>CM076449.1:1237500-6037500 GCA_038419695.1 Scomberomorus guttatus
CCATGATTTCAGTGGTCAAACACTTATTTCTAAAATGTCAGTAGTAGAAAAAAACACAACTCTTAAAGTTTTTTCCAGAGCATGGAATTACATCTTTGGTTTGCAAGAAGCAACCAAACCAAACACACAGATTTAACTACAGTATGCATGATTTAGTGATGATATTGCACATAAATTTGGACAATGCATGGAAATACCTTTGACATTAACAAAGATTGCAGTGCAGCAGAGTTAAATAA
Source organism: Scomberomorus guttatus (assembly GCA_038419695.1). Classification (NCBI taxonomy): domain Eukaryota; kingdom Metazoa; phylum Chordata; class Actinopteri; order Scombriformes; family Scombridae; genus Scomberomorus; species Scomberomorus guttatus. The sequence goes on from CM076449.1 coordinate 1,237,740, forward strand.
TTCAAACTGGTATGGAAATCATACATGATGTCTAAGCTCCATTGTGTACATTTTGTGTATTTCAGAAAAAGATGGATTTTTTCATATTTATTGTGAATTGGTAGTGAAAGTATAAAAGAGACAGAACTGTTTTTGTTTTTTTTGTAAAAATGACTTTGTGCATGGAATGTAAATCTGCTCCCATTTCTTACATTCATTCTTGCACCATTAGCGTTCAGGTTACTACAGTAAACAAACTGACCATTCAATGATTTGCTGGGTTGAACATGGTGAAGCTAAAGATTGTTAAAGCTCATCTGGCACAAATATACAGTATATTGTACGATTGCGATCCATTATAGTAGGTGCATTTGTTTATATGTGACACTTTAAGGTTGTTGCATTATTTATATAGCTGTGGTAATAATGTAGCAGTGTTATAAGTGACTCCTAAGAGTTTGTGTCATTTTCTGTTTGTATAGAACAAACCTCAGTGCCAAACAAGTGCCTGATTAGCAATAGCTACAGTAGCTTGATTAACAAAGGACATGGTGTTGCTGATAGATAATGCATAATGGAAAGTTAGACATTGCTCTTTTTCCTCTTGAGTATGATTAAGTGTGTAGCTTAACTTCTCCAACCTGGAAACATTAAGAATCTGTTAACAAGGGTAAAGAGATACCCCTGACTTAAAATCTGTATGACCAAGATGAACTGTGATAATGATTTTCATTTCATTTATTTATAAGAACAACACACATAATCAACAATTTTGTAAATGCGCCAGTGTGTCTTATTTGCTTCTCAAACATGGAGGTATTTTACTATACAAGCAACTGGCAAGTGTAACCTAAATGTATTGTGTATGTAGGTATAAAATAATATTATTTAATAAATAAATAACAAGAAATACATATTACACATTATTATTTGCAAAATAACAAATTAGCAAAAATGTCTAAAAACATGTCTAGTTTGTCATTATGGGATATTGAGTGTAGATTGATTGGCCAATTTATAAAATTAAATCTACGACACAAAGTGTGTGAAAAGTGAAGGGGACTCAATACTATCTGAATCTACTGTATGTTATAGGTAAGAGGACCTATGTGCTGGACTAAAATTGACAGAACAATAAGTTTGTCAACAGCGTCTCTAGGAGCCACACTTCTGGTGTGTGTGTGTGTGTGTGTGTGTGTGTGTGTGTGTGTGTGTGTGTGTGTGTGTGTGTGTGTGTGTGTGTGTGTGTGTGTGTGTGTGTGTGTGTGTGTGTGTGTGTGTGTGTGTGTGTGTGTGTGTGTGTGTGTGTGTGTGTGTGTGTGTGTGTGTGTGTGTGTGTGTGTGTGTGTGTGTGTGTGTGTGTGTGTGTGTGTGTGTGTGTGGTGTGTCACTTGCTCTTTCTGCAGACTGAAGGTCAGTGGGAGGAAAATGTTACTGTGAATTAATGATTCTCTAAATCAAGGCTGTAGACACCACTGAGAACACTTCACGTCCTGTGTATTTTTTTCTGGGACTTTGGTTTGTTATCAAATACTAAGTTCCAAATACCAAGCTGCTTCTAGAGGATCCAAATGATTTAAAAAAGTTTGAGACTTATTTTGGTGTCGGGTTAAAATACTGAGGACTTATTCATGTCCTTAGTATTTCCAAAATCCTAGTTTTCTAGACCCAAAAAGTCTATAAAAATGCATGTAATCCAGAATCCTGTGGCAAGATTTAAGATATTGTAAAATCTCAAATAGCATCCAGAGAACCATTGGTTATATTATTATTATTATTATTATTATTATTGTTATTATTGTTATTAGGGTTATATTAGAGACAGCTGTTTTATTACTAATTTCCCGTTTACATTTGAGCATCTTTTTAGTAAAAAACCTCCCTGTTTTATGATATGCACCTGTTTTTAATTTCAAAGGTTCTTCCATGTTTACCTACAGTAGCCCTGAGGTGCAAAACAAAACAACATTTCAGAAAACACATTTAAAAATCAGAAAACACATTTCAGAAAACATTAAAACATCAGAAAACACATTTTAGAAAATACATAAAAATGTAAAAAAAAACATTTCAGAAAACACATTAAAAAAATCAGAAAACACAGAATTTCAGAAAACACATTAAGCAATCCATGACTGTGTTTTCCTATGTGTGTGCAGATTTTTGATGAGGTGGAGAAGCGGCGGCAGATCTCCATGGCCATGATCTACCCATTCATGCAGAAGCTGCGGGAGGCTCCATTCCCAGCTCCGGGGAACACTGTAGAGATTAAGAGCTTCATTCCTGAGTCGGGTACTGAGGTCAGAGCAAAAGCAAAGCAGTCTACTTCAAATGTGATAATATACTGTAGATCTTAAACGTTTGTGTGCTTGTTTTTCAGTACTATACAGTAACCAAAGACTATGCAGATATACAGTCATTTCTCTTCTTGTGTAGGTGGCAGCTTATCATGAAACTTGAGGGGAGTTAAATTAGTTTAACTTTAAAGGTTCAGAATATCTTAGGTTTAATGTAGTTTAAAACTTTCTGATGCAACAGAATCATTAGATATGCTGCACGACCTTGTCTTGTATATGAAAAGAAGAAAATGTAACATGTAATGTAATGCAAATTCATTTGAGCACAGAATAGATTTTTGTGAGATAATAATAATGTGAGAAAATAATTGGTGAGATCTTAGAGCCAGTGACATTGCTAAAAAAAAAAAGGTACAACAGCACAAGAAACACACGCAATCAGATGACAGTAAGCAAACTTCTAGGTTAGTTGAACTTATATGGACAAGAAAATGAAGGCGAACGGTAAAATTATTACCCAAACTGCCCATTGTAAACATCAGTTTACAGACCCACTTCCTGCTTCACCTTTGACCTGCTGTACTTACTGTAGTTGTGTTTACACAGTTCTTGTTCACTTACAGTTTTGCCTCCAAGTAAAGTGGAGTTAGATAAAAGGTAGATAAACTGACTGATTGTGTTTCTTGTGCTGTTGTACCTTTTTTTAGCACTGGCTCTGAGATCTCACCAATTATTTTGGGAAGTACAATGTTATCATAACTGATAAAACTTAGGGCCAGTACTGGTAAAATACAACCCAGATGATAATAGTTGTCCTTTAAAAGTTCTCAAAAGCTTGACTTTTTGAAATCTAGACAGGATACATGCGACAGAGATTTCAGACAACCTAAAATGGTAGTAAATAAAAGATGAGTGCAGATGGGATCTAGCTGGGGCTTCAGCCAAGCTGTATTGAGGAATTAAGTGCATTAAGTGACACAAGAGGAAAACATTAAGCAGATAGATATTTCTGCAGACAAGACAGCCTTGTTTTCTTAAGTTTTTCAAAGAACCTAGGAGATTGAAAGGAAGTCTGTTCAGAAGTGATAAACATGAATGTAGAGGCAGCTGTGTCATTGTTGTGAAATAGAGTGCAATAAAACTGGCTGAAAGAATACACATACATAACTCACACACATACCCACACACATCATGAGTATGTGTAACCCAGTGACTTCATATAGTGAGATCCTCCAAATGGGTGCCTTTGTGTGGAGTTTTGTCTCAACCTGTCCTGCATTGCCCAACCTTTACCTCAGAGCAGAAACCTTACACTTCTCCCATCAGGCCTCATACCATGTTTCAACAGCACATAGTCATTTCAAGTATTCACTTATGCTGGTCAGTGTGCTAGAGTTACTGTGACCAGCCAACAGGGGTAAACAAAAATCAAAGACATGGTTCTCTGGCTGCATGAAACCTCTTGTTCATGATGGCTGTAAGGATGCTCTTCTAAATGTGAAAAATATGGTAGTGGAAGACTAACCTGCCTCTCATCCCTTTCTTTAAATAAGGCTTTAGTGTTTTCACAATCAGACAGTGGTGTAGTAACGGTTGAAAATCAGTGACATGTCAGTTGAGTGATGACATTACCACTGTTGTCATATTTATGACAATCTTGACTCTCCACTAGATTATCAGTCTGACTCGGCCATTGGACTCCTGGTTGGAACACGTCAACTTTGCCACGCTCTTTGGCTGCCTGACAGACGAGGAGGTGTTATTGGTGTTTGCTGCTGCTGTCCTGGAGAGACGGATCATTTTCATTGCTGATGAGCTAGGGTACAACATACTCACCTGCACCCTCAGTCAGATACAGACACCATGGAAAAATACTCAAGCTTATTCATGCAGCATGTACGAGAAGACCTAGAACACTTTTGCTTCCAAAACCATGGTGCAAAAAATAGACATTTGACGTTTTATGATGGGCTAATCTTTGGACAATTTGATTATTATCGGGTCTGACATCATCTCTCTTGTTTCTTTAAAGGACATTATCCCAGGTCATTCATGCAGTAGCAGCCCTCCTTTACCCTTTTACCTGGCAGCATACCTTTATCTCCATTGTTCCGGAGATCCTGATCGATGTAGTGATGGCACCCACCCCCTACCTCCTGGGGGTCCAGAAACACCTGCTAGACCACGTCACTGACCAAACTGATGTGAGTTATCAAGGAGAACGCAACAAAACATATAGATCAGTGTGATGGATCGATGCTGCAGTAACCTCACTCTGCCCTTTTCTTCTTTCTGTAACACAGCTGCTGTTGGTGGACTTATCTGATGATAAAAAGACCTTCATTGTTTCAGTAAGAGACTAGAAGTTATGTTGTATCAACAAAAATGTGGTTATAAAAATGCTGAAAATAATTTTTGAATAAATACATATTTTGGTTATCAACTATGATTTTGAAATTCAAAGGGAATAATCATTTAGTTAAAGTTGAAACATTTGTGTATGTGAAATTGTGAAATGATCATTTTCTAGATTGGTGACGAGAGTTCTATTCTGCCGCCGAAGCTCCAAACTGAAATACTAGAGGCACTGAGTCACAGACAAAAAGCATCAAGTAAGTCAATTGCACCAAAAATAAAACACAGTTGTATTAGTTAGGAATTGATTCTAAAATGTGTAAATATTAAATTAAATGTAGATTGATGGCAAGGGATTTCTGTTGTTTCTTTCAGCGGTGGAGGAGCTGAACCGGGTAGTGTCAGAGGCCTTCCTGTTGTTCTTTGTGAAAACAGTCGGCCATTACACATCATATGTGAAATACAGTCGCGGTAGAGAGCAGGGGGTGTTTGAAAAGAGAGGTTTCTACAAGGCCATTGAGTCCAAAAGCACTCGGCACTTCGTCAAGAAGTTCATCCAGACGCAGATGTTTGACCTGTTTATCCAGGAGGTGGAGCAGCAGCAGCCTGGACCACAGCAAGGTAAGGACTGAGAGGGCAACACACACACACACACACACACACAAAACACACACACACACACACACACACACATATACACATACACATACACATCCTGATCCATTGTGTGTTCCCTGGTTAATGTGCTCTGTGCAGCTGCTGTCTGTATTCAGACAAACAGTGTTTGTAAGTGAAAGAACACATCAATCTGTAATATCACTGTATGACCACCAATGGATTGTGTGATTTTGTGTTTTCTTCTCTACAGAAATGATCAGTTGATCAGCTCACATCACTTTAAGAATCTCTCAGTTAAACCTTGATTCATATCAGATCAACATTTGAATGGGATCAGCTTCATAGTTCTGAATCAGGACCTTCAGTATTTGGAGGAAGTCAGATAAAAGAATACAGATTGTCTCAGATCAATTAATGAATATTTCATATATTTTGATGCTTATCTCATTTTCAGGTTGTAGCTACAGGTTGTGAGCATTGATTAAGCTGCCACTAAAAACTAGTGTTTGTGCCAACAAAAGGTGATCTTTGAGTTTCAGTTGTTTTAGCCTTTTTACTTGAAAATTCGATTTAGTTCTATTCACTTTAACACAGCTAAGCTGGTGGAATTGTTGATTGAAGATCCAATAAAGATTCGGATTCAGTAATTTGAATTTAATAAAATGCTATCAAACCCCATTCCTAATGAGGTGTAGGAATGTTTTATGTTGGTGTGTTGACGAAGAACAAGTTTTGCAGTTATCTTTTACCTATGCGACATGTCTTTGGCTAATTCTTTTATCCTTTATATTAAAAGGAGATCTCTTAGCCTCTGAGCTTAGAGAATCTGGGTATTTCATTAACCTGAAACTGGGTCTAGAGTAAAACCAGATATCTCAAGATAACTCAAGTGGAATCTATTCAGTCAGGGGCCAACATACAGCATCTGCAGCACAGGCAACGTCTGTTATTCAGGTCTCTCTGTTGAGATGATTGTCAACATAAAGGTACAGACATGTACGTGGTGTTGGAATAGGGATCAAAAATGATTGTTTCATCGAATCATCGGAGTCTTTAAAACAATGGGAATTTGCAGAACAAATGATGACATCACAGATACTAAAGACTACTGCACTGTTAGTATTCAGTAATTACTGCTGAAATGTGGCTTTGATAGTGCACCTATGGCTAAGACTCATGGGAAGTGTAGTTGTTGAAATGTACACTATGAATGTCTATGAATGTACACTGTAAAATCTCATCATTTTAATTAAATCATCGTATCCTTATCCTTAGCTCTATGTAGTACTTAAACTGTCTAGTTATCACATTTAGAGCCACTTGAACTCATGTTGAAACAACTTAATGTTTTATGTTTCTAGTGTAGTGCTCGTTCAAAACGTGCCTGTTCGGAATGGGCCGATTTCTCAATACCTAGAGAGAGTTGTGCCCATCCCCTAAACGCCTCACATGCAGGCTATCAGTAGATGCTATAATTTACCTATGCTCCCTAAACGCCTCACAGGCAGAAAATCTGGGGACTACAATTTTGAGTTGAGCTGAAGTTGATCAGATGAACTGTAGTGCCCGTTCAAAACATGCCTCAGATATCCTGCACTATGTCTTGAACGTACACGCCAAGTTTTGTTCACAATACATTTATGGATGTAATCCCACCTCCGACCACAATGTGGGTTGCAATGGCAGGGTGGCGTTGTCCATATTGCTGCTTGTTGACTCCACGGGCAGAAGAAGAAGCAAATCAACGTTGTTTATGAGGTATTTTTATATATTTCTCAAGAGCCGATCATCCAAACAACTTCATACATCAACATTGCAGGACATCCCCAGCAATCCACCTGTCAGATATGAAGTAGATCGGATGAATGGTTCTCGAGATGTGCAAAGACAGACAGACAGACAGAGATTCTTTGCTTTATACAGAGAGATACTAATTGGAGCTTCTGTCTTTTTCTCCTGCAGGAATATTTTACAAAAAGATCCTTGAATACCAGGAGAAGAAGAAAAGGGACAAGACAAAGAAACACTAGCTCTTTGCATAGGAACCTGGGTGTATATAAAGGAGTACATAGGAATAGATGTGAATTTTGCGCTGTGTTTTTATTTCCTGTGTCAGTTTTCTGTTAAATAATGATGTACCAAAGTGTGACTTACTGTATGGCTATATTGCTGCTACTCTGAAACACTGGCAAAATGAGACTTCAGTTCGTGTTGGTTCTCAGCCTGTGGTCACAGTCTGTCGCTGATGAGCAGGAAAATCATTTCAAATAAAACTTGTTTTTTTTAAGTCCATGTATCTATCGTCTCTGCTTTTTGGGCACCCAGGGCAGAATGGCTGGTAGCCCTTTGTGTTTTCTGGTTTCTGGTATCTATATTTCTATCTATATGTTCTTTCTTCTGTTCTTAATTTTTTGTTTTTCTCTTTTGTGACTGACTTGACTGATATTTAGCAGAGCATCCAGTTCAGTCAGAGTTCACTGCCATGTGTCAGTTCTAACTAGGTATAATATTCATGCAAGGGATGAAATGTTTTTAGTGTGCTGTTGATGGTCAGATTAGAAATATATGCACACAATATCAGCTGACAAAATTAAGACATTGTAAACGATACTAGTGATCACCAAAAGCTCTGACAAATGATTCCTCTCACACCATGGAGTCTTTCTAAAGAGACTGGACATTTTACTCTGTGGAGTCAAAGCTGAATAGATTGTTGCTGTTTGACATAATTTGGGACATAATAACATATTCAGTTGATCCCAGTAGTCATTTCTATCGCTGTCCACTGCAGACTGTCAACAGAAACGTAAAATACGGTGGCAGCGAAATACAAAATACAACATTTCACACAACAGGGATCATATTTCAGAAAATACAGCAACATTCAAGAAAACAACAAAATAGAAAACCAAGGCTGTATGGATTTTTTGTAATTCTAAGGTCATGAGTCCCTCAGTACCTCCCCCACCAGAAAGTTTTGACCTCTCCAAATGTTTTAAATAATTTGGGTTTTTATTTATTCAGTTAACTGTACAATTACACTTTTTGTCAATTTCATTTCCCAACACAACACGTCTAAATAGTTTTCCAAATCTTTCTCCACACTGCCAGGAATTACATTCTGGGAGAGAAATGCTGAACCCTGTGGTAGTTCATTATTTTGTTGGGCTAAAACAAGTTATATTAAAAGACACCGAGTCTATAAAAACAGGACCCAGTTTATAAATGACTTACAATAAATAAGTTTTATTGTAGAATGTAAACTCCCTCCAGGTTGAGGTTCTTTTATAAAAAGCAAAACCTCAGGAATCTTCACATTTAAAAGAACAAAACATTTCACAAACTAAAGTTATTTTAATACATGTGTATTTAAAACTGTAAATCTGTTATTTGTTTCAAAACCAAAAGTTTTTTTGGCAATTACTTTTATCATTGTTCCTTGAAGAATGAAGAGGTCCGTGTAGGCCCGTGTACCCTCTGTCCAAAGCGTTGAGCCAATTTGTTTTTTGTCTGAAACCAAAAATGGAAGGCACGTTTTTTTTCTCATTTTAAACCTGTGAAATCACATGCTCTTCTCATTTTTTGTTTCCAAATAAAAAATGAGAAAACCAAATTCAAAAACCGGTCCAATTTTGGTTTTTGCAAATTCTTTTTTTCATTTCTCATCTGAAACAGACAGTAGAATGGTGGACAGACAGGAAACAGAAGTGAAGTGTAAAAACGTCAAAATAAAAGGCCTATGTAACGTATTGCTAAAAAGGTTATCATAGTTAACTAAAACTAATCTAAAAATTAAAACTGTGTGAAGAAATATTTTAGCTAACTGAAATAAAAATAAAAACTAATGAAAAAAAAAAGAAAAATTATAATACTCTTATTGTTTGGCAAAATGCTTTGTTCTCCCTATGTAAGCACATATTGGTGACCTTAAGATAATGTGAACTAGTTTATTTGTTATTATTTAATTTATATTTTAGTTTTGTAACATTTATAAATACTTGGCTATGTGGAACTCAACCAGCAGAGGTCACCTGCTACCCACTGCTAAGGCACCCAGGTCAAGGCAATAGGACCTACGCATCAAACCACAATTATTATTTAATACCCATTCTGACTTGTTTATGTCAAGGAGTAGGACTGCTGGAACAGGTAGCTAATCACTATGCCTTCAGGTTTGAAGGCATAGGGTGTGTAGAACTCCACTTGCCTGCTACTCTTTCAATTGCACTATCACTGTTGGAATTGTGGAAGCTGAGAGTTTTTAACAATCTACTATTAACACTTTTGTGTCAAAAAAAAAAACGACAAATACTTTTCCAAATGAAATCTGCTGAGTTGTATACTTTTTTCCCTTGCAATTTTAAGACATAATGTAAAATTTTTCTGTGTAATATATTGTGTTAATTAATGAATTAATTATATTAAATATTTTAAATGTAGCCTGACTTATTATATTGTTGTGAGTAAAAAGCATCTCATCTAGCTCAGGGGCTCTCAAATCTTTGACAACTGGAGTGCCTTCCTTAGGTTTAATTCTGTTTGATAGTGCTACATATTTAACCATAATCTCATCAGGGAAAGGCAGTTTTCTGAATTGTTTGTACCTGAGAGGTGTGAAGTTAAAGTGAAATTGAGTCATTCAATTTGTTCCACAATCTCCCTGGGACTCACTCCAAGTCCCCCTGCAGCTCAACTCCCCAGATTTCCCCCGAGACCTGGGGGATCTGAGTCTTTACAGGATTTGAGGACTGATGATAGAAGTAAGGCTGGCCCCAGTTACCTACCATCACTCTCTTCAAATAACTGCTGGATTGGCAGGACAAAGCAGCACACCACTCCCTCCACCAGCACCATAAAAGGGCCCTGTTGGTCGGTTACAAATGGATCACTTTTTTTTAGATCATGATATATGGTAAGCCACACCTTGTAATTGTGGCACTGCATTTGTGCATAAAAATAATGTCAAATTATGTATTTTAATACATATTAATATCATATACATGATGTGATCATATACATTCACATGTTGCTTAAGAGAGCTCACAGAGGAAGATAGTGCTAACCTAAGCCTGTGCTCTCCAGACTTCTGCTGTTAATCTCTCATGGCTGAGTACTGGTGCCAAGAGCCTATAGATATCTAGATGTTTGATGTGATATCTATTTAGATGTTTGTCAATATTATAACATGTTGATGTCTATAATGGCCACATAATATTCTACTTAGTCAATTTAGACCAGGACTAGGCTGTGACACAGCTTCATTGGTTTCATGTTTGTATTTGTTTAATGTCATTTAAAAATAATCAATTTTGTTAATCCTTTTCAAACTGGTTGTGGTCTCCCCTTTATGTTGTGGTCAACACGAGCCTGGCCATAACACTATAAGTAACTAGAACTGCTACACACTACATCTGTCATTATTGAATCTGCCATTACGGTGCCACTTCAAGACTATAAAGTTTATGAATAAACTGATGGTGTTTTTGGCTATTACCAGGGTTCCCACAGGGCATGGAAAATCTGTAAAGTTATAGAATTTAAAAGCATGCATTCCACATAGAAAGTCAAGGAAATTTAACAAATATAATGATTTAATCTGGAATATCAGGGAATTTCATGTTTTGGTAACTTTTATGTATTCTAATATGCAGTAAAATATTACATGGACGTTTTAGACTCTACCGTAGAGGCGCAAAAATACCTACATTATATGTAGTTATTATTTTGCTGTTAATGACAATATAAATTGCCTAAAAAGCCTGCCTACTACAAATGAATATGATAATGATCAAAACCACTTTGGCAGATTGATTTGTCCACTATGCAATGTGACAGCTTAGGACTGATAAATTCCAGAAGCAAACAACAATAGCTATAAAATGTGAACATTAGCTGTCATGTTGTAGACTATGAAGTTATTTGGTAGCCTATGTGAAATGGTTAACAACAATTTGGTAACACATGGGGACGTCTGCTGGTCACTTTAGACAATACTATTTGGGAAGGCCTTTTACACATATGTAATTAATTGGGCTATTAATTCACGCTTAACAACTAAATAATATATCACACACTTTTTGGATAAATGATATTTAATGTCTAAATGAAAAGAACAAAACAAAAAAAAACTTTATTTATGTAGCCTATGTAGGCCTATTTATTTATTTATTTATTTAGATCCTGTGCTTGCATAATGTTGAGTGTTACATTTTTATAGAATGGCCATTCTATCCTCTTGGCTTTTATTTTGACATTTTTACACCTCACTTCCGCTTCTTGTCTGTCCACCCTTCTACTGTCTGTACCAAATGAGAAATGAAAAAAGGAATTTGCAAAAACAAAAATTGGACTGTTTTTTGAATTTGGTTTTCTTGTTTTTTGGTTGGAAACAAAAAAGGAATAAACCATGTGATTTTGTTTTTTGTTTTTTGTTTATAATGAAAAAACAAATTCTTCAATCTACAAAGGAACAACGATAAAAGGAATTGCCAAAAACTAAAACTGGACCGTTTTTGATTGGTTTTTCGTTTTTGATTCTGACACCAAAAACTGTTTTCCATTTTTGGTTTTGAAACAAATAACAGATTTACGTTTTTTTTGTTTGTTTTTGAATTACGAATGAATTACAGATTATCCAATGATACCTGGACCTCACCAGTCAGATTAACTGGTGGCTGCCTTTGCCTTAATGGAACACCGCCTTACCACTGCTTTACACATTTATACTTACTTATGCTTACTTTGAATTACTTTTACTACTCACTGCTTAAACTTACTTATAATTATCTGTTTACTTTACTTGCTTAAAGTGACATTTATTTTTGCTCCGCTCCATTAAATTGTATGTATGTGACGCAGGGGTTTTCTACCCGGACGTTATTGAAAACAAACATTGTGATTGGTTTTATTGCTTATTATTCTTATTTCTTGAACTGTTCAATTGGACTATTATGGTATGTGAAACCTGTCTACAGTTTGCTAATAATTATTAAGGACACTGTCACTGGAAAGAGATGTGTTGATGAATTCGTCATTTTTTATGCTGTGGGCACCACAAACGACCTTCCATTCACTTACATTATATTGTAATGGAGGCATGAATCTACGAGACAGATATCTCAAAACTTGGGATAATACAGCCAAAACTTATTTGTGTGTGATCTGGGCGAACTGACCCTTTAAGGGTACAGGAGGCTTCAGGTTTAGGCCACTAGGTGTCACCCTGAGTTCAAACTGTCGGTGACACAACATGTTTGGTAAAGCAGAGGAAGACACGGGAGACACTGCACCTTCGACCAAGGTAAGCGAACAAAGACCAACTTTAAAAATATAGAATGAAAGGCCCAGAAATGAAAGGGCAGAATACTATATGTTGAACATTTGTTTTAATAAAGTATCCTACTAAACGAAACATAAAGTTACTCCGTCTTACGGTGCCCTTTTCAACACAAACGACTCAAGCTGTTTTAGCAGATAAGTGGCTAACGTTAGCTAACTTTCTCTTAGCTATTCGATTCGGGTAACTTCAACAGTTAAGGCATTTAAAATGACAAGCAGGATTTGCCGGTCAGAACTTTCAAAATAAAATATAAAACCGAATGGCTTGTTAAATTGTCGTTGTCGTAAAATAGACGGTTTTATTTTATAGCAAATATCCGGTGTTAAGGCCTTTACACATACTTTTTCAGCTAAACTTGACAAAGTCAGGAACTTTAATAGCTAACTAGCTAGCTAACCAATGGTAGCAGGTTAAAGCATTTATTTATGGGACTATGAGTTAACGGAAACTACGCGAATTCAAAATCATAAACTATATTGAAAGAAGGTTACGTCTATTGTTGAGTTAAATTGCTCTCTATTCATAATAACTTACTTTTTAGGTAGTTTATGGTACAAATGGCTACGTTGCTACCACAACTAACAGCTTTGGTATCTAACGTTACGTGTTGTTGACACTGGCTGGGTCAGTCTGTCTGTGACAAGAGCTGAACAAAGCTGCACTTCATTACTTCGGTTTTGTGAATAGCCATGAGGGCATGACACGATAAATTATGTATAGATGTGTATATAGAGAATGACATTGCACGTAAATATATATTGAATTAGTGTTACTATTAGTTAGTCCTATGTTTCGCCTGTGTCATGACTTTTTATATGCTTCCTTTTTTATACCAAAAGACTGGTGGTGAGCTGTTTTGAACCCTTGTGTATCTTACCAAAAACTTACGTGATAATAACTAACCGTGTTTTTATAGGGAGCTCAATATTTCATAGAACAATTAAAATCTTTAATGAATTGTAATTCATTTAATGGTTTATAATGTGCACGTGCCATCAAATTTGAACATACTACACCAATACAGATGTACAGTAAAATTCCCCGTCTTAACTTTATATTCTCTCGAATCCCTATGTTGGTCTCATGTCTCTATAAGTGCCAAGTCACTTTTATACAAAAGTCATGACAGCAGTCTTTACACAACATTTTTGTAACTTGTCCAACACCACACAAGTATAAATTGAATGCTGTCAGATTAACATAAAGACTACAAAACCTTTTCAATGTAGGCATGTGAGCACTGTATTAATGTAGACTGAAAAAACCTGGAACTGACCTTTAAATACAGGGAGAGATTACACATATCTTATTCCACTGACTTAAGAGTATTGTAATAAATCTGTAATTTATCCTCTCTAGTACACAAACAAGATAAAACCCCTTCAATAAAGCAGAGAACACTATGAATGAGCCAATTTTAAGTTGTTGAGGAGGTTCTTCTCATGTCAGATCAGTCTATATAAAACATTAGTTGTTCTCTTGTGGTTCAAGGCAAAAGAAGTAGAAAACAAATGAGATCAGCTGCCTCCTTCACTGTATTTTCATTCATATAGTTGGCATAAATGAAAATTGAAATCACTTAAAAATATACGTATACCCACCCTACATCAGTGATGTTGATAGGTACGCGCCCTGCATCTCTGACTCATCCCGGAACGATGCAGATGCACTATTGATGCATCCAGGGGACACAACCTATTTTTTCCCTGATAATGCTAAAATTGTGAACAACAAATCCATGTTGAAATCATAGAAATAAACAAAAGGAACCTCGCTGACTGCACGTTTTTGTAGCACACACAGTTCTTATTAAACCTCCTTGACAACACACACACACACACACACACACGTTACTGAGTAACTTTAGCTAGACCCGAGACAGAGCTACATGTCTCCCACCTGCTGCAGCTTCAGTCTGAACAGCCTGCAACAGAGCACTGTGTTGATGTGCTGTAGTGTCCAGCTTGAAATCCTCCCACAGCCTGCAATCTACAGAAGGTAAATGCACGTGTGCATTATTAACACTGCACCAATTCTATGCAGTTTGTAAAAGTTGCAATGCTAATCACGTTTAGCGTGTTAGCTACAGGAGCATAGCTCTCATATAGTTATAGGTAGCACCCCATATTAGGGGAGAGTGGGGTAAAATGAGCCAATTTTTATGTAAATTGTCCTCTAGGTAAGAAAAATTAGACTGAAGTAGACATAAAACATCTACCTTTATTTCAGGATATCTCCTATTAAATGAAATTGTAAGAATGCAACTATGACAAAGGGGCCTGAATATATGACTTCTCAAAAAATAGTGTTCCTGTGGCTCAACTGGCCTCAGGTTAGGAGTAAGTTTGGCCTGTCACGATAATTACGTGATTGACTTATTGTATGATAACGTAATTATTAACATTATCATATCCATATATCGACTTATTGTACAATATATGGACATGATCTTGATCACTTTTGCTGACCTCAATATTGCCCATTGTGTTTACATAAAAATGTCCCCAGCATCTTAGCCAAAATAAACAGCATAACCTATTGTGTGTGGTCTATCTATTTGAGGCAAATAATCTGTCTACCTGTTTCAGCAGGTTGTTTCCAGAAGGTTTCAGCATTTTGATAAATACAGTTTTCACTCCTGCTGTTAAAATTTTAAAAAAATGGGAAGGCAGCTTGTAAGGCCCACTCTTCCTCAGCCTCCACATCAAGGGCTGATCTCCCACACTCTACATTAGTGGCTAATAGGCTGTTCATGTCACATTGTCAGTCAAGTAGTCGCTGCCATTTCCCTGCTGCACACGTCCCAAGCAGGGAATGCGCAAGCGAGCGGAGTTACTCAAATGGCATTAACTGTAAATCACTCTGTCCCGGCCCATGATGGCAGGTCGTTGTTTTTACAAAAGCATAGTGTCTACCCTCTGATCATCCCCCAGTGTCGCCCTGGTGAGTAAGCAGCTCAAGCAGCTTGCCGCTACCCCCTTCCAAACCCACTGAAAGCTACCGCCATTACCCGGCCACTTCCGTGTTTACATGTGAGGTCGGAGGTGGGAGCCGTGTGCAGGCAATTCTGACTAACCTTGCGTGGCTCATGACCGAACCGTACGAAGGCCCTCTTGTAATTGAAGGAATAATAATAATCATCATCATCATCATCATCATAATAATAATAAATTATTATTATTATTATCATTCTTCCTAAAGAATCAGTTTTGAGGAGCTAAACGTGCTTAAAAACGTACTAAACTTTGCACGTGTCAGAAGTAGTGGGTCTTGGGCATGGGTGTCGATAGCACCCCCTTGAAAATTTCAAATTTGAAGCCACTCCTTTCAATTTCACATAGATGAATGAAATTTGGTAGGTGCATTTAACACATCCAGATGCACAAAAAAGCCTCTTGGAGGCATATCGACCTTGATGATTCAATATTGTGAGTTTTCATTGAACACCAATGCTGTGGCGACGTGGCAAATTTCAATGTTTTGCCATTGCAAAACAAACTGTTGTAATATGAGTCCTTATGGTCAGATCTTTCCTAAATTTCACGTTTGATAAGAGTCCCAGTCTGAAGACACGTACAGGCCCATATTGAATCATACTAATAGCGCCACCTACTGGCAACAGCAAGTTATATGCCACATACTTTTTCTAACTATTACTTGCAGGTTAACCAGATGTAACTCAAATTTGGTCAGCTAAGTTGGAAAACATTGATGATTCTAAATGGTGAAGCTTTTGAGTTTTCATTAAAAGCTGTTGCCATGGCGACGCAGTATTTGCCATGAAACAGGAAGCTATTTTGAAGGGCTAGGGATGCTTTAAAACTCACAAAACTTGCCACACGTGTCAGAAGGGCTGTATTTAGTTGTCTCATATGGGCTTGGGTAGGGCAAAATGACTTGAGGGCACCCCCCCCCCATTTCATTTTTCAAATTAAAAGCCCCCACCTTTAAATTTGACGCAGATTAACAAAATTTGGTAGGCACATGCACCATGTCCAGCCGCATAAAAAAGCCTTTTGTAACCATACCCTTCCAACAGGTAGTTGGTCATTTTGAATTTACTTTATGATTTTTGCACACTTTTTGCCATTTGCAGGCAATGTATTTTAACAAACTCCTCCTAGAGATTTAACCAGACCCAGGTCAAATTTGGTCAATGTCATCTAAAGACTCTTGTGATGAAAAGTTATCAAAATCTTGAGTTTTTATTAAACACCATTGCTGTGGCGACGCGGCAAATTTCGATGTTGTAACTCGACTTCACATGGTCAGATCTTTCCTAAATTTCACATTTGATAAGAGTCCCTGTCACATGTACAGGCCAATACTGAATCATAATAATAGTGCCACCTACTGGCAAGTTATACGCCCCATGTTTGATTGGACATGATTTGGAAAGGCACACACTTGTGTATAAGGCCTCACAGCTGACAATGAATATCAGAGCAAAAACCAGACCATGAGGTCAAAGGAACTGCCCACAGTGCTCAGAGACAGGATTGTGTTGAAGCACAAATCTGGGGAAGGTTACACACACAATGGCCTCCATAAGTCTTAAATGGAAGAAGTTTGGAACAACCAGGACTCTTCCTAGAGCTGGCCGCCTGGCCAAACTGAGCAATCAGGGAAGAAGGGCCTTGGTAAGAGAGGTGACCAAGAAGCTGATGGTCACTCTGGCTGAGCTCCAGAGATCCTGTGTGGAGATGGGACAAAACTTCTAGAAGGACAACCATCACTGCAACAGTCCACCAACCTGGGCTTTATGGCAGAGTGGCCAGACGGAAGCCTCTCCTCAGTGAATGATACAGGAAAGCCCGCTTCAAAAAAGCACCTAAAGCACCTCTCAGACTTTCAGAAACAAGATTCTCTGGGCTGATGACACCAAGATTGAACTCTTTGGCCTTAATTCTAAGCGTCATGCCTGGAGGAAACCAGGCACCGCTCATCACCTACCCAATACCATCCCAATGGTGAAGCGTGGTGGCAGCATCATGCTGTGGGGGTGTTTTTCAGCGGCAGGGACTGGGGGACTGGTCAGGGTTGAGGGAAAGCTGAACAGAGCAGAGTACAGAGATATACTTAATGAAAACCTGGTCCAGAGTGTTCAGGACCTCAGACTGGGCCGAAGGTTCACCTTCCAACAAGACAATGACCCTTAGCACACAGCCAAGACAACGCAGGAGTGGCTTAGGGACACCTCTGTGACATCTATGGAGAGACCTGAAAATGGCTGTCCACTGACGGTCCCTATCCTGCCTGACAGAGCTTGAGAGAATCTGCAGATCAGAATGGCAGAAAATCCCCAAATCTAGGTGTGCAAAGCTAGTCGTGTCATACCCAAGAAGACTCGAGGCTGTAACCGGAACTTTCTCCCTGATATGTGAGAGCAGAACCAAATTAAAACACTCCGAGAGGCCAACCCAGTTCTCAACGCACTCAATAAGAATATTGTGATCGACTGTATCAAAGGCAGCACTTAAATCTATTAGAACTAGATTGGAGACCTTGTTGGCATCAGTACTAATCCTGAGATCGCTGACAACTTTGGTGAGGGCTGTCTCAGTGCTGTGATTTGCCCTGAACCCTGACTGAAACTTTTCTGAACTATTATTTTTGTTCAGGATATTGGTAATTTGGTTAAAAACAACCTTTTCCAGTATCTTAATATCTTACTTATTATCAGCATCTATGACAATGGCCTCTCTTAGGGAGGTAATTTGTGTAAAGACTGCAAAGACTGCATGCATGGATGCTCCTACTGGGTAACTTTTTAATTTTTTGGGGTCATTTTAACACTTCATACGAATTTACAACAGTCCGTCATTGCAAAATCAATAGTGAAATTAAAGCTGCAAGCAGTGATGAACAGGCCCTCGCACCTCACGTCTGTAGGAGGGAACGGCAGCCGTGGTATTGATACTGGAGGTCTGCTGACATGGCTCTGAATTTTCAGGATTATCAGACACTGTATGAATGGGTAAAATATTATTCCCTGTGTGCAGTATGTGGTGCTGGAGATGACTTATTAGAAATTGTGTATACATTTTGATGATCTGTGTCATTTAGGCCTCACTTCCTGTTGCACATAGGCAATACTATATAAGTGAAAAATTAATGCAGAAATACATTTACCAAAGGGCCACTGACATGGATATACATTTTCATTAATATTGGACATTGCATGTAGGAGAGAACTATCGCTTCCTGTGTCCACTATGAGGCGCTAGAGAACACCCACTAATTATGTCATTTTGCTGTATATCATGTGTAGACCACACCATGTAAATTTCATGTAAATCGGGTGATGTTTGTCACATAAGGCTGATTTCCTGTTGTCAGTAGGTGGCACTATGAGACGATGTAGATGTGTTCAGCCCTGGACTCTTATCAAACATGCGGAATGTGGGGCAGATTGGACAATGTAAAGTGGAGTTACAACAACTTCCTGTTTAATGCCCCAAACATGTCTGGGGAAAATTCACCAGCATGCCACGCCAAGGGCGACCCATAAAATATAAAAAGCTTCGCAATTTAGAATAGTAAAGGTCTTTAGATGTAACTTATCAAATTTGAAGTAGCTGGGGTTAAATCTCTAAGAGGAGTTTGTTAAAATACAACGCCTGCAAATGGCAAAAATTGCAAAGTAAATTCAAAATGGCTGACTTCCTGTTGGACTTAGGTTATAACTCCAAGAGGCTTTTTTGTGTGCCTGGACATGATACATGTGCCTACCAAATTTCGTTCATCTACGTCAAATTCAAAGGTGGGGCTTTGACTTTGAAATTTTCTAGGGGGCGCCCTCGAGCCATTTTGCCACACCAAGGTCCAAGACCCATAATAGACGTTTAAATACCCCCATTCTGACACATGTGCCAAGTTTTGTGAGTTTTCAAGCATCCTCAGCCCCTCAAAAACAGCTTCCTGTTTCATGGCGAATAATGCCTCGCCATGGCAACAGCTTTTGATGAAAACTCAAAAGCTTCACCATTTAGCATCATCAACGTCTTCCAATTTACCTGACCAAATTTGAGTTACATCTGGTGAACCTGCTGGGAGTAGTTAGAAAAAGTATGTGGCATATAACTTGCTGTTGCCAGTAGGTGGCGCTATTAGTATGATTCAATATTGGCCTGTAGATGTCTTCAGATCGGGACTCTCATCAAATGTGGAATTTTGGGGAAGATCTGATGATGTGGAGTTGGGTTACAACAGTTTATATTTTCATGTTGAAACATTGAAATTTGCCGCAGCGCCACTACAAAGGCATTCCATGAAAACCACCACCACACCATGTAAATTTCATGTAAATTGGATAATGTTTGTCACATAAGGCTGACTTCCTGTTGTCAATAGGTGGTGCTATGACTCAATATGAACATGTAGATGTTTTCAGGCCTGGACTGTTATCCAACATGTGAAATTTGGGGCAGATTGGACAATGTAGAATCAAGTTACAACAGCTTCCTCTTTCATGGTGAAACATTCAAATTTTCCACATCGCCACAGCAACAGTGTTCCATGAAAACTCAAAAGCTTTGCAATTTGGCATTGTGAAGGTCTTGCTGAGATTTTGCTGACTAAATTTGGAGCTGTTAATCCTCTGGGAGGATTTTGTCGAAGTTGCATACATATAAAGTGCCTAAAATGGTGTGTTGTCACATGACCTTGACCTTGAAGCAATGATGATGTCATCATTGCTTCAAGGTATCGACTATTCCATCGCAATTTAGCATCACATTATTCTTTTATACCAACCAAATTTCAAATGAGTCCAGTGAGCCCTCTAGGAGTAGTTCAAAAAGGTTCACCTAGCTAATGAAAGCCAATGTGAAATATGTCCAAAATTATATATATTGGAGCAACTTTATCCCGACCACAGCCTGCCACTCATTTAGGGTGTGCTATGGAGCTTGTTAAACATGCAAGAATCCAATGACTGTATATTCTTGCAATGTTCATGGGTTTTGATGTGTGCGCCGAGTTTTTGAGCACCCCTAGCACCTCAAAAACAGCCTCCTGTTTCATGGCTAATGAGGCGTCACCATGGCAACAGTGTTTGATGAAAACTCAAAAGCTTCACGTTTTAGCATCATCAGCATCTTAAAACATATCTGACCAAATTTTAGGTTGTTCTGGTTAACCTGCCAGGATAGGTTCGTAAAAGTATAGAGCCTATAACTTCTTGTTGCCAGTAGGTGGTGCTATGACTATGACTCAATATTGACTAGGGCCTGACCGATACTGGATCTTTGGGGCTGATACCAATATTAGTGAGCTGCAGCAACGCCGTTGCAAAGTTGAAGGCTTTTCTGACCAAATTTGAGGTGGATCTGGTTAACCTGCTAGGCAGAGGTTGTCAAAGTACAGCACCTGTAACTTCCTGTTGCCAGTAGGTGGTGCTATGAGTATGACTCAATATTGACTAGGGTCTACTGGATCTTTGGGGCTAATCCCGATATTAGTGAGTAAGAAAAATCCAATATTGATATATTGACTGATAATCTTATATACAGAATACAACACGCACATATTTTGCAGTGATCCCTCAAAATTTGGTTATCAAACACTTGTGATAAAGATATGTAATGGAGGCATGATATTTTACAGTTTAACAATAAACTTCATTGTATAAAATGACATCAGTGCAGTGAAACAGTAAATTTCACTGGGAAATATAAATTACTACAATAAAAAAAAAAGAACAAAAAAACATATTAAACTTAAATTAAGAAAAAGGATCAAATATACATAAAATGCTGTCTATATATCTTTAAAAAAATATCGGACATCTTATACGCCGATACCGATATATCTGTGATAGGTCTAATATTGACACGCACATGTGTTCAGGCCTTGACTCTTATCAAGCATGAGAAATTTGAGGCGAATTTGGACTGTGCACTTTCGACTTACAACAACTTCGTCTTTCATGGCGTAACATCAAAATTTTTCTGTGATGGCCACAGCAGGGGTGTTCAAAGAAAACTCAAAAGCTTCACAATTTAGCATCGCAAAGGTCTTTAGATGTAGTAGTAAATTCAAAATGGCTGAAATACTCTTGGTCGTAGGGTATGGCTCCAAGAGGCTTTTTTGTAAGTCTGGGCACCTGTGTACCAAATTTAGTGCATCTACATAAAATTTAAAGGCGGGGGTTTTGACTTTGACTTTGTTAGGGGAAGCTATCAAGGCCAGTTTTCCACACCCAATCCCAAGACCCATATCAGATATAAATTTTCACCACTTCTGATGCATGTGCAAAGTTTTGTGAGTTTTCAAGCACCCCACAAAAATGTGTTTGAATGCGTAAAATAATAATAATTACAATACTTTGAGTTACACTTCACACCACTCGGTACTCAGGCCCTAATAATCTCTACAAAAACACTTTACACGTTTCTTGCACTTTAAGAGCCAAGGACCATTGAGCCCCTGTCAGTTTCGTGCTCAGGCCCTAATAATTATAATGATGGAAGAGATAATGCATTTGTCTGAGGGATTTTGTGGCATGATTATGAATTAATGATTTTAAATTTTGACTGTCCAGAAACATGTTGGAGCTCAGCATGCCCTATAAAACCTTCCATCTAACTCACAACACGACTCCACCATCACTACTTGCACAAATCAGATTTCCTCATCATTTCTTCATAATTGTGCTGTCACAATGTTATCACTGTTTCTCTGCTTAGGCAGCAGAGCCAGCAGCTTTCCTTCCTCTTTTTCTGAGCCAACCGTCATTTCATTTCATAGTTCCAGCTTTTTAGAGCTCAGCTCAGTGCTGTGATAACTGAATTACTCTGACCCTTGAATAACAGCAAGGTACATTTTAATAGTCTTCTCTGCTTCTTCCCTCCCCCCCTTCTGTATCCCATCCCATATCATCTCTTAATCTGCACTGTCTGGTACAGTGTCTTCTCACTAAGCTACATGGCAGCAGTCTGAATGGACGTGTTTTCAGTAGTGTGGACTGAGGGGATGTTCTACTGTGGACTCTCAGCTCACTTAGACAGTCTGTCTGTCCTTTCAGGTAAAGCATGGCGATGACCGGCCACAGCTCATGCTCCTCCATGAGCAACCACACCAAGGAGCGGGTCACCATGGCCAAAGTGACCCTGGAGAACTTCTACAGTAACCTCATCGCCCAGCACGAGGAGAGAGAGATGAGGTAACATCCACAAGTTCATATCCACAGATGGAGGTTTTGACTTGCTGCACTATGTATCTAAAAAGCTATTTTTGATGACCATGATGTGTAATTCCAGTCTAGGACATTCTTACAATGTCATTAATAGTGAAGCTATACTTTTTCCTCTGCTTTTGCTTTTAACTTGATACACATGATTAAACATACTCCATTTTTTTCATGAATTTGTGTGTCATCAGTGGGTGTGGCTTTTGTTAGAATTAAGAGGAGACAAAACCACTTCCTGTTATGACAGCTTAGGGTTGTATCAGACAGTGTTACTTTGTTTTAGCCTGTTGTGTTCAGTATGTAACTCGTTTTTGGGATCACAGTTCGATATGTTTTCAGTACAACCGGAAAAGTACAGAAGATATATTTTAAAAAATGTGAATATTCCACAGTGGCTCATTAGCCAGAATTCTTCTTACTTTCATCTTACAAACCCCAAACCCCCAGCTTGTAACACAGGCTGTTTGTTATAAATTCATCAGGCTGAGATAAGGATACAATCAAATACTTCATTCAATCCCTAGAAACAAGATTCTCTTAATAGTGTGATATTGTAAATCCGGGGAAAATATTGGATTGCACCCTATTAATTGTAATGTAATTTTGTTAGATCGCAAGTAGAGCTGCAATGATTAGTTGATTAATCAGTTAGTTGATTAACAGAAAATTAAGACATTTTAGGTTGCACCTTGGGCTTTCGGAAATGGTGACCATCATTTTTTTGACATTTTATAGACCAAATGATTGAAGAAGTAATTGACAGATCACTCGATAATGAAAATAATCATTGGTTGCTGCCCTAATCACAATCCTATAATAATCCTCATATTCTCATCTATACTCTATATTTATCTCATATATTTCATTCTTATAGACCTACATACTAAACATTATTACTTATTGTTTCTTTCTTCATTATATCCTTGTATAAGAAATATTATTCATGTCTCCGCCCAGTTACCACAGTTACAATACAATCAAGCGCACCTGCAGAGCAGCTGCCCCACACTAAACTGATATAACAGCCTACATGAGTCTCATATTTTAACTGTAAGACTGGTGTTTTAATGCTCTTTTTCATCATCTGTGATGTGTAACATCAGATTTCCACACAGTTAGAGAAATAAAAAGTGTGTGTCCTGGTATTACTTCATTAATAAAATGCAAGTGCAGCACGGAGCATCTCTCCTGTCAGCTGAAGAGTCGATCACACTGGACGGTAGAGGAGGAGATGCTGGTACACGTCTGTCAACAGTAGTTTAGCTTACGTCACTGCATTTAACAACAGAGAGTTTGGAGCAGGAAACACAGTCACTCTGCGTCGCACTGTCCTTAGTTTCTGTCATACCTCTCTGTTTCCATCACAGTTATGTATTTAGGTCATTTAGAGACAAGAAACTGTGAAAGTTTACAGCCTGTCATACTGTCATCCTGCGTTACTCTGTTTATAATGATGTGGCTAAAAAAATTGTAAATAATTTGATTGATACATGTTTGTGTAATTGATGGTAGGGCTGACCTGGGATTCAAACCTGGGTTGAACCAGGTCTCTATATGGACCTTTTTTTAATCACATGCTGAGTATTAACCTGATGATGCTGTACTAAAAATATTTTTGGGAATTAGGTGCAGAAGTGTGCAGGTGCCTTTTTCTTGATACTGTTTTGCCATCTTTCCAACATAACCACTATAACAGGATATACACTACTTGGTGGCTATAAAGCAATGGTCATGGTAAAATGTTCTTTTCAGGCAGCAGAAGCTGGAGAAAGTGATGGATCAGGAGGGTTTGGCTGATGAAGAGGTGAGTGTCAATCACTTGTGTTCTACACACAAACACACACCTGCAGTGTTTTCTTCAGCATGCTCTATGGCAATATGGGAAAATTCACTTGAAGGAACTATGGTCGTTCCCAGTCCCTGTCACAAAGTTGGTTGGACTTTTTACATCCTCCTCTAACAGTGCTGTAAATCCTAATACTTATTTCCTTTAACAGAAAAACAGAAAAAAACAGCTTTGTCTTTTATTTGTTGGGGGCATTCTCTAGCTTTACTAGATTGTGACAGTAGAGAGAATACAAGAAACACGGGGCGAGTAAGAGACTGGGATGACATGGAACAAAAGTCCCATGGTCTGCACCCCAGGCACCAGGGTGCCCTGCACCAGATTTTCATCAGGTGTTACATATGTATGTGACAGACCCCATACAATTGGGAAATGTAGCTTTAAGAAATATTTTGAAATTTTTGAACTTTCTCTATTTTATATTCTCCAATCAAGTAGGAGTTTGGTGGACCAAAATTTCCCCATTCATCATATATCCATCTCTCCATTTCATCCATCTTTTCCTTTTAGAGTTAGAGCAAATAATGATGTACAACTTTTTGAAGCTTATTGAGGGTGATACACAGTATGGAAATAGTCTGAGAAGAAAATTTCAGGGGAAATAAAGCCCCACAAAAGCTTATGGACTGCAATCACAACACATTAAATTTCTGGTGGAACTGTGTTATAGTGGATTTAAGATCACGACAGGTGCAAATCACATGCACTTTGCCCGCTTCAAGCAGCTGACTGGAGCTACTGGAGAGCAAATGGGGTAAGGTATGGTGTGCATCGCACAGAATGCTGTATTTAATGGTAACAGACTAGTGGTGTCTCTGCTCTGCAGAAACGTGTTCGACGTTCTCAGCATGCAAGGAAAGAGACAGAGTTTCTTCGCCTGAAACGCACCCGACTGGGTCTGGAGGACTTTGAGTCTCTGAAGGTGATCGGCAGAGGAGCTTTTGGAGAGGTAAAAACACATCCAGTGGCTCTGTTATGCTGTGGGGGGGATTTTGCTGGTATGCTTTGGGTCCACTTGTCCCCTTAGAGAGAGAAGGGTCACTGCAAGTTGTTCTGAGTGATCACCTTTATCCTATGATGAAACATTTCTACCCTGATGGGGGTGGTCTCTTCCAAGATGTCAGTGCCCCCATCCATAGGGCACAAGGGGTCACTGAATGGTTTGATGAGTATTAAAAAAAAAAAGTGAATTTATATGCTATGGCCTTCGCAGTCACCAGATCTCAGCCCAACTGAACACCTATGGGAGATTTTGGACCAATGTGTTAGATAGTGCTCTCCACCACCTTTATCAAAACACCAAATGAGGGAATATCTTTTGGAAGAATTGTGTTCCATCCCTCCAGTAGAGTTCAGAGACTGCAGAATCAATGCCAAGGCGCATTGAAGCTGTTCTGGTTGCACGTGGTGGTCCAATACCTTACTAAGACACTTTGTTGGTTTTTCTGTTAATTTGTCACCCGTCTGTATATTTTCAATATCATTTAACGCTGAAACACAAAACTCTCCCCGATAGTGTAACAACCTATAGTTTTATATTATGTCAATAGTTCCAATGATTTCAACTTTATTTCTGAGAAATCATGTTTTGTCCGTCATTTTGGTGGACAGCTAAAAAATATTTCAAAACCCATGAGCCTTGGCTAGCGAGAACTAGTGAATCAGATAAGAGCAGTAATTAATTCAATATGCTTTGTTATTGCAGTTGTAAGAAAATGCGGCACCATAGTTACTGAATTCACTCTTTGCCCCAGAATTAAAAGTGAATTGATTTACGCTGCAGATTGTCAAATTAGTTTTCTCAACACTTTAGCTTCTGCCTGCCATTAGCAGCGCATGTGACAGAATTTTAAGCTTGGTGGTTGGCTGTTTCTTCCCGAAATGCACCTCGGGAGTTGTAGTTAACTTCTACCCTGACATTTTCATGACCACAGTCTTGTACCTTCAACTTTTTATCTACGAACCAGATATTTTTTAACGCAGTTGTTCAACTTTTGTACCAATGATTTAACCAGGTCATGTTGATCCAATCTGTAGAACTTTGAGTCACGTAACATTGTCTATGGAAAAAATGAATGAGATTTTTACATTTGGAACCAGGGCGGCCGAAATAGCTCCTTCCACTTCGCAACTCTATTGTTTTCCAGGTGTGTAAAAATTTTATCTTGTTGATCAGCACACCTTCAAAAATCTGTAAAATCACAGTTGCACACAACAGAGTACATAACACACATAATATTGTAGTAGTTTGGCACAGTTCCCTCTGGAGACACAAAAACATTTATAAGACTTGTTTCACATGTGTGGAATAAGAGGAGTTCTCCTTTGAAGTAAACATGCTTATGTATCACAAGTCTGAATACATATTACTTAGTAATAACAGCAGGGTTTCCTGCAGCATATTATTGCAGAGGCAATCTGCCTCACCTGAAACAGTGAGCACCTCCGCTAATGTCAGAAGATATTTTTAAACTGCATAAAATACTGTATAATATTAACCTTAAGGAAAAAAGAGCTGAGGCACTAGTTCATACAACAGAGGCCATGTAATTCAGAAGTAAGGTGACTGTTTGTTTAAAATTAACTAGTAACAAAATTGATTAGGTCAAGTCAATATTATTTATATAGCCCAAAATCACATTTTACAAATTTGCCTCAAAGGGCTTTACAATCTGTACAGCATATGACATCCCCTATCCTAGCACCCCTGATTTGCATAAGGAAAAACTGGGAAAAAAATCTCAGGAGCAACAAAAGAGGGATCCCTCTTCCAGGGCGGACAGACATGCAATAGATGTTTTGTGTACAGAATAGACTAAGAAAACAATATTTTAAAAAATTATTCCCATTGATCAAGTGTTTAAGCACTGCTGTATTTTCTTCTAGGTGCGTCTGGTGCAGAAGAAGGACACCGGTCATGTCTATGCCATGAAGATTCTTCGCAAGGCTGACATGCTGGAGAAAGAACAGGTGAGGAGGAGATGAAAGGCAGCAAAATACATACACTGCTGTTCTTGCAACTGTTGGGCATTTTGAATTCTGTATGCGTGTGTGTGCCATGACCTTTTGTTAGGTCGGTCACATCCGTGCTGAGCGGGACATCCTGGTGGAGGCAGACAGCCTGTGGGTGGTCAAGATGTTCTACAGCTTCCAGGATAAGATGAACCTCTACCTCATCATGGAATTCCTGCCAGGAGGTATGAGTCTCACCACTAAAGACCAATTCATGGTTTCCTTGTCTGCAGATAGCTGCGGACTTGCAGCGGTTCGCACGTGGTTCCATACAAACTACAATCAGGGGTCTGCGGACATAGACGCATTCCACATGTGTGCACTAGACAATAAGGTGTTGTAGCCATGATAACCTTCCAGAGTTGTAAAATCCAGCCTGTGAATATTGCAGTTTTTTTTCTGATAAGCCTTTAAATGCAATAATCTGTTACTTCAACCAGACTTGCTGGATCTTATTTCATTATCTCACCAGTACACCAACACAGCCCCCACCAGCCACTTGTATTGTTTTATACAGGGCTGTTTTCAGTCTGAATGTAGCTGAGGAGTTCCTGTACGTTGCAGAACAACAAGAAAGTCGAAAAAAGAAATGGTATGTGTGACAGCTTAATGAGAATAGGAATACTCTACATACATACAGTAGATGAGACAGACGTCCTGTTTGCTTTTTCTGCACAGTCAGCATGCTTGCAGTGTGTACAGTCTGCATTCTAAAATTTTGGGCTGCACATGGACATCCGCAGAGGGGTACCCGCAGACCGTCCCGGACATTGGCAGGTGACGAAATTTCTGTCACACGGACCCTCACGGCCAGACGGACCCGGACAACACGGAAAGCATGAATTGGCCTTAACCCTACAACACCATGCTGTGACCCTAGGGATGCACCGATTCGATACGGATATCGGGTCATTTACTGACTCAAATAGCTGCATTGGGTATTGGTGACAATGGGGCCAATCTCGGTTGATCTATTATCTAGAAAGGAAGACAACACCAGGGGGTGCCGTTAGATGCTTTTCTCCCACCAGAGTTGGGTTGCTGGGTTGTTTCAGCATTGTGAAGGACAAGTCTTAATAGACAGTACAAAGTGTACGCTAACTTACAACACTATATGAAGTTGTTTTGGACGCTATCTTTAGTAAATAGCAGCTGTCCCGAGGTGCCCGTGTAGCCTCAATAAGACTGGCTATTGTAGCTAATCTTGCTAAGAGAAAACTATATACTGTTAAAAAAAAAAAAAAAAATGGATTTTGCCACCATGACGTCACCCATTGGTTTTTGAAGAACGGTTCTCAAGCTCAAAGTGTGTGGCTCCGGCTGTCACTATCTTGGCAGTGCCTGACTCCACCCAACTCCCGGCTAATCCAAAATGGGCAAAGAGGTGGAGCTGAGGCGGGCCGAATGAAGCATGGTTGCTGAAACAAGCTACCTAGCAGCTAGCGACATGTCACTCAAAGCAGCCGCGTCCTTAATTATGCATAAATTTACAGCTTAATAAAATTTAAACGGGTGAGTTATAAAAAATTCACACCTCGTACAGTCGTCATGAAAGGGGAAATTAGCTATAGAGACCAAAACCGTTGTTTTACCAGGCTGTAAACATGTTTATTTCTGCTGTAAAGTTGGGTATTCTAACATGGGGGTCTATGGGGATTGACTCGCTTTTGAAGCCAGCATCAAGTGGCCAATCAAGGAAATGCAGTTTTTGGCACTTCCGCATTGGCTTCATTTTCTTAGCCCCTGAGTTTGCCACTTGAAGAACACCAGTCGTGTGTGGCCTAAAATGTAACAGCAAAACACCACAGCTAATTAAATCCAATACAACATAGAACCTAACAAAATCCCCCGACAATTTACTTTATAACCATGGTGGTTATGTCAAAGCAAGCGATTAATAAAAGTCGAGTTTCCGTTTGATTATTTAGCAATGGCCGGCAGTTAGTATTAGCTCTGCTCCTCAGGCTCACTCCGGGTGCTTTCCCCTCCGGGATTAATTTCTTCTATCGGTTGCGTTGCCATCACTCTGGCACTTCTGGTCTTCCAGTAAAAAATGTAAGGTCTTGGCGTTACTGTCAGTTGCCTTAGAAAGTTGGATTTGTTCAGGTTTCTGTGTTTCTGACGGAGAACCTGCTGCAGTTGGTCAACACTACCTCTTGGTAGGTTCACTTGACTCAATCCGGAAAATCCCACATTGTTAAATTTTTTGTTTATTTTAAACAGATTAGCAGCAACAAACACATACACATGCACACTGTTCAGTGAGTGTATCTTTATAGCCATCCTCTTTTCAAAACAGTAATGTGTGTGTGTGTGTGTGTGTGTGTGTGTGTGTGTGTGTGTGTGTGTGTGTGTGTGTGACGTTAAATTTTAGCCTGTGCATCTAATATCAGTCTAGATAATGTCATATATTGGGGGTTGCAGTCCAAGACCAATGTTGAATGATTGCAGCTAAATGTTAGCAACCTGAATCAGCTGTGTATTTGTTGTCTTGAACACACCCCATTCCTCCTGCGAACGAATGACTTGAATCACTCACTCATGAATTCATGATTATATTATATAATTTTAAACAAATAAACATATTTATTTGTTACATTTGTTTTACAAAGTTAGGAAAGCCATTATAGGAAAGCAAAGTCAAGTCTGATGTTGCCTTACACATAAAACAATGATCCCAGTCTCTTCCACAAAGTGAGGCATACAGCTTATTAATTAAACACTGGTAGCGGATCAGTACTTGGTATCTGCTGATACCCAAAGCCCAGGTATCGGTACCGGTATCTGGACTGAAAAAGTCGGATCGGTGCATACCTATGTGACCCCACAACACAATGCTGTTGGGAGATCAGAACCTGTGACCTGTATCACAAGCCAGCTAACCTTTACACTTTCTGGCACCACAAATTTGCCTCACTTCTAACTAGGATAGATCACCATGGTATCTTGTGCTGTACAGTTTACCTCTTTAGGAACAGGTTTAGACTGGATATAATCAAATCTAGTTTAGTTAGTTAATCATATTCACCATTATAAACCTACAGTCCAGACAGAACGTATTTGGACAGTTACACATTTTTTGTTCTTCAGGCTCTGTGCTTCAGCACATTTAATTTGAAATAAAATAATGGTTACTACAGTAAAGTGCTAAGTCTGAGCTTTAATTTGAGTAGGCTTACATCAGTATAGAAAGAACTGTGTCTGAGATGCAGCCCTTTTAACACATAGTGCACAAGTTTCTTTCTGGAATGCATTTGCCCATCTCAACGACATGATGAGAGCTAGTGTGAGTGTGGTCTCTGCTGTTGTCCCTTCAGGAGACATGATGACTCTCCTGATGAAGAAGGACACTCTGACAGAAGAGGCCACTCAGTTCTACATAGCAGAGACGGTGCTGGCCATCGACTCCATCCACCAGCTGGGCTTCATCCACAGAGACATCAAGCCAGACAACCTGCTGTTGGACTCCAGGGTGAGGAGAAACCGTCATTGTTTACCACAGTTTCCATTATGATGATTGTGTTCATTTTTATTTATGACCTTTATCATAAATAAATAATGGGCTTTTATCTACCTCAGTGGTAAAGAGGAGCAGGCCTTTATCAGGCTTCTATTACACCTCTTTCAGACAGCAGACACACATACGTGGGTCTACTCAATGCGTGTTGGACCCATTCATGAGACATCAATCACCCTGCCCTTGTCACTGTTAGCAGAGACTGTAGTCTTCTGTGTAGTAGGATTGGGCGATCATTTCTATTTTCATATCATCCAATCGTGGTTACTTGAGATCACGGCAGGGGCGGCAGAAGTAGGAGAAGGTGGGGGGAACTACGTCACAGCATGCAATCTGTGTGTCTGTGCTTGGTGCGACAATATCACAGCATAATGTTTCGTTTAACATTATTATCTTATCTTAAATATCACAATCCAAATCATATCCATAACGCTAACTACCCTTATGGAACACAGAGCAAAGTTTTGGTGAAAGCTAAAAAATCTAAAAAAAATTCAACTGACAAAATGCGAGTGGAATTTACAGTAGATTTATTGTAGAGCAGTTTCTCAACCTGGGGATGTGACACCAAATGGACTTTATATGGCACCTTTTTAGAGAGCAGGGAAGGCTTCCTGAAATAAACAGCAACACCCATGTCTGTTAGATGAATAGAAAGAACAGGTACAGAGAACTGTAAAACAACACACCAGCGACTCCTGTGCTACTCCGCAGCAAGGCAACACCCCCTTTTTTGCCCTTTGCAGTCTGAATGTGTAGTGTAAACGACACTCACTATATTTAAATTTGACTTTACTACTCCCTGATATCCATAATGTGTCCAGCTGGAGACTGGTGACAAATTGGCAGCACTTTTAATTCCAAACTTGGGCTCATATCGTTTAAACAATAGTGTGTGTTTTGTTTCCAGGGTCATGTGAAGCTGTCTGACTTTGGCCTGTGCACCGGGCTGAAGAGAGCTCACCGTACTGAGTTCTACAAGAACCTGAACCACAGCCTACCCAGTGACCTCAGTAAGCAAAGTCAGGCAACCCTTTCCATTTTTTTCAACTGTAGCCTGCATGCAACTTCAGCCACTCGCATCTGATTTTTAGATTCAGAATCAGCTTTATGTTCCTTCATATTATATTTACTCACTCAAGGAATTGACTCTGGTTTCTCGTGGCTCTGTGTACTTAAAAACAGTTCCAAGAGCAATATTTAGGAAGAGACACATAGACATCAAACAGAACAAAGATAAGCACATATAAACATAAAACGTATTTACAAGCAAGTAAAGTAAGTTTGACAGATAAAAAAAAATCAGATTTTTGTGTGCATCATGAATGATCAAAAAGCCCTGTCTAAGTCCTTTAAAGCTGGCTGACATACTGCAGCAATGCTTCCATGCTGGTTAAGATGTGGGACATGTTAGCCTGTAGGAGATACAGTATTTAATGTAGTGCATTAGTAAGGGAACAGCTTTGTAATACTGAGATGTCCTCTCTTTACAGCCTTTCAGAACATGAACTCCAAGAGGAAAGCTGAGACCTGGAAGAGAAACAGGAGGCAGCTGGTGGGTGTGAACAGAGATCTGCATGCACAAACACTTTAACACTACTTTGGCTATGTGGCATAATAGCTGTGCTACCATTTGTTTTTGTGTAGATTATGTATGGAATAAATGAATGCAAACAGAACAATTTTAAAGACATTTTAACCCAATCCCTGAGGCCTAAAAGTTTTGTACAGAAAAAAAACTCAGGTATCAAATTGCTAGTAGTATCAAAAGAAGCCCCACAAATATCTTTGGCTGTGGACAGATAGGGCTCACAGAGAACGCTTTAACCAGAGAAAAGCCCCGTTTCATTTAGCCTTCATGGGAATTTACTTACAGCATTAAAGTTGATTATGTACAGTTGATACTTTTGCCATTTATTGAAGAGGTATAATTATACACACATGATGTAGATGCAAGGTTTTTCAAAATGCAGCATCAAAGGAAAAAGTAGTGCACTGCAAACTGACACCAGTAGGCTGGCAGGCTCTATGATGATAGGTGTGGTTAATTTAAACAGGTGAGTGTCAGTCAGTCAGTGCTGGCTGAACTTGACAAGCTGTTTCTTCAGTGTTTTACACATTACTAATGTGTAAAAAGAGCAAGGACAGACAAAAGTTATACTTACTGTATACAGCAAGTCCTAGAAGACTGCTCCAGTGTTACTGAGCTTCAGATCACAGTCGCTGTTATGTGACACTGAGGACAAATCATTTTTCCAAAACTGATCCCTTTTTTTCCATTAAAGATTCACATCTTTCATTTGAACGTTGTTCTACATGCATTAAGTCTTTTACATCAACATAGCTAATGGACATGTGCTGTATCTTTTTTTCTGTTTGTTTAATAATTTATTTTTTTACCACAGGTGGATAATAAAAGTATTTACAAAACAAAAGTATTTACAAAACAACAACAAAAACACAGGCATGATAAATAGTGTGGGGAAGTGGACCAGTTGTGATGGACAGTGATGAGTAAGCACATTGTGGGTTAACTTGAGCTATCGTATTGGGGTTGGAGAGTGAGGTGATGTAGAGAGGAATCAGCTCTGGATAAACTGCAGGAAAGGAGACCAAGTGTTATGGAATGGGATCACATTATCCTTTAGGGTTGGTGTGAGCTTTTCTAGGTTTGAATGGTCTGTTAACAGATTGAGCCAGTGGTTGACTGATAATTTTGTCTTTCCAGTTGAGTAATATGGTTTTCTTGGCCACGGTTAACGCTATTAAGATAAAAGTTTGGAGATGATGTGGGATTGTAAGTGATAAGAGATCACCTAACAGATGGAAGGGGAGAGGGGGATGCTGAGGCTGAGGATCTTGGACAGCTTTCCCATAACCTCTGAACAAAACTGCTCAACTGGTGTGCAGAGTGCATGGAAGTGGTTGTCTATTGCAGTAGGATAGTGTGTGCAGGTGGTGCTGTCTTTGAAGCCCATATTAGAGTTGTGATGTTCACGAACGAACCGAATCTTTTGACCGGCTCATTAACATGAACGATAGGAACCGAGTCGTGTTTGGTTGGGAGCCGTTCTTTTTTTCTCTCTCCCTGAGTTCACACCTATGGTTGAAGGAGAGAGAGCATGGGGAGGAGTTGTGCATAAGTGCATAACTTGTGCACGCTCCCTTCCCTTCATTTACAATGAATCCATATCAGACTTTAAAATCTTGTCCACACATGTCAAATGAAGCTATAATCAATATTTCAGAATAATTCAAACTCAAATATTGGTGGGAAATCTGAGTTTGAAATTATTCTGATCCAAATCTCAGCCCATCATTCCTCCCTGTGATTATTTCCAGGATAAAATGAAGTAATCCCAGGCTGGCTTCTTAAAAGTAAATAAATATAAAAAT
Source organism: Scomberomorus guttatus (assembly GCA_038419695.1). NCBI lineage: Eukaryota > Metazoa > Chordata > Actinopteri > Scombriformes > Scombridae > Scomberomorus > Scomberomorus guttatus. Next base: position 1,272,291 of record CM076449.1, read on the forward strand.
GAGCCAAATGAGCCAGTCTTTTGAATGGCTCTTTGAAATGAACGGATCCCAAAGATCCGGCTCCCTCCAAAGAGCCATAAATCCCATCTCTAGCCCATATGGTACATTTTGTGAGTGGTGATGTGTATTCTGTGTAGGACCTTGTATTGAATTAGCAAAATTTTTGAGTTGTATGACGTGGAGAATGTGTCACATATGGTTTGCTAATTTATGTCTGATTGATGCATATTCAAGTCTGATGTCCATTTGTCTATTGGTATTGAAATGGTATGGTCATGGTGTGAAAAGAGTTTGTATATCTGTGATAGTAATTGTTTGGGTTGAAATTAATGTAGTTTTTCCATTTTTATAGACTCTTTCAACTGTATGTACTGGTAGTGACAGTGGTGGGGTAAGTTGTATGTTTGTTTAAGACGGTCAAAGGTCATGAGAGAGCTGCCACTGAAAAGGTGTCCCAGGCTGGCTACTCCTCACTGTTTCCATGCAGGGAAGTTGATGGGTTCCTTATTGATTTTAAACATAGGGTTGGGCCAGATAGGGGTGAGAGTAGAAGGAGATAATTTGAGGAGTTTGAGTATGTCATTTGCTTTCCACCAGGTAGTGAGAGTGGTATTTATAGTGTTAAATTTAAAGCAGCTGTGGGTTTTGACCATTGATTGTATAAAATATGGACATCATGACAGCTCCCCAAAAGTCAAGCCATAACATCTTGATCGCCCCTGGTTGCTGGCTGCAGTATAGGTCATAAGTTCCGCCACCTCCATGTTAGCAGATGGGACATCAGCCAAACTAAAAAAATCAAAATTGCTCCTGATGGCTGTGCCAGCACCCTGCGTGGTAGCTTGCCGCCATCAGTGTGTGAGTGTGTATGAATGGTTTCCTATGATAGGCAGGTTGGGACCTTGTATGGTAGCCCCTGTACCCTGTGTGTGAATGGTTGAATTGACTCGTAGTGTTTAAAGCGCTTTGAGTGGTCAGATGACTAGAAAGGCGCTATACAAGTACAGTTCATTTACCATTTACTCGGTATCAGCCGATCAGTATCGGGACTGAAAAAGTCGGATTGGTGCATCCCTAGTTGTTAGATATAACAAGATGTCATTTACATATAGACTGATTTTATGATGGTGTGAATGGGTTTTAATACCTGAAATGCTGTCATTCTGTCTTATGGCTGAGGCGAGTGGTTCTTGTCTGGTACCTCTGTTTAGGTTGAATGATCTAGATATTTGTCCACTGGTGATTACAGATACTGAACGTGTTATATAGAATCTTAATCCAATTGATTAAGTAGGAGCCAAAGCCAAAATAGTTTAAGGAGGTGAAGAGAAAAGGCAGTTTTGGTTTTATATAGATGAATTACATTTTCTTTGCATGTTTTCTGAGGAATGTCTCCCTTTGAAACTAGTCTGATCTGGGTGCACAAGTGATGAAATTACAGATTATAGTCTTATCATTATAATCGGGATCATCTTTATTGGCCAAGCGTGTTTACACATACAAGGAATTTAACTCTGGTTTAGTGGCTCTCAATGTACTAACACAGAATAACAACACAACAATCTTCAGAGGTATACACAAGGAATGACTATATGTAGGTGAAACCGTTTCAGTGAACTGCAAACAGAATACAAATAGTGCAAAGAAGTAGAGAATTCAAGGAGTAATGACATTACTTTATATACATGGTGGTTTGATACAGTATATGCAGCCTGTTCAGATATACAGTAGCGAGTGAAATATATTGCACATTTCATATTTTAGACTAAATATATATAATTTGTAGGTATAGTGGGTATAATAGTGTTCCGGGGTTATTGCACAGTGCCACAGTGAGTTAACTGTACATAAGTGTGATGGCGAGGGGGAAGAAACTGTTCCTGTGTCTGGTGGTTTTGGTGTACAGTGTTCTGCTGGTCTTTTCTGCAGGCCTGACTAGGTCTGCACTAGTCTGTTCCTGTCCTGTTTGGTGGCTGATCCAAACCAGACAGTGATGGATGTGCAGAAAACAGACACAATGACTGCAGTGTCAAACTGGATCAGCAGCTCCTAAGGCATACCTGGGAGAATGTAGTTCCAAGAAACCTGAAGGATTCCACAGCTGACACAGTGCTGTTAAGTATGGTGAAGGGGGCATTGATCGGGGGCTCCTTCTAAAGTGCACTGTCATCTCCACGGTTTTGAGCGTGTTCAGCTCCAGGTTGTTGTGCGCCAGTGCACTGTTCGGGTGATGGATGTGACTTTCCCCATCCTCACCTGCTGCTTCCTGTCTGTCAGGAAGTTTGTGATCCACTGACAGGTGGAGGTGTGTACAGTGAGCTTGGTGAGTTTGGTGAGGAGGACTTTTGGGATGATGCCGTTGAACGCCAAGCTGAAGTCTACAAGCAGGATCCTTGCATACGTCCCTGGGCAGTCAGGGTGTTGCAGGATGTAGTGCAGTCCTATGTTGACTGCATCATCAGTAGGCAAACGGCAAGGGGTCTAGCAGGGGGCCTGTGATGTCTGTGAGGGTTTCTTGGGGACCGGTATGATAGTGGAACGTTTGAAGCAGGAGGGAACTTCACACAGCTCCAGTGATCTTTTGAGGATCCATGTAAGATGGGGGCCGGCTGGTCAGCGCAGACTTTCAGACAAGAGAGTGACACGCTGTCTGGGCCTCGTGCCTTCCTGATCTTCTGTCTCTGAAAGAGCCGACACACATCCTCTTCACAGACTGTCAGTGCCGTTTTCCATACACATGTGCTGGCTTGGCTTGACTCAGTTTGACTCAGCGCGTCAGCTCAGCATGGCAGGGATTTGCATCTCCATTACAGCAGGGCTGACCGCTTGAAGGTGTGTCTGTAACTGATGACGCGTGTTGGGTCTCACTGGCTGACCACACGTTTTAAGACTCTAAGAAACAAAGGGAGTCCTCAAGAAACTCAATTTCCCCAGAGTCCTTGGTTGTTGTGATCTACTCCCATGGACCCAGGTTAACAAAACTAGAGGTTCCCCTCTTCTCGGTCTCTTTTTTTCTCCTCACAGCTCAGCCTGCAGCAGAGTCGTTGCGGCAGGGCTGCAACCCTCCTCTCTCTCTGCCCATGCTTTTACCTGCAGGAGCTACTCCTGCAGCCTGTAGCTCTCTGACCCAGTGTGGTCTACTCTGTATTGTGAAAGAAGGGACCAGAAATGTTTATAAAATTCTGCTGGCCATCTATCTAAACCTGGGGACTTGTTGTTGGGTATGAGTATGTACTGTATCTATTTCCCATTCTAATTTTTACTTGGAACCACACCTCCTGTCACTGTGTTTTATTTTCACCTCCAAACAAACTAACTTTCTCTCTACCATTCCCCATCCTCTCCTCCTCCCTGTTAGGCCTTCTCCACAGTGGGAACCCCAGACTACATCGCTCCAGAAGTCTTCATGCAAAATGGATACAATAAGCTCTGTGATTGGTGGAGCCTGGGTGTAATCATGTATGAAATGCTGATAGGTAAGAGACACTATAAAACCATAATAACCTGATTTACCTTAATGGGTTTGAGACCAGACCAATACCACATGTGGTATAAATGATGATTGATGTTTTTGTTGTCATTGCTGTTTATAGGTTATCCTCCGTTCTGCTCAGAGACGCCTCAGGAGACATACAGGAAAGTGATGAACTGGCGGGAGACACTCACCTTTCCTCCAGAAGTGCCTATATCAGAGAAGGCCAAAGACCTCATCCTCAGGTATGAACACATCGCTCTTCATCTTTTCATTACCTCTACCATAGACAGTAATGCAGCTGATTGCAGTGACTGTATTTGTTTTATATATTAATGATGGATGCATTGATTTTGTTTTGAACATGTCAAACCCATAATAGCATCTAACACCCTCTGTATTGAGTTGTTGTATGTACAGTAGTGAGTGAACACGTGTTGTGTGCAGGTTCTGCTGTGAGGAGGATCACCGGATCGGTGCTGCAGGTGTGGAAGTGATCAAGTCCAATCCTTTCTTTGAGGGAGTGGACTACGACCATATCAGGTGGGGACTGTTCATCATACATTCATTTTAAAGGACAGTTAGTACATCGAGATCTTAAATTTTTTTCTCTTGTCTCAGATTATTATTTTAAAGTTACCTCAGCCCTGTTCTTCAAACATAAAGCTCCATAAAGCCGAGGGGAGCTCCACAGTTGCTGATAATTCTCTGTAGGTTCATCAGTGTGAGCCATTTCATACCGCGTTGTTATGAAAAATATCAATCATAGCCACTTTAATTATCTCAGCTTAACAAAGTGTTAGCCACAATATTATCCTGTTGATTCTCCAGCTGACTGGGTTCGATTTGTTCAACTCAAATGAAAGTTATAGTGAGTGTGCACATAACTTGAAATAAAAGCAACATGTAGAGAATTGAAGCCATGATTAGCACCCATATGATTGGCTGAGTGTTGATTAATGACTGTACTTGTGGTTGATTGTTATGGCTACAGACAGATAGTTCTTTCAGTGTGAATGTATACATTACAATTAGTTTGCTTCTGTAGGTCTCATAACAGAAACTTGGTGAGGTGAAGGTGGATTTATCTCTTGTTCAAACTAAATTTGGGTTGGCTCCTTTTTTACTTGGGATGTTCTGATCAAGTTTTTTTCAGCTTTGATCAGAGTCTCTTACTCACGGGTATCTGTTCAATCAGATACGTATATTCATCTAAAAGACACAGCTGCCCAGTGCACACTAAAGTTACAATCTGAAAATGAGACAATATAGAACTTAATTCTTCCCAGAACCAAAGTTGCTCAGTGTGCCGAGTAATAATGGAGTTGGGGGAATCTATGTATTTTCCAACCTGGGTTTGAGAACACTCACACTGGTGTGCCCAAGTAACCTGACTTGTCACATTGGCACACTCTAATTTTCACTCTGCAGTCTGAGGTGGACAACACACAGTCAAGTAAAGAAAGGATCTACATTTAATTAGATCATTTAAGATATGCCTGGATTGGTCTCAAATACCAGTCCTTTGGATCAGCTCAGGATATTTATATCTAGTTTTTATGTATGCTGATTTATTTATTTATTCACTGTATAGTCTATTTTGTTTGCGTATGGGTATTTTGCTCTAAAATACCTATATATGATAACATACAGTATAGGTATTTTAGAGAAATGGGTATTTTTACTGTCAAAGTTAAGTTATGATAATTAAACCAACAGATGGTTCCTCACATAGTTATTATATTGGTGCCTGTAAGGAAAGGAGGCATTTATACGTAAAAATTGTAAAGGTCATAATCCGGTTAACTGTGAACAAGCCTCATGTTGCCCTCACTGCAGACTTAGACACATTTTAAGATATCCTTAAGGAACTGAAAAATTCAGCTCAACAGTAGTCTTTTTTTTTATCCATTAATGAAGAACAGGACCCATCAAACTCGACCATAGACATTTTACTGTCCACCCAAATACTAGTTCACCCAGGGATTCACTCTTTGTACTTGCTTTACATAATCAGACTGACATGTTAGTCAGGTCAGATGATTATTATTCTCATTCAGCTACCTCAGTTCCTTAAATGCAACATGTGTGACTTTGTCTGGAACTTTTCTCATTCTGCTCTGACCGGTCCTCTAGAGAGAGACCTGCTGCCATTCCTATAGAGATCAAAAGCATCGACGACACCTCAAACTTTGATGAATTCCCTGATTCAGATATCCTCACGCCAACAAGTACGTTGTCTGTTCCTGTCCAGCACATTTCATATTTTGTGCCCTCGGTTGTGATACGTGAAATGATTAAAACCCCATCCTCTTTTCCTCCAGCTGCCCCGGTGTCCAACCACACAGAGGCCGACCTGAAGAACAAGGACTGGGTCTTCATCAACTACACCTATAAACGCTTCGAAGGCCTCACTGCTCGAGGAGCCATACCGTCCTACATGAAGTCAGGAAAGAGATGAACACCTTCAGAGGGGCTTTTAACCAACTCCACCATGAAAACCAGAATGAGTCCTTGTCCAAACCCTGTTGTCTGAGGATGGACAACTGCTCCTGTTCTCTCACACCTGAGTGATGAGGATTCTTGTCACAAAGGCTCCGTTTCATCCATTGCTGTCCTCCACAGGAACTGCTGCCTTCATTTCTGATGCTTCCCAGGGTACCTTTCTACTTATTCTGCTCACACATGACTAAACTGGGATTAAAGTGATTTGAATTCTTTCCACTTGCCTTTTACACCAGTGGATGCAGTGGGACTTCTTCACTCCAGACACCAGCATCACTTACATTCCCTCTCTGCACCAGCACCAGTCTGTTGGACCCACCAAGGGCTCCTCTCCTTCCAAACCAGGACGTCCACTCGATTTGCGCTTTTTATGTCAAGTTATTAGCTCAAACACTGCATTTAGCTGTCACTTGAAGTGAATCGGGTGCTCTTCAGGGATTCTGTCCAAATGTTCTTTCCTTGTTTCCTACAAGAGCTCACATGTGAGGCTTCTCTAAAGTGCTGCTGGCTTCTTAAGATGGCGCCTAACCAAAGACTGTGAGCTTAAAGAATCAAGTCATGTTTCTGCTTGATCTCTGTCATGTCACTTGTTGTAACTTAGAATTGTAGTTTTATAGATTTATTTGCAAGATTTGCTTGTTGAAAAGAGTGAATATATGAGAATGATGCATTTTGTGGAACAAACATGAGATTCTTGTTACATTTTCACAATAACCCACTTGTGTTCGGCTTCCTTTAGCACCTTATATGATCTTTGATCCAACACCAGTATAGTCAGGCCTTCAGCTCATTTGTTTGTGTGTTTAGATTGGGTTTATTTATTGGACTGAAAAAGTACATCTGTGTCCACACATGGGTTTGACTGGGGATTGAGTCATCATTTTCTTAGAGATGTCTACATTTGACCATTTTAATGAACATGTTGCAAATTCAGACTTTGTCTTGTCAGGGTGGGAGAGGTCTCTGAGGCATTTCAGAAAAGAAAAAAACCTTCCCATAATGCTATTCTATTAAAGGCAGGGTGACCTGCTCCACCTATTAATAGTATATGGAATGGCTACATTATTGTAGTACAGACATTTACAGTTGAAACACCCTTCAAATGCAGGTCAAAACATTCAACATATTGGCTTACAGTGTCACACTGATTTGAGGTTATGCCGTGATTAGCTTGTATTGTTGTAATGCAGCAGAAACAGAGGAACTTGAAGCAGAAGCCTCTGTAGAAAATCATTCCTGATGAAAATGTGTGAGTCATAGAGAGACTTTTTCGTAGCAGTTTCTTGTTTAAATCATCACCTTTGCTTTGAGTACTGCCTTCATTAGACATTTGGTTTGGGTGATGAACTTATGAGAAGTAATCTTTTGTGTTGTAATATACTTTGACGTGTAATAGTCGGCAGTTGATTCCTGAGGTCAGGATGTTTAAAGTTGGTATCAGCTAGAGGGAATATTTTAATGTCACATTTGTCAGTCTGAATGTGCTTATTTTTTAAAGAGACACTCAACACCTTAAAGAGTAACTCCCAAAAAGATCCAGTTTGGAGTTACTCTTCAAGTTTCCAGTGAACACAATATCCAAAATGCTGTCATTTGAAATGAATGTAAATTAATTTGTATGGAGTAACAGAGAAAAACTTTTTTGCCACAATAATTCCAAATGCTGTTTATTTGAATGTAGCCTAGACATACATTTTTTTTTGTTTTTTATTCTTACATGAGTTATAACTATGGAAGCCCCTTTCAAACAGAAAAAAGAAAAAAATTGATGAAAATTTAGGAATGAACAATAAAAATGTATATGATCTTAAAGGAGCAGTGTGTAAGATTTAGTGGCATCTAGTGGTGAGGTTGCAGATTGCAACTAACTGAATACCCCTCCACTCCCCTCCCCTTCCAAACGTGTAGGAGAACCTATGGTAGCTGCAAAAAACATGAAAGGCCCTCTCTAGAGCCAGTGTTTGGTTTGTCCGTTCTGGGCTACTGTAGAAACATGGCGGTGCAACATGGCAGCCTCCATGGAGGAGGACCTGCTCCTTATGTAGATATAAAGGGCTCATTCTAAGGTAACGAAAACATGATTCTTATTTTCAGGTGATTATACACTAATTAAAACATACTTATGAATATTATATTCCATTTTTGCCAAGTCTGTTCTACTAGATGCCACTAAATCTTACACACTGCACCTTTAAATTATGAAAGAAGTTACAATTTTCACTCACTATCTCAAAATGTTGACTTGTCTCATGAGTTGGACTTAAATGTCAAACATGTTTAAGACAAAATGTAGTCTAATATTGTGTCATAGCTCTTGTTTAATAAATCTCATAATTTTGATTTATTAGGTTAAACTGATGATTTTTTTTGGTAACTTTTACTTAAAAAGTCCAAATTTCCAAAAGTCACAAATGAAGTCAAATTACATTTTGTCCTAATTTTTCCTTAGTATGTCAAAATTATCAGTCAAAACTGAGAAAATTTAGTCAAATCAAATTATGACACTCATAATTTTGATGAAAAAAGCTCAAAATGCTTGGCTTAAAATGTTTGATTTTAAGTATTAAGTAAACTGCATAATTTTGAGTTGGTTAAAATGTTGTCTTAAGTCAAATTATTATTATTTGGCCATTTTTTTATTTTGAATTATCTTATAATATTTAGTATTTCATAATTTTGACTTTCCATGAGTATTTTTATTTTTGTAATTCCCAACATTTCATCTATTTTTTTCCTGGCACAAATGGACTTCCATAGCTGAGTTGTGTCTGAAGCTTTTTCTTCTCATCAGTACTATAAAATTTGTGTATTCAGGTAGTGTGTAGATGAAGCTCAGCTCGGAATTTAGAAAAGCACGCATTGGAGCTTCTTTTTCTATAGCAGGGGTCATTTTTTTAAGTAAGCTGTCTGTTAATGGAATGATCCTGCTCTGAATGCTTTTACCAAACAGCAGATTAGTCGACTTAAAGCAATAGAGCACATGGAATGACTTGTTTTATTGATGATGCCACTTGGTGTGTGTATATGTGGGTGAGGATGTGATCATGCTCAGTTAAAACGATGCAATGTTGGACTGTTTGATGGCCTGCTTGAAGATCTGTATGTTGTTTTCTGCAAGTGATGCTCAGACATGTATGTATACTCTGCTTCTGTCATCATGTACCACATGTGATGTGGGAGTCAGAAGTGAAGGGATTTGGGAAGGTGGGTGTACATTATTTAAACCACTGTTCTCTTTGTAGCGTGTGGCTGTTGTATTGTTTTCCTGCCATTTGACAATGAATTACTCTGCACTTATGTGTTGTGTCCTTATTTACAACATTTAAAAGACTGGTAGATGTCTGAAAGTCCCCGTAAAAATGTAGGTGGTATGCTTGGCCTGCAGCACCCAGGTGTGGAGATGTGGAGATGGAAATTAGTAAAATATACAGCAGGATTGGTCAGAGGAAGGAGAAAAGACCTATTCCCCTTCAATAAATGTACCTACCAGTCCCTAATACCAACACTGAGCTGAGTCATAAGCAAGACAACGTAAGTGTACAGCTTAGAAATTGGCTGGCTCAGGATGGGCAAAGTAATTTATATTTGTGTAAAATCCTTCTGGCTCTCCCTCTCTCTCTTCCACTGGTGATGGTGTGGTTATGGACTCATCTTGAACGTGGCTGGTTTGGACATGAGGAGAGATGGTTATGAGTGGGTGAGGGATTAACGATGAGGGGGGGAAAGCTGCATAAATGAAGACTGGTAATATCCTAAATTTTATGCTAAAAAATGGAAAATTATGTTATATACTGAAAGTTGTCAAAAGAAAATGTTTTGTCTTTTTACAAGCACATTTTTTATTTCCCAAAAGTTGACTCAATTTTATAGGCACCCCATTCACTACCTAATGTTAAATGTGACAAAAAAGTGTCATAGTTCTGACACAATGTTTTTCCAAAAATATCCCACCCCATTTCATGATGATTTCATTGACACTGACAAAACCTTCACATGCAGATTACAAACAACCAAGTGTTGGGCCTCATGTGCTACATAGTCTACATGAGACAAAGGCAGGCCTGCATGCAGTCATAAAGCCTGATAACAAAGAAAGGTGCTAAGTCAAACGAACATCAACTCCCACCATGCTTTGCTCAACTCACAAATCTGGCAGAGTCAAACTCTTAGCTCCCGTTGGACGGGACCCGCCGGAAACCACAGGGATTCCCCATCCTCGATTGTGATGTCACCGAGAGTATGAACATCTGAGACTGTCCCTAAACTTCCAGCTGTTTGCACGGCTAACACAAGGAAGTAATTCCTGTTCATACGTAACTGTAACTAGGCCACACAATCTCAACCTTGCTGGACGAGTAGATATTTTTTCCGTGCTCAACCGAGCATGTTACCGGATCCAAAGAAGGCCGCTGTGCAACCCAGTGCTCTCCCACCTTTCCTGCATACCTTACCTTTTCTGGTGAAGGATAACCCCATTGACCAGAACTCTCACGTGATATATGTGGTTCACGTTCATCATCTTGTTCCTCCACATCTCTGCTAGTGCTGTAAATTGTTTTGTTGTTTATAACTGCCGTTTTTGATCACTTGCTTTAGTGTAATTCTATGGTAGATGTTTGTTAATTGAAATGTTATTGATTTATAATTGATATTGCTGAAGTTAATAAATTTAGTTGTGCATTTAAAAAGAAGTTTCCTGTTATTGTTTGCATATATACTGTGATAACAGCTTGGTGATGGGGTCAGTGCTCAAATTCAAACCTTCACTGTTCATCTCTCAGATGTTGACATTCTTGGATGAACACCCTTTCTTGAGACAATATACACTGTTTGGTTATTGGTCCCTGACCTCAGGGTGGTGCCCCATAATTATTAATTCATATTAATAATTTTATTGATTTTTAATAATTAATAACTATCTTTGATAATTATTACTTATTACTAATAACTAAACCTGCTCCTAACTGAGTCCCATCACGAGACACAATGAAACTATCACCATATCTGAAAATAAATGGGCTAACTTTGTGTGAGGTGTTCTGTTACTCGTAGTGTAGTAGATCAGAGTAAAAATGAACAGAAGATCACTGGCTTATCAGATCATAACCTAACCCCATGTGCAACAAAACTGACTAAAAATTTAGAACCATGGCACCAAAGACAATGATCCTAGATACCCAGAGCTAAGCAAGAACAATTTGTCAGTGAAATTAACAGCTTGAACTGGGATGATATACTGTCCTCTGATGATCTGGACTATGGATGTGATACTTTTACTCACAGAATCAACTCTGTGAGGGAAAGATTTAATGTGAGGATACAGATAAAATCTAAAAATAAAAACAATTTACTGTGGTTTAATGAAAATTTGTGGAAACTAATGAAATCTAGAGATGCTGCACTAAGGAAGGCAATTAAAACTAGAAGAGACACTGACATGCTGATTTATAAAGGTTTAAGGAACAAAGTTATTCAAGAGCTAAGAGAAGCTAAATCTCATTTTAATCTCAATATATTGAATGAGACAAAAGACAACAGTAAATTGATCTGGAAAAACATCGATAATCTGACAAGGAAGGACCCAAAATTTTTAGGAGATTTTAAACTCAAAGTAGAGGGAAAGTTAATTGAAGATCATCTTACTGTTGCTTCTGTCTTTAATCATTTCTTTCTTGTGTATATGAGCTAGGAAAAAAATTTACAAAAAGGAAAATGGATATTGTTCCTGTACATGCTACAGGCCAGGCTTTCGAGCTGGTAGAGACTAATGAGTTACAAATAAACAAAATCAACAGCTCCTTAAAAAGCTGCAAAAGTAGAGATGCTTTACAATTTGACACCATGTTTGTTAAATCACACAAAGATATTTTAACTCCCCCCATTGCTCATTTAATTAACTTGATAAACACTGATGACTGGAAATGTGCTATTGTCACGCCTATTTTTATATCTGGAGACCGCCTTGAAGCCATTAACTACAGACCAATAAATATACTGCCAGTACTCTCAAAGGTTACTGAAAAAGTTGTCATTGAACAACTGACAACATTTCTTAATATAAGCAATTTTGGTCTACATCGTCTGCAATTTGGCTTTAGAGCAAATCATTCCACCGAAACTGCTACCTTGCACTTAATAGAAGCAAATTAAATCAAGGCTTGATAAAGGAGTAGTTGGTGCTGTATTTTTAGATCTGCGTAAAGCATTCGACACAGTCAATCATGTTTTAATATCGAAACTAAATTTCACTTCTCATCTAGAGCACTGGCATGCATGTCTTCATATTTAGGATATAGGATACAATGTGTTAAAGTTTGTGATGCACTGTCTAGTAACATGAAGTGCACAACGGGTGTTCCACAAGGGTCAGTGTTAGGTCCCCTATTATTTAGCCTATATATTAATGATCTCCCTCAACAGTGTCATGCTGTAGAACTGCAAATGTATGCAGATCACACTGTTGTATACACACATGCAAAAACAGCAGTTTAGCAGCTGCTAAGCTAACTATTGCATTGGAAAGGATCACACATTGGCTTGATCAATCATGTTTGAGTCTAAATGTACCTTGGTTTCTCTAAAACCATGGTACAACCTCCTAATGCTGATATTCTCATCAAATGTGAATGGATTGACATAGTCACTGATTTTAAATATCTTGGTGTGACACTGGATCCAAATTTGAACTTTAAGAAACATCTCTCTATATAAAGCAAGGAATCTCTGTCTGTCTGTCTGTCTGTCGTATGTATGTATGTATATATGTAAGTTTGTCCTTCACATATCTTGAGAAGCATTATGATCTACTTCATACCTGGCGTGTCGATTGCTGGGGAAATGAGAAAGTGCAATGTCAATGTGTGTCAAGTTGTTTGGATGAGCGGTTCTCCAGAAATATATAAAAAATACCTCATAAATAACGTTGATTTGCTTCTTCTTCTGCCTGTGGAGTTAACGAACAGAAATACAAGAGCGCCACTCTGCCACTGCAACCCACATTGTGCTTGGAGGTGGGATTACATCCATAGTGTTAATGACTTGAAAATGTTTAAGAGACTTAAACTCTACTGTTGGACTGTGTAACGTTACTGTGAACGAAACTTGACATGTATGTTCAAGACTTAGTGCTGGATGTTTCAGGCACATTCAGAAATATATAAAAATACCTCATAAACAAAGTTGCTTCTGCTTCTTCTGCCCGTAGATTCAATAAGCGGAAATACGGACAGCACCACTCTGCCATTGCAACTCACATTGTATTCGGAGGTGGGATTATATCTGTAGTGATAAGAACTACCATAGAGAACGAATTGAAAAAATGTAGAGAGTTAAACTGTATTCCCGGGAACATGGGTAAATTATAGCGTCTACTGATAGCCTGCATGTGAGGCATTTAGGGAACACCGGTAAATTGTAGCGTCTACCGATAGTCTGCACGAGAGGCGTTTAGGGGACAGGCACAACTCTCGGGAAATCGGCCCATACAGGCACATTTTGAATGGGCACTGCACTAGTGTTAAAAAAAAGTTAAAACCATAAAGTACAACTTAGCAAATTTTAGACATATTAGAAACTGTCTCTTTGGACGCAGCAAAGATATTTATCCATGCTATGATTCTTTCCCAAATGTTTTATTGTATTACATGTTGGGGGCAGGCTGGAGAAACAACCATAAGACCTCTTGAGTCCTTATACAAACAAACTCTAAAAACTCTAGACAAAAAGTCTAGACAAAGCATTTCCATCACTGTAGGGTACTGGAGAAATTTATTGAGCTTTGAGAATTTTAGATTATTTTCAAATTTGTGCCTAGTTTATAAAATTTTAAATGATTTGGCCCTCCTCCCCTACGTGACTTTGTGTACACTCGCTCAGTAAATTTTATTAGATCCTCCAGAATATCCTCTATACGCCATACCTAATGACATGAAGAGCTGCAGTTCCATCAGTATGTTTAAAACCAAATTTAAAAGTCTGCTAAAAGTTACTCAGCTCTGTAACCACTGACTCTACATTTTATCTCATGGTCTTCTCATGAACTCAAATAATGCTTTTTTATTTGACAAGCATACTTTAGTAATTTCTAGTTGACATTTTCGGTGTATGTGATGTGCTATTGTGTGTAGCTTTGTATTTTGTATTATGTGCCCTGTATGTTTTTTGCTTTGTACTGTTTGTTATTGTGCTGTTATATGTTTTAATTGTGACCTGCTGAGGGAACTGCAGATGAAAATTAGCTATAAGCTAACTCTGGTACAGTACATCAAACATCAACATTTATGTTTAACACTGTACATGGTCCCAATAAATAAATAAATAAAATAAAATGTCTCCCTAGGGCCATTTAAATTCAATTTGAGAAATCTGTCTATTTCACCCAACACAAAGCAGGTGAATAAAATTTAGTTTGTGGTTCCAGTTAATCGACATCCACAGAACATCATGTCTACAGTTTTCATTGGAACTACTTTCTACTGATGAAATAGTTCCTATGAAAACTGTGGACAGTGTGGTCTTTGAGGAACCACCCTACCCACACCCACCCCTCAATGGACAATGGCACCCCCTCCTCACAAATCCCAATTTAACCCCTGTCTGGGTACATAACATGAGTGTGCTGTTGCTACTTCACCAGCCAATATTGAGATATTGAGGTTCAAACATATTGAGGTTCAAAGTTTTGACATTGTAGTTAGCAAAGCTGATATACAATACAGTTCTCTTTTATTTGTCAAAATAACAAATACCTTTAATGCACTCTAAATATACAGACTAATATCAATCACCAATCATATCCATCCTATCACATTTTTAAATGGGGTTTTCTAAATCAGGTAGGTTTCAGATAGAAGCTCCTAACTCTGAGAAATCACTTTTTGCTTGGGATCAGTGTGTGAAATACAGGAGGTCTTGGGGGGTCTGGGACCCCTTAATTGACAGCTTGGAGTTGGACCCCCTGAAAATCTCAAAATGAAATTTTAGGGGGGTCTCAACAATGGGCCTAATTATTTTCTATTTATCTACACAGTAAGGTTTATTTTTATAGAACTATCTAAATGTGATCATTTTTATAATAACACAATAAAAATATACTGCAGTCAAGGCATTTACGGCATTTGAATGCAATTTGCTCTGCCTCTGTATAATTAAACGTCCAATAAACAATGTTAAATGTGAACATGAATTAATTCATACTATATACAAAAGTCCTTTATTTATCTCTAAGAAAAAAATCTTTGTCTTTAAAGGACTAGTGTGTAGGATTTAGTGGCATCTTGCAGATTGCAACCAACTGAACAAACAAACAAACAAACAAATAACCAGACCAGTGGCAGCTGGTGACTCAAAAAACTGGGGAGGACAGGAGGAAAACCAACCCATGGCAGCATGTTATTTTACACTAGCATATACTTATCTCTACTTTCTTATGTTCAAGTTATGTTATGTTCTTATGTTAAAACTGCATGTTCAAAAACCCCTGAGTGGTGAAAATGCTGCTTCTTTAAAGACATTTAGCATATACATATTGTTTCTAAACAAAGAAGTGCTCATTTTAGCCCTGGGGTAATTCAAAATGTCATTTTACCAACAAAGTTAACAACACATTTATGTTCTCATCAAAAACAGGCAACATATCACATGATTTACATGTGTTTCCTCTGCATTTTCTTAGTATACAGAAATAAAGTACCACAAAATGTATAATCTGATACAGGTACAGATCAGTGCTGAAAACTATAAAGGTTGAACACTAAAAACATTCACAGATCTAAAAGTGTAGGTTCATATCAAAAAGTATTAATGCATGCATCAAATACACACACTCTTATCTATATGCACGACATACAAAAAATAGCTGCAAAGCAACGCTGACATGTTAACACTGTTGTTATTGTAGCTGCTTTTAGTATTTAAAATGTCTTAATTCTAGTTACTTTAAGCTTATTACTTAATATATGGCTCAGCTTAAAAATAACCAAGAATCAAGAAATTCTCACAAGCAAGCAGCCAGATCTCATTCACAAATCACACATCAACGGGTGACTGAACAACCACTCAATTAACGCGACTAGGTAAAAACCTAGAATATGGCTGGACCATGTATGGTCAATGTGTGAAACTGTGGCCAGTTTATTACAGGGATAGTCAGTGGTTGTGTCAATAATGCTAATTCCTGGATATTAAATGTTCATCTGCAATTTTCTGTAGTGGTCCCAGTAATATTTGCTGGTAACGTAGGATATCACATGACATGGTTAAGCTACGTTTAGTTGCAAGAACAATGCTTTCCACTCATATCTTGGGATGTTTGATTTTAAAGAGAACTTATTTTAATTCTAATTATAACTATTCTAATAACCTATTTGTTATCTATTGTTGCCCCTGCTCTTTCATCTGTTTCACTCTGCGGATGTCTCTCGTTTTTCACTCTGCATTGAGTGTTTTGTCAGAGTAATGGTGTCAATGATCATGGAGGCTGCAGTGGAAATTGTAAATCAAAGTTTTGACAGCATTTTGGGTGTAAATTCAGGAGGCTCATCACCACCTGGTTACCGCAGTTACAGTCAAATCAAGTGCACCTGCAGAGCAGCAACCCCACACTAAACTGATATAACAGCTACGTGAGTCGCATGTTTTACCTGCAAGACTTGTGGTTTAATGCTGTTGTTCATCATTTGTGATGTGAAAACATCAGAGATATAAAAAGTTTGCATCCTGGTATTAGTTCAGTCATAAAATCCAAATGCACTGTGGAGCGTCTCTCCTGCAGACTGCTGACAGCGCTGTTGGCTGAATAGTCGATCACACTGGACGAGGAGAGCACTAGAGGAGGAGACCTTAGAGATGCTGGTACACATGTTTAAACAGGAGTTTAGCCAACTTCACTGCATTTAACACCTGAGCTGAGAGCTTAAGAGCTCGGAGCAGGAAACACAGTCACTCGGCTGTCCTCCACTTCCATCATCTCGCACCGATTCATTTTGAAAGAGCAACGGCCAATGGGGTAACTCCAACACAGGCTGGCCGACCAGTGCTGTAATTTCATCACTCAGTCACTCACTCATGGACAACTGTGGTTAGAGATGTTGGGTCTCAACCATGGGGTCAGACAAAGGCAGGCCTACATGTAAAACCAGAAGCCTGACCATGAGGCTTCCTTTGTCCTTTGTCCCCTGAAACAAAGGGAGCAGCACCAAAGTGCTGCTCACAGACTCCACCTCCCATAAAGCTCTGTTCTCACCTAGGTGCGAACTCGGCAGGGAGCTCAAACCCTGTCCCACTCGGGACTGCTGCTGTGTTTGTGCCATCGTGGGTGAGAAAGTAAGTTGTTTGTCGGTCAAAATCTGACAACGTGCGTCACAGTCTGCCATCTGCACGCACGCTCTCTGTGGACAGGCAACCGCTGCTCTCCCCTCACGATCGCAGGATTTCGCCGTGAGCCAGCATTTCTTCTCCTCTTCTCTTGCTACTAACACCTACCCACACGCACATACACATATACATTTGTTCTTACACATCTGGCGGTCAGATAACCGCCAGACGTGTTTGATGCATTGAATTGGGTGAACGCAGAGACGCCGACCCCCAGGCGGCGCCATCTTGTTATAGTGGTAACCGACACTACAGTTATAGCCACCATTCGGCTATCAGTGACTCCATCTCGCGAGATCACACCCACTGTCCTTGAGATCGCGTGACGTCATCTCACAGATCACAGTTGCCATTTTGTTTACACCCACAGAGACACGCCCACACACACACACACACACCCATCTACACTCACACACACATGCACGCTCCAGCTTGCATGTGTTTCCATTGTATATAGCTGTGTTATTGCTTAGGTAGTATTAGATTTTAGGAGTGTCTTATTGATCAAAGCATTTGCTAACTTGTTAACTTTGCTATTGTTTAATAAACGCTGTTATATCTTTAAAGAGAAGTCTTTTGTAATTATTGTGCTTATTTATTGTAAAAGGGGGCTGATTGAGAAAGAGGGCCAGAGCTCGAATTCATACCTTCACTGTTCACTTGTGGATGCTGATATCCCTCAGATATTAGCATCCCAAGTGAACCTTGTTAATGAGACTAACTTATTGTTTGGTTATTGGTCCCGGTTTCCAGGTGGTGCCCCGTATTATTAATTTATATTAATAATTTAATTTTTATTAATTAATAATTATCTGATAATTATTAATTACTGCTAATAACCAACCAGCTTACAATCACTTCCCAACAAGTGGTGCTCCTGTATGAGGCTCTCTCACTGTAAACCCCAACAGAGATTTATTGTACAAACAACCAACAACTGTTCCCAAGCAGATGAAATTGGAAGAGAGCTGGTACTAAACAAGATGTTTGGGTTATCAAGGATGATGGAATTATGTTTGTGGTACATTTCTTGGCTTAAAGGTAGTGGAATAAAAGTCTAACTAAAGCACATAATGACACACATATGATATACACACACATATATATCGAGACAGATGGCTTACTGAAGCCTATTCACCGCAGCAGGTCCACTAGTTGGACCCGTGTCGGTAAGTTTCGATTTGATTGACTTCATGCTCTTTCTGTGAACAACTACTGTCATTGCTGCTAAGCTTAAGCCATAACAACGCTGTGGGCTCCAGGTCGGAGCCCTTGCATGTAAGTGCCTGTGACCACCCTGTCAGCGGTTCCTACCATCCGGAACCAGTCAAAGAACTTGTAAACTGTATGCACTTTTAGCCCTGTACTGGCCTCCTTTTTTTAATCTCTGCTCCTCAGCCATCATATCCACAACAAATGGCCCCACTTACTTCCCCGTCTGGCTGTGTCAACTGCGCCCGCCTGGCCGACAAAAACCCAGAGCTGGAGGGAAGAATATCCATATCTATACCAGAGTCAATATCACTATAAAGTGCCTCTGGTGTCCTCATCACTCAGTCATCATGAAAATGTAGCAGAATAATTAAACTCTGAGGTCTTATTATAAGTGACCAAAGATTTGCACACATATCAGTAAAATAATATGTCTCTTAAAATGTTTCTTCTTTGGATGTATGTGATTTTGGCATGTCCCACACACTGTTCTGCTAACTTCAGTGTGTGTAATAAGTGGTTAAATGATACTAAATCAAATTTTTTTACATGGTTTTATTGTCACAAGTTATTTTTAAAAAAAGTCATTTTGATCATGTATATTCTATTTTCATAATAGTATTGAACATTTTGCATGTGTCCCTGAAATTGTCCACCCTGTCATTTTGGGCTAACTGCGCCTTTAAGAAACCCGCTGATGTTTTCAGTGACATCACAACCACCATTTTGTCTTTCTTCAATGGAGACTGAAACAGTGGCTAGTTGCAGAGTAAGTATTTACACTTATGTTTCGTAATTTTCATCATATTAGGTGTGTAGTTAGATGTTGTCAAGCTTAACATGTCCACTCTGTCATAGTGAAATATCAATTAATATAAAAAACTTTCAGAAATTCTAAATATATGTGTTAAACAGTACACAGTCTGCTTGATAACTGAATCATGTTGCTAAGTGAAGGTCCACCATGTGCTCATTAAATGCTAACATTAGCCAAAAATGTCCACCCTGTTATTGTCCACCCTGTCAGCAAGCTTCCATGACAGGGTGGACATGGTTCATGACAGGAAGGACATTTGCATAGTTTAGGCCACATGCTGATAATGTTACACATATTACAACAGCTATTACAGACATTTTATAACAGTACATGCTATACATAGTAAAAATGTATCAGCAAGCCTCATTTGATCAAGCAAGCCAAGTTTACCGGGACTCCCAATTAAAGTGTTTAAGGGAACATTTTGAATTGTCTTATTCAGTATGAGATCAAAAGGAGCTGAAATAGCAAGGAGATATCGGGAACGTTGTGATGCTGACCCAGAAAGAAGAAGAAGAAAGTATCTTGAGAAGGAAAGGAACAAATGGAAAAAAGACAGAGACTGGAAAGAAGAAGGGTGTCAATGAGCTCAGTGAGAGAGAGAAGAGGGCAAAAAGAAAAAAATGGAGAGAGGCAAAAAGTCGAGCCAGAGCCAGAAAAAGGGCCAGTGCTTTGCTACAGGCAGAGACACCACCCAACTCCCCCGCAGCTGCTGAAACTCCTGAAAATCAGCGTGAGCCAGGGCCCTCCAGGTTAGAACATTGGAAGTTTAGCTGATGAGACTTATTTGAAAGTTTCGAATTATTTGAATGACAATTATCAACTGTTTATGTCCCCATAAAATGACATATTGACAACTAACTTGCGAAAATCTTACTAAAAATCCTCACAAATATTTTGGGTTTCAGGCAATGGCGTCAAGGCGAAAGCATTCGAAGGAGTTCGAAGAGGAAACTGAAAAAACAGATCGAAATATTGGAGGCACATCTCAAAAAAGAGAAAACTAAAACTGAGAAATATAAGAAGAGGTACCATAGGGCCAAGAAAGAAAGTGCATCCAAATCACCATGTACACAAGTGAATGCTTTGTTGGCACGTAAAACAGTGAATTCGCCCGTCAAAAGAGCTCTTCTTTTCCATACATCCCTGATTGAGGATATTTGAAGAAAATATGAACATGCAAAAACAAACAGAGAGAAGCAGTTGATAGCAAAAGAAAGTGGTGAGTGGAAACATTCTGAAGAAGTACAAGCTCCAAATCATGCCCAGACTGCTTTTGGCTACTAAGAGAGCAAAGTGTCCTGTGGATCTTACCTATCGTGGGAGGAAGTACATCAGTCGAAATGAGATTAGGAAGAACGTTACATCATTTTTTCTTTGAGATGATGTTAGTTGAATGACGACTGGCCGCAAACAGTCACACAGCTGAAGAAAAAGATGCAAAAGAGGTTGCTTACTGATACAATGAAGAACTTGCATAGTTTGTCTCTGAGCATATTGGCCGCATGTCATACACTTCCTTTTGCCATCTCAGACCCTTTTGGGTAGTAACCCCCTCTTCCTCTGACCGTGACACGTCTCTGCAAAAAACATGAGAACTTGCAGTTCATTGCCAATGCCTTACAGAGCCAAGTGGTATTGTCCTCAAGAAATATCGAGGAAATGTCTGTAGCAACCATGTGCGACCTGAAAGCCAAGGTCTGTGCTTACGGTGAGTGCAGTGAATGCTTCCTAACTTGTCACCCAATGCTGAAAACTCCTGGGAATGAGAACATCCGTTTATCTCAGTGGATGACAGAGATAATCACGAAGGATGAGAAGGTGTCAACAATCACAGTGAAAAGGGAGATAACAACAACAGAGCATGACCTTAACACAGATTTCCAGGAGAGGCTTCTCCATTTTAGGCGCCATGTTTTCAATATTAAATGGCAGTTTGATGCCTACAGGGAGCTCAGGAGCAGCCTGAAGCACAACAAGTCCCTCTTGCATATAGATTTTAGTGAAAATTACTCATGCAAGTACAGCGAAGAAATACAATCTATGCATTTTGGAGGTTCACACAAGTAGTGAGAGAACGACACCCACAAGTCACAAGTTCATTTTTTCAGCGACAGACCTGCAACGCAGTATCGACAAAAGGGAAATTTCTTCTACCTCTCAACAGAACCCTACAAGTATGGCTTCAAAGAAATAACGTGGAATTTCTTTGAGGCTAGTCATGGCAAGGGGGCACCAGATGGTGTAGGTGGGCCCTCAAGAGGTCAGCAGACCGGATTGTAGCCCATGGAGTAGACATTCCTGATGCCCAGAGCTTGTATGACAAGCTGAAAAGCCTGGACACATCTGTCGAGCTGTTCTACGTCCCAGAGAGGGATATTGAATCCAAGACTGAGGTACCTGCAATAGCTGCCATAAAAGGCACTATGAGAATCCACCAAGCTATCAGTCTGAAACCCAGCGAAATGAAATACAGAGACATTTCATGTCTGTGTAAAAGGGAGGAAAGTGTTTTGGACTGTCCCTGCTTTAACCTTCCAAGAGGTCACTGTAGCTAATGTTCCTGTTTCATCCGACGAGTCCCCAGCATGTGGAAAGACACCAGATAATCCTAGGAGACCAGAGATGATTGAGGTAAAGCACACTGGAGAGTGGTGCCTCGTTAATTACGACAATGAAGCATACCCAGGTGTCATCAGAGATGCTGAAGGGCACAGTGTGAAAGTTAAGTGTATGCACCGCCATGGCATAAACAAGTTCCATTGGCAAAGTCTCCGGGATGACATCTGTTGGTACCATGACTGGCAGGTACTTTGCCTAATACCAGAACCACAGGCTCTGAACAAGCACTCTGTACGGATTGAAGAGTCTGCATGGAAGTATGTGGAACAGTAACTGCAGAATTTAGCCATGCCTCTGCAGAAAGGGAGACTGTTTGGAGATGTGTCTCACTGATGTTCAGTGATATTCTGATTTTTCAAATCAATCGTTCTCCACTTAAAACAACATTTTTCTTCTTCTACAGTCGAATGTTTGACTTTCACTGTGCAGAATGATGTACAGAATTTAACTCTAGAATGCCACATTAATGGCTCATTTTTGGTGTTTTGCTGCGTGCAGGTAGAGTGGATCAAAACCAGTCTGTTCAACTGGTAATTTCCCCCTACTTTGGAAAAGGACCTCTGGCATTTTTTTTTACATAATTTCTTTTTGATTTATTGCAAAATGTTACTGTCCACCCTGTTATTTTCATGTTCTAAGAAAATAAACAATTTATTTTCACAAGTTAGCAAACTCTTTGTGTGACTCCTTTATAAAGTGAGGGCCAAATAATATTGTTTGAAAGTTTGACCAGATATCTTTGTTGTTAGATTTTATTTAGAAAAGAAAGTGCAACTCTCGCTGATTTTATAGAGAAACAAATAGTTTGCCCTAATTTCATTACTATCCAAATACTTTTCCCATTAACTAAAACATAGTGTTGAGAAAGGGACTAAATAGCTTTCTGAAAATATACATTTTATAATCACTATGTAATTACAATGTATTTATTCTACTTTGAAATTGTCCATGACAGGGTTGACATATTTTGCTGTTTGCATGTACATTGTCTGGTTGCAGTTAATTTATAAAAAGTGTGGGAGCTTGACCAACATGCATTTCTAACAGCATAACATCTACATAATACAATAAATGTGAAGTTAAATGGAAAATCTCAGCTTTTTGGGGGGGAAATTGGGAAGTCTCAAAGGCACCTTATGGTGATATTGACTCACCAGATTCAGAAAGCTGAGAGGCTCATGGACACAATCATCTTCGGTCCTGCACAAACAGACACACCCTGTACCTGGGTGCCTGATGTCACTGCTCCCTGCCCCGCCGCTGAAGATGTTGGAGCTGCATCTCCCCCAGAGCCTGATGACACCACCCCGCTGCTAATGTCCCTCCTCCGGCTACCGTCCCCGAAGACTCCTGGGCACACCTCTCGGAGCACAGCCTAAGGCCCTAGTCAGCTCCACGCCATCCCATCCGAGACCCTGATCCCTGGTGAGTGCTCGCGGGGGGAAAGGGAGGCGCTCCTCTCGTGCACACTATGACACACACTATGACATCCAGCTTGAGAATAAATATGATGTCTTACACCTTGATGACTTCCCCCCCTTGGGTGCTGGCTCCCAGCTTTTTCCTCCTGAGCGCTCCGCTCGCAGCAGGGCTCGCCACTCAGTGCCCCTCTTCTGTCCGCCCTTCCCCATTCACTCCGTTACCACAGGTGAAGTCCCCTCCACCAACCGCTCCCCCTCCAACCACACTTGTTATCGGAAACTTGATTGTGAGGAACGTGAGACTGAAGGGGGCTCACACTCTGTCTTTTCCTGGCGCCACCGTTCTGGACATTTTGGACGAATTATCATAAAATCCCACCCTGAGGCTCATAAAATTATTATCCATGCAGGTACCATTGACATTCCAAAACAGCAGTCCGAGTTATTAAAGCAGGACTTTTTACGTCTTTTTAACACAGTAAAACATTTCCATTGCAGTGTCCTCATCTCTGGCCCCACCTGTGGCCGGGGAATGGGGCGGTTTAGCAGGCTGCTCAGTCTCAACACCTGGCTCTGGACGAGCGCCTGGAGCAGACGGGCTCCACTCAAGCAAAACTGGCAGCCGTTTGCTCTCCGCCAACATCTCATATGGATCACAGCATGCTCACACAACCGCATCTACTGACTGCAACTGTCCAACTGACCCGTTCACCAGAGATTGATGTCCCCCAGGTCCTAGTCACTATTTCTTTAGTTTCACATCTAACAGCAATACTTTTTCTACCAGACTACCCATTGATCTTCCTAACAATTCAACAATTCCTATCGTTATCACTAACAAACATGGCACTAAACAACATAACATCAAACGATCTCACGGCGTCAATTTGAATAATCTTAGATCCATTCGCACACATAAACCACTATCTGTAAATCCCCCCCTCAAGAAAACCTCGCCAGTGACCCTGAATATGGCACTTTTAAACGTCAGATCTATTTTAACCAAGATATTTCTTATTAATGACCTGATTTTAGATAATAATATTGACTGTATGTTTTTAACTGAGACATGGCTAAACACCGACGGACCAGCTACTCTCAATGAAGCCTCACCACCAAACTTCAATTTTTTATATTGTAGTGTCTGAACCGCTACATATTGTGTTTTATTACTGAGGAATGTTTAAATACAAGGAAGTAACAGACCCCAGGCCATAAAGATAAGGTCCAAAAGTTTAAGGTTCAGAGGTTAAGGTCTCCAGGAAATTAGTTTTATCCTTCCTATGGTCATCGGTTTAAGGAGAGGTCAGTGGTAGATAAGGGTTATTGTTTTACCCTGGTATCAGGATAAACAACTAGCCTATATAAGTGGGGATTCAGAACTGTTAGGGAGAGTGATTCGCATTGGCCCTGAATTCTCTCCAAGCAGTCCATGGTGCTTGTATGATGCTGAACTTCCTTGTAAATAAACCTTATTATACAAGAAAGACGGTGTCAGCGGAGATTCCTTCATCATCTTCACATCATCGCTACACAGTAAACAACAAGAATTTGGCGTCACGAACTCCGAACGTGTTGTGACCTGCGGCATCACTGGCGACTTCAGCGCACCTACTCCCGCTCCATCCCGGCCGGAACGGTGAGCATTTCTCACAAGATTGGGCGCTGGTTTGTTCGTTGGGGCTGTTGTGTGTTTGCTGTCTGATCACACCGTAAAGGATCATTTGTATGTGCATGCCATGCTGTGTTGATGCCTGGAGTGATGCTCCGTTTTAAATTTGGTTTTGTTGCGTTGTAGACAGCGCAAAAGGGGGGAGTACAATAGAGAAGATAGAAAAGAAAAGTTGAAGTAAAAAGAAAGGAAGAAGGATAAAAAGTGAAAATAAAAGAAGTGAAGAAAATAAGAAGTTGAAGTAAAAAGAGTAGAATAGCCTAATTAGTAACGATACGGTGAGCTAAATAACACCATGCGAGATTAATGAAGATTGGGCCCTCACCTTCTTAACGGTAAGACATGTGTATATTAGTCACTGCGTGAAAGTTGGCTTTAGGAAAATAGTCGGATTTGGTTAAATAGAAAAAAGTAAAAGTAACAGCCCTGGGCCCAGGGGAATTTGGAAAGGTGAAAAAGAGATAAAGTAAAAGAGAAAATAAAAGTAAAAGAGAAATAAGAGAAGATAAAGAAAATAGAGAAGATACGATAAAAGTAAAGAGATAAGGAAATTAAGAGAAAAGACGAAATAAGAGTTAAAGAATAAAAGAGAAATAGGAATGAAGAAATGAGGAAATAAGAGTTAAAGGAAAAGAAGCCGCAGATTTGGACAAAAGCCCTCTGGGAGGCGGTTTTAGACGGGCCTAAAATCCTGGAAAATCACTAGGTGAATTTCAGGTCAGTTCTAGGAACTGGAGGTGTAGATTGAAAAATTCAATTGTAAGTTCCCACTCGAACACTAGTTGACGAACAGTGTCTGAAGCAGCCTCTCATTGAATAACTACGCCTCATAAGGTAGCATAAATTTAGTAAGAAGGAAAAGAGAGAAAAGAGCGGCGGAAAAAGCATGCTATAGGGAAAGTATGAATGAGTCGACATTGAGAATTGAAGTTTGAGTGCTGTTTGTGTCTTTAGGATGATGTTGAATTTGCTGGGTGTTTTGTGAGCGTGCTTGGTGTCTTTGTTTGTTTGATGATCGGTCCAGCTGTGTGTGTGTGTGGAGCGAGTCTCCTCTGTGTGTGTGGAGGTTGTATCAGCTGTGTGTGGAAGACTGTGGCATGGGTTGGTTTATGGGGTTTATGTTAATGTGATAGTTTATATACCGAATAGATATATATATATATATATATGTTATAGTGGAGAATGGGAGAGTTAGTAATTCATAAGGAAAGATATTTTGTCTTTTATTGTTAAAAACTTATGAGCCTTTTTTGAGAGGACTTTTTGTATCTGTTAAAAACTTATGAGCCTTTTTTGGGGGACACTTTTAAATTTGTTAACGATTATGAGCCTCTTCCGAGGACTTTTTTTGAATTAGGAAGAACGTATGAGCCCCCAAGAAGGACGTTCAAGATTTTGAAGAGAAGGAAGAGAAGGGTGAGGATAGTTTGTGTGTATGAGTATATGTAAAAATACCTAATAAGTAAAATAGAAGGAAAGAAGAGTATTAGGAAAATAGTCTGTTGGCAGAGTTAAGATTAGAGTGAATAAACTAAATTTTTATATTGAAGATATTTGGTGTTTGAAGGAAAAATCTGATGTAGATGAAGATGACCTAAGTGTTGACGGTTAATGTGTTCAAATCATATTGAATGGCCTATTATGTTGTGAAAAGGACCTGTTGGGTTCATAAGATATTAAGTTCTTGTCTTTTTTTTCCCTTATCCATCTATGATGTGTGAGAGTTGAGGAGACAGAGGTGTGAACGGGAAGCCAGCTGGCCAGTGCGTCACATGGATTGAGGCTCGCTGACGACAGCGTGTGCAGCTCCTGAATCCAGTCTGATCAAGGCCAGTGCGGTTTATCCACAAACTCTTTTAACATTTACCTGCATTCTAAACGTATGTATGTATACTCATTTATAGTTATTATTGTTGATACATATTAGTCTGCTCTTACTTATTTCAATTGGGGGTTAATAGAGCATGTCCATCTGTTTATACATACATACTATATGCTGTAGCTATTTAAAAGAAGAGACTTGGCAACAGACTGACCAGTTAAGGTATTAATGGAGTATAATTATTTGTCTTAGGTTTGGTTGGGAATTGCAGACGTGAGTTTTGTTGTCTGTGTATGGTCTGAGCTACATTAGGGATTTAATATTGAGACTATTTGATGATTTGAGGTGAATGGGTGATTGTCTTGTTGGGAATAGGAACACATTTGGTGATAGTTGGTCCCCTAGGAGTGCAAGATCTTTTGAGGGTTGGATTTTCTTTTATTTGTAGGATTTGGAGGAAATCATATTTACAACTTCATAGATTATTTGTGTGTTTGGTCAATATTAGATGTGGACTTAGTGTTGTGAATTGCTATTATATTAAAAAAAAATTTAGATTCCTTTAGAGTTGGCAAATTTATTTCATTTTTATTGACTGCAGTAAATTAGTAGCTTAGAAAAGAAGGGTATTACAATGTCGAAAGAGGATACTAAAATTTCAAAAGTAATTACTCCTGTTGAGGTGGTACAGAAGAATAACCCTTTAATTAAAGGCATTGCAAAGATATCAGAAAAATGGCATAAGCGCTGGCCTGAAATTGACCAACCATGGCCAGTGGAGGGGACCTTTAATCCAGATGTAATCAAAACAATGCAAGTGCTTGTGTCTACATATAAGGCGGAACAAAAGAAAGGTAAAAAGGGGGAAAGACGTAAAGAAAAGAGACAAGTAGAGCTTGTCATTCTCCAGTTGTTTGAAAATGAGGGACAGAAATGGATAAAAGCTGTACAAGATAAGAGAAATAGAGGTGTAGAACAAATAGAGAAAAATGCAAAGGAAGTAGAAAAACTAAGGGCAGAAATTAATGCACCTTTCTCACATACGGACCCAATAAAGAGACCCCCTCCCTATGAGAAGGAGGTGAAGTTTAAAGAAATTTATCCCCAGCTCCCAGTGATCAGTCAGGAGGGTAGCTATCACATTAGAGATGAGGATGATCGAATAATAGAAACTGGACAAGCGGAAACAACTATAAAGATGTATCCAAGTTCCAAAAGTCAGAAGAAAATGACACGTCTGGAAACTAAGGGTGAGCTGCGGATCAGGAGGATGGAATTTGGAGATGATGATGATCAGAGTGACCCGGAGGAGATTTTGGGAGGATATGACCCTGCAGTCAGGCGGATATTGGCTAGAGCGGAAAAGAAAGGAGATAAAACATGGAGGAAAGATAATTTAGGAGATGATGGCTCTAATGAAAGTGAGAATGGAGACAGCGATGAAGATTTGGAAAGCAAGCATCCTTCGTTTTCGAGAGGGTTTTCTCCAGCAACATCCAGTACTAGAATAGAAGAGGATGAACAGAGGGCTTTAAGAGAGATCGAAAGAAGTATAGATCAATGCCTTTCATACTTGGATAAATCTACTAAACCTGAAAGCCGGAGAATACTGGAAAATCAATTAGAGGAGCTGCAGATACAGAAGAAAGAGTTGCGGAAAAAAAGCTCCCAAAAATCAGACAAGAAATATACATTGCGCTTAAGAAAAGGGAAAACACCAGAGAAGATGTGTCCAGTGGTTATCCGGGGACAGAATTTGGAGTACAAGCCTTGGCAGAGTACAGATATGTCGGATATACTTGAGAAGTTGCCTACTCTCCAAGATGGAGCATACCCTTGGATTTCAAAGTTTGAAGAGATTATGGTGGGAACGCAAACAGCTATAGGAGATATTAAGAGACTTTTGGCTAATCTCCTTGGGGTTCCGGCTATGGAAGAGATATTACAGAAGGCTGGACTTAATCGATATGTGGGGACTGCTGTGAACGATTCAGAGTTGTTTGCTGCAAATAGAGGCCGAGTGTGGAGAGCACTGAGAGATACATTCCCGACAAATGTACATCCTGATAATATTCTTATTGAACCACTAGGACAGGAAGAAAACCCGAGGGCATATGTATCAAGAGCCCATCAAGTATGGAGAAATGTCACAGGAAATGACCCGTATTTGAATCAAATGGAGCAGTCGATTTTGCGTGCCAAAATACAGAAGGGACTGCCCCTGCCAGTGAGGAGCAAATTGGCAGAGGTGGTTGGTCTTGGAAGCATGGCAAAGAGTGTTTATACAGATCATATAGCCCATCAAGTGGAGCTATATAGGAAAAAGGAACATGATCAGAAAGAACAGGACCAAGAGACTCTCAGAAAGCTCAATCAAATACAACTGGTGGATAACAAGAAGAAAGAGAAGAAGCAGGCTCTGGTTACACAGAGTCAGCCTCCGGTAAATCAACCATTACCACAGCCACAGCAGAATCTGGACCAGCTTCAATCGTCCCAGTCATTACCAGTGGTTCCAGTTGTTTCCTGCCCACAGCCAGTTTCTGGTCAAGTGCAGACCTGGAGAGGAAGAGGTCAAGGAAATTTTGGTAGAGGAAGAGGAGGAAGGTTTAATCCGAACTTTCAGCAGCCTTTAGAAGTATGTTATAATTGTGGACAGTTTGGATGTTTTGAAGATAACACAGAATCCTCAGAGTAACACGCCTTTGTTGCCTCTGAAGAAGCCAGATGATTCTTATCGCCTGGTACACGATTTGAGAGCGGTGAATGACGTGGTAGCCGATTTTCCAGCAGAAGTGCCGGATCCACATACCTTGTTAGCCCAAATTCCTCCAGAAGCGACACATTTCACAGTGTTAGATTTATGTGGTGCATTTTTTAGTATCCCACTTAGTGTAGAAAGTCAGGGTTTATTTGGGTTCACGTATAATGGACAGTTTTATGAGTACAAGAGATTGCCACAAGGATTTAAACATAGCCCTCATATTTTCAATAAAGTGTTGAAGGATGATTTGGTAGGGATAGAACAGATATTAAAAAGCACTGTTGTACAATATGTGGATGACATTATTATTTGTTCATCAGATGAGGAAACATGTCACAAGGACTCAATCAAATTATTACAGATACTGGCAGAGAAGGGGCACAAGGCCTCTCAGAAGAAGTTGCAGTATTGTCAGGAGAAGGTAGTTTATTTGGGTCAGACAATATCGCAGGGACACAGAAGTATTTCTGATAGTCAGTTAGAAGCTATTCGCAAGGCTCCAAAGCCCAGAACAGTCAGAGAGATGATGACATTTCTTGGTATTGCTGGCTATTCCTCGGCATGGGTAGAGGACTATGCTAGTTTAACAGGGCCTTTGAGAGCTATGATTAAAGATACTGGGAATGCTCAACTTCATTGTAATCTCTCCTGGACACAGGATGGCCTTTTGGCATTTGAGACGATCAAACAGAGGTTACAAGAGGCTCCAGCGCTAGCACTGCCAGATTATTCTAAGAATTTCTTGTTGTATGTGTCCACTTCTACTGGGGGTAAATATGCATGTGCAGTTCTTTGTCAACCAACAGGTACGGGGACAAGTCCTCAACCTATTTCCTACTATTCCACGGCGTATTCAGAAGTAGAGCTAGGGCTACCACTATGCTATAGGGCAATGGTGGGAGTTTCTTTAATGTATGATAAGGCATCGTCGGTCACAATGGGTTATCCAGTGACAATTCTTACCCATCATAGTCTTAGAAATCTCTTGAACTATGGCAAATATACCTTGACTATGCCTAGGCTTAGAGACTATCATAGGCTCTTAGAGCAGGAAGATGTCACCCTAGCAAGGTGTACTACAGTGAATCCAGCTGAGAATTTGCCAACTCCAGAGGATGGTGAACCACATGATTGTGTTCAAGAAGCAGAGAAATATTCAAGGCTTAGATCAGATTTGCAAGCCCTCCCACTGCGTGAGGTGGACCTGGAATATTGGACTGATGGGTCCTGTTATCGTGTGGGAGATAAATTGAGTGCTGGTTATGCAGTGGTAAAAGCCCAAGGAAGTGGATTTGTCGTTGAGAAGGCTGAAATAGTACCACAGCCTGCATCTGCACAGCTTGCTGAACTTGTGGGGTTAACTGAAGCATGTTTGTTGGCGGAAGGTAAGCGAGTGACAATATATACCGACTCTGCTTATGCACATAACGTGTGTCACTTGTTTGGATCAGTGTGGAAGAATCGAGGGTTTAAGAAAACGGATGGTTCTCCAATACAGCATCATACTCAAATAATGAAGCTGTTGCATGCTATGATGAAGCCTACAGAAATAGCGATAGCTAAATGCGCAGCACATAGAGTGGATGTGTCAAGAGTCACCCAAGGGAATAAAGCGGCTGATGAAGCTGCAAAAGCAGTCACAGGAGCAGACAAATTGGGCAAAGTTTTTCTGGTCACTCATGAAGTAAACTTAGAAGACAAAATCACGCTTAGGGATGTAATTTTAATGCAGGAAGCTGCTCCTGAAATGGATAAACAGTTGTGGCTAGATCGAGGTGCCACCAGGGATTCTACTGGTCTGTGGAGAAATCATGAGGGGCTGATAATAGCACCTCCAGACCTGTTAGGACTGATGATTCAGGAAGCACATGGGTTAGCACATGTTGCAAGGGGGGAAGTTAAAAGAAAGATTACCAAGGAGTATGGGTTTTGGGCACCATGCTTGCTCGAACAGATAGATTATGTCATAGGCAGGTGCACTATCTGTCTGAAAAATAATGTTCGGAGGGGTGTGATGGTTCCTCCGGGTTACATTCCGACTCCGAGGGGTCCTATGCGTGAGCTAGTTGTGGACTTTGTTGACATGATAAAACCAGTTGAAGGTAAGAGATATATGCTGGTCGTTGTGGACAGATTTTTGCGATGGCCTGAGGCTTGTCCAACGAAGCGAAAGGATGCTCAGTCGGTTGCCAAGTTTTTGTGTAGAGAGGTCATAAGCAGGTGGGGACTTCCTGATCGGATATCCTCAGACAATGGAAAAGAGTTCGTGGATAAGACAATAAAATTGATTTTGCAAAAGTTAGGAATTAAACAGCGTCTTGGAGCAGTCTATCATCCGCAAAGTCAAGGGATTTGTGAAAAGATGAATGGGGTTCTGAAAAATCGCATTGTTAAAATCTGTCAGCACACGGGTCTAAATTGGGTAGCAGCACTTCCACTGGCGTTAATGGTATGTCGCTCGAGTGAGCTGCGTGATTTGCATATGACACCTCATGAGTTGGTTACGGGAAGACGGATGCCAACACCTTGTATGCGTACAAGTGGGAAAGGTCCAAGCTTGGCCCTTTTGGAAGATGAAATGAGAGCGTATGTTACATATATGGCTAATTTGCATAAAAAAATATTCACATATGTTTCTGACAGGCAAAGGAAAGAGGAAGTGCAGGAGAAATTGTGTGTGAGTGTGATGTTTTGTTTTTGTACGCTGCTGTTGACCTTTGCAAAGGTTATGATATTGAGATGGGTTGGAGTTGTGAAGCCTGGAGATCAAGTACAGATGCCATTATTACATAGGACTGATATGGATGGTGATGAAGAAGTGGTGATAGAAGGTGAACTTATGGAGAAATACCCCTTTTGAATG
Organism: Scomberomorus guttatus; assembly: GCA_038419695.1. Taxonomy (NCBI): domain Eukaryota; kingdom Metazoa; phylum Chordata; class Actinopteri; order Scombriformes; family Scombridae; genus Scomberomorus; species Scomberomorus guttatus. Next base: position 1,304,834 of record CM076449.1, read on the forward strand.
GTTTTTCCTATTATAGTTTTAACATTACTTTTGTTATTTTTTAGTTATTTAGTAGTTTTTACTATAGAGTGGTATGATTAAGGGGGAAATGGAAAATAGAACTCATAATTTGGGAAAAATATGATACTGTGAATGTCATATCTACATATAGGGTGTCAATTTGCATTTGATGTTATTTTCTCTGTTATTTTTGCAAAAGATACTGGTTGGTGTTCTTTTCTTTCCTTTTAGAACGATATTGGGGAAAGACCACTGTGAGGGTGGTTGGTTGTTCAGGTACCCCGGAGTATTGAAGGGATTCAGACACTCAACAATGGACAATAAGAATGCATTGGAGGACTCTGAACAAGGACACTGTGATAAAATGTTCAGTTCCAACATATCATCGACACTTCACTGAGAGTCGACGCTGCTGAGGAGCTGCAGAGTGATACATGTTTATGTCTTCTCTTATATGTATATTTACACAGTATTGGATTTTACTCTATTATATTGTAATCTGTGACATAATGTTTTGATTTAGTTTTTTTAAGTTTCTATTATTGCATGAGTAATATCTTCTTTGTTTTAATTGTTTGGAGAATGATGTTTTCTGTTACTGGGTAAATATATTGGAACCTCAGATGTTTTCTTTTTTTCTTGGTGTTTAGGGATATTGGGGCTAGGCAGGGAAAGGTCCATTGGAAGGTGCGATGGGTCGACCAGCCTGAATTTGGACATTGTTTTGATTTTATTTTTTGAGGTTTCCATATGTATTTGCTTAAGTCATATCCCTACACAAATTGTTAGAATTCCTCATTTTGATTGGGCTGGAGTACTTTGTGTGGTCGCCTGAGGCAGAGGGACCGTGAGAGAATTTTCCTGTCTAGATTGCTTGATGGACATTTCAGGAAAGATGGCTGAATGGCAGGTTTTTCGCTCTCACACTCCATAAAAGTGCTATTAAGGTTATACAGTAGGAGGAATTGTTATCTTTGTCACAGTTGTAAACATGTATGTTTTACTCTTTTGTTTTTTCGAGACTGTGTAGTCTCGAAGGGGGGAAATATGTAGTGTCTGAACCGCTACATATTGTGTTTTATTACTGAGGAATGTTTAAATACAAGGAAGTAACAGACCCCAGGCCATAAAGATAAGGTCCAAAAGTTTAAGGCTTACACACGTGGACAAAATTGTTGGTACCCCTCAGTTAATGAAAGAAAAACCCACAATTCTCACTGAAATCACTTGAAACTTACAAAAGTAATAATAAATAAAAATGTGTTGAAAATTAAACAATCAAAACCCGCCATCACTTTTGAATTGTTGATTAACATAATTATTTAAAAAAACAAACTAATGAAACAGGCCTGGACAAAAATGATGGTACCCCTATAAAAGATTGAAAATAATTTGACCAGAGGGACATGTTTAACTCAGGTGTGTCCTTTAATTGACATCACAGGTGTCTTCAAGCTCATAATCAGTCAGTCTGCCTATTTAAAGGGTGACAAATAGTCACTGTGCTGTTTGGTGACAAGGTGTGTACCACACTGAACATGGACAACAGAAAGCAAAGGAGAGAATTGTCCCAGGACATTCGAAACAAAATTATAGACAAACATCTTAAAGGTAAAGGCTATAAGACCATCTCTAAGCAGCTTGAAGTTCCTGTGACAACAGTGGCACATATTATTCAGAAGTTTAAGATCCACGGGACAGTAGCCAACCTCCCTGGACGTGGCCGCAAGAAGAAAATTGATGACAAGTTGAAGAGACGGATAGTTCGAATTGTAACCAAAGAGCCCAGAACAACCTCCAAAGATATTAAAGGTGAACTCCAAGGCCAAGGTACATCAGTGTCAGATCGCACCATTCGTCGTTGTTTGAGCCAAAGTGGACTTCATGGGAGACGACCAAGGAGGACACCACTGTTGAAAGCAAATCATAAAAAAGCGAGACTGGAATTTGCAAAAATGCATGTTGACAAGCCACAAAGCTTCTGGGAGAATGTCCTTTGGACAGATGAGACAAAACTGGAGCTTTTTGGTAAAGCACATCAACTCTATGTTCATAGACTCAAAAATCAAGCGTATGAAGAAAAGAACACTGTCCCTACGGTGAAACATGGAGGAGGCTCAGTTATGTTTTGGGGCTGCTTTGCTGCATCTGGCACAGGATGTCTTGAATCTGTGCGAGGTACAATGAAATCTCAAGACTATCAAGGCATTCTGGAGAGAAATGTGCTGCCTAGTGTCAGAAAGCTAGGTCTCAGTCGCAGGTCATGGGTCTTCCAACAGGACAACGATCCAAAACACACAGCCAAAAACACCCAAGAATGGCTAAGAGAAAAGCGTTGGACTATTCTGAAGTGGCCTTCTATGAGCCCAGATCTGAATCCCATTGAACATCTGTGGAAGGAGCTGGAACATGCCATCTGGAGAAGACACCCATCAAACTTGACACAACTGGAGCAGTTTGCTCACGAGGAGTGGGCCAAAATACCTGTTGATAGATCTAGAAGGCTCATTGACAAATATAGAAATCGTTTAATTGCAGTGATTGCCTCAAAAGGTGGTGCAACAAAATATTAAATTATGGGTACCATTTTTGTCCAGGCCTGTTTCATTAGTTTCATTAGTTTCATTTTTTTAAATAATTATGTTAATCAACAATTCAAAAGTAATGGCTGATTTTGATTGTTTAATTTTCAATAAATTTTTATTCATGGTTACTTTTGTACATTTCAAATGATTTCAGTGAGAATTGTGGGTTTTTCTTTCATTAACTGAGGGGTACCAACAATTTTGTCCACGTGTGTAGTTTTAAAGTCATTACATTTGATGATTACACATCCTTTGAACATCACTCTTTTATTTTTAGCAGCCCCTCTATACTTTTCAGAATTACTGTCAATTATCCACACCAACTGCAAAAAAAATATTATTTTAGGTGATTAAAACTTGCATGTGGACAATCAATCAGACTCTTTTGCTTCAGAATTTTTAAATTTGCTTAACTATATGAATTTTACTCAACATGTTACTTAGCCTACTCATAACAGAGGCCACACTTTAGACCTTGTAATAACCTGTGGCCTATCTGCTAATATCTTTTCAGTTGTGGATGTAGGCTTGTCAGATCACTTCTGTGTCTTTTTTACTGTCAATGGTTTTATACAACAGGATATTCCAGAACAAACTGTCAGGAAACGCTATCTTACAACTGAAGTGGCTGCAAATTTTATTGATCTTTAGGTAACATCCCTGCAGACATTTTACCCTCCTCTTGTGATTTTATTGTAGATAGTTTTAACAGTAAACTTAGGTCAACCCTCGACACAGTAGCCCCTCTAAGACTGAAAAAGATTACCACTAATCCAACACCTCCCTGGAGAAATGAAGAAATTAAGCAATTAAAAAGACACTGTCGCACAGCAGAGAGAAGATGGAGAAAGAATAAACTAACGGTTAATTACCTAATTTTACATGAAAAGTTGACTATTTTCAATAAGGCAATCAAACAGGCAAGACAAGCTCACTTTTCAAAATTAATAACTGACAACCAGAACAACCCCAAGATCCTCTTCTCAACCATTGACCGTCTAATTAACCCTGTTTTTATGCAGTCTGGCAGTATATCTTCCAACTCCAAATGTGAAGACTTTGCAGTCCACTTCAGAAGTAAAATAGACAATATTAGAGCTAATCTATCTCAATTTCAGCAAATGAATTTTAACACCCCAGAACCTTTGTTTTTACATGAGGAAACACTGGAGAAATTTGTCCTGATTGATGCTGAGATGCTTGGCAAAGTTATTGCTCAATTAAAACCAGCAACCTGCTTTTTAGGTCCCATTCCCACATCCTTTTTAAAAACATTTTATAGTTTTTTTTTAAAGAAGATTTGCTTACCATTGTTAATTATTCTCTTCAGATGGGTGTTTTCCCTACTGCTCTTAAGACCGCCATAGTTAAACCTCTTCTGAAGAGAAGCAATTTGGATGCCTCCATACTTGATAAGTACAGGCCAGTATCTAATCTACCATTTTTAAGTAAAAATTTTTTAAATTTTTAATAAGCATTCATGAATTTTCATCAAAAAGCTATTGTGGTGTTCCTCAAGGTTCAATTTTAGGTCCTACTCTTTTTAATCTACACATGCTTCCACTTCAATTTAGGAGTCATCTTTGACTCAGATCTCAGTTTTGAACCTCACATTAGAGATATCACTAAGATTGCATTTTATCATCTGAAAAACATTGCAAGAGTGTGACCGTTCCTCTCTCACAGAGACACTACTGCATGCTTTTATTACCTGCAGGATTGACTACTGTAATGCTCTGCTTTCTGGCCTCCCTAAGAAGAATATATCACAACTACAGTTACTGCAGAACTCAGCTGCTCGTGTTGACGAAGACCAGAAAGAGAGCACACATTACACCAATTTTAAAGTCTCTGCACTGGCTACCTGTCTGCTTCATAATTGATTTCAAGATCCTTTTATTGGTTTATAAAGCTGTTAATGGTCTTAGTCCTACCTATTTATCAGATTTGCTTTTATCCTATGAACCCTCTAGAACCCTCAGGTCTTCTGGAAGTGGCCTTTTAATTATCCCTAAAGTCAGAACAAAAACCCACAGTGAGGCATCCTTTTATTACTATGGTCCTCGTCTCTGGAACAGCCTTCCTGAAGACCTGAGGGCAGCAGAGAGTGTTGATATTTTTAAAAGCAAATTTAAGACCTATCTTTTTAGACTGGCTTTTAACTGAATTTGATTTATTTTATTTATTTCACTGTCTTTCATTTATATGCTTTAGCCTGTTTTACTACTTGGTATATCCTTTTAATCTATTTTCACTTTATTTATTTATTTATTTTATTTTATTTTTATGATTGATTCCCTTTTTATAACCTACTTCTTATCTCTGGTTTTACTTACTTCAGCTACTATATTTTAGTATTTTATTATTATCACTTTATCTCTTTTTTCATCTTTTAGTATTTTATTTCGTGTGTATCTATTCTCACACTTCAATTTTATATACTTTTTTTTTCTCTTCTGAATTTTTCTTTTTTATTCGGAATTTAAATTTTTTATCCTACCTCTGGTGTTTCCTCATTGCAAATTCATGAGAGTTATGATAGCGTTTCCTCAGTTCCTGTTTTTATTCAGCTCCTGTTTTTACTGAGTTCTTTATTTATAACAGTCGTTCACTGTTTGTGTGTGCATGGGGGGGGGCGGGGGGGGGGGGGTGTTGATTGCATTGTTTTTTATTGTGTTAAGCACTTATGTGTTACATTGTTTTTGTATGAAAAGTGCTATATAAATAAAGTTTGATTGATTGATTGATTGATATCAACATACAATATTAATGGTCCTTAGACAAAATCTAAAACTACTTTTGTCAGTCCTTTGTTCTCTAGAGGACTATCTGACTGCGAATGGCAGGGGTCCATGCCATTTGTGAGTGTGTGTGTGTGTATGTGTGTTCTGGTAAATGTCTGTGAGTGTCTGTATGTCACTGGAGCATGGCATATTGTGCAGCATGTCTTGTGCCTTATGCTGGTTTGTCCAGTGAACAGGTCGGTTACTCAAGTCCTGAAAAGTCCACAGTGGGATTAAATTTGGTGCAAGCTCCTCTCTGTGTGTGACTTGCTCTAAAAGGTGAGTTATGATAACCAATGGTGGGGGTCATTTATCCAAGTGGTACAATCAATTCACACTGGGGTGTGAAATGGGCCCTGTTTACACCTGGCATTACCCTGCGTCTTGCGTGATCCAATCAAAAGTGAACAGCTTTAAGTATGTCTGTTCACACCTTCCATTAACATACGTCTCCACATGCGTCTTGAGTGACCACTTGTGATCGGATCTCCTGCTCTATATGTAAATAAACATGGACATCATGTCCGTTTGCAAAGACCAAATTCGTTGTTGTTTTTAATCGGGGGACCCGGGGTCCGTGTACCCTCCGTCCCTCCGTGATTTGCTCTAGCGCCACATCTGATACATACATCTCCCTGCAGCTGCGTTGAGAGACACTGTGCGCATTTACGCACGAGGCATAGCAGTGTAACTTCATTGATTATTTAAATCTCCCGACTGGGATCCCGACGGAGGATCGATCAGGATCTAATGTTAATTAATGTTCTGTGTTCTTCTACACATATGCAAAAGGTCAGCTGTTACATACACACACAGTCCAGGTTTATACAGTGAAATTGTAAAGCAGCTGTCCTGCTGATAAATCCTGATCTCATTAGCACAGCAAAACTAAAAACTGTATAACTGTTATCAACTTGACAGGACAGAGGAAACTATCCAGGGGAAACAGAATTAAACGTTTAGCTTCAGAAAAACTTTTTAGTCAGACAAGCGAAAAACAAGTTATTTTCTGGTTTTGGTTTAATTTCTATTCCAATTGCCGATTTGAATAGGAAAACGTGGGAAAAACAGGAAAAAATGGGAAGTGGATTTCATTTTTTAAATTCACACGAAAAACGGTAAAACAAAATAATGTATTTATCCTGTTATCAAACAAGTTGAACTTAACTTTGGACAGAGTGTCAGGGATCGGGAGGCAGTAATGCACCTGCCCAATCTGCTGGAAAATAGAGGATGTCGGTTGAGTAGGTGGTCCTTCAATGTGGCCCAGGACACACTGTGTTTACATTGCTAAATGAATGTGACCACATGCGGCCCAGACCACCTCCGAATGTGGTCTGAGTGATCGGATCTCAATGCGTCCTCAATGCAGATCACCTCAGACGCATATTAATGCGAGGGGGGGGGTCCTTATCCGATCCTTCCTGTAGGTTTAGATGCTCTGGTCAGTGAGGAGTTTGGGACTCTCACTTATGTATATTATTGGCCATCATATAGGGGGGGGGGGTTAATGTGGCTAACATTAGCTAAGTTACTAATGTACCTAGCTAACTGCTTATCCAATGCAGCTGTGACTAACTCATGTAATATTAGCATAATATTAGCTACGTGAATGTAACTGGGTCATTAATTCACATTTATTAAAAACGAGTAACATTATTACCTTATATATCTGATCCACTGGTGCTTCGCCGACACACTCGTGGGGAATCGGTGGAACTGGCATTGATGGATGCCCGAGCAATGATTGCAGTCAGGAACAAAGCACTGTACCTTGTCGATAACAACACTATACACTATACTATACTATACACTATATGAAACACTATATATATACACACACACAACACAAACTACGATATATTACAACACTATTATTAACAATAGAAACAGTATAATAATGACAAAGATTAAATTCAAGAAGCGCTAAACTATCGTTAAGTTGGAAGTCATTGGAAAAGGTATCATTCGCAATGGTTTATGTGATGAGTAGTGCCTTCACTCTTAAAATGATTAACTACACAGTCTTGTACCTTTGCCTTTTTTCCGTTTTCCTTTTTTAAAATTTTTTTATTGCTCTGAATCAAAAGTTTTATGGTCATGATTCATCTTGTACTTCGTTGGCTTAGTTCCAGGCTTAAAACTCTTAATATAAGGATTTTCTGAAACGTCAATGGGGTGAATGAATGGGAAATTCACTTTCGGAACAGGAGCCAGTGTTGCCAACTAATTTTCACAAGTTGCTACAGGCAGGTTGTTTTGTTGCTAAAAGTTGCTAAATGACATTGTGATATCATTGTGTGATGACATCATTACATAATGACATGAAATTGCATCATTACGTAGAATATACAATAACATTACTCAAATTGACTGGCCATCTTGGCAAAACATATGATTTGAAGCAAATTCTGTTAGTTTTGGTGTGTTTGTTTATTATCACATATTTTTTATTTGTAAAAGTAATATAAACACAACACATTTTTTATGATCATGTAGTAGTTGCTGGGATAGAAAAGACCGTGACTTACTTCTCTTGACAGCACAAACGTGCGTCATTTATTCTCTGCTTCACATCTGAACTGATACCACAGACACATCTACATCGCGTCACAGTAACATGCGTCACCTCTGTGACCAACTTTTAAAGATCCCCTCCAGACATGTATTAAAATATATAAAAATACTCTACTTAGAACAATATTGTGTGTCTGATTTGGTTTTTTCTCAAAAAAAAAATGTGAATACATATCATTTCAAAAGTTAAGCTATTTCACAGAAGATCTGTGTCTCCTACTTCACTGTAAAGTCCATTCTCAGTGTTTGTGCACTGGAGGCTTCAAGTTTCCACATCACACTTGTGTAAACTGAATATTGGACCAGGATTGGCTCCAAACTTGTTTGTGATGTCACAAATTATGCTTGTAGTCCCAGCCCTTAAAATTGGATTTTCAGTGAGCTCAGAGAAACTTCCCACTTTCAGCAAATGAATGTGAAAACAAACTCTGTGCATACATCATTCTACACAGAGAAGAGAACATCCTACTGAAGGTACAGGAAGAAAAAACCTCTTAACAATAACTTATATTTTACTTAGCTGTTTACTTATCACACACAATAGGCTGCCTGGTTGATGCACGGATAGGGAAAAGACACTCTCCTCAGGTGGTTGTGGTGTTGCAACATGTCACCACTTCCTGTATCTGTCATTTCAAATTAAAAGCCATCTATGCACTTTTGCAGCCAGGCAGACAGACCATGTGTTGTGACTGAGTGTGTGACAGAGAAAATAGTTTTTGTGTAATTTAGACAGAAAATGTGTGCATTTTAGTGTTAGAGTCACTTTTCAAAAGTTGTTAAAAGGTTCCAAATAAATTTTAAAAGTAGCTAAATTTGTTGCTAGGTGCTTTTTGAAAAAAAAAGGCAAAAAGCAAAAGTTGCCAGGGTAGTCTGAAAAAGTGCTAAATTTAGCAACAAAATTGCTAAGTTGACATCAGTGACCGGAGCCGTTAAAAAGGTGGGCAGTCACTGTTGAGCTCTATAGGGCTGGTCTGTGGCCGGTCTAGCCAAAAACTGGATAAATTTCAGTTGAATCAGACTCTTTCCATGTGAGTCTAGATAGCTCACTGTAACTCTTCATCAGCTTCAGAGTCCAGGCAAACTACCTACAGCACATTATATGATCTCTTTGCTGCATTCTTGTTAAGGAGATAAATTCACAAAACAGCCACAGAGAGACATTTAACCATTAGAGAAGAAATTAGCAACTAAAGAGACAGAGAGAGAGAAGCTGTATCTGACATTATCTGATGTCTTCTTCTTTCTTTCATGGAGATGAAGTATGCATGTCATAACGTCCCACTGCATTTGTGGCCGTTGGTCATCTTGTTTGTTTAAGAACTTTGTCGTTTAATTTAAATTAACTAACTACTTCACTTCTTTCTACTTCACTTCTGTTCCCTTCAGAGCAGCAGCACGTCGGGCTGCCGCACGTCACCGTAGTCCAGCCCGGACAGTTGAAATCCATTCTCACCCTTAGCTTAACAGTCCTTCAGGGTTGCTACAACAATCTAACTGTTGCATTGGCTAACACAAGTAGCTATCTACTGCTCGATAACAAAAAGGATAACATAAATCTGGATAAAGGAATTTTGGCCTAAATAAAATGTAATTTTATTATTAAGTTCACAATTTGCACTTTATAATTTCTTTTCTAACATGCTACTGTAATGAAATATGAATCTATTGCTTTACTGCCAGTTCATGACACTCATGTACCATAGAGTGGTAGAGGAAATTATCATTGGACCAACGCAATGTAATGGATTATTGTAATTCTTTATTGTCAGGCTGCCCTAACAAGTCTCTGAAGACTCTCCAGCTGGTCCAGAATGCAGCTGCACGTGTACTAACAAAAACTAGGAAAAGAGATCATATTTCTCCTATTTTAGCTTCGCTACATTGGCTTCCGGTAAAATCCAGAATAGAATTTAAAATACTTCTCCTTACTTATAAAGCTCTTAATGGTCAGGCGCCTCTATATCTTAAAGAGCTCATAGTACCTTATTACCCCACTAGAGCACTGCGCTCCCAAAATGCAGACTTACTTGTGGTTCCTAGAATAACTAAAAGTAGAATGGGAGGCAGAGCCTTCAGCTATCAGGCTCCTCTCCTGTGGAACCATCTTCCAGATTCAGTCCGGGGGGCAGACACCCTCTCTACGTTTAAGAGTAGGCTTAAAACTTTCCTTTTTGATAAAGCTTATAGTTAGGGCCGGCCAGGCTCGCCTTGGACCGGCCCCCAGTTATGCTGCTATAGGACTAGACTGCCGGGGGACTTCCCATGATGCACTGAGCTCCTCTCTCCTCTCTCCTCCTCCTCCTCCTCTCCATTTCAATGCTTCATGTACCATTAATGCATGTTACTAACTTGACTTCTTCCCCGGAGTCTCTGTGCTCTCTCATCTCACAGGAAGATCCAGCGCCTGAATGGTGGGCCACGGCTGTGGGGACTGTGGCGTGGTCCCGTGGATGTCCTGCTTATATTTCTATTTCTGCTACTGATATTATTGCTGCTATTATAAATTCATAGCTCTACTTACATTACTGCTGTTATGGTTATTGTTTTTGTTGTTATTATACTTCTCTGTGTCTCTCCCCACCCCACCCCCCTCTCCCCTTCCCCCGTCCCCCTCCCTCCTTCTTTCTTCTTTCTCTGTAAACCCAACCGGTCAAGGCAGATGGCCGCCCACCTAGAGCCCGGTTCTGCTTGAGGTTTCTTCCTGTTAAAGGGGAGTTTTTCCTTGCCGCTGTCGCCAAGTGCTTGCTCATGGGGGGAATTGTTGGGTCTCTGTAAATGAGTACGGTCTCGACCTGCTCGATGTGTAAAGTGCCCTGAGATAACTTTTGTTGTGATTTGGCGCTATATAAATAAAATTGAATTGAATTGAATTGAATTGAATTGAATGTCAATATTGTATTCTGGTTGTTGATTGGTTAGGGAGGACCTTCTCCTTTGGAGTGTCATTTTACGTGTTTTGGCCAATTACAGATTAGCATGAAAAAAAAGCATATTAAATCTATCCCTCTTGCCTGCCCTGCAGGTGTCACTGTTGAAGCATTTTAATCAGAATTTCAATAATGGATTTTTTCACTGAGATTTGGTAATGGTTTATTTCAACCAACTCTTACTTACTTACTCTATTTTGATATATTTTGAGGAGGAGCAACCTCCTCTGCCTCTATGGACGAGCCTCCTCTGAAATAGACTAATAAAAAACCGCAATCATGTTTGTTCTTGTACAACAGACAGACAAACAGACTCACAGTCTGATCCTGAGTTTCTGAGGTACCATCCATGGCACCTGTCCTGTCCAGACAGTCAGGTTATCAATTCTAAGTAGAGTGGTTTATTGTAAATAAAATTATAAAATTAAAAAATTCACAAATATCTTATTGTGTACATACTTCAAGTTATATTTGTTCAGGATTTCCTGTCATGCTAAACTCATCTCATATACAGTATATATATATTTTTTTTTCCTTCACTTTTTAGGAATTTTCTTTAAACTTAAAAAATAGCAATTTTTTGTTCATCTCAGCATATAAAACACACAAACTTTTTCCATAAACATGAACAGAGACACTATTTTGAATTGCAAAGAAACAGTAAAGCCTTCAGATGCAATATGTCCCGCATAATCCTACCTCATGCTGCTTCAAAACTGAACTGACTTCGTGTCATATTGCATTAAAAATTTTAATCAGAATTTCAATAATGGATTTTTTCACTGAGATTTGGTAATGGTTTATTTCAACCAACTCTTACTTACTTACTCTATTTTGATATATTTTGAGGAGGAGCAACCTCCTCTGCCTCTATGGACGAGCCTCCTCTGAAATAGACTAATAAAAAACCGCAATCACGTTTGTTCTTGTACAACAGACAGACAAACAGACTCACAGTCTGATCCTGAGTTTCTGAGGTACCATCCATGGCACCTGTCCTGTCCAGACAGTCAGGTTATCAATTCTAAGTAGAGTGGTTTATTGTAAATAAAATTATAAAATTAAAAAATTCACAAATATCTTATTGTGTACATACTTCAAGTTATATTTGTTCAGGATTTCCTGTCATGCTAAACTCATCTCATATACAGTATATATATATTTTTTTTTCCTTCACTTTTTAGGAATTTTCTTTAAACTTAAAAAATAGCAATTTTTTGTTCATCTCAGCATATAAAACACACAAACTTTTTCCATAAACATGAACAGAGACACTATTTTGAATTGCAAAGAAACAGTAAAGCCTTCAGATGCAATATGTCCCGCATAATCCTACCTCATGCTGCTTCAAAACTGAACTGACTTCGTGTCATATTGCATTAAAAATTTTAATCAGAATTTCAATAATGGATTTTTTCACTGAGATTTGGTAATGGTTTATTTCAACCAACTCTTACTTACTTACTCTATTTTGATATATTTTGAGGAGGAGCAACCTCCTCTGCCTCTATGGACGAGCCTCCTCTGAAATAGACTAATAAAAAACCGCAATCACGTTTGTTCTTGTACAACAGACAGACAAACAGACTCACAGTCTGATCCTGAGTTTCTGAGGTACCATCCATGGCACCTGTCCTGTCCAGACAGTCAGGTTATCAATTCTAAGTAGAGTGGTTTATTGTAAATAAAATTATAAAATTAAAAATTCACAAATATCTTATTGTGTACATACTTCAAGTTATATTTGTTCAGGATTTCCTGTCATGCTAAACTCATCTCATATACAGTATATATATATATTTTTTCCTTCACTTTTTAAGTAATTTTCTTTAAACTTAAAAAATAGCAATTTTTTGTTCATCTCAGCATATAAGACACACAAACTCTTTCCATAAACATGAACAGAGACACTATTTTGAATTGCAAAGAAACAGTAAAGCCTTCAGATGCAATATGTCCCGCATAATCCTACCTCATGCTGCTTCAAAACTGAACTGACTTCGTGTCAGTTATTGATAAATGGAGGACAGTTACAGATTTGGATGACAGGGTTGGCTGTGTCTGAGAGGTCTGTCTGAACAACTGGAGTGAGGTCTGGGAGAACGATTCCACAATGCAAATACATGGGAGAAGATTTATTTTGTTTTTGAATATGTTTGTTTTGTTTATGAGAGCAAAGCTTCTAGTTCAAGACATTCCCCCACCCCCACCCCCCCCCCCGTAAATTTATATTAAAAGTTACCTATTATGCTTATTTCTAGCTATATTTTTTTATTCTGTGACTCCACTAGAGTAGCTTTGTATGATTCACAGTTCAATTGTTATTTATCTTATACTAGACCTTTATGCAGCCCCTCAATTCAAACTAGCACAACTCCAACAGGTAAACAACTTATTTTACTTTGCCATGGTGTGTAATGGAAAAACACTTGAGACAGCTTGACTCGAGTCATGGCTTGGTGTGACTACCCCCAAAAAACAATGGAAAAATACCATAATGTTAGCGGAGCGGAGCAGTGAACAGATGACCATGTAAAGAAATCCATCACGAGCTGGCGTCAGCTCAGGCTGAAAGTAGAAAAAAAGCGTTGGAAACCGAGTGTTCAGAGCAGTCTGAAGCCGGTGCTTTTTGCTCACAGGGGTTCCTTCTACATACGTTTACCTCAATATTTGACACTTTGGCAACGTTTTATATGAACATCCAACATTGTAACATTATATATATATATGACTGAAAATAAGGAAAAGCACAATAGGTCCCCTTTAAGTATAAAGATACTTTAAAGTGTATCTTTTGGAAGACAAAATAGCACAATATTCCTGTTACAAATGTAAAGTGGAATTCATAAGCAACAAAACACACCCTTAGTTGCTGCTTAGTTCAACGCACTAAGCAGCAACTAAGTAGTAGTAGACAGTACTGAGTCAGCTCACTTGATAACTTTTCTCTCACTATGCTACTGTTACAATATGAGCATGCAACATAAATGTTAAAACTACAATTAAAAGCATGCAGGCAGGCAACTATGTAACGTAAATGCTGTATTTGTACAGTTTACCTGGTGATCATCATGATTAAAGATAAAATTATTGTTGCTGTGATAACTGTAAAATCCTGTTTCATATTATCAGAAATTGCTGTGAAGTATTTTGGTGTCTGATAAACTTTGAAATTCATGGCTCTGTTACTCAAACCAGCTGTCCTGGAGCCTGTTTCATCATCTCAGCAATACCTGAAGCAACACACCCCCCACCAACAGGTGCAGGGATGTTTTCTGTTTGAACACCTGCTCAAACAACTGACTCAGGAGAATTTGGGAAAATTACCTAAAATTCACAAGCAATTATGTTGTAATTACTACTTGTGGCCACAGTGGCCGTTAGTAAGTTACAGTCTACAGTTACAGTTAGTAAGTCTAGTTTTAAAGGACAATACCACTGTTTTTGCAAATTTTAGCATCTTGATTACAAATCATGAATACTTTATATTTTGCAAACCATTTTGAAATGCATGCTATGCAATTTTTATCAGTGTTGCCTAATTTGTGCATGGTAATGCAGTTAAATCGCAGATTGATTTAAAAACTCTTTGTTGCACTGTTTTAAAGATGTTTCAAAAATTAATGTAGACTAGTTTAAAAGTCCACTGATACACTTTTTATAGTGTACAGAAATTAATGCAACACAATGGCTGTCTGAACAAAAAACAATAATGACACTATAGGAATATGTGTTATGGCTGTTGGAAGTGTCTTTGAAAAATATTTGTGAATAGGAGGAGGAGGAAGAGTCCAGCAGGTGATGATGATGTCAGTCCTCAATGGAGGGCAGGGAGGTCACTGGCATCCGGCGGGAAAAGAAGCTGGATCCTCTGAAGAGGTGGCCCTGACAAGAGGGAACATATACCACCTTTAAATTCTATGGAATCACAACATTATCCAAAGGTACTGTACTTTTAAGCCTTAAAAAACTCAAGTTTTTAAAGGCTGAGGCTGACATGAGTTTGCATTAATGCAGTAATAAGCGGCTATCTGTGTTGTTGGAAATCATCTATACTGCGTTATTTTTTGTGTTTAAATTGTTATCTGCTGTCATTAATACTCCTCATATATGTTTGAGTTTAGCTGCTAACAAAATATACCAAATAACAATTAACTAATAAAGCATTACCTGTATTTGAAGTAAACTAAAGTCTAAATTCTAAAATTTTGGCCAGGATTGATCTCAGTGGCAGAGAGAGCCAGGCCTTTATTTCTAATTCCCCCCGTTCCCTAGTTAATGAAAACCATGTTGACCTGTTGACTTGATATATTCAATATAATGTCAATTTCCAAAGCACCAATTCCATCAGTACAGTAAGAGTCATGTCATGCTCAGCACTCTGCTGCTGCGATTTTCTCTTCTTGAACAGAAATACAGTTTTCATTCACCAATTAATTCCGTTCACTTCCATTTTTTCCAGACCACTGTTAAGCAACCATGAATGCAAGTCAACACAAACAGCTGATTTGTCACATTGAAAATCTTCCAGCCTTATTGGTAGACTTTTAATGTGAAAAATCTACAGGAAGAATTTGGTTTCATTGACAGCAGCTTAACACTGATCAAGTAAAACGAAACTGTGAAAATGTCATCATTAAATACCAGTTTTTACATGAGAATTGACAGTAAAGGCTGCATGGGTTTCCTCTCACACACCATAGACATGCAGGTTAGGTTGATTGGTGACACTAAATTGCCCATAGGTGTGAATGTGAGTGTGAATGGCTGTCTGTGTGTCAGCCTGGTCAGTAAATCTCTTCAACAAAAAAATAAACAGCTCCTAACAAAATATTTACCATAATATTTCATTGGGCCATAATGCGTAATTAAACAAGACACAATGTTTACACAGACTGCATAACTGCAGCAGCTTCAGTCCTCCATCCACACACAGAATCCCTGCAGTGATGCGCATAAAACAGAGGAAAGTAGACCTGAAGTGTACAAATACACTTCAGGACACAGTGTAGACAAGCCTACAGCTATGCTAGTGATTCTGTGAGGCTGTACTTACAATGCTGTCAAAAAGTATTTGCCCCCCTCCTGATTTCGTCTATTTTTATGTTTATCTCATACTAAATTGTTTCAGATCTGTAAACAAAATTTAACATAGACCAAAGGCAAACTGAATAAACATAAAATACAGTTTTTAAATGATAATTTTATTTATTAAGGCAAATAAGTTTTTCCAACACCATCTGGACCTGCTAACTCAGAAGAACATGAAGGCTTATCTCAATTTTGCCAAAACACACCTTAATGACCCTCACACCTTTTAGGACAATGTTCTGTAGACAGAAAGTGGAACCATTTGAAGACAGCGGTCCCATTACATCTGGTGTAAACCAAACGCAGCATTCCATAATAAGAGCATCATACCTACGGCAGACCTGCCAACCTTGGACGAATCAATTAAGCTAATCCTACCTAAGCAATAATACAGCTATGTACAATGAAAACACATGCAAGTGAGAGCGTGCATGTGTGTGTGTGAGTATGGGAATGTAGACAGGTATGTGTGTGTGGGGCAAGATGGCGACCGTGATCTGGAAGATGACGTTGCGCGAGAATTGGGGTGACTGAGATGATGTCATTCGACGGCGGACGTGATCTCGCGAGATGAACTCACGTGAGAACCAAATAGCGGATGTGACCGTGGTGTCGGTTAGAACAATAGCAAGATGGCACCACCTGGGGGTTGGCATCTCTGCATTGACCCAATTCAATGTATCAAATATATCACAAACACAGAGGGACAAACACAAAACAGTCTAGCATGGTGAACACAAACTAAACAGGCAGCAACAAACAAATATTCCTAAGAGTATGGCAGGCAAAAGGACTCGGTGGTCCGTTAAATCAAACAACAAAACAGCAATTAAGCTTAAAAGCTAAAAGCTAATAACACACAGTTAACAGTCTCTGCCCAGACATTGGCCTCTTACATGATTGCTCACAAAGCGATTAGATGTGTGTTCAGTCCATCTTTGCTGACGGGGCCGTCTTCACGCTCTGTCGGCAGGTTTTGACAGCAGCTGATCCTCGGCGGCATGGCGGAGAAAACAGCGGAGTCGACTTAGTTGAAGAAGAGCGGGGCAGAGAAGTTATCCACGTCTTAATGAAGAAACCCTTTTCTTCCTTCTGCATGAAGTGAGAGCGCTGGGTGCAGCAGCAGTGGTCTCTTTCTCGGATCCGGTGATTGTGTTTGGTTGAACACAGGGAGAAGTTTCAGCTCGTCCAGCGAGGTTTGAATCTTCAGTCGGTGGGGGAAAAGTCCACATGCACAGGGTTACCTCCTTTAGTAAACTGGCTCACGGAGAGGCAAAGCTTCTCCCAGTGCTGTTACAGTGGAAAGGTGATATTGAATTTGTGCAGCCGCTTCTTAAAGGGGCAGTGACGTCATGGCTGTGTTGCCATGACTCCTGGTAGTGTTGGAGAGTTTGAGATTCCTGCTGAGAGTTCCCACCTATGTGCGAACTGGCAAAGCATCATGGGAGATGGAGTCTGTGAGCAGCATTTTGGCGCTGCTCCTTTGTTTCAGGGATCAAAAGGATCCATGTAGGCCTGCCTTTTTCTGACCTCATGGTTGCGGCCCAACATTTGCATACATGCAGCAGTCAAACAGACAAAAAAGTGAGGGATGCGCTGATATGAAAATTCTTGATACCATTAACAAATTGTCAGTGGTATCAAAAATATCTGCAGATGCCAATACTATTAATTTATTAGTTTATTAGTCATTTATGCCTGTTTGTCCATTTGTCTTTCACCTGCCTAAACATAGCTTACCAAGGAACACAATTTCGCTTAGGCTACATACTAACAAAAACACTACACTTACTGCTGCATTTATATAGTTTCTGTTGTTTACACCTCCATAATAATCAAACTTTAAGCCAATTTGACTTTTGAAAATATGATTTTCAGCTAATTTGAAAAGATGATGACAATGTAGCTGTAAAACCCTAACCAGCCTAAACAGACTATTTTGTGGCTATGGTGAGCTGGTTTCCTTGAAATTTTCTTAGAGTAGGCAAAGTTATAGACTACAGTGCCAACACACACACATGCACACGCACACACACTCACACCTAGCAGGCCACAGGCCCATTCCTCCTTTTACACACACAGGTAACTTCCTAGGTAACGTTATTTCTGCGGCACGTGCACTCGCTTTTTTTTTTTGCAAATAATGTTAGGCTAACATTATTCGGTCAAACTCTTCTTCTTTTGCTTTTTAGCAGGTTAGACGATGCTGTCTCTTGCTGTTAGACTTGAGTACTGCACGTGCACAATTGAACTCACAGGCGTCACCAGCTTTTTGCGTAGTAGCATGTGAAAATGTGTACCTGTTGGCAGGTCTGCTATGGTCAAGCATAGTGGTGGTAGTGTGATGGTGTGGGGATGCTGTGCTGCTTCAGGACATGGGGAACTCGCTATAATTGAGGGAAACATGAATTCTGCTCTCTACCAGAAAATCCTGAGGGAGAATGTCCGGACATTGGTTTGTGATTTGAAGCTCAAGCACAACTGGGTTATGCAGCAAGACAAAGCATAAGACCAAGTTCACCTCTGAATGACACAAAAGAAACAAAATTAAGGTTTTGGAGTAGCCTAGCCAAAGTTCTAACTTAAACCCCATTGAGATGCTGTGGCAGGACCTTAAACATGCACTTTACACTTGAAAACCCTCCAATGTGGCTGAATTAAAGTATTTCTGCAAAGAAGAGTGGGCAAAAATTCCACCGCAGTGATATTTTGTATTTTATGTTTATTTTAATTTAAATTTAGTTTTAAGATCTGAAACAATTTAGTATGAGATATACAAAAATAGAAGAAATCAGGAGGGGTCAAATACTTTTTCATGACACTGTAGGCACAGTGGTGCTTTGAACTAAATGCTAACATTTCTTAATAAAGAAACAACAGCTGAGAACGAGGGGAATATCATTATTTTGCAGGTATTTGGTCCTAATTAGGGCCCGAGCACCGAACGATGTGAAGGCTTCTTTCAAAAGAAACGCATTTTTGAGGGGCTAAACATGCTCGAAAAATGTATCAAATGTTTTTAAAAATGTAATATTTCATGGGTCTTGGGCATGTGCGTGGCAAAATGGCTCGATAGCGACCCCTAGAAAATTTAAAATTAAAATCCCCCACCTTTACATTTTATGTAGATGAATGAAATTTGGTAGGCACATCTATCATGTCCAGATGTGCAAAAAAGCCTTCTGGGGCCATACCCTACAGTGGCCAACAGAAAGTCTGTCATTTTCAATTTAATTTGCAATTTTGCAATTAAATTGCCATGGCGACGCATTATTCGTCATAAAACAGGAAGCTGTTTTTGAGGATGCTTGAAAACTCAAGAAACTTGGCACACGTGTCAGAAGGGGGCTATTTAAGGGTCTGATATGGGCCTTGGACTTGGGTGTGGCAAAATGACTCGAGGGCACCCCCTAGAAAATTTCAAATTTGACGTAGATGAACGAAATTTGGTAGGCACATGCACCATGTCCAGACGTACAAAAAACCCTTTTGGAGCCATACCCTAAGTCCAACAGGAAGTTGACCATTTTGAATTTACTTTACGATTTTTGCGTACTTTTTGCCATTTGTAGACGTTGTATTTTAACAAACTCTCCTAAAGACCCGATCAATGTCAAATTTGGTCAGTGTCATCTAAAGACTTTTGCAATGACAAGTTATCAAAGTCTTGAGTTTTCATTAAACGCCCTTGCCATGGCGATGTGGCAAACTTTGATGTTTCACCATGAAACAGGAAGTTGTTATAACTTGAATGTACATTGTCCAACCTGCACTAAATTTGTCATGCTTGATAAAAGTCCTGGCCTGAGCACATCTAGTTGTCAATATTGAGACATAGTCATAGCGCCACCTACTGGCAACAGGAAGTCATAAGCCCCATTCTTTTACTAGCTACTCCTATCAGCTGAACCAGATCCAACTAAAATTTAGTCAGCTAAATTGTAATGATACTAAATGGTGAAGCTTTTCAGTCTTCATCAAAAGCTGTTGGCAACGTATTATTCGCCATGAAACAGGAAGCTGTTTTTGAAGGGTTAGTGACTCACAAAACTTGGCACACACATCAGAAGGGTTGTATTTAGTTGTCTGATATGTGTCTTGGGCTTGGGTAGGGCAAAATGACTCAAGGGCGCCCCCTAGAAAATTTAAAATTAAAAGCCTCCACCTTTAAATTTAATGCAGATGAACAAAATTTGGTAGGCACATGCACCATGTCCTGTCGCATAAAAAAGCCTCTTGGAGCCATACCCTAAGTCCAACAGGAAGTCAGCCATTATCGAGTTACTTGTGATACAGTGATATCTGCGCACTTTTTGCCATTGTAGACATTGTATTTTAACGAACTCCTCCTAGAGATTTAACCTGACCCAGGTCAAATTTGGTCAGTGACTAAATTTGTAATGCTTGATAAAAGTCCTGGCCTGAACACATCTACATGTCAATATTGAGTCATAGTCATAGAGCCACCTATTGACAACAGGAAGTTAGCCTTATATGACAAATATCATCCGATTTACATGGGTTTTACATGGTGTGGGCTACACATGATATGCAGCAACATGAAGTATGATTAGTGGGTGTTCTGTAGATCCACATAGACACAGAAAGTGATATTTAACTCCATCATTCATTCAGCCGAAATTCAGCCTTCTCTGACAACCATCATCCGATTCACATGAAATTTAGAAGGTGCAGTCTACACTTCTTATAGAGCAACATGATTTATGATTAGTGGGTGATCTCTAGCACCACATAGTGGACACAGGAAGTGATATTTAACTAGTCTGTGCAACGTTGAATAACGTCACTGTACTGAACACATCTGCATGCCCACAATAAAAGCATTTTGACTGCGGCGCTCCACAACGTGCGCGAAAGTGTGAGGGCCCGTTCAGTGCTTGATGTGGCAATGCGTCGAACTTCAATATTTTGCCATGAAACAGGAAGTTGTTGTAACTCGACAGTATATCGCCCAATCTGCACCAATTTTGTCATGCTTGATGATGGTCCTCACCTGAACACATCTGTGTGTCAATATTGAGTCATACTCATAGTGCCACCTACTGGCAACAGGAAATTACAGGTGCTGTACTTTTATGACTCCTGCATAGCAGGTTGAACCGATCACTATCAAATTTGGTCATAAAAGTCTTAAGACCTCGATGATGCTATATTGTGAAGATTGTGAGTTTTCATGGAATGGCGTTGCCGTGGCAATGTGGCGAATTTCGATGTTTTGCCATTGCAAAACAAACTGTTATAACTCGACTCAACATGGTCAGATCTTTTCTAAATTTCATTTCACATGTTTGATAAGAGTCCCAGTCTGAAGACATGTACAGGCCTATATTGAATCATAGTAATAGCGCCACCTACTGGCAACAGGAAGTTATATGCCCCATACTTTCACTAACTACTCCTAGCAGGGTAACCAGATGCACCTCAAATTTGGTCAGCTAAGTTGGAAGACATTGATGATGCTAAATGGTGAAGCTGGTGAGGACATTTATGTGTCAATATTGAGTCATACTCATAGCACCACCTACCGGCAGCAGGAAGTTACAGGTGCTGTACTTTTACAACCTCTGCCTAACAGGTTGAACTGATCCACCTCAAATTTGGTCAGAAAAGCCTCAAGAACTTGGTGATGCTATATTGTGAAGATTGTGAGTTTTTGTTGAACACCGTCGCCGTGGTGACATGGCGAATTTCAATGTTTCGCCATTGCAAAACAAATTGTTGTAACTCGACTCCACATCATCAGATCTTTCCCAAATGTCAGGTTTGATAAAAGTCCCGGTCTGAAGACATGTATAGGCCAATACTGAATCATAGTAATAGCGCCAACTACTGGCAACAGGAAGTTATAGGTCCCATACTTTTACTAACTACTCCTACCAGGTTAACCAGATCCACCTAAAATTGGAAGCTAAGTCAGCTAAGTTGTATGATGTTGATGATGCCCAATAGTGAAATTGTTGTTTCCATTAAAAGCTGTTACCATAGCGACGCATTATTTGCCATGAAACAGTAAGTTGTTTTTGAAGGGCTAGGGATGCTTGAAAACTCACAAAACTTGGCACACATGTCAGAAGGGAAGTATTCAAAAATCTGATATGGGTCTTGGGAATGAGTGTGGCAAAATGACTCGAGGGTACCCCCTTGAATTTTTCAAACTCACAGCCCCCACCTTTAAACCTTTGAAGTAGATAAACGAAATTTGGTAGGCACATGTATGTTGTCCAAGACGCACAAAAAAGCCTCTTGGCGATATACCTAAAGTCCAACAGGAAGTTAGCTATTTGTGTAGTTTTTGCCATTTGCGGGGGTTACATTTTAATGAACTCCTCTTAGAGATTTAACCTGACTGACTTCAAATTTGGTCATTGTCATCTAAGGACCTTTGCGATGAAAAGTTATAAAAATCTTGAGTTTTTATTGAACACTGCTGGCGTGGCAACACGGCAAACTTTGATGTTTTGCCGTTAAACAGGAAGTTGTTATAACTTAAACGTACATCATCCAATCTGCCCCAAATTTCTCACGCTTGATAAGAGTCCTGACCTGAACACATCTATTTGTCAATATTGAGGCATAGTTGTAATGCCATGAACTCTGCCTAGCAGGTTGAATGCATTCACTTCAAATTTTGTCAGAAAAGCATTGAGACCTTGATGATGCTATATTGTGAAGATGGTGAGTTTTCATTGAACACCGTTGCTGTGGTGATGCGACTAATTTCGATGTTTCGTCATTGCAAAACAAAGTGTTGTAACTCGACTCCACAGTCAGATGTTAATTTCACATTTTTGATAACAATCCCGTTCTGAAGATATGTACAGGCCAATACTGAGTCATAGTCATCACGCCACCTACTGACAACAGGAAATCAGCCTTATATGACAAACATCATCCGATTCACATGAAATTTACAAGCTGTGGTCTACATTTGATATACAGCAACGTGATGTATAAATAGTGGGTGTTCTCTAGCACCACATAGTGAACACAGGAAGTGATATTTAACCTGTTTGTGCAATGTCTGATAAGAGCTCATTCCTTTGACTACGGCACGCCCCAACGTGCAAAGGTGTGAGGGCCCGATCATCGCTGCTTGCAGCTTTAATTTCACTTGTAATCTAATTTATAAGGGAAATTATGATCCTGTACGATCCTGTAGTTGTTGAAATATTTTAGTCTGGACCAAAGTGGTGGACCAACCGACAGACATGCATGGCTAAAAATGAAGGTTTGCGTTGAATGGGAGGAGGTCCAGGTGCAAAGAAAGTTTTCAGTGTCTAAGTATACGAAACATACTGACAAATATCTGAAAGCTCTCTTGGCCATTTTGCACTACCTTTTAAGACAATCCCTAACTTCAGCTTGTTATTTTCCCATCTACTGTAAAATCAAGACAGACTTTCAAAGTGCCAGACTTAAGTATCAGATCATGAGGTAAAAATAACAACTACGCAACATCAGCCAAGCTATATCACACACTGCACAATGAACATAGTGAAAACTGTTGATCTTATTCAAAAGCTATTGAGGATTAACCTCGCTGATTGTCTGAATATTGTATTTAAATCTGTCCTTTGTGTTTTCATAGTCTACATTTGTTTGCATTTTGGCATATGTGCACCATGAAATCTTCTGCTGCTTGCTTACTAGCAGTTCCTGTAACCATGGAAGTAAAGACAACAATCACCTGGATTACTTTGATACTGAGTTTCTGAGTAGAATTATGAAGTAGCAGTTACAGAGTTATGACTGTGAAGAAGGGGTGCAAGTTTTGACAGATTTTGTCAATGAAGGGCCAGTCAACAACAGGCAAAAAAACTCCATCACTCCATCCCAGAGTTCAAGGTTTTTCAAATTACTTTTTTGGTTGGACCAAAGATATTAAATATATAATGATATGAAACAGACAACAGCAGAAAATACTCACCAATGACAAACTAGAAAGCATTTTTGTTTGATGGCTGACAATTAATTGATTGTCAAGAAGAAGATTTAGATTATTGTTCGCTTCCTAATATGTCATGTCGTGTGACTACATGTGCTTAAGTCAATTCAGTCCGAACACATGCTGATGCTGACACATACTGACAGATGTTTATTTCTACAGATGAACAGAGTGACTGTACCTTCTGGCTCAGGTGATTCCAACAGTGCAGCCAGGACGTAAAGATGGGCGAGTGAGGAGGAACACCTGCAGTCAAACTGACAACACAAAGTTCAACCAATCAGACTCAAACATCAGGACTGTAGCCAAGATTTAAGAAATAGAGTTCCACAAATTCCCAGACAACAAGACTCAAAAGCTGGGACAGAGACGGCTGCTCTTCATTGTGAATGAGACCTGGCTTTGTAGCCCAGTGACCCCCACTGAGCTAGGGAAATTTAAAAGGCACCCATCTACACTACAGGGGAAAGTTGAAAAATGCTCAACTTTTACAAATGTCTTCTGATGCAGTGCAAGCATCAACCAGGCGAGAGCCAGTCACAATTATCTTGATTCCTGTGGAAACTGAAGCACAGAGTTGTTTTCTTCTCCACTCCACTATGCAAAGGGGTGAGTATTTGAAGGTTTTGTGTATTTATTTGCAATGATCAGTAGCTGCATGATCAGATTCAGTTGCATGATTCAGTTTGCAAGTACTATACTCACAGCCTGTGTTCACCATGGAAAATGCATACATATAATCTGTTTAAAGAATTCCTTTATGAATATGGTCCCTTTGTGACTGTTAAATTAACAGTTAGGTCCAGTCAGGTGTCCATATGAACAGTGAAAGGGGTTTTCCTTGCTGTAATCATTCCTCCTGTCCATACTCGCTATTAAAAGATCCCCTTCAAAGGTGCTTTCAATGTAAGTGATGTGGGCCAAAATCCACAGTGTGTCCACTAGGGGTGGGGGGAAAAAATCGATTCTTAGATGTGTAACCCACATAAAATTACTGGTAGTTATTTCTAGTGATCCCACAACTGGTCGCTAGAGGGAGCTATAGCACAGTGTAGTGCTAGTGATTCAGACAGAGGCAGAACAACAGAGAAAAAGAGACAAAACACAAGTGACAATGTCAACAAAAACTAAAAATGTATAAGCTTTGTCAATGTAGAATTTATGGCAGAGCTGCTGTATTAGATTGCATTAGATTGCACAGGTGTATCTAATGAAGTGGCTGTTGAGTGTAAGTATTATCAGTTAAAGTATTGCAGTAAAAGTGGCGGTTTGGTCCGTCTGACTGATATATTATTATATATGACATCATTAGATTATTAATACTGAAGCATCAGTGTGTAAGCAGCATGTAACTGTTGTAGCTGCTGGAGGTGGAGCTAGTTTGAACTACTTTATATACAGCTAGCTAGTTTAGTCCAGTGGCTCCCAACCTAGGGGCCACTCCAAAAGTTCAGCAGATAAATCTGAGGGGTCGTGAGATGATTAATGGGAGAGGAAAGAAGAAAAAACAAAGTTCTGATACACAAATCTGTTTTTGGTTTTTGGACTTTTTCTCTAATCTTTGATTTTTGGTGAAATATTGGATCATTTAAACATTTATTGAAATGAAACCATGTGAGAAGTTTACAGGGAAAAATCACTATTTGGTGGAGCTGTTAACAACTCATAGACATCTAAAATGTGACCCCGACTACACACTGCTTTTTGTAAGATGTTACTCGTTGACACGCACTAACTGTCAACATTGAACTGAGACATGTACCTGTTGTCAACACTGAACTGAAACATGCACTTTTTCTCTAAATGCACTTTAATGCACAGTGCTGCTAACTGTTCATTCTTTTTTTGTTTATTTTTTCTCTTGGGATTTATATATTTATATATATGTTTTTTAAGGGAATTTTTAGATATGTATCTATCATTTCGGTTGTTGTTGCACTTCTGTGGGCTGGGAGGAACAGCATTTCATTTTCTGTGTATGCAAGTACACAAGAAAATGACAATAAACTGAATCTTGAATTGAATGCAGTCAAACGGGATTTATAGGGCAATGTATGCTTGGTGATTTTGGAGACGAGGTGTATAGACTTACTACTTTTAATAAAATACAAACCTTTTTTTGAAATGAGTGATTAACATAGCTCATATTTAGACGTGATGCATTTGATTTCTGTATAACAAAGAATGATGTGACCAATGACTGATCAGCAAATGAACAGATCAATCAATGATAAATATGAGTCATACAGAGCCACACTATCACTTCATGTGGATCAGAGTAGTATGAGCTACCAGACACTAAATGAACTGACTGTATGTTAAATCATTAATGTGGTTTCACAGAAAACTTTAACAGTAAGACAGTATCTACAGGAAAATGTTCCTGATTATTGATTAGTGAATGCAATAATGTTTGGATTAATGACTCACCCACAGTTGTTGACTGCCATCAGATCAGCCACCAGCATGAATGGATATGTTAGAACACTCACTGCAATCTAAAGACAAACAAATACTGCATTAACCTTGAATGATGCTGCATATCAGAAACATTTCATATATAACATGTTAAAGCACCAGTGCGTAAGATTTAGTGCCATCTAGCGGAACGGACTTGGCAGAAATGGAATAATCAATGTTTTAATTAGTGTATGGTCACCTGAAAATAAGAATTGTTGTGTTTTCATTACTTTAGAACAAGCCCTTCATAACTACATAGGGAGCAGGTCCCCTTCCATGGAGGCTGCCATGTTGCGTTGCCATTTTGCACCGCCATGTTGCACCGCCATGTTTCTACAGTAGCCCAGAATGGACAAACCAAACACTGGCTCTAGACAGGGCCTTTGCTTTTTTTAAACTAGTTTCGCGGCCACTGTAGGTTCTCCTACATTCTTGCAAGGGAAGGGGGAGGGGAGGGGTATCCATCTGGTTGCAATCTGCAACCTCACTGCTAGATGCCACTAAATCCTACACACTGATCCTTTAAATGTTGAACTTACCCCCATCACAAACTTAGTGTAGCCTCTCACAGCTGAGGCTTGGCTGAACTGCAGACAAAAAAAGGTGTCAAAAGTCAAATAATCTTCTATCCCTTTTAATATAAACCGGAAATTAATTTACTTAAGTAGTTTGATAGCACTGGTAATACTTGATTAGACTGAGATCACCTCACTATCCAGTACAGCATTATGTCATATTTACACTGAAAATACCAATTTAAAATGTTACATTGATTATCTGGGGAAGGTTTAAGTAGCAGTTTTACTAATTTTTGGAAAGTCATCAGTATGATTAATGCAGAAACTTCTAACACACACATAAGTGTTGAAACTCTCACTTTTAGGGGTTTCAGTATTCCATGTATTATGCAAAGCTAAAAATCAATGGCAGTGCAAGCAGCTACATTTACACTGGATGGAGACAAATTCAAAACTACTGCTTTTTGTTGTAAATGCCAAGTCAACATGAAATCAAACAGACAGAATGAATAAATAAAACAAAAGTGGCATTGAACTGTTCTTGATATCACTCTTTTGTTATTAAATTATGGCATATAATTAAAACAAAAACATCAAAACATTTCTTGAAGTTTGAAAATGCTTCAATAATACAATATTTTTAAAATATTAAATATATAAAATGCAATATATATTGTCAACCAGTTGTAACTCATTTAAATGTTAATTAATGTTGGCTCTAGAAAAGACAAACTGTCACTGAACCTTAAGCCTCACATTGGTAAACCTGATGATGATCAATGACTTTTGGAGAGCAGAAGGTGGATAACCACAACAAACTACTTAAGAATGTGAACGTTTAAATTAAACCCTTATTCTTTTTCTTTGAGAGTGAGATGAGAAGATGGGTATCAATCTCATGTCTGTGTTAAGTACAGAGCTAGAGTAAGGACGTGGTTAGCCTAGCTTAGCATAAAGACTGGAAGAAGTAGAAAGAAAAAAAGTGAATTCCCTATTTCTCTAACTCAACTCAATGTTATCAGACCTTCAAAACACACACACAAGAAATTTATTTTATTTATTTCTACAAAATGAGAGAGACTTACACTTTCGTCTACAGCATAGGTGTTAATAAAGTGAGCCAGGAGGTTGCAACACCACAGGAAGAGGACCTCTCCCAGCACATGAGGTATGAGACCACTGCAACACAGCAAGCCACAAAAAACACTGGTCAGACTCGTGGTGGTCAAAGATAAATATGTTGTAAGAATTTTACTAAGGAGCAATGAAATTATGACTCACACATAGAATCCAGTGACTCCTTCTTCCTTAAAAATCCTGACAACACAACTGAACATTCCACTGCAAACATGTCAGAAACAGTGATGAGGTCAAATTTACAGTACCAACCAACATTGTTTGTCTGTCCCAAAAATTCACATCCCACTGAAAAACACTAATGTATGGGGTGCTGTTATTGCAGAAAAATATAGTTAATAAAAGTTATTAGCCAAGATCTGAAACCAGATTTTCAGGGGTTTTACAGAAAGTATGTTGAAATATCTGCAGCATAATAAGCCTTACCTGTACCTGACCTCTCTGCCTACAAACTGGGCCATACACCGCACTGACATAACTGCCAAAGAAAACAGGTGATCAGCTACAGAGCCAGTTGGTTCTTACAAACATTTTTCATTCAGATATTCAGTTATGTCATGTATATACAAGGTTTAAGGGGACTGACAACATGGCACATCCTGTAGGTAGCACAAAATTAATGGAGGGCTTTATTCATCCAGAAAAAATGCCAAACCTTTGCTGGTTTTGCCAGTGTGAAGATTTTCTTTTCTCCATTTTATATTAGTGTAAACTGAATATTGTTGGGATTTAGATTGTTGGTCAGAAAAAACAGAACACCAGAAGATGTCACCTTGGATTTGTGGACATTTTTCATCATTTTCTGACAGTTTATAGACTAAAGTAATAGTCTATAAAATAATTTTACACTAATCAGTGATGAAATATATTAGTTGCAGCTCTAGTTGTAGTTGTGTATAAAGGAGGACGCTTCCAGAACTTAGCCATGTAACCAAAGACGTGCACTGCTTCTTATGGTGGAAGAAACTTTGACAGAAGTGGGTAAGGAAGGACTGATATTGATTATATGGTTCCATTTCCTTCATTACTCCTTTTGTCAGCAAGACATACCATGAAAAGGATGAGTGGCTACTCTGGACAGGCACTGGATGATCATCTCATGTGAGGTCTGGAGAGAGGAAACAATTTGAAGAGCAACAATTTGAAATAAAGTAATAAATAGCTGAATCTGGCAGCTGATTTACGTGTTGCCCTCTCAAGCATTGCCACCATTCCTGCAGTGACAGAGTGGAACTGGACACATTTCCACTGTCAGTGAAGACATTTTTTGTGAGATTTTTGGGTTAATCACAGTGGAAAGACGGAGGCAATCTGTGTGAATGCAGAAGTTATTCAGTCTTAAAACATTGGTGTGAAATTGGTTGTGACATAGACTTTTTGAAAAAATAATATGAACGTAGCTTCTGTCCGACCTCCACAGTCTGGATGTGAAAGTGCTGTGTGAAGCTGCTCATTAAACCCAGCAGGAATTACTTGCTAGCTTATGATTTCAGTCATCAAGCTCCATGATTTCTTTCATTGTAATCAGAAGAAATGCAATATTTCATAAAATTTACATAACTGTAAAAAATGGAATTTTGTCTATGTTCTACAGGATCTCCTGGACAGTTTTATTGGCAAACAAATTACATACATTAAAGTGTTATAAATGGGTTTACAAGTGAGGTAGCACCGCTTGTCTACTTCTGTGTCAGGGCTCTGACTGGATCTCCAGTTTTTGTCCCTGTGTTTCTCTGTTTTCCCCTGTGTCTCCTCCTCCCGTCTGTTTGTCTCCCATTTGTAATTGGTAGTCTTTGTTCACTGCTGAATTAAGAAAAGTTTTAAGGGTAAGGAAGCAGTCAGCAGACTCATCTCCCTCTGTCAGGGCTCTAGATCAGTCACAGATTATCAGATCGAGTTTAGGATTCTGGCAGCAGGGAGTGGGTGGGATGAATCTGCATTACAGCATGTGTTTATTCATGGCTTAGCGGATAATATTAAGGATGAGTTAGTGGCCAGGTGATGAAACAAATAGTTTAGACTCCCTCATTTCCCTGTCTGCTCACCTAGATAACCGCCTTCATGAATGCCGTAGGGAGAAGACAGGCCGCCCACAAGCTCCCACCTCTCGCTTTCAGCCCAGTTCAGTCCCCCGAGTCAGCTACGATAGCCATTCCTCTTCCAGCCATTCCCTCAGCCTGTCTCACTCCAGCTGAGCGCCAACGCCAGATGAAAGGGGAGTGCTGCTCCTATTGTGGTCAGGCTGGCCACTTCCTTGCCACCTGTCCTCTTAAGCCAAAAGATAAGGCTCATTGGGTAATGGAGGGGCCCTGATGAGCTGGACCTCCATCTCTTATTCATCCTCTCCTCATATGCAGTTTAATGCTATGCTGTTCTGGCACAGTGACTCCATTCCCCTTCTAGCTCTGGTGGATTCTGGGGCTGATAATAACTTCATTGACTCTCTCACTCTTGTCACTCAAACGGGCATCTCCCTGGAAACCCTTCCTGCTCCTAAAAATGTCAATGCACTGGATGGAAAGCTTCTGGCCAGGATTACTCATCATACAGTTCCCCTTACCCTTGTCTTGTCAGGTAAGAATCCACCGAGAATCCATTCAGCTGCTTGTAATGCCCTCATGCTCCTGTGGTTCTAGGGCAACCTTGGCTAAAACTGGACAACTCTCACATTGACTGGTCCACTGCTCCCACTCAGCTAACTGCAACCTCCTCCTGAGCCTCCTGACTTTTCTGTTCCATCAGTCTATCACGACTTGGGAGAAGTGTTTAGCAAACAGTGAGCCACTTCTCTACCCTCACATAGATCCTGCGACTGTGCTATTGACCTGCTCCCTGGTGCCTGCTTGCCTTCCAGTTGTTTGTACAACCTGTCATGTCCCAAGAGGGAGGCCATGGAAAAATACATTCATGACTCCCTCTGCTGGTATAATCAGACCTTCCTCTTCTCTTGTAGGAGCTGGTTTCTTTTTTGTTGAAAAGAAAGATCACACTCTATACACCTGTATAGATTTTCATGGCCTCAATGACATCACTGTTAAAAATAGGTATCCTCTCCCTCTCACTGACTCCACTTTTGAGCCCCTCCACAAAGCAACTGTGTTTTCCAAACTGGACCTCCGCTAACACCTACCACCTCATCTGCATCAGAGAAAAGGATGAGTGGAAAACAGCGTTTAGCATTCCTCCCGGCCATCTTGAGTACCTAGTCATGCCTTTTGGCCTAACCATCGCTCCAGCCATTTTCCAAGCCCTGGTCACTGATGTACTATGGGACATGCTCAACCGCTACATCTTTGTGTATTTGGACGACATACTTACCCTGATAGCAAATTTCCTTCGGCATGGATGTGGGCCAAATAAACAGCAAAGATGTGGCCCACATTTGGAAGTGAATGGCGGGCCATATCTGGCCCAAGGGTACGACAGCTATAACTGAATCATAACAAAACCAGACTTTTGCCAGGAGTAAGCCAAAATAATTGATATGGCTCATAGCTGGGCCTGATAACATACCACATGTGGCCCAAAAGGTAATGCTATTGTCTGGGCCAAGTGCTTCAATTTCAGAAGTGATCCAGAAGAGAAATTCCCTCCAAATTTGAAGATATGGTGAAACGTATGTGGTTATGATTTGGCCCTCATGCGTTTTGCCATGCCTGCATGAGTTCGTAACCTGTGAGTTTTCTTGGTTTCATCATTGAGCAGGGGTAGGTGAAGACGGACAGTGGCCCAAACCTACCTCATGTAAGCAGTTACAGCAGTTCCTCGGGTTCACTAACTTCTACAGACAGTTCAGCCAAGATTACAGTAGAGTGGCAGCCTCCACTGCCTGAGACAGATGCTGCTTTTGCCACATTAAAGCAGCTTTTCACCACAGCCCCAGTTCTAACTCACCCTGACCCCTTCACTGCAGTTCATTGTGGAGATGGATGCCTCAGACACTGGAGTGGGGGCCGTTCTCTCGCGGGGTCCCCGAAAGATTCCAAGTTGCACCCCTATGCCTTTTTCTCCCGGCGCCTTTCCTGTGCTGAGCGCAACTACAATGTGGGCAACAGTGAGCTGCTGGCAGTGGTTCTGGCACTGGAGGAGTGGAGGTACTGGCTGGAGGGGGTGGAAGCACCATTTGTAGTGTGGACGTATCATAAAAACCTTTCCTACCTTTGCTCTGCCAAATGGCACAACTCCTGCCAAGCCCGGTGGGCATTATTTCTGGGGAGATTCAACTTCACCCTCACCTATCGACCCGGATCCCGTAATACTAAGCCAGATGCCCTCTACCCTCAGGTCGACCCAGAAAAACCCAACTGCAAGTCAGAGACCATACTTCCTCCCTTTTGTGTGGTCACAGCAGCAACATGGGAAATTGAGACCCTCATTCCAAGAGGTGCAGCGCCTCTTGGAACGAGGGTCTCGTTCCCTAAATTGCCTCTCCCTAAATTGCCTTCAGCCACAGAGACTGCAGACCTGCTTGTCCTCCATGTGTTCAAGCTCCATAGCATTCCCCAGGATATTGTGTCTGACCGGGGTCCACAGTTCTTTTCCCAGGTCTGCAAGGCCTTCTGTCAGGCTCTCCTCTGGGTACCACCTACTTACCAACTATGGCTTTTCTCCTGTGACTTACCCTTGCAAGTGGATTCCCCTAAGTTGGCACCCCATTACATGGGTCCATTTGAAGTTGGCAAGATCATTAATCCCACTGCTGTCAGGTTGAAGTTGCCACCTTCATTAAAAATCCACCCACCATTCCATGTTTCATTGCTTAAGGCTGTGTCTTCCAGTCCCTTGTGCCCTCCAGATTGCCCCCCTGGCTCATTGACAATGCGGCAGATTTTAGATGCCTGCCGCTGGGGCCGTGGGTTCCAGTATCTGGTGTACTATGAGGATTATGGCAGGGAGGAATGTTCTTGGATTCCTCGCAGCTTCATTCCAGATGCCTCTCTTCTGCAGGACTTTTATCAGGGACATTCCGACAAGCCTGGTAGGATGCCAGGAGGCACCTGTTGAGGGGAGTGACTGTCAGGGCTCTGGCTGGATCTCCATTTTTTCCCTGTGTTTCTCTGTTTTCCCGTGTCTCCTCCTTCCCTGTCTGTGTGTCTGTGTGTCTGTGTGTCTGTGTGTGTGTGTGTGTGTGTGTGTGTATGTGTGTGTGGTGGGCACAGCTTCCCTGACCTGGCACCTGGTTCAATTCCACACCTGTCTGCAATCAGCCCATTAACTCACAGCTCAAGTACTCCGGCTCTCCTTCCACTCATTGCCAGATTGTTCAGTCAGCTCAGTGGTAGCTACTCTCTCTCAGCCGCTCAGTATTCTTTATACTTGAGTTATTTTCTTGTGACCACTTTGTGCAAATTAGTAATCCAACTCCTTTGTCCAGGTCTCCAGTGCCAGCTCGTCCACCACGTCATTGCTCTCTACACTGCTGCAAGCCCACTCTTCAGCCACTCCACGCCATATTAACCCAGCCACTAGCCAAACTCTGCCATACTACTCCTCTACAGCCTGTCTTAAAACCATCCTATCTTATCCATTCCTCTCTGTGTCTGTGCCTGCTTTTGGGTCCAAAAACAACCTCAGCCTTAACACTTCTGCCTACAACACAGATGCATCTATAAACTGGAATTTACTGTATCAGCCAAGTATCTATGCATTTTCTGGTGGATAAATGTGTCTTGAATAGAGCACAGTATAATTTGATAAGTCTTTGATAGTACGAATATGCAGCCATTTGAAAGTTTTCCATATTGTGGTCTAGTCATAAACCTTGATGTGGCACATGTTTGAGAACAACTTCAAAAGACTCATTTCATAATGGGACATTTACATACTGAAATGTCTAACAGAAAGTAGGCATAAAGTATAAAGACACGTTTCAATTATACATCAGGGTAAACAGATTTCTATTTTCATGTTATCCAGGAGCAGCTGAACTCTCACCTCTTTGACCACTTTCCTGAGTGAAGACTGCAGCTCATCTGTTTTGGACAGAAGCTCCACCTGCTGAATAAAGAACAACAAAAATTAATTTGACAATCCTTCACAACACTTAGGGGTGCAAAGATATACCAGCACCAAACCAATATATACTGTGTGCACTTTATTAGGAACACCCGTGTAATCTAATGCAATCCAATACAACAGTTCTGTCATAAATTCTACTTGAAGCTTATACATTTTCAGTTTTTGTTGACATTGTCAGAAAGGTGATAATTCTACTTTATGTTTACTATTGAGGTCGTATTGGGTAGTGGTGGTGGTGTACTGGAGTGCATTATATTGAAAAGTGCTCCTAATATTTTGTCCGTCCCATTAACATACAAGGGGGCAAAATATTAGGAACAGTTTACAAGAATTCAACTAATTTTAGGATTTGTGGCTTATTAGGTTCAATCATTAGAATACTATTTGCTATTAGCATAACAAGCTCTGTATGGCTGTAAAACACACCAACTGTGGACGAGAGGGGACAGCAAGTTGTCTGCAGGGAGTGCAGTCAAAGATGTCACATTTCTGCAAGTTTATTTTCTGCTTGTTTAACACTTGTCTGATAAATTGCTTGTACCTTCTCCTTTACTGGTGGATTTTGTTGCACTTATTGATAAGGAGCACTATTGTCATCAATTCTAGTAAAGTACACCCTAAAGTAAATTTAATTTCCGCTGCTGTGGCCTCTCTGCTCTGCTGTCTGCTGTCCACTGTGTGTGTGTTTTTTGTGTGTGTGGAGCTCAGCCCCATCCTTGTCCTAACTGGCACTGACAGAGAACAGAGGGGACTAGAGAGGAGAGCCCTGCTCAAGGTCACTTGTGAGAGAACTTTGACTGAGCATGACATGGATTATACTGTGCAAATACTGGAGGAGGTTGAGAAATGCTATTTCATCTTCTTCAAAACCTATTGAGAGAGGAGAGTATCTGACTGACTACATTTCTTTATGGTGACACAATGACATGACACCCAGTTAGAGAAACACAAATGAATGTGCTGATGACAAAATGCTTCATATAGTAAATAAGTGAAAATTGCTGAGATATTTGTACAATCGTAGTTTCAATCCTTGTTCACCTGTTTAACTTTGCTCCTGACCACAGTGGAGATGGCACTGGACACGATACGTGGTGAGAGCCCACGGAAGAGTCCCCTCTTTCCATCCACTTTCACAATATGCTGTGCTGAAGACAAATACATTTACTGCCAGCTGCCCTTAAAGGACCATTCCAGTGGTTTTGCACAATCAGTCCAATAAATCCTATGTGAATACAATTTACATTACTAACAGCCATTTCCCGAATAATGCTAATAATAACATAATAGAATAATAATGACACTGTGATTTTTAAATTAGTTTTCCCAACTTTCCAGGGGCCCATTGGTTTCATTTCATTTTAGCATGCTATAAAAATCAACTCCTCAGAGACTTGTAATTTCCTCAACATAGAGTACTGTGCAAAAGTTTTAGGCACTAAAAGTAAAGTGAGGATTCTTTCAAAATTAATGAATAGCCATGAATAGTTTTTATTTATCAATTAACTTCATACAAAGTTCAGTAAACAAAAGAAACCTAAATGAACTTCATATTTGTTCCGTGGTGGCGGTAAAAGAGGTGGCTGCACTCAGGCTACACTAAATAACTGTAGACACTAGGTGGCAGCACAGTGCTTATACCCTGCTGACAGGATTTTAAGATAATGCCCCCACTGACCACAATGTAGTTGCAATGGCAGAGTGGCGCTGTCCGTATTTCCACTCGATAACTCCATTGGAAGTGAAGTAACTGCAGAAGAAACTGACTGCAGTGAGCTGCGTCTTTCTTGTAGCTATGTGTGGCACTTTATGTTCTTCAAGTCTTAATTCAAGTCATGTTGTTTGTTTGCTAATGCTCCTGTTGCATCTTAAAAGTTATTATGGGTTCATAAAGACCGTATTGTGTACACATCTAGTCAATGTTTTAAGTTAAATAGTGTAACACTAACTCTGCTAGCTTTGCCATTTTTCTATGGGATTTCCCATTGTATTAATATTTTGTTAACATCATGCTAAGTGTCCTGTCAGCCAGTACAGTTTGTGATGTTAAGTGTCATGTTGTGAAACAACTTTATTAAAGTAAAAGTCCTGCATTCAAAATGTATGTAACAGTAAACATTTTTATCAGTTAAATGTAGTTTAAATATCAGATAAAGTTTTCAACTATCAAAAACTCACTCTATAGCATGGTTTCATAGAAGAATTTCAGTGTTTACAAAATGGCGACCCCTATGATGCGTGATCTCCATGGATGTATAAAGAGAACTGGATACAGCGTTGGAGGTGGGGCTCTGTTCATTCTATGAAAGTTGGCGCATGAAGCCAAAAAAGCTACTCTTCTAGACTTTCGAAATGTGATTGGACCAAATGGATCAAATTCTGACGGTGAAACGAGTCATTTCGCGGGGGTTATGAGGCTCGAAAAATGTATGTGTGCTGATTTACAGGCGTCTCTTTCACAATGGAAGTCTATGGGAAAAAGTCTTTTTTGGCCAGTGTGCATCATGTGACGTTGTAATTACACGGTTTGCCTGCTATGTCAAATTTACTTCAAAGCCCAGCGCTGTTCCTGTATCCAGTTCTCTTTTTACATCCATGGTGATCTCCTACAAGAAGAAAACCTGCTGTGTTTATTAATCCTGCTACGACAGAAGAGAAAGAGGAGATGGTCCGTACGGCTGCTAAATAAACTGAGGCGAGATGAGGAGGAGTACAACATTGTGTGAGACCGATGCGTGAGATTGATTAAGAAATACACTTTAAATACTTTCGGATGTCTTCCTACTGATTTGATGACTTGCTGCATCACATTCAACCTTTCCTTCATCACTCAGCTACTCACACATGCCCTGTCAAATTGTCAGAGAGACTTGCTGTCACTCTTCGCATTCTTGCCTCGGGAAACAGTCAACAAAGTGTGGCACATAGCACAAGTTGGAATCTACCTCTCTCTCTCTCTCTTTGCTACAGAGGTCTGTGAGGCACTATGGGCAACTTTGTGCAGTGAATTCATTGCGTTACCCAATGGTACTAAGTGGACAGAAATCTCCCAGGAGTTCTGGTGTGTTTGGAATTTCCCAAATTATTTGGGCTGTATTGATGTGAAACGTGATCATCAAAGCACCACCTTGAGCAGGGGTGACTATTTTAACTATAAAGGAACAAATTCCCTTGTCCTGATGGCAGTCTGTGCAAACTATCTGTTCACCATGGTGAACAGATAGTTACATTAACGCTTACGGAAGGGAAAGTGATGGTGGTGTCTTTCAAGTCAAAAGTCAAGTCAAATTTATTTATAGAGCACATTTCATACAGAAAGCAACACAATGTGCTTCACAAGGGCAAGAGCAATACAATTATAAAGACATACAATACGAGCATACATATTATCATACATAGAAAGCAGGCAAACATATGTTTGCATACATGGACACAGGTAATTAAAGTGCAGAATAATTCAGTTAACATAGGGAGAGACAGTTGAATGTATAATGATTCAGATTAAAACAGGAGCAGACTGCATAATACAGCTAAAACAGGAGCAAACAGTTGATGGACCTAGTTAAACACAACAGTAAACAGAAATGTTTATGTCTATTTTTAAAAGAACTAAGCGTTGGGGCATCTCTAATATCAGTTGGAAGGGCATTCCATCTGTATGGAGTATAATAGCTGAATGCAGCTTCTCCTGCTTTAGAGCGCACACAGGGGAGAACAAGGAGACCACTGGCTTATGATCTGAGGCTTCTTGTTGGTTCATATGGCACAAGCAATTCCTTGATATAATTTGTAGCAGGGCCATTCAGGGCCTTGTAGACGAGTAGGAGGACTTTAAAATCAATTCTAGCATTTACTGGAAGCCAGTGCAAAGGATTTAAGAACAGGTGTGATGTGTACACTTTTCTTAGTCCCAGTTAAAATACGTGCAGCAGCATTCTGAATAAGCTGCAGTTGCTTAACAGATTTTCGGGGGAGTCCAGAAAAGAGACCATTGCAATAGTCAAGTCTGTTTGTGACAAATGCATGTACTAGTTTTTCCGTGTCTGAATTTGACAGAAAGCCTGATTTTTTTTTTTTTTAGATATTTTTGAGGTGATAGAAAGCTGATCTTGTGACATTATTGATATGACAATGAAAGTTAAGATCAGCATCTATTATAACACCAAGATTTCTGGAATGTTCTTTGCTCTCAAGGGAGAAGGAACTGAGGTGGGCTGCAATTTCCTGTCTCTTTGCTTTTGCACCTAAAATAATAACTTCTGTTTTGTCACTATTTAGTTGTATGAAGTTTTGGTTCATTCATGTGTAAATTAATGCCTTAATGCATTTGATCAGTGTTTCCACAGGTGTGTAAGTTTGGGGAGCACCTGTTGCATGGGACGCTGGACTTGCCACCCCCTGCCAACCTCCCTGGTACCACAACTACTGTTCCACGCGTCTTCTTGGGCGATGCTGCGATCCCCCTCCCCTGTAAACATGATGCGGCCATACCCAGGTATGATTAGTCTATTTGTTATTTGTATGCATGTATGTATGTATGTATGTTTTGTGTTAAAAATGCATATTACTTATGTGTATAATTAACTAGTAAATTTTAAAAATGCTACTAAATGTTGTGTAAATATTAATTGAGGTAACATGATTTTATAAACGATTTGATTATTTATAAGTATATAAAAACAAACCTACTAAAGGTAACATTTTGAATGTTTCTGGCTATTGGTCATAATGAAGGTTAAAGTAGAAACCAATCTAAACCTAAACTCCTTTAATTTCACTTACAGGAACCAACCTTGATGATGCTTGCCGAGTTTACACTTATTGTCACTCGCGTGCCAGGAGGGTCATAGAACAGCTTTGGCATCCTTGCAGCACGGTGGTGAATTCTCAGACATCCAATTGAATTCCTCCCAGACAAAACAGTGAAGGTTGTGAAGGCCTGTGTTGCCTTGCATAATTACCTAACCCACCCAGATGCTGCCAACACCCCAGCCACACGCTATATCCCACCAACGACTCTTCAACACCAATGGGCGATATAGTGACTGGAGAATGGAGAGTGGTGGGAGGTGACAGAAATTGTGATTCCTCAACAGCAACCTTAAAAAATAAAAATGTGATGAATTGAATAACTTTCAGAATAGTTACCCATGCTGCAGTAGATTGTTTTCTGTAAATTGTTACTACAAGAAACTGATTTTTTATCCAGTTGCTGTAGCCTACACTAAAGTTATTACAGCTATATAGCCAACACCAGCTATGAAATAACATACTTTTTATATTCTAGTTAGGCCGATAGCTACCCAGTTGATCTAGCTAGCATGCAGCATATTGCTTCACAGTTGTAAATATAGCTGTAGTGCTGTACTGTACCAACATAAATAAAACAAATATTATTATTTATTTATAGACTTACCTCAACTGTAGGGAAATTTGAGTTGGTTTCTCTGTGTTTGATGAAGGATGAGGATGAGCCAACTGAGCTCCTTCACAATAGGAGGGACATGTTTCTCCCCCCCGGGTCCCCACTTATACCTTTCCCTGTTTTTTTTTTTTTTTTTTTAGTGTTTCGTTTCGGTCTCTTAAATTTTTCCATGCCTTCCAGCACAATGCCTCTTCTTTCTCTAAATTTTGTGAAATTTCACGCCAGCAATTATTGGTCATCTGGCAGTCACGATGATCTTTCCGTGAGGAGTCCTACAGACAGTCTGTATTTTCTCACTTCTGCCACCATCATCTGTATGGGACCCTCGAGAAGGGGCATGTCTGCTGGCGTGACGTCACCTTGGCTGTGTGGACCCCCGTGACCCTTGCAGATGCATCAAGGATAACATTACACATCCAGTGCATTTTGGAGTCAGTTTAACTCTGAATATTGAGGAGAATAATTCAGCTTTCTTTCAGCTTCTGGGAGAATCTGATGTCCTGTCAATTACAAATATTAGGGGGGGACAAATTTCCATGTTTCGTAATTGAGGTCAAAACCATGTTGACGGATGGTTGGTTTAAATATCATAACACATATGTCCATTATGAAATTAAGACTGTGTAACCTGTAAGTATACTGTACAGGCCCGGCAGAAAATATAACAGAGTGCTGTGACTAATTCCCAAACAGTTGCATGGCATTTCTCTGTTCCCCCATTGAATCTGCTTGCCAAGCATGGTTGCCATTTTGTACTGACTACCCTACAGAGAAACAGACATCTGGACTGCTCACATGTACCACCTGGTGGTTGTTGGTGCGCACTGCAGCAACTCCTGGATAAATTAGTAAAGAAGTAAAGTATTGATATGCTTTTACAAGAAATTGTCAGGGAGCAAATATGATGACAAGTAGCTCCGACATAAAGATTACACTACAGAACGGCTGTTCCGTATCAGTTTGAGCCAGAGTATAGCTAGGAGGAAATGGTGCAAGGCAAGGCAAGGATTGCCTTTTTTCATCTACGTAATATTGCAAAAATTAGGCACATCCTACCTCAAAAAGATGCAGAAAAACTAGTCCACGCCTTTGTTACTTCTAGGTTAGATTATTGCAACTCTTTATTATCAGGCTGCCCTAACAAGTCTCTAAAGACTCTCCAGCTGTTCCAGAATGCAGCTGCATGTGTACTGACAAAAACTAGAAAAAGAGACCATATTTCTCCCATCCTAGCTTCGCTCCATTGGCTTGTGGTATAATTTCTAAAGACTTGTGATGTGCTGAAGAGAACAAAAATTGTATTGCAGAATGATTTTAATGTGATACTGCATGATGAAGCCTTAAGTAAGGTTAAAACAATGTTATAACACTGGATTAATTATATTTCATGTATACCTCACAAGATGTTTGATTTAGTGTGAAGACACTTATTATGAAGTTGACAATCTCACTCAGTGCACTTGTTGAAATTTTAAGTGTGTGTGTATTAAAATTTAATATTTTTTAAAAATATCCTTAGGAGAAGGTTTAGAAATAAGGGTGTAAAAAAAGGCAGTAATAACTTTAAAAAAAATAAGACCAAAGGGAATTGTGAAGGTATTGGTGTAAAATTAACAAGAAATAGTCTTAAAAGAAAGAGGACATGTCTGGACAAAGCTCCAGACATGCCTAGGCAGAACCTGGTCTGCTGAAACTTGTGTCAAGAAAGGTAACCAAATAAGAATCGAAAATAAGTTCTAATAGTGTAATTAGTCAAGAATAAGGGGTTGGCCATAGGCGTGACCTTTGAAGGCCTAAAGAGTATAAAAAACAAGACAGAAGCCACAGCAGACCAGAGTCATCTCAGATACACATTGTGTGTTGTGATATGCTCTCCTTTTCTTGCTTGGCAATAAAAGAACACTTTTTGCTGCTCTGATCTCTGACTCCTGAGGATTTTGACACCAAAGAGAAGTTTTTCCTGATCTGGTTTTGGGATATTTCTAACTTCTTCAAACTGAGACCCTAAGAATTTGACACAACAGGCTCCCTGTAAAATCCAGAATAGAATTTAAAATACTTCTCCTCACTTACAAAGCTCTTAATGGTCAGGCACCATTATATCTTAAAGAGTTCATAGTACCCTATTATCCCACTAGAACACTGCACTCCCAGAATGCAGGCTTACTTGTGGTTCCTAAAGTCTCCAAAACTAGAATGGGAGGCAGAGCCTTCAGCTATCAGGCTCCTCTCCTGTGGAACCATCTTCCAGATTCAGTCCGGGGGGCAGACACCCTCTCTATGTTTAAGAGTAGGCTTAAAACTTTCCTTTTTGATAAAGCTTATAGTTAGGGCCGGCCAGGCTCGCCTTGGACCGGCCCTTAGTTATGCTGCTATAGGCTAGACTGCCGGGGGACTTCCCTTGACGCACTGAGCTCCTCTCTTCTCCTCTTCCTCTCCATTTGTATGCATTCATGTACCATTAATGCATGTTACAAACTTGGCTACAAATTTTTGTGCTTTCTCGTCTCACAGGAAGGTCCAGTGCCTGAATGGTGGGCCATGGCCGTGGGGACTGTGGCATGGTCCTGTGGATGCCCTGCCTCCATTACTGCTACTGCTATTATTACTACAAGTCATATCTCTATTACTATTATTGTTGTTATGGTTATTGTTGTTGTTGTTATTATGCTTCTCTGTGTCTCTCTCCACCCCACCCCATTCTCCCCCCTCCCCCTCCCTCCTTCTTTCTCTGTAAACCCTACCGGTCAAGGCAGATGGCGCCCACCTAGAGCCCGGTTCTGCTTGAGGTTTCTTCCTGTTAAAGGCGAGTTTTTCCTTGCCGCTGTCGCCAAGTGCTTGCTCATGGGGGAATTGTTGGGTCTCTATAAATTAATGAGTATGGTCTCTGAATTGAATTGTGACAAGACATCCCGATTTCAGCACTCACCTGAATCCCGGTGTGTTGGACACATTTTTAGGAGTCCCAAAAATCAATGTGTGCCATTGTGTCTCAGTGTGAATAAATGTAACCTGACTTTATATATCTTTCTTGTTTCAGCCAGTAAAGA
Organism: Scomberomorus guttatus; assembly: GCA_038419695.1. Taxonomy (NCBI): domain Eukaryota; kingdom Metazoa; phylum Chordata; class Actinopteri; order Scombriformes; family Scombridae; genus Scomberomorus; species Scomberomorus guttatus. The sequence continues at coordinate 1,347,374 of CM076449.1, forward strand.
TTGGTGGCCTATTGCACCACCTTTGTCAAAGGAGAAAGTCTTGGAAGGGGTAAAAAGAGAGTATGTCTCTCCTGTATTGTGCTGACTATCAGAGCGAAATATCCCTCTGCTACTGGCACCTACTCTGGGTTCAAGGATAAGAATGATGCTGAAGCCCTGATGTAACTCATAGACTAACTCTTTATGTACTTCATTGCAAGTTAACTAGACATTTATATCAGAAAAGACTATAAAGCTACATGTACATGTGTTGAATGTTATTAATGATCTATAGAATCCCCCCTCTAGATGCAGCATAACACTACATTTGATTGTATATGTCCCGCTTTTGGAATAGAATCACTTTGCACAATATAGTGTCATAATTATGTTATACTCTAATCAAGAGTAAGTTATCATATGAGTAAATTAAATTCCTTCCATAAAAGTAGGGATCACAACTTACAACAGTAGTACTTATTTTGTTTTGCAACCAAACACACAACCGTTTGACTATATGTCTTTGAAGACTCTCAGTCACCAAGGTCATGGTTATCCAAGGATCGAGTGCAGTCCAGTTGCACTTCATTCAACTCTTCTTGGATAACGTTTGACTAAACTGAAACAATATGAGCTATCACTATATCTTGCCAAAATCAAATACATGAACATTTTCCAAAACTTATTTAATTGACATATAATATGTGAATGTAAAAACCACTTGTAACTGCACTTGATAAAACATTCCACAATGTTACCAGTTTCTGTAGTAGCCTGCTCACTGTTGAGATTAAAGTTGTGGTCAAGGACGGCCAACATAGTTCACCCTTTCATTGCAGTGTAAGTGAAGTGCATCCTCTTGGGTGTTTAGCACCAATTCCACAATCCACTATGATACGCCTTCAGTGCACCTGTGGAAATATAACATTATTGCCACTCTTGTCATTGTAAACTTTAGTCACTAGTAAGTGACAACATGATGAGGTAGATAACATAGTTTAGATAACATAAACTTACCTGTGTGTTAGAATCTTACTTCGGGAGGTTCTTGCTGATTATAGCACACAACAACTTGTAGGCCTCAGAATTCTTGGACAGGTATTTCTTCCTGAGTTCCTCCTCCTCAGTGCAATTAGAAGGCATCTTCTTCCTCCCATATGTGGATTCCACATATGTGGTCGAGGATAGATGTCAGAATATATAACATGACCTGTGCATAAGTCCACAATATAACATGAGCTGTGGCTCTGGCCACCCGTAGGCTCTTACATTAGGTGTTTTCAGATCCAACAGTTCTGGGGACTCCCTGAGAGGAACTGCCCACTGGGGAGCCAATAGGAACGTTGAGGGACGCAAGCTGGCCGCCGGTTGGTATATTACCACTTGTATTCTACACATCCTGTGGCTCAGTGTTTCTTTTTTATTAATACTTTATTTAGTGTATTTTGACAGTATTGTCAGAGTTAGATTGTCACTGTTTAAAAGTATTTCTTTGTCATAATGTGTGGTGTCATGGGGGCTGCAATGTAGTGGTCAAGCCTCAAGAAAAAAACCTTGATAAATATGTTCAGGTATTTTAGTTTTATTAAGACAAGCCCAAGGTAACCAGTTGTTTTGAGTAAACCCAAAACAAAATGTTAAATTGAATGCTGACGTAATTTACCAATACATGAGAAACAGGAAATGTGAAAGCTTGAGAGGCTCACAGAGCTGGACAGGTTTTTTGTAATATAGACATTTGCTTGAGATCAAATCCAGCTCGATGCTATCTTTCAAGGATTTTCTTAAATTTCTTTTTTCGTAGGTGGCTGTGATGTAGTGCTCACTTATACAATCATATTTGCCACAATATGTTTGTGAATGTGTGATAAATCTGTTGACAGAGGCAGACCAAAACTGCTGCTGTTAGATACGGAAACCAGTTAGGTTGAAAACCAGTTGGGACATAACACCGGTACCACAGCGTAGAAACAGCTGAATAAATGTCAGGAACAAACTTACTGAAGGCCAGCAGATGAATATCCGCTCAAACAAAGAAAAGTCTTGCGAGTTTCATTCGCCACAAACATAAAAAGACAAAAATATCTCATATTTTGACTAAAGTTTTCAGAGAAGTTAGTCGTAAACTTTGAATCACAGCTTCTGCAGTCTTCACTTCCCATGGAGTCAACAAGCGGAAATACAGACAGTGCCACTCTGCCATTGCAATCCACATTATGGTCAGAGGGGGGATCACGCTGCGTCACGTGCTACGTCCCCAGTGGGGCCCTTACTGAGCATGGGCCCTGGGGGCCCCCTCTGCTCCCATGGTCACTCTGCTTATGCATGTCATGTACAGTATTATGATTATATTTGGCATCTGAAATGACAATGCATGACAATTCAGCACTTGCCTTTGTCCACATGCCATGGATCAAAGTCATAAATCATATCATCATATAACTTTAATTCTTACACAAATGACAATTTAGAGCTGACACAGGGCAATGCTGCCACAGTTTAACAGACTGAAGACCTTAGTATAACTGGATTTTAAACATCTACAAGTAACAATCTGTCATGAGCAATGATGAATTACTGAATTATGAAGCCAACCAAATGAGTCACTTCGACCATCCCCACAGACATCAATTCCCTTTCCTGCCTGAAGGATTCCCTCAAAGGTAGCGGCCTGCTGGGAGTTGTGATGATATTTGATGACTGGAAGCAGATATGTTGATTGAATGTTATAGTATGCTGTCCTTCTGTTCAGCATACAGGCCCAGTTGACAAAGGTTGTCCAATTTGCTCCTGTAAAGATGAACACTGAGGGGCTGAAGGTTGACCTCTGGTAACCCTCTTACAGAAGAACATAACTCCATTGTCCAGACTGGTTGTTTATGCACTCCCATCCAATTGTTATCATCCCTCCCTTTTTTTATTTTTCTGCACTCTGTGATGGGACCCTTGCATTCCCAGCAAAACTTAAATAGACTCTCCAATCTTGATTCACTTACAATCCACTTCCTTTCCTTCCTGCACAGATCCCTACATACAGATGTAGAGCTGCAATTGCAACTGGAATTTGTAGGGAGTGTTGATATGTAAATTTAAGATATATAGGTTTGATAATCTTGGAATTTGGAGGCAGTTCTAACAGGTCCGGTGAAGGCCATCTGTAGCAATCCTTTGTTAACATGGGTGCAACTGTATAAGTAATGGAGAGTAACTGAGGAGAGGTGCAATGACAAACCAGGCACAATAAGGTGTGTAAATTGTTTGTATATACTGTATTCACCTAATTGGTCAGAGGAGGTCAGAATACAAATCTATAATTTTCTCTGGAGTGCTAAGTCTGAGTCTCAGCTGAGCTTGCTGTGACTGGATCTGTGGCACTGGCATCTGTGTTTCCCAAAAAGAGAGAGATGTACAGAAAAGTGCGAAAAAGTCCACCTAATTTATATACATATACATCGCGCTTCCATCCTGCTGGAATGTTTTGGTCAGAAATGTGGTTTGCTTCACAGAGCAGAGTCTGTCCAATCAGAACTATCCATAGATGGAACATCTGTCCTGCTAACTAAAACGGAACTACACCGAAGGAATGTATATCTCCGCCATGGAAATTAGTCTCTGGATAAAAGATTGTTTACAAGTGAAATCGTAATTACTTTGAGTTATAAATGCAAATGTGTGTTTTGTAAGGCGAAGTACTAAATTTTAAGGTAGGTGTATCACCTGAACATTTAATTTGAGAATCCTGCAAAATATTATAAAGCTAAAACATGGATGCGTGTTTTGGGAAATGACTGGCACTAACGGAAGCAGATGTTAGTTATTTGGGTTAAACATGCAAAACCACTGGTATGGTCCTTTAAATTATGTACAGTCAAGCAATGAACCATTGATTAATCAGAGCCCACTCACCATAGGAGAAGAAGCCAGGCAGGTATAAAACCCTCCTTCCAAACATAGTTGTGCCCACAGTTGGGGGAAGAGGTTCATGTCCCACCTGGAAACAAAAGTGACAGAGATTATAAATTGCTTCCCTGCATCATGCAGGGGTGCAAACTCATTAGGGGTGAAAAAGTTGAAAAAGGTGACAAAGATGTGAACCCTCTAAATATCAGCTTTAAAATGTGGATTTACATTTTAGCATGAGGATATAGGGAAAAACTCACTCAAGAATTAATGTAATCTTACTGCTATAAAAGTAATGTAAGGGGGGCATCAGTTCAGGGCACACAGTTAAGAGAGTGCAGAGCCGGGTCCAAAATTGTATTAAATTGCATTGCATCCACTATACAATAAAGTTCATCAAACAAAACTAAAACACAATATGCACAACAACTGACAAATCAAATGGAAAACACAGCTTATGTTATATTTTGGTAGCGAGAGAGAGAGACAGAGATTCAAGCAAAAAAAAATCTTTTGACTGAAATTTTCAAGCTGCAGCCAAGTCATATTCCCCATCTACAATTTGTAAAACATATTACAGGTTACATTACTTGATGCCTGCTAAACAAATCACACAAGATGTAAAAAATTTTGTACATCACCACTCAACACATAACCACGTTCTCTAATGCAGCCATCAAGTTTCAATACTCGACCGGTGTTTTATGGGAAGAAGATGCTTTTGATCTTTGACAGTTAATGTATTGACAGTTTTCCTTTTTGTCTATGAAGTGAAACTGATACTTTTTTGCAAAGCTGTGTTGCAGTTTTTACTCTTTCAAATAATCAACCGTCTACATAACTTTTCATTACATGTTTTTATTTTCTTATTAATTAATTATTATCCACATAAGATTAATGGAAGACAACACACACCCAAAAATATTTGTTCTGACTTATTTCATGAGTTTGCCTAATTTGCATAATTTTATGATAAAGAATAAAGTTATAATATAGAAATATATTTTGTACGCATTCATGTACCGTTAATGCATTTTACTAACTTGGCTGATTCCCTGGAGTTTTTGTGCTTTCTCGTCTCACAGGATAAGGGACATGGACCCCCTGGTTATGGACGCTGAGGATCATGGCTGTGGGGACACCGTGGTGGCATGGTCCTGTGGGTGTCCTGCCTTGACAATCACCCCTGCTCTTATTATTACTAGTCACATTTCTATCATTATTATCGTCGTTATTGTTATTATTGTTGTTATTATGCTTCTCTGTGTCTCTCTCCCCTCTCCCTCTCCCTCCTTCTTTCTCTCTCAAACCAACTGGTAAAGGCAGATGGCCGCCCACCTAGAGCCCACTTCTGCTTGAGGTTTCTTCCCGTTAAAGGGGAGTTTTTCCTTGCTGCTGTCGCCAAGTGCTTGCTCATGGGGGAATGTTGGGTCTCTATAAATTAAAGTACGGTCTTGACCTGCTCCATGTGAAAAGTGCCCTGAGACAACTTTTGTTATAATTTGGCTTCTATATAAATAAATTGAAATTGAAATATTAATAAGTTTCATTCTGATAGAAGAATAAGATTTATTTTGTTCCTATTCAACTGTGGTGCCTGGCCTTAAAATACATCCACCCACGTTTAGGTTATTAAGAAATTTCACATAGGCTTGGCTATGTTGCAAATTGCGCCTACTAGTACAGAGAAAATAGATGATATAAAGTAGGATATGGGTTGCTGTTAATAATGTAACTGATTAGAAATATATTAACCGATAATGCAGAAGACAGGGATGTGCAGTGTAACTGTCAGAAAATGTTCATCAGATTTGAGCTACAGGTTTGTTTGGTGACCGCACAAAAGGGCCGCACAAACTGTAAAACAAACACATCTCCTGCTATGGTATTAAAACAGTATCATAATGATTTAAAAACAAATGTGAAGTTATGTAACTCGTAAAACACAATGCACAAATAAATGCAGAGTGATTTGTATCTGTAAATCTGTATCTGGGTCTCTAATTTACCACTCGTATATCATCATTTGTATGTCAATTTAGCATTTTTAAATGGAATATATTTGTGAATCTCCACCTATTTGTGTGGATTCTTTTGAGACTGTTATACCATGCAGTTTTACACAAAATCCACAAATGCAGGGAGCACGTGACTTGGAAAATGTCATGTGACTCATGTCTTGCAAAACACAATGCACAAATAAATGCAGTGATTTGTGTCTGTAAATCTATATCTGTATCTGTGCCTCTAATTTACCACTCACATATTATTTGTAACTCGTGTATCACCATTTGTAGGTCAAATATATTTGTGAATCTCCACCTATTTGTGTGGATTCTTTTGAGACTGTTCTATTGTGCTCTTTCACACAAAATCTACAATTGCAGGGAGCATGTGACTTGTAAAATGTCACCTGACTCGTGTCTTGTAAAAAACAATGCACAAATAAATGCAGACTGATTTGTATCGGCAACTTATCATTTGAATATATGTAAACGGACTTTAAAATATGCGTCAATAGTCGTAAATAAATACCTCTAATTAACAAATCGTATATCATCATTTGTAAATAAGCACAAACATTGTCATATTTTTAATCAAACATCCCCATTTACATGGCTTACTAACATTTACAATCCTTAAATTCATTTGTGAATCATCAACTAAGCATTTTTAAATGGAAATGTATTTGTGAATTTCAACGGATTCGTGTGGATCCTTCTGAGACTGTTGTATCACAGCGTGTCACACAAAATCCACAAATGCAGGGAAGACCAAGCGCTTTCCAGTAGATGGCGGTAATACAACATTTATGGATGCCAAGATGCCAACCACTGTTAAACTAAACAGAAGAAGACGACTAAGTGAAGGGACCATAGATAAACTATGCATGTATTCCATGAGATAAACTTAGATACCACATTCACGATTTGTTATGCACAGTCAGGAGTAAGAAGGCTCGTTCCGGATTCAGAGGTGTGACATGTAACAACAGTGTCAGCTCCCTGTCCTGCCGTGCCAGCTGTCCCTTGTACAGATGCTGATCCGGCGGTGTGACTACCTCTGGAGTTGGCGTATTGGCGGAGCAACTCTACCGCCCATGTGTCTGTACCTTTTATACAGAACAGTGAAGTGGAATAAAGGCACAGCATTCCCGACTTGAACAGGCTCTGTAAAAGGGGCTAGAGAGAGTAACGTCAGACAGCTTGGAAAAGCAGCAGACTGCGCTGCATTTGGCTGTACAAAAAGACGAAACATTCAAAACGGGCATCGTGGGATAACTTTTCACAAGTGGCAATTTTAATTTACTGTTATGCAAGTTAGTGAGTGTGAAATATCACTTCAGACTATCCTGAAAATTACCTGACAATGTTATGATGATGGCTAATGTTACCTGAAAGCATGACATTACTGAATAACTGTTAAAGCACTATGTGACTAGGGGTAAACATAATATTTACTTGACAATGACCTCATTCTTTGTATAGAAAATTATCAACTGTAATGTGTATGTGCTCATGAGATTATATGCACTAGTTAGCCTAAATTAGCTAGATCTAATAAGCCATATTTATGCTGCTAGCTTAATGCACTGGCTAAGCTACATGCCAGAAGTAATTTTGAGATGGCCTTGTTTTTGTCAAATGTCCCCCAATGATCCCGGACCATCTGAACAAGGTTAGTGTAGTTCAAGTCATAAGATTAAAGTGTTCTTTGTGGTAAACATTGTTAATATATAGTGGAAACTGATTGGAATGATGAGCATACAAATGATCTCTCATGATGATCTCTAAAAGCAGTGACTGTAAAAGTCACTGCTAGATAATTTAAGAGAAAGAAAAAAAATGATTTCAGAGGAACTACAGCTAAAGCCCGACTACTATTCTGGTAGGTTTTCTTCATTTATATAAGAATATACAATGGGTTTTATTTCATACTGGCAAAGGCAGTGGATAACAATTCAGACTACCAATAACATTTTCCTTTGTGATCTGAGTTGTACTGTAAAAATGGTAAATTATCATGTTTCACTCCTACATAGTGCATTAATTGAAATCAAATGTAATATTTTGGGGTCTGTTTTTCCTAGCATTCCAGATGTTGCAACTCCTAAAACAGCACCATGCCTACACTCCGGCTCAAAGGGAGTTTGCTTTAACATTGCACCTGCATGGCCCCAAAGCCTACAGCTATTTAAGAGATACAATGCACATACAGCTTCCTCATCCTCACATGCTTCAAAGGTAAACATACTAATGTATAGGTGCATTGTTGGTGTGTTTTATTTCCACATCAAAATACACTGCAAATGTACAGTACTTTACTATTAGCATCCATTAATCTCATCTCCAACCTCTACAAATCATGTGTTGTGGTTGTGCACACAAAAAATGTTTTTTTTTTTTTTTTTTACACAGGTGGTTGCAATCTGTGGATGGCAAGTAAATACCTCACTTTTAGACATGCCACAACACAAAAAGCAGGAAGATCCAGCTAAATATGGTCAGGTGTTATCTTGGATGCCATGGCTGTGTGATTTCTTCTACTGCCAGTGATGGGCAAATGTAGTGCATAAGCTAACCTACCACAGTATTATCAGTAAGAAACATTGTAAAACAGTATCTTTACATTTTTTGGCAAGATTTGGACTGCAGGGTTTCTGGCAGAAAAGTTGTTAGGCCCTAACAACACAGTGTTTGGGCATACACCGATTACATTACTTGCCCACCACCCCCACCGTCATTTTGCTTTTTAAAAAAAATAGAAATAAAACCCATTTAGTCATTTTTCGCGTATCAGTGCCCACATTCATCTAAAAAAAACTCTACTTTGTAAAATACTAAGTGTGTTATCAACACTTAGTGGGATAACAGACGCCACAATTATAAACTGAAAGTGTCTGGCACGTGACCTTCCACAGCAGCAGCAAAGTCTCAGCACACAGTAGCGGACTGAGATGTCTGTCCTCCCTCCTGCTCTCTGCTATAAACACAAATAGCCGTTAGCGAGTGTAATATCTCTGTTCTATTGAAAGTACTTTAAATAAATAAACAATTGATACAAACTTACAACTTACACTGCTTCACCTGTGGCGCACCTTGAATACATCATCAACAAAAGTCGATCGGCTAAACCAAAACATACTCAGGATATTACATCCCCCTTCTTTGAAAAAAACAAAAATATGGGTATAGCTCAAATTACAAATATTATGACATTCAGACATTTCAACGTAAATTCAATTCACAAGGCAACTATATCTACTTAATGTGCATAGGCACTCTATCACTGAGGGAAACATAAGGGCTGTTATGTCAATGTCAAATTAACACCTCTGCAATATAACCTTAGCAATATGAAGTATAACATCTACATTGCTCTGATGGAACTCAACTAGAGCATTTCTTGGACCTTATGAAACAGAATGAACATTTCACAGTTAAAGCAACATTTCACAATTTGAGATCACACAGTGTACTGTCAGTGTTGCATGATATTTTCACATCAACATTTTTGTGTGTTTTTTCATTTCAAACCTCACTGGTCTAATATAGCTCTTGGCTTCACTATACATCCTGATCTTGTGATGGTATAGTGTAATGGCTCTTTGGGGCCTGCTTAATCTGCAGTGCTCTGTTGCAAAGCCTTGGTTCAGTGTCCTCAGGCTCCAGCTTGTGGCCATTTGTTGGAACTTCCTGACCTGCATCACTTTCACAAGTTTGTAGGAGGTGACAAAGGTGAGGATATTGTATAATCTCTACCTGCTGGTTCAACAACCATTGCAGGTTTCCATGTCCCATTTGGAAGCTGGAAGTGGATGGTGACTCCCACTGGTAGTGCAGGCAGTGTTTTGGTATTCATGTCGCAGTATTGTTTTTGCTGTTTTTGGCACAATTCTCTCCTGCTGTAGACTATGCTGCGACAGGCAAGTTCTGGTTGTAGCTGCTTTTCAGTGATCAGGAGTATTGAGCGCAGATGCCTCCTCATCAACAGCTGCGCTGGCGACTTGAAACCATCCACTGGTGTGTTTCTGTATTCCAATAAGCTGAGGTAGGGGTCTGTCCTCTGTGCATGTGCTCTGTCCATGAGGGCTTTGGCAGTCTGAACAGTCTTTTCAGCCAGCCTGTTGCTTTGCGGGTATAGTGGGCTGCTTGTAATATGCTCAAACTCCCATGCATGAGCAAAACCTTTGAACTCCTGTGAACTGTAGCAAGGTCCATCATCGCTAACTAAGGTCTGAGGTATTCCAAACCTTGCGAACATGGCCTTCAGCTTTCGGATGACTGTTAAGGATGTGAGGCTGGTGATTTTCTCTACCTGCTATTGCAGTCAACTGCAACTATATAGTCAATACTGTCCCATGTGAATAAGTCTGTGGCTATTACCTGCCAAGGTAATTCAGGGATAGGATGTGATACCATTGGCTCTTTTGGGATGGAGCTGTGTCGCTCAAGGCAGATGCTACAGGAGCCTACTAGTGTCTCTATCTGTTTTCCTGGCTTCTCGTGTCCGTGTGTGCCCATAATAGCCAACTTCAGGCAAGCAGATGATGCTTTTGTCCGTGTTCAGCTTTACTCCTATCTCCCTGGTTCTCTCCAGCATGACACGCAGGTTGACATCGTGCTCCTCTTTGGCAAGGCCATACACCAACGCGTTGTCCACAATGGCAGCGATGCCTGACAGCCCATCTACTCTCCTCTGAAACTCATCCTGTGCAGAAATGATTCCGAAGGGGAGCCTCTTGAACCGAGACCTGCCGTAGATGGTGTTAAATGTGGTTAGCATGGATGATTCTTGGCTGAGTTTTATTGTTCAGTACCTGGACCTGGAATCTAGTACACTGAACTACTCTGCCCCAGCTAGTCTTGGTGTGATGTCATTTAGAGTAGGGAGTGGATAGTGGGGTCTCTGGATGGCTTTGTTTAGGGAGCGGGGATCTAGACAAACCCTAAGGCTTCTTGTTTTAGGCTTTTCCACCACCACTAACGCATTAACCCATTTGGTCGGCTCAGTGACTTTTTGGATTATATAAATCTTTTCCATTTCATCTAGCTCATTTTTGAGCTGGCTGCACAAAGCATATGGAATGCAGCGAGACGCGCACACCACTGGTGTTGCAGAGAGTTTGAGATGAAGACTACATTCTCCAGGAAATAGTCCAATACTTCAAATACGTCAGCAAACTCCTTCATAAGGCTTGTTGTGTCATGTTCATCAAGTAACATACGTGTCATCATTGGTATATTAAAACATTTTGGTTGTTTTTTGCTGGACGGCAACAGTGGGGCTAGCCCTATAACTGCGGTTGTCCGTGACTGACTGACTGACTGACTGACCGACTGAGAGAGTGAGAGAGTGATGAAGTTTCATCATTGGTCAGCCGGCCGTCTTGGAGTTTCCCCATTGGCCGTTGCTCTTTTACAATGAATCGGCGCAAGATGATGGAAGTGGAGGACAGCTGCAGAGCGACTGTGTTTCCTACTCTGAGCTCTGACGCTCTCAGCTCCGGTGTTAAATAAAGAGAATTCCTGTTTAAACAGACACGTACCAGTGTCTCTACTGTCTCCTCCTCTACCATCCAGTTTGATCGACTCTCCGGCTGGCAGCGCTGGCAGCAGCCGGCAGGAGAGATGCTATTTCTCTGATGTTTTCACATCGCAAATGATGAACAGCATTAAAACACAAGTCTTGCAATCAGCCGCCTTAACTGGGAAAGAGGCAGAAAAAAGGAGCATGAGGGAATTAAAGCACAGTTAAAGCACCCACAATAACAATCACTGATAAAACACTCAATACAGTGAAAAACGAGAGACATCTGCAGAGTGAAACAGATGAAAGAGCGGGGGGACTTAATAATAATTAGAATAGTTATAATTAGAAGTAAATCAGTTCTCTTTCAAATCAAACTTCCCAATGTATGAGTGGAAAGTGCTGCTCTTGCAAATGCATTTATAACCGTATACTAGGTTTTGACCTAGTCTTGGGGCAATTAGGCTTTCATTTTTTTTAAAAAGGTATGTATCTGTGACTGGCTTCATCAATAACATTGACACCTTAACTTTGATGATTCTAGAGCTGCTTCAGTCACAGTGTTATGTCTGCACATATCGAGTCAGCCAAGACCATTTAGAGCTCCTGTTCAATTCCATCAGGGCATCAGGTAGGAATTACATTTTAAATAAACAATGCTATGTTATAACTATAAGGGAAAAAATTACTAGATGATACAATAGAAAACTATAGTCACTTCATGTGCAAATTACAGGTGAGTGAAACAACAACCCGAGTTTGGTTCAGTTCCAGAGGATTTTCTGCCATCTAATGGACCACTGTCGAGTTTCTCCGGGGAACACTGGCAGTGTGATGGCCCAGGATGAGATGGTCTCCTTGTCTGCTGTGGACTTGTCATCTGTAGTGCCAGCTGATGGCACTACCTCCTCTCCATTTGAGGACATCTGTAGCGTAATACTAGACCACATTTACTTGCCAACTCACTTCGGGGGTCTGACGGAGAACTTACTGGTGTATTGGAATATTTGTTGTTCAACAGGTGATGAAGCAGCTGGTGTCTGATGCTGTACCAGCATCATTTTCTGAAAGTTGCCATCTGTTGACCTTGAAGAACAATGCCTGATGATTCCATCCGTAGGTACTGTCAGGGTGATCCACTCAGTAGAGCGGTGCATTCGACAAACCACAAACATTTCATGAGCAGCTCATTAATGCAGCGTTTCCCTTGTCAACCACATAGTCCGGTCCAACATAGGTTCAGAGGATGTGTTCAGTCTTGGTGACTGTATTATTGAAACTCAGGATGACATTGACAATCATCACTTTTGCATCCTGTCATTAGTTGTCAGCAACTTCCACAAGTAGTACCACATTTCCAAACTTCACACTGTGCAAATTTCAAAGTGGTAGCTTGAGAAAAATGCTCTGTAAAAATATATTGCTTAAAGGATATTAATCCTTAGAACAAAAGGTGTTCACATGTTGCTGAAAAGTGTGAGATGGAGAGGAATTGAGTTTGTCCAAGACAGGGAACTACTTTGATTTTACCTAGTTGTTCTAGAGCCCAATTATTTTATGTTTACATATATACTGCACTGTATATCTGAACATTAGTGTTGACGCATTACATTATATATGAAGTATTGTTTTATTATATTGTAGTATTGTGTTATTATATTGTTGTATGTGTCAGTGTCTAAAGTGAATTAATGAAGATGAAAATACATTTGTGACATTGTTTGTGTAATGGCAGCTGTCCAGCCTGCAGTAGTGGAGTTATCATTTGTGTCTTGAGGTGTATAGATGAACTGACTGGATGTTCTCTTAACTGAAGTCCGGGAAACAAAAATAGTCTTGTTTATTTTATTAATAAATTGATTGAATTATTAATACAGTGACAAGCAATCATAAACTTGCAGCTGAGTGCAATTTGCCCTTGTTTTGCATCTGTTTGAGTGAGTGATTTCAGCACACAGATTAATCCATAATGAAAACTGCAGAGAGCACAGAAGCCTCAAATTGTGTGTCTTTAATTAGCATACCCACACACGGCACGGTACAACTGTCTCAGAAGGATCCACATGAATCTGTTGAAATTCACAAATACATTTCCATTTAAAAATGCTTAGTTGACGATTCACAAATGAACTTAAAGGTTCTGTATGTAGGAATAAGAAATTCCTTCTCATTAGTGACATCTGTGGCCGTTAAATGAGGTGCAGTCAACATCCTGGTGCTTGCGCTCACAGTGTGAGACTATTGCAGGTGATGTCTTTTTCCTCACTTACACTTCTCATAATTACGTAAAAGATCTCTAATGTTGTGTTTTGAACCGTGCTTCAGCAAAGCATCTCACTCCCAGTCAGTCAGCTCCTCCCCGTATGTATATGCACTCGCTCACTCACACACTCACACACAAACAGAGGCTCCTGCTGTGCTGTGGCCGCATGCGTTAATGCGTTAATCAACCACCCGAACCTGACCCGACCCGCAAACCGAATTTGGTGCAATTTGGCCCAATAAATATTAATAAATTTAAACTCCGAATAAACAAACCATCAGTCGCTCTGCCGTACAGGGGCCTGGTGGGGTGGGGCTTCTGGGCTCTGCTACTGCATGTCATGATCAGAGGTTTACAACCCTACCATGAGAGAGAGAGGAGGGGACGGCATCTCTCTTTGTTTAATAACGTAAAAAGTTGGGCTTTATTTAGGCTATTTAGGCTTCCCGGCTCATTTAAAAAAAAACCCTCACATCACAGTGGGGTGGGGCTTCTGGGCTCTGACTTGACTCCACACTGCTGAGGACCCAAGGAAGTGCAGTGTCGAGTGAAAAGTTATTTGGACAAGAAACACGTTTAATAAACTTTGAATTAACAAGTGAATAGCAAGCTGCTCAGCTCTAGTCTGAGTGCAGCGGGGACTGTTTGATAGAAACACCATCACAGCACAGTGGGGCAGGGCTTCTGGTCTCTGACTTGCTGAGCGGGAGAAAAGCACATGCCCCACTCAATTAAACTGCCCAAGAGAGAACAATGAGCACACACACAGGAGAAAACAAAAGAGGCGCAGGCAGTAAAACTAACCAATAGGAGCGCAGAATCAACCAGTGGAAAGCTATAAACTGCTTCTGTGGTTCAACCTCAGTTTAGTCTCACTGGTGTTTTTGTCTGGCAACACGTGCACTGGAACCTGAACACGTGGAGGAACGTTATGTTCAGCGTTGAGTCCAGATTCTGCCTACGGCAGTTGGATCGTAGGGTCAAACTGTGGAGCATCTCCCTCACTGGAAAAACGAGGCTTGTCATCATTGGAGGCAATCTTAATGCAGAGAGATATCGAGATGAGATTCTGCAACAAGTGGCAATCCTATATCTCCACAGTCTTGGACCGAACTCTATCCTCCAAGATGACAACGCTCGCCCCCACAGAGCGGGGTTTATCAGAGACTACCTCCAGAATTTGGGAGTGGAGAGGATGGAATGGCCTGCCAGCAGTCCTGACCTCAACCCCATTGAACACTTGTGGGATCAGCTTGGGCATGCTGTTCGTGCCAGAGTGACCAACATAACCACGTTGGCTGACTTGCGACAAATACTGGTTGAAGAATGGGATGCCATCCCACAGCATTGTGTGACCAGGCTGGTGACCAGCATGAGGAGGAGGTGCCAGGCTGTTGTGGCTGTGTATGGTTCTTTCACATGCTACTGAGGCTCCTGTTTGTTAAATTGCCAATATGTCTTGTTTCTTCAAACTTCAATCATCTAATCCACCAAACACCAAATGAGTCAATGACAGAATAAGCTGTTTGGCATTGGCACAACCCACATACTCAGCTCTGCTGCTCATCCCACAAATGCATGTTCCTTACAAATGTGGCACCATTTGCCACATTTGGCACCAAACAGGCTTTCGAACGATATAAGATTTATTGCCAAGAAGCATTGTTACAACAAAGAAATTATCTACCAAACACAAATTTCCTTACTTTTTGTGCTAAGTTTAGATCAGGTCTGCAGATGTCCACTAATTGGAAGATTGGTGGTTTGATTCCTGGCTCCTCCAGTCGCATGTTGAAGTGTCGTTGGGCAAGATACTGAACCCCAAATTGCTCCAGTGTGTGGATGTGTGTGAATGATTAGATTCTCTCTGAGGGGCAGATTGGGACCTTGCATGTTAGCCCCTGTACCCATTCAGCATATGAATGTGTATGAACGGGTGAATGTGACTCATAGTGTAAAAAACACTTTGAGTGGTCGGAAGACTAGAAAGGCGCTATACAAGTAGAGTCCATTTACCATTTTGTTATTTTAGTCTAAAATACAATGTGCAATACATTTCACTCACCAGTGTACAGTACAGGCCAAAAGTTTGGACACACCTTCTCATTCAATGTGTTTTCTTTATTTTCATGACTATTTACATTGTAGATTATCACTGAAGGCATCAAAACTATGAATGAACACATGTGGAGTTATGTACTTAACAAAAAAAGGTGAAATAACTGAAAACATGTTTTATATTCTAGTTTCTTCAAAATAGCCACCCTTTGCTCTGATTACTGCTTTGCACACTCTTGGCATTCTCTCGATGAGCTTCAAGAGGTAGTCACCTGAAATGGTTTTCCAACAGTCTTGAAGGAGTTCCCAGAGGTGTTTAGCACTTGTTGGCCCCTTTGCCTTCACTCTGCAGTCCAGCTCACCCCAAACCATCTCGATTGGATTCAGGCGCAGTGACTGTGGAGGCCAGGTCATCTGCTGCAGCACTCCATCACTCTCCTTCTTGGTCAAATAGCCCTTACACAGCCTGGAGGTGTGTTTGGGGTCATTGTCCTGTTGAAAAATAAATGATCGTCCAACTAAACGCAAACCGGATGGGATGGCATGTCGCTGCAGGATGCTGTGGTAGCCATGCTGGTTCAGTGTGCCTTCAATTTTGAATAAATCCCCAACAGTGTCATCAGCAAAACACCCCCACACCATCACACCTCCTCCATGCTTCATAGTGGGAACCAGGCATGTGGAATCCATCCGTTCACCTTTTCTGCGTCTCACAAAGACACGGCGGTTGGAACCAAAGATCTCAAATTTGGACTCATCAGACCAAAGCACAGATTTCCACTGGTCTAATGTCCATTCCTTGTGTTTCTTGGCCCAAACAAATCTCTTCTGCTTGTTGCCTCTCCTTAGCAGTGGTTTCCTAGCAGCTATTTGACCATGAAGGCCTGATTCGCGCAGTCTCCTCTTAACGTGTGTTCTAGAGATGGGTCTGCTGCTAGAACTCTGTGTAGCATTTATCTGGTCTCTGATCTGAGCTGCTGTTAACTTGCGATTTCTGAGGCTGGTGACTCGGATGAACTTGTCCACAGAAGCAGAGGTGACTCTTGGTCTTCCTTTCCTGGGTCGGTCCTCATGTGTGCCAGTTTCGTTGTAGCGCTTGATGGTTTTTGCGACTCCACTTGGGGACACATTTAAAGTTTTTGCAATTTTCCAGCTGATTGGTTCTTGCCATAATATGAATTTTAACAGTTGTCCAATAGGGCTGTCGGCTGTGTAGTAACCTGACTTCTGCACAACACAACTGATGGTCCCAACCCCATTGATAAAGCAAGAAATTCCACTAATTAACCCTGATAAGGCACACCTATGAAGTGAAAACCATTTCAGGTGACTACCTCTTGAAGCTCATCGAGAGAATGCCAAGAGTGTGCAAAGCAGTAATCAGAGCAAAGGGTGGCTATTTTGAAGAAACTAGAATATAAAACGTGTTTTCAGTTATTTCACCTTTTTTTGTACATAACTCCACATGTGTTCATTCATAGTTTTGATGCCTTCAGTGAGAATCTACAATGTAAATAGTCATGAAAATAAAGAAAACACATTGAATGAGAAGGTGTGTCCAAACTTTTGGCCTGTACTGTATGTCTGAACAGGCTGTATATATTGTACAAAACCACCTACAGTGGTAATGTAGATGACTGCCTGTTCATACACCCACTGGGCACACAGGCTAACGTTTAGGCCTACAACCTACTGGACACAATTAAACGTCTATCTGCATGTTATTGTCTTTTAATAATAACGTGTTATTTACTTTCAATTGGTAGGCTAAATGTGAACTTGCCAAGTGCAAGGCTAACGTCAGCTGGCCAGCTACCACCTGTAGCAAACCGTTATTTATCTGTCCTTTGTTTATGTTAACTCGTTTTCAATGATTGAACATATAAGGGATAATCAACGAGTAGGTGTGCGGTTTTAAGGCATGACATGGAGGCGAAGGACCACCCGACGGGAAATGTCTTAAAACCGTTTAATGCACACCTACAAGTTGATTATCCTGCTTATACCTTGGTCACTTGCCAACAATATAAAATAAAAGCATTCGCAAATTTCAAAGTATTGCACTCAAAATCGAAAGGTTATGAAGGAAGAGCTTACCGTTGTCATGACAACTTGCCACACTGTACTCACCACCAGCCTGAACCGAGGCATAAAATTCACATAAGGTGTCTCCAAATCAGTGTTTGTTTCTTCAGGTGTCAGTTCTTTGTGCCGTTTTTCACTTGGTTTCTCTCTTTTCTTCTCCATTTCTTTTTCCTCTGCTATGTTTCATTCTTCAAAACTTCATAATGAATAAGCTTTGACAGCTGTGCTCATACAAAAACCTTTTTTTTAATTATTTAATTGGCTGAGAGCAGATTGTCCTAGAGGGATGTCCTCTTAGCAATGATGTGGGCTTTATCTGAGTTAATAAGTTATGAAGGGTTCAATATTGAGTCACGTATCTTCATCATAGATTTATTATCTTCATACTTTTGGTCATTCATGTTCAATATGAGCGGAGCATCACCCCATCTCGCAAGAATACACGTAGTTCACCACGGGAGTTGAGAGTTTGAAAAGCAAAAAGAGGACAGAAACGGTGCTTAAATAATGTTGTTGGGTAAGTCTGCTTTTAAAGTTTGCTTTTAGGTTCTATGCTCATGTTGATGAAGAGTTCAGCGATTTAGAGCCTCTGTTTTCCTCACAGAATTCTCACAGCTCATTCTTGTCAGCAGCTGTTTGACCTCCTGGAGTTAGCATTAGCCTGCTGCAGCATCTCCATGGAAATTGGAGCATCAGATGGAAATAAAAGAGTTAAGAATTCAAACTGTTAAATTATCTACCAGAACATGTACTTTTGATGATCATCTTTTTCTGTGTTGTTTAGGGACTGTTCATTATTTATCAGAGGGAGGGGAGTGGCTGGGGTGTGACTGTTTTTTTTCTTCTTGACCCTCCCCAGAGCTACAAATATTTTTCCTTGAGCCTCGCTGAGTGACTGAGGGAAAATGCATGACCCTCCCTCCACCATAAACAACCATATTTTATATTCACACCAAAGGTAGGTAGTATTGGAGAAAATAAAAAGCAAAGGCTGACCTTTTCCAATCATTACGTTTAATAGCGAACCGTGATTCTTAAACCTTGGCCCTCTGACCCCCTTCCCTCGTTGGGAAAAAAAGCAAACTACCAGCCCAACTTACTGTGTCCTCTCCTATAGTACTGCAAAAGTTACCTATGTGTTACCAGCTGTGAAACAAAAATAAGACACTAACTTAGTCCAGCCAAAGCAACAAGCAAACAGCATGGAGGGAGTGAGAGTTATCTCACTCCCTCCATGGAACGCAAACAGCTAATTTCTTAAGCAAAATGCAAATCCTTCTTACAAATAATCATCACACAAGCTGTGTGCACTTCAGTAGAATAAAGGTGCATAACAGTCACCCTTCCTACCACACAAAACCAACAAAATTTAATAAGCCTACACATCACACACACACACACACACACACACATCATAGCATGTAGACAGCTGTGGAAAGAAATTTGGATACACTAGTCCTTGTTTAGGGATATTGCAAGGTGTTGCCTATGATGCTGTGTTATCTACTATGACACACTAGGTTTGTAGATGTGGGATGGATGGGTTGGTGTCTTTTTTTTAACAATGTGTCATATAGAGCCACATTAGAGACACAAGTAGTTGATTAGTCGATCAACAGAAAATTAATCTGAAACTATTCAAAATGTTCATTTTTCAAGCAAAAAATGCCAAATATTATATTTCAGTATTTTCTGCTTTTCGCTGATTTATATAATTATAAACTGGGATGGACATTTTACTCTGTTTTCTGATATTTCATAGACAAAGTAATTAATCAGATGAATCTAAATAATATTTTACAGATGAATAAATAATGAAAATAATTGTTAGTTGCAGCCCTAGTGTCAAACAATGCTGTAACTAGTAGTTGGTAGACACTTTTTAATAAAGGATGTTAAACCTCATTACACAAGATATAATGGGCAACATCCCATGTGTCCATCTGTAGTTTTAGTATCTGATGCCACTTAGGAGCTGAAAAGGTGCTAACGGTGAATTATAAATAACAGTATCTCAGCCACTTTTTCTCTGTGGGATCAGGAACAGGAACAGGATGCCGTATCACCAACACTCAAACATGGCTAAATGCAGATCTAAAATTGTGTGGAGGAAAACTTATTTTCCAACAGGACAAGATAATAACCATAACCAAGCTCAAAAGTACTGTAGGATTAGCTTTCACTCCACAGTCATTAAACCTCAGCACTCAGTGAACTACTCATATAAAAGCTGGGGGAAAAGACGAGATACAACTGTTATAAAGCACGCTCTCTATGGTGCATTCACAAATTCTACTGCTTGTACATTAAACACCAAATAGTGTGAGCCAAGGCAAACAGCAGACAAGTTTTAAGTGTAAGGCAACACTGAGATAATTTGTGACACATTATATTTGATTGTGAAAAATTGTGTAGTTGTATTTGAGAAATACTATTGGAGCAAAACTGGCGTTTTTGAGAAAATTTTATAAATGATAAACAGACAAAAACCACTGTTGTTAGTTGACTCATCTGCACTGGTCTCTCACAATGCAGGGGCTCTCTGCCACACATCACCTGCTGTCTACGATGCTGAAGTCAGCTTCTGATTCGGGGTTAAGGGGAAAGTCAAAGGAATCATAAATAATGATATTTAGCGGCAGATTCTCCGTTTGTTCACCACTTACACTTATGAAAGAGTGTTAGACATCATAGCAAAAGCCTGAACACTGTTTAAACCCACTTTCAGATTTGTGAAACCTTTTTTTTTTGCTGATCAAAAACAGAAAAAAAGGTGATTTCACATTTTTATAACCTAGTGATATCACCTTTTTTCAGTTTTCACAAATAGAATAAAGGTTTCACAAATCTGCAACAGTGTTTTAATGAGTCTCTGGAGTCTCCTTGTTAATCTAGTCCAGATTTGACAAGTCTAAGTATAATGCAGTGAAAAAAGCAGTGAAATCGACCTCTTTTTCATTTTTCATAACCAAAATAAAGGTTTCACAAATCTGAATGTGAGTTTAAACAGTGTTAAGGCTTTTGCTACAATGTCTAACACTCTTACACTTACACTTTCATAAGTGTAAGTGGTAAAAAAACGGAGAATCCGCCGCTAAATACCATTTATTATTTATGTTTCCCTTAACCCCGAATCGGAAGCGAACTTCAGCGTCGTGTCCTGTCAACAGACCACCTCTGCTTATTACGGCTGTTAGCTAGCTTCATTAGTACCTGTATTAGCAGCTTCACATATAACAGCGGGTGTGTTATGGCTGTTACTCCCGCTCCCAGCAGCAGAACCGCGGTGTCCACATCCACGGGTGTCGGTGCAGCGTCCCGCTCCACACCGACCGCCTGACCGGGCAGATTTTCTGACGATTCCATCATTAATTACCTTGAAGGAGGGAGACCGTTCATCGCGTTCATCCCCGGTCAGAGTCGAGATGACTGCGATAACTTCCGCTGTCAACCTTCAAAATAATAGACGTACAACTGTTCCAGAACGGATTTAGTTATGCAAATACTACAGTGAACATGCTGTTGTAATAAGTAGGTCTGAGACGGGGGTGTTTTATTATCTAAAAGTAACAGCCCAACATCACGTGACAGCGGAGACAAAAAAGGGGCGGAGTCTAGCTCGTGCCGTTTTTTGTTTGTTTGTTTTGCTCACACGGGGATTCAGACCTCCGTCATCACGGCCAGTGTGATGATCAAGCTGGCCAGATGTTAGAAAATTCTGTAAAATATACAATATATCAATGTCCTCATTAAGACCACAGTACCATGGGATGCATTCATGTTTAAGATGTTATTGTATTGTATTGCCAGTTTATATTATATATTATATTATTTATAATATTTACCATCATACAGGAATCAGGAACTACAAGAAAAAACAAACTCATATTTAAATGTAATTTGCATTTGAAGTCTAATGGCAGACAGATGGATATGAACAAAGGGGCACTTTATATCCAGCAGGTGGTGCTACTGGCCTTACAATGGTCCTGGGTGTCTTTTAATTAGCTGGGATCATAGTTACAGAAGTAAGTATGTAGGGTGGAAACGTTTTGAATTAATGTGATAATATGATGATAAGCCAGTGCCTGTCTCCTGTTGGCAGTGGCTAACACCACCTGTTATGGTCAGTGGAGTTGGTAGGTGGAGGGAGAGCTTAGTACCCATGGCAATTTGTGAGTTTTTTTGTATTAAGGGGTCATAAGCAAAAAAAAGTTGGGAACCACTGCATAATGTCATCCCAATTGTTTATCACCTCAGCCCTTTAAACACACCTTTGCCTAATATCTGTATGCCTTAATTTATGCTCTTCTTTTTTCTTTATTTTGTATATATATTATTTTTGTTGTTGCATATTTTTTTCTTTCACAGATATATCTGCTTTTGCCATACATACACAATCACCACACACAGCCCACCTATATATGAATTTCAGCACTGTATCAACCCTAACACACTTATGTCCTGTCCTCTGTCTGTCTTACTTTTCCTGTTGTGCTTTGTCTTTCTTCAACAATATGGCAATAATAAAAATAATAATACAGTATGATCAAAATGTCAGATTAAAATGTATTAGAGTGGGTGTCTGACTTATAATGTTGGTCCTACCTAACAGACACATTGTTATAGAAATAGAGTCTAAATGCAGCACTGATTTATTCATTATTCACTGAAATAGAGGAAATGTCAATGAGACACTTTAATTAACATATCATCTGGTGTCATTGTTTGTGCATGGTGTCATCACCATGGCATTCATGGAACATTGAATTTCTGATGTGTCTGGTTTGTCTGGAATAAACAATATGATTGGTAGAAGGGGAAAAGCTCTCTCTCTCTCTCTCTCTCTCTCTCTCTCTCTCTCTCTCTCTCTCTCTCTCTCTCTCTCTCTCTCTCACACACACACACACACACACACACACTCCTTTCCACACATGCACCTCCCAAACAAACACAATTTAACAAGCAAACACAGTGGGTCAGTTGATTTACAGTCTTCATAGCAGATGCTGGTTTCAGCCCACTGACTGTTTCCATGCAGATGGATACATCAGTTATTTCATACTGCTGCCGTATAAGCAGTGATGCAATGGTAGTAAAAGTTGTACTGTAATTTCTGGTAAGACGCTACATCAAAGAGATGTAAAGATCATGTTAAATGGTCATAATGTCTTTCTAATTAATATGTCCATATTAACAGTTGATCAAATGACTATGTATAATGTGAAAGGGATTGCACCTAGTGACAAACCCACAGAATTATCACCAACTCTGCAGTTCCCATCAGCTCCTCAGAGCTTTTTAGCCTCTTTCAGCACAGTGTTTTGGTTTTCATGGCCCACAAATTTATTGTTTTGGTTCAGTCTCACAGCTCGATTCAACCTTGTTTTCAACAGCAGCAGGCAATGAAAAAGCTCTGATAAACCCACTGTACACTACCTGCTCAGCACCAAACAGCAGACAGACACAGTTAGAGACTAGTGGAGCATTTAGCAGCTAGAGCTACATATTTTTCTCAGCAGTTGGTAAAAAAGCAAAAACAGAGCTTGCCTTTTTCACCATATGTTGATGCTCAGCTCATACAGCACATTGTAAAGAGAGGCACAAATAGAGATCTACCACTTTACACTGGTCAGTGTTCTTGTCTCATTAAAATATGGCTCTAAAGAGTCTACAGCCAAGCTAAAGACAAAAGAGAGACTCATAAAAAATCCGATTTTAGGGGGTGGGCAGGATTTGTGACA
Source organism: Scomberomorus guttatus (assembly GCA_038419695.1). Taxonomy (NCBI): domain Eukaryota; kingdom Metazoa; phylum Chordata; class Actinopteri; order Scombriformes; family Scombridae; genus Scomberomorus; species Scomberomorus guttatus. The sequence goes on from CM076449.1 coordinate 1,370,933, forward strand.
TCACTACTAGTTTCGAAGCCAATCCTGGTCCAATATTCAACTTACACAAGAGTGCTGCGGAAACCTGAAGCCTCCAGTGCACATACACTGAGAATAGACTTTACAGTGAAGTACACTTGTGTCTAGCAGTTAAACTTCTGAAATGAAATATATTTGCATATTTATGCAAATATAGATTCTGTATTTTTAATGAGGAAGAATGAGTCGATGCCATGAGTCGATACATACATATCAGACACACATTATTGTTCCAAACAGAGTATTTTTATATGTCTTCATACATGTCTGGAGGGGATCATTAAACTAAATGCTAACGTCAGCATGCTAACATGCTCACAGTAACAATAACATGCTGATGTTCACATCAGCTGAGGCTGATGGGAATGTCATTAGCTTTGCAGGTATTTCGTCATAAAGTAATAGACAAACTTTGACCTCATGGTGGCGTTAGAGGAAAAGTCAGGGAAATCACCAAACACATTAGGAAACATCCTCTGGTGACCGTGAATGTCTGTACAAAATTTCACAACAACTCTTCAAAGATATTTCAGTCTGGACCAAAGTGGTGGACTGACTGACGCTGCCATCTCTACAGCCCTGCCTCTAATATGGCCAAAAAATCCAAGAGAAAAAAGCATTTGTCTCGTGCGATTATCTGTGTAGAATGTTGACTCCCAGCTTTGATTGTTGTTAATTATTGTCAGCTGTTGGTGAGGTTTGGCACCTTTGGATTGAGCAGATCAACTAAGTCACATTTTAGTAGGCTATGAAAACACTTTTGTTTGAGCATCCAAGTATCCAAGTATGAGAGCAGGTGAACATCTGTCCTACCATTAGATATGAATATAAACTAAATCTCTTTGTCCATGAGCTCATCATAAATTTAAATGATTGAGTCTCGTAGTCTTGTACTCGTTAATATCTGCAGAGCTGGGTCAAGTAAAATTTTCTCAGGTTCAGTTTAATTAAAAGCTTTTTCTCTTTCCATCCTTTATTGATCCCAGGGACATAATTTTTCTGCTCTCGTATATACGCACAGCTTGTGTGTTTTATTAGCTGCTGGTCATACAGGGTTGAGACTGACGAAGGCTGTATGGATTTCACCCTGTCTGAGGTCAGTGGGGTTGTCTTCAGGTTTAGATAGGGTCAAATTCTGAAAGCAGGTCAACAATATGTTGTTAAATCATGCCGACTTGTCTTTTCCTGTTGCTAAATTGTTGATTTGATCAATTGTTCTTTGGGCAAAGATTGTGTGGTACCCTGTCTCTGTTCAAAGACGGTCCTTGATCTTTCTCTGGCCACATAAATACAAAAGTGTTTGCTAACACGTTCTCAACAACCATGTCAACAATATGTCAAACGTGTATGATTTTCAGCTTGTTCTTAAGTTCTGCCACCTAGTAGCCAAAAACAACAACAACAAAAATGATTATGAAGCTTTAAAGTTAAAGTTAATTCTTCTTAAAGTTCTGCAATATTACAGCACCAGAACAGGTGATCATAAAGACCTTTTCAGTCATATCTTTTAGCCGTAATTTCCAATGTGCTCCTCTTGTCTGATTTAGTAAACAAAAAGTAACAGACATGTTTTTCTCAGGTGTTCTCAGAATCTGAAGTATTATGGCGCAGTTTTGACATCAGTGACATCTGTGCTGCATGCCATGAAATGAAAAAGTCTGCAGCGCAAATTGATATAAAGCAGCTTGAACAACCACCCTACTTCCAAATGTTTCTTGTGATGAACAGACATTTTTCAAGAGATGACACTTATTGAAACATTTGGAAAGAACTATATGAGGTAAAAACTGAAAATAAATTGCATTGTTTTTTTTCTGCTACATCATACATATCTGTTCTGTAAATCACTTTTATTCCCAATTTATAGTGTAAACGGTGTACCAGTACATACCAATACCTACATGTAGGTACAAAGGAACAAGATGTGAAGTTAGGGGTAGGGGGAGTTGAGGTGTAACAATCTGGGCTTAGTATGATCTACTGATCTACAAAGTTAGAAGTTCATGGCAGTAACACTGTGACAGGACATAAAATTTAAAATTCCAAGATTATTACCCCTTTATTCCCTCACATCCCATTTGTTCCCTTGTACCTACATTTATAGTATATATCAGTATGTACTGTACTGGTACACCGTACACTGTAAATTTGGAATAATTACACTGTATGTTACAGGCCATAATCTAAAGCATTACATGTGTAAAAAATCTGAACCCAAAAGGGAGAAGTGTATGTTTTTTGGTTTCATGATAGAGCTCCTTATCTTTGCATTAATTTGTTAGAATACCATTAATATTCCATCTACAGTACATAGCAGATGCCACAGACAGTCAAATCACTTCATTTTAAACCATATTTGCATAAAGCGGTAAAATGTTGGAAACACATCTCAGTGCAATACAAACCAACAGTACAATCAACTACAGTCTCCAAAAACACATTTATTCATTGAATTAACACCTCTGTAAAACAGTTTAAACAAAAACTGATTATAAAAGCCTCCAGAAGGTAAAATTAGAGTGAATTAGTTTAAACTAAGTCTAGAGAGAGAAAGAGAAGAGAACAAACCAGCACACAATGAGATGTGTGTTTATGGGTTCCCTGAGTTTGTGACTACACAGAAAAATTAAGCAGTTAAAAAAATCACAATATTTCCTTACTTTTCTGTGCTTAGATGAATCATCTTTTCATATTATTGCAATTTCTCATATTTCCTTTGTGTACCTTAAGTTCCAGTGGTCTTGAGGTTAAGATAATCATTCATCAGTCTTTCATAGTGATACTACGGATGAAATCTAATGTCCAGCTCATTTATTAAAATACCTGCAAACAGAATAGATTCCATGTGCCACAGCAGGAAAAACTACCAACCTGACATCCCTTTATACAGATGTTTGGATTAAATACTATCTGGAGAAAGCCTGGAAATGAAGCTCCCAAACTGGGGATTGTTCACAGAAAATTGAGGATGTCTGATTATTCTATTTTACAGATGCAACACAGATCACAAAAGTCCTGGGACAGAGGTCATATTTTTGTAGTTTTGAACATCATTACTATTGGTGACGATAACATCCAAATATTTTGTGAGATCTAAGGACTCAGTGATATTGCTACAACTGTCAGATGATTAAACAGGTCAGTCAAGCCGACTGTTGCCCAGATTATCCAAACCATTTTATTTGCAGGTAAAATCTAAAGGAGTGCACCTAAAATGTCAGTTTTAATCTACAGCCTGGTTCCAGACATCTTCCCACATCTCAGATTTGTTCAGCGATTCAAATATGTCAAATAAAATGTTGTGCCCAGTGATTGGACAAAAAAATCAAACAATCAGAGCCTTGTAGGCAAGATTGTTTTTTTCCTTTATTAAATGTACATTTACAATTCCAGTACATACCAAGAGAAAAGTTCAATGTCAAAGGTCAATATTTACAGACATTACAAACGACAACACAATTTACATTGCTGGGGATCTTACACACATAGTTAACTAAATGTAAAATGTCCCAAGTGTCCCTGTCAAAAAGTTGTCTAAATCACTCCATTCAGTGGCCCGAATGATGACTAAAGCATATTTCTCCAGTTAGACAGCAGAAATCTGAACTGGTAATGTCAATGATAAAAGCTCTATGTGAGAGTCAATAGTAGAATAAATTCATACTGTATTTGCTTTCAGTTGTGTAATAGCATCCAGAACAGATCAACAGATCAAATGGTTGCTCATTCATGGAGGATTTCATCCTAGCATTTGGTATTTGCTTTGACATTCTTCCTCTCTAGATAAAATGAATGTCTGTGCAGTTAGAAATAAGTTGCAATGGAACAATTAATAGATTTTTATACGATATTGTGAGAATTTTATAAACTATGAACATAACTATATTGTTCACTAGTGCCCTTAAATGCCATCTGATCTTGTCAGCATTAAATTTTGTTTTATTGATTACGCAGGACATCTTACACTTAAGTTGTTTATTACATATCTTGCAAATCTGGTGTTACTGGACATTTTTCCCCTTGTGTTTTGGGAGAGCTATTGGTTTGATTCATTCTCAGGAATTAAAAAACTTCCCCCTTTCCTCTTACTAAAGAGTAGTAGAGTTTGAGTAAAACGTGACTCATTTCACCCTGCTCTCCCCTATGCACAGTATCTCAGTAATCCAATTTATATTTGTCCACTTTAATAAAAACATCAGTGAATGGATAACAGTCACAATTTGTGGCTTCATTTACATAACTATATTCAGTTTGCTCTCAATCACAAGATGATCCTTCAGCCTTGGACATTTCTTTTTGTTCTCTGAGCTGCAATCATCTTTCTGCCAGCATGCCTTTGTTCTAGTGGTCTGTTCTTACCAGGCTTTTTAAATGTCCCTCTCATGTCCAGAACAGAGTGGCTGATGAGACTGTGGTCCTGCTAACAGTGACATCAGTGACTCAACAGCTCAACACTCTCATGCTTTGACAAGAATAGGGGACATTCGCTTAAGTCTGTGAGATGTGACAAACTCATTAGCAGCTAAGACTTGTGTTGTTGTTGGCAGACTGAAGGTGGCTGACACACATGGGGAATGAGGTATGAAGCCTTTGGTGTTGATCGTCATCTCTGTCAAGTTGATTGTCTGAGACTATGATAAACCAGCATAATACTGGCTACTCCTTTGTCTGTTAGTGTTAATTGCAAAAGTTTGAGTTTGTTGGCCACTTTCAGACCGGCTGTAGCCCCATATGACAAAGATGCTGTCCTCTCATTCATTTGAATGTGGCGACACTGTCAACACAGGATGTTTGAGTTGAGATTATTTTGCTACACAACAGGTGTCAAAGTATGTTGATATGTAATCTCCTGAGCCCAGCTGAGCTGGTGAACCCTAATGTCCCAATTGTAAATGAGCGTACTGTACTTGGGAGTTTTGACTCCCAAGTTCAACTTGTTAAGTTTGAGCTCTGCATACTCATGTAGTAACGGGTAGGTTCACAATATTTGAAGTCTGTCTTAAAACAACAGTCAGGTGTCCATATGAACAGTGAAAGAGGTTTTCCTGTAATCATTCCTCCTGTTCATACTGGCTATTAAAAGATCCCCTTCAGATGTGCTTTCAATGTACGTAAAGGGGACCAACATCCACAGTGTGTCCACACAGTTATTTTGTGAAAAATACATTTAAAAGTTGAAGCTTATATGAGATCTGCCACATTTACAGTCTTTTTAGCATCAAATTCCCTCTTTGTGTTTCCTCGGACAGTGTTTCCCTGTTGAGCTGCGGTGGAAGTATAGTAACAAAAAGAGGGACTTTGGCACTAAAAAGACTGTAACGTTGAAAGATATCTACTTAATTTGAGTCATCTTCATATTAGCTTCAGATAAACGTTTAAATACATTTGCACAGAAGGAAGACTGGGGATTTTGTCCCCCATCACTTACACTGTAATTGCATTATGACGGGATTTGTGAACCTGTCCTTTAAGAAAGGTTTACTGTTTATGTTAGATTCACATTGCAACTGGTACTCAATATCTATCTAACCAGAATCCATAGCAAATAAGTCCAACTTAAAAGAGTTAGGGATCAAGGCCAGGGTATGCTTGAAAAAAAAGACTAGTTTGTACGACGTGCTGACTGACCATGTCTGAAGGCAAAAGTGTTTATAGCTGTTCCAAACATTCCAACATTAAAAGGTGGGGTGAAAAGCCTGCTATCAATGAGAAGGGCAAGATGCCATAATTGTTCAAATGGGGATAATAACACGCACTTTAGGGTAATCTTTCCTCTAAGACAGTCATGGTGTTACACTGTCTTGTACATACAAAAGTTTCAGATGCTGTTCAACAACAAGAACTTGGCCTTCAGTCAGTTTTGTGTTGTGGACTATTTGTTATCTTTTTGCAACCTACCTCTGACTTACACCAAACACCTACTGTAGCTGAAGCTGTGAGGTGTATGATTGGGTGCTCTGGTTTGTGTTGTGTGTTGCTGCATTGATCTGTTTGGCCTAAATCCTGCTCAACACCTCAGTGCTGGAGTGGAAATGCAGCTCCCTCCCAGGATATCACATGTTTATCCAACAGTGTCAAAGTGGTGTAGAGTGCTGCAGTTGGAGCTTGACAATATAATATCATGGAACATCCCATGAGGGAGGTTAAGAATGCTTGCCAGTGTCACTGTCCGTGAGTTTATGATTCACAGCATGACCACCACACTGTACAAGGAGATGACGTAACAAAAGATTACATCTCTAAAGGATGACCAACAGTGGTTTGGTAGGAAATATCTAAAATGAATGTCTTAACTTCTTTGAACAGAAATCCAATTTACAGTAAATCCAATCAAAACAGCCTGATGTGACAAACATATGTAAGATTCATTTCCTTTTATCCCTTGGCTAAAGGAAAAGGCAGATCCAGCAACCACATCCTAAATCAAAGTGACTCACAATCTCTCCAGATGAATCTAAAGAATCAGTTTACTTGCTCTGGAGATAAAGGCTAATACATGCAGGATTAGAGCAGGAAGACACAGCTCTCTCAAATTTATACATGCCCATAAAATGTGCTGCCCTATCCAACTTCTTGATCTGTACTCTATAAATAATGACCATAAAGGTCTGAATAGGGCTCCATACTTGTTTGTTTGAAATTAAGATGTTAAACCACCACCTCTAAAATGAAAGCTTGTCATGAAGAGTAGCAGGAATGGACCCAAATGGAGGTGACTACAGGCAAGGCAAGGCTGAAGATAAACTTCTTTATTCAGACTTGAGTACCGGCAGAGCTAAACTGAACAATATTGAACTGAGCAGAACAAACTGAGCTGACTGAACAAAGCAGAACAAACTGAACAGAATGGGGGGTCCAGCCAAACTGAACTAAAAATACAGACTGAACTAATCAAACAACAAGGAACAGGTGGCAAGACACAAGGGCAGGCTGGGAGCTGATAGGCTGAGGGAAACCCAGGGAGCAGGGCAGAGCTGACAAAACTGATACAGGGGCAGGACAGGGCAAACCCAGAAAACACAATACTCTTAATAACTAAGACTGAGTAAGCTGTGAGTACAGACTGAAATAAAAACAAAGACAGACTAACTAGTAAAGGCAACTAAAATAATCATAATGCCAGAATCTTTTCATTAAAACTTATCTAGCGACGTTTCAGGAGCAGAACCACACCTCAACTGCACCTCTTCCAGCAATCCCATAAATACCAACCTAACCCTCTCCTCCTCTTTTGCTCTCGTATTCTGCACCCCTTCCCCCACCCCATTCTTACTTCCTGTTTCTCCTCTCCTTCCTCCATCGTAGGCCCTGATTCCCTATGAAGCCTCCCCACACCGCATCCAAACAAGCAATCAAGCAGAAGAACAAGCCTCATCAATCTTTTCTTTTATAAATCATTCAAACGTACCTTGTTGATAGTGTGGTCCTTGCTAGTGAAAGATATACCAAAACCAGAGGGGTGTACTACAAAGCAAGTTCAACATACCCAGGCTTTCTTTGTGTGAGCTGGCTCGACAAACCCTAAACTCACAATCAGAGATAAGCGGTATCACAGCAGTGGTTATCAGCTTTCTTTGTTAACTCAGGTTTTCTGCTTCAGGCTCTGTGCACGTTCCCATAAAAGGGGGCGTTTGCCGTGTCATTTGACTCTTCTTCTGCACAAAATAGACTGATTGGGTGCCGCCTACCAGTCAGGAGGAAAAGGTCAATATAATGAAGAGTTATGAAGAATATAAATACATTATCACAGCAAAGAGCAACACTGTTGCTGCAAATAAGGCGGGAGAGGAATGCTGGCAGAAAATTGCTTATCGTGTAAATTCGTAAGTTAATATATTTATTTTACCACTCAATGCACTCTCCATGCCTCCCACATACAGAGCTCTTAAACTCTAAACTTGATGCAGCAGATTTAAACATATGATATACCAAAACAATGGTAAGTATGATAAAAGACCAATCAATTTTCTAATTGTGTTCCAATAGCTGCAGTAGCAGCAGTGTTAAATGGACTTGACAGCAAATCAGGTGGTTATTGAAAGGGCGGTGCGTTTTATAGCTGATTTAATCCAAAACTCAGACATAACCTGCTCTGGACCAGGTTAAGTTTGCAGCATGTTACTATGGTGATTTAGCCACGTTAAAAGAGAGCCACCTCTGTGACATTGAAAATAACTCTGCACACTGATTGGCATAGCTTAACAAAATATACATACAAAATAATCGCCAGCCTTATCCTTTAACTTTACCACCACACAATATCTGCCCAGCAAACATTGAGACGTTGTTTGAACGTCCCATCAAGACGTCCCATTATGGTTCATAAATTTTTCCAAAATGAAAGTTGTGCCAACTTCCAGCACGTTACCTGGCCATCAGCTGGACGTCCTTCCTGGGTGTTCAGCAACGTTGCTACCATCATCAACGGGTGTATTCAGCTATTCTGCTAAAGTTTATGTGTAGAGTGTGCATTCTGCAGCTTTATACATCATATATGTCTACATTAACAACTTAATATGCTTTACGTTCTAAAATGGTCCAAACAATGTCCTGTCTGACCCGGACGTCTGTTATTCATCTTAACAACGTGTCACTTTCAAGATAATCCTGATAATAAATGATATAAAACCAAACACACAGCAAACACATTAAGTATCTTAGTGTGTTTCTGTAAAAATGATGCTTATGTCTTGTATTAACTGAGTCATATTGACATGCAACAGTATTTTATTAGGATAAGGGACTATTTATGAGAGAATGGGGGGTGGTGCAAAACAGGGAAGGCATGTCAAATAATTTTTTAAGCACTGGGGAGGGACTTATGTTTTTTTATTTTGACTTAGGGGAGGGACATACAACTTTAAATGGTTGCATTTTGTATTTATTTTAAATACATTTTTTCTTTTCAAAATATGTGTTTTACTGCTGTATGCAGACAGGACTCACAAAACATTTCTGAGGAAATAAACCATTCAAACCTTCCTATCCGGTTTGTGTTGGAATGTGAAGGGTTAAATAAAAGAAGCTCCTTTTGTCAGCCTATCACCCTAAATGGGCGGGCTTTGTTGTTGCTACTTTATAACAGGTTCAGCCTGCTGTGCACTGTGGGTACATCTCAAGTCTCTTTGCATCCATGTTTCCCCCACTTGCGTCCTTTCCTTGCATCTTAGTCCCTCCCACCGTGGATGCATAGAGAGACGCAAGGAAACCAAACGAGGAGAGAGGAACAAGGAAATTTGTTTTAAGAGACATGAGACATGCTCTTCTCTGAAGCGTCATGTGAAGCGACGTCCATTTCTGATGACGGTGTCACAGCTGGATCTGCTGTATGAAGTGGCCAATGTCTTTCTTGATTGTTATGTTTACGCCAACACAAATACAGTGGAAACCGCTTATAGTCATCAAGTCTGTCTGGGTCAAATTGATCACTATAAGCGGATGATTATTATAACTGATTTTTTTCTTTTTCTTTATTTCTCATGCAGATTACTATCTAATTGACATTTGTATATTACAGCTGTCAATCAGACTGATTAGAGATGTACAACCCTGCCATGAGGGAAGACAAAAACATTACTAGAAAGAGGGGAGGACATTTCTCTTCTTTTGATAATGTTAAAAGTAGGCCTTGCTGACAGCTTCCCAACTCATTTTAAAAAAGACGGGAGAAAGAGAGAGAGAGAAGCAGTGGTCATGCGAGCTACAGAGTGGATGAGGAGGGCGAGCAGTGGTAGTGAGGAAGCTGGTGAATGAGAGAAATAAAATGTTATTTTCCGATTGTTTCACGGCGGTTACAAATAAACACACCCACACCCCACACCTCCACACAAACCTGCGGAGGTGTGAGTCACTATGTACATATCATACGTGTATCATGGGAGTAGGATGAAAAAATGTTCCATATGTTTTTATGTATGAAAAGACCCATAATGGACACTGTAAGCGGACTACTTGATTATTATAAGCAAATTAATTAAAACAGCATTTGTATAGGAATGATTTTGTCCCAAGCTTTTTGATCCATATATGTGTTTGATCACTGTAACCATGATCACTATAAGCGGTTTCCACTGTAGTAGGCCCCACCCCCGCCTTCATCACACCATGTACACATTTACTTGTTTTTACATTGTTATTGAGTCACTTGTCATTATTTGTCACACTGATACGCTACCTGCCCATTGACTGCAATGAAAGAATTGTCCTTAGCCTTGCCTTGCTATGCCATTCACTCTGTCACTGTGATGTGCCGACAAAGAGAACCACAGAGACAAAAGGCCAGACCATGTGGTGTCTTGAACCCATGTGCTGCCTGAAGCAAATTGTGCAAAGTTGGGTTTTAAACCTCTTAACTGTGTAGGTCTCTGTTCAAGGCCAATTGGTGTAAGATAAAGGTGTCAGGTTAGGAAGAGGTTAGTTGCATGCAAAGCCTAGTTACTGGATGTAACATGTTAAGCATGCTAACATTAACTTAGCAGTGTGACTATGCAATAACCTGACCATGAATAGGGCATCACAACAATAGTTCAATGAATAACATTAGCCAAGTCAATACATGTACATACATTGATTGAGTTACAGTCTTACAGTCTTTTTTAGCCATGCTATGCTACACTATATGTTGCTAGGCTATGCCCAGTTGTTACCGAGTCCATGGAGGGAGAGAAATGCTTTGTGGTGTGCTGCTTCTTAGCTGGCAAATCTGTGGATGAGTCAGGCTGAGAAGAATTTAACTCCAAGGCTGAAGGATGCAGGCCTTGCTGGGTAGTTGGTGCTCCAGTTGTGCAGGTCAGATGGCCCAGGTCACTGAGGAGGCCGCTGATTGTCCCTTTTGTTGTCAGAGTTAGCAGCTCAATGCTAACTTGCCTTTGTTGCAGGCTCTCACGTTGCTGCTTGTTCAGGAGAGTTCTGTGTGTGTCTGCTGTGAGCAGGCCACACATGAGAGCAGAGAGCTGAGGAGCAGAGCTGCTCCTGCAGCAGCAGTGAGGGGAAAGAGAGCAGTTGCTGCTACAGAAGGCAGCAGCAGTGGGAGAAAGAAAGTTGCTACTGCCTTCTGTAGCAGCAGTGGGAGAAAGAGAGTGTGAAGAGGGGGAGCTTTGTTTTTGTTAGCCTGGGTCCATGGGTGGAGTTCGCACTTGGTGCAAACAACCAAGGACTGTAGGAAGTTGAGTTTCTTAAGGATGTGGTTGGCCGGTGAGACCCAACAAGTGTCAGATAATGCCTAACCAAATTTGTTTGCTCTACAAGGATTTGGAAACATGTCAAATACTGCAGTAACTTGTGCACTTATTTCCACATGGGACATGCTCCAGAAAGAGCAGGAGCGTTCAAGATACAGGAGAGCACGTCTGAGGCATGCAGTTGTGTATTTACTAGAGGTAATCACACAAATATATTGCTTTAAAAGTATTTAAACTCACACATCACGCATACAGCAAACACATTGATAGCTGTGGGTTGTCTAATCAGACATCACAGCATTTTGCCAAACATAGTATCCACAAGCCTACACACAAAAGGTGGAATATATCTCCAGCTAGCTAGACAAAAGAAAGCATACATAATAGTCTCAGAATATGTTGTCTGTGTCAAACACATTTCATGGTCCAGGTAGTTCAGACAAATGTTGTTATACTATGAAGAAAAAAATGTAGGAAGTAAGTAGAAGTTCCTTTCTTTGGTAGATTGACAGTGCACCGATACATGCACACCTCAATCCCCATATGTCCTTGCTGTGTACTTTGATGGCCAGAAGGACCTCATGCCTGACTACAGGCTGGGGCGTCAGTCCATGGAAGCCTTAATGAGGATCCTGCCATCAAAGTACACACAAGGCTGGTCACATGAGGTGCATGTATTGATCACTGTCTACTGGTTGGCACACGGCTTATCATACAGTGTGGTGTCCTGGGCCTTTCATGTTCCCAAGTCTACAGTCTGCAGACTGGTGCACACTGGAGTAGAGAAGATTGCAATGCTTTGTCAGGAGGTTATCAGACTGTCCACTCCCAGAGCACTCGATGGCTGCCATGTCCACATCAAGACCCCCCCAGGACCCAAGGGCCAGGTCTACCTCAACGGAAGGCTTTTCCCATCCATACAACTGCAGGCAGTATGTAATGGGAAAGACCTCTTCAACGCCTTTGTGGGGTATCCTGGTTCTGTCCATAACACCAGAGTCCTGGATCTACAAGCAGCAGGATCTACAAAGAGGCTCTGTATCCTCCCTCAGGTGAGACTAAAGTAACTGCATAATACAACAATATCCATCAGTAACTATAAATAGATTAATTTGTGCAGGGTACTTCATCCTGGGTGATGGTGGCTACCCCTGCATTAAAAGACCTGTGGCCATCATCACCCCATATAGAGAACCACTGCAAGTGAGGCTGCAGAGCCACTTTAACCACCATCATGCCAAGGCCTGTTCCATTATAGAGCAGGTCTTTGGCATGTTGAAGACCCGGTGGAGATCGCTGTTCTTCAGGGCTCTGGAGGTCGACCAGTGCTGCATAACATCTGCCACACAGCTGGGGACATCCTTGAGCCCGCTGAGGATATCAGGGACATTGGGGTGGTTTCACCTCGTTCAGTGAGGGGGGAATGAGGCGGACATGGCCAGTGTGACTGACTGGCTGTTTAAATATAACTTAAAATACATACATTGTCCCAAAACTTAAATGTACTTATTCCACTCTCAGACATAACTATAACATCAGTTTAACATAAGATAAATAAATATGTATGATAAACCTATTTCTTCTTAACTAAATCTTCAATCCAAAAATCTCTTTGTGTTGGCTTGCCCAGCCTGGAAATGTTCTTCCTCCTTTTGGGCCTCCTCCTTCAAGAAGGCCATTAAAGCCACCCTGGAGGTATGTGGTCTTTTGGTGGGTGGGGGACAGGCAGAGGCGGATGGATCATCATCTCCTTGTGTGGTGGTGCCGCTACTTGTGCCAGGCTGTGCAGAATCCTCTTCTTCCTCCTTCTCACATGCCTGGCTTCAAGTAGTGGCCCCAGCTCCAGAAGATGATGAGCCACCACCACTGGAGGCCACATCAGCCACAGGCTCGTGGTTTCCCCCGCACACGGGTCTGTCAGGCCTGGGGACAATCAATCAATAGAAGGCCGCCTCCCGATGGCCTCATGCATTAGGGAAATCCATGGCCAAGTGGCTGCAATGGCCTCCCTCCTGTCTGTCCCTGTCCCCGTCGATGGATGTTGTAGGTTCCTGGAAGATATCAAACAAGGGATTTAACAGTGAGATGTAGACACACTGAAACCACCAGACTGTGATGCATTATGTAAAAAAAAAACCCAAAAAACCCTCAAACAAATGTCACAAATGCTTTATATGGAAGTGAACTACGCTCATAAATAATTATTCTCACCTTGTATTTCCTCTTAAGGTTGTCCCATTTCTTGACACATCATGTAAATCTATGTTATTAGCAAGTTTTATTGTCATATGCATTTGAGCCATGAGGGTCTCACATGCAAATGAACATGAGGGGAAGAGCCTAAGTGTGATCACTTACAATAAGTGAGGTACATAATATTTACAGCAAACACTATATTTATTGGGTAGGTGGATGATGGTGATATCGCAATGTTGCTTTGATTATCACACCATGCTGGTGTGTGCTGGTGAGCAAAATAGCATTGAGAAAACAGATGTAAAACAGTAAACTCACAACCAGGCCTTCTTGGCTGTGGCCTCTTTCCAGTTAAGAGGTGCTCATTTTGTGAGCTGAATTTGAATAGTTTTGTTTTGTCTTCATCATCCCCTGTTAAATGAGACATATTCCAGACCTGTCAGTACAGGGCAACCTACTGTACAAGCCATGACAAACATTATTTCACTCACATAACATGCAGAACAAAACATAATAGACATATGTGTATGGTTTTATCAGTAACAGTTTGGTTCTTAAAGTGAGCAGCTTCAAATACCATGTGGTAGCACATGGATGTTTGTAATTTTGTTACTGTAACAATTTCTAACACTTGATGTCCAATAAATGATGGAATGCTGTGCAATAATGATCAAGGATGTTACACACGTTAGGAGGGTACTGTTATTGTGATTTATGACATAACAAAACAGGTTGTGGATTGAATAAACCTATTGACACATGACAATGTTTAGGATCCCCATCTTCTTGCCTTATAATATTGCTTTTTGAAGTCGTTAATGTAAGCATGTCTGAATTACAGCGATTCATTGCAAAGAAGGAATTAATGGGCACTTACACTTGTACTTTTTCTCTGCCATTTCTTTTAAATATGCCAGATGTAGGGGCGGAGTATTTATATGCCATAGTGTTCAGCTGAAAGTCTTCTGGGAAGCCTGCTCTTGTGTTTCCTTGCTCCTCGCTTTTCAGAGATCCCTCCTAACTCCTTGCTCCTCGGAGCAGAAATAAGAGACTTGGGACGCCCGTCAAAATGGCGCACCAGGAACAACTTCTGGTTCAGGCAAGGAGCGAGGAAAGATCAAATAAGAGACTGTATCCTGGGAATAGGTCCGCACCATTACTGCCACCAAATTTCATCAGCGAAAGTCACCATGACCATATGGCCCATACAAACACAAACAAATCAAGAGAGATTGATAAGACAGAGAACTGATGAATGTCAGGCTCACATGAAATCATATTGTGAATATTACTCTCCATGTTGGCAATTATTTGTCAGCTAGGAAAGCTACCATGGCTTTTGCCCTGTAGACCGACATTGTTGTTAGTTTTGTTAGCTGACAATTACGTGGTTGCTGCCACTGGCTGACAGATTACACTCACACATAGTTTAAACAGTTTTCCTGGCCTTCACCATTGCGTGTTAAGTGGTACACCGGCGAACTGAAATGGAGTCGACACAATCACAAGCTAGCTGGAAAAGACAGATAAACAAACCGGGAGTAACTATGGCTAGTGAGGATTATCCATGCCTTTTTCAAGATTTACTTTTAATGGAACATTGGAGTCAGTTGGTAAAGGAAGACCTACACCAGAGCTAATTTGGTGCAGAAAACCAAGGCTTTTTTCAACTCCAGGATTTCGTTTTCAAGTAACTTCCATTAATGCGATCATCAAAGGGTAAGTTTTTAAAATCTAATAATGGCTGCCGTGCCAAATGATATTATTGTGGCCGCTGCTGCCACTGTTGTGTATGTTTGGGCTTATTTGGGAAAACGGTCATTAACATTAACATGCACATGTTGCTAATATTGGCTATGCGCGCTGTGATGTGTGTGTGTGTGTGTGTGATGTGTAGGCTTATTAAATTTTATTGGTTTTGTATGGTAGAAGGGTTGACTGTTATGCACCATTATTCTACTGAAGTGCACACAGCTTGTGTGATGATTATTTGTAAGGAGGATTTGCATTTTGCTTAAGAAATTAGCTGTTTGTTTTGATAACTCTCACTCCCCCCATGCTGTTTGCTCATTGCTTTGGCTGGACTTAGCACGTTATTTTTATTTCAGAGCTTGATTTGTCTTAGGTAACTTTTACAGTACTGTAAGGACACAGTAAGTTGGGCTGGTAGTTTGCTTTTTTTTCCCGACGAGGGAAGGGGGTCAGAGGGCCAAGGTTTAAGAATCACGGTTCGCTATTAAACGTAATGATTGGAAAAGGTCAGCCTTTGCTTTTTATTTTCTCCAATACTACCAACTTTTGGTGTGAATATAAAATATGGTTTATGGTGGAGAAAGGGTCGTGTCACTAAGCGAGGCTCAAGGAAAAATATTTGTAGCTCTGGGGAGGGTCAAGATAAAAAAAAACAAAAAACAAATAGACACACCCCAGCTACCCCCCTCCCTCTGAAAAATAATGAACAGTCCCTTACCACATTTTAAAGAACTCAGTACAGTACACCATACAGAGCTTCTACAACTCTTCATCTGTTGTGTGTTGTGGTATTTTTACATTATGACCACTGGATGCAAAAGATGATAGGCATATTTATCAATACACAGCGCATGTTGCTGTTATAATTTTTATGTTTTATTTATGCTATTTGGGGGGATAACTTAAAGCTGCACTAATTAAAATTTATATGTAAACAATGGGTCAAGAAGCTATATGTAATGTGAGAATTGTCGCTCATAGTGATGAAGCCACATAGAATGATCTCCAACTCTGCAGCCGACCTCAGCTCTACACAGCTTTTTAGCCTCTTTTAGCGTATTGTTTTGGTTTTACGGCCCACAACCTTTTTGGTTCAGTCTCAGGGCTCTCATTAACCTTGTCTCCAGCTTCAACAGGCAACTGTAGGGGACCAAACCAGAGCTAAAAGGAGAGTGAATATTGGACTTACATTTATCAGGTGGACACAAACATGACTCCAAAAGAATGAAAATGTCAATAATCCGTGTCTTCTGGATGTGTAAACATGCAACTGTTTACAGCAGTCAAATATATACAGTTTAAAAAACAAGTTTGCATCACTGTAAAGGGTTTTGTATCCTGGGAGTTACAGACCTTTACAATGCTATAGGGGGGGATTAGCTCAAGTCATGTGACTTGCTGCCCATACTCTCTTATGGGTTCAATATAGTTTTTTAATTCAACATTCCTCCATGCAGTAAAAACATCACTAATCCTAAGTAAGTGTTGATATTGTATGCAGGTTTCTGAATTACATTTACATATTTTTGTCAATTTGATCTGAAATGTCTGTATCCCCAGGGATACATTGCCCAAATGGGACTAAAAAACAGATTCTCAGTATTGTTTTGAGGCTTTTAAAGACAGATAATCAATAGAAACATAAGTTAAAACGAGCAAAAGCATGTACAGCATTTTATGCAATTAGAAGAAAATTTAAAAAAAATAGACATGCCAATTAGAATTTGGACAAAAATATTGACAGTGTAATCCAATCAATCACCCTTTATGGTAGTGAAGTTTGGGGTCCACTCAGTTATCAGGACTACACTAGATGGGACAAGCATCCCATAGAGACCCTGCATGCAGAATTCTGTAGGTCCATATTAAACATCCAAAGAAAAACATCAACCATTGCATGCAGAATTAGGCCATTACCCATTGATTATTAACATTAAAAAATAACACTTAATTTTTGGTTACATCCCAAATTGACTTACTGATCAAATAACACCCAATACTGTTCAACCTCAGACCAGCACTGCTTTCCAACCACTAATCAGAGAAAACTCAAATTTTTATAAATTTGGTGTCAATGTTAATATTAACACCAGCAATGATGTGTTTCATCACAGTACAGTCATATAATTTAGTTTACAGCTCAAAAACACATTTAAGTGTGCAATACCTCACAGTCCAGCCACCCCTCTCCCTCTGAATAATGAATAATGAACAGTCCCTTGCGGAGTGGATTGAACTCTGAGACTGTGGGATGAGTTACACACGCACACACACTGAAAAACCCAAACCCTTCTCCAATATTTATTGTTACCTGGCACCCCCATACACAACAAAACATTTTCTCTTCAGTTGAGAGTATATCTCAGCTCCCACTCTGGCACCCTCCCATCAGCTGTGCCAGTGAGTCAGTGACACAGTGCTACTAGCTTAAAAATGTATGTAAAGTTCATGGATGTAGTAGCTAAATCTGTCCATGGAAAAATTATTTTTTCAGCTGATATCCTAGTTATATCAAGATTGGGCTAGCAAGGCAGTTTTGTGTTTATATACGTGGTATTTATTCAGTTTGGGAAATCCCACGATCTCATTAGCTCAAGTTGGCTGGCTGACTCAACAGGGACTATAAATCGTCGCTGTTGATAGGTCATTACTAAGAGTCGGCCTACTTGCTGGAGTAGTAAACTAGGTTTCACTACATAGGAGTCTACTGACGTAACTGATTGTTTTCAAGGTATTAGTGAGACCCCATGTATTTCCATGGAAACAGAGATAACACTAGCAAAAAGTTTTTTATTTTGAGAGTAAATTGCCCCACAATATGAATACTACTATGATTATATCTTTTATTTTGTTAGTAACCGTTGTATAATTGCAATATTACACTTCAGTGATGCTTACTGCATCATTGTTGTGCCAATAATGATGGTAAAGCACACCCTCTTGTGTAATTTGCTCAATTCTATTCTATTCCACAGAAAATAACCTGCATCACTGACTCAATCCTCACCTCTATCTGGCAAAATGATTAATTCAAACTAATCATTTAAATGACTTCAACAAATTGATTATTTAAAAAACTGTTGAGTGACTGTCAGTTCTCTGACAGTTAAAGAAATCTTTATGGAAAAATGTTGAGACCTAAGATGACCCTAATCAGAGTCCCTCTTAATCATTTATTGATCCCATTAGACATTGGGAATGTATGTGTTCTGTTTGTTTGATGAATGATGGTTATTTACCACAAGGGGGCAGTCTATAACTTGATTCTCACAGTTTGATTCTCTTTCACATTTCAACCACCAGCTTTGACAGGTTTCCTCACTGGTACATTAAAACTCATTTGCATCTGCTGCTTTCAGAAACTTAAAACCTTGACCTAAAGTGGATTAAGGCTGGCGCCAGTTCAGATACTAATGACACTGTTATGAGATTGTCACAAACAAAAAATATTTTCAAAACTTTTTCACAGTTGCAGCACAAGCAGCAGTGACAGTAAACTGTTCAACACATTTTAATTAATTCAGTATCTACTGTTGGTTCATAAAAGAGGGAAATAATTTACACAGTTTTAGAAATATACAGTGCTTTCAGAAAGTATTCAGACCCCTTCACTTTTTCACATTTTGTTATGTTGCAGCCTTATGCTAAAATTATTAAAATGTTTTCCCTCATCAATCTACACTCAATACCCCATACTGACAAAGAATTTTTTGCAAATTAATTAAAAAGAAAAAACATATATATATTCTATCTATCTATCTATCTATCTATCTATCTATCTATCTATCTATCTATCTATCTATCTATCTATCTATCTATCTATCAACTATCTATCTATATCTATCTATCTATCTATCTATCTATCTATCTATCTATCTATCTATCTATCTATCTATATATATGTGCATTAATTATAAATAACAGTGTCTGACAACAGTAAACCTTGTGTACAAGCAACCCATTAACATTTTATAAAGGCATTTATAAAGAATAAGGAACAACCTGTGTGCATCAGTTATGCATTCTTGCATTGCAATAGTAGGGAAAAGATGTAGTATTCTTGTATTCTATGTTGTGTACATATTTACTGCTGCCACAACCCAGTAAGCACATATATGTCACCACAATGTATTGGTGATGTGATTGAGAGATGGTAGTATTTTTTTATCCTTTGCTCACTGCCCAATTGTCACAGAGACATCGCTGCTCGATGTTTACATCTAGCTGCTCTCTCTGCAACTAAAATAAAAAACAGCAGGCTGTTTTTTATACATTGCCCTGACATCTGCTATACCTCCTGCAGATGCCAGTACGACCCTTATCCTCTGTCCTACATGGGCACTTGCAAAATGTAGGACAGAGGACAAGGCAATCTATTTATAGGCACTTGAAATACCTATACTTAATAATTACTTAAAATTCTTAGATAAGATAAATAATACATTACATAATTACTTTTCTAAGTAGATCAGGTAAAATAATTACCCTACTGTGGTACTACTCTACACTATACAACTATATAAAACTTTGTTTCAAGGTCTTACTTTTCAACACTGAATAAACTACAGATTGCCTTTTCTTTTCATTCTATACTCTAAATATTCCATGTTTTCAATGCATTGTTCAAGTTTTGATTATATGTATGCAACTTGCTGTGCATAACTTGCAATTCTACTATCCTTATACCATATACACAAAAATAAACACCTCTAAATAACTCTTACTAACTCTAAAGCTTGAATGTGATCAAATGAGACTCCGCCAAAAAAGAGATTATGGCACATCCCTGAATAAATATGAGGGAAAGCAGCTGTTACATTTTATCTTCCATTGATGGAAAGACGTTCTTTCACAGACATAAACTTCCAAACTGTTCTCTTTGTAGTGCAGGAGTGGGATGTTCCACATTGTGGAATGAAAAGAATGAAAAGCAAAAACACAAACCACCAGATATAGGTTTTTTTAATTCAGAGAGGGAAGAACTGCTCAGGCGAGACAACAGTAAAACATGAAACTGTAAAACAAAATTTTAAACTGTTTCTGGGCATGGGGGGCATGCCTCCTGGGGTCGACGACGAAGGCTGTAGCAGAGGTCCAGAAAAGTAAACAGCTGGCATAGAGGGACCCGGAGGAGGGAAGGCTGAGGGTTTTGGTTGGAGCAGCTTGAGTGTTGAAAACTGATGGCAGTGGAGACTGCTGTCGTGAAGCCACCTGGGAAGGAGCTGAAGGCTGATACTGACTCTAAGGTTGGGGAAATGAAAACAATCACAAAATGTTTTAAAAGAAAAGATCCATAATTAGAAGATAATCTAACAAAATATATCAATGATTTAATGCTTTCAGTTGCTAATAAATTTATACCATCATTTGTGCTTTTGGTGCATGCGTCTAAGCAGCAGGAGAGGGCTTGGCTGTGGACACCACTCCGTTGAAAGAGTTTGGAATAGCGATGTGCAGAGAGCTCAGTATTTGTATTTATTTGTATCTATATTTGTTGAGGCAGGAAAATGATTTGTATTCAAATAAAATTGGTAATAGGTTTAAAAATCAGTTTTTTGTTTTTATTACGCTTTTAATTTTAGAAAATTAAAGTGTTACAATAAGTGTTCATGAATAAACAAGCTTATGAAGGAGGTCCCCACACTGGGTATCAAACTTGAGTCTCACAGATCATAGATGACTATGCTGACTACTGAGCTAAAACCTAGCATATTGCCACAGTGCAGATAGACCTCTAGGTATTTATATACCCATAGTACAAAGACAGCACAGTGTGTTATGTGTACGGAAGAACTTCAAAGGCAAGTATTGCTTTGCACTTTTCATTTATTGCCTATTTTTTATCTCCTTTGTGGAAAGGAGAAGGGGAACACCAGGTTATGGAGAGTCCCTTGAGAGTACTTGCGCGTGTCAGTAGCTCAGCTTTATCTCTGGGGAACACCCCCAACTCCAGGAGTGATGTCCAAATTAGAAAATGTGCGTGATGTAGCAGGTGGATGTGACTCCCCTTGTTGAGACCTGCTAATAGACATAACAGCGGAGCAGAGGAGAGAGACTGAAATAGCGATGTAACCGACCTGCGTATTTTCCGTTTTTTTTTCTTCCTGAAAACAAATAATTAAAAAAATATTTGTACGAAATAAATATTTGTAAAAAACCCGCTATTTGTGCTTTTTCGAATAACATATTCCGATTCGGGCCCACCCCTAGTTTGGAGGCAGCTGTACAGCCTCTCTCAGTGTCATGATCCCAGGCTGGGGAGACAAAATGGAGCACAAACAAATGTCTTTATACAATCCAGAGAGAGAAAAATTATTGGAATTACAGATTTAAAAATGTTGAAAACAGCAGGAGGGTTAAGGTGAGAGCAGGGGGATAAGCTCAGACAGAAATGTTATTCAGCAAGCCAAGTCACAGCAAGATCAATGTGCGCTTTACTTGTGAGCAACCTCCTGCATAGATGGGCAAAGATGTAAAATATTTTTTTCACAGACATTTACTGTATTATTTTACATGTTTTTTTTCGTTTTTTTTTACATTAAGTGTAAATGCCATAGAAACACAGTAAATTATTTTTATTAAAAATATTAACCATAAAATAAAGGCTGTAATCTGTAAATTAATATAACGGAATATTATAGATTTTTTAACAGGATTATTCAATTGCTTAATGGTCTGGAATGTTAAATTACATTGAATTCTATGTAAAAATACAAAGTATACACATCCTATTGCTGAATGTAAAATGAAGGCAACTTTTGTTATTTTTACAGCAAAACTTTAAATTTAATGTAAAAAAAAAGGTAAAAATAAATTAAATTAATTGTATAACAACAGTAAAAAGTCTGGCAGCAAAAGTTGCCAAACACTTACTGTAATATGACAGTAAAAAAAAACTTTAGTTAATTTACAGAGATTTTTTCAAAAAAAAACAGATATTTACTGTGGACATTGTCTGCATTTTTACAGTCCAACTGTTGTAGAATAAATAAAAATTGTCATTATAAAACAGCTCTAGACTGTTAAACAAATGCACAAAAAATGAAAAATATTGCAGAAATATCTTCAAATTACCTAATTTAAATAAAGGCTTTTTTTACAGTATTATTTTGTAAATCCAAAGGATTATCCAATTCATCCATAAGAATGCCCTATCAAAGTACAAATTTCTGGATGTAAAACACAAAAAAAAACCAATGTAAAATTACATTTAAATTACCCGATTTAATACCCATTAATGTGTCTTGAGAGCTTTAGGCTTTTATTTTATGTGATTATCCAATCTATTAACAATAAATTCCCGGTAAATATTGGTTTTTATACTGTACAAAAAATGAGATCATGTTATAATAGCGTACAAAAACAATGTTAATAATCATTACTTTACATAAAAAGTATTTGACAGTAATTAAAAACAACTATCCAATACATCTACAGACTCTTCTCATTATTGTATGTGATTTACTGTATATAAACAGTATTTGACAGTAATTAAAAGCAACTATCCAATACATCTACAGACTCTTCCCATTAATGTATGTGATTTACTGTATATAAACGGTATTTGACAGTAATTACAAGCAACTATCCAATACATCTACAGACTCTTCCCATTAATGTATGTGATTTACTGTAAATAAACAGTATTTGACAGTAATTACAAGCAACTATCCAATACATCTACAGACTCTTCCCATTAATGTATGTGATTTAATGTAAATAAACAGTATTTCACAGTAATTACAAGCAACTATCCAATACATCTACAGACTCTTCCCATTAATGTATGTGATTTACTGTAAATAAACAGTATTTCACAGTAATTACAAGCAACTATCCAATATATCCATGAGACTCTTCTTCAGAGGGATATTTTTTATTTATGTGTGTACACTGCCACCTAAGTCAAAAAAGTATTGGAATGCCTGAATGCACCACCACATCATTCTTCAAAAACTGCCACTTATAGGATATTTGAGACTAAAAAGAGCTATATATTTAAAAATCAAATGGTCATAAAATGTGTGTTTGTTGTATTCTATGTTCCATCCTGGTTATTGTGACTTATTGTGACATTTACAATTATGTCCCTTGCCTGTTTGTAATGTATGTAGACATGAATAAATCACAGATGTTGGTATAGTGGTCTGACAACTTGTATTTAGCTTAGCAGTTATGTGAAGAGGTACTGAGACAGGTAGGACCAGCCATACACATTCTAGTAGAAACTACAATGCTGTAATCTTTTGCAAGTATATTTATTGTTATAACAACAATAATAACAACATTATTCCAATTGTAGGAATGCATAAAACAAAAAAGATTGCATTTACACCAAAATGTACTCTAAAATCACTTCTCAACATTATTAACTGCACACAAAACTTTGGTGCTTCTATTAGGTCACCTTATATTGTTTGCATTCCTATTTAACAAGTTAACCTTCCAAAAAGGTCTAAATCAAGTGAATTTTTTTTTCAGGGAGACAGACACCTGTTGAACCCACACAGAGACTTGGTGTAAAGACAGTGAAACACCCTAACAAAAAATTTAAAAACATCATGTAAAAAGTTAAAACTTGGCAGCACAGATGCTTAAAAAACATCTTAAGCAAACTCTATGTGAACGACAAAAGTGAACACATTGCAACATATGGCAGAGTCTTTGAACCAGCTAACAGTTTAAAACAATAGAAAATGAAAAGGAAAAAAAAGCACAAAAAAGATGTGCTGTATTAAAATTGGTATCTATGGAGCAATAACCACGACCCTTGAACCCACTTTCTTCCAGTGCTGGTGTATCTGGTTTCTCTTTGTTTATTCCTCCAGTCCTGATGTATCTGGATTTTCTGTAATACACACAAACAGAAAGACAAAGGACACAATAATCTAGCAAAAATTATAAATAAGAGAAACTGAGCAATGGCTTGTTACCTTGATAACTAACATCATCATTATAAACATAGTGTTGAGTGTAGGTGCGATTAGGTGGATTAAGCATAAAGCTCAATCAATCGTCATAAGGCTGGTTAGCTAAAATTATGAAAAATAGCATAACACCAGCATCTGCTAAGCTAATGAAGTTGACAAAGAAAACACATCTGAAAACTCTACTCACACATAGCTTGTGTATTCACAACAGCAGATGTTCCATGACAAATAAAATCAAACAAAAGAAATTTCCTTTAGATTAAGTTTTCCTATCAAAACCCTGGAGTTACTCATAACTAGGTTAACATTAGCTAACATATAACTAAGAGGCAATAGCCAGGTACTGACTAGCCACTAATGAAATCACTAAATGCCTAGGAGTCACTGTGACACAATGCCCAGGCAATGATAAAAAAACCTAGGCAATAGGTCCTACCACTCCTGCTGCAAATCTGTCTATTCATGAGCTCTTTGAGTGGGAGAACACAGCCTAACCAGAGCCTGCTCTGCTTTAACAAATACTAGAAGACAAGATTACATCAGCCCTGTTTTAGCCTCTCTTCACTGATTACCAGTAAGTTTCGCAATTAAGTTCTAAGAGTTTACTGATCTTAATGTAAATCATGAAATTGCAAATGCCAGGTAAAAAGGTCTTCATCCTGCTACATTGTCTCCTTTTTGGATTTATGATAAAAAGGTACATGAAATCAATCACAAGTAATCAAATGAATGAACAACAAACAACTTACCAGTCATTCCATCCAGTCATGCTCTGATATCTTCAATATCAGTGACAGGACCTTGGGATTGATTGCCAGACTCTTCTTCTTGGCTTGTTTCTGTATCCCTTGTCCGGATTGATCTTGAAGATGCATCTGTTGGTAGACGAGTGGTACATAAAAGACTTGACATTGTCAAATGGTGTACATTTACACAATTCTGTTCATTCTCCCATTGGAGGGCCTTGGCCGTATACCTTGATGATGCTGTAACCTAGGGTGTACTGCCTTAAATGAATGTTTCAAAAAAATGGGCTTTTGTTCCTCTAGATCCTAGTGCATAGGAACAGTGCCTTGATTTATTTTGCTCTACTTGCAATAGGCAATCAGAACCACACTTTTGACTTCAGAAGGGCTAGCACAAGTTAATATGATCATGTACTAAAAACGGATGGTGGTCTTGCCACTTAAAGATCACTAAATAAGTAAACAATATTTTAACCTGTTAAGCCTGAAGATTTAAGTCTCCACCTTGCCATTTGTTACCAGGACAACCATGGGAACAAATACAATACAAAGGCCATTTGTTACCCTCAGGTTTCCATGGTCAGCCCCACACTCCTATGCAGAGCTGCCTCCGCAAACAAAATAGTTTGAAAGAAAATGTGTCAATAACAATAAGAATTGCGTATACAGAGTATCATAATTAACCAAATATTAAGCTTGTCTGAACATTTATGAGTTAAGCACTGATGTAGTTATCAGAAAAGTAAACAGACTATCTTTTCTGCGTAAGGAAACCATAACCTTTATGGCTGTGTTCATTGCTATTTCCATGAAAACAGTGAATAAACAAGGCTGCAAAGAAACGTGAAGTGAAATTATTTTTTTTCCAACTCATTTTCGGTTCCTAGTAATCAAATAGATGAAAAATATTGGGGTAACCCTAACATTATATTATTTATTCAATATGTTAGGAGGAAAATATATGAGTATAGGTAGCACCGGCTAGTTTACTTCCTCTTTGGGCAAAGATGTTTGACAGTGGAATGTTGTCCAACTTTCTGCGTAGGAGCGTGGGTCAGCCCAATAACAAGTGGCAAATTAACATCTTCAACCTTTTTGCAAGAATGTGTCCCAAAAATTATTTTTTGGGAATAACCTACTGGTTGACATTAAAAAATGTTATTTGAACTTACTTACTGGCTAGTGCTCCGAGCCTTCTGAATCAACAAATAACTGTATTCTGACCATCTTAAAAGAATTCAGTCGCAAAACAGCATTTGATAGAACGTGATTCGGTCGTACAAATATGTCTATGAAGTTGGACAAAGCGTCTTCCTCATAGAGATATCATTTTTGCAGCATCTAGCTTTGGATGAGTGCAACGTCATTTTCACGTCACTCTGTCCTTTAAGTTAGTTTCCTATTGCAAGTAAAACAGAAACTGTCAAGACCCTACTGCAATGCCCTAGGCTTTGGATTGCTACAAAGCCTGCACCTTTACAGCCAACATTTGTTTACTAATGTGGGAGCTCCACATGTAATGCTATAGAAAAAAATTAATATGATAATATTTACAATTACCTTTGAAGGAACTCCATTGTTGCCCCAAGCTCTACAGGGTAGTCGATGTTGAGGGCTTCTTTGAAAGTCAGGACTCGGTCATTAACCACCACCTGGTCCACTGCTACCATGAAGGCCGATGCAGTCAGCGGGCTCTCTCCTGTGAAGATAACACACACACACACACACACACACACACACAGAGACACACACACACACACAGACAGACAGACAGACAAGAGACGGAGAGAGAAAAAAGAGACTAAGTTTACCAGTTATATTTTTGGTTATAATACTGGCTGTGATTCAAGCCAGGCTGCTTGAGGACTTTGCAAGTCAGCTAATGGATATGTATCAATGACACTACTGGCAAGTTACACTACTGGAATTTAAAAGAACGGAAAACTTGTCATCTATCATTAAAATGAAATTCATGTCACCTACTCATCCCCATGTCAGTCAAAACATCATTGAGGTTTGTGTGTCCATGTAACACATACCAAGTTAGCTAGCACAGCTCCAACTCAGCCTTCTCCCAAGTAATGTGCTGGAAAAGTTATAATGGCATCCTTTGTAATCCTAAATTCACACCTCATCCCTGGCCATCCCTGGATTGTGAGGTTATACCATCTTATCAGCAATACCCAAAAAGAAATAACCCTTTAAAGAGTTAGTTTTTCAATTAATTAATTTGCATTTGTTATTTTTATATATTTGTATACTTTATACTTTTAAGTTGTTTACATTCATCACATTTTATTTATCTTATTTCTTTAATAATAAACTATGCATTTTTATTGTAACCAATGAGTTTATTACATTTGTTTTTTGCTGTTAATATAAATGTGTCAAAATAAAAATGTTTAGATTCTATAAATACTTTTTGATTAATATCTGATGATTTAATAGGTAAAAGGGCCCCTTGGGATTTTCTGCCTGGCTGCCTATGATTATTACAGGTGCTGGTGATATGAACATGCCACTTGTTTAATCCAGATAAGAGATAAATACTACTGTACAATATCTGCACTTGTTAATCAGATATCTATTCCACATAGAAGTGGGGATTGTGCTATTGGTGACATCAGTCATAGGCCTCAATGTCATCCCCAAATCATAACATACATTGGCTTATCATAATAATCATAATTATTTTTGCTGTTATTATAATAATGTGTAGCATACTTGTCTTGCAAGCTTATTTCATTATAGCAGAGCTATAGCTTTCATGAAGTCAGCTTATTATTATTATTATTTCAAAGTAGCCTACCATTTGGTAAAAAGCCTCATCAGCTCTTTGAAAGGCTTGTTATAGATCCAAGACCACAAATACTTGCACAGGTTTAGTTACAGGTCAGAGCATTATTTATTATAATAAAGCTCAGGAACCTGAAGATTGTAATACATTAGATGGTAATGGTAATTGTTGCTTTGTCCAAAAATTACAATCACACTGTGTAAAGATGCATGTCCCTTATCCAGTCACTTCATGCTAGTCTCCTCAGATTAAAACAAGCCTGTAAATTGGTATTTTGTTGGTTTACCATCGCAGGGATTGCCTAACACCTTTCAGTTTCTTCTGCAGAACAAAGTCCATGACTTTAACAGCCTTAAACTTGGTCAGAACCTGTTTTTTGTTCTGTATCCAAAAACATCCAAGCTAATTGTCTTATTATATTAGTATATGCTATAATGTATGATATACTACATATTTCAGATTAGTCATTTTGAGATTGTAAATGAGCTCAGAAAAAGGTCTTATTAATTTGTCATTCTTAATGTTAGCCTACTGGAAAATGCAAAATAGGAGACTGACCATCAACAGTTATGTGTACACATGTAGCCTATTAATTTATGTTTTAGCCTATTAGTAGAATATTATGGCAATGCACGCTGTGTGTGTGCACAACACATTGTGGCCACCTCTAGACATCCCTTGGCCACCCCTGGGCAACCATAGTTAAAAATCCCTAGAACTGCCCCTGGTTATGAGGATGTACAAAACTTAATGGAATTTCAACTGACAGCGGTGAGTTGATAATGACAGGATTTTAATTTTTTCTGAAATTCCAAAATAGAATTCCTAGAAAAGTTTTCAAAAAAACTTGCACATGAAAGGGTTAAAATACTATCACTTACCACACAGCACTATGCATGGGGTTGTGGGAAGATGCTGTGTGTTCACTTCCGTTGAAACACAAGTATCATCAACATTAAAGAACATCTTGTTCTGATCTTCCTTGAAGTGGGCCAAAAGCATCAACACAGCCCCACAGGAATCTTCACGTGCAGCCTGTATTTGAGGTAGTAGTTGTGCTGCACGACTTCCTCTTTCCAGTTGCTGAAACTTGAAATATCCCAGGACTCTTCTGAATTTGTTATTCATGCCCTCTTCAAATTCTTCATTTATATGGACACCTGTTAGTTGACTGAAATGAGCCTTCAATCCAGTAGTGTGGAAATGGTAGGGCCATTCTTCTTTCAAGGTCTGTGTGTCTTTTTCATTTAGAACATCTCTTCTCTGGGAGGCAAATGTGTTCCTCATCAATGTCTCCATTTTCTTCTCGTCTTTCTCGCTTTCCTCAAACATTTTCTGTAGTTCCTCTTTCATCTTTCTCTGCGCTTCAACATCTGCAGGCAGTTGCGGTTCTGGGTTAACACATCCATATGCATCCTTCCTTCGTCTCTTCTTACTGTTGTCACCACTGCTGGCCTGAGTCATCTTTGGTGGCTCCACCCTTTTGTAGTTTTCCACTCTGCTTTGTAGTTGTTTTGTGATGGAATCGTAGCCACTACCTACTATTTGGTCTTCAATCACATCCTTGAAGGATTTTGGATAGGCCAACACCATCTTGCAGGCAATTTCACTCAGGTGCTTCTTTCCAGGATTTCTGCAGACAACCAGGATTTCTGCAGTAATCAACCTGATGATCTGTCTTCTATCCCTCGCAGTAGGCCATTCTTTCTTCTCCAGAGTATTCTTTATATGCGAAGGCATTATGTTCCATGGGATTTTGAAGTTGAAGTGCCAGTTGTTGTCGAGTACTGGTGTTCCCATCTCACTGCTACTTGAGTGTTCAGTGGTGGTGGCCATTTCATCTGTATCATGTGGACCTGAAATACAGTGGGCCATATTTATTAGCACAGGTATTTGAAATTGGTTATTTTGCCTCTGAGCCAATCAAATTTGCATTTCAAATGAATGATGACTATGGAGGTCAAAGTCCAGAATGTCTGCTTTCATTTCATGTGTCATTTTTTTACCATACGGTGAACTATTTAACAATAGTGCCATTCAACATGTCAACTCTCCCAATTTCAAAGAAAAAGAAAAAGAAAATATTATTCAGGGGGGCCTAGATACAATCCATAGATGATGTCTGAGTGACGCATGTAAATTATTTTCCCTAGCCCTCCATAGGGTGCCTACTGTCATTGGTCACTTTCCCCCTTCAAATGC
Organism: Scomberomorus guttatus; assembly: GCA_038419695.1. NCBI lineage: Eukaryota > Metazoa > Chordata > Actinopteri > Scombriformes > Scombridae > Scomberomorus > Scomberomorus guttatus. The sequence continues at coordinate 1,400,754 of CM076449.1, forward strand.
CCATAGCTTTATCAAGTGTATAGCCAAATTTTGCTACTGCATTACTTTCAAAATAGAATATTTTCCTAGGCCATAACCCTATGTAAAAGGTTTTAGCAATGCCCAACGTTTGGCTGCTAAAGCTGCATAAAGTGTTAGCATTAACAGCAAGAGCAGTTGTGGGCCAGGTGTGGACTGCATTGCGCTGCCGCTGGCCCGTCTCTCTACGGCACTTGGCACCTACATTCACTAATTTAACGAAACCTTGAACATCCCCTACAGTTATACAAGTATACATGGTAAATGTATGCACGTTCATTTGTGTCAGAGCAACGTCTTGGAGTGGACGATTGGGGTGATGAGAAGCTTGCAGGTGAGCCTTGGCAAGAGTTGAACAACTGGAAATCAATGGTAAATGGTAATGGTAAATGGACTGTACTTGTATAGCGCCTTTCTAGTCATCTGACTACTCAAAGCGCTTTTTACACTACGAGTCAATTCACCCATTCACACACATTCATACACTGAATGGGTACAGGGGCTACCCTACAAGGTCCCAACCTGCCCATCAGAGGAAAGCTAACCATTCGCACACATTCACACACTGATGGCGCAGCATCAGGAGCAATTTGGGGTTCAGTATCTTGCCCAAGGATACTTCGACATGCGGACTAGAGGAGTCGGGAATCGAACCGCCAATCTTCCGATTATTAGACGACCCGCTCTACCTCCTGAGCCACAGCCGCCGAAATCAATCATTGCATCTCTCTCGCAATCGCTGCTCTGGCCTGTAGAGAGTCCTAAATGGCAGAGAAAATTGAGAAAATTCATTTTTGCATGTAGTCAAAACAACAGGCACAAAGGAGTAACTTATATTATTGGGTGCTTGCACTGACCACCACTTCTGGAAGTATATTACTGAGTGTGAGCATGGTTGAATGTTAATTAACACAAAGAAGACAGCAAGAATGAGTCCACAAAATGAAACTGTTAAAAAATGAACATTAAATCATCGGGTGCTTTAATGGCGCTTGGACGATTTAGTGGCACACGCTATATATGAAACACTACAGTGTAATTTCACATCAAAATATTTGTTAGATTTCTCAGCAAAATAATAAGTGACAGGGGTAAAAATGTGCTGTATGTACCCTCTAGTTATCATTTCCCTCATAATAGATCACAATGTGACTATTCTTAGCCATAAATATGAATGTCATGGGATGAGATTTTGATGGTACGATTATAGTCTGGGATGAATTACTGTTCTGGATTTGCGCCTTATAGTGATAATATAATGTTAGACATAATGTTAACTAGTTCTGATATCACAATCAGGAGTTGGGCTTTCAGTTAAAATGATTGCACAAACATGATTAACATTACTCATGCTATAAATGTATTTTTCTTGTTAGTTTGTTTTTCCCCACCCCTAAGGGTCTGTGATCTGCTCATATCTATCTTTGCTGTCATGTGTGTTTTGTATTATATTCTTTTCTTGAAAATCAATAAAATATTGAGTTAAAAAAAAACCTTTAGTATACAATACCGTGCATTTGATAGAATAATTTTTTTATACCTTGTGTGAATGAAAACCTTATAGACTAATGTTTTTCAGGCCAACTATGGGCCAGGGCAAACTGTGAGGTTGAGACAATGCGCTGAAGTTGCAATGTCTGCTCACTCTATGTCAAGTTAATTAAAAGGGATAATTTAGATTTTTTTAAGTGGGATTGTATGACATACTTATCCATAGTAAGTGTATTACCTGCAGTAGATGGAAGCCTGCACCTCCCCAGTTTGGCGAAGCAGTCAAGAGTACCGGCATGGAAGTTAAGTAATGTACTGCTGTGAATGGGGCCAGCAGCAAAATATATTTTAGCCACCTAAATGCAGGTAATACGCTGAATATGGATAAGTATCTCATACAACCCCACTTCAAAGAATCCTAACTATCCCTTTAAGGCAGCAGCTAATTAAGCAATCAGCACAGGGAACCTCCCCTCTGGTTGCAACAGACCTCTCAAGTGTTACCATCATTTTGAAGAAGAAAATAATACAATTGTTTTACTTACTTCTGACATTGTTAAAAATTCTTGGAATGGACACGGATGACAAGGACCTTGCAGGCGAGCCTGGGTAAGAGTTACTGACCACAGACAAATCTCTTTCCGCTTCTAAACTGCAGTTCTGGGCTGAGTAACCTAAACAACAGTATAACACATCACTTTGACATCAATATAATTTAAGACATGCACAAATGGAGTGGCAGTCATTGTTTTACTTACTTTTGACACAAGCAAGAAGCTTTCTCAATTCTACTTTCTTCAGGATACCTTCGAGGTCATCTGGTTCCACAAAGTTTAAATCTTCCACAGTATTCACACCAAGGCTTTTGAGTTTATCCAGTAAAGGCTGCTGTCTAAAGCCTGGAAGCACTGCTGTTATGAAACTGGCCAGGTCACCCATGACTAAAAAGAAAGATAAAAATCCATCAAACTTCCATACACAGCCTTCAATAGGGCCCCATGAAATCCATTTTAATTTTTTCCAAATTCTGTGTTTTCCGTTTTAATTTTACTGAATTCTGTGTTTTACGATTTAGGCATATTTTGTCACCAAAAAGAGTGTCGAATCATATGGGTAATGAATAAAATTTCAACAATTTCAGGTATTTGTAGTCCTGTATACAAGACTACACAGCTTGAGCCCAGATTTTGCTATCAAGTGAACTCGCTTATCAGTAGAGTGACTAAAAAGATAGCATAACATTTGACAGTAAATATGAGAGCCAGGGGTGGGTAATCAGACAATTTTAGATTGTGATCGATCTTGAAGGCGTCCACAATCTACTTTTCAGGTGAATCATAGAGATTGCGGTATTTAATGTCCTCTTTTCCAAACTTCAAATAACCTTACTGACTAGTAGATCCACGCTATGTGTCATGAACAAACCAATGGAGTGATGTAGCCAACTAGATGGCTATGCTGATTGGAGAAATAACTTCATGTGGCTCTTTCTTGGGTGATGTATTGTAAACAATGCAACATGAGTTATAGCTAACAGCATGGTGGATGAGGAGCTTGTGCCAAAAAATAACTCATCAGTTTTATATTTGAGTTGTGAGTACTTGTGTTATTAGTAAAAGTGTTATTTTATGATTATGTTATCTTTTGGCTTCTGTTTACAACTTCAAATTAAACTCAGGCTTTAATCACCATTTTGAAACCTGTGTAGTATCTTTAATGCAATATTGTATTTTAATGGTGCAAAAGGACAAAGTCATAGGCTATTTCAAGTCTGACTATAGTCTACAGGACATTTCAAAATTTAGAGAAAAGATCCCAATTTAGAGCATGGATCTTCATAATAAATTTTGGTATTTTCTGGCCAGATGGCCCACCCATAAGAGGAAGGTAGTTCAACGTGAAAAATATTTTATTGGGTAACCTGCAGTCGCAGTGGCTCAGGAGGTAGAGCTGTCCTCTGGTACCCTGAAGGTTGTTGGTTTGATCCCATCTCCTCATGGCAGTGTGTGGAAGTGTTCTTGAGCAAGACAATGAACTCTTATCTGCTCCTGACGAGGTTGGTGCTTTGCACGGTTGCTTGTTTTAGTGAATGGGTGAATGTGAGGTATAAGTTGTGAAATGCTTTGGATTAAAGAGCTATATATGCCTACTGTAAATGCAGTGAATTTACTGTGCAAACTGTGTCACATATGCCCGAGTGTCTCAAAAAATGATTGCAATGACAAGGCTGTTCAATGAAGGACACACTTTGGATTTTATAATCTCCCAGGGAGAAAGGAGCTTGAAAACAATGAAGTATTTTGGGAATACAACATGAAGACTGAAATTGTATGCTTTCACCCACAGACGAATAAGTGTAACCATTAGCTAACATTCCAGTCAACCAACGCACCCTGCACCAACTTTTCTCAACTTCCAGCCAACTCTGAACGTCGTTTTTTTAGAATATGTTTATAAATACAGTTGTTTCCACATCCAACTTGCTATTTATCAAAAGATGATTACATTTTTTTCTTTGAGACGTATTAAACTGTCTTGCAATTTGACTTTGGTATGCGGCAATCTAGAATCTAATCTGTGTATTGAATCGAATCGTGACCCTAAGAATCGAGATTGAATCGAATTGTGAGATTCCTAAAGATTCCCACCGCTAACTAATAAGTAATCCCAGTAAGTCTAAGTTGCTTAAATGTCCAGTGTGTAGAATGTAGTGGCATCTAGCGGAACGGACTTGGCAGAAATGTAATATAATATTCATAAATATGTTTTAATTAGTGTATAATCCCATGAAAATAAGAATCATGTTTTCGTTACCTTAGAATGAGCCCTTTATATCTACATGTTGCACTGCCATGTTTCTACAGTAGCCCAGAACGCACAAACCAAACACTGGCTCTAGAGAGGGCCTTTCACGAGTTTCATGGCCACCGTAGGTTCTCCTACACGCTTGGAAGGGGAGGGGTATTCAGTTGGTTGCAATCTGCAACGTCATGGCTAGATGTCACTAAATCTTACACACACACTCTTAAGTCATTATGCTACTGATCCAGTACACTGTGTTTAAGGGACAGGACTGTCATTCCACACAGACTATATGCAGCTAGTGGATAAAAGTCCAAACACTGTTCAGCATTGATGCAAACCATTTGCCGAGCTGCTTCTCCCACATTGTAGAGGCCATACTCTGCCAGATAGGATGAGGAGTGCGGTGTCACCAGGAAGTACACATACTTGTTTTCCTTCATCAGAATGAGCTCAATTTGTCCAAATTCCACCGAGTCATCATTCTTAATGCATAGAAAGGAGCCCTTCCTATACAGGGTACCTCTCCACTGCACTTCTGTGGACACCAACTCAGGATGAGGGAGTGAGCTTGCCTCAACTGCATCGCACACTTTGTCACTGTACAACTCAGTGTGGTAAGGAGACGAGTTTTTGACTTGCAAAGTTGCAGCAAAGAAAGAGCTGGAGTTCAGATATGACTGAAGCAGCTGATGGTTGTTTGCAAGTGTCTGGCAAACATTTTTGAAGTTTTGTGTCCTCCTTATGCATCTTTTGAAGTACGCGTGTTTGCTCTCAAACCTCATTGTTCACAACCGTATGAGTGGACCAAGTTTCAGGATCAATGAGGGATAGTGGAGGAGGTAGTGATGTTTTGGTTTGAGTTTCTCCATGGGAAAGAGTTCTTTCCTGGTTTCAAGATAATCTTGAATCTGAACATTGAGGAAACTAACTTGGGGGACAGATATCTTAGGGGCACAGACTAACTCAACAAGCTCCTTCAGCAAGATCAGTAGCTGCCACACCGGGTCCTTAGTATCTGAGATTTTATCACCAACAACCACTGGTAGAAGTCTCAAAAGACACCAGTTCTGAGCAGCCTGCCCACCAATCTTAGTACCACTTCCACTTACTTCAGAAGGAGCAGAACCAGCATCAGAACCCTCATACCTGAACTGTGTGATTCGTCTATTTAGCTGTGTGTATGTGAACCATTTCTTTACCTTTACAAAGTATCTCATGTAAAGGGCAAGGTCATAGGCAACTATGCCTTCAAATAGGTCATGGCCTATGCATGGTGGGAGCCCAGGCTGGCATACATGGAAATACTCAAGAGCGTTGAAAACAGAGTCAAACTTGAGTCCATTTACATTTGTCGCCTCAGAGTCCTGTAGTTGTTGCACTGCCTCCTTGTAGGTCTCAACTGTTCTTACAGGAAACCGGTCTGTCACATTGTCCATTTCATTTGTAGGCACAAAGCAATACCTGCAGCAGTGACTAGCAGTACTGAAATTTTCAGTAAAGCCACCAATGTCACCAACAATACATAGGACTGTCGCCTGCACCACCTGGCCAGATGAAGTGACCAATCCATTTCTCTCTCTCTTCTCTTATATCTGAAAGCATCCTTGCAAACAACTTGTCATGTGCAAAGTATTTAAAGTCTCTCTCAGGGCACAGAAGCAAAAGCTGCAAGTTGTCAACACTGGAACGATGGAATGACTCAAAGTTGGCAAGTGTAAAGTAAACACCTAGTATTTTGTGCTTTCTCTTTGATGATCCAAGAGGGTTCACTACCTCAAATGCGTCCTGGTACAAGATGATCTTTAAGCTTATACCTGGTTCAATAAATAAGTCATTGGACTTGAAAACGGATCCATCACAAACATCAGTGAACACATTAGTAGAAGCAGCATTATTTTGTGACACACTCTTGCCACACAACAGGGTCTTCTAACATGGCTTTTAAAGTATCTTGAAGGGGGATATACTGTGCGTAGCGCTCCCTTCTATTCTCATCTATGCCAAGATAAATAGCCTGTGGGTGCACATATGAAAAGTTCTCTTTGAAGAACTGCTTTCTTTTGTACTCAGTGGAAAGATGAGAGCTGCAAGAAGAATGCAAATCTGCTCCTCCTAAACAACTCAAAACAGCATCAATGTCAGTCTCAGACAGGTTTCTTTTTAGCTTTCAGTACCTCCTTGAATTCCTTCTTAGTGTGCTGATGACAAATGTCATTCAAAGTGTTCATTTCTTCAAGAATCATCTGTATAGTTGATGATGGAACAAGGTATTTAGCCTGCAGTTGCATGTAAAACATGCATAGATTTTTTAGATACAGGCCTCTCATTTCAGTGTCATCTGGCATGTTGTCAAATCCACTTGCTCCATGACCGACATCTGCATGACTTTCAACCTCAGCAGAAGCCTGAGTAGACTCTGATTGTGCAGAATAAGTCGGAGTTGCATACAGTTCTGTTTCATGCTTATGAGCTCTTCAGATATGGGCAGTGAATGATGATCTCACCTTATAAGTTTTGCCACAATTTGCAAATGGCCATTTTATTGTCTCATTTTTGGACACGTGTGATCTCAAATGTGCAATGAGATCACTGAGATCGGTACATTGTTTCTGACAACTTGAGGTCTCACATTTGAATGAACCTCCCAGGTCATTTCTTTGTGAAGCAGAGGTGGTCCTGTGGTTACGGTAAATATGTGCTTTAAAAGCACTGAACTTCAGAAACTGACGTTTGCAGTCAGCAAAACAACAAGGGTACTGACTATTTGCTTCATGTCTATGTAATATTTGATGATCAACATAACTTTTAACCGTTTTCAAAGACAGGCCACAGAATCGACATGTAAAAGGACCGGGCATTTTGCCAAAGAATAATTTTCAATGTGACATCTCTGAAGTATTCACCCTATGTCTGTAATATATTAGCTAGGGGTGGTGGAAAAAATGATCTGTTCATAGTATCTAATTCACTTATTCCAATAGGAAATAAAGAAAAAAACAGCAGAAGTGGGAAGTGCGTATAAGGGGAATAGATACAGCCTAAATATTATGTACAGCAGTAAGCCCAAGCTCTCAGTTGAAACACTGTCAAATGTTTTCCATCAAGCACTGCATTAGAATTAAGTGTCCAACACATTAATGTGTTATCCTCTAGGTACAGATAACCGTGTGTATATGAAAATAAGTAAGCTATTGGTTTTGCTAGTGTATTTCAACAAACCTGTCCTAAATCAGCAGGTACATGTGGCAACCAGTGAAGCTAAATCACAATCCACAGAACTGTTGAGAGAAAGAAAAAGAATGTGAAAGCATCGCAATAATACATGTTCAGTAGGCATGAGCTAGATCAAGTTTTTCTCAATATCCAAATTTCATGTTAGTTGATATGCAATAATGTAACTTGAAGTTAATAAATCCCTCTGTCTGTAATTTTCTGTTCTGGCGCAGCTGGTAGTAGTTGCAGTCTCTCAGAAACTTATAGTTAATGTTGGTTAACGGTTATCAGCAGCTTTCTCACACCAGACACATATTAAATTACCGACTTTGTTTCACAATAACCTGCATAAATCAACTTACTAAATAATAACAAGGTGAAAGAAACCGAACGGTTGCCACTTTATGAAAGGCCACAATAAAGTTACTAGCTAACTAGCTAACTTTACCTAACTTAAACTAAAGGAGCAAACAATGTAGCTATTTTAGACACGGTGTTTCGTTTAGATACAGTGTTTGTTACACATAATTGTAATTAGCTCTTGGTAACGTTATCCGAGCACAAAATATGATACGCTAACATTGGTTAATATCAATTTCTCACCACTTTCAGCAGCACCCGAGAAACCACACAGAGCCTTGGTCCAAGCTTCTTCAGGGACAGGGAATCAAGTGCAAAAAGCGTCTAAAAACAACAGAAAAGGGAACAGGTGTTTAACTGGGTGTTTTTAATTGTGTTAACAGATTTTTTAAAAAGAAGAAAAAAAGAAAATGTGACTTCCTAGTAAAAATGTAACTCTGTTCCTTCAGCCCAGTTTCCTCAATAAGCCACTAATGCAGCGGAAAAATGAAAGTTGAGTAAACTTTGAACTCCTGCTGATGATCACAACAATAATCACCATCACTGATGAAACATGCATTTTCATTTACCGTACTTGTCAATAATGGAAAATACGTTTTCATGCCCACAGTTTTTATTTTTGATTAATGAAAATCCCCTTCCTGAATTCATTTAATTGAACCCAACCCTGCCAAGTTAAGTACGATGATTGAAAATGTGAATTTTGCTACTGTGATACCACTCAAAACTCAAAAATAAACCATTCATAGCTCAGCCCTTTTCACCTAAAGATTTGAGGAAACAAAGCCATATCTTCAGTTAAGAGAATACATAAGAGACAAGAGTCAACCTAAATTAGGAGCCTTGGATGTCTGCAGTTCTGTTTTTAGTCCAAAAGTGCATGGCTGCACATGTCCAAGTCTGTGATGTACTCATCAGTGAATATTTATGATTTTACCCCATCCTATTATATGATCATCATGTTTTGGTCTGATGAATGAGTTGACAAACCATGCAGCCACAGTTCATGTCAAACTGTAGGCCCATACATTCATAATAGAGAGAGCCAGGGAGCCGGCATGGAGAGCCAGGCAGGTGAAATTAGAAACACTCTTGATTGGGCAGTAAGTAATCTATTAATATCATGTGCTATATTTCCTCCTATTCGTATTTTTGATTATTATTTTTCTTATTAATATTCTTGTGATTAATATTTGTCTCTTGAGGATGGTTGTTTGTGTTAATGTACATAGACTTGTAGACAATGTTTTATGGAGATTGTGAACATGATGAGGGTACATGCTATTTTTATTGTTTGTTTGTAAATCGGTCAATGTCTGGTTGTTGCAATCACATAATGTTATTTATCTCCTTGGATGGCTTAAATTGTCTTAAATTTTCTTATTATTTTTCTAATTAGTACAGTTTTTTTTGATGATGCCTGTTTGGATGATTTGTAGCAGTGGGTTGTAATCACCAGCAGGTTCCTGGTTGCTGTTTAATTGAGATCACACCTTCAATTGTTCCAGTAAAACATAGCAAATGTAGCATCCATGTTTTTTTTTCCTTATGAAGGTGCAGTACATCATTTATCATTTTTCTTCTCTAAATATTAAGACCCAAAGTGAGTCACAGTCAGTCTATGTTCAACAAAATTCAAGGCCCTCACTGCAGTTCTACTGCTCCCTTAAATCATTAGGTCACTCCACCATTTCTACAGGTCGAAGGGAACAAAGAGCAAAGGGCAGAAAAAAAACTTTACAATGGTGTCCTCTATTTTTTTATTTTTTTATTTTTATGCAATAGATGAGCGATTTGTGAAAGACTGGGGTTTGATGCGAGGACTCAACAGTTCAGCCAAGACTTGAGCTTTGGTAATATGGGTAATATTTCTATGTTTACATTTTTTATGTAAACAGAAAATGTCTCTCTATAGTCTCTGTGCTTCAGACGGAGATCAATAAAGCGCGTGCAGATTCAAACAAATGAGTGTTGTACAATCATTGGATGAATCAAGCTGTGGGGAGACGATCTCGACCAATGAAATTGTTTTTGAGTTCTGGGGGCGGGTCCACCCGGCGTGATTCATCCAATGACTGTGCAGCATTTAGTTGTTTGAATCTACGCGCACTTTGTCGATCTCTGTCTGGAGCACAGAGACTATAGAGAGACAATTTCTCTGGATAATGTAACGCAAGTAATTTCCCAAGCCTGTTGATTCGAGGATGATGATTGATATTCAGCTTTCACCAAAGGTAAGGTAACAAATTTGTTTTTCTTTATATGAGGTTTCGTATAAAAAGAGATATCAACGGAACTTGTCATGAATTGAGCTAACACTAAGGGCAGCAGAAAGGGAAAGTAAGATAGCAGCATCCAACACCAGCTATAACTTGACTAAAGCATTGACGTTGCAAAAGAGTCAGAATTTTAAAATGTATGTCGAGTCAGCAGGGCTAACGTTAGCATTTGCCTTTTGTATATGTTAAATAAGTGTGTGGCATTAGCACCAGTCATCATAACGTTAAATAAGTTACATTTACACATACAGTTGAGGGGTACATGTTTAAGCATCTATTCCGTCCTGCAAACATGTAAATTAAATGAAAGACTGTGGTACGCCGTGACCTGACAAAGACTTTAAATGGCAACAAGTATGCTAGTGTTAATAGGTTTAGTTAGTTAGTTTGACACTGATACTATTAATTAAAGAAACATTAGAACGCCCAGCTTCTCCTACTTACTGCTAGAAGTTAAATACGTTACCGGTAACCTGCCGCCTACCAACTGAGTTAGACACCTATCTATGCCTCCATGTTAGCTATCTGAGCTGGCAAAGTCTGTTTTCCTCTATGGAGAGTGAACCAGACTGGGCAAGGTGTAAAAAACAAATTTACCCCTGCTTAATTTATAGTGTACAACATGACAGTAAAACAATAGAATACGTACTCAGCAGCATATATTAGTTAGTACAACATAAGCTCAGGGCAGCAGTGAAAATCACACGTAGGACACAACTTATTGTATTGAGCATATGAAGTTATTAGTAGAAATCCAACCACTAGACAAGTAGACAGACACATTAAATCCAAAAAGGTTTCAAAAGGATACAAAACTGCAGTTATTCAAGATTTATTTTTATTACATCTCATTATAGGATTGCATACAAATAAGAGAGTAAAATTCCTGGTGTCTGTGTTCCTCGACTTTGCAATAACTAGCAATAATAACAATAAAATAGCAATATAGCAGCACAGTAACAGTAATATAGCATTTCAAAAAGAAACACAATGGAGTAAGTTTTACAGTGTGGTAGTGATATGTGTAGAGTAGTGTGTGTAAAGTGCTGTGTACGTGGGCTTTGCCCTAATAGATGTGCATGTAGATATTTGCGTGTGCTCATTTGCGACTGTGAGTGTATATGTGTGTGTGTGTGTGTGTGTGTGTAATGTGCAGACAGGCAATTGGTGTTCATTGTTCATAAGCCTGGTTGTCTGGTGGAAAAACTATGTCGGAGCCTGCTGGTCCGGGCTTTGAGGCTGCGGTACCGTTTACCAGACAGCAGCAGATGAAACAATCCGTGGTTGGGGTTAGGGTTAGAAATACAGTTGTAATACACTTGGAAAATAATAGAAAAACTCAAAATATGTTTTTAATGTAATGTTAGTATATCAATGTGTCACAAATTTATTTATTTTAATCATGATAATGATTTGGACTTTGCATCCCCCAGCCTCTTCCTGAGTTGTTTTGCATCACTGGCGTAGTTTTCCCAGGCACAGCCTTCACATACGGCCTGTATGGTTATGGCAAGGTTCTGGGCCTCAACATCCCCACGGTCATACCCAGCCTCACCACCCTGCAGGAGGGCGTTCTCAGCCAGGTGAAAGCCAAGTGGAGTTCAAGGAACTGCTGCTAGGTGCTACACTGCATGACCCAGACCTACTATCTGTTTACCAGGTGTGTGCACTGTGCAGTAGCCTTGACTTCTCTGTTGCACTTACACAAGCATGGAAAGTAATTTTAACAATTTTCAGGTCCAGAGAATACTGGACCCAGTAATACCTCCAAGTATTACCGGGAATCTACACAGGAAGCATTTTTGATGTTTTTTTGATAATGCGCATGAGATGCGTGTGCAGGGTTCTAGACTAACCTTTCTACTAGTTGCACAACCAACTTTCTCAGTAGGTGGCCCCACCACAAGATTTGTCTCAGTGTTTTGGGTCACGCATCTGTCACTACAGGTTTTGTATTTGTGACTGTCATGCTGCTTCAAATTTTTGGGAGTTGCCTACAATGTACTGTCACATCAAGTCCTATGGTTTGGGGCCATGGTTTGCGTTGCATACATGTTCATTTAGACATATCGACGGGATAGGAGTCATTTATTTCATTTTAACTGGGATCGGGACAAGGCAAGTTCTGGAGTCAGTCACATGATTGGAACAAGACAGGAGAATGACTCAACAGGTGGTCGAGAGGGGACGAGACAGGAGTAAAAACTCACGTGTGCCAGACCAGCCTGCTCTCTTTACATCATCTGCACCCTTCAGCTCTGCATCTCTACCTCATCATTCTCTTCTCTCCTTATTTTGCTTTTTAAAATAATCAGATGCAGTTCGCAACAAAAGAGTTGTTTCAGCTCTGATCCATGCGTTCTGTTTTCTCGACTGAGGATAACTTTTTTTATTTAGACTATGTAAAGGTATCAGTAGCCTACTAGGGAGGCGCGGAATGTTATTATAGGTTGCAGTTAGACATTCCTGGTATGCTAATAGAAATACTACAAATAATAGAAAGATAAGTAATACCAGTGCAATATGTCAAAATATAATCTTACAATAAAATATATTACATGACTGCATCTTTGTTCTAATGAATCATTTGATTTCCCTGCCACTTGCACTAGTGCCAACAAGTCAAATATGAACTCGCAGTTCCCAAAAAAAAGGTCACATATGCAACCTTTTTACTCGCAGTCTCGAGCCCTGCACGCGTGTGCTGGGATAGAGACAGTCTAATTTTATTTAATACTGCAATCCACCAGGTGCATATTAGGGCTGTCACTTTTCAATTGAACTTGGTTAAATATTAAAGTTCGAACTATAATGATGTGATCGAATTCAAAATGGGAGCATTGCAGATAACGCTTGCCCCACTATTTAGTAATCTGCTCTTCAGATTCACATAGTGTGCCTTGTATTCCAACAGATGGTGTTGTTACGCTGTGCCAGCCTGTCCGCTGAACCCTCATTTAATAGATCAATGGCTAAACCGCACTGTCATGTTGGCACTACTGCATGACATAGGGCTAGGTAGAGAAAGCATGATGAAAAAGGGAGGAAACTCGGATCATCTCAACACCAACGTACCTCAGAAGCGCTGTGTGTAAGCATTTCGGATTTTACTCTATCAATGGCAAAATTATCAATAAAGATAAGCCTGTTTGACGACTTTGCAAGATGCAACTACTTTACAGTAACATTACCACAACAACAAATGGAGTCACCTGTTAGCTTTTCACCCAAGCGAGGCTAAAGAATCAGAGAACCAGCAGCTAATCACACCTCGCCTAACTTCCTATTTTTTGCCTATAAATTACATAATATTAATGTTCTATATAATTCAAACAAATTCCATAGCACTTTGAATTCGTTCAAACTTTATTTTGGGAAAAAGTAGCGTGTATGCTACACGGGAGATGGACTTGCTTTTCTGCTGCACCGTTTCTTTTAAGCTTCAAGTCAATTTTTTCCCAGCCCTGCATGTCAGTGAAGCATGGGTATACATACTTTGACTGCTTTGTAAATAAATTACATATTCAAAATAAAGGAATCCATCCATAATTATGTTAAACTAATTTTGGCCATCTGCACCAAGATTTCAGTTTCCTGATTGAAGCTATTGATAGGCTAGATGATGAGTAATTTTGAGAATTTTCACTGTATTGATGATAGGGATTTTAATCATGTTATTTCAAACTGTACATTCTGCATAATTTAATCATTGTATTGCAAGTCAAAAACTCAAACTCACTCTCGCCTAAAGCTTGTGCAAAATACTGGGTTTTAACTTGTTCCAAATGTAGAGACTACTACATCACTCCAAATTAAGCATCCCTACACAGCATACCAGTCAGTTTTACAAATGGTTTTAAGATTTTGTTGATCACATTTAAAGAACAACTTGATCTGGCCCCAACCTTAATTTCAGACCTTTTTAAACCCTTAACGTCACTGGACTAAAAGAGACAAAGTTTGATCGTGCTTAATTTCTGTTCAAGCGGCAAACTGCACTCCTTTAGAGTGGCAGCCTCATGGCTCCCCTCTGCTGCTGCCCTGAGGGTGGGAGGCAAAGTTGCCATTGTGTGTACATTGAAAACAATACAGGCAACAAAGTTGCCACCTGTTGGTGTGCACTTTTAAGAGCATGATTCATATTTTCTATTTTTGTATTCTCAGGACAAGACTTGGTGAGGCTCACTGCAGAGGATCATAGTCATCATTGGAATTCTGAAAGGAAGTGGGTGACTTTCAATCTGCCATATGAACTTGAAGCTTTTTTTAGCATGCAGATTCACATCTGTATGTTAATACTGATTATGTATTATCTTATTTGTTTGTTACTGGAAGGAATTTAGCTCCTGTTTTTGAATTTAGCCACTATTTCCCAGGCCAAGGAAAGTGCAATCAATATTTGTCAGAGGTGGGGGACTCAAGTCGCATGACTTGACGCGAGTCGCAAATTTGAGGACTTGCGACTTGCTTGACTAACACTGATAAGACTCGACATCACTTTGACTTGGTATTCATGACTTGAGACTTGACTTTGATTTGAGGCAGATGACTCGAAAAGACTTGACAGTTTTTATTTAGCTGAATCACCTATTTGCATTATTGTAGATATTGAGCATGAACAGTTACCGTTTTGAGACATGATAGGGTGACTTCTAGTGCAGTGCACTCAGGCTTTAAAGACAGTGTCTAGCAGGACCTAGAAAGCAATGCAGGACAGGATCGAGCTGAAAGCTTGTTGGAAGGATTCTCCCATACCTGCACTGATTTTCTCTCAAGTTTAATATTACCAGTCCTTTTTCTGATTCAGACAAGACAGCTTATGAATTGACAGCTTTTCATGACAGAGCTTCATCATTCTGTTGGCGGTCCCTCACTAGTTCAAAGTCAATATAACTCAACCACAGCAGAATGGTCTCTACCTCTCTCTAATTAACTGTGTGACAAATGCAATCCTTCAAGATCAGGCAAACAAGATGGTATTTTTCCTTGATGAGGATTACAATTTCAGCATTGTAAATTAATGGATGTATTAGTCTACGCAATCCACAGCAGAAAAAGGTAATCATCAGATAGAATATTATGTTTTGTTGTGCAAGTACCAAATGCGACTAGATTTTCTGGTTGGCGAGTAAATACCAAAATAGTCATGTGTTGCAGCCAGAGACTCAGGCTACACTGGGCTGTAGTATAACTTGCAGTTTCTTTATTTACACACTTTACAACCACAACGAAGCAGTATATGTAGTTTACAGTCCACCAGTATATTTTTGCTGCTGCTAAAACCCACTAGCTTTGTGCTAACTACTTCCTCTTCTACTACGTTAGATCAGATTATTTATTTTTGTTTACTTAATTAATGTGAAGTTAATCTATAAAGTTAATCTACATTTATAATATTCTTTAGTGTTATGTTTATATTCCAAATTTTAGTTCATTTAATAACGCCCCCTCCAAAAAAAACCAACAAAATAAAACAAGGTATGAACTGCACCATGGATTTGGAGAATCGATATACCCCTAATCAATAGTGGTATTTATAAATCCTAACCATAACCATCCCTAGTTGTAGAGATTAACTAACTACGAAACAGGTGCAGTTTTCTCATGGCATGGCTTGCCATTGTACCCCTTTCTCTCATATTTAAAGCGCTTCTTTCATGGTGACTTGACTTGTCTTGCTTGACGTTTAGCAGTGACTTGACTTAACTTGCTTGAGTCTAAACACAGTGACTTAGGACTTGCTTGAGGTTAAGACTTGAGACTTGCTTGTGACTTGCACATGTGTAACTTACTCCCACCTCTGATATTTGTGAACATTAACTACTCTCCCAAAACTACAAACCAGAGAAGTAAGACTCAAATTTGTGGAGCTGCTTCATAGACAATGAATGTGAAACCAATTTTGTAGATATTTTTTTAATACCCAGCTTTATTCTATTCTATACTGAGCTTTATGCTATAGTAGGATTTCATCTCTCAATCAGAAAATGTACCTGTATACTCAGAACATCCCCCTGGGTTTTCTCAGTGTCATCTATAAAATTTTTCTCAATTCATTGTTTTTGGAAAAGCTCCAGACATTATATCAGATGACATCACAAATTTGAATTTTAGCAAAATAATTTTTGGATTTGGGAGAGATTTGTTCAAGTTCACTAACATTTTTGAACCATCTTAGACACTAAGAATAACATGTATGAATTTCTAAATTGGCCGTAGTTCCCCTTTTGCTATAATGCAACATGCAAGACATTGTACTGATGCAATGTACGAAACTGTTTTCGCTTCCATTGAGGTCTGTTGAAATAATCTGAATGAGAAAAAAATAAAGACATTCTAGTAAAGTATTCTGTTTGAGCTCTTATTGGGTTGATCAGCTTCAGACCCAAATTATAATTTGATATTGCTGTTTATCAGTTTATTAATTCTGAAACTTTAAGGATAACACTAAAAATAGTGAATTACTCTGTAAAGCAAGCAGTAAAAGATAATTTTATGATACATTCTGGTTATTATACATCTTGAAATCTTATAAAGTCAAATTGGGATCTGTATTGAATGGATTAGACAGAATTGTAAAATGTCGGTAGAAAAATGTTATATATATATATATATATATTTATTCAGTGTAAAAGAAGTTGATATAGGTACTTTTACATATACCTGTTTTTTTTGGATTCAAACCCCATACATTAATGTGAAATGTCTGTAGATATATTGGGGATTTGCTTGCAATTACTGTCAAGTAATGTTTATATAAAGTAAACCCTATATATTAATGGGAAAAATATTTAGATATATTGGATAATGGCTTGTAATTACTGTCAAATAATGTTTATATAAAGTAAACCCCATACATTAATGTGAAATGTCTGTAGATATATTGGGGATTTGCTTGCAATTACTGTCAAGTAATGTTTATATAAAGTAAACCCTATATATTAATGGGAAAAATATTTAGATATATTGGATAATGGCTTGTAATTACTGTCAAATAATGTTTATATAAAGTAAACCCCATACATTAATGTGAAATGTCTGTAGATATATTGGATAGTTGCTTGTAATTACTATCAAATAATGTTTATATAAAGTCAACCCCATACATTAATGGGAAATGTCTGTAAATATATTGGATAGTTGCTTGTAATTACTGTCAAATAATATTTATATAAAGTTAACCTCATACATTAATGGGAAATGTCTGTAGATATATTGGATAGTTGCTTGTAATTACTATGAAATAATGTTTATATAAAGTAAACCACATAAATTAATGGGAAAAGCCTGTAAATATATTGGAAAGTTGATTTTAATTACTGTCAAATAATGTTTACTTAAAGTATACCCCATACATTTATAAGAAAAGTCTGTACATATGTTGGCGAGTTGCTTGTAATTACGGTCAAAAAATGTTTCTATAAATATACCTCATACATTAATGGGAAAAGCCTGTAAATATATTAGAGAGTTGCTTGTAATTACTGTCAAATAATGTTTATATAAATTAATGATTATTAAAATGATGTTTTTGTAAGCTATTATCACATGATCTTTTATTTGTACAGTATAAAACCAACATTTACCAGGAATTTACTGTAAATAGGTTGGATAATCACATAAAATAAAAGCCTTAAGCTCTCAAGATACATTAATGGGTGTTAAAGGAGGGTTACTTGAACGTAATTTTACATCATTTTTCTGTGTTTTACATCCAGAAATATGTACTTTGATGGGGCGTTCTTGTGGATGGATTGGATAATCCTATGAATTTAGCAACGATCATTTCATTCATTTAATTTAGGCAATTCAGAAGTATTTCTAGAATGTTTTTCATTTTTTGTGCAGATTTATACATTTATTTAACATTCCAGTGATGTTTTATAATGAGATTTTTATTTTATTTTACAACAGTTGGACTGTAAAAATGCAGACAATGTCCAAAGTAAATATCCGTATTTAAAAAAAAAATCTCTGTAGAATAACTAATGGTTTTTTACTGTCATTTGATGGTAAGTGTTTGGCAACTTTTGCTGCCAGACTTTTTACCGTTTTTTTACTTTTTTTTTTTTTACAGTGTAGGTCAGCAGAGCAGCCTCTTTCCAATTGTCAAGCTCACAGTTTTGCACAAAGTCCAACATCAGTTTTCTCACCATTGAAATTCTGTTCTTTTGCTTGCTTAGTTATTTTTGCTGAGTCTTCTTGAGCAGCTCCTCTCCTCCACTGATAGAAAGCAGGATGGCCTCAGCTTAGTGACTGTCATTCTTCAGACCTCTGGAAAGACAAAATATTTAAGTATTTAACATTAAACAGGAGCAGCAAAAAACAATGACCAAAAAGATTTAAAAATAAATATTTTGTCTGAAGAATAGCTGACCTTAATGGAGAGTTTAGCAACCTCTCTGGACCTCCTCAGCCATAACAAGTGTCGGATCTTACATTAGTTTCTGGAACACCAGGTATGATGATTGTTCCTGCAGAGAGGGAGGGAGGTTTTGAAAAAAAAACCCAAAGTGAATAATGACATAGAATTGAATACAGGAAAATATATTTTTGTGGTCATCTTTCAGACCTGTGAATGAAATGTCTGAGTGAATTTTATAGTTAACCTACCTCTTGCAGTTTCTGTATGGTTGGCTGTCTTCTTTGATCCAGTAGACTCTCCTCTTTCCCATCTGCATACACACAAACACACATACCCCAAACATTAATGCAAAATGTATAATATAAGAAATGGCAGCTGCCATGAATATAAATGTTTAGTTTTTTTGCTTGCACTAACTGCTCTCACAAATAACACACATGGTACCTTGATGGTCGAGTTTGGCTAGCTCAGCCTGCAGTTTCTCGCTGCTGCTTCTCACAGCTTGCAGGGAGTCCTGATCCTTCCTGTAGCCACTGTCCATCTTTTTCACCTCTGCCTGCTTGGTCTTCAGCTCAGCCTGGGCATGCTTCAGGGTCATTTTGCACCTGGACAGAAAGGAGGATAGAAACAAGACAAGATATATTAACTTTGTGAAAACTCTATGATGTGACTATTACAAGACTATTATAATGATCTGTCTGATCTGTCTAAAAAACAATGTGCTTGCAAAGTATATTGAAACCACCAAGTGAGAGTGAATATAAATTGGCAACCTGAACCTTTCCTCACCTGCTTGGCTTCAGTGTCAGCCTTGCAGGTCATCATGTGCCCAGATAATAAATGCAGATGAATATTCATTAAAGTAAAATTGATAAGGCTTTAGGACACCTAAAGTTAGTGGCTAAGGAAACTTAGCTACAGCTAAGTTACTTGAAGTTTACTTAAAGTTAGCAGTTAAATTAGCAGCCTATACACTTCCTATGAAAAAATTCCCTAGTAAATTAGCAGCTACATTAGCAGCCTATGTTACATGATATATTTTGGCTCCATGGAAACCGCACTAGCAACTACAAAAGTGAAAGTTCACATTAAAGTGCTAAAAATGTCTAAATGCACATTGTTGTTTTTCATTCACTGACCACTACGATTACTAGCTAATTTTGCTAATGTTAGCAAACTGTGGCGTTAGCATTTAACTTACCATTGGTATATGCAATTTAGTCATATCACTTTTAACATTATACCTTTCAAATACTTAAAACTTATCTTTCAAAGTTGTATGTGGCATAAAATATATGTTCATCTCTCTGCCACACTCTCTCTTGCCGTCTTTCTACCGATAAAATGGTGCAATGGTGCTATGCATGCTGTTAAACTGTCTACAGTCCCATAAAGTGTGGGATCCCCCCTACATTAATTTGATGTCATTGCGATGTGTAGGTTTTCATCAATAATATGTTCAGATGCTCAACAGACGACACGACCAACTGTAGATGTCACGATCTTGTGCTTACTGGGAAGTTTAATGTTTACAGTATATGAAAACAATATTTTGTCTGTGAATTTGTACTTTATTAACAGTTATATTATACCCTTAATAGTCAATTATATTTCTTAATAGTTCATATTACTTGGACCTTAAGAGCTCTAAGCAGTGTAACTTAAAGGATAGGTTCACAATCTTTCCAAGTGTGTATTAAAACAAGTCAGGTGCCCATATGAACATTGAAACAGGTTTTGCTTGCTGTAATCATTTGTCCTGTTCATACTGACCAAAATCCACAGTCCTGTTGTGCAAAAATGTATTACAATGCTTATCTGAAGCTTAAATGAGGCTCCAAACATCCAAATGCAACCCTGTCTCCTAGATAGAGCTGCCACAGTTACCGCAGTAATGCAATCATGTCACGCCCACTGCAGAGTCAAGCTGATCACCGCTTCACTGCTGAGTGAGCCGCTCAAGTGATGGGACATAAGTTATTCTCTCAGGCTTAATAGACATAAAGAATGACGTGCCTGCTGAATGCCGACCAATATTCCTGCTGCAAAGTCGGCCACAACACTGGAATAAAGATAAAGGCTATAAAGAATAGACTACTATAGGAATAAATGCATTCGAAAAGTTTACCGTATTGGTCCGAATAAGATGTAATAAGATGTCTTTTTGTCCTGGAAATACGTCTGAAAAAGTGGGGTCGTCTTATATTCAGGCTCAAGGCAATTACATGTTCACAACATCACATATTCTTTTTGAATGGATAAAATACCAGAGTAAAACCAACTCCTACATGGAGTGTTGCATCATGGGTTGTTTGTAGCCTTACGCCTGGACCACACAGCCTGCATGAGCAACGTGTGTGCATTGTGGAACCTCTTGCTTTTCATTTCGGTGCCCATGTTAACAGGTTAGAGCAGCCACACTTCATCTACAGATTCGGGGTTTCACCATGATGTGCTCGGTTCTCAGCAAAATAGACAGGGGAAATGATCTGTTGACAGTCATATTGACATCATACCAGCAACAATAACACCTTTCACTATGGTTTCAATGTCTGTATGTGTAGAATATGCCACAGACATGAAGTGTCACCACTGCAGGTCAGCCTGCGTGCTGCACGCCGGGGCAGGGAGCCTCTCTGGCGGGGAACTCCAGCACGGAGAGTCGGTGACACACACAGCTTCTTGTTTCGACTCCTGCTCGCTTTCTGTGATATTAGCTGAAGCCGGGGCTCCTGCCTGCTGTTTCACCTGCTTCCAGACGGAGATTTAGCATTGTTATTTTCCTTATTTGTTGTCAGTTTCCCTCCTGACAGTTTGGAAGTTTGTCGGAGTGTGTTTGGGGAACTTGGTTGTCGTCTGACGGGTTTTCTCACTTGGAGCAGTGACAGCGGGGGTTTAACTGGCGGAATAATCAATATAATCAATAAAAAAACCCGTCCTGCGTGAGGAGTGTATGTGGCTGACACAGAAGTAGCCCCAACCAGACCCCGCCATGCCCATCAGAGAGAAAACCGCTTTCACCTTACATATTATTATTTATTTTTCACAATTGAGCACACGCTTCTTAACCTTTATCTGTCTAAACTAAATATAAATGAAAGTTATAATGAAATGATATGAAACATTCTATTATTGATGGCCATTATCAAAGTCAAAGTCTATGCAGAAAGATAGAGCTGGCAGTAGCAGCACCGCAGCAGCAACGCTGTCTGTGGACACCGCAGGCCTGTGAACTGCAGCATTTCAGCGACGCACACGCGCGGCTCAGGTAGTGGGTGGCTGTGTGGCCCAGGCGTTAATGTTGCTAGGCTAAAAGGTTTTCGTTAGTCCAGTTTAACCTGCATGGGTTTCTGAAGGCTTGTGTAATGTGTTTTTCTGCCACGGACAAAATAAATGCACATTTAGCATTCACACTATTGTTATCCAAATCTTTATTGTGAATTCACAATGCAATTTCTTCAGAAATTGCCTATTCTAGTTATTTATTGTTGTGAATGCTGGGAATCATTCACAACCTATCTTATTCTAAGCTTTATTATTATTATATAATAAAGCTTGCTGTCTAACAGTCTCATAGAGACTCCTTCTCAAAAACTGAGATGATGGTGATATATGAATTAAGATAGCTCCTTTATTTTATTTCATACAGACACATTTCTGACATGAGTATCACCATTGAAGTCTCAGGTTGCTCAAAGTGAAGAATTTTTTTTGATGTGACCTTTAGTTTTTGAGTTATAAGAAGTTGTTCAGTGACTAATATTCGCTTAGGGGCTTTGGAAATACATGTGGCTACATGTGTCACCCCTGTCACAGGGCTGCACTATCACCATAGTAACCTGGGTGCTGTGCTGTGAAGCTATTTTTAGACCTGTTTTTAAGGCTTATTCCACCCAAATACTACTTTCTCTATAACCTTTTATAGTTTTAAAGGACACATGTACGCAAATACCCACATGCACAAATTTCACACACTTCACACACACATACTGACACACTAGCTAGCTGTCAACTGCTAACTGCTACCTGCTGTTACCAATATTCCAAAGGAGATACAGCACTAAAGAAGCTAACAGAAGAGTTATTTTATGAAAGCAAGAAGAAAAATTAAAAATTAAAGGATCCTTGCTGGTAATGTAATCCATGCATGCTGGAGCCTCTCTATGCACCCTGGAATTCAGAAGACGTGCACATATCCAGTCGCCTCTCCTTCAGCTCTGCTAAATTTGTGCACTTCTGAATCATTTTGGACATTATTGGACAATGATAAAATATGACTATGAGTCACTCATCTGGATAAATAAATGGTCAGGTCACCCTCCTGTCGACTCTGCTACCTGGCCAGTTGAGGTTTTCAAATGTAAACATCTGAGGAGTAAACATCGAGGAAAAGGTGGAGAGGATAAACACCAGCTGCAATCCCAACCACACGGACAAGCAAGACCAAGTCTACATCCACCTCAACATCCATCTCAACATCAAAGGAAACACCAGGGTAAACGTGGAGGGATTAAACACCGGCTGCGGTCGTGGCCACATGGATCTTCTGGCGATCCTAACTGCCCGGATGGTGGCCGCTCATCTGCCACCAGTGACCCCTGGAGCACTGCAGAACTTCGGTGCTGACTTGCGCCCAAGTGTGCCCAGGACTGGGTGCCGGTGATGAGTGAGCATCAACTTTCTGAGCCAGGCTTCTCCCTTTGTTAACACCGGGCATGATGAAAAACCTTCCAAACTGTCAATCATGCAAAAGTCTTATGGGACCCGAAGCTGAAACCGAGGGGACTATTTGGTGGACATTTTAACATCAGAAACATTACTGCAAAGAGCAGTCAGCTAACTCATCTTCTGTTTGACTCAAATCTGGACTTTCTCTGTCTGACTGAAACATGGTTAAAACAAACAACTCCTGCGAGTGTGTTCATGGTGCCCGGATACCAATGTTTTAGACAAGATAGACCTGATGGAAGAGGAGGTGGGGTGCTTTTTTATGTGAGAGACAACATCAAATGTGAACATGTGGTTTACAATGTGGGTAACGCGTTAGAATACACTCCTGATCAAAATTTTAAGACCAGTTGAAAAATTGCAAGAATTTACATTTTGCACTGTTGGATCTTAAGAAGGTTCTAAGTAGTGCTTCAAAATGCAAAAAGAAGAAATGGGAGTGAGACAAGAAAAATTTTTGAGTAAGCAATTTATTGCAAAGAACCATTAAACTGAAATAGGCTGTTCATCAGCTGATCAAAAGTTTAAGACCACATCTAAAAAAAAAACCCAAACCCCCCTAAAATAGAAATAAAATTTTCAAAAAAGGACTCAGTAATGAGTAGCTGCGCCATTCTTGTTAATCACCTCAAAAATTCGTTTCAGCATGCTTGATGCTAGTGTTTCCAGGAGGCTAGTGGGAATGCTGCTCCAAGTGGTGAAGATGGCTTCACAGAGGGCATCCACTGTGGAACTGGTGTCCATTTTTGTAAACTTCCCTTGCCATCCAACCCTAAATGTTCTCAATTGGATTTAGATCAGGGGAACACGCAGGATGGTGATGTTATTTCTCTAGAAGAAGTCCTTTGTCAGGCGGGCATTGTGAACTTCAGTCATGAGGGATGCCCCCTGCAACATCCCCCCATTGCTCATTTAATTAACTTGTCATTTAAACACTGATGACTGGAAATGTGCCATTGTCACGCCTATTTTTAAATCTGGAGACCGCCTTGAAGCCAGTAACTACAGACCAATAAGTATACTGCCAGTACTCTCAAAGGTTGCTGAGCGAGTTTGAACAACTGACAACATTTCTTAATACAAGTCATTTTGGTCTACATTGTATGCAATTTGGCTTGAGAGCAAATCATTCCACCAAAATTGCTACCTTGCATTTGACACAGCCAATCATGAAATCTCTAAATTTAACTTCTCATCTAGAGCACTGGCATGGATATTTATCTAATGGGATACAATGTGTTAAAGTTTGTGATGCACTGTCTAGTAACATGAAGTGCACAATGGGTGTTCCACAAGGGTCAGTGTTAGGTCCCCTATTATTTAGCCTATATGTAAAGGATCAGACAGTGGCTTGATCAATCATGTCTGAGTCTAAATGTAAACAAGACAAAGGGTATGTTTTTCTCTAAAACCATGGTACAACCTCCTAACGCTGATATTCTCATCAAAGGTAAAAGGATTGACATAGTCAAGATTTTAAATATCTTGGAGTGACACTGGATCCAAATTTGAACTTTAAGACTCATGTTAAAAAAACTGTTAAAACCATAAAGTACAACTTAGCAAATTTTAGATATATTAGAAACTGTCTCTTTGGACGCAGTCAAGATATTTATGATTCTTTTACATATGTCTTATTACATTACATGTTTTTGATAAAGCTTATAGTTAGGGCCGGCCAGGCTTGCCTTGGACCAGCCCTTAGTTATGCTGCTATAGGCCTAGACTGCCGGGGACTTCCCATGATGCACTGAGCTCCTCTCTTCTCCTCCTCCTCTCCATTTGTATGCTTTCATGTACCATTAATGCATGTTACTAACTTGACTTCTTCCCCGGAGTTTTTGTGCTTTCTCGTCTCATTGAAGGTCCGGTGCCTGAATGGTGGGCCATGGCCGTGGGGACTGTAGCATGGTCCTGTGGATATCCTGCTTCCATCTCTGCTACTGCTATTATTGCTATTATTATTATAAAGTCATAGCTCTACTACTATTATTGTTGTTATGGGTATTATTGTTGTTATTATGCTTCTCTGTGTCTCTCTCTGCAGTTCCATCAGTATGTTTAAAACCAAATTAAAGTGTCTGCTAAAAGCTACTCAGCTCTGTAACCAGTGACTCTAAATTTGATCTCATGGTCTACTCATGAATGCAAATAATCTTGCTTTTTTATTTGACAAGCATACATTTAGTCTAGTAGGAAGATGGGGTTCCCATGCACCCCACTGATATATTTTTCTTAGTTTTTTGTAACCCTCAAGGTGTCTAGTAAACAGATTTTCATGTTCCCAACTCGAAATATTGTCCCATGGGTCCGTTCGGTGGCCATCTTTGCAGCCATCTAGGATTTCTGACGAAAATTGAAAATCGACATAACTTTTGAACAAGACATTATACAGAGACAAATGACCCCATTTTTCTATATAATTTTGGCATGAGGAATTGAATGAAATGGTTATTGTAATGATTTTAACAAATTTGATATATTAAAACTTGAAAAATAAGGAAAAAGTCTGCATAATTTACACTCAAAATCTTGCAAAATAAATGTCTATATATGAGTGTTTCTGCAACTACAGGTACTTTTAAGTCCCAGCAGTGAAATTTTGGATTTATGTTAAAATTTGTCAGATGATGCTTGATAAATATATACACAGTGTTATTACACATCTTGACATTTTTTAATAAAATTTATGAAACATTTTATGGGTCCAAACACCACTTTTGTTCATGTCCCGCAACTGTGGTCTCAATGTTGAGATATGTAAAATGAGCTAATTCAATTACAATATGACATTATTTTAAATTAAATGTTTTCATATAAATATCACTTTAAACCATATTTATATGATTTTTTTTCATATAAATGTGCCTGTCCCACACTTCTGAGTCCTTACAGTGACACTGAACAAATGCCATAATATAAGTTCTATCTCACACAGGCTCTGCCCTCTCCTGGACTCTATGGGTAATATTCCTCTCCAATCACATGCACACAATCGCTCACTTTAATTTGTATTAACATAGCCTGCCAATTAGGATGCGCCTACTGATTACCTGCACCCTATATAAGCAACGTCTCGCTGTCGCTTCACCATCCTCTTTTCTTCAGTGATGGTGAATCACTTCACTGATGTTTCTTCTCCACGGATTGAGTCGCTGGTACCTGCTTGTTACTGCCCGTCATGCCCCAGTCTCATCAATGCCGCTGGGCATCACTTCTGCTTCAAGTGCCTTGGACAGGACCATGCAGAGAGCGGCATGATGCAGCCACCGCCCTGCGTTTTCTGCCGAGCGCTTCTTCCAGATCTATGCCAGAAGCAGTGGGAACATTTTCGATGATGTCACGTCTCACTCCGCTGCGTTGAAAGCGAGCCGGCGCTTGAGACAGATCTCCGCGGCGAAATGTTAAATCACCGCTCCATCTGGCCATCCACTGCCGCTGCTGCCATTGCCGTCGGATGCCTCTGCGGAGACACTTCGAGCTGCTTCTCCGATGGGTGATGACGACAACCTCTCATCTGTCTCATCTGTCAAAACACTGAGACTGGGTTATTCTCTCCAGTTCTGCCATGTTCCTCCTCCGTTCTTGGGCATCAAGGAGATAAATCTACCCTCCCAAGAGGAAATAGATTTTCTCTCCAAAGAGATCCAGGACCTGTTATCAAAACAGGCTGTCTCGGTCATTCCCACTCACAACAGACAGAGGGGGTTTTACTCCGCGTACTTCCTGGTTCCCAAGAAGACAGGAAGTTTCAGACCCATTATGGATGTCTGGTGGCCCACATTAGGCCAACCTCTCCTGGCTTGACTCCTGAGAGGGATAGGCTGATGAGGGCTGGACTGTGTACACAGGCAATTATACACTGGTGTTTTGTATATGACCTATGACCCCCGCAAGGTTAGACCATTTTTTTTCACCCAGCTATGGTCCATGTTAACTGGACTGGGTTGGGCCCCCTACTGCTCTGCTAGGATTATAAAGTAGTAGAACACAAACACGTTTGTGAATAGCCCTTCCTCTCCGTGCATGTTCTGAATCAAAACATGATCATGTGTGGGAGGATGGATTGTTGATTGTTGTGTTATCAATACTTAGTTGGATGACTGATGTTACAGTTATAGACTAAAGTGCCCATTCCGTGAATCTGCAGCAGCAGCAGAGTCGTAGCACAGAGTAGCAGAGTGAGACATCTGTCTTCCCTCCTGCTCTCTGCTGTAACTGTTAGCAAGCAGCTGCTCTAATGTCTTGCCCAGTCTTGGTGATTGTTTTTGGCAGAAACTCTCCTGCTGTCTGCCTGCTCTCACCGAGTCTGTCCCCGACTGGCAGGCAGGTTGTTCCGGTTCTGGTTCTAAGCGGCGATCGTCCTCTGGCTTGTCCCTGTGTCTGTGTGTGCTACAGACCGGTGTTGGCACAGCCACACACACGCTCTCTCTCTTGACTGCACACTAACCTATTCTTTAAAACACATTTTACTTTAGAAAA
The DNA here is from genome assembly GCA_038419695.1 of Scomberomorus guttatus. Lineage (NCBI taxonomy): Eukaryota > Metazoa > Chordata > Actinopteri > Scombriformes > Scombridae > Scomberomorus > Scomberomorus guttatus. The sequence goes on from CM076449.1 coordinate 1,428,495, forward strand.
CTAAAGAATACTAGAAAACTAGAAAAATACTTTTTTTAGTGTGCACTATGAAGAGCTTCTTAATGATGATGACTAAATATACAGCAGCATGATGAAAAAATAGCATAGCACTTATATATAGCATATATAGCACTTCTGTAGATTGTTCTGTCATGAAAGATGAAACTAGTAAATAATAAATAAAACACAATACATTGTTAAAGATTAAACCAGTGGTTCCAACTTTTTTTCCTTGTCATATTTAAACAACTGTCTGAGGCCCAAGGAGGTAAAAGTACTGTATTTCACAATAAAAAAAAATAGTGTATCAGAACTTTCTTTTTTCCTCTCCCATTAATCATCTCATGACCCCTCAGATTTATCTGCTGACCCTTTGGAGGGTCCCAACCCCTACGTTGGGAACCACTGGACTAAACTAGCTAACTGTATATAAAGTGGTTTAAACTAGCTTCACCTCCAGCTACAACAGTAACATGCTGCTTACACACTGATGCTTCAGTATTAATAATCTAATGATGTCATATATAATAATATATGTCAGAAGGACATTTTACCGCACAACCACTACCTTTACTGCTGATACTTCAACTACATTTGGCTGATAATACTTATGTAGTTTTACTTAAGTAGGAGTTTGAATGCAAAACTTTTACTTGTAACAGAGTTTTTTTTCCATTTTTGTATTAGTACTTGTATTTAAGTAAAGGATCTGAATACTTCTTCCACCACTGACTGAGGATCTTTCTGTTTCACAGATGTTGTGTTCCCTACAGCTGTCACGTGTGATGTCATGCACCACTTGACCTTCCTCTCAGGAAGGGTTCTGTCTTTAGAATGTAGTACATGTCTTCTACACAGCAGACATTACAGCCAAAAAGTTGGACCAATGATATGAGAAAATACACTATATCATACCTGAGCTAGCTCAACTTACTGATAGTTTGTAATTACTATGACTACTATTTACCTGATTATAGTAGTTAATAATTAATAGTAATATTAATGCAATTTACATGCTTCCCCTTCGTCAAATGATGCAATGTTCTCTCTTCCACTGCTGTGCAGATGACATGCAGCAGTCCAACAATTCTAGCAGTCTAACCAATTTTCTTGCCTGCCTTAATTTTGCCTTAAATTTAACAATGATAAATATATGTTAGGTTCTGCATTGATTTTTAAAATTTTACTGCTGACTTCCAGCAGTATTATAGTAGTATTGGCATTAAATGGCCTCACGCCAAATGATCTTTCTGATTTACTTACTCCATCCATGCCTGTACGTCCCTTCAGATCAGTGGCTTTACTGGTGTGACCAGGTCTTGTCTGGTCACAGAGGGTGACTGAGCCTCTGCAGTTAAAGTCCTTTGAACATTGAACACTCTGCCCATTGAGGTCAGACAGACCCCTTCTGTAACATGTTTTAAATCACTTTTCAAAACATTATTTTATAAGGAAGTCTTTGTGAATAATGAATGTGTTTCATTTGGTTTTATCTGTTGATTTTTGCTACTTTATGTTTTTTTAACTTCATTGGCAGGCAATAAACTTTACAAAACAAAATCACCTTGAGATTGGACTTTACTTGACATACATGCACATATAGATGAAATAACACTGTACAGGGATAGAGCACACACATATACCTATATACAGTATACAGTATATACCTACAAAATTCCTAACTAAGGTATTCAATAATTGATGTACTTCTCCTTTTAAAATTAGGCAGTTTTGGTTGTAGCTGGGCAGTCATGTGTTCCATCATGTAAACATGTTTGACTTTTTATAACCATTGAATAATTATGGGAGGGTTAGGCTTCATCTAATAATAGTAATCATTTTTCTTGCAGCCATCACCAAAATATGCAGTATATAACACTGGTCTGTGGTAAACAGGTGTCACGTGATACTTTCAATAAGAACAATAGCGAGTCCAGGGAGATGTCCATTTCCAGAATTTTCTCCATTTCTTCTTTGACCTTTTTTCAAAATGTTTGTATTTTCTGACAGTCCCAAAATATGTATATGAGTATGGTCACCCACCATACCACAGTTTTCCAGCATTTGTAGGATTTGGTAGGATTGTTTTTAAAAGCACAGACTGTCAGTGGGGTCCTAAAGAACCTCATTTTAACCTTCCAGTCAAATTCTTTCCATAGCTGGCTCCCAACCCACCTGTGACATCTAGAACATATTCCCCGTTTTCCCAGGCGTCATCGTCCACTTTGCTATTTTATGTTTTATTTACTTTTAACAGTATTTTATCTACATTTTATGATTCTGTTTATTGTCTTTACCTTGTGTTTTTTACGTTTAATGAATTCAATTAAATTTCATACTTTGTTCACATTTGTACATTTTTCTTTTTTCTTTTTTTACCTCATGTAGTTTTTGTACTGTTACCTTTTTTTCCTGTTTTCAACCCATGCACCTCTGACAAAATGAATTTCCTCTTTTGGATGATAAAGTTAAATTTGAATTAGATTTGCTTTTATTCTCTTTCTTTTCTTTGGAAAGCACTTAAAGTATACAAATAAAGATTTTTTTTTTAAAATATTTAGTATCATAGTCCAAACTCAGAACCTACAGCAGGTTTCACATCACACTTCCTGACTTTTCATGCATCATTACTAGGAGCAGTAGCAGGGAGGGCCTTTGGTCCTTCCCTTGCAGACAGAGGGCAGCACTGCTCCCACCATGATGCTGCTGCACGGTTCATGCATGAACTGAGCTTTCATTTAGCTCCTAGTCATCAGTTCCCAGGCTGATGACACGGAGCTGCAAATGTGCTGGGACATTGTGTACTGAACGCTGTGTGCTGCTGCTCAAAACGCACACACACACACACACACACACACACACACACACACACACACACACCATGTAAAATAAAAAGTCAAATATTGCAGTCAGTGGTCATATATTGTGCATGTACAGAGCAGTGTCATTCCAGAGAGTATATATATTTTATATTCTTGCCTGGTAATGTTTTTAATCTTTTGTATTATCTGGTAAATTTTATGTTTGTGTACTCAGAACCCAATGTTAGAGCTAGATTAGTCACTTTGTTTTTATATACTGTATAATTTCAGACAGGATACAATAATTTAAAAATTGTATCTCAACCTAACCTTTGACAAAACAAATAATCATAATCTAATATTAAAACAACAGGTGTGTTGACATTTTTTAATGAGTTTTTAATATATAGTCATGTCAGCAGACACTGAAACAAAGGGACACATTGAGTACAGAGGTAACATTGAAACAACAAAATACATTACATCACTGTTTTGGTCGATTGTGGGGAGGAGCTGGACGGGCAGTTTCTTGCTTAAGGTTGTGTGTTCACATTTACGATTTAGATAATATATTTACAGATTTAGTTTTTAAATTTATGATATGTTTATTACATTTACATTAAGCTGAGCCCGACTTGATATGATAATTTTGAGCCCAAAATGATGAAAATGGCATTTTGAGTTGTGTTTTGCACATTGAAACTTGTCCAAACTGAGCGAAAGCAATCAGAAGTTTGCAGAAGAGTGAAAAAGAAAAAGAGAATAACACATGCTCCCTAAAAATCAGTAAATAGGAAGAGCAGAATGAGAGACTGGGAGTCTGTGTGGGAACATGTGGATGTAATCTGCTGTTCTGTCTGTGTGCTGACTCAATTTTCCTGCTGTGTCATCCTCAGCGGAAAGATTGGATTGAGGACCCATCATCCAGGCCAGGCTATGTTGAGGCACAGTGTGTCCACAGCTTGATCTCACAGCAGATTAAAGGGCCTGTGGATTAGGATTAGTCAGATCTATGTAGGCTATACCTGTGAACACTTCCCAGCCTTGGTATTGGTAAGAGGTGAGGTCAGGAAGTGAGGGGTGTGTTGTCCAGGTCAGACACTGCAGTGGTTAGACAGGTAGACACCAACTGGAAATGATTTCCACTGATTTACAGTCAGTTATAATTGAGTAAGCTTCAACATGTGTCCAAACTCAGATGAGAAGATTGACATCAGACGCACTGATATAGATAAAAATATCACCTCCCTCTGGCTAAACAATACAATTTTAACCCACCAGAGGTAATGATTAGCCTGGTTCCAGACCAGCTGCAATGATTAATCAATAAGTCAGTCAACAGAAAATTAATCGGCAACAATTTAGAAAATCGAATAATTGCTCTACCTCCTGGGTAGTCCGCTAATCATAAGATTGGTGGATCGATCCCTGGCTCCTCCAATCTGCATGTTGATGTGTTCTTGGGCAAGATACTGAACCCCAAATTGCTCCTGATGGCTGTGCCAGCGGTGTGTGAGTGTGTGTGTGAATGTGCATTAGATTAGATCCTGATGAGAAAGTTGGCACCTTGCATGGCAGCCTCTGGCATCAACGTATGGCTGTATATGTGAATGGGTGAATATTGACATGTATTGTAAAGTGCTTTAAGTAGTCGGAAGACTAGAAAGGCGCTATATAAATGCAGTCCATTTACCATTTACTTGTTTCTTTTACACATCAGTGATTTTAGTAAAACAAACAAGACCCTTAAATCATAAGATTTCATCATGTCTGAACAATATCAGATATCCAGTGAAGGTGTCAGTATGTGTATGAACAGCAGACATGTCATGATGTTGATCTGAAAATAGCACATCAGACTGACTCTCCAGTCAGAGAGGGAGGAGTGACAGACAGAGGTTTGGATGGAAACAGATTTGGATGAACAGAGGGCAGATCTTAGCCTTGATTCAACAGATCTGTGTGTGTGTGTGTGTGTGTGTGTGTGTGCGTGTGTGTGTGTGTGTGTGTTTGTATGTGGCAGCTGCAGAGTCCATGTGCCCTGGAACAAGGCAGCACCACAGAAGAAGTGGGTCATCCTGTTCTGAGTGAGAGAGACTGTACACTAACTGCTCAGCTTGTTTGTTTGTTTGGGTTTGACCCATGTGTGCTGCTAAGTTACTGTACCAATGCTGATATTTTTATATTGATACAATATTTATCATGTGTTTTTACTGCCTTTAAATTAGACAATTTTCATGCCAAAAACAAAACAAAAATCAAAATGCAAATCTAAATGATTCCTACTAAATGTTATTCTTGTCAGGGTGAATAATTAATGTTATATTTTAGACTCCCAGTCCTCCTCAAATCAAGTTTCCATAACATTACTTATTTCTTATTTACCTTTAAAAGAATTGTTCAACATTTTGGGAACTCATACTATGTCTTATTGCTACTTTTACTTGAATCAGCTATAATTAATATTTTCCATAATAACGCTGGCTGAGCTGTCAGTGTGTAATGTGTTGTTTGTGGCTCGTAGTGATGAACCTACAGATAATTATCAGCATCATTATCAGCAGCTCCCCTCACCTTTACAGAGATTTAAAGCAAGTTTCAGCTCATTGTTTAGCTTTCTAACTGCAACTTTACTGTTTTGGTTCACTCTCAGCACTCTCATAGCGTTGTTCACAGCCACCCAGCACTTTTTAAGATCCCCTCCAGACATATAAAAAGACTCTGCTTTGAATCATCATTTGTGTCTGAAATGGTTTTCCACAAAAATTCAATTATCTTAAAATCCTTACTTCTTTTACTTCTCCTCCTTCTCCCTCATTGAAAAATCCAGGATCGATGAACATACAAATATTTTTCATTTCTAAATTTTTCCTGCTGGACACAAGATGTTCACTGTAAAGTCTACTCTCTGTGTATGTATGTGCACTGGAATCTTCGAGTTTCCGCATCACACTTGTGTAAGTTGCATATTGGGCCATGACTGGCAACAAACTAGTTGTGATGTCACAAATCATGCTCAGTTGTTCATATGTTAAACTGAGATCGAAGGTGAGAGAAACAGAGAAACTTCAGCAGATGAAAACAAACCCTGCACATAGAAAATTCTGCACAGAGAACATTACAGTGAAGAAACAAGAAGAAAAACATTTTTTGAGTGGAGGGGGATGTTAATGATTCACAGGAGTTAAAGTGATGTAAGTTGAAACAAACTCCATGCAAATTTTTCGAATGATGAGTTTGAATTTGGAATAAAAAGTGACAATGCTAATGCCAGTACATCCAACTTTGGCATTTTCCGTAGTTGAAGAACTTGTGGTAGTACTTTTTAGAAAATATTGACACTCTTGAGCTGATGAAGTAGGCTACCTTCTTTTAAAAAAGTGTATGTGAACAAAGCTGTTTTTCTTTGAGGTGTAAAAAAGTGTGTGAACAAAGCTGTTTTTCTTCTTTCTTATTTATTCTGTCATTAGAGTGCCAGAGTTCAAAGACATATTAAAGACCAAATCAATTCTTCTTTTATGGGGAGATGAAGCCTAAACAGAAAGGGAGAAGCCATTAGGCCCATTAATTATCACGTTAACTATATCAAACAGTGCATTAAGCACATTATTTTGGCTTCTTAAGATGTCCAGACTTAGTAGAAAATCAGTTACAAAGTCTCTCACTCTCAGTGGAGAACATGCAGATGAAAGGACAGATCCTAATGGAATACTTGAAGATCAAGAAATCATTCATTGCTGTGACTATTTTCAACTGCGCTTTCTCTGAGCTACTTTACAACACTGACTAAAAACTGAAGATGTTTCTAAACTGACAGTCCTATAACGACATCAAATGTTCTTTTCATAATCAAATCAGGATGAATCGTATACAACCTGCTATAGATCCTCTAATTACACTGAAATTATTATAGTAAATGTCTTATAATTGCATCATAAAATACTTTTTGACAATTCATTTTGAAAAGGTCTTTTAAAGCCCTACTGTGCTATCCTGACTGAATTGGCCTTTCGTTTTCATTTCCTAATTCAGTCCGACATCGTGTTCAGTTTTTTTCCCTTACCCGTCGTAAGTGACTGATGTATGTATGTGCTAGGAGCAGTTTAGAGCTTTTTCAAACCTGTAGTTTGTTTGCTTTGGTCCAAATCAGTGGATGAGTTGGTAAACTTGATGCGTTTTCCATTTGGTTTGGTTTCTTTGGACACAGAAAAAATTCAAGCAAACCAAAATGCATCACTAGAAGCAAGGTGAGAATGTTCACCATGCTCACTGAAAGAAGGCGCCATATCGCTTTCTGGCTGTTATGGAAAGGGTGTGCTAAATATTGTTGAAGAAAATCACTCAAGTCCTTATTCAAAGTTTGCTATAGTGGTGGTGGTTTTATTAGTGTTCTGGAAAAATGACGTGAGCTTACTGAAACAGAGCAGGTCTGAGACAGTAGACTGACCCAGAGCAGAGGGCAGGGGGACAGTTATACAGTGGGCTGAGGGACGGTGATCAAACCTTGCAAATACATGCAAATACAGCTGTGATTAGGAAGCATTCAGACAGACAAGATCAAGGGTCAACTTAGTAGGGAGCAGGAAGAGTCTCCCAGACTAAATCAATTCAGAGGGGAAAGGGCATTGTAAGGAGCAAAAGGTAAGGGAGAGGGGGTGGGTGGAAAGGACAAATGAAATCAGGGGGCAGAAACAGGAGGGGTGCTGCATTCAGACAGAATCAATAATGTCAAATCAGCAGGGGTCAGGTTGCAGGAAAGACACATTAGGCATATAGTTGATCAAGGGGTTGTTCCCAGACATCACTTGATTATCAAGTCTCTACCCAAATGTGTATTCCTTCCTCAATCCAAATGTGTATTCCCTCCTCAATATCCACTGGGGGGCTGTTTCACCTTCCACCTGCCTCTGGAGTAGGCGAGTGCCAAATAGAGCACCAAATCCATTCTTAGAATGAATGCTCCACCAGGCCCAGACCTTGCCTGATACCAGACAGAACTGTCAACTGTTACACTCATCAACTCAGCTTGGTGGAGTGGGCGGATTCAAAGGTCTGGACCCAGGCAAAGCCCAGACCTATTGTGGTCAAATTTCTTAGGTATAAGGACAAGGAAGCAGTGCTGGAAAGGGCAAAGTACTTCAAAGGTACAAATCATCTATCTAAACAAGGACTGAGGCTGTGCATCAAAAAAGGAAAGAACTTTTGCCTGCAATGAGAGCTGCCAGAGAAAGGGAAGAGATAGCTCTGCGTTATGACAAATTAATCACATATCCACCATCACAAGTCAATATCCATATTTTAGCAGTTACAGAAACTCACCTTGATTATATGTTCTCAGATGATTCAGTGAATATACAGGGTTATAATGTTTATAGAAAAATAACTTGCATGGGGAGGTGTTGCCTTATATTCAGAGTCATTTATTCAGAGGCAAAGATGAGACAAGATCTCATACCTGCCAGTGTGTAGGCCTTGTGGTTACAGGTTCAATTACCATATGTCAAACACTATTGGTTGGATGCTGTTACAGGCCACCATGTGCAAACAGCTTGTATCTGAGCGAATTGTGTGACATTATTGATGGTATTTGTGACACTGGAAATGAAATTTATCTAATGGGTGGCCTTAACATTAACTGGATGTTGCAGGACTGTCCACTAAAGAGTAAAGTTCTGAATGTAACTAATAAATGTTATTTAACAGAAGTCATTAATCAACCAACAAGAATCTATATAAACAGTTTTGGCAAGAGAACATCTACTTGCATAGAGCACATCTTTACAAATGTTGTGGATATGTGCTCCAAGGGCATATCTGTTCCAATTGGGTGTATGATCACAACATAATAGTTATAACTATGAAAGCAAAGGTGCCTAAAGGGAAACCAAAAGTAATTTATAAAAGATCACATAGGAGACTCTGTCAGGAATCATTTTGTACTGATGTAAATAATTTATACTGGTCTGATGTATACAAGGAAGATCATCCTGATGATGCTATTAAGGCTTTTGAAAACATATTTTACCCTGTAAGGGACAAACATGCACCTATCAAAAAACATACAGTGAAAAATACAGTATTCCTATGGTTGGTGAAGAGTTGGGGAGTTGGGGGCGGCTGTGGCGCAGGAGGTAGAGCGGGTCGTCTACTAATCGGAAGATTGGCGGTTCGATTCCCGGCTCCTCCAGTCCGCATGTCGAAGTATCCTTGGGCAAGATACTGAACCCCAAATTGCTCCTGATGGCTGTGCCATCAGTGTATGAATGTGTGTGAATGGTTAGCTTTCCTCTGATGGGCAGGTTGGGACCTTGTATGGTAGCCCCTGTACCCATTCAGCGTATGAATGTGTGTGAATGGGTGAATTGACTCGTAGTGTTAAAAGCGCTTTGAGTAGTCGAATGACTAGAAAGGCGCTATACAAGTACAGTCCATTTACCATTTGTTATCTGAGAAGCCTTTCAGTGTTGACAACTAGGGGAAATTAGTAGTCTTCTTGCTTTGGAATAATGTTATAGGCTAGCTAGCCTAAAGTTAGCTAATTACCTTTGTGTCTTGTGTTGCTGTAGTGTATGTTAACAACATCAGCTAACTAGCCAGAGCCGTAAATTAGCATCATTTTAACATATGCAACAGTATTTAGTATTAGAAACATATGCAGGAGCACTTAGTTGTAATTCATGTTGAACCTTTGACACGTTTTAAAATTTGCTTACGCTGTGTCTCAATTTGCACACTTCCACACTTGCTATTTTGAGCACATAAGTGCATTCACACTGACAAGTATGGCAAAATGCAGTGCACTATGAGTACCTGGATGGTGCACTCAAACAGTCAAAAAGTTGAGTGTGTAATGCTGGACACTGGACCCTTAATGATGACACTGTCATCTTGGCTGCGTAGCAGAAGGGGAGGGACCACCAACCTAGTACTGATTTTAAAGCAGGCTAAAAGATGTTGTAAGTTTCACTGTAGGACTGTTAATATGTCACTTTATTAGGTTTTAATATTTTTTCAGGTGAGAAAGTAATCATTGGTCAGCAATCAAGGTGCTGACGTGCTACGGTAAGCGTATTGTGTCACTTCCGGTTGTTGACTGTGTTTACCGATAATGTTTTGCTGCCCTCAGCTTAGCTAAATTTTGCTTTATTCTTCATCACTGTGGATAAAATACCTCCAGTATATTTAAACGTACGCTAGTTCTGCACAAGCACTCCTAGCTCTCTCCTTCGTTTGGCGACTTTTCTTGCTAATCCCATAGTAGGTAGTTGTTTTAGCTCTGCTGTTTTAGCTTAGCAGCTAACATAGCTAAACAGTTAACGATGGCTCTCCCTCCCACTCTCCCACTCTCTCTTGCTCGGTGTGTCATATGTTTAGCTATTCCTCCGCCTCCTTTAGTGACAATAGCACATGTAATAAATGTAGTTTATTTGCAGTGATGGAGGCGAGGCTTAGTGAATTGGAAGCGCGGCTCCGCACCATGGAAAACAAATCAGTAACTAATGTTAGCCAGCCCCCAGTAGCCGGTGCGGGCCGACCTAGCATAGCTCCTACTCCCCCGGTGGTTCCCGAGCAGCCGGGAAGCCAGGGTGGCTGGGTGACTGTCCGAAGGAAGCATAGTCCTAAGCAGAAGCCCGCGGTTCACCTCCAACCAGTTCACGTTTCAAACAGGTTCTCCCCACTCAGTGACACACCCGCTGAGAAACCAACTCTGGTTATTGGCAGCTCCATAGTGAGAGACGTGAAGTTAGCGACACCAGCGACCATAGTCAAATGCATTCCTGGGGCCAGAGCGGGCGACATAGAATCTAATTTAAAACTGCTGGCTAAAGATAATCGTAATCGTAAATATGGTAAGATTGTTATCCATGTCGGCGTTAATGACTGTCGATTACGCCAATCGGAGGTCACCAAAATTAATGTTGAGTCGGTGTGTACATATGCAAAGACAATGTCGGACTCTGTAGTTTTCTCTGGGCCCCTGCCAAATCTGACCAGTGATGACATGTATAGCCGCATGTCATCATTCAACCGCTGGTTGTCGAGGTGGTGTCCAGAAAACGATGTGGGCTTCATAGACAATTGGCGGACTTTTTGGGGAAGACCTGGTCTGATTAGGAGAGACGGCATACATCCCACCTTGGATGGAGCAGCTCTCATATCTAGAAATATGGCTGAGTTTATTAGACCAAAACCATGACAACCCAGAGTTGAGACCAGGAAGCAGAGCTGCAGTCCTACACGCTTCTCTGCGCTTCCATTTGAGCAGTTACCCACCCAATACTACATAGAAACTGTGTCTGTCCCCCGACCTCTCAAATCATTTAAATCAATTAACTCTAAAGTAAACAGAAGAGGATTCTTTCATAAAAATCTAATAGAAATTAACACCACCAATGTCACAGTGCAACAAAATAGGAGAATTAAATGTGGACTCTTAAACATTAGATCTCTGTCTTCCAAAGCTGTACTAGTAAACGACCTAATCTCGGACTATCATATTGATCTATTTTGTCTTACTGAAACCTGGCTGTGTCATGAAGAATATGTTAGCCTAAACAAATCCACTCCTCCAAGTCATATTAATACTCACATTCCTCAAGACACCGGCCGAGGAGGTGGAGTTGCAGCCATTTTTAACTCAAGCCTAATAATCAACCCTCGACCTAAACTTAATTATAACTCATTCGAAAGCCTCGTTCTTAGTCTTTCACACCCAACCTGGAAAACTTTACAGCCAATTCTATTTGTTATAGTGTACCGCCCTCCTGGCCCGTACTCTGAATTTTTATCCGAATTTTCAGAGTTTTTATCAAACTTAGTCCTTAGTACAGATAAAGTAATTATAGTAGGTGACTTTAACATCCATGTGGACGTCGATATTGATAGTCTTAGCACTGCGTTTATCTCATTATTAGACTCAATTGGCTTCTCTCAGAGTGTAAATAAACCTACGCACTGTCTTAACCACACCCTCGACCTTGTTCTGACTTATGGCATTGAAATTGAACATCTAATAGTTTTTCCACAAAATCCTATTTTATCTGACCATTACTTAATAACTTTTGAATTCCTATTAATAGACTACACGCCATTAGACAAAAACATCTTTACCAGATGTCTTTCTGATAGTGCTGTAGCTAAATTTAAAGAAGCGATCCCACTAGTACTAAATTCAGTGCCATGTCTCAATACTACAAAGGAGTCTTATGCTAACTTTAGTTCCTCTGAAACTGATAATCTTGTTGAGAGTACTGCAAGCTCCCTGCGAACAACACTCGACTCTATCGGCCCTTTAAAAAGGAAGATAATAAAACATAAGAAGCTAGCTCCATGGTATAACTCCCAAACCCGTAAATTAAAGCAAACATTGCGAAATTTTGAAAGGATTTGGCGTTCCACCAAACTGGAAGAATCTCGTTTAGTCTGGCAAGATAGTCTTAAAACATATAGGAGGGCCCTCTGTAATGCCAGAACTGCCTATTATTCATCATTAATAGAGGAGAATAAAAACAACCCTCGGTTCCTTTTCAGCACTTTGGCCAGGCTGACAAAGAGTCATAACTCTATTGATCCATGTATTCCTATAGCTCTCAGTAGTAATGACTTTTTGAGCTTCTTTAATGACAAAATTCTAACTATTAGAGACAAAATTCATCACCTCCTGCCCTCAACAGGCACTGAATCACCCTCTAATTCAGGAACTTTAGAAATAGCTGCTAAACCCAATATATATTTAGACTGTTTCTCTCCAATCGACCTTTGTGAATTAATTTCAATGATTTCGTCCTCTAAACCATCATCCTGTCTCTTGGACCCCATCCCAACTAGGCTGCTTAAGGAAGTCTTACCCTTAGTTAGCACTTCTTTACTAGATATGATCAATCTGTCTCTAGTAACAGGCTATGTACCACAGTCCTTTAAAGTAGCTGTAATTAAACCTCTTCTTAAGAAGCCTACACTGGATTCAGCCGTTTTAGCCAACTATAGACCTATATCTAACCTTCCCTTTCTCTCTAAGATCCTCGAGAAAGCAGTTGCCAATCAGTTATGTGACTTTCTACATAACAATAGTTTATTTGAGGATTTTCAGTCAGGTTTTAGAGTGCATCATAGCACAGAGACAGCATTGGTGAAAGTTACGAATGACCTCCTAACTGCATCTGACAAAGGACTACTTTCTGTACTTGTCTTGTTAGATCTTAGTGCTGCATTCGACACCATTGACCATCACATCCTGTTACAGAGACTGGAACATTTAATTGGTATTAAAGGAACTGCATTAAGCTGGTTTAAATCCTATTTCTCAGATCGACTTCAGTTTGTACATGTTAACAATTCAATTCAATTCAATTCAATTTTATTTATATAGCGCCAAATCACAACAAAAGTTATCTCAGGGCACTTTACACATAGAGCAGGTTGAGACCGTACTCATTTACAGAGACCCAACAATTCCCCCCATGAGCAAGCACTTGGCGACAGCGGCAAGGAAAAACTCCCCTTTAACGGGAAGAAACCTCAAGCAGAACCGGGCTCTAGGTGGGCGGCCATCTGCCTTGACCGGTTGGGTTTACAGAGACAGAAGGAGGGAGGGGGACGGGGGAAGGGGAGAGGGGGGTGGGGTGGGGAGAGACACAGAGAAGTATAATAACAACAAAAACAATAACCATAACAGCAGTAATGTAAGTAGAGCTATGACTTTATAATAGCAATAGCAATAATATCAGTAGCAGAAATAGAAATAGAAGCAGGACATCCACAGGACTACGCCACAGTCCCCACAGCCGCGGCCCACAGTTCAGGTGCTGGATCTTCCTGTGAGAAGAGAGAGCACAGAAACTCCGGGGAAGAAGTCAAGTTAGTAACATGCATTAATGGTACATGAAGCATTGAAATGGAGAGGAGGAGGCGGAGGAGAGAGGAGCTCAGTGCATCATGGGAAGTCCCCCGGCAGTCTAGTCCTATAGCAGCATAACTGGGGGCCGGTCCAAGGCGAGCCTGGCCAGCCCTAACTATAAGCTTTATCAAAAAGATCTTAGTGTGCAAGAGTTAAAAGTTAGACACGGAGTTCCACAAGGTTCTGTGCTTGGACCAATACTGTTCACCTTATATATGATTCCTTTAGGTAATATTATTCGGAAACACTCCATAAATTTTCATTGTTACGCTGATGATACCCAATTATATTTATCAATGAAGCCAGATGAATTAAATCAGTTAACTAAACTTCAAGTGTGCCTTAAGGACATAAAGACCTGGATGACTGCCAATTTTCTGCTACTGAACTCAGACAAAACTGAAGTTATTGTGTTTGGCCCTCAACACCTTAGAAATACATTATCTAATGACATAGCTACTCTGGATGGCATTACCTTGGCCTCCAGCTCCACCGTAAGTAATCTGGGAGTTATCTTTGACCGGGATATGTCCTTCAGCCATCATATAAAACAAATTTCAAGGACTGCTTTTTTTCACCTACGTAATATAGCAAAAATCAGGCACATCCTGCCTCAAAAAGATGCAGAAAAACTAGTCCATGCATTTGTTACTTCTAGGTTGGATTATTGTAATTCTTTACTGTCAGGCTGCCCTAACAAGTCTCTAAAGACTCTCCAGCTGGTCCAGAATGCAGCTGCACGTGTACTAACAAAAACTAGGAAAAGAGATCATACTTCACCTATTTTAGCTTCGCTACATTGGCTTCCGGTAAAATCCAGAATAGAATTTAAAATACTTCTCCTTACTTATAAAGCTCTTAATGGTCAGGCGCCACTATATCTTAAAGAGCTCATAGTACCTTATTACCCCACTGGAGCACTGCGCTCCCAAAATGCAGGCTTACTTGTGGTTCCTAGAATAACTAAAAGTAGAATGGGAGGCAGAGCCTTCAGCTATCAGGCTCCTCTCCTGTGGAACCATCTTCCAGATTCAGTCCGGGGGGCAGACACCCTCTCTACGTTTAAGAGTAGGCTTAAAACTTTCCTTTTTGATAAAGCTTATAGTTAGGGTCGGCCAGGCTCGCCTTGGACCGGCCCCCAGTTATGCTGCTATAGGACTAGACTGCCGGGGGACTTCCCATGATGCACTGAGCTCCTCTCTCCTCTCTCCTCCTCCTCCTCCTCCTCCTCTCCATTTCAATGCTTCATGTACCATTAATGCATGTTACTAACTTGACTTCTTCCCCGGAGTCTCTGTGCTCTCTCGTCTCACAGGAAGATCCAGCACCTGGACGGTGGGCCACGGCTGTGGGGACTGTGACGTGGTCCTGTGGATGTCCTGCTTCTATTTCTGCTACTGATATTATTGCTATTGCTATTATAAAGTCATAGCTCTACTTACACTACTGCTGTTATGGTTATTGTTGTTGTTGTTATTATACTTCTCTGTGTCTCTCCCAACCCCACCCCCCTCTCCCCTTCCCCCATCCGCCTCCCTCCTTCTTTCTCTGTAAACCCAACCGGTCAAGGCAGATGGCCGCCCACCTAGAGCCCGGTTCTGCTTGAGGTTTCTTCCCGTTAAAGGGGAGTTTTTCCTTGCCGCTGTCGCCAAGTGCTTGCTCATGGGGGGAATTGTTGGGTCTCTGTAAATAAATGAGTACGGTCTCGACCTGCTCGATGTGTAAAGTGCCCTGAGATAACTTTTGTTGTGATTTGGCGCTATATAAATAAAATTGAATTGAATTGAATTGAATTGAATTTACATTCCCAATATGTGGTCAGTTTATCCAAATAACTGGCCGGGTGAGACCAGCCGGTCATCTTGCAGCAGAAGCCTGAGTCCTGCATCATCATCCTGGGGAGAACATGATCTGATGAACTGCTCTAATGTCTCCGTAGCATTTTATATATGATATAATTCCTTTTGAAAGATAAATGTTGGTCTCACAGATGATATCTAACAATTGTAGCTGTCACATTAGATTGTCTGAATGTAAAGTGAAGCTTCATAATTTGACTGGACAGAACAACAGCACTGCCTCTGGGGCTTTATATGTACAGATATCACCACATTTCAATAAATATGAATGTATTAAAATAGACACATTTTTTAATTTTATTTTTAATTTTATTAAGCTACACAACAGTTTGGATTTTTATCTATCTATCTATCTACATTACAGACTGAATAACATCATTTACTGGATCTCTCTGTCAAGGTTTTTTTTGTGAGAAAAAAGTGTTAGTGGAGCTTTGAGTTTAGATTATTAATAAAATTGAAGTCAAGTGATATTTTGGCGGTCGACAATCGCGGTCAAATGTGTACACAGTTTACTACATGGAAGTGTACTAACAGAAGTATTGGAATAGAGACACTGTTAATCTACCTTGTGTGTGTTGTGCATTGTGTTCCTTGATCTCAAAACATATTCTGTCCCATTTTACATATTTTGAATTTGCTGAAATAGAATTTTGTGGGCCATAAAAGTAGGGTAACATCCACAGAGGCACACACGATTCACAGCTAATTCCTGGTGATGTTAGCTTGACCTCTGCTCTCCATAATAGTGGTAGAACAGAATTTGGATTCACTAGTATACTAGCGTGATGAGCACCAAATGACACCCATGTGCTTATATGAGCTGCTGTATGTGTGTGTTGCTGTGTCTGGGGCTGCGAACCTCAGTATATACAGCACAATAACACATGGAATGTTTGCTGTCTTGTATATTGATACCAGTGAAGCATATGACCCCCCACCCTTCTCCCTCTCCCTTGCTCTCTCTCTCTCTGTACATGTGCTGTTGAGCCCCACCCTGCTGTTCTATATGTTCAGGAACATGTTGTTCTTAGCAGCAGCAGGCCTCCAAAATATCCTCATACACTTGAAAATCTCCAATCTGCTGTACTGCACACATCATGTAAAAACAACATGTCATCCAAATTAAACCACAGAATACATAGTTGATCCAGTTAAAAATTGCTGTTGAAAAATATGTTTTATGATGTGACAACACTTTGGTAAAGGTATGGTCAGGTTTCGGTAAAGATCATAATGATCGTGGTCATGATTTTTAAAGTTAAAGTCGGGTCTTTTGGTGATCATCCATCTACCCCGACCTCCTCCCTACCTGAATTATAAATCGTTCTATAATAACGTCATGTGATTTCCTTCTTTGCTCCCGTCATAATAACTACAGCTGCTAGAGGATGCTTTCACTTTCACATAAATATATGTCATTGCTGAAATGTCTGATTCTGTCATTTTTAGGAGTCTACAAACCAACCAGTCAGAATATGACATGAAATGACACATTGGCTTTTAAAAAAGTTTAGGGGAAAACAAATGCGTTCTCGTTAAAGGGCCAGTGTGTAGAATTTAGTGGCATCTAGCAGAACGGCAGAAATGGAATATAATATTCATAAGTAATTAGTGTCCCATGAAAATAAAAATTGTTGTGTTTTCATTACCTTAGAATGAGCCCTTTATATGTACATAAGGAGCAGGTCCCCTTCCATGGAGCCTGCCATGTTGCACCGCCATGTTTCTACAGAACAGACAAACCAAACCCTGCCTCTAGAGAGGGCCTTTAGCATTTTTCATGGCTGTAGGTTCTCCTACACGCTTGGATGGGGGTGAGGGGAGGGGTATTCAGTTGGTTGCAATCTGCAACCTCACCGCTAAATGCCACTAAATCCTACACACTGGTCCTTTAAAGGTATACTATGCAGGTTTTTCCTAAAAAAAAACAATGTATAGACTCATACAAAAGTAATCCCTCTCAATCATCACTTATGACCCATTAGAAGTGTGTGGCAGTGTATGTATCTACAGAGACCCTGCCCTCTGCCTGTATTTTCTTCTTATTTTGCTGTCTTCGGGACGCTTTTGGGCAGTGGGTGTGTAGCCCCCAGCCAATAACAGCATGCAGGGTGTGAGGACGGGACTCGTAGTGTAATGACCAGGTTACATTGCTGTCTCCATCTCTCTCCTCTGCTCTGCTCTGCTCTCTGTGTCTGTGTCATGGATGTATAAAGAGCTGCAGGTCTGTGTGTCTGCTTGATCAAGTGCGGGGCTGAGCTACACACACAAAGCAGAGAGGCCACAGCGGACAGGATGAAGCTCTTGCAATGTGCCACCTTCCCGCAGGGTTGTGCAGCGGTGTGCGGAGATGTGGGTGTGTTTATTTGTGCTTTAGAACTAACCACCATGAAACAATCAGAAAATAACATTTTATTTTTCTGATTGATGGCTTTGTTCTTACCAGAATAAATGCTGTATTTACAAACACCAACTCCAACAAATCTTGCATAGTATACCCTTAAACCAAAATGATGCAGGTGGAACAAAAAAGACATTTATGTGACTTTGCTGCACTTTAAAAACATCACAACTGCAAATGGATGACATAAGCTGGTGATGTCTCTCTGCTTACATATATTTTGTTGTATTTACATTGTAGCACTACAATTCAGCAGACATTCCGACATCACAATCTGACAAAATCAAACTAATTGTGCACAGATTTGATTAGTTGTCTTGCACAGTGTGACATGCAATAAACTTACAAAGTCATTGTTGTCACACAGTCTAAAGGCACTTTTACTCAGTAGATATAAGAATAAAAGAGAATAAAGAGAAGAGCAGGTGTGTTTTTTGTATCAGGAACAAAAGGAACAGTGTTAGGAGGGATTCTGCTTTTACTCACAACAAAGGACGTGTTCCATAAAACATATATGTTAAGACTGTAAAAAATAAAATATTGGTTATTATATGATTTTATTCACAAAACAATGTATGTATACATTGACTGTTTTTGCACAATGAATAATCTTTCTGGCAGTATTTCTCTGCAAAATAATTACATTTATTGCACAACAACAAAATAATAGGTATGACCTCCCTCATAAACACTCATTGATAGACTTGATTCTTGAAGTCTGTTTCTTGACAGTCTTGTCTGGGATTTGAGGCTTTCTTGAGCTCCTATTGGCTGCTTGATGGTCATGTCACAGCTGTATTTAGCTGTTTTATCTTGTAAAATCTACCCCCACCCCTGCCTTCTGCCTTTTAGCTCCATTTCACTGCCTATAGTCACTCCTTCCATCCCCTCCCCCTTCATCCCCCAGTGCTCCTCTGCTCATAGTACACTGTGTACCCTGCTGAACATAGAGAGCACAGAACACTGACATATTGTTGTCTGCTGTGTATGTGTGTGTGTGCGTGTGTGTGTGACAGCGTCTATACTGTAGGAAGTGTCACCGGGGTTTCCCTGGTCCCCACCCAACATTAATCTACACATTCCAATTAATCCAGCAGGCTAATCAGCCTGTGTAGCTCAGCGTCATGGAGCACGGCTTTGTTTTTAACAATGACTGAGACATGGTAGTGCTGATCTCCTGTGGACTTGTTTACAATTCCATACTTACTACAGCAGGGGGTATCCCACTTTCCCTCAACCAATGGGATCACTGCCCTCTGTTATTCTTTTAGTATTATCCTTATTAGTCGCTACCACAGCAGCTGCTGCTCTTCCTGAAGAGATGACATTCCAGACAGCAGGCAGCAGTGGTGGAAGAAGTATTGAGATATTTTACTAATTTAAAAGTAGCAATACCACAATATGAACAGACTCCATTACAAGTAAAAGTTTTGCATTCAAAATCTTACTTAAGTAAAAGAAGTATTAGTTGTAAAATGTACTTAAAGTATCAAAAGTAAAAGCACTCATTATGCACAATGTCCCCCACTTAGTGTTATATTTATTATATATATAAAAATATGCAGTACCTGTAAAAACTATTCAACTCCTTGATATTTTTAATGTTTTATTGTCTTACAACATTGAAGAAAAGGGGATTTAATGTGGCTGGACAATGAGAAACAGAAAAATACCTTTTAATGTCAAAGTGAAAAAAGGATCTCTACAAAGTGTATTTGTAAAATAATAATAATTATCTTCATTATTATAGGTTGTAGTAGTAGTAGTACCTTGCCCAGCTTTGATTTGTTTGTGTAGTTTGGCTCTTACTCTCAATCACAGAAAAATAATTGTTTGATTGATTGTTTGTTCAGTTTTGTTCCAGTCTGACCCTCCTCAGTCATAACAAAAGAATACATACTGTACCTAAACCAACCACATATTGATAAGGATGACGTTTAAAGCCCTAAACTTTGGGCACTATGTGTTAAAAGGCCTACATCTCCCACACAGTTCTTTCTACATTGATGCAAACCAGCTCAAATTAAAGCTGAGACTTGGCACTTTAATGCGGTATCCATTATTTTATTTCTAGTTAAATGTGTTAAAGCACAGAGCCTGAAGAACAAAACATGTGTAACTGTCCAAACACATACAGTCTGGACTGTATGTGCAGAGTTTGTTTTTATATTCATCTGCTAAAGGAGGAAGTTTCTTTTTTATTGTGCTCATCTTAAATCTGACTTTAAGATATGCATAATTTGCGACATCACACCTAGTTTGGAGACAATCAAGGTCCAGCATGCAATTAAATATAATATATAATGGAATATAATATGGAAAATAGTCTGGATTTTCTAATAAGAGAGAAGGACTAGGTTTAATTTTAATTTTTAACAAGATAATTGAATTTATTTGTGGAAAACCCATATCACACACCAATATTTTTGTAAATTCACTGATTTTCTACAATACTAATATGATTGTGCAGGATATGAACACTAAGCTGTTAACCTCTTGATGTAAAAGTTAAAACGATGTCAGTATTGCTGTTGAGAGTGTGATAACTAGATTCCACAAAGTAGCACAATGGTATAAGTATTTTTATCGCATAAAATTCCATGTAAACCATGGGGTATTTTTGTCAGTTAGGTCACTGTTAGAGCTTGACTGAGATGTTTACAAGTCAACACAGCAAAACACAATTCAATCCATTTTCCATTTCGTTCTAGCCTGTGCTATAGTCTGATTTGCATCATTTATCTGTTATCTGTTATCTTAAGTCTGTGTAAAGGAAAATCAGAGATTTCTTTTGATACATATTTTACATGTTAGAAAATAATTGCTGAAAACGTGAAAAGACTGTAAACTATAGTGCAGAATTATGGAGTTAGACCGTTAAACTGTTTTTCACTATTTCTGTGTTCAGGATCTGATGGGCGTGCCTAAAACAGCTGCACCATGACATCGGCTGGGTGTGTAGTCTGTTGTTTGCTAACAGCAGCATGCAATACTTTCATTACAAGCTTAGCATTAGCATCCTGATGTATGCTGCAGTCACAGTAGATGTAAACTTTCTGTCTACACTTAACTATGAGATTCTAGGTTAGCAGAGCCGTGCCTCTCAATAATGGCATTGTCCTTGCACCAAGCTTTGTTAATATAAATACACAGTCCCCCACGCCCCTCTGGTCTTAATGGAGTCATTAGCTGTTGTATCTGCCCTGAGGATGTAGCTCAATGGTGCTGTCAGGGACACTGCTGTTAAGCCATGTTTCTGTAAAAATCATGAAGTTGCAGTCCATCATCCTTTTATGAGTGATGATCCACAGTCGCAGTTCATCCATGTTGTTCACCAGAGACTGTACATTGGAGAGGAAAATACTGGGTGGAGATAGCTGATAAAGAGTTAGTCTTGGCTTAGCTGTTAGTGCTCCTCTCTTTCCCCGTTTGTTTATGCTCTCTCCTGGCCAGCAGAGCCAGGCTAATAGATGCTGTTGTCTTAGTATTAGCTGTTACTGGTGAATGGGGCCATTTTCAGTCAACGGTAGCGCTCAAGGAATTATTTCAAACCCAGCTGATGTGTCCGTTGACGGGTAGAGTCGGTGTTAAAACTCCAGTCCACCGAGAGGATCATGTCCCATTGCTTGTGTGGCACTGCTGTGTGAGCCATGGCTGTGTAGCGGCCCTCTCTGCCTCTCTGTCTAGTCTTACCCTCGCTGCCTTGGGCTGTGTTGCGGATGCTACGCCGATGCCTTTGCTGTCACTACAGACGTACTCCTGCGGCTGCTACATCCAGGCCCTTGCCAGCGCTTTTCAAAGAAGTGAGTAATGTTCACACCGAACTTCACTGAAAATAACAACAATTTAACATAACGATGATTGCGATGGGTTGCTCGTTAACTACTCATTTAAGTCACATTTTTATTGAAATAACTCCACATTTACCTACAAAATAGGTGCCGAATTACAGTAGCTCCTAGCGTTACTCTATTTTATATCATCTGTGTTGCTTGTCCTACACCTACAAATGGCCTATTTGAAATTGTATATTTTTTTAAGGGAGTTCAGCATGAGCGTTGTTAAGTTCAGAGGCTCAGAGGCAGTTTAGTTGGGGGTGTGGTTTCAGCGCCTTCAGAGGACACGCCCCCAGCATTTCAGAGCCCAGAATACTGCTTGTTTTTCCACGATTTTGAAACCTAATTTTATATACTTGGCGATTTTTTTACTCAGTCAAATTTGGCTGGGTGGTTAATAACACATTTTTCTGTGGTGTTAAAAACTCAGAACACATATTTATTACTGCTTTACACATACTTTAAATGCAACATGTGTAGAAGAATCTTGAAAGGATCTTCTACATAAAAATTTGACCACTAAATAATGGTGTAGCTTGTTGTTCGGGTGGTGTACAAAGGCCAGATCAGATTTGAGCCTGTCTGGTGTTTCTGGACTGATGACACAAACCCTGTGGGGTAATCCAGAGAGGATCCAGAGGATTAGAGACAAGTGTGGGAAAAAAACTTCTTCTGTTTTGGTGTCCATGCCTAAATAAACAGTGACAGGACATAGACTCTGTTAAACAAACCAATATTCATTTCGCTGTGCTTAAATGAGTGACACATAGGCAGAAACCAGTTATATCCATCACTACCAAAATACATTTATATCTATTTAGCCAAATGTCAGTCAAGAGA
This sequence comes from Scomberomorus guttatus, assembly GCA_038419695.1. Classification (NCBI taxonomy): domain Eukaryota; kingdom Metazoa; phylum Chordata; class Actinopteri; order Scombriformes; family Scombridae; genus Scomberomorus; species Scomberomorus guttatus. Next base: position 1,451,132 of record CM076449.1, read on the forward strand.
ATTACTGTATGTCCACATAATGTACAGCTAGGTAGTACAGCTACATAAAGACTGACCATTGACCATTAAATTAATTCAACTCTTTACAAACTTAGAGTTAAGATGAGAGGGCACCAGTTTCTTTTTTGTATAGAGAGATACCACAATTACTGTTGTTTGCTGTACCCATTCAATATCAATTTAAAGGACCAGTGTGTAGGATTTAGCAGCATCTGGCAGTGAGGTTGCAGATTACAACCAACTGAATATCCCTCCCCTCACCCTCCCCTTCCAAATGTTAAGGAGAACCTACGGTGGCTGCAAAATTCATGAAAAACGCAAAATTAAATTACAAATTACAAATTAAAGAACAAATGTCAAATGCATTAACATCACATCCTTCGTAGGCTAAATAATCACTTAAGAATATCAAAATCAGGAGATAAGCCAATGAATCTAAATGTAGAGCTGAGTGATAATCAATTAAAAAATTAATCCAAATCATATGAATGAACAATAATCAAACAATAAATCAATCAATGACAAAATCTTAATCAATCAAAAGTAAATGAAGCAGTCAAAATCAAAGCAGAATCCATCAGAGGCTGAGCAAACTCAATAGATCAAAAGTCAAATAAAATGTTAAAAGGTACAAAATAATGTGAAACTTGTAAAATTAAGGAGTAAAATGTATTTTTAAATTAAAATCGTATACTCAGAAAATAAAACTGTCAAAATCTAAATGACTCTTCAAGCAACTATAATCTTATAATATTTTTATAATAACAATGTATGAGTTTGTATGAGTTGACTGTGTAATGTGTTGTATGTGGCTTGTAGTGATGATATTGAGAATTACCAGCGAGCTTCCCTTGGCTTTACAGCGCTTTAGTCTGGTCAGCAATAACGGATTTATTTAGTAGAAAAAAAAAACAAAAAACATTGCACTCAACCAAAGACAAAAAGGAGAGCTGAGATGCATGTAACCAAGTCAGAATCCAAAACTACAAAAAAGGTTCACAAACCAGTTTTCAATGTTAAAATGTAGCCCAGTGAAAAGAACAGTACACAGACGTCTCAGCTTTGCCTTCCCCAGTGTGCACTGAGCTGAAACATGTACAAACCCTTTTTGCTTTTTACTTTTAGCACATACTGCAGCTGCCCTTACAAAGTACGTACTGCTGTCACTGCTGCGGCTTCTGTCATTGCACTGTCAATGTGCTGTCATTGGTCTGTGTTCTCTCTGCAGCTCAGCTTTTTCTGGTATACTATTAGTATGGTAGTATGAGTATGTGTTGTGTAGCATGCCCTTATGGTGACAACATCAGGGGGGTGTGTTGTGTAGTAAAGTGGGTGTATCCTGTAGGTCTGCAAGACTGCAGATGGACCCTTCTTGGTTACTGGCTAGGCGGGCTAGGGGGTTTATATCGGTTTATATGAAGTAACGTCATCATGCAGAAAGCTGTCAGGTCACATGGGAAAAAGTTTGTAGAAGGGCATGGGAAAATGGCATTTTGACGCTAAAACATACGTACTTCAACCAAAATTAGAATTTTAGGATTTGAATATATGGAACACTACTGGGAAGCTACAGAATAATATATAATAATCTCAAAAAAAACAAAAAATAGTGGACACACCCTTTAAGCTAGAGCCCTGCATATTTATTTAAAAAGAGTCCAGACAGAAATTTAGTCCTAGTTTTAAACATTTATTCCAAGAAAAGTTGTCAAACATATATACAGCAAAAAACATGATGCTTTTCTGAAACATCTAATGGCTCGTGTCAGCTTCATTAACAAAAACATTTTTTTATTTTACACAACATCTGAAACATACATTTCTGTACACACTGGAAATATGCACTAAAAGAAAGTTCAAGATATTACATGTAATTGTATCAAAATGGGGTGGCTCTGTACGGTGATTACAGTGAGGCAGTGAAACATTTTGCATAGTGTAAAGTGTTTTCAAGTGGAATCATTACAAGTCTGAAGAGAGCTCAATGAAAAGGCTTGTACAGTGAGAGCAGGGCAAGTGGACAACACGTTTTAGTAGTGATGATTTAATTGTAAAGATCCTCAGTTAGCTTATGCACCATCAACCAGAGCACTGCCAAATACAGGCTTTTAACCATGTTAGGTTTAACACTTAAAGAAACACATATATTGAACACTGCTGAGCAGGTCAGAGATTCAACACTCCAGAGGGTAAAAACAGCTTTCCTATCAGTATGTGTTATAATAGTCTTTTAAAAAAAGTGAAAAACAAATGTTTCATCCCAAAATTTAACACCTTTATACTTTAACAAAAGCAACATTAGCATTTAACAAGTACAGCTCCCATGAGTGTCAGCGTATTCATATTAAACACAGATAAGCACATTGCTGTTGCAGTTTAATTGCAATCGCTCCTACCATCTCTGCACATTCATGAGTCCTACAACTTAGATAAGTCCCAATTTTTTGATAAATCTGAAACATTCAAGAGGATGCACTTTCACCTCAATTTGCCCTGACTTGTTGCCCTGACTTGCACCTTTCAATTCAGTTCAAATTTGCTTTGTGTTTGTTGAGCACACTGTTAAGGCCTGAGTATGATTCAAACTAAGTGCTTGTCGGATTGGCTAATGCCTCCTGAAACCTCCTTTCTGATGGAATTGGAAAGTGAGCAAACTGTCAATTTTGTTACTTTCCAACAATCACACAGCAATTGGCCTAGAGTACAAAGGTATGAAAGAGGGCAGGGTTTGAAGCAGGGTTTGAACTTCACACAACTACTCCCGAGCAACACCTTTAATGCCTTCAAGGAAAGACTGTCTGATTGTACAATGCCGAGACTATAAATGTGCAATAGAGTTCTCAGAGATCAGGGAGGCAGTTGAATGTATCCAGGTGGAGGCTATGTCGACAGTCCTTTAAACACTTGTAGCTGTAGTTGTGGTCAGACGCACACTGAACCCTTCAAATACAGACACCTTTACACAATAATAAAACCTTATGGGAGCTGTAGTTATTGAATGCAAACAACATGATTGTAGTCTTGGCATGGGGCAGGACTAGCTCTGTAATACAGCCATTAAGAAAGAAGTGTTTCTATGGATCTATTATTAAAGGAAAAAAGCTAGGTTTTGCTTGTAGCTAAGCAAAATGCTACACAAAGAAATCCGTCAGAGGCTGGATCAAGATAAAGAGACTGAGTCTGAGGTAAATATCTATCCCACTCAAGGAAACTGCCCCTTGTATCAGAAACTAAGAAATGGTTGCTAATGAGACAGTCAAGGTAAATAAGATCTTTCAAAATGCTGAGAATGAGGTAGGACATACTACAAAACACCTCAAAATCTACTACTATTGCTGAGTCACAGAACTGAAGCTACATGTTACGCAGTGCTCTGAAACCAAAAGGAGGCTTTGGTCAGTCTGGTGTATGCTGGAGCGTGAATGTTAGTAGAACTTTGTTAGTGTGAACATACAAACCCTTTTTTAAATGCTTTTCAGAGTCACTACTGGATACTTTAACTACCCTCCATTTTCTTTTTCTGTGTTTGAATTATTCTGTGTACTTTTGTATTTAGTTCTTACTAGTATCTACCTGGAAATCCTGGTTGTATAACACCATCAAGTACCGTCTCACATTTTTATGAATGAAGCCATCAATATGAGACCTGTGGCTTGTGAGTTAATATATATATACCAGGGTGCACTTGTAATGATTAGTTGTCTTGAATCTAATCACATGACCACTGCTGTGATTTCCTCACACCAGGTGTCGTGATTGGAGTACACTACAACCAACCACTGCTTTTACTCAGCATTACATACCACTGCAAAGTGTTTGAAGCATTTCGATAAAGAGTGGAAGAAAGGAAGGGTCAGTTAGGAGGGTATCGTATGGCTGCTTTAGGGGATTATTCCCAGATGGCAAATCTTCAAATTTCCTGTAAGAATCCCCAAATCAGATTCCTATTAAGTACAGAACAGTGCTCAATAATCCTTAACGGCCGATGACTGACTTGATATCTTGAACTGCATTCTAAGTGTTATTTCAATTTGTGAGGAATCCTATAATGCCACACTCAACTTCAAGGTAAAAAAACATTCAGAGCAAAATGATTTATGTCATTGTCAAAGCATCAAAGTTAAAAAACATAAGGCTTCCACCAAAAACAGCCAGTTAGTCAAGTTAGATTGTTTCTTGGTTAATTTGGTTAATTTAGCAAATATGTCAATATAATCCAAACTTTGCAGTGATGATAAGACAGATATATCTTTGTCCAACAGGTGCTCTTTGGATGCAACAGGAACTAATGTCCAATAATACCAGTTTGAATTCCCTGCTGGACATTGTTTAGTTACAAATGCACAGTACTGCATGGAGTTAATACAGGCCTGTTACTTCTATTGTACAAATTCTGTCACACACTTTCACAACAATGTACAAACAATTAGGGGTCAATAATCACATTTGCTCCGTCTCTACCTTCAAAACATGGCACAGATGTGCAAAATATCTTTATCAACCTTTATGTGATACACATCAACACCAGTACAAAATGACGATATCTTCATTTTAATTAGTTTTGTATATTTCGGCTTCATGGTTGTACCCAGGGGTAGAGGAGGGGCACCAAAATTATCACATTCTTACATGACATTATTGCAGCCTGGGATATTGTTTGAATGGTGTGACATCACTGAAAGCAAAAGGTTCCATTGGTCAAGGGCGCATTTCTGTAGACAGAAACTCTACATGATACAAAATCGCACTTGGTGTAAATGGTCTTTAAGGCACGAGGTTGTATGGGGCAAAGTGGGAAAGAGACTGGTAGTGTTTCCTGTTGATCGTCATTCACATATTATCATCAGTAAACTAGTGGGTAGCCAATGCTTTCACTTTTGAACGCTGGTCCATTAGGCTAACCTGTGCCACAGCCAAGTACATTACAAATGTTAAGGAAGAGCAGACCTATACTAGGGCTGTTGGGAGCAAAAATCAACAACTAGAAAACCATAAATGTCATGAAACCTTGTTGTCACATCCAGTCAGCTCTCAGGTATACTGCCATTATCCACCAGTAAATGTCCTCAACTCCATGGTGACAGTGATTGGAACTGGATGGTGGTGGAAGTGCATGGTTGTGATCTGATTTGCATATTGTTCCCATGTCAGGGTTTTGGAATAATCAGCCAGTCGATCACTTCCGCTCAAATTATGATTGTGGACGCCTCACAGTTCACTCAGTTTGTCACCGAGTCCCTTTTTCCTTTGGGGTCCAGGTCCATGTAGTAAACAAAGCTGCAGACACAGAGGATATGAACAGGTTAACATGGGGGAACAAGAAAGGAGTCTTTCTTAAGACAAAGAAAGGCATCTTTTTATAATGACATTAAGTAAAATGTAGGCAAAGCTCTTATCCTATGTCCCTGTGTTAATTTCTGACCCTTCCACAGTTGACCTTGTTAGCTCATTGGTTGTAGAAGCTTGCAGAGTGATATGTTTTTGTGAAATAAGTCACATTACAGAAGTAAATGCTTTAACTGCTGTTTCACTCTGACTTTAAATACAAAGCTGCATTTGAGATGTGGTTAGCCTAGCATGAAGGAAGCAGGGGAAACAGCTAGCCTAACAGTAATGTAAAAACAACAATTTGTGGGTTTAAGGAGAGGGACATGCTCGAACTATTTCTTGATTAGATGTGAAAAAAGAACTCAGCAACACTAGCTGACTAACTGGAGGAATCTTGTTTACTTCACCAACATGTTTCAGCACAGGGCTTTCATGAGGGCGATTATTTCTTGATGAAAAAGAGGGGTATGCAGTGACTGTGTGCAGCTTCCTGAAGTCTCATCATCACAGTATACAAGACCGATGACACCAAAGTTGGCAATCTCAGACACTCTCAGACCTGTGCTCACCAACTGTATCTGGCAACCCATTCTATAACCACAGACCACAAACTGTGGTTTTTACATTTTTGTTTGTGTACTGAGTAAACAAACAAGTTACAGCATGTGAGCTTTAGAGGTGTTGGTAGGTGTATTTTATTTATTTATTTATTTTTTGCTTTGGACAGTCTTTATGCCAAGCTAGGTTGGCCTGACTCTAGCTCTGTACTGAACCCACAGACATGCGGTTGATCAGTGATCTCACTCTAAGAAAGAACGCAATGTATTCTCCAAAAATATTCCTTCAAAAAATACACTCCTTGATTTCATTCCAGCACCCAGTAGGACCTCCAAAACCCCAAATTTGCTCACAGATCACTGTAATCCCAAAATCAACAGCTGACAACTAGTTGACAATAATTAAGGTCACTGGCTGTATCACAGCCAACACATCACTGCTTCTACATCTACCTACAGTAAAATGACACCTGACACCTGAGTTTGTTTGCTCCCTGTGGATGCGTACAGGTTTAGTTCAGCACTGCACTCTAATAATAGCCCAGCGGCTGACATGCCACAGCTCAGGCTAGCAGTGGTTTGTTCCTCTTTTCATAGGTTGCATAACCACACAGCACATGGTATGAACACAAGTGGGTCAGCTTAGCAGGAAGCATGTTGGAGATGGTGAATGATGGACGATATGCTGAATGGAGACATGGAAAGTCCTTATTTCACTGCTAAGGATGAGCACTTTTGATTCCACAGATATTTACAGTACAATATGGTGCTATTTGAAAAAAAAAAGTGTCATAAAGCAAATGGAGAAAAAAAAATCAGATATTGGCTATGAAAACATAGAATTCATCTTCACCATTATTGTAGCCTACAGGATTCATTGTTTTATAGGTTCCTCTCAAATAGCTATAAAGTCAATGCAGAGCTGTCAGGCCATAAAATATTGTGACATGCTAAAAGCCAAGCACTAATCGATCTGTTTTCTGGTCCATGCGCTGACAGAGGCTGCTGGTGGCTGATTTCATCTCCTTTGTTCATCTCAGAGCTTTGGAAGCAAGGATTTACCACCATACCCAAAATCTAGTCTCATAAAACCCAGTGTAGTTACAGAGAAGACCAGTAGATCAGTTCACAGTGCCCTGAGGCGTCTGCCTGAACTCACAGGTGTGGTTCATTTGTTCAGTATTCCATCAGTTTTCTTGTTTTTCATCTCTAGTTTTTAACAGGAAGATCTTTGAGTATCTTCTCTCACAGAATGTTGTACCTGTATGTGAACTTTCTGAACTCTCTGAACTGAGGCATGCCTCCCATACCTGAGTATACACCACACCATGGATAGGTTATGCAACAAAACATACTGACTGTGAACTACACAAGGCATGTTTTCTTCCAAACTGAGGTGGATCCAAATGACAATTCTCACAGTGTTTACAGTAAGTAATCACTAAATTATGGTTTCAGGTGTCTGTTTTCGATGTTCCAGAGTGGAACCAACAACCCTGCATGAGCAAACATTTGACAAAGATGGGGCTCTGTTGAGAGCTTCATTTGGAAGAATTATTGGTTTATTGGTCATAAACAGAAGAAAGCAAGCCACCATGATCTGGGCCAATAAAGTATTCTGAATCATTCACACAAATAAATGCAAGTCTGTTGAATGGACTGTGATAGGTTTAAAGAAGCAGTGTCAATTAGAAAGCAATATCTTTCAGAATGAACCAGTTATTTCCTCTGCTTGAGGTGTTTTCGTGAGGTATTTCTGTTCTGATTGTGCTCCTACAATTGTTAATGTAATAAAAGGCTCCACATGGACTCAGCTATTTTGGAACATTCAAGTACACACCATTTTAAACTGCAATTCTTCCATCCTCTGTCAGTGTCTGCACTGGATGCATTCAGTTACAGTACTGCAGTGGGCTCAGATACATTTTGTCAGCATCCACATCCCAATAGACAATCAATGTAGATAGTGTAAGTGTAAGTGGGAAGAAAATAAACTTGTGTACAAATATGCTTCAGGTCAGTTAGGCGTGTAAAGCAAAGTGAAACATGAACCATTATGTGGGTTGTGTAGACAGCGCTATTGATTCTAACTGAAGTATACATGTTCCATCAGACATATGTGCGACGACTAAAAAAATAAGACTGTTGCATGTCCGGTGTAGACAGCCTGCAACTGTCTCCTTTGAATGATGTTTCTGTTCGGTACATCAATTTCATGTCAGCTGTTTTACTCCCTTGAGGATTCACGTTTTTTTTCCACAGGCATAGACACACAAAGAGCATGTGCAGCTGTTCATGGGCCCAGTATGCTTCAAACGAATGATACTTTTGATACTTCCCCTAACCCACATAACTGTGAGGGTCAATGTGACGTAAATTTTGTCATCTGCCCATTTCTTTACAGGTTCACACAGGCATATGTTCAACATATGTGAACACATTAGTCTGTGAAGACACTGTATTGTTTTGAGGTTTTTCAGGGCATTTATGGAAATATAAATACCTGTTTATGAATATATTTATATATATCATTTCTAGATGTGCATGTGCCTCTTGTTGATTAAGATTGATATATTGTCTTTTTTGAACAGTCAGCTACAGTCTGGTCAGTCAGCGTTTGTCATGTAAACGAAAAAGCTGGTTACTGTAATCGGGGCAGGGGATTAGAGAAACCTGGTTTCCCCAGCTCTCCTGGAGAACACTAATTACTCTGCGATGTATACGTTTAACCCTGTGTCTAATCAGCTTTTTAAAAGTTCACATGTGCCGTACAAAAGACTGTGGGCAGAAAAAGCGCAGTAGAACGGCTGGATGAAAGGAGAGATCATTATACAGAGTGATGCACCCTCATATTTAAAATAAGTCTGCTCCAATTCCGCCCATTAAATTCAGGCACTTTGGCTGTGAAGAGAACCTCTGCTCTGTCTACCTGTCTGCCTCTCACTGCTCTGTCAGTCTGCTCCAACCGACACAAACATACCCCCTGCCCCCACCCCCACCACCAAAAAAAGAAGTCAGGAACCTGCGTCTTCTATCACTGTACAGTTAAAATTACTGATCTACTGCTTGTATACACAGATTTACAGGAACCAGGTTATGAGTATATGAGCCTACAGAAACTTCTGCTGGTCAAACCTTTGCTGAAGTCAGCATATCTTTTTCAGCTTATTGCTTTGTTGGAGTTATAACAGCTAAATAAATAAGTAAAGCTAAGGAAACAAGATGAAGCTCTAACCCAAGCAGATCCTGGACAAACTGAGGCCTGTTGCCTCCTCAGCAACCCTGCCAGCCATTTGTTGTTGCATAACCCAAAAACAGACTACCTCGTTAAAAAACCGGCAGAGACCGGTATGTTTGGGGAAGTGGTGGGGGCTGGGTTCTTGTGAGCCCGGGACACTGTGGCAGCTCTCTATGATTACCAGTTGGAGAGGGAGCGTTGGCTTTTTATGAGCTTGCAGGGGTTTTGTGGGTGTGCAGCATGCAAAGCAACACATTTCACTTGGCTGGCATTCATAAAAACTGTCCATTATGTAAGTTTAGGTATGTGCCTCCAGGTTCCTCTTGATGCAAAAATGACAAAGCATTTCCAGCAAGTACAGAGGTTGGGTAAATGGCAATATGATGATCACTTTTGATAACCGGTGGACAATACTGACAATGGGAAAATTGGGATGACATTCAGTCAAAGGGGTACATTCTACTTTCTGATAAAACAGAGACGCTATTAAAAGAAATGCATCATTCTGTCAGGATCACTGGAGTAATGCCTGTCTGACTGTTACAGACCTAAGCTTCACTCATAGGCATAGATTGTCAAGGTGTTGCAGAATTGTCCAATGACAACTAATTCCATATAGAGTTACCGGTAAGATCTTAGCAGAGCTTGTGTGTTTTCTGTTCTTTGATGGAGACTGACATATCAAGATAAAACCAACCCTTCACCCTTGGCTTTACTAGTGCTAAAATTCTGTAATTAAATCTTGGGTCAAAATTCTCAAAAAATGAATGAATGGGATCCTTTTTTTTTGTAAGAAATTATCAGATTTTTCAAATATTGATTTAGATCAATCAGCTGCATCCTTTAGGGAGGAGATACAGACTCCCCAGGGGTAGGTGCAATAGAAACAAACATTTGTTATAGGACTGCACGATATGAGGAAAATCTGCAATGTGCGATAACATTGTTCAATATTGCGATGACGATATGACTTGCGATAAATAAACAAATATTGAAGTGTGCAAATAAGCTATATAGTTCCTGTGTCTCTGCTTTAATAGGTACACTGCTAACATAGACCCAAACATTGAATAGCCAATGCCCACTGAATAAAGAAATGAAATAAATTATTTCAAACATGCTTTTATTGAACAAATTGCACATGAATACCCAACCAATTAAACAGAACAATAATTTAAATAAGGCATTATAACTAGAAATTAAAGTTTAATATTCCTTGCTCCCTTTAAAATAATTTCTTCTAAACTCAGAAAAACACCTCTTACCATACAGTGTTGAAATAAAAAAATATCTGGGAGAAAACAACTTAAATAAACATAAATTAAACATGGCAGTTTGAAATAACTGTAATCAATTTTCTAAATGTTGGTTAATAATGTGATGTTGATGGAACAAAAAAGGCAGCGGTTGCAAACATTTTTTGATTTAATGACTAAATAATTACCTTTGCGTGATGAGCATGAAATATATTGTGAATACTTTCTATGCCATCAACCAGACACTAATGTTAGCGGAGTGGAGTAGTGAACTCCAGCAGTAACAAATGAGACCAACACACACTGCAGCATTAAAACATTAAACAAATTAAACATTAAACCAACTCTAGGGCGAAGAAAATAACTCGGTTCTCAGTCTGTTTCACCTCAAAAACCCTGCATCCGTTCACAGCGTCTTGGACAATGACTTTCCCCAGAGCTAACTGCAGCAGAGAGGCTGCTCTCCACTGCTGGAGACATAATGTTAATAACAACACAACGGAGCTCTCTTCCGCCTGCATGGTGTCTGTAAGTAAAATGATTTTTCTTATTTATTGTGTTTCACAATGTATTATTGTGCATGTTCAGATCACAATGACACATAATTTGCACATAATTCCCTATCTTATTGTCGTAGATTTCTTTTCCCACTTGTCCTCATTTATTAGGTTTACTTGGTCATTTTGGTTTGTTTGTTTGTTTTTTTATTTAATGTTAAGACTTGTTTTTACTGCTATTGTGTGTGTTCTGTTTGCTGATAAATTATTCTGTTTTAATGTATCTGCAGGACAATAAAGAAAAAAAAGACTGGTTTCTGCCTCAAATAGCCATTATTAGTCATGCTACAATGTAAAGTATGTGGTTTGTGGTTTTGTCAAACAGAGCTCATAGTTGATCACAGCAGTAACACAGCACATTTTTGTTCCAACCAATTTTTGTTCTCTGCAGCAGATGCTGACCACACCTCTTCTCATCTATAATTTATTTGTCAAAATGAACCCTGTCAGCTTAGTTAGAACCATTCAACAATCTGAACTGTAAACACAACACGCAGACGTTCAAACGAGAGCTCCCCAAGAGGCCAGAATATTAGCACATGGAGCACCTGCAGTCAGCTTGAGTTGTGAAGCTGTGATAGATGGTACGCAGGCTGTGAGGCTAACACTGAAAAGAGCTTAGATCACATTAGATCCAATACAGCCACCATGAATGGGGACAGTGGAGTGGAAAAGATGTGGATCCATGTTATTCCAGAGCACTGTGGGATGATAGGGTTTACTGGACTGTATGGGATGCTGGAAGGTTCATGAAAAATGACTTGACAAATGATATAAAACATAAAAGAGAAAAGGCTATATTACTGTCCTGGCTAGTGCCTTCCTTTCTCACCTTTCCTCTTTCCCCCTCCAGTCTTCATATTTTGAATAAACACAAGAGAACTAAGAGGTGCTTCACTATAGTCATTTGCACAGGAACTCGATTTTGCAGTTCTTGCTCTGAACCCTGAGGGCCCCGAGGAAATATTTACAACCTTTTCAGCCACTGAATGCTCACTTTTACAACCATGTTGCATAAGTACGCCAATGTGCTCATCACACACACTCCCAAAATCTTATAAAGATTTCTCAGCCCTTCTGTAATGCCCCCCACTGACTGAGCCAATACAGAACATACTGTACCATCTGCAAACTGCTCTCTAAACAACAGCATTTCCTTTAGACAAGCAAGATCAGCATTCTGTCAGACCCTATTGTCTGTGTTTAAAATGTATGCTGCTCTGGAGTATGAAGATGAGATGGAGGGAGAAAAGACATCAAACCTGCTTGAAGGCATTAGTATGTTTAATACAGTAATAGGTATAGGTAGTAATAGGCATTTGTGCGTGCCATACGAGGACAACACCCTGAAAACTTGCCATTTCTCAAAACCCTGTTCATGCTGTCGATGAAGTCAAAAAAGGATTCCCAGTGTAAAGACTGTACACGTGAGGAGGGCCAGGGCTTACAGTGCTCTGGCCTGGTTTAGACAGAGGCAGCACACGGCTGGCAGCCAGCAAGAGGACAAAATGTTCCCGACACAAGCCTCCCTAAGCCCGGAACCAGGAGAAGCACTCTTATTGTCCAGCAGGGGGGGGGGGTGGACAGGGAGGATGGGTGAGATAGATGGGCAGGGAGATGTTGAACAAAAGAGATACCCAAATGGTATTTCTCTTTTCTTTCATACAACAGCACACACAATGTGAGTACATCAAAGACAGTCAAACCAGTTAATTTGATAGGATATATTTAACTAGTGAATAGATTTGCACTGAAAACAATTAGTCCTGACCACAGTATGTTCTTCAATACATTTCATTCATTTTTTAAATACAAATCACTGACTTAGAACACCTTATAGAATTAACCTCATGAAACACTGGGACTACAAAAAGTACATAAGATATTGGGCTTCTTTCATTTTTCAATTGCCACAAATGCTGGAAACAGTTCAAATATTTCCATCTTAACTGCATAGGAACTTTTTAAAGGCAGTGCTTTGCTAGCAGTGGTTGTGGATAATCTCTTTTCATGACACACACTGACAGCTGGTGAAGGTGGAGTGCAGAAGAGTGAGATAAACATGGGACTGACAAATGATCAGGCTTAATGCAGCTCATACTGATCAATATAAGTACACCTTGGTTAGCTCAGAAAGTTCCAAATGTTTTGAATCAATATTCACAATGTTTAAATTTAAACATTTTCATGGCAAAAGAATACAAGTTCAGCAAATCTCAGAAATTAATTCTATGATTCCAGTACTAGCACTAATAATTATACTCATTTAAACCCAGTAGAAACTTTTTTTTATATATATATCTAATGGCATCAAAGAAACCAAATAGGTTTTTAAAATACTCTCCAGTCACAGTAGAGCTTAACAGATAACTCTTGTTTATATATCAGCCGATAAATAACAACAGATTGCAGTACAGAAATGCCAATGATATGTTTGAGGTAATGTAGAAACAGTGATGCCATTTAGAGCTAAAGGATTTGTCTATTATTGATCAATAGTTTGAGTAGTTCTTCAAGAAAAAATGCCAACCATTCTCTGGTTTCAGCTTCTCCAATGTGAGGATTTGCTGAGAGATAAACTGAGTATTGAATATCTACAAAAACGACATTGGAAAATGTCATACTGGATGTCAAATTATATTCTATTGACTTTTTATAGATAAAAAGATTCATAGATTAATCAAGAAATATTAGTTTCATCAATAATAATTGAATTAAATAATGGTTAGTTGCAGCCTTAACTAACTGTGAGTTTGTCTACCAGAGAGCACTGAAAAGTTTATATTTACACTTAATGTCCCACTCACTACATATCTTCTTTTACGCCCAAATAATGATCAGCATCAGTCTCAAAAATCCAGGCTTATCAGCCAGGCTATACAAACACATCATCACATCATCATTTTTTAATCATTCATATTAATCAATCATATTATTACATGGGCTAAAGCCCTAAAGTCCAGTAAATATATTAACAATGAATCAGATGAATACTAATTACAGCCATTTATCAGGTAAATATAACAATTATTAGGTGGTTCAAACTTGTCCAGTGCTGGGGAATGGTAGTGTTTTATAATAGCTTTCCTGGGAGCATTTGTCATTCTTTTGTGGCATTTTATACATTGTGATCAATCAGTTAGCAGGAAAATTAGTCGAAGCATTAATCAATAATAAAAAATAATCTGACTGTAACATATCCATCCCCACACTGACTGGACCAGATCCCATTTTAATAAAGAAACAATGTCAGCACCCACAGATTTTTTCTGTTGATGCATGTGTCAAATCTCATCACTGATCCGAGTATCGTCACTATGCTGTTGTCAGCTGTACCCTTGGTTAACCAGTTCCTGACATAAATACACACATGTAGCAGAAACAACTGCCCTCCCCTCCTCTCTCTGTGTTTACAGTCACTAATCCCTCTCTCCAACAGACGACAGGTTTTCCCATTGAACCAGTGTGGGGCCGTGGGCCTGTTGCGCAACATGCTATCCCATCATGCCGCAAGAGAAAGAGGCCAATCTGCAGCAGATGAGCATACAACTGCGCCTTCACTGACAGCTAGGAGCTGAGACATGTTACGTCACAGGGTGAGGAGGCGGGGTCTCTACAATAAGGGGTTAACAGGGGATGGGTGCAGGATCCGAGAGCTAATTGTAAAACAAATGGCCAAGCTTAGTCCTGGTCTATGGAGGGTTCAAGTTCAAACAAACAGACGCATGGTTCAGGTCACTGAGCACCGAGTCAGAGGCTGATTGATGTGTTACAAGGAGTTTCCGCTCTACATAGCAAACTGAGATAAATTATTTTCTCAAGATCTTACAGGGACACTGTTTGACACTGTCACTACTATAGAAAAACTTATTTCCTACAGAGTGTGTTTGTGTTTGTTTTGGGGGGTTGGGTTCTTTCAAATTTGTGTCCCCCTTTACAAAATAGTGAACTGGGTGGGGTGACATCAACATTCATGAAGACTTGTTGGAGCATTTCTAACATTTGGATGCACATGAACCTACAAATTCTGTTCCAGAAATTTAAAAAAAAATAAATAAATAATTATAAACCCAGCCTTGTGTTGTTCACTCCAAATGTTTAGACAAGGAGGGTATTTTTTTTTAGAAAACAATGTATTATTTATATGTCTTTATTCAATATTTCAGGTTTTTTAACAAATGTAATTTCCCACAAGCCTACATACCATCGCAGAACGATCACAGCTCACCTAGACCATGGGCAAGTTGAAGCATCGCAATTAGCTTAGATATGTCTTTAATAACAGCAGCTAAAAGTTTTTAGACAGCAGAGATTATAGCTAAAGAGTTGAGAAAGAAAAATTCCATCAAAAGAGAGTGTGAATTTTATGGGCAAAACCAAGTTATGACGACGCAAGTGCCCACGGTGCCATGCTGGTTCATGACAGAATTCATAAATGAATAAATAAAACCTTCTATGGGCTATGTACAGTATGCATAATATTAATACACTGTTGCGATACTGTAAAATTTCTGTATATTCAACTGAGAAACCATTTATAGGTGGACAGGTTTGGGATAAATTCAGCAGCTACAGTGTAGTGGCCTGCTCCTGGTTGCAGGGACAAAGCATTTAGAATAAGCTACAAATGATTTCACTGCTCTAGCTTGCGGCTCATGGGTACTGTAGTGTTAAGAGACATTCTACATACTAATATGACTAAAAAAAATTCATTGAGAGACATTGGAGACGGGATGGACAGTAGAGATGGGAAAGATTCCCATGTTTCATGTGGCAAAAAGTTTCATCAGACTCAATACAGTTGAATGATTGCAGAGCTGGTCATACAAGGGTTAAAAATACAGTGCATTAACAATATAACATTATATGCATTGAATTTGGGTTTAATTACCTTTAATTACCAGAATTTGACTGACATGAAGTGTCTGTGTTTGATGAGTTTTCAGTAATTTCTGTATTATTAAGTGCCAAGTCGGACATTTCTGAGCTTTTACAAGTTGTAAACACAACCTGGATGCTGGGGTGAACGGTATTTACAAGTCAGAATTTGTTACTTACAGTAACTAGAATTTATTGTACCAAAGTGATGTTTTCAAGCACACCTGCCCTTCATCAGACTCAAGTGACAATAGCAGAGCTGTTTCTTTGTTTTTTGACTTTTTGCTCATGTTTGGTTCAGCACCAGGAATGCAGCATAAGCATCAGCTTTAATGTAAAATGACTCCTGAGATCCAGTGTTGTGCAACACTGAAGTTCCCTTAAAAAGTATTTTTCAGTGTAAAAATATTTCCTGAATACTATCTCTGATCTCTCTACCTTACTCAGGTTACTGGTAAGTGGTAAGACAGGCCTGCAACAGGCTACAGTATGTTTAACTGCACACCTATAATCCAATCATAATGTGATTAAGACAGATCACACAATCACATTTTTACACACAAAAAAGTCATTTGCATTATCATTTGGTAGACAGTTTTGAGAATTTATGGCTGCAGTTTAAATTTCAGCTAATTCATATCTTATTTTCTGCATCACTCTCTCACAATGTCTCACACACACACACACACACACACACACACACACACACACACACACACACACACACACACACCCTGACTGTGTGTATTTAATCAAAGCCAGGTTGTTTGCCCTCAGGCCCAGGTTGTACCCTGCTTGTGCCTGTTTAAAAGCCCTCCTCTCTACATAGCTGTGCTTTTACACCACCCTCGCCATCCCCAGAGGCCATCAGCACACCTCCTGTTACCTACCTTCAACTTCAACTTCAACTTTTTGTTGTTACTTCACTTTAAGCAAGATCTATCTGCAGTGATACTGGCTGTTAAACAAATTGTACACCATTTACTTCAGTCATCTTCTTAACCTTATCAATAGCCAGGTTTTGTGTCTTGACGTCAGTGCCACAGTGTATACTTTCACTCTTGTTAATCCTGTTTCCTTGACAGTGACGTGAGAAGCTTTGGCAGAAATCAGAAACAGCAATCAGGCTTAGGAACTATTTAGAGTGAAGGGACTAGGCCATCATGTTGTCTGATGTCTTGTCAGTCACTTGTGGTTCCCATGGCTCAACAGATCAATGGAGATGCAATAAATACAATATTTTTCTATGTAGATCTCTTAAAGGATGGTTTGAGTTTGTTCTAACTTGGATCTTATTTTTGTAGTTTTTGGCCATCATTTCTATCAGTAATAATATGCTCAACAAGTGACATTATGAAATTTGGGTGAAATCACTTAAAATAGGTTCAACAGAGAAAAAAACAAGAGAATATTTATTATTTAGAGGAGTTCATCAAAGGTAAGCTGTAAAGTTATTTCCCAGAATGTGGTAAAAGTCCATCACAGTTTGCAGACCCACTTCCTATGTTTTCCTGTGCAATGATGGATTATTAGTGACATTTTGGATGTCCTCACTTTTGGTTCCAAATAAAGACTTTGTTGTAGCAATATCTCTGTGTTTCCAGAATTCAGAAATTAACTTGGTGTGTACAATGTTACCATTATGGATACAAATGATGGACAAAACTGCGAAAATAAATGAAAACTTAGAATTGCCATGAACAAAAAAAGAATGTTTTTAAAGGTTCTATATGTAGAATTATGAAGCAATTTACACGTTTACAAATAAGTAAACGGGTAGTAACGTAACATAAAAAATTAGACCCTCCCTGACTTTCTCGGTTGTCTGTATCAGCCTGTGGACTGATTTCTATGTTAAGGCCCAGGCCGGATTTTCTGCAAAAATCCAACGAAAGTGACATTTTTGCGCGCTTCTGAGTGCCTTGCCTCTCTTCTGCTAACGTAAACAAAAGACCAGCATAAAGACACAACACAACAAAAATGGTGCTATTCGACTAGAAACACACTGCAGATATTAGCGCTCCAGCTAATCAAACAGCTAGCTACCTCCGTCAGCCACTAAGCATTTCACAACAAAACACCCCCACAATGACAAGTTGCCAACTCCCAAGCACACACAGCTAAAACAACATTATTTCCTCAACAAAGGAGCAGAATACAAGCTCCAGAGCGATAGCAGAACATAGCTTACCCCTTTGGTTTTTCCTGCTTGTAGACCAAAGGTTGTAATAAGCACACATTTCACAACAAAACCGCAGTGTGTTGGTCCCTGGCTGGAGCGCGTTGCTCCCTGGTCCACAGCTCGTTGCTCTCCAACCACGGCTTGTTGCAGCCCAGCAAGAGCTTGTTGCAGTCCGGCCACAGCTCACTGAGCCTACTGGTGTTTAGTAAACACGGTTGGTAAAAAAAGTTGGCAGTTTGCAGGTCGGGTCAGGTTCGGGTGGTTGATTAACGCATATTTGTGCAAGTTGGGTGGTGCAGATTGGCTCTCACTAGTCAGAGGCCACAGCGCAGCAGGAACCTCTGTGCGTGTTTGTGTGTGAACAAGCAAGCACACATACATACAGTGGTGGGGGGGGGGCAGACTGACTGAGAGTGAGAGATGTTTTACTGAAACACGGTGCAAAACAAAAAAATTATGAGAAGTGTAAGCAAGGAAAAAGACATCACCTGCAATAGTCTCACAACACGAACACGCACGTGAGTGCAAGCACCAGGATGTTGACTACAGCTCATTTAATGGCCACAGGTGTCACTAACGAAGGAATTTCTGATTTCTACATACAGAACCTTTTAAAAAAAATCAGGTGTTACAGTTGACAGGTGCAGTTTGAATAACTAGAACTCATGCCAGATGTGAAGTGTGTCTGTATCATTCTCAGTCAAATCAATCTGGACAAATGTTTGAGCCGAATGGAAAAGCGCCTAACCTTTATCCAAGTCAGCCTAATTTGCTTCTCTCTTCATTATAAAATGGAGCAGAGAAAGTAACATGTCTGAAACACACACTAAAAAGTACTAAACCACAATAACCAGTGGCTTTATTATAAAGGGACGTCCCAACCGGTGACCAGGCCAAGGAAAGGAACATTACCTGTTTTCAGCCCCGGATTACCAACCGCCAATGTTCCCTTTAAGCCAGTGGTGGTGAGACTGCAGGTTTTAATTCACACTAATCACTAGAGCAGCTCATTTCACTGACTGCTCCTCCTCTCTGGTTAAATAATTAAAATAATTAAATCTGTGAAATTAGCTGTTGATTAGCTGGTTTGATTTGGAGGAAAACCTGCACGGCACTCTGTTGCACAGGACAAATCTAAAGACAACATTCCTAAAAGTAGTAAGCCAGGAAGCTGTCAAGGGAGTTGACCTTACCTGGGAAGGAAAGAGTTCCCTTCTTTGACTGGTTAGGGTAGAAAAGGAGAAGAATTGGAAAGGTGGGGGCTGTCACGAGGCACACGTGACTTGGTCCATCCGTACCTCCAGCTGGAAGGCATCTGGTCGATCCTGAGGGTTGACTGCAAGCATGTCCTGGAGGAGTTTCTTTACCCCCTCAGACATGGAGCTCCTGGCCTTCTGAGGGATGTGTAGAACCATCTTAGGGTTCTCCAAAAGCGCCTCCCCAACAGGTACAATATCTGAGCCCTGCCGGACGTAGGTGCCCAGCAGTTCACGTTTGGACTCTGCATCGATGAAAGTGATCCGCTCGATCATTGCCCAGATGATGATGCCCAGGGCAAAGATATCAGCCTTAGCTGTGTAGTGGCCCTCCCACACCTCAGGAGCCATGTAGAAGTCTGAACCGCAAGCTGATGACAACCAGAACTTGTTTATATTGACAATGTTGTTCTGGTTGCTGCCTCTGCTGCCTGCTCCTGCTGCAGGGTATTCTTCACTGTTCTTGGAGTTCAGGCCAGCGCAAACTTTACTGAGGCCAAAGTCAGCAACTTTCAGAACAGGTGAACCAGATTTCTGTGAGATGAGTATGTTGTCTGGCTTCAGATCACGATGGACAATGTTGTTCTTGTGCAGGAAAGCCACTGCACTCGTCATCTGGCGCATAAAGCTCCTATTGGTCTGGCGGTCAGGTCGGCGAGATAGTATGTACTGATTGAGATCCCCACCCTCGCAAAACTCCATGACGAACCAGAGGTAGCACGGCTCCGCTGGGTAACCCAGGATGCGCTCCCCTGCAGTGGGCAGATTAAAGAGAGACATATGACGTAATTAATAAGCTGACAGCAGTACCCAGCCAAACTGTGACATTCAGTCACTTCATTAGAGCTCAAACCTATTGGCACTCCATGCCAAACACTAATTCTACAACACAAGAGTTACTACACAAGACTCAAAGACAGGGTTTTTTTCTTGTGCAACATCTGTATATGTATCATCTATATGTCTATAGATATATAGATAGATAGATCATATTTTGTATGTAAAGCAATAACATGATCGGTGGTTTGCCACTGCATGCAACTAGAGAGCTTCATGATCTGCTGATACAACTTCATGTGTATCAGCTTCATGTCAGTAAAACATTCAACAGTGGAAAAATAAACTTGTCAGTCATGTAATGGAGACATTTCCTAAATTCCTAAACATAACTTTTATATTTCTCTACTGGCATTTGATGTCACTTATTAGCCAACATATGCACAAATACCAATATAATAATATATAATAATAATAAAAGTAATATCTGTAATCAACTAATATCAACCAATATACTGCCTGGCTGATTTATCAGTCGGACACAAATGGACACTGGTAAATTTTTTCACAAATTACTCCAGAAATGGAGTATAACTTTGAGGTACCTATGAAAATGGCTTTCAAAATGTCAGCGTTGCTCCCATAAACTGACCTGTAATAATATTAATAATACATTTTATTTGTACAGCACATTTAAAGGCACTCAAAGACGCCTTACATAGATAAACAACCTGCCCTGTTCACTGTGGACTGTTGTACCATGGTTGCTGACTGCTGGGCTTTACATTTAAGAACCCAGGTTAAGTGGTCCAAGACAAAAGCTAAAAGGGCATATAGATTAAAAACAAGTCCTTTGCAAGTCCTAAGAACAACCTCTATTATCACTGGATGCAGAAGATTTCAGTTTAAGATTAGTATTTAATTTCAAGAGCCTGAATAGTGACACTTACATAACAGCCAGGCCATTCAAAGAAAAGAAGCAAAGACTCTGGATTTTTAACAGCACAGGTCAACATTGGTATTTCAATGACAAATTTCAATCTTATAATGACATATATAACAGCTACTGCTAATGTATTTCTATGACTGATAACAAAGGCTGTGATGGAAGTAGGTCAAATTGGATTGATGACAATAATGACGATAAAAATGTAACCTTTTAGAAGTTAGCCACAGTATTTCATTAGAACACCCCAAATTACACTATAACATAACTTTTTATTGTTTGAAATTTCGGTCAACAATCAACTGGTTAACATGCTGCCAAGTAGTACACTGTGTTCTCTTGTGAGCTGAGGGAAACACAGTGTACTCTCTGTGACTACTATAGGCAACTTACTGTATAGTTACGTCACTGACAGAGTTTTTATCCACAAAATTCCTTTTGAATTTGTAAATGTCTTACACTGTACATTACAGTTTATAACTTATAGAATATTGTACCCTCATGGTTTTGTAAACATACAAATATACACAACCATACATACAACACATATAACTATTCATGCCATTCAAACACTGCTATTACTGTAAATAATCATTATATTAAGTGACATAAATAATGGAGGAAGCAAAGATCTTTTAATTAATCTGTGACTGCGGTTTAGTAAACCAGGGCCAAAATTTTGGTAACACTGCCATTAACTACGGACCCTAAGTGCATGTTTACATACACTGACAAGACATTTAGTGGTTACATTTTAAATGATTTTATTACAACATGAGCGAGCTGAGACTTTAGAATTAGGCTCCAAAACTCGGAGTTTAAGATGGCAAAAACCTTACCACCTCATAAACTTATTAACACTAATTTTATTGACTTGCCTTTGGAGTAAGAACTTCTAAGATTAGTGGGTTGGTGTTATTGTATTGCTCGCAAGTGAGGAATAAACATGATAATAGCCAGTGTACCTTTGAGTGACATCTCCACCAGACCCAGGTATTGTTTGGACCTCTTGTTCCCATGGCTCATCTTCTGGGCCAGACCGTTCCTCTGTAGGACACACTCCTCCAGCTGGACCACATTCTGATGTCGATTCTCCAGACTCGTTAGGGCCCAGAATTCGGCCAGAGCCAGCTCTACATTTTCCGGCGCGTCGCATTGGAGCCTCTTCACTGCCAACCTAGCCCCTGTTTTCCGGGCTATAGCCTCATACACCACCCCGTAGCTTCCCCGGCCCACCTCCCGCAGCAGGCTGTACCGGGGAGCCACCACCACGGCGGGCTCCAGCCGGTCGCTCCGGAGGAAGCTGATGGAGAAGCAGTCGTCGTCCTCCTCCTCCTCCATGGGCTCCGTGTGGTTGTTGTCCTCCACCGTGAGGGAGCGGAGGATTTTGCCCGCCTCCCGCTTCATCTTCCCGGCCACGCTCCGCCTGCAGCCCCGCACAACGCCGCTTACCTTTCTCCTTTTCTTCCCGTCGCAAATATCCATAACTTCTTTTTTGTTGAAAGTAAGCATGAAGGGAGAATGTGTTTATCTGTCATTACTTTAACTCTAAACTAATAAAGTGTGACGTCCTTACGTCTACCTGTTTGTTCGGAGAGGTTAAACGCCAGTCTGGTAACAGTAAGTAGCTTTTCGCTGTTAATAATGACAAAGCTAACGCAGTACCATAGGCTGTCCAGCTGTAGGAACTAATTTGGCCTCATAACAAAATGTTCCAGCTCCGAGTACACGCAGAGAACAGAGGGCGGGGTTCAGTTCGCCTCACGGTGATTGGCGGAGAGAGAAAACAGCTCGCTGACATCCCGCTATGAGAATACAGCGAACACGCTACATTTGTTGTTATTTTGAAATAAGACACCGGTGGTCCATTTTATTTTGGATTCTGATTTGACATGTTTTCCTGAGATAACACAGAGCCAATTTATGCGGTTTCCTCTATCCATGCTGTGCAGTTCCGTGGCAGCATGGACAACACGAGACAGGAGGGGGCACGTGTGTGGAGGCATGGCCAGGGCCCTGTTCTTCAAATGTGGCTTGACTAATTCAGGCACATAAGTCTCATTTTATGTGTGTTCCTGCATTGTTACTGCTTTTATTTTGTTCTACATTGTGCTTCACAATGTTTATACTGTTTCCACACTTTCACTGTTAAACAATCAGACCAGCTAGACAACCAGTCAGTGCTGTCACACTGCGAGTAATGTTGGGTGCATGATTGGTACTATTCTCCTCATTGAACATACAAGGGACTTTTATGACATGTCTGTTATGAAAATGTAACCTTATTAAAACATCCTAAAGAACAGCTATAATTGCTACATAATTAATTAGTTGCTTTAGTTCTACAATTAATCACTTAGGCTAATATGTTTTAGCGTTTCAAATGTCAATGCCTTTTCACACCTGAAAGTCTGAACCAAGGTTTATGTTTTTGTTACATTGTATACATTTGATCCGGTTAGTTTTGGTTTCACATTGCAATTATGCAAGCACACTTAAGAACTTTACTTGACATATCTATGTCCTGTTGTCATCACCTATGTGGGCTGCGTCCCCCTATACTTGACATTGATTGGTTTGTAGGCAGGCGTGGGTCTGACTTCAGCATGTTGTCAATTTGGCGGGTAGCCTTCTATTGCTGTTTGAATTAATGGAGAAAAATGAATAAACAGATTAATTTTGTTGCCGCCATATTATATTATTATACTATATATAGCCTACTACAGTTTCTTTATCTTCAGGTGGCATTGCTCTCCCATCCTCTCATATCCTCTCTCATCCTCTCTCTCTCATCCTCTCCTAAAATACCTGGAAAGTGTTGGCATTTTTATGAGTTTTTTCCACTTCACTTTTTATAACATTGTTGGACCATATTTCAATTAAAAACTTGGTCTCCTCCTCTCCCCATGTGCTACTGTGGCTCTTTTTTTTTCCGGTTCTGATGAACTTGCTGGAACTTCCTGTAATTGGTCTAAAAGTCGTGTAGCAAAAGTTGTGTAGCATGCGGTTATGGTGACAACATCAAGGGGTGTGTGTTGTGTAGTAAAGTGGGCGTGTCATGTAGTAAAGTGGGTGTGTCGTGTAGGTTTCAAGACTGCAGATAGGCTCTTCTCAATTTGTTTTGGGCAGGCTAGCTAAGAAAACAAAAATGTTTCAAAAATCAATATACATGTATGGATTATTCCAACTGTTGAGATTGGCAGGACAAAGTCATTTGGCGTTGGCGTGCTGTCACCAAAACAACCACCAGATCCTGCATTGATGACACATTTTCCTGTTACATCCTTGTCACAGATGCATCATGACGCATTAGCGTTTATAGTACAAAAGATATGTGGTCAAATGTGTCCCAGACCACCTTGGCAAGTGGTTAGAGTGATTGGATCACAATGCGTCATGGTGGTCGTTTACACTTGTATTTAGCGCTGTCCACTTGTGATCCGTGTGTAAACAGGGTTAAAATTGGATCATGTTTAGGGTTCATCCTAAAATGTCTCGGCCATGATCTGGTTAACTGTCAAAAGGGTGTATTTTAGCAGGTTTAGGCTTAAGGATTTGTTGTTTTGACAACAGTTTCAGGTTAATCTTTAGCAGCTTTAAAGAACCAAAAAATCCAGATTCATGTCAACTCATCAACATTTTAATCCTGATAAATCAGTTAACCACGTATAGAGAATGGGGCCCAAGTTGCTGAAACCCACAAATTAGGTTCAAAATTCAGAAAACATACAAAGGACATGAACAGATGCTGTGAAGAAGGGAGACATAAAGAAATTAATTCAAGCAATGTATGTATGTATTAGATATGTAAGGACATATTTACAATGTCTGTGATTTAAATATGATATAAATATGACAGGTATACAGTGGGTACAGTATATTACATGTGTTTGAAAGTTATTTAACATGTGGGAATAATATGTTCATTGTATATGACAAACTATGTGAAGAGATATGAAAAAAAGTATATAATCAATTCACCACGTGTTACTCTCATGTAAATATATACATTATGCTAACACACATTTAGTTGTGGAATTGAACTAAATACATTTAATCAAGTAATGTACTGTACAGTTTAGAGGTACTTGTACATTTACATTCTATGCTACTTTATACTTCTGCATCGCTACATTTAAAAAAAAATTATACATTTTATTGAGCTGCATTTATCTGACATCTATTTTTACTAGTTACTTGACAAGATTTTACATACAAAATATGATCTATCATCTATATATCTATATATCTATAGATATATAGATGATACATATAGAGATGTTGCACAAAACCCACCATTTTTTTGCAAACATTCCAGATTCAGTTTATATCTGTAGCACACACCAACTCATGAGTCTGTAGTGCATCACACACTGGCCACCTCATACTGTACAGACACAAGTTAATCAAGGTACAGTAGTTGAAATGTGCTGATATGGAGAGTGAATGTGATAAATTTCTTTTCAGGAGAGTTGATGCTGGAAAACAGGAGAGTGGTGTATCCCAACAAGTAAATGCGCATCAACCAGCAACAATTTGTCAGACGTGTATGTGTATGTTTTCCTTATTATTTCCTTAGTGGTGATACTATTCCTTACACCCAAGTGCCCAAAGCCGCTAGAACAGGGTCATTTGCCATCATGAGATTCCTTTGCTTTCACTAGCAGGGCTAAAACCAACACTGTCAGATAAAAACAAGTCCTGCTTTTGTATGACATGTGGCATTCATTGCCCTGCATACCAGGCTGGCTGGACTGTAAGAGAGCAGACTGTCTATTGTCACAGCTCAGTGGCCAGTAAAGCTTTATTTGTGGCTCTAATCAAAAGGGGAATTTACTGAGGCTTAGGCCACTGCGCTGCAATCAGCAGGAATCCAACTGTGAAAACAGCACCATGGACTCTTCTCTTCACAGAGCACTAGATACTTACCTTTCAATCAGCAATCAGGAGAGACAAGTGAATGAAGCAAAAAGAATTGTTTATTATACAGATGATATTGATGAATAATTCTTGTCAAAAGTCTTTGACTCTTAGACTCTGCAGGGAGATTTTTAATCGAGAGAAATCAGTCCTGACCAGCAGCAAGATAAATCCCCCCATGGAGTTCAGACACTGGTGGTGCTGAAATGATGCACTGATGAATCTGCAAAGAGGTGGTGGGGCGCGCATAACAGCAGCATGAAAGCACTAAGGCAAAGAGGGAGAAAACATAATTAAAAAGACAGCCGCAAGATGATAGGCTGACAATGAAGATGTGTCACTGTGCTATTTGTTAGATGTGACCAGCTGATGTGAACAGCTCAATTGACATATAGGTGAAAATCAGATTTAGGTAAAGGAAGTGAATGAAGCAAAAAGAATTGTTTATTATACAGATGATATAACGGAGCCCCTAAGGGGACATGTGGGAGAAAAAAAATAGCTGGGTGAAAAAAAAGACAAAAAGTACTTCTGGTCAAAACCCAAGAGAGAAGAAGAAGAGAGCAATCCAGTGTTAGGGCGGGAATGTTGCGCCGTTATTCAGGGCCTAAAACTTTCTACGAGCGAGAGAAGTCTGTCCCAGAAGAGGACAAAACCCATATTAAAAAGGACAAGGCATTAATGGTTTGTTTAATAGATAGCGTTTTAAACATGGATGTAATTTAATATAGGGAAATATTGCCTTTTAACTCTGAGATGACATAATCGCATATGCCTTTAAATCAAATATCCTTTCCATCGGTGGTCATTTAACTCCCTCAAGTTTCCACTGGATGAGAATTAGACTTTCTATTGGTGTTTATTCACTTTGCTCCTGCCTCCCTTACATGCAGCTGTGTGAGTGGCTGTGGCTTGAATATGCCTAAGGTTAGTAGACGAGTCTAACAGAACAGACCAGCATCTCGTCAGTGCCTCAGTGGTCCATAACATTATAGTGCCAGGAGGCTATCAAATTATGTTTGTTGCTAATATTATTACAATGGATGTGCATGATTCTCATCATAGGAGTTCCCTAGCATTAGTGTCAAGCCTGTCTCTGTAAACAAATATGAGTTACTGTAACATTAGAGTCTGCTGGAAACAAACAGGCTGTACATGTCTGTATGTTAGTGACAGAGATGCCAAGATAAACTCAAGCCTGAACCGATCACTAAAGCTTTTTCTGTGTTGTATTCAGAGTGAGCTACGAGTAGCCGATGAGTGTTTATCTTCTGTCATCTGATCAACTGGTAGAAGACATCCAGCTGAACAGATTCCCTGATCTACAGCAGTGCGGGACACCAGTATCTTTAATAGCAGGTAATAATGTTCTAACACAGAAGACATCACAATATGTAATCAGTTAGATTGATGGATCACTGCTAAAAAATTTCTGGTGACAAGAGATCCTCAGAATTTCTGTCATCAAGTTAGTATTAGCTAATAATACAAAGTGTGCCCACATCAGATTCCCACACTGTTTTAAGGGCAGAGGCCAAGTTGTCTGAGTAGCGTAGCAGGATTGAGTAATAGTAAGATGCTTCGTGTCGTAGCCCAAACACCTTAAGTATCTGCATAAGGATGTCTACAGTGGGGGGTGGTGTGGAGGGGGATCCAAATGTTTGAACAAGCAAATGTCTAAGCTGTAAATAATGCCAAAACTGGTGTTGAGGTAACACAAAAGACTCCTTTAGGTTGTTGAAGGATCTAATAGTGTTCCCTTTATAAAGATCACCCAGTACCTTAATTCTTCTGTCCAACCACAATTTCCAGATAACAGATGAGTGTCCTATACATAACTTGTGGTTTAACCAGATGGAGGCTGAGATGTGACGGTGAGGGTCAAATTTGCATATATCAGCGATTCTCTTCTACAACCACTGCATGTGTGATAAGATTGGGTGAGTCTGCTCGTCTGCCATCAGCTTAGTTGTGACAAAGTGAAAAGGATGAAGTGGTCTACATAAGAAGCTCTCTATACCAGGGAGGAGCTCGTTCTAGGGGTAATGACCAGTGAACAATGTGCTGGAGACCAAAAGTGAAATGATATAACAAAAGGTTTGGGATACCAAGCCCTACCTGATCTACTGGTCTTTTTCAAATTCAGTCTGGAGTATTTGCCATTCCAGATAAATATGTTGCATAATCTGTTGAATTGTTTAAAGTACTTTGGGAAATGTTGATGGGAAGTGACTGTAGTAGATAATTAAATTTAGGTGTACAATTCATTTTAAGGACATTGGCCATTCCCCACAGAGGGAGATAGAGGGGGGGACCATTGCTCATTGTCGTTCTTGAGTTTTCCCAGGAGAGGCTCAAAATGAATATGTACAAGGTCTGAAAGCTGTGGGGGGAATGTGAGACCAAGATATTTAATGCCAGTTGTGGGCCATGTAAAATCACCAAATTTAAATGTAAGTTTTTGGGGCAGAAAGCTGTAAGGAGGAGTGCCTCAGATTTTGCCCAATTAACCTTATAACCTGATAATTTGGAAAACAAATCAATCGTTGTAAATAAACATGGAAGAGACCATTCAGGTTCTATTATAAGAAGTAATACATCATCGGCATACATCATTAGTCTGTGTATGGAGTCACCTATTTGGATGCTGGGGAAGTTGGGGTCTTTGCGTAAGGCTGCCACTAAAGGTTCAAGCGCTAGTGTGAAAATCAGAGGACTTAACAGACAGCCTTATCTCGTGCCTCTGCTGAGCTCAAAGAATTGTGAAAGAACCCCCTTAGTTAAAACTGATGGGTGTAAAGAAGATTAATCCAGCCTAAAAATTTGGCGCCAAAACCAAAGGACTCCAGGGTGGAGAACAAATACTGCCATTCCACCTTGTCAAACACCTTCTCTGCGTCTAAGAGAGGGCTGTGGGGGAGTCTTTGCTGCTTGTAGCCCACATTATGTTAATTAAATGTTTGAAGTTGTCAGCCGAGCTGTGAGATCGAAAGCCCACTTGGTCTGGATGTATCAGCATAGTCATCACTTTATTGAGTCAAGCTGTGAGAATTTTAGCAAGGATTTTACTCTCACAACCAATCAAGCTGATGGGTCTTTGTCTTACTTTGTGTATACTTTGTCTGAGCTCAGTTAAGCTTTCCTATTTATAATTTTGGTAAAAAAACGGGTGGAGCTTTGAGTGTATTTTAAATGTTTTCATGCCGAATTAATGATGAATATTCAATTTCTTTGTTTAAGGGAAACTCTTGACTTGGTTGACTTCGACTTGAGATGGCAAATAACTTTTGGGGAAAAGTTTTGAGTTTTAAACGCAGAATTCACACTTCTGAGTCACTATGTCTGAATACTTCATATCGCTTGTACCATATATTGTAAAACCATTCAGCATTATACATCCATTTAATAATAAATCCTTCTATCAGCATACCAAACATTAACATTCATATTAACACTTCTCATGATGTCTAGACATCCAACTTTCATTGATTTAACTTTCCCAAACTATCTACACTTCTAGTAGTAAAATACAGTTAAAGCAACACATATGTGATTATATTAAACTGTCAGAAACATATTCAAATATAAATTCAACATAACTTTATAATATAAAACATTCAATGACACTATTATTTCATAATAAAGAAAATATTCAACCTGAAATTCTTCATATATTATATTTCTACATTCCTATTACTTCAGAAAACTTAATTAATTCAATACAACTACTTATCTAAATTTAAATAAAAAATATGACTATAAGGTTAATAGACCAAAAGTTAAAGGGGATCTATTATGCTTTTTTTTTAGACATATATATATATATGATGTCACAGTGTCAGACGTTGATATTAAAAGTGGCTGACATGTCAAATAATGAGGTAAACGTATGTAGGAGTAATCCTCATCTCCATTTGTTGCTGTTACAGCCAATCTTTAGCACTGCTAATGAATCTCTGCTATTCCAGTGAGGAACACGTTTTACTTCCTGTAAATTCTTCACAATAAAAGCCTCCCGTTATTTAGTCATTTAAAAGCTTTTAATTTGAAGCAGTAAAGCAGGAAATGTTGGGTTTGCATTGGCGGTAACTTAACATGACTGATATGTAAAGCTGGCCAATCAGAACAGAGTGGGCTCATCGGGAGGGGGGCCTTAAAGAGACAGGAGCTCAAATAGACTGTAAAGAGACACATGGTATACTGAGGTGCTGCATAAAGGGCCAGTAAGATAAATAAGGAGTTTTTTGAACTGTGAATCACGCAAAGCTACTCTAGTGGAGTCCAATAATAAAAATTTAGAGCTGGAAATGAGCATAATAGGTCTTCTTTAAACACTTAAGTGATTCTAAAATATCATTGCATAGTTACCATAAAAACATTCATTAACTCGTAACATAAGGAAATTCAAAATCTTTTCACTACAGGGCAGTGGTGTCACATGTAGTAAAAATTGTTATAAAATCTAAAATTTATATCTCCTCAATAGATTATCACACAACTATCAAAGTTATACTATTCTTCGTGTAGTTATAAGACAAACAACATTACATGATTTACATAATGATTAGACATTTAATTTTCATGAAATTCAGATTTGGCTCAGATTTGCAAGGAGACTCCAGGAATGTGAGTTAGAGTTTATGACCTTTGGTCGATTTAGATAAGAAAAGGGTTTTTTTTGTCCATGTGTTGTTGTTATCAGTGCTTTCTCTTGGTTCAAATTACCCCAAAGGTCATTTATGCTTTTAGTTCAGGCCATAATTTAATTATTGGTCAGAAACGGTCTCTCTGGAGGTCTGTTCAATCTCCATTTTGTCACAGTGTTAAAAACCATGTCTCTGTGGTATTCACTCACCTACTCAATTTGAAGTTAAAGAAAGTTTGTTTTATCCACGAATTAAAGAAAAGGCCACAAGGTGTCCTAGAATATCCATAATCATATAAACAGAAATCTATGCACTGTTTTATGAAGACAAGTCCAGATATTGTGGCAAAGGTTTAGCAAATTGTTGTTTTTATTTACATATTTACAAGTAAACTTGGATGGGCAGCAGGGGCATTCGCTCTGCTCTGCACTCCTCTCATTTTCTCCTCTCGTCCTCTCCAGCACTCTCTCTTCCTCTCCTCTGGGCCTATCTTCTCCTCTCCTCTCCAGTCATCTCCTTTCATCTCCTTTCCTCTGCGTTCATCTCATCTCCTCTCCAGGTCTCTCCTCCTCTCCCCTGCTCTCCAGTCATCTCTTCTCCTCTCCTCTCCTCTCCTTTCCTCGGTTCTCCTAGAACAGGTTGGCCATGATAATATTACATATGGCTCTCGGATGAATAAGGCCATTGTGGCCTTTCTCCGAGAGGAGCATTTGGTTCACTTGTTAGTGGAGAAAAGCCTGATGCTGGATGGTCTGTTTGTGGCTGTTTCTACACTGATCACCGTGTCAGGTGTCCCCCCTTCATCCCTAATGAACTGCTGGGAAAAGAACTGGAAAGTTTGCCAGACTTTAGTCTTTCAAAGTTAAATATGAAAGCGGTTATGATAACGATTATGCTGTTTATGCAAGCTCTGGCAGCATGAAATGTTTTGACTGTGGCAATGTCAGTCACAAACACTTGTCCTGCCCGCATAAAGAACAGGTTGCGGGCAGCAGTAGGCCTACAGGTGAGCGGCAAGTTGCAGGTGAGTTGCAGGCTGCGGGTAGCGCTGATAGCAGCGGCCCACAGGTAGTGCAGAATGAAAGGGGGGAGACCGCAACCAGTGCCCCGCACCCTGATACATTGTTTAATGAAAGAACTGAGAATGGTGAGATGAGGGACAAGAACTCTGATAATACTGAGGGACAGGCTGTGGAAGAAAATGAAGGCAGTGGACAGACAGAAGGAGTGAGTGACATTCAGACAGCTGAGGCTGAAAATGGAGCAGCAGGTGAACTGAATATTGTAAATGTTGAAAAAGAAGATGACAAAATGTTGGAGGATGACTCCTGGTCACAGTTCTCTGATATTGTGTCACAGGATGATAAGCAGCCATATTTGCTGAAGGAGATCAATTATTTCTTGGATGAAACTTATGGCAGGCAGTCTGTGGAAATAACTGATTTCTTTCCTGATGTAGACAGATTCATTAATTTTGTTCTAAAGATAAGGAAACTGGTTGGCTATGAACAGTTGAGTAAACAGAAAAAGGTTTTGTCTTGAAAAGATACTAACTAAACTCAGGAAAGAAAAGCAGGGAAAGGCTCCTCTAAATGCATAAAAAATAAAAAATGGGTGAAGCACTAAGGGTGGTCTCCTTTTCTTGGAAGGGTTTCACTGTCCTCTCTTTGTTCTTTCTTCCTCTGCTCTATATGGAGATTTTGAGAGTAGAAACTTTAAACATCAGTGGATTGAGGAATAGAGATAAGTGAGCAGTGTTACCTGAACTGAGCAGAACCAAGAACACAGACGTGCTTTTCTTACAGGAGACACACAGCTCAGTAGAGAATGAAGTAGAATGGAGAATGACTTGGAGAGGACAGGTTTTTCTAAGTCATGGTACTAACCACCAGTGCAGGTGTAGCGATTTTTTTTTCACAGCGCCTTCATCTAACAAATATTTTAGAATGTCAAGTAGAGCAGGGCAGGATTCAAATAGTGCAAGTAACAATCAGAGACATACCTTTTGTGTTTATAAATGTATATGCTTATAACTCTGCTGCTGATCGTATAGAACTGTTTCGCAGTTTTGACAACTGAATGACAAATTAAAACAGTTTAACAGTAGTTCAGTAACAATGGTGGGAGGAGACTGGAACTGTACTGCACATCCTTCAGCTGACAGAAATGCAGGAGAGCCTCATCCACCATCAGCCTCTCTTTTGTCCAGTGTAGCTGCAGAAAACAACCTTACAGATGCTTGGAGGGAACTTCATCCAGCAGTTAGACAATACACATGGGTGAAAGTCACTGAAGGCAGTGTGAGGGCAGCTACAATAGATAGGATTCATGTTAATCAAACCTACAATAACAGGTTAACTAAACTTACAATATCACCTGTTGGTTTTTCAGATCACCATTTAGTTACATTAGATATTTCCTTACTGGTACACCCTCAACGTTGTCCCTATTGGCATTTTAATACATGACTGACCTATGAGACCTTCTGTCAGTCTTTCTCTGACTTCTGGAGTCAATGGAGATTGAGAAAAAAAGATTTTGACAACTTAGTTCAATGGTGGGATGTAGGGAAAACACAAATCATTTTTCTTGTCAGCAGTACACAGCACATACAACAGCCATAGAAAGAAACTGCTTTGACGAACTAGAAAAGGAGATTAGGATATTAGAAGATGGAATAATTAATGGGACAGATAACAATAAATGCATCTCAAGCTTCCAAATGGGACTGTAACAACTGATCCATCAGAGATGAGGAAGCTGGCCATAGACTTCTACAGCGGCCTGTTTAGTGCTGACAGCTGTGACTCTGACTGTGTGGCTGAGATACTGGAGGGACTGCGTCAGCTGGGTGAAGCGCAGTCAGCTTCACTGGAGTCCACCATTTCCTTTGAGGAAATGTCTGTAGCGGTGCAGCAGCTCAGCTGTGGTCGTTGTCCTGGAATTGATGGACATTATTAATGTCCATTCAGGGACTTGTGTCTCTGAATGGACAATAATGGATAATCTGTTTTTAATTCAGGACATTATTGATCTATCTAAACTACAGGAGTTGAATGTGGGACTGTTTTCCATGGATCAAGAAAAAGCATTTGATATAGTTGCTTATTGTTATTTGTTTAAGACACTGGTTTTGGGAGAGAGTTTATTTCATGGATCAAGTTGCTGTATTTAGGAGCCACTGTTCTGTTAAATGTTAAATGGGGGAGGACTTAGCTGACCAGTCCCTGTTCAGAGAGGTATCAGACAGGGATGTCCCTTATCTGGGATACTGTATGCTTCTGCCATTGAGGCTCTCTTAAATCAGCTCCAGCAGGGTCTCTCAGGGTTAACCCTGGCAGAAAGTACAAAAAACACAGTTAGCTTGTCAGCATATGCTGATGATGTTACAGTTTTTGTCACAGGTCAAAATGATATCCAGATTCTTGAACAGAAATTAGCATTATACATGCTTCTTCTGCGAAGATCAAAATGTGATACTGGGAGAATGGAGCAATAAAGATCAGCCAACTTTACCAGCTGGGCTGCAGTGGAGCAGAGAGGGGATGAAGGTTTTAGGTGTCTTTCTGGGAAATGATGACTTTCAGAAAAAAAAACTGGGAGGGTCTAATTGAAAAAATCTGTGCCTGTCTCGGTGGAAGTGGGTCCAGCCCCATTTGTTCTACAGGGGGAGGACTTTGGTTGGCTGCTTCTCTGCTCTGGTACTGGGTTACTGTTGTAGAACCTCCAGACACACTTATCATGGAAATACAGAAGAGACTGGTGAACTTCTTCTGGGGAGGATTTCACTGGACTAGATCTGCTGTGCTGTTTTCACCTGTGTTAGAGGGGGGGCCACAGACTGATGGACCTCTGGAGTCGTATAACAGCATTTCGTCTTCAGACTGCACAGCATCTGTTCTACCATAAGCTGCAGCCCTGGACTGAAAGGGGAGTTGTGCTGTGTCGCAAAGTGAAGAACCTGGCCTACGATAAGCACCTGTTTCTTCTGGAGGGGGTATATATGTGTTTAACTTCCTTGTGTTTGTTTATTGTGAATGAAAAATTGGACCAATAAAGGTTTGGTTAAAGGTCAAAGGTCTCCTCTCCTTTCCTCAGCTCTCCTCTCTAGGTCTCTCCCCCTCTCCCATGCTCTCCAGTCATCTCTTCTCTCCTCTCCTCAGCTCTTCTCTCCTCTCCAGGTCTCTCTTCCCCCCGTCCTCTCCAGTCATCTATTCTCTTTCCCCCTGCTCTCATTTTTTTTTTATTTAATTAACCCACCATAACCCCCCCCCCTTTATGTGCACTAAATTTCTCCAGTGCCTTCATCCAATTTTGAAAGCCAGTCTTGACAAAAGCTGAATCTACTTTTAATGCAAGCTTAGACTTTTGTGTTGCAAATTTAGCACAATAGAAACAGAGGACCCCATTTAAGGAGGGGCTGTAATGGAGCCAAGTATAATCTTTAAGCCATTTCTCCTGAAAGTAGAGTGTCCTATTTGGTAGGGTTTCACTAGGTATTACATTCACATTTGGCTGATTTGGGCGAGGTCCAAGCTCCATGATCATATTCAAACTTATAATATTGATTTTTACCTGGAAAAGTCCGTTTTTGATTGCAGTATCACTTTAACCATCAATATTTGCTCTTTCTTCTCACTCACCTCCATGTCACCTGCTCTCCCTGCCCTGTTGGCATCACACTCTCTCTCTCCCTCTCTCTCTTTACTCTGAATGCACCAGAGTGAACATGAAAAAAATATTATCGGTAAACAAGTGGTGTTTCTTGCCATGATGTTTAGTATTGGATTACTAACCATTTCTGATTGGAATGGCAATGATTATTATATCAAAAAACATTGACTCATCTCTTATACTACTGTTTACTTCTATCATCTGACTGGCACTAATTTTCTAACTGCTCTCAACATACTTTTCTTCTTTTCTGAGGCTGCCGAAAAAACTGACGAATGTCACTGTCACCCTTCCTCTTGCTCATGATGACACTGACTGTGAATAAAAGCTGACTGTAATAAAACTGCTTGCACTTTAATCAAACAAACACTAATAATGCTATTTATCATAAGCAGGTACAGCTATACAGTATACTATATGAAGATGCAAAAAAATGAAAGCTACTACTGTCTACATAAATTACACATGCAGCGCAGCATAAATGACTGACACTTTATCAGACTTCATGTGGGCCTTCTGACAAATATAATGTAATGAAGACATTAACGTCAGTTAAATACACCCATGAGCACCATTGTTGGTAACTGGGTGAACGTGTGGCTAATTAACTTTCCAGGTAACTTAGCTATGATAGCTAACCTTAGTGATGGTTGGTTGATTAACACTTGGCCTGTTTTGATCAAAAATGTTTGTTTCCACTCCATGCAATTACTGACACTTTCTAGCAAAATATTATTTATTTCCACAATTACAGTTCCAGCGCAAAATGGCGTATTGATGTTAATGTTATCTTTTCATGTATGTCCTGGCTGAAGTGAAGTGTTATCATGGGTACTGTGTTACAATAATAAGTGTCCCATCAACAACTGATGGGAACATTAATGGATCCTAACTTTACGCAAAGCTAGCGAGTGGAATATGCACTAGCTAATGCATGGAATGTATGCTAGCTAGCCCCCTGGTAGCCCTGCTACCAACAATAGTTAACAGCAAAGAGATTCAATGATTTTTTGCATACATAACTAAACACTTCAGTGCACAGCTATATGTAATATATAGTGTAGAATAATATGTTTATTAAAATTTATTATTGTGGATATTTAGCCAGTATATAAGGCTAAAAACATTTCTGGACACTAACTAATTAAACATCTGCTGCTTGAAGTGATTGTCCCTGTGAGTCAACCAACTTTGGAAAAGATATTGGGAGATTAGAGGCTTGCAGCTGTAAAAAGAACCTGGATGCCATGATGCCTGACAATTCCCTGCTTCTAAATAAATTAAAAAAAAACTAAGATGCTGGTAATTGGCCTTGCTCGATAAACACATCAGTTTGATCGAGTAACAGTAACCCTCACTTTTGATCTGAGAAATCCACCATTTTTGAGCCAGACTAGCAGCACAGCTCTATTGATGTCAGTCCACCTCTTTGTTCCAGACTGAAATATATCTCAGACTAATAGACTGATCAATTAAATTTTGTACAGATACTCATGGTTCCCAGAGGATGAATCCTACTAACTTTGGTGAACTCCTGATTTTACCTCTAGAACAGGGGTGTCAAACTCAGTTTCATCCTGGACCACATCTGCATTATGGTTACCCTCAAGGGGCCAGTTGTAAATCTAAGACTATATAAATGTATCTACTTATCATATTACATAATTGCCTCTGCATTCAATTACCATTTGTTTTAGTAATAACTTAATAATTAATAACTAGCTCTGAAAACAGAATTTTAGGAAAAATAATGGCAAGCAGACTTCCAAGTGTACAACTATTATACAATTTATTTAAAAAATGAAATATACAAAGTAGTATAAGTTATAAAGTCAAAATAACAATAAGGGTTGTTTCAGTTTGTGTAACCTACTATAGCAAGGTTTCAAATCCAAGCATCCTGAACTTTGCTCTCAAGTTCCTGTTGCATTGCATCTCTATTAACTCCATCTGAAGGTGATGTGGTGCACTGTCAACATTGGTGGTGAAAGGATTGGCAAAAAATGGCAAAGGTTGAGTGCTGTGCTTTGAAGTCAATTGAATTCATTAATCAACAGGTTCACTTTGGTAGCCAGTCAAGCGCATGAAAAAGCACCTGGGACTGAGGTTGAGATGCCTTGACACACAGGAAAGTGGGCAAGACTGTCTTGTTGGAGTTGCGACTTCCATAGGCACAGTTTCAGCTGGAAAGCTGTGGTTGTGCTGTACATCCCTGTTATGAAATGTATGCGGCCCTGCAGCCTCTGCTTGGGGCTGCATACATGTTGGTAACTGAGTGAATGTGTGGCGCAAGTCCGGTTAGGCGAGATGCTCTGTTATGTTGCACAACATGGCAAAACAGCTAGTTTGGATCTGGCAGTTAGGGCAAGAGTTTTCTTTTACTTTGCATGAAAAGAGCAATTTCTTCCCAAAGCTCAAACAAACTGCAGTCTGACTCAACTACCTTACTTCTATATGGTATGGCACATCTCCATGTTCCAGGCCCACCTCCTTCAAAAACCTGAATGAAGTTCACCGTTTTCGTGACTGTGGTCATTACGTTATCCAGTTCTAGGATCTTGCCACACAGAGCTTCTTGGTGGATAATGCAATGGTAAGCTATCAGGGGTGTGGGGCAGTTACTTTTTTTCATTTTCTCTTTCACTAGACAAACCAGCCCAGTTCTCTTGCCACACATTGCAGGTGCCCCATCGGTATTAAGCCCCACCAACTTTTCCCAGGGTAATTTAATTTTTACTTACGGACTTCTTCACCGCATTGAAGATGTCCTCCCCATCATCATCCTGTCTTCAGTCATAATACAGCTGGCTTTTACTGCTGCATCATTTTTTCCGTACGTTTTGCAAACATCTTCTGTTGAGAAAGCAGGCTACCTTTTGATTCTTGGACTTTTTGTTGCTTTTCTTGGTGGCTAAGGTTAGCATACTTGTCTCCATGTTTGTTGTCAAAGTGCCGCCGTAAATTGTAGTCCTTTGGCACTGCCACTGCCTCCTTACAAAGAAGACATACCAGCCATAGACTGTAAAAGATAATGGATGTAGCCACCATGACGGCTTACCTCCTTTTGTTTTTCCTGTTGGTAATAAGCACACATTTCACAACAAAACTGCAGCGTGTTGCTTTTCCGGCCGCAGCACGTTAGATCCAGTCCACAGTGCGATGCTCCCCAGTCCACAGCACAATGCTCCCCAGTCCTCAGCTTGTTGCTACCCAGCCACAGCTCGTTGCCCCCCGACCATGGCTTGTTGCTGCCCGGCGACAGCTCGTTGCAGACCAACAACAGCTCGATGCAGGCCAGCGTCCAGGAATCGGCTGTTCCGTTTTTCCGTACATTTCAAGTACATTTAGTTTTAATGGTTTTAGGCCTGTTTTTCGCTTGCGGAAATTAGCATTAGCATTATCACAGTTAACCATAGACTGTAAATGGACTGTGCTAACAAAGCTAGCAGCTAGCGCTAGGGTCGGCTCCAGCCTCTCATCCAAATATGGTCATGGTGACTACATCTCTCTACTCTTTTTGTTACTATACTTTCACCGCACCTTGAAAGATCGTAAATGTGGCTGATACCCATTTGATATGACTAACTCAGACTGCTGAAGCCTAAACTGAATGTATTTTCTCACAAAATGACTGTGGACACACTGTGGATTTTGTCCCCCATTGGTTACATTGAAAGCACATTTAAAGGGGATCTTTTAATAGCCAGTATGAACAGGAATGATGATTGATTACAGTGAGGAAAACCTATTTCAGTGTTTATATGGACTGTTATTTAAGACACACTTGTTTGTGAACCTATTCTTTAAAACTAAATGATCACCTAAGGCCCCTTTCATTTCTGTTCATATTGTGCTTTTATTGGTACCTGCAGTTTGACCAATAAATTTGCAACTAGTCAAATTACCACAAACACCTCATGGTAAGCCTGACCATGGACGCTCTAATCATCTTAGGCTCCAGGGAAGTTGCTTAGTTGGTAATTAAGCCTTGTCACCATCCCACAATCAATCTGATGGACAGACTGCTGTGATATGTGCTTCTCAAGAGGATGATTTTATTGACTCTACAGTCATCCCTCTAGAACTACTCTCAGGGAAAACTGTTTATTTTTAGCCCCATAAGGTTTTATTATAAACCACTATGTTGTTCATTTCATCGAACAGTTACTGTGGGGTGTAATGAACATTGGAGTTGACAGTGTGGCTTTGGACCTTTAGACCTAGACTACTGTAAGACTGGGGGTTAATCATGGCAAACATACATACTGCTGCTGCTTGGCCTTGGTTTGTTCTCACGGATGAGGTGATGAACACTCCACTCCTCCCCACACTCTCATCCTCTTTATCTCAGAGGACAGCAGTG
Organism: Scomberomorus guttatus; assembly: GCA_038419695.1. Lineage (NCBI taxonomy): Eukaryota > Metazoa > Chordata > Actinopteri > Scombriformes > Scombridae > Scomberomorus > Scomberomorus guttatus. Next base: position 1,490,710 of record CM076449.1, read on the forward strand.
AGAGAACAAGAAGAGGAGTAAGAAATAGAGACAAGGACATCTACAAGGCTGCCTCTGAAAAGATGAAGGAGGGCTGATGATGAGCTTCTCCAGCTAATAAGCCAGAACATTAAACAATAGAGGGAGGCAGAGGAAGGAAAACTAAGGAGAGGGTGTTTTCCTATTCAAAAAATGTATCACGTCATGTTGTAGACTAAATATTAGCCTACTTGAAATTATATACATTTTTATTTACTCCTCAAGGCAATTTGTAAAATCTAGCAATGAGAAACAACACTTAAATGAAAGTATCTGTAAAAGACAGTTGAAAAGAGGGATTGTAATGAGATCATTATAATTGGGGGGAACAGTAAACCATGCACCATGGGAATTTGTGGCACTGATGATGAGGACCTCTGTCATGATTAACCTGGTGAAAAAGTGTGTCATCCGCATAACAAAGATAAATGTTTTCTAAAAACAGACCCCAGTGGAAGCATATATAATGCAAATACAATTGGGCCCTCAATGGAAACTTAAGGTACACAGATAGGAGCAGAGGAGGATAAAAGTAATCAGTTACTTACTAAAACTGATCTATCTTGCAGGAAAGAGACAGCCCACTAAATGTGACAGTATGCAGAAATGAGACAGACAACAAACAAACAGATAAACAAAAAAACAAAGAGGAAGAGAGACGAAAAAATCAGAAGTAAAATAATAAGAAAGGAAGTTAATAAGTACAAAGAATAAATTAAAGCTGCAAGCAGTGATGAACAGGCCCTCGCACCTCGCGTGCATTGGAGGGAGCAGCAGCTGTGATATCGCCATTGCAGGTATGTGTGTAGTATGTGGTGTGGGGATATGACTTGTTAGAAATTGTGTATACATTTGATGAACTATGTGTCATTTAGGCCTCACTCCCTGTTGCACATAGGCAATAGTACATAAGTGAATTATTAATGCAGCAATACATTTACCTGAGGGAAACTAACATGGATATACATTTTCATGAATATTGGACATTGCATGTAGGGGATAACTATCACTTCCTGTGTCCACTATGAGGCGCTAGAGAACACCCACTAATTATACGTCATGTTGCTGTATATTATCTGTAGACCACACCATGTAAATTCCATGTAAATTGGATGATGTTTGTCATATACTGACTTTGTGTTGTCAGTAGGTGGCGCTATGACAAGGTTATGCAAGTTGGACAATGTACATTCAAGTTACAACAACTTCCCTCTTCATGGCGAAACATCGAAGTTCATCACGTCGCCATGGCAACGTACTATAATGAAAACTCAACTTTGCATCACAAAGATCTTTAGATGACACTCACCAAATCTGCAGTCAGTCGGGTTTAATCGCTAGGGGGAGTTCGTTAAAATACAATGCCTGGAAATGCCAAAAATTGCACAAAAATTGCAAAATAAATTCAAAATGGCCAACTTCCTGTTGGACTTAGGGTATGGCTCCAAGAGGCTTTTTTGTACATCTGGACATGATACATGTGCCTACCAAATTTCATTCATCTACGTCATTTGTGAAGGAGGGGCTTCAAATTGGAAATTTTCTAGGGGGTGCTATCGAGCCATTTTGCCACACCCATGCCCAAAATTTTCACCACTTCAGATGCACGTGCAAAGTTTCATGATTTTTTGAGCATGTTTAGCCCCTGAAAAATGAGATTCTTTGGGGAGAATAATAATTAAAGCTGCAAGCAGCGATGATCGGGCCCTCACACCTTTGCGCACGTTAGGGAGCGACGCAGTCAAAGTGCTTTTATTGCAGGCATGCAGATGTGTTAAGTACCGGGCTGTTATCAAACGTTGCATGAGCAAGTTAAATACCACTTCCTGTGTCCACTATGTGTGTAGACCACACCATGTAAATTCCATGTAAATCGGATGATGTTTGTCATATAAGGCTGACTTCCTGTTGTCAGTAGGTGGCGCTATGACTGTGACTCAATATTGAGACATAGATGTGTTCAGGTCAGGACCCTTATCAAGCACAAGAAATTTGGGGCAGATTGGACGATATGTTTAAATCATAACAACTGCCTGTTTCATGGTGAAACATCAAAGTTTGCCGCATTGCCACAGCAACAGCGTTCAATGAACACTAAAGATTTTGATAACTTTTCATCGTAAAGGTCTTTGACACTGACACTGACCAAATTTGAAGTCGGTCGGGTTAAATCTCTAAGAGGAGTTCGTTAAAATACAACGCCTGCAAATGGCAAAAATGGAGCAAAAATTGCAGAATTAATTCAAAATGGCTGACTTCCTGTTGTTCTTACGGTATGGCGTGTGTGTCTGGAAATTATACATGTGCCTGCCCAATTTCGTTCACCTACATCAAATTTCAAGGTGGGGGCTTTGAGTTTGAAATATTCTAGGGGGTGCTATCAAGCCATTTTGCCACACCCATGCCCAAGACCCATAAAATCTTAAATTTCTCACTACTTCTGATGAATGTGCAAAGTTTGATATGTTTTTAAGCACATTTAGCCCCTCAAAAATGTGTTTCTTTTGAAAAAGAAAAAAAATTCCTTCAGATACAATAGGGTCTTCACACCGTTCGGTGCTCGGGCCCTAATTAAAGCCGCAAGTGGCGATGATCGGGCCCTCACACCTTTGTGCACGTCAGGGCAGGGAAGTGCTGTTATTGCAGAGCAACATGATGCACCATTTACTAGAGGGCAACAGACACAGATATACATTTTCCTGAACATTGGACATTGCATATAGGAGATGACTATCATTCCCTTTGTCCACTATGTGGTTCTAGAAAACATGCACTATATGTACATTAATAGGCCTTTTCCATACATGTGCTGGCTTGGGTTGACTCAGTTTGATTCGGTGCATCAGCCCAGCACAGCAGAGATTTCCATCTCCATTTCAACAGGGCTACCCTCTTGAAGGTGTGTCTTTTAACTGATGACGTGCTTGTCTTGAATCAAAAAGCAGTGGATTGTATTCATCATGGCTGTGAATAATGGTCAAAGTCGCAGCTGTAAAACGCTGGATAGACAACTTTAATTTCCCATAAGCTCTCCCCAAAAATTGTCCTCCATTATTTTGTTATTTAAAAGATTTTAATATGCAGCGGCAGCATCAGTCAACCCTTCGGTGTTCAGTGCTCGGGCCCTAATAAAAACAGTGTAAATAACCCGTTTATGATGTGACATGAGTCGTGACATATCGACAATTTCCAGGTCCAAGCTGGGCCAAGGCTCATGTCTTTTCAACAGTGTCCTTTGGAGTTTGAATAGATCTGAGTAAAAAAAACAACAACTAACTTATGGTAAGTTCTTCAATATGTTAACATTAGCTAACTAACGTAATGTTACAGCTTTGGTAACTTTACTCTTGACTCTCCATCGAATGAACTCTCGAGATAAGGACACACATACATCACAGACAGATATTTCTTGCTTTTTAGTTAGATAAACTACAGTGCCCATTCAAAATGTGTCTGAGACATCCTGCAGTAAGTCTTAAACGTACAGTACACAGTTCAATATTACAGCTTAACTCTCTTAAACAAGTCATTATCACTACGGATGTAATCCCACCTCCGACCACACTGTGGGTTGCAATGGCAGAGTGGCGCTGTCTGTATTTCTGCTCATTGACTCCAGGGGCAGAAGAAGCAGAAGCAACTTTATTCATGAGGTATTTTTATATTTCTTGAGAACTGCTTATCCAAACAACTTCATACTCGACACTGCATTTCCTTCTGTCCTCAGCAATACACCTGCCAAGTGCGATGTTGATCGGAGGAATGGTTGTTGAGACACACGAAGGACATGCATACATACAGACAGAGATTCCTTCCTTTATAGTTAGATGTTGTAGAGGTGATCTGAATGTTGGATTAACAAAAAAGTGAACTCTACTGGCTGATGTTTATGTTGTTCTCTCATTGGTTGAGATCTTTTGCATGAACTGTAATTCCAGAGTAAAAGGCAACACACACACCACTTGTTTAGTCTCTCCTATGGTGCAGGGAATCAAATTCCCTGAGGATCCAAAGAAGAAAAAAGTAAATTCCCGCACACACTTACCTCACCTCTGCATTGATTTTTTTTTAAAAAGTGTCAACGTTTTGGTCATAACGTCCTTTCTCATGGCATCATCTCTTGACATCATGTCGTGTGCAGGAATTGACTTTTTTCTTCTTTGGAAGTGAACTGCAATACCATCAATGATATTTTCAATGTTCCCGCTAAAAACATACACATTTCATTTGAACAGATGGACATTTTCTGGTCTCAGTTAATTTATTTTCACAGCTCAAACTTCCTGAACAAAGTAAGATGTGTTGAAATGCTGATCTATAGATTTTAAAAGATTGCATAGAAGTTATGAGTGTGCAGTCCTTGTCTCCTTTGTGTTTGTGTCCTGATATGTTTAATTAAATATTTGGCTGTCCATGAGTTGGTCATCCTGTATTTCAAGGTAGGTCACAGTAGATTCTTGGAGATGTCAGTGAGCCAACTTTATTTTACATACGGTATTTAATACAAACTATTCGTGCAAAATGCTATATAAAGGTGGTTATGAGGCAGTGGTCACATCTATTTCTTATATTTGACCGTATTTGAGTAGTTACAGCACAGGCTGAGCTTAAGATCACATGATGATCACATAACATAATATCAACAGCTGAGTAATTAATTACTGTTTTCCATAAATCTGTATGTTGCCACCATATCTTTTCTGATGTCTTCTGTGTTAGAACATTATTATCTCCTATTAAAGATACTGTCTCTCACTGCCGTACATCAGGGAATCTGTTCAGCTGGACGTCTTCTACCAGCTAATCAGATGACAGCAGACAAACACGTTGGCTCCCTCACTCTCCATTCAACACAGAAAAGGCTTTAGTGCGCTAAAGGTTTCAGGTCTTAAATATGTACAGCTATAGACACATTTAAGGTATCCCACCGCCATGGTATAAAGAGGTTTACTGCAGATTACTAAAATATAGTTACATGCAGGCCGTAGTTTATCTTGGTATCTCTAGTATAGTTAACAATCACTTAACTTAACGTTTTAGTCTAACGTAAGTTAATCATACAGACACAAATGTTAGCATACTAATCTAACATTAAGCTAGTTAGCATTGCTCAGTAACAAGTTGCTAAAATAAAATGAACACAGACTTTGTAAAAGGTAACATTAGCAGCAAGAGTAAAGTTCTAACTAGCTGCTAGCCACCATGCAGGCTGGTAAAATGGATCTGTCACGTCTCTGTATCCGCAGATTGGCGCTCCCGTCAGTGTCAGAACTTCTGTGTGAGACGTTTCGGTTGGTAAATGTGTGTTTTTAAAACTTATTTCGGGACTGCGCAGACGGTGAGCTGTGCTCGGGGCTCCTCTGTAAACTCCCCCTGAGGACATAAGTGAAAGAGCAACAGCTAATGGGGAAACTCCAACACTTGGCCCAGTGACAGACATTCAGGGTTATACAACTGGTCCATGGCCAGAACAGCCAAAAATAAAGACTTCGTGCAGAAGTTTATCAGCTTGTGGACATGACCAAAAAACATCCAAACAGTTTGTAGACTGTTCTCCAAACTTTTTCAGCAGGCTCCTGTTAGCTTGCTTCATCTCTCCAAATGATCAGATTATCATGTCATACTGTAATACATTTTAAATTGGGTTCAACTTAGAAATGTAAGTTCCCCTGCTGTCTTAAAAATTTGAGTTAACTGAAGTTAAGTTGAATAATTACTTCTAAGTCATCTCATGAGTTATTAAAATGTAAAACTTAATAACTTGTTTTCTCCCAACTGGAGATAACAAGTTCAACTAGAAAATGCATTTCCTGCAGAAAATGTATGTGAATGCTGACAGCTGAAGTGCATTGCCTCAAGAAGCTAACAGCTAAAGTGCTTTCCAGGTAAAGCTGAGAGCTGAACTGTAATATTGTAGAAGGTAGAGGCTGAAATTTACTGTGTCAAATATAAATGTTTTGAAAGAAAAGCTGGCAGTTGAACCACATTGCTGAACACATTTTAACTTAAAATGCATTGTATTCAACTGAAATGTATGTCCTGAAAACAAAGAGATTTACAGCATTGCCAGAAAAAGCGTGGAAAGTGGAAATACATCAATGACGAGTGTGTTCATGAATTGAAGGGTGAAGGAGGAGACCCTCTGATGGGCATTGAAATTGTAGTTAATTGAAAGTTGCTCTACTTTCAATTAAAGTGTAAACTCTTAGAGATGTGTAAAATGTTAAAAGTAAAGAGTAAGGTGTAAACTTGAAATTGTTGACAAGCTGAATGTCAGGTAAGCTGTATGTGAGGGAAAAGAGGAAATAAACACTGGCAGAAAGTGCTGTAGTGCAATCACATAATAAAAATGTGTGTGTGTATGTGTGTGTGTGTTTGTGTGTGTGTCCTGTTGTTCAGGAAATACACATTCTCCCTTAACGTGCAAAATTAATACCGAATTATGTTAAATGTTTGCCAAAAGAGTTAGTGTCTGTTTATAAGTCATAAGAAATTATAAATTATCTTTTAGAAGATGCAGGTGTTTACTGGTAAGCTCTGCTCCATTAACATAACAATATGTTAACAGAGGTTTTCCTCTGACAGTAGTAAAAAAGTTGAAGTTTTATTTGCCTCATCGTTAGTCATTTAAAACGTAAATTAACTTATCAAACAGACCTTTCACAATTCACTCAGTTATTCGTGTGTTATGCGTGGACGTGCTGACTGGCAGTGTTCCGGAATGTCAAACAGTAACATTACACATCTTACTTATTAGTTACTTGTTAGTTAGAAAGGTGACGATGATCAGTTGGTTAAATACCTGACTGAAAATAATATGGCCTGGTGGATAGATTTCTGTGAGCACCCCTGCATTATGAAGATAAAGAGGACATCAATTCAGAACTTGCATGAAGGTTTATTAACAAAATGAAAAACAAACGGATGGTTCATGTGTTCTTTGTGGCTTCTTGGGCGCACTTATGTTTAACTGACCTAGCATGCTGGTTAACATCTTTTTCTCATCATGACCAACACTAAAGTCCACCCTATACACCTTGCAAAATGTATGGTTGTTTCCTAACATGCTTTTTGTCAGGAATGAGAAAATAGTCTCCCTAAAATTTAAATATTTACACAGATTATTTTTTAGTGGAAACTGTGGGAGTAAAAAAAAAGATTTCCTGAGGATTTCTGAGAAAATTTGAAGAGCTGAAGTTAGTCACCCACTCTGGGTCTGAACATTCCATGCAATACAAACCCATTATGAACTCAGAAAAGGGCAGAAAATAGGCATAAAACTTAAACTGTGATAATTAAAACACTGTAAAAGATATCAAAAAGCTGAATGGAAGTTTAATAGTTAAAAGTCTTGTGATCCCTTTAAAATTGAAATGCCATCTGTAGCTGAAAGTATGCAGAAGAAGTACACTTTAGGTTTGAAGAGGATTTGAAGATTTCTCCCATTCACTTCCGTGTTTCAAAAATTTCTGGAAAAAGCTAAATATTTTAAAAAGTAGAAAAGGTAGGAAAAAAAGCTGAATGGAAGCAAAAATGTCACGTTGAACATTTTGATATTCGAATGGTTTCTGTGGCAGAAAGTATGTAGAAGGAATAACATAAGAACAAGAAGAAGAAATCAGAACTAGAATGGGCATTTCCTGAAAAAGATGTGATTGTTGCTAGCTGATTAGACTGCCAGCTGCCCCTGCTAGTTGCTGTAACTTGCTGCTGTCGCTACAAGCTGCTGCTGCAACAGCAATTTTTAAAAATATTGTAGCACCACCTACAGGTGAAATTGCTCAGTGTCCCCATCTGCTCTGCATTGCTAAATTTGGTTGCAATTGAATGATGCATTTAGTAGATATGGTAGTATATGTGTATGAGACCACGCCTACAAAACGTTGGTAACCAGTTACAAACAGAGGTAGGAGATATCCAAAAACAAATTGATAAGTTCTGTTCAGGGTCATCCAAATATGGTATGTGTCAAGTTTGATGAACATTGGATGAAATATGTGCAAAATAAAGCAAAAAAAGACAACAAAGACAAACAGGCAGGACAGATGGGCAAAATCACTCAGGAGGGCAACCGGAAGGCAGGACAGATGACCGATGTCTCTCAAGAGGGCAACAAGAAGGCATGACAGATGGCCAATGTCGCTCGACAATGTCTGTGGGGACTGGGGCTAGACTTGGAGGGGCATGTTGAGGCAGGAGGCTAGCCGACTCAGGGGCAGAGGTAGACTGGAGGCTGGCAATCCCAGGTGCAGGCTTAAGTGCAGAGGAGGCTGGAGTGACAGGGTCAGAAGAAACAGGATAGCTTGGGTGCTGGTGGCTAACAGGCTGAGGGCTAGCAGACCGGAGTGCAAGCTGAAGACCAGCAGGCCGGGTTGACACGGTGAGGACTGGAGCTTGGGCTGGCCTGGATGGAGCCGGCACTGGGGGCCTACTGGCCTACTGGTGATCGACAAGAGCCATCTAGACATGCTCTGGATCTGGTGGGCACAGTGGCACTATCCGCGAGCGGAAAACCATCCTCATGAGGGAGCATTTCTATTCTGCTCCGCATGCACAAATGTATGAGGCGCCAAAGCAGACAAAAGCCAAGCAAAATTTGCGAGAGGAAACGAATGTACGCGAGAGATGTTGAAGGTGCGTGAGAGAGAACGAGTTACCGCACGAGAGAGACCAAGTTATTATTGTGCGTGAGAGAGGTTGAAGGTGTTCGAGAGATTATAATATATGTTATAATCATAATATAATATAATAATTATAATAATATATTATAATTTCTGTAATATAGATATTACAGACCATAAAATCATATTTTGAAGGCCTGTCCTTTTGAAGAACTCGTCCTTTGTCGCGTAGTATAACTCAGTCTCTTGCGCAGTAATTCGGTCTCTCTCGCACAGTAACTCGCCCTTTCTCGCGCATGTATCACCGTTTCCTCTCGCAATTTTCACTTGGCTTTTGTCTGCTTTGGCGCCTCATACAAATGTGGTCCTGCGAGCACTGGGCTGTGACAAGCGCAAGCTCAACCCTCCCTATGCGCTCACAACTGCTCAACACTCGCTCATCAAGATGACTTTTGAGACTTTGGAGGTGGGGATGGAATAGATAGTCTGCTCCTTTGTCCCCTCCTCTCTCTCATGGCAGGGTTTTACAGCTCTGACCATGACATGCAGTAGCAGAACCCAGACACCTGCTGTTTGCTTGTTTATTCCAAGTTGTCAAGACAGACAGTGATTCTTTGCTTTATATAGAGAGATAATATGTGCTAATAATAATAATAAAGAGCAAAGAGAACAACTATTATGTTGAATCAACAACTGTTCAGTCACGTTGACAGACATCACAGTCAGATTTGCTTCCCATTTCCATTTTCTCAGTTTGTAGAGCCAGTTCTTAATTTGTCACAAAGAACCTACAGCTAAAGCAAACAACCATAACTTATCTTAACATGCAGTAACATGTAAGACTCACATGTCAATGCATGCTTCCATCATATTTTCCATAATATAAAAATAGGAATGAAATAATAGGAAATTGCAGGGATTGCAAACAAAATCAATATAGCTTTATTCTTGTTGTTTGCCCACTTGATAAATGCAAAAAACAAAAAGTGGTGTAACATCCTATCAGCCAACAAGAAAGCAGACTGCAAAAAGTAGGCAAAAACTATGCTTTTCTGATTAAACACATTAGTTGTGATTTCATATTGTTTACAATGATCAGTTACAGTTATACATCCATACATTAATTCCAAAACATGAGTCAGAAGGTGGAGCTCTCATGAATTCAAGAGTATTTAAAAGTCAAAAGAAATTTATTAAATAGCCTTTATTTCCAAGTTTGTGAGTAAGAATAAAAGAGAAGGATTTTTACTTTTATGTCTCACTTCATTCCGAAAAAATCTCTTTTTTAACAGTTTGATAGATACAGGCCCTGTGAACACTACATACACTATACAACTAACTTACTACAACTTAATGAAAGAAAAACTAATTGTTGCAAATGAATAAAAAACAGACATATGTAAGAAAATATGATATATAGAAAATATGATATATAGTTTAACAGTAACAGTAGATGAAATTAGAGTAGATAAAAATGAAGGATCTATCTATCTATTACAAGGTCGCAGTAAGCCTATTTAGATGCAATAAGCTTCTTTTTGACCATTACAGAGGGGATAAGACATCTTACTGTAATGGGCTTGTAATATACTGTAACAGAGACAATGAACATTTGAAAACCATGCACTCCTGACCTCTAGTGGCTGAGCTAGAATAACATGCTTTAAAATGCACTTATTTTTTTACTTAATTTATACTTATTTTTCACCTTTTGGTAAGTCAATACACTGACATAAAAGCCCCAAAGATATACGTGTAGGGGTGCCCTGGTAAATAGGGGTTTGGATACATTTGCCCATTTGTCTCTCATTTCCTGTCTATTACTGTCTTGTACTGTCTACTGTCCAAAAAAAGGAATAAAATGACAACAACAACAAAAATCTAGTAACCAAAGCAAGAGGTAAACTGTAAAAATAAAGTTCTGGAGCACACACTGGACACTTTGAGCACGAAAATCATTGAATTTTAAACATTTTAAATGACTCTATTCATACCAATATTTTTATCTTGGTTTCAAACATGAAATCTTTAATGCAGCACTGTCAGACTGAAAATAAAAAACACTGATAATGCACAGGAAGAGGTCTGTGTATGTGTGTGTGTGTTCAGAAAGAGACATCGTGATCAAGTGGAAGTGGATATGTGAGTATCAATGCTCCATTCACACTGGCAACAGCTGTGTGTGTGGTGGTGGTGGGGGTTCTGACCTTGCAGTCTCTGTGCTCCTCTATTTGCCTGCAGGGGTTTTGTGCTGGAGCCGAGCTCTTGCAGTATTATTTTGCCTGTTCTGCTCCTGGGTAAATATCTTTCACAAGTTTCAGGGACACTCACTGTAGCTTCTGACTCAGACACTGACAACCATATCTCTATGCCTAGTGTTACCACGGCAACATGAAGTCCAATACCACTGAGGTAGAAGTGCATGGATGGAGACGTGGATATACTTGTCTGTTAGTGTCTTTGTCTGGAGTTTCCTCTGTAGTGAATTAATTGATTGGAGGTGATAGAGCTCTCTGAATGTAACACAAAAACCTACCTAAGCCAAATTATTTACATGACATACACAATCATATCCAACTACAGATTTCTGATGGATGTCTTGCTTTTTTTCCCCTGTATTTTATATTTGCATATACAGTACAGTAACAGTCAAAAGTTTGGACACAACTTCCCATTCCCTTGAATAAGAAGTGTGTCCAAACTTTTGATGGGTACTGTATATGGAGTGTTTTCTACTGTGTACTAATTTAAATTTAGCCCACTTGACACAAGACAGGAAAAACACACCAAATATATTACAAAGAGTACAGTAATATTACAAAAATAAATAAATAAAAACAGCATGACTCCCCACCCAGGACAGCTCCTGACCAGTGCCGCCTCTTGCCTAGACATAGTCTAAAAAGCAGCAGACACTACAGTATGATGAGCCAAGAGGAGAGTCCAGGCTGGTCTTATGGAGGGTCTGTAGTAGCCAATAATGTTATAACTACTCTTAATGTAATAATTGCCAATAATGTGATAATTTTCCCATTCTTAATGTAATAAAAGTCAATAATGTAATAACTTACCCATAATGTAATAACATTTCTAAACAAATAATGTAATAACTTAACTAATGTAATAAGTTATTACATTATTGGCTGGTTATTACATTATCAGCCAGGTTAAAAAAATCATAAAAAATGTAATAACTGGAGCTGATAATGTAATAATTTACTTATATCACTTTATATAAATTTTATTTATTGGTTATAATGTGTCACACTTCCATGACAATTACCCTTACTGTCACCACTTTCAAATAGCTGCTCAAAACCTGATCACACACACACACACACACACACACACACACACACACACACACACACACTCTTTCTGTAGGAATTTTGACTATTTATTTCTTTGTGGTACTTGATGGTCAGACTTATCTCCAGCCCTGCCTTCTACTCATTAACCATTTCAGAACCAAATGAAGTACGAGCACACATTTGCAAACACAGACAATTAGTCTTATGTCATATAATATGAAATCTATAACTCTATGAAGATGCTTTGTCCTCCAATATAAAGACCACCATTTACATCCCTGGCTATTTCAATACAGTTGTGACAAGCTTGACAAAGAGTCTAAAACTGAAGCAAATGATATCTATAGTTCATTCTTGAAGACAAGTTATCCAGTCATGTGACTCTGACATTAGGCTTTCTTTCTTTGTCTGCAAACTTCTGTCTTCCTTATCGCACATGTTGAAAGGTAATTAGTGATTTAATTTAATTTAGTAAATACAGTTTATTTGTTTGTGATCCAGTTTTTGAGCAGCTATTTGAAAGAGGCAACAGTGAGGGTAAGTGTCATAGAAGTGTGACACTTTATAACCAATAAATAAACATATATAAAGTGATATGAGTATATTATTACATTATTGACTTTTACTTTTAATGAGTGGAATTTTTACTTTGCAACTCCATTCCTTATAGTCATATATAGTTGTTATGGTGAATGTGTTAGCAAACAGCAGACAATGAGCAACATAAGCCTTTATTTGGGGTTGTGTTTTTGGCAACTTAATGAATTTAAGTCAGCAGCAGGTGGCTGCCTGCCAGGTTTGAAAGATGCTAAAAAAGATCTCTAAAACTGAGGGGAGCTGCACAGTTGGTGATAATTAGCTGTTGGTTCATCATGAGTAACTTACACATTGTCATTTGATCCATTGTTAATATCAAAATCTAGATTTGCATTACATAAAAATGTATAGGCATATCAAGAAAAACTGGCAAAACTCCACCTTTTTGTCTTTTTTGTCTTCTTTGTGAATTGGTTTGAGGAGACAGAGACTCAAATTGATTTGTTGACAGCTTGGCGGTGATTTTGCCTGTTTGTCATCGTGCACCCCTACACTACACTTGCTCAACTGCTTATTCCAGCATCCATCTCTGCTCTGAGATATAAAAAGTGTATAATGTCCATGTCATGGGATCTTTTGGTTCTAATTGTTGTTTATGACATGAATATGAGGTAACCCTCAGGTGCTTACAGTGGGTGGAGGCATTGAAGTGAGAACTGGCTCCTACCTCCATGCAGTCATTCTCACAATTTAAGCATAGCACTTGATTTCTCCACAGGGAGAGCTCTAAAACACTCATAATACCACTGATTTATTGAAGGAGTTTGCTCTTCTACATACTATAATCATTTGCATTATCCAAGCAACAAATTGAAAGGATTTTTGGTTTTACTTTTGAAAGAAATAAACCCTTTGAACTCTTGACTGTTTGCTCTGTTCACAATTTACACACTTATGGCACAATTGCTACACTATCTTAGCTGTTCATGTCATACATTGTTATTTTTAGAATAAGTTAGGCTACATAGAAGGGCATCAACTCACATGTCAGTGGTGATATACTATATAAAATATTCTAGAAAAGCTTTTGATAAAAAAAATCTACACAATTATAAATTGTATGAGATTTTTGCCCGTATGTCCACAGCTTTTCAACACACAGTAAATATCTGTCTGTGAATGAACAGTGTTGGTGTTTGAGGGACATAAGAATCATGTTGATGGCACATTATTGAGCCTTAGTTCTGTCAAAAAATGTATTGATAGTGGAGAAAAGAAGAAAGAAGGAACTATTTTTTGTGAATTTTATTATTCATGTTTTTTTGATTCTATTTGAGATTGATTCTATTTGAGTTTTTTTTTTTTTTTTTTTTTGCCAATCCATCATGCTGTCGGTGCTGGCAGGAGTGTGTCTGGTTATTAGTAATAATTAAAAATTATCAGAGGTAATTGTTAATTATTAAATCAAGAAATTATTAATATTAAATAATATAGGGAACCACCCTGGAACCAGGACCAATAACCAAACAATAAGGTGATCTCATAAGCAAAATAGTTCACTTAGGAGTGCTAACATCTGGCATGTCAGCATCCACAAGTAAACAGTGAAGGTTTAAGTCCGAGCTCTGACTCTCCCAATCAGCCACCTATCACAATAAGTATGCACAAAAGACTTCTCTTAAGCTATAGCTATAACTGTCAGGTATTGCAGAGTAGGTGGACCCAAATGCAGAAATCAAAGGTGAGGCAAGTCTGAAGAAAACCGAAAGCGTGCAGGCAAAACCAAAAAAATGGAGGGTCAATAAAAGCAAAACTAAATGCAGAGCAGGACAGAACAAAACAGACTGAACATAACAGACAATTCGACAAGGACTGAACTCAAAACTGAACTTAAATACAAACTGAACTAATCAGGGAACAGGAGGCAACACAAAAGGGCAGGCTGAGAGTGATTGGCTGGTAAAGACACCGGGAGCAAGGCAGGGCTAACAAGGACAATGCAGGACAGGTGTGAAGAGAAAGTGTGGAGGGAAAAGAAGAACAGAGACAGACTCAATAACCATAAACTGTAATTAAAGAGACACAGAGAGAACACAGGAAACCAAAAGAACAAAAACAACTGAGAATGCAAGAAAGTCTTTCTAAGTCAAATAACATAAACGAGCTAAACCAAATGACTAGCCAATACAAGTGTAACACAGAAAACCCAGAACACAAAGAGTCCCAAAACCATGAGGTGATCGACAAAGGCAGGAAAACACAGGAAGGTAACAAAACACAAGGAGAAAACATTTCAAAATAAAACAATAACATTGTTTATTAATCTCTACAAGAGTCAATAAAGTCAATATGATTCAATTAACAAACACTATACTACCAACTAATACTAATCAAGCAACACGCATAGAACAGCAGCTGTATGTAAGCAAAAATGTGCATGTGTGGGTACGTGTGCATGTGTGCGTGTGTATGGGGGTGTGTGTGTGTGTGTGGGGGGGGGTGACAAGGTGGTGGATGTGATCTGGCGAGATGACGTCGCACAAGATCCAAGATGGCTGACATGACCGCAGCGTTTCAGTTAAACAATAGCAAGATGGCGCCGACCGATGGTCGGATGGCGTCTCTGCACTCACCAAATTCAACTTATCAAACACACGTATCTGATGGCAGATGACGAGGGACAGAGCAGCGCTTGTTAACTGACAAAGCATCTTACTTTTCACTTGCAGTGGCACAAACACAGCAGCAGTCCCGAGTGGGAAAACACAAATAGTCTAGCGAGGTGAACATAAACTAAACAGGCAGCAACTTAAATACTCTTCAGTACAGCAGGCAAAAGGACTTGGCAGTTTGTCAAATCACAAACAAAATTACAAAACACTAAGCTTATTAAACACACAAAATATAATACAGTCCCTGCCCAGATGACCTCTTACTTTTATCACTCTTGGAAGCGAATCGGTGTGTCCTGGCAGTACCATCCTTAGTTCCTTGAGGCTAACGGCAGCTGGTTTCTCAGTGGGCAGCAGGGAAACTCAGGGTAGTTGACTCAGTCAGTAGACAGTAAAACGTAGAAGTTATCCGTGTCTACGTTCCTTTCTTCCTTCTGCAGGTAACAGAGAGAGAGAGTGCTAGGTTGCAAACCAGAGTCAGAGGCTTTAGAGTTTACATGTAGGCCTGCCTTTGTCTGACCCCATGGTTGAGGCCCAACAATGCTTTGGGTAATGTAAACAGGAAGTATTAGTAATGTGAGTCAGTGAGTTAGCTGTGGGCTTTATTTAGCTTATATTTCTTTACATTTTGGTGAATCTGCACCATGAGGAGTCCTGCTGAATTAGCTCCCAACAGTTCCTCTTATTGCTGTAACCATGGATGTCCAGACAACAACCACCTGTATTACTTTTGATACTGAAGAAAACATTTGATGATCGTGAGGAAAAGTAAGTTGCGCTGATCCCAGCAAAATGTGTATGACATTTAAATATACAACAGTGTGGGTGTGGGGCCTGGGTTGGTAATCCAGCCTTGATAGTTCTTTTTGAATCAAACATTATGATATTTCAACTTGTTTGCTGTCTTAAGAGTCAGATGAGAAAATCATTGGTTTACCAGTACTTTCAATCTAGAATTCATACAAAACTGCATGTCAGCAGAAGCAGCCAAAGTACAACATGCAATGATTTTTCTCTCATATCACTTTCTATTTAACATGCAGAAGAGAAAGTGCCTGTAATCAGTCTGTGTTTAGCACATATCAGACCTGTTATCAGATCTGCTGCTGGCATAGACAGTATACGCAAGACAGTCAGAGAGAAAGAGAGAAAAAAAGTCACAAGCACCCTTCATGTTGTCAACAGATGATGTTCATTTGTATTTCCGTCTTGAGCTACTTTTATGGCTTGTTGGCAGCTGACTTTTTCAAAATCCAAAACTTTTTGTTGAGTTTTGCCACTTTCACTTTCATAAGCCTATACATTTTCATGCAGTGCAGATTTAAATGCACATCAAAATAAAAAAGACGGAATATATATAGGCATCAAATGATATGGATATAAATGTAACCCTCAAATCAAATATATAAATATAATATATGTTTTAGTTGAATCCCTAGATGTGCAATAACTTCCTACATTTGAATACCCGCAAGACTGAAATGTTGCTTGTTGGTCTAGCCAGAAATAAATCTGTTTACATTAATCTTGATGACTGCATAATTTTTTAATTTGGTTATAGTTTTTGATCCCTCCCTCACTCTTGAAACACATATCAAGTACATCACTGTACAAGAACTGTCTTCTTTCACCTACATATTTTAGCCAAAACACACCCCATTGTATCCAGTAGAAATCAGGTGAAATCCTTGTACAAGCTTTTATAACATCCAGAATCGATGCACTTTTCTCTGGCCTACCCATGACAGCAACAAAAGGTCTACATTCAGCCCAAAATGCCTCACATGATCTAAGAAGTCTGATCATATAACGCCCGTCCTGATGTCTTTGCGCTGGCTACCAATTCAAGTGAGGGCTGATTTCAAGATCCTCCATCTGACCTACAAGGCCTTAAATGGATTGGCTCCCTCTTACATCTCCAGTCTTATTAATCCATATACAGTACAGGCCAAAAGTTTGGACACACCTTCTCATTCAATGCGTTTTCTGTATTTTCATGACTATTTACATTGTAGATTCTCACTGAAGGCACTACCTCTTGAAGCTCATCGAGAGAATGCCAAGAGTGTGCAAAGAAGTAATCAGAGCAAAGGGTGGCTATTTTGAAGAAACTAGAATATAAAACATGTTTTCAGTTATTTCACCTTTTTTTGTTAAGTACATAACTCCACATGTGTTCATTCATAGTTTTGATGCCTTCAGTGAGAATCTACAATGTAAATAGTCATGAAAATAAAGAAAACGCATTGAATGAGAAGGTGTGTCCAAACTTTTGGCCTGTACTGTACTCCATCACACCCATTAACTGTTCCTCAATTTAACAAAAAATCTTTTGAGGGTAGAACCTTTGCCCATTTCGCTCCTCTTCTTTGAGGTCAACTTCCACTGCACAGTCAGAGATTCTTTTAAATCCAGGCTGAAAAAAATATCTTTTCTCTGTATGTTCTGACGTCTCCCAGCTTCACTGGCTGGGAAATCATCAAATGATTTCTTCTTTGACAAGTAGTCTCCCCATATCTGTTCTGTTGCTATGTGAACTGTATTTTTAATTTCCTAACCTTTAATACTGTTGTTATATCAACATTATTACCCGTATTTTTGGGGACTCCCGAAAACTGTGTGTGTTCATTTTTACATCTGAGGTCTATGTCAGATGTCATGTTTTTAATGTGTACACTTTAAATAAACTGAACTGTTGAGTATCATCTGCAAGTGTATTTGGGATTCTTGTGCATTCACATGGCATACATATATAGAAACTGTTTTTGGTGGCTGAAATCATTACTGGCCTTGAAGAGATCTGTTCTGACAGATGGAGGACAACATCCCCAATCCTCGCTCCTTTCTTTCAAGCTCAGCCAAAGCTTCTGTTATATGAGACTTCAGCAGCCTGAATTGGACAAATCAAGTGGGTACTGTGTATTCTTCAGTTACAGTTTTTGTATTATGAAATTCCTCTTTGTGTTTCATGGGACTGTTTTTCCTGTGGTGGAGAGAATTTTGTACAAAAAAGACACTTCACAGACATTTTCAAACAGATTAATGATCACAGTTTAAGTTTTTCAATGCATGGACATTCGAGTATTGTTTTAAGACACTGTGGTAAATGGGGGCTTTAAACCAAGTGAATCACTACTAAGACACAGGAATGAGGCTCAAGATTCAAGATTTTGTTTATTGTCATTTTCTTGTGTATTTGCATACACACACAAAAACGAAATGCTGTTCCTCCACGGCAGTGCAACAATAACAGAAAGGATAAAGATATATTGTATATCTAAAAATTCCCTTTAAAAAATGATAAAAACTTATAAATCCCAAGAGAAAAAAAACAAAAAAGAAAGAGCAGTTAGCGGCACAATGTATTTAAATCACATTTAGAGATAAAAGTACATGTCTCTGATGGGGGAGTTATATAATCCATTTTGCTGTCCAGAGAACATCAGTTAACATGATTGTTGGAACTGCCGGTTTGTATGGGTTAACAGTTAACCTAGCTTGCACTCCCCCGCTTCCACATCCTGTTGCACAATTTTTTATGTTTCCTCTCCGGTGCAGCTCCAGGCAAGACCCTGGTCTCCTTTGGGTTCACTGGGCGTAGCAGACCAAGTGTGCTCAGCTGATTTAGGTCTCCCAGCCAGTATTTCTTATAGCAAAAGTCTTTGTTATGAATGTCCGAAAGAAACTGACGATCATAGACATATTTCCCTTGCACTCCACATGATGACATAGACATAGATGTAGACATGGACAAAGACACTGCATAGTCAGAACTAGGAGAGGCCGCCACAAATGTCACACCAGTTCATTGAGAGAGAGAGTAGAATACCACCAACAAGGGCCCCTTAATTTCTCTTCTTGTCTTCACAAAATAACTCTTCTGTTAGCTTCATAAATACAGTTTCTCCTTTGGAATGTTGCTAACAGTGGCAGGTAGCAGTTAAAAATAAAATATATCCAAAGATGATATTTCCTCTTCTGTTCTTGCTGATTAATGCTGTTGCCTCTTCTTTAGAGTATTTTCTGAAGATTATTTGAAGGTTATTTTGCAAAATGTCCAACTTTTTAGGTCCAATTTTGAGATGTATTCAGGAGCCCATCTCTGGTGCAGCCACTCTCTAACATAGCTTTATTGCTAATAGCTAATGGAGATGGTTGGTGAAGGGGGGTTGAAAGAATTGAAATTCCACCTGGACCAGGGTATATTTTTAGGGGTGTTCTGTAGCTGTGTTGCTTCCCTGCAGACAAATAGAAAGGAGAGGAGTGAGGGGCAGCCACAAATCCACTCCCTCCTGTCAGCACCACAGTATCCTCAAAACTAAGCCACTTATCACTTGCAATCCAGCCCACCCTGTCCCAGCCTTCTCCTTGCTTGGCCGTTCACTACTGGTGCTTTTTAAGGGCCACTCTCACCACTTGGCTGGCTAATTAGTAACCATCCTTAGGTGTGCTCCCTCCAAGACCTCAGGAACTGACAGTGGTAAAACTGCTGCCTGACCACTAGCAGCTAGTGCCAATGATTAGATGGGAGCTGACCAAGGACTTGCTTGTGTGGGCTAGGTGACCCACCACAACACATTAAAATGACAAAAATGTAAGGAATATATTTTAACAGTTATTTATAACAGTATATTTGATAACAGTTTTCAGTGTCCATGGGTCCTAATATGCCTTTGTTTAGACTTGTTGCAAGGAGGAAATCAGAGGTGTTGAATCATGTGGCATGTGGATACAGAACTTCACAGGTTTCACTCCAACCAAACAGCACAACAGCTCTCAGTGAGAAATGAACACATCTTCACCCAGACAGGAACTGGTATGCTGTTTGGTTTGGATAACTGGCTGACAACTGTTAAAAGAAAAGGTGACTGACACCAGGCCCAGGGGCGAATCTAGGATTTTTCTAAATCAGGGGCCATAAAGGGGCCACATTTTACACAGAGAGGCCAAGTATATGTCCAACATCTATGTACAATTCCTTCTTCAGTAAGGCGTATATACATTTCACCAGTCATTCCTTGTTTGCCATTGGCTCTATAGCTTTGAGCAAAGACACACATTGAATATATTTTGCAAAACCACTGAATAGCCGCCTGTCACTTTCTTTTCATACTTTCTATCTCTTCCAAACATTCCAAGTTAAGACAAAAATTCAAATTACTAAGCAATGCATGGATTAACATTAGTGGCATGCTGAATTCAAGCCAGGACTCACTTCCGTCATACTTTGTCAAGTGGAAGATCAAATCTTTCCCTATTTCCGAGGTGTCTGGGATGCAGCATTAGTTTCATTTACTTAGCAATGACTGTGGCATAACTGAAACATTATTTCACAAATAAGAAGTGTCTTTCAAATGGTGAGCTTGTGTGTGTAGGTAAACAAAAAAAGACCTAAGTTAGCTATCAACGGTATGTGAGAATGAGCTAAGGTTAGCCAGCAAGCTACAGTACATTCCAACAATAGAGTAGTTAACTAATTAGTGATGTAGTAACTTGCTGCTACCTAATGTTCAACAAACCTAAGTTCAGTGACTGCAGCAAGTAAACGCTCTTTCACACATTAACACGCACTAATGTGGGGAATTGTAACTTACCATGAAGTTTCTGTGGAGAATGAGACGCTGTGCACCACTGTTCACTTCAACTCTCCCTGCAGTCTCATGCTGTGTTCCAGTCACATTGGAATTACCAGTTTCCTGCCTCTGCCGTGTTCACATCACATCGGAATTACCAGTTCCCACTTAAATACGATTCTCATTAACATCCAAGCTGCATCCAAGTCATAAGCATGGGAATCTTTCCCATTATTACCTTCCCTCCCATGATGCAAAAGCAGCATCACTATAGTTACAAGACGTGTTTGATGTGCCACAGTTTTTGATGTTTACTCATCTGTAAAGAGTCAAGCGACAAGTGACAGGACAGGGGCACTTCAGGGGCCAATAAGATTTCAGCTGGGGCCAGTGCCCCTCTGGCCCCGCCCCTGGATCTGCCCATGACCAGGCTCATCTCAGCTGTGTGTGTTTAAAAAATAAAAAGGAGAAAAGAGGAGACACAAAACGTGACTGGTTTAAATATCAACTCTTTTACTGTGTTAAAAGTGTAATATTTCAGCTGGTACAGCCCTCGTGATGATGAAAAAGATGCAAAACACAGACTCTGTAAACTGAATGGGTAATTGACTTTCAGATAATTACACATGGTGACACTAATCAGAGCAAGTACCATCCAAACAGAGATGAACATGAGTGGGGTACAGGCCATTGCAGAGAGAGAAGAGCCAGAGGAGAGGAGGAAGGACTGAAAAAAGTAAGACACATAGTATAATGCTTATGGAAATAAAGTAAATAACAAACCCTGATGGCATATGTTAGCAGAGCCCCAAAATAGAGGCAGCAAACCCAAATAATCTTAAGAAACTACATCTGAAAGTAATAAAAAAAAAACAACCTGTAACCTGGGACTTATCATAACCAGGACTGTGTTGACTGTAAAATCCATCAAGTTTATGTATAAAATTCTTAGTGACTAACTAGTTTCAAACTAGTGTTTCCTCCTTTACCAGCCAACTAGGTGCTTAAGTAACAAAGGAACAAATGTGAAAAACAACAACAAGCAACACTAAGCTGACTAACTGGAGGAATTTTATAAGCAAAGGTGGCCATCATGTCAGAACCCCCACCTCTAGGGATGGCACCGGACATCCCTCCCAGCTGGATGGAAGTCATCAATCAGTGAGAGATCCAGAGTGTCCCGAGCTGGACCCCAGGACCCTATCCCATGACGAGATGTTTGATACGCGTAGGCACACAGAAATGGAGTCAAACCAGTCATGGAACCAAGAAGTGAATTGTGGCCCCTAATCTGAAACCCATGAAATTTCTCTGCTGTTTCTTTGGCAGAAGGACATTTAGGCAGCGGGATGAAGTGCGCTGACTTGGAGAATCTGTTTACTACAGTCAGCAGGGTGGTGTTACCTTCATTTTTGTAGTTTTGGCCATCGTTTTCATTTCTATTAAGTGTACTCAAGTTAACAGCTAAGATCTGGGAGCACAGTGAGACAATGTGACTAAACTGTTGGCTCTGCCTGCTGGTAATGACCCAGGGTAAAATGGCAAACAAACTATTTCCCAAAATGTTCCTTTAAAGATATTTAAGGGGAAAATCAGGAGTTTAAGAAGTCAAAAATGACCTGTTCCTAAGAATGCTAGGTGAATCCTCACTGTGGAGGCTCATACCAGTCAGTGCAACAACAACAACAACACCAGTGTCTTCCAATTTAACAGAGTTGAATGTGTTTGACAGTGACCTTTGTCAGGTGGGTTCACACACTGAAATAGCCAGCATAGCACGCAGCAGAAGTGAGGTCCTGCTGCTCATCCGGCAGGGATTTCTGTGTGATCTTGTTGGGATTCAGGTTGCAGTGAAAACTAGTCCATGTTGCAGGAGAGGAAATAGCAAAAAGCTTTTAGGTGCCTTGCAGGAAGTCTGAACGTCACGCTGTGCCAGAGCCACACAAAGGAAATGTGGGAAGTCAAGCAGGTGACTGTCTGATGCATCATTTATTATTGAGTCTCACAACAATGGAAAGCCACAGTTATCTTCCTCAAACATAAAGCAGGATAAACAGGTGAGGTGGATGCCAAAAAGGGATTTCTACCATGTGTCAGCCATTTTAGGAAAGGAGAATTAAAATGTGAATAGTCTTTATATTGCTTAGTGGCACCAGCATTATATTTGCTTTTACTTTGGATATGTCTCTCCCTGTCTTAGTTGAGCTATTTTGATGATTGATTATCATCAAGTATGTTTAGCAACCCATGTACCATTGTTTGTTCATGTCTTTTATTTACATTTTTCTGTTAACTTGGTTATAGAACAGTGATGGGTCTTCTCTTTCTCTTTGTAGTCTAATAGGCTACAATAGAGTAGGCTAAAGTAGCCTATTCATATCTTAGCAGTGGTGGAAGAAGTACTCAGATCCTTTACTTTACTGCATTTAAGATCCTACTTTATTAGAAGTAGAGAAGTATTATCAGCTAAATTTACTTAAAGTATTAAAAGTAAAAGTACTTATTTTGCAGAAAATCGACCACTGTGACTGTGACTGATATCAGCTGGGTATAGGAAAGAAGAAAAAACAAAATTCTGCCACACAAAATTTGACTTTGGGCCTTGAACAATTATCTATTTGGTGGAACTACTAAGAACTCAAACATCTGTAACATGACAACTACACACAAGGCTTACAAGCCAAAAAGTTTGGGAACTAATAACATTTTTGTATTTTATATTATTTCATGTAAAATTTTAATCTGAAGAGTAACTACAGTTAAACTGTTAAATAAAAGTAATGGAGTAAAAAGTACAATATTTCCCTCTGAAATATAGTGGAGTGGAAGTACAAAGTAGAATAAAATGGAAATATTCAAGTAAGTATCAGCAAAGTATAATTATACTGTACAAGTACTGCACTTAATTGTACTTCAGTACAGTACTTGAGTAAATCTTCTTAGTTACATTCCACAAGTGTATCTCAGTAGGCTCAATACATTTCTGATTCATATCTCAAGGCATCAGGTAACTTGGATATTTAGTCCTAAACACTGACGCTGTATGATTGTACCATCCTAAAGCAATCTTTATCCTAAATGTCAATTTATCTTCCTATCTTCAATGTCTGACTCAGGAGGCTCACCTTCACAAGATAAAATTTACCCTGCTGTGAAATGACCTTGGGCTCAAAAGAAACGGAAAAGAAATATGAGAATGTCTCTTGGTAACTAAGGTTTTGTATGTGTGTGTTTGTGTGTGTGTGTGTGTGTGTGTGTGCTTATGAACAAGACTTCCTTCAAATCTAGAGAATTCAATTAAGTTTTTTGCTTTTTTTCCCACCATGTTAAATTAGAAATACTCGGGAAATAATTTTGAAGAGAATTTATGAAACTTGTCTATTTCAACTATTCACCTATGTGCTATGAAAGAACCTTTCGTTCCACTTCTGCACCTTTATAAAGGACATACCACTAGATTTTATTCCTAAGGCCACACCTGAGATATTTCTCACTGCGCACTCCTCTTTTTTAATTTTAATGCCTTTCATTTTAAGTCAAGGAATAATCCATTAAAAGTGAAAAATGAGCAGCTGGGGATTTAGTGGAGTTTGACTGACAAATGTTTTATGACATCACATATTATCCACCTCTTATATGAAAGATATGATGCAGTGTGTGTGATTGCATTATTACCGTACAAGGGATCATGTGATGGAGAGCCCTTAACCTGAACTGATGCCAGTCAAGCATATTGATTTATTTCCACACAACACTGTGTTTGGTTTTTATTTTTATCATCAGTTTCAGTGGAGAGTTTTAGTATCCTCTAGTCTTACAAGACAAATCTAGAGGAACATTTGAATGTGTAGTGTTTTCACATGGAAATGTTTGAGTTTTTATTGAATATTCCTATCAAATTTATCCTTAGAACAAGAGTCTACAGCTACGCTAACAGCTCCTCCTGTGCTTTAACACTAAAGAGTGATTTTCAGTCTTATTTGTCTTTGGGTCAGTGACTCAGTGTCATTTCAGGGAAATATTTCTGAAGCCAGTATACCTTTAATAAAGGCAGTGCTTTCAAATGTCATTTTTAGGGCAGTTTGCCTTCAATAAAGAGTGTTTTTGAGGGAACCATATTGTTTATAAAGGTAGGAGTGGCTGTCACTGTCCACCACTGCCAACGTCATATTAATCAGTGTCAAGGCTGCCTTTTCAATTTTTTTTGTTGGGGAGCATATTCATTCAGTTCCATTCGAAGCTGCCTTGATTTGAAGCACAATTGCTTTGAAATTGCCTTCAGACATATGGAGGTCTGCTTTTCAGCTCTGCAGAGCTCTGCTCTGCCTCTACAGTATCAACTCCGACAACTCTAAAAACTCTGTATTTCCTAATTTCATTAGCTGTATACCAGTGGAAATTGACGTCAATGAGAAAGTTACACACTACGGTCGGTGAAAATGTATAAAGTGATCCTCCACCCATCAAGAAGGTTTATTTATGGTGGTGATGGCAGCTTTTCTTAACGGCTGCTATGGTTACCTTCACACCAGATACAGTGTAGCACTCAGGTTGGCAGTGTTGTTGTCACTTGTGTGCTCACCTCACTTTTGTCTCATAACAGATCTTTTTCATTGGTGGAGATGTGAGGCGTCACCAAAGAGTCAGTGGGTTGGGGTGGGGGGGGGTGGGGGGTCTGCATTATCATGTGTGTGTGAGATGATGATAATAATGCATGCAACAGACTGTGAACAGTTTGCAGTTTACCTATCACACACTCAGTTGGCCATTCTGTCATGATGTGATTCTGTTTCCAGACATACAGCAGCGTGCTGCTAAGTAAGAGGAGGGAAATGGAAAAACAATGAGGACGTTTATAATTTCATGGCCATTGAACACAAGACAAACAATATAATATTACTATCTATGTAATTGTGCTGTAAATCATGACACATGAGATAACACCAGGCTTTATGGAGTGGAGTGAGCGTGTGTGTGCGTCTAACAGCATGTGGGAGTAGTAAGCTACTGTTCTGTGTGAGATGCAGGTGTCTCCAGGTTACTGGGGAATGTAAATGCAAACAAGGCTGCTCAAACAGAGGAAGGGGGAGTTTATGAAACCCAGGGCTATACACATCATTGAGTATTGTGTGTGTGGGGGGGTGTGTGTTAGGATTAGAACAATATCTTGTTGGCCGATATATGGCCAATGTTGGAATGTTTTCAAGGACATAACACATATATTTCTACTTCCTCCTGGGGTTGTTGACGAGTGAAAATCATTAAAATTAATACCATGTACTGAGATTTATTTGTGTTGAGACAATTTGTTTTTCATATAAGCTATAACACATGATAGTGTCCCACTACAAAGCTGTTTTGGGACACCTCAGGGTGCTTTCACACCTTTCATACCTGTTTGATTCAGTTAAAACAAACTATGGTGTGTTTGCCCTTTACGCTGGACTGAAATTCTAAATCTGACCAAACAACAGGACCAAGAGCTTTTTCAAACCTGGAGTTTGTTTGCTCTGGTCCAAATCAGTGGATGAGTTAGTAAACTTGTTGCGTTTTCCCCTTGGTTTGGTTTCTTTGCACAGAAAAAATTAAGCAAATCAAAATGCATCACTAAAAACCAGTTGACAACGTTTACAGTGCTCTTCTTCCTCACAGGAAAAAAGTCCTGAAGAAGCTACTATCTGCCCAAATATCAAGAAGACAACATATTTTGTTGTTAGTCCAGGCCAGACAGCGATTAATTCTCCTGCTAGCTACTAGCAACCATCAATATTGCTGGCTATAAGAGCCATTTAGCTCAAACCTGCAGAGTAAACCTTGTAGTTGGGTCAGGTCAAGGTCAGACCATTTCCTCTAAAGTACATGTGTACCTCATTTTATGTGGGCCATGAGAGCTTGCAAGAATATAGAGAAGAAGAATATAATTTGTGCAATACAATTCTATGCTGTGTTACGGAAGTATGGTGTCCATAAACTACATGTGCCAGAATGCATCCTGATTTTGCTATCCGCACACTGAAGGCATCTAGCTGCTAGATGTCAGTATATGCTAGATAGTGTCTCAATATCATATAGTCGTTTCCAGCAGTGGCACCTGGCACTCTAGCCAAGTGGTTGTAGGTTAGCTAGTAACATTAATACAGGGTTTCCACCAGTGTATTGCAAGCCGGGCCTGAGTTGACCCCCTGCTGGGCCTAAGTATCAGGGATTTTTAAAAAAAAATGTTTTCTAAACTAAAATGTGTTACACAAGTAACGTAGCTCCTTTAGGGAATAGCTCAGTGCATAGTGAGTGAGCTGTCTAGAGAGAGAGAGACAGCATGTGTGATGGTGAGGCTGCAGCTACCGGAGCAACCCCCCTACCATCCGAGAGAGTTTCTGCCCAAAACAAGCACCGAGACCCGGGAGACATGAGAGCAGCTGCTCACTAACAGCTACGTGTGTTTACAGCAGAGAGCAGGAGGGAGGACAGACCACCCTGGACAACCCTGTAATAGTAGCAGCCTAGCAAAATGTCAAAGCAAAGAAACATTGACGCAGAGGGTAGGTAATTTAATGAGAGACATGAAAGTGAATACATGTTTGTGCTTAATGGAGAAAGTCCGTAAGTAAAATTAAATTACCCAGGGAAAAGGTGTTGGGGCTTACTACCGATGGGGCACCTGCAATGTGTGGTGAGAGAACTGCCTTGGTTGGACTGGTCAAAGAGAAAATTTTAAAAAGTAACTGCCCCACACCCCTGATAGCTTACCATTGCATTATCCACCAAGAATCTCTCCGTTGCAAGATCCTGGAACTGGATAATGTAATGACCATAGTCACAAAAACAGTGAACTTCATTCAGGCACAGGGCTTGAACCATCATCAGTTCCTATTTTTGAAGGAGGTGGACACAGAACACGGTGATGTGCCATACCATATATAAGTAAGGTGGTTGAGTAAGCGTACAGTCCTCAAGCGATTTTTTGAGCTTCAGGAAGAAAAGAAAAGTCGGATCCAAACTTGCCCACTTGAACCAGAGGCTACAGGGCCGCAAATATGTCATAGGGGGGATGCACAACGTGATAACAGTCTTTCAGCTGAAACTGCACCTATGGAAGTCACAACTCCAAGAGGACAGTCTTGCCCACTTTCCTGTCTGTCAAAGCCACTCAACCTCCCAGGTGCTTTTTAATGCGCTTGATTGGCTACCAAAGTGAACCTGTTGATTAATGAATTCGATTGGCAATTCTCTCGGCCTTTGCCATCTTTGCCAATCCTTTCACCACCAATGTTAACAGTGTACCACATCACCTTCCAATGGCGTTAATAGAGCTGCAATGCAACAGTAGCCTGAGAGAAAAATTCCAGGATGCTGCAATCAGGAACTTACCATTTCCTCCATGCCCTGTCCTGTCCATGTTTGGAAGGACCTATCTGTGTGAACAAATGTTTTCAATCATGAATCTGAACAAGACCAAGCACAGATTATGCATCAGCAATGACAACCTCCATGCTGTTTTACAGATTGCTACCACACAAGACCTAAAGCCAGACATCAATGGATTGACCTCAGGGAAACCCATCAGTCATCTGGCTGGAAAACAAATAGGTAAGCATTTTAAAAACCTTCACATATACAATATCATGAAATGTATATCCTTTTCAATCAAGTTAGGTAAAATGTAATATGTGTGCATTCTAATGGTTGTGCTTATGTTTTGTAGGTTTTGTATTTGTTATTACTAGTGAGGTGTCGGTTTAAAATGTGCCTATTCGGAACGGGCCGATTGCCTCCAGCCGCAACTTCAACGCATAGAAAAATGAATACAGTTGATGTGAGTTGTGAATGAGTATATACACCAACAACAGGAAAGAAACTAACATTCTATTATACACAGATGTTATGTAAGGGATAATCAACAGGTAGGTGTGCGTTAAATAGTTTTAAGGCACAAAGTGGAGGCAAAGAACCACCTGACGCGAAGCTGTGGTTCACCTCAATGAAGTGCCTTAAAACTGTTTAATGCATACCTACTCGTTGATTATCCCACTTATACTGTGGTCATTTGCCAACAATATAAAATAACAGCATTCACAAATTTTTGGTGAAAGTTTTGCACTAAAAATTGAAAAGTTATGAAACAAGAGAGCTGACCCACAGCAGTGCTCCACAGGCTGTGGTTCATGTAGATCCAGGAGAGGGGTGCAGAGTGACTCACCTGAGAGGCAAGAAATTAATTTGAATAAATAATTTGGGGAAGTGGGAGGATGGATAATTAAAGCATATAAAAATCATATATGTTTTATCACCTTTTGTGTAGGTCTAAATATCTCACCTCTTCACAGATCATTTTCAGCATGTTCCCAAGGTAATTCACCCCTATCGGCTCCCGGGTGTACCACACTTGAGTGGCATTAAGTTGCAAGTCCTGGATGCACTTTGGGTAAAGATAGAAAGCTTTGGTGGTGTCTTGACACTTGGAGACATAGCTCTTAAAACTTTGAACCGGACACAAGGGATCCCCAGGCATGGCAAACATAAAACCTCTCAAGTTTTCCTTGTCTGAGGCAGTGGGATCTTTATGGTTGTTGGTTTCTGGATTATGCGCCAGGCCAATATATTTGACACCATCCTCATCATGCAGCAGAACAAAGGATGATTTTGTCAGCTCCTGGTTCCCTTCTCTGCCCCTCCGTGTGAAGCAAAGCTGGATGTCGACACATACCTTTCTCCTCAGGCCTGCAGGTGTATCAGTGGACAGTATAGCTGAATTTCTAATAATTTCCAGGTCAGACGCGGTTATACAAGGATGATGGACACTGGTATCTTTGTTGCTTTTCCTGTAGTGTTTCAACATGGCTTTAATAACATTGCTTGACTTGAACTCTGTATCACTTATTAAACTGAAATGTGATATATGGCAGTTGATACCAGCACTAATGCTCATTAAACTTGCCAAACTGTTCTTGCCACCAGCCTTAGAGGACTGTACCGAGGCATAAAATTCACTTAAGATGTCATTAAGCATAACTGCAGAGTATGTCTCGAAATCAGTGTTCTTTTGTTTTTGGTACAGAAAGTCTCTCAGTATATCAATTGCCAATTTTGTTGCCTTTTTTGTATTAATTTCATACTTCTCTTCCTCTATCATTTTACTTGATTTTCACTTGATCTTTCTTTTTTCTTTCTTTTCTTCATTTCTTTTTCCTCTGCTGCATCCCATTCTTCAAAATTGTTGTATTCTCCAAATAGTTTGAATGAAATCTTAAAATCAGCCCTTGGTGTGTTTTCCTTTCCAGTTATTAGTTTATCAAGTTAATGACTCAGCTGTGCTTGCTGCAGTTGTTAACGAGTAAGCTTTGATAGCTGTGCTCTTTAATGTTGCTATGGGTACGGATTGGGTAGCGAATTAATTTAGAACAGTGATTAAACTTGACACGAACTACGTGTGCAATACACAGTTTTAATGCACACCTTCTGGCCAATCAGAAAAGAGCATTCACCCAGACCATGGTATAAAAATAGGTACTGTCTACTTGCTGCCTACTTTTCTCATTTTAAAGCACTTTTCTCTGACTTGTGTCATGCCTCATCTCTGTTCTCTCCCTAACATACTGGAGTCAGTCGGCAGAGCCCTGAAGCTCCGCCCTACCCCTGCACAGAGTGGAGCGGCATGCTGATCGCTAGTTTATTCAAAGTTTATTAATATTAAACATATCACATGTCCAAATTGTCCAAATTTGACACTGCACTCCCTTGGGTCCCCAGCCATACACACGCCAAGTGTGGAGTCAATCGGATGAACAGTTCAAGAGATACACGAAGGACATATATACATACATACATACAAAGACAGATTCCTTCCTTTAGTAAAGAGATAGTGTAGTGCCTGTTCAAAATGTGCCTGTTTAGAACGGGCTGATTGCTTATTATTTCTCGAGAACAGCATATACTGTGGAAATGTTTCAGGCACTTTAGATTTTTTAGATTTGTATCTATAATGCATACCATCAGGGAGGCATCTGATCGGCCTCAAATTAATTCAAAATCCACCAAACAACTGTGGCAACTTCTCCAAGATACAGGAACAACTGACCTGCCAAGTACCTTGAAAAACTGTGTGCACGTGTACCGAAGAGAACTGGTGCTGTTTTAAAGGTGAAGTGTGCTTACACCAAATTTTGATTTCATTTAGGTTTCTTCTGTTTATTCCACTTTGTTTGAAGGTAATTAATAAATAAAAACTATTTATAGCATCATTTTTGAAAGAATCCTCACTTCACTTTTCATGCCTAAAACATTTGCACAGTACTGTATATGTATCAATTGACAAACATACCAATCAAAACGATAAGGACTTAATAAATTAAATGGTTTAAATCCAGACAGACACTTCACCAGTGGGACTAAACTGAGGTTGAACCATAGAAGCAAATGTGTCTGCGCTCCTATTGGCTAGTTACTGCCGCCACCTCTGTTTTTTACTCCTGTGTGCGCTCGTTCTTTTCTCTCGGGCAGTTTAACTGAGCGGGGTGCATGCCTTTGTCCTCAGCAAGTCAGAAGCCCCACCCCACTGTGATGTATCAAACAACCCCCACAGAGCTGAGCGGCTCGCTGTTCGCTTGTTTATTCAGAGTTTATTAAATGTGTCTTGGGTGTACTCAGCAGTACACCGGCCAAGTGTGAACTCAAGTCAGAGCCCAGAAGTCCCGCCCCACTGTGATGTGATGGAGTTTATATTAAACAGCCCCTGCTGCACTCAGACACAGAGTTGAGTGGCTCGACATAACCGCCATGAAACAATCAGAAAATAACGTATTTCTGTCATTCACAGGCCTTCTCAGAGAAAGCTTTCCAGTGCTGTCTCTCTGTCACTTGCTTGTGCTCTCAGCTTGCTTGCCCTGTCTCTCTCTTTTTCTTGTCTTTTTAAAATGAGTCATGAAACCCACAACAAAGCCTAATTTTTAACGTTATCAAACGAAGAGAGATCTCTCAAGGCAGAGTTGTACAGCTCTGACATGACATGCAGTCACAGAGCCCAGAAGCCTCACCCCACTGCTGCAGAGCTGAGCAGCTCACTGATTGCTTGTTTATTCAAAGTTTATTAATATTTAATGTGTTGTGTGTCCAAATTGCACCAAATTTGTGATTGCACTGCCTTGGGTCCCCAGCCATACACCCATCAAGTGTGGAGTCAATCGGATTAACAGTTAAGGGATATGCAAAGGACATACATACATACATACAGAGATTTCTTCCTTTAGTAGAGATGTGCAGGGATTGATCCATGGATTAGGATGGTGTGTGATATCCAGGGTGATCACTTAGAGAGATCTACTTGGTGTATCCAGGCAGCATCACTCTCACATTCCACTTCGTCCACATCACGTCTGAGTAACCTGAACCAGAACCTGACCAGTATCATTATGCACACATGGAAATAACAATTTGAATAGGCAATTTCATTATGGGCTATAATGTAAGGCAACCAAAACTGAAACAAACCTTATTGTTGCTTTTACTTCATCACATATTTTGTATGTGTATGCCTATAATAGGCCTAATTTGTATTTTAGTTATACAATGGAATGTCATCACAGTCATTGCAAGTGTAGAGTAGGCCTAATACTTGACTATTTCATTTTTAAGCAAATATACATTTTGGATTTGAAACCTTGTAGGTTACAAACTGAAACAACGCTTATTGTTATTTTGACTTTATACTTACTTATACTACTTTGTATATTTCACTTTTTTAAATAAATTGTATAATAGTTGTGCATTTGAATGTCTGCTCACCATTATTTTTCCTAAAAATTTTTTCAGCAAGTTATTACTAAAACCAATAATCAAATACAGAGGCAATTATGTAATATGATAACAAGTAGATACATTTATATAGTCTTACATTTACAGCCGGCCCTTTGAAGGCAACCATAATGCTGATGTGGCCCGGGATGAAACTGAGTTTTACATCCCTGCTCTAAAGGATCTTGTTGCAGTTGTTTTGTTCTGTTGTTGTGTTGATCTGCCCAAACGAATAGTACCAAGGAGCAAAACCAACCAGTCTGATTCAACCGGATCAAACTACACAGGTTTGAAGACGACCTGAAAGATAAACTAAATTCACCTGCTGATCATCAACAGTTAAGGAATGGACCTTCCAATTTATATAATTGATGTATAGAATTATGCAAGCATGTGAGAGCAGGATTTTCCCTGATACATCAGAAAGGGAAAAGCAGTTCTAACAGGTGTGTTGTGTATTTTTGCAGTTCCTTGTTGAAAAGTAAGTGAAATACAGTGACCAGAAAGGAACTTTCCTCTCAGGTTTAGTAACCAGCTTTTTCATTTCGGCTATGTGGATCCATGTAGCGTGGATGACAGTTACCTGTCAGTCCACTTCATGTTTACTCTTCTTGGTTTGTTTGTAAAAACTCACTGTGTGTATGGACCGGACCAGAACTAAAAAGGGTAACAATCAATCTTTTTTTTCCTTGAGCCAGAAAGGGACATCATTATCAAGGTGCTTCTCTTTATGTCCATTTTCAATTTGCACATAAAACACAAAAGACAGAAATACAAAAAAGATGAAATATGAAGATGATGATGAAAAGAGAAGATGAGATAAAGCCTGATGGAAATACATTTTTCAAATACTCCATAATGTCACATTATGCTTCTTCTTCTACTTCTACATTCATGTCATGCTGCATAACAGTCCTCCACACCATCAGAACCCCCCCCCAAAATAAAGAATAAAAGTAGCTGTATGGAGTTATATTTGTGCCTCATTCCTGAGCACACAATGAGACATTCTGAACACAGAAAAATATTTTTTGCAATGGATTCAAGATCAGTGAGACCAGTGAAAACAGCAGTTAAGTTTCTGCAGCTGAACCAATAGACAGAAGACAGCGGGCAGCTAGTCTGGGTTTAGTTAGCAGAATAATGTAATTTAGTTCAGTTTTCTGCAAGTATTTAGTCTGTGTAGTTAGCTTAGAGCTTACAGAAAGAAAGGAAGAAAAACCATTAAAATCAATTATGTATGGTGCTGTATTTATTGCTCTACTGTCCAGTTTGAATTATAATCTTACACTGATATAGTTAGTATAGCGAGAGTAGAATGTGATAAATACAAATATTTGTACAATGTAGTGCAATTCAAGTTACCTTATGTATTAATGTTCAGTTTAGTTGTGTTGACTCAGTTATGTGGTCATTTTGTGAGACTGTACTTGGTTATATGAAAAAGTGTTGCTGATATTTCGTCCACTTCACAGCTTCACACATGTAGTTATAAAAACTAACTTCACTCACAAGCTGGCTCACTTTTAGGTTGTGTAGATCACCATGGTGACCTATGAAGGACAGGTTCACAATTTTTCAAGTCTGTCTTAAAACAAGGTGCCCAAATGAACACTGAAACAAGTTTTTCATGCTGTAATCATTCCTCCTGTTCATACTGGTCATTAGAAGATCCCTTCATATTGCACTTACAATGTTAAGTGATGGGGGACAAAATCCACAGTCCTCCTTCTATGCAAAAATGTATTTAAAAGTTTATCTGAAGCTAATATGAAGCTTCAGTCGTCCAAATGACTCAAATCAAGTCGATATCTTTCAACATTAGTCTTTTTAGTGCCAAAGTCCCTCTTTTTGTTACTATACTTCCACCGCAGCTCAACAGGAAACACTGTCCGAGGAAACACAAAGAGGGCATTTGATGTTAAAAAGACTGTAAATGATATCCACTAGACATGACTAACTCAGACAACTGAAGCTTCACATACAGTGGGGCAAAAAAGTATTTAGTCAGCCACCAATTGTGCAAGTTCTCCCACTTAAAGATGAGAGATGCCTGTAATTTTCATCATAGGTACACTTCAACTATGAGAGACAGAATGGGGGGAAAGAACCCAGGAAATCACATTGTAGGATTTTTAATGAATTAATTGATAAATTCCTCTGTAAAATAAGTATTTGGTCACCTACAAACAAGCAAGATTTCTGGCTCTCACAGACCTGTAACCTTCTTTAAGAGGCTCCTCTGTCCTCCACTCATTACCTGTATTAATGGTACCTGTTTGAACTCGTTATCAGTATAATAGACACCTGTCCACAACCTCAAACAGTTACACTCCAAACTCCACTATGGCCAAGACCAAAGAGCTGTCAAAGGACACCAGAAACAAAATTGTAGACCTGCACCAGGCTGGGAAGACTGAATCTGCAATAGGTAAGCAGCTTGGTGTGAAAAAATCAACTGTGGGAGCAATTATTAGAAAATGGAAGACATACAGGACTACTGATAATCTCCCTAAATCTGGGTCTCCACGTAAGATCTCACCCCGTGGGGTCAAAATGATCACAAGAACAGTGAACAAAAATCCCAGAACCACACAGTGGGACCTAGTGAATGACCTGCAGAGAGCTGGGACCAAAGTAACAGTGCCAGACGTGTCCCCCTGCTTAAGCCAGTACAAGTCCAGGCCCGTCTGAAGTTTGCTAGAGAGCATTTGGATGATCCAGAAGAGGATTGGGAGAATGTCAGATGAAACCAAAATAGAACTTTTTAGTAAAAACTCGACTTGTCGTGTTTGGAGGAGAAAGAATGCCGAGTTGCATCCAAAGAACACCATACCTACTGTGAAGCATGGGGGTGGAAACATCATGCCGTGGGGCTGTTTTTCTGCAAGAGGACCAGGATGACTGATCCGTGTAAAGGAAAGAATGAACGGGGCCATGTATCGTGAGATTTCAAGTGAAAACCTCCTTCCATCAGCAAGGGCATTGAAGATGAAACATGGCTGGGTCTTTCAGCATGACAATGATCCCAAACACACCGCCCCGGGCAATGAAGGAGTGGCTTCATAAGAAGCATTTCAAGGTCCCGGAGTGGCCTAGCCAGTCCCCAGATCTCAACCCCATAGAAAATCTTTGAGGGAGTTGAAAGTCTGTGTTGCCGAGCGACAGCCCCAAAACATCACTGCTCTAGAGGAGATCTGCATGGAGGAATGGGCCAAAATACCAGCAACAGTGTGTGAAAACCTTGTGAAGACTTACAGAAAAACCCAGAGTTGACAGAGCTAGTTGATAACCAGCTTTGTAATAACGGTTATCCAGGACCACCAGGCTCAGTGAAGCCAGCTAACCCAAAGAAAACCAGACTAAGTTGAATTTGCTTCATGGTACAGGCCCCTGATCTGACAAAGTGTAAATAACAATTAAAGCATTACACAGTTATATAAATATGTTCTTTTCACTATATAACATTAACAGGAGTTTCATCTACTGTATCATTCTACAAATTATTACAGTTAAAGAAATCACATCTTTGTTTACTATTTAATTTAATTTAATTGTGACATGGTCTCATGGTTAGTGGTGTATCTCTATTCCCACTCCACCTCATGTCGACTCATGTAAATGTGAAAACCTGGTTTCTGATGTTGGCGTAGAGGATTAGAGGAACGTGGTTTCTCATGGAAAGAAAAAAGCGAATTTCTTGGCCTTGGAAATGAGTAACCTTCAGAGAGGGAAAGTAACAGCTGAGCCAGAACATGAAAAGAGAGTTAATTACATGTAGTGATGCTTATTTAAAAAGTACATCATCAAATTTTGTTGCAGCCTCCCCCCTCCCAATTTTTATAGCCCTGCTGTTTATCGTGGTTAACATTACTGCTCTTCAACCCTGAATATCTCATTAAGCTCTGATATAGCATAGTCATCAGCAAGGTCATGTCTTTTGTTTACTCCCAGAGAAAGGAATAAATCTCTTCATATATGACGTCGTCTCTCACTTGCTAATGTTACTAGCAAGTACACTATGTTTGAGATGCACAAACTGAGGCTACATTTAGCCAGTGTTCAAAATTTCTGTTTGTGCAACACTTTGCTTAATTACCAAATACGTGCAAAGCTAACATTCCTATGAGCCTCAGCTGCACTTTGTGTTTTGTGTGTGATTAGGAAACATTAGCATGCTAACAAACTAAAACATGCTAATTAAAATACAATGGCGAACAAGGTTAACAATATACTGTACTTGCTTAGCATCAACATGTTAGCATGCTGACAGTTAGCTCAAACCAGGGCCGCGCCTAAGTACAGCCTCACTAGCATGGTTGCAGAGTCTTAGATTGTGTTCAGATCAAACGGCAACCTTCAGGGCTGAAAAATTAAGTAAATGCGGAAGTGCCAAAAACTGCAGTTCCTCGAATGGCCACTTGAGGCTGGCTCCAAAAGCGAGTTAATCCCCATAGACCCCCATGTTAAAATGCCCAACTTTACAGCAGAAATAAACATGTTTACAGCCTGGTACAAAAAAAGGTTTTGGTCTTTATAGCTAATTTCCCTTTTAATGACAATTGTACGGGGAGTGAATATTTTTATAACTCACCTATTTAAATTTTATTAAGCCGTAAAGTTATAATTAAGGACGTGGCCGCTTTGAGTGACAGGTTGCTAGCTGCTAGATGGCTTGTTTCAGCATCCAGGCTTCATTCAGCCTACCTTAGCTCCAGCTCTTTGCCCATTTTGGATTAGCCGGGAGTTAGGTGGAGTCAGGCACTGCCAAGATGGTGATGGCCGGAGCCACCCACTTTGAGTTTCAAAACTGCTCCTCAGAAACCAATGGGTGACATCACAGTGGCTACGTCCATATTTTTTTCCAGTCTATGGTTCAGACCGACATTAGACCTTGAAAAAACGCAGCCTCCTCATTCTTTAGAATGGGGACAGTTTGTCGCCGCAGTGGAGGTGCCAAAGCAGAGAGTTGATGCACAACAATGCAGGATCATCCGACAAAAAATATTGCATACATGCAAGTGCACATTCCTAGTGGATTACTTTATATTTGTACTGTTCATGATCATTGCAAAAAAGATAAAATTGTCGTTGCTGTGACAACTTTCTAGAGTTGTAAAATCCTGTCTGTGAGTATTATAAGCCACTGTGTGGTGTTTTGCCTTTTTGACTCATCTTATAAATACTGAATCTATTTTAAACATATCTGTGACATTTTATTCACCAAAAGTTGTTTAGATTTCTCTAAATCCATCTTTCCTTTCAGCCCAGATTCCCCTCTGTCCTCCAGCAGGCTATTTCTGAAGCTATTTATATAAAATCGGTATTATTAATGAGCACCTACTCCAGTTGGCTGGACGTGTGGCCCCCGCCTTCACCCTCAGCCAATCAGAATAATACAAGTAATGAATAATACAAGTCTCTTACACCACATCTCGAAATGGAGTAGTGGCTGCAGCTGGAGACATATATAGTAGTATAGCAGTATATAGACAGTATATAGCAGTCTATGAACCAGAGTCTGACCCTGAATGAAGGGGAGGAACTTGCTGTTACACAGTTGAGATTTTAAAAGAATGTCTCAGAACGGTAAGGTCGTGTTCATGTTTCCTAACAAGTAGCCAGAGGTCGCTCGCTTAGCTTTAGCATACTTCCAGTGTCCTGCTTTGCTCATTATACAGCTGAAATACAAACTCCGACTACAGAATTTACATATGTACTCAGCATAGCACTTGGTGGCAGTGGCCTCATGCTAAAAAAAAACTTCCTGCATATTTGATTTGACTTTCTGGTGTGACATAGTAATGAGTTCAGCCTCAATACCACTTCACCAACCTCAAATTTCAAAATTTCAAATTATTTAAAAAGACAGAGGAGATAGAATTGAGTAATTTTACAGCACAGGAGGCCCCACTATCACCCTAATTCTTGTTTTCCACAATACCATCCCTTTAAACTTATTGATCTGTAGCTCCAACTGGACTTACCACCTTAACCACACACCCCACCAATGCAGCCCCCTGTGCTGTTCTAATGCAGGGCTGATTTCAGTGCTCGTCACTGAATGAAATGTCAGTCTGGTGCCAGAATGTGCTCTTATCATTAGTCATGTTTTTTCTCCTATTTACTCACAGGAGAGTAACATTTCAGAACCAGAGAAGGATTTTAACAGTAGCTAAAAATTTTGCCAAAATAGTTCATTAGCAATCGTTAGCTTGCCAGCATTGACAGTAAGTTGTCTTCATTAAGACAGTGTTTAGATCCCGTGGGGAGATGGGACAGAGGTGAAGTAATTAATGTAATTTGCCATAAAAAAGAAAATCTGAGATGGTAAGGGAAACTTTTTGCCTTCATGGAGTGTGCTTCCCTTCCATGTGTGGTTTGAAATAATAAGAAGTGGAGAAATTGATCTACCGTATATTTTTGAAATCTATTTTTGCCTCTTGCAGCCTTGCTGGTCCAACACTGCAGCCATGCATGTTGACAAGAGGTGAAAGTAGCAATAGTGTACTATAAAAAGACTCCATCAGTAAAAGTAAAAGTAATTAATTGAAAATGTACTCAGAGGGGACATACCATGCTTTTTGTGATTTTCTGTTATTTTTACATTGTTACGATGTTGGATATTTATGCTAAACATGGTCATAGTACCAAAAGTTGAGGTGAACCTCATCCTGATGATGTCAGATTGTCGCACATGCCCATAAACGGCCATCCGTTCTGTAGCCTTTGTTGCTAAGGTCGTTTCCATGTGTTGTTCATGTTGTCCACTTGCTTACTTCAGATCTGATTCAGGCTCGAACATGTACAGATGTATTTGAGAAGTTGACATTTTGAGTGAAGAACAAGAAATAGAAGTGAAATCCTATTACTACTGTTTGTTTATGTAACCTCGGGAACCGAAGGAAGCCTGCCGAGGTGCAGATTCCTGAAGCTGGCCAATCAGAATAGAGCGGGCTTAAAGAGACAGGAGCAAAGACTGCCTGTTAAGAGACAGAGGCTGAACTGAGGGGCTGCATAAAGGGCCAGTATAAGATAAATAAGGAGTTTTTAACTGTAAATTGTGCAAAGATATTCCAGTGTAGCCCCAAAATATAAATATAGACGTGGAAATGTAAATATGTGTCCTTTTAAAATAGCATAAGTAAATAGTGCTTTACTATGGTAAATGGACTGCATTTATATAGCGTCTTTCTAGTTTTCCGACTGCTCAAAGCGCTTTACACTGCATGTCAACATTCACCCATTCACACACATTCATACACTGATGGCAGAGGCTGCCATGCAAGGTGCCAGATAAATGTAGTGGAGTAAAAAGTACAAAAGTATTTCCCAATAAATTAAATCACTAGACGCATTTAAAAAGCTAACAGCTGTATCCTGGTGTGCTCAGGTTTGAGTCCAGCCAGGAACATTTTGTTGCAAGTCGTCTCACTCGTTCCCTCTTTATTGTCTACTCTCTAATTGAGGCAAAATGCCTCCCAAAATATGATAGCAGCTGATTCAGGGGTCCAACCTAGTGGAACTAACCATCCCAACCCTACTCCATATCCCCGCCTACTACTGTTTACACAGCTCAGCACTGCAAAACAGTGATAATGTGAGTGAGTACTTACAACCAGTTTCAGCTACAAATCAAAAATTGCTGGCAGCAGCCAATTTATGTCCATAAAAAATATCGGCATATGCCCTAAATACTGTAATCGGTCAGACCTAAGTGTGTGTGTGTGTGAGTGAGTGTATGTGAACAGCCTAAGGAGTGGATTAATCATTTATTGAAAAAAAAACACCAGAAACAAACATAGCCTTGTCCTTCAGGAGGTGAGCAGAAACACAAGTCTCTTATTTGGTTTGCTGGACCGGAAGCTGCTACACTGAAGCACAGAAGGAACTGGTTCAGATACAGTATATAAAGGTATGGCTAATGTAAATAAAACCAGCACAAAACGTGATTTAAAGACAGCACTGTAGACACAGAATACAAATGTCAGATGTCAGTGTTAAATTTGACTCCTCTTGAACTAATCTTTACTGCTTACATCATCCTGCTTAGGGCTTTAGGCTCATTATCCACATCTAATGAACTCATGTACTGTCAAATTCACAAGCAGCTGGTTTGAAGACAGTTCACATTGCCTGAAGCTGCTCACAGGTTCTTAAATGTTGTGAATGAGTCCAGGTCTTTAGATGACCACGGTACGGTGTAACAGTGTAGGTCCTCTTCACCAAAGTAATGTGAGGAAAAAGATGAAAGATCAGTCTCATCAGCACAACATTCTGTTTGATCCTGGCAGATAAACAGCCTGTAAAAAAGGCTGTGCGGGTTTGTCTGATATAAATCTATTAGGAATAGTTCAACATCTCGGGGTAATATGTTTATATGCCTTTTTTCCCAAGAGGATGCTGGAAACAGCTACCCTGGTTCTGTCCAAAGTTCAAATATACTCCTAACAGCACCTCTAAAGCTCACAAAACAGATATGTAAAACCTACAATTAGTCGTTTTAAGATTTTCAGATTTATGTGCTGGAACTATTTCTTGACAAACAATTTATCCAGCACAGCACTTCTGTACAGTGTCTCCAGCTATTTCCTAATAACACTATTTCCTCCTTTCCTCCCAACACAAGAGTTATATTACAACAGCTTCTAGGTGCAGTCACTTTAACATAAAGATATTGTTTCTGGGCATAAGCTGAAACAACTGATGCTGTCGTTTTGCTTGGAGAGGATAGTCTTGGGAGAAATAAATAAATAAATACAACCGCACTCTTGGAAATATGACCAACTGAGATACAAACACACACCTCTGACCCATGGCGTAGCTCTGCTAGCACAACCCACAAGCTAACCATCAAGTTCAGGATGAGTCATCAAAAATGTGTTAATATGTTTTACAGGAAGAAAAGAGAAAGGGATTTTGAGATTAAATTACTCAAAAAATATCTATATATATTTTGGACGTACAGTATATTTAACAGAAACAGAGATAACTCAACAATTAGCACAGTGTCTCTGTGGAAATTAGAACTTGGAAAATGTATTTTTTATTTTACTGTGTCTTTAACACATACACTCTCCAATTAACTGGTCCTAAGTCTGAATGTGTCCCCAAAAGTAGCCTATGACAGAC
This sequence comes from Scomberomorus guttatus, assembly GCA_038419695.1. NCBI lineage: Eukaryota > Metazoa > Chordata > Actinopteri > Scombriformes > Scombridae > Scomberomorus > Scomberomorus guttatus. The sequence continues at coordinate 1,532,361 of CM076449.1, forward strand.
CACACACACACACACACACACACAGATTTATATTGATCATCTCATTTCACTTTTGGAATTGGCCCTCCAAACCTGATCTGTGACTGGAAAGATAATCTTGGTGACCGGTCTGCTAATGTCAAGTACTCTGCCCGACTCTGAACTTTGTTTCGACATCCAAATCACGAAGGTAGTGCGGTCATGCTTCCTCCAACTTAGGAATATTGCTAAAGTTAAACATTTTTTATCCCAAACGGACCTTGAAAAAGTCATCCATGCTTTTATTTTGTCATGTCTACATTATTGTAACTTTCTGTACTCGGGGCTCAGCCAAAAAGCCATCTCCCATCTCCAGCTCGTTCAGAATGCAGCTGCCAGACTTTTAACCAATTCTAAGAGACAAGACCATATCATGCCCATACTTGCAACACTTCACTGGCTACCTGTTAGATATAGAATTGATTTTAAAATTTTACTAATTATTTTAAAGCCCTATATGGGCTTGCTCCCACTTACACCACAGATTTACTTGTACCCTATGAGCCTAGCCGCTGCCTGCGTTCCTTATGTAAGACCCTCCTCACTGTCCCCACAGCCCGCCTTGTTACTAAAGGATACCGTGCATTTGTGGTTAGAGTTCCGCTGCTATGGAATTCCCTACCTGAAGAACTTAGGCTGGCAAACTCAGTATCCTGTTTCAAATCAATCCTCAAAACGTACTTTTACAGAAAGGCGTTTCTACAGTAAATCTGTTCCTTATCTGTTTTACCTGTTCCTTTTATACTCTCTGTTTTATCAGGTCTGATGTTCCAGCACAACCAGCAAAAGCAGCGTCTGAAAACAGGAGAAACGGGTGGGTTTTTTTCTCACAAATGAGATTTTTAATGTTTGCCCAATTAAAGTTTATCTCATGACTCTAAACTGGATTATAGTTTAGAGCAACCTAAATGCAAGAATATAGTGATAAAGATATTTCTTTTTGTGTTTTAGTCACATCTACCTTGTTCATTAAACAGTGCTTTTGTTGTTCAGGCATACACTTCAGATTCATAATTTCCTTGGTTTATACAGTACCAGTCAAAAGTTTGGACACACTTACTTATCTAAGGCTTTTTTTTTTACTATTTTCTATTAGAACAATACAGAAAACATCAGTCTAAATACAACATTATAGTGTTTGATGGTTTTCGCGACTGACTTGAAGAAACTTTCAAAATTCTTGAAATTTTCCTGACCTTCATGCCTTACAGTAATGATGGACTGTCATTTCTCTTTACTTAGTTGAGTGATTCTTGCCGTAATATGGATTACTACAGTAGTCAAAAATCCATTTGCTGTATACCAAAACTACATACAACACAACACAACTTTTAAGAAAGCAAGAAATTCCATCAATTAACTTTTGACAAGGCACACCTGTTCATTGAAAAACATTCTAAGTAATGACCTCATGAAACTGGTTATTAGATATTTCCAAGAGTGTGCAAAGTTGTCATCAAGGCAAACCGTGGCTACTTTGAGGAATCTAAAATATTTTCTGTTTAATACTTTTTTGTTTACTACATAATTCCATGTGTTATTTTATAGTTTTGATTTCTTTAGTATTGTTCTACAATGTAAAGAATAATAAAAACAAAGAAAAAACATTGAATGAGTAGGCATGTCCAAACTTTTGACTGCTACTGTATATTGGGACACTGTCACTTGACTGTTATTAATTGTTTGAACTAGGCCTAAAAAGGAATGATCCTGTAACTAACCATGCATCCAATGCTAAATTTTGCTTCATTTGAATTTAAATTAAAATAATGTTAATTTTCTCTTTCTGCATGTATCATTTTCCTCTCCATAGATTTATGACTTTGTTGATACAGTGTATTTAATTTTTTGTAAAGTGGAACCTCAGAGTGGTTCTCAAAGGGATAAAAGCTCAATAGAACCACATTTGATTTGTTTATCTAATATTAAGTGTAAAGTTAATAAGAGAAGTGAGACTAAACCAAAACAGTAAAGTTGCAGGCTAGAATGTCATACCATTCTAGCCTGGCGTGATGTTTAGTTTGTTAGTTATTATGGAGATTCTTACAAGCTTTCTGTCATTGCTATGGTGGTTGTTATGAATGCCGCTATTACTGAAACCATGTACTTGCATGTTTTTTGAATCATTGTCTTTGCATTGTGTAGTTATCTGAGCTGTTATGTTATTTGTGTTATTTGATGATGTTCTTTCAATAAAAAACATAGATTTTACCACGCCCCAGGGATGACTTGAATTTGAAATCACGAATTTTAGGCTTTGCAATTGGCTGACCAGAGGAGATCAGTTTCCCCTATGGTTAATGTGGACTTTTAACATATGTTACCATATTGGTAAGCATTCAGGAGGCACTTTAAAACATGCATTATATAAAAATATTTCAGAAGCTAAAAGTTTAATTCTCTTTCCTCTGGAGAGTTTCCTCTGTCCTGTCAAGTTGATAACTACAGTTTTTAGTAGCCAGGCTGCCAGAGACATTTCTAACCAGGATGTGTCAACCGAGTCCGTGAGCTACGCGTCTCATGCTTCTTTTCCCCACTCCACTATCTTTATGTTCAGTGTCTATTTTTGCTGGACCGGGTCGCACATGACGGAAAAAAAAAAATTCTGCAACAATACAAATGGGCCTATAGGCTGCCAGCCACCTTGAATCTACAGCTCCCCCAGCACCCCTACTTCCCGCGGCTATGGGTGAACCCACATCAGGCTGACCGGGAGAAAGTGCTATACCTCCAGGGAGCGAGCGGCCGGGCTGACCTTATTGTGGGCTGATGAGTTGGTGTTTCTTCTTCCTCAAGTTTTTTCAAATAATACATTAAAAACTTTGTGTAGCTATTGTAGCGTTAACGTTACATCGCAAGTGAGTCAGCGGAGTCACATCACAGTGACCACTTGAGGATCACACTGTCTGACAGCCTGTGACAGGCTGCTATGAGTATGCTGTGTGTGCCAGCTTGAGATTTAGATGTCACAGGCACATCTGGGCACACCCATGACTATGTGGGTGGACTATCAATTTAAAGACACACTTATTGTTAAAAACACTAGAGGCAGATGCAGAAACCGATCCACTCACTGTAAAATAACTTTACTATCTTATAATACATCCATGGCCTGTATGCATTTTATGTGCATCCACAATATTTCTCCCCCTCCCACCAACGCTCCACATTAAGTTCTGTTCTGTTACATTGAAATACCAGTTTTGAGGAGCAGAAATATGCAGGGCTATGCTCAAAATATTCAAGGCTGAAGCAGTGGCAGTCTGGACCACAGGAATGGACACAAAGCTTTGGCACTGCACTAATAGCTGCTTTTAACTGTTGCTGAACATGAACAAAAACGAGATGCTGCAGGTATTCTGTGAATGATAGCCTACATATCCAGTGTGTTTTGGAATCAGTTTAACTTTGAATATTGAGGAGAACAAATCCGCTTTCTTTCAGCTTCTGGGGGAATTTGATGTCCAGTCAATTACAATTATTTCATGTATTAAGGTCTAAACTGTGTTGACGGATGGTTGGTTTAAATATCATGATACAAATGTCCTTTATGAAATTAAGACTGTGTGATGTGTTAGTATACTGTACAGGCCCGAAAATATAACAGTGCTGTGACTAATTCCCAAACAGTTTTATGGCATTTCTCTGTTCCCCTGTCAACCCCTGTGTGCACCAACAACCTTCTCCCTGGTGGTTGTTGGTACGCACTGCACCTACTCCTGGATAAATTATTTCAGCCCCCATCACTGCCACTGCAGCATTGAAATGAGTGACATCTGTACATGAAATGGTTAACAACAATTTGGTAACACGTGGGGACCTCTGCTGGTCTTCCACTGTTTGGGAAGGACAACACTGGCTATTTCCACATATGTAATTAATTAAGCTATCAATTCATGTTACACAACTAAATAATATATAACACACCCTTTTTGGATAAAAGATGTTCATGTCATTGTCAGTTCATGTCGAAATGGAAAGAACAAAATAGAAAAGATCTTTATGTAGCATATGTAGGCCTATTTATTTAGATCCTGTGCTTGCAAAATGTTGGGTGTTTTTATAGAATGGTTATTCTATCCTCTTGGCTTTTATTTTGACATTTTTACACTTCACTTCTGCTTCCTGTCTGTCCACTGTGCTACTGTCTGTCCCAAATGAGAAATGGAAAAAGGAATTTGCAAAAAACAAAATTGCACGGTTTTTTATTTTATTTGGTTTTCTCGTTTTTTGTTTGGAAACAAAAAAGGAATAGACCACGTGATTTTGTTTTTTGACAAAACAAAAAACCATGTGACTTCCATTTTTGGTTTCAAACGCAAAATAAAATTGGCTGATTGCGCACAGACCTGTTCATTTTTCAATCCAACAATGAATAACATTAAAAGGAACTCGCAGAAACCAAAAAAGCGCCATTTTTTGATTCTAACACCAAAAATAACCATTTTTGGTTTTGAAACAAATAACAGATTTACATTGTAATTCATTTGAATTACAATGTAATTCATTTGAATTACAATGTAATGCCTGTCTGCCTTTTCACTGTGTGTTTAATCTTCATATTCCTATGTATGAAAATTCCTTCACAATAGTCAGTTACACTGTGGCCTACGAATCTTTGAACTGAACTTGAACAACGTGATTCAAATCACCAAAGTGATTCATGATTCCCACCTCTACTTGGTGGTGGTACCATGCCAAGAAAATTGTGCCACCAATAGCAGGGAAGAAGAAGACTGCTAACATAGATCTAAACAATTACAAATGTAAACAGAACCACATATTCGAAACATGCATTTAAACCCAGGGCGTTCGGCACATATTCCTATAAATTTGTGTTTGACCAAATTATCTCAAACAGGGGGTCAATAGGGGCGCACACAGCTCATCTTTGCACCAGGAACCTCACATATATTAATCCAGCAATGGCCACTAGTGGGGGATAAAGATATTTGAGTTTGAGAATTGCTCTTTAAAGGTGCCCCATGAAGTTTTCTTGTAAACAAACAAAAGTTCTGTTTACATTTACTGTTACTCACCAAAACTCATTGTTTGTTTCCTTGCGATCTAACAAATGTGTTGAATGCATTTTCTTCCTCATAAAACATTTGCAAAGCAGATTTTTCTTAAAGGTTTGAAAACTGCATTGTTTACATCCATGTTTACTAGCTTGCAGTCTTTTTCTTCCCTGCCTTTGCTGGCACATTGCTGCATATTGTGATACATTACAGCCACCTGTAGATCAGTGGAATGGTGTGAAACCACCTACCTGTGTTTTGAATCACCCACAAGCACATGCACATGTCCTTGTCCACATGCATGGGACGCAAACCAGGGACCCACTGCTCCACAGCAGTACTAGAGGTCAGAAACTCCACAGGACACTTTTAACTATGGGTCATATGAAATATATATGGTTGGTAGCAGATAAACCGTGACTTTACAAGGAATCTATCTCAGCATTAAGCCTGTTCAGCTAAAACTTCTGTCAGGATGACATGCTGGTAAAAAAGCTACATTTTCCAACCCTGACCAATCTTTGTATCAGATTAAGAAAAAGAAAGACAAACCAGAGTAGAAGCAGGATTACTTCAGAAAAAAAGTAAAGCTGGACAAATGCAGTTGAAAAAGTATGCTATGGTAACCATGGTAACTACTATGTTCTACACTATAATTCCATTACTGATCCATGCGAGTTAGTTGGTGGTTACCTTGCACTATATAGAACACTGCATTCAGTGTGATCAGGGTGTGTTCTTCTCAGTGCAGAGGAAGAAAAAAGAAGTCTGACCATTTCTTATTCAGACTCCCCAAACTGTATCCATCATCTATCCATGGGCCAGGAATTGATTAGTCACAGCTCACACAATTCAGTCTATTTAGTGTCATTAAAAACAGAACTTCTCAGCTGTTGCTTTTAAAGAATGTCAAATGCTGACAGAACAGAAGAGAACTGAATTCCTGCGTGACTGAGGGCATGTTTCTCACTGCACGTTACAAAACATTTTGTGATGAATACATACTTCCCAAAAATTGTATTAAAAGCTCTGAGAGCAGCATTTAGACCATCATGAGATACACAGCTGTTCTCTAAGGCAGGATGCTCTCTCACACCAGATCAGGCCTGTAAATAAAGATGTATTTGAAGAAAACTGAACAACTGCAGAGCAACTTCAGGCTAAATCTTTTGTTAGCACATCTTCCTGTGGAGTAACATCCCCTGCATGGTTTTTGCATTGGCCATTGTTCTCCTGCACACGCAGCCACAAACCTCAACAATAATGGGATGGTAGCTGGCATGCAGACCCGGTACATACCTCTCAAAACATGAAACATTGCAGTCCAAAATCTTGCTGACTGCACATGGTTCCTTGCAGATAATTGGCTTCTGGTCCACCACCAGCATATCTGTTGGCCACATAAAACAATATTATTTTAATCAGGAAACAAAGTCTTGATATTGCTTTATCTGCTTCCAGCTTAGTCCACATTTCACAGCTCACAAGCTACAACCTTAAACATACTGTAGTTGCCATGCCAAACATTGGCATTGAACATGGAAAAAGTAAAAAAAAGGTAAACATAAAAAAGGTCCAGTACCAGAAACCTATAAAACAAATGTCACAGTGTCTCATTGTTCCATATCTGAACAGTGCCTTGTTGTCAAGATATGTGCAGCCTATATTTATTTAAACAGCATGAACGGATCAACCCAGAATAAATTAATTGGAGTATGCTGACCTTCCAGGTGGCTTTAGTGGGTTTGATGATGGTGTAGAGACCATGCTGAACACTTAACATTTCACTATAGTGTAACACTACATTGCTTTATAGTGGAAACAGAGCATGCAGTAAGGTGAAAATATGTCACCCTTTGTGTAATTAGTTATACTAGCAAAATCAGTGCTGAAAGAATATCAAATGTTAGTCTTTACTTGTTGATCTGTGTCTACAGTGACAAATTTCTATTATATTGTCCAAAGCCAGAGAGAAGACAGGTTAAACATGTTGATAAAGGCATCGGTATGCTTCAAAGTGTACTGTGGTTTGGGTGTACAGATCAAAAACTTCTTATTCATCATATACTGACCCTTTATGCAGCCCCTCAGTTCAGCCCCTGTCCATTTCTGCTCCTGTCCCTTTAAGGCCCCCCTCCCGATGAGCCCACTCGGTTCTGATTAGCCAGCTCCGGGCGGACTTCCAGCGGTTCCAGAGGCTACGTAAATAAACAATAGTAGCAGGATTTCACATCTTTTTCTTGTTCTTTACTCAAAATGGAAACTTCTGAAATACATCCGTACATGTTCAAGCCTGAATCAGATTCGAAATATGTGAGTGGACAACATGAACAACTTAGCAACAATCTTAGCAACAAAGTCTACAGAATGGATGGCCATTTATGGGCATGCGCAAACAATCTGATGTCATCATGAGGAGGAAGTAGAGGTAACATTGCAAATGAAGCTTTCAGAGCAGGCATTTTTACATACATTCACCTCAGATTTTGGACCTTTGAACATGTTGAACATAGACATCCGACATCATAACAGTATAAAAATAACAGAAAATCCCAAAAAGCATATGTCCCCTTTAAACCCCTAAAAGCATTTCTTGCTTCTGTGCACCACAAGGCTGTTGTGTTAAAGAAAATGGTTATGCTCTCATTCTTCTTCACTCGTGGAGTGCTGTTGGTACACTGCTAACTGCTGTGTTACTGCTATCTGCTGATGTCCTCTACCCACTACTACTTCCTGTTAGCTACCCTTTCCCTTTCCAGACAGCTTTTTGAGATGACAGCTTTTTCACCCCACCCTCAAGCATGGCCATGTGGAAAAGCACTTTTGCCTTTAGAAGGTTTGGGCGACACGCGTACAAACCAGTTCATTTGTAGCATACTGAGCCCTTTAGTCACAGAGCTGGAAACGCAGAGGTTTGTAACAGTAAAAGAAAGATGCTTGTGTTTAAGCCCTGCCACAATCATAAATGTACTGCGTGACTGTTCTCTGTGTTGAGAAGATGTATCTTGATTTTAGAATGTGTCAGCCCCCTAGAAATTGCAGAGCAACACATTCAGTGAATTACTGGAACATAGCACAGCCAGTGTAGTAAGTGATGAAATGTTGAGTCATCATGGTAGTTACAGAGATTGCTTTTGTCTGAAATGAAATTAAATGTGCAAATAAATTAAATGTCAACAAGTTCTCCAGAGTGTAATTTTGATGTGATGTCTACTATCCATAAAAAGCCACATCAGCAACCCAAGAAATCATTGTCTTACCCTGCAGAGTTATAAATATCAATTTCAATCCAAGTAAAATACTAATTATCGAGGCAGACTGTGCACCTGGTACCAGTATGTTGTATGTTGTTGTCTCCCTTGGTTGTATCCCCAAGGTTTGTCTTCTTCCCTCCCATAAAACAAAGGTAAAAGATCCACAGTGTAATGTTGGTCCATCAATGAGCCTTTAGAGGCTTCAACCTTGAAATGGGATGAGGTTGAATAATCATGTGTGGATCATTTCACCAGGTCCTCCCACTGTACAACAGAGCACTGGGTGGCCTCGCTGCCACTTATCTCATACACAATGCAACCTGAAGGCATTTACCGACTATACTGACCACATGAATGAAATGATGACATACAGAAGGTGTAGATCTGCAGAGGTGGGGGGAGGTGGACATATTCCACAAAATGTCAGTGCCTGAAACATCTAATTATTAATAATAATATTAATCTATTATTATTGCTGTTGAGTAAAAAACCTTGGATTTTGTATTTATCTTGATGACAGAGTGTGGCTGTATTCATTTTGCCATTAGACAATGTTAGGTAACCATCTGTTACTCTCCTGCTTGCATCGTCACTACAAACTATTAGACATGCACCAATTAAAATTTTGTTTCATGGAAAAAGTCAATTATCATCATCTCTGCAGTTCCCCTCAGCTCTATGGAGCATTTTAGTGTCTGTTGTCCCCTTTTTTTTGTTTTATGCCTGCAACTTTACTGTTTTGGTTCACTCTTAACAACCTGGCTTCCAGTAGCAGCAGGCACCTGTTTTCAGTGAAAAAGCTCTGATAAACTCACTGTACACTACCTCCTCAGCACCAAACAGCAGACAGACACAGTTAGAGACTAGTTGGCAGGGGTGTCACTAGAGATTTATGGATAGGGGGGCTAAGCCTTTACTAAGGGGGTCTGGGGGGAGGAATTTTTTTTTTTAATTGCCCCAAAATGCCTGTTTGTCATGAATTTTTAGAGTAGCAATAGGTGTAAAATCATTCAAAAATATGGCTATTTGGTCAAGTTGGCACACAGTAGATCTGTCTGTTCATAGTTTGTATTAGGCACGGATCTAATATGACTTAAATGGTATCCATCAACTTACAACAGGCACAGATGAAGCAAAGTTATTGAAGTCAAGGAATGCTATCTCCTCTCCTCTCTTAGATAAGTTGCAGGTCCTAAGTATGTTATTCATACACAGACTGATTGGTGCACAGTTTGTGCAATCAGAAAGAGTGTGATTTTGCTCTGTAGTTGTGCTTACATGTTTAATAACCTACACTGTAAAAACAAATCACAGAAATTTACTGTATTATTTTACAGGGTTTTTTTGTTTTTTTAGTGTAAATACCATAGAAACACAGTAAATTATTTTTATTAAAAAAATATTAACCATAAAATAAAACAGGATTATTCAATTGTTTAATGTCTGAATGTTAAATTACATTGAATTCTATGTAAAAATACAAAATATACACATCCTATTGCTGAATGTAAAAATAAGGCAACTGTTTTTTACAGCAAAAATTTAAATTTAATGTTAAAAAAGTTTTTAAAAAAGTTTAAAAAAAACAGTAAATAGTCTGGCAGCAAAAGTTGCCAAACATTTACCATAATATGACAGTAAAGAAACCTTTAGTTATTCTACAAATAAAAACATTTCTATAGATATAATAAGAATAAATAAAAATTGTCATTATAAAACAGCTCTAGAATGTTAAACAAATTTATAAATCTGCACAAAAAATTTTAAATATTGCAGAAATACCTTAAAATTACTTAATTTAAATAAAAGCTTGTTTTTATACAGTACAGCTCCATCAAAGTACAGATTTCTAGATGTAAAACACAAACATATTATGTAAAATTACATTCAAATTACCCTCTTTTAACATCCATTAATGGTATCTTGAGACCGCTTTAATTGTATGTGATTATCCAATATATTTGTAGTAAATTTTAATAATCATTACTTTATATAAACATTATTTGACAGTAATTACAAGCAACTATCCAATATATCTACAGACATTTCCCATTAATGTATGGGATTTACGGTATATAAACAGCATTTGAAAGTAATTATAAGCAAATATCCAATATATCCATCTGATACTCTTCTTTAGGGGGATATTTTTTGTATAATGTGCCATCTACAGTCAGTACAGTACTGGAAGCCTGAATGCACTACCACATCATTCTTCAAAACCTGCCACTTATAGGCTATTTGAGGCTAAAGAGAGCTATTGTAATTAGGTCTTGATGCACAGTATATTGGTGTTGGGGTTATATATCAAAATCAAATGGTCATAAAATGTGTGTTTGTTGTATCCTATGTTCCATCCTGGTTTTTGAGCTTGAAAGACCTCTTAATGGTTGACATTTACAATTATGTCCCTTACCTGTTTGTAATTTATGTAGACATAAATTAAATAAATCACAGATGTTGGTATAGTGGTCTGCCAACTCCTAGCAGTAGAGTAGGACTTGTATTTAGCTTAGCAGTTATTTGAAGAGGGGTTAAAACAGTATGGAGACATGTAGGACTAGCCATGCCTGTTTAAGCACCTTATGAGCCTTTTAACTAGCCTGAACATGAACCGTCACTGCATGGCCTCAGCCACTCCACAGCTCAACTAGACAACCTACAACTCTTCTAAGGGGCTCTTCTAAGTATAGTTGGATTAATCAATGTAATAATTGTGACAGATTATACATAGTTGATATACCTTCAAAAATATCATGTATTAGTACAGTTAAAGCCCAACTGTGGGACTTTTGTCTCCCCCGTTCTAGCAGTGAGAGTAAAAAAAACACTGTCGACTCATGCTTACATCAAAGGCTCCGCGGCAGCCTACTCCGTCGCTACTGTTGTGGCTGTAAAATGGTGGATACATTTTTTTGAGCGTCACACAACCCCGATTCAAGTTAGCCAAGAGCTAACCAGAAGTTAGCCACTCAGCCGGTGGAAGTCTGGTTCACATGCTCTGCCCATAGAACATGCACAGTAGGCCAGCACACAGGCCAGCACGGGAATGTCACCACCGCCACCAGTTTAAAAACTCTGTATACTGTGAAATACAGATAGATTTATCTGGCAGTCATAGGCTTATTCAGCATTGTGCAAACTCTGTTGTCTTGTTTTCTATGAATATGTGTATTATTGATGTATATGCATGTATATACATACATGAATTTTTAATGTTAGCATTTAAAGCTATCGTCACTTACCTGACTGTTACTATCACAATATATATTTAGTAAATCTATCGGTCACTTATTTTGCTGTTACTATTACATGTATGATATATTGAGTAGATATATTGGTCACTCATCTGGCTGTTGTAATCACAGAATGTGTTATATTTCCTCCTATTTTTTTTTTAATGACTATTTTTCTTACTAATATTCTTCTGATGAATATTTGTCTCTTGAGGATGGTTATTCGTATTTGTGTACATGCAGTGGCAGGCTATTTTATTATAGAGATTCTGACCATGATGTTGATATGATATGATATGTTGACCCACATACATGGTATTTTTATTGTTTGTTTGCAAATCAGGTGGTCACTATCTGGTTGTTGCTGCACATCATTAAAAAAGTGATATACACTTAGTTGTGAGTGCTGACGACTTACTTTGTTATTTTTGTGAAATGCTGCCCTGACAGTGTTTTTTGTTATCATACAAATTGACATGTGCAACCCACGCTTATTTGGGAATACATCAGTGATTTCATTTCAAAAACTGGAGGGTTAGGCCTATAATAAAGGCTGTAAATCCACTTTAAAAATGTTGGAGGCTGTCTCCCAATACAATATGTTAGACCACAACTTGAAAAAGCATATGTAGCATCCATGTGTCTTTTCCTTGTGAAGGTGCGATCATTTGTAGATCTAATTTTTCTTTTCTAAATATATTCCTGATCAAAATTTTAAGACCAGTTGAAAAATTGCAAGAATTTACATTTTGCACTAAGAAGGTTCTAAGTAAGTGAGTAAAATTTGAGTAAGCAATTTATTGCAAACAACCATTGCTGCTGAGGTTGGACCCAGTAAGACAGTCATTTTAAACTTCTTAAAAGATCCTGAGGGTTATGGGGAAAAAAAAGTGGTAGACCCAAAAAAATTTCACCGGCCCTTAGCCGAAGGATCCAATTGGCTGTCCGTCAAGTCAAGGCACAGGACGATCCTCAGCCCAAATTAAGCTTGTCACTGGTGCCAACTGCAGTCCAATAACCATCAGACGGCATCTGCGAGAGAAGGGTTTTAAGGGTTTTAAGAACAAAAAACATCTTCAAAGACCTCGTCTCCTTCAACAGCACAAAATTGCCCGTTTGGAGTTTGCACGAGAGCACCAAACATGGGACATTGAAAGGTGGAAGTTTTATTCTCTGACGAGAAAAAATTTAACCTTGACAGTCCTGATGGCTTCCAATGTTACTGGCATGACAAGGAGATCCCACCTGAGATGTTTTCTACACGGCACAGTGGAGGGGGCGCCATCATGATCTAGGGGGCTTTTTCCTTCAATGGAACAATGGAGCTTCAGGTTGTGCAGAGGCATCAAACGGCAGCTAGCTATGTGGAGATGTTGCAGGAGGCATCCCTCATGACTGAAGGCCATCGTCTGTGTGGTAATGACTGGGTTTTTCAACAGGACAACGCTGCAGTTCACAATGCCCGCCTGACATAGGACTTCTTCCAGAGAAATAACATTACTCTTTTGAACCATCCTGCGTGTTCCCCTGATCTAAATCCAACTGAGAACATTTGGGGTTGAATGGCAAGGGAAGTTTACAAAAATGGACACCAGTTCCAGACAGTGGATGCCCTCCGTGAAGCCATCTTCACCACTTGGAGCAACATTCCCACTAGCCTCCTGAAAACACTAGCATCAAGCATGCCGAAATGAATTTTTGAGGTGATTAACAAGAATGGTGCAGCTACTCATTACTGTGCCCTTTTTTGAACATTTTATTTCTATTTTAGGGGGTTTTGGGTTTTTTTTAAAGATGTGGTCTTAAACTTTTGATCAGCTGATGAACAGCCTATTTCAGTTTAATGGTTGTTTACAATAAATTGCTTACTCAAATTTTTTTCTTGTCTCACTCCTATTTCTTCTTTTTGCATTTTGAAGCACTACTTAGAACCTTCTTAAGATCCAACAGTGCAAAATGTAAATTCTTGCAATTTTTCAACTGGTCCTAAAATTTTGATCAGTAGTGTGTATTAAGACCCAAAGTGAGTCACAGTCAGCCTACGTTCAACAAAATTCAAGGCCCTCACTGCAGTCCTACTGCTCCCTCAAATCATTAGGTCACTGCACCATTTCTACAGGTCAAAGGGAACAAATAGCAAAAGAGCAAAGAGCATAGATAATATAAGGTTAATAAAGAAGGACCTCAATACGAATAAAGCTTTACAATGGTGTGCTCTATTTTTTTTAGCAATAGGTGAGAGATGTGTGTAAGACTGGGATTTGATGCTAGGGCTCAACCGTTCAGCCAAGGCTTGGGCTTTGGTAATATGGGTAATATGGGGGTGAAGGGATGTAAGACATGGATGTAAGACCTCAAAATAGTTGAAAAAACGTGTAAACATGGAAAATGTCTCTCTATAGTCTCTGTGTCTTAAGACAGATCAAGAAAGTGCACGCAGATTCAAACAAATGAGTGTTGTCATCATTGGATGAATCAAGCTGTGGGGAGACAATCTCGACCAATGCTTGTTTAAGTTTTGGGGGCGGATCCGCCCAGCGTGATTCATCCAATGACTGTGCAACATTCAGTTGTTTGAATCTATTTGCACTTTGTTGATCTCTGTCTGAAGCACAGAAACTATAGAGATACAATTTCTCTGGATAATGTAGCGCAAGTCATTTTCCAAGCCTGTTGATTCGGGGATGATGATTCATATTCAGCTTTCACTAAAGGTAAGGTAACAATTTTGTTAGGCAGGGCTAGGGCTAGGGCTAGGCAGAGGGAGCGTGATGAAAAATGGAGGAAATTCGGTTCATCACCAACGCACCTTAAAGCACTGTGTAAACAGTTTGGATTTTACTCTATCAATAGCAAAATTATTGATAAAGATAAGGCTGTTTGCCGACTTTGTAAGAAGCAACTACTTTACAGTAACGTTAATACAACAACGAATGGAGTCACCTGTTAGCTTATCACCTTCATATCAACTTCCTATTTTTGGCCTATAAATTACATCATGTAATGTAATGTTAATGTTAATGTTCTATATAATTCAAACAAATTCCATAGCACTTTGAATTTATTCCAACTTTATTTTGGGAAAAAATGACAGCCCTAGTGCGTATGCTTCACAGGAGACGGAGCTGCTTTTCTGCTGCTCCGTTCTTTTTAAGCTTTAAGTCTATTTTTTCAGCCCTGCGTATCAGTGAAGCATGGATATACATACTTTGACTGCTATGTAAATAAATAACTTGATGAGTCAGTGTTCTAAATTATCGGATGTAGTAGTCTACACAATCCACAGCAGAAAAAAGTAATCATCTATGTTTCGTTGTGCAAACGGCAAATGCGGGTAGATTTTCCATTTGATGAGTAAATGTACCAAAATAGTGTGTGTTGCAGCCAGAGACTCAGGCTGACACAGGGCTGTAGTATAACTTGTTTTTTTTATTTACACACTTAACAAACAAAACAAAGCAGTATATGTAGCTTACAGTCAATAATAATAATGTTTATATAATGTAAACCCCATACATTAATGGGACAAGCCTGTAAATATATTGGAGAATAGGTTGTAATTGCTGTCAAATAATGTTTATATAAAGTAGTGATTATTAAAATTGCTAAATAAGCTATTATCACATGATCTTATTTTTTTGTACAGTATAAAATAGATTGGATAATCACATAAAATAAATGCTGAAAGCTCTCAAGATACTGTTATGGGCATTAAAGGAGGGTAATTTAAATGTAATTTTATACATTTTTTCTGTTTTTACATCCAGAAATCTGTACTTTGATGGGGAGTTCTTGTGGATGGATTGGATAATCCTATGAATTTACCAAAGATTACTGTACAAAAACAACAGTCTTCATTTAAATTAGATAATTTTAAGGTATTTCTGCATATGTTTTTCATTTTTTGTGCAGATTTATACATTTATTTAACATTCTAGCGATATTTTATAATGAGGTTTCTTTTTTATTTTTCAACAGTTGGAGTGTAAAAATGCAGACAATGTCCAAAGTAAATATCTGTATTATTATTTTTTTTAAATCTCTGTAGAATAACTAAAGTGTTTGGCAACTTTTGCTGCCAGACTTTTCACCGTTTTTTTTTTTTTACAGTGTAGGTGACAGAATTTCAAGGTCATAGTGACATTTGACAGCACAAATATTAACTTTTCTCAATAGATTTGTATTTATTCTCACAAATTAGGAAATATTAAGGGAATGACATTTCTACAAATATGAAAGAAATCAAAATCCAGTCCATCCCCAGCCAGAGGACAATAGGGCTGTTAGTCAAAAAGCACCAACAAAAAGGCATATGCATAAAACGGCAGTATACATGACAATTTACATGCTGGATTCTATTGAAATCAACATCTTTCAACTTTCAACTTGCTGACTTCACTTCACAGACACACATTATTGGCTTTGACAGTGGTTTATGCAACATTCTTGATGTTTTGTGTGGAAACTGTTATTATAACCTCTTCTGTCCCATTGTTTTACGTAGCCAGGAGTGCAGCCGGTACAGTGTGCTAAAAGACCTTTCACAAGAGCAGCTGCTCACAGGTATTTTTAGGGCAACTTGAATGGTTGCCTTTAAAGAGGGAAACATATCTGGATCTAGGAGGTTGTGCACAGCTAACATGTCTTGGGGTGGACATCCAGCCTCTTTTTTGCAGGCAAGAAAGTTTCTGGCCACCAGCAACTCTTCTGTTTTGAGATCAACGTTGTAGTGCTTGGCAAGCTCAGTTAAATATGATTTACTCAAGAAGTGCTCTGAATTAGGGCTGCATGCCTGGATGCCTTTTAGTAGCTTGCATTTACACTAGAAAATCATTGTTCAAGCTCACTAACCATCCTATCCAAGCAGGGGAACATGTTTATGCCTTTTTTTAGCATCTGGTTCTGGAATATTGTGAGTGTTGCACAGGGCCTTGGTTCTCTCATACAGCTCTCCGGCAAATGCATCTGTGCGTTTGCCTCTCAGTGTATCACACACAGCTTGTTTGCAGATGACAGCTTCTGCCAGGTCTAAAGTCTCTTTCTGTAGGAACTTGTGAAGTCCCTCAGTTACAGAAAGTAGGGACAAATTACCCCATTTTTCTATATAATTTTGGCATGATGAATTGATGGTTATTGTAATGATTTTAACAAGTTTGGTATATTAAAACTTGAAAAATAAGAAAAGATTCTGTATAATTTACACTCAAAATCTTGCAAAATATCTGTTCATGCAAACCCTGGAGTCAACTAAAATTGACAGTGAGTAGGAAAAAATGACAAAATGAGTTAAATAAGTCAAAATAACAAGGAAAATGTTACACTACTAGTTTCATCTTTAATGATGGAACAAGCTACAGAAGTGCTATTTTTCATCACACTGCTGTATATTTAGTCATCATCATTAAGAAGCTCTTCATAGTGCGCACTAAAAAAAAGTATTTCAATATGTTTTCTAAACTAAAATGTGTTATACAAGTAGTCTAGCTACTAATAGCTTAGTGTGCGATCGAGAGGATCACTGGAAAATGCCGGTGTATAAGTGCCCAGGGGGGGTCAGGTGTACCACTGTTGACACACACACACCCTTTTCACAAGTCCTTAATCGCACCTGCGAGCATGGACTGCCTGTCATGTCCAAGAGATAGAACCTTATGAACAGACAAGGTGTAGACCAGGACGCCGCTGTGCATATGTCCTCGACACTCACCCCACTGAACAAGGCCATAGACAATACCAAGCTACGCGTGGAATGCACTTGGACTACAGTGGGGGGATCCTTACCCGCCTGCCTGTAGGCATGGGAGAGCCACTCCCTCTCCATAGCACACAAACAGGTGTTCAGTGCCCCGAAAGGGGGCTGTGCGTTCAACATGATATGCCAATGCACACACTGGGCACAAGAGGTGCAGTTTTGCCTCTTTAGCGTCCCCATGGGGCGGAGGACAAAATGCCTCTATCTGAATAGTTCTCGACCTAAACGAGCTCCTTATGTCCTTAGAAACAAATGAGGGGTTCGGTCTGAGAGTAGCACTACTGTGACAGGAGGAAACGGCTGTTGCATACACATACACAGTGGCATGAGACAGCCACCAGATATTGTAGAAAGGAGAGGACCTCTCCCACTGCACATGTCAGGGGGTCCAGCCTCCTCTCCTCGCACCAGTGTTGGAATCCCAACCATTTTGCCTTGTAGTAAGCAATGGTGGATCCCGCTCTCGCCACCTGGATAGTCTGCAGACAGTCCAGCCCTCATCAGCCTGTCCCTCTCAGGAGCCAAGTCTGGAGAGGTTGGCCTAACATGGGCAGTGCCCCTATTGAGCCCACCTCCTAGGACAACGCCCCCCACACCTGGGGAATTGACCAGGGCTGAGCTGCCAACATCTGACTCATCTCTGCATACCATTGCGGCGAACAGCGGTCCAGGGCTATCAGGATGACTGACAAACATTCTTGTCTAACTCCCTGCAGAAGCAGGGGAATGAGATAAAGAGGGGGAAAGGTGTAAATCAGCCTTCTTGGCCATGGCGCGTGTGCAAACACGTCCACCCCCAAGGGTGGATTGTTGTGCGGTGTCAGGGAGAACCAGAGTAGGCAGTGTGTGTTGTTTTGACCAGGTCCACTTCTGCTCTCACGAACCAGTTCCAAATCTGCTGCACTACATTTCAGTGCAGCACCCACTCGTCCGTCAGTGGGCTGTCCATCAGGGTTCTGACAGAACAACCCACAGCCTGGCTGAATCGAGCACGACCCCCAGATAAACCACCTGCTGGCGTGGCTGGAGAGCGCTCTTCTTCCTGTTGATGGCAAAACCTAATTGAGTTAGGCGCAGCACCAATCTGGCAGTGTGGAAAATGGCCCATTCTCTGGACCTGGCCATCAGCAATCTCTTGATGGTCAGCATGCAGACCATCTTTCTGGCAATGCATTGGTTCAGAATGCGAAGACCCAAAATAGGTTTGACACCTCCCGTCTTCTTGGGAACCAGGAAGTACGCGGAGTAAAACCCGTTCTGTCTGTCGTGAGTGGGAATGACCAGCCTTTTTTTAAGAAATTTCATATATCCATCTACAGGTTGAGTATATAAAATTGCGTTATGATCAACACAATGTGACCTTTTCACTGACATTAACTGATTATAAACAACAATCAATGATTGTTGAAATCAACAATCAACCTACTGATATGATTGTTTCGAAATACTTAAGGGGCATATAAAAGCAAAGAATGTAAAGAGCTGTCAATAACATTATTTCTATCTCTTTCACTCGTTCACACTTTGGCTGGCTAGCTCGTCAGCTAGTTAGTATAACATTAGAGTTATATAGCCTATCCTCTTGTCTTTTCCTCGCTTAAACCTAGTTAGCTAACATTAAGCAGATAAACGAGTAACAACTTGATAGCTAGCTACATTGACCATCATTTGCTTCAAATTCATATTGGAGCTAGGTATCTTCACTCTGTAACTACTTACTGTTTCACTCTGTATATTATGTATATCTTGGTAAAGTTTTAGTCAACATCTTGTCACAACTTCAGTAGTTTCCGACTACTGTTACAGTCTCTACCAAAGATGTAACAGGTCCTAGTGCCCGGCACTTTGGAGACGCAATGGCACATGGTATCGATTTTAATGTAAAATGAATGAGAAAAAACTATTGATGATTTAAACTAATAATGTACATTTATTTTGGGGGGGCTAAAGAAAACTTTCGGAGGGGGGGCTAAAGCCCCCCTAAAATAGGCCTAGCGATGGCCATCATTTAGCAGCCAGATATAAGAGCCAGATATTTTTCTCAGGAGTTGATGGAGACCAAAAACAGAGCTGAAAGGAGAGTCACTGTTGGCACAAACACGATTCCAAATGAATGCTAATGTTGTTCTGTGTCTGTTGGATGTGTAAATAGGCAACTGTTTGCTAACCATGTAAGGCGATAGTGTCAGCTTGTTCCACTGTGCCCAAGTGGCCTAAAAGATCAATTATTACTGCTTCAAGAACATTCAATCAGCAAGTTTCAAGCTCTGATGCTAATAATAATGTCGGGTTGAAGATAAAGGTTCACCTTTGTGAAATTTATGTTATAGTCTCTAAATCACTTTTGGATTTTGGTTCATTTTTGAATCTGTTAAACAGATACTCTTACTATGCAATTGGACTGACGTGTAATACATTGTTTATATTTGGATGTCAGAATTCAAATTCCTAATTCTCCCTCATAAGTTATACTTTCTTTCAATCTTTCTGAAAAAGAGAAAACACTTTGATTTATTTCACACTGACATTTCATTTATGTCAGTGTGATTTACAGACCAGGGTTTGATTCAGCAAACGCGCACCCCCCCCCCCCCCCCCTCCAAAGATGGAAAGATGATGATGGTGATGATGATGATGATGATGATGACAATGTGCTGATGGGATGAACTGTGCTGCTGCTCCTATACCTTCTCTGTGTGGGCGTTGTTAAAATGTCCTGAAGCGGGGAGGCGGTGGGATTATTTACGCAGTATATTTCCCTCCCATTGGTCCGCTAATAGAAGCTGCTGTGATGCTGCGGTGACACAGCCAAGACCCCTGAGATAAAAACGACGAGCCGCGCAGGAGAAACACAACTCTGAGAGGGAGGACAGCGAGTTTCCATTTGTTGGTAGATGCAACTCTGCGAGTCTAACACGGCCGGAAGTATCTGTCCAACTCCTGAGGTACAGACTCACCATTTTACTTTAATGCCTCATCAAACTCTGACTTAGTCCATTTTTTTGCTTGGTATTGGATAAAGTAGTGAAAGAAGGATGGGTGATAAACTAATGTGCTATTACGCACATTGCGCACGGCTCTACATGATCAGTAAAATAGGAATTTTTATATGTTATGTATGTATATGTTATTATTAAAATATGTTATTATTAAAATAGGCTAAGTTAAGACTATTTTGAAGAAATAAGACATTTTCATCATTGTGGGTTTTTGTTTGTGTGTGTGTGTGTGTGTGTGTGTCAGGGATCTGGTGAAGAATGGAGTGGTATGTCCTGGTGCTGATGCTGAGCTTGCCGCCTTCCATCCACACAGATTGCTCTTCACAGTGTCAGAAATGCGCGCAGCAGATCCTCAGCTCCGACGCCGCCTCCACCAGCCTGGTAAGACCAGGAGCAACTTTACCTCGAGCTCATTTGTTAGAGGTGGGGAGGGAACTGATGTTGGGTGGAGTATTTATTAGTCTAGTCGCGTTTTCACGTTTTTATGTAAAAATATGGCAGAAGAGGTCCAATGATGAATTGGGACGATTTTTGAACTCTTAATACTGCAAAATCATGGAAATTTCAAAATTCCAAAAGCATTAGGCTAATTCATCTCTCTAACATACCTTTATCCTACTGTAATATTATCATTATAATTTACTTTTAAATTCACAAATCCTAAAGTTAAGATGCAGAATATGTCCGGCTGAATATGAGTGGGAATATTCTGTATAATTACCATATTACAGGGTTATGTAAAAAATATGGCATCGTGGGGTTGAATTTTTCAACCCCAGATTCTCTATTAATAAAACTTTGGGCAAGTGTGTGGTATTAAATCTACTTAAGGGGAATTTTAAGCTGGAAAGATTCAGATATTGGTTTAGTTTAGTAGAAATTGACGCCAGTCTGTAGAAAAGTATTCAGCAAACAAACAAAAAAATTCCATTTTCCTCACTGTGTTGAAAACCCATGTGTGCACAGATGCCGGTTGCTTTCACACTCTTCTGTCTGTGTCCTGTAGTCGTGTAGTGCTGAGTGTGAAGGGCAGCTGGAGAGCTGCGGACCGGCTCCGGGGCTGGCGGACTTCAGCCAGGATGAGGCTGCGGAGGAGGAGGAGAGCCAGCAAGCCGACCTGGTCAAACGCTATGGTGGTTTCATCAAGAGGATCGACAAGAACAAGAACAAAATCTTCACCTCTCCGTGGCGCGATAATTATGTTGTGAAGGCCGCAGCGTTGCCCAAGAAATACGAGAACTTGTTGAAGAAGCTGGGGGAGAGAGATGTCGACGCGCCGGAGGACACAGACGATGCTCCCGAGGATCAGATGCTCCGCAGTTATGTTAAACGTTACGGCGGCTTTTTACGCAAATTCGGCCCCAAGTCAAAGAGGAGTAGCTCCGTGGAGCAGGAGAGCCAGGAGCCCGAGGAGCTGCAGAAGCGCTACGGGGGCTTCATGAGGAGGATCCGACCAAAGTTGAACAACCTGAAGTGGGACAAGCGGTACGGAGGCTTTCTGCGCCGCCACTTCAAAATCTCTGTGCGCTCAGTCGAGGAGCCCCATTATTCCTATGATGACTTGAGCCTATAAATGAACCCTGCAAAAAAACTTAAACTAGAATGAACTTGTGCAGGTTCACTTGAAATGCCACCATTTATCCAAAAAATGATCATATGCCTGCCTATCGTGCTTATAGCCTCCTACTCGGTTGCCTTCTGTGTAACAACTCATCATCTTTGTGTTATTGGCATCATCGTCTATAGTTCAATAAAGGATGCTTGTTTAATAAAACCATGAATAAAACCACTTTACTGTTTGTCCACAAAGTTCAAAGGGAATCGTATTTGTGCGTCTGATTACAGACAGTTCGTTTCGTTCCATTGTGCCAAACTACATTCAGAATTTCGGAAAAATTATATATTTCGTTCTTCTCAGAAGACTCATAAACATATCAATGCTAAATGTCTTTGACAAAATATCAGGAACCGCTCTTTGATTTGACATACATCAAATAGGCCTACACAAGGCTAATATTTCTCATGACTGACAAATGCATTTTATCTGTTCTCAGTTTGCAGATAAGTAAATAAATAAATAATAGAATTTTTGAGTGGAATTCGGTGCGACTTTCACTGCCATACCACCAAAAATCGAAGGAGCTACAGCCTGTCAAACCTCAAAATTTAAATAGCAGTCTAATCTTTCACAGTCCGAATAATTTAAACTAATATGATTAACATTTTCCCAAAAGTGCAAACAGTCGTCAATTTTCTGCTATTTCTATCAGACAATTTTACACAAGGCAACATCCAAATTGACTTTTGCTGTTTTCTCGTTAGTCTGTGTCCATAAATCTAAATTGTCCTTCTGATATAAGGAGACAATAAGTTACAAGTTCATTATCTCCCCGTGATCAAAAATCGATCAAATTATTGTGCAAAGAAACCTAACAAGCTGAAAAAGCATTCCCATCTACTGGAGAAACCAACAAGCCAGATTAAGTATGAGCAATAACTAATATTGTTGCGCCATCTTGTGGCCAAGTAAAGTCACATTGGCTCGTTTCATCAAAAAACCTATTTAGGTAACATATACACAGCAGTGTGCTCTGATGCTTTCATCATATAGGCTATTCTTCATTATTCATAAAACTATATGCTGGTCTTAATGCTTGATGAAGTACTGTAGACTGTAGATCATAGTCAACATTATCTGTTCACTAAATGGCAACTGCTCCAGTCCCCCAGACACTAGGTGCCCCAGAGGTCCCAGGTTCACGGTGTGGCAATTAGTTTGTGGTAATTTGATCAACTGCAAATATGTTTAGTAATGGTATAGTCCTAAACAATTAAAACCCAATATAAACTGAAACAATAACGACAATAATGGACGGGTTCACAATTTTTCCAAGTCTGTCTTAAAATAACAGTCAGGAGCCCGAATGAACAGTGAAACATGTTTTTCTTGCTGTAATCATTCCTGCTGTTCATACTGACCATTAGAAGATCCCTTCATAATGCACTTACAATGTAAGAGATGGGGGACAAAATCCACAGTCCTCCTTCTGTGCAAACATGTATTTAAAAGTTTATCTGAAGCTAATATGAAGCTTCAGCATCCAAATGAGTCAAATCAAGTAGATATCTTTCAACGTTACAGTCTTTTTAGTGCCAAAGTCCCTCTTTTTGTTACTATACTTCCACCACAGCTCAACAGATAAACACTGTCTGAGGAAACACAAAGGGGGAATTTGATGCTAAAAAGACTGTAAATGTGGCAGATATCCACTTGATATGACTAACTCAGACTGCTGAAGCCTCATATAAGCTTCACATCAACTTTTAAATGCATTTTTGCACTAAATGACTGTGTGGACACACTGTGGATTTTGTCCCCCATCACTTACATTGAAAGCACATTTGAAGGGGATCTTTTAATAGCCAGTATGAACAGGAGGAATGATTACAGTGAAGAAAACCTCTTTCACTGTTCATATGGACACCTGACTGTTGTTTTAAGAGACACTTGAAAAACTGTGACCCTATTATTTGAAGTGTCTCCTGCACTATTACCCATCGAAAACTTTTAAAATGTTTAATTGAATTACAAACACAGCACACCAGAGCAAGGCATTATTCCAGCTGACCTGATGAGCACTTAGACACAACAGGATACATATACAATAAAAAACTATTAACTGACCTTTTAATTTATGACATATTTTTACATGGAAAATCTTAATACCAATATATCCTCAATAGTCAACACTGGCCCGTCACTCTTTTTATAGTCTTTGATGAATTTACAATCTAGTGATACACACTTGTCACATGACAACTGAACAAACTCCATATGCTGATTTAGACCAGAGATGTGGTTGAAAGACCCATGAAAAACTAGAAAGTGAGTTAAGATTTTTGTGCCTCTACTTAGGACAAAACCAGTGAGAAAAGCAGGCACTACATTTTGAGTCTATGTCTCAGTGTATCTTTATTTCAATGTCTAAGTCACTTACTTGCTTATGAAGACATGAATATGTAATGTTGTATGTACTGTAATGTTCAATTTGTTCTTGAAAACAGAACATTTATTACCAAACTGCACAGTACTTTTTTCTTACAGCCTAAATGGAATACATCCATATAGAAACAGCTGTATCAGATATATTAGATACAAATACATACAGTATATTTACATAAAAATCACGACTGAAATACAGACTGCTGACACCAATGGCCATTTAGGTATCTTAAAAGTCTAAGGACATCTACAAGGAAGGCCAGTTGTGTTGAATAACAAAATGAATGCAATGCATTACAGGAAATGCACATTCAGTCCAGGAACCAAACAACATAACATGGTGGACACTGGAGACAACAGCTGTCTTTTGTCTCACTGCTGCTCCCCGTCTTCCTCTTTAACCTCTTCTGGCTGACCTTCCTCATCACCATCAGCTTGGCCTTCCTCTAGCAAATCATCTGCAGCGGTTGCTGTGGTGTCCACCACACTGATGCTGCCGACCGGCTGTGAGATGGTGGTGTTTTGTGTGGTGGCCAGGCTCTGCAGTGTGGCTGGCAGCGTCACCAGCTGGTACTGAGGGCCCACCACCTTAACGAAGGCCGGGGAGGCTGCGGAGCCACTGGCACCAGGCGTGCCCTCCTGACCCGCCGCTGTGGACAGCACAGTCAGGTTGGAGGCGTCGGCTGCCAGCTCTGACCCAGCAAGCGGGGAGGTCAGCAGGGTGTACCCACCCAGGTTAGTGCCAGCCTGGGCTCCTGTCATGGTCAGCACCTTGCCGAGTGGCAGTGCGGTCAGCTGGTTGAGGGGCAGCGTGATCTGTGTGGGAGTGGTGTTGGCCGAGGCAGGACCGGAGACGGCACGGGTCAGCCGGGGGCGTTTGGGTGTAGGGGGTGCAGGGACCGGGGTGAGGGTCATCAGGACGTTGTTGAGGTGCTGGGATTTGCTCTTAAGCTCCTTGGCTCGCTTCCTGTGCTCATCACACTGCTGCTCTAGAGCTGCAGATGAACAGAACACCTCATCAATACCTACACCAACTAAGACCCCTTCATACAGATGGATACCAGTCAATTTCTCTATAGCTACATATAAACATCAAGCTTCAAAAACATGATTCTATCATGAGTGTAGGGCGCAACCCTTTGAACACTGACCGGCAAGGCTGCGAGTGTACTGCTCTCTGTAACGGTCCATCTGGCTCTTATGACTGGCCAAAACCTTCTTCACCAGGTCCAACATCCCAAAGTTCTGCACAATGTTATTGAGCAAAACAGCATCTGACAAAATAAACAATTCATGTTAAATGTGTCACGGCCAAAACAACATTAAAGTCGCCCTCCACTCAAAAATAGTTTTCTTTTTGTTCCTTCTCTGTGCAGAATGATCTATGTGCAGAGTTTATTCTCACATTTATCTGATGATGCAAGAAAAGATGTGAGGAGAGAGGAAATGAGGAAGCACAAAATATGAGAGAAATGAGACATTCTTTCCTCTGAACCGTCATGTGAAAAGACGTCCATTTCTGATGATGGTGGAACAACTGGATCAGCTGTCAGTCACCTTTAAAAGCAACTTTTGATTTTGTTTCTATCTACAAATATATGCACTGTCCAAATATTAACAAAGACACAGATACCAGCAGCGGTGTTACATGTTCTCTCTTAAACTGTTTATATTACATTATGTTTATATTATATTACACTACATAACTGCAGGACACAGACAGAAGAGTGTGAAAACAACCGGAATCTGTGCACACATGGGCTTTCAACACAGTGAGGAGCAAATTCCTCACATAAACAAAAACCTGCATTCTGTATTTATACTGTGTACAGATCAGTCCTGCTCAGACGCTGAACGCACATGAACCATTTCTACAGGCAGAAGGAATTTTGTTTATTATTATTATTATTTGTATCTGCATTTATTGATACTCCGATTGTTCATGAATTACTTAATAATCCAAGTTATGATTAGAATGTCCTATAAACTGTAGAAATGATATTGTGGACCAAATGTTTTAAGGGATGTAGAAATTATGTAAATATATCTCACATCAAACTATAGTTGCAATGACACACAGAACTACAATTAACACAGATCTTTTTGTTTTAAGAAGATGTGAATCAGAAAACAAATAACGTATACAAAAGCTTGAGAGTGATACAGGAGTTGGTTCTGTTATTTGTCCCAGAATAAACTGCTGTCATTTTGTGAAGCGGTTCAGAGCAGATTTCCAAGAAAGGGTTATGTTGGCCCCACCTTGCTCGTCACAGCAGAAATACCACAGTGGAATAGCCTTCATTAAAGTGGACTGGAACGATTTCTGAGTTGAGGAGCGAGGAACTATCACATTAGGGAACTGGCATGAACCCCATGCATTAGATCCCTCCCGCAGGTCATCCAAAAATCATAGAAATGTAGTTCTGTAGAGAAGTCTTATTTAAAGTTATAATTTGAAAAGAGATCAAGAGCATGTGACTGGCAGTAGTTGGATTGCTGTTGCAGTTTTCATATGAAAACAACATGCATCCACTAGTCTGTCGACAAAAACATCTCTTCTTCATCCTCTTCTCAGTTGGCTCAACAAAACTCAACTGACAAATCAAACTTAAACACAGGTCAATAACAGCTGTGTGATTGGCCACTATGCTGACATTTAAAATTATAATCAGAGAAAGCAAGAGGCATCAAAAGGTCTTACTGCCTCACAGCTGACTATGACTGGGAAGCTACAAACAGCCAGTTTCTCTGCTGAGTGTTAAACTAGTTAAACTTCCTTTCAGTGCCCTCCTGCTCTCGGATGTCACATAAAATGTTTTAATACAGTAGAATTCACCATATAGTTGTTCCCATTGACA
This sequence comes from Scomberomorus guttatus, assembly GCA_038419695.1. NCBI lineage: Eukaryota > Metazoa > Chordata > Actinopteri > Scombriformes > Scombridae > Scomberomorus > Scomberomorus guttatus. Next base: position 1,559,499 of record CM076449.1, read on the forward strand.
TAATTTTCTGTTGCTGTTGTTGTCAGACAACAGAATGAGTATGAAATAGTTTTGAAATGATTTGACTGCAGCTAATAAAAAACTGTATTAGAACAGAATTTTGGAGTATGTGAAGTGAGGATGTTAAGTTCCTGTTTAAGTATTAGCTGGGTGGGGCAGTCTGTGTGGAGTTTGTATGTTCTCCCTGTGCAGAATTCCCTCTGACGCTTCATGTACAGCCCTCTGAGTGGCCAGTAGGGAGAGCTGCTGACTGTGGAATTATCTTAGTGCCACTTGGTAATTGAGAGATCGTCTGCTCTGCTGGTTGCTGCAGGCAGTAAGAGTGGTGAGTAAGAGTAAGAGTGAGGACATTCTGTGTTCGTTTTAATACAGTAGAATTATATCTTTTCTGTTATTTATGCTAAGTTAAGCATGTCATTCTTGTTGTTATATGTTCCAGATATTGACATGGTTAGAGATCATTTTTATGATGTGTGTTCAAGGTAATGTTTCTGCTTTTAATGACTTGTTAAGCTAGCATACTGGCTGAAAAAGTAGTTAGGTGGACATGGGGGAATGCAGCTAACTTTAATGTGACTGATGTTTCATGTATATTGCAGTGCTGTGTTTAAAAGAAAGACATTTGTGGTCATCTTCACACCTTGTTTCCCAAATGTGAAATGTCATCAGATTTATTAATGTGCTAGTGGAGTACATTATTTAGGAATTATTTAGTTATAAATCATATGCCTTTGTGAAACCATGGTTATTTATTAGTGTTTATGTTTTCAGATACCACACCCATATATACTTTGTACCTCACTCCAAGTGCCTAGGTAAAATTTGGGTGTGAGCACCTATTGTTGCAGCTAGATAACCATCAGATTTAGGAGACTCTGATTTAGGAGTTGACACGGAAGCAGATAATAGTTTTGCAGTCTAACATGTACATTTCCAATAATCCCTGTGTCACTGGTTCTGGTCTACAGCGTTCATTACAACAGCAGGTTTTTGCCTTTTTCCCAGAGAAAACAAAGCAAAGTGCTGGTTTCAGTTGGGGGTTTTGAAACTTTTTTTTTTTCTTTTTTTTGTGGAGGTATTTGTGCCTCTGTGTGTATTTCTGACCTTTGACCTGTAGTGGTGGGTCACACACTCTCTCCTGCAGCCCCTTCAACACTTCCTGCAGCTCCCTCTGGAAGTCCTCCACCACCTCCTCTAGCAGCCCCGCCTCCTTAACACCACGCCAGAACGCCACCGAGTCCTCTAGACACACACATACACACATATTGCAAAGAGTACATCACATCACTTCACTCTACTCTATCAGTTAATTCTTTGTAATGGTTCATGTGTGTATGCAGGTTCCTGATCACCTCCGATGGCTGTGACCCACTCTGAAGTTTCCTCTGGCACCTCTGGAAATGGGGCTGCTGCTCCGTTCACTAAACACAAACACAACACTCACAAAACCAGATCACTAGACTTGATGATTTGAATCATCAGTGTTTAGTGGGAAGCCATTTACCCTCAACAGGTGGCACCATATATCAGGAAACCTGCCAGTGTGACCCTAATTCCACCAACAATTTCAGTGATGCATCCTGTGACAGATCCAGGACTGAGATTGGTTGACTAATACCGCGTTTTTCCACAGTGTGATGCCTGAGCTTGTGTGACTTACAATTAGTTGATGATGGGGTGGCAGGAACCAGTTCAGCAGACTGATCACTGCTGATGGACACTTTGGTCCCGACCAGGTCTATCTTGGTGCTACGGCAGGTGTTGGAGCAGACCTTTGTGTGCTGGTAGAAGTCCAGCTCACCTGAGTCCATGATCTTCCTGAGGAATAAAACGTGATGACAGGACTTTAGGAGGCATCAGGATACACTACTTCTGTTTACTGACACCATGTCTGAGGGAACAGTGCCTTCCTAAGGCATATTTGTGAACTGCACATCACCCATTGAAAGAAGGGAAGAGGTGGAATCACATCAGTTTATGGAATTATAATAAATCAGTTGAAATACAAAATAAATTATCTGGATGTTTGTCTCTGCCTCCCAGATGAGCATCCTGTAACATTATGCATCATTATCATCATCACCACCATGTGAAAGGAATATAAAAGATTTTTTAAGGAATCCAATTCAGTTGCACCCATGTAATCAGCCTAAATCACAAGGTGGTGATAAAAGAGAGAGGAATGTCCTGCCTCACAATCAGCCTGATGCCTTCCTTAATTCACACAGCATCTGGCATGTAGTGGACTACAATCCATTTGCCTGGCGAGAACACTCCATGAAGACAGTGAGACAAGGAGGAGTCAGAGGTGGAAACCCTAACAGAAGAAAGTCATGCGAAGAATCTCTTTTAGCTGACATTTGGCCTTTTAAACAATGCCTCTTATGCCCTGAAACTAACATATAGGGCATAAGATGGTGTGTGAAACCACACAAAGGAAAATCATTTTAAATATTAAAACATTGTATTACTTCAACCAAAAAAATATCCCCATATAAGGAGGAAAATGTTTATATGTAGCTATATGATGATAAAATATGTAGATGATGCCAAGACAAATATAAATAATGCCTATTTTAAAAAGAAAACAGCATTTGATTTATAAACCTGACCCCAACCGGTGCAATTGAACTACCATTCATTTGTGTGATATATACACACACATATATATATATATATATATATATATATATGTGTGTGTATATATCACACAAGTCAGGCAAAGAATCTCTTTTAGCTGACATATATATATATATATACACATACACACACACACATATATACATATACACACACATTATATATATATATATATATATATATACATATATATACACACACACACACACACACACACAAATACACATAATTTGAGCGCTTCACTAATCACCACAATAGTTGCAAGGCTCCCAAAATCAAAATCAATCAAGAGATGCTCAACACCAATAAACTGAGGGTTCAAACTTGGAGTTATAAACATGACTTTCCATGAAACAGAAACAGAAACAGAAAATAAACATAGGTTTTGTTAAGTAAATTTTGCATAAAAAAAGAAGGCTGTGGAGTCCAGACCTCAGCATAGTGCCGTTGAGGCGGATGGCTCGTTTCCAGTCCTTCAAAGTGGACTTCCCTGCTAAACACACAAACTCCTTCGGGCTGATGAGCTGCTCGTTGAACTGATCAGAGAGGAAACATAATCACTCATGAGCTGACAATTCACTTAATTCTTAACCTCATCTACATCACCTGAAATATGTTTACGATGATGGTTTCAAAATGACAATGCGTACCTGGACACATTTAACATTGATCCCAGGGCAGACAAACTTCTTCCAGACCAGCGTGGCTTTGGCATCGCCACAGGTGATTGGGTAGAAGACATCAGCTTCCACATCCACCTCCTCAGTTAATTTCACTGCAGAGACAGAGACACCCTCAATCACCCATCCCTTTCAGCTGACCATACAAAGTAAAGCTGTAGAGCACCTTTACATCATTAGGGTTGTAATGAATATGTAGTTTCAACCATAGAGACTGGAAAGACTGCACTCTTTCAAACAGACAGCATTGATGAAATTTCTTCATTTTATTTATTTACAGTTCAGACACTAAGTATTTGGACAGTTTTACATTTTTTGTTCTTCAGGCTCTGTGCTTCATTGAATTTGAAAAAAACAGATACTACATTAAAGTCTCAGCTTTAATTTGAGTAGATCTACATAAATATAGACTGTGTGGGATATAGCCCTTTTAACACATAGTGCCCAAAGTTTAGGGGTTCAAACGTAATTGGAGATTCTTGCTACTAAGTGTTTGTCAGGCAGCTGTATCATTTCAGTTAGTTCATGCACAAAGGAGCTCAGCGTAAAATTATTTGCATGGCAAAGAAAAAGCCCTTCATGACTGCACAGCAAGTCAGGAATGCTCTCCAGGATGAGGCTGGTAAGCCTCAAAAACAGAAAGTTAGGCTGCAGTTCACAAAAACATAGAAAAATGGACTGATGAAACAAAAATCCACCTCTAGCCAAGTGAGGGAAACAGGAAAGTGTGGAGAAAGAAAGGAACAACTGGAACAAATGGAACTGGCACACTGAAGCAACAGGATGAATGCAGAGGTATACAGTACAGGAGCATTCTGTGTGCTTACATTCAGACAAATGCAAAACTCACTGGAGCACATTTCATCATTCAGCAGGACAACCATCCTAAACATACAGCCAAAGCAACCAAAGAACTTTTCAGGGTGAAGAGGTGGAATATCCTCGACTGGCCAATTCAATCACTTCATCTCAGTCAGACTAAGCTGCATTCCACCTGCTGAAGACCAGACAAAAGGAGTCCACAATAGCCAGAGCTGAAGGTGACTGCAGTGAAGGCCTGGGAGAACATCACCAGGGAAGATACAAAGCGTCTGCTGATGTCTATGAGTCCAAGACTTTAGCCACTCATCAACTGCAAGGAATTTTACTCTAAATGTTACATATGATGATTCTGTTTGACTTCATGTGTATCTGTCCAATTACCTTTGAACCTCTAAACTTTGTGCACCATGTGTTAAAAGTGCTATATCTCCCACACAGTTCTTTCTATATTGATATAAATTTGCTCAAATTAAAGCTGAGACTTGGCACTTTAATGTCGTATCCATTATTTTATTTACTGTTGAATGTGCTGAAGCACAGAGCCTGATGAACAACGCATCTGTAACTGTCCAAATACTATAATAATACAATACAATTAAAACTCAACATTACACTCTCCATTGCATTGACTGACATTATACCAGTTTACAGTAAAACAAGACAAAAAGGTGAAAGTTTAACAGTTTGACAAAAGAAAAAAAATGAATGGATGTTCCACTTACTAGCTTGAGTTCCTTTCAAATCATGATTTATTTTGAAAAGCTATTTAAGCTCGTCAGGTTTGAGTTTGGACCATAAATGTTTTCAAGTGGTAATATATGGAGGCCATGTGTGTGAAATTATCATCTACCCAAGCCACTCAATATCTAAAAGGGATAAGAATTTTTATTCTGTTTATTTAGAGCTGCAAAGAAAATTTCCAAATTCTCTGATTCCAGCCTCTCAAATGTGAATATTTTCTGGTTTCTTTTGTCCTCTATGACAGTAAACTGAATAACTTTGGGTTGTGAACTGTTGGCCGAGCAAAACATATATATACACCATTTTCAGACATTTTATGGATCAAACAACTAATCGATTAATTAAAATATATATATATATATAATAATAATAAATATATATATATATATATATATATATATATTATTATCATCATTATATTAATATTGTATTAATCTGTTAATGAAAATAATCATTAGTTGCAGCCATAGTCTTTTTCTTAAATCACATGAAAAAACAAAAACAAACAATATGTTGGTCTGTCTCTTGATGCTTTCTTACTTCCCTAACATATAGGACAGTCAGAATGTAAACTGTGATGTGCGGTTTTCAGTAGATCATGGGACCAAAGTATTGAACAGACAGACTAACATCACCAACCCAAGAGCCTTATTCCTAGAGTGGTTAAATAAGGAAGCCTACAGAATTGTTGATCATCTTGTTTTAATGCCAACTGGTGTATGAGTTCAATGCCACAACATTATATAACACATAGTAAAAGCCTGCAGGCCACATTACCAATGACTGCCTCTTCCTTTGAGAGGGAATCTGTTCTGCTGGCCTCAGCTTCTGCTTCCACTGGAGCTACTGTGAGGACATCTTCCCTGGAAAAACCCACACAGAAACAACAGTGTTTGAGTTTCAGTTTAGCAAAGTGAGCACCAGAACAATCTCCCCAAAACTCAGAGCATGCTGCTGAGCATGAGCACTAACGTTGTGTGTGCAATATGTGCATGTTACCACAAACCCTGGCTGAGGGGTCAGCTCTGCAGTCATCAGCACAGCTTTGTCCTCCTCCACTACTGAGGGGAGGTCCTCGCCTACCGACCCTGGTATGGTAACGATCACAACCTCACTCATTTCTTGCATGCTGACCTCTGATGAAGCCATGGTGGACAGATGGAGCTTCAAAGCAAAAAAAATGGAGCAACAGCAATTAGAAACATGTTGTTATTGTAAATAGTATTCACATAAAACTGCAGAATGTTAAGTAATTGCAAGGAACAGGGTTTCCTGATTATGTTAAGCTTCCAAAACTTGCTAAAACATTAACACATCAAAAGGCAAATGAAAGACACTGGGGAGAGCAGTGAGTAAGAATGTGCAACAAATCTGAATCTAAAGAAAGTATGGTTCTGATTTTTAACTGAAAGTAAGAATAATTAGCTTTAGATAAGCAAATGTTAAAAAAAAAACATTCAACAACACAAAATACATAATTACGGCTAGATAACAAACGGAACTTCAATAATTTCTCAACTCAAACAGTGCATGTTGGGTGATCCCTACTGCAGTCAACAGCCAAAGTATCAAATGGGAAAAGTTTGAATCTTGTTCTAGAAAACGATTCTTCTCTGTATAGTATACATGCCGAAATGTTTATTAATGGTATAGCACACTTGGTAATGTCTTACATTGTCGTAGCTTTAAATATACTTTCTATACATCAACAACAAATTAGGTTTTGAGTGCAGTTTGCTTTACCCTCGTATTTAGCTCGCTAAGACAACAGGGGGCGTGATGGGGCAAACGCAGCTAAAATTAGACATATAAATGTAAATATGTAAGACAATGAATGAATCTTACCTTTTTGGTCTTAACTTTCTTTGACAGTCGTTAGTTAAGCTATTCGATTATTGCTGATGTTGCCTCGTCTTGTGGTGAAAACGTGAGGAAATGTGACTGTTAGCCTGTCAGGATGTCTGCTAGCTAGCTGTTTTAACTAATTTAACTTAGTTATATTGCTGTACACTAGCTAAAAAGTAAACGCAGCTCATACATCATTTGAGGTGACAGGTCTCTTCTTAATATTTATGACACAGCCACCCAGCACTACTCATGGAAAACATCTCATCTTCGTAGGACTACATGGATGTAGCCGTCTCTATCACATCTACGGCGTTCTTCTTCTTCTTCTTCCTGTTTAATGGCGAATTGCCACCATTCGGAGCACTATCGCCACCAACTGTTGAATTATAGTTCTTAAATCCTCATTATTAAACCCGTATTTTGTAGATAAGTGAAGACATGTTTTCAATCCCTTTATGCTCCAGTTCATTCTTTAACCGACGTCTTTGTCTCGCATATTTGGGACAATGAAAAAAGACGTGATACACAGTTTCCATATGACTGCAGTTAGATGCATTCCGATGAGATGTAGAGATGAGTTTAATTTTGTGTGTCCCAGTCTTATTCTGCTGATCAGACACTCTTGTCTCCTGTTTACCCCCTGTGGCCTTCCCTCTCCAACTTCTTGTTGAATCTGATATAAATGCCTTCCTTTAGTATCCCTGTCCCATAGCCTTTGCCACTGTGCCTTAATCCTTCTCCATATACAGGCGTTTGCCTCTATCTTGCTTATTGCTATTGCAATTTCTACTTGGTTTTTACTTAGTCCATTTTTGGCAAGACAATCCAAAACTTCATTTCCTCTGATGCCCCATAAAGGATATCCTGTCTGCATCTTGAAGATGTATGCTTGAGGCTAGCTAGGGCTGCACTTGAGTCTGAGCAAAGCAGTATATGCAAAGGTTTGACTTCCTCTATCCATTGCAGGGCTAACAAGATTGCCATCATTTCAACTGCATATACAGATATATGATCTGTAGTTCTCTTGTTCATGTTGACTTTTAACTCTGGGACATAAAATGCATTACTGGTCTTCCCATTCTCTGGATTTTTTGACCCATCTGTAAATATTTGTATATTGTCCATATCTTTCATGTAGTACAGTGTTCACTTAAGCCTGCAGATTAAATGCTTTTTTAATGAAACGAACATGATCCAAGATTGAGAGATCAATAGATGGTTGAGGCAGTAGCGATGGTGGAATGGCTGGCATCAAAACAGTTTGACTGATAGCCCAATCATTAATTTTCAATTCCTTAGTTATTTCTGATATTATTGTGCCTTTTTGATTTTGCTACTTTCCCAGAACGTATCCATAACCTTTTTAGCAGGGTGTAAATCTTTATGACTTTGTATATTTGCCCAATAGTTGGCCATTAATTGTTTCCTTCTTAACTGTAATGGCATATCCCCAACTTCCACCTGGAGTGCTGACAACGGCGTTGATTTGACTGCCCCACAACACAATCGCAGTGCTTGAGCCTGAATTCTATCCAACTTTATTAAAGATGTTTCTGCTGATCCAAACACAATACACCCGTAGTCTAAAACTGATCTAATTAAAGTTATATATATATATATATATATATATATATATATATATATATATATATATGTGTGTGTGTGTATGTGTGTGTGTGTGTGCGTGTGTGTGTTTTTCATTGCTAGTCTCTCTGCTCCCCAAACAGTGCCTGTCAAGCATCTCATGATATTCATTATTCATTATCATTTATCTTCAATTTTGTCTATATGAGTCTTCCATGTGAGCAATGTATCAAACCATAATCCTAAGAACTTGAAGATTTTCACTTTTCCTAGTCTTTCATTATAAAGTTTCAGGCAAACATCTTCATTAACTTTCTTTCTTGTGAAAAAAACTGATTTTTCTACTGATAACTTAAATCCCCACATCAGTGACCAGTTTTCAACTTCATTAATTGCTTCCTGAACTTTCTTAACAACATACTCTATATTTCTTCCTCTTTTCCAGATTGCCCCATCGTCTGCAAAAAGTGATTTTCCAATATCTGGACTGACCTGTATATGTATATATGTATATATCATTCATTATGATTGAGAATAATATAGGACTAATAACGCTGCCTTGAGGAGTACCATTGTCAACTGAATATTTTTCTGAAAAGGAATTCCCAACTTGAACCCGAATAGACCTACCAAATGGAAAATCCTTTACCCAATTATACATCTTGCCACTAACACCCATTTTACTTTTATTAAAAGACCTTCCTTCCACATCATATCATATGCCTTTTCTATGTAAAAAAAAAAACACGCTACCACCCCTTCTTCTATTTGCTTGAGCTTTCCTAATGTCTGATTGCAGGCAAATTAAAGGGTCCATAGTACTACGCCCTCTTATAAATCCACTCTGACATGGTGTAAATAAATCATTTTTTTCCATATGGTATGTTAATCTGTCCGTTATCATCTTCTCCATGATCTTGCAAATATGTAATTATTTGGGCAGGTAGCATCTTTCCCAGGTTTTTTGATTGGAATAATAACTGCTTCCTTCCACACTACTGGAAGCTTGCCTTATCTCCATTATATAGTTCTAGTAGTTTCTCCAGTGCAAACTCACTTAGATTATCTATCATAGCATATGCTGTCTTTACCAGGAGCCATACTTTTACATTTACTCAGGGCCCTTCTGAGCTCATAAATAGTGAATGGTACATCCATAGTACTCTGGGTAGCATTTCTTTCCTCATATACATTAGGAAATTTACTTAGCGTTTGTTGTCTCCTGATCTTGCCTTCTTCTGATAAATTATCTGAACTGTGGACTTTAACAAAGGTCTTGGCTAACATTTCTGCCGTTTCCAGAATTCACACATGCAACTTCTGTTTCTTTCTGTAACACCGTGTAGATGTTTATCCTGATTTATTCCCAACATCCATTTTATCATTACCCAAACTTTATCTAATGGAGTTGATCTTCCTATGCTTGAACAAAATCCTCTCCAGTATGATCTTTTTGCTCCTTTGATAGTTTTCCTAGCTACTGCTTGAGCCTTTTTATATTCTAATAAATTCTGCATTGAATGGTTCTTTTTTAATTCTCTAAAATTCCTGTTTCTTTGTTTAATTGCCTCCGAGCACTCTTTATTCCACCATGGCACCATCTTAACTTTCTTTTTACTCATACTTTTCCCAATAGTTTGCGATGCTCCCTTCATTATGGCTTCAACAATGTCTCCATTTATTTCATCTACTTGTCCTGACAGTTACCTTACTAAACTCTAGATCACAAACATTTTTAAATTTCCCCCAGTCCACTTTATCAAGTTTCCATCTTATGACCCCATCTAGCTGAACAGTATTATTTATATCCAACTTAATTGCAATTGGATAGTGATCGCTGCCAATAACATTATCACCTCCCACTTACTAATACCAGCTAACTCACTAAAGACCAAGGTAAGGTCAATAACTGATTCAACTCCATTGGTGAAATTGACCCTAGTGCCTTGCCCATTATTCAAGCACACCAATCATTTTGTTTCCATTAATTCCTCTATAACCTGTCCATTATAGTCTGTTGCCTTACCTCCCCATAATGTATTGTCTTCTACAGTGTTGATCAGTCTTCTTCTAATAAATTTCCAGCAGGCTGTACACTAAAAAGCGTAATGCTGCCCTCCACAGACAAGAGTTTGTCTTTGTATCCTATATTTTTAAATACAGGCCAGTTGCTCTACCAATATGTTGAAAAGTCATTTCAAATGCAAAAATAAACTTGAAAGAGAAAGCCGAAAGACCCAGATCTGACAGCTCCCTGAATAACTGTTGCCTTTCACGTCTGTATTTGTTACATGAGAACATGTTGGACTGTTTCCAAATCTCCACACTGACACAGACCGTCTGGATGTTTGCCGATGACTTTCAAATACCAGGCTAGACCACAATGCCCCAGTCTCAGTCTAGTTAGAACAATATCATCTTTTCTTCCAGAGTTTATCATCCACCTCTAACTTTTAACAGATGACTGCAGAGAGAAATAATGCCTATCCCTTCATTCTTCTGTCCATTCTTTTTGCCACTGAAGCTCTATTTTTTCTTTACAAATGCTAAATCATTCACATTTTTCAACTGAACCTTCAAATCAATAGTTTCCATTAACAGCGATTCCTTAGCCAATTTGTCAGAGATTTCATTTCCCTCAACCCCTGAGTGCCCAGGTATCCACAAAAAGCCTACGTGGCAGCCCATATTCTCAATTCTAAACAAGCAATACAAAATCTCCAGGAGTAGATGTCCCATCTCTCAAAGCCAATAAGGCAGCCGCAGAATCCAAGCAGATGATACTTTTAGGGGGTTTGACCAGCTCTATCCCCCACATGGCCCAAAAAATTGCCAGTAGCTCAGCAGAAAAAACAGAGATATTTCAATGCTCTACTGGATCTGAAGATTAGCTACATACATCCCAAACCCAGTTTTCCCAGAGACTGGGTCCTAAGATCCATCAGTAAAAATCTGCATATACTCTTTCTTAAATTGATTTAAATACTTGTAAACATGACTACATGGAAAATTTCTATTCTGACCAAGCAAAGGTAGATATACCTCAGGTTCAGGGAAAACCAGAAAGGAACAGGAGACCAAAGGGACCCAATCACACTGTCTTGCTCAAGCCCAATGTTTACTGCAAGTTGTTTTATGAGGTGAAGACATTTTGACTTCTTCTCCTTACCTATAACCTCCCAAACATCCTCCAAAAGACATTTTGCTGCAGAGCTGTATTTAAGGCCACTTAACTTAACCCAATAGTGGAGCCCCAGTTTGTTTGTCGTGGTTCTTAAAGGTAATTCCCCCATTTCAACAAGTAAAGCCGGAATAGGTGTTCTAAAATCTCCACATCAGATTCTTAGGGCCTTTGCCTGGACCTGATCCAGTTTGCTAAGAATAGAATTAGCAGCTGACCCAAACACAACACACCCATAATCTAAAGTGGATCTTATCATGGCTTGATAAATCATAAGCAAGGTGTCTCTCTCAGCCCCCCAATCACCTCCAGCTAAACTATGGAGAATGTTGTTTACTTTCTCACATTTACAAATTATTTTATCTATATGAGTTTTCCATGTTAGTTTTTCATCCATCCACACAACCAGAAATTTGAAGACCTTGATTCTTTCTAAGGGACACTCATACATGGAAAGATTTAAAGCAGGAATTTTCCTCTTGAAACCAAAGATCATGAATTTACTTTTAGATGTGGAAATCCTAAATGCCCACTTATCTGCCCACTGCACAACCTGGTTCAAGGCTTTTTGAGTTTTACAGATGACCAATATTTTTCCCTCTCCTCCAGATGGTGCCATCATCCGTTAATAAAGATTACCCAAAAGCTTGGTGGACCTTGAAATATAGCATTTATCATTACATTGTAGAGGACTAGACTAATGACTGAGCCTTGAAGCATACCATTTTCAATGTCAACAGTTTCAGAAAAAACTCCCCCAACTCTCACCTGAATAACTAATAATAATAATTGAGGAAATCCTTTATCCAATAAAACATTCTGCTATTAATATCTGCATCATGGAGTTTAATAAGCAAAGTTGACTGAGTGCTATTGACTTCCCCTAAGCCTACTGCTGTACCTTACTCAAACTTGTCCCATTCAGCTCTGGCAAAATCAAATCTTTTAACTCTGTCCCCAGGATCTATAATTAGCAACCTTCCAAACTGGCTCAGAACAGGAAACTACCCATTGAGTCTTTTCCCAGGACATTCCATTCCCTGACTCTTGCTAAGGCTGGAAAAGCAAGTGTCAAATCCAAAGACATTTTACATGAATTAATTTCAAATTGAGTTGGTCTGCCGTTATTCATAATTACTAGATTGCCATTATCTAAGAGTTCCTCAATCACAGCACCATTTACATCTCTTTCCTGACTTCCCCAAAAAGGGGTTATGAGCAATAAAATCACCTACCCAGATGACAGGGGAGCCAGTCTTACTTACTATATCCTCAAGCTCGGACAAAATTAGAGGCTTACATGTTGATACAAGTTGAAATTTATTTTGTCCTGAGAACTCCACACTTCAACTATTAAGCATTCAAAAGATACCTCACACTCACAAGTTTTATATTGAACCCCTGATTTGATAAAAGTAGCACACCCACCATCTGGCCTATCAGGTCTATCAGTGCACAGACATGCATATCCTGGAATGACAAAATCAAGACAAAGTTTTAGCCATGTTTCCTCAATACATAAAAAGTCAGGTTTAATCTGACAATCCCAAATTAATTTCTTAAATTCCTGTTCATTGGCAATAAGACTTCTTGCATTCCATTTAAAGATGCAGATCAGCAGAAAAAATTCAAACATCAATATCCTCAACGAAGTCAATCCCTACTCCTCCCTCCATCTCACCCCCTCCCAGTGTGGTTTATTGTTGCTTGCCTTGCCCTCATAAACTCATGCAGTGACTGGAGAGAATAATCCTTTAAACCCAAGAACCTGACTGCTACCATATGTCCATATCTTTGGCATTTAAATCAACATAATAGAGGCCTTTTATAGTTCCTTACTTGAAATGATCAGACATCCTATGAACACCCTTACTGGGAGTACATTTCCATTAAAAGTTAGCAAAACTGGGGCATTGGGATTTCCACCTTCCCAGGCTTTAAACCACTTGTTATAACAATTCATATTTAGGACCCAAATGCACACACAGACCAGGAGACACAGGAATGGTTAAGTGCAGTTTATTGATGATTGAGTTGAAGATGGATCTGATAAATTAGCTGAGTGTTCCTTGGTTTTGGATATGGCAAAGGGGCTGGGAATGGCAGTGCAGGACAAAGGACTAAAGCAGACAGAGGGGCTCACGGCAAGGCAGAGCAAACAGGAGATCCACAATCCGAACTGGCAAACGGCAGGTGAGGACGAGGCTGACGTGGCAGGTGTACTGGGAGCTGGAGTAGTGAACCTGATGCACAGGCAAAAAAACAAAAATAAATTAGCAGCATTCAGGAGATCAGAAAAGCAAAACACATAGCTTACAAGAAGCTTGGCCGTAGCATCTGTACCACATTGGTGACTGAACAATCTAGTAGAGTCTGGAGGGATGAACTGAGGCTTTATACTGCTAGCTTGTAGACTTGATTAGTAGATCAGCAAAACTGCAGGTGTTCAGGTTGAACGGGAGAGGGAAACCGGGAGGCTACGCCTAAGCATACGCCCTCACACACAAACACAGAGAGAGACAGACTGGGGACAAACATGAAAGGGAAGGGAAAACTGTGGGAAAAACACAACTGTCCTCCTAACACTGCTTTACATCATTTACTTCCCCTCCCTTAATATTTTCCTTAATTTCTCTGTCTATCATGTCAGCACAAACACCATAAATGACACCTTTGACCACATTTTTCTTTTCTGGGGATGCTACTTGGACTTTTTTCCTTCCTATCTTCCCCATTTTCTTTACTCTTCCTAGTTGATCCACAATTACAAATCAAGCACCCTGTTATGAAGAATCCGTGCATCTAGCCCCTCACTAACACACTTTAAGAATTAGCCACTTTAACGAGTTCACAGCTCTAAACCCTCGTGTACTCTGGTCTCTCAGTTTGAAAATTTAACTCTATATTCCTCCACAACCTGGGCTATTTTCAAGATACAGTTTCCCTCTATTACAGCCCTGGCGCTGTGGGTACTTGTATGTGTCTTTTTCTTTTTTTCATTCTAGGAGCACCCTCCCCCTGTGATTGCTGAGTGAGCACACCTGTGCTCACTCATCAGATCACCTGCCATCAAAAGCCTGAGGAGAGGTTCATTCTGGGCAGTGTGCCATTTGACAGCTTTGCTGTTGAGTGTCAACCACGTGTGTGGTTCTAGTAGCGATTGGTAAGATTACTCCTTACTTGTAGGGAGGGTGAATTCGATTCCTGGCCTTGCTTTATGTAACATTGTTTGTGTCTCGTAGGTTGACTGGCCTCTCTGAGGCCTGTGCTTGGTTGAAGATATTATATTTTTGTTCATTTATATTGTACAATAAATTCTCTTATAGTCACACATCTCAGTTTCCCACTCCTCCTTCTTATCTGGGTAATTTTTTATTGTTACTCGCCTCATCCCCTAGACCTTTTCCTATTGACAAGAATCATCGCTGATTGGACAGACGCTCTGTCTTTTTAACAGAAAGAAAAGACACTATATGCCTTCATTTGGAGTCCGTGTACCCTCCATCCAAAGCTGTGTTGTCAATAGGAGTCTTGTCAATAGGAGAGCGTCCAATCAGCGACAATCCTTGTCTATAGCAGGTGCCTACCTTTTCTGGTAGAAGTTAATGTTGTGTTTTCTGATTTTGTGGTTGTGGTTTCTGTTTTGCTGTTGTGATATCCAAATTGTTATGTTTTCTCTTTTAATTTGCTTTGCAATTTACCGTTGTTTTGTGATTTGTTATTGTGTTTTCCTATTTGTCGTTGTGATTTTCACTTCGCGGCCACCGTAGATTTGCACAAACTCAGGCAATTCGGGTTGAGTTGGCCAATGTTGTGAATGGGAGCACTTTGAATGAACGCTGTAAATGGTTTACACTGTGGAACTGCTAAAAATCCAGTAGTTGGCGGTAATGCACCCGAAAGCTGTTTGCCAACCACCAATAAACAACAAAAGAAGAATATATGCTCAGCGTCGTCGCACACGAGCTGCTGTGAGGAGAATGGCGTCATGTAGAAACTAATACTACAGTGTTATTATGATAGTTACTTTTCGACACGTTAACATATCCGGACTCTTGAAGTGCACGTGAAGAGGCTTGTTGACGTACTGGAAGTTAAAATGGCAGTCTCTGCCTGGTCAGAAGACATACTCCAGCTCCTCCGCCGGATGAATAACTTTTATTCACCAGGTAGACGCGAGACATTGTGTGAATGTGTAGCCATGATTGGCTTAAATATTGTTTTGTACAGTAACCAGTCACCAACTGTTCCCCTCAGGCTCCGGTCGTGAAAACTGCTTTCGGTTTAAGATCGACGGAACACAAGTTGGCTGGATCCCTCCTCATGTAGCGTCGCTGTTGACGCGGTATCCAGAGGTGTTCAGTCTGCCGCAGGGTGGCGCGGTATCCCTACATCCCAGGCTGGACTCTGATGGGAAGAGATCTGAGGCTGTGGACGCTGTCCTGACATCTCTGAGAAAAGAGGGCTCACTGAGCTGCCTGAAAGGATGGAGAGATGAGGTGAGACAGGACGCACCCACACACGCACTGATATTATGGAATTTGACTTAGTATGATGTTGTATGGCATTGGATCATGGTTGGTTCCATCTATGATTTTGCCTGGCTGATAATCCAGTCTTGCATTACTGATATGGCATCTGATTTTGGATCTCTTCGATACTGATTCAGAGGAGGAAACCTGGAAAATGGATATCTTGGTTTCCATAAACTTGTTTTACATGTAAAGGACAGGTTCACAATCATTCAAGTTTGTCTTAAAGGACCAGTGTGTAGGATTTGGCATATAGCAGTGAGGTTGCAGATTGTAACCAAATGAATACCCCTCCCCTCACCTTCCCCTTCCAAGCGTGTAGAAGAACCTACGATGGCCGTGAAACTTGCGAAAAACACAAAATGCCCTCTCGAAAGCTCGTGTTTGGTTTGTCCATTCTGGGCTACTGTAGAAACACAGCGGTGCAACATGGCGGGCTCCGTGGAAGAGGACCAGTTCCCTCTGTAGATGTAAAGGGCTCATTTTAAACTAAGGAAAATACACAGTGATTCTTATTTTCATGGGATTATACACTAATTAAACATTTTATTCCATTTCTGCCAATAGAGCTCTCTAAATCCTATACACTGGTCCTTTAAAACAACAGTTAGGGGCCCAAATGAACATAGAAACATGTTTTTCTTGCTGTAATCTTTCCTCCTGTTCATACTGACCATTAGAAGATCCCTTCATAATGCACTTACAATGTAAGTGATGAGGGACAAAATCCACAGTCTTGTATTTAAAAGTTTATCTGAAGCTAATATGAAGCTTCAGTGTCCAAATGAGTCAAATCAAGTAGATATCTTTCAACATTACAGTCTTTTTAGTGCCAAAGTCCCTGTTTTTGTTACTATACTTCCATCACAGCTCAACAGATAAACACTGTCTGAGGAAACACAAAGAGGGAATTTGATGTTAAAAAGACTGTAAATGTGGCAGATATCCACTTGATATGACTAACTCAGACTGCTGAGGCCTCATATAAGCTTCACATCAACTTTTAAATGCATTTTTGCACTAAATGACTGTGTGGACACACTGTGGATTTTGTCCCCCATCACTTCCATTAAAAGCACATTTGAAGGGGATCTTTTAATAGCCAGTGTGAACAGGAGGAATGATTACAGTGAGGAAAACCTCTTTCACTGTTCATATGGACACCTGACTGTTGTTTTAAGATGCACTTGAAAAATTGTGAACCATCAAGGACAGCCTTTAATGGTCCCCAGTGGATGAAAGGATTTTGCTGACCTCCTGACCTTTTCTTTAGCCTCACCATCCGGCCAGAATTTCCCTTTGGCTTTGGCCCATGGCAGGGCATTTTTATAACCAGCCAGGTTTTAAACTTATATAGGTCTTAGGCTTATACTTATAATCTACATCTTTGTACTAGTGAAACATTGTCGAAATCTAATGGGGGCCAAGGATGAACTCTTTTCATTTTGGACACGCCATGAGCTTTTGTTATGCAAAAACAACATCAAATTATTAACTTGTATACATGTTACTGTAAACTAATGGCTGAAATTCCATTAAATTTGCCAGACAGAAATCTCTCTGAATCCAAATCATGCATTGTGTGACAATTGCTAGTGATGGATTCTGTGCAGACGCGGCTCACCTCGAACACGCATATTGTGATGTGGTTTTAAAGCTGTCCGATTAGCATCAGCATTCAGTCACTTACAGCTTTCCAATAAAGGGGTGTTATGGACCAGTGGACCCCTCGAGGATTCCTCCTCGACCCTCGCTCCTCAGAGTAGAAATAAGGGAATTGGAACTTCATGATTGCAGGTTGGAAGATTTCTTAGTCAAGCCAAGAACAATCTAATAAGGGAATTGGGATGTACGCATTCTCTTGCATCTAATACGGTGGATTGAAAAATTGCATCCTAATACCTGGATTCACCCTACACATTCACACGGACACCACATGACTCACAGTAAATCTGAAGTATTCTCATCTTTCAGAAGTACAGCGTGATGCAGAAATTCTCAGACCCTCCTTTGATGTGGATGGAAAGAGCAGCTACGAGTAAGTGTGGGCACACAGTAACAGGTTGATGTAAACGTTTATCAATATTAGTGTCCTGTGAGCTAACTGTGATGCTACTGAACAGGTCTTTTTGGGGTGAGGCGATATGGAGTCCATGTTAACGGCTACACTGTTAGTGAAAGTGGGGAAGTCAGCATGTGGCTGGCAAGACGCTCCCCCACAAAGCAGACCTATCCTGGACTACTGGACAATGTGGTGAGTACAACCTGTGACACTGTCAAGACATGCTGCCATAGAAGTTACTGTAAAGAGTTATTATATATGAATTAAATGAGTAACACAACATTTTAAATTCAACATTTTGAATGATATCAAGTATATAAGTGTTATATATATATATGTGTGTGTGTGTGTGCTGTAAATGCACTTGAAGCACTGCTTGTTGAATGGCTGATGAGAGGTCTACAAAGGAATCAAGGAGGGCTGATGTGTTGTATCTCTGAAGGCAGCAGGTGGTCTGGCTGCTGGTGTTGGCATCAAACACACACTGGTCAAAGAATGTCAGGAAGAAGCATGCATCTCAGCAGCCCTTGCTGAGAAGGCTCATCCTGTAACCACAGTAAGGTAAGCTTGATACCACCACTCATAGAAAACTCTTTTCTCATGTGCAGAGCCAAACAAAGAATAAATGGATCTACTAACAAGTTTTGTGTGTGTGTATCCAAAGCCAATCCAATGTGAAAAAATGATAAAAACATGCCAATAAGCCACACCGCTGCATCGGGAAGATTTAGAAAACAAAATGAAACTTTGTACAAATTTGTACAAGCACTTACAGCTTTGTACAAGCAAATACAGATGTATTCACTATTTTGTAAGGTTTATTCTTTTATTTTGATATTTGTAATATTTTTGATGTATTGTTTTTGAGGTATGGCCTTTGTATTCATGGTCTTTGTGATTTACTTTATTGAATTGGTAATTGCTTTGAGATGTTTATCACCTTGGGCAGGTTGGATGGTTAACCACACATGTCATCATAGAGCTTGTCAGCCTATTGGTGTGCATGGATGTATAAATATGAGTGAGTTATCCATTTTTACAAACATTTTGACACAGCAAAAAACGGAGTAGGATCGAAATGTTGTCCCGATTAAATTTTGTGGCTTCTTTTATTGCCACACAATACCAGAAGGTTCGTCCAGCATGTCAAGGGCAACACACACAGGCAGCATGTGATGCTCTCCCTATTCATTCCCCAGATCAACACATCCTGTACCTTTTTGTAACAACAGCACATTCATATTTATAAACTGATGGATGCATATTTATAAACTGATGTTGGCCTGACCATCGGGTGCAACTTGGGGGATGTGGATGAGAGGAGCCAGGGATTGAACCGCCAACCCTGCGATTAGTGACAACCCTCTCTGCCTGCTAAGCCACAGATGCCCCCGTAAATACAGCAAGCCCACAGAATTATCATATATTCAACAATGAAAGGTGGACCATCCCACCATCACTCATGTTACAGTAAATGAAGTAAAATGAAGTAAATGAAAGAATGTGAACACAGTCACTTTAGAGAATGTAATTAAAGCATGATACAGCCTGATCATGTGTAATAACTTCTGTTGTGATTTGGCGCTATATAAATTGAATTGAAAAAACATGTGTCTGGCATTGTGGTGGTGATATCAGTGGTTGAAATCTGACGCTCCACTATAAATCCAAACCTCAACCTCTTAACCCCTTGCGTCAAGCATAAATCCTGCTTTAGTCTCCAGACCCTCTTGAGGGCTACACAGTTTTGGTCTCTAAGGCAGGACTGGACGAGATCTTCATGTTCTCTGAAGGACCACTTTATGGCCCGGTTCCTTCAGAGTTCTGCAGGAAGTTTGCCTTTGATATTACAAAAAACAAGTAAAAATCAAGCCTCTTTTGATTCCTTAACTAACCACTTCAATACATTTTATAGCTACACTTACGAGGATAAAGAGGGGGTGTTTGCAGAAAGCCAGTTTGTCTTTGATTTGGAACTTCCCCTCCAGTTCAAGCCCAGAGTAGGTGATGGAGAGGTGCAAGACTTTTACCTCCTGCCCATAGATAAGGTTAGTATTTTTGTCATATTCTCAATAGTATTCCCTTGAAATGACTATATACTGAGGGGTGATGTTAGAAGAACAGAGATTTAGGTTTCAAGAAAATACAATCTGAGTATGTTCTAATCTCTGTCTTGGTTTCAGGTGAAGGAACTACTGGCTACTGATGACTTCAAACCCAACTCTGCCATGGTGGCCTTGGATTTCCTCATTAGACACTCATTTATTGAGCCTGATAGAGGTTTGTGCCCATCTACAAAATGTTAAGAGAAATTATCATATCTGTTGACTTTTTAAAATTTCTTAAAGGTCCCCTCCAGAAATGGATAAAGACATATTCATAATACTCAGCTTGAGACAATCATATCTGATAGTTTTTCCAGGGGACGAAGTATAATTACAATGGCATCTCCTCCTCCCTAATTAAAAATTCCAGAATCTATGAATATGCAAATATTTTTCATTTTAAAACTTTAACTGCTGGACACAAGATATCTCCTACTTCACTTTAAAGTCCATTCTCAGTGTTTGTGCACTGGAGGCTTCAAGTTTCCACATCACACTTGTGTAAATTGCATACTGGACCACAATTGGCTTTCAAACTAGTTGTGATGTCACAAATTATGCTTGTTGACCCACCCCTAAAAATATGATTTTCAGTGAGCACACAGGAACTTTCCCACTTTCAGCAGATGAATGTGAAAACAAAATCTGCACATATATCATTTTTAAAGAAACTCTTCATCATATGCTTTTCTTTTCAGGCCTTACCAGGAGTTTGTGATGGGACTTCATCAGACATTATAGAATGAAGATGAAGACTGAACCACCCAGACACCAAATGCTGTGTGTTACATTGTTGTTTACATGTATCCCAGGCAGATGTTAGCCTTGCAGAAGCCAACTTAAGGAGCTCAGAACTTTCATCAGTCAGTGGACTGTGGGGTTTGGTTTTTATGATAACTGAATTCAGCCTTGCTTTGGGAGTGATGCTGTCACCTGCAAATTACTTACAGGGCTGGTTCTGACCATGTCTATGGACAGTTGATCAGTGTGCAATTGAAATATCAACAGAGTTAGTACTATATACACAAACTGAGATATAACTGAAACTAATGTCTATGGGATTGTTTATAAAATGTAACTCAAAGTATAACAGCTATTTATAGCTAATCAAGTAAAGTCATAGCTCACATCCACATTCCCATTTGTAGCTCATTGTGTGCAAGTTTTTTAAATGCAGGAGACAGTATAAAATTAGGCATGTACTGATATATGAATGCTATATGTAGCATGAATGGTTTAAATAGTGACAACTGTATTAATTCAGCATTGTAACATTTTGTAGTATTTAGAATGTTAATGATTTAGTAATTTAGTAATAATGTTTAAAGATCCTCTCCAGACATGTTTTGTGACATCTAAAGAATTCTTTAAATGACATTTGCTCTTCTCCCTCATTAAACAATTCAGAATCTATGAATATGTAAAGATTTTAAATTTTAAAAGTTTTCCAGCTGGAAACAAGATGTCTCCTACTTCACTGTAAAGTTCTCAGTGTTTGTGCACTGGAGGCTTCAAGTTTCCACATCACACTCATGTAAGTTGAAAACGACCACGATTGGCTCCAAACTAGTTGTGATGTCACAAATCATGTTCTTTTGTGCAAAATATTTCACTCTAAGATGAGCACAGAGAAACTTTCCTCCTTCAGTAGATGAATGTGAAAACAAACTGCACATCATTCTGCACAGAGAACAACATCCAACTGAAGTTTAAAAAAGGAAAACAAAATACATTTTTGATTGGAAGTGGACTTTAACATGATATCATTACATACACATACCCTAAAAACAAGAATGAATCTCCATGCTTAGGTTATAATCTTATTTTAGGATGATTGAATCTTACATTTTCTTATCCAAGACATCTTGTTAAGCAGCATTTACATTACATACTGTAATTAAACTTGTTTAAAGGTGACTGGTCTTGATTTTTTCCATAGGAAGACATTTCTTCTATTTTCCAGCTTGAGATGACAAGAAACAGGACTGCAAAATTGATTGTGTGATGTCACACTATCAGAATCAGACCAGTTTCAGATTAGAGGAGTAGTTTAAGAAGTTTAATTCATGAGTAGTCATACTCAGTCTAAAACAGTTGTTTTGGGAGGCAGCTTTGTCAAGTCTGAGAAAATAACCCAGATGATACCACCAGTGTTATTTCAGCCTGGGCTTGGAGAGCACACAAGCATGAGAGACCCAAGTTCCTCTCGTCTCTGCTGGCATGGTTGTGGACAAGTGGGAACTTTGATTCATATGCTGTGGCACTGCCCTGCAGTCAAGTCCTTTTGGACAGAAGTGTTTCATTCGATTTCAGTAATAATGAATATAAATCTCTCCTTGTCCTGTTTGCTTACCTTGCAAGGCAGCTGGATTCGTGAGATCACGCAAGGTTCTGTGTAATAAACCATCTGGCGCGTCAGGTTAATTGTTTGCTTGCTAGTGTGTAGGACTGCACAGCTAAGGTTAAAAAAAAAAGAAGAAGAGGAAATTACTAGGCCTATATACTACATACTAGCCTTTTTGGCTGCTAAAAGAATGGTTTTGTTAAATTGGAAGATTCATAAGCCAAAATGTCTCTCAATAGAAAAATGGTTATTTAAATTTTTTAATCTTTTAGGTATGGAACGAGTAGCTGATATGTTCAGCGATACTGAATACAATTCTGGAATGAATTTGGATCAAGTTTGGAAATGTGTTTCAGCATTGCTTATCTGCAATTAATACAGACCAGTGCGGCGCCGTTCAGAACGGGCTTCCGGGATTACTGCTTCAATGTATAGATGTGAGGTGTGAATGAGTATACCAACACCATGAAAGAAACCGACATTCTATAATACACAGATGTTATAAATAATAAGTACGTCACATTTCAAGTATAATGAGGACTGCTTTTTAAAATAAAATACATAACAGCTTTTGAAAAAATGTGCATCTTAAAATTAAGTGGATCGATCATATTGGGTTCTTAGATCGTGTACTTTCTGTGGCTTCTGTTCGGATTTGAGTGGTCTGCTCAAAAGATGTGTACTTTGTCTCTCAGTGGCGAACATATGAGACATACTGGTTTTGAACTGTCCGTGGGAAGTAAGGCCCTATTCACACCAAATCACGCATTGCGGCACCTTTCCGCAGGGTTGTGGGCGTGTTTATTTGAAACAATCAGAAAATAATGTTTTATTTCTCTGATTTGCCGGCTTTCTTGCTACCGCCGCTCACTCTCTTCATTCACTCTCTAGCTCACTCGACCACCGCTGCTCTCTCTCTCATGCTCTCCACTCGCTTGAGATCTCTGTTTATTTTTCTCTCGTCTTTTTTAAAATGAGTCGGGAAGACGAGAGTAAAGCGTACTTTACTTTTAACGTTATCAAACGCAGATATGCCTCCTCTCGTTCTAATGTCTTTGGGTGCATCCCAAAGTCTCTTAAATTGCATCCACGTTTCCCTCACTTGCGTCTTTTCTTTGCGTTTTAGTTCCGTGGATGCATGGAGGGACGCAAGGAAACCAAGCGAGGAGAGAGGAAACGAGGAAATATGTTTTTAGAGACATGAGACGTGCTTTCCTCTGAAGCCTCACGTAAAGCGACATCCGTTTCTGATGACGGCAGCAGCTGATCACAGCTGGATCAGCTGTCAGTCGGCTGTCAGAAACAGCTGTAGCGACTTTTGATGGTTTGTGTCTGCACACGTGCACTGTGCTCACACTATTAAAGGCACACAGTTATCACTGCCAGAGCAGCAGTGTTCTCTCTCTGCAGTCTGTTACCTGTTCAACAAACACCTGCACATAAATAAAAACCCTCATTCTGTATTTATACTGTGTACTGTGTCCTGCTCAGAGGCACATCAACCATTTCTACTGGCAGAATGTGTTTATATTATTTATTAATTATTTGCGTCTGTATTTATTGATATTCTGATTGTGAGTTCATTATTTAATGACCCAGAATAGGGTTAGAGTGTCTTTTGAACGCTGGAAATGATTAGGTGAAATGTTTCAGGGAAAATGGAGCTTATGTAACTCGACACTCAGGAATTTTCAGCCTCATGTGACTGAATGGAAATGATGATAAATGATGTAAAATATGTGTTTAAAGTGTTTCTTGCTGACTCCCTGACTTTAATTTTATACATAATAAAAGTTAATGGGGGAAATAACAGATCACGAAAAGAAAAATCTTTCTAATGAATGAAGATCAAATAAGGGAATTGGGGTGTAGCCCCTTGTTAATAACTCGATTTGAAAGTATCATACATTCTTAATGAGCTTGTTCAAGCTCTCATCAAAGCTATATGAGTATGGCTGCACAATTTCACCACATTCTACATCTCTGCTGTGTCATTTTACACACACTTCACACATATTTGGTATCTTTGAAAAACTTTGGGATTTAAGTAAGAATTTAAAAACACTTGTGTGGCTGGCTGAATAGAATCTGTAGAGGTCAAAACTCCAGCAAAATTGTTGTATATAGAACAACTTTACTGTTAGACCAACGCATTTCGGCTTGTGGCCTTTATCAGGGTCATCATGAAACACATTACATTTAAATAAGATGGGTATAAAGCGGAAACAAATTCAAAAAGGTAAAAAAAATATAAAAGACGACCAATCATGTACATCCAAACACATATCAGCCAAAGGGGCATCTACAAAGATGGGTTGGGTATGTGGCTTCAGGCCAATCGTTATCCCAGATTGGCAGAGAGGCAAGGGGAGTGTCCAAAAAGGGACATGGTTTGTACAGAAGAGGCCTTAATCCAAAATGTGCCTATTTGACATGGCATACTTTAAAACCACCTATATATATATTATCACATGGACACTGTATCATATAGACATTTTTGTTTAACAGATAATAAAGTCCTTAATGTTAATGGTCTTTCCATTGGTAGGAAGACTTTTTTGGTATATTGGCAATTTATGCAGGCTCCACACTTAAAGTTGCCTTGAAGAGGTTTAGTTGTGAACTTGCTGTTCGGGACTTCAGAATGCTGACATGCCCTAACAACCCTGTCCCTTATGTTTATTCCTCCTTTAAAAGTTACCATAGGTAGATCTTTAAAAGTTTCTTGCAAGGATGGGTCATTTTGAATAATATGCCAATGTTTTAAAATTATATCCTTGATGTTCTTAGTTTTAGGGGTGGATGTAGTGGCTTAGAGATTAGATTTTTTAGCTTGCAGATAAGCCTCTCTGCCCTTTGAATCCACTTTGTTTTCTGCACATACGTACAAGCCAATCTTCTTGGTAATTTCTCTAAATTTGGATATCATCTCTTCTTTACTTTTATCATATTGTTCTGGAACATCGCATATTCTTTTCAATCTAGCGAACTGAAGTGTTGCTGGAGTTTTGACCTCTTTAGACTTTTTTCCCTTCTCTGTGCACCTTGGAAGTAGGTGAAGTTGTGCCAGAAACCCCTACTCTGCTTCTATAGCATCAATCTGTACTCAGTGAGCCACCTGCAGGTGGTGAACAAATGCATGATCTGTAATAACTGAAATGGTGTTAAGCATGTGAAGAGTGACACCAGTGGCACGATTTGGTCATTGTCTGTTACAATTTATTTCCTTTAGAATACATTAAAAAAAGACAACTGGAGGATACATTTGTATACAAAAGAATATTCCTCTTACAAATAACCAATCCTTTAGGAGATGCTTGCATCTTATATTTTATAATTTGACATTTTTTTCAGTGTTTAAATCACACTGAGCTTTTGTTTTAAGATGTGTGCAAATAATACAACGTAAGCCAGTAGAATATCACATGGAGTAAAAAAATAACATAAAACAGAATATTAGCAGGAAAAGAAAAGCTGTCAACATCGAGTGAACTGGCAGAATGGAAACAAGGTAAAATACACTTCCAATAACACCCTGGCATATACGTATACCATAAATTCTCAAATAAAAGCCGGTATTTAAATCATGTGTCTCATATTAAAAACTGCAAATAAAGGCTGGGATAAAAACATTGAGAGGAAGCAGAATTACCTGTATAATAATGTCTCACAAGGTAAATTCAGTATAATGTACATTTTCCCAGCGCTAATTCCATTAGTAAACCAGTCATGCCATTAGGTCATATAACAGTAGTGGATGGAAAACTGCATTAATTTGTATTTTCTTTTGCCAATTTCCTGGAAAATTGGTTCAAATTTGAGCTACATTTGGATGGAAATCTAGCTGTACTCACCACATTGTTCCTGAGTTTCACTTCAACAACAAAAATACTGTTTTCATTCACTAATTATTTCCCATTGCTTCCACTTTGCAGTTTTTTTTCTACCACCATTCAGTTACTGTCACTGAAACGCAATACTTCCTGCAGATGTGTGCAGACAAATTAAAAGCCAAGAATTGTTGTATTTTATTGACAGTAGGTAAAATTATTAAAATCTGAATTGAAATAATTAAAAACAAAAAACAGTGTTTGTGTTAAAATAGAGAAACTCACCGGATTCTGCTATTGCAATGATGGAATGAGTGCTGTGGAAATGTACATGATTAGACTGAATATATCAATACTACAGGTGGAAGAAGTGCTGAGTTCATCAACAGCAAATTAAAACAGGAGCAGATCAGAAAGCAGGGAGGTCTCTACTACGAAACATACACAACAAAATATACTTATAAACACAGGGAAATCAGAAATGAAGTCCAGTCTCTAATATAACCCTGTTTTACATTAAGGCCTGGTCCTCTCTCTCTAAATTAAGGCCTTGACCACTTTTTGAGGATTTACGGTAACTAATAACCAACTGCATACAGTGTGTCTGACAGTCCACATCAATTCAATCACATATAGTTAAGCTGATTGAACTAAATTCTCTTAAGTGTTGCATTCATTAACAAGCCTGTATAAAACATTCAAATACGTTTGCCTCCTTACAATTATTATATATTTATGCTCAAATGCCAATAATCAAATGTTTTGCTTTTTAAATTAATTAAAGTTGTATCAAATACTACAGCTTTTCAAAGAGAAAGGCTAGTCCACATAAAGTGGTGTATGTTTCCACAGGGAAAGCAAAGAATTAAAAAAATGACAGAATGATAGGGCAAAACTGAAAGACAAGCACAGTCACACTGCAAGCCATGGAAGTCAGGCATACATCTGTGGGTGCAGTGACACTCCTGATCTCTTTTGGAGCTGGTGTCAATGACAAACCATTATACTCCATTCAGAGTACTGGAGATATTACTTACATAAACCGCCACACGTTGAAAAGTATGAATGAGATCATGTTCTTTTAATTTTGGATATTATGAATCCTAACCACAGATTACAGTATTTTCATTTGAAAGCTGAAAGTTATAACCTTAAATGTATACACTCCCTTTTTCCATTGTATTTGACCTTCCTTTTCCCCCTTTGGCCTGGTTTCACTTTTCTCTCTCATCTCTATAAGCCCTGTTTAATTTGGCCCACCTGGTGACAAAACAGACAGAGGAGGGATGCTTTTTTCTTGGCCTAGTTTGGTTCCCTCTTCCCTCCCAATCATGTGTGACCTGACACTCTATAGCAGAAGGCAGCCACTCTTCTTGCCTCGTCTCTTGGCCTGCAGCGCTGCCCTGGTGGCCATCTCAAACACCTCCCTCACACCGTCCTTCGTCTTGGCTGAGCACTCCAAGTAACCAAAGGCATTGATCCGGTTAGCCATGTCCCTCCCCTCGTCGGACTTTACTGGTTCCTGTTTGGAAAAACCAATTCATTAAGGATTATCAGACCAACTAATAGAAATCAGCAGATATTTGCAAAAGTATTTACAAAACTGATAGTACTGGAAGTAGTGGAACTCAATACAATACAAACAACTTTATTATTCCCACTAGGGGCAATTTCAGGGTTGCCGCACAAATTTAAGACTTTTTAAGACCTTTTAAATACATACACAAAGAAAATTAATACCATTTCCACAGCAGAGCAAACGCACACGGGTGTAGCACGTGTAACCTTTTTTTTTATTCAAATAAAATGATCAAAAATCAAACGCATATATCACATCTCAGTACAGAGGACCAGAGCTGAAACTCACTGAGTTATTGTTTATGAAATGTCAAACAATAAGACAAATTCCTAAAAAGGTTTCTGGAACCCAAAGTTATGTCTTCAAACTACTTTGACTAACAGTCCAAAAACCCAAAAGAATTCAATACACTATACAGTGACATCAAATCCGCATACTAGAGAAATGGCAAGTTTACTATTTGGTCTTGATTATTTTAATAATCTATTTCCTGTCATTCTACTGACTGTTTCAATAGGGGACATTCTTTACCCCTGGCTGATTACAACCATTGTTTTGAAAAGAGACAATTTCACATTACATGTCTCGTAGCTCAGAAGCCTTTTTCTCAATTTCCTTATCCAAGTTTCCGAACTCCACTCTCTTCTCCTTGCAGCGTCTTCTCAATGTGTTGGAATTTGTAATCAGTTCTGCCATTTTATCCCTGCTGTACTCTCAGCTTTTTCTGCAAAGCTGTCTGCATCTTTTTCATGGGTCTCACATACACTGTGCATGGTTTTTCTTTTCTTCTATAGATCTTCAAGTTCATCTCCAGCCATTTTTGCTTTTACAGACCTGCTCATCCTTTGTCTTTTTCCTTTTTCCCTCATCCAGGTGCATTCTGTATCTGGTCTGTGCAGTTTCACAGTAGTGGCAACTCTTTACTAAGTGGTACCTGGGTCACTGCACTGTACACTCTCATGTGGTCACAGATAAGTCTTTGGGCGACAACTGTGTCTTGATCCATGTTCCATGTTTCCACCTCTTGACTGAGAACCTATGTTCAACTGTGGCTTGGCCATGGGAGAGGATCAGCAGCTTCTTCACAAAGCCCCACAGCTCTGAGGATGAGGTACTCGTGCCAATGCAAAAACTTGTCGTCTCTGGAGTTTGGGTCTGTGGAACTGAAGTTCTTGAAGCTTGCTGCTCTGGCCTCATTGAAGAGGAATGTCACAAACTGCTGTGCAGTCACATCACCTGTATTTAAAAAAGGAAAATATATATTAACTCTTGCTTACACATTGGACCTTATTCTCATGCAAAATACTAACACCATTAAAAAATGTTAAGTGCAAAATTCTAATAAGTCTTTTGGAATCAGTATGCACACTATACTCAAAAGTACTTTAACTTCAATGTGGCATAGTAAATTACCAGCATTTGGACATTGACTATTGTTAATAGGGCTAAAACACACGCACAAACCGAATGAGGCCTTTCATTCTCCGCAAGCACACATCTGGCTCAGAGTACATTCTATTTGGGTCCAGACATGGAGATATTGTAATAAATTCATAAAGAAGCATGTCTCACTAATAAGAAAAGTGAGCGGCCTACCTTCAAGGCAGCTGTG
The DNA here is from genome assembly GCA_038419695.1 of Scomberomorus guttatus. Taxonomy (NCBI): domain Eukaryota; kingdom Metazoa; phylum Chordata; class Actinopteri; order Scombriformes; family Scombridae; genus Scomberomorus; species Scomberomorus guttatus. Next base: position 1,589,059 of record CM076449.1, read on the forward strand.
GCTCCCATTCCAACATCCACCTGCTTTGGACTGATCCATAGTTTCTGGTCTGTCACATCAAGCCTGACAAGCTTTGACAGGGAAATATCAAGGACGTCCAGCTTGATGAAGTGTCTGAGAAGGCTCTGAGAAAAGATTTCCATTGAGTGAGTAATATTGTAATTACAATAAAGTAAAAAAAAAAATACAATAATTATGTACTTGTGTCCTCAGAATCAGAGTCCAGTGTGTGTGGATACATTCATTCAAAGTGTAAGCAATACAGCAGATATGACACACAATAGATCTAACCAACAACTAAATCCAACTGTTTCTTTTTCTTAATACATTTTAAGGTGATGCATACAAGATACAAAGTAAGTGTACATAACATGACTATGAATGAAATAAAAAGGTATATGGCTTAATATATACAGTACAGGCCAAAAGTTTGGACACACCTTCTCATTCAATGCGTTTTCTTTATTTTCATGACTATTTACATTGTAGATTCTCACTGAAGGCATCAAAACTATGAATGAACACATGTGGAGTTATGTACTTAACAAAAAAAGGTGAAATAACTGAAAACATGTTTTATATTTCTTCAAAATAGCCACCCTTTGCTCTGATTACTGCTTTGCACACTTTTGGCATTCTCTTGATGAGCTTCAAGAGGTAGTCACCTGAAATGGTTTTCACTTCATAGGTGTGCCTTATCAAGCTTTATCAATGGGGTTGGGATCATCAGTTGTGTTGTGCAGAAGTCAGGTTACTACACAGCCGACAGCCCTATTGGACAACTGTTAAAATTCATATAATTTGGCAAGAACCAATCAGCTAACTAAAGAAAAACGAGTGGTCATCATTACTTTAAGAAATGAAGGTCAGTGAGTCCGGAAAATTGCAAAAACTTTAAATGTGTCCCCAAGTGGAGTCGCAAAAACCATCAAGCGCTACAACGAAACTGGCACACATGGGGACCGACCAAGAGTCACCTCTGTTTGGGCCAAGAAACACAAGGAATGGACATTAGACCAGTGGAAATCTGTGCTTTGGTCTGATGAGTCCAAATTTGAGATCTTTGGTTCCAACCGCCGTGTCTTTGTGAGACGCAGAAAAGGTGAACGGATGGATTCCACATGCCTGGTTCCCACTGTGAAGCATGGAGGAGGAGGTGTGATGGTGTGGGGGTGTTTTGCTGGTGACACTGTTGGGGATTTATTCAAAATTGAAGGCACACTGAACCAGCATGGCTACCACAGCATCCTGCAGCGACATGCCATCCCATCCGGTTTGCGTTTAGTTGGGCAATCATTTATTTTTCAACAGGACAATGACCCCAAACACACCTACAGGCTGTGTAAGAGCTATTTGACCAAGAAGGAGAGTGATGGAGTGCTGCGGCAGATGACCTGGCCTCCACAGTCACCGGACCTGAACCCAATCGAGATGGTTTGGGGTGAGCTGGACCGCAGAGTGAAGGCAAAGGGGCCAACAAGTGCTAAACACCTCTGGGAACTCCTTCAAGACTGTTGGAAAACCATTTCAGGTGACTACCTCTTGAAGCTCATCGAGAGAATGCCAAGAGTGTGCAAAGCAGTAATCAGATCAAAGGGTGGCTATTTTGAAGAAACTAGAATATAAAACATGTTTTCAGTTATTTCACCTTTTTTTGTTAAGTACATAACTCCACATGTGTTCATTCATAGTTTTGATGCCTTCAGTGAGAATCTACAATGTAAATAGTCATGAAAATAAAGAAAACACATTGAATGAGAAGGTGTGTCCAAACTTTTGGCCTGTACTGTGTATATATATACACACACACACACACATATATATATATATTTTAAATCATGAATAATTACCCTGACAAGATCTTCCAAGACTTTGCTGAAGAAGGGGATCATGGGAACATCAGTTTGGTACTCGGTGAGATATGGCTAAAAAATTGTTGAGAAGGCCATGAAGAAGGAACTTTGGTAGAGTTAGGGGATCCATTCGTGGCTCTGCAACTGTGTCGTATGATGATGATCCTGGGTTGTAGAGCTTATTCATTTTGACTTGGTCCGCATAGGTGACAATGGATGGCCAAATTTCAATAGACCTTGCCACTGCTGGCAAACCTTCCAGCCAGTGATGCTCACAAAAAGGCAGGGGAAATTTTGTGGACTCTGTCACCAAGTTGAAGTCTTGCTGCCTTGCAGGTGCACAGTGGAAGACAAAGTGCAGGGCTAGCTTCTCTACTTACCACACTCCACCCAAAACTGCTCTTGATACAGTTGTGCATGGTGTGAAAATCAAGGGCTTCCAACAATCTGAATTTGAACTGTTCGCAATGTCCTTGTTGTAGGAGCTGCACAAACTTCCAATTTACACTTGGCCCGTCCACTGACACAGACATCTTACTGAGACTGAACTCTTTTGTACCGTTCTACAGAGGAGAACACAAAGGGAAAAATATAAGCAAAAAAACAAATTAATGGCAGATCATGTAGCCCATGTATGCATAATACATGTGATAATCATTATGAGATATGCTTTAAAGCAAAACTTTATTTAGATGACAATTACTGGTGTGACAATACAATCATTTGTAATGGAGAGGATAGCATGTATGGTTTTGGTGACTTGCAGGTAAACAGACAAGTGCAAACACAAACATATTTTTATGAATATGTATGTTACATACTGTACATTCAGTTGTCAATTTATTAGGTCCACCTAACAAAAATGAATGCAGTGTAATGCAATAGTCCTGCAGAAAATCCTACCTTATGACAGTTATAATGTTCAGTTTTTGTCAAAACTTTTCTAGAGAGGTGTTAATTAAATTTTATGATCACTTTTGAGGCTGTAGTTTGTTTCTAATCAACCCACATTGATATAAATAGGGCAGAAAAGATTATAGAAACACCCCTCAGTTTAACACAGTACAATTCAACACCAGCATAAACTACAACCTCCACCTCTCTAAAGTAGTTACAACAAAAACCAAACGTTCATGACAGTGGGATTTATTGCAGGACTGGTATTGGACAGAATTATTTTTATATTAGTGTGCCTCATAAACTGGCAACTGAGTGTAGACCTGCCATAGCATTTTAATGGCGTACCTCATGGTGGAGGGGGTCCTAGCCTAGTACTATAGAACCTACATGATGAAATACAGTCACTGAATTGCTGCTGAGATGTGTATACTATTAAAAAACTAACAAAATTTGGTTTTAACCCATCTTTTCACCTGCAAATCACCAAAAAATGATTGCTGGTAATGGGCCTTCATGGCCACCAGCACTTCGCAACAAAAGTTATCTCAGGGCACTTTACACATAGAGCAGGTCGAGACCGTACTCATTAATTTACAATTAATTTCAGTATTGAGTGAATTAAAAGTAAACATAAATATCGACTTTCCAAGTATAATTGTTCTGATCTAATAACAGGCTCTGTTGGCTTACCTTGAATTTATCCAGTAAATCCTCTGTGGAGTGGCCCGGGAACTGAGAACCATAGTAACAGGAGTAAACATATGTTCCCGTCTCATCGGTGGTCCAGTGCCTGATGCAGAGGTCTAGTTGTTTTTTGTCTTATTCATGCTTTTGTCGAACATTATGATGAATGACTTATTGTTCACTTTTGTGATCAGTTGTCTTTTAATAAATGGTGCAATACCAAATCTAGCTATGTATGCTGTTTTATCTCTGCCAGGCATGGGCCTAGGCACAGCCATTTGGCACTCATGCCCACCCAATCAGAAGGTTTCCTTTTTGCTGGATCATCCAGTGAATATCAGTCAATGAATACTGTTTCAATTATCTGAATACGCGACCAATAAAAATAAAACTATTCTTATTTCTTTTTCTTGTTTACCATATGATGATGATCATAAGTCAGACACCTCCTCCTGCGCCAATTTCTCCTCAACAAGTGCCAAGTAGGAATGACACTAATGCTAATTCAGCCCTTTCCCTGTCAGCAGCACCATGTGATTCTCCAAGACTCTTTTCAACTGTCAGTCAGATAAAAACTGGCATCAGGGCATCAATGATGACATGCAGACTGAACTCTTTGTCCCTGCTCTCCTTGAAAAGAAAACTGACTGAAGCGTTGGACTATAATGAAATAAATTCAGTGTTTAACACTGAGCCTGGCTGTTTCCTGCTGTAATCATCAAAAGTAAGCTAATTTACAATTTTTTTTGTAGTAACTTATTGCCTATTTTATTATTGTTTATTGGGTATGGTTTTTGTTAGGTGTACAATTGGATTTTATGCTGATTTTGCTGCGTGTGCCATCTGTGTGCATGTGCCAGGCTATGCGATGCTGTTAATGTTAGTTTTGGTGCCTGTAATATTACCTCTGATGATGTATAAGGCTTGTATGATTAAACTGTGGTGCATTCAGGCAAGTATAGTTGTAATGGCCTATTTTAGTTAACATATGCGTTTCAGAACCTATTAAGTATGATTGGTCTTGGATGGGCTAGGCCCACCTGATTTTCTCTGTGCCCACCCACACTGTGTGATTTCTTCCTTACGTTACTGATCTCTGATCTCAAGTAAATGCGGCTGTGGCTCAGGAGGTAGAGCGGGTCGAACCGCTGATTGTCCACTAATCGGAAGATCAGTGGACAATCAGCAGTTTGATTCCCGGCTCCTCTAGTCCACATGTCAAAGTGTCCTTGGGCAATATTGAACCCCAAATTGCTCCTGATGGCTGTGCCAGCACCCTGCGTGGTAGCTTGCCGCCATCGGTGTGCGAGTGTGTGTGAATGGTTTCCTCTGATGGGCAGTTTGGGACCTTGCATGGTAGCCCCTCTGTGATCCAGCAAGAGCTGATGATGTAGTGGCAGCAGACATGCAAGACTCCATTGGTGCTGTATTTTTTTGAATACCAGTGTAGTATTGGTGCTTTTCTGATTTCATATGGGACTCAACTGCTTTAATTCCCATTGTCCCAAGTTTAAAAGTTTTTCAGCACATCTTGCAAGTTACCTCAAAATCATTACTTGCAACAGCTAACCATTCCCAGTACAAATTTTCTTAAACTTGCATTTCCCCGTCTTGCTAGCTGCTTCTTATCTCTTCCGTTGGTGGTTTGTGAATGTGGGAGACAATGTATGTAAGTTATGTGAATGCAAGACGTAACACACAAATCCACAGAAAAATTTGTAATAAAACAATCATATAATGCTAACTAGATACCGTAATATAGGTAGATTCGGATATGTCTCACTCTAAGCGTCATCTCAAAATTTAAGACCTCTCACAATTAAAAATTTGATTTTTTTAGACGTTTAACTTAAATTTTTAACATCAAATTTAATACTTTTTAAGGATCTGTGGGAACCCTGAATTTGTTCCACCTGAATTTGTTGTTTGGAGCAGCTTGTGGTACACACAACATACCAACAAACAAATAGATAATATACAGCATACAAAAGGAATAAAAAGCTTGATGAACACAATAAAAAAGATAAGATAAAAACATCTATCAACAATGAAAATGCTAAGTCATACAGAGCATTTAGTAGTCGAATTGCAGTGGGAATAAACAATTTAGAATAGTGGTTAGTTTTACAAGCGGGTAAAACATAATGAAACCCTGATGGCAACACAGAAAATTCACTTGCAAGAACATGCCCAGAAGAAGCCAAAATACTTGTGGCTTTCTGGAGGATTTGTTGGTCGCAAAAAGAATTCAAATCTCTTTGTTCTGTCGATCGGAAGTAAAAAGAACTAACACATTAATGTCAAAATATTCAATTATAAGTAAAGGTCCATTCAAAATCCTTCTCAAGTAAAAGTACTCATTCTGCAGAAAAAGACATTATTCTATACTGTATGACATCATTAGATTATTAATACTGAAGCATCCATGTGTAAGCAGCATGTTACTGTTGTAGCTGCTGGAGGTGGAGCTAGTTTAAACTACTTTATATACAGGTAGACTAAGAGTTTAGAGAGGAAATCACTCTTTGATGGAGCTGCGAGCACCTTATGCACATCTGAAACATGAGACACAACTACACACTGCTTTTTCATCAAAAGCCGAAAAGGCTGGAAACTGCTGGTTTAATCTTTAACAATGCGTTGTATTTTAGGAGCTTATCATATTTTTTAATGTAAAAAAGGTAGTAGCGCACACACTCACACTCATATGCCATAATAATTGAAACAGCTGGTTGCTGCTTATTGACTTTGTAGGTCAGTAATTCTCGCTCATTTGTTTCAGGGTTTTAAAGGAGTACATAATGCAGCGTTTTTTAAAAACAGTGGTTTATGAAGTAACAACAAAGGATCATAAATTCATGTGGTTTTAAATATAAAAAAACAATACCCATCCATCAAAAACCCCTGGAATGATCTGACCTCACTCCTGTAGACTAGCTTGAGACAGTTCACTCATATTAATGGTGTAGATCATAAAATAATTTATTGTTGTATCCTTTGTTTTATTGTCTACTACTATATAACTCCACACATGAGCATGTTTACATGCATGCTACACTGCATTTATCCTGATCATATTCTCAGATGGTGGAAAAGCCCATTAAACCCCCTCCCCCCGCACCTTTCTGACGGCAGATAAGGTGGGTCTGTACACCCCCCCCAGGGGTTTCACTCATGACACAACTATTTCGGTCACTTTTCTATGACTGAGAAACTGTCTGAAAATATGCACAGTTATCCCTGTATTTAAACAATATTGCGTCTCCCCCATCCCCCTTCCCTCTCTGTGATGGTTGGACAGATGGTGGCCGTTAGGAACAACTATAACAACTCGACAACACATCGTAAGAACCAGTTCTGAGTGACCATATATCAACCCTTAAAGACTCTTGAAAGCATCTGCATAAGCTCCATCAGAGAGCTGGCCTTACTTACCTGCTTCATCTTTGCTAACTCTCGGCGTGTGTGCTCGTCATTTCGCAGGTCCTTCTTGTTTCCCACAAGAATAATGGGCACATTGGGACAGAAGTGCTTGACCTCAGGAGTCCACTTCTCAGGGATATTCTCTACATGAGACACAAGGTATACATGTTGAACATGGAGCAGATGCAAACAGTGTGTGTATGTCATACAACAATAGAGAGAAAAGAGAAAAATCTCACCTAAACTGTCGGGACTGTCAATGGAGAAACACATGAGGATGACATCTGTGTCTGGATAAGAAAGAGGCCGCAGTCGATCGTAGTCCTCCTGACCTGCTGTGTCCCAGAGAGCCAGCTCCACCTACAAAACACAAGCAGGTTACTACACACTCAACAAATATTTCTCAAGCATACATGTCATGAGCTCTCAGGCAAGTAACAGACCATGCCATTTCTGAATTTTGACTAACCTTTGAAGTCACAGTGAAACAGAAGTTAGAGCATCTTTAACTTCTGTGCTGTGAAATATTTCCCAGTGAAACAGAATATGTGTCTGGTGTACACTTACAAGATTTTGAGTCAAATCCTTTAGATCTTTTTTAATTTACATTTTCTGATTTCCACAAACAATTAAGGACAAACCATGACATAATATAATGGTTTATGTCCATTACTGCTGCTTACTAGTAATACATGCCTTTACATTTGTCCACAACCAATTTACCACTTTACTGTGCGGTGTGATTTTGTTGGAAGCTTAAGTCCAAATATACTTTTAGCCAGTTATCAAAAGTATAACCGTCCTTTTTCTGCATTTTCAAGTACATTAAGATTGTCTGTTTTACTGCGAGAAATGCAGATGTTATAAGATGCTGAGTTTGTTTCTGCTGTACATTCACAAGTTGTAAAGTAAACATATAGCTGGACAATAAGGAATCTGCAAAAAGGGTGCCAGCCTCACCACAGCCATGCCAGCACATTTCTGATAAAGTCTGATTCATTTTCTTGAATCTATGTGGTGTTAAATCTCTATGTAAAATTTTGAGTTAAAATTTTGAGTTTGAGTCTTATACCGCTATAGTGCTGCCACCCCATATAAAGGGCAGATGATGTTTGGCACTGGAAACTTTTAAGGGGAGTTAATGAAGCAGGTCAGCAGGCTGAAGTATGTGCAAAAAAAGGTGATTTTATTAACAAAAATATTGATAAAACAGGCAAAAATCAACCCTGGGGAAATTCAACAAAAATAACTCAAGCTGAACCAAAGCAAATGAACAAACAAATAAAATCGGCAGCCTCTCAGCAAGCTGCCACCTACTCCATCACACTTGACCAGTGACTGGCATTTTACCTGCTCAGCCTCACCTAAGTGGAACGTACCATCTTCTCAGGTTACCACAGGGTGAGCTACACTAATACAAAGCTTTCAAAACATACAGAACATTGATGTACAATTTCTGTTACTGCTGACAATCACTATTTTCTACGGTCACACACACACAGCCATGAGTGAGCCAAATTATACAGAATGTCATTTACCACAGAGCAGTTTTATCCTTCTTACCTCAACTTGACAGAGCTGTGACTCACTGCTTTAATGCAGGTGATGATGCACACCTGTTGTCACTATCACTGATTAAGCAGACAATCTGCTCTCAAAAAAACATCACAGAAGGACTGAAGCCCTTCAACAAACTATAACATTGTGGAACACAGCTTAACCCCATATTCCATTATCTGTGTAACATGGCTCATAACTTAACAGAAACATTGGACTGAAATGAATCCCATATCAGTCCCATATCTGTGTGTTCTGTACAGAGCTGGAGTCAGGACCGGGTTACCGTAGCTAAGCATAAAGACTGGAGGCAGGGTCCTAATTTAAAAGACACACCTAGCAACACCTATAAAACCTACAGAAACTGAAATGTAAAATCGACAGTTTGACATGACAGATTTTTATGGGGAGTTGTGTGGTGGAACTATTTCTTGGTGAACAACAGTGATTTCTTAAAGTCTTGTCATCACCTGGTTGCCGGGCAACCAGTGAAGATGCTTTACAGAAGTGTTGGACAAATGTTGAACAGGAAATAGTTCCAGCACATAACTCCCCCTAAAACCACAAAGTGTCAATTTACATACTGTAACTGTAGGGATGGACTTTATCAATACTACTACTACTCCTATCGAGACTACTTGTTGGTTTGGTTCTTTATCGATACTCTTATCATTCTTTTTCCATTACAAAAGAATTGCTTTATGAAAATATATTATTAATATAATATTATTATAAAATTATTCTAATATTTAAATATATATATATTTAAATAATATTCCTGACATCAAAATACTGAGTGAAGTTGAGAAAGAATGCAGAACACAGATATCAGTCAGTATCAGTCAGTATCAGTCATTCCTCCTGTCCTCCTCCCTCTGCTGCTGATGTGATTCACTGCTGCAGGTACTGCTGGTAGAGAGGAGGGGCTGGTTTGTCTCAGCCAACAGCTACGTTTACAAGTGGCAAACTAAGATAACAGTTAGGCTATATACAGACAGCTTTCGTTTTAGCTTGTTTTAGAACAATTTGCTATTAGCCTAACCAGTGCGCTGTGGATGTGTAAAACATATGGATGGTGGATGGGAGTCTGCAGGCAAAGCAGATGAAAATGTTGCTGTTTATGCTTGTTGAACAGGTGGTTTGATAAAGTTCTTATTGGCTTTTTACTCGTGAACGATTTCTGTCAACTCAACTAAAATGTTATCTTTCACTTCACCTGGTTCACTGTCTCCACCTCTCTGCTCTGCTGTCTGCTCTGTGTGTGTATACAGAGGAGCTGAGCCCTGCCCACGGTCAAACTGACACAGAGAGTACTGGACAGAGAGGCCATGTTACACCAAAACATAAAAACATACTGATAAAAAAAACCAACATTAAAAATACCCCGGGTTCTTGAATTTTTAGAACCAGTTCCAATTCAGAACCGGGTTTCAGGGGGCATCCCTACATATCTGTCTGTGTATGGATTAAACAAACTACATAGAACGTGTTAATTAGTGAGCTTTATTCAATGTGTTAATAAAATGTCAAACTATGTCTTTAATACCAGGTATAAATGCTACGGCCTGTCTATACTCAGCTGTCATTATCCTATCTGTGGATAACCTATCCACATACTGTACAGATCACACGTTATTACCAGGGAGAGCCTCATACTTTATTAATGGATTGCTGTAGATATGAAGAAACATGAACCTTTGACAGCTTACCTGTTTACCATCCACCTCAATATCTGCTACATAGTTTTCAAACACTGTGGGCACATAAACCTCAGGGAACTGATCCTTGCTGAAAACTATGAGGAGACAGGTCTTGCCACACGCTCCATCACCAACTATCACTAGTTTCTTTCGGATTGCAGCCATCTGAAGGAAATGAAAACAGACAATATTAGGATTACGATAAAGACATTTATCAATACACTGGATCAGGAATATAAATTGCAAATTCAGATTAGACTGATATGAACCAAGTTCAGGCAAGTCAGATATTTAAATTACCCACTGCTGACTTAGTTAGGGGAGCGCCAAGGTAGAAACTAATTTAGAGCTGCAACGATTAGTTGATTAATCTATTATTTGTCAATTATAAAATTGATTGGCAACTATTTTGATAATCAATTAATCGTTCAGAGAATTCTCTATTCTATGACAGTAAACTGAATACTTTTGGGTTGCGCACGGTTGATTGGGACAAAACAAGACATTTGAGGATGTCACCTTGGAAAACAGTAATCAACATTTTTTTGCCATTTTTTAATGTTTCATAGACCAAACAACTAATCAATTAATTGAGAAAATAATCAACAGATTAATCAATCATGAAAATAATTGTTAGTTGCAGCCCTAAACTCGTTATAGACAGTGGCATGAACAGTTTTGCCATGAGAAACACAAAACTATAGACCCATGAAATGTGAAAGGCTCAACAGGAATGCCAGGGTGTATTCTATGTAGAAATAGTTTGCACTGGTTTGCAATGAATCTCTGGTTGAATGTTTCCTCCCAGCAGAGCAAAATACTTTGCAACAACTTTTTTGATGTGTTTACACATCCATGATAAAGAACCCAACGGAGCAGTGACAGATGTCAAAACACAGTGAAGCACATTTTGTACCAGTACAAATACACAGGTCAACAGCTTGTTCAATGCATGACTGTTCACACTGGAAATGTTGCTATGTTTTGGCAGCTTGGCAGCTAGTTTAAAATCCTTCAAATCATCAACACATGCTCATCAATCACACAATCCCAAAATCTAATTAGGTATAGCTACAACATTTCAACATGACAACTTTATCGTGTTTTTTAAAAGAAAAGTTAGGCAACCAATCAATGTAAACCACTAGTTCCCAGCTCTGCTCTTTGACAATAAAGGTGTTGCTGTTTCCTATTTAGGCAGTTACCTTCATTCCGTGGGTGTCCCATGTCTAACTGGGCATTCTGACAGCCATGTGTTTAAACAAAACACATGGGGCTGTGATGGTGGGGAAGTGTTTTTTCAGTTACTGGTGAGAAGATGAATTACAGTCTGTGAAGGTTGGTTTGTATGGAAACATATTGCTGCCACTCCAGAAAAAAAAAAGGTTTCAGTATCACGTTATAACAAGAAACTTTTCTTGTTATAACAATGTACTATTTATCTTGTTATAATGTGAAACATTTCACATTATAATGTGATAACCTATATTGTTATAACATGAAAAACTCATGTTTGAATGAGGAAACAGTGTGCAGAGAACGGATAAACTGAGGAACCTGGCTCATTTGCATGAACGGTCTTTTCATGCTGGGTTGAAACATGGCAAGATTCTGCTGTTATTGAGCAGGGTGTGTGATATTGTGATAAGTACGTGTACACTAAGAAGGATTTTAAAATGCATGGGCTGCACAGAAGGACGAATGAGTCCAACGCTCTGGAGGTAGCGTCATTTCTCATTGATCAGCTAGAGGGTCATTATCAGCTGACGTTGGAGGAGCCACCAGAGTCCACAAGCACATAGGTCACCAAGGTCGCTGTCTTCTGACTCCCTTTAAGAAGCGCTTAAACCAATGGATGCACAAAGACAGATCTCTCTCCATAGCCTTCATGGTAGGATGAAATGGCCCCTGCATATGTTTTGACCATAGATAGAGCCACACTTCTATCTACTAACAGCTGGAGCTTAACACGAGATAGAGGGCACGATGCGTGCCCCTCTCCACACACCAGCACTGAAAAGCGGGCCATTTTGTGTGTAAGAGGCCGTAGTAGATGGAGAAGGTGTAGGATCGAGCGATCTTGTAGTTTGCAAAAGGCCAAGTGCCAGTTCACAACCGGAGTACATCAAGGGGAGTCCACCTCCGCCTGAGACCAACTTATCACATTATAACGTGAAACATTTCACGTTATAAGTTTCACGTTATAACAATATAAGTTTCACGTTATAACATGAAACGTTTCACATTATAACAAGATAAAGAGTATATTTTTATAACGTGATAAGGTTGTATATCGTAATAACGTGAAAATATCTTCTTGTTATAATGTGAAAACACCTTGTTATAACATGATACTGATCCGTTTTCTTTCTTTTTCTGGTGTGGCAGCAATACGTTTCCATAGGTTTGAGATCAATGAGTTTAAAGGTTTATCAGACACCAAAACACTGCACAGCAGTTTACAATACTATGACGAAAGATTTAACAAGTATGAAAAGTTATCACGACAATCATTTTTTCCGGTGTATAAAGAATGATTAGACAGGCAAACATGAAAAAAGATTTAATAACCTTATTATCCAAACCAGAAAAAGATGTTTTTCTGATTGGATTCCTATAACACTGCTAAACATTGATTACAAGATTTTTCACTAATATACGATAAATGTCTAAAAAACAGAGGTTGAATTAATCAGTCACAAACAGGCGTCATGGCTAAAAGGTTGGTTTGGTTTTGGTAACACTTTTATCTCTATTTCCATGCTTTACTAGGATATTAATAGTTGTGTAATAATCTATCACAACTCCTAGATTTGCTATTTTATGTGGTATTAGACAAGGGTGTAGCTTATCTTGTTTTGTTTTTTTATTATTGTTGCAGAGTTTCTATCTCTAAGTGTCAGATGTAACACTAAAAGGTTTATCTATTTTCAAGAGACAAATCACAATAACCCCACTGGCTGATGACACAGCATTATTGCTTCATGATAAATCTCAAATACCAAATGTGTTGAAAGAACTCAAAGTGTGAAATCTTATGTATATAAACTTAGCACAAAAAGTAAGGAAATTTGTGTTTGGTAGATTATTTCTTTGTTGTAACAATGCTTCCTGGCAGTAAATCTTATACCGTTGGAAAGCCTGTTTATTTCCCTTTTAAATGGTGCCACATTTGTAAGGAACATGCATTTATGGGATGAGCAGCAGAGCTGAGTATGTGGGTTGTGCCCAAGAAAAATTTGCCAAATCTTCTCTGCCAATGCCAAACAGCTTATTTTGCTGTTGCTATTAACACTTGTTTTGAGCTTCTGGTACCCCCAGGTGCTGCCAATCAGGTGACTGGTTAAGCTGGTGTTCCGCAAGGAAAGTGTCAAATATCTTGGAATGCATGTATGTAAAAATTTTCAACCTAAACTTATAAAGACCTGTTCTATTTTCTTAGTTTTAATATGCTGTTTCAGGGGGATTTAGTAGATCTTTTATCAAAAGCTGAAGGAATTTTCTAGTTTGCTTATCCAGCTTTATCCCTTTTTGTGAATGACTCATCCTGTTCAGAAATCAATAATTTATTAACAAAATTTGTATGGAAAATGCTCATCATCATCTTAAAAGAGACGTCTTATATGTTGCTGCTCGGGCCAAGGTCAGTTTTGAAGTATTGGATTTTGTGAATCTTAATCTTCTGTTTAAGGTAAAATGGCTGAAAAATGCATTAAAGCCCCTCACTCCTTGTGGTATTTTATTCCACAGAACATTTTTAAATCAGTTTGTGGTCTAAAATGCCTAATGAGCTATAATTATTGTATTTCTAAACTTCTTCTCATGTCACAATTTTATCAGCAAGCCCTTCTGTCTTGGAAGCTTTGTCATCTTCATGATTTTTCACCTGACAAAGAAATTCTTTTGGAATAATGGTCATATTATAAAGAAAAATAAAATTTTGTATAAACAAATTTAGATAGAAAATGGTATTATGTTTGTTCCTGATATATTTGATAACCATGGTAACATTTGGCCATATGAACTCTTTATGTTAGTTAAATCTTTTCCTATTACCGGAAGTTACAAGGATTATCTGTCTGTGAGTAAAGCCATTCCATCTGGTATAGTACAGTTAATTAAAAATCACCCATCTTTCCAAATGATAAATAATACAATATCATTTTTTCTGAAGAAAAACAAGATTACACCTAGAGAGGTTTCCTATTGGAATTCTCAAATTGAAAATATTGTATGGAAAAGAGCTTGGCTTACACCATTTAAGTTTTATATAGTTAAAGAAATTAAAGATTTACTGGCTTAGATATCAGTTGTACTTTTTGCAAGAAAGAAGAGTCATTAATACATTTATTCTGTAATTGTAAAGTTCTGTAAATATTTGGAGAAATATTTAAAGGATATTCAGTAGGGTCCGAAAGTCTGAGACCACAATGAAAATCTCTAATATTTTCACATAAACCTGGAAATAATCAGAAAGTTTGAGGATTCAGAAACGTTTAAGAACACAAGAAGTTATGTAAAATGAAGAAGAAATATTTAAGATTCTGCACTATTCCTAAGTCAGCAATCAAATTTAAGCAAATTTGTGGCATTGACCAACTTAACTCCTTTGTACAAAAGGTCAGATTTCCTCGAGTTGTATCCCTTCCATTGAAGCATGTGTTCAGATGACACTCAGGTGGATTTGATCTACTCATCAGAGGCTCGTTCAAGTAACTCAACTTACAGCCAGTGTTCACCTGTTATAAATATGGCTGTGCCTCAAGTTTCCAGCAGATCATTGCTTACTAAGTAGCATTGTGATAGTGGGAAACATTGAATCAGAACTAAATGAAAATGTCAGAAGTCAAATTGTTATTCTAAGCAAAGAGGGGCTTTCTTAGTGTCACATCATGGCTAGACTAAAGGGTTCTAAGGGGGCAGTGCATGAATCTCTAAAACGATTTGCAGAAACTGGATTAGTTGTATCCAAAGCACGATCAGGTAGACCAAAAGTGACCAGACCATCAGAAGATCAATACATCAAGCTTAGTTCCCTGAGAGATAGAAAAGCAACTTCATCACAGATACAGAATTTGCTAAATAAAGAACGCAAGACTCCTATCAGCAAAAGTACAGTCAAAAGAAGCCTGTGCTGTAGTGTCTCAGAGGGCGAGTAGCAGTTTCTAAACCACTTCTCAGGAGGGGAAACAAGGCCAAACGCTTGGGGTGGGATAAGAAATACCAGCATTTCATAATGGATGACTGGAAAAAAGTCCTATTTACTGATGAATTCAAGTTTGAGATTTATGGCAGTAACAGAAGGAGACAAACAGGAGAGAATGATACTGCAGTGTATCAAACCCACAGTGAAACATAGTGGTGGGAATATTCAAGTCTGGGGGTGTTTTGCCTATTCTGGAGTTGGACACCTGCACTGAAAGGAGAAGTAGCACTCCATTCTTCAGAGACATGCTATACCCTCTGGTTTTCATCTTTGTGGAGAAAGATTCATAGAGACAGAGCACAACGCGTCATACTCTGAAAACCATGCCCACCGGAGGGGAAAACAAACGGCGCTATAAACTGCAACCAAGGGCAAAAACACAAAAAAAAAGCCTGTAGCTAGTTAAAAACATTAGATTTCAGCATGTCAAAGGATTATTTTAGCACCCTGTCTACCAGAGAGGAAAAGGTAGTTTATAGCATAAGCTGAAACCTGTTGTATATGCTAAGATGCAATACATGAATGCAACGGCTGACATCACATCTACAGTAGAGATAGCACAACTGTATAGCACTCCACTACATAACAGGCTGGCATGACAGCTGATATGGTGAGTACAGTTTGTAAACATAGATGGGGGAAATTAAAATTAGAATTTATTTATTTTCTGTATATACAATTTTTTTTCTTAAAATACATACATAAGCACACAAAAAGAGACAGATATGTAAATAGAGCAGCTCAAAACAGCACAATAACCCAACTTAAATTTCAATGTCTGCAGTCCAAAAAAAAAGGTGTAGGCTGAAGCCGCAGTTTATAATGCCTACCCTCTTAGCACGCGTTATGTTTAATCTGGAAAGGCAACTTTAAACAACAAAACCAAAACAATCTAAACAAGACATAAACAAAACAATCAAAAACAAATCATGCACAGACATGCAATCATTTCCAATTCAGGCTCTTTTTACAGTTAGCATTTCAGCTGAATGCAGGTTAGCTATTCTGTGATTTAAACGTCTATTACAAACTCCACATACATTTCAATTTAAGCCCCACTCCAGCCAGTGTTACTTCCTGTTTAACGGTTAACGTTCTGTCTCAAACAGAGAATGGGGGTGTGGTTAATAGTTGGACATAATCTGTTACCATGGCAACCAGCTTGCCATTCTGGTACACTGGCAATGTGTTGGAATGGTAGTGATATTATAGCCTAACCTCTCCATTAGCTATATAGAATAGGTTACATGTCAGTAACAGATATATGTGAAATCCATCCAAATCCAACATATTAGTCCTGCTGCCTTCAGATACTGCAGAAATTTAATGAACTGAAGGAAAAGCTTTTCATACAGTATAAACAGCTGTGGACAGCAGATACTGTAAGAATCACCCACATTCATTTATAGATCAACATAGACTAATTTACTAACTTTCCTACTTTAACCACATTAAACGTTATTTTATGTGCCAATTTTGGTTGTAGAGAGTTTAATTGAAATAATTTATATTTTAGCATTAGTCTGTTATTGCAGCACATCTGCAGCAAGTATTTAGTCTGAAACACAGGCACCACATAGCCTATGTGACGCTCACAAAAACAAAGGGGTTTTATGAGGATGACATATGACTACAGCATTCTACTATAGTCATACATCATCATTCTGTTTTAGCAACAGCTTAAATTTTTTAACTTTGAGTGCAAAATTAAGTTGTCAAAAAGCTGAACAGTGTGGCTAATCAACATTGTCAGGAAATGACAGGAAAAATTTGAAATATCTTAAAAATGCCAAAATACACTAGACTGTTTTGACTTTCAACCTGTGTGTTCTCTGTGACTAGCAATGTGTCCAGGTATATATATGTGTCATTTTTACAGAGGTTTTTGAGACAGCTGTCCGTGCAGCTCAGTTTGGGTCTGTCTCTCCCGCCGCACAGCACACAGCCCTGTATCCACTTTTGTCTTCTTAAAGGTTCAGTTATTCGGTTCAGCAGTTTGTAAAAACTTAGTTCTGTGTTCTTTACCCTGTTGGTAGTGCATCCCACCACACAGAAGCTTTTAGGCATTTTAGTGTTTGCTAGCAGACAGAAGTGACAAGGAGGCAGCTTCACGCAATACAAAGTCAATTGAGAGCAATGAATTGTTTTCCCCTCCCAGGTGGGCAGGACTTAATTGCACTCTGTCTCTATACTGCAGCGGGATAAACCCAAACACACCTCAAAGCTTTGCACAAACTACTTGAAGACCGAAGAAGACCAACTAACTAACTGTCTCACTGTCATGGACCCTTCTCCACAGTCACCTGACCACAACCCCATTATGGGGGTACTTGAAGACTGAGAAAGCCAAGCATTCTGTGACATCACAAGAAGAGAAGAATCACATTGTCAAATCATGCTGGGATAACATGGGTCATCAGGTTTTGCACAAACCAGCTTGCCAGCTTGAGTACATGCTGTCATTATAGCAAAAGGAGGACATACCAAATACTAAGATATTCTGAAATTCATGTACATTTTTCAAATATTTAACTTTTCACTCAAATTGTAAGCTGATATTATCATTTGTAATGAAAAAAGTAGTATTACATACGAAACAAATGCAAAATAGAAGTATCTTGACTAGTGGTCTCAGACTTTTGGACTCCACTGTGGGTTACAATATACAGCTAAGAAATAAAGACATTGTTGCTTGCTTTGACTGTAATTCCTCCCTCCCAAAAGATATGATTAATTCAGTTCTATTAGTAGGCAACTGTCACATACATAAATATAAATTTTCCAAATCTACTGCAAATTTAAAGTTTTTTTGATTAAACTGTGTTATTACAAAGATACATTGAAATAAATTACCTGTAAAAAATGTCAAGAATGTTTGAAGCACATAGAAAAAGCGTTGCCAAGTATCACATAACGTCTCTGCAGTAGCATCTTATTCTTTTTTTAATTGTTTTTTGTCATTTATGATATGCAATTTTCCCTTATTGTATTTAGTTTTATTTTATTTATTTCCAAGCTGAGGCGTCTGACTTTTGTATTTTAGTTTGGTAAATAAAGCTTTAAAAACGGTAAGTAATGGCACAAATAGAACGTGTAAGATATTTACGGTAGCTACCAGGCGTAGCTGGTGAATTTTATGTTCACGTTGCGTTATAATCTCACTTAAGTTACTCACTGTTTTTAGCGTTAACTGTTACTTCTAATGTTAAGGGCTAATGCGTTTTTCAACTCAACCTCTGACGAAATGCTTTACGTTACAGATAACTTTCCAATCTAACTACTAAATGTCCCAAACATTTTGAGTAATACTATTTTTGGCCTATGTTTGTTTCCGAATCAGTGGAGTGTCAGCTAACTTCTAGCTAGCAACAATTTCCATCACATCTAAGGAAGCTAACTGTTAGCTTGCTAACTTTGCTTAATATGTCTCTTGTCAAGCTGGACACAGAATTTTGAGACCAACATATTGCTTAATTCTAACAGAAATCTTTTATAGAGAGCAACTAAGGAGAGACAGATTCTGAGTAAACACTTAAACATCATTTTACCGTTTTATTTGAGATAACGTTACTCGCCTTTCTTTAGTTTTCCTGTCGGACCTAACAGTCCCGCCTCCGACAGTGCCACGAGGATTGCGCCCGCCCACTACGCATACTTTCAGCCAATGGGACACCGCAAAATAATGAGTGAAGCGTAAATTAGCCATTCAACAGACACAAAAATCGCCCAGTTTTACCCAACATATAAGAATGGGTAAATTAAAACCCTGGGTTAAGCCTCACAGGGATGATTTCTGTCAGGTTGCATACAAACCCTACTGCTAAGACAAGTTTGTCCCATCTCTGTGTTTCAAATCCCTCCTTGTTTTGTAGCTTCTTTGTGAATGAATAAATGAAAGTGATATTAAATGCATGTCTGTTGTTGATAAATCAATCCATGATGATTGAAACAAAAGTTATGTGTTGTGTCATTTATCTGTTTCCTGGTGTACATATGTGAATGTGGCATGCATAAGGGCGGACAGGTCAAACTGAACTATGAAGACAAAAATGAACTACAACGTGTAAACTATAAAAAGAACAAGGTGTGTGAGCACAGGAGGGCGAACAACATCCAGATATGTTGTGTGGCTGTCCACAAGACTGCACAGACCACAGATATAGAAACGTTTCTATATCACACAGACTGGGAGGAAACAGCCTGGGAGGTTAAATTCAGGGAAAAAACAAATGTGCAAAGCTATTGACATAGGCTTCATTTTACTTCCCTTTTGTAAAATTGGATTTGTCCGATTTGCTTCCTCTCAAAACATGCTTTATTTCACTTTTTTGTTATTTTATAGACTGATATGATCGATTGTCTGAATAACTTGACTCGACTCAATATTTTAAATATGAACATTACACAATTAAATGTTTTACATTAAATGTATTAATCCACGCGCAGATTTCCACATAAATATTTGTTTTACATTTGTGGTCATGCTAAACGAGGTTGACTTGGTATGAGCCAATGAGTAGCGAGCTGATGAACAGGGCTTCAGCCATTGGACGGTTCAAAAGGGAGGAAATTCAAACATCAGACGTAACGTCTGCAGTTTTATTTATGCAGCTCTGAGCGGACGCGGTAAGCGCTTTAACTAATCTTATTTATTTAATACTAGGTTACCTCCGTATTTGATTCACGATTTTTAAATTAAAGTAAGATAAACTAGATAGCAAAGCGATGTAGCAATATCCAACCTGTATTAACTGAAATGAGCTGATAATTGAGCTCAAATAGGCGTATGCGTATGAAAGGGCTGTTGGTTTAACGTTAACATAGCTCGCGATAACTTAGCCAGTTGTTTCTTCGGAAACATCAACTTATCGTGCAACTCGCACATGAAGAAAAAGTGATCCCCGAAAGGCAGTTCAGTAACAGTAAGCTATGCTACGTTGTTTCTTTCCTTTTTGGCAAGATGTATCTCACCTGCTAACGTTAGCTACGTTCTCCAAGTTGTTCGTTTGTTGTTAGGTTAGGTTACGCTACTCTATCAAAGAAACAACGTCATGTATATTTACAAGTTAACTTACACACACATTTGTGTTGTATTTCATCGTTAGTTAATAGGAGTTGAGAACATGGCCGAAAGCAGCCCCAGTGAAACCTTTAGCCGTTACGAGTACGATGCTCCATCCTACGTAGTGGACTTCAAACAACTGGAGAGCACCGACAGCGACGACACCTGGTTTGGTAAGTCTCCATTTTAGTGGGTTAAGCTAACGTTACATTTCATTAAACATTTGCTATGTCTCTTAACAACTGAAAGCTAACATTACTTGCTATTGTGTATGGCTAACCCCGCTAAGCGTGGCGTTAACAAGTAAATGAATAATAAAATGGTAACTTGTCGGAATGAATTCGGTTTGAATATTTAATAATGCAGCCGCCAAGGCCACTCGTCTCACGGTAAAGCAGGTGGACAAAATAACAAATACTTCATTCCTACAGTACATGAGTCCATGAGTAAACACAAAATATGTTAGTTTATGGTGCCCAAGGGGGGGGGGGACTACATAAGATGCCAACGCCCAGTTTGTGCCCTTCATGTGTTGGTATACATTCAGGTCACAGAGATAATGAGTTTTCTTATATCTAGGATGAATTCCACATGTGCTTGTTTGTCTCTTTCATGCAGAGCAACAGGCCACTGGAGAAGATGGTCACCTTGTCACTCCTTTGAGACCTGTCAAGCAATTGGAGTGCAGTGAAGAGCCCAGAGCCATCCAAATGCCCCCATTCAAGACTGTCGAGGACGGTTAGTTTTCTTTGGATTATAGGTAGTTTAGATGCACTCTATATTTCTGTTGGATACTTAAAGGCACTAGCTACACACACAGACATTTAGTGCTTTCCTGTATTCAAATGAGCTTTTTGGTGACAATATTGGGTTTGGTTTGGACTTGTATGGAGCCTGGGAGGGGCCGTAGAGGGGGAAAAAAAAAACTTTGTGCCCTTGATTTAGTAATTTATGCTCTCAAATTAATAATTTGTGCTCTCAATTTAGTAATTCATCAGTATCAACCGATAAAGGCTTTAAAATGAAATATCAGCATCAGTCTCAATTGAACATTTCTGCCGATATATGACAGGCGGATTTGTTGCCTTCCCCTCCACTGCCTGGCTGTGCATCCCTCCGGACTGTTTCACCCTGACAGTCCCAGTGCTTCCTCCACAGGCTCCACTTCACTCAGCTACCCGACAGACCCACTGCTTCTTCTCACTTTAACCTGAATGACAAACTGGGGCTCAGTGCTCCGGTTGGATGACACGGAGACCCAAGGCTGTCGGGGTGAAACAGTCCGGACAAGCTGCTGTGTTCGGCTGCACAGATAGGAAACACCTCGGCTGACGGGATGTACCACTCACTACTTCATTTTGGTTGACAACCAGTGTATTGGGTATATTACCGCCACCTTCTGCTTTGGAGTGTGGACCAGAGATTTAGAGAGAGGTCTAATAAACTCAAAGAAAACTTGCTGCTCAACCCACTTGGCAGGTTCAATAGTTTTAACGCTGAGCTCCTGAACTCCAGTCTTCCTACATTCTTCCTTCATATGTTGTCTTTCTTGATCATACTTGGTACAATCTATGGGGGGGAATATGTGCATATATCGTTATCGGCCAAAATGAGTTGGGAAGTATCAGATCTCAGCAAAAATCCAATATTGGATGCATCCCTACCCTGATGCCATTCAATGCAATGGGCTCCATAGAATTGGATCGTGTATGTATATTAGGGATGTCAAGTATTGTGCAAGTAAGTGCAGCAGTACTCTAATTACACTTCAGACACTTCACCAAATTTACAACTAAAGTGTTGAACTGTATAAGTGACTCCTCTGCTGAGTATCAGTTGGACTAACGCTAGCTACAGTCAACAATGCATATCACTCCATCATGTAAATGAGATATGCCGATTTTATATAAAACCAGTGAGACCATAGTCGGTTGTGGTGAGATTGGGGTAATATATAAATAAAATTTTGTCAAGGGTGCCAAAACATACAACTCTGTGTGTGTGTGTGTGTGTGTGTGTGTGTGTGTGTGTGATTTAGCCTTTTGTAATTCAGTTTTTAGTCCACAAGACTTGGTTAATTTGTACCCATATGGACTGGTTGATATTTCAGGTCCCAACACATCCACATCACTATCTTCAAACATAGTCACATGCTGGGGTGATGGCGCTTCAGCTTATGGTGGTGCCAGACCAAAGACGAGGACCTCTGGTCAACCTCCTGCCCAACCACGCAGGTACAGTCCTGGTCATGGCTACTCGTATACTCATTTGACACTACCTTTAGAAATGGGTGCGCTACATATCTCAAAATAAACTGTGGAATTGATTCAAACCTCTACACACTTATTCTTATTGGACAATTCTGCCACATTGGGAGGACAATCAGTTGCCTCGAACCAAGCACATGTACAGCCACAGCAAGAATGCATTACACCATGTAACAAAGTGCACAAGAAAAAAGTTAAATTGTTGTTCATCGAAATTGTACAATTATATGGAAGTCTTTTCTGTCCCTTTGCCCCCTCTGCCCTTTTTCTGTTTAAAGTTGACAGTCTAACGTTAATTCCAAGAGTATTTCTCAAACTTTAATATTAATAATTTAAATGTATGCACTTAGCTTTCAACCTGGACCTTCAATATTTAGATCAAGAAGTTTTGTGAAATATAAGTTGTGCCAAATTCAGGCTTTGCTGTTATTTCAATGTGTCAGATACATATTCAATCAACACTTAATAAAATAAAAGGGTCAGACAGATGGGCAATATGAATAGGACTCTCGTCAGGGCCAAAGCAACTCTATTCTGTCTCTTCATGGGACAAACCATGTGTCTTTTCTTGGTACTCTTGGTCTATTGAATATATCAGTAACGCACAGCGGTGAGTTGCTGGTGCTGGAGAAAGTATTCTCTGATGATTTGAGATGTTTTATCATGCTTGTGTGGTCCTCTGTTGTGTGGATGGTCTGTATACTTATCTGCAGTTAATTTTATCCACTTTTAGGGTTTCAAAGCGTAAAGGGGCAACAGGCATTCCAGTCCGACCGCTAGTCAAAAAGCACAAAAAGTAAGTGAGATGACTGTCCTGTCATATCCTTCCCAGATGTTCTCCTGCTCTCAAACATGTAGCAGCAAATTCTGCTACACTTTTGCAGAAAGCTTGAAATGACTAGCATATTTAACTTTAAATGAGAAGCTAAGATGGAAAAGCAGGTAATGGCCTTTTGTGTGTGTGTGTGTGTTTACCAATATTTATTTTGATGTCTGATAGCGCTGAAGATAATGAGCTGGAGCGCATCAGGAACCTCCAGAAGGAGGTGGCTCTGCATCGTAAGAGGAATGAAGCCAGCTACAAAGCTGCTCTGGCTGGCAGTGAGTAGACATTACTGCCTTTTTATGTAGGGTTGCAGTCATTAGTAAATGCACTTGATGACAACCTTGTTTTATTTATTTATTTTTGTTACTTAGCATTAGTTACCATTTCACAAGATATGAAAGTTGTGGTTTTAGGTTAATTGTCTTTGTAAAAGGAAGTTTGAATCACTGTTCTTTCAGATCCACCCCTGAAGAAGATGGCCCTGTCAACAACAGTGCCTGAAGAATTCCACTTCAAGACAGACACTCGTGCTAGGGCAGCCTCTTCATCCACCACAGGCCATGAGGAAGCAGACTCTGCTCCTCAGGCTCATGTGAGTAGTTCATTCATATAACACCCTAAAGTTATACTGTAAAGACTGTCAAACTCTGGCCACTAATGATTAGGGGAGGCCAGCTTTGGTAATCTCAAAATATTGAATAGAAAACTGGGCACTGTTTTTAGTCTCTTACAAGTGTATATTGTGTGCCAAACCATTCATTGGGGGTCCATAGTCTACTGACGTGCCATATGAAGTGTAACTGGCAGTTAAGATACAATAAAGATCATTGTTAGCAGAACTTCTTGATGTTAAAAAGTTCACTGCATTAATTTGGAAGCATCAGTCTTGTGCCTGTATGAGAATAATGTAATGAAAGCAGGGTTTTCCCTAAAACCTAACCCAGTATCTAGACAGCAAGCGTGTCAGACACGGTTTTCACATGTACATCACATGCAACAGATCTCGTTTGGCAACGCGCTCTCATTTTAATCTATGCAGCTGTCTGCACCAGCTCCATGCAGGCTCACATCTCACAGGCGTAACCGTGACCTGAAGCGTTCATTTATGCTTCAAGTCTATTTTCCTCTATTTTACGCACGTCACTACAGTCATGTGTATTGGGCTGAGCGCTTCCAACATGTGGGTGACCTACGCTCAACACTGCACATGAACGCCTCCAGTGTAGGAACACAGATGGAGCACTTGCTGCTGCTGACATGCTGCTCACACTACCTTTGCTGTGTAGACACGGGGTAAGCAAGGGTCCTTACTGCGTTTAGCTGTGGGGGGACAATTCTTTAGTAATGAGGGAGAACCAGTAGAGACTTGATAAAGAACCGGACTGATAAGGGTATGGATAAGATGCCCGTCCCTACAGTGGTTAGTGGATACACCCTGACTATGGAAGGATGAGAAAATTGCAGTTCAAATCCATTCACTGTAAGCCTTGTTTTACCAGATTACTTCAGGACATAGTGCTTAGTTAATCAGTTAGCATATTTGTCTCACTTCATGCAAATGAGTGTACGGTGAATAACTACACGTAAGTATAGTTTTTAGTCAAGCAACATCTAAAGTTTTGAGGGGAGGACCCCAAACCACCCACCCCACTACAACCACAGCCCTCCAGAGACTGTGGGAAACACCTGGGAAGTGTAATTTACTGGCCAACATCACTGATAAAATGTCTTTTGTCAAATCAAATGTAGGTGTGTTTGGTCTGGAGTAAGTAGAGGGGGAGTGCTCTGCTGTCTTATTAACATTATGACTCCTGTGTTTTTAACATTATGTCTCCAGCAGCGAGGAGCAGCTGGCTATGTGCCCATGGCTCAGGCAATAGAAGAGTTCCAGAAACGAACCCCAGACCGCTTCCATCTGCTCAGTCGCCAGAATCTGGAGAAAGGTGTGCAAGAGATGTCATGCATTTTATTTTTATTTAAAAAGTACAAAAGTAAGGACATTCTTTTTTTTTTTTTTTTTTTTTAGAGCCAGTGTCACAGACAATTCAATCACATAGCTTCTAATTAAAAATGTTTCGTCAGGGCCGTGCCCAGTGAGGGGTGACCACCTGAAGCTCACCCAGCCTCACTCCCCACACCTGATGACCCGCCAGAGGAGCCGGCCACCCACTGCTAAGAGCAGTGATGAACTGGAGGCTGAAGAGGTGGACAAACTTCAGAAGTATGGGTCTTTACTTTATTTGGATACTTTATTTTGTATTTGGATATTCCAAATGGTGCATTCCATTTCAATATTGTATTGCGATCATCTGCTCTACTTTGTACTGATTATAAAAATTGATATTTCATATTCAATGCATAAAAGTAACAGCACAGAAGCTGAACTGAAAATGTACAATTAATACAAATAGTGAATGCAAGTGCAGGAAGTGTGTGTGTAAATGAGAAATTTGGATGACTTTTGAGCAGATTTCCTGTGAACATTTCAGTGCATCAGATGAGTTTTCTTCATATTTTTAAGAACTTGTTACACAATTCTGTGTAAAAGCTTTGTGAACCGGTGCTCTAAATCAAACCATAGAGTTTTCAGGGGCTGTTTACTGACACTGTTTAAATCACAGGAAGAAATTCAAGGCCAATCCGCTGCCCAAGAGGATCATGGAGGGTGTAGTCGTGAGTGTAAATCCTGTCCAGTTCACACTTTCTTTCCTTTTTTTTTTTTTTTTTTTTTAATGAGATTGTGAAGTTTTTAAGGTCTTTAACAGTTCTCCTCCTGTCAACAGGGAGTGCCAGAGAAGAAAGTTCTCCTGCCAACTGTGCCAGAGTCTCCAGCTTTTGCCCTCAAGAACAGGGTTCGTGTGGACAAGGTTGAGGAAGTAAGGACACATTTGGTTGTCTTGAATTTGAAGCTGCTCAGCTTTTTCCCATCACTCACTTAATGGACATATTGACTTTTCTTCCACACCCTTCCACCACAGCCATACCATGTACATGACCTTGAACCTGGTGTCGGTTTTTTTTTTTTTTTTGTCCTGTCAGGTGAAACAACCCTCACCAGTAAAGGCCCCCCCAGTTCCTCACTTTGGCCTACCCTTCCAACCCCGGCTGCCAGAGAAACACCTTGTGGAAGTATGTCCTTTCTCCTTTGAGGAGAGGGAGCGAGAGAGGAGGGTGCTGAAAGAGAAGAGGCTGGAGGAGAATCGAAATGAAGAGGTAGAGCCAAAATTCCCCAACCTGTGTCATTACACCTCAGGATAAACGACTAGTCAGGATAACTAATAGTTTGTAGTTTAACACAACTAGCATATCCCTGTTTCCTTTAAACCTTTCCAGGTGCCAGATTTCAAGGCTCAGCAGCTGCCACGCTTTGACACAGTGGTCCTCCCCGAGAAGAAGAAGCTGGAGCCTACAAAGCCTAAACCCTTCTCACTGCTGACAGATCAACGCGGAGCCGCAAAGAGCAACCGCCAGGAACAGATGGTATGACACATTCTGCCACTAAACGCTTGAAGAGCAATTATCAATATCTGTCTTTACCTAAGAAATTCAAACATGACCTCTGTGCCCTGTAGGTGAAAGAGGAGCAGAAACTACAGGAGGAAGCAGCAACATTCAAAGCCAGGCCGAACTTGGTCACTTACAAAGAGCCTTTCCAGCCCAAAAAGGAGCATCGGGCTACAGTGGGTAAGACTATTAACACAAGTCTGGCGTTATTGGATCATTTTGATCAAATCCCATGTAAAGGCCAACCCTGTTAGTCCATATCGCAATACTTTGATTTCAAGGCTCAGAAATTTCTTAAACAGCTGGTCACTGTAGTTTTCAGCAAATGCTACTCAAACAGGAGGAGATGGTGCATTTGTTGTGGACTATTTTCGCAGCAACATAATGACATGCATGAAGTGTCATAGGTTGAATACTGTCTACAGAGACAATCAACCTTAAGAATACTTCAGCTCTAAGGCTGACGTGTTCTCCGCGTTGTGTAACTCATGGCCCTCCTGTTGAATTTCACTAACTGTCACGGCATTGTCTGAATGTCTGTGTTCATTCTTCCCCAGCTGTAGAGTCCTTTGAGCTGGCGACAGAGCGACGGGCCCGGGAGTGGGAGGAGAGCAAGCTATTGGCCAGTGAGAGAGACGCACACAGGGCACTCATGGAGGAGGAGAAGAGACAAGAGGAGGAGCAGCGGGCAAAGGAGGAGATTGCCAGACTGCGACAAGAACAGGTAATAGCAAAACGTCATGTTCACTAATATTTGAAGTTCTTTTTTTTTTTTTTTTCTTTTCTTTTTTTTAAAAAATTTAATCAGGAAGTCTCATTTAAGATCAGGGCGGCTGTGGCTCAGGAGGTAGAGCAGGTTGTCCACTAATTGGAAACTCGCATAGATAGATCATCTCAAATTTTTCTTTTAATGTGTTCGAAATTTTTAAAATTAAATTAGAAAAAGAAGAGGGGGAAAAAATCCCTGGCTCCTCCAGTCCACATGTTAAGGTGTCCTTGGGCAAGATACTGAACCCTAAATTGCTCCTGAAGGCTGTGCAATCAGTGTGTGAAAGACTAGAACTCCAGATGAGCAGGCACCTTGCATGGCAGCCTATGCCGTCAGTGTATGTGTGTGAATGTTGGCATGTTGTGTAAAGTGCTTTGAGTGGTCGGAAGACTAGAAAGGCACCGTATAAATGCAGTATATTTACCACCTCTTTTTCAAGAGACACCTGAGAACAAGAAATTTTCATAGACAAGAACACAATCCGCAAACAAACAAAACTACACAATCAACAAAGAATTAATAACAGTTACAAGAGTCATAAAGAAACATCAGATAATAAAGCTTTAAAATCTCAAAGGAGTTGAAAGACTCTAGTTTGAGGGCAGTTTGCAGTTCATTCCATTTGAAAGGTGCATAGTACCTGAAACCAGAGCTGTCAGCATTAGTGTGTACCTGAGGGATATCCAAGGTAAGTAGCTGCTGGATCGTGTACTGTAGTTACTAGATTTTTAAATGGAAGAAGATGTGAGATAGTTTAGAACCTTCAACAGTAGAGCTTTATAGATGAATAACAAGAGATTATTTTTTTCTTGTCTGTAAGGAAGTCCATACAACCTTTTGATACAGATAATGATGAGCATGATATTGGTCATTTATGATAAAGCGTAATGCACTGTGATGAGCAGGGTGTAACTGCTGAAGTGATGATGGGGCAGCATGACAATACAGGTTATCTCCATAATTGACAGATATTAAAGTTGACTGCACAATAATTGTATGGTTTGATGACAGACAGCCTTTAATTCTATACAAGAAGCCTAGTTTAATTTTTAATTTGACTGTTTTTAAGTGTTGAATAGGAATCTTGAGTAATAGTCTACTGTCAAGCCAAATGCCTAAGTATTTGTTGTAATTATATCATTCATGATACAATTCAGGGCCTTTTTAAATCCTGAGGAAAAAGTCATTTTAACACTGTCTACACAGGAGGTGTAGCGTGAACAGTAGTAAAATACGCTTCACATTATGTGTGTGTGTGTGTGTGTGTGTGTGTGGGGCATAATTGAGCTGTTATGCAGCCCATTTAAACAGCTGTATTGTTTAAAATGGAAACTCCCTCAGGCACATGCGAGAAGGACTGGTTAAAAAAAAAAAAAGTGGCTGAAGCTGCTTCCTTAGTAGACACGGTTTAAAGAACAATAGAAAATACTATAGAGGCAAAATGTTGAGGAATTCTAATTTGATGGTATGATCTTACAAAGGCTAGTGTTTGAGACTTTGTATACTGCAGTCTGTCTGATGTGGATTTTCTTAACCTTCCTCTGCAGGTTCACAAGGCTCAGCCCATCAGACACTACAAACCTGTAGCTCTGAAGAAGAGTGAGACGCCTCTCACTGTTCCCAAGTCGCCCAACTTTAGTGACCGCTTTGGATTGTGAGCCTGTCTTTGTATTATACTGTACCTGTTATGTTCTTGTCTGTACTATGTCTGTTGCATTCTTTTTTTTTTTTTTTTTTTCTTTTTTTTTTTATTATTATATGAAATTCTGACCAAACCAATTTATAGCAGCAATGACTTAATACTAGTATAACGCATGCCAATTTCGATTTGAAAGGAAAGGTGTCTTAAAACAGCAGTCAGGTGTCCATATGAACACTGAAAGTTTTCCTTGCTGTAAACATTCCTCCTTTTCAGACTGGTTATTAAAAGATCCCCTTCAAAGGTGCATTCACTACAAGTGAGCCAAAATCCAGTGTGTCCAGAATTTTTGTGCAAAAATGCGTTTAGTTTATCTAATGCTTCATATTAGCTTCAGATAAACTTTTAAATGCGTTTTTACACTGAAGGACTGGATCTGGCTCTTGTCCTCAATCACTTGCATTGTAAGTGCATTATGAAGGGATCTTCTAATGGTCAGTATGAACAGGAGGAATGATTACACCTGTTTCAATGTTCATTTGGGCTCCTGACGGTTTTAAGACACAATTGTGAACCTGTTGTTTAAACTTGGAAAACTCAAGCTTGTGTGTGGTTCTGTGCTAAATCCTGGCTGTTTATCATTTCCACATGTATGATTAAATGTATAATTAAATAAATGTTTTGTGGTTATTAGTTTGAATACATTGAAGTAAAATGCAACACAAGCACAAAACTGTAATAAATGAGGTCTTTTAAACCAAATATCGATGGTGTCTGTTCAAGTAAGACCTTTTTCAACATTAGCTAACAGCAGGAAAACCTCCAGGCCCTCTTTAGGTCATTTACAGTGCTTTAGTGGTGTATATTGACATATTCAGTCTCATGAGTTAAAGGACCAGTGTGTAAAGTTTTAGTTGCATCTAGTGGAATGGACTTGGCAGAAATGGAATATAATGTTCATAGGTATGTTTTCATTAGTGTATAATCCCATGAAAATAATTGTTTTTGTTACCTTTAGAATGAACCCATTTATATCTACATAGGGAGCGGGTCCCCTTCCACTGAGCCCACCATGTTGCACTGCCATGTTTGTACAGTAGCCCAGAACGGACAACCAAACACTGGCTCTAGAGAGGGCCTTTCATGTTTTTCATCGTAGGTTCTCCTACATGCTTGGAAGGGGGGAAGTGAGGGGAGGGGTATTCATTTGGTTGCAATATGTAACCTCACTGCTATATATCACTAAATCATACACAGTGGTCCTTTTAAGCTCCAAAAACACTGGATCCTACACTTCCCATAATGCAATTGCATAGCCTCTTCTGATACTGCCCTTGTCTGGTGCACTCCGCTCCCAGTTTGTAATACAGGTATCAGAGGTTATCTGCACAGGCTGAGTAGTAGCCTACGCCTCATGATCAACATAATGTGCAAGATCTGTGAAATGCCCTCTAATCTCTGAATCCATGGATCAATGTCAGTGTGTAAATGGCCTGACTGCTGTTGCATAGAGGACAGTGACTCGTGTGAACAGCTTGTGTTGCAACATATTCGCATCAGGAAGACTACAGGGTTTATTCCATTGTTCCAATAGTTAGTTTAGACTTTGGACTAAGGTAGCACGTCCACTTTCTCAAAGGACAAAGGAAAGATATACACTGGAGATCAAAATTAGAGAACAATTTATAAATAACTGATTTTTTCTGAAGTAATGTCATCTTCACTGCTCAACAGTTGAGGGACTTTTTGTTGTGTCTATACCATGCTACTAGAACACTTTTTCCACAAAATAACTAAGGCATTTCAACAAAAAACATTATTTTGCAGAAAACACACTGATCAAAATTAGAGAACACTTTCAGATACCTCCCAGTTATTGGTGTTAATCTGGCACCTGGTGCTAATTTCCTTGATTATCTGTCAACCCCTATTTAACTGGCAGCCTAACTTCCAGTTTCATTGACTCTGCAAGATTTTTGGGCCGTTCTAAAGTGACTGAAAGCCTCCGGCAGCAGGTTGTCCAGATGAAGGCCAAAGGGATGACCCTATCATCCATAGCAAGACAAGTTGGTCGTTCCAAATCTGTGATTTCAAGAATATTGAATCTTTACAACATCACAAACTCATTCAAGTCCCCCAAGAAGGCTGGTCGTCCACGGAAGACAAATACAAGAGAGGACAGGATACTGCAGAGGATCTCAATGGGCAATCGTTTCCACACTGCAGCTGGAATTGCTCACCAGTTCAGCGCTGAACAGGGTAAGGATCTGTCTCGTCATACAGTGTCTCAACGTTTAAGAGCATTTGGACTGAAAGCCCACTCTGCAGTGACCAAACCTCTCATTAGCACAAAGAATCAAAGGGCTACACTAAGCTTTGCTGAGGAGCATGTTGTGTGGACAGAGGAGAACTGGTCCAAAGTTCACTTCAGTGATGAAAGCAAGTTTAATTTATTTGGGTCCGATGGGAAACATTATGTTCGACAAACTGGAGAAAGACTGAACCCAAAGTGTGTAAAGAAGTCAATGAAAGGTGGAGGAGGAAGTCTCATGGTTTGGGGCATGTTTTCTGCAGCAGGAGTTTGGCCTCTTATACAGCTACATGGCAGAGTGAATGCAAATGTTTATCAGAACCTTCTTCAACAACATATGGTTCCTTCCCTGCGTTCATCACCCAATCAGCCCGCAGTGTTCATGCAGGACAACGCTCCATGTCACACAGCAAAACGGGTAAAGCAGTTCCTTGAAACAGAAAACATTGAAATAATGACATGGCCTGCCCAGAGTCCTGATCTCAACCCAATAGAGAACCTCTGGAAAATCCTTGGTGACAAAGTTATGGCCAAGAAACCCACTACAGTCACCGAAGTGTGGAGGAGACTGGAAGAAGAGTGGACCAAAATCACACCAGAGCAGTGTGAGAGACTAGTGCTGTCCTGTGGCCGCAGATGTGCTGAAGTCATTCAGAGCAGAGGCCTGTACACTTCCTACTAATTGCTGACTGTTGTAACCTTCAGAAAATTTAGTTGTAATCTTTTTCCATGCCAGTCATTGTTGTTCTCTAATTTTGATCAGTGTGTTTTCTGCAAAATAATGTTTTTTGTTGAAATGCCTTAGTTATTTTGTGGAAAAAGTGTTCTAGTAGCATGGTATAGACACAACAAAGTCCTTAAACTGTTGAGCAGTGAAGATGACACTACTTCAGAAAAAATCAGTTGTTTATAAATTGTTCTCTAATTTTGATCTCCAGTGTTCATGATGAGTAAAATCAGTGGCTGTGTTCCAACTTCATGTAAGGTCAGTGGCTCTTTTAACCCCTTAATGGATACATTTTTCAGTAGATGCTACTCATGTTGAAATAGCAATAGCCAGCTGGCTAAAGGAGGGGTGTAACATTGTGGTCTGTCGCTTTGAAACAAGTTGATGAGAGTAACTCCCATTTGGCATCATTAAAAGATATGTTCACAATTTTTCAAATCTGTCCTAAAACAACAGTCAGGTGCACAAACAAACATTTTTTCTGTATTCATTCATTCATTCATACTGACCTGACATTTTAGAAGATTCCTTCATAAAGCACTTACAATGTAAGTGGTGGGGGCCAAAATCCACAGTCCTCCTGCGCAAAAATGTATTTGAAAGTTTATTTGAAACTAATATGAAGCTTCAGCATCCAAATGAGTCAAATCAAGTAGATATCTTTCAGTTAGTTAGTTTTTTAGTGCATAATTCACTTTTCTTACAATCCTTCCAATGCAGCTCAGCAGGAAAACACAGAGGGAATTTTTAAAGACTGGAAGATATATTCTATTTGATTAACTCAGACTGCTGAAACCTCATATTACCTTCAGATAAACTTTTAGATATATATATTTTTGCTCAAAACGAGGACTGTACACAATGTCCTCCATAGATTTTGCTTTGGTTCAGGATTTTTGAATTGGATTAGAATACTATAATACTGACCAAAGGCTGCAATACAGATACGTGGAATTATTTCTGAATTTTTCCAGCTATCTAGATGTAACTAAGCAAAGGAGCCCATTGTCCCCTTTGTTTGTGACGCCAATAGAACCTTTTACTGCAGCTATAAGGGCCGCAACAGAAATTCAAGGAGTGACGAGTAATAAATTGAACATAAGCTGTATTTTGCTTTAATATTTTGCTATTAAAAAAGAACCAGATTCATACCACTTCAACTAAAAATAGTTGATAGTTTTTCTTTCTTTCAGGGTACAAGATAAATTGGCACAAGGCAGAACCAAGCCAATTTCTAATATACTATATGTGTATCATCAGTGATGACTTCAATTTTAGATTGTAAAATTAATAAACCCAGTTTTAGCAAAAATACTTCAGAATTTAGATAAGTTGTTGACGCTTAGTTTGTGGAAGAAAATGTTTACAATAAAGATGTCAATTATCTAAAATTAACCTAAATTCAGTTATGTGCAGGCAATGTAAATGGTAAATGGTAAATGGACTGTACTTGTATAGCGCCTTTCTAGTCATCCGACTACTCAAAGCGCTTTTAACACTACGAGTCAATTCACCCATTCACACACATTCATACACTGAATGGGTACAGGGGCTACCCTACAAGGTCCCAACCTGCCCATCAGAGGAAATCTAATCATTCACACACACTCACACACCGATGGCAGCTAGCTACCACGCAGGGTGCTGGCACAGCCATCGGGAGCAATTTGGGGTTCAGTATCTTGCCCAAGGACACTTCGACATGTGGACTGGAGGAGCCGGGAATCCGCCGCCAATCTTCCGATTAGTAGACGACCCGCTCTACCTCCTGAGCCACAGCCGCCCAATTGTTATCAATTAATGTTGAGGAAGGAATACACATTTGGGTAGAGACTTGATAATCAAGTGATGTCTGGGAACAAGCCCTTGATCAACTATATGCCTAATGTGTCTTTCCTGCAACCTGACCCCTGCTGATTTGACCTTTTTGATTCTGTCTGAATGCAGCACCCCTCCTGTTTCTTCCCGCTGATTTCATCTGTCCTTTCTCCCCAACCCCTCTCCCTTACCTTTTGCTCCTTACAATGCCCTTACCCCTCTGAATTGATTTAGTCTGGGAGACTCTTCCTGCTACCTAATAAGTTGACCCTTGATCTTGTCTGTCTGCATGTATTTGCAAGGTCTGATCACCGCCCCTCAGCCCACTGTATAACTGCTCTGGGTCAGTCTACTGTCTCAGACCTGCTCTGTGTCATTAAGCTCACGTTATTTTTCCAGAACACTAATAAAACCACCACCACTACAGCCAACTTTGAACAAGGACTTGAGTGATTTTCTTCAACAATGTTCCTGTGTATGTGTTTCAGTGGTACAGAAAAATCCTGAAGGGTTATATGGGAAGAGAAGAGACCACATATTAACATGCCAAAAATATGTACCCTAGTAAAAAAAAAAAACTGAATTGGAGAGGTAAATGGCAGTCCCATTTGGACCTTTACATGTCCCTGAAGAAAAGGATAAAACAAATATCTGATAAAACACCCATTCTTGACCGCTTAAAACTGTATGACTTAACAGCTCATAAATTGATTAAAATTAATCCCCCCATGCAAATAAAGCAAACGTATTCATCCATATGGAATAATTGGGAGATGACTATGGGGAAGAAGTCCTTTTAATGGGAGAAATGGTTCAAGGAAGGAGTTTTTACTCTGGGAAACGAGGTGATATTTGGAGATACATGCAGCTCAGGAGTTGTTTTACGTAAACGTCCCCTCAATGGTCTAAAAGATAAAAATGTTCTAGAGGATTAGTTCAAACTACCCAAGTTAATAGAAACTGCATTCAAATGTGTGATAACATTAAAAGTAAGTGTGACTATCTGAGGTTAATATAAGAACTAATATAGGCGGAGGACCTTGGAGGAAGACAGAGAAGGAAACATGGACTCATATTGTCTGTAAGAATGGTAAATATATTAGAGGCAAGGGGCAGCAGTATGTTATATAATGCTCTTCACAGAGAAGAAAGAAAGGGTTTAACTGATGACGGTGTTGGAAGTAACAGACGGCACCCTTATCCTGCTTCGTGGGATTCCTCTGTGATAAAACCTTTATTGACAAAAAATATTGAATTCTATGGAAAAGGGTCATGTGTACTGTAACAGTGCTCTGTTTTTAGTCTATGACAAACAAGGACAAAGGCTATGAAACAACAATGTTTATGATTTTTCCACAAAAAAGTATAATTACCACTTTGAAATAGAGTAACTACACACCCAAATTCTGCTAGCTCCCTCCATCCCATCATAGTTAGAACATGCAGCAGAGGACTGCACAGGACGACCATGGCTGGTGGCGCCGACCACTGGAGCTTTGACCATCACTAGAAGCACCTTCATGGCCCTTTTTAAAAGTCTCTCCGTGGCTCTGCTACTAGAGGCTCTCTAGTGTGTGTACTTATGGGCGAGAGTGTACGTAACCGGCCCTGCTGTGTGTGTGTCTGTGGGGGAGTGTGACTATGCAGCAGTAGCCCTGCTGTCTATCATGGTTAACGTTACCGTCGTCAGCCTGAATATCTTATAAAGCTCTGAATATAGCACAGTTAGTTATCGGCGGGCCCAAGTGTTGTGTTTACTGCCACAGAAAAGGAGGAAATGTTTGTTACTTATATAACCATGGTTCTCTGAGTAGCATGATGCTAACGCTACCAGCAGCTCTGTGTGAGAGGCACAAACTATTTATACAGGCGACAGTCAGTGACAGTTAGTCAGTATTGTGATATTTATACAGACTGAGACTACAGTTAGCAGTTTTGTGATATTTATACAAACTGAGGCTGTAGTTAGTCAGTGTTGTGATATTTATACAAAACGGGGCTACAGTAAACAGTGTTATGATATTTATACAAACTGTACAAAGAAAACATCACAGTGACGGAACAAGAAGAAAAACATTTTTGAATGGAAGGGGACTTTAATATTCATGCCTACAAAATAGTTATTCTACAGACAGTTGTTTGCTAAACCTCAATTAATTATAGCGGACACACATATTGACTGAACAGGAACACTATTAATTGAGAACTAACTAAAAAAAAAGACCTTCAATTTAGATAGACTCTTAAATAGGCATCCCTAACATTTTACTTTTTTGTTTCAAGATATTTTAATTAACTTCCAATTTGATTTTTTTTTTTGTGGGAGATTTTGTTTAATTATTATGAAACAAATCGAATCCTATGTTCAGACTGTTTTGTTCCTCCCTGTCACTCACCTTGTTCTGTCAGCGGTGATAATGAACAGACTGGATCAGTATGTCGCACAGAGCAACACAGTCTGGGTTCTTTAGAGAAACGGGTCACAGCTCACACACATCTAATCAGAAAGTCCTTGTCCCACATGTTAGTGTTTCATCATGTCTCTTGTTCAAAAGTATGACAGAGTATTAGGGCCACACCAAGGGAAAAAAAATCAGCGATAAATCTGTTTGTCACATAATGCATACCAAGGTTCAAACATGAGATCACAGAGTTACACAGCTTCTGTATTAGTGCAGTTTTTGCTCTTTTTTTGTTATCATCACTGCAGATAGTTTTTGTCACGTTGTGAGATATTTTCCATATGTCACATTGTCTTAATAATCTTAATACATGTTTTCAAGTATACTGTAAAACATTTTAAGCTGGTTCAACATAAAAAACCCAGGCTTCCATTCTGCCTTAAAAATTTGAGTTAACTTAAGTTGAATCATTAGTTCAAAGTTTTCGCATGAATTGTGAAAATGAGTCAGAATATGAACAGTATGAAAGGGTTAAAAACTTAATTTGAACTCTCAGTAGACATTCATTACACTCATCAGTTCAAGTCAGAAGACTTCTGACTTCAGAGTTCTGAATTGCCCGGAAAATGAAAACTAGAAATTTGAAGTTGAATGAACTTTAACAACATATTCATGTTAAGTTAATGACAAAAGATTTGTTGCTTCCACTAAATCAAATTCCTGTATGATGTTTAACAGTGTAAAATAAGATGTCTGAGCATTGCTAGTTAGTCTCGGTACAGATTAAAAACTATACTTGTGTAAAGAGTATCTTTCATTTTATTTTACAGAGATGTCTGGCAGAAGTTACGACAGCAAGAGATAAAAGAAAGGTCAATAGTGGCTTAAGAGATACACTGTCTCCTGGTAATCATCTCTGGGTACAGTGTAAAGGTTAGTAAACACAAATACTTATCAAAATCTACTGTACACTTGTTTCATTGTCTTGTTCACTCTAACACTGTGCAACATGACAAAAGGAGATCAGAGGAAAATGAACAGCTTGATAAGTAAACTTTCTTTCTAGGTCAGCTCTGAGTGAGACAGCCTCCTCTTCTATACAGCAAAAACTGAAAGTATCTTCACATCATCCATAACAGTCTGGTACAGTTCACATTCAAAAAAGACTCCAGCAGATAGTCAACAAGTCATCTAAAATCATCAGCACCCCACTTCCACCAATAATGGGCCTCATTTATAAACAGCGCATACGCACAAATCTGTGCTTAGACCGTGCGTCGAACATTTTAGGCACAATTCCGGGGTTCATCAATATGTTCTTACCTGAATTTGTTCTTACTCTGCAAACAAATTTAAAAGTGCCTTAGATCATGTGTATGCATAAATCATAAACGTCCTACAGTCTTAAAAAATGATATAGTCAATATTTCTTTAATGTAAACAGTGTATTAGAACCACAATTATTTTAAAAAAATGATTGGGCCTAAATATGCAACATTTAAAAGTGTGAAATTGCTAATATACCATTTATTTATTTATTTATGAAATGAATAGCTAATACGTTGTAATCCATGAATCATCATCATAAATGTAATGAAATTATTAATGTATTAACATTGTCCTGTTCCCACTTTTAGATGACAATAGGTTATATATCTGAAATTCTATATTGGAATGTGACAGTGATTAATTTCCCCCCATCGGATTTCACCATGATATATGCAGCTGGTTAACCAGCAGCCTGTTCAGTGTTCCTCACAGCCTGACAGTTCAGTAGTGGCACAGGGAGGGGCGCTCTGCTCACTCGGTACATCACGGCCTGTTATGGACAGAGATGAAACATGATGTGCACAGATCTACACATTTACCAACTTTTTATTTTATTATGGACATACTGCGTGGTAGTGGTGCAACAGGTATGCAGGCTGTATAAAGGATTCACAATCAGGCTCCAAACATTGTGCCAATGACATGTTTACCAGCCAAATCTGCCTTTTCTGGCTTCTACTTCTGAATCTATTGTTTGCATTTCACTAGCAGTAAAGTTTTTCTACATTTTTACCATCACGGCCCTTTTTGCAATGAGTGACAGCTCTTTCCACTGCTGCACTGCTCCAACAGAGCTTTCCTTATATATAGAGAAATGGGGGTGTGGTAGTATTCGAATTACTGATAGCGGGCACGCACCTGTCCATTTAGAATGA
Organism: Scomberomorus guttatus; assembly: GCA_038419695.1. Taxonomy (NCBI): domain Eukaryota; kingdom Metazoa; phylum Chordata; class Actinopteri; order Scombriformes; family Scombridae; genus Scomberomorus; species Scomberomorus guttatus. The sequence goes on from CM076449.1 coordinate 1,627,911, forward strand.
TTCTGATTCAATAAAACATACGCATAGTGGTAAGAACAAAATTGGCCAGTGCGCACGTGTCATGATTTTGATGGTAATTTTGCGCGCGCACTTATTTTGTGCGCAAAATAAGAACATTTCTATGCACATATTAATGAATGAGCCCCACTATCCCTATTCCAAAAACAAACAGTAAAAAGAGCTCATAAAGTCATCTCCACTCCACTCCTCCAGTTCACTCTGTCCCTGCCTTTACCTTGCGGGAGGCAGTGTAGATCACTGCCAGCCAGGACAAACCTTTTCTAAAACATCTTTTCCCCCACTGCAATAGGACCTCAAACTCTTTGGCACCTTTGCCATTTATTGCCCCCCAGTCAGTCTGTATGGAAGTGTTGTGCTGTGTGTGTTTGTGATTGATGATTGTGACTGTATGACTCTTGTTTGTGCAGTGATATTGATAGAACTGTGCTGTTACACACTGTCCCAGAATCAGCTGTGTGGTCATTAAAGTGAATTGAATTGATGGAGGGGACTGAACTCATGCACACTGTACATATGTAATGAATGTATTGACACCTGTAGTTTTTGGAGTAAATATTTATCTATCAAAATATAAGATAACTAAAGGCAATATAAAGTGTGTAAAGGAGTGACATTAGTGGTGTGTTGAGTGCATGAATGCGTGGAAAGTGTAGTGTAATGGGCACAGAAAATAAAAACAAGGCAAAACTGAATAACATAACAAATGCCCAGGCAGAGAGAGAGAATGACTAAGTACATCAGCTTATATGAACCTTATGGATTTCAGCAACAAGGACGTGCTCTGACTTTCCTGTCTACACTGGAAGTGGGGATATGTCATGTTCATTGCACATTCGCTATTTTTATTTGTTTTCTAGTGTTATTACAAAAATATATCGTGTACATTTTTTTATTGAAATTATTTAAATTTGAAATTATTTTAGTTTCAGATTTACACAACTAAAAAAATAGTAAAATATGTTTTCAAATACATAAAAAATCCATGTGATACAAGTTATGTTTTAGACAAGTTAGTGAATACATATGAAATAAAAAAGCAAACATTTTGCAGAATGTGTGTGTTTGAATTTATGCATATTGGTCATCTGACAAAAAAAAAAATCAACCACCACAGCTATAGCAAATTTAGGGAAGAGGACGTGTTATGACATCACATTCCAGTTTAGTGTAAGTCCAAATGATTGCATTAAAGGTCTAATGCAGCCAGCCAGACACACACTGGCCTGTGTTTACACTGGTGAAGGTTTAATGAGGAGGCAACACAGCTGAGCAGGTGGTTGGAGGCCAGTTTTTCCCACTGACTGAATCAAACGTGAACACTGTAGATAAGTAATCTCAGTCCAACACTACAGACACAACAGCACAAGACCAAGTACACTGTAGTCTCACTGTGAGGAACAAAATGTGAAACATGATCAGACTGGCTTTGTTTGTTTGAGCTGTTATCACTGTGCAGCGTAGTTATATGGTTTGCTGATAGTGTTCTTTTATCAAAGATGGAATCTGACATTAAAATATGATGCAATTTGACTATATTAGATTAGTTTTGATCAATGCTACAGTGTTTGTACATTTGAAGACTTGAAGCTCCATTAGTTCTAAAGAGACATTTTCTAATAACTTCACTGTAGATTCCAGTGTTGTACTTTAGAGAGATATTCTGCTTTTACTGTAGACCCTGACAATATAGTCCAAATATGCTGATGCCCCCTGCTGTTACCTGTTCATCACACCAGAAATAATTTTTCTCATCATGTTCAATTTTGGGTGAACTTTGACCTGTGAATTTGTGTCATTGACCACTAGCAAGCAGTCTTTACAGTGGTGGCAAAAGAATCTATAACAAGTTTAAAGGGCATCTAACCCTGCCTCTGCTATCTCAAGCTGCCTGTCAAAAAGTTACAGTTGACATCAACTGTATCATCATTGACATCAATGACAGAGGACAGGGAGAGGTGTGCGACTGAATCTCTTGCAGTAATCAATCGTGTCAAAGGCTGCACTGAGATCCAGTAATAGAAGCACAGAAGTCGAATTTGAATCCATAGCAAGTAGAAGATCATTTACCACTCTGCTTAGAGCAGTTCGGGTGGAGTGACAGGCCCTGAAAGCCGATTTAAAAGGTTCATATGGATCATTGTTTGATATAGTATGGGTTGAAAGTTGTTGAGACACAACTTTCTCTAGTACTTTAGAAAATAATGAAAGATTAGAGACTGGTCGATTGTTATTAAGAGACCCTGGATCAAGGTGAGATTTCTTAAGTAAAGGTTTAACCAAGCTTCTGGGGACAATGCCAGTTGTAAGTGATAAATTAACAATATTCAGCATTGCAGGTCCCAAAAAAGGTCTTTGAAAAGTTTAGCTGTATTATTTTTCTTGACCTGAGGGGCACCATGTTTTCTCCGCCTGCCTAATTTTGAGAATATTGAGATCATTGTTTACATGTTTATTTACATAAGGGTTTTTTTCTTTTCTCTAGTCCAAGTTTTTCTCTTTATCTGAACAAACAAAATGACATATGATTTTATTTGGCTATGATTATGATGATAATTATTTTCTGTGATAGTCAGCATCATTCTTCTTCACAGTATTTCTTACATTTGCTGGCACAGAGGCTCAAAACGACGACAGGAACCTTGACTTTAATTGACGGTGAATGCATGTATGTTGTAGTATCTGAAACCAGAGGAGTGAAGGCTGTTACTCCTGGGCCACACAGCCTACCTCTACCTCAGCAGTGCGTGTGTCTCGCTGAACTGCTGTGTCTCGCACGCTTGCGGTGTTCACACATGCAGTGTTGCTGCTGCAGTGCTGCTATTGCAGCTCTATCTTTCTACATAGAGTTTCACTTTGATAATGGCCAATAATAGAATGTTTAATATCATTTAATTATGAATTTTATTTATATTTAGTTTAGACAGATAAAGGTTAAGAAGTGTGTGCTCAATTGTGAAAAATAAATAATAATATGTGAGGTGAAATCGTCTTTCTTTCTGACGGGCATGGCGGGGTCTGGTTGGGGATACTTCTGTGTCAGTCACATACACACCTCACACAGGATGGTTTTTTTTTTATTGATTATATTGATTATTCCACCAGTTAAAAAGACAAGCCTCCAAACTGTCAGGAGGGAAACTGACAACAAATAAGGAAAATAACAACGCTAAATGGAAGCAGGTGAAACAGCAGGCAGGAGCCCCGGCTTGAGCTAATATCAAAGGAGTAGAAACAAGAAGCTCTGTGTGTCACCGACTCTCTGTGCTGGAGTTCCCCGCCAGAGAGGCTCCCTGCCTCGGCGTGCAGTGCGCAGGCTGACCCGCAGTGGTGACACTTCATGTCTGTGGTATATTCTACACATATAGACATTGAAACCATGGTGAAAGGTGTTATTGTTGCTGGTATGATGTCAATATGACTGTCAACAGATCATTTTCCCTGTCTATTTTGCTGAGAACCGCACGCGTCACATGGAAAAAATAGGCGAGACCTCGAATTTGTAGATGAAGCATGGCTGCTGTGGGGCGTGAGACACATGTCACACATCTCTAACGTGTTAACACGGGCACCGAAATAAAAAACCAAGAGGTTCAGCGACGCACACACGCTGCTCACGCAGGATGTGTGGCCCAGGCATTATAGCAGCAGATTAATCACAATCACTTATCACCATCACTTGGAGAAAATCAGTTGTCCATATACGTTTGGCCAGGCAGGGTATATAGAACACTATTACTTAAAACTGAGTAATAGCCATTAATATTTTAGGAAAGTTACACATGTCCTGCAGTATATGTTCTTGTGTAATCATTGGAAAAATTTGACAAAGTAGAATGTACAGTACATGTAAAACTACTTTAGATTTAATGTGTGGCCAGGAAGTGCTGTAGCTGGGAAGCAACGCACTGTGGCCAGGGAGCAACGCACTGTGGCCAGGGAGCAACACGCTGCGGTTTTGTTGTGTAATGTGTGTGCTTATTACCACCTACCAACAGAAAAATCAAAAGGGGTAAGCTGTCGCTCTGGAGCTTGTTTTCTGCCCCTTAGTTGAGGAAATAATGTTGTTTTAGCTGTGTATGCGCTTGGGATTAGGCAACTTGTCATTGCAGGGGTGTTTTTTAATGAAATGTGTTGTGGTCGACAGAGGCAGCTAGCCGTCCCATTAGCTGGAGAGCTAATATCTGCACAGTGTTTCTAATTAGATATCACCGTTTTTGTTGATTAATTCCAAACCATTTCCAGGCCTGGAAATGGTTTGGAATTAACAGAATGTTTTGGGAAAGTTTTGAATATACACTGTTATTGTTTAAAATGTGTTCCTAAAAATCCCAAAACATGTATTTTACACAGCAGGTGTTATACTATATTCTGTCACCTGTCACATTTAGTGACCTGATGAGCGAGGTGCTGTGTGACAGTAACCTGCAGCAGGCGTTACATTATATTCTGTCGCCTGTCACAAACTGCGTGTGCGTGACTGTTGAAACTTCACCTAGTATCATGCCACCTACTAGTTACATACACCAATGTGTATGTAACTGGTAGGTTGCGGGAATGCCTGAGTGAGTAAAGTTAGCATGCGCTAGCAGTTTGCATATTTTAAATTGGAAATGCAGTAATTGAGTATCCGGTTATGTTTGTCTCAAAATAATTAAATATTATCTGTTACCTCTTCAATGTTTTTGCTTACTTGAGCATTCAAATATTGAGTTATTTGTTTGAAAGATCTGTATGCTGTCAAAGGAGCGGTGGCTATTTGGAACATATTGAAAATACTAGCCTGTATTTTTTTAAAAAGTCAACAACTGTCTGCCCTCAAAGGACTGTTCATACAATAAATTACACTTATATTTACCACTCTTGGTATGTTTTTCATATGTTCTTCCCTCCTCGTGTCTCACAATATCCTCTTCTTGAAATTAACTTTTAATTAGGCAAAGTGCCCTGAGATAACTTTTGTTATGATTTGGTGCTATATAAATAAAAAAAACTGTGATTTAAAACTTCTATACATCATTACTTTTAAATTGTAAATGTGGCAAATGCTGACATTCACTTAAGCCAATGCAAGATTAGTGAAAATAAAAAAATACGGGTGCTATAATGAGGCTCTTAAAGTCATCGAAATGGGGTAAAATATTATGGAAAAGTTATGGAAAAGTTTTGAAAATTCATTGGTAAAATGTATGGGAACCCTGATAGTAATCAGTCCACAGGCTGTTACAGACAACTGAGGAAGTCAAGGAAGGTCTCATTTTTTAAATTACGTTACAACCCATTCACTCATTGGCAATAACAAATGATTTATACATGTAAATTGATTCACAATTCTTACATATAGAACCTTTAAGTGCCACTAATGCTAGATGCTCCAACTGACTCCCATTCTAAAAAGTGTCAACTTCTCTCTGGAAATACTAAGTCAATAAATTTCTTCAGCGAGTCATTACGGTCTCAATCTCTAAATTCAGGCCCTCTAATAAGTGTGCTGGTAATCATTTTGGAAATGATTGCTCTGTTAATAAGATTTAAAGACTTATAGTAGAGTTGATGTCTGCCGTGTGGATGTTGATTGACAGCTGTGATTGACCGTTGGCTCTGGGACTTACACTGAGTCGAACTATTGTCACAACATTTCACTAAGTTTAATGTTACTTGCACTACTACTAACACCCTACCCACCTGGTCCTGGTTCCAAACAGATGGTGCCAACCATAAGCTGTAACTCTGGGCTTCAAACCGCCTCTAGTGAAACCAGTGGGTGACATCACACCTTGCTACATTCCATCTGCAGTACATATGCAGTCTCTGGTCCAGGTCTGGTGCTATCCGTTAGCTCGGCAGCTTGTCAAAGTGTCTGCAGCTGCTCTGCCGATAGCTGCAGATCCTCCAGCAAACTTGAGAGGGAGCTAGGACGCAGCCTTGCTGAGCTCCTGTAGCTGAGTGCAGATTGTGAGAGGCAGGTGGACTGGTTCAGTCTGAAAACAAAACAACAGCAGATAAGCATTTTGTAAAATCTTAGTGTAAAATCATCATCATGCCAGCAGAGAGCCAGTCTGACTTTATAATATAAAAATTACAGGCTTTGATCATCATATGTTTGTTAAGCTTGTCAAAAATAAAATCTATACAAAATGTTACCAGTCTAACATTTAAACTTTTGGGCTGACAGCAACTCACTCATGGCCATGAGAATCAAATGTGAGTGGGGGCTTTATTAGAATACATCTGTGTGGGAAGAGATGGGAGTGAATAACACTATCTAGCTGTGACGTAAGCTGCCACAGGGAGAAAGCTTTTCCCTCATCCCTTATCAAAGCGACTATGAACAGCTGTTACTATGTTGTGGAGTCAAAAGACCAGAAACACCTTCCTGCCTGAGAAGAGATTTTTTGAAGAGTTTGTGTCTAGTTTGAACCAGATTATACCCAAAGGTGTACATTTGGATTCAGTCTGGGGCCTACTGCTGGACTTTCTATCTAAATAAAACAGTATGATAAAATTAGTCATCTTGAGTTGTTGAATCATCCTTTACAAATGCTAGAAATGCTTTACAAATGACAGTTTGTAAAGGCTTAAAGCAAAGGCTAAGAAATGTATATTAATCTGCCATAAGCTAAATTTGTTTTATCAAGAGCACTGTTAATTTGGGGTTTATTTAAAGCTGCACATCCATTTTTAAGTTGATAATGAATCAAATGAATATTTGTATGTGAAAGTGTCACTCTTAGTGATGAACCCACAGAGCATTATCATTAACTCTGTAGTTGTTGTAGCTCTACATAGTGTTTTAGCTGTTTTAGGACCTTTTGGCTCATTGTTTTGGTTCTATGACCTGCTAATTTACTGTTTTGGTTCACTCTCATCAACCTGGTTTCCAGCAGCAGCAGGAAGCTGTTTTCAGTGAAAAAGCTCTGATAAACAAACAGCAGACAGACACAGTTAGAGACTAGCTGGTGAACATAGTGGAGCATTTAGGAGCTAAAGAGACATATTTTTTCAGGAGTTGGTGGAGACCAAACCAGAGCTAGTGCCTCAGGCAAGACAGGAGCATACCTCCTTAAATGTATTAGTATACAAAATTAGCAGCAGTAGAGACTGATCTAATAATATACACCAGCAATGTCTTTGAGAGTGCAGCAGGTAATATTTATGCTCTTAGTTTTGTGTAAAAGAATATATTTGGAATCACTCATCATCTCTGGAATTTTATGGTGCAGCAGGAGGAATCAGCTGTGCAGTGCAAGCTATGTCTCCTAAAATCCAACCAATATCCTGTCCTCAATCTGCTTTGTACCTGCACAGCTTTAGAAAGGCTTTAGTCCACTGGTAGGCAGTGCTATTACATTCCCGCTGGGAATATGAGGTAACTGCTCACATCAGACAACAACTTAATACCTTTGAAAAAAGACATTTGAGCAAAGATTTTGATATAAAATGCTAACTGTAAGAGGCAGCAGTGGGACTGTTGATTGTTGCACTGTTTTTGCATTCACAAATTTTGGTTTATCTTTACTTCAAACTGATGCTGCTGCTTCAATTGTACAAAATTTCTTCATCAGGTCGCTGAAGGATTGCTTAGACTTGGAAATTTTATTTGACGTTTTATTGACAAGTAGAAAAAGTTCAGGATCTCTGTGGTTGAATCTAGAGGTGGAATCCTGTATGAAAAACTTTATAGTCAGAGGACTCAAAGAGACTATTGCCAAACCTACTGTACTGTATGCATCTCTACTGTGTAGCAAGAAAACCGAAGACCTACAATGACAAGTCGACAGAACATTAATCAGCAACCATTTTAATAATTGATTGAATTGTTAAAGTCGCGTCTTAAGTAAAAAAGAGCCTGTTCTGTGGTTCCAGCTATTCCAATGTGAGTATTTTCTGCTTTTCTGTTGAAAATAATCTGCAGATACATTAATAATAAAAATAATCGTTAAGAAAAGTAGGTGGCTAGTCAGAACTAGTGCTGCAACTAAGTTTAACTACTTGTCCAAATCTCTTAAAACAATAGTTCAATAGTAGCATGGGAAATTATTTGCTTTCTTGCTGAGATTTCAGAGGTCAGAAGATTGATATCTTTCTGCCAAATATAAGGATACAGCCAGCAGCTGATTAGTTTAGCTTAGCACAAAGACTGGAAGAGGGAGCAGATAGCCTGGCCCTGTCTAAAGGCAGCAAAATCCTCCTACCAGCACCTCTAGAGCACACTTAATGTGCCGTTTGTTTAAACTGTACAAAATCATAGTGTAAAAACAACAGGTTGTGGTTTTACAGGGAGGAATGTATCTGATTATTTCTTGGCCAGACAACCTCATGGTGATGACAAGACTTCAGAAAGTCCATGCCAAGAAATATTCCGGCATATAACCAGATGGAAAACCACAACCTGTTGTTTTTACACTTTGGTTTTTGTACAAAGTTTACAGCACTGACTAAGAGAAGGTCAGAGGTCATTGACCAGGAGTCAGTGGATGGCTGAGGACATTCACATCTGACCCTAGAGACCATCTGCGAGCAAAAATAGGTGGTTGTATATGTGGGTAACCCTTGTTGTCATGTGACTGAAGTTCCATACTTCATCGTGCAATGACAACTGAGCAAACTCCAATAAACTGAGGAAGACGCTCAGATGCAATTGAAAGCTCTAGAAGCAGCTAGTAAGTTCACCTTGACTTAAAATATGTAGGTTTATGTGCATATTTATGGTGTATTTTTTAATATAGCGCATGTTGATGCATGCATACCATAACAAGAGGAAATTCTCTGTCAACACACAGATATATACAGGTTAATGTGACTGAGATTGCCTGGCAACCGCATGCAGAAAGGTATGCTAATATTAGCCTTCTGTTCAGCAAAACTGCCCTGCACTCAGCCCTCAAAGAGAATGTGATGTCAAGGTTCCAATGGGGGCAATATGTAAATAATGATCAGAGCGATCACCAACAATACCCATACACTACCAGGCTACAAACTGCAACATGACTCTCACAGAGGGATGAAACACAGTTAGAATAATCACTTCTTCATTTTTGAAGCACCGTCTGAACCGTCTAGAACTCTCAGATCGTCTGGGACAGGTCTGCTTTCTGTCCAAACTAAACCTGGAGAACCAGCATTCAGTTTTTATGCTCCACCTATCTGAAGATCAAACTCCCAGAAAACTGCAGGTCTGCTGCAACTCTGTTATTTTAAATCAAGACTGAAGACTGAAGACTTTTCTGTTTGCCTTTTATTAAATCAAATTTGATTTGATTATTTTTTAACTGTATTTAAATGTCTTTTTATAATGTCTTGTTTCTTTTACATTTTGGCTTGATGCTTTTGTGTAAAGCACTTTTAATTGCCTTGTTGTTGAAATGTGCTATACCAACTGATTTGACTGTTATCAGCCTATTGAAGAAGTGTTATCATCATACATCTGTCCCAAATATATGGGCTAGTAGGGACCTACTAGTAGGTTCAGGAGGATTTCAGTGAGCCAATGTTGGTGGAGCCCAATAGGTGCAGAAGGCCTGTTATCAGGCATGTGCTGTCACGTGACTGTCAAGTTTCTTTCTGTGAAAAACAAACAAAATGGCTGACATTCCTTTTATTCTCAGTGGAAAATGCGATATTTTAAGATCTAGCAAGAAATGTGCATTTTATTTTCATAATCTTCATTCAGTGAATGCATATGATGTATAGTTTGTCAGTTATTAGGAAGATTAGTAATCTGAGTTGTTATGCAGCCATCATTGCAATTATAGAAAACCTGAAAAAATCTTCGTGATAACAAACTAACTGCACTTGACAGTTACAATACATATAGGGAGGACTGAACCACAAGGGGGGGAGGGGTTGTTATTTTTGTGAGAAACTCTTTTGCTGTCTCTGTGTTGCGCTCTGTGTCTCTACCAGAAGATTTTAAATTTCTAGCATTAAATGTCTGTCTAAATCCTAATAATAATATGGTGGTAATCTGGGCCTATCACCCCCCGTCTGCTCATCAAATTGCCTTAGATAAATTGGTAAATCTTATATGACTATGAGGGTTCTGAAGTTTTGCTCATGGGTGACCTTAACCTTGACAGGTTATCTTTTATCTCTGAGTGGCTAAAAAAAAAAAACATTGTATTGAATTAAATTTAACTCAGCTAATTTCTTCACCTACTTGGCCAGACACCAGAAATACAGAAAAATTAACCCTGATAGATATAATCCTAACAAACAAACCACATAAATTCACTCCATATTATTATAAAGAGAGACTTTAAACATTTTGCTGAGCAGGCTTTTCTTTGTGATTTATTTCTCAGTGATATCACAAGATTATGTACTATTCCTGATCCTGAATTAGCCCTAAACCATTTCACAGATGTTTTAACTCCTTAGCAAATAAACATGTTCCCTTTAAGAAATACAGAGTAAAAAATAGATTGAATCCTTGGTTCACACCTGAAATCTCAGAAATATTAAGGTTAAGGGATGTAGCATGGGCAAAAGCTCGAAGCTCAAAGTCCTCTACGGATTAGCAGATCTTTAGACAGTTGAGAAACAAATATGTCAGGTCATGTTATTTTGTTGACCCTGTCTGACTGTTGTGGAAATCCACAAACATTTTGGAAAACAATTAAGTCACTAAATCATGGACATGATTACTCCCTACCCAAGCATCTTTCTCTAGATTCTATCCTTGTCTCAAAGAAAGAACAAAGTCATTTTATTTCTTCTGTTCACCTGTTTGAAAATCCAAATCTACAATTGCCTCAGTCGAAGATGGACTGAGTTGTAATAACAGTACCCCTTTTGGGGAAAGATTTTCCCTTAGACAGTTTCCTGTTGGGGTTTTTTTGATGCCCTGGCTTTAGTTGACCCAGAAAGGTTATTGGAGCAGACCTCTTGAATCTAAGACTCTTACTACTGGCTGCACCTATTGTAGCTTATCCTTTAACACATATTCTTAATCTAACTCTTGTATCCAGGAATATTCCTAAAGTGTGGAAAGCAGCACATGTACTGCCTCTGCATAAACGTGGTGACACTATCCAAATAACTACTGCCCAATCTCCAAACTGTCATGTTAAGATAAAATCTTAGAAAAGTTAATCAATAATCAATTCTGTCGCTTTCTATCTGAGCATTGCATTTTAAACCCCCATCAGTCTGGTTTCAGATCTGGACATAGCAATTTGACAGTAGCATGCAAGTAAATGATGTAAACTGTTTTCTGGATAAGGAGTGTTATATTGCCCTGTTCATTGATTTGTCCAAAGCATTTGACACAGTGGATCATACTCTTCTTTTGGATAGACTTAGATCAATTGGGTTTGACACAAATGCATATAACTGGTTTCAGTTATCTTACTGGCAGAACTCAAGCAATAATAGCAGACAGTCCTCAATCTAGTTTCCTCAAAATTACAAAAGGGGTGCCACAGGGCTCAAAACTAGGTCCTATTCTGTTCACATTATACATAAATGACCTGGGCTCATTGATTAGTAACAGCTCTATTTATTATTATGCTGATGACACAGTAATTTACTCATCGGTGCCTCTATTGACAAAGCATTGTCTAATTTAAAGGCAGATTTTTTGGCAATTCAAAAGGCCCTGATTAAACTAAAGCTTTTGCTATATCTAGATATGACAATTACACAATTAGTACTTTTACTATTAGTATAAAATCTGGGATTCAAATGAAAAAAATCTCATGTTAGTACCTGGGTATCTGGTTAGATGAAAAATTATCTCATAAAAGTCATGTTGAGGAACTGAGTAAAAAGCTTAAGTACAGGCAACATTTTTATCAGTGCTTGACTGTGCAGATGTAATTTACATACATACCACTGTCCATACCCTCAAACTCCTTGATGCTGTGTATCACAGTTGTCTTAGATTTATTACAGGTGACCGTTTTAGAACCCATCATTGTATCCTTTATGAGAAGGTAGGGTGGACATCACTTATCAATTGAAGGGAACAACACTGTCTTTTTTCTCTATAAAGCAATCCTAAGTAAGCTACCATTTTATTTATCATCACTTTTAAGACTTAGGAATATGGGATACCACACTCGTTCACAAGGATGCATTACCTTGGATATGCCATATATCAACACAGACCTGGGAAAAACTGCATTCACCTATTATGCTCCTCATAGTTGGAATAAGCTTCAGAAGTCCCTTAAATTAGACCATTTTTTTATCCTTAGAATATTTTAAGATTCTGTTTTATATAATGAATGCTCTTGTTTTTCTTAATTGTGACTGCTTTGTCCCTGTGTAATGTACTTATTTTACTGTCTTTTTCTTTGTTTTTTTGTATTTTGTAAGTCATTTCTCTTGTGTTTGTGTTGTATTTATGCTATTATCATCTATCTATCTATCTAGATGTAATTTTAAGGATTTTAACAAGGTAATTATACTTTTTGTGTTGAAACACCATATCAGACACACATTATTGGTCCAAGCACAGTATTTCTATGTTTTAATACATGTCTGGAGGGGATCTTTAACTTTTGGTTGATACTTCTTTCCCCTCCATGACAACTGAAACTTTTCAATTGTGTGATTGTGAGTAATTTCAAACATAGAAGAGCCATTTGTTTTATCAGGCTGCTCTACACACAGTGCTGAGATGACCTTCAGAAGTCTTGGAAAAGTCTTGGAAAAAGATGATAACTTCAGTCATGTCAAAGTAAAATGAATTCACTCTTTTTCATTGCACTGTTGTGGAACGTCAAAACAAAAGGTCAAGTTGTGTTAAAGTTGCAATAAACATTATTTAGCTGTATTAGCTGTCAGAAAACTATTTGCTAAGTAGATATCGCTGAGAAATTGCCTCCTTACCAGTGAATGACTTCCAAGCTTCTCTGTTCTTTGTTTTGATAGCCGTGCCGGCCGCGCGTGCACGTTAGTGCATGTGAGCGTGCATGTTAGTGCATGTGAGTCCCTCCTGTCCTCCGCGTCTCTTTCCAAGATGGTGGCCACGGCACAAACTCTCAAACTACAGCTAAACAGTACACTAAAATATGTTTCTGAAAGCATTTGAGGTGAGAAATAGGCAATGCAGTAACAGAATCTAGATCCATATTGGATCAGCTCTGCCTAGTTTGACAGTTTGAGCTGAGTTTCGTGAGTTGTCAGGTTTCTTTTTTTTTCTCCAACTTTATTGAGTAAACAACACACACGTTTGTTTTGGTCTGAGATGTTGGTGCTATAGTGCGACATCTAGTGGCTGAATGTCATCAATGTCGTGTATTGCAACTTTAAATATTATATTATTATAAAATGAAATTCCAAACAACTCTGTGAGAAACATGCTCAGGACAAATGGCATGGTAAACATAGTCATACTGTATGTTGTCAAAGTGAAATAAATAATAAGTGCATTCAAAATGTTCTACACAAACATATTCATACATGAAAGGTGACCACTGAAGTGTGATGTTACTGGTTCCATACAAACACAGTTGTACAAATAAACATACTGGTTAACAATTTAGTGACAGAAGAAAACTAATAGTCATCACTACTAACATACAAAAAATCACAGTTCTGTTAGATCTGTTCAATAAGTGCACAAAATTCTTCAGTAGCCTACATTCTGACCTGCATGTCTGTCTCCAAAACACACAGTAAAGCTACGTTGTCAACAGTGATATATGTAAGTATTAAGTGCAATGTACTATATTCTGCACTAAACCAACTCAACAGGTGTTTCAGAAAGTTATATAAAAATACTATATATGTTAATTAGATAGAAGACATTGTGGTTAGCTAATCAGATACTATTGTTAGCTACAGTGGCTAACAAGCTAACACCTCAAAAATAACACTGAAATGTATCATGTCTAAGCAGACACATAATTAGATGATCTGACCCATATAACCCTTTTCCACTGCAGGAACTTAAAAGATCCCCTTCAAATGCGCTTTCAATGTAGGTGATGGGGGCCAAAATCCACACTGTGTCCACACAGTCATTTTATGCAAAAAGGCATTTAAAAGTTGATGTGAAGCTTATATAAGGCTCCAGCAGTCTGACTTAGTCATAACAAGTGGATATCTGCCACATTTACAGTCTTTTTAACATCAAATTCCCTTTTTGTTCTAATGGCCAGTATGAACAGGAGGAATGATTACAGGGCACCTAACTATTTTTAAGACAGACTTGAAAAGTCGTGAACCTGTCCTTTAACAAAATGTAATGTGAAAAAACCCACTGTACACTCCCTACCCAAACAGTGGGCAGACAAAGTTAGCAGTTAGCTGGTGAACATAGTGTCATTAGCATTTAGTGTCTAAAGAGCCAGATATTTTTCTCAGGAGTTGGGGGAGACCAAAACAGAGCTAAAAGGAGAGTGAATATTGGAGTTACATTCATCAGGTGGACATAAACAAAGTCCAAATAAATGCTAATATTGCTACATGTCTGCTGAATGTGTAAATGTGTGAATGTGCAGCTGTTTGCTGAAATGTTCATCACAGGAACCTTTCACCAAAAGGTGAAAACATGTTGAAAAAAAATTCAATGATGCTTTAAATATAGCAGAAACACAAAGAAGAACCTATAGTGCCAAAGCCTCACATGGTTCTGAAAAGTTCAGATTATGGGACACGAGAGTTTATGAGTTATGGGCTAATAAAGCACTGGAGTGAAACTTGAACTTCAAGGTTCTGTGCCAAAAGTAAGAAAAACGAAATCACAATAACATAAGACTAGTTTACTCAAATCTACGCTTTAGCCTTGCTCAATAGTATGTCATAGGATTGACTCAATTTTTCTAGACAGGGATGGTAAATAAAAAAAACAAAAAACAAAAAAAACAATGCAATATCATTGTTAAAGGCTGCTAAATGTTAAATAAACAAACACTATTCCACACAAGCTCAGTGGTGATGTGTCTATTGTTTTCTAAAGCTGAGAACATCCAATGTGGCTGCCACTGTATTGAGCCACCTGGCAGCCCTGTGACTCCCTCCAAATCTGTTGATATCCTGGTGCTTCGATGTAATTATCAGGGCTCTGTGAATAGGGCCCCTATTTAGTAGAGAATTTCATATCACAACAATCAGCAGCAGTCTTCAAAACCTGCTGGGTCCAGTTCAGTTACTATAAATATTCAGCTTTTCAGGAGGTCAAATGTCATCAGAAGGTGGTCATTCTCTGAGGGGGACTCCTGAAGGTAGAAGAAGGCCTGCTGGTTGTGTGCTGTGAGTTCATCTTCCCGCGTGATGATGAATCTTTGCTCTTCTGTCGGCGTGAAGGCTGTGTTTTCTTTCTATAAGCCTCCCTCTTAGGACTGCCGGGTGCCCCCAGGTGCTCTAAAAGTCTCTTCTGAAATACTTCTTGGAACTGCTGTGCCTGCAAGACAAAGATAATAAAAAGAGGTGATTCAAGGACTTGTGGTTTAGCTGCAGCAGCTAACCTTGGCCCTGTGTAAGTCCTACACTGATTAGCTTTGATTAAACACTGAAATCAACTTTGTTATGGTGCATTGTTTTGTGTTTTTTTTCCCCCACATTTTGTCATATAATGTGCAGGCAAATTAGCATTTCAAATATGTGCTCAGTTATAATATTTGTGGATATTCAATATTCTAACACCCATGTATACATTCATATTTTTCTGACGCATCAAGACTACAGTAGATATTGACAAAATATTCTTAACTCAAGGTCCACTAATTAGCTTTCTCCAGAGTTTTCAACCAAGGATGTAACCAGGACTGGAATATTGAGGTCATGAGTCCCAGGCCCTTGTCATGCACTCCCATCCCCCTGACACTAACAAATCTCTAAAATGATTTGTATTTTTCATTTTTAATTATTCAGTTAACTGCTCAGTTATATTTTCTGTACATTTTATTTCCCAACATGAAAGTCTAAATGCTGTTGGAAAACTTTCTACACTGCCAGGAACAAAATTCTGCATACTGGATCCTTTCTTTCCTTTCTTACTTCTGTACATACAATTGTATTTGATGACACCAGAACAAAACTCTGTGATAATTGAGCAAAGCCTATCTGCTGATGAACACTCCTGTAAAAGCTAGTAAGTTGGCCTTGAGTTAAGACTGCTTTGTCAAACTAGTATTCTAGAGCTCTTACCATGTCTGTCTGTGTAGTGGTATGCTGTGTAGTGGTCGTGGTTGGGTAAACTGTTGTGTGCTCCTGGCTCTTAGGTTTAGCACAATACATCTCCAGATGATGCAGTTCACAGCCAGCTGACCGGCAGCATTTGTCTACTATCCCCTTCCCTCTTGGCCGAGCACCGTAACCAGACCACATACCTTTACCTGCAGAGTGAGAGATACCAAACAATTTAAACCTTGGAATATTTCATACTATACAAAACAAAATGGGCCAGCTTAAATGTTCTCATGAGGTTACTTGAGATAGATGAGATAGATAACAGATAAATGAAACCTTTTTAACTGTTGCATACACCGGAAAAGTACTTGACAAAGTCAATCCCCTCTGCTCTTTTCAGTATTAATTACACTCCACAATACAAATGTATTAGACAAATGCAAAATATATCTCAATGGTGGTGCTAGAGGAGAAACCATTGGGTCATAAAAATCAAAAGGGTTCATCCTTTGGGCAGCATGACTGTGCTCAACAAATTTTATGAGAATCCAGCTATTACATTTCAAGATACTACATTGTCATGGTTCAGGTGATATTGTGTTCCTAATGGTAGCAGTAAAAGACAATTTGGAGGGACATCAAAATCATTGGGACTCATTGTCTGTGGATATTGATGGTTCCCAGAGGGATTCATGTCAATCTGGTCGGTATTTGTCAAGGAACACAGACATTACCATTGTTTGGGGCAACGATTAAAAGAGAAAAAGTCCAAAAACTGAAAACAGATTTGTGTATCATAACTTCTCACGACCCCTCAGATTTATCTGGTGACCCTTTGGAGGGGCCCAACCCCTAGGTTGGGAACCACTGGACTAAACTAGCTAACTGTATATAAAGTAGTTCAAACTAGCTCCACCTCCAGCAGCTACAACAGTAACATGCTGCTTACACACTGATGCTTCAGTATTAATAATCTAATGATGTCATATATAATAATATATCAGTCAGAGGGACCAAACCACTACTTTTACTGCAATACTTTAACTACATCAGCTGCTAATACTTATGTACTTTTACTTAAGTAGGATTTTCATGCAGGACTTTTACTTGTAATGTAATGGAGTATTTTTACATTGCTGTATTGGTGCTTTTACTTAAGTAAAGGATCTGAGTACACATTCCACCACTGAACAGCACTATATTGCTGTTGTTTACAGATACAAAACAAACAAACAAACAAACAAACAAACAAACAAAAAAACAGAACAGTCTTTCCACAGCTGGTTAAGACCAAACTCCCTGTCCCATTGCTGCATCACTTTCTCTTTGTCAGTTTTTCAGCAAATGACTAAAGATCTTACACTATAAGGTTAGATTTTTTTCAACTCTCCTCACTGGTCATTTCACCTGCTACTCCACAATGCTTTGAGAGGTAATTTACTTGCATCTCATAGAAAATGAAGTTTATTCAACTGGTCTTTTTGGAGGCTGGAATTTGTGATGCTGTTCAATTGTATTGCTTTATACTACATAAGCAATATACAGATGGGTGGCAAATTAAAGGAAAAACCAACATAAAGTGTCTTAGTAAGGTGTTGGGCCACCACGTGCAGGCAGAACAGCTTCAATGCTCCTTGGCATTGATTCTACAGTCTTTGTGAAGAGTGGTGTTCATCCCTCCAGTAGAGTTTCCTCATTTGGTGTTTTGATGATGGTGGTGGAGAGCGCTGTCTAACACGTCGGGCCAAAATCTCCCATAGGTGTTCAGCTAGGCTGAGATCTGGTGACTGTGAAGGCCATAGCATATGATTCACATCATTTTCATACTCATCAAACCATTCAGTGACCCCTCGTGTCCTATGGATGGGGGCATTGTGATCCTGGAAGAGACCACTCCCATCAGGATAGAAATGTTTCATCATAGGATAAAGGTGATCACTCAGAACAACTTTGAATTGATTTGCAGTGACCCTTCCCTCCAAGGGGACAAGTGGACCCAAACCATGCCAGCAAAATGCCCTCCACAGCATAACAGAGCCACCAGATCCCCTCACTGTAGGGGTCAAACATTCAGACCTGTAGCAGTTTTTCCTTTAATTTGTCACCTGTCTGTAGCTCAACAGCAGCACAAAGCAGTACTTATGTACTTTTACTTATGTAGGATTTTTCATGCAGGACTTACAGGACTTGTAATGGAGTATTTAAACATATATATAACATGTATTGGTACTTTTACTTAAGTAAAGAATCTGAATACTTATTTCACCACTGCACAACACCATCATGTGCAAAGTATACTGTAAATTGTTTCTCTTTTCCTGCACCTTTCTTTGTTATTAGCATGAAAGCTGAGCTGGTCTCAGATAACTAGTGTTTTAACAATAAAGCTATCACACACCAAGGCACAGTGTTCTGGTGAGCACACTTCCATTTTGGTGGATTGCTACCACTCTGATACCAGATGGAGAAGGTGGCCTTGGTCAGAACAGGGGAAAGGTAATCAGGTGAAAGGGCCTGTGGATAATTCCCAGTGTGAAGTGAGAGAGATTATATTCTAATAAAAATAAACTTCTCAAATGCTGCAATGTGCTGTACAGTATATGGTCTACAGTGAAATAGCTGATTTACATGTCAAAGATTTGGATGGAAGGATGAACCACTATTGTGCAAAACAGTGAAATCTAATATGAAAAAAAATCAATCATAAGATATTATTTTGCATGAGAAGCTGAGTTTATCTGACTTGCTGCTGAGACTCACAGTGGAGCAGGGTGGTGTTGTGGCTAGTCTTTATGTAAATAATTGAACAGGACATATTTTGCTGTTGTTGAGCTGATAACTTACAGAGAGTTACTGCAGTGTTTCCATCCAACATGATGACCATGACTGTATCTGTGTTATACATCTGTGCTAGTGTAATTATGAACACACAGGGTAAAATAACCTTGATAACATTTTGCTGTAGGGAACCCTATCAGATATGTTTGTTAAAATCTAGGTTAGAAAATACAATCAACTGCATATCTGTCATAACAATACAAAATCTACCAATTTATATTTTAATGAACAGCTTAAAACCTGCAACGGCGCCTGAAATCTACAAAACACTTGAGTCAAAAAGCATACCAGAATAGCTACATAACTCATTGTTATTAATAGAAATAAGTAGAAGTTGTGCATGCAATGGAGGGAAGCCTTGATAAAATAAAGTTTGTTTGAAGTGTCTATGACGAAAAATTGAAAAAGCTGTTGACAAAATTTTGAAGAGCTCTCTTGGCCATTTTGTCTACACTTTTAAGATGGTTCCTAACTTCAGTTTCTCATTGAGCAAGGTACCAGGCTTCAATATCAGTTACATCCCTAGTCCCCAGAGGATGAATCTTAATGATGTTGGTGACCCTCTGACCTTTCCTTTAGTGCCTCCAGCGAGCCAAAATTTCCACTTGTCTACAAGAAAATTGTAAATCTCCTAGACAGGTTCTTAGATGTCATTTGATAGGGATAACATCAAGATAGACTTACCTAAATAGATTCCACGATCACCACACACAAATATGAGGTCACTGAGCAGGTCAGAGCCACAGCGGAGTCTGGCTGCTTCTGAGGCGAGTGACCAGCCTGCCAGGCACATGGTAGAATACAACATACAGATCCGAGCACACAACACCTGAGGACAAGAGGAAAAACTCTTAATACGCAATCTAAACAAAAACATTTCTAATAATACATGAAATTGGTGGATAAAATAGACATAATTCTGAGACATGAGGCATACTCGACTGAGTCAAACTTCTTATTTTTGAAGGTTTTAGACATAGCAAAAACATTTCTGGGTTTTAAAACAGCATTTTGTTGAGGGAGATAATGATTGCAGAAAATATATTTTAACAGAATTTAGAAAAAGAAAATTGTACAATACAGAAAATTATAGCAAGTCAAACATTTCTTTGCAGGGATGATGTTGTACTGGGCGACTTAAAACCAGGCTATGGCCCTGCTCTTTATAATTGGAATGATGATCAATGGTAACTTTTTTGATTTTGTGCAAAAACCATAAAGAAAAGTCTGTGTTGTAGTGGTAACTGAAAAAATAGGTACTCTATGTTTTTCTGGATTTCTAATGTAATGACAGAGATATACTGTGCTTCACACAACTCTGTCTTTAGGTACAAAAGCTGTCATGACCCCAGCAATAAGACTGTTGTCATGTTGTAAATTTGATGATGATATACTATTGTAATCTATTTCTAAGAGCATGGAGGGAGCTGCCAGTTGATTCAATTAAAAAATGTTATGATCGGTGTGAAATATCAGTGAGCTGTGAGATGCACTTAAAAGCTCCAAAAATAAAAAGATTTTTTTGTTGTTAAAATAGAAATTATATTCTTAAAACCAGCTGTTTTAATTTTAGTCTTGAGAAAGTTTGTTTATTCACATTAAAAACATTATAATAAGAATAATTTAGTATTTTGATCAATAGTGAAAATAATTAGCTGCAGACCTAATTCACATTCTATTAGAAATATATCATATACATTAATACAGTGTATCAAATGACTGAATTTGCAGTTACAAATCAGCTTCTGTCTGGAAAATTATAGGAAAATATGGGACCTGTAAAATAAAGTGTTACCAGAAAGGACACAGAGAAAAGCAGACAGTCTTCTCACTGAAGATTACAACTGATTAAGTTAAGCTAATTAATATACTGATATATTGGTAGAATGTCTATATTGTGTACAACTGCCTGCACTGCACCACTGCTCAGAGAAGCAAATCAGTGTCTGATCTGTTGAAATTGTTCCTCACATGCAAAACGATCATAATCCTGTGGTCAAATATGCGATCCCAGTGCAGTGACAGTAAACCCTGACAGTCTTACCTTCAGTGTCAATGGTCTTGCAGAAAGGCAGCATGAGGAGTGCATCCTGTCTGTGCGGACAGACAACAGACCTGCAGTCTTATAGTCAGGCAGCAGGAGGGGGGGTGGGGGGGGGGTGGCGGGGCACAACACAGAGGTTTCCTCCCTCCACTCCTTGCACTGTTTCTGGCTCAGATCTCATCCACCACTCATATCAGATGATTCCACATGTCGACAGAGGGGATGAACTTGTTCTGATGTGTTCCTACCATGTTTGTCACATGATATTCATCATAGGCACAAACATGATATGGGAAAACATACACTCAGTTGCTAGGCTATTAGGTCTACCTAGTTAAAACTAATGCAGTCTAATCCAACAGGGCTGCATTCTAATGGTCGGTTTGTGTTGAAACTGTTTTAGAGAGGTGATGATTCAACCTTATGCTTACTTTGGAGGCTGTAGTTTGTGCTGCTGTTGAGAGGTGTTTCTAATACTTTGTCCATCCCATTTATATGAATGAGGGCAGAATGAAGTAGTATGAAGCAACACAACTGAACAGCACCACAAACTCTCTTTAGTCATTTGTTGAAAAACTGAAGAAAGAGAAAGTGATGCAGCGATGGGACAGGAAGTTTGTACTTAACCAGCTGTAGAAAGACTTTTTTTCTATCTGTAAACAACAGCTATATAGTGCTGTTCAGTAGTGGAAGAAGTACTCAGATCATTTACTTAGGTAAAGCAATGTAAAAATACTTCATTATGTTAAAAATAAAAGTCCTGCATGAAAATTCTACTTAAGTAAAAGTACATAAGTATTATAAGCTGATGTAGTTAACGTATTGCAGTAAAAGTGGTTTGGTCCCTCTGACTGATATATTATTATATATGACATCATTAGATTATTAATACTGAAGCATCAGTGTGTAAGCAGCATGTTACTGTTGTAGCTGCTGGAGGTGGAGCTAGTTTGAACTACTTTATATACAGTTAGCTAGTTTAGTCCAGTGGTTCCCAACCTAGGGGTTGGGCCCCTCCAAAGGGTCACCAGATAAATCTGAGGGGTCGTGAGATGATTAATGGGAGAGGAAAGAAGAAAAAACAAAGTTCTGATACACAAATCTGTTTTCAGATTTTGGACTTTTAATCTTTGATTTTTGGTGAAATATTGGATCATTTGAACATTTATTAAAATGAAACCATTTGAGAAGTTTAGAGGGAAAAATCACTATTTGGTGGAGCTGTTAACAACTCATAGACATCTGAAATGTGACCCCGACTACACACTGCTTTTTGTAAGATGTCAAAAGCCAAAAAGGTTGGAAACCACTGGTTTCATCTTTAACAATGAGTTGTATTTTAAAAGCTTGTTATATCATCCATTGTGTCAAATCTTCATCTGAAAAGTAACTAAAGCTGTCAAATAAATGTGGTGGTGTAGAAAGTACAATATTTAGCATCAAATGGAAAGAAGTAAAGTACAAGTACTTCAAAAATTGTACTAATACAGTACTTGAGTAAATGTATTTTGTAACATTCCACCACTGGTGCTGTTTGGCACAAAATCGTTGGAGAAAGATATGGTTGCTATTTAAAGTTTGCCAACAAACTATGGAATAGTTAGAAAAGAACTAATGCTAGCTTGTTCTTTTGGGTTTTGAAATGCTCAATTTAATGCTCAAACTCAATTTAATGTCAAAGTAAGTATGTAAGTACATGAGTGGATGCAAATTCAAAACACTTTCAACTTGAACAATAAAATGTACATTTATCCAGAGACTGGATGAATTCATAAATGTACAAATACAAAACAGAAAAAGGAGAGAAACTGGAGGAAAATAAAGACCTGGAGTTGTGAGATCAGTCAGCTGAGCTGCAAGACACAAGGTTGGTACTACTGTACATTGCTAGCTAGCTACAGCTAACATCTGCGGTGTGAAGCAGGGGTTACTATTTAATTCCACCCCCCCCCCCCCCCCCGCCCCTCCCCACGACCCTTCCATGACTGGATCAAGTGCAGTTATTATTGAATATACGTGTCATTAAGACATAAACATTATCTACATGTAAGTTAAATTGATTTGTTTGTAGATGGCAGACATAATTTTATTGTGAAAATCTTGTGAGCAGTAGCCTGAGCAGCAGAAACACACAGACAGGTGAGCTCTGATGTGATGTGATGATGCCATGTACAGGAGCTGAATGAAGAATAATACAAGTAGAAGTTCTTGAGATGATTTAAAGACAGATTTGAACATTGCTGTGGCTCTGCCAGGAAACTTAAATCAACAAACTGAAAGAAGCACACAACTACAGAATTTCAGGTGAGGTTTGTAAATGATTTACAGCAGATAGTTGGTTCAAACAGAGTATACAGGTTTTTATACATTTTCTTGTAACAGTTATTGTGGTCTCAGATTTAAATTCATTAAAAAAAGTTGTTAAACATCAGAGGAAAATTAATAATACAAGTCCTGTTATATTCTACCAAGTAAACCATTTACAGTCATGCTCTTTATGTGCACACGTGCATATGAAAGAGAAAAGAGAGAGCAACTGCACTTACATAACTTTATTTTGACCGTCCCACATAAAAGAAACAAAAATAAAACCAAATCTATGTCCTTAAAGATTGATCTCCTTAAAACATGACATTTTCTTGTTTTGCCTCAGCAAGCTTTACAATCTGTACAGTATATACAGCATCCTCAGACCCTGGATTTCAAATTTCAAATCATCCTTTGGCTTCACAAAAAAGTCAAAATGATATCTAATAAACTTAATTTGAGTTTTATTTTTTTCAACTAAAGCATCATTACTTTTGTTTACTCTGACTGAGCTGTCATTTTGTCGAGTGCTTGTTGTGGAGATCAGCTTCACTCTGTCTAAGTTGGGCCTTCAATCGAGCAATCTTCTCCTTTTGTGCCAGCTCCTTGAAGTCACATGCCTGTTGTGGTGATGTACAGGCAGAAGCTGCACTCTGAGGATCTCTCCTGGTCCAGCTGTGGTTGCCATTTGGATAGTCTATTTGCATATTACTGCCCATACCATTGTTTTGATCTGTACTCTCAGCTTCTTGACTGTCCAGGTCTTGCGTCTCACCTTCATCACTGTCATTGTTGGCTACCTCCTCCTGGTCCCCTTGAGTCTGAAAGCAAGCAGGCCGCTTTTTTTCAACACCCTTATTGTTTGGCTTGTTGTCATTTAGCAGCTCCTGAAGGAAAGGACATAGTATCACATACCAGACTCCTAAAATAAGCAAGGCTCATTGATCATGTTCATCTATTGGGATTCATATTGATGGTACATAATAAATCAGAAATCCAGCGCAACCTGTTTCAAGTAGTGACATTATTGCCACTGAAGCAGAGGTGTCATTCTGTAGACACACTGAGTAGTGCTGGGAGGTTCCAGTGTTTGTGTTGTCTCAGTATACCCGCGTCAAGTACTTCTAGAAAGTAAGGAGTATTTTGAGTTTTCCAGTACTGGGTGTTGCACACCTTTCAGGCCACTAAAATGCAGGACATGCTAACAGGATGTGTTGGTATTGAGTAGAAGAAAGAGCTTTATGCAATATTAGTATTTATCTGATGTAATCGAATCAAGAATTTAATCAAATTCATATTCAACAATTTATACTTATTTACTTTTCTTATTTTAATCTTCTTTTACTGTATAATTTTATTACAGTCTCTCCTATTCTTAGTTTTGGTAACTATATTATGAAATGTTCTATACAAATAAAGTTATTACAGTGGAAACCGCTTATAGTGATCATGTCTGTCCGGGTCAAATTGGTCACTATAAGCGGATGATTATTATAACTGATTTGTCTCTTTTTTTTCTTTTTTTTTTTATTTCTCATGCAGATTACTATCTAATTGACATTTGTATATTACAGCTGACAATCAGACTGATTAGAGATGTACAACCCTGCCATGAGGGAAGACAAAAACATTACTGGAAAGAGGGGAGGACATTTCTCTTTGTTTGATAATGTTAAAAGTAAAGTTAGGTTTTGTTGTTGGCTTCCCGACTCATTTTAAAAAAGACAAGAGAGAGGGAGCAAGAGCAAGAGTGAGGGCAAGAGCGAGGGCAAGAGCGAGGGCAAGAGCGAGAGAGAGCGAGAGAGAGAGAAGCAGTGGTCAAGTGAGCTAGAGAGTGCATGAGGAGAGTGAGCAGTGGTAGCGAGAAAGCTGGTGAATGAAAGGAAAAAAACATTTTCTGATTGTTTCAAATAAACACGCCCACACCCCCACCCTGCACCTCCGCACAAACCTGTAGTGGTGCGCTGCAACGCCAGATAATGGTGCCGCAGCCACTAAGTAAATATCATACGTGTATCATGGAAGTAAGATAAAAAATTTAAACAAAAGGAATTAAAGCTTTGATCGGGCCCTCGCTCCTTCATGCGTGTTGGGGAACGCTGCAGTCGAAGTGCTTTTTTTGTGGGCATGCAGATGTGTTCAGTACCAGGCTGTTATCAAACATTGCACAAATGAGTTAAATATCACTTCTTGTGTCAACTATGTGGCGCTAGAGAACACCCACTAATCATACGTCATGTTACTGCATATCATGTGTAGACTACACCATGTAAATTCCATGTAAATCAGATGATGTTTGTCATATGAGGCTGACTTCCTGTTGTCAAGGGTGGCGCCATAGGTGGCGCTATGACTATGATTCAATATTGACACATAGATGTATTCAGGTCAGGACTCTTATGAAGCATGAGAAATGTGGTGCAGAATGGACCATATGGATATATGTTTAAGTTATAACAACTTCCTGTTTCATGGCGAAACATCAGTTTGCCGCATCGCCGCGGCAATGGTGTTCAATAAAAGCTCAAGATTTTGATCTTTGACTTGACTTTTCATCGCAAAGGTCTTAAGATGAAACTGACCAAATTTGAAGTTGGTGGGGTTAAATCTCTAGGAGGAGTTTGTTAAAATACAATGCCTGTAAATAGCAAAATTGGCGCAAAAATTGCAAATTTAATTCAAAATGGCTGACTTCCTGTTGGACTTAGGGTATGGTCCCAAGAGGCTTTTTTGTATGTCTGAACATGATACATGTGCCTACCAAATTTCATTCATCTACTTGAAAATTAAAGGTGGGGACTTTTAATTTGAAATTTTCTAGGGGGTGCTACCGAGCTGTTTTGCCACACCCATGCCCAAGATAAAATATATAATTTTTCACCACTTCTGATGAATGTGCAAAGTTTGATAAGTTTTCAAAATGCGTTTCTTTTGGAAGAAGAAGGAAAAAAAAAATCCTTCAGATACAATAGGACTTTCGCACCGCTAGGTGCTCGGACCCTAATTACTGTAGTTTTACTATAAGCAAATTATTTAAACAGCATTTGTATAGAAATGATTCTGTCCCATGCTTTTTGATCCATATAAGAGGTTGATCACTGTAACCATGATCAGTATAAGCAGTTTCCACTGTAGTATTATTATAGTTACCTGATCTGTGTGCAGCATCTCTGTGGTGGAGTGATTATCTATTTTGGTGAGTAGATCCTGTTTTAGGGAGATTCGGGGCAAAGTGACACGCAATCTCTTCTTTTGTAGTTCTTTGTCTGCAGGTTCAAGAGAAGTCTGGTGATGCAAAAAGGGGATAAACAAGTCAGATAAATGTTACTGTGCAGAACATGTTCCTGAAAGAGAAACTGTCAAACACCTGCTTTAAAAAGTTAAACATGCTTTATACCTGGTTACCGTTTTCAAAAAGCAAAGCTAAAGGTCTTCAGTCTCACTACCATCCCCTCTGTGGACAGAGAGACCAACATTGCTATGCCACTAGCTTGGCTAAAAATGTTTGCTCTGAGGATGGCAAATTGCACATTAGACTTTGATATTACCTGTGTCCTAGGGGCATGGCTCTAGGCATAGCAATGTCGGTTGGTCCACCACTTTGGTCCAGACAAAAATATCTCAACAACTATATGAATCTCTGTTAAATTTGGTACTTCACAGAAACCCAACTGAGTGTAGTTCCCACAGACTTATAGAGTGATGCTAAAGTAATCATCAATACCTTTTCCTGGCTATCAGATGACACAGCTGATGTTGAATGAAGGGAGGACTGGACCACCGGCTGTGGTTCATGTGTCTCTTGTTGACTCCGGCTTCGTTTTGGGTTCTTGATGATTAGGTAAATGCGTCCATGGTAGATGACAATAGCATCTTGGTGGGTTTTGAGTGCTGAGCCGTAAGGTAAGAGGGATGTATGAGGGGTGTGTGCAGAGACCTTCCCGGGCATGATGTCCTGCAGCAACTTATAAGCTGTGCAGTTGGAGGAAACAAAAGACATTTGGAGGGGACCCTGTGTAGCCCGAAACTCTCTGTACAGCAGTGAGGACATGTTTTCTTTCACACTGTTTCCTGTGTGGCTGGCTGGGTTCTGGCCTCTCCTCCGTATGACTGTTGGACAAATCCATATGCCTTCTGGGGGGTCCGTAGGGGCCTTGGAGCCCTCGGATGCATGCAGAGGCAGGCCCATTCTTCTGAGCACTGAGTTTGGTAAGCTCCACACAGGGATGTTTTTCACCTCAGCCTCCACTGGGATGTGGATTTCCAGTCCAAGAAGATCCATGCTCTGTATATCCCTTTGGACACATAAAAGAGTTAATCAGTTAGGGTGCTGGCTCCATGACAAGTATTTTTAAAGCCAGTCAGTGTGTCCTAATTCCATACACCATACTAAGTGTAAACAGTATTTACTTTATATTACGTGTCTTAGTATTCTGTTTCTGAAGTTAGTATACCAAAGAAATTAACATATTCTATTGTTTCGTCAGGAACAGGAAATGATACAATCTGTGCCCCATGCAAAGTACTTTACCATTCAGTACTTTATCAATCAACAGTATCTTAAAATCCAGTCTTTGACTCACAAGAAGCCAGAGTATCTGTAACCTGCACATTGGCTGCGTATAACCTTGTTTCTGTTGTTTTTTTTTTTTGTTTTTTTTTTTTAAAGGGCTATGTTTTTTGCTTCAATGCACACACTTTTGTAATATCTACATCTAGGAAATAGTTTAACTGTAAGGCTATTGGTTAGTCTTTTTTTCTAAACTGAACCAGGCAGAAAACATTCCAGGAATCTTAAACCACATGCAGGAATAATGAGCTCAGTATGTCTGAAATCCTGGCAAAGGCATTGCTCATCTCCCCACAAAGAACAACAAACATGTTGTTTAGTAATAACATATTTAGGAGAGAATTATATACTGTAGCCTGGGGTGATGCGACATTAATCATATCATTGTTCAACTATTGTGCATTTTTAATAATGTTTCACGCTACATTTCAAAGTCAAGTTCTTTTGACAAAGTTGACCCAAATTCTCACGACCCACTCAGAATGAACCTGCAGTCCACTTTTGGACTGTGGCCCATGAGTTGGGAACCACTGAAAGTAAATCAATGATCTCCCTGATTCAAGTTGTTCAACTGGCTCATGGATATGGCTTACCGGCACACTTGAGTAGAGCTGAGTCATCAATAACCAGAGCTGCAACAATTAGTTGATGAATTGATTGATCTACAGAAAATTAATCTGCCACTATTTTGATAATTGAATTATTGTTTTAGGGCTGCACAATTTCGTGAAAAAGTCATTGCGATTATTGTGGACAATACTGCGATTTGCAACATCATAAACTAATGGTATCATGAGTCTTGCTTGGTTATCAAGGAAAATGCATAGATTACTGTTAATTTTGAAATGTGTTTCTCAACTCAAACATACAAACTTAAACTAGCATAAAAAATACAAAAACTAAAACATGCATACAGTACGGTTTTCAAAATAACTTGTTTAACAAAATTAAATAAATAACAATAACAAAAAAATATGTCTTTCAAAACCAACATTTCTGCAAACTTGTAAGGTTTTCTCAATAGTACAACTAAATGAAATAAATAGAATAAATAATAAAAATTTTCATTAAAATAAGACATTTTGAATGCCCAAACAAACAAGGACATTTAAGCAGGGTGTAACATAAAAATGAGTGATTAATTTACAAATTGGGGCATACTTTGTACAACCTCTTCTAAAAATTAAACAGAATATAAAAGTGATGCTTTAGGTTGTTCACTCAATCAAACCCAAACTACTAAAACTGTTATCTATTCTACATTATTTTTTATTTATAATTTATATATTTATAATTATCAAGTTGTACTTCCATATCCTCTTTCTAAAAAGGTTCCCGCTATCACTTCAGAGGTCCTTTGCCAAAAACCCGGCATGTCCACCTTGTCTGGGTTCAAACAGGAACAATGGGCTGATACAGCATTACCGCCAATGCTAAAAGCTCTCTCTGATGCAGAGCTTGTTGCTTATATGCACAGATATTTCTGTGCTAGTTTGCACAGCCAAGGGAAGTTTACTTTGTTGCACTTCCACCATTTCAGTGGATCTTCTCCATGGTCTACATAGGGCATGTAAATGTAACTGCTGAGTTTAGCAGCCAGTGCTTCTCTAAACTGTACCACAGGATAAGATGTGGTTGATACTGATGCTGCTGGCATTGTGTGTCTGCTATTTTTGAAGAAACTGGCCATAGTTTTCTATTTGGCTTTAACTGCAGGTAGATTTTCCACATCCAAGCTATCCTTCTCCATCGCTGCGGTGCTTTGTGCTACAGGCTGCTGCTAGTGAATTTCCTAAAAAATACACATAGTTTGAAATCTGTTAAAAAAAATCTGTTAACTCACACACACTCACACACACTCATTGTGTGAGTGTGTGTGGTTTCACACCATCAACTCAGAGATCACTCGTTCCTTTATGGTCTGGGTCTTTTCTACACAGATGTATTATGTTCGGCACCTTGGGTCAAGGAATGTTGTCATGTTCAGCAGGTCCTGCGTGTCTTCATATTTCTTGTTGAGGTAGTTCAGAATTTTTGCTTTCAATAATTTGGTCAGGTCAGTGTCCTTTTCAGCCAGATATGCTCATGTAATGTTCACCTGAACATTTTTTTTTTTTTTTTTTTTTTTTTTTTTTAAATCGAGCAGTAGATAGCTACTTGCATAAGCCAACGCAACAGTTAGCTGTTAAGGAATGTTAAGCTAACAGCGAGAATGGAATTCAGCTGTCCGGGCTGGACACACGGCGGGAAGCTCTGCTCTGAAGTGAACTTCGTCATTGTTGCTAATGACATCAGACAGCCCATTTTTGGGCCGGTGGACCATCAGCACATATCAGTTTTTGACCGGCCCTCTCTGTGTGTCTGTTATTCGGCGTGCACATTAGAGTGTGCTGCATGTCTGTGTCAGACAATCATAGCCAAGCGCCCTCTTTTACTCTCACTGCCAGAAGGGGGAGACAAAAGTCCTGCACTCCAGCTTTAACTGTTTAACTGATAGTATTAATCAGTCAAAATTCTTATTATCGGTTAATTAAGAACATTCCTAAAGGTTTACAGTCTAATAATGTGTGTTTGTATTGATTACCTATGGTGGCTGATCAGGATGATTATCAGTTAACTGTACTCAGTTTCTAAAGGCAGTACGCAGTAAATGGTTGTTGTTGGTGTATGCGTTTTAAAACTACTTTCCTAATTAAACACAATATGCTTGGTGGTCCCGATGAAACTTTAAAGCTCATAATATGACTTCCTCTTTCTGTCAGCTGCTGTGTCTGCAGTGTATTTACTGGTTTTTCACACTATTTTAGGCCAGTTGGAGAAGTGAAACCTGTGACTTTCTGTCTTTGCATAATTATCCAGGCTGCTGCTGTTTCTACTGTATTTCATGCAGTTTGCAGGTTTCCAAACAGAAATACTCCAACATCCAGCAGCTGAAAGTGTTGTGTCCAGATAGTTAATGGTTGAAGGTGGTGTCTGTGGGAGGCTGTATAAACTGTGTAGCCGTTTTAATGTTGTAAAAATACCTAGTTTCCCATGCATCCCGGACAACCAAGTAGAGTTTTTCTTCTTGTAAATTTCCACCAGGAGCAGGATGGGAAATAATCTCCAAAGGAATCTAGTTGTAGTCTTTCAAATAGTGACCCTGCAAGATCCGCAGTCTTTGCAAAATCTCAGTGACTTATGACACATTGTTTTTAGATGTGAGAGGGTGTCAAACTTAAGTCTTTTAAAAGTCTTTTCAAAGTCTTCTAGTGTATAAATCTAATGCCTTGGTGACTCGGCCGAGAAGCGTACCCCCCCGGTCACATTGCACCCACAGCAAACCTCTTGTTCCACAGGAAACAATGTAAAGTATGATGCAGTTTGTTGTAAAATTCCATGTTACATTCTGTTTGAATATGGGTTGCTATAATTCAACAGGTTATGCTATAAATTATGTTGGTGTGTGGTGTTTTAAAATCTTTTTCCATGTGCCCCTTTTTAACTTTGAGCACCTGCCCCTCTAAATGTCTCTGCATGGCCCTGCATTTGAACATAGGAACATAACATAACTTGAACATAAGAAAGTAGATACAAATGATTTTTTTTCTTTCTGCAGTGACAGCAGAGGCCACTAAAAACACTGCGGCCATTGTGTCTGAACGGGCAATATGAACAATGCAATTTTACAAAATTAGACAATTTCAATTCAACAAACCACTTACAAGAAATCAACTGAATTAAACTCAACAGACCTGCTGTAGCCTAGCCTGAACTCAAACGCATCAAGAGAGACTACTGCAGAGGTGATTCTCATTAGGTTTTGAGTTTTTGCCTCGGACAGATGACTTCTCATGGCTGTTTTAATTTTGTTGTAAAAGCTGAACCCGTGCTCTGCTGCCACCCTGGAGACTGGAATTACCAGTGCCACTTCAGCCCAAGTTTTGAAGTCGGGGAACCTTTCTCCCAGGGAAGTGATTAGCAGTTGGCAAGACTCTCTGAAAGTGGGATTTCCCACTCCTGCAAGCACTTGCTTCACCAGGAGGAAATCCTGCAGCATGTGCTCTTTCTGCACCGGTGGTGCAGCTTCACTCCTCTGTAACCTGTAGTGGTCACAGACATGCTCCAAAGCATCCAGTCCGTAGCTCTTCAAGGCGCTATCACCACTCAGATAATGAGATGCGTTGAGTATGGTGTTGAGGTCTGTGATGATTCCCACATGCTCCGAAGGGAATCTTTTTTGGATAGATTTAGTTACCTCCATGATGTACTCTGTGCACAAAATTGGAAAGGTCTGCACGTTGGCCTGCATGAGCGTGATGCCACAGTGAATGTTTACAAGGTAGGGACAGTCATTCTGACACAACTGTTGTGCAATTCTGGCCTTTTGACCCACCATCACACTTGCTCCATCACTTCCCCGCCCAACGACCTGAGCCATAGCTACACCACAGCCCGATGACACATCTTTTATTTTTTCTGTGATGCATTCTGCAGTATATCTGCCAGAGGGTATTACAAAATGAAAAAGGTTTCAGGCTCCCCTTTCTGCTGAAGTGTCAGGTATGTGATCAGCATGTTCTCAACCGTGATGTTAGTAGTTTCATCGCATCTATGTACCTACTGTTGTTGATGCGGTCATCGGTAGGGCTGGTTATGGTCATTGCTATTGCCACCTCCATCTGATTGACTGTGTCAACGTGAGTGTACGGGTATGCACTGCTCTGGTTTGGACACCTGGCAGACTGTTAGAGGTTTATTAGGTTAGGATTTAGGTGGCTTAGGATGTTTGTATTTGCCATATACAACACAATCTTAAGTTGTGTTTCTAATGCCTCGTCACAGGCAACCTGTGATTTCTCCACATGCTTTACCATTGCTACGCTCTGACTGACCATGTTAGCTTTTCTACAGATGTCGCAGAACATTTTGCATTCTTCCCTCCACAGCCACGTGAACCCGTTACTCCCTCTTGAACTCCTTGCTGCCACACACGTAACATTAGCTGCCGCTGGCTGATAAATGTTATCAGTTGTTGCTTGTCCTTCATCCTCCACCGCATCAGTCCCCTCTTTTTTCACCTCGTTTATCAACGCCATCACAATTATTGGCCTTTTTAAAAAAAAAAAAATAATAATAAACTTCGGACACTCACTTGCTGTGACGTTTTGCAGTAGTATGTAGCGATGGCTAAAGCCAGCTAGACAATGAGGTCATGCACGTGAGAGCAAAAACAAGAAGGGACTAGGTAATAGTTAATTAATTTGTGCACTCGCCACCAACTGGACAGGGGTGTGAATTACTTAAAGTTACGGTAGTTCACCCTCAGTGTAATCTGTCAAAATGATGGACGGCCTCCAGATTTTTCTGTCATTGTTAAAAAAATTCAGTCAATGAGGGAAAATATTCAGTTAAGAGTTAAGTTAAGCCATTAAGACCGGATGCAACATTTGTGTATGAACCATGTCTGCATGCTTCTCCCTTTAAGACTGGATGCGACGTGAGTGCGTTTTACAAGATATCATAGTTTTCAAGACACGCTGAAATACACATGGGGAAGGCGAAATGCATTATGGGATTTATATTGGTTTGTTTTTAGCCTCTTTGCCTCCGTTTGACCGCAAAAAAGTTTCCAAAGCTGCACTTCAGACAGTGGCAAATGGCTGACAACCTGAGCAAGGGGAGCAACATTGATGGCGAGTACAGCAGTTATATTGAGAACGAAAACAACAATGAATTAGAAAATTCAGACCCAGATTATGATGTGACTGCTGACCTGCTAGCTAAGGCTCAGTGAGTAAGAGACATGTTGGAGGAGGAGGAGGATTTTGGCGAGTTTACCGGATTTCAAGATGACTGGAAAACGGGGAACTATCACCCATGCCGTAAGAATGAGTATCACCGCAAGCCAGTGGTAAAGACTGACCTGCCTGACGATGCAATGCCGTTACAGGTCTTTTCCTAAATTTTCACAGAGGAGCTGTGGTTGCGACGGAAACAAATTCATATGCGGAACAACGCAGGAGCGAAACTGTCCAGCAGTAAGTGGACACCTGTTATAATGAAAGAAATGAAAACATTCATTGGGCTGTGTGTCACCATGGGCATTCTTCAGCTGCCAGTGAGGACAGACTATTGGTGACAAGAGAAGTGGCTTTTCCAGACAAATTTACCCAAAGCTATGTAAGTTATATTCAAAAAGTAACGTTATTATTATTATTATTATTATTATTATAAAGTCTTAATAATAATAATAATATAAGTCTATAAATCAAGGTTGCCTTTAAATTCGTATTATTATTTATATTCGTACCACGAGCCTGAGTATGTTATGCCATGGACAGATACTGTGACTGAACACACTGAAAAACACTTTGAGGAAAGATGAGCTAAAAGTCAAACTAGCTCTGACCATCGACTGCTGGACAGCTCTCACAAACGAAAGCTACGTCACAACCTTTCTTAAAAATTAACCGGTTAGTTATCGGTTAATGGGTATCGGTCTGTCAAAAGCAAGATTAACCGAAACCGACATCCCTACTTTGTATGTTACTGTATTTTGTGTACAAGCTGCTCCAAACAAATCGGCCCTAGTGGGATTATTTAAGTTGTTTGTATTATATTCATTTCCCTGAATTTATAGTCAAAATGTCCGCTGTGCGAAGGTCTATATTCTTGTTAATGTAACCTATGACTAAAAAGCACTGAATGCTTCGTTATTCCTCCGTTTCTCTTCAGATCCTCGATCAAAACGGCAATTAGCAGGGTCGCATGTGACAATTAACAAACTGAGACAAAAATCGACGTGTATGACGGAGTTGACCTAAAACTAACAAACTGAACACTAAGGTTTCGATTTCCGTAAAACCATTCGGAAACATTTAACTAAAAAAACGTTTAATAACAATTAGCAAGAATCTGTACTATTATTCATACCTTGATGAAATATCGGAAGCCAACTTTAAAGCCCTTACCGTCGTTGGAGGCAGTTTTACTGGACACCGCAGACCTGAACGTAGAAGCACCACAAGATTTCTACTGTTCCACTCACTGCTCCATAAATCACGTGATCACCCCGACCGCGGTGTCGTTACGTCATACCCGCCGGTGTTGCGTGGGTTTGGACTACAGGATGTGCTTCTCAATCTGCCATAAAGTGACCAGTTTTGAATATAGAATCTTTTTGGAACAAAATAATAATAATAATAATAATAATAATGAAAAAGCAGTAAGACCAAGGACGTAGATTTGGTTTAATCTTTGATAAGGACATTTTTTGTGGGATGGCCAAAATAAATATGTTATGTTATGTTATGTTATGTAAGTACAATTTCTCTCTCTCTTACACATACACACAAAGAGCCTCATTGCAAAAAGTTGAAATGGTTGAACATATATTTGCTGCTGACAAGTTATATATTTCTAAATCAATATAAATCTGAGAGTAAAATTAATATTTAAAATTGACAGATTTTCTGAATAACTGTTACAAGAAAATACATGTATAAAAACCTGTATACTCCGTTTGAACCATCTGCTATGAATCATTTTCAAACCTCAGCTCAGATTCTGTTGTTGTGTGCTTCTTTCAGTTTTAAGTTTCCTGACAGAGCCACAGCAATGCTCAAATGTGTCTTTGAATCATCTCAAAAACTTCTACTTGTATTATTTTTCATTCAGCTCCAGTACATGGCTACATGTTTCATTATGACATCAAGGCTCACCTGAGAGGCTGCAGCTCACCTGAGTGGCATTAAAAGAGGAACACTTAAATTTTGGTTACATCTCAAATTGAGCCACCAAGACACTGAGATTTCAGGCACTACAAATCCAGGAACTGAGTCCCTTCTGTCAGCTGGTCCAGACTTACTGATCAAATAACACCCAATACTGTTCAACCTCAGACCAGCACTGCTCTCCAACCACTAATCAAAGTAAATCAAATTATTAAACTAACAAAAGATACCTATCTGGAACATTGGACCAATCAAACCAAAACTCAAAACAAACTTAATTGCTATCTGACCCTACACCATAAATATAAGTTGGCAGAGTATCTCTTTACTATCAGAGATACAAAGCCGAGACAGATCCTGACCAAATACAGACTGAGTGACCACAGTCAGCCATAGAGAAAGGATGACACAAGAAGTCATGTCTACAGACAGAAAATAGTCTGTGGTCACTGCATGACAGGTGAGATAGAGACAGCGATGCACTTCCTCTTAAAATGTGACAAATACAATAATATCAGAGCGGAATACTTTAAGAAATTTGATTTGTTAATCCCAAACGTTACAAAGCAGTATAGAGCAACAGATTCTACTAGGAGAGAGACATGCAGCATACTTAGCTGCACAATATGTGACTGCATGTCACAATGTGAGGGACACATAATTAAAACATCACTGAATATGACAAATATTTATCCTGATGTAGTCTATTGTACATGGTTATTTTTATCTAATCCATTGATTACTATTGTGATTTTATTGTTGTTTTATCATAATTTAACACTGCTTCTATGCTTTGGCAACATTGCAACTTTACATAGTCCTACCAATGCAAACACTGTACAGTAAATGTGACTATATAGTGGAGTTACAAACACACACACACACACACAAAACACGTGTTCAATATTCTGCCATTTTCATTATTGAATAGTATTATCCTTGATGCTTCGGCAATATTATTCATCTATAAATGTGATTATTCAAAGTAAATGTAACTATATAGTAGAGTTACACACACACACACACACTGTATCTAAGGACTAATTGGAAAGTTCGATTGGCCTAGCCAATCTTCAGTCATCAAACAATCTTTCACAAACACGCATAAACAAGCATGCATACACGCAAAAAAAAAAACACAAGTGTGAACAAACAAACATTTTCTTGTTTTTATTTATTTAATTTAATTGAATTTAATTTAATGAACTGTAATATCCTTGACGCTTTGGCAATATTGTTCATCTGACATTCATGTCAATAAAGCATACGGAATTGGAAGTGGAATTGGATTGGCTGCAGCTCACCTGTCTATGTGTCTCTGCTGCTCAGGCTGCTGACAGGATTTTTACAATACAATGATGCCTGCCATCCACAAACAAATCAATTCAGGGCTGGCCCTGACTATGTTGGTGCCCTAGACGAGATTCTAGATTGGAGCCCCCCAAAAAGTGTAATAATAGTACCTCCAGTGCAAGAACT
This sequence comes from Scomberomorus guttatus, assembly GCA_038419695.1. NCBI lineage: Eukaryota > Metazoa > Chordata > Actinopteri > Scombriformes > Scombridae > Scomberomorus > Scomberomorus guttatus. The sequence continues at coordinate 1,664,965 of CM076449.1, forward strand.
ACAAAAATGAATTCACACTAAAATGAAGTGCAACAATGTGACCTCCAGCCCAGACATAGTCTTCCCAGTCCTTCAGACAAAGAGGCAAATTGGCATGGCCTGAGATAACACATGAAGTTTGGTGGCTGTCAGGCGAAAACTAACCAATAAGGCTTTGAAAAACAAACCAGATAAAAACCCATGCACATCAATGGTGAAAAAAGAGAGGAAAAACTTTAAGAACAGAGAACGTGTGTATTTCCAAAAGCTGTATACAAGCACACCAGTAAAAAGAACAAAAAACTGTACCACTCATTTGGCGGTCTAGGTGACCGCCTATTGGGCCTATGCCATGAGCTGCCCCTGAATCAGTCTAACTTACATATGTTCATGTCTTAATGGCATGTATATACAATAATAACTGTGCTTGATTCACAAGTGGAAAAGGGGAGGGATGGCATTAAACAGTAAATATCTCTCCCACTAATTTTGGAAAAGAAATGTTTGGATTGATTAAAGAAATTTTTTATTGGCTTCACTTTGAGTCACTAGAGTCACTTTGGGAGGTATTTTTCGCCTGCAGTGATTTGTGAAGTTGTTTAATAAAATGTGTTTGTGAGTAAGACCACTTCTACTGTGATGGTTTCATCATATTCTCAGATTTATCATATACATATAAATGTAATAGCAAGAGGTTCCCAGCAGATGTTGCCATTTTGCCTGTATCAAATGCTTAAAATCAGTGACCCATTTTCAACACAATTGCCCCATGGTGATTCAGAAAGCTTTCTTTCCATTAAAAAGCAAGTAACATATTTAGCAATAGCCATGACCAAAGATTGTAGTACAAGATGTCCCTCTGACTTCAGTCCTATCACTGATAAAACCAAAAAAAAGCTCAATTCATGGCTATAAAGAGAGGGGGTATAATTCTGTTCCCAAAAGCCGAAGGCCTTTCTAGGCTTCTGTATGCAGCACTCTATATATATTTTATATATTATAAAATGTTTCTTGATTTTGTATGGAGGAAGAAGGTCTACTTGATTAAAAATATGCTGTGATGAATACAGGAAAATAGGTGGTTTAAATTCAACATCTGGGCATCTGGTTGATCTTGCATCCACACTGGGAAAATCTCATTCAAATGTCTTCAATGACTTGTTTTTCTTTTTAACATGTTTCTACGCCCCTCCTGCTTGCTTTTAAAATTGAGCTGAACAGGTATTTTGATTTTTGCTTTTATCTTTCATGTTTTATCTTTTATCTTTATCTTGCTATTTTTGTTTATACATAAAAGAAAAAATATATATATGTAATGTCCACCCTGACAGAAAACAGACATTTTATAGTTTAAAGGTCAGGGTGTTGTGTAAATGTTGAATGTTGCTAAAAACTTAGCAAGGAATAATGGAACTCTATCTACATGCTAAACAATCTGCTTTACTGTTTACAGCTCATAAAAGATGTGTTCATAATAATCATTTCAACCAGTAAACCTATTTGCATAAGTGCCTTAATAAAATATAAATAGTGGATTAGTATTTGATAAGCATGACTTTACATGGAACTACATTTGCTCTGAATGTCATTACATTTTCACTTTAAAAATAAAACATATACAGATGTTAAGCTAAAATATAAAATGCTTGTTGGTGACTCACTAGTATCAATCCACATTTTCTGAAATATTTAAGTCACTTGTCAGGCTCTTTACACTTAAGCTTTTACAGTATTTCTACATATCTGTCTCAATATGACTCAAGAGAAGAGAGCTTGTCACACATTTATCAAGACCCCTGTGTTTATTAAGTTCAGTCTATTTTTTCCCTGGCCTGCTGAGTGAAGCTTAAGCCCAATAGGCAGTCAATAAACTCACTCAAATCTCATACTTTCTATACCTTTTCAACTAAAGTAGACACTTTAAAGTAGACACTCTTGACCTCGGGATCAGCATGTGTATACTGTAATAATCTAAAAAGAAGTATGCGTGTTAGTCCTTGTTAGCTCCAACAAAAATAAATAGTAGCGATAACAGACTATATATGAAAAATGAATCTAATAATATCACAACCTTTAGACCATTAGTCTGTTGAGTTTGAAATGTTGGCTTTTTAGTCTGAAATCATGCTGTTTCTCAGCATTTCTAAAGCGGTCTCTTTCTCTTTCAGAAGCTCTTTGGGTCTTTTGATTTGTTTGTGTCGTTTTAGTTCATCAGAATCCATGGATGTTGCAGATAAGCTGTCACTGGCTGGAACCTTGTAAGCCTTACAGCTCTGCTTGTTCTTGGCTGTAACGCAGTTGATCCTTCCAGGTGTTTTCCCGTCTTTTCTTTGAGCCTTTGTCGGCGTTTGCTCTCCTTTTTTACTTGACAGCTCTGTCGTCCATGCCCACCTCTCTGGTTCTTTTAACCTTGCACTGGACTTCACTGCAGAATCCAGAACACCAGGGATGCAACATGGACACATTGTGCGCTTTCTTGCCCTACCCATTCTCCTTGTGTTTGCGTTTGGATTAGCACACGTCTGAATCTGTGAACCGGCAGCTGAGTCCTGAGAGTTGAGGATGTCATTTTCATCTGCGCTGGGGAGATCATCTATTGGTTCCACGTAGCCAAAAACTGGCTCAGTTTCAACATCACACAATATTCCCTTGTCTGAACTTTGACTTGAAGGGTACTTACTCTTCAAAGTAGTGGGAGCTTTTGTTGTCTGCTTGAAAAGAGAACATTTTATTGGTCTGATATCTGTGTGAAGGCCTGGAGTGACAAGGTCTCCTGACAATTCCTGTTCAGTCAGTAGGTTCACTCTTTTCACACTGATAAGACCACTGTTGCTTTCAGTTTCTTGTGGATCGTAAAGGTCTTGTAAAAAGAGCTCTTTCTCTTTTAATCCGTTTGTTTCCTGAACATTCTTCACTGACTGTTTACTTATGGACTCCTTCTGTAAAGCATCAGGTACAGCCCCAGTTGATGCTTCATCAATCCTCTGCAGGCAAATTTTCATAACGGCTGTAATCCCAAATATCTGCCTCAGCAAGTGGTCAGCCATGTGAAAGGGTTTTGGTGCCAGTGAAAATGTCCCATCTGTAGAGCTCTGCAAGTAAGACAAAATAACAGTTTAAAGTGGCTAACATCGATATTTTTTGCACAAACTGTAGATCTTGCCCCTGATCACTTCCACTGGAGGCACATTAGGAAGGGATCTCTTAATGGCCAGTTTGGACAGGAGGAATGATGACAGCAAGCAAAAACAGTTTCAGTATTCAATGGGAACCTGAGTATTATGCCAAGATAGACTTGTAAAATTGTGAACCTATTCATCAAGCAGCTAAAGAGCCAAATATTTCAATTGTTAGGTTCCCCGTTCAAACTTCCCGTGCACTAATATTGGGTTCTGTAATCCACAATTTAGGCATTGTTCACTGGATTGGTCACCAATCATCAGACCAAGCATCAGTCACAAATTAACAAATCAACCAGATTTTTACCTGTTAAGGTAACACAATTTAATGTGTAAAGATGTAAACATCCTTCTGTGATGCAATGCATGAGAAACTACATGTTTTTGACCAAATGCCTTGCTTGCTTCACAATAACTGTTCAGTTAAATGCACTGCAATAAGTCAATATCCCATTCTTACATAATTCCCTACTTGAAAACATTTCCAACAAAAACACTATAAAGTATTCCAAAGTAATGAAGCAATATAGTTATAAAGGAGTTGATATTTCGGGCACCCCAGTTCTTAAAGTAAACGTCTCATTCATTTTTCCCACAATGTTATATTACTCACAGTTTGAACACTTCTACAGCTTGGATCAACATGAAACTCTCCTGGTTGAATCATCAGTACAAATAATGAACAACTGTGTTAGAAAATATCTGGATCTTCCATAAAAAGTTGAAGGTACAAGACTGTGGACATAAAACCTTTTAGCCAGAAACATCCAATCATAGAGCTTAATGTTCCGTTAGGTGTGCTGCTAACAGCAGGTGAAAGTTAAAGATTACAATGTTGGAAAACTTATTTCACAATCTACAGACTAAATCAATGTATTTTCTGAGTTAACTTTGGATGAATTAAGCAACAACAGTGCTGTGTTTTTTTCCCATTTGAAACAACAGAGCATTTAAAATTTGCTACTGCTCTGATTTGCGCCTCTGACTGACCTCTTCTCCATAGCAACAGCGGCTGAGGCTAATGGGTATTGTAGTATTAAGAACTGTCTGCCATTGTAAAATGCCACACAAAACCTAATTTCTAAGAAACAAAGTTGAAATAATTAAAACTGGTGTCCATAACTTATAGCATTGTTACATTTTCCGGGAGAGTCCCTTCTTCCTATGTCCAGTAACATTGAGGATATTGTTAAGGTCCCCCTCCACTCAAAAATGTGTTTTGTTTATTGTTCCTTCACTTGGATGTTTGAGCTTCACTGCGCAGAATGATGTATGTGCAGATTTTGACACTAGAAGGCTGTTTTCACATCATCTGCTGAAAGTAGAAAGTTTCTCTGTGGTCATTGAAAATCTGATTTTTAGGGGCTGGCCTATGAGCAGGATTTGTGACATCACAACTAGTTTGGAAGCCAATCCTGGTCCACTAATCAACTTACACAAGTGTGATGTGGAAACTTGAAGCCTCCAGTGCGCATACAGTGAGAATGGACTTTACAGTGAAGCTGGCTCACCCTAACACTAATTTATGTCTGTTTATTTTCCTCCACATAAGAAGTTCAATTATCTTATTAAAATTCTTAAAATGACATCTACTTCTCCCTCATCAAAATTCCAGAATCTATGAATATGTAAATATTGATCAAGACGCAAGATGTGTTTTTTCCACACACAAACAAACCTGTTCAATTACCTTGTTTAAATCTTTAAAATGGCATCTATATAAAACCCCTAACCCCTAACCCCTAACCCTAACCCCATCTTGTGTCCAGCAGTTCAACTACTGAAATTAAAAATTTGCATATTTATAGATTCTGGAACTTTTGATGAGGGAGAAGGAGCAAATGTAATTTTAAGGATTTTAACAATATAATTTAACTTTTTTTGTGGAAAAACCATCAGACACCAGACACCATTTATACTTAAAGTTGATTATATTTTATATAGATCTTAAAACATGTGAGGGGATCTTTAAAGATAATTTTGAGATGGGAATACAGAATTGGGAAAAACACTTCCTACCCATCCCACTTCCCAACTCAATAGTAGTCCCCTCACCTCCATTTTGTAGGTGTCCTCTATTTGAGAGCATATTCCACTGCTTCCACTGCTGCTGTCAGAAGTGCTGGGATCTTCTAAACTCTCTGTTTCTAGATCTACTTCCATGCTCTCCAACTGTTGGGTGGAGTTGCTCTGCTGACTGTTCGTGTTTGAGGCCCTATTATCATTTGTGTTCATCACTGCTGCACCACAGACATGCGTTACATTTTTGACTTTGCTGACTAACGTGCTCTGTCCAGGTTTTCCTCCTCTCAGGGAGGGTCTTCCATCTCTGCCATCACTTGCCAGATGATCACAGAGAGTACTACTGCCAATCAAGGTTTCACTGACTGTACTAGTTGCACCATCCAGGTTATTTCGTTCTGTCATACTGTACAAGCTCCTTGTGTCTGTCTGGTCAGTTTCATTCTCAAGTACTTTTTGTATCAGATCTTGTGTTGGCCCAGACTCAGATTTGGGTGGAATATATGATACAAATATTACATTGTCTTCATCCAGATGAGTCATAGTCGACATACAACCTGATGCTGCTTGTTGAGACGAGTCATCTGGACAATCATCATTGCAAAGGTCAATCACTTCACCTGATTCATCAGGAATAATAATCCTGGAGTCTTGTCTGAGTGAATTTTGGGATGACGGTATGCTGGTTTTCTTGACTTGGTAAAATTTTGTTGCTGCTGTGGGTGGATCAGTTTCCCCGCGTTTTAATTTAAATGGTTGGCTACACTTTTTGGCCACAAAAAACACCTTCCCATTGCACATGACCAAGGCGTTTTCATGTCCTTTTTCACTTTTGGCCAGACTTGATGGAGAAACCGGCGTGTCTTTCGTCATGATTTCACAATGCTTGTTGGCGACTTCTCTCTCTGCAACAGCTTGAAGAATCTCTGAAGTAACTGAAGGAGAAATAAAAGGGTCAAGATTTGACGCTCTAAAGCTGTCTTCTTCTTCGATAACCCACTTTATGGGGCTGTTGGGCCTTTGTGAAACCTTTGGAATTAATTTCAAATATGATTTGGATCCTCCTAATGAAGGTGAAGTCATATTTGATGTCTTTGAAAGTATCTCAGGTGCTGAATTGCTTGGTGGACTGGTGCTTTGATTAACGGTCGTCACAGGCGACACGTAGACCACACTGGGTAAGCCTGAACTCGAAGAGGAGCTGGCTGATGAAGTAAAAATCTGTTTCTTGATACCTGGGGGGAGTTCGGACGCTGGGACTGTTCGGACTTGTGCATTAGAGGGAATCTGAAGATACTGTCCTCTTGGGAGTGCTGGGGATTTTACAGTGACTGGGAGTCTTACTGACTTCCCACAGTTAGAGGCAAGTGTTGCCATCAAAGGTTTTTTTGCCATGAAGTTTAGAGTCTGTTGTTGTAGTGGATACTTATTCAATGAATTACCAAGGTCCAAACATTGTTGTGTTACACCTACTTGATTAGGCAAGGCATTCACAAGGGAAACCTGCTCCCTGACAATTTGCTGGGTGGCTGAAGAAATCAAAGCTGCGGTTTTTCCCATGTGAACAGGTGCAGAGGCAATCTTTATGGTTATAACTTTCTGTGGTTTAGGATCCGTTTTGGGTTTTCTTATTTGAGTTTGGACAAACTTCCCGTTGACCATTTGTACAGGAATCAGTTTCATGATGTTCTTTCCATCAGCTCCAACAGCAGGCATTGCCTGGTAGAACACACCAGTCCCACTGAGAAAAAATAGACAACAGAGCACAGAAATACTGTATGTCAGTTAGGGACAGTAAAGATTAGAGGGGAAAAGACGTACTTAAATTATGTCTGTTATTATGTCAAATGGCAATATTCCCACACAATACAGACCAAGATCTTTACAATGCTGGGCAATACAAGTTCAGGCAAAGCAGGGAACTTCACCAGGGTCCAAAGTTCACTATGCAGCCATTTGTGTAATTCAATCTTAACTTTTTTTGGAAATATGGAGGTTTGTACCACTAATGTACAACATCAACTGACATGATAAGGGCCTTCAGGTGGACCCTGCTATAATACCTGATCTTGAGGCCCTGTCTTGGGTTTTATAACAGGGACATTTTTTTATTCTTAATGATCACCTCCAAAAATGTTGTATGTATATAATACTTTATTTTGAATAATAATTTGTGTCTGTTTTTTTTCCTCCACATAAGAAGTTCAATTATCTTGTTAAAATTCTTAAAATGACATCTACTTCTCCCTCATCAAAATTCCAGAATCTATGAATATGTAAATATTGATCATTTTAGAAGTTGAGCTGCTGGACGCAGCTCAACACACACACACACACACACACACACACACACACACACACACACACACACACACACACACACACACACACACACACACACACACACACACACACACACAAAAAGATGTTGAATTACCTTGTTTAAATCTTTAAAATGGAATCTATATAAAATCTATTTTATTATAATATATTGATGATTTCAAAAAATGTCTCATCCTTCACTGTTTAAGTCCATTCTCAGTGTATGTGCACTGGAGGCTTCAAGTTTCCACATCACACTTGTATAAGTTGAATATTGGACCAAGATTGGCTTCAAAACTTGTGATGTCACAAATCATGCTCGTAGGCCCACCCCTTAAAATTCGATTTTCAATGAGCACAGAGAAACTTTCCACTTTCAGTAGATGAATGTGAAAACAGCCTTCTAGTGTCAAACTCTGCACATATCATTCTGTACAGTGAAGTTCAAACATCCAAGTGAAGGAACAATAAACAAAACACATTTTTGAGTGGAGGGGGACTTAAAATGTTCTGTTGCATATTCCTAAATTATCCCAAATTCATTTTGTGTTTAATCAAAACTAGTCAATTGGTGCCTCAGGCTTTTGCCCCTCACTTTTGTCCTGGGCACCCAAGCACTTTTATATGGCCATGATGGTTAATATTACTCTGATTTACAATACTGTCATAGTTTTATCATGATAGCTTAGCATGACGGTTATTATATTGACGTCGTTTTAGAACCACTGAGTGTAAAATAACCAGGAAATATGGAATACATAAAAAAACACTGCTGAATAATGCTAAACAATGAAGAGGACTTTTAAGGTTGCATAAGTTGTAACAATTCACAGGTTTCTTATTTGTTTACATCCAATTTCCATATGTCGGTATGATCCCAGCAAACATTGTTTGGTCGGTGACGTTGTGACCCTGGCCAAAAATGGTTCCAGTCGGACATCAAAAACAGCAACATGCACATGAAACGCAAATCATGAAACTAAAGTCCAATTGCTTTTTAGCGGATGTGTGTACATATTTGGAATACATATATGCATGTGTAAGTGTCAATTTCTCCTTCTAATTAATATTTGGTCTGGTCTAATTTTGGTTGAGAAACTGTAGTGAGCAGATGGTCACAGGGTGTCGTCCTTTCCACGTTCAATAGAAGTCCACCTGGACCTGACTTCGAAACCACTTAAAATACTTCTCAAAGTTTCACTGTACAACACATCTCTGCATGTTTTGTTTTGTATTTTTCATACAAAAAAAACTGTTTAAAATTCTTTAAATGCACAATATGTAATTTCAGCCACTAGGGGTCTCTCAATCAAAACAATAACAAAAGATGGAGTGTGATGACGTTGTGAAGTAACGTGGGATCATGTGAGTTGTTGTTAAACAACCAGCTTCTCCGGGTTAGGTAATTAAAACAGGTAAAAACAGAATAAAGCAGTTTCACGTAAAAAATCAGTGTTTCTAAGATGCTGTTCAGCGGGCACAGGACATCTGGGAGGGGCAGCTAGCCAAGCTACTGCTAATATTTGCTCAGTTTGTTTCTCTGATAACTTAAGATCCAGACATTCAGCATGTTTTTACCGGGAGCCAAATTATCCGCAGAGGTCTCCTCCTCTCCAAAACAAATGTACACGGGGATTAAAACTGGTAAAAATACTGAATAAAGCAGTTTCACATAAAAAAATCAGTGTTTCTCTGACAATGTTCGGCGAGCACAGGACTTCTGGGAGGGGCTGCTAATCGAGCTGGTGCTAACGTTTGCTCAACTTGTGTCTCTGATAACTTAAGATCCAGACGTCAGATGACTAAAATCTTTCATCTGGTTAAAAGATATAGTTAAAAATGACCAAGATCTAAAAGGTTTATCATAAAAATGTGGCTTAAAACTGAATAAAAGTCAATTTATAACAGTTTCTGGTGAACAACCACAACACTGACATATTATCTTGTGCGCGTATACTCTTTGGTAGAGGGGGTATGACACCACTGACAGATCACCAAATGAAACGGACCGTTACCTTGATTAAAGTCATGGATTTCTCTGGGTTTGAAAATTGTTGGAAACATTTGAGATAATGTAAGTACACAACTCAACAAAATATATAACATAGGTCTAGTTTTATAGACATTTTAATGTGGAAGAGTTACATATTATAGCTTTGATTGGTTGAGAGCAGATTGTCCTTGAGGGACGTCCTCTGCCCATAGAATTGTCATTGGTCATTATATGTTTTTAACAGTTTAGCAATGATGTGGGTTTTATCTGGGTTACACACAAGTTACACAGGGTTCAATATTGAGTCACGTATCTTCATCATGGATGTATTATCTTCATACTTTTGACCATTCATGTTTGATATGAACGGAGCATCACCCCGTCTCGCAAGAATACAAGTAGTTCACCACAAGATTGTGCTGCTTGCTGAGTTTGAAAAGCAACAAGAGGACAAAAACGGTGTCGAAATAATGTTTTTGGTTAAGTTCGCTTTTAAAGTTTGCTTTTATGTTCTATAACGCTCATGTTGATGACAAGTTCAACTCTGCTTTCCTCACAAAAAATCTGACAAGGACTGCCAGCAGCTGTTTGCTATCCTGGAGTTAGCATTAGCATTAGCCCGCTGCAGCGTCTCCATGGAAACTGGAGCAAAGTGCATCAAATGGAATTGAAAGAGTTAAGAATTCAAACTGTTAGATTATCTACCAGAACATGTACTTTTGATGATCATCTTTTTCTGTGTTTATCCTAATAAAATACTGTTGCACGTTAGTATTGAATCAGTGTGTTTCTGTAAAAATGATGCATATGTCTTGTATTAATTAAGATACTTAATGTGGTTGCTGCGTGTTTGCTTACATATTATTATCAGGATTATCTTGAAAGTGACACGTTGTTAAGATGTATAACAGATGCCGGGGTCAGACAGGACGTTGGTCGGATCACTTTATAAAGTAAAGCATATTAAGTTGCTAATGTAGATATATAGGATGTATAAAGCTGCAGAATGCACACTCTACACATAAACTTTAGCAGAATAGCTGAATAGGCCCGTTGATGATGGTAACAATATATTTCGACGTTACCTGGAACGCCCAGGAAGGACGTCCAGGTAACGTCCCGGACGTCGGTACAACCTTCATTTTGGAACTAATTTTGAACCATAACGGAACGTCTTGATGCGACGTTCAAACAACGGTCATTCAACGCCGGTTTGCTGGGATATGTCAGATGTAATTAATTTCTTATTACTGTACCTATTAACTGCGTCCGCTTCTTTCCTTGCAGGATACATGACGCATTAAACACGTGTAACCTGGCTTGTAATATTCCAGCCGCTCATTTGGCGTCGGTGAGACAGGATAATTCCTGGATCGAGCTTTACCTGCGAGCAATGGCCATAAAAAGATAGTTAACATTAAAGCATGCTTTGTTATTTTCGTCGTTCCTTCCGTTCTCGGAATATAAGCGGAGGTCAGAGACCAATACACCGCCGTTTTAATCGCACAAATAACATATTTTACTCCACATCTTCCCTCAGTTTTCTTCACCGCTCGGCTTCCGTTTCTGTACAGCATTTGTTACATCAAACTTCCGGTCTCTTAGAAGGGTTATAAGTCCATCAAAACCAATTCAAGTTTTGTTTTGGTATAAAGTTTTCCAAGCAGAGTTTTTAACTACATATTTTTAGGCAAAAAATGGATATTGTGCGTTTTGACCAATGACTATTTTTATTTATTGACGCCGTACAAAAGTTCCCGCAGTCATGGTCCATGGAAGCCCGTGATCCATAACTAGGGGGTCCACGACCTACCTGTTCATGTTAAAAGTACACAACAAAATAATAGCCTAGGTGCATGTAACCAGAAAACCACCTCAATTCAAATCAGTCATGAATGAGCCCTGAAGCTCAATCCAAATGTAATTTGGGATACTATTTACACAAAGACATGACCTCATATGTCAATATGTTTCTGTTTTCAGACCAGTGGAACCAGAAATCATGTTATTTAATATTTAGGCGTTTTTTAAAATGTCTTTTTATATTGCACAGTGTTTCTTTTCTTAATGCCTTCTATGTTTTTATGTTTTATGTAAAGCACTTTGAATTGCCTGGTGTTGAAAAGTAGCCTACTGTAGAATTAATCTTGCCTTGCCTTAACATTTTAACACTATACTCTTTTTAGACACTCTTTAGACTATCTACTTGGATTGAAACAATCAATTAATTCTAAATTGCACAAAATTTACTAAGGGACTAATGGGATAGAGGTAACTAAATAAATCACCTGATCTCAATCCCATTGAGCTGCACCAGCTGAAGACCAGACTAAAGGCAGAGAGAGTCCAACAGGAAAGAGCTGAAGGTGGCTGCAGTGAAAGTCTGGGAGAACATCACCAGGGAAGATACAAAGCATCTGCTGGTGTCTGATATGAAGACTTCAGCTACTCATTGACTGCAAAGGATTTTCCTCAAAATATTAAATATAATAATTTGGTTTGATTTCATGTGTATCTGTCCACTTACTTTTGAACCCCTAAACTTTGGGCACTACATGTTAAAAGGGCTATATCTCCCACACAGTTTTCTTTATTGATGTAAAAGCTGAGAATTGGCACTTTAATGTAGTATCCATTATTTTATTTTATAATTATGTGCTGAAACCCCTATCAGTGTCAATATTTTGAATGGTTTAACTTTCCAGATTTTAGTCTCCGGTTAGGTTAGACATACCTATTTCCATCTTCATAGGTATGAAAAAGCCAGGGGCAATTAAAAATAGGTCAAAGACTTCATCATGTTATCCCTAACAAAGTCTCATATGTTGCAATTTTATAACTATATTTACTATAGTTTTCAATAAACAAAACCAAACTACATTTTAAAAAAGCATTGTACTGTCACTTACCCCTACTGGTATCTAGCCATGCAGATAGATAGAAAATATGTTCTTGTGAGTGAACTGACCCATCAGTGCTTGAATATGGCATGACGCACTAACAGTGAGTGAATTAGACATTTTTTCATCTAGATGAAATAACATTAATGATAAAGCAAAAATTGCAAAAATTTGCAAATATATTTCACTGACACATATGTAAAAATATTATTTACTGAGATAGCAGGCATAGAAATAGGCAAATACTCCAAAATGACCTTTAACTGTTACGCTTATCATTCACAATTCTATACTTATTGAAAGTACATTAGTGTGAGTTTCTTGTAACTTCAAAAAAAGAAAGAATGGTTTACCAGAGTCCACTGATATATGCATAGATATAAAGCTGCACTAATCAAATGTGTACAATGGCTCAAATGATTATGTATGATGAAAACAAAAATTCCCCTCAGCTCTAAATAGCTTTTTAGCAGCTTTCAGCTCATTGTTTTGGTTTTATGGCCCACAATTTTACTGTTTTGGTTCAGTTTCATCACTCTCATCAGCGTTGTTTACAGCAGCAGCAGGCATTGCTTATTTTAGTGAAAAAGCACTGATAAACCCACTGTACACAACCTGCCCAGCACTAAACAGCAGACAGACAAAGTTAGAGACTAGCTGGTGAACATTTAGCAGCTAAATAGCCGGATATTTTTCTCAGGAGTTGGTGAAGACCAGGTGGACATAAACATACTAATGTTGCTCCAAGTCTGCTGGATATGTAAATAAGCAGGTTTGCTAACAAGTTAGCCATATCAATTTTACAAAGTGATAATATGTAAAAACGTGGGATATTTAGCTTGTTGTGTAGTTGTTGTGGAGTTTTGTCCAAAATTGCCCCCCCCCCCAAAAAAATGCAATTAAAGTTTTTTCTCATAAGTAATAATGACTCATCACTCATTTATTGAGTCATACTGTATAATGTGGTAGATTGGTTCCATACAGTCACATTGTGCTTTCTATGATCACTGCCTTCAAAAAGTACTTCAATCACCTTTCATATCTGAAACTTTACCATCATTAACTGTTCAATTACAAACGAATTCAACAAAATGATCTGCATACATCATATTACACATTTAATCATCATTTAATATATCAATGTAAAATCCATTTACTGGCCAGAAAGCCCACAGATGCCAAAACACGCAACAAGCACTGAACTACTGCAGCTTTAATTTTTTTCTAACATACATTATAGTTCACCAGTATGTTGAAATAGCAATTGGTATGCTTGGAAAATCCATTCTATCCAAATCTATCTAACAGTGTTGCTAGCTGTATAAGCTAGAATGAAAAGAATGTAAAGGTAGATGCTCTTTAAAAGGTCTTCAGATGTTCAGTGTACATGTAGAAGGCACATTTTGGGGGGGGCACAGTGCCTCAGTGATTAACACACACACACACACATATATATATACTTTGCAGTAATGCATATTTGAAGATGAGTGTAATTTTTATTTATAACCTGATTACAGCGGTTTCATTTGGCAAACAGATTCACAAATCAGATTTAATCCTATTATCACAACAGTCATGTCTGAATACTCAGTCCTTGTTTGCCAGCAGATCATCCAGGATACGCTCACACATATACAGGCAGCGAGGCACATGAAAGAACCCTTAAGAAGAGAAGAGAAACAGAATTATTTTAACCTGGGCAAAGCAGGCAACTGCACCGGGCTCAAGATCCTCAGGGGCCCTGAAGGCTCCAGGTTTGGTAATACTGTATGCACCACTGAAGCACAATATAAACTGAAATGACTGTGACCCCAAGTTAAAATCTTCACAGAGCTCAAAACTGACAGCACTACTACAAGTACAGGACTTTACTATACCCAGCTGTTGGTCAAGAAATGCAAATAAAAAACTACAGTGCCCATCTGTTTTAAAGCTTCTCTTGCCATAATCATTCCTCCTGTTCATACTGACCAGTAGAAGATCCCTTCATAATGCACTTAGAATGTAAGTGATAGGGGACAAAATCCACAGTCCTCCTTCTGTGCAAAAATGTATTTAAAAGTTTATTTGAAGCTAATATGAAGCTTCGGCATCCAAATGAGTCAAATCAAGTAGATATCTTTCAACGTTACAGTCTTTTTAGTGCCAAAGTCCCTCTTTTTGTTACTATACTCCGACTACTGAAGCCTCATATAAACTTCAGATCGACCTTTAAATGCATTTTTGCACAAAATGACACACTGTGGATTTTGGCGCCCATCACTTACACTGAAAGCACATTTTAAGGGGATCTTTTAACAGCCAGTATGAACAGGAGGAATGATTACAGTGAGGAAAACCTCTTTCACTGTTCATATGGACACCTGACTGTTGTTTTAAGACACACTTAAAAAATATTGTGAACCTGTCCTTTAAGGTAGCCTGTGTTCTACCAGCATTTCATTAAGGTCATTTGACAGGTTTTTCTGTTGCTTTGGCATTCAATCAATTCTATGTCTCAGTTTTGTTCTTACCTTTAAAGGGGCCTCCTTTAAAATCCAGTGCCACTCTTCCTTCTTGTGTCAAATAGCCAAACCACTCGCCGCTTTTAGCATCAGAAAACTGCACAGAATCAGTATATTAGGCTGACAGCATTGAAATATACATACAGTATATATGTATTATGTATATTCACAAGATTTAACATCTAGCAAGCTTCAAAGGTTTTATTTCCCTTAAGTCAGCCACATCAGGTATTGCCATGTTCCAGCACATAACTACCCATATAACACATGAGATACAACATGTTAATCAGTGATCTTAAGAGGTGTTGGTAGGTGTAATTTTGAACTTTGACAGAGCCATGCAGCTGTGCTCAGAATCAAAGCAAGTAAGCATAAGTGTATATCCAAAAATGTTGAACTATACCTCTAAATAAGTAATCAAAAATGTTCTACTGTGCTTTGTTGGCACTGCAGCGTAAACTCACATTGCTCAAGGTGTATTCATAAACTTGAGAGAATCTCTCCAGCAGCTCTGGCTTCTTGGTTTGGCTGTAGGCCATCAGGAAGGCGATGAGAGCCTCACAATGAGGCCACCACAGCTTCATACTCCACTCCAACTGGTCAAATACACAAGAAGTATCACACAAAACTTAGTAGATCAGCCAAATGCAAACAATACACAACAGCATCTACTGCCTGAAGGGAAACGTTGTCATATATAGAGATCATTGATTTACCTGTGTGGGGCAGTGACCATCTACATCCAGGAAGTAGAAGAGGCCACCGTGCTCTGTATCCCAGCCATACTGATAGGGGAGCTCCACAAACTTGTTTATGGCTGTTCTCTGGAGCTCCTCGTCCCCCCGCTCTGCACTGTACTGAAGCAGGAACCAGCCTGCTTCCAGGGCATGGCCTGAGTCAGCATGGGTCATCATGAGGGGAAGACAAAAGAAAAAATGTTGAGGTAGGCAACTAAGAATGGGAGAAAAGTTGGACCTGTGCTTCTACATGCACTCACTGTGCTTGATGTTACAGTGGAGTGTTTACCTGGGTTCTGCAGTCGGCCCTGGCAACCCGGCACCTCTGTTCCCTCCAATGACACATTTTCTAAGATAGCTGTGCCATCTCTCTGTACCAAGAAAAATACAAATGAAGTATTATATTTTACATATTAGGAAGCTTGCACTCATATAGCTGACTGACTATAATTGGACAATCATTAACTAAGAGGGCAAAAGTGAAACAGGAACTGCTGTATTTTAGTTGACAACTAAAGCCCCATTCAGATGGGATTAACATCACAGGGGGAGGTGGGGAATTAAATATTCTCTGTGCTCCTCTAATTGAACTCATGGTTCCAGATGGCATTTAATCATGGGGAAATGACAGGATCTGGTTAGTAATAGACATGGACATTCAGCAGGACAAAGCCAAAAGCCTCCTGAGGGGGCGCCAGAGAGTTGAAGGTGAGGCAAAGATACTGTGTGAGGTGAAGAAGAGTCAAGAATCGTCCTCCTTCTCAGAGTCATAACTCAGTCAAATCTTAACACACATTGATACCATTCAGTGTGACTTACACTTCCCGAGGATATCATTATCTCTGATGTCCATCACCAATAAACCTCCATAAATCCACTTAGAAATCAGACAAAAAGAGGCTGCAGAACTTGCCTAAGAATCATCACTTTTTTAAGTTTTCATCAGTATCAAAGTAATCCAGTGATAGTTGTCTGTACATCCATGCCTACACTGCTAACAGGAACTTCTAATAGCTGATTCAGCTATTAGTGGTGTCAGTTTGCCAAAATGTAAACAAATATGCGCTCAAAAGACAATACCACCTGTAGCCAACACCTTTAATGTGGTCCCACTCTCCTGATAGCTTTACATTTTTTGCGTTGTCGTATAGACCTATATGTTTGTTTTAAAATGTTTCCATTTTCCAACAGTCAAATTTCAAACTGAGCTCATAAAAAGTAGAAGGACAAGCAGCTCTTCACATGAAACAAACTCAGAGATCCACTGTAAAATACAAGAACATTGCTCCTGACAGGATTTAAATTATAGCAGGAGCAGTGAGTTTACTGGAAAACAGTAGGTCATTTCAGCTGTAATTATTACTGGGGTGGGGGTGAAAACTGACCCACATATGTGCTCTGGACTGAATAAAGATCACTAACCAGGCCAGGTAATGTTAAAATCACCCACCTCCCAGAGAGACATACAGTATGTGTTGGTAATTATCCTAAAAACAAAACAAAAAAGTACCCGCACACTGCTAACATTTCCATGTTGTTGTGTCCTGTGGAATTAAAGATCTGGGAACAATATAGTAATGTTCAGGTACTTTTTCGTTCTTTTGTGCAGATTTTTGTTGTCACCTGATACTGATGCTACAATATGATGTGACCTTGCCACACCTCAGCTTTTGCTGAATGTATACCACAAACTAACTGACCTAATTGAATCATACTAACAGAAATGACCCTACTTGTAATTATATAGCTCTGGCAAGTAATTTCAGCTTCACAGCATAGGCCATGTTCTACTGTATGTGTCCATACCTGGACATGTTGTAGAATCTGCTGTACACACCAGCTGCCCAGATCTCTGTACTTCTGGACCACTTCCCGCCCTCGGCCTTCAGCAAGTTGTTGCACCAGACACAGCAGCATCATGGGAACTGCCATGCTATTGGTGGGAATGTCTCCAGGAAGTTGGGGCCGGCCCAGGCCTGACGAGTCCACCCGGACCCAGTAGATCAGCTGCTCCATCATCTGTTCAGCCTCCAGCTAGTAACAGAATGGAACAGAGGCCAGCCTATCAGCCTGATCATGTTGTAAAGGGAGGTGAAGTGAAGTATGTTCAGGCAAGAAGAATTTACTCAGAAATGAAACCTCCTGCATTACTCAGCCATATGTAAACTGAAACACTGGTGAACTGCTTCATATTAGCTTCACTTTAAAATTACTACTATAATAATTACTACTAAACTTTTAAGGGCATTTTTGCACAAAAGGAGGCTTGAAGATTTTGGGAGTGTCAGTAGTTGAGGACCAATTAAAAAACAATTTAAAAATTCAATACAACGACAGCACTGTAGCCTACTGTGACAGACATAAAGAGGGAATGCTTAGTCATAAGGTTAGAGGAGTGAATATTATAGCCTATAGTAGGTGATGTTACACTGTCAGCTGCAACACAAGACAATACTGTTTGGAATAAGTTTCATGTCATGGCATACTGCCTTTTACATAATCCAATATTTAGTGTTCAGTTTTGAAAACTGTGGCCTGAGGATGGCAGAACACGAAAAATCAAGGAGAACCCAAGTATATACAGATTAGTCTGGAATGAATAAATATCCATTCCAAACAATGCTGAAGGTCAGTCATTTTGATATCTTATGGAAAAAGTTTACATTGTGAGCTGATAGTAGTGCCAGAGGAAGGCTCATGAAGTGTCCGAAACAGGATCAATGGGCTTCATGCAAGAACCACTCATACAATCAGATTTGTTCATTAGAGGTGCATATTTGTGATTTAAGAACATTTTTGGAATTTCCTCTTAGGTACGATTGGAATTCACGAGTGGTCCAGATCTGTCATGCGTGTAATGCACAGACAGTCTCTGTCTTTCTTCACAGGGAAGAAACTTGTTTGAGTTAGAATCATAATGGCTTAATCTGAATTAATTTGGAGTTTAAATATAATACATATAATATAAAAAAATCAACTGAAATAAAATATACAGTGCTGCTTGAAAGTTCGTGAACCCTTTAAAATTTACTCTTTTTCTACATAAATGACCTAAAATGTGATCAGATTTCCATGCAAGTCCTAAAACTAGATAAAGAGACACCAGTTAAACAAATTAAGACAAAAACCTTACACTTGCTCATTTATTTATTGAGAAAAATGATCCAATGTTACATATTTGTGCGAACCTCTAGGATTATCAATTCATTTGAAAGGGAAATTAGAGTTGGGTGTTTCAATCAATGGGATGACAATCAAGTGTGAGTCTGGGAGACCCTGCCTTATTTAAAGAAGAGAAATCTGGGTATTGACTATTAAAATTTGAGCTTCACAACACAGGTTTGTGGAAGTGTGTCATGGCTCAAACAAAGGAGGTTTCTGAGGACCTTAGAGACAAATGGCTAATACTTGCCAGGCTGGAAAGTTACAAAACCATTTCTAAAGAGTTTAGACTCCACCAGTCGACTGTCAGGCAGATTGTGTATAAATGGAGGACATCCAACACCATTGTTACCCTCCCCAGGAGTCAAAACAACAAAGATCACACCAAGAGCAAGGCGTGTAATAGTCCAGGAGGCCACAAGGGACCCCAGGGTAAGGTCTAGGAAACTAAAGGCCTCTTTTGCAGTGGCTACAGTCAATGTTCATGAGTCCACCATCGGGAGAACATTGAACATCAATGGTGTGCATGGCAGAGTTGCAAGGAGAAAGCCCCTATATTCCAAAAAGAACATTGTTGCCCATCTACAGTTTGCTCTAGACCATGTGGAGAAGCCAGAAGGCTACTGGAAAAATGTTCTGTGGATGGATGAGAGAAAAATCGAACTTTTTGGCTTGAATGAGAAGCGTTATGTTTGACAATGATCAAACACTGCATTCCAACATGGTTTGGGCCTGTTTTACATTCTACAGGAAAATGTCAAGGTATCCGTCTATGAACTGAAGCTCAACAGAAAGCGGGTCATGCAGTAAGATAATGACCCTAAACACACAAGTTGCTCTACCAAAGAATGGTTAGAGCAGAAGAAAGTTAATGTTTTGGAATGGCTGAGTCAAATTTCTGACCTGAGTCCTATAGAAATGCTGAAGGACCTGAAGCGGGCAGTTCACACAAAGAAGCTCACCAACATCCTCGAGTTGAGAACAGTCTAGGCTAAAATTCCTCCAAGCCGATGTGCAGGGCTGATATACAGTTACCAGAAACATTTGGTTGAAATTATTGCCGCAAAAGGGGGTCACACCAGTTACTGAAAGCAAGGGTTCACATACTTTTGCCTCACAGAAATATGTAGGATTGGATAATTTTCCTCAATAAATGAATGAATGATTTTAATGTTTTTGTCTCATTTGTTTAATTGGGTTCCCTTTATCTAGTTTTAGGACTTTAAAAAAATCTGTTCACGTTTTAGGTCATATTTATGCAGAAATAGAGAAAATTCTAAATGGTTCATAAACTTTCAAGCAGCACTGTATAACTAAAACTTAATTATTTAATGTAAAATTAATATTCTGTTAACCATATTATCATCATCATCGTCAGTTTACAGAGGATTTTTTTAGACTTAATGATTTTGATTGGCATATTTTGGCGCAGCAACTTTTACATTACAGTAGTTGCTAGGAAATGTCTCTTTGCAGCTCTCTGTCCAGGCTATAGGCCACTACAGGTTTTAATATTCACTCCTCTTCACGTCTAAGCATTCCCTCTTTATTTCTGTCACAGTAGGCTATAGTGTTGTCGTTGTATTAAATTGTTTAATTGTTTCAGATCTTCTACTACTGACACTACCAAACGTTTTTGTCTGCTGATGTCTGAAAACAGGACTTGAAGCTCCATGGGATGAAATTCTTGATTTTACTCTTTGGTAACTTTTTTGTAAATGAAACTCACCCACAAATGGAGCAGAACATGGGAGTCTTATATGGCAATTTTAGGGGCTTTGATTGGGCTATGATGAGATCTTATGAATGTGCACATACTCATGAACAGGTGGCATTCATCAGGCTGAAATGATTTATGACAAGTTCAGGCAGTTAAGAGAATTTGTTGAAGCTGACTTGGAACACTTGTACGAGTAAACCTTTCAGAAAAAAGTAGGAGGTTTAGGATAAAAATATGAAAACGTTCTTGCATGAGGCCCATTATGGAAACAAATATGCAATTTACCCATTCACTTTGAATATTTCTTGTGCACAAGTGGATATTTTGGCCTGATGGTGCAGCTAGATAATGTTAGGAGACTTCCTCTGGGGACCATGAATTTAATGAAAATCCAACCATTAGTTTTCAAAGAAAAATTGTCATGGACCAAGAATTGGTGAAAGAGGTAAAGTTGGCTTGATCAGCTGATGAACAACCTATTTCAGTTTAATGGTTGTTTGCAATAAATTGCTTACTCAAAATTTTTTCCTGTCTCACTTCCATTTCTTCTTTTTGCATTTTGAAGCACTACTTAGAACCTTCTTAAGATCCAACAGTGCAAAATGTAAATTCTTGCAATTTTTCAACTGGTCTTAAAATTTTGATCAGGAGTATAGTGTTTGACAAACATTGCCCAAAACTAGCAGGGCATAATTGCATAATGGCAATTCCTATCCTGTTTTATAATACACAATCTAGTTCACACAATCTACAATTTCTTCATACCTGCATGTCCTTGTCACCAGTGACCCTGCTCAGTTCGTCCATGGCCATGATGTAGAAACACTCACTGAATATGGTCCTCTGAATTTTGACTGTTTTACCATCTCTTGTTAAGCAGAAGGCACACTTCCACTGGCCACTGCTGTTGGAAACACGAGCAAACTTTCTCAGGAACGCTCCTCCTTAAACGTAAACAGAAGACACAAGAGTGTATTAGCTAATGACTAGACACATCAGTATGTGAGCCCTTCTCAGACATGAATACATAACATTGCAGGCCTAATCTATCTGTTAAAGTACTTGTC
This sequence comes from Scomberomorus guttatus, assembly GCA_038419695.1. Classification (NCBI taxonomy): domain Eukaryota; kingdom Metazoa; phylum Chordata; class Actinopteri; order Scombriformes; family Scombridae; genus Scomberomorus; species Scomberomorus guttatus. The sequence continues at coordinate 1,686,550 of CM076449.1, forward strand.
ATGCAGATGTAGGTGTAACATGTAAATGCTGAGTAAGGCTTTATTCAGACATTACTGGATCATTACAGAAAGAGCTACAGTGCTAACATATTTTTGCTGCTGGAGAACATTGATCAGTTGGAAGAGTAATGATATGAAGGGAGAATAGTCTTTTCTGTTGTTTCACACACTGTCTCAGTGATGGATTTAAAAAAACACAGAAGACATCACCAACTGCAAACTTTTCCCAGAAATACACCAACAGTTGCACTAAATGGGGAACATTCTCTTAAATATATTGCTGTTGTCACATGAAAGATATTTAATTTCAAATCTTAGTAAAGTTTATGTTTTGACTTCATTTAAAGGACTACATGCTTCTCTATGTGCAAATCCTACTGTTGTTAACCTTGTACTGTAAAACCCTGTTAAAGCACAAATAAATGGTTGTCAAGCTAAAAGCATTGCTGTTTTCTTTTCCTGGAAAAGTGACATTTTGCAGGTGACGTTTCCACCAACAGTGATAACATGTTGTGCACTTTATTGTACCTCGGAGATCATTAGAAGAAAGTGCAGAGCAAACACTATCATGACTGCCATTAATCACCTACAAAAGAACACTACATTGCACCATCTGCTGCAAAGATTCACCTGTGGACATGTGATACTTCAGCTGCATGAACTCATTTGTGTCTTTAACCCTAACTGTGTTTTGCTGAATTTTTTAGAAGCACATTATTTTCAATTACAAATGTTTTCAAAGGATACATTCCGATGACCGGTAGAAGGGTAATTTGTAAATTAAATTAAAGGACAGTTTCACATTTTTTCAAGTCTGTCTTAAAACAACAGTCAGGAGCCCAAATGAACAGTGAAACATGTTTTTCTTGCTGTAATCATTCCTCCTGTTCATACTGACCATTAGAAGATCCCTTCATAATGCACTTACAATGTAAGTGATGGGGGACAAAATCCACAGTCCTCCTCCTGTGCAAAAATGTATTTAAAAGTTTATCTGAAGCTAATATGAAGCTTCAGCGTCCAAATGAGTCAAATCAAGTAGATATCTTTCAACGTTACAGTCTTTTTAGTGCCAAAGTCCCTGTTTTTGTTACTATACTTCCACCACAGCTCAACAGGGAAACACTGTCTGAGAAAACACAAAAAGGGAATTTGATGCTAAAAATACTGTAAATGTGGCAGATATCCACTTGATATGACTAACTCAGACTGCTGAACCCTCATATAAGCTTCAGATAAATATTTAAATGCATCTTTGCACAAAATGACTGTGTGGACACACTTTGTCCCCCATCACTTACATTAAAAGCACATTTGAAGGGGATCTTTTAATAGCCAGTATGAACAGGAGGAATGATTACAATGAGGAAAACCTCTTTTAGTGTTCATATGGACACCTGACTGTTGTTTTAAGACAGACAGGAAAAATTGTGAACCTGTCCTTTAAGTATGATAAGTATGATCTGAAAACCAAAGGGTTCATCCTGTGAGGAGCATGAATATACTAAGTAAATTGAATGTCAGTCTGCCCTTTCTTTCTATTTTCTTTAGATCAATTAGGCCAATCAACGTTACTCTAGGGATGCCAATGCTGTTTGGTTGCTCCAACACGTTGGCTTGCTGTGAAATTTGGCACAGACATTCATGGTTCCCAGACGAGGTTCCCTAATAATTTTTGTGACACCCTAGAAAAAATTTTAATCTGTCCAATACTTTGATTTATGACCAAATACCTGCAAAACCACAGGGACAAGTCCTCTGGGGACCATTAAATTCAACAGCAAATATCATCTCAATCTGGCAGGAAACTGTTGACTTATCTTGCTCTTGGCGAAAGTGACGCATCAACAGTTTTTGGTAGTGGACTTGCTCTAACTCAATAGGTTAAACCTGCAGAATGATGCTGTATATTCACACATACCAGCTTTTGCTGCTTCAAGAATTTCAGGCTTGTGGAAGCGATCCATGGTTCGGTACAGGCGGCAGTACATCCACACCTGTGAAAGAAGCAGGCCAAAATATTAAAAAAAACAGAATGGAGTGGATCATTCCTGTCCTGCTTCAGAGACACACAACAGAGACTTACCTGTCTACCCTGCAACCAGACGTATTTCAGCTCATCATAAATCTTCCCATCCCTCCCAATACAAGTGAAGAAGCCTCTGAAACAGTAAGCAGAGATTCACATTCATCACAAGGATACAGACACACATGCATGCACACAATAAACATTAATGTGCACAACTGATGGACATGTAAGTTGACATTATGACTTCATGTAGCCATGAGTAGACAATATTACTTCCATTTCAATAGCATGCATGCAAAGTAACTACAGTACCCATGTACAGTGTCATGGGAGTATTTCAGCCAGAAGTCCACTACATTGTCCAGCTCTGTGCGGATCCGCTCTCGACACTCCTCCAGTTTCAACATTGTTCCTTTCAATAAAAAAAAAATTGGAAATCAGTTTGTGATAAAAGACATTCCCTTGTATATTTTTGCCTTACTTACAAGAATATTTATGGAATCTTTGAATCATGTCTTCTGGTAAATTTGGCATAATTACAACAAAAGAGCTCTTAAAAAGAATAAATGGAAAAAAGGGGTTCACAAGGCTCACTGTCATCCTCAGCTCTATATTTTGGTAAAACAAAAGGGAATAAGTATCACACACAAATTCTACTCCAAAAAAGTTTTTGTTCAGGGTGTTTAGTATTATATGGGGGCCAATATTGTACCCGTATTATTTGCAAATGTGCAAGGAGAGTTGTGAAAATACATTTCACTCTGTAAGTGTACACTCAGATTTGGGAATGTATACAAGAAACTCTTTTGATAATGAATGAAAGGTGACCAATAAAAATTGAATTTGGGCTCTTTCCTCATGCAGCATTAATAAGCATTAATTAAAAGCTTGAGAGAAGACTTGAAGTGGACAGTCATTCATTTTACATGCCTGGAGAAAATCGTATCAGCATCATCAGAGATACCTCACAAAGTTCTGAGAAACACAGGAGCGTACAAAGGTATGCTTGTGCTTTTTTTCCCCTTCACAAATAACATTTCAGATACTGACTCTTGTCTACATATGGTCGTATGCCTGCTCATGACTGGTGAAAAACCGGTCACAACACACAATGGCCTTTAGGTCACTCTTTTTCTTTTCTTGTGAAGAACCTGCCATTTGTTTCTGCTAGTCAGCGAGGAAATTATTTACTTGTGTAATTAACTAGTTTTGCAGTTCTACTTTGAGATCTTGGGCTTCTTTTCTTTTTAACAGGGAAATTCGCAGTTAGAGGCAAACATTGTCATCATAACTTCTAATTGTCTGAAACACAGGCTGCTATCATGTCAATTCATAAAAATTCTACAACTAATATACAGTAAGTACTTTAAAATTCTGTAACTGATATACTGTAAATACTTATAAAATTATATAATTAATACACTGCAAATACTTATAAAATTCTGTAACTAATATAAAGGTAAATACTTATACCTGCTCATTAAGCAGTCACTGTTGTCTGACAGAGTAAGTATTTAAAAATACAACTCACTGTTGTAAATATTTGCCTTTCTCATTGATTACTTCTGAAGCTACGGTTGTTTTTTTCTACTGCAGCATCTGGTCTAAAACATTGACCTGAGTGGATTTATCAAAATACAGTTATTCTCTGGTAACATGTGTCAGCTGTTCTAAATTTTAGGCTCAACATCAGAATTACCAACATTTAATTACTACATTTAATAAACATTAGGAAGAAATGAATTAGATATATGTTTCTGAAACTACAATCTGCTGGACTTTTTAAAATATAATTTTTCATTTTTTGTTTTGCCCCTGAAACTAAATTCCATTCACCTGTATTGTATTGGGGTGGACGCAGTAATCTCAAAGACACATATGTAAAACTCTGGACATATAAAAACAAAACTATCTGCCAGTGGTGGAAAGTAACTAAATACATTTACACAAGTACTTCTCTTAAGTACAATTCTGAGGTACTTGTACTTTACTTGAGTCTTTCCATTTGATGCTACTTTATACTTCCACTCCACTACATTTCAGAGCGAAATATTGTACTTTCTACTCCACTACATTTATGTGACAGCTTTAGTTACTTTTCAGATGAAGATTTGACACAATGGATAATATAACAAGCTTTTAAAATACAACACATTGTTAAAGATGAAAATAGTGGTTTCCAACCTTTTGTCTTACAAAAAGCAGTGTGTAGTCGGGGTCACATTTCAGATGTCTATGAGTTGAACAGCTCCACCAAGTAGTGATTTTTCCCTCTAAACTTCTCACATGGTTTCATTTCACTAAAGTCTTTCAACAAAGATTAGAGAAAAAGTCCAAAAACTGAAAACACAGTTGTGTATCAGAACTTTGTTTTTTCTTCTTTCCTCTCCCATTAATCATCTCACGACCCCTCAGATTTATCTGGTGACCCTTTGGAGGGGCCTCACCCCTAGGTTGGGAACCACTGGACTAAACTAGCTGTATAACTGTATATAAAGTAGTTGAAACTAGCTTCACCTCCAGCAGCTACAACAGTAACATGCTGCTTACACACTGATGCTTCAGTATTAATAATCTAATGATGTCATATATAATAATATATCAGTCAGAGGGACCAAACCACTACTTTTACTGCAATACTTTAACTACATTAGCTGATAATAATGCACTTTTACTGTAGTAGTTTTTCATGCAGGACTTTTACTTGTAATGGAGTATTTTTACATTGCTGTATTGGTACTTTTACTTAAGTAAAAAATCTGAGTACTTCTTCCAGCGCTGCTATCTGCATGAATCCCACCAGCAGTGGTGAAAATGTAGTAACTGTCCTGTTCTGTACTGCACAACTTTAACATTGAAGGCTAAACGCTCAAACCGGATCTTATTTCTGCTAGCTTGGCGCATCTCTTGCTATCAAAAAATCAATAGTCAAGTTAGCAAACTGGCCATGCTTTGGATTTTAGGGTTGAATCCGACCAATGATCCCTGTTCTTGCTGTTCAGTCTCCTTAAAAAGCGAGGAAAATGCTGTTATTCTACGTAATGCACGGTGTAATAGAGCAGTACTGTGTAATCATAGTGTTCCGTTTCAGCAGCAGTGTGAATACAGAATTAAATGTTCTTACCCTGGAGTCCAGCAGAAAGTTTGCAGACAGTGTGGAAGCGTCTCCCTGCGCTGTGACAGCAGGAAGCGGATCGCCGAGAGGTCGGAACACGGTGTGTCTGCTGCAAAGACTGCAGTGCGCTCATGTGACATCAACTGAAGATTATTTTATTGATGTTTCTAAGATCCTCATTTACAATAGAGTTCAGGAAGTGGAATAGAGTCATGTGATGTGTCATGTGTTTGAAAGGTCAAATGAACTGCCCTTTTCTCATCTTTCCCTATTTATTTTTTAAAATTCGTATAATTATTACATTTTCAACTTATTTTGAATATTTTTTGTCTCTCGTTGCGTTGATTTAATTTTGTCTTTATCCCCTATTTTATAAACATTTATATACTATTTTTTGTTTTTGTTATCAGCACTTCTGTATTGTGTTATGTACTTGTTTTGTGCCTGATGTGCTATGAACTATTTATGTTGAATAAAGTTTTGTATAAAAAACTTAAAGCCCAATGTTTGAAATGAGAGAGCAAAGGCTTTTTTCTCTTAAAAAATGAAACCGCAAGCATACAGCAAACACAATGGCCTGTTCTAATATGGATGAAGAATAAAAAAATTAAATCAATATTTAAAAGAGGAGAAAATCAAGAGAAAGTCCTGTTGGGGCTACATTAGTCATTCAATATGCAGACAAAATTAGTTTTAGCCTTTTTTCAGGTGCCCCTGTCCTCCCACCCCAAGTAAGTTTGTGTTTATGATCATTTTTAAATAACCTAATCCTAACACATAACAAGGGCCCCACATAGGCACAATATCTCACTGAAAATATTAAAGGCATTGAAACTTGCTTTTGACACAGGGCCTCTCTAAAAGACAGAGCCTTAAAGTAAAAATGCATGAGCCACCTTAAAGCCCTTACCATTTTTTGCTGAGATTGCATATAACAGAAACAACAAAGAAACACTTTGGTAATTCAGTCTCAGACAAATGTTACCTCTCTTTCTCCAGGGCACAGATGCTGAGAAGGGTGCCCACTGAGTATTATCCAGAGACCACATATAACTATATTTTAGAAATTTCTAACTGTGCATTTAACCTGTCTTGAATAGATGGAGCGACATTATCAATCAAATGAAACCATTTGCTCTTGATTAGACAGTCTACAAAGAACACTTATTACGCAACATGTTGAAAGCAGGCTTAATAGAGCCGTTTGTCACAACTCTAATTCTCTTTGAACAGTAACACGCTGTGATCCTTCTTTAAACAAACATTTCCTGCAAGAACCAGCAGTGGACCGACTAAATTTATAATGTATTTAAGATATTCTATTAAAAAAATACAATGCCATTTTAAAAATATGTGAAATAGAAAATCAATCAATCATAAATGTAGTAAAGTGAAGAAAACATGTAATCACTGACTATATTTTTTTGAATATGCTGCTCTGTTAATAAATGTCATCTATCAACTAAAGCAAGGAATCTTTTGTGTCTGTGTGTCCTTCGCGTATCTCTTGAACTATTCATTGGATCGACTCTTCACTGGGCGGGTGCATTGCTGGGGAAAAAAGAGAGTGCTGTGCCGAATTTGGTGCAATTTGGACAGTTTTAAACTCTGAATAAACAAACCATCAGACTCTTGGCTGTGCAGCGTCGGGGCGGGGCTTCTGGGTTCTGCTACTGCAAGTCAGGATCAGAGCTGTACAACCCTGCCATGAGAGAGAGGAGGGGACGGCATCTCTCTTTGTTTAATGACGTTAAAAGTTAGGCTTTGTTGTGGGTTTCCTGACTCATTTTAAAAAGGACAAGAGAAAAAGAGAGAGACCGTGCTGGGAAGCTTTCTCTGAGACGGAAAGCCTGTGAATGACAGATATACGATATTTTCTGATTGTTTCACGGCGGTTACAATCTAAAGCACAAATAATCAGTCATCAAACACTCGACAGGTAATTTACTGTAGAGACAGACGCTCTTTTGGTGCAATTTGGACACACGACACATTTATTATTAATAAACTGAATAAACAAGCGAACAGTGAGCTGCTCAGCTCTGTGTCTGAGTGCAGCGGGGACTGTTTGATACAAACACCGTCACATCACAGCGGGGTGGGACTTCCGGCTCTGACTTGCTGAGCGGGACAAAGGCACGCACTCTGCTCAGTTAAACTGCCCGAGAGAGAAGAATGAGCATACACAGAACAAAAAAACAGAGACGCAAGCAGTAAAATTAGCCAATAGGAGTGCAGACACATTTGATTGGCAGTAGAATCAACCAATGAAAGGCCGCAAACTGCTTCTATGGTTCAACTTCAGTTTAGTCTCACTGGTGAAGTCTCTGTCTGGATTTAAAGCATTTAATTTATTAAATCCTTTAATTGATATATTTGTCAATTGATACATATATATGGTTCTCAAGAAATAATAAGTAGTCTGCCTGTTCCGAACAGGCATGTTTTGAACGGGCACTGCACTAGTTTTGTAAAAGATGGGCAGAGATGTGGAGAGTTCCTGCTGGCCAGTAACCAGCAGATGGCAGCACAATCTGGGTCACTACTGCATCCAAACCTCCTCCACAATCTTAAATGAATTCATTTGGCAAGGACAGTATAGAAAAAAAAATATTGCCATAAGACACAAAAACAGGTGTCTGCAGCAGCACAGTGAGTGGAATAAGTAATGTTGTCCAACTGATCTAGGATGTTGAGGACCTGTTCATATATAACTTCAATCAGTTTTAATGTGCCTATGATGATCAGCTAGTTAAGCAATAAGTAATATTTTATAAAATGTCATGTTTGTAACGACTGAGCTGTGGGATTTCTGAGGATATGTTTGGCCTTTTGATGCACATTGTGGACATGCATCTTGGTAGAGCAGAAAATATTAGTTAATTAATCGATTAGTCAATTGACAGAAAAATGAATCTGCAACTATTTTGATAATTCATTCATTGTTTAAGTCATTTTTCAAGCAGAAATGCTAAACATTTGATGGTTCTAGCATCTCAAGTGTGCTAAATTTTCCTTGTCTTAACATTATAGTAAACTGAATATTTTGGGGTTTTGGACTGTTGGTCTAACAAAACATGAACGTGATGACATTCATTGAATTTATAATCAGCATTTTTCACCGTTTTTGATGTTTAATCTGCCAAATGATTACTTAAAAAACTAATTAGCAGATTAATTGATTTGGAAAATAATAACTGGTTAGTTGCAGCCCTAATCTCTAGCTTCGACAAGCCACCGTGTAACTCCAGTGCTCAGTCTCTCCAACCCACCATGGTTCCCTTTTGGGATGTTTGTGGACATACTTGCAGATTCAGAGGAGCCAGTTGAGACACTGTTACGGGATTTATTACTTAAATTGTTGTTTTTGGTAACATTACCTAAATGTGACCAATAACATTTAGGTAAATCTCATTGCACTGCCACCCACACCGCTTGCAGCAGCTAAGAGGAAGGTCTTCAGACATTGTTCAGGGCTGCAAAACATACTCCTATAGGAAATGCTTCATTTAAGCTTTGACTCACAGTTGACAGTATGTATTTATAATATTATCCTTGAGAAATACAGCAAACAATATGTGTCATTAAGTATCTGTCATTGTTAGTGCATTTAAAATTCTTTAGTCTGACTACCATACAGCATGGAAGGCATGATAACAATAACATCATGATGTGTTATTGATGCAGCATTATGTAAAATATGTATATAAATGTGATTTTATAGGCTATATATAATGTGGATATAAACTCCATTCATGTAGTAGTCATTAGAGAGCCCAAGTGGAGTGCAGGAGGATAGCTTTTGTAAGTTAGTAGAGTAGACTGGACTCTGAGGTGATGTTGAACACATACTGATCCTGCTGGTTTAATCACAAAAAATGCATAAATAAGTGTGCCACAGCTACCTTTTGTCTATAGTCTGTTATCACAAAATCAAAAATATATTTAAAAGGCCTGCGCAATAGACCTAAATGGGAAAAGGTGTGCAAGGAAATGTGTAATGAAATCATTTGTCTACCTATGGGTTTAAAATGATGTATTGCTACTTTCTGCTTGGCTCATGTTCCTTCATGTTCTTTTTACTGCTGCAGTGTGGATGTAATTTATTTACAAAGGATCATCTATGATTAATCTGTTCATACCCAAATAAAATATCTGTATTCAGATAAAACCCCTGCACGTGTGCTTTTATTGAAAGGACACATTGTTAATTATCTTAGATGTAATTATCTACAGCATGTTGCATATGACTGATGAGGGTGACAGTGCTGAGACACTGAAATCTATAATAAGAAAACCTGAACAGACCCAATTTTCAGTCATATGATGACACAAGTCAGACACTGTTGCAAGCCACACTGGGACTGATGACATCAAATTCATTTATTTGTGATTCATGTAGAAGGTGCTACTGAGAAATGTTGTAGTTTTTGGAGCAGGTTGTACTGATTTGTCTGGACACCTTCAGCTGCAAATGAGACACTGAAGCATCTTTTGGAACACTGACATGCTACTGAAAATCTGAGTTATATCTTTCAGATTAGTTAGTCAGTCAGTCAGTCAGTAAGTATTTTAGTTAGTTAGATAGTTAGTTAGTGTGTCATGTACATACAAGTGCCCAGCCCACATGGACTTACAATACACCAAAATACAGTGGCAGTGTTGAAACATTATCAAATATAGACAAGAACAAAACTTACATTTCATTGCAAACAATCTTTTTGCTTCTGTACCTGCTCTACAAATAAAAACAGCCACACAAAAAGTTTCCCTTGCTGCAACACAGCTGAAGTTTTTTATAATCATTCATCCAGAAAAATAATCAGAAATTAAGAACATTTCACTAAATAATATAACCCTATAACATCAAATATTGAGAAATAAAACAGAAAATGGACTTCATCTTCAGTCTCACCTAAATCACACAGCAAACAGAGTCTTTTCTCTTCAGGGAGACATTAAACCTGACTGTTTCTATAGCTAATGGTGATGTACCTGAACCTAACTGTGCACACAAACATCTTTGACTTTTGGATAAATTCTGCTTCACATAAGGCTCCACACTGTAGTTGTTTTTCATCAGACAATATGTTCTTCATTTAGGTTTGTAGCAAACATCAATACACCATCTTTGTACATCAGGAACAGTTTGTGCTGAACATCATGAATATTACACTGTAATCTGTTTTGGAAAATAAAAAAAGAATCAATCATACGAAATAAAGATTTCACCTCACTAATCCAGGGGTGTCAATGCTAAATGTCCCAATCAAAAAACTTTCTAGTAATGATTATATCTTTACAAAGATATTATACAATTAGTATATGACATGTTAAAGCTGCACTTATCAATATGTTTATATTAACAATGGAGCAAATGATTGTGTGTAATGTGAAAGGTGTTGCTTGTAGTCACAAACCCACAGAGAAATGATCACCAACTCTGCAGGTCCCCACAGCTCTACAGAGCATTTTAGCCTCTCTCAGCTTATTGTTTTGGTTAACTTGACTGTTTTGGTTCAGTCTCAGTGAAAAAGCTCTGATAAACTGACTGTGCACTACCTGCCCAGCACCAAACAGCAGGCAGACACAGTTAGACCATTTAGCAGCCAGGGAGCTAGATATTTTTCTCAGGAGTTGATGGAGACCAAATCAGAGATAAAGGAGAGTGAATATTGGAGTTAGAATCATCAGTTAGATACAAACATGCCTCCATCTGAATGCTAATTTTGCTCTATGTCTGCTGGATGTGTGAATAGGCAAAATATGTATATCAAATATATCAATATCATATCAATTTTTTAAGTTCTAATACATCAGATGTATTTACAACTTGTTTTTTCCTCAATCAATTAAAGGGAAATTCCACTGATTTTCCATATCAGTGTGTTTCCAGGTGTTGGGGAGTACGTCTGCATATGGTAATCAGCATCAGTTGGGTCTGAAGACTAGAAGTTTGAAAATGAAAAGAATCTGTGGATGTGGAGTTAGAAAGAAGTGAGGTTACCAGACCTCTGTAGCTGCTCCTCATCTCTGCTGGTGGAAATGTTATAGGAATTCTCTTTTCATGTAGCTTTAAAGGACAGGTTTACAATTTTTGGTGTCTTAAAACAACACTCAGGTGCTCATATGAACACTGAAAAAGGTTTTCCTTGTTGTAATCATTCCTCCTGTTCATACTGACTATTAAAAAAATCCCCTTCAAATGTGCTTCAGATCATTTGGGCACCTGACTATTGTTTTACTGTAAAACAGACATGAAAATTGTGACCCTGTCCTTTAAGTGTAATGCTTGGACTAAACGTGTCCTAAATCTGACACAACTAGCTAGCAGATGCATCATGACTCATGATGTCCAAGAACTAGGCCTAGGCCACTAGCCCAAAACTAGCCTGCATGAGACTAACTACCAGCTCCTACATAACCAAATCTGTCAGGCATATACTATAAGAGCCAAATGTTGTAAAAGCACTATTTTGTAGCACTGGTGTAACAGAATTAGAGCCAGAAACAGATCCTTATTGGTCATCCAAGATTGCTGGTTTGCAAGTAGGAGTAAAGACAACTCCGATAGTTCACTTACTAGTTCACCAGCATCATACTAACCAACAAAGGAAAATCCTTGCTTACATGTTCCCTACTGGGGTGTTGTAATTAATTTCTTTAACACATCTTAAGTGACACATAGAACAGTTGAGACATGTCAACTTGGCCAACAATCCAATAAGAGAAACACACACTTCAGTTGGTTTAAACCAGGACCAGCCAGACAGTAAGTAATTTAAGTAATTTAACTTCATTCGATCACATGAACACATATTTGAGTTTCTAGCTTTGTCTACCTGTGCTGATGGAGCATTTCTTTTTGATAGCAGATCACTGTGACCTGTTGTCTGCGTCAGAATGGCAGGGAATTTGAAGGGAAAAAACAAAAACAAAATCAGTGCCTGTTGGAGCCAAAATTATGATTTTGATTGTTTTATTTTTGATGGATTCTGCATAAATATAATGAAATATGGGGATTATAAATGATTTGAGATGAATTTTGGTTGGAATGTTGAGCATTTGACAATCAGCTGATTGAGGCAGTAATTGTATCAGCTGGTATATAAAAGCTCTGAGCTGTCATGAAGCCTCTGTTCTTTGTAGCCACATGGTTTTCTGACCGCTGAGTGATGGTAAATTTAAGTTGTTTTTTATGTCTTTTATTTTTCTACTTTAATGTCAACCCTTCTGTACACATCATCTGGTAAGAATCATTCATTTGTTTGTGGAAAAGAAGAAAAAGCATAACGGAGACTGAATGAGAAGGGAAAATAAATAAGATAAAAATCAAGAAATCAGTGGACTCTGAGTGGTGTTTGAGTGTGTCAACCCAGGTAGGAAAGGGAGCAAATGCGTTGTTTGAAAATTGCTCTTTTAATGCCTGTATGACCTCTAATTTAAGTTATAGATCTATAGAGTTATAGTTACATTTGAATTTAAATTTAATTACATGATTTAATTTGAATCTTGGCAGCCACAGATTTGTAACTTTCATAGCCAAGGAATAAATCACTAAACTCCACTGTATTTGCAATAACAGTTTGTCTGTATCTCTGGTCTGTGTGCGAGCAGGTGCAGTGTACATGTATGAGTGTCCAGTGGCACCACTTATCCCAGTGTATGTGATGGTGTGTGGGATATGGGCACTGCTCATGATGGGCCTGTTTGCTTTGCCGCAGCTCCTCTGTCCAGCATGGCCTGTGACTCCTCAGCCTAGTCCTGTTGTTCTTTATCTGGTTCCTTTATGGTAAGTGACACTTGAGGATCTCCAGATTAATATATAGGGCTGTCAATGGCTCTGTATTAAAAGACACCAGCCACAACTGTCCATGAATGTCTGTGATGCCTTGCATTGGACTCACGTGTATAATGTCACTTTATTATGACAGAGGTTTTATTTCTGTCCATCATTTCTATCAGTTATGATAACATGGTCCTTACTATGTATATATACACGGTAAGGATATTTTACTGAATCCCACGTTGCACAGGAAAACCTTGTGAACACAACTATGGTAAGTACAGCAGGTCAAAGTTGAAGCAGGAAGAGTGTCTGTAAACTGTGATGGATGTTTACAATGGACTAATAATTTTACTGTTTGTCTTCATTTTCTCTCCCAAATAAGTTTAAACTAAGGAGGATTGTTTACAACCTGTCTGATCATTTAACTGTTTCTTGTCCCGTCAGGCTTCTTTTTGGTTCAATTTATTCTTTCATAAAATTATAAAAATTACTGAAATTATTGAAAAAATGGGTAAAAACAATTTTAAAAAGAGCATGTTTTAAGACATATACAGTACATATCGTCTGCTTTAGATAATAATTTGTGTTTGATATTTTTCCACAGTTCAATTACCTTTAATCTTTCAAATGACTTCTAAATAAAATATATTTTATTAATATTAATGAATTAATATTTTGATAATTTCAAAAGATGTCTCCTACTTCACTTCAAATCCATTCTCAGTGTTTGTGCACTGGAGGCTTCATGCCTCCATATCACACTTGTGTAAGTTGCATACTGGACCACAATTGGCTTCAAAATAGTTGGGATGTCACAAATCCTGCTGGTACTGGGAGAAACTTTCCTCCTTCAGCAGATGAATGTGAAAACAAACTCTTCACATACGTCATTCTGCACAGTGAAGAGAACAACATTACAGTAGAAGAAAAACACATTTTTGAGTGGAGGGGGACTAAAAGCAGATACACAATACATTGGTTCCCAACACTGCATATTAATATTAAATGACCAGCTTCTTCAAACTGTAAAAAAGTGGTTTCAACATATCTGTCACATGATCACTTCATACCTGACTGAAGAGATCAGGTATTTCTAGTGATCCACACGTTCAACAAGAGAATCCTTTATCAACCTCCAGATCTCAGGAATTAACTTAATGAGTACAATGTTATTGATATAATGACCAAAACTATGACAAGTAGACATCACTTGTGAAAAAACTCAATTCTTCTTTTTCCTACTGATTATCACTTTTTGGCACTAACCTAATTCCATATCAGCTGGAGTTTATACATATCTACTGGACTTATTGACAATAGCTGATAACAACAGATGCCATAGTTTGTTGGCTCCAATGCATTTATTCATTTATTTTTTCTCTTTTCGTCCTCAGGTAGTTACCAGATTTATTCTTTTTATCCACCCAACTACAACAAGAATGCCACGGACCCAAACAGCATCTTTACTGCACCTGATAACCAGCTCAGCCTTATCTTGAAGAACCAGTACCAGAGCCTTCCAAACCTCAACCAGACTTGGATCGCCAACAACAACCAGACTTCAAGGAAGCTGATTCAAAGTTTGGCCCTCAGCAATAAGGCATATGTAGAGCACCTCAGCCCTCCACAAGCACATCAGGTCATGGCTGCAATGCTTCACTGTGACCAAACTGTGTATCTATTTGCCTTCTGGACCACCACACTGATCTACGTGTTTGCAGGAAATGCCCTGGTGATGATCATCTGCTTATATGGTTTCATGAAAATCACAAAAATGCTTTTAGAGCATTTCATAACCTGACCTGAGCTTTCAGAGCTGAGATGTCAGAGACTTTTAACCATCATGTTCAAAAACTACAATGCAAAAAATGTAAATGATTGACTGAAATATGTTTTGAAATGAAATGTTAAGACTAGAATATTCCACTTTTTAATAATAATAATAATAATAATAATAATAATAATAATAATAATAATAATAATAATAATAATACTTTTTATTTATACAGCACTTTTCAAAAGAAAGTTACAAAGTGCTTTACATGGTTGAACTGGGATTAAAACATTTCAGGACTGAGGCAAGTAAATCGCAAGTAAACACTGTGCTTTAAAACCCTGAGCAATAAAAAAAAGAAAACTTTTAACACTTCCTCTTCAGAGTTGTGATGCGACACACACACACACACACACACACACCATGGGTCAATAAATACTTTGTACTCAAGAGCTGATGCCATGGTGACTCACTCTGAGCTTAAAAGAAGTTCAATTACGGGTATTTTTGAGGGCACCCTATAGTGGGAAATTCACATTTAAAATTCAGATATCACTGAGCACTTTATTAGGAACACCTGTGTAATCTAATGTAATCCAAATAAAACAGTTCTGCCATAAATTCTACTTAGGGTGATAATTCAACTTTATGTTTATTATTGAGGTCATAGTGGGTGGTAGTGGTGTACTGGAGTGCATTATATTGAAAATGCACTCATAAAGTAGAATTATCACCTTCTGACAATGTCAACAAAAACTGCAAATGTATAAGCTTCGTAAAAGCACTGTATTGGATTTAGAGTGCACAGGGGTTCCTAATTAAGTGCTCAGTGAGTGTACCCTATTAGGGGTGTAACGGTACACCAAGTTCGGTATGTACCTTGGTTTTGGGGTCACGGGTCGGTCCGACTTTGGTACAGCAGGAAAGAAAAGAAAGGTAGAAAATAACATTTTGGTCTTTCATTTTGAAAAATGTAAACATCCAACAATTGCTCATTGGTCAAAACAATTACTGAAACAGTTTAGTTGTGCTGCAGTGGAAAAGGAAAACAACCTTTCTGACAGCTGCTGACAGCTGTTTTACGATGATTTATGGTCTAACTGTATATAAAGTAGTTCAAACTAGCTCCACCTCCAGCTGCTACAACAGTAACATGCTGCTTACACACTGATGCTTCAGTATTAATAATCTAATGATGTCATATATAATAATATATCAGTCAGAGGGAACAAACCACTACTTTTACTGCAATACTTTAACTACATCTTACGCCTAGGCCACACAGCCGGCGTGAGCAGCGTGTGTGCGTTGCAGAACCTTTTGCTTTTCATTTCAACGTCCATGTTAACACATTAGAGCAGCCACACAGCCCACGTGAGATGCGCGTGACGTGTGTCTCGCGCCGCAGCAGCCACACTTCATCTAGAGATTCAAGGTCTCACCTATTTTTTCCGTGTGACGCTTAGTCACAGTCATATTGACATCATACCAGCAACAATAACACCTTTCACTATGGTTTCAATGTCTATATGCGCTGCTGAGGTAGAGGTAGCCTGTGTGGCCCAGGCATTAGACGTGCTGTCTGACCATGTCAGAAATCAAGTAGTTTCACTCAGCTTCACTCAAAGGTGGAGTGAAAAACCGACCGTCACAGAGAGGGGAGGGTGACGGGGTGACACGGTATCACTTCACTACGAAGATAACAGAGCATATTTTAATAATAGTGTTGCACTTGGTCAGTGTCATGGGTCTCTCGTTTGTCATTCTGACAGCAGGGTAGCCCAGGCTACCTTGGCTAAGCTGGCAGTGTTGCCAACTATTTTCAGTGGGAAGTAGCTAAAGCCTGCAGGAAAAGTCACTAGATGTCACTGCTAGATGACATTGCATGCTAATTTGCATATCCATGACGTCATGACATACATACAAGATTTTAAAAAATTTAAAGAAAATTAAGTTAAATTAAACTAAACTGACTGTAACTAGCTATTTCATTAGCTATTTTTCTTTTCAAGTAGCTCCTCGATGTGCATCTAAATCTACCTCTAGAGACCTCTAGAGAGATGATCATGCACTGGAACAATTTCACTATTGTTAACTTTGTCTATTTTGACAAAACAAAATCAATCTTAGATAGTAAAGTTAAATAATTTAGAATAAAAACAATGAGAGTCAATGATTGGTCATTAGGTACACTCATTCACAGCTCATTCACGACTCTGGCTGTCTGGCTGATGATTGGTCCATTGAACGTGTTACTGCTGTCCCACCCGCTGAACAGTCAATACAGAGAGCCACATTAGCTCTCAATTACTGAGAAATACTGGCAACTCCCTTCAAGGAGAGGAGTTAAGGTCTGTCCAAAAGGTCGCTACATATGGTCGCTAGAGATCACTCTGCATCTAACAACCTTTCCTCTGTTGCCTCCCAACAGACAAAATACTCTAATACTCTTTACACAGCCAACTGCCTAGCTGTTAATGATGAAAAGAGAGAAGAGGAAAAGCAGCAGACATCCATCATCGCTGTGTTCCTAATAGACATGATGGAGCTCAGGGATCAGTGCTAGACTTGCAGCGTCTGCTTCCAGCCATCAGCCATATTCTCCACGGGAGGGAAAACCCGATTAGCCAAGATGACAGCAGTGTAAGTGAATTGGCTAGTTGTCAGCAAGAGAGGGGATATGCCATCAGAGTGTGTTGGGACTAAATGTTTGAATGTAAACACTTTTGAGTGCTGTCAGTTGGTCTGGGCCCAAAGCTCTAGAAAGCCAATAATATGTTGAGTTTTGCTGCTAATGTCTCGATAAAGAACATCTGCTTGGTTTCAGGGCCTGCAGGGTGTGCTGGCTGAACATACTTTAGTTAAGACTAATCTTTAAAGAGGACCTATTATACTTATTTCCATTTCTAAATTTTTATTCTGGACTCCACTAGAGTAGCTTTGCATGATTCACAGTTCAAAAAAATCGGTATTTATCTTTTACTGGCCCTTAATGCAGCACCTCAGTTCAACCTCTGTCTCTTAACAGGCATTCTTAGCTCCTGTCTCTTTAAGGCCCCTCTCCCCATGAGCCCACTCTGTTCTGATTGGCCAGCTTTCTGGAAGATGCTGAGGGGCAGCATGTATCAGAGTTGTGTTAAGTTACTCCAGATGCAAACCCAACATTTCCGGCTTTACTGCTTCATATTAAAACCTTTTAAATGACTAAAGAATGGGAGACTTTTATTGTGAAGAATGTAAAAGAAGTGAAATAATGCAGGAAGGAATAGTACATGCAGAAACAACTACAGTGAGATGTTTAATGAAGATCTGCAGACATCCAGCACACCTCCATCAGGTAAACTACTTAATTTACTTTCCAGTGCTGTGTAATAGAGTCATGGCTCAGTGTGACAACCCCCAAAACAATGGAAAAATGCCATAATGTTAGTGGCGTGGAGCCGTGAACCGTGTGACATTATATTTATGACTGAAAATAAGGAAAAGCATAACAGGTCCCTTTAAGTTAACACAGTTGCACGTCTTTTGTGTTCTTTTGTTGTACAGTGAGTGGTGTCTCTGCAGTAATTTAGGATATAAAGGTTTTCTTAAAGGCACTTCAGCGGTAGTTTTTGAAAGTTTCAAGATAGTGGATATAGTTTTTGACATTGGTCTCAAATCCCCTGGTGTTCATATATCTGCACTCCACCCCACCCTCCACCCTTCCAGATAAGCTCTCTCATGTGTATACAGCCTGCAGCACTTTGAGTTTCACTATGAATGAAAAGCGCAGAACAAATTAAATGTATTATTATTATTGTTATTATTATTATTAAATGCCAAGTTAACCAAGGAAGGGGAAATAAAAAATGAAAAAGACTACTTTATTTTTGCAGTTCAACAAGTTAATGGTCAGTTCAACAAGTCTAAATGACAGAATACGTAATTTGTGCAGTCCATAACAACTCATATGACCAAAAATTTTGATGAGAGTTTTCTGTTCTACCACCACTATATGGTTAATGTTTGGTTAGGTTTAGGGAATTACAACTGCAAGCAAAGACTGTGATTATGGTTAAAAAAGCTGCTACTTCTTTAAGGTTAGGTAAAGATCATCTATCCATTAATCCACTCAAACCAAAAAGCAAGGTACCCCAGACATCCTCAAGATCCTCCTTGGAGATCCGAAAGCATTCCCAGGTCGGATGTGAGATACAATCCCGCTACGATGTTCTGGGTATGACCTGGAGTCTTCTTCCAGTTGTATGTGTCCAGAAAACCTCGAAAGGGAAGCATCCAGGAGGCATCTTAACCAGATGCCCAAACCACCTCAACTGGCTGTAGGAGTAGCATGTTAAGGTTTAAAGGTTAAGGTCCAAAGGCTAAAGTCCCATAGGAGATGAATCTCTCTCTCCTACTTTCAAACAGATGAGACCATTTGTAAATAAGGGCCATATGTTTTACCTTAGTGTCAGGATAAACAAATATCCTATATATAGTGGGGATTCTGCACTGTTAGCCAGAGTGATTCGCATTGGCCCTGAATCCTCTCCAGGCAATCCATGGTGCTTGATTCTGATGCTGGACTTCTGTGTAAATAAACCTTTTTATACAAGCAAGACGGTGTCAGCGGAGATTCCTTCATCATCGCTATTTAATAAACAACAGCACAAAGACGACTTGGTTAGGTTTTGGAAACATTGTGGTTTTAGTTACTGCTTTGTTAAGGTTAGAGGAACCCTCCTTGCCATGATTACAATAATAACCACATGTTCAAGATTAAGAGAACTACTTGGTTAAGGTTAGGTAAAGATAGATGTGGTCAAGAATCCAATATTGCTGTTGATAGAATGCAAAACGCATATCACAGTCTCCATTGCCAACATCACAAGCTTTGTACACCCAATCAACAATCAACAATGAACTGAATCTTGGTTGAGACATTGTACCAAACTGTCATAGCTCCTGCCTCGGTTTCCTTTTCCCATTCTGCCTCTGTCCCTGCCTACAGGCCCCCTACTCTCTGCCCTTGGTTTTGCCATTCTCCACCTGTCCACCAGACGTCCCCAGACTTTCTTGCCTGGTTCCCACACCCCTCTGCTCACCTGTTGCTACTCCCCCAATTATCTTCACCTGCTGCTCATTACCCCATCAGTCCCAGTTGCTTAAATATCGGTCCTCTGCTATCCATTCCCTACCAGTTTGTCAATGTTACTTTTTTGTATACTTGTGTTCCAGCTGTTACCTGTTTCCCCATTCCTGATTTTCCCTACCTGATTTCCTGCCACCTATGGTTTTGACCTTCTGCCTGTTTTTGACCTGCCTGCCTAGTCTAGTAAAAAGCTTGTTTAAAATGGGATGAGTGATAATGGTTAACAGATTAGTGGACTGGGAGAAAAGCAGACTTTACATCCAGATATGTTTTCAGATCACAGTCTATCACTCAGCACCTACAACATCCAGAAGTTGGAACAAAACTGCTGACTTCCCATTCTTTCCCTTTCACATAACACACTGACTCTAGCAATGTTTCAGAGATGTGCCAAGTTTGAGGTTTATTTACAGCTAGCCTGGGGAAAGAGTCAAGAGACAGAGACACATGGCATCAAGGACAGCAGCCTATTGTATAGCTACTACATTATGGGAAGTTTACAGTTTTTTTTTTGATTGCTTAGACACTATATTTGAAACTAAAGGCTATTTTTGCAAAACTCTAGACACTAATCACAAATTGTACACCAAACCAGCAAAACATTATACATTTCATGCAAAAGCAAACAATTCTTGCAAAACTCTTCAAACTCTTATAAATTGTGATTTTGCGTCAATACAGTACACACAAACCATCATTTGAATAAGCACATGAAGCACCAACTATGAAGCACTGATAGTATAAATGAAAAACACTTGTGGCTTTTGCGTGTGTGCAGGGCATAGCAGTTTGCAAAAAGTTTTGTCATATATGTAGTAAACACACATACACACAGGTATCCAAACACTCCTCAAACAACAAAAGTGCAGTAGAGGAAAACAAAAACATTTGAACAGAAAAGAAATAGGCTAAATCTCGCCTTCTTTGTGGGTCTGGCCATAAGCCTTCATCCACATCACATGCAATGTTGTCTTGAGCTAGGCAGTGTGGAAAGTATCGCCTGGAGTGCTGTATCCAGGCCTGGCATGACCCCTGATCAATGTCTCCACAAGCCTCCTCCATTGCCTGTAAGAAGGGGTATGTGTTGGTGGGGTTGGCGATCATACACCTTCCAATGCCATGCAGAGAAGAATTCTTCAATAGGATGCAAGAACAGAGTATGGGGGGAGACTGAGTGTGATGAAAAGTGGGTGACCTGTGAACCAATTGTGGACCAAAGCAGCCATACTGGCTATTAAAAGATCCCCTTCAAATGTGCTTTCAGTGTAAGTGATGGGATTGTGGATTTTGGCCCCCATCATCATACATTGTAAGTGCATTATGAAGGGATCTTTTAATAGTCAGTATGAAGAAGAGGAATGATTATGGCAAGGAAAACCTGTTTCAATGTTCATTTGAGAACCTGGTTTTAAGATAAATTGTGAACCTGTCCTTTTAAGTAGGAGCAGAAGGGACAACTCATTAAAACATTAATAAAATTACCTACATCAGGCCTAAGAATGGCAAGGTGGTCTTTCCATCCATCTGTCCCAACAAGTCCTTCAACCTAAACAACAAAATAGATTGTCATTACCTTCCAAAAGGACCTGTGAGTTTTTTTTCTTTTATTTGTTTTTGTTCCTCCATTTTTTAGCTGACAGCAGGGAGATGACAGACATGAGGGGATAGAGAGGGCAACAACAAGCAACAAACGTCCCCAGGCAGACTGGGGACACTGCAGTTCCTGGTCAGCATCTGAACCCCCAGGCCACCAGGGTGTCAGTGCCTTCCAAAACCCATGTGACCGCTACAGAAATTATTTATATGAGCATTTTCTACCACTTCAAAGGTGTAGTTAAGTTTAGACAACTAAAACTACTTGGCCATCTGCCTTGAACAGTTGGGTTGAAAGAGCAAGAAGGGGGGTGGGGGGGTGGAGAGAGACACAGAGAAGCATGATAACAACAACAATAACCGTAACAACAGTAATAGTAATAGAGATATGACTTGTAATAATAATAGCAATAATAGCAGTAGCAGTAATGGAGGCAGGACATCCACAGGACCATGCCACAGTCCCCACAGTCATGACCCACCTTTCAGGCACTGGACCTTCCTGTGAGACGAGAAAGCACAAAAACTCCGAGGACGAAAGCAAGTTAGTAACATGCATTAATGGTACATGAATGCATACAAATGGAGAGGAAGAGGAGAAGAGAGGAGCTCAGTGCATCATGGGAAGTTCCCCGGCAGTCTAGGCTTATAGCAGCATAACTAAGGGCTGGTCCAAGGCGAGCCTGGCCGGCCCTAACTATAAGCTTTATCA
Organism: Scomberomorus guttatus; assembly: GCA_038419695.1. Lineage (NCBI taxonomy): Eukaryota > Metazoa > Chordata > Actinopteri > Scombriformes > Scombridae > Scomberomorus > Scomberomorus guttatus. The sequence goes on from CM076449.1 coordinate 1,708,693, forward strand.
AAAAGGAAAGTTTTAAGCCTACTCTTAAACGTAGAGAGCGTGTCTGCCCCCCGGACTGAATCTGGGAGATGGTTCCACAGGAGAGGAGCCTGATAGCTGTAGGCTCTGCCTCCCATTCTAGTTTTGGAGACTTTAGGAACCACAAGTAAGCCTGCATTCTGGGAGTGCAGTGTTCTAGTGGGGTAATAGGGTACTATGAGCTCTTTAAGATATGATGGTGCCCAAAAACATCTCCAGTACTACATTTGCTGCATGACTTCATTTAGAAGAACCTTATCTTATGGAATGGATTTGAATGCTTTGGTGTATGTTGAATGTAACAGATAATGCTAGTGGCTGAAAACCACATGATTACACTTTAAAAATGAATACTATCCGTTATAAAATATTTTATACATAGATGTGGAATAATAAATGGTATTATGCTACAGAAGCAGGTCTGGATGGACAACTGGGTAAAACAGGCAACTGCCCCCAAAACCTGTGGCCCCAAAAACCCAAGTTCACTGTGTGTCCTTGGTTGGTGGTAATTTGATTAAAGCTGCATTAATCAATATTATTGTAATAACAATGGATCAAATGACTATGTGTGATGTGAAAGGTGTTGGTCGCAGAGATGAACCCGCAGGGACTCATCACCAACTCTGCAGTTCCCCTCAGCTCTATGTAGCTTTTTAGCTTCTTTTTTGGCCCACAACTTTAATGTTTTGGTTCAGCCCCGGGGCTATCATCAACCTCATTTACAGCAGCAGCAGGCAGCTGTTTTCAGTGAAAAAGCTCTGATAACCTCACTGTACACTAACTGCATTAAACAGCAGTCAGACAAAGTTAGCAGCTAGCTGATGAACATAGTGGAGCATTAAAAAAAAACACCTAAAAATCAATTAATGCTGCACATTTTTTAGGGACTGTGCACCACTAAAGTACAAATAAATCACCTATGACAGGCCCTGCAATGTTATTTAATGTTGTGGCTCTGTCTTGTAGAGGGTCCTTGTGTCAAAATCTAATCCTATTACTATTATTAATTATTTTGTTTATAGTGTGCTCAAATGGTGCAAAATCCAAAATTAAGTTGAGTTTCATCAAATTACCTGAAACTTATTGGCACAGAAAGCTTGGGGGTATTATTCCAGCATATGAGTATTGGTCTGAACTCAATGGAAAGTTGAAACAACAGGGTAGATACAGTATACTGTACACTGCACAGATGGCAGGAGGTGGATGGCAACAGCAACAAAAATGTGTTGGTGGGTCCCACTAAAGTGTTAATCCGGCCATGCACAAAATTGTAATATGTGTAACTGAATGCAAAAACTGGACTGAACAACATTTTTCCATAATTCTAAACAAGTTAATTTGATTAAGCTACTGAGGACATTATTTTTTCTTTCGTGAGATTTTCAGAACAAATAACAATAAAACAATAATTAAAGCTACCCTGCCACTTACTGAAGTGTCAGTTGAGGGTTTAAGTGTCTCATCAAGGTCTAATTGCATTGCATTGTGGCACCAAGAGGCTGAGTAAACAAAAGAAGAGATTACTTGGCTGTTATCCATCTGTTACACAAACACACAGATGGATCATTTTTAGGTTCAACTGGTATGGATTTATTAGGGCCAGTGCCAATGCTAAAAATATTAGATTAGATTTAGATTTTTATACAATATTCTGTATCTTGGCCTTTTCCATGAAAAACTATCCAGTATAGTTTTTTTCATTTTATTTTTGTTGGGCTTACAATATACAGTATATTTAAATGATTAAAAAAATTAAAATAATGAAGAGAGCATCAACCTAATATATGAGAAGATTGATGATTTTTAACAGGAATACTACTCATCCATCCTTTGCTTTTTCAATCCAGCAGGAAGCTTCTTCTCAGTGGATTTTGTCAGCAGCTGGGTTTTATCTGATGTGTACCAGCACCCCTCAGGTAATGTCGACATTACACTGCTTCCTTAACCTCTTTCCACACCTGAAAAAGCTTTGCTGTCCTGTTTTTCTTAAGAGGAGCTGCTTTGCACTCACATGGTCTACATTTTGCATCAATTTGTCTTCCAGACTGGATTTACAGTAGAATAGAAAATGGCATATCTAGGTTCCATATAACCTCAGGCACCTTAAACAGTGTCCCATGTGTGCTCAGTGAGAATAAAGATAATATGCACTGTACACTGAAGTTAAGCAAGAGAAGAAAAAAAGAGCTTTACCACACTGTGAGTGCCATCTCTGCTTGTTCTATCAAAGCTTTGTTTAGTGAGAATCCATAATGCACTACAATGCCAAAACACACACTATATTTGGTCAAATTTACTTAAAGCCAGAATCTGACCTTTTCCATTTTGTTTTACCATATTAAGTATTATTATGCTGTAGAAAAATAATGTGTATGCAAAGTGTGAGGTAATTGCACTCTTGCTGTTACTGTGGTGGGGAGAAAGGCTGAACATTATCTTTCAATTTTCAGAAAACCAAGGCCTTTCCCAGCATTATTAACATTTTCTTTGGACCTTACCCTTGAATGAGAAAAAAAAACCTAGCAAACCCTCGCAACCAATATCTAAAAAAGCAATATTAAACTTCTTAAATAAAAAAATTAAGAAAAAATTATACAGAAAGATGATGTAACAAGCAAATGTGTTTTGACCAAATATTCCTGGAATTGTCCAAGAATTACTAAATGAACAGATATTACCACTGACGTTAAATGAAACGTGCACAGGCTCCAACTGAGGGGCTTGAGCGTCGCAAAATTTTCACTCCACCTCCAAATATTTAAACAATTATGAATTAGATCTGATGACGTTGCCTAATATTCGAATATAATAATGGAGGAAAGAATAATAATAATTAAACCAACTACATTAATCTCAGTTGCATAACCAGGCACGTTAACCAGGTGTGTTGTGTGCAGCAGCTGCACATATTTTCCTCCAAACAGCTGACCCAAAGATCACACATTTAATAATAATATGAATTTACTGCAGTCCACTGCTTGTGGATGCACAGGAGAAAGAAAGTGTGTGTACAGTAAATTAGGCAGCAGTTACAGTAGATCCAACCATGACAGAAAGAATAGTAACACCAGCTAAACTAGCCCAGCTAAAAAGGTCATTGGCCCTTAGCAGAGTAGCACTACTGGCAATTTCACCTCCTGACCCCAGTTGGATTTGTATAATCTCACATGGTTAAACTACCATTTAAATCACATACTTAAACATATTAAATTATAGATACTAGTGGTGGAAGAAGTATTCTGATCCTTTACTTCAGTAAAAGTACCAATATAGCAATGTAAAAATACTCAATTACAAGTAAAAGTCCTGCATGAAAAATCCTTAAGTAAAAGTACATAACTATTATCAGCTGATGTAGTTAAAGTATTGCAGTAAAAGTAGTGGTTTGGTCCCTCTGACTGATATATTATTATATATGACATCATTAGATTATTAATGCTGAAGCATCAGTGTGTAGGCAGCATGTTACTGTTGTAGCTTCTGGAGGTGGAGCTAGTTTGAACTACTTTATATACAGTTAGCTAGTTTAGTCCAGTGGTTCCCAACCTAGGGGTGAGGCCCCTCCAAAGGGTCACCTGATAAATCTGAGGGGTCGTGAGATGATTAATGGGAGAGGAAAGAAGAAAAAACAAAGTTCTGATACACAAATCTGTTTTCAGTTTTTGGACTTTTTCTCTAATCTTTGATTTTTGGTGAAATATTGGATCATTTGAACATTTATTGAAATGAAACCATGTGAGAAGTTTAGAGGGAAAAATCACTATTTGGTGGAGCTGTTAACAACTCATAGACATCTGAAATGTGACCCCGATTACACACTGCTTTTTGTAAGACGTCAAAAATCTTCAAGTAAAGTGAAGTGCAAGTATCTCAAAATTTTACTTAAATACAGTACTTGAGTAAATGTACTTAGTTACTTTCCACCACTGATACATTTATTACACTATTTTATACATGCTTGTAGATGTTTTCCTGTACACTCTGATGTCCTGCCTCTGGAGACACTTTGCTCCACTTTACTATACCTTACTTATCTGCGTAATTTTTTTATATAACAATGTATCAAATGACAGTGTGTAATGTGTTGTGAGTGGCTTGTAGTGATGAACCTACAGAGAATTATCAGTGACTCTGCAGCTCTGCTCGGTTTTATGGAGCTTTATAGCAAGTTTCAGCTGATGGTTTAGCTGTCCAGCTGCAACTTTACTGTTCTGGTCAGTGTTGTGTTCTCTACTAGTTTCTGCTGAAACCAAGTGGCCAAAAACAATCAGTTAATGCAGGTTTAATGTCAATCTTCCATTCATACAACAAGTTATTAATGACAGAAAACAACAGTAATCTGTAAATGTTACGACTAAGGCGTTGTTGTCCTTGTTCACATTTATTTATTAACATATGTTAAAGTTGTAATTAAATCAACAGAATTGCAGTATTTATGATTGGACTGATACAATCCAAAAGAAAATTCTAAATTAACAACTTCCCCTAAAAAACTTCCCCTAAAAAAGGCAGAGTATTTCTTTTAAAGAAAGAATCATACGCACACAAAGGTTGTGTGTATATCTTAAAGAAGCTAAAGTATGTTGGCACAGAGTTCAGTGGGACTGCTGGAAAATATTGTTTATGTCTTCACATGTTCCTGAGGGGCAACCTGCCTGCACGTGTATTCAAATGCACTGTAATCCATCAGCAGTGTGTGCTCTGAAGTCTTAGCTGTAGTTTCTCAGGTACACTAGTCTGTGAGGCTGGAACTTCTCCCGACACAAGGGGCACTCTGCCTGTAGGAAGTAAAATGCAAACACACACACAACAATCTTACAATTGCATGCAGAAAGGTAGTTGTGGGCACATTCAAGCCCGTACACCCTTAAAGGACAGGTTCACAATTTTTCAAGTGGGTCTTAAAACAGTCAGGTGTCCATATGAACAGTGAAAGAGGTTTTCCTCGCTGTAATCATTCCTCCTGTCCATACTGGCTATTAAAAGATCCCCTTCAAATGTGCTTTCAATGTAAGTGATGGGGGCCAAAATCCACATTGTGTCCACACAGTCATTTAGTGCAAAAATGCATTTAAAAGTTTATCTGAAGTTTATATGAGGCTTCAGCAGTCTGAGTTAGTCATATCAAGTGGATATCTGCCACATTTACAGTCTTTTTAGCATCAAATTCCCTCTTTGTGTTTCCTCAGACAGTGTTTCCCTGTTGAGCTGTGGTGGAAGTATAGTAACAAAAACAGGGACTTTGGCACTAAAAAGACTAACATTGAAAGATATCTATTTAATTTGACTCATTTGGACGCTGAAGCTTCATATTAGCTTCAGATAAACTTTTAAATATATTTTTTTGCACAGAAGGAGGACTGTGGATTTTGTCCCCCATCACTTACATTGTAAGTGCATTATGAAGGGATCTTCTAATGGTCAGTATGAACAGGAGGAATGATTACAGCAAGAAAAACCTGTTTCACTGTTCATTTGGGCTCCTGACTGTTGTTTTAAGACAGACTTGAAAAATTGTGAACCTGTCCTTTAACTAATTGTGCTGAGCGTTTTATAACAGGCACACACTGCTTTAACGTCTACAGAACGTCATGTCAATTGCCTGGTACCAACATTAAAAAACAGAAATGTTCAAAACCTGATGACTTTCAAAATAAATCTGACACAATGTGAATTATTTTGTTTTCTTATTTTATTTCTAAATGACCCTGGTATTGTCTTTCATTTCCAACAATTAATTAAATGGTACAGTTTTAGACACACTGGTTCAAAAGATCATGATGTGTGCCAGTCGTGATGTGAGCCTGACCTTGGTGTTGCACCACTCTGTGATACACTCCCAGCAGAAGAGGTGTCCACAGGGAGTGGAGGTGGAGTGTCTCCTCTCCTCCAGGCAGAGGATACAGCGGGCGGCCCTGGACCCTGAGCTCTGTGTGTGCCGAGGACTGAACACAGACACAATTCAAAGAGTTTGTAAAGTCATGTAGTTTACGTAGATCTTTTACTGCAATGCTTTAATAAAAACTACAGTACTTGTTGCAATGGCCTGGATGCTTCTGGAAAGACAGTGAAGAGTGGAAATCTTGACCATGTACAATCAGGGTTAAAATTTACTTCACAGCTGGCAAACCAAAAGAAATTATCTGATGATAATATTTTTAGTTAACTGCTATCAGTTGGTTTGTTGGTGCTGCAAGTATCTATTAATGTCTACACTGACGTCTGAAAACTTTAGGATAAGCAAAGCAACATTTTTACATTAAAAATTAGTCTTGACTAGGGGTGTCTATGGTTAACTGTTGATCGCTGAGAATATTTTTGACTGGTTATGCATGTCGGTCTATAGGTTAATTTGCATACACACTCCGCTAACGACTAGACATTTACGTGTTCACAACATCAGCTATTCTTTTTGAATGGATAGTACCAGTACATTAAGTACCAGTCATGGTTTACGTTAGCAGGCATATGCCAGCTTTTTGCCGGTATCATGTGTAGTTGTCTGACAGATGAAAATATCAAAGGCCAAAATGTCCAGTGGGAAATATGCCGACTGCCAAATAAATAAATTCATTAACAGCATATTAAATAGCCTAATATTGTGTGACCTATAGTATGTTGCCAAGACAACTTAAATATAAACTTATATTATGCAAAAGTTTGTTTTACCTCCTCTGTTAAGACATTAAAAGATTCACTGAGTGTTTGGTCATGTGACTAAGTACGGCACGAGATTCAGAAGCTGGCACACACTCCAGCAGCAGCCTTGCGCCTTGGGACGACAGCACGGTTAAATAACGTGTAATTGATCAGTAGGAGGTTTAACTTTTCCCCAGCCCTAGTGAGAAGCGGGCTCAGGGAGACTGTGGCAGGTGGAGGTGGTGTCAATAGTTGTTAGTAGAACAGTTCATTGTTGTTTTGGTGTTTTCAATGGGATTTGTTGACAAGAAGAAAATCCCATTTCCACCTGGTATTAACACATGATCTGTATCTGGATATTTTATCTGGATATGGTGATTAGGTCTCAGTCAGGTGTAAAGTGGAGGTGTTCCTGATCATGACTGTGTACCTGGCAGTGAGTTTCCTGTAGAGCTTCCACTCCTGCCTGGCTCTCTGTCTCTGTCTGAAGTTGTTGAGCTGCAGACACACAGTGATGAGCAGCTGGAGGAGGGACACGGCTCCCAGCAGCCGGTAGCTGCTCCTGATGGTCCCGTCGTCACTCCTCACCCCCAACACACGCAGCTACACACACACACACACACACACACACACACACACACACACACACACGTAAAATCACTGTAGACATCCCTCCTGGAATAAATCCTAAAGACAGTGGTTAAACTCAAATGTATCTACAATTCTGCACTAAATTAACAGAAACAACAGTCTCTCTCAGGATTGCATTTGACATATCTGAACTGCCAGCCTCTAGGAATGTAAGTAGAATGCAACAACGATGCATATAACCCAGAAACATAAATATAATGTGGCCACAGTTTCCAGAGCAGAACCCGTGCACATATTTTGAGATTGCACAAAAATCAAAGGATTCCTGACAAAAACAGTGACAGGATGGGCAGGAAAATCTATTCAAAAGTGTGAGTCATTACTGTGTATCCCATACAGAACCCTGCCTGTTCAACAAATGGTGACCTAACTTTCTTCTGGCAGTAGGGAATATGTCACCAAATGTCAAAAAGATGGAAATAACAAAAATGGGATATAATTAGCTGGGTGTGATGTAGATAAATTGACAGCTTTTATAACACTGTTTGGGAAATCTGTGAGTCTACTTTAAAATTTAAGCCTGAATCAAGGGTTAGTGTACTAGTTATTTTTCTGTTAATGGTGCATGCCTACACCTAATAATAGATTTTTAGGTGTAGGGATACATACATATATATACATACATACATATATATATTTGTATTTATTTATTTATATATTTCCCACCACATATATACACACACACACATATATATATATATATACACACACACACACATATATACACACGTGGACAAAATTGTTGGTACCCCTCAGTTAATGAAAGAAAAACCCACAATTCTCACTGAAATCATTTGAAATGTACAAAAGTAACCATGAATAAAAATTTATTGAAAATTAAACAATCAAAATCAGCCATTACTTTTGAATTGTTGATTAACATAATTATTTAAAAAAATGAAACTAATGAAACAGGCCTGGACAAAAATGATGGTACCCATAATTTAATATTTTGTTGCACCACCTTTTGAGGCAATCACTGCAATTAAACGATTTCTATATTTGTCAATGAGCCTTCTAGATCTATCAACAGGTATTTTGGCCCACTCCTCGTGAGCAAACTGCTCCAGTTGTGTCAAGTTTGATGGGTGTCTTCTCCAGATGGCATGTTTCAGCTCCTTCCACAGATGTTCAATGGGATTCAGATCTGGGCTCATAGAAGGCCACTTCAGAATAGTCCAACGCTTTTCTCTTAGCCATTCTTGGGTGTTTTTGGCTGTGTGTTTTGGATCGTTGTCCTGTTGGAAGACCCATGACCTGCAACTGAGACCTAGCTTTCTGACACTAGGCAGCACATTTCTCTCCAGAATGCCTTGATAGTCTTGAGATTTCATTGTACCTCGCACAGATTCAAGACATCCTGTGCCAGATGCAGCAAAGCAGCCCCAAAACATAACTGAGCCTCCTCCATGTTTCACCGTAGGGACAGTGTTCTTTTCTTCATACGCTTGATTTTTGAGTCTATGAACATAGAGTTGATGTGCTTTACCAAAAAGCTCCAGTTTTGTCTCATCTGTCCAAAGGACATTCTCCCAGAAGCTTTGTGGCTTGTCAACATGCATTTTTGCAAATTCCAGTCTCGCTTTTTTATGATTTGCTTTCAACAGTGGTGTCCTCCTTGGTCGTCTCCCATGAAGTCCACTTTGGCTCAAACAACGACGAATGGTGCGATCTGACACTGATGTACCTTGGCCTTGGAGTTCACCTTTAATATCTTTGGAGGTTGTTCTGGGCTCTTTGGTTACAATTCGAACTATCCGTCTCTTCAACTTGTCATCAATTTTCTTCTTGCGGCCACGTCCAGGGAGGTTGGCTACTGTCCCGTGGATCTTAAACTTCTGAATAATATGTGCCACTGTTGTCACAGGAACTTCAAGCTGCTTAGAGATGGTCTTATAGCCTTTACCTTTAAGATGTTTGTCTATAATTTTGTTTCGAATGTCCTGGGACAATTCTCTCCTTTGCTTTCTGTTGTCCATGTTCAGTGTGGTACACACCTTGTCACCAAACAGCACAGTGACTATTTGTCACCCTTTAAATAGGCAGACTGACTGATTATGAGCTTGAAGACACCTGTGATGTCAATTAAAGGACACACCTGAGTTAAACATGTCCCTCTGGTCAAATTATTTTCAATCTTTTATAGGGGTACCATCATTTTTGTCCAGGCCTGTTTCATTAGTTTGTTTTTTTAAATAATTATGTTAATCAACAATTCAAAAGTGATGGCTGGTTTTGATTGTTTAATTTTCAACACATTTTTATTTATTATTACTTTTGTAAGTTTCAAGTGATTTCAGTGAGAATTGTGGGTTTTTCTTTCATTAACTGAGGGGTACCAACAATTTTGTCCACGTGTGTATATACACACACACACATACATACATATATATATATATATATATATATATATATATATATATATATATATATATATATATATACATATATATATATATATATATACATATATATATACACACACACACACATATATATACACACACACACACACACACACACATATATATATATATATATATATATATATATATATATATATATATATATATATATATATATATATATATATATATATATATATATGATAAATGACTCAACCAAAAAATAAATGTAGATAGAAAGATTTTAAATGTGTAAAAATCACCTACATAGCTGATACCGGCTGCCCTCTTGGACAGGTGATAGAAGGAGCCGCTGATGTAGAACAGAGCCACGTGGAGTCGGTGCAGGAGTGTCAGGCCCTGCTGGAGGACAAACACAGCTGGCAGGTACGCCCTCCTCTGAGGCTCTGACAACAGCCCCACTGCCTTCTGGATCCATCTCCTCAGCCATGACTCCAGCCTCCATGACCCGGATGCTGCCTGTTGCCGTCTGACGCTGCTGGAGTGCTCCTGTCCGCCTTCCAACTCATTCTCCAGACAGACCAGGACCTTGTCCAGCAGGTAAGGCAGTAAGGCATGGCAGAGGACAAAGAGGCCTCGTCTGACCCGGGAGGGGATACAACGTTGACTCGGGTCCACCTGGATGATGTTGACATACTCCTCACCCAGAGTTTGGTAACCTGGGGAGAACAACAATACAAATCAAGCTGTTCTAATAATAAGATGAAAAGTTAAACATACATAAAGATACATTTGATTTGGTTTGGTTGGTCTACCTGAGAATGTGGTTAAACCATAGTATGCAAGGTCTGACAGCAGCTCTATCTCTTTCCTCCAGTCCAGCCATCTTTTGGATCCTACAGGAAAGAAAAAAAAAGTTCAACAAACTTAAATAGAACAAGTGCTTAATTTCCTACACAGATAGTTGCTTTTGTCAGTTTGATAAACAAAGGAGCTTTTATTTTAATGATAACCAACTCATCTATTGCTTTAAAGTGTGGCTCATCCTCCGGCCTCAGGGGGCAGCACTGGCCGCACAAGAATGAGGTGAAGAAGACAGGTGTGAGATTTATGCTTTATCAGAAATGTTTCCAAACAGTATTTTTCGTTTTTACAAGAAGGTTCTCAAGGATGAAGACTAACTGGTTGGTTTGGCAAATGGGCGTCTGGTTAACCGTCAAACCTCCGTTAAAGAGCTGCACAGCCGCTTCCCGGAGACCAAACAGCACGCCCGGTATATTAAATTTATGCCACTGGTGTGATGGATTAACTGGTGGTTGAATTAACTGGTGATAGAGGCAGATGTTTTGTAGGCATGGCTTTTGAGGACCCCTTGTCGACTAACCAGGAAATAAACATTCCGATTACTTAGCCTCTCTATCACAGTAATTTGTCTGTGTCTTATGAGACATTACAATAGAAACAGTTTGGTGGAACATTGATTTTGGTGTCATCAAAAATACATGAAAATATTAGACCTCTTCAGTACGAAAATATCATTCATGTCTGGTGACATAAAAACAAAACAGCGCATGTTGTCAGATTAATAATGATATTTGATATCATTAGTCAGTGTTAACGTAACATCCACAGACAGGCTTTCAAAAACCCACAAAGCTGTGACATGTTAACCGAATTTATATAGGCTATTGTACCCCCGTAGTGATTTTGGTTTCTAAACCTGTGCGTAAACATTATCCTAGTTCTCTCGCTATTTGCTAAAAGCGAGTTAACAGTCATGTCTAATATGGATGAACGGGTGTGCTGAATCGTGTAGCCTTTAATATAAAACATGATCGATGGTACATAACATTATAGATGTTGTGTCACAAGTTAAACAGTACGCTACCACAACTTGCCACAGCTAACCCAGCTAGCAGCTAACTCCACGCTACGTTCGAGCTGAACACATACATACCTCACACTGTATATTTCACTTATAGGCTGTATGAAAGTATAAACAGTTGTCAAGTCGACTTGACATCAGATTCATGGTGGAATATAAGACTGACAACAAAAACGTGAACAACTTAATGCTACTGATTTTTACAGTATTTTGAACAGGCATCGACACTGTCACCTACCACAGCCTAATGCACGAGAATATCAGGTATGCAGTTAAACTGACATACCGGATTGATGAGGCGCCGGAGACAGTCCTAATAATGTTTTATGATTAATGACTAAAGAAAATGTGTCATATTTCGGAGAAGTTCTGCACATATCCAGACAAGGAAAAGAGACGGCAGCTAAAGCCTGCGCTACATGCTAAAGTGATGTTAAAGAAGACACGTGTGTAAATTCTGAACGAACTTACCAGCAAGTGTCTGAAAAGCTTCGTTGGCGTTGTTTCTCAGGTACGTTTGGTAATATTCGTCCTTTTGACTGGACCGAATCAACTGTGACTGGTTTGCAGGAGCAAGGGGCATTGTAAGCTAACATCAGAGAGCAGACCAAGTTTTACAGTTCATGATGACATATTTATGTCCACTGCCCGGAGGTTTTCGGATAAATACGCCTTTCAGGAGATGTCTGCATGCACATAACAATGTCTGTCAGTCTAATAAAGCACTAGACTTGTAGCCTACAAAGTGCTAACGCTAAAAGATAACTGCGGTGCTACAAAACATAACCAGCAACAAGGTAACTGCGCGATGTTAGCCTGAGTCCCTGTATCCTGTACAGTCGGAATATACACTCATATTCCCTGGTAGTGGCCAGTTGTGTTACAGCTTCACGGAGCAATAGCCAGGAAACACTAGGGCAGGGGAAGTTGATGCTCTGTGAACAGACGGGACAGACTGCTAATCAAGGTCAGAATGCCACAGTGCCACTTACTGGCAGGTGGAGGCATTACAAGCTCACGCTCAGCCACAAACGGCGAATAGATATAAAGTCAGTTTTTTTTTTACACAAGGTTAAGCCCAGCCAGTGGTGGAAAGTAACTAAATGCATTTACTCAAGTACTGTACTTATGTACAATTTTGAGGTAGTTGTACTTTACTTTCCATTTGATGCTACTTTATACTTCCACTCCACTACATTTCAGAGGAAAATATTGCACTTTGATTTGACAAAATGGATAATATAACAAGCTTTTAAAATACAAAACATTGTTAAAGATGAAACCAGTGGTTTCCAACATTTTTGGCTTTTGACGTCTTACAAAAAGCAGTGTGTAGTCGGGGTCACATTTTAGATGTCTATGAGTTGTTAACAGCTCCACCAAATAGTGATTTTTCCCTCTAAACTTCTCACATGGTTTCATTTCAATAAATGTTCAAATGATCTAATATTTCACCAAAAATCAAAGATTAGAGGAAAAAGTCCAAAAACTGAAAACACATTTGTGTATCACTTTGTTTTTTCTTCTTTCCTCTCCCATTAATCATCTCACGACCCCTCAGATTTATCTGGTGACCCTTTGGAGGGGCCCGACCCCTAGGTTGGGAACCACTGGACTAAACTAGCTAACTGTATATAAAGTGGTTGAAACTAGCTCCACCTCCAGCAGCTACAACAGTAACATGCTGCTTACACACTGATGCTTCAGTATTAATAATCTAATGATGTCATATATAATAATATATCAGTCAGAGGGACCAAACCACTACTTTTACTGCAATACTTTAACTACATCAAGCTCATAATACTTATGTACTTTTTGTTTGGAGTATTTTTACATTGCTGTATTGGTACTTTACTAAGTAGAGGATCTGAATACTTATTCCATGACTGAGCCCTGCTCAACAATATATGTAAACAATTATTTCCCATGACAATGCACACTTACAAATCTATGTTGTACCTTCAACCTTTATTTTATGTGGCCTATTTTTTGGTAATATTCACTATCATCTGTTTAATGTACTATTTTTTTTTAGTATTATGTTTTTTCTTTAAATATACCTTATTTGTTTGCTTTGCTTATTATCTCCTGGTTCACTACTGTTCTGAATATGTGCTATGTTTTGTCTGCTTACTGAATAAACTTCCTCCTAAGAGGGTATTTGAAAAGGAATTGACTTATCATCTCATAACCAGTCTGTATTTATTATTAATTCATATTCAAAGTTGCTAACAGTTTCTCTTGCCTTCAGAGCAATGTTTGGTGTCAATGTTAGGATTTTTAAAAATGTAATTTTCATGTTTTATTCTGAGGTCATAGGACAGACTTTTATCTGAAAATATTACAAATTAAGAATAATTCAGTCACAAGTTTGTTAATTTCAAGAACACACTGTCAGGGCGGTCACCAGGCTTTTAGAGATACTGAGGGCTTGAGTTCCCCCAACACAACCCCCACCTCTCTGACCAGAATCCAAAATTCTAATGTATGATTTTTCAGATTTTATTAATTAAATGTACTAAAAACAATTAACAACCACTATTAAGTACACAACTATAATTGTGTGAGCCTGTATTTATTTATAATGTTGATGACTTAAAATAAGAAAAATGTAAACATATTCAGTCAACAAACGCTGGTATTTTAAATTGTAGATTGTAAACTACTCCCAGGTTAACAGTACCCATAAATCCCTGACTGGTCCAAATGATACTGATACTGATATTTGACAGATTAAAAAACCAGATAATGATAAATTGATGGCATTCTTTAAAAAAATCTTGGGGACCTTTTTTAAGGTTCTGGCAGTAGATAGATGGCAGGAAATGAGGGGAGAGAGAAGGGGAATGACATTCAATAAAGCTCTGACTTTTTTGTATTTGTTACATACAAGAGACATACAACATAAACACTTTAGATAATGATATTCTAAATTTAGTTTTTGACCAAGATGCTGTATACTGTACATTTACAGTTGAAATTTAAACTTCAGTGCTATCTGGCAACTAAACTAAGTGATGGATATGACATGATTAATTATTTATGGATTACAAACATAAAAATCAAAGGGATAACATGTTCAAATGAAAACACATACAAGACATACAAGATAAAACTAAACAATAAAATCCTGACATCCAAAATTCATCATTACAAATTACAGCAAAAATTAAATAAAAAAACATAAATGCCCACATTAAAACACCTAAGTACAACCAGGATAATTTGATGGCTGAAGTAAAAATGTAATTGAAATTTTATTATAAATCTATTATCTTATTCCATAAATAAGTCCTGACCTGACATAAGCCTATAAGCCCCTCTCCTTTTAACACCTGGAAGGCTGCCCCACAACATGGCACCAGTGTAAAAAGAGTTTGTGGCTACATTATTTACTATAGGCACTTTACATGAACACACACTGGCCCTGGTATTATAGTTATACTGAGTATGAACCATTGTTATCTGTGAACACAAGTATTGAGGAGCATAGCCATTGATAATATATAGGCTACATGTTACACATGATGCTGTTCTATTTTGAGCTGTACTGGCGGCAGTTTTACCCAAATTCATTACCAACATGAGTTTGAGGGGATGCATGTAAAAAATACCAAATAATATTTTGCATCACCTATGGTTAGTATCTAAATTTACGAAGCAGAACAGGCATAATCAAAATGACACTGTATCAATGATGACACGAGAACTTTCTTAACAGAAAAGTCAGAAGCCCTGTTCTTTGAAACTGGAACTGGAGTTTGCTGGCACACTTTGATCATGTTGTAGCAACAACAGATTTACAGGAGCATAACTCATCCTACATTACTCCAAGTGTCCAGGATACAATTTCAGTTCTGTTACAAAAAACCTGTTTGTTTTTGACAACTTCTTTTTAGTTACAAACAGGGTGAACTCAGTTTTACCCAAATATATTGAAAGCATGTTATCTATGAGCCACATTCTAACTGATTACTAGTGATTGGAATCTCACTGACATCATTCCCAGATACCCATATTATTTATATATAGTATATATAAGAAATAGAAGAGGCCTATTTTAGTATCTCTCTAAAGTAGAACCACAAGGCTCTATTTTACTGTTTACTGAAAATATATCTTTGTCATGTACCTGCCTCTATTGATATGTCTGTGATAAATTAATATTGGCCGATTTATTGGTTGGGCTGTAGTCAATATGTTATGAAATGTTTTGTCCCTCTTGCAGGTAATACAACAATACCACCTGATAAATATGAGAAAATGTCATAAAATCAGAACAATATTATGAAACAATTTGGATTAAAGGAGTACTTCACCGATTTAGCTTTGGACTCCTATAACACTGTCCGACTCACCATAGACAATCATAAAGAAAAGTGATCTAAATCATTGCAGCAAAACCAGAGATCTTTTTTATTCCATTTTTCTTCCTTGTCAAAACCCACAATGCAACTCAACTCAATTCACTTGATTGTACAGATTCAGGTGTGTTATGGTAGCAGGAAGCCTCAAGCAGAGAGCCACAAAAGGCTTTATACAACTTTTTTCAACACCTGGAAACACACTTGATGTGTTCCCCTTTAAAAAGTGAAGGTAATACAACAATACAATCTGATAAATTACCAAAAAATATCATATCATCAAACAAATATTATGAAACAAATAAATTAAGTTATATATCTTTTAATTGCACCTTTGTAATTGCATTTCCTGCAGTGTTGCAATTATTGCTACAAACGCTGCTGCAATATCAAATACTGTTACACTATGAGGTTTTCACATTTTGACAATGTTAATGTGACCCACTGTACAAACAACTCCTCACTTCTGCCTGTGTAAGTAGGTTAAGTACATTCATTCATTCATTCATCCATTCATTCATTCATTCATTCAAAGCTCAGACAGCTCTGCTGTGATATGCCTGAAAAGTTGCAGAACCAGTTTCTTTGTCTCCTCAGTGCTGCTCCCTTGAGCCAGCTAGGTTAACTATAACTGCTACGGAGAACATCCCACTCCTTTTCTTTTACTGCGTCTTTCCCCAGCACATGTATTAACCCTTGGACAGTCTTCCCCACCATCCTGCAAACCAGGAAGTTGAACTTTGCTCTCAGTGTGAGGGGAGGAGCTGGACCTTTTTCTTTTCCCTCTGCCCTATAACTTAGTAGCAACTAGTAACTTGTTGTAGATGGAAGGTGGATGGGTTGGGAAACACTTTGTCACTTGGACTAAACTACTAACAAGCGCTCGGGGAGAGTCTGGGATTTGAACAGGTAAGACACAAACTCACTAGCTGTTTTGCTCTACCTGCGGGTTTCAGATGTTTAACATCAATCTGCAGTATGTTTTGGTTCAGCTGGCTTTAAGGCATCAGCCCATACAGGATTTGGAATGCTGATAACAACCTTTTGGTGATCACAGCAGCTTTACTTAGTGATCAATGTGCATATTTTACTATTTTTGTGCCCAGCATGTCACCCTGAAGTGGATTCTGAATTACACCAAAAACAGTAAAACTTTCTCTGACTCAGAATATGCACCATTCAGTTCAGGTTGAGGTATAGGTTTTTCTGTTCGCTTAGTGGATTCTTGTTTAATAACTCGTGTTCACCATATTAGAGCTGGATAACACTGAGTGGAGCAGATCACATTTTTAGAGGTAGATGTAACCCAGGATGATGATAGCAGAAACGTCACCATGCATACTTGTAGGGAGTGTCATTTTAGTATGAAATCAGCATTGTGCTTCCAATACATAACAATTGTGTTACTGTGTTAATATAAAATGCTTTGGCATCACTCCAGTCTTATCAGGAGAGTGTTATGCTGAATATATCTTATGCATGTAGACATACATATCAAAAGCTGATATATTATACTTAAAATTAGACCATTTCTGTACCATAATAAAAAAATGCTGTATGTTTTTGGTGTTTCCCTTAAGTGTGTTTATCCAAGCTTGTTAAACAACATTTAGAAAACTAAAACCTTCCACTGATACGCACAATCATGATAATAACATAATTATTGTAAACATAATACATTTTTGTATTAAATACAAAAAAGCACATGTGAAAATATTTATTGTAAATGCAATATAGGTCATCCCAGATGTGAAATGTCACATAAAAATGGGTTAAATATCTGAAAATCACAAGTGTCTATAAAATATGAATTTATCACAAGTCAAGTGTATTTCACTTGTGATATTAGATGTGAATCTGTTGTTTTCACATGTGATATATCATTGCACATGTGAAATGACTGAAAATCAAATCACATGCACCTATATACTGTAATGTGAATAAATCACAAAAGAAATGGTGTTTTACATGTGATATGTGAAATTGCTGTTTTCACATATAAGGTCTTGTATTTCATATTTGAAATACTGTATGAAATATGTGCCTATATTACGTGAACTCCTGTGAAATGGTATTTTACATGTGATATTAAATGTAAAATTGATGTTTTCACGCAAGATAAATGTAATTTAATGTAAATTTATCATATGTGAAATGTCAGAAAACCACATATGACTATGTGTATGTGACAAATATGTGAAATATGTTTCACATGGTTAGTGTAAGTGAAGCGAAACTGAGTGCACACATACAAAGTAACAGTAGAGTATACAGTAGCTTGTAGAGTGTGCGTGGGTGGCAGGTTGTTGTCTGTAAAGGGACATCCTGAAATCACCTCTTAGACACACACTCAGACACACAGAAGTGGAAGGAAGCAGGGGAACTGAGGCAACACCTGCTGAGGAGACAGAGGGCAAGTTATTTCTGTAATGAACTCAGACTACATCTGTTTCAGCTGCGGCATGAAGCACAAGTCATGTCTGGGATTCATTCTGAATGACACACACATTCATACACACATTTTCCTCATGCAAACACAAAGACTGTGGCATATTCTACACTGAACAAAAATATAAATGCAACACTTTTTTTTGTGCCCTTCTTTTTTGTGAATTGAAATAAAAGATCTATATTTTTGTTCAGTGTACATGTTGGTTGCCTTAGAGCACTGCATGTATGCTTTGTGGACCTGTGGAGACACCTCACCAGGTTCCTAGAATGCCTATGTGGTTTGGGGGTATTTGACACAAATGGGATTCCAGTAGTCCTTGTTACAGAGGCCACTGAGGGGTGTCAGACAGGGTTCATGAGATTATTCTAGAGGTCTTATGGGTCCTTGAGGAATTCGTCAAAGGTCCTTGAGTTGATTTTGCAGATGCTTGATGGGTGCCAAAATGTTAGCAAAATTAGCAAAATAAGTAACTTACTATAACTTCATTATAATTAAATTCACTTTGAATACTATGACATATATTTGTGTTTAACTGTTTTAATTATGACTCTTGTCTGTGAGGAGCAGCCACAGGACTTCATAGGGATGAGGTCAGGGTGGATGAATGGATTGACAAATCATGTGACTTAAAGACAGAAGACAGCTGTTCGTTTCCAACTTTGATGTCTTTTAACCATGGCCGTGATCATTGCATAACCTTCTCCGAGTAGTTTTTAAAACCCTACCCCCGGTCTTTCCCTAACTATCATCAAGTTTTTTTTCTGCCTAAACCTAACAAAACCTTAACTATAGCAGTGTCAGATCAGACAACAATCATATGAGTTGTTTGGAGGGTAATTACACCCAGAGTGTTCTGTCATTTATTTTGGAGAAATTCAATTTCAGTTTCATTCAGAAGTTGTATACTCAGCAGGAAGCTCTCTGTGTATAGTGTTTAATCAACAATGCTTTCATGTGAAAGTTCTCAGTAAGCTTCAAACAAAGTGCTTATTGGGATGTATAACAACATCTGAAACCCTCTTTCCGATGTTGGAACTTTCCTGAACAGGCAATCATGCAGCTATTAGCCAGGTTTGTAGTATCTCTTTTTTCATCATCACTTTTATAGTTTTAGGTTATTTTCTTACTAAAATCAAACAGTAAAGAAGAAGTATTCAGATCCTTTACTTAAGTAAAAGTACCAATACACCAATGTAAAAATACTCCATTACAAGTCCTGCAGTATTGCAGTAAAAGTAGTGGTTTGGTCCCTCTGACTAATATTATTATATATGACATCATTAGATTATTAATACTGAAGCATCAGTGTGTAAGCAGCATGTTACTGTTTTTTTCAACTACTTTATATACAGTTCGCTAGTTTAGTCCAGTGATTCCCAACCTAGGGATTGGGCCCCTCCAAAGGGTCACCAGGGTCGTGAGATGATTAATGGGAGAGGAAAGAAGAAAAAACAAAGTTCTGATACACAAATGTGTTTTCAGTTTTTGGACTTTTTCTCTAATCTTTGATTTTTGGTGAAATATTGGATCATTTGTACATTTATTGAAATGAAACCATGTGAGAAGTTTAGAGGGAAAAAATCACTATTTGGTGGAGCTGTTAACAACTCATAGACATCTGAAATGTGACCCCGACTACACACTGCTTTTTGTAAGACGTCAAAAGCCAAAAATGTTGGAAACCACTGGTTTCATCTTTAACAATGTGTTGTATTTTAAAAGCTAGTAGAAAGTACAATATTTCCCTCTGAAATGTAGTAGAGTGGAAGTATAAAGTACCATAAAATACTCAAGTACTTCAAAATTGTATGTGAGTACTTGAGTAAATGTATTTAGTTACTTTCTACTACTGCCGTTCAGCCAGTAAAATCTAGATGAAGTTCTGAGTTGATAAAATGTTAATATGAGTTGTCTTCAGTTATTACCATACACAGCAAACACACTTTTATTGCTGGAGGTTGTTGGGGCTTTACACAGTCTGAAAAGGAAGACCATAGACACTCCTCAGGGCTGAAAAAAGTATTCCACCATCTCTGCATGTTTTGGTGGTAAAAATGTTTAATCTATTTTTAATACCAGTTAATATTAAAAAAGCAGCTAGAATTTACCATTAGTCATACAGTGAGGCAGTAAATCCCAGTGCTCTAGTAAAAATACAAATACTTTAACACTAGCTGTAGTATAGTATTACTAGCTATATTATTTATTGTAAAGTTTTTCAAGTTAGTGCATTAACAATACAGAGGTTTAAATAGTATAATAGCACAGAAAGCACAATAACTAATTTACTAATTTCTTCTGAAAACAAACCCTTGTCCAGGCTTTTCTCTACACCTTCGAGTGTGTGTGAAACTTATATACTATAACTATAAAAACTTTTGCCTTTAGAAGTGGTTGAACAACATGTAGTATGAACAAGTTAATTTGAATCATACTGAGACCTTAAATGTTCCTAGTATATGTGTTAGAGTTAGGAAGCAGATACATGAAGCGAAATAACTAGTTTAAAGAATGTTGTTCAAGCGCATTTGTCCCAACTTGACTAATTTATGTTCCCTGTAGACTCCTAATTTCCTTGACTGCAGCACCTGGTGGAAGGTTTTGAGTGGTGCTTTTCACTGGGAAAGTTACATAATCCAGACAGTACATGTATTCACAGTAAATCTCATTTAGCCTTTAGCTGACTGTACTTTACGCTGGTTTAGTGACTTGAAAGAATGAGAGCAGCCTTGCCATGTTCTCCACACAGACTATATGAAGTCAGGGAATAAGGTAAAACAAACAGAGGTTTGTTTGGTGCTGATAGGACTATGCACACTCAATGTGACTGTATGAACTGTATGCCACAAAAACTGGCCAGTTTAAGACAAAACACCACAAGTTAAAGCAGAGGGAGGGGTCTTTTACCCTTCATAAATGCACATTGTAATAACTAGATTTCCACAAAGTAGACATTGCACACATCATGCAGTTCTAACTGAACCACTTATTACAAGCAATTACTGTATACACATAACATTTAGTGCACATGGACACATGAATAAAGGTGGACATGCAAAGATCAATCCCTGAATTTTAAGAATAGATTATTAATCATTCAATTAAGAATCATGATTTATCTGAAAATTTTTATTTTTATCCAGCCCTAACCATGGATATGCAGGGTCATGTTTTGGTACTTGGTGTACAACATGTAGCTGACTGACACCTTAAAAATGATTCAATGTCTGTCTGTTGATTTTTTTGACTATTTTATGATGTTACGTAAGCAAATACAATATACAAATTAAAGGAGTAGATAAACATTTTGGGAAATACACTTATTTGCTTTCTTTCACAGAGGGAAATTAGAAGATGAATATCAGTCTCATGTCTGTGTGCTAAGTACAGAGCTGGAGTCAGGCATAAGGTTATTAGCCTAGCTTAGCCTAAAGTTAGAAAATTCAACCACCAACACCTCTAAAGCTCACTGATTAACAAGTTGTATCATATTTGTTTAATCCATAAACAAACAGAAATGTAAAAATTGACAGCTTGTGGTTTTAGGGGGAGTTAAGTGCTAGAACTATTTCTTGACAAACAACAGTTTATCCATCTGTCCAGCACTTCTGTATAGCGTTGCAGACTATAGCAGATTTTGCCAGGTGTTTGTATGGATTAAACAAACTGGATATGTGATATATACATGGTGCAGTTTAGAGGTGTCGGTATGTGTGTTTTTGAACTTTGGACTGACTCCAGCTCTGTACTTACATCTCACTCTCAGAAAGAAATGAAAAGAAATGTTAAATCTCTCCTTTAACCGATCCTCTAGTACGACTGTACATTCAAAATGTATTTTTCTACAAAAGACTTATGATGTTGACTGTCATCAACTAAAATATTCAGAATCATTAACCTTAACTAGATGACTTGTTTTTCTCCCAGCTCATTGGCAAAATAACAAGTGGCAGCATGTGTGTGTGTAAGTACTGTGTAGTGACACCACCCAGCAGTCATTACATTAGAAAATCAATCATATCTTAAACACTGATCAGAGGGAATAGCAATTAACGTGCCTGGAGTGTGTAATTACTGCTGCAGCACATCTAGATGAGAGTGGCAGCAGGTTCAAACACGACAAAATTACATTTACATTCTTAGATATGGAGACTGCACGCAAGTTCTTTCTTTGAATATGTCATGAAGGGAATATTATGCAAAAAACTAAACAAAAACAAACTCCAATATCTAATGGTCTTTGTAAGTTTGGAACACACATTCTGACCTTTTCTGAGTTGCAATTTATTCCCTTTTTGCACCAAATAATGTCCTACTTTTCATCTCGTGCATCTGGTTGTGAGTAACTGTGACTGTGGTCTGGTTGACCATATAGAAAGGAAAACCATATCTGACTTGGAAATGAGCCATCAGATAACTTGCCTTTTGACTGTCAAATTGCTGTTGGTAGAGTAAAGCCTCTGGTCTCTGGAGAAGAAGTTTTTTTCAGCCTTTTAGAAACACGGTAGCTTTGCTGAGCAATATATGCTTCCCATTGTCATTTTGGCACCTGATTTTGATTTAGCTTTAGGTTTGGTCTTTTGACGAATATGTGTGTTCGTTTTAGTCATGTTTGAACCATTTTGGTTAACCCTTTAGGGATTAGAGTTAACCATAACCCTAGACTTGTGGTTCCTAACCACCCTTCATAATGCACTTAAATGAAAGTGATGGGGGCCAAATTCTACAAGCCTCCTTCTGTGCAAAAATGTATTTAAACTTTTATCTGAAGCTTATATGAAGATTCAGCCACCCAAATGAGTCAAATCAAGTAGATATCTTTCAATGTTACAGTCTTTTTAGTGCCAAAGTCCCTCTTTTTGTTACTATACTTCCACCGCAGCTCAACAGGGAAACACTGTCTAAAGAAACACAAAGAGGGAATATATCCACTTGATATGACTAACTCAGACTGCTGAAGCCTCATATAAGCTTCAGATAAACTTTTAAATGCATTTTTGCAGCCCAAGAGAAGAACTCACTTGGAAAAAGATGAATTGGAATGTATCTGGCTACAGCTCCATCCCACCAGACTTCCCAGCTCTGTATCTACTTTGGTTGTGGGGACACTTTACCATCTGCCATGGGCAAATGAGAAAGCACTGCAGCAGAAGAACAGTGGACTGATATGATCAGATCGGCCTCCCCTCAAATGGGTCTGGTGCTCTGTGGAAATTTTAACCTTGTGCCAGTCAAGATGTTGAAAAACTTCCATCCAGATATGAAGCAGGTGGTTAAAGAAAAACACCCAGGGGAATTCCATTCTGGACTTGATCATAACTAATCTCCACAGCTTTTATAAGTCCCCCACTGCTCTGCCCCCTACTTGGCTCCAGTGACCACAAATGTCTGATGCTCTCCTCCAATAGTCAATCGGGTAAGAACGGATATGAAATGGCAAGTTGAGAGACTGAAGGGGCATAAAAGAAAGGAGGCCTTGACATGGTGCTTGGTGAGTACAGACTGGACACCTGTCTATGAGGCAGAGAATATTGACACCAAGGTGGAGATTTTCAACTCCACCATACAAACCGCCCTAGATGTCTGTATGCCCTTAAAGATGAGGAAGACAAGTTCACCCGACAAACCATGGATGACAGAACAAATAAAGATCACCATGAGAAAAAGACAAAAAGCCTTCAACAGATGGGGTAAGACACTGAAATGGAGGAAGATAAGAAATAAAGTGCAAAGACTCATAAAGGCTGCAAAGATTATAAAAATTAAATTCAGCATCTGAAGAAGGAAAACCCAAATGAATGGTGGGACTTCATCAATAAAGGGATGGAAAAACAACACTGAGGGGAAAATACAGTTTGATGGTGTGGAAGAAAACATGGTAGCCGATGTCCTCAACAGCTACTTTGCAGTGGCCTGGACTAGTAACATCCCATCTTCCCCATCAATCTTCCCATTACCACTGCCTATTGGAGAGATTGAACTGTGCAGTATAGTTCTCATGAAACAAGCCCTTACAGGGCTTAACCCATGAAAGGCCTGGGGGCCTGATGGCATACCATCATGGCTGCTGAAGGACCATTGCTGCTGAAGGACCATGAAGATCATTCATGCTCACGTTATGAACATTTCCCATGTGCATGGAACAGTCCCAGCTGCATGGAAGACTTCAAATGTGTGCCCCATACCCAAAATTTAAAACCCCAGCACTCCTAGTAAATGGAGGCCCATCTCATTAATGTCATGCTTGGGAAAAATACAGGAAAGATTCATCATAAATAAATGCCGACAGTGATGTCTGAATGTAAGAACCAGCATGCCTACCTCCCTAGGTCGAGCACCATAACTGCCCTTGTTAAAGCCACACACGTTAGTGGCTACAGACGTACAGCAAACAATCGTGAGGGTGCTGCTAGCTGAAATGTCCAAGGCCTTTGATAGGGTGGCCCATGTCCAGCAACTGCAACAGGCCAACATTGAACTGTGCCCTAGATTTTTAGCCTGGGTACACAGCTACATGACTGGAAGAAGGTAGAGGGTGATGGCAAATGGCACTTACAGTCCTTGGTCAGAGGTTATATCTGGGGTCCTCCAAGGAGGCATGGTCTCACCATACCTCTTCCTCCTACACATGTCCACTCGAAAGATTGTCTTTGACAACTCATTGGACATTGGGTATGACATTGGATGACATATTGATGACATAGGACTGTCTTGGGCCATTCCGTTAACAAATATTCATAGTGACACTTCAATGGCGATGGAAGCCCATCAACTGGATAAGTGGGTTGCATCAAACAACATGCTGCTAAATGGAGAAAAATCAGTGGAACTGAAAATCTGCTTCTCTAGAAACCCACAACCTATTCCTCTTTTTACTCAGGGGACAGGAAGTTCCAGTCGTGACCACTACCAAGTATCTAGGCTTTCCCCTGGTCTCTGACCTCAGCAGGGACACTCACATTGAACAGGTAGTGAGGAATGCCTCTAAATGGCTGCACTTTCAGACTGTTCTAGTCAGACACAGCCTCCCCTGCAAGGACCTTGTTACCATCTACACTGCTGTGTTCAAGCCATGTCTGGAGTGTGGCAGTGTTCTTCTGATGGGGTGCAATAAAAGCGAGGCTGCACTGCTGGAGAGGGTGCAAATGTATGGTTGTATTTTTAAATGCATATGTATGAGTATGAATGTATGTGTGCAAGTGTTGTGTATACATGCATGTGTTGTTCCTTCATTTGTTGATGTGCTGCTGACGTGCTGCGGTAAGTGTACTGCCTCATTTCAGGTTGCTGACTGTATTTACTGATAATGTTTTTGCTGCTCTCCAGTCAGCTAATTTTGCTATATTCTTCATTACTGTGGATAATTAAACTTAGTTAGTTCTGCTCAAGCACTCTTAGCTCTTTCTCCTTCTTTTAGCGACTTTTCTAGTTAATCCCACAGTTTTTAGTTACCTTAGCTCAGCAGTTAACTTAGCAGCTAACTTAACTTAGCAGTTAGCGATAGCTTCTCTCTCTCCCTCTTGCTCTCCTGCTTTCTCTTGCTCAGTGTGTCATATGTTTAGCTATTCCTCTGCCTCCTTTAGTGATAATGGTATGTGTAATAAATGTAATTTATTTGCAGTGTTGGAGGTGAGGGTCAGTGAATTGGAAGTACACCATGGAAAACCAATCGCTAGCTACTGTAGTTAGCCAGCCCCCAGTAGCCGGTGCGGACCAATCTAGCGTAGCTCCTACTCCCCCGGTAGTTCCCGAGCAGCCGGGAAGCCAGGGTGGCTGGGTGACTCTCCGGAGGAAGCATAGCCCTAAATAGAAGCCCACGGTTCATCACCAACCAGTTAACATTTCTAACAGGTTCTCCCCACTCAGTGACACACCTGCTGAGAAACCAACTCTGGTTATTGGCAGCTCCATAGTGAGAAACGTGAAGTTAGTGACACTGGCGGCCATAGTCAAATGTATTCCTGGGGCCAGAACGGGTGACATAGAATCAAATTTAAAACTGCTGGCTAAGGATAAGCGTAAATATGGTACGATTGTAATTCACACCAGTGGGAATGACTCCTGATTACGTCAATCGGAGGTCACCAAAATTAATGTTGAGTTGGTGTGTACATATGCAAAGACAATGTCGGACTCCATAGTTTTCTCTGGGCCCCTGCCTAATCTGACCAGTGATGACATCGCATGTCATCATTCAACCGCTGGCTGTCAAGGTGGTGTCCAGCAAACAACGTGGGCTTCATATACAACTGGCAGACTTTCTGGGGAAGACCTGGTCTGATTAGGAGAGACGGCATACATCCCGCTTTGGATGGAGCTGCTCTCATATCTAGAAATATGGCTGAGTTTATTAGTAGACCAAAACCATGACAAGCCAGAGTTGAGACCAGGAGGCAAAGCTGCAGTCCTACACGCTTCTCTGTACTTCCATTAGAGCAGTTACCCACCCAAAAACACATAGAAACTGTGTCTGTCCCTGGCAATTTAAATCAATTAAATCTTAAGTAAACAAAAAAGGAATAATTCATAAAAATCTAAAAAAAATTAATACCACTACTGCAATAGTACAACAAAATAGGAGAACTAAATGTGTACTCTTAGATCTCTGTCATCTCAAACTGTATTAATGAACAATCTAATCTCAGATTATCATATTGATTTATTTTGTTTTACTGAAACCTCGCTGTGTTATGAAGAATATGTCAGTCTAAATGAATTCACTCCCCCCAGTCATATTAATACTCGCATTCCTCGTGACACCGGCCTAGGAGGTGGAGTTGCAGCCATTTTCAACTCAAGCCTAATAATAAACCCTAGACCTAAACTTAATTATGACTCATTTGAAAGCCTCGTTCTTAGTCTTTCACACCCAACTTGGAAAACTTTACAGCCAATTCTATTTGTTATAGTATACCGCCCTCCTGGCCCATACTCTGAATTTTCACCTGAATTCTCAGAGTTATCTATTAACTTAGTCCTTAGCACAAATAAAGTGATTATTGTAGGTGACTTTAATATTCACGTGGACATCGATAATGATAACCTTAGCTAAGCATTTATCTCATTATTGGACTCAGTTGGCTTCTCTCAGAGTGTAAATAAACCCACCCACTGTCTTAACCACACCCTTGACCTTGTTCTGACATATGGGATCGAAATTGAACATTTAATACATTTTTCAACATTTTACAACATTTTTCCAGAGAATCCTATTTTATCAGACCATCACTTAATAACTTTTGAACTCCTATTACTAGACTACATACCATTAGACAAAAATGTCTTCACTAGATGTCTATCTGATAGTGCTGCAGCTAAATTTAAGGAAGCAATTCCATCAGAACTGAATTCAATGCCATGTCTCAATACAACAGAGGACTCTTATGCTAACTTTAGTCCCTCCCAAATTGATAATCTTGTTGACAGTGCCGCATACTCATTGCGAATTATACTTGACTTCAACACCCCTTTAAAAAAGAAGATATGGTATAACTCCCAAACCCGCAAATTAAAGCAAACATCGCGGAAATTTGAAAGGATATGAGTTCCACCGAACTGGAAGAATCTCGCTTAGTCTGGCAAGATATTCTTAAAACATATAGGAAGGCCCTCTGTAATGCCAGAGCCACCTATTACTCATCATTAATAGAGGAGAATAAAAACAGCCTTAGGTTCCTTTTCAACGATTTGGCGAGGCTGACAAAGAATCATAACTCTATTGATCAATCTATTCCTATCCAGTCTTTCAGTTGCAACCTATCACCCTTTCAAAATATTGTTTCCGGGTCCACACCAGTCCAAGTTGGTCCAAGCTAGTCCAAGCCAACAGTGTTTTATTTTGTTATTTGAATGGATCTGAGTCAACAAAAAAAAAATTATAAGTTCTTCAATACGTTAACGTTGAAGAGTACATGCAACTACAGAATACTAATACCAAGACCTTTGACCTCTTTGTCTGTTTAAAGACTACATCAGTGATATTACATTTTACTAGACAGCTCTCAGTGAAAAAATGGAAGGGTGATGTAGTAAGCAGTGTTTGTTTGTTGAGTTTATAACATGACCAAGATTATTGCTAACTGAGGCTCCAGCACAGTAAAGCTATTTCTGTTTTGGAGAGCAATACCAATTTCCAGGGAACTGACTCTATGTACTGTCAAAGTTTGTTGTACATGACGTTTAAAATGGCATCAGTCTTGCCAGGCCACTTAGTGAAGTGGAGAACATGGTGAAAGTTTGTGTGTATGTGAAGAGATTTAAAGCTTCCAACATGGTTGTCTTTCTCTGTCACACACTCTTGTGTCAGTGAGGAAGTAGAAAACCTCATCACCCCCTTGTTTGGCTTCATTACAGTGAACAGCAGTCTTGGCACACATTCTGAAAATCTCTTTTCATCTTTTGCCTCATTGTGCTTCACCTCAGCTAGATCAACTTTACAGAAGTACAACAAGTGTGTGCATGTACGTGTGACTTCTTGACTTTCCTGCAGTGAACACACCACATACTCTCTGTGACATGCCTGTATTACCCGACCTTGGCAGCTACGACTATGAGTGTGGTATGATGGGAAAAGCCGGTTCTTTATCCCTTTGTGGAGGCATGTTTTTAAGCAGGGTGTTGGTTTTCAGCCTCTTTCAGCTCAGTCACAGGGGATTTAACAGCACCGAAACCCAGCACCTTACCCTTACCTGGGATAAAGACCCTGGGAGAGTGAAAACAATCCAGCCTCCTGGAAAAGTGAGTTGCAGTTGCTGCTGGTGTTGGCACTGTGTGTATGCATTTATTCAACAGATTGAAATGTTGACTGAAATAAAGGTTTCCTTTGGGTGTAAGTTACAAAACTGACAATATTATATGAGTAACTAATACATATTAAAATGGAACATCGTGAAAATGGTTCATGGGATAAAACAAATAACATACTGATCATGTTGCTATTTTGCTGTATTAGAGAAAAGGTCATTGGGGTCATTCAAATCAAAATGGTTCATCCCCCAAAGACCATGAATTTGCCCAGTAAGTTTCATGGCAATCTGCAAATTTGATTATGAAATAACAAAACTGACATTTTGTCCACAGGGAGAACTCATGAAGTGTCTAAAATGGCAAGGGTCCATCCTCTGAGGAGCAGGAATATGCTTTAGAAAATGTCACAGCAATCTACCCATTACATTTGCTATTATTCTGTACAAGTGGACATTTATGTCTAATGGTGGTACAATAGGAAATGAAGAACATAAGAAAATATAAGGAGAGTTACCACTGGAATTCATCCTCAAGGCATTATGAATATTGACATTAAGTTTCATGGGATTCCAGTCTGTCGTAGACCAAAGTACTGACATGAGATAATTATGACCTGACTGTGACTCCCAGGAAAATGACACCATTATTATTAGCATATAAAATAATCCTCTAGGGATCATGAAAACCCTTATCAGATTTCATATTAATCAGGCCAGTAGTTGTAGAGATGTCTTGCTCTTAACGTGAAAGTGTTGAATGGATAGGAAGACAGATGTCATCATTCTTATCCTGCTGCTAGCAGAACAGATATCATTCCTGCAGACCTGCTGTGTCCAAAATCACTCCCTCATTCACTCATCCACTAATAAGATGGTATACAGTATACTAGGAGTGCCAAACCATCTTGAGGTTGAAGTTTTGAGGGCACTGTGAGAGAAATTTAAATAGTTGGTTGGTTGGTTATCATTTGATGTATTTCTTGTATATGTTACACATTACAAATGGTGTTCTTAAACTAAGTGCTCAGTGTTTATTACACCTGTTCCAAATACCTTCATGCTGTGTCTATTTTAAACTTAGCTCCTTGCTGTGTAAAATGAGACAGTTGACTGTATGTTAGTTTATGTTGTTGTACTTTTGTCTGAGCCAGTAGTAGGACAAATCATAGTTATATAGATTTCTATGTCTCTTTAATGTGTTGATCTGACAAGCCTTTAGAGGATAGTATAGTTTCTTCTTCAATTTAATGTGATAACATTGTCACTTTGTCATCTGATGCTGCTTTCGTCCACACCTGTGTGCTGTTATTCTGAAATATATGGTTGGGAAGAAATCTTCTTCCTAGACTAATTGAACTCCCTTGTTTCCATCTGAGAGCTGTTCACTGACCTTTAGAGTTAGCTACATTTATTTATGAGTCTGTACAAGAGTATTTAAGAACTGGTTGAGTGCCAACTCACCAGGGAGAGAAAAGGTATCTGCTACACTGTAAAAAAAGAGTAGTTCCTTGAAGAACCTCTAGATCACTCCAAGAACCTAGGGGCTCCTGCATGAACTCAAATGTTCCTCAATGCTCTTAGAGGTGCCTGCAAGAACTTTTGAGATTCCTCAGTATGAAAACTGGTTCCTCAAAGAACCCATTTGAATTAAGGTTCCTAGAGGATCTTTAGGTTACTATATTTGGATATCCAACTATAAGGAACTTCTTGTAAAATCAAACCCCAGGATTGGATATTAATCTGAAATACTTTCAAATTGATTGACAGGGCTTGCCACACAGGGACTAACACTGGACAACAACAGTTATTATTAATGTTTTTTCAGTAATAACTAATAATCAGTAATAAACAAAGGAAACAGGATATTTTCTTTTGAGTTAGCAGACAATCAAAAATTATGATTTTTCATCTTCAAGTCAAAGCTTTTATTTAAATTTGCAGATAGCTGTACAGTGGGATTAAAGTGTATAAACATGCAGACACACGTCACCACCAACAACAGTGACGACTGCAACCTCCTCCTGCAGCTTGACTGACACTTTGATATTTAGATCGATAACTGTGACAGGATCATTACAGTGTATCTTACTGAAATAAACCTTTGCTCTGCAAATGTCCATTCCCATTAGATTCATGAGTAAAGAAACTGGTCGATAGAGGGTGCTATTGAAGTTTGTGAACTTGAGACAGGTAACAGGTCACAGGTGAGGTCACAATAAGGTCAATTGGTGCATGATCTTGACAACTGCACGTGTAAGCAAAATGGTGCACTGCTGGACACTGAAGCAGCTAAACAAATGCTAAGAAAAGAAAAATAAGCAAAGGAAGCAGATATTTCACATCAAGTTCCTCGCATTTCCAGTTTTTTCAAAAACACAAATGATGAGAATCACAACATTGCGGAGGCTCACTCATGAGCCCACTGTGGGAGGTGGTTCAGCCAGTTAGCAGCACTGCCAATGCTGTACCACCGGGGCTACTGCTAGCACGGAGATGATGATTGATTAATGTGGACACCAGCTGTGGGCTGTTTGGCCCGCATGCATGAAATCTTTGAAATGAAATGTGCGGAACAGTGCTCCCTTATCAGTTTCCAGGGAGACGGAAACAAAGGTGAGTGCCACAGTTTAACAACTAACGTTAGATAAAGATGTTACAACTTAATATTTTTGAAGTTGAGTTTGGTTTTGATTCCGTCTGAAACAATACGTGCATGGGAAACGTAAAAACGTAGCCTATACATGCCTAGTCGCAAATAAAAACCCAGTTCTTAAAATCAAAATGAAATGTTAAATCACAACATGATAGCTAGCTAACTAAAGACGTTAGTTAGCTAGCTAATGCTTGTTTTCCGTTGAAAATGCGTCAAAGTTGCCCAGCATATGATCTTTATAGTTGGGATACTTTGTATTATTCCTCTTTTGCTGAGCTGTAATCTCTATAGCATAGTTAGCCATTTTTTATGTGTGAGGGACTAGGCCATTCTTTATCATTTTGATAAACCCAGCCATTAGAAAAAATCAGAGGAACATTGTTTTTATTACAATGTTGGTTGGACGCTGTAATAAAAACTTGACTTTCGACTTGTCTCAAGTGACTTGAGACTTGACTTTGACTTGCACTAAAGGACTTAAAAACAGCTCTGTCATTTACAGTACTTTTTAAAAAATTTGTCCTTTCTGACTTTTTTCACAGAAAAATGGAATTCCTCTCTGGCACATTGTCCAATAAATAAGAAATTTCCTATGCCTTTACAAACATGGTTTATCTGCATTGTAATGATGATGTAGTGGACCGTTGCATAGATTGAAGCTCTTTTGCTGATTAAAATCAACAGTCTTTCCAATTGCTTACACAGTTTTCTGTTTTTGTTTGTTCTTAGCGTGACTGACGTGTCTAAATGGACTGTCAAGGATGTCATACGTTGGCTTGAGTTTAATGGATTGGAGGATCACCGATCAACATTCTGAGGTTTTTAGAAGAAATCATGGGAACTTCATTTAATTGTCCTATATGTAACAAAAACTTCTTTTTACTGATAAAACAAATTAGGCACATTGGGCTGTATCACCAAAATCAGTCAAATTTTTTATTAACGTGGTCTAAATGGATGTATGAAATCCTGCCTTTGCTTTGCTTCATATCAAACCCATATATATAGAAAGCACAGATACTTACTGTTAAACAAAACAGAGGACCTTGTAACTGGCCTTAAATGAAATCTCTGCCTTTTCATTCTTAAAGTTAGAGAGAAGCACTGTGTTCCAGCTGTTATGCACACAAGCATAGTAGAGGATCTCCGGACAATTTTTGACTCCTTTTTGTCTCACTATAGTGAAGCAGTAAGGTTTCACCTCCAGAAGATCAACATCAGTGTTGATGATGATGATGATTTGAGTGAACTTTTAAGCCAAATGGAGGTTTTTGAGGAATGTATTAGAGCAATAAATACTGAATGGGCACTGGGACAATATTGCTGTCATGAAGTTGGGATGGTAAAACCAATTGAGATCCATTTAAAAGGTGAAGATCAAACTAGCAGGGCCACATTTCAGTACATCCCGCTTCTTAACATTTTACAGAGAGTTGCTGAAAATGAAGATGTCTGGGCAATGTTAAACAGAGATGTTGACCCTAGCAATGATGATGTACTTCAAGACTTAACTGATGGCGATATGTGCAAGAGCAACCCTTTGCTTTGTCAAAAAAAAAAAAACACTGTCCAACTTAAATTTTGCTGGGATGAGTTTGAGGTGGTAAATCCCCTGGGGTCAAAGAAGGGAAAACACAATCTGAGAGCAGTGTACTGATATTGAGATTCTGGAAACACAGGGAGTGTCTCTGAAGTGCATATGCAGGGGAGGGGGGCTGCGCGGCAATGTGCACACCAGTGCTTGACACTGTATCAGAGACTCCTCCTTGCTCTGATCGGTTGTTTTCATTTGGCTGCGGTGGATTCTTGCAAATGGCATCAGGAGCACTAAGAGGAACCTGATTTGTTTTCCTGTCCTTCTGTCAGAACATAATGACAGTTTCAGCAAATATGACAAAAAGTTATTTTTATAAAAATAATGTCCTGTGTGCTTGAATACCACGATGTAAATATAATATATTCATGACAGATACTCTATTTGCTGTGTGGCGAAGGCTCCTATACCTGTGCTGCTGGTGAGTGGGAACCCCTTCAGTGCCGGATGTGAAATTTCTCTTCACATGGATAGAGTTGACATTGTGAAGCCAGATGACATCTTAATGTATTTCATCTTTGGAGTTAAATATGCACAGAACATAAAGAAGACTTTAATTTTTATGTAGTGCATGGTTGGTATGAAGTCAAATGATAAAATTCCAATAGGGGTCATTAAAATGGCAAATTATACCAATATTGATACATAGCCATTTTGTCAACTGCCTGCCTGTGATTATTGATTATTAATGAGACATTATATTGTACATGCACATATTTTTTAATTGAATTGTTGGATTAATATATTTATTGACATTATACAATGTTTATTTATTACTGTGTAATACTTTTATTGAGTTTTACATTTATTTATTTTTGCAAATTATAAATGCTCACCCCTCAATCATGATGGTTGTACTATTCAAAAGTCTGATATGTAAATAAAACCTTGCTTAGACATCTGCTGTTTCATCATCATCATTTATTATTATTGTTATTATAATTACTACAGCACTTCTATAAAGGTTCCTCACAGTCCTTCTAAGAACCTTTTCTTGAAGGTTCCTCAAAGCACCCTAAGAGGTTCCTCCAGTTTCAAATCCTCCAAAAGTTCCTCAAGGATCTTGTTTTAACTCTCTCTCTCTCTCTCAGAAATATGATACGTTGTACTTCTGACTGAATTATTTGATTACATTGTTTTAAAATGCTGATCAAGCAGTTATCTACTACAGCACCACATAGTGCATACATTTAGTAAATATTGTGCTAGGTAGCAAATAGTGAGTGATTTGGGATGTGGCCTCTAAGTTAAATATGATGCAGTTTGAGTGAGTTGTATTGTAGAAGTGATCAATACTACATTGGTTGTTTGTGTAGTTTGTAGTCAAGTATTTTATTCATTCTTGGAAGAAAAACAATGAGTAGATTTTTTGTTGACCTTGGTGATGAACCATCCTCTGGTATTTGATTTGATGATGACGAAACTACAGGGATTAAGCATCATTGTTCTGTTTAATTGCCATGCACATTGTCTTGGAAGTCGTTGATCACACACTTTGGTGACACCTTGTGGTATTATTTGCACTGAATGGATCCCATTGTTTCTGTACATGCTGTGTGGAGGGAGCAGTCAGGTGGGGAATGTGGAAGAAAGAACCATTGTGTTGGTTTGCCTTTGACTGATGGCCTATAACATCTGCCTACTGATAGATACTGTACATGCACATGAAAAATCCAATAAAGGCATTAACCAATTTACTACAATTAAGTTCTTTAGCTTGTAAATACACATACAATCACTAATACCACTGATAACATAAACCAGCTCCTAAGTGGAGTGATAATAGCTGTGTGTGTGTGTGTGTGTGTGTGTGTGTGTGTGTGTGTGCAGCCTGTTCTTCAGAGGACAGAGTGTGTCACAAGCTAGTCACAACAGTCCAAACCATAAGCTGAAACACACTCTGCAGAGCGCTGAAGCCGGCTGACTCACCCTCTGACAACACTGTTAATGTATCATTCAAGCTGTAATAGCAGCTTTGTAGATTTCAGCCATGAGAATTGTTTTGTGCTCTGACACTTTAACAGCAGCCACTGCGATTCGCCTCATGTCACGTCTTTTATCCGCAGGCTGTATAGTACACAGCTGGTTATATTTCATTCATATGGCTTGATGTGAAAGCTTTCTCTCTCTCAGTCAGCTTAGTCAGGGTTGGTTTTTTAAATGGAGGTTAAGTGCATGACTATGCTTGGGCTTGTTTCTAACTTCTTGTACTTAGCAACAAAAAGGGTGTTGACCTACAGTTTAATGTTACTGCCTTCAGGAACTCTTTTGTTTCAATATACAGTCATTACTCATATTAGTCCTGCTCAACATGCAGCATAGGGGCAGCTATCTGTAGCACACCACATATACTGTGTTGTAACATTAGTACTTTTATTAATATAAAACATAACCTTTTCTGGGCACCACCTCCCTTTTTGGTGAGAATTTGTTAGTGCAGGGAGGAAGCTCTAAACCTTATTCAATTTAATCAATGAATCAGTCTCAACCCTAAGTTCTTGTCCCGACAGTGACCTCTGTTTTCTGTGTTCAAAGAAATAACACAACAACTTCTTAGGATAAATGAAGACATTTAGAATAAATGGAACAGCCTTCTGACAGATGATAATCTCTTTTGGTATGCTCCAGAAGGTTGCAATAAATTTCATATGTTGTAATCATGAAAAAGAAGCATTGTGGACACAACATGAGGTCCATGAAACTGTACTGTTGTCTCTGTTTACACAATGTTCTCAGAGTTTCATGCTCTCAAGCAGTTTTGATTCCATGACAACACTGTCACTGTAAAGTGACCTTTCACGAGTGATTATTTGATAATGTATGATGACCTCATTGTAAACCTGCACATACACAGCAGAGAGGCTTGCGCAGGTAAAGTAAACGTGTGACCATGTCAGGACAAGTCAAAGATAACTTGTGGACTAGATGCTTATCTGACATTTCTTCAATGTGAACAGGGCTGCCAAGGTTTGACATCAGCGTGGAGTGCAATTTGTTCCCAGTGGGGGTGGGCGGGTGGGGTTGTTTGAGCGGGATCTGGGGGTCCTCCCCCTGCCAAAAAAAATTTAATTTAAAACAAATTTCCTGCATTTCTACACCACCTAACCTCTTGGATTAAGTCAAGAAACAGCCACCTGCACTAGCCTAGATTAATTAGATTGAGGGTGCTAAGAACCAAGAATGCATCAAGAACAGTATATAATTGGGTGGAAAGGAAATGATTGTTGGAAGAATGAAATAATTTCATATTTGAAATTATATTTATGAAAAACATTATGTAGCCTAAAATGGTAGTAGGTTGCAGGCTACTAGGCCATCTTCAAGGTCAAACAAGGACAAACAATTTATATAAATGAAATAGCCTTACATAGCCCTCCACATCACAATATGATTTGGATTATTAAACCTGGTTAAAAATGTACTCACAGGGCCATCTTCAAAGTCTAACAATTGCAACAAAGTGCATAAATTTGGATTAACGAAATGGTCTCACAACTAACCTAAAAACCTATTATTGGGAATCGCAAGAAAATTTCAGAGCGACAGAGACACTGCGCATTCTCATAGTAAACAGAGCAACTCACTCCTGCCTGTGTGCACACAGTGCGAAAGGAGAGGTAGAGACATTGTGCTGCTGCCAGACGAGCTGCTGACTGAGATTACTCTGAGCAGCATGCATGGGAATATATTTACAATATAAGAGATTTGTATATATTTCTCGCTGAGTAACTCGCTGCCGCATGGTGCTGCTGTTACACTGTGCTGTTCTGTCTTGTCTGTCTGTGTGCTGTCAGTGTCCTCTTTTTGTGCCACAACGTTATCAGTTTTTCACTGCATGAGAAAATTGACGTGTGGCGTGAAAGCGTATGAAAAGTGTCAACTGTGTGAGTCTCATGGTCAATGCATGAGAGTTGGCAGCCCTGACTGTGAACAATCTTGTGTCTTTTTCATGTTTTGATAGCTAAAGCATCACATGCTTCCAGAAAATGAGTCATTTTCAACTACATTCTTAAATTAAATTTTTTTTTTAATTTCATATGTGCAGACTTTGCATAGATGAAGCTGTGTTTCCTCCTTCTTAAACAATAGGTTCGTTTTATTCCCCAAGTCTGTCCCATTACATGCCATATATACAAGATATTGAGAGGGTTAGTAATCATTCCTCCTCTCACACCTACACTGTAAGGAATGGGGGACAAACTCCATAGTCCTCCATAGGGGCAGCCATATCAGGGTTGTGTTAAGTTACCACTGATGCAAACCCAACATTTCCTGTTTTACTGCTTCATACTAAAAGCTTTTAAATGACTAAATAACAGGAGCCTATTATTGTGAAGAATTTACAGGAAATTAAATGTGTTCCTCACCAAATTAGCAGAGCTTCGTTAGTGGCGCTAAAAACTGATGACAACAAAATATGGAGATATTTTGAGCTCTTTGTTGAGCGGATCAGTTAGAAATAATGCAGGGAGCAATAGTACAAGCAGAAACAGCCACAGAGATGATGATGTTTGATAAAGAGCTGCAGATGACCAGCACAGCTCCAACAGGTAAACTACTTCTTTTACTTTGCACTGGTGTATAATGGAAAAACACTCACCATGTGCCAGCTTGACTCAAGTCATGGCCAAATGGAAAAATGCTATAATATTAGCGGAGTGGAGCAGTAAACTCACACGCTGTGCATGAAATCCGTCACAAGCTTATGTCAGCTCAGGCTGAAAGTAGAGAAAAACGTTGGACACCGAGTGTTCAGTGCAGTCTGAAGCTGGTGCTTTTTGCTCACAGGGATTACTTCTACATATGTTTACCTCATTATTTGACACTTTGGCCATGTTTAATGTGAACATCTGGCATTGTAACATAATATATGACTGAAAATAAGGAAAAACATAATAGATCCCTTTTAATCTTTAACAATGTGTTGTATTTTAAATTGTATTATCCATTGTGTCAAATCTTCATCTGAAAAGTAACTAAAGCTGTCAAATAAAAATATATTTCCCTCTGAAATGTAGTGAAGCAGAAGTGTAAAGTAACATCAAATGGAAGTACTCGAGTAAAGTACAAGTACCTCAAAATTGTAAGTACAGCAGTGGTGGAAAGTACATTTACTCAAGTACTGTACTTGAGTACAATTTTGAGGTACTTCTTGTTTTGACACAATGGATAATATAACAAGCTTTTAAAATACAACACATTGTTAAAGATGAAACCAGTGGTTACCAACCTTTTGGGTTTTGACATTTAACAAAAAGCAGTGTTTAGTCAGGGTCACATTTTAGATGTCTATGAGTTGTCAACAGTGATTTTTCCCTCTAAACTTCTCACATGGTTTCATATCAATAAATGTTCAAATATTATATCACCAAAAAAAATTTTCTTCAAGCACTGAGGTACTTGAGTAAATGTACTTTGTTACTTTCCACCACTGGACTAAAGTGACCAGAAATAATGCAACAGAAAGTGAGTCAGGGGGGTTGTCTTGTATTATACCACAGATTAAGAGAATAGTCCTTTACAATTCAAAAACAAAACATTTAATTTAATTTATATATTTTTCTCATGCTTTCCTTTTGAGACAAATTGTAGAAGTGACCAACTCAGTGGAATTAAGGTGGGTGAACCTGAATTCATAGTTATTTCAAAATCTCCAAGCTAGAAGGGAATGAGTGAATGGGGTGGGGAAAATACCACTTCTGATTCCAGCTATAGCCACACACACACACAACACACACACACACACACACACACCACACACACACACAACCTTTCTCTGTGTCCTGGTAGAGTGTGTATATGTGTGTTTGATGGTAACAGGAACATGCCCAGACCTGCGGCTCAGGCAATCTGACCGCCAACCTTTCAAAAACAGTTCTCAACACGTCCTCCAACCGGCCCACCATGTCTAGCTAACCCTGACTGACTCCCCTGCCTCACAAACAGCCCTCAGTCATTGTGGCAGGGCAGCAGATCACATACACAACATTAGAGCTTTCAACTTTAAAAGCTGATTTATAGGAAGCATTCAAGCTGAGAGGTAAGAGTATTTGAGGTTTATCCAATCTTTGTAGGGGTGAGTTTCTTCCAGGGATTTGTGGCGGAAAGCGGCAAGGTAGGTAAACAAAGGGAGTTTAGGTTGGAGAGGTGAAAAGAGTTTGAGGTGTGGTGTAACATGCCGGTGGCTGTCATGCAGCATTGTATGTACACTGAAGTTGAGCCC
This sequence comes from Scomberomorus guttatus, assembly GCA_038419695.1. NCBI lineage: Eukaryota > Metazoa > Chordata > Actinopteri > Scombriformes > Scombridae > Scomberomorus > Scomberomorus guttatus. The sequence goes on from CM076449.1 coordinate 1,748,289, forward strand.
CAGCACAGAGCAGATTAGTGTCTTGAATTTTTTAAAAACTTTATGTGATGTTTTTTCTTAAACTTTTCAAATGTTAATTCACAGTTTCATTTCTGTTTTATGCACCTCTTCATATTCTGTCTACAGTTTTCTGTCAGTACAGTGCTGCTGCCTCCAGGTTTCATTTTTACACAGCTGTTTGAATCATTTAATACGTGTGACTTGTGCTGTAACATCCAAATATAGCTGCATCGCTAGTGGAATCTAAGGTCTCGTGAAGTTTGGGAGAGCACATGAGACAGATAAAACAATTAAAAGAAGGAAATAAATACCCTCAGTGACCTCTGTCATTAACATGAACTGATCATATGCATTCATACACATTGAGATGGACTCAACAAACTACAAGTAGGATGTTATTTGTACACTGGTATATGGGTCGGTTTTAAGTTTTTTGTAAAATGTAGAATGTGGTGCATTCATTGATTTTTTTTTTGGTCACTTTGGGGCAGCGGAACAAGCTAAAAACACAAGTTGTCATGGATAATGTGTTAGTACACAGTTGCATTGGCAAACATTTTTTTGGAGTTGTGTTTGTGTCCACCTAATAAATATAAGTCCAATATTCACTCTCTTTTAGCTGTGTTTTGGTCTCCATCAAAAGAAAAATATCAGGAGTCTCTTTAGCTGCTAAATGCTCCTCTACATTCATCAGCTAGCTGCTAACTGTTGCTGAAACCAGTTGTCTACTATAGTTTGGTCATGTCACCATGTTAAAGGATAGGTTCACAATTTTTCAAGTCTGTCTTAAAACAACATTAAGGTGCCCATATGAACACTGACCACATCCTCACTGTAATAATTCCTCCTGTTTATACTGGCTATTAAAAATCCCCTTCAAATGTGCTTTTGAAGGGGATTATATATATATAATATTATATATATTATAATAGGAAATTATATTTTGGGTGGGCCCATACAAAAGTGGGTGGGCCATCTTTTCCCAGAAAAACTGCCAAAAAAAACTGAAAAAATGAGCGACCAATTTACTTTGCAATGTTCTGCATCACAAAGGCTGTAACAGCAAAACACACATTTTACAGAAAACTGCGTCTTTACACCTTGTTCTATCAAGAAAACTATCCATACCGCTGTGATGAGAAGCACCTTGATTTTCCATTCTTGCCTTTGCAGGGAAATACATACAAATTTGACTGTGAATGTGGTTCATAAATGGCATATTAATCTGCGGGTGAACATAGCTGCGAGAACATGATTTCAGTTGGAGGTGCAGGTGTGCTATTACACACCCCCTCCCCAAAGATGTTTGAGTTTATTAAATACTTGCAGCAAACCCACCGCAGCAGAAACAATAAGTGCATCTCCCCATTGAGAGAGACTCTGTGCGCATTTACGCACGAGGCACAGCAGCATAACTTCACTGATTACTTAAATCTCCCCACATGACAGGATCTAATGTTATTTAATGGTCTGTGTTCTTCTACACATCCAAAAGGTTAAGCACACACAGTCCAGGTTCGTACAGTGAAATTGTTTGGAGTAAAGCAGCCGTCCTCCTGATAAATCCTGAGCTCTATCAGAACTGTCTAATAAAATTATTTCAGAAGCTAAAAGTTGAATTATGTTTCCTCTGGAAGTTTCCTCTGTCCTGTCAAGTTGATAATCACAGTTTTTAGTAGCCAGGCTGCCACAGACAATTCTAACATGTGTCTAGCATGTGTCAACCAGGTCTGTGAGGCACATTTCTTATGCCTGGTTCTTTTCCCCACTCCACTATCTTAATGCTGGACCAGCTTGCACATGGCAGAAAAAATATTATAACAACACAAATGAGCCTATAGATTAGCAGCTGCCTGGAGGCTGCAGCACCTTCAGCACCTCTACTTCCCATGGCTATGGGTGAACCTGCATCAGGCTGACTGGGAGAAAGTGCTATACAGCCAGGGCGTGAGTGATTGGGCTCACTGCGTTGTGGGCTGATGAATCTGGTGGACTCTGTCCATAGAGGTAGTGCAGTTTCTTCTTCCTCAACTGTTTTCAAATAACACATTAAAAATTGTTGTAGCATTAATGTTACATCGCCTGAAAATCCAGATAGCGGGCTGAGGGCAGCTCAGGATGGTCTGCATGTCAAAACCAAAGGAACTAATTACATTCTGGAGACTTCCTACAACTTATTTCAACTTATTTCCTACACATCAAGTCAACAATAAATCAACTTTATTTATTTCCTCATATTTTTTTTATATTCATTGTTACAAAATGTATTTTGATCAAACTTAGCTGGGCGGGCCAGTGAATAATGTGGGTGGGCAAGTGCTGCTCAGGCCCATTACTGTCATGGGGTTGAGGAACAGGTGGACCCAATGCAGAATAGAGCAGGCAGGCAAGAAATGCAGAATATTTATTGAAGAAATCACAAAACCGAGACACCGGAACAAGGTTTAATGGATAAGACTAAGCAGAACTGATCAGACTGAAGAGAAAGACAGACTCCATAACTATAAAGAACTGGAAATAAAGACACACAGAGAACACAGTAACCAAAAGAACAAAAACACAGAGTCCAAAGTCATGAGACCATGACAATTACTGGCTACGCACCTGGTGTCCACACAATTATTTCGTGCAAAAGTTTATCTGAAGCTTAAATGAGGCTTCAGCAGTCTGAGTTAGTCATATCAAGTGGATATCTGCCACATTACACATTACAGTCTTTTTAGCATCAAATTCCCTCTTTGTGTTTCCTCAGACAGTGTTTCCTGTTGAGCTGTGGTGGAAGTATAGTAACAAAAACAGGGACTTTGGCACTAAAAAGACTGTAATGTTGAAAGATATCTACTTGATTTGACTCATTTGGATGCTGAAGCTTCATATTAGCTTCAGATAAACTTTTAAATACATTTTTGCACAGGAGGAGGACTGTGGATTTTGTTCCCCATCACTTACATTGTAAGTGCATTATGAAAGGATCTTCTAATGGTCAGTATGAACAGGAGGAATGATTGCAGCAAGAAAAACATGTTTCACTGTTCATTTGGGCTCCTGACTGTTGTTTTAAGACAGACTTGAAAAATTGTGCATGTAGTGGTTACAGCATTTAATGTTTACTTTGTTAAACCTACCACTAATGGTCAAATATGTGCTTGCATATACTTACTTCAGCTCAGCACAGGTGTTTAGAATTAGACTTGGTTTGGGTTTACAGTCCTTTTTCACAGCAGACATTTTGAAGTGTAGGTGTTACTAACAACATTAATGGCTCAAGTGATTGTATTTAAGTGATGGCGTGACAGTCAATATCGGGACCCTGAAACTGAAGCAGCTAAATGTAACTTGGCTAACATTCATTTTATAATTTACATTGGTCCATTTCCTACTGTGAGTTGTCAAGATTTATTCTGTGAAAACCTACTGTGTGTCAAGACAGCCTGAGGAAAGCAAGTATGCCGATATGCTTTGGTTTATTTTTTTTTACAATGTATTAGCTTCTAACTTTATTTTTATTGGTATTTTCAAACAAAGATAGTGGGTTGACATTGGCAACACAATACTAGTACAAGAACAATGTTTTTCAATGACATATGTAATGCATATAATGTATATATTGCCAATTTTTCACAGTATTTCTCCTATCTTATGGTAGTCTTATATAGTATACACTCTTATTTTATGCCACACCCAATACATGGATAAAAGCACACCCACCCACCCAAGTGTAGAGGACCTATGTAGTAGTTCTGTTACTATTCATCTTCACAACCCCTATCCTTATTTTGGGTTGATTTTTACAATTTCTACACTAGAAAAAATCCATTTTTGGGGGGGTTTGTTGTGTTTGGTTGGTTTAGGTCAAATAGCAACCACCACAGCTGAACTCAGTATTGATGAACTACTGTGATGGGTGGACTTTGCACATAAGTGGATGGCACAAAAAGATTAGTAAAGACAAACCCTTGGTTCTGTGCTATTAAGTCATATTTTAAAAATTCCTTTTCAGATAACAAGTTTTATTGTATACACATTCCTTTATACTGAGCCTGATTAGAGCACACACACACACACACACACACACACACACACACACACACACACACACACACACACGCACACACACACACACACACACACTGCATTGCAAAATATAGAAAATCTTGGCTTTTCAATGTCTGATTGTGTGGTAGTAAAATACTTTAGTTTAGACTGACAAGCTGGGTTATGTACTGCTGAGAGGTGACTTTCATTGGACTATCCATTACCTGGGCTGGATCCTGTCACAAAGGCACCAGGGGTTTGGGTAGCAGGTGAGTCAGGCATGCATACAGTAAGCGCAGCTGGGGAGAAGCTTCTTCCACTGTGCTACCTGGCTTGTCAGTTTAAAGATTGGGGGCTCCTCACCTGGCCGGCTTTGAGAGCAGTCTCTTTGAAAAATGAAACTAAGAGCTTTGTTTTGCCATGTATACACGGGGAGTTTCTGGAAAGTTTTTCCTTTACAGAAGTTAGCTTGCTTCATCATCATCAGTTTTCTTTTATAAATATGTCTTTATGAGACTGGTCCTGTTGTTGCCTGCTGTCTCAGTGCACCCTCTGAACTAATACTTTATCTTATTCATAAGTTGTATTCATTCATTCATCTTTTAAATGGATGGCACAAGCCCACCCAGGCCCACACACCTCTGTGTATTGTGCTGAGCTCCTATAAGTAATGACCTCTAGATGCTGGCTCCATTAAAATATGGATGGTGAAGTCCCAACTTCTCATGTAATGGGATAGGTTTAGGGTTATGGTGAGGGATTATTCCTAATCACTAGGTTTTGTGCTAATTATGTACCATAATTATTTCTTTATTGTATCTTAAAGTAAAAGACAAACTTATTGAGCTCAAAAAATACTTTAAGTACAAATATGCAAAAATGAATTGGGGATGATATTACCTAAGGCTATACAACAAAGAATTCTTCCAACTTTGAATGAATTATGTGCTTTGAGCAGAAATTGGACACACATGCAGTATTTGTTCCAATGTGTCATTTGTACTCATAAACCATGTGAAGTCTCATGTTTCTCTCATGTGTCTCATATATTCTGCCTCCCCCTCTATCTGTGTGTCTTCCTCTGTCTCCTCTGCTGTAGGTGACTGTAGAAGCTTGCTTTGCCTGTGCTGACGGTTTGAACCAGGAGGACCAGGAGGTTTTTCCCTGAGTGATGGCATATGCCAGATGTCATTCATGATAATCTACTTGTCACAGAGGAAAGACAAGAGGTCCCTGTGTTCCCTGCAGCTTCGCAACACTAACAAAAAGTTTAAGTTGAGGATCCTCTGAAGCATCTTTTCTGGAATGTGTATGTGAATTTATTTTTTCATCAAAGGCTTCCTTTTGTGATTATCACTGCATTGGATTGTAGTTTTTAAATCTGTTCCTCTGCTATTATATAACTTGAGATTGTCTGTGACAGTTTGACAGTATCATTCATTGCAGTCTAGACTGCCACAGTCCCATGAAGCCTGCAGCTTTCCACTACTACTGAACTCCAATTTGAGGAACTTCTCAGCCTGCATTTGGTCATTCATCCTAAACTCAGATTTACAACTAATTTGGTGAATATTTTGTTAATAAGAGGACCATTCAACATTTTTTGACCTCCATTTTTGGTTACTTTTGATTTTTGGGTTGTGTGACAGTTTCTAAAGGCATTAACTGACTGACTCTTTGGGTGTGAGGTCAGCAACTACACCTTGAAGATCTGTTAACACAGCGTGAACACCTGGCCTTGGCACTTGTACGTCACACACCAGCAGTCATGGAGGTTGTGGCGGCCCGAATGGCCATGGTGACTGACTCCCCCAATCCGTCGCTAAGGTCAAGGACTACTGTGACGACGGACGGCGACTCCTTTGTGAGCACAGCCAGCCTTCCCTGCAGCCACTTCTTGTCTGCCAATGTCATCAATGTTGGTAAGTGTTTGCCTCTTTGAGTGCTTGTTTCAATAATGAAGAATGACAATGTGCCATGAATCTGCCTGTGACAAAGAATGTGTTAGGTCTCAGGTTGTGGCGAGTTGTAGCATAGAATACAGCGCTGCAGAACTTCCTGTATCATGCTGGTTTGCTGGAAAGGCAGCATCACCTATTTCAATCAGTTAAGATCAGTAGAACAATTCAAAGCTTAACTTTTTTGGCAAAGACTTCATGTCTCGACTATGGGAAAGAAACTCACAATGTGGCATCACTGTCTGGATTCTGATGGAGATGTTAGATGATGTTAATGTCATGGGCTGGAGGTTGCAAGATACTAAAGTTTAGGGAAGCAGCAATTTATTTGGAAATGCTGAAGTTTTTCCTGATGAGGTACATTTTCTAAAAAAATATCCCTTAATTTTAAAAAAGCTGAACGATTGTATTTTTCTAGTGTCTTCTTTGCCTCTCTCTCTCTCTCTCTCTCTCTCTCTCTCTCTATATATATATATATATATATGGCATCCTGTTACCACAGTCAGATTAAAAATCAACTAAGATTCAAGATTTGTAAAGAGCTTCAATGAAAAGGTCTGAGTGCCCAAATTGTTTGTCCAGTAATGTGCACTATGATCAGAGGCAGCTTTATTTTCAAATAAATAACCTGATGAAATAAAATGTTCATTAAATGCATTACATATTTCTTTTCCAACTGAGAAAGTGGTAGAAACTTGAACTATTTCACTGGGTAAGGATGCAGTAGGACTATGTGATAATGATTTAACTTTTGTCTAAACTTTTGCTGGATTTCCTTCACGTTCAGACAGTGCAGAAACATATCACAATGATGATATGGCTTTTCGAATAACAGCAAAACACCTATTACATTGTTGACGAAAATATTGCCAATCTCAGGATGATTAAGTTGTTTGCGCTTTGCGCCAGGCAGCATCTCTTTCATGTAACATTTCAGCAATTTCCGAACAGGACCAAGGATTGTTCCTGTTTTTGACTCTGAATTTCTAAAAAGGTACATACTTGTCTGCAATGGAATTAAATGTTTTTATAAAATAGTCCTGTAGTACAAATCAAACAAAAGTGCTTGCTCAGAAAAGTGTTTAAAATTCCTTTTGACAGTGAGACGTGGTTTGTAATTTTGTGTCACGGATGCATGCAGTTGGGCAGTGGTCACTGAAGTCAAGAGGAAAAACTAGATTTATAATGTTGGGGTCTATTGGTCAAAATAAAGATATTTTTTAGATTATCAGAAGCGTTAGTTAACCAGGTAATGTTCATATCACCCAGGATAAGAAGTTCTGAATTTTCATAGCTGGATATCAGATCAAATAAAAGATCTATCGTATCCACAGGTGCAGCGTTTGAATGATAAAACCCAATAACTAGTACCTTTCCAGTGTTATTTTTCCCCAGACAAACACAGCCAATAGTTCAAAACATTGCAGCTTAGATAGAGAGGTAACGACAGAGACAGAAACTTTTCACTAAAATGGCAGTGTCTCCTCCCTTTGTAGGCCAATCACATCAAAAAACACTATAATTGTCAAGACAAATATTAGTATCTTTACCTTTGTTCGACAACCATGTTTCAGAAAATACAAACATGTCAGGATCATGAATATTGCGTGTTAAATTTGGTAACATTTATAGAGAAAATACAATGGTAAAATGTTGTATTTTGAGTTATAAAAAGTAGGAAAAGATTGCTTCCTGTTTACTAAACTTTGAATATTCTTTATAGCAAAATTCTGCATTGCAGCTTAATCAAGCAAAAGTATATTTTCATGCCACAGAGTCGCATACTACATAAATAATGAAACAATTGTAAAGGTCAAGAAGGTAATAGCAGTGTCTCTGTTTCTGAACAAGACTGATTTTCTTTTTCTGCAGACCTGGAGAAAGCTGCTGGAGTGGCTTGTCTTTATTAGTCTGCATGCTGTGGCCTCATAAACCTTTACAATTACATTTTAAATTGCATCTTTAGGATGAAGACACACAGAACATTATATAACATTTTGTTTGTTCTCAATCTCAATTGGTAAACTTATGATTTTACATCATATGCACAAATGTTAAAGGAAGTAGTACTCCAAAATGAGTGATTGAAATACACTTTCAGTCCTTTCAACAGTGCTCCAAAATGAACAATTAAATGTTGGAAATTTTATGGAAATAAATGTATTCTTTACTGTTTTAGCAATGTGCAAAACAATAGAAAATGAAATGGAATGAATTGTTATGGTGGTTTAATGGAGAGATATCTTACACCAACACACAAATAATCAAACAAACAAACAAACAAACATGTTTATTGATAATGACTTCCAAGGACCACAGTACTGAACACTCTAAAACTTTAATATATGAATTTATTTATTTAGTTTTGATTTATCATGCAAATTTATTTATTTATTCATTTATTTACTTATTTCTCATGTCACCTTTTGGCCCTGTGCTGCTGTGGGGTGTGGTGAACATTGCGGCCTCTAGGGGCCACTAGTGAGTCTTGTTACTTGAAGGATGTATTGTCTGTTGAAACAAAGTATCTCTTGGCTCAGGGAGAGGACTAACTTGTTAGCACCTGGGGGTCAATGGATGAAGATATGCAGATTTAAAACACACACTGAGAGATAATAAAATCAGTGGATAAGGAGAGATGAACCTGGTGGGGATGTTAACATGAACTGATACTGATATTGTATGGCACACAGACACGATGTTAATGATTTAACAAAGCTGTATAGATAACGTATTTGTCACTCAAGTCAGATATGCTCACAGTGTTTCAGAATGAGACATTTTGAGAGATCTACTCCATGATTAGGGTGAACTGGATGCAGTCGAGCTGCTCAGCATCCATGTTGATATTCTGTTGACCACTCATGTGCCCTGCTACAACCTGCATTTATTCCTCCAGGCATGTGCTCCTTTAACTCGTAGGGTGGAGGAATTTGATGAGGGAGCCTGGGAGGAAAATCAGGGCCTTGCTGCAGGTTGTGATTTGATTGGCTTCATGAGTGCTTAAAAATAACTGCAGAGTGGAAGTTTGATTGCATTGTCAGTGCTGAGGTTTTGATGGGGATGCTGCATTTTAGCCCTAATTGTTATTGGCACAAATGGCTAGCGGAGCACTGAGGTCAAACTGAATCAAGCCAATGGCTTGTCAATGATTGGCCAGTTATTAGTTTTTCTTGCAGTGTTAAACACAATCAGCCCAAATAGGTATTGACGGGACTGATGCACACCAGTAAAGCAGAGATGATGGAATTCTAGGATTGCATGTTGTGCAACATTACTCTCATTTGGCAGCCAGGTTGAGCTTCTACAGGGCCAGGCACGTGTCAGGAGTCATTTTGTTAATGTAGTTTTATGCTTCATGGGACAAGATTTCAGTTTTTGTTTTAAATACATTTGCAAAAATTTCTAAAAACATGTTTGTTTTCATTATTATGGGTTACTGAATGTAGATTGATGGGCAAAATTGCCAATTTTATCCATTTAAAATTAAGTTTACAACACAGTTAAGTGTGCAAAAAGTGAAGGGGTGTGAATTCTTTCTGAATCCACTGTACCACGCTGTAGCCTGATGCAGTGCAAACTAAACAGTGAAATTTCACAGGCTTTGGACAATCTAATCTAAGTGAGCTGCGTGGGTTAAATGCAGCTTTGTTTTGATATCAAATGAGCGGAAAAAGCTTTCATGTCAGTCCCGCAGAACCAGATCCCTTTTTTCTACACCAACAAATGTTTTAATAATTGTACATGGAAAAATCCACTGTAGTAGAGGCAAACATTTTTTCTTCCCTCACAGTACCACCTGAGTTAACCAGAATTCAGTGTAGCCACAAACATTGTTGATTTTTGTGTTTGATCTGATACAGATATGCCCAATGTTCAACTATTTGCTAAATTTATGATGAAATGCTCACAACCCTTCTCTAGAGGCTGTTAAAAGAGACATTTTAGGAAATGTAAGCATATGTGGGTATGCCTGTGTGTGTGCCACTGTTGGGCGAACTTGACAGCCCAGGCACAGAGGACTGACAGGGACCGTTCCTTTGCTTACTGTACATCTCCTGAGGAAGTGTGGCTGGTGACCCATTTCCAGAGCTGCCAAGGTCAGATGCTGTGCAAGAAAAATAGGCATCCAACTCCCAGGTTCTCTGCTTTCAGTCTTTATTTCTAAGATGTGCAGTTTTAAAAACGATGCCTTTGAATGTCTGGCCTTCAAAAAGGACTCCATTGATTTAGCATTGCACTTCTATAACAACTTTGCACTCATGATGGACAGTTTAACGAAAGCCTTTCCACCCTGAAGCTGTGTGGAGGTGAGAAAGCAACCAGAGTTTGAACTTCTCTCCTTATCTCTCTTTTTTCATTCTTAACACAACCATTACATATAACACAATTCACTTTTCATGTAAACAAACATGTGCAACACTATGAATGTCTTCCAGGAGAGACCGTCTGATAATGTCCAATGTTATCCCCGTATTTAAACAATATCACATATCTCTATGATGGCCGACTTTTCACTCCACCTTCCAGTGTGGCTGTTTAGAACAACTATAAACACTTTTGATTTCCTACATAACAAGCTAATGCTAGCCACAGACAAGAAGACAGTCAGCCACCAACAGCTGTGGTGTCATCGGAGCCTCTTTTAACAAATGCGATCATAAAATTGCAGACAACTAGTAATCTTGTGAAAAATTTTGTTGACTTGGCTGCAGTTATTTTTTGCTAGAAGTCATGGAGACAAAGGTAAAGGTAAATTCTCCAGATAGTACCCAGCCAAAAGCTGAAGTGAAAAGTATTTTCACATGTTTGCTGCTGGTGTCTACCCTCTAACTGCTGATACAATACAATATGCAACAGGAAATGTCAAAACCCCAGCATTTGGAATTCCATGGAAGTCCTAAACCAAGGCAAATCCTCTCAGCAGCATATTGCAACCTGCAAGCACTTCCAGACAGATGGAGGGTATGAATGTATGTGAATGATAGATGAGGGAGAGGCTGCAGGTGTTTAAAATTGAAAATAGTTGCTGTGTTTTCCTAAAGCCCAAACCCTCCAATTTAGGCTCAGCTACAGTTTGATGCTGCCTTCAGATGCAATTAGGAGCCATCTCCTAAATCACAGTGTAGATAGAGGGCTGTCAATCCAACTGCTGTGTCTGTGTGTGTCTCTGTTGAGTACTTAATACTGACAGTTGAGAGTATTGTAGTAAATAAAGGTGAGAAGGGAAAGATGATGATAATGCTGTATGTTGTTTCACAAAGATGAAAGCAAATGTGCAGAATAAATTCACCCTGTTGTCCAAAAATTATTATGACATATCAAAGAGCCACACCGTTGCACTGGGTGACATGTTCCTTGGCCCTGAATTCATTGACATGTTTTTAATAGTTTGACTGTAAGGACTGCACATCTTATGAGTGGAGAGAAAATTAGATTCATGCTTTCAACATCAAAAGCCTTATTGTAAAGTTGTGTTGCTTGGTGGGTTGTGTGAGTTCAGACTATGGAGAAGAGTTTGGGGAGTTAACTATTCTCCAAAGCTAGCTGTCTGGGGAAAGGTTCAGGGCATATTTTCTCTTAGATCAGTCATAGTATCACCTACTAGACCACTGCAGCAAATATCAATGTTTTCACTTATGTTGGAATGTTGCAACACCAGAGCAGAGGAGTTTGAGTCAGTAGATCTTGGGTCTATTTTTATACACTATTTTCACAAAGAGGGGGTATGAAGTTAGAAATGAAAAGGTTTATGTGGTCTGGGTGAATACTTGTTTTTGATTGGCCAGGGGTTGTGCATTATTATTTCTTAAAGGATAGGTTTGAGTTTTTCGAGTCTGTCTTAATACAATACTGATGTGCCATTATGTACACGGAAATTGATCTTGCTCACTGTAACAATTCCTACTCCCCATGCTGACCCTGAAGCTATTCTCTCAGAACGTCACTACACTGTAAGAAATGGGGGCCACAAAATATCCGCAGCCTTTGTTCTGTGCAAATATGTGCTCCAAAGTTCAGCTGATGCTAATATGATGCTTCTTTTTGACCTGCGCTTTGGCTCTCAGGCAACATTGTGGATGCCCTCTCTTATTGCTGGAGTTTGTTGTGGCCATATGCAGCCTGAGAAGAAGACTGCAGTCACACACACAGGCATTAACATATTCCTTAAAAGACACTAGAATTTAACATCAATCAAAGATAAGATAGGACAGAGCTTTTTGTAGTAAAGATAGAAATACATCATTTTTAAGTATTACATCTCTATCAAGGCAAAAAAACATCATTTTTAGCAGTGAACATTAATAATACAGCAATTTACATGGCATTTAAATGTTTGATGTTATACCAGCATTATTATGGAAAGCATGGGAACTGCATGGCTTTATTTTTATCTCCCCAAATGTGAAACCAAATGTAGCACCAAATCACTGGTAAGTGATACTTCTTGATTCGGTTGCATATGGTCTGCAAACCTCAGGGAAAAAAAGTCAAAAATGTTTTCTTGTTATCCAGCAGTGGGTTACATCCTCTAAGGAAAAAAGGAGATTATCATTTCATTTTAGTACTATTTTGTTACACAGACCATATTTGATGCTTTCAGTGTCCCACATTTTTATATTTTCAAATATTACCTTCATTATTTAGGATAAAAAACATTGAGTCAGTAGGTGAAGTGTGTTTTGAATTTTCTTTCTACTACATCTCCACAGTGGACACAACCAGAGGGGGGCAGTGCAACTTCCTCCTTATGAAACAATTTCTCAGCCACAGCATAAAAGAAACACTCTGCTTTATTCAGATCCACTCAACATAATTTTCCACAAAATACAAAGACAGAGCCTTAATTAAGTCATTGTCTTGGCATCAGACTCCTCGTAATGGAAAGCTGATCTCTTTGGGGATGTCTTCCATTCATCTCTCAGTGTTTCTGTTTAGAGGTCCAGGGTTAATGAACTAATTTCCTGCTGTTTGACCTGTGCCATTAGGGGAAAAGGGTTTCTAGAAATCATTCCATTTCTAGTAACAGTTGATTTGGTGATACTGGAATATAGAATTGTGTTTAAATTTATGAATTAAAGAAGATGGAAAGAAAGCGACACAGAAGTGTTTGTTTGTCAGGGTTTTTCTTCACAAAGTTCATTTTTAGTGTTGTTTTTTTTTACCAGACAATGCTTTTTAATGGTGCATGAAAACACTAAATTACCCCTAGGTGCTCATGAAAGCGTGAATGCGTGTCTGTCTATAGCTGTGTCTCAATTCAGAGGCTGCATCCCTAAAAGGCTGCATTTGAAAACCGAATGCATCACAGTGGCGTGACCAAGGCTGTCCCATTATGAAGGGTAAATAGTTTGGATGGGCTGGACAAACTCTCGTAAGGTTAGGGTTAGGTCAAGGTTAAGGTTAGCGTTAGAATTTTGCGAGAGTTACACAAATTGTTGCTCTAGCCCATCCAATCTAGCACCAACCATTTTGGAGGCTTCTTCAAATGTGGCTGAGAAATGCAACCTTCTTTTCCCAATTTTGGAGGATCCAACGGATGGATTCTTCATGGCCCAACCTATGCCAGAATGCATGTCACACCAACCAGCAGCAGCAATTGCAGAGATTTTGAGCCAGGCTAAGCTGTTGTAATTTTTGCTGTAAGACTGTTAATATGTCACTCTATTAAGTTTTAATATTTTTTCAGGCAAGAAAGTAACTATTTAGATTCCCAATATGTGGTCAGTTTATCCAAATAACGCCTATTTGGAAATTTGCTCTGACATTTTGTGAGGAGCTGCTGGTTGGGTGAGACCGGCCGGTCATCTTAGTGCTAGCAGCCCGAGTCCTGAGATGATCAGCAGGTCAGCGTCAATTGTCATCCCGGGGAGAACATGATCTGATGAACTCATCTGTGCAGCTCTTTGGTTATTTACCGTTGGCTCTAATGTCTCCGTAACATTTTGATATATGATATAATTTCTTTTGGAAGATAGTTTGTCTGAATGTAAAGTGAAGCTTCATGTTTTTACTGGACAGAACAACAGCACTGCCTCTGGGGCTTTATATGTACAGATATCAGATATCATTTCAATAAATATAAATGTACTAAAATGAACAGATCAGTCTATATTAAATTTTGTTTTATTTTATTAAGCTATACAACAGATTGGATTTTTATTATAGCTACATTACAGACTGAATAACATCATTTACTGCATCTCTCTGTTAGTGAGGTTATCTTTTGTGAGAAAAAAAAGTGTTATTGGAGCTTTGAGTTAAGATTATTTTGTCACGGTACAGTCAGATAGTCGTGTTGAAGCTGAGCTGCTGCTATTAGCAAGTATGCTGCTGCAGAGAGGCAGAGGAAAGGAGACCAGAGAGAGAATGGACAGGCTCTTCTCTCTACTTGAGAGATTAGTTGAAAAATAAAAAATACTGAATGAATGAATTAAAATAAAGTAATTGTTAAATATAGTGGAACCCACTTATAGTGATCATGTCAAACTGGTCACTATAAGATGGATGATTATGACCGATTTTTTTCTTTTTCTTTATTTCTCATGCAGATTACCATCTAATTGACATTTGTATATTTATTACATGAATATAAAGTAATGAAACGGACAGCTTCGCTATTTACTGAATTTTATTGAAAAATACAGTACAGCTGTTTCAAACACTTGTTTTGCTGCTGCATCTTATTGGCTTGTTTTTGTCAGTTTGTCATAAGCTTCAAGGAGACTACGTTTTTCATTGAGAGACAATGACTTTCTTTTTCCCGTAATGATTTCAATGTGCACGCAGCACCAGCCTCAGGTAACCAGCCGGAAGCAGACCTGCAGGGGCACCACAGCAGCCTGCAGCGAGACAGTTGAAACAGAATCAACTTTTCAAGAAACGCAATCCATAACATCTTCGTTTGATAATGTTAAAAGTAAAGTTAGGTTTTGCTGAGGGCTTCCCGACTCATTCTAAAAAAGGCGAGAGAGAGAGAAGCAGTGGTTGAGCGAGCTAGAGAGTGGATGAGGAGAACCAGCAGTTGCAGTGAGAAAGCCAGTGAATGAGGGGAATAAAACGTTATTTTCTGATTGTTTCACAGCGGTTACAAATAAACATGCCCACACCCCGCACCTCCACACTATCTGCTGAGGTGCGCCACAACACCTCCGCAGCCGCAGAGTACATATCATACATGTATCATGGAGTAAGATAAAAAAAATAGAATTACTATAGTTTAAAATTTTTTTCCATATGTTGTCATGTATGAAAAGACCCAAAATGAACATTGTAAGTGGACTACTTGCTTACCATAAGTGAATTATTTAAACAGCATTTGTATAGGAATGATTATGTCCCAAGCTTTTTGATCCATATAAGTGGTTGATCACTGTAACCGTGATCACTACAAGCATTTTCCACTGTACATTGTTTATTTCATTCACAGTGGTCTTTACAACTGTACAACTTAAATACATAAGATGAATGAAATGTAATGGAATAACAAGGTGCCTGCAGGTCCTTAAATTCAATTATATAAATATTAGGACTACTAGGATGTATGTGCATTTTGGTTCAGCTGAGCAGGGAGCCCCTGGTGGTGCTGCTGGACCTGGATGGGCTGCCACAATAATAACATTAAAATTTCTGGCTCCATTTCTACTAGCTGTGTCCCGATTGTCAACTGCAGCTGATTGCTAGGTGACAGGAGCGGCGCTTCGTGACACAATGGTGAGGGCAGGAACAGCTAGTGATGCATATAGGAAATCCTCCGTAGACCAGACCATCTCATTTAACAATGCTCAGCTTGGCCTTCGCAGTCTGTGAAGGACACACCTTTGTAGACAGCATCTTTCAAAGGATGTGGCCCCTGAATTGAGACACAGCTTATATGTGTGTTAACCCTTTGATAGACCCCACCTCTCACCCAATGCATGCTGGGATCACCTCCTGCCTCCTGCCTCCTGCGAACTTACCCAGGATAAATGGTTTAGAACAGTGCTTCCCGACCTTCGGGGTTAAGAGTCCTTGAGTGGTCATAAGATGAATTTGAGGGATCATAAAATGATTAAAGGGAGAAGAAAGAAAACTATGTACCCCTGGCACACAAAAATATTTTTCCCTGTTTTTCCTCAGTTTTAATCATTTTATGACCCAAAGACACATAAAAAATGGTAGTTCTTAGAGAAAGGTCAGGGAGGCAGTGGGACACAGTGAGGAGGGCCATAACAGCAGAGCAGGTAGAGACATAGACATAGCTGGACGATGCATCATAGGAACTACTTTATTTTAGGTAAACTGATTCCCAAAGGCTATAACCTGTAGTGGGGATCTCAAGACTGGAATACTGCTGTCATGATGATATATCAACTTATATGACAAGGGCCTTGATATGGGTCCTGCTTTATTGCCTGATCTTGACTCCCTGTGTCAAAATCTAGTTTTAAAAATGTTATTATTTTAGTTTATTTTAGTTCCTTATATTAATGTGTTTTATCACACAGGAAACCCGGTGCCAGGTGGCATCCCAGTATAGAAAAACTGGACACCTTGCACAGGGACTTGGAAGTTGGGGGGTTAATTTGACCATGTAAGTAGACGTGCTTCAGTTCAGTTTAAGGGGTCACAAGCCAAAGAGGTTGGGAAGCACTGGTTTGTATAACAGATCGATGGCTGGGTGTATTAGATTAATACAGAATACAATTAGTTGTCTAAATTGCATTCTAGGATTAATTGACTTAATGCTTCTTAAACATGAATATCCTGGTGTCCTTATGGTATCATAACATTTTCCACTCCATTAAATGTGTTGTATTTGTGCCCTTTCACAGTGTGTTTGAAATGGATAGAGAGCTCACATGGCCTCTACTAAATATCCCCTTGTGTCCCTGTGTGTGTGTGTGTGTGTGTGTGTGTGTGTGTGTGTGTGTGTGTGTACATGCACTTAAATACACCCCTACCCCCTCTACCCCCAGAGGACGGCTCTCCTTACATTGACTCTCATTATCTAAGGCAATTAGCACCAATAGCACCTCTGGCTTGCTCAGGCTCAACTGCTGCCATTTACCAACTGCCACACACTAGGCTAATGAATTATATAGCACGGTGTAATGTCAAAATATCCTTATGTGCATAATATGGAGCGGGTGGTGGTGAGAGGTGAGCTGATACAGAGGCAATAATGAATATGATATCATGCAATATTGAAGAGCATGTTGAATGAGGCAGCGGGTGATGGTGGTCTAACCTACATACAACATCAAAGGCTCCAGGGAAATTTTACCAGAGGAGCAAGGTACTTTGTGTGTGTATTATATGCTGGCATGTGTAGAGCAGTCATTATCAGCATTAAAGTCACCAAAAGATTTTATTTATTAATTTTAAAGGGGAACTCCTCTCATTTTACACACAGTCTTTTTTTTCTTCATAGACCTTGGTTTGGTCCACTGTTAGGAAATAAATATTCAGTGGGTGCTTTATTTTCTCAACCTGCAATATGCTAAGCACTTGCTCGGGTCATATTAGTGAACACATGGGTTCACTTGGTTCCATTTATCCAACCCGAGTCCAAATTAGTGGGGTCCAAATTAAATTCAGTCTAATTGAGTCGAGACTCACTATCAGCTCTGATCATGGCAAACATGTTAGCCATCATGTTTTCAGCCACCTGATGAATGTAAATCCAATATTCACTCTCCTTAAGCTCTGTTTTGGTCTCCGCCAAACTGCTTGAAAAGCAGCAGCAGTTGATTAGAGAGCTGAAACTGAATGAAAACAATAAAGTTGCACTCCTGCATAATGGGTTAACCAAAAAAGGCAAGTAGAGTTGAGTCGATTTGAGCTGGCACCATGTATTTGAAAAGGGGTTTAAGTCTCTGTGGGTTTGTCATTACAAGCAGTCACACTGTCATGCCTTACTGGGACACTTGAATAGAACTGAGCCATTGTTAATTTTCTTAGTTCCACCTGTGCTTTTCCTGCTATGACAATGTCTGCTGTGAAAAAGAACTATCACTGAGAGAAAGTTCATGTTGTTCTTAAATTGAATTTAAATCATATCCTGAAAACCTGAAATGTCCACTGTGGCTGCACTTCAAGTTGTTCTCTTGTCTCTCCACCAACACAATAGCAATTTAGACTGAGATTAATTGAAGGACAAGTGGAAAGTGACTTACTTTAACTCTTTTCCAAAAAATATCTATGGCCAGAAATCCCCTCATAGCCATTTTTGGCTAAATAAAAATTTCATTCAAAACAGCCTTGACAGTTGTTTTACATGTTTTACAATGGAAGACTTGGCATAGTTTTGTCCATTAGACAGCTGTATAATCCTTGTGTCCCTTATCTTACATTTGCTGGCCTGATATGTTTACAAGATTTACAAGAGTTAAGAGACCTGAAGCTTCCAGATTTAGAATTAGTTGATGTATGAAGTAAGCTGCTGTTCAAACATCACCTAGTGGTTGAAAATCCTTGCGGTACACTTATAGTCTTTTAGGCACATTCTGAGTGACTAGTTGTTAATAATAAAATTAAGAAATGAAGACTGTTCCAAAGGGGCAGAGAAACATCGAGAATGACAACCCCAAGAGAGAAAGAGGACAAACAACTACAAGAGACAGATGGGGAAGGGAGGAAATCAAGGTCAGACATGAAATATAAAATATGAATGAGTGAAAAACAGACAAAGTAAGCAAGACAATGAGAGAGAGGAGAGAAAGGGGAAGATGTCTGCAATGTTGTCTGTAGGGCTGGAGGGGATGTGCAGCATCTGCAACTGGAGCAGAGAAAAGAGATTTGTCCTCAGCTGCACCATCGCCTTTATGAGCCCACAGTTACTGAATGGGACTGCAAGCCCTGGATAAGTTCCTAACTCCATCTTTGTGTGTGTGTGATGCATATGTGTCTGTACTTTGTGTCGTACCAGCTTTTGACTGTTTCGCATAAAACAACTGCTTTTGGATTTTGGATCTTGGATTACCTGATTGATTACCTTGGATTTGACCAACACCTTGACTGAGACAGTGACTTAAGACCATGGACTTGAAAGACCAAGGACGGTAAGCTGGCAAGTTAGCTAAGCCTAGCTAGCTTAGCCTAGCCATATACCAGACCGAAGTGACCGTCAAACTTCATCTGTGTGAAGCAGGACCTATTACTGTCTGCATTGGAACATATTCCTTCCTCTCGGCTGGATTGATACCAATACCTTCAACTCGGTCCTTGAACAAAAGAGGCCAGTGAGCCCGCTAACTAGCCTGGACTAGTTAGCCCAGCCTGGCTGTATACCGGCTTGACCATGTTGCTGCTGGTAACCAAGCAACGGTTGAAACTTTATTTTGGACTTGCTGCAGACACTGCTTGGTCTTCCACACATGTATTGCACAGGGCAAACAGGATGGAACCAAAGAGGATAAGCACAATTACAGAAGACGAAGTTCAAGACATAAAGAATTCTCTAAACTTTATGTCAGAAGAGACTGCAAATATCTCCAAACAACAGAAACTGATAATGGACTTGATGGGAAAAATGAAGGAACTGAAAAGAGAAAATGTTGAAAAGGATTTTAAAAAATAACCATATTGGAGGGCCGTGTGGCAGACCTGGAACAATACTCCAGGATGAACGACTTAACTGTCAGCGGCTTGGAAACCAGGCCCCGGTCATACGCCAGGGCTGTGGCGGCGGATGGAGAGCCTGATCCCTCGAACAGCAGGTGATTGCCTTCCTCGACAGCAAGGGGATAAAAGTGGGCAGTAAAGATATTGAGGCATTTATCTCCAACTGGAGATATTGATCAACAACAAGAACTGATATCTGAATATGAAACACTTGGACTGAAAACCTTTGAATTCACTGAACATAAAGGACATGATATGGAAAATGAGATTGATCCTGAGAACAATTTCTACATCAACACACAGAGCCATTGCGAATACTATCCTGAAGAACAGTTTAACAAATTTAAAAAAGAATGGAGTAATATCATTTATACATTTCAATAGCAGGGCGGTGAATTCAAACCTTTCTAAGATCAAACATTAGTTAACACAACTGAACAAGCAATTAACTGCAATAGAAATCTCTGAGGCTTGGCTTAACGAAGAACAAACTGCCATGGTTGACATAAAAGGATATGAGATGTATTTTATAAATAGAAATCAAAAAAAGGGTGGAGGAGTTGCCTTTTACATCAACAAAAACTACAAAAGTAAATCTATGAAAAGCATGTCACATTTAGTAGACAATATCATGGAATGCACCACGGTGGAAACAGAAATAGTGAAATCAAAAAACATACTAATAAGTTGTGTATACAGAACTCCAATCGAACACAATACCACTACAGAATTCATCAATTCAATGTACAGTATGAGCCTATACCCCCAACCAGATTACACACCCAACCAGAATAACAACACACAGTGTGACACTAATTGATAATATATTTACTAATGTAATTGATAGGAAAGTAATAAGTGGACTAATCATAAATGACACAAGTGACCATCTGCCAGTGTCTGCGGTCATTCAGAGCTATACAGGGACAAACAAAGACATTGCAACTTACAAAATAATTAGACAAAAAACAAAAGGGGCATTTAATTCCTTTGAAAAAGATCTGATGATACAAGACTGGAACAAAGTCTATGTGGAAGATGTAGATGAAGCATATGACACATATGTATTGTCCATAACAACTGTCCTCTAGTAAAGAAAGTAGTAAAACAGAAAGCTGCTGAAAAGCCATGGCTAACTAAGGGGATATTAAACGCATGTAAAAAGAAAAATTTATTATATAAAGACTTTTTAAAGAAGAGAACAAAGAAGTGGAACACAAATATAATAAAATGAAATGAAATACTTTGCACAAGGCAATAGAGCACATTACATTTCTTTGCAGCATGATATTAGTTGGAAGGCTATGTGAAGCTGTGTGCTGTTGTCACAGTGTCACAGTGCCACATCTATCATTATACCATTACATTATCACACCAATTTTTAGATCTCAGCATATTTACCCAAAACAAATAAGGTGGCAAGACTAGCTGTAAGATCATTACAGGCTTTTGAACTAAGAAATAATGATTTTACTGATAGTTTGGCATGGGGATAGCTCTGAACACTAAAATACCCATGAGCCCCAGCCACTGTTGCTATGGAAAAGAAACAAGTTAAATTCAAAACACTGTGTAGTTGTGGTTTGGAACAAAACACAGCACCATAGTTGCCTTATCCATCCAAAATGGACACAAAATGTGAAAGTGAATTGATTTAAACTACTGAATGTTTTATCAGGTTCCTACAAAGCATAGCTTCCACTCGCTGTTAGCAGCCACGTAACAGAATTACAAGCTCTGTGTTTTCATGTTTCTTACCAAAATGCTCCACAGGAGTTGCAGTTGTATTCTCTCCACTAATATATTAACAATAGATCAAATGAGAATGTATAATGTGAAAGAAAGCATTGACGAACCTCCAGAGAATCACCTTATTTTTAAGCTCTTTAGCCTCTTTTAGCTCATTGTTTTGGCTCTCCGGCCCACAAACTCCACTCTCATCAGCCTGATTTCCAGCAGCAGCAGGCAACAGCTTTCAGTAAAAAAGGTCTGATAAACCCACTGTACACTACAGCAGGTAAAGAGCCAGATATTTTTCTAAGGAGTTGGTGGAGACCAAACCAGAGTTAAGAGGAGACAGTCAGATGTTCTGTTTTACAGCTTGTTTCTGTGCCCCCAAGTGCCCCCCCCCCCCCCCCCCCTCCCAAAAAAACCCCCCAAAACAAAATAAACACAAAAACAAAAGCAAAAACAATTAATGCAATTTTTAAGTTTTTATGTACAAAGGCTTGTACCTTCATTGTTTAAAATCAAAGAATCACATATTGTTGTTATATTTTTAGTAGTAATGATTCAGTCAATTACCTCAGAAAGTATTATCTATGTACTAACTGAATGTGACTTGTACTTCCAGCATTGGTGGAATGCAACTAAGTACATTCACTCAAGTACTGTAGTGAATGTACTTCAAGTACTGTAGTACTTGAGGTACTACAGTAGTTGAGTAAAAAGGACAATATTTTCCTCAGAAATGTAATGGATCAGAAGTACAAAGTAGCATAAAATGGAAACACAACTACATTTATTTGCTACTTATTAGGTTATTAGTCTATCAGATTAAGCCTTTACATAAAAGAATATATTTTAACAGTTGTTTAAATTGTTTGCTCTTTCCTTTTTTTAAATGCACTTTGAGCTTTATTAGAGTGTGAAAGGTGCTATATACATAAAGTGTAAGATTATTATTATAATAGTACTTTTACTTTTCATACTTTAAGTACAAATTGCTCATTTTACTTCTGTACTTTTACTTAACATTTTGAATTCAGGACATTTATTTGTATTGGAGTACTTTTAGAATTTTACTTAAAGGGGACATAATATCACAGTCTGGGATGTTCATGTTAAAAGTGGCTGACGTGCGAATAACGAGGTAAACGTAAGTAACCCCTATGGGCAAAAACCACCAGCTTCAGACTGCTCTGGACACTAAGTTCCCAACGTTTTTTTCTACTTTCAGCCCGAGCTGATGCCAGCTCGTGACGGATTACTTTATATGGTCATCTGCTCCTTCTTACTGATCCGCTGAACAAATAGCTCCAAATATGTCCATATGTTGTTGTTTTGACCAGTTTTTAGCACTGTGAGGAACACATTTCACTTCCTGTAAATTCTTCACAATAAAAGTCTCCATTATTTAGTCATTTGAAGGCTTTTAATTTGAAGCAGTAAAGCAGGAAATGTTGGGTTTGTATCAGCGATAAACTTAATAAACACAACGATAAACACAACTCTGATATGTAAAGCTGGCCAGTCAGAACAGAGTGGGCTTATCGTGAGGGGGGCCTTAAAGAAACAGGAGCTCAAATGGACTGTAAAGAGACATATGGTATACTGAGGTATACCCTGTGATACGATAAATAAGGAGTTTTTTGAACTGTGAATCATGCAAAGCTACTCTAGTGGAGTCCAGAAATAAAATTTAGAGCTGGAAACGAGCATAATAGGTCCTCATTAAGTAAAGTATCTGAATACTTCCTCCACCCCTCACTTCCAGAACCTTGAAACCCAAAAAAACTCTTCACTGTAAATGTAGTCTTAAGCCCATCCACTCTGCTAGGAATAAAATTCCAAGCAACACATCCTAACGCTTCTGTGAAAATGTTAGTGTTCTAATATTTAATTGTAAGACATTAAATATCTGAGCAAAAATATTTAGTACTGGTTGTTCAGTCAAGAAGAATCCAACTCCTACATCGTCCCTATAACAATAAAGTCCAATACACTGACATACGCCCCACAAAGCATCCATTCTGTGAAACACATTAGCCTGCATCTGCTCTTCCAGATAACCTCATGCTTTATGTATGTGTATTGTCCTGTGTGTTGTTCTGTGGTCACTAAATGCCCTTTATGTGTTATCACTTGCAGCTCCTCCAGATCAACAGATGGCTGACATGCTGCATTAATATCTATGTTTCAGCATGTAGAAACAGAGCAGGATAAGATGGCTTAAAGCGGTCTTCACTGGTGGAAAAATTGCTTGAATGTAATATATAATATATACTTCATGTTTTTATAATGGAGCTCTCTACATTAACTGATCTCATCTCTCTGTAATGCACATTTTAATAGAACCAGCAGATCTAAAGAAACATATCAGCAACAAGCAGCTGATGCATAATTGTGATTGTTGTAATCTATTACAATTCAAATAGGAAAGATTTTTCTCTGGGAATCATTGATCTTTTTCTCGTAATGACAATATTTTTGTCTCTCTAAGTAAATTATGGCAACTGATGACATTTGCATGCATTTTATATTGTGTCACATCATTGGCTCCCAGTTTCAGTGCCTTGGCAAAAAAGTGTGGATCAGATCAACACAGATTTGGTCAGGATTAAAATAAATGCTTTATCACATAGAGGAGCAATACTATAACCTTCTCCCTTAGCTTTCATCATAAAAACACTCACTCAAATTTCTTTTGTGTTTCTTGCAAACAACACCACGAGTCATATCTGGATGCACAAAAAAGAAAACAGACAGAAATGTCACTCCAGGTATAGCTCATATTGTTTTAATTTCCCTAACCACCATAGCTTCCATTGCTCTCTCTCACTGATGAAAACTACATCAAAAAAAAGATCTTAAACAGTTGTGAGAGAAAAATTTTCAAACTGAAAAATTTTCACTTGTTTTGCACCCTGATCTCATCTACAGGTGCAAAACAAGTGAAGCAAACATGAGAAAATATTGGAGTTACATTGCTGTTATTAATCTGAAAAGAAAACAGGAGACAGTCACAGATTGAAAACATGAGTGAAGATGAATAAAAATGAATGATAATGAAGGAAATTAGAGTGAAACTTGAGAGCAGCTGCCAAGTGGAGCTATAAATGAGTTTGCCGCCTCTACAGGAGTGTGCGTCTGGGCCCATGCCAGGAAAGCCTCCCCACCACTCAAATGAATAAATCCATGCCTTAATGCTGCCCTGCTCACTCAGGTTACATCTGACTGCTGGAGCTAACTAAGAACTAATCTATGTTCTCCCCTGGGCCACTGAACTGCACCAAAGCTAATTAAAGAATGCATAAAGGGCAAAACAAGAATTACTTGATCACATGAAAAAACACAAAATAAAAGATGTAAATTTCTTCAGCTGGTGGATTTCAATAGTCAATATTTCTCCAAAAAAAGATGAATGAGAACACAGAACAAAATGCTCTCATAGGATTTGCTGCCCCACATACAGAAATACCTCTGTGATGGAAACAGGCTCTCTTTCACACAACAGGGATGATTGAGGAAAAAGGTGCGTCAGTTGGAGTCAGCCTCTGCCCTGTTGTACTGATGATGATTGATCATTTTGCAAGAACCACCAAACATGGCATAAGATGGAGTGTGTTAAATGGGTGTGTTGGATATATGTTGCAGTGAGAAGACTACTGTATGCCATGTGAGTGTAGTGGCAGACTTGAGGTGACTGCCTGAACTAGCTTGTAGGCTTTACTTTAAATTGGGGACCACTTACTTGACAGTTCCAATGATCAGCACATGGATCGAGTAATTCATACTGGTTTAGGTTTTGAATTCATATCAAAGTCACATATCTACTGTCACACAATCCTGTGGTTGGTGCAGTTTGTGTTTGTGCCACAAACAAACGACCTCACAGTTTCTTTGGAAGCAGATCCACCTCTTCATGCAGTCTTGAAGTGGTTGTTTGGTCTGCAACAGAGCTTGATTGACATTTTTCACACCAAAAGGGCAAGCACACCTAAGTTAGTTTGAACTGTACCAAACAAATTAGAGGTGAAAGCAAACTAAAAGCCTATTCATACTCTGCATACAGACAGCACTTTCAGGGCTAAGACAGACATGAATCTCTCCCAGTTAAATCATTAGTACAAAAGATGAACAACTGTGTTCCAAAACATCTGGTTCTCTGATAAAAGTCTAAGCTCCAAGTCTGTGTAGGTAAGGGGAGAAGTCAACTTGGACTATTAGGGCTCCCATTAGGGGAAGGGTAGACAGACAGAAGCAACCTTTAGGAGTTGTTAGAAGGTCTATTGTTTCACATTTGTTGGAGCTAGGCTAGCAGTTTTCCTCTGCTTCCAGTGTTTGTGCTAAGCTGGGCTTAACGCTTCGCAGGTCTATCTCTGTATTGGAAACATGATATTAATCTTCTTATCTGACTCCGGCATGTCAAACTTAAAACATTGGACTGTTTCCATAAATTTGACAGTTTTCATGCCAGTAAATCACATTATCCCAACATGTAGTTTGTAAGTTTTTCCTGTTTAATATAAAACAGTTTGATCCTGCTCAAAATGCCTTATTCAGATCAGTTCAGATTGGATACACAGTGGACACAATGCTTTATCACTTTATATTTATCACTAAATATTGAATGAAATTTGTCATAGACCTGCAACTACCAGCCTGCACCCCCATCTACATTTCTGTTACTTCCATTTTTTTTACATTCCTTCCCTCTCTTCATTGGCTGTTACCATCTATTTATCATACAGCTTTGCACTTCACTGGACTGAGTTGTTTGCAACATTAACCCAGTGGTCACCTATTAGTCAGTCTGCTCTGATGCTAGTAGAGGTGAAGTGTTATTGGCTGAAAGCAGTAGCGAGTATTAAATGCCTCATTGGCTTTTCAACAACCTATGACGTGTGTACACGGGCTTCATTAGCCTCTACCTGGGATTTTCATCAGGCCCATTGGACCAGTCAAGTGTAGAGCTTCTCATTGGGGCAGACCAGATTTAAAATTGGTTCCTTTCTGCCATTGATTCAGATAAACTCTAGACATGACCCAATCCAAGAGTACTTCACTCTGTTAGGAAGACTTTTTGAAATCTGGTCAAAACATAATGGTACAATTCCAGTTTTCATCCATCTACAATAAGTCCTCACCCAGCAGGCCAGCTGAATTCCATAGGTAGGGCCTTCAAAGGATTGGCAGAGTGACCCATCAGTTCTTAACTGTGTGCCATCAATGGCCAGGAGACTCTACAGCGGCTGATTTCACAAATTAGCACAACTTTTATCAGACAGATGGGGATTATTTTGTGAAATGAGCTGCTGTTGTGTTTGAATGGAGTAAACATCAGCTAAAGCCAATGTCACACTGCCAAACTGTTCACTGGCAGTTGAATTGAGGACTCATTATCCTGCTCTGTTGTTTGAAAGCTGTTCATGCTAGGTTATAGGGTAAAGATGAGGTATGTATTCATGAAGATGAGGGATCAAACTCTACCCTATTCTTTCTAGTAAACAGAATGATGGTTTACTGAGTGATTGGAATCTCTCTTTCTTGACTTCAGTTGTTCAGTTTTTCAAAACTAGCTCAGAAGGCTCTTCCATTATCACTTTAACTAACACTAACAAAGTTTTAGGTCGGTGGGTCAGTTAGACAGCCTATCACTTTGGTCCAGGCTGAAGAATCTATTAGATTGGATGAATTGCCTTGAACTTTTTCATTTATCCAATACTTTGTAGAGGTATTGAATCTGTTATCTGCTGATTGGTTTTGTTCACTTTAATTCAAAGATTTGGAGTCACTGACATGTACGTTTATTTTTTTTTCTAAGAAAGCGATCACATCACAGTCTATAGCCTGTTGTGTATGTTACATTAATGGTATGGAGCCATCTCTGCCTGTCTTCAGTTTCGTAGTAGTAAGTTCAATCTGTTACATTCGGTTTAGTACGAAACTAGGCCTATAGAAGCACTGTTTTCACATCATGATTGTTTCTGTGAGAGGATTGTAAAAGTGATGCAACAGCAGCAAAAGGAAGGAAATAATAAACCTAAAGGGATGAAATTCAAAGTCCTCAAAAAAGGCCTTAGAAGGTATGAAAAAGTCTTAAATTTCATTTGCAAGAGTCTGAAATGTTTTCTCTTGGCTGCTGTGGTAATGTTAGTTATAAAATGTTTTTGTATCCGATTGCAGGCTGTCAGGTGCTGTCACACATCTATGCCCTAGACTAAAAGTGGGATTATTGTGGTGTGTGCAGGAGGCTGTTCAATCCTTCCAGTCAGCGCCATCAAACCTATAGCAAGCACTGTCACTACAGTAACTAGGAAGCTCATTGTCCCAATATCAGCAAGTGAAGATTTTAGCAAAAACTAAAATGAAGTCATCATTTTTAATCTGTTAATCCATCCATCCATGTTATTTCGCATATCGGGGTCCCGGTTGCATTAATTGAATGAATTACTGAAGTACTGAAAAATGTGATATAATGATAAAGAATTCTAGGCCATATTGTCTGCATTGGTTTTCCATCATACTTTTATATTGTTAAACAGCATTCTATGTGAAATAAAAAATGTCTTCAAAAGTCTTATATTTGACTTCAGGAACCCTGCAGAAACCCTGTCATGACATTAGCCTGATATGTACAGAGTGTTAGTGTTATCCCCCCGGCTACATGGCAGGGGCATAATCTGCACACTGATCGGTTCTCTCCCATGGCTTCAACTCTCATTAGCAGAGATAACACCTTTTTAACAAACACAGGCTGAGAGCTCAGGGGCACAAAGACTTTAACTATGACCCAGATCTAACTCATAGTCAGACTTGCACAAAGCAGTCTGGTTCTTCATTATCTTAAGTAGGACTAATTTGCTATGAATTCTGGGTAAATGAAGACTCGTTTTACTAAAAAACATGGCTGACATTTCAAACTGCTCAACTCCCTTCATTCCAGCAGAAATCTTTGCCTTCTGGAAGAATCCAACAGTGAGAACATTTTACTGGGAAAATTAACAACTGAGTCTTCTCACTGCAGTGTATTTCCAACAGGTTACGGTGGCCTCTAAAACTCTTTCCCTTCTCATTGCTGAGAGGCTAAGCTTTTAGGCTTAAAATAAGTCAGTCTTTATTTTTGTGAAACTGTGTAACTTGCATTAGACTAATCTAAGAGCAAAATGAAGTCTGACCTGACACTACAGACCCTCTAAAGTGTCTTTGTGAAATCCCCCATGTGATTGTGTAGGATCTTTCTTTAATCTGTTCCTCTTGTAGATTCAACCATTAGATTCGCTATGAGATAATCAGAGCCAGCTAGCCACCACAAGTCACCTGGCATGGACAAGATATTATAACCATTTACATCATAGTTTAGGGGACTCATGACTCAGAATGGCGATCAGTTCAAGCTATCATCTACATTACTTTTTGACTGACTGTAACCTTTTAGAGCATGTTGTAACTGCAGATATTGTACACATTGCGCAGCCTAATTGTACCATTTATAACAAGTAAATGCAGCCTACACATAGCATTTAGTACAAATTTACACATGTTCACTGAAAAACAGCACAGATGCAATGATTGATGTCAGAATGTTAATTAATATTACATCATTCAACTGAATATTGCAATTATTGGCCCTACATAGCTGGCAAGATATGTATCATCCTGCAATGATGTGCATCTTAAGCTATGTGGGTACACCACTCGCCTCTTTCCAGCAGTATCAATGTGCATCAACTCCCTGGAAAAACTACAATTTTATCACAATCCCTGCTGGTATTTGCATGTCCTGGCTACTGTACCTTTCTTGTATCTGTATGCGTCCAATGTGCACTACAGGCGTTAAATGACGTGATGCTACACACTAGAGGGGTTCATTACTTGAATGAACAAATCTTTATCAACAAATATTTAAAGTGAATTGAATACTGAATCATCATTGTCAGTGAGTGAATCAGTAGCTTTTAGCAGTACAGCTCTTCACTGGTGGGCCATATGAATAGTGATGTGTTCACTTACTGTTGTATGTACTGAAGTGCATTTGAATGGTAATGTGACCGCTTAGGTTAGAGGAAGTGAACATACAAAGCCAGTGACTATGATCTTTGAAGTGAACGAAGTGATTCGAATCAGCAAAATTATTTGTGACTTTTACCTCTACTAGGCACAGTGGCTAATGCGTGCTGCTCTTCACAGTGCTGGCATGGCTCTGAGAGGAGCTAAATGAGCCATTTGTTGTTCATTCTGTCCAACGTTTTTACATTGTGGGGTATAATGAACATTTCAGCCTCTAGAGGCTGCTAACTGGGCTTCATGCTACTAGTCTTGTTTACCTCAATTAGTCTCATTTCTTTCTCTTTGCCATCTGTCTTTCTCTGTCTCAGTTTGCACTCTTTTCTCTTTTCATGCCATCTCTCTGTCACACACACATATACATGAGAGCATGCTCAGGTGTGAAAAATGCACATTTGTCAATACATACACACACACACACACACACACACACAAACAAGGCCAGTGTTATAGCTGGTGGCTGCAAATGAGTTTGAAACAATGTGCTTTCTTCATAATTGCATATTAATTGTTTTAATATTCCATGGGAAGTGAATGCGACATCGCCATCACTCAGTGTTGATGAATGATGTATGATTTGTGACATCACAACTAGTTTGGAAGTGATGTGGAAACTTGAAGCCTCCAGTTCACATACAGTGAGAATGGGCTTTACAGTGAAGTAGACATCTTGTGTCCAGCAGTTCAACTTTTGAAATGAAAACAAATTTACATATTCATAGATTCTGGATTTTTCATGAGAAAGAAAGGGGAGATGGCATTTCAATGATTTTTAATTAGATGGTTGAACTTTTTTCTTTGGAAAAACCAGCAACAAGCAGTCTTTTTCTATGTCTTAAAACTTATGTGAGGAGATCTTTAAATATCCCAAGCAAAGACCAATGACAGCCAGCCACTGGTGCATTTGTCCAATCAGGTGTAGGAAGTGTTACTTAAAAGGACTGAAATTGACCTTTTGAGTCTTGTCAGATCACAATAAGAGAAGCAAAATTGTAAGCTGTCTTAATCAGGTAAGGACACACCTGCAATAAATCTCTGCCATCAACTGTTGCTTTATAGGTTAAAAGACAATTCCAATGTATTACAAATTTTAGTAGTGCTGGTGTAACAGAGTTTATGTATGTTGTATGTGATTCCACTTACCATAAGTGTATTAATTCATTATCCCATCCAATCCATAGTTCCATACATTCATATATCCATGTAAGTTATTGGATCATGGGCACCCTCTGTCATTACTTAAAAGCGGCATGTTAACAGTGAAACTTTGCCAGTTCATGACAGAAATCCCAGAGGTAGGCTGCTTAGTTCAGCACTGCACATAAATATTGTGTATTAATATCAATATGTCTTCTGTATGAATATGGTTGTGGTGTGACTTATTGAAATGCTATTGAGAAGCTTTATGAGCGAGTGTAACACATTTTTGTGTGCTAAATTTATCATGTAACAAGGAAAAGTGCCCTTGGTAAACTAGCCAGCTAGCAGTTGTGTTAGAATGACTTGTTGTTTTGTAAATAGAAGCCAGCCTCCATTATCCATCCACATAATTCAACACAACCAGAGTCAAGGCAAGTGGTTGCTTAACTAGCCAGTTACAGTGGAGTAACTGAGCTCAGTTACACTGGCAATCATTTATGTCAATAATAGTAAGATTGTACTCACCAGTCACTAGTCTGATGACCAGACAAGTTGTAAATAACCCCCGGGTTAGCCAAACATACCGTTTTCTAAAGAGACAACTACTGTACTTACTGGGGCATCATTGCAGGTGTCTTCACTTCCAGTGTCTGACTGCAGGTGTTTATTGTCCCTTTGAGTTATGGGTCCTTACAGGTGCACTAGTCTGAATTGTGCTTGGTCCAAATTATATTTAATTTGATCAGGTCTAGTAGAGTCCAATGTAAGGTGGTTGGGAAATATTGTTTTGTCTGGCCAAAAACCAAAGATATTCCATTTACTGTCATGTATGACAAAGAAAATCATCAAATCTTCTTGTTTGAGAAACTTAAACCTGGAAATCTTTTGGCACATTTCCTAAAAAAAAATGATTAAAATGATTATTTGATTATCTAAATAGTTCTACAATACAGATGTTAATATATGTATGTGGATATACTATATATATATGTATGCTGCACCTACAGTATACAGTGTGTTTAAAGGATGTAGTAATAGCAACAACAATTGTTCATACAGTGTGTCCTTGAAACTGAAACTCCAGTCAAGGCTCAGTGATGCTGAAGACTCAAACTCACCAACAGTACATGTTTCTGGACAATTTCCATAATGGCAAACTTCAGAGAACTCTGATGTTGAGGGCTCAGATGACTGTCTTACACAGATCTTGTCATACCCCTGCACCTGTCAGACAGGATTATCTGTGAACTCATAATCAGTCTTCCACTACTTTTAATACATGTAGTAGGTCTTCACACACAGCTGGTGTGCATGGCAACCAAGGCTGCTGGAGAGAGAGAGAAAGAGAGAAATTGTATGTGTGTGTGTGTGTGTGTGTGAGAGAGAGAGAGAGAGAGAGAGAGAGACAAAGAACAGAGGTAGAGGTAGAGTGAGGTTAGGTGGAGAAGGTTAGGAGAAGGTAGGTTAGAAGACTCAATACAGGGAGAGGTGGAAAATGAGAAAGAGGGCAGAAAAGGAAAAAAACACAGGATAGCACCATCTCAGCCGAGAGACGTCCACACAGACAGAGGAGAGAGAGAAAGAGAGGGAGGAAGTAGAGAGAGCTTGCCGGTATATTACTCCCTGCTCTCTGCCTCTCTGGTATCAGTTGCTTTATCGACTCAGCAGCAAGCAGCATGGAGCGGGAGCCTCAGAGAATCAGTATGTAATGCTTTACTCCTCTTTTACTACTACTAGCCTTTGTTTGCTGCTGCTGGCTTTTATTCCACATCAAACATATCATGTTTATTTAACTGGTTGAATTGCTGAGATTGTGTGTTTTATTAAAAGTTGGATAATCAGAGTGTTCCACCTTTGATATGTTAGATATGATAGATTATTATAACAGATGCTTGTGTAGTGGAAGTCTTTAACCTGAGCTAATTCTGATTAGGCATTGTAATTATATTGGGTTCACTAATGTTCATGTTCATTCATGTTCATGTTAATATTGTCACGTGAGAGTTCCAGCATCTCATGGTCTAAATGATTCCACTTTAATAATCATAGAAAATCTGATGCTTTTTGGACTGAAAATTGGCTAAATCGAATGAAACGTGTGAAGGTGTTTTTGCACTGTTGCATTTGCCCTCCATGAATGGCAATATTTATCTGAATACAGAGATGGAGACAAGTCACCTTTAGGCAAGTCATTTGTGTAAATTTTTACAAAATGAGAGAAAGAAAATAACTGTTTTTATAAAATTATGATAAAGCAGGATAAAAAGTGTTATCACGAGCTACTAATACAGCAAAAATATAAGCCTTTGCTAAAGAAGAAGAAGAAGAAGGCTCAGCACATGTAGGTCCAATGTAAGCATTTAATATAAAGATTTTCATCACTGGACCTTCATAAGGGCAAATGCATGACACAAGAAAACTATAACATGCAAATACATGTGTAAAATGCAGTTAATCACCTTTGTAGTTCCCAAAAACAAGGAAACAATAGAATATAAATTATAAATATGAGAAGAGAAAGGAAGGACACATTGCATAGACCTCAGAGAAACAGTCAGAGAATACAGTGCATACAACACTCTAAGGTCTTGATGTACTCCATCTGTAGCTTCCTATCAAAACCCACATTTACAGGGTGTAAGGAGCCAATGTAAAGCTCGCTGTGACATGTTCTTTTTCAATGTCCTCTCCTCTTGGTATAGGTATAATAGTACGCTATAATAGAGAGCTGGCATATTCTATTTTAAGCTGCGTGTGGTTTGAAGCACACACACCACGCCTCCCTATGTGCTACATAGTGCATAGTGTTTACTTTGCACCTTTTTAGCCATATTAGTGGTGTGACTGTTGGGATGACATTGTTGGTCAGTCAGCCTGTGTTAATTCAACACATACATTCAATTTACCAACTCCACTGATGTTAAGCTAGCTGTAAGCTTCCACTTGTTTCTATGCATTTATGAAGCAGATTCATAAAGATTCATACATTTTTTGCAAAACATTTTCAACTCATGCAGATACAACTTAGCTTACATTTGCGCCAAATTTGCTCAAATTTGCGCCCACCTGCAGCTTCTCATTTTGTTAGTCAATTTTATTTTGAACATGTAAAAATAAAAAACAGATAAAAACAAAACAAGAATAACGTAAAATGAAATAAACAATAAATCTATACAACAATTCAATAAACAAGTTCTCACAAACAAATTAAATATTATGTTTGAAAAGGAGTAGGAAGAAGTATACATTTATATATTCCCTTTTCTTAACTACTCATCCATAAACTCACATATACAATTTATACTAACTATCTCAATTCTATGTACAACCCAAACATCCACCCAGTGTCAATAAAAAAAAACAGCTAACAGAACCCTTCCTCATCCATGTACCTCTTAAAAATATTTTTTTGTATATTTTTTCTTGAAATGATTTATGTTTGTTTTAGTTCCACATCCAGACCATTCCACAAATTCGCCCCACAGATTGAAATACACACACTCTTCATAGTGGTGCAAACACAGAGTTTCTTTAAATTAAACTTTCCTCTAAATTATAACCCCCCTCTCTGTTGAAGAACATTTATTGTATATTACCTGGTAGATTAGTAGATTATTTCTTGCTTTATACATTATTAGTGCTGTGTTCAATTCTACCAGATCCATGAACTTCAAGGTATATCACTTTAAAAACAGTGTGTTGGTGTGTTTGCTATATCCTATATTGTTTACTATCCTTATGACTCTTTTTTGTAGTATGCATAATGGCTGTAGGGTACTTTTGTAGGTATTACCCCATACCTCCACACAGTAACGGCAGAACAAGTGAACAATATAAAGTGTGCAACACTTTGTAATCCAGAATGTGCCTTGTTTATCCTAGTATTGCAATGCTCCTTGCCAGCTTCCCTCACAGACATCTTATATGAGGTTTCCAGCAGATTTTATGGTCTAATATCACACCCAGAAATTAATTTTGATATACTCTTTCTATATAGACATTGTCTATTATCACTTGTACTTAAGTGTTTATTTTACAATTTACAAAAATTCTATCTTTGTTTCTTTGTTTTGTTCAGATTTAATGACAATTTATGTCAAACCACTGTTTTAATTTTATAATTTCTGTTGTTCTGTCCCCAGAACAAAAAATATTTGTGTTGTTCACAAATAAAACAAATTTCAATATTTTTGATACTCTACATATGTCATTTATGTACAAAATGAACAATTTCGGGCCTAATACTGACCCCCGAGGTACTCCACAAATAATATCCATGCATGTTGATTTATGCTCATCTATCTTTACAAATTGTTGTCTGTTTCTTAAGTAGCTTCTGAATCCATACTGACTGTCAGTCAGCAATTTGTACTTCTCAATGAATTTGTCTAGTCTTTCAGTAAAGAGTTTTTCTAATATCTTGGAGAATTGGGAAAGTAAAGAAACAGGCCTTTAATTTTTAAAGTGGTGTCTATCCCCAGTTTTATATAATGTATTACTTTTGCAAATTTAATTTTGCAGTTACAGATGTGAGTTAATGGTTTTACAATTCCTTCGATGACTTTCTTGACTACTGTCATATCAATTTTATTCCAGTCAGTAGAATTTTTGTTCTTACATTTGCTTACAATGTCCATGATTTCCTTTTCTTTTACTGCTCTTCTCTTTCACTGCCAGTTTTGTTCCCGCACTTACAAATAATTTATTAAAACATCATCCATATTATTTATGGTCTTATCATTATCAATAAAATACTGAGGGTAACTTGAGTTTCCAGATCCATTTCTAATAATGCTGTTTAACACATTCCATATACCTTTGATGTTGTTTTTGTTATTCTCTAATATTTTATTATAGTATTCCTTCTTACATATCCTCATAATATTAGTACATTTATTTTTATATTTTTATATATATTTTTCCACCTCTATAGATCTATACTTTATGAATTTTCTGTATAGTGTGTTTTTCTTTTTGCAGGCATTCTGTAGTCTCTTTGTGATCCATATCTGCATATTTTTGTTTTATCGTTTTATTAGACAGTTTTCATCATACAATAATTTGAGTATTTTTTAGGAATGTTTAATATGCTTTGTTGATATCTTCTTTTTCTTATACCATTTTACAATTTTGTGTTAGTAATTAATTTTTGTATTGTATTGTAATGTATTCATGGATTCCTCTGTTCTCACTCTTTCATATTTAAAGTTACTGGCTTCCTTGCTTTGATAAACTCTTCAGTCATTTTGTGCTTATGTGGATTTAATAGATCTATATTGAAATCCCCACATATGAACATAATTTTTTGATTTGTTTTTGCAAACATTTTTTTCCATCCAATCCTTAAATATTTCAATATTAGATCTAGTTGCTCTATATATACAGCTCACATTACATTTTTTTTCCATACAGATTTCTATTGTAATACATTCTAGCAGGTCATCAACAGCTGTTGTCATGCAATCCACCACCTTATAATTAAAGACAATAAAACTATGTACAAACACCCCCCCCCCCCCCTTTTTCTTTCTGTTCATATAAGTCAGTTCATATCCATTCCTTCTCAGGGCTGATCCAGGTCTCTGATATAGCTATTATATTGAATGGTTTCTTGAACTGACTTAAATATTCTTTGATGCTTTGGAAGTTGGCATATAGGCTTCTGCTGTTAAAGTGGATAATTGATATTTTATGATCTGACTTAACTATCATATAAAACTCCATATCTTGTGATTTATGTTCTGTATATACAAAAGTTTCCAATCCCATTTCTGTAATCCTTGATTTCTGCTGTTCATTCCTATCTCCAAATGGTGATGTCCGCTTTTCAAATGTTTGTTCAAGTAGGCCTGTGATCCCTTCAGCTTTTTCCTTGCCATAACAGTGCAGTTTTATACTTTCTGTTTGCAAACCTTATTATTATGGCTGGTTTATCAGTCTTGTTTCTCCGAGGGAAAGGGTGACATGCCTCAGTGTTGTTACTATCCACTTCAATTCCCTTTAGACTGAAGGTAAACAGTCACCTGTTGCTCCGCAGAGTTTGAGTCCGGCTCGCTGTATTTCCCATTGTTCAACATTGTCACCGCCCGGGCATATGATCAGGGTTTAGTCTCCAGTCCGTTGACTATGATGTTGTTCATCCGCATTGTACTGCGCCAATCGGCCACTCCAAATGACTGTACTGTAGCATTTTAAATCCTTAAATAAACTATTGTTATGTAGAAAGTCACACAACTGATTGGTGACTGCTTTCTCAAGAATCTTAGAGAGAATGCAAAGGTTAGATATAGGTCTATAGATGGCTAAAATGCCTGAATCAAGAGTAGGCTTTTTAAGAAGAGGTTTACTAAAGACAGATTGATCATATCTAGTAAAGAAATGCTAACTAAGGGTAAGACTTCCTTATGCAGCCTAGTTGGGATTGGGTGTAAGAGACAGGTTGATGGTTTAGATGAAGAAATTGCTGAAGTTAGTTCAGGAAGGTCAATGGTGTAAAACAGTCTAAATATATATCAGGTTTTACAGCTGTTTCTAAGGTTCCTGAGTTTTGGGATAAATCGGTGCCTGTTGAGGGCAGGAGGTGATGAACTGTGTCTCGAATAGTCACTACTGAGAGCTATAGGAATACATGGATCAATAGAGTTATGACTCTTTGTCAGCCTGGCCAAAGTGCTGAAAAGGAACCGAGGGCTGTTTTTATTCTCCTCTATTAATGATGAGTAATAGGCAGCTCTGTCATTACAGAGGGCCTTCCTATATGTTTTAAGACTATCTTGCCAGACTAAGCAAGATTCTTCCAGTTTGGTGGAACTCATATCCTTTCAAATTTTCATGATGTTTGCATTAATTTGGGGTTTGGGAGTTATACCATGGAGCTAACTCTTTTGTTTTATTATCTTCTTTTTTAAAGGAGTGATGGAGTCGAGTGTCATTCGCTATGAGTCTGCGGCACTATCAATCAAGATTATCAATATGGGAGGGACTAAAGTAAGCATTAGAGACCTCTTGTATTGAGACATGGCATTGAATTCAGTACTGATGGAATTGCTTCCTTAAATTTAGCTACAGCACTATCAGATAGACATCTAGTAAAGACATTTTTGTCAAGTGGCATGTAGTCTAGTAACAGGAATTCATAAGTTAATAAGTAACGGTCTGATAAAATATGGTTTTGTGGAAAAACTATTAAATATTCGATTTCGATGCCATTAGTCAGAACAAGATCGAGGGTGTGGTTAAGACAGTGAGTGTGTTTATTTACACTCTGAGAGAAGCCACTTGAGTCTAATAATGAGATAAATGCAGTGCGAAGACTATCATATGACGTCCACATAAATATTAAAGTCACCTACTATAATTAATTTATCTGTACTAAGGACTAAGTTTGATAAAACTCTGAGTATTCAGATAAAAAGTATGGGCCAGGAGGGCGGTACACTATAACAAATAGAATTGGCTGTAAAGTTTTCCAGGTTGGGTGTGAAAGACTAAGAACAAGCCTTTTTAATGAGTTATAATTAAATTTAGCTTGATAATTAGGCTTGAGTTAAAAATGGCTGCAACTCCACCTCCTCAGCCAGTGTCTCGAGGAATGTGAGTATTAATATGACTGGGGGGAGTGGATTCATTTAGGCTAACATATTCTTCATGACACAGCCAGGTTTCAGTAAGACAAAATAAATCAATATGATAATCTGAGATTAGATCATTTACTAATACGGCTTTAGATGACAGAGATCTAATGTTTAAGAGTCCACAGTTAATTCTCCTATTTTGTTGTAATAATGCAGTGGTGATGTTAATTTTTATTAGATTTTTATGAATGAATCCTCCTCTGTTTACTTTAGGTTTAATTGATTTAAGTGGTCGGGGGACAGACACAGTTTCTATGTGTTTTTGGGTGGGTAACTGCTCTAATGGAAGTACAGAGAAGCGTGTAGGACTGCAGCTCTGCCTCCTGGTCTCAACTCTGGCTTGTCGTGGTTTTGGTCTACTGATAAACTCTGCCATATTTCTAGATATGAGAGCAGCTCCATCCAAAGTTGGATGTATGCCGTCTTTCCTAATCAGACCAGGTCTTCCCCAGAAAGTCTGCTAGTTGTATATGAAGCCCATGTCGTTTGCTGGACACCACCTCGACAGCCAGCGGTTGAATGATGACATGCGATGTCATCACTGGTCAGATTAGGCAGGGGCCCAGAGAAAACTATGGAGTCCGACATTGTCTTTGCATATGTACACACCAACTCAACATTAATTTTAGTGACCTCCGATTGGCATAATCAAGAGTCATTCCCACCGACATGAAAACAATCGTAATATATTTACGCTTATCCTTAGCCAGCAGTTTTAAATTTGATTCTATGTCGCCCCCTCTAGCCCCAGGAATGCATTTGACTATGGCCGCCAGTGTCGCTAACTTCCGTTTCTCACTATGGAGCTGCCAATAACCAAAGTTGGTTTCTCAGCGTGTGTCACTGAGTGGGGAGAACCTTTTAGAAACGTGAACTGGTTGGTGGTGAACCGTGGGCTTCTGCTTAGGGCTATGCTTCATTCAGACCCAGCCACCCTGGCTTCCCAGCTGCTCAGGATCTACCAGGGGAGTAGGAACTACGTTAGGTCAGCCTGCACCGGCTACTGGGGGCTGGCTAACTATGCCACTCATGCCACAAGAACGTTTTTTTTCCCGTCTACAGCTGGCGTCATCAACAAGTCTTGGGACCCCCACTGACATGGACTCTATCCCCCCCATGGACATTACACGTTATATTAGCGTAAAAATCCCATAATCTTATATTTGCACATCTCTTATCTGGAGGCCGTTTTGGAAAAGGTCTGTTTTAGTCTGGATTGAAGCTGAAACAGAGAAAAAAAGATGCATTTATGAATTTAGCCAGGTTAGTGTGGATAGATAGATGTGGACCCCACATCAGAGGCAGGTCTGAGTCTTTATGTTTGAACAGTGGGTTGTCACAGCTAACATGTTAGCAAATAGTTGTCTATTTACACATCCAGCAGACACAGAGCAACATTAGCATTCATTTGTAGTTGTGTCCTTTTAGCTCTGCTTTGGTCTCCACCAACTCTTGAGAAAAATATCTGGCTCATTGGCTGCTAAATGATCCACTATGTTCACCAGCTAGTCTCTAACTTTGTTTGTCTGCTGTTACAAAATCACATTGTTATGATCAGTTACCCCAGCCCTAAAGACCACTAATCTTCACTAAGATACAAAATGACATTGCGTTTTTAAAAACATCAGTGCTCAATAACACTGAAAAATGTTTTATGTTTGTTTTAAAAGGGACTGTATGTGTTGGGAGAAAAGCATTGCTGCTGCAAATTCATTTTTATTGGTACGATACCCAAGGTGTTTCTAAAACAGAAAGGAAGAAGGGAACATGAATCAGGGCACATCATACAGAGCTCTGCCTCTAAAATGTTGAATTATTACTAGACACATTTTAGAAAGTAGACCCTTTTTCCATTCAAGTGGCTTTGATTGAGTTTTGGGTGTGGCAGTGTTTCTGCATGAAAGGCGAGGAGGCAGATGGTAGTATGGACACAGACGTGGAGAGTGGTAATGCATACAGGTGGGAGGTTGACTGTTTGGCTTGACCATAAAGCTTTATTTGATATGATATAAGAGAGCTTTAATATTAGATCAGAGTAAAGCTTTCAGATGAGATGATGGGAGGAACAGGGTGAGGGAAAAAAGGATAAAGGTTAGTACAGAGAGACTGAATGAGCAAAGGTAATTCCAGTAATGGACATGAAATGATAAGTGAGAAAATAAAAAAATTAATGGATTAATGAGGGAAATTGTTAGATTCATTTTAGACAAGATAGGGGAGAAGCAGTAGATAGATGGAAAGATAATGATGGGATATATAGTAACAATTGTATTAAAGATGCTCTCCACATCAGAGGCGCGGTCAGAGATTTATCACACTTCTGTGGGTTGGAAAAGAGCAGTGAAGCTAACTTTAGTGCAGAATTTGTGAAATGCAGACACACATAGATACAGCAGCCCGCCTGTCACTTTCCTCAGTGATAGCAGCACTAACAGCGGATGTGTAAAGGAAGAATCCTTTACACATCCACAAAAACCATACATTTCTTGTTTTCACATGCAGACAAACTGTAGAGAGAATACTGTAGCAGCTGCAGTCAATAGTTTCATATGTTTCATATATTTCTCTCACATCCCAAAGTGATCCATCAGGATTTCTAGCTCAGTTTAATCATTTGGGGCTCAAAAATCTCTACTGGATGATCTTGAAAAAAACTTGGCTGATCTCGTTGGACTGTTGATTTTTTGATTGGATTAATGAAAAATTCCCAGCATGTCTTTCTTCCTGTGAAATTCAGATCAAATAACATGGATTTCTGAGCACACTGTGTATAATTATGTAACCCACATTTCTTTACAAATCTGCAATCATAAAAAACCCCAAACAGAAGTAACTTAATCATACAAGAGCAGGTTAACATTAAAGGTATGCTGTAAACAAACTGCAGTAGTGTGTATTGTGACGGCCCCTGCCTAACCTACCTCAAGTGTGTTGACGCTCGTGTTGTAATGGGTTATCGTTATATTCTTGTGTCCATAAAGGTATCTGGGAGAATGTGGGTGTGGCAGCCAGCGGAATTCAGAGCACCTGGGCCCAATGCTCCCATAGGATAAAAGGCCAACTCCTAGCATTGTTCGAGGTCTCTCTCACCTTGACTTATGCCAGCCAGCAGCTGCAGGCTTTTGTTTTTTGTTTGTTTCTAGTTTTGTTTTTACTTCACAACACCTTATACTTCATGGTTCATGCATTCACACTCACATTACTGATGTTACTGACTGACACACTCCATATTTGTAATTATTTCTTTAGTTGCTTTATTATAATAAATATCTTTAATTTACTGCCATCTGTTGTGTCCATTCCCACATTTGTCATGGCCTAGGAGCCGGGTTATGACAGTATGAAGTGTTATCCATCTGTGTCCAAAGACTGATATTAGAACTCTTTCACCAGTGGATGTTTGTTTGGTTACTTATTCAATAAGCCAATTTGCATCACAAGACATGTGTTCATGTTTGTAGATAAATAGGTGGTGGAGCTGTTGGTTGCTAGCTGTTATTAGCTAGTTGTAATAAAACGGTACGATTAATGCTTTATGCAAACACATATTTTAATACAGTGGTGGAAGAAGTACTCAGATCATTTACTTAAGTAAAAGTACCAATACACCAATGTAAAAACACTCCATTACAAGTCCTGTATGAAAAATCCTATTTAAGTAAAAGTACATAAGTATTATCAGCTTGATGTAGTTTAGGTTTTGCAGCAAAAGTAGTTGTTTGGTCCCCCTGACTGATATATTATTATATATGACATCATTAGATTATTAATAAATAAAGCATCAGTGTGTAAGCAGCATGTTACTGTTGTAGCTGCAGGAAGTGGAACTAGTTTGAACTACTTTATATACAGGTAGTTAGTTTAGTCCAGAGGTTCCCAACCTGCCCCTGCCAGTCACCAGAAGACGAGCTCCACCATTTGTATTGCTAGATATCATCTATCTGTGATGTTTAGTTCTTGCTTTACCCCATTTACGCCATATACTAGGCATAACCAAACTTTACATCAAATTACCTTGAAAGCTTATTTAGGGACATTCTGTTGGCAAACAATAAAGTGGACAGAAATTATAACCTCTGGGGCGGCTGTGGCTCAGGATGTAGAGTGGGTCGTCCACTAATCAGAAGATGGGCGGTTTAATCCCTGGCTCCTCTAGTCTGCATGTCGAAGTGTCCTTGGTAGTGTAAAAGTGCTTTGAGTGGTCGGAAGACTAGAAATGCAGTCCATTTAGTCCATTTATCTTCGATCAGATGTTATATTAATATTATTATAGTCATGCATATTTCTGTGGAAGCTGATAAGGGCTTCCTATTGACAGTCACTGTTGCATTGAGCAGTCCTTCAATGGATCAATCAGGCTGACATACCTGTCAGCTGGGTCACACTGTCTCAGCTGAAGCCCCACACTGGCTCAATGTATCGACTAAACCACAGCTGATTAGATTTAGGCAATACAGCTGTAAGATCCTGGCAAGCTGCAGAATAGCAGTGTTAGAAACACTGCATGACATTCTCACACATGCCTGGTACACAAAAATGTGACATCAATAACAAATATACTGTATATACAATAGGAACTTGTATTTAGTATTATTAAACTTATTGATATTACAGTAGTGATTAATCATTATAATTATACTTTTAGATAGAAGTGATTTCCACAAATTCATGCTTTTATGCCCTAACCAGTAAAGTTTAAATAAGAAAATAATGTTTCTTTGCACTGGAATAACAGTATGTTTTAAATCTCTTATTGGATGTGACAATTTGATTTTTTAGTGGTTTCAAAAATGTAGCATTTACCACAAAACCTCTCAGTCCCCGAAGAGTCCTTGTAAGACAGACCAAAAAAGTATTCCAAAAGTGACCGGCTGTGATGACACTGTTGTTTTAGGGCCTGTTTTTATTCCAGTACAGATCAATCTCAGCAACCTTGTGTTTGAAGATTTTCGGGTTACAGGAAGGTTGTTTTCCCTGACTGTGACTGTAAGTAGACTGTTAGCTGTGACATCATCTGTCACTATAAGCAGGATGGGTCAGTACAACCAGAGTGATGCAGTTTAATTTTGGTTTAAGAAAGTAACTTGTGCCTCTGTTCCCACGGACCACATCACATTGTTTGCCATCAACACCAGCAGCTCTAATGTGATCAAGACAGTACTGTCAGGTGGATTTTATTCTACACAAGTTTAAAGGATAATTTTTACCTCTTTCTGTCATCTGGCCTCCAGTGCTTTTAGGATGAATGAGGGCCAGTCCTGTCAGTTAACTAAATCGCTAGAACCATCTGGAGGCGAAAGGACAAGTGTGTGTATCTGCACACTATCATTAGAGGGATGTGGTGCAGACTTTCAAAGCACAGTCACACACACTACTATTGTTCAACAGTGAGATGTCACTTGAGGGCTTATAGGATTAAGTGTGTATTGTTACTACATTCAATTATTGTGCTGGCTCTAGGAAAAAATGCAAAATTTGGGCTGTAGGACACCTTGCGGCCTTTTCTTTAATTCATGGATAAAACAACCCTTCCTTAATCTCAAATTGAGGAGGTGAGAGTTAGTGCCTCACCCCTGGACCCCAAACTGACCTCTTTGCCAAGTGGGGATCTGACAACATAAACACTGTGACAAAATGGAGATTGAACAAACCTCCTGAGAGGCCATTTCTGACCAATAACTAAATTATGGCCTGAACTAAAAGCATAAATGACCTTTGGGGTCATTTGAACCAGGAGAAAGGACCAATAACTCAACACCCATGCACAGAGAACTCCCTTTTCTTATCTTCCCCAGACGAGAGTCATAAACTCCTGGAGGGCATTCATAGAGTCTCCCTGCAAATCTGAGCCAAATCTGAATTTCATGTAAATGAAATGTCTAATCATTATGTAAACCATGTAATGTTGGTTGTCATGTTTGAAATACATGAGGAATTGTATAACTTTGATTGCT
Organism: Scomberomorus guttatus; assembly: GCA_038419695.1. Classification (NCBI taxonomy): domain Eukaryota; kingdom Metazoa; phylum Chordata; class Actinopteri; order Scombriformes; family Scombridae; genus Scomberomorus; species Scomberomorus guttatus. Next base: position 1,792,404 of record CM076449.1, read on the forward strand.
GTGTGGTCATCTATTGAGGAGATATTAATTTTTACTACATGTGACAAAACTTCCCCTTATTGATAGGTTAGAACTTCATATTGAATTTCCTTATGTTAAAGAGTTCATGAATGTTTATATGGTAACTATGCAGTGTTTAACTTTTGATCTATTAACTTCATAGACAGTCATGTTTTAATAGTTAAATTAGATAAGTAGTTGTAGTGAACTTTCTGAAGTAATGGAAATGTAAAAATATAATATATGAAGAATTTCAGGGTGAATGTTTTCTTTATTATGAAATAATAGTCTCATTGAATGTTTTATATTATAAAGTAAGAGTTATGTTGAATTTATATTTGAATATGTTTCTGACAGTTTAATCTAATCACATAAGTGTTGCTTTAACTGTATTTTACTACTAGAAGTGTAGATGGTTTGGGAAAGTTGAATCAATGAAAGTTGGATGTCTAGACATCATGAGAAGTGTTAATATGAATGTTAATGTTTGATATGCTGATAGAAGGATTGGCTTATTATGAAATGGATGTATAATGCCGAATGGTTTTAAAATATATGGTACAAGCGATATGAAGTATTCAGACATATTGGCTCTGAAGTGTGAATTTGCATTTAAAACTCAAAAGTTAAACCTGCAGTGCGGAACTTTCACATATAAAGGAACATCCGTTACATTCAAGCCCTTGCCACATGAGTTCACACAATGCTGACTAAGCCTATCACTGCCAGAAAAAACCTTTCTGTGTTTCACAGTACATGGAGTTTTTAAATCTCATGTAGGGCATGACATTTGCGCACTGGCCGTTTGTCCGTTAATCATGCAGCTCTTCTAGACTTTCCAAATGTTATAAGACCTAATGGATCAAATTCTGATAGTGAAACAAGTCAGTCTGCGGGGGTTGTGTGACACTCAAAACAATTTATCCACCATTTTACAGCCGCAACAATAGGTTACGGCCAGTGGTGTACTGTGGCGGGCCGGTTGACCATCAAAAAATATGTTTTTGGGCCGGTGGATCGTCAAAACATATAAATTTTTACCGGCCCTCTCTGTGTGCCTGTCATTCGGGGTGTGCATGAGAACGTGCTGAATGCCTGTGTCAGGATATCACAGCTTGACTCTCACTGCCAGAAGGGGGAGACAAAAGTCCTGCACTCCAGCCTTAATTCTCCAGTGTAGAAAAATAATTTATCATCACAACCACACAAGTCACAACCAACCACACCTTAAAGTCCCCAGAACAAAGAAATTGAATATTCATCAGTAATTCGGTGTGAAAATGTTTAAAACATGCCCAAAACTCTGCCTAAAATTATAAAAACGACCTCAGAGGAATCTCCCTCTGAGCTGGTCTCCAGAAATTCATGAGCAAAGACATAATTTTGTATCAAGACATTTCTCTTCTTTGACCAAGTATATACATATTTTAATCTTTTATTTAAACAAATTCAGTTTGTTTTTGTTTTATTTGTAACATTAAGTCTCGTGTTTCCATGTATAGTATTTCATTTTTGAAGTTTACACCGCTACTGAATAAAAATTGAGTGTTGTCAGGAAAGTTTATTCGGCACTCAACTAAGATTACAAGAAGACAGTCAAAGCCTGAATCCTCAACTCAAACATCGCTTTGAAAAAGATCAGTACTGCAAACTGGGAGTTTAGCCGACCAAAAGACCAGAGCAGCCTGAACACGGCTCAACTTCTGTTCACCAGTGCTTCAACACCGCTGCCTCCACAAGACTTGCCCACAGCCCATGGCTTGATCCAGGCTGTGCAACCACCAAACAGTGCTGGTGACTCTACACCCTTGCTAACTACAGTCTAATTCCAGCTTAACCCAAAACAGCACCAAACCTGCTGAGACGATTTCTCTGCAGCAACAAAACTTGTCAACATTGAGGCATAACATGACTTTGTGATCAAGAGTTGATGTCGAATAACGTTAAAATTAAAAAGATTTATTTAGAGAAGTTGAATTAGCTTTCCTTTAGCATTCCCCATTGCAATATGTTAGCCTTGAGTTACACACTTCAAGCCACCATTTCTAAACAATTTGCTTTATTATTTTATTTTTAATATTAGACCTTATAGGCCTTATTATTCTTTTTATTTGTTATCTCACGCTTTATGTGTGTATCCTCAAGGCATTTAGCTATCATTAAATATCTTCATTTATCCTAAGAAGTTGTTGTTGTTTTCTTTGAGCACAGTAAACAAAGGTCATTGCTCAAACTTATGGTTTTGAGACTGATTAATTGACCAAACTGAGAATTAAATTCAAGCTTTAATGTTTTGTTCAGACATTAAAGGTTACTTGTAGGAGGTGGTGCCCAGATGAGGTTTTATATTAATAAAAATATTAATATTCCTACAGGGGTCTGGCCATTTTGGGACCTAAGTGTAGGCTCACAGGTCAAAGAAGTAGAAAAACTCTGCGCTCAGTTTGTGTGGATAATTGTACTAATCATGTTAACCACTGTCTTACACTGTAATTGTTAATGTTACTGGCTTCATCTACCTGTTTGTGATTACTTTGAGGCTTTCAAACATAGGTCTCTGTTACGTAAATGTTTTTTGAAGAATAACTCCACACAAACTCTTGTATGGAGAATAGAGATAGAAAAAACCTCTATGGGTTGAAAGGTATAAGTCTGCTGACCTTCTGACCACAACCATGAACATAGTAATATGCTACATCACAGCTGGGTACATCTAGAAATGCTGAGTGGTATCATGGTAATAGCAAAATGGAAGATGGAATGCCACCTTCAGCTAATTCTCTCTAAGACTGAACCCCTGATGATTCCAGCCAGTCATTCTGTTCAGCACATTTGTATCATGCTCAGCTCATCCTCACTCCTCCTTACTATCAGAAAGAAAAGGTTTTATTTGACTGAGTATGCTGCTCAACTCCTTGTACAGACAGTAGTCATCTCCTGCCTTGACTACTGTAACGCCCTTCTGGCAGGGCTGCCAGCATGCACAATAAAACCGCTGAAAATAGTCTGTCATGAAAATTTGCCTGTAAGCACTCAGGAATGAAAAACATTTGACATTTTGAAGAATAAAATATATTGTACAATATGGAGATATTACATTCCAACACAAGGTTAGAAGTAAATGACTCAAAAAACAACAGGTGCAGTTGCTTTTTGTAGTTTCCAGCAGAACTCCCCCATTCAGGTAGGAATAGTCCTACCGTCACTGCGGAAGGAGGCAGGAAATCACAATCCAAACTCTTCTCCTGAATACTCCCCCAGTGGTGGAAAGAGTTACGAAACTTGATTCAGTCAACAGAATCTCTGTCTTCAAAATCACTTCAAGACCTACCTCTTCCCAGAATACTTACTCACCATATATGGTCTTTCTCTATTTCTCAAGCCCTGTCTAGTTCTTTGTCAGTTGCTTGGCCCTTTGTGTTACTTCGCGCCCCTGCAGCCTTGTGTCTCTTCTGTCAGGTGGAACTGAGTGCTGAGGAACTTTCTTGAAGGCTTCACTGTTCACTCTGTCACAGTCTGGCTATATGTCCCTCTATCAGTCCACCAGATGCCCTCAGACTTTTTTCCTGTTTGTTTAACTGGACTGAGTGGAAGGACAGATCTGTTGTAGATTATATTAAAGGACCATTTGAGATAATATTGTTCATTGTATTTAACCTTTGTCCTGACATTTAAGTTGGTATACATGTGCTCCATTTAAATAGCTACAGAGCCAGGTGTAATCGGTGATGCTTTTGCCTTCTCCTAGTTAAGAAGTTGGGTTCCTACATGATGTAAACTATTTGACAGTTGCAGGTTACTACAACTGTCAGTAGAGGTGGGGAAAAAATCGATTTTCTAAATGTTAATTAATAACATACAGGCAGGAGACTGTAAGATGCTTTCTAATGCAGTTAACTTTTTAAAATAAGAAGGCATTGGACTGTTTATTTTATCTTCCAGTTATGTATCTGGACTAAGAACTAGAGATTCCCATCCCTAGCTTACAGCCTGGCTAAACTATATCACTGTAAGCACCATTATGTCTCATTATCTTTTCTGGGGTTTTGGTTTTCTGTTTGCTCTGTGTTTTTTCCTCCTGTGTCTCCCTCCACACCTGCCCTGCATCAGCTTCATTATCTTTGCCCTGTTCCCAGAGTTTTCCCCAGCCAATCAGCTCCTTGCCAGTCCTATGTCAAGTCACCTGTTCCCTATTCCTTCATTAGTTCTGTCTGTATTTTAGTCCTGGTTTTCAGTGCAGTCTCTGGTTTTGTTCTGTATGGTTCAGATTGTTCAGTTAGTTCTGCTCTGCTCTGCGTTCAGTTTTGATCTGCCAGCTTTGTTTTTGCCTTCACAAGCCTTTAATAAAGGAGTTTTTCTTCAGCCTCACTCAGCCTTAAGTCTCCTGCTTTTGTGTCCATCTCCTGCTACTCCCTGACCTTCTCCTTTATCTATTGCAGCTTAGATTGAACATTTTACATTGCTTTGGACAAAAGCCTCTGCCAAATGAATAAATGTCAATATTTTTTTCATGGTGGTGCACTTCCATAGTAATACCATGGTACTGTACCATCATGGTTGTAACCAAATCACCATGCCAATTTTTAATGATGTTACCCTGGTAGCTTTTTTGAAGGAGGGTGTGGAAAGAGCATGTCCCGGAAACAGCCACAATGGTCGCATGATATTTAGCATCATGCAAAACGATGGCCCCCCAAAAAAACCTTCCAAACATCAGCATTGTCATTGTTAGCATGTAGGCATGCAGATGTGTGTGTGTGAGGCCCTCCTCTGCAAGCTTCTGTGTTAAAGTTTACATGTTTCTTTACAGAAGCATAATTCCCATGTTAGTCTTACTACCAGGATTGTCTCATGCTATCACAATAATCTGATAGATTCAACATTCAAATTCAACACATAGGAGCTTCCTGTTGAATTCCACCATAGAGCTTCCTTCTTGTGCCTTGATTTTTGTGAGATTTTATAGCGTTACAGCAATAGAGAACAATCTAATGTTTCTTTAGCTGCTGTCTGACAGTATATTAAGTTGAAAATGCGTCATCACGGCCTGCTCATTTTCCATCTGTTAATAAAATGTGAGATAGCACTGGAGTAAAACAGACCTGTACTTTGTGTTACAATGGGGAAGAACACTAATCGATGCCTTTCTTTCACCTTCTGCTGAGTGTTGTATTTTTGTGACTGAATTTGGTTTGATTTGGCACAGTGTAACGTGTCTCTCTTTTGGCAGCAGTGTGTTTCCACAGCTTTCACAGTGACTGTGGAGAGAAGTTAGTAAATGGAGATGTAGCGAAAGTTCAGTCAGGAAGACTCTTTTGCATGCTCAGGTCTGTAGTTTTATCTCTCAAACCACGTCATTCCCATCCTTCACGCATGCTCACTCATAATTTCCTTGCTGTCATTGCCCAGGCATCAATTGAGACATCAGCTGTTCACATCAGCTGGTCACATTTAACCAATAGCATGGTGACACACCTTCACTGTCAGCCTATCATCTTGCAACTCTCTTTTTCTCCCTCTTTGCCTTAGTGCTTTCACACTGCCGTTATGCGCGCCCCACCACCTCCCCATCACAGCCCAGTTTTGCAGATTCATCAGTGCATCACTTCATCAACTTCATCAGCCTTATTAGTTTCAGCAGAAGTCATCAGCCACCACCAGCAGTGTCTGGACTCCATGTGGGGATTTATCTTGCTGCTGCTCAGGACTGATGTCCCTTGATTAAAAATCTCCCTGTAGAGTCTAAGCGCCAAAGACTTGACAAGACGTAATCATCAGTATCATCTGTATAATAAACAAATCTTGTCTCTCCTGATTGAAATATAGATGGTGGTTCTGTATGCTTACTTCTTCCACTAAAGTTGAGGATCTGACTGCCGATGGCAGCTCTGTTGACACACCAACAAAATCCTTGACAGGTGGCATGCTGCACAACGGTTCCTACAACAGACTTCCTTACAGCCTTTTCAGCCTCCAAGACAAGCTGTTCAAGCAGCAAAATCTTTAAATGAGACATAAATACTGACAGAGGCAGATGAAGATGAAGGGTTATGCAATATTGTGATGGATGGGAAACAAATGCCACCGTCTTCTAACAGCTATCAGCCTCATGGGAGGGAGCTGCCACATGGTTTAAAAGCTGTGTGTTTCCTATCAGTTTGTGACTGGAGGGATGGCTGCAGGGGTGTTTGTGAAGGCACAGCCTGTGTGTGCCTGGTGGATAGAGGCAGATTTAGTGAGATTCATTTATACCTCAGTTTGGAGAAAGCATGCGGAAGAAAGACTAGCTCCATCAGTTTCCCTTTGCTCCCTGCAGAGAGTTTGAGAGCTTACTGTGATGCTTTAGAAGCTCAGAAGAGTGTTGCTGCCCAAAAACCAAGGGTCATTTTCCTTCCTTCTCATGCATAAGACAGTGGAGGAAATGGAACTGGCCAATAGATGCTAAGCCTCTCCACTTTCTTTTGACTTTGTTGCTTTCTCAGCTGCAAGATTCTAGAGAAGTGAAAAAGAAGATGCTCCTGTTCCATCAGAAAGAATGCATCAGGGAATCGTGGGAGCCACACTTTACACACAGATCAGAGGAATTATTGACTTTAAAACCTCGAAGGCTTATCATTTTTCAAATATTTTTTAAAGCCTAGAAAAGCTATTTTTATATGTGTGGTGTCATCCCAATATAAACTCCTCATGCTTCAGTCATCCATGCTACAGGCAGCAAACACATATACAGTGTGATTACTTCTTTCTCTGCTTTAGTGATAAAACTATTGAAATGTTTATCTGTGATCTGCTGAAATGTAGTGTAACAGTGGCACAAGTAGAGAAGAGTCAAAGTCAAGACTTAGAACTGACTTAGTAATGTCATTGACACAGCAATATCTCTATTTTGCTAACATTAGCTAACACTGGTCCTACTGGTCATAGCAGACCAACGTGTCATCACTCTATGTCAGTAGCTATGGACTCATATCAGTGGGAGCGTACTATAAGACTGATATGATTTGATATTGTCTGAAGACCTAATGGTTCTCCTCCGGGATCGGCCTCCTGCTGTTACCAGTAATGATAAATAAAAGCAGAGCAATCACAGTGAACTGAACATCTCCCAATTCCCACCATGGGAGTCTCTGTTGTACTCGATGTGTCAGGGAAAGAGACAATATGTGGGAGACAGAGAGAAAAACAAAAACAGTGAAACCCAAGGGGCAGCAATGCAGTCAGTGATAGAACAGGTACACAGCAGGGGGGGAACTGGGGTTACAGGCAAAAGCTCAGTGACATTAATTCCCAATACTGTATATCACGGCTTATTTCAACATAGTAACAGTATACAGGACATGTCATAACACACTCTGCTGGCCAATCAGTGTCACATTCAGTATGTCACCTCATTTTGATCCATAATGCACCTGTGTGGCACACCAAATGTAAAAACGCAATGGTGCATTATTCTCACAATTTTCATCAAAATCCAATGTAGAGGTGTCTACAGTATTTCTACTAAATGAAGGGACAGGAAATCACTTATTGGCTTAATTTGCTAACAGAACATTTTACTTTTGAAAAATTAACAGCAATGTAGAGCTGCAGCAACCGTTGATTAATGGATTAGGTGACAACTATTAAATTAACTAACCCACTATTTTGATAATTATCGATTAATCATTTTGAGTCATTTTTTTAAGAAAAACATCCAAATTTTCTGATTCCAGCTTCTCAAATGTGAATATTTTCTGGTTTCTTTAGTCTTCTATGACAGTAAACTGGGTTAAACTAAATATCTTTGGGTCGTGGACTGTTGTGGACAATATAAGACATTTGAAGACATCACTTTGGGCTTTGGGAAACTGATAATTTGTCACTATTTTCTGACATTTTATGGCCCAAACAACTAATCAATTAATTGAGAAAGTAATTGACAGATTAATTGATTATGGCAATAATCGTTGCCCTATAGCAATGATATGTGATAAATGTAATGTATACCTAGTTTCTAGATTCCTGGATAGCATTCTTAAAACATCTGCAGTTGCTTCTTGTTCCCATGGTACATTCCAGATCCATAATGTCAGCTCTATAACACACTAGCTATAAATCTTTGTATAGCATAATGTGGCACAATCTCTATTGCACATTACCATTATTCAATTAATTACAGTTACAATCTGGGCATCCCAATTGTTTGGACCAAGCTGAAGGGAGTCTATTTCAGTCTGGGTCAGTTTGGGTCAGTTGGTGATGACTGTCACATACAGTCTGTGGTGTTGAACATTCTAATCATTTGTCTTTTGTTTCAGTTGCTGCTGGTCATTCTTGTCAGAAACATTATATACATGTATGATTTTAGCCATGCTAGCAGCATGGCCCAGGAGAGCAGCGACTGTCTGTCGGTCGGTCCACAACTTTGGTCCAGACTGAAACTACTATTGGATGTATTGCAATGAAATTTGGTACAAACATTCATGATCCCCAGGGGATGAATTCTACTGAATTCTAATTGTAATAACTTTGGTGATCCCTTAACCTTTGATCTACCGCCATCCCAAGGTCAAAGTTTAAATTTGTGCAATACTTTGGTTTCTGACCAAATACCTGGAAAAACTAATAACATTTCCATCAGCCATTATGCCTGCTCAACATGCTAGCATTATCATTGTGAGCATGTTACTGTAGCATGCTGATGTGAGCATATAGCTCAAGTACAGCCCCACGGAGCCACTAGCATGGCTGTAGACTCTTAGTCTTGTTATGACTGGAATCAGGACCATCAATGTCACATAGTGGAAGAAATTTAAATAAACAGCAGCAGGAAAACATGAGTAGTGCTGTGTACAGTGAATAAAATAGATGTTATAATAAAGAACATGGTTTCAGGTGAAGTTCTCTCTCCTCGAGCTTTCTCTGTAGATTCATCATCTTGTTCAATTTAGCATTCTTTCTGTTTCTGTGTTCAATTTCAGTGCAGATTGCAGAGCAAAAATTAGCAAGGCAAACTGTTTTTGATGGATGTCTGTTTCATTCTTGGAACACAAACACAAGATTTTGTGCTCCCACTGCCTAGCAACACTACTCTAATCATAGTCTGTCATCCCAGCCCAGTATCCTATGAATTTCCATATTGGACAATTCCACACCTCGTGTTTACGTCCAGTGCCATCATTCATTACTAATGCAGGAAACAGTTTGCCTGTCATGTGGCCTGGTGGAAAGTAAGGGTGCAGAGGTCGGAGTGGTGTGAGGCACATCAGACTTTAATGCAGGAGACCAAAGTTTGTATCCCATTACAGAACTGAAATTAACATTTACCTTTTTATTAACTGTAATCTTGATCTTTCCCTGACCTCAACAAAGTGTTATGGTTGCCTAAACCTAACCGTAATGTAACCATGCTTTATCTGCCATGCACAGATATTGTAGAAAGAGAGAATTTGAAAAACATTGCTAATTAACATAAATCAGGGTTTCGTAGAATCGCCCAAACTAAAAAGAATCTTTGTATATTGGTGGAAGTAGTCATTATGTGTGAGGTGTTAAGCATTTGGAGTTTCAGTAATTGTAAGGTCTGTTCAGAGCTTCACTTGTACACTTTAGATTTGTAAAAGTAAAACATAAACTCTATGTCTGTCTGTCCCTTTCCAGAGTTGCTGTTTGATTCATTTGATGTTCTTTTTGTCTAAATGAAGGGCAGTAGTATAGAAGTAGTATTATATTCTGTATCACACATATAATATTATAAAACAAATAATTTAGTTGCCTCCCTGGATTAATCTTTGTAATTTAGAAAATGTTTAAAATGTAACACTGATACATGTAAATATGATTTCATTAAAGTCAAACAGGAAAGAAGGAACTGTCCTTTTTATTAGCAAATGCCTTTAAAGAAAAAAGTCAGCAGAAGAATCTGCCAGCGCAGTGGGATGATTTGGCTAAAAATATACTCTAATGAGCTTAATAAGTCTGGATACAAAAATAAAAATCCCTCGCCAAACCTGTTATCTTTTTTGCAGGGCTTTTTCTCTCTCATTCCTTAATTGCCAAGTTGTGATATGTGACCTGCAGTGTGTGCAATGATCCAAACATCACTGCAAACTGATGAGACAGAATTCATGGTGGGCTCAGTCCACACTCTATGCCACAGCCTTAATTGCCGGGGTCTTGGCAGGGCGGTGGGTCAGTGGAGTTTTATTAGCAAGCAGACAGCCCCCTCCACCGACATCACACCTCCTTCTCCACACCCCATCCCCTCCATCATCCTCCACCCTTCCCCACTGCCAGAGCAAATGCCTCACTAAGATCCCAAATGAATTCAGGAGATCTGATACTTAGAAAAGTCTGGCTCTCCCCAGGCGACGGGAGGTAAGACTTAATTGGGGAGTCTGTCTGTGAGTACAGTCCAGGACATTCAGCGTCCATTCACTGCCAACAAACCAAAAGTTCCTGCACATAACTGACCTCCACAAAGTTATATAAGAGCACCACTACATTATCTAACTACTTTACTCCTCTACAGCTGTGCACCATCACAGAAGAGCACTTCTTCAGAGCTCCACATCATCACACTACATGAAACATTACAGTCTAACCCAACAGTCTAAAATAGTTTGGCTGCAATGCTCATACCAACAACACAAAAGAGAAGAAAAACTCCAAGAACTAAGAATTTCACTGAAGTCCAATCATTAGTTTTTAGGAAATCCTTGCCAAGGATCACAGTGTTGGTCAAAAGAGAACTGACCTGGTGGATGCTAGATAAAAGGCAAGGGGGCAGGTCTGGAATAACTGTGGGCCCCTATTGGGCAATGCCACGCACACAAGTAAGCAAGTAACTAACATCACAAAGTGCTTTACAATAGACAAAGGAAAGACAAAAGGAAAACAGACACAATATAAAAAAAAATAAATAGAGAGATAAAATCGATAAATAGAACTACAGTCAAAGGCAAGTCTAAAAATGTGGGTACTGGGCTGATTTTTAAAGATGTCCACAATGTTTACAGATCTTCAGTCCAGAGACAGACAGATCTAAAGTTTAGGAGCCACAGCCTCAAAGGAACAGTCTCATTAGGGTCTGAACACAAAAATGCCAGGGGCCCAACAGTCCCTGGCAATGAAAGTGCAAGGAACCTATTGTTTTTGTAGAGATTATTATTATTATTATTATTATTATTATAGTACGCCATTACATTTTTGAGGGGCTTGGAATTCTTGAAAACTCATGAAAATTGGCACACACGTCAGAACTGGTGAAAATTGCAAAGTTCTCTAGTGAATGGGCTCAGGTGTGGCCAGCGGGCTCCATAGCACCCCCAAACACTTGGCCATGTTAGGATAAAGTTGCTTGGATGTTCATGAAATTCGGTGGGATCTTTGCTCTCATCATTCTCGACATAATAAATTTTTTCGAAATATTTTCACCCCACAGGAAGTCAGCCATTTTGGATTTCATGTGTCAATTCTCATTTTATGAACACATTTGAGGCCTTTAGGATCCACAAAACTCATAAAACTTTGCACCCTTGTTCAAAGTAGGTAGTATTACGATCACATATCGCAATTGGGCTTGGGCAGGTCATGTTGGCTCTATAGTGCCCCCTAATTAGCATTTTCGAGCTAGGGGTGCTCAAAAACTCTTGCACATGCATCAGAAGTGGCAAAACTTTGTATCTGATATGGGTCTTGGGCTTGGGTGTGGCAAAATGGCTTGAGTGTGCCCCCCAGAAACATAGTCATAGTCATAGTGCCACCTACTGACAACAGGAAGTCAGCCTTATGTGACAAACATCATCCAATTTACATGAAATTTACATGGTGTGGTCTACACATGATATACAGTAACATCACGTATAATTAGTGGGTGTTCTCTAGTGCCACATAGTGGAAAGAGGACGTGATAGTTATCTCCTTCATGCAATGTCCTATATTAATGAAAATGTATATCCATATCAGTTGCCCACTCACTTATGTAGTATTGCCTAGGGGCAACAGTAAGTGAAGCCTAAATAATGGATAGTTCATTAAATGTATACACAATTTCCAATATGCCATCTCCTGTGCCATGTGCTGCACACAGGAAATAATAATCCTGACAATTCAGCGCCATGTCAACCGACCTCCAGTAGCAATACCACAGCTGTCGCTTCCTCCTACACATGCGCGGTGTGAGGGCCCGTTCATCACTGCTTGCAGCTTTAATTAAGTTTTGAGTCTGGAGCGAGGAACAACCAACAAACTCTGATCAGAGGACCTTAGAGATCTACTGGTAATATAAGGCTGCAGTAGATCTCTAATGTAGGCAGGTGCTTGACCATGCAGAGCTCTTAAAGTGATCATGAGAATCTTGAACTGGATTCTGAATTTGATGGAGACATCCCTACAACTCATTTTGTTCAGTGCCCCAGAAACCTACAGGTGTTTCTACACAGTGTATATGTATTTTCATAAGTTTGAAACTTCGTTCTTACATGTGTCAGGAGAAAAAATGATCAGTGTGTTGAGTTCTTGGATGTACAGTATCTTACAAAATTGATGAAAACAGCTGCATAAGAGAGCAGTTACCACCACATCAGTTTTATGGTCACTATAATGATTATGTAGTATACTGTCCTCACAGAACACAAAAACTACTTGAACACAAACAGAAGACAGAATACGTAGTATGTGTTTACTGAAGAATGTGGGCTGCTGACTGTTGGAGCAGGAATACTGTTCAGTGCCAGGAGATGCTACATTGAGCTACAGCACACCTGACACCACCACCACATCTTTCATTTCCAATATCAGCCAATGGACCCGTCCCCACCCTTTGGAAGCTCCATGCCCTCCCCTCCATACTCTTCAACATTACCTTACACAGACCTCACTTAGCTCCAGTTGCTGTGATCATAGAGTGCCCCGTTTCCACTGGCACTGGATCTGTCAGGCTGCGCAGTAGGGTGAGGAGGACATATGCTGTGGGAGAGGCAAAAGGTGGTGTACTTGCCTCGTAAGATTACATTGTGTTTACATCACTGGAGGTGTTGCATAGCAAGGTGCAGGTTTATGATGAAATAGTGTTTTCGGACATCTAGAACCAAGCAGTGCTTAGTATGGGTAAAAGACTGAACAATGGATGTTACTGCAGCTTCATAATGTAGTAAAGCCTCACTGAAATCATTGAAATATTAGGCCAGATACGTACAAAATAAAATGTTGTTTCAATGTTATGTGAGGTTTGAGGGGCTTTAAACCAGGTAAGTCATGACTCAGAGACAGGAATTAAGCTCAGAGAAAAGATGTATTTCTTTTCTAATGGGGAGGGGTTGGTGATGAAGGGTTGAAGAAATAGAATTTCCTCCCAGACTGGGGTATATTCTTGTGGGTGCATCTTGGTAATGTAGCTCCCTGCAGACAATGGAGAGGAAAGGGGTGAGGGGCCTCTAAGAATTGGCAGAGACTACTTGCATGTCACTCTGGTATCTTCAGCTTATCAGTAGCTCTGTCCCAGTCGGTCTTCCTCAAGGCCTCCTCAGCACAACAGCGTAAGTAACAGAACATAGCGCTAATTCTTCAGTCTGGTGTCATTAAACCATTGCAGAAGAAGAGGGCCCAATGAGATTAAAGAGCACCAGTCAAACCTGAAACTATGGAAAATTAAATGATCAAAATGTGATGGAAATATGGCATTTCTGTTTGTTTCATGTATTCATTTTAGGAACACATTGCTCCACACAGATCTAATGTTTTTATATCTTGAGTATGAGTGATGTTTGTCATAATATATCCTCCAAGTCTGTTTCCATTGTACTCAGTCACATTTTCTTCTTATCGATACACCAACTTTTCCACCTCAGCCAAGTGTAAAAACCTTTTTGCAATATTGCGACTTCTTTTTCTATTTCCAGTATTTCATACATTTCATACAGTGGTACTGTAATACTGATGAGGTAGCCTCATGGAGATATGGGTCTCTTTTTGAAGAGAGATCTGTGCACACAAGTGGTTGTCAAAATGCTCAAGTATAATGTTTAAAAAAATTCAAAAGTTATAAGAGATTTTAATTCAAGTTTTTGGAATTCATTATATCTGTAAGGAGCATAGTATATCAAACCAGTTTTCCCAAGCTCACTATGAACATGTGGTACAACTAGTTTTGTTCTGCGGCCTGACAACATAATGACTGTATTTAGATGTAATCAGAGAGTAGATATGAGGAGAGCCATATAGATAAATAATGTACAGTGCAACTCCCTTCTGTCAGTGAAACAGGAGCACCCCACCTTTTTACATTAGACATAATGTTGAGGGAGGAATTTATTACCCTTGGTAAGGCACAGTGCACTGTGATACAGTCAAGAGGCATTAAGGTGGATGGAGAGACATGCATATATATGCAATCCTAACATAGCCCGGTGCAGACTGCACAATGTCTTCTGACAAGCAGACAAGATACAGGATCTGTTTCTGTACAAAAATCCAATACTGACTTTTACCGTTTGCTTGTCAAGTGTTTCACATGGGTCTTAGAAGAGAGTCTGTTATCCAGCCAGAATCCCAAACATTGTATTCAACAACATTTGTACTGAACAGATGAAGAGACCATTTGCATTCAATTACAATGTGGCCTGGCAGAGATGATACTATTTATGTATATTGTTAATAGAAGGCAAGAATAGACCCTTGTACAATACCTATATTGATCTTGATTAGTACAGAAGCTAGAGGTCATTTTCTGCCAATGAGTTAGTCATACAACCATTTCATAGAATGTTCATCTAGTATTAAAAAGGACTAGTTGTTCTAGATACTGTAGCTCTGTAAGATCTCATCACAGTGTTGATGACTGCCCAAGGCAGTAACAATACCGAAACTTTAACAAAACCTTTTATTTAAACCAAAACCAAATTATTTGTGCATTAGCTTGACGTTGTCATGCAAGCACAAACTGTCCACAGTTGACATTTGGAACCAACAAATTGACAATCTGTTCAAACTCATTTGCCACTCACTTCACTTCATTTATAGAGAAGGGTAGTGGAGAGGCAAGTAAATAAATCTCTCATTATTTGTGCTGCTCAGTGTTCCAGCTTGAACATAAAAAGGCTTTATGAATCAGTAATTACAGTAATGTCCCAATTTAGTGTTGCAATGACTGTGGTGTTTCATTTTCTCTACCTTTTCTCTGCTTGTTCTTTTTGTTCCATGTGTTTGGCTTTGAGTCGCTCTGTCTTTTGACCTGAGGACCTGTAACTAATCCAGCTGACAAGTAGAAGAAAGAGGAGGAAATGCACACAGTGTCCTCCTGAAGCCATATTCACAGGGCTGTCTTTGGCTTCAGCAGCAAGGTTTTGACACTTCTCTGTAACCTGCCTGTAACCAAGCCAGAAACAAGCCATTAAATGAGATACAGGGTTTTTGTAGATTGAATTCACTTTGCATTCCATACTCTTTGTTCAAACGTTTTCTTTGACCTATTTTTTACTATTATAAATGCGGTGTTGGGATGGTGTTTAAGAAACAGCATTGCGATATTTGCATTTCATTTTCTGGCTACCTCGTTGCAGAACTGCTGCAGCTATGAGTATGCCACTGTACATTGGTCAAACTCTTGAGGCTGCTGTTTCTAATCTACTGTTTGCAAGAGTTAAAGAGGAGCTTCATTAATGTTGCTTCCTGAAAGAGTCCATTAAATCTTTAGTGCCCTGTGACATAACCATATTAGTCTATATGAGTTGGTGCCAAAGCATCAAGCCATTGTGGAGGCAGAATATTTTCTCATGCTCTCAAGAAATATGAAAATCTAATTCAGCAGATTACCATGACATTTACTGAGTACATTCATTTTCCCAAGGAAATAAATCCTCTTGATTTTATTGACCCCAATGGCCTGATAATCTGACTGAATTGCCATTTAGTTTTCATATTTGTTGCCCAGTCTGATATCGTATCTATGTTAGTCATTTTGGGGGACGAATTTTTCCCCCCTCACGCTGTTCAAGAGGTCTGGATCCAGGCTACCCATGACCTTTCTCCAAGCAATACCCTCAGGACAAACTTTACATGATGATGATGATGATGATAAGGTTTTTTAATTATTGCGTCAAATATGCAAAAGAATACAACAGAAAAGTCTAAATATAAAGAATAACAATTAACATTATTCAATTACACAATACAATCAGATTTTCATACCAAAATAAATTCCCCTTTGCTTCCTTTTCCAACCATTTTGATCATCTCTACACAATAATATTTTAGGGTTTTGTAAACAACTTCATTAAAAGTAGAGATGGGATTTATGGCTCTTTGGAGGGAGCCGGATCTTTGGGATCCGTTCATTTCAAAGAGCCATTCAAAAGACTGGCTCATTTGGCTCATTTTTATATTTATTCACTTTTAAGAAGCCAGCCTGGGGTTACTTCATTTTAACCCTGGAAATAATCACAGGGAGGAATGATGGGCTGAGATTTGGATCAGAATAATTTCGAACTCAGATTTCCCACCAATATTTGAGTTTGAATTATTCTGAAATATTGATTATAGCTTCATTTGACATGTGTGGACAAGATTTTAAAGTCTGATATGGATTCATTGTAAATATGCCATTGCCATATCCCTCTGAGTTGACAGTAAGATCACTATTTACCCTTTGTATAAAGTGTGTGTATGTGTGTAAAACTACTTTGACTTATGTTATTCATGCAACACGCTTTTTTTTCTTTGTTTTTCACTGAGGCACTCACGTGAAGGGAGCGTGCACAACTCATGCGACATTTGCATATGAAATAAAAGCGCTCCTCCCCATGCTCTCTCCATCTGCCGATTCCGACTTTTTTTTTTTTTTACTGAGGCACTCACGTGAAGGGAGCGTGCACAAGTTATGCACTTATGCACAACTCCTCCCCATGCTCTCTCTTCTTCAACCAGAGGTGTGAACTCAGGGAGAGAGAAAAAAAAGAATGGCTCCCAACCAAACACGACTCGGTTCCCATCGTTCATGTTAATGATTCGGTCAAAAGATTTGGTTCGTTCGTGAACGTCACAACTCTAATTAAAAGGCTGCCCTGCAGTCCAATACTCAGAATTGTAAAAACCTTGTAGACCTTACTTACCTTATTGAACATCAAACTCCTTTTCTCTTAGGACAGTTAATTAAACTTGTAATATGAAGAGAATATGAAGAGGCCTACAACATGACTCTATACAGTCTCACATCAACCCAAGCTTTATGTTAAGCTTAAGTGTATTGTGACACATGTAGACTCAACCCTCGGTAAAGATTATGTCGATGTTTCTGTACACTAGTAGCAGATTGGAGCTTTAAAGGTGGCTCATCCAGACAATTACTCCCATCCTCTCAGCTTTAGAGCAATTGTGTTTTTTTGCTTTAATCCTCCTGGAGCAGAAATAATTAGTCCCTATGCTCTGCCAGGCAAAACAAATACCCTGTATGCTGCAAACAAACCACATTGCAGTTCTTTTTTAGCAGAATACTGCTAAATTCTAGTATTGTGCTAAATCTTCTTGAGCTCAATCAATCTACAGAATCCAGCTATGGGAGGAAAACCACACAATCCCAATACACACCAAAGCCATTTTTCACATAGCTGACAGTGTCTACACTGTGAATATCTGCAACTACAGATGCTTTGATGCCACTATGTTAATGACCAGCACTCCAAATATAACCCAGTTAGAATGTAATTAAATGCATACCACACACAAGGCATTGCTCTACATACCAGGCTCATTTTTCATGGCTTGTCACAGAGCTTTCACAGAGTGAAAAAGATCATGTTTTTTCTTATCCAAGAACAAGGTACACAGACACTCCAGCATCACATTTATGAACATGTTCCTCTATTCAACACTAACCTAACAACAATAACCCTCTTTCACCTCAGGAACTTTTCCAAGAACCCAGAAACCTTTTTGGGAACCCAGGAACTTTACCAGCCTTTGACTGGAGGAACCAGGATCTAAATGTACTTCTTAGGCCACAGCTCCTAGCCCCCAAAAAGGAACTTGTCCCCAGGGTAGTACCCAGGAACCTTTGAGGTGGTGTTCGATGCCGTATCTCTAACTGGTTAAATATAAATCTGGAGGCTGCATTTATTTGGTCAAAAAGAGCTTAAAAGGTCTACAGCCCTGACAGAGGCCCCTAGCGATGGCAATGTTCATCACATCCATTACAATGAAAGTGATCAAAGGAAAGTACAACATAGAGACAATTTTATTATTCAGTGTTTTACTAGAAGTGGGGCTAACAATGGACAGTTTAGCTTTAGTGGTTGCACTAAAGGAAAAGTAATGAAGTCATCAGCCAGACTCTGTTCAGTTAATTTCATGGTAATCTGTTAATTAGATCAGGAGGTCATGTGTAAAAGTGAGATTTTTTGACTTAAAGTGTTCAAGAAAAAGTTAGTCACTGAAACTAATAGCATCATTTTTGGGGGCCCTTGAATATCCACGGTGAATGGATATGGATGGATATCCTCCTACTGATTTTCAATATCTTGTGTACAAAGTTGACATTATGGCCCTACAAGAATGATCAGGAGGGCAGCAAAATGATAATGGTTCATCTTATTGGGACTTTAACAAAAACGTCTTTTGTCAGCAGTGTTGGGCAAGGTACTTGAAAATTGTAATCATTTACTCATTCACATTACTCAGTAATTAATTAATTAGTTAGTAATTAAATCACAATTACTCAACAGCAAGAGTAATTAGTCGCGGTTGCAGCTCAGGAGGTGAGCGGGTCATCCACTAACCGTAGTCCATTAAATGTGCTTAAACAACTTCACATCCACCTTGTCACATAGTCTTTATTTAACACATGTAGAAATAGTAGATGTGTTTATGTATAGTTTAACAAGCAGCCAGCCTCAGTTCAGAGGTATTGGCCATCAACAACTAGTCATTAGCCTCAGTGACTGTACATAGCACTACAGAAGTCCAGTCACCACAGTAAAAAAGTGGGGCTGAAACACCCTCCAACTCTGAACAAAACCTGCTGAATGTAGGCTTACCAGTGCCTACTGTTAGCAAGCCACTGGTGGCAAGCCACGTATGAACGCACACCTAAATAGTTAACTTTGAAGTTACTGGGGGTCACATTTCTGTTCTTTTGGTAGAGGCTGGTTGCTGTATAGGAAACAGGATGAGAACAGCAGTCTCAGGTAACAACTCAGATGTTTTGTATACTAAACCCTCCACCCCAACCTCCTTCCTAAAGGGTTATGCATTGATATAACAATACTTCTAACTTTGCTTTTAGGAGACAACATGCATTACCAACCACAAAGGGTTGCTTTTCAGGAACACGTAACCACGATACTGTCATCTTCATTGAATACCCACAGTTAATTTTGTGGAAACTGAAACTTAACATGCTTAACAGAAAATTTATCAAAGTTACCAAAATGATTATTGTGTTAGCTTTCTTTATTAAATGCCTTTGTCTCTGAACTTTTCATTTTAATCAAAAGGGCCTGAGGGAGTCTCTGCCTCAGTTGAAATTGGAATGTGTGCTGTGGCTCTGAGGTTAGTTTAGATGCACAGGGAGCATGTACTGTCAACAGGGAGAGACAAACCCGTCAGAATGAGCTGCTGAGTGACGCCAAGGGTGAAAAGCCTCTGTCAGCTGCCGCATATTCTGTCTCTGCAATGCTAAACCTTATTTCTGTGGCATTTATCATTTGCTGCACTAACCATTCCTGATATGCATATTCAAATGACGTTTTCCTCTGATTTCATGGCAAATAATGTAGGGCTGATAAATGGATAATCACTGGCCCAAACAAATGCAGATAGTAAATGCATGTGATCGCTAGTGCCTATTGGCATGATTTTTGGATGACTTCGTAACCATAAGAAAACTCATTGACCATAATGTATTGACTTGTAGTCATTGTTTTTTACCTTCATTCTGTAGAAAATAATTCCCAATTAAATTTAAGCTTTTGATCATTATTATTCAAATTCCATAAATGGGTTTATGCTTCAGATTTAAAGATGGTGGTGTGGACAGAAAAATACACAAGTAGAAATCTTTGAGTGTGATTTGAGACAAGATTCACAAGAAAAACAACAGCATTTGTCCTCTGTTCAAATGCCTAAAAGAACCTAGTTCACTTACCTGAAAAGGACCTCTGGTGACTGCAGTAAATCATGTCTGTAACAGAGAGGGAAGTAGTGTGACATTGTTATTAGGGCCACAAATCCTCCCAAGGATGACTAAACCTCATTAAGCCTGAACTATAGTGGTGCTAGATCAGAAAACACTCATATGAGTGAAGTGTTTTGGAAGGATGACAAACGACATATTTTGTCACTAGTTGGGAGGACTTTCCTTTTTTTGGGCAAAGTCCTCCCCACTCAAAAATGTCTTGAAAGTCTTCCTGTTCCTTCAGTTCGATATTCTCTTCTCTGCACAGAATGATGTATGTGCAGCGTTTGTTTTCACATTCATCTGCTGAAGGAGGAAAGTTTATCTGTGCTCACCTTAAATCTCAGTTTAACACGTATACCTAACAGCAGGATTTGTGACATCACAACTAGTTTGGAACCAATTGTGGTCCTGCATGCAACTTACAGAGGTAAGTGAACTTTTTTTGTGGCACAAATTATTATTCAAAGCAGAATATCTTTATATATCTTAAAACATGCTTGGAGGGTTTTCATGCTTTGCCCAGTTTTTACATACACATGGTTCCTCATACTGTAAATTTCATCCTGTGCACATGTATGCAAGGGTCTGCACAGACTGTTTGTGTGGCGCTGCATGCAAAGGCTGTTTGGTTGAGTCTCACAGCTCTCATCGGCACCCCCATACCATATAAGATCATAAGTAGCTGTTTCCAACAAAGAAACTCAGACAAGCTGAGTGTACACTAGCTGTTCAGCACTGGACTTTGATTTGTCAGGCAGTCAGAAACAATTCAGGTCTGTTGGAGGTATAAGAAGGCTGTTAACAGGGCCAGCCCTGACTATGTTGGTGGCCTTGGCGAAATTTTAGATTGCAACCCTCAAAAAAGTGCAACAATAGTACCTTCAGTCCTAGAACTTCAAAAAGAATCATTCACACTAAAATTAAGTGCAACAATGGTATCTCCAGCCCAGACAATGGGCCACATTCACCAACCGTTCTTAAGAAGAAAGTTCTTCTTAAAACCCACTTATGCAGTTTCAACAAGATTCTGACATTCACCAATGTTTTCTTATTTGGGATTTGTTCTTAGATAAGAACAGAATCTATGCACATTCAAGAGTACACTTATGCACATTTGTGCAAAATAATTGGTTATTGCGTTTTCTTCAATTCTACAGTTGTATAATATTTAAAATACAATATATTCTTATCATTTATAACATTTGTAATAATTATTTTCATTATTCTACAAAGCTTTATTGTCTTTTAAAACAAATAAACACACAACAAGAGGATGTGCGTCCTCACCCACTTCTGGGACAACAGACTTGCTGTCTAAGCTCGACAGCCATTAATTGCTCATTTGTAAATAAAGGCTTTAAAATTACTTTGACTTTTACTGTGCGATTATTTATAGCTTACAATTAATCTCAAGAAAGAAACACATCACTTAAAAAAATCAATTAGGTTTCAGTGCATGTCTTTATTTGCATTATTATATTATCATTTGTATTAATTTCTTCAAGTGTCTCAGAGATTGTGGCTAGTGTTGAGGCTATCTATGAAAAATCTGTTTGGGCCATTCTGTCTTGGTTGTCCAGGATCACATCTGAGATCAGACATGGGGCAGTTGAATGGGACCTGGGTGCACGCATGGAGGTACTGTTGCAGGAAGGTACTGGCTGTGAGGTGCCAGGTTCCGCCTCAGAGGGTGGTTGCCTTAGCGGGAGATCATCTGTAAATAAATGATAAAAATCAAACCATTGTAGTGGCCTTTTATTTTGGGGGGTTTCAATTATGCAATTTTGGTCTCTACTGCAAAAGCAAATATTTAAATTTTGAATTCAAATTAAGCGCTAAGGTAACACTTTTTAAACACATGTTGAAGAAGAGAACATCTATTCACAAAAATAATCACCTGCCTTTAGGTTTTACACACTGGTGTTTACATGTTAAATGTGTGACATGTTTTACAGCTACAGTTTGGCAATATTTTTTTGCCTCAGATTTAAGATCAAATCATTTTTTTTACTTCATCAGCTGTGTGCCCTTCTCTGGATACAGTGTTCACTGAATGAGTGATAGCAACCCATGCATATTTTTTCTATTATTTTATATCCACTACTGAAGGTACTACATATGATAGCACATCTGGTGTTCACTTCCTGCAGCAGTATCTTTACTTCAGAACTATTGAGTTTTTTTTTATGTTTGGAGTCTGGTGCTCCACTGTTTTTAAACTTTTGTTTAGGCATTCTTGATTTCTCTCAACTTTTTTTTTTTCAATTTCTCTTTTTTTTCTCCTCTCCTTCTCTTCTGTGTGTGCACACGGCCCTGCAGTGTGTGGCATTGCCTGAGGTAGCACATGAAGTTTGGTGGCTGTTGGGTGAAAAGTGACCAACCAGTAAGGCTTTAAAACTCAAGCCAGATGAAAACCCATGTAAGTAAATGGGGTCTTGTTCTCTTGTTCTCTTAAGATGGGAGAACAAGTGCATATTTCCTAAAATTGTGTACAAGCACACCAACTCCCACTCATCTGGCACCCCCTCCCTCATTTGGCGCCCTAGGCAATCGCTTATGTGGCCTATGCCACGGGCTGCCCTTGGCTGTTAACATATTAGCCACAAGCACTGTGCCTGTGTCTCTTTGAGTTTGTTTTGAAAAAATAAAAGGAAGTCAGATCCACCTTCAGGGAGGTGAGGAGGGAAAACAGGTGGGAAGAAGATGAAAGAAGTCAGAGATGGTTTATTGTGGGATTCTCTTTGCAGTGGGCTGGCTCATCAAAATGTAATGAGGAACTTTCAGATGGAACATTGGTGCCAGTGTGTGTGTGTGTATGTGTGTGTGCATGGTGGTGAAAGGGATCACTATGAATAATGCAGCATGACTGATAACTGAGAGACAGACACACACAGACACAGACAGAGACTGGGAGATCAAAAAAAGAGAGGAAGAAAGTCACATACAGGTCACACACAGTTAAAGTCACAGAAAGAGGTCAGAGAAAGTTAGAGGGAGAGAAACACAATAGATCTGGTGTGTGTGTGTGTGTGAGTACTTACCCCCATGGTCATCATATACACTCTGTCTCTTCTTACACAGCTACTCCCTCTTCTCCCTCTAGAGCAGGGGTGTCAACCTCAATTGCACAGGGGGCCAAAACTCAAAGCACACTTTAGGTTGTGGGCCAAACAGGATAAACTTTTATTGAACACACTGAAACTAATTTTTTAAACATAAATATGAATAAAAAAAAGGAATATTATTTCAGAATAAATAAACTTAAACTTTGAATAAGTTGCTCTCCATAAAAATATATCCTGTCAAAATCACACAAGTTAGAAATATGAAGATGCTGCAAAAATCGCTGAACAAAATAAATAAAAAAGTGCTTTTTAAGTAAAAGTTAACATAAATCAAAACATTCAGTTTTCTTTACTCTTATGCCACTTTGTCAGAGCTGGATGTTTGGCATCTGTTTTTGGCAACAAGTTTGTTTAGGTTTGGTGTGAGTTCCTGTGTTGTGGAGATCAGTGAGTCAGGTGTTAGTCAGTGAGACGACTCCTGTGTCCTGTTTTGTTAATCTTCATCACTGAGAACAGCTTCTCACACAGATATGTGCTACCAAACATGCACAAGGTTCGAGCAGCATGCAGACGGAGCTGGGGCATTGTTTCAGGAATGGAGTGAATAAACTGTGCGGGCCCTGCAGTGTCGTACTTTGCCTTTAGTGTCCCATTACACTGCAGTTCAATCAGCTCCATCTGAATCTGTACAGGAGCAGTTTCCACATCGACGGCAAATGGGTTGTGAAGCAGCTCAAAATTCTTTTTTTGTGCTTCAAAGTCACCAAAACGCTGTGCGAACTCAGTGCGTTCAGTTTGTCAGCAAAGTGCGCATTTGGACCTTTGCATGTTTTGACTACAGGCCTTTAATGCCAGTCTTAGTATTA
Source organism: Scomberomorus guttatus (assembly GCA_038419695.1). Lineage (NCBI taxonomy): Eukaryota > Metazoa > Chordata > Actinopteri > Scombriformes > Scombridae > Scomberomorus > Scomberomorus guttatus. Next base: position 1,816,484 of record CM076449.1, read on the forward strand.
ATAAAAAAATTGACTCAGTCAAGACCAAAGTGTTGGGGTTTCCAGTGAGAGAGCCTCATACAGGAGCACCACTTGTTGGGAAGTGATTGTAAGCTGGTTGGTTATTAGCAGTAATTAATAATTATCAGATAATTATTAATAAAAATTAAATTATTAATATAAATTAATAATACGGGGCACCACCCGGAAACCGGGACCAATAACCAAACAATAAGTTAGTCTCATTAACAAGGTTCACTTGGGATGCTAATATCTGAGGGATATCAGCATCCACAAGTGAACAGTGAAGGTATGAATTCGAGCTCTGGCCCTCTTTCTCAATCAGCCCCCTTTAACAATAAATAAGCACAATAATTACAAAAGACTTCTCTTTAAAGATATAACAGCGTTTATTAAACAATAGCAAAGTTAACAAGTTAGCAAATGCTTTGATCAATAAGACACTCCTAAAATCTAATACTACCTAAGCAATAACACAGCTATATACAATGGAAACACATGCAAGCTGGAGCGTGCATGTGTGTGTGAGTGTAGATGGGGGGGGTGTGTGTGTGTGTGGGCGTGTCTCTGTAGGTGTAAACAAAATGGCGACTGTGAGATGACGTCACGCGATCTCAAGGACAGCGGGCATGATCTCGCGAGATGGAGTCACTGGTAGCAGAATGGTGGCTATAACTGTAGTGTCGGTTACCACTATAACAAGATGGCGCCGCCTGGGGGTCGGCGTCTCTGCGTTCACCCAATTCCATGTATCAAACACGTGTCTGATGGTAGATAACCAGGGCAGAGCGGCGCTTTGTCCCACGTTATCTGACCGTCAGATGTGTAAGAAAAGAGGTGTGTATGTGTGCGTGTGTGTAGGTGTTAGTAGCAAGAGGAGGAGAAAATCCTGTGATCGTGAGGGGAGAGCAGCAGTTGTCTGTCCACAGAGAGCGTGCGTGCAGACGGCAGCCTGTGACGCACGTTGTCTGATTCTAAACAAACATCTTACTTTCTCACTCATGATGGCACAAACACAGCAGCAGTCCCGAGTGGGACAAAACACAAAAACAGTCTAGCGTTAACACAACAAAACAAACACACATTTAATTCTGTCTCTGTCCAGACATAGCCTCTTACGTGCTCGCTTCATAAAGCGATACGGTGTGCGTTTCTTCCGTCCTGATCCGGTTCGGATGCTGACGGGGCCATCCTGTTGGCGGGGTTTTGACGGCAGCTGATCCTCGGCTGCGTGGCGAGGGAAACAGCGGAGTCGACTTAGTTGAAGAAGAGCAGGACAGAGAAGTAATCCACGTCTTCGTGAAGAAAATCCTTTTCTTCCTTGTGCAGGTAGTGAGAGTGCTGGGTTGCAACAGCAGCGGTCTCTCTCTCGGATCCAGTGAATGTGTTCGGTTGAACACAGGGAGAAGTTCAGCTCGTCCAGCGAGGATGAATCTTCCAGGGGGAAAAGTCCACATGCACGGGGTTACCTCCTTTAGCAAGCTGGCTCACGGAGAAAGCTAGCTTCCTCCAGCGCTATTACTATGGAAAGGGCGATGTTGAATTCGCGCAGCCGCTTCTTAAAGGGGTGGTGACGTCACAGCTGTGTTGCCATGACTCCCGGTGGTGTTTGTGGGTCTCTGCCAATCAGAGACCATGGTTTGAGCTCCCTGCCGAGTTCTCACCTAGGTGCGAACTCGTCAGAGCATTATGGGAGGTGGAGTCTATGAGCAGCATTTTGGTGCTGCTCCCTTTGTTTCAGGGGACAAAGGACAAAGGAAGCCTCATGGTCAGGCTTCTGGTTTTACATGTAGGCCTGCCTTTGTCTGACCCCATGGTTGAGGCCCAACAAAAGACTGTAAGTAAAATTTATTTGTACAGCACTATTCATAGACATTAGTCACAAAGTGCTTTACAAGAAATCATAGCAGATGAAGTGCCCATCCAAGTCACATGATTAAAAAAGTACAAAACTAAAAATCACAATACACAATCAAAAAACACAATACACAATAAAAATACACAATAAAAACAGAAAATGCTAACTTGGTGCATACAGGTTACCTAAATGCCTGTCTAAACAGTTATGTCTTTAGCTACTTTTTAAAAGAATCAGCAGACCATAAGGGTGCAGGCAGAGCACTCCATAGTTTAGGTGCTATGACCTCCAAAGCTTGATCACCACGGGTCTTAAGGCGGGTGCATGGGACAGACAACAAATTTAGCATATTTGACCTTAGACAGCAAGTTGATGAGTAAGGGTGTAGTAGATCAGCCACATATGCAGGAGCCTGACCGTGCAATGCTCTGTAAGTAAGAATGAGAATTTTAAACTGGATCCTATACGCAACAGGCAGCCAGTGAAGAGATTTAAGTATAGGTGTAATGTGAGACCGTCTATTTGACCTAGTGAGTAGTCTTGCAACAGCATTCTGGATTGCCTGCAGGCGATCAAGAGCAGACATACTAAGTGAGGAGAAAAGCTTCAATGTGAGATGAGATAAAGGCATGTATAAGCATCTCTAGTTCAGCAGTTCAAACTACAGATAGCAGTTTACTAATATTTCTTAAGTGGAAAAAAGCTGCTTAACATGGGTATTGAACGACCAGGATTGATCAAATATTACCCCCAAATTAAGCAGGTTGGAGTGGGCACCAGAGGAAAGAGGCCCAATACTTTGCATAATCATGGGGGCAACAACCAGAACCTTTGTCTTATCAGCATTAAGCTGTAGAGAGCTGTAGCTGTAGAAAATGTTCTGCCATCCAGTTCCTAATAGTGTTTAGACAGTCTAGGAGCCTAGATAACCTAAAACCCTCACTAGGTTTAAATGAAAAGTGTAGTTGGATATCATCTGCAATATTAAATCTGTTTATCATCTGTCCCAAGGGCAGCAAATATAAAGAGAATAACAGGGGCCCCAGAACCGAACCCTGCAGGACACCACAAGACAGTGGAGAGGGATCAGACACAAAATCACCAATAGAGACAGTGAAACATCTGTCAGATAAGATGTAAACCAGTCTAATGCTATGCCTGATAAGCCCATCCAGTCATATAACCTCTTAATCAGGATACGATGGTCTACTGTGTCGAATGCAGAACTGAAGTCAATTAGTACTAGCACAGAACAATCACCTACACCTGCATCAGAGGACATTAAATATTGTTAGAAACCCTCAGAAGAGCAGTTTCAGTAGAGTGCTTTTTCCAAACCCAGACTGAAGCTTAACATAAATATTGTGCCTCTCCAATGCAGCAGTGAGTTGATTGGCCACAACCTTCTCTAAAATTTTTGATAAAAATGGGAGTTTGGATATAGGCCTATAGTTCTTGGGCAAAGCAGGATCTAAGATTTAAGTTAGTTTTCTTTAATATGGGCTGGATAGTACCATGTTTAAAATAGGAAGGGACACATCCTGAAGACAATGAAGAATTAACAATAGCTGATACAGCAGGGCCAATAATTGGCAAAACTTTTAAAAACATAGAAGATGGTATTTCATCCAGAGGGCTAGAAGATAGCTTTATTTCTAATAACTAATCAAATCCATCAGATCTTGTAAGCTTATAGGTTGGAAAGAATCCAGAACAGTAGGAGATGGAGAGGCAAGTCCCAGGATGAATGCTGGACCTAATAGCCATTATGTTATCAACAAAGAAGGTAAGGAACTTGTTATAATCATTGATAGAGAAACATGGCAATGTAGAGAGCGCTGGTGAAACAATGTTAATCATAGTGCCAAATAATATCTTAGTATTTCTTTTTGAAGAAGAAATTAAGTTAGCAAAGTAAGTAGTCTGGTCTTCCTTTACTAGTGCATTAAAAGAGTATCAGAGATCTTTGAGAAATAGGCAATGTACTTCTAGCCCAGTGGCTTTCCATAGTTGTTCAGTCCTGCGACACTTCCGCCTCAGTCTTGACGTTTGTTGTATTGAGGGGACGCATGAGAGAAGTGTCTCCCACTCCTGTCACGGGCACCGAACATCACATCAGGGCTCCTGATGGGATGGAGTGGAGTTGACCAGGGCTTTAGGTCTAGCCTCAAGCCATGTCCAGGAGTCATCCGAGATGGTGACTGGAGGAGGAGCATCAGCAGCAGGACAGTGAGTAGTGACAGGCTCTGCAGGAGAGGCAGCTTCATCAACTTCAGCAGCAGGACAAGGAGCAGTGGCATCAGGCACTTGGACACAAGCTATGTTGGTTTGTGCTGTACTGAAAGTGATAGTATCCATGAACTTCTCATCTTCGTGGATCTGGTAGAGTCTGGAGATTCTTCCTTCCAGCTCTATGATCTTCTCGGCCAGGCGAGTGCAGCTGACACAGCCGGACAGAGAGGTAGTTGGTGCCATGGATTGTAGATGGGGTGGCGGAGAGCAGAAATATAAAGTATAAAGTAGGCCAGTGTAAAATCCAAGCGCCTGATAACTAAAACCTTATGTCTGGTTAAAATATATAGATAAAAACAGCCAAGACTTAAAAGTACAACATAAAATGTGGCTTAAAAACTGGATAAAAATGTCAAATTGACATTATGACATTATTATGACATTGTGACAGAGCTTTTGATGGGTACAAACAACACAGTTGCATACGCAGGGCTGCTCAGGTGAGAAGCCAATGAAGCCAAAAAAACTGTACTGATGTTACATGTGCTTGAGACCAAGACAAGTCCAAACACCTACAGGGCCGAGACAAGTCACCAAGGGTGGAAAGTAACTAAGTACATTTACTCAAGTGCTGTACAATTTTGAGGTACTTTAATTTAGTTTTTTCATTTGATGCTACTTTATACTTCCACTCCACTACATTTCAGAGGGAAATATTGTACTTTCTACTCCACTACATTTATTTGGCATCATTAGTTTTTCTTTTCAGATGAAGATTTGACACAGTGGATAATATAACAAGCTTTTAAAATACAACACATTGTTAAAGATCAAACCAGTGGTTTCCAACCTTTTTGGCTTTTGACGTCTTACAAAAAGCAGTGTGTAGTCGTGGTCACATTTCAGATGTCTATGAGTTGTTAACAGCTCCTCCAAATAGTGATTTTTCCCTCTAAACTTTTCACATGGTTTAATTTCAATAAATGTTCAAATGATCCAATATTTCACCAAAAATCATCAAGATAAGAAAAAAAGTCCAAAAATTGAAAACAGATTTGTGTATCAGAACTTTTTTGTTTTTTCTTCTTTCCTCTCCCCTTAATCATCTCACGACCCCTCAGATTTATCAGGTGACCCTTTGGAGGGGCCTCACCCCTAGGTTGGGAACCACTGGACTAAACTAGCTAACTGTATATAAAGTAGTTCAAACTAGCTCCACCTCCAGAAGCTACAACAGTAACATGCTGCTTACACACTGATGCTTCAGTATTAATAATCTAATGATGTCATATATAATAATATATCAGTCAGAGGGACCAAACCACTACTTTTACTGCAATACTTTAACTACATCAAGCTGCACTTTACTGTAGTAGGATTTTTCATGCTTACATTGCTGTATTGGTACTTTTACTTAAGTAAAGGATCCGAATACTTCTTCCACCACCATCACAACACCCAGACAAGTCCGAGATAATAGACGGAACACCTCCAGACTGGACTTGACACTGTACTATAGCCCTGATGTGCAGTTTGCAGATGCTCTCCAGTGTTCTCTGCTATTCTGGCTGCTCTTGATGTAGTGTTTTGTCACAGCTGGCAACATGCAGCCATGCCCCGCATTTAAAGGCCTCATGGGAGTTTCCATACTCTTTCACATTACGGGTCACTCACACTGGCAAAGCCGGCAGTAATCTTACATAACCATGCTTTTTATTACAAACACTATAAATTATGGACACATTTTTCAACATGTGTAGTATGTGCAAAATGATACAACACCCCTTACAGATGATCACATTAGCCTTAAATAGTTGAATTTTACAGTTTAACAGTATAACACCTGAATAACAAACAGGTTATTGTTTTTTAAATTAAATCTCAAACCTTTTTCAACAGAGGATTTTGTAACAATCGGTTGTGTTGACTCATCCTGCCACTGAAATGACTCTTCATTTCTTCGTTTCCTCTCAGTGATTTGTCTTGCTCAGGCACCGAGGCTCCAGGCTTCACTCAAAACAAACTCAAGGGACTCGATTTCAGTCCATTAAGCTGGCAGTGAAAAATAAATGTGTCTGCATTTGAGCTCTAACATTACGTGTTGACCTTTTAATACAGCAGTCATTCAGAGAGCCTCATAGAAGATGAATGTTAAAGGGACAAGAAGTAAGATTTTACTGTTCCATCAATATCAACAAGTAGGCCAGAATGAAATAAAATAAAAAGAATAAAAATCCTGCTCTTAGCATACTTACTTAAAGATATACTTAATACTTAAAGATCCCCACCAGACATGTTTTAAGACATACAGTATAGAAATATTTGATGGAGATAATCTAGGCACAAAGGTCCACTTACTAGCATCGCGCTTTCAATCCGAAATTTGACATGATGTGTCACAACCTCACTTGGTCACGTGATAACAAGTGGTTGTAAATGGGAGGAAGAACGAAACCCCCATCTTTGGTGAGGGTGGGCTGCAGGCATCTGATGTGGATGGCTATTCACTGAATGAAGACCATGAGATACGGGACCTTTGTAAGTGGACCTTTGTGCTTAGATTATCTATCAAATATTGTTTCTGAAGGTCAAGAATGAACATCCATAATCAGTATAAAAATACTCTTCTTTTCTTTTCTACTCTTCTTGCTGTTTAATTTCTATTGTCCAATGGCTCAAACTGCAGGCTCATGTTTAGATTTATTGAGGTTACAATTACATATTTTCTTGTTGAGGGCTCTGTCTGCTTTTAGCAGACATATCTAATGGCACTATAATCATGTTTAAATCAATATACAGTATAATAGAAAACGGATGTAGGCAGACTCTAGTGTTGTTGTGTTGAGAGGCTCTGTTTATTTTCCCCCTTTTTTTCATTGGTCCTGTGTGCAGAGCGCTCTGACAGCTGTATGTGCATAAAGCACTACTGTGAAGTAAATTTTAACACATTACATCTTTGTGGTAAAAAGTAAGAGAATAAGTCCTGCATTGGAAGTAACTTCTAAATAATAAAATTATTAATAACAGCTTTTGGTGGTGTTCTGTAAATTGATCATACTTGTGAGGGTAAATCAAAGAAATCTTTTTCCTCAAGTCGGTGTTCAATGTGTTTGAATTTTATGTTTTGGACTCTCCTCTCTTCTTCTTCTGTAAATCCATGAACAGCCCTGTCAGTGCCCTACAGTAGTAATCAGCTCCTGAGCTCATGCTGTAGTGAATTGCACAGGGCTATAGCCAAGAGTAAACTCTTAGTAAACCCTCTCTAAATTGACCTAAATTGAACACAGCTATTCCCAAAGTGGAGCATCAGGACCTCCAGCAACGAGAGCACTGATTAGATCTCACTGTTATTGTTCACTAAATGATGTGTCTAAATCTGATCTAACAAAGGTCTTTCAGAAGGCAAATGTAGTGTGATATAACTGCAGTCCTGAAAGGATTATATGACAGCAGAGTGACCTGGATTTGACATTTTAGACTGATGTTTACATTAAAGGACTACTGATTTTAAACATCATAGTATCACAGTTAATTTACATGTCATGGTGAGCACTACTCAGCCTGTGAACGCCATTGTTATAATGTCTCTTCTGTGGTTCTGAAGGAGCTTGGTCAAGTCTGAGAAAATTTTTAAAAATAACAAATGTTGTACAACTGTGTTGTACAAACATAGAAGCTGTGAATGAAGATTGGGATCGGGAGTTGACTGCTGGTACAGCAGTCAAAGATGTTTCTGCTTGTTCAACCTGTGCTAATAAACTTTGTACTTTCTTGCTTACTGGCAGGTCTTGTTGTCCTTATGACAAAGATCACTGTCATTATCAACTTGAGTAAAATGTAATCACATTTACACATTACACTGTGTGTGTGCGTCTGGAGCTTACACAACCATAAATTACACCAGAACCACGTGTCCACCTGTGAATCAAAATCAGGTTCCAGAGGGCATCCTTACTTGATGCTGATGAAATTATACACTCAAGTTTTGAGAAGTACTACTGAATAACAATCAATTCTCAGCCATGCTAGCTGCATGGCTCTAGAGATGGTAATGTCGGTCTGTCAGCTGGTTGGTTTGTCTACCACTTTGGTACAGGTTAAAACTCAACAACTACTTGATGTATTGAGGATTGCCATTAAATTTGGAGCAGACATTCATGGTCCCCAGAGGATGAATCCTACTGACTTTGGTGATTCTCTGAAGTTTCATCTAGCACCACCACGAGATTGACATTTGTGTTTTTTGTTGAAATATCTCAATACCTATTGCATGGATTGCCGTGACATTTGGTTCAGACATTCATGTTCCCCACAGGATGAACTTTGATCCCATCACCATTCATCGAGTGCCATTATCAGGTCTAAATTTTGATTTGTCCCATACAAATTCAAATTCCAAGTAACTTATCCTCACTGCCAATTTTAATGATATCCTTAACATTTATCAACACAAAAACATGAAAGTGTCCTTGATAACTCAGCAGTATGGTGGCTTAGTGTTATGGCCATCGATTTTCATTATTTCACCTTAAATTCTGAGAAATCAAGTTTTTTGTCAGTTTTGGATGATAGGGGAAGCAGCTACATTAGCCTACCCATGATCCTCAGTGACCATTACTGTGGTGAAAACACCAGCTAAAGCCATTACATAACATATATTCAGTATAACATTATATAGTATAGACTGGTGGTTACAATCAGGAACAAGATAGATAGATAGATGCCTACTTTCTTTTTTGGCCTATTCTTTTCTTTTGGTCTGCATCCACATCACGTGACTGTCAAGTTTCTGTCTGCACAAACAAAAAAAATAGCTGCCATTCCTTTTATATATTAGGAATGGCAGCTATGTTATAGTTTAAAAATGAATTACAAATGTGAAAAAAACAATACAGCTTCTTTGCTCCCAAGTCCCAGCTGACAGAAATAAAAACTGCAGACACGAAAGGTCCAATTGAAATACATTAGTTTGAAAGTTGTGCTGAGTGTCACGAAAAAATGGAAAATTCATGCCCATGTACACAAATCAATAGATTAAATTTCGTGACTATTTCACAAATTGCCATGAGACTGGTTTGTAACTGACTGCTCACCTTGGTAAACCAATAGTTATCTTGAGGGAGTTGGTTGTCTTGTCATTGTTGGATCTGAGAAACTGAACCTTGACTTTATGTGACAGTCCACCTTGATGGTGCTGGATAGGAACATTTCCCCCACAGTGCACTTCTCCAGAGCAGCTGGCTGGTTGTTTGCCTCAGAGACTTCCAGTAGAAGCTGAAGGACACCTGGCCTGACTGTCTTATTAGCTGTATTATCCAGGATACAAAAGGATAATTGATGAGTGTTTGTCAGCTAAATATCAATAGTGTGTATTATTCATTCAGAGTAGCAGACTCCCACAGTGTATGTACCAGTAGTAGAGGATGTTGTGAAGTGAGTTCTGTGGTCAGCCTCCAGGGTTTCAGCTCCATTAAGGAAACCTTGACTGTACAGTCAGACATCGATCTCATACATAATGTACTTACATCAAGTGAGGCTGAATAAAGTCAATACTACATGCACTAGCCTTGAAAGCTGGATTAAAACATTAATATTAATAATATTGTCCTCCAGAAGAGAAGAGGGCTGCTTTAAGGTTCTGTTCTGTTGTGAATAATGTAACTGCTATTGTCCCATCCTCACAGTTGGGGATATAGTGATCTGTCTTTAATGGGTCAAACCAGTGTCTTTTCTTTCCCCCCATGACTTCATATACATTTTATAACTACCATGTTCCATGTCCTACCTGTCCTACCTTTCAAAAAGTTTAGTTTGGTTTCGTCTTAGTTTGGTACAGAGTACAGAGTTTAAACTTCGTTGAGATCAGCAATCCAACACTTGGGGACATGCAGCTTTGTCTGTTTTTCTAAAAATGACATTGTTGATGTATTGTTGATCATTATGTGTTGCTGCAGTTGTGAACAGGGATTGTTATGAAAACCTGCCCTGTTTGTGAATTCAAGTGAAGGACACAGTGGTCTTTTTGCTTCCGGAGGTCTGTGTCACGTGAACACAGTGGTGGAACGTTAATAAGTACATTTACTTACTGTACTGTACTCCAGACAAGTTCGATGACATAAAATACTCTGCTTTGACTAATAATTTGTGTCTGAGTGTCTTGTGATATAGTTTCTCTTGATAAAAGTACTTCCTTAAAAATCTACATCTCTTCCTTCTCCCACATTAAAAATACAGAATCTACGAATATATGTAAATATTATTTCATTTTCAAAAGTTTAACTGCAGGACACAAGCAAACCTACTTCACTGTAAAATCGATTCTCAGTGTATGTGCACTGTAGGCTTTCCATATAACACTTATGTAAGTTGTATACTGGACCACCAATGCTTCTGTAAGTATTACTGCTCCTGCTGTTGCTTTTGGTTGTGTTTATCATGCTAAAATGATTTTGGTGCTTGTCCAACTGCTTGGACTGTTTTCAGTTCGCCATCGTGTGAGAGACTGTGGGTTGCATTTTATTCATTGTAATAAGGCCACGACCGGCAAATAAGGATGTTCACACACCATGTCTCTGTGGAGATAAAAGCAAGCGCCACTTCTCCTCATGATCACTGAGATCTTTTGTTCTTTGGTGCTTTTCACCCTCTTCTCTTTACTAACCCAACTTGCATACACACACACATGCACGCTTTGACACTCATCTACACGCTATTTGTCATCGGACATGTGTTGCTAGGCAACACAGACGCTCAACTTTGTCCGACTCCATATTAGTGATCAGAGGCACGTGTTGACTGGCAGTCACCATCTAATCAAATCAAATCTCGCAGTCAACCCAGTGGTTCATGTTCTCCATTTTGTCCGGAACTCTTGTGTGGTTTGGCACCACGTAGTTCATGTCTGCCATCTTGTTCTGCCTCCTTCCTCTTTCACACCTTCCCTCCACACACACCCACACAAACACACACACACACACACACATCCCTGTTGGTGTTGTATGTTTGTCCTGCTGTGTGTAACCGCTGTTGTTTATGATTGCTTGTGCTTGATAGTTGTAGTTGTATGAAAGATGTTTGTTAATTGAAGTGTATTGATTTATAATTGACATTGCTAACGTTAATAAACCCTGTTGTGCATAGAAGCAGAGAAGTTTCCTGTGATTGTTTGTATACATACTGTGATAACAGCATGGTGATGAGGTCAGTGCTCAAATTCCAGCCTTCATTGTTCATCCGGTAATCTTAATATCTCCCAGATGTTGACATTCTTGGAAGAACACCCCTTTTGAGACGGTATTCACTGTTTGGTTATTGGTCCCTGACCTCAGGGTGGTGCCCTGTTATTATTAGATTCATATTAATAATTTTTATTGAATTTTAATAATTAATAATTATCTTCAATAATGATTACTTATTGCTAATAACCCAACCTGCTCCTAACATTGTTATTGTTTTACAAGTTTATTATATGTTTCTACATTAAAAAACATATGAAAAGTTTATATGACACAATGTACTGTTAAATATTATACCGGTGGTTCCCAACCTTTTTGGCTTGACCCTTTATGTAAAATTAGTGTGTAGTTGTGTCTCCTTGTCATATTTAAGATGTCTCTGAGTTGTTAGCAGTTCCACCAGAAAAGCATTTCCCCTCTAAACTTCTCACATGGTTTCATTTAATAACTGTTCAAATGATCCAATATTTCACAAAAAGCAAAGATTAGAAAAAACTAGACAATTCTGCAATTTCTGAAGAAATTGAGTCAGCTGTTGGCTGCTGCCAGTTCTGCTGCTGATGCTCCTGCTGCAAGCTTCTGCTCCGGGAGAAGAAATTTTGTAGCACCACCTACAGTTGAAATTGTATCACATACTACAGACTTGTTCAGCATCCCCATCTGTACCACTTTGCTGAACTTGTTACCATGGAATATTATATTTAACAGATATGAAACTTAACAAGTAGTATGGTGGTGTTTCACTAATGACCACAAGGTGGGGCTATTGGTGCCATGTTTCAATATGTCATACAAATTGACATGGAGAACTTGTGTACCAAGTTTCATTTCATTAAAGACACCAGAATTTTAGAAATATCATGTTATAATATTACAGTAGCGCCCCCTGTTGGTTGAATTGTATCAAAACTTACACACTAGTGCATTGTGGCTGTATGTACAAAATTCCCAAATTTGGTGTCAATCAAATTTAGCATTGGAGACTCGTTAAGTGCATCAGGCCATGCCTTCAAAAGTTTGCTAACCAATTACAGACAAACAGTAAGTGATACCAAAAAACGAACAGGTAACCTTTGTTTGGGGTCCGTGGCCTATATCAGTATACTTGGCATAATCCAAGGAACACACTGTGCAAATATCGTTTGGAGACGCCTCACAATTCATGAGTTATTAGCCAAAACATAAAACACGTAATAACTGTTGGCCTAATTTTTTAATATGTTAAACATTTTGACATGGGCCACCTGTCCATGAAGTTTGAACACTTTAGCACTTTTAGTTTCTGAGATATGAACTTTCAAACATTGCTCCCATAGACTGTCCCTTTATAAATTTTTATATTTTTAAAAATTATATAAAATCCTAGAAAAACATATATTCTCCTTAAGGAGATGTACGTTTTGACATATAAACGAAGTTTGTACAACAAATCGTATAGAAGTAGTTAGACGCCAAAAAATGGCAAAATAATAATAAATAAATAAATAAAGAGCGAAGATAATATAATGTTCAAACTGCTTTGCAGCTCTCACACAGATATTAGTTTTTCTCCCCTTAATTACATTACAACCCCTCAGATTTATCTTGTGACCCTTTGGAGGGAACTGAACGCTAGATTGGGAACCACAGGAACCACTGCCTACTTACAATACATTTTGGTGATAGATTTTCAAAGCAGGACTTTTGCTTGTTGATTTCCACATTGTTGTGTTCCTACTTTTCCTCTGTAAAGGATCTTCTTCCACCACTGCTTGGGTGTCAACTTTTTGGGCATTTGAAGAAACACCTAGTGCTCTTGTTTTTCTTGGGAGGACAGTCTCCTTGTTTCAGTGTGTTGAAATATGGACTCAGGATACAGCTAAAATGTAAAACAGCATCCTGAATGTTACATTGAATATTTTGCATAACCTTTGATCATATTTTTCAGTTTCCTTGAACAAGCAGCACTTGCTCTTAATGTTTGAATCGAGTACTGAGAGCACTTGGATTGTCTTGTTTTGAGTTGCATTGTCTTGCTGGTTGTTGAAACAGCCTCAGAGCTTAGAACACAACTGAGAGAGGTTGGATCTCTGGCAGCTATGAAGCCTGCAGCAGAAGCAGCAACAACAACAGGCTGATGCAATGTTAAGACACCAATAAAGGGGCTAACACTTACTCACAGACACACATACAGATAATGTTCAGCTGAGACTATAAGGAGGTGAAGAAGACACTACTCTCTTTTCACACCGTTCTCAACTCCGTGCTCTGGTGTTAATTCATTCAATCTCCTGTTTAACAGCAGTTCCTAGCTTGAAAAGAGGATCAGGGATATCAGCACATAATAAACAGTGCTGATGTAACAGGGGGTTTTAAAGGGATTAGTGCTTGCTGGGAGCACAGGAGGTTCTGACTGACAGGTGAGGTCACAGGGGGTTTCACTTAAGATATGCATGTCAGTTATTCAAGATCTGTCCATAGAGTTTTTCCTCTCGAGACGGAGAGTACATCTATATGTAAAGACATTTGAAGGAGCTCGGTCAGTGACATTATTGGATTAAATATCAAATGTGTGAGTCACCATAGAGTAAACGGATGTGTGTTCTGACCTAAAAGAGCAATACATCTTTAAAGAATAAGTTTGGTGTTAATAAGGTTTTTCTTATTCTTCACAAATTCCATGAAAAAAATCAAACCAACATGTATTAGTCCCATCTCTCAATCCTTTGACTTCCCTACCATGTCTGTGGCCCTCAGCCTCAAGTTGGTTCCTGCTGAAGATGCAATTCTTTAAAAACAGCTCACAAATATATAGGGCCCCATAGTGCCAGTGCAGGGAGTGAAGCGCAGTGTGAAGCGCTGGTGAACTGGTATTTTCCTGCGGTGCAGTGAAGTTGTTTACTTAACTGTGCCAGTTTGGTATCATGGTGACTTGCCATGCGCCACAGTGGGAGGAGAGGTGCAGTAGAGGGTGTGGCAATGCCAATCCAGCAGCGAACTGCAATCTTGGTGTCAGGAATGAGTGCATCTTGCACTGTCTGCTGCCTACCTGTTCAGAGCAAGGCAAAAGCTTGGTGCACTTATGTTCCATTTTATTTTGTCACTTTATTTGGTGAAGGCACGCCCATATAAAGAAATCATCAATCATCCATGTTTTTCTCATCTTTCCATTTACAGCTTTATTTCTGGCGTTAATGCCCACAAGACTGAATAAAGTGCACCTGTCATCCACAACAGCTAGTATCCTATACTGACAGACTTTCCTTTACAATTACACATGCCAGGAGTAGACAAAGATAACCACAGAATCCTCTGAGCTTATGTGCACATCAGATTTATGACTAATTATTCTGTACAGTTTTTGATGTAATTCAACAGGTCTGGTCAAGTGCCGCCTGGAGTTCCGCATTTTTATTTGCAATTCAGGTAGACGTGTGGCTGTGATGAGCAGCATGTGATAGAGATTGTTCAGGTTAAATTTCATACAATTATTTTAAAATTCCTAATGTAGTTGTGGATAATTACCAGGATCACGTGTATGTTGCAAAATGAGGATTAAACAAGCAACTATTTTGTTCCCAAAACTGTTATTTTTGCATGTAAAACAGTCAAATCTAACAGTCTTAAATTTAAAAAAATTATTTCAGGAAAAAATACAACTACACCGCATTTTAAATTCTACTTTCATTTTTAAATATGGCACTACAGTGGTATTTGTCTGCAGATGCATGTACGGATCATTGTGATGTCAAGTAAAATCGCAAACTATTCACAGAAAACATGGTGATTACTGAAACATCAACATGTCCAGAAAAGTGAATTCAACTTAAAAAGAAACATCATCCGCTCTTGGCAGCATATGTGAGCTGCTGTATTCATATTTGAAACTCTTTATGTCTCAGACAGCAACAAGTTTCCTCTGAGGAAAACTCTCAGTTCAAAACATTCAGTGAGTCATAGAAGCCCAGCGTTTAAAGGGAATGAAAGTAGAGATTGTGATTGGCCATGATTGTGCATAACTGTATGATAATGTATTCTTTCTGATCCTGCCCCATATCCAAATGTGCTGGCACGCCCCCGACTCAATGCACAGGGTGCACTTGATTGCGATTTGTGCTGCTGGGTTCACGAAAATAAAGCTCTTGATGTTGTTTGAAATCAAGTTTTCAGGGACATTAATCCATATTTCCTGATCGAGTGAGTATTTTATAAGGTGCGTGTGGAATTGAGTGAAAATAAACTACAGTGTGTGTGCTCATGATAATGGAGGAACATTTTTGAAAGCTGCATTAATTGATTTTTTAGTTGCTTGGGAGCAGCAGAATAGGCTGAAAACACAACACTGAGATATTCTAAAGTAGTTATGGTGAAATGTTAGCACACACATTTACACATCCAGCAGACACAGAGCAACATGAATTGAAATATGGAAATCTTTTGAATCTGGAAGCTAATGAGAGCTTTGTGCATATTGCAGTATTATCTGTGCACAGGAAGTAGAGCACCAATGGATGAATTTAGGTCAAAGTCAGAATATCTGTATCATAATGGGAAGCTGGACATGTCTCAATTTACATTTTAATCAACTCAAGGTCTCCTGCTGCATTAGGAGAGCTTCAGGGCTGAAATGAAAAGCACAAAACAGACAAACTGCAGAGCCTAAATCAAAGTCAGATTTTAGATACTATGAATACATTCAGTAGATATACAGTATATATTCATAATATGGTAATGATAAATGAAGAGGTTCCTTTTCCTTTTTTGCTGGGTGTGGAGGCTGCTTTTGTAGAATTTTACTATTCATAACCTCATACACAGTTTGAAAATCACCCTCTTTGGCTAGAGCATGGGAACAGTCCCACATGCTGCCAATGACAAAGCGAGGGATTACTCTGCATAACCTTTAATTTCATTTACATAGAATAATTGCCTGCTGAAACCAAGAAACCACTTTTTGTACCATGGTGTGTTAACTTTCCTCCTTAAAAAGTTGAACAAGTACTTTCTGGTGCCACAGTATACTCCAGTGGCATATGAAGTCATGCCAGGGGAATAAAGGTCTCAGAATGTTTTACATTTTACATTTTGTCTCAGATTAGACTCCAGAAGCAGCCTGAGCATCAATAATGAAGATAACCAGTGACATCTGCTGCTCTGGTTCTGTGTTTGAAGTGTGGTCTTGGAACACAGCCAGATACAACCCATCAGTCAAAGGCTACTCTCTACCTCTCCACTTCACTCGTATCAAAAATGAATCAAAGCTGCTGCTATTTCATATTGTATGTTTCTGTCATATCCTCAAAGGATTTTAACCTTAAAAAGTAAACAACTGTTTCAGATGTTTGGATGTGTTTGTCCTGCTCCCCTGGCAGCCACTAGTTTCTATTCATTTCACTACCATTTAAAACTTGCAGACTATTGAAGCTTGCTTAGGACATTCATCACAATGAACATCATGTTTGTTTTCATTGTTGTCTAAGTTATGTTATTGTCCAATGATAAGATACTAGATACTAGATAGTGAATGAATAAAGTGAAACCAAATGGCCATTCAGTCCTGTAATCGGGTGATCATTTCTCTATTGATCACAATATAATCACAACCACAACAATAATGTCTATGTATTAATCAGCACAAAATTGACAAGCAACCAAAAACAAAGCAAAATAGAAGAAATAAGACCATTTGCTTTGCACATTTTGAACATTTTGCATAGGGTGCAGTTTGGTGCAGGGAGTGAAGTATGTTTTGTGTATGAAATTAAAATGACTAACTTGATGGTTTGGGTTCCTGGAAGATAGTTGCATGTTCTGCCAGATTAGTTTTAAATTTTGGTTGAAGCTATTTGAGGAGAGGTCCACCTTCCACAGTCTGTCAATAAATAGGGGCTTACAGGAGCTATATAAACAATGAAAGGTTTTCCTTGCTGTAATCATTCCTCCTGTTCATACTGGCTATTAAAAGATCCCCTTCAAATGTGTTTTCAATGTAAGTGATGGGGACCAAAATCCACAGTGTGTCCACACAGTCATTTAGTGCAAAAATGCATTTAAAAGTTGATGTGAAGCTTATATGGGGCTTCAGCAGTCTTAGTTAGTCATATCAAGTGGATATCTGCCACATTTACAGTCTTTGTAGTATCAAATTCCATCTCAACAGTGTTTCCCTGTTGCTGTGGTGGAAGTATAGTAACAAAAACAGGGACTTTGATACTAAAAAGATATGTTGAAAGATATCTACTTGATTTGACTCATTTGGATGGCTGACTTAAAAAATTGTCTAAAATATTACAGTATGCTCACAAAAATAATCAGCTGTAATGTGAAATATGCATGAGTTGTAGCAAATGGGGCCCAAACATGCAAAACACTGCTCTGGTCCGTTAGATTTCAATGCGTTTGAAGGTTTTAATATCTAAATTAACATAAGAAAATACATGTGAAATGTATTTTATTTGTTTCGCATCAGTAACAAATATGTCACCTTGTTGTTACTTGAAGCGCTGCCTTGACCTAACTACTGAAAATTTGAAAATGCCAAAGGTTGGAGTGCATTCACATCCATGGTGTGAGAGATATTGATTATGATGGATGAAGAGAGGAGGAAAATTCTAAATATATGAGATGATTCAATAGTGCTGACATGTTCTGCTCTAGCTGAGGATTGATGGGCCAATCGTTTAATCAACTCTCCTGTCAATCCACATCATCACCACATGATCCAGTGAGCAGGATTTATTGAATGACATACACCTTTTAGGTAATTCCTTCCATTTCACAGGAGGATTAAAATGCATGGCCTGAATCTATATTGTGCAAAGGAGGAATGATGTATTTGTCAATGTCACAGTTTGCAGAGAAACCACAAAAGCAGTCAAAATCGAAACAAGCTGAGGGTTCTTGGTGTTGACACAATCAATCCTATTTTTGCTAGCTGCAAAGGTACTGTGCTGTTATTAATGATTAGCAGGCGCAGGAGGCTGTATTTTATGTTCCATTTCAAAGTGACACGCTGACAAATCTGATTTAGGCTCTTAATATCAACACAAGCTGGAACTCAGTGACTAAGACTCATTCAGCTGGATTCAAAAGCATCAAAGGACACAGCCTAATTAAAAGGTAGTTTGAACCAGGACAAAGGATAAATTACTACTTATTAAACATACAGTGACCTCTTCTAGGTCAGAATGTACGTCCATTTACTCCATGGTCACTTTCACATATGACATTTACAGCTGCACTTATCAATATTTTTAACATTGGATCAAAGGACTCTGTGTAATGTGGAATATATTGCTCCTAGTGATCAAACCACAGAGAATGGCTAAGGCATCGGCAAAAGTTGCATATGTACACATCCAGCAGACACAGAGCAACATTAGCATTCATTTGGAGTCATGTTGGTGTGCACCTGATGATAAGTAAGTCTGACATTCAATCTCTTTTAGCTCTGGTTTGGTCCCCACCAACTCTAGCTCCTAAATGATCCACTATGTTTACCAGCTAGTCTCTAAAGTCTCTTTTATACATAGTTCTTGGTAAATTACTGGATAACCTTTCAGGCGCCGCTAGTGATTTTCACTGTTCATATTTTCAGCTACATTCAGGAACATTTCTGTCTTGCGCCTTTTCACACATGCCATGGCAATGCCAGGATAGATGGGGCAAGGGACAGTCCAGCCGGTAATGCAACACTTGCCAACCGCTATAAAACTCAACAGAAGAAGAGGGCAAACTCACAAAATCAGATCAAACTTTCAAACGAGGCAGTCCTGATCAAATATGAATCAAGATTATGTTACTGCATTGCCTCTAGCCTCAAATGTTTTCAGGAACATATTTTAGTGGACTGTTTAGCCATAGTATGAGAAAATTTGTGACGCGGCTGCCATGTTGAAAACAGACGAGCCAAAACCAACCACCACCCAACTTGCAGTTCATCACACACACATCAAGTCTTGTGATTGGTTTGCTCGCTCCATGTGAAAGCGTCTTTCATCAGACAGACATAGCCTTTTACGTGCTTGTCCCTGCAATGATACTGCTTTCATTCACAACACAGCTGTACCGGCATTTTTCCTGAAATGTTACTAGGTCTTGAGGTGGGAAATTGGTGGTACAGAATTCCCAGAATATCCATCCCTGCTCCCATTCACACATGACCCCATGCAGAAAATTTTCCTAAACATTTCAGGGATAGACTGCATGTGTGAAAGGGGCTTAACTGTGTCTGTCTGCTGTTTGGTATACAGTGGGTTTATCAGAGCTTTTTCACTGAAAACAGCTGCCTGTTGCTGAAAACCAGGTTGATGAGAGTGAAAACAAAACAATGAGCTTAAATGGGCTAAAAAAAACTTCTCAGAGCTTTGAAACCTTGGCTTGTGGTGTTATATCAGTTTGCATTATATATTTAGATATTCCTGTCATTCTGTCCAGCTCCTGCATGTTCCAAGGGCAAGCAAAATCTTTGACACAGAATGAAACAGTCCAGGTATTTAAGGCTAATGTCTCAGAGGAAGAGCTGAAAGATGAAATGCCCTGGACCACATACTGAACAATTACTGATGGGAAGGACAAAGTAGTCACGGCTTTGAATAAAGCTGAAGACCTGCCTTTATAAAGTATAAAGTGCACACATCAAATAGTCTGAAGAGATATCAATATGCGTTTGTCACGGTCATAGAGGTGTAACTATGTTTTCAAAGTTCACAGCAGAGTGTTTATCTGAGGAAACTGAAGGAGACTAACGATACAAATGCTTTTGAACTCTGCAAATTCTCTGCTCTTTCACACAGTTCTATAAGAAGAGAGAGGGATAATTCCATTTTATTGCAACTTATGTCTTATTTCTATAGATTTTGTGATTTTACCAGTAATAAGAAGATTGTACTTACTAAGTTATCACCGTATTTGCTGAGATCTGTGAATGCAGCAACATGGCTACAAAGAAGTCCAGTGGGGCATGAAACATGATCCAAAAATAAGAAACGTAGAAAGTAGTAGCAATTTCACTATTGCTACTACTATATTTCTACTCTTATATACTCTAACTTAATTTACAAGGATAATCAATTTGATGTCTTTTTTTTTTTAGCTAGAAGGATGAAATTGAAGTTTGTCATTTGTATCTTAATATTTATACAAGTGGTATTTATATATGGTCCAAAAGATGAAAATGTTCCACAAAAAGTGAGATATCCCTTTAAGTCTTTCTTTTCTGCTTCTATTTTTCTGCTGAGTAATGTGGTCTGTCTCTGAGCTTTTGATGGTGCTATCAGTTTATGCACAGAGCAGCAGAGGGCCAATTAATGAAGCTCCTGTGTGGCCACTGTAACAGGGGGATTACGGTGAGAAATGTAAATGTGGTGTGAGTTGTGTATAAAAAGGAGTGTCAGCATTGTTGGTTCCCTCACTGTGCCTTTAGGTGTGACAGAAGAGTCAGTAAGACTATATATCATATTCCAGTATAGTAATAAGGACGCTGGGTCTACTTAGTCAGAGTTTTAAGACAGTTGGAATGTGTTGAAGCATAGCAAAGATTGACAAATATGATATATCTGTTCACTTTAAAAGTAGTTTGACGGCCCTGTGAGGGAGTAAGCAGGTTCACAGCATACAGTTGGCAAAGCAAATTAAAATTGGACTTCATTCATTCAGCTCTTTTCTCTGTAGTACTCCTGCTGTGAATGGCTTGAGTGGAGATTGAAATAAATTTCCTTTGAGCCTGCAGAGATTTGTTTAATTACTTCAAAGCCATGAACAAATAAGAAGCATCAGCAGACACGCATCCAACAGATCAGCTGATGGCTGCTGCACTTTGGATGTCAGACGACTCTGCAGTCTCGTCGTCCAGTGATGCTCGGGGGCTGGGAGCCACTTGGCGACTCAGCTGGAGGCTTCAGTTTGCCTGCAGCCACTGAGAATACAGTACATGGGTGTCTAATAATTTGTTAACAGCTTGATTAACAATTTTCAATTCTGCAGTGAATTCAGACACAGTATTACATTAGCCTGTCAGAAATTACTGCAATTTTTCAATTTAGAGTTTTTAAGATAACAGATATAAATGAGCCCAGCCTCAGTTCATCTGATTAGCCGCTGAATAAGACCTGATTGTTGTTTTGGTTTGGATGTTGCTCATGCCTGAAAAGTAATGATGTGCAGTTGAAAGTGTGTTCTTCTGTTGAACCTGGAATACTGGTTGAAGAGATCTGCCAGTGTGCATTCATCCTGGAAGGAGGCAGCTTTATGTATGACGATAATTATTGAATAGGTCATTATGTCAGCTCAACAAAAACATCAGTGATTAAATATCTTTCGGTAAAACTTTTAAACTCCTTTGACTAGATCATTTCTGTAAACGGATGATATAACAGCCTACTTAATTACTGGCTGCTACAATTATATCCAACTTGAACTTATGAGCCATTAAATGTCAGGAAAATAAGCAGGAGGCCACAAAGGTAAAGCCTATGAGAAATAACTAGTTATTTCATTGTTGCTATTTGTCTTGTGTTATAGTGCTGAGCGGTAAAGTAAAATGCATCTTTTAATTTGCATTTCTCTCTGCTATAGTCTCTCTCCCTCTGTGTGTGTCTGATAAAACAGATTTCACCGCTTTTCCCAGATGTTAAATTTCAGACGCACTTTCCTCTGCTGCAGTGTTCAGTCTAAAGTGGGTGCTGAATTTCCATTCCCTCCTCCCATACATTGCACCTCTAAAAGGGAATGCCTTAAGATACATATTGCATGAGACCAAACACACAATTTTCAGCAGTGCTGCTTTTCCACAAAATCTTGGTGCAGTCCTTGAGTAAATAAGGAGAAATTTGACTGTTTGGTGCCTAAAAAAGGGCTGAAAATCCTCAGTAAAGTTAGACATCGCTGGCACCCCTGGAGGCTGCAGTGTTCATTGTAATTCTGCTCTCATATGTAGCTCTGTTACTGTACAATCCCTGGTTGCTTACTGTTACTATATTTGGCATTCGTTGTGATATGTTCGTTTGTAGCTAGTTTGTTACTTTGTAGCCTGTGTCAACTTAGAACAGTAAGTGTGCAACCTGTCCCACATGTTAAAATGTTTGAGGCAAACCTGTAATTTTTATTAACCACAACATTAATGTGTTGGATGGAATGACCAACATACTGTAAATTGCAAATTTAATGACAAACAAATGACAAATTACATAATGAGATATGTCATGTGCACTCATGTCATGGAGTGTCACAAATGGAAAGGGTTCATCATAATGTATGCAGTTAATTCCATGGCAATCTACCCATAATATAAATATATATATATATATATATATATATATATATATATATATATATATATATATATATATTGAGTACAATTGGAAATTTTTGCCTGATGGTGTGCTTCAGGAAAGTTTAGGTCACCAATATAATTATTTTAATTTAAATTTAATAAAAATAATTTATTTAATTATTGGATTATCTGGGTACCTTAAATATCCATTGCCATGAAATTTGCTGTATGTATTCATTGTCTCCTGATGATGAATCATCATCATTATTTTTAGTGACCTGATAACCATTTAGTGCCAAAATTTCCATGATATGAAATCAACAATAGATACTTTTCTTTCAAATTTGCACATATTTCATAATCTAACTGAAATTTGGAAGCATTAATCAAACTCCTGCACTAATAACCCGTGTCTTTATCATCATTGCTCTGCTGCTACATTATGTAAATCACTCAACTGTTTACTCCACAACAAACAAGAACATGTAGTTCACTAGCATCACAAAAGAAGAGGAAGTGATTATAGGAAGAAGAAATAAAAAATCTGAAATATTCTGCTAATCCACTTTGATGTCCACCTGATGTTTCCTCATTATTTTTGAATTATTTCAAAAAGACATAGCCTCAAAGGCATTTGCATATTGCCTCTTACTATTTAAAGTTCATTAAGGTTCTTTGACAGGTTCCTGACAAATACAGTAGGTGGGAATGTTGAAGTACTATTGTGTAGATATAAGTTGTGTCCTGTGCTCTATTAAGGCATCTGTGATGTCTCCACCTGAGAGCTGTGAGCTTGATACACAGCAATGAATGAATGAATTATGTAACACTTATCAGAGTCATATTGTACACAAATATCACAACAACAGAGTTATAAAATGGCGAACATTGCATTAGCCCTCAGTGGGCAAATTGTGCAAAAATCAAGCTGTTAAAATATTTAACAGCACAGGGACAGGACAGATGAAGGATTTAATAGAACATTTCAGCAGGACAAGGCAGTCAGTGAAAAGAAAACGAGAATCTAATTGAGTGATTGCATCATGCAGAGGAGAAACATACTAATATTGTGCTCTCAGTTATGAATTGAAGACTGAAAGGTTAAGTCTGTGATTTTATTGATATTATACAAACAATGAATGCATTTGACTGGCATTATTAGTGCTCTTTTGTTTTCTGTACATGGTGCTCATGGTGCAGAGGTTCTAGTATTTGCAGAAATTTGCAAATAGTCTCAAATAGTCTCCTAAAAATTACATTTACAAACAACTAATTTGCACAAGAATATAAAAATATGAGAAACATATAAGAGAAACATAATTACATTTTTATCTTAATAAGACAATGTATCTGAAAAGTCGCAAAGTGCTCACACTGAACATATCAGGTAAGGGTTAATTGACAAAGTATTTCATTTCATTTCCAACAATATGTGCTCCTGGTACTTATAATACCTACCATACTAACAGTTGTTGCACTCACACAGTTTTTCTGTGCAATTTGGGACTATTGCCAACATTTCAAGTGCAAAATGATGGCTAAAACTAAGAAAATAAGACCCAAGTTCTAATAAGAGGCTTTTTGTGGGTTGAGCGTGCAGTCTCTACCACAGCCATGTGTGTTTTTTTTTCTGATTTCATGTTCATCTTGCAGTTGCCAGCACCTCCAGAACTACGTACTGTGCACAAAGCTTCTTTCACTTTTTCTGTTTCTGTTCATCACAGTCAGTCTTCCCAAACTTGTCTTGCTCCAGTAACTGACAAAAATAAACCCAGACTCAAACTCCAAGCAAAATTATCTCTCAGAAGACCTCTGGGGGTTGTCAGAATTTCTGTGTCCATGGTTTCTACAGTCTTAGATTTTCCTACAAATGATGCCCTGCAGGCTGGTGAATAGAAATATATCATGTCTGTGAATCAATGTTTGAAGAAACAAAGGAATTTAGAGATTTCAGCATATAATGGCCAAATCATTTCATTGTTGAAGTAAAAAATCTCATCTCGCATCTCTGAAATAGAGCTTAAGTACTTTTTCCTCCACTAGTGCTCCAGTGCTGCTCTGCTGCAGTCCCTCTGGGTCTGTGTGATTGCTCAGTGAGTCAGTAGCCTGGAGTAAGACTGGAGAGTATTAACCTTGTGATTCATAGAGACCTCCAGTAGTCTGTTGCAAGATGGACACAGCCAATTACTCCTGTCAAACACATTCTGCTAGACTGTATATCAAATGTATGTAACTTACAGCCTGTACATGCAATGGTACCCTCAAATCCCCAATTCCTCCCAGTTCACTGTCAATGTTTTGAGATTCACAATTGTAGTGTCTGAAGCACCACATTGTGTTTGTATTACTGAGGAATGTTTAAGTAAGAGAACCCAGGCCATAAAGATAAGGTCCAAAAGTTTATGGTTCAAAGGTTAAGGTCCCCTGGAAATGGGTCTTTGTTTCTCCTATAGTCTAAACAGATGAGACCATCTGTAGATAAGGACTATATGTTTTACCTTGGTATCAGGGTAAACAACTAGCCTACATAAGTGGGGATTCACAGCTGTTAGGTAGAATGATTCGCATTGGCCCTGAATCCTCTTCAAGCAATCCATGGTGCTTGTTTGATGATGTTAATAAACCTTTTTATACAAGAAAGACGGTGTCAGCGGAGATTCCTTCATCATCTTCACATCATTGCCAAGTGTGTCTTTGGAGTATCAACATCCTTGGTGTAAAATAAAATCTCCAAAGTTCACCTTTAACAGTAAATTTCCATTTTTAACACTTTCCATGAAACTTTAATGGGCAAATTCACATGAATTTTATGAAATAAAAATAATGTTCCTCAGAGGATGAACCTCTTTGTTTGGGACAATGCACAGGTTTTTCTCTAGCTTCACTTTCTGGCCACAAAGCCAAATTTTTACCCAACAAGATGAAATTCACTGAGGACATTAACACTCTCGAGGGGATGAACTCCTTTGATTTTAATCAACTTATAACCTTTACAACTTGTAATGTTCTATAAAAAGACAAATCAATTATGTTTAATTAACAGTTGTCTGTGTGGGTTTCCTCCAGGTGCTCCAGCTTCCTCCCACACACCAAAAACATGCAGGTTACGTTGATTGGCGACTCTAAATTGCCCGTAGGTGTGAATGTGAGTGTGAATGGTTGTCTGTTTCTATGTGTCCATCCTGTAATTGACTGGCAACCAGTCCAGGGTGTACCCCGCCTCTCGTCCAATGTCAGCTGGGATCAGCTCCAGCCGTCTGTAATGAATGTGAGTCCAATATTCACTCTCCTTTTAGCTCTGTTTTGGTCTCTTTAGCTGCTAAATGCTCCATTTTGTTCACCAGCTAGTCTCTAACTTTGTCTCTTTGCTGTGCAGGTAGGTACAGCAAGTTTTTATGGCTTTTTTGCTGAAGTTGCCTGCTTCTGCAAATAATGGCAGAAGAAGCAGCAGCCAAATGAATGAGCTAAAAAGAGGGTAAAATGCTTTATAGAGTTCTGAGAAACTGCACAGTTGGTAATAGTTATCTGTGGACTCATCACTATGAGTGAGACATTTGACATTACACACAGTCATTTAATCCATGGTTAATATAGAAAATATAGATTAGCACAGTCTCAAGTCAACTACAGTCAAGTGTTTAAAAAGATGGTGGGGTTTATTTTTGATTCAATTACACATTTCCTTTTCACCTTGACTAATAGAAGAGCCGGCCCTAATCAAAATTTGGTTGGGGGCCCCTCTCACTATTGTGCATTCTCACTACACATGGCACAGAAGCAGCATCTCTTGTTTTAAAACCTGATGAAAAACAATAACTACCTTATAACTATTAAGACTATATATTATTATATCTACTATGTTTGATGTCTAAACTAATTGTTGTTAACTCATTGTTAGAGCCATCTTGGATGACACCAGAGATGGTGGTAGAGGTGGAGATTGATGGACCTGCTATGAAATAATAAATAAATTAATTAATTAACTGGCTGATTTGAAATTACTTGTGTTCTTAGCATCAATCTGGAGGATTTTATAATGCAAGACAATCTGCAAGAGTTTGATGCCATCTGCTTTTAAAAAGTCATTTTAGATAAGATGTATTTTCAACACTAGCAGCTTTGGAGATGGCTCCATAATTTTGTTCTAGAATCAGTCCTTAAAAACAGTTATTACACACTCCCCACATGACAGATCTGATTTATGAGCAATGAACAGGGCACTACAACAAGAAATCTCTATAGGTTTAACTAAAACACATAACTTAACAGCATTGTCCGCTTCTTGGGTGACATGACCACATTCCGCACCTGGAGTAGAGGTAGTTGATGGATCTGCAATGAAATAAAGAAATGAATTAGATATTGACTTGTTAGCCCTTTAGTGCAGAGGTCAAACTGGGCCTATTTCTGCCTAAATGTGTATTGTTCTGTTAAATGCTTTATAACACCAGATGTGAACATCACAGCTCCATAGATAATGTTAGATAGAAAATGGATAGATAATGGCTTCAATGATAATGATAGTTGGTGGTTTAATTTGAAGAAGAGCCTCGTACCATTAAATTTATTTAATTTAATTAATTTTTTAACTTAATCACTGACTTTTATCATTCCCATGTATTATATTAGGGGGCAGTAAACACACAGATATCTTAAAATATCTAAAAAAAAGTTTCACATCACATCTTGTGTTATAATAATAATATAAAAGTTGCAAAATCTGATATTTTTAGAGCAGAAGCTTAGATGCAGATGCCTCGAGAGTTTAAAATGATGAAAGAATTTTGACTCTAGGCCAAGCTGTTTTCAAGATAATTGCAAAAACGTCAACTTGATTATTACAGCACCACTTTGAGGTCAGTGAGTGTCACCTGCCAATTTTGGTGTTTCTAGGTCTTAGTTCTTCGAACACTTTTAGCAGAGAAAAATAATAAGAAAAAGACATTTTCACAGGGTCACAATAGGCAACCTTTGGCTTAATATGACTTCAATAAGCACTAGAAAACATACCACATTCATGAATTGCTGCATTGTTTACAAGTAGGATTTGGCTAACTGGGAATTTGAACCCTGGACCATTGTATCCCCAGGGAAGGTGACTTACTGACTGCACCACTGGGGAGACAAGGTTTTTTACACACCTTCCCACAAGTTGAGGTAATGACATCACATGTGCAAAATGGGGCATTTTTCTCTTTAACAGTCAAAATGTTGGTGATGAAATTCTGTAAAAAATCACACACCATTCTGCTGGTGGAGGCCTGGGAGGAAGAGAAGAGAAAGGGTTAACAAGGAAACCACCCAAAATAGGCTGAGGCGTAAACTACCCAGGTGCAGGTAGTTTCTTGACTCCAACCCCGCCAACTGGCTCCTGAGCCAGGAAGCCAAACCAACCTCACAAGCAGAAGGTAGAGAGAGGGACATCACAAAACGTAAAAAAATTCAACAATTTAACCGTTGGGGATACAATTCTGAAAAAAATCACACATCAACCTGCTTTTCTCAAGCGTGTTGTCAAATATTTTGGTGAAATTTGTTCCAAAATTATATGAAATAGAAAATGTGTATACAGTCTAAATTATAGCAAGATAGTGAATATTACTGCAGACTCACCGTTTGACTGATCTGAACACCATTTTAAATACTTGACATCTACTATATTTTTTAAATTTCTTTTTATTCAAAGAATGTCTGTGTCAACTTTGGTAGCATATGAATGAAGATTTGTGGAGATATAGATGTTAATTGATTATGCATATTATGCAAAATATAGAGTGACCATAGGTTGCAGTGAGGCAAACTACTGTCACAATTCAGTGGATTTGTGGAGAATTTCAGCTCTATAGGATGTACAGGTGACTTATTTCGATTTTTTGAAGTTTGGAATGTGAAATGTCTACAAATTTAGATTTGGTTTAATAAGCCACAACTTTAATCAATCATTACCAAATTTGATGCATCAACTGAGTCATGACCCTAGATCATGTATCATCCATGTAGCCAATTACGACATAAACACGTGCACCAAATTTGGTTACATTCACTTAAGCCAATTTTGATTTCTGAGCATTTATGTAAAATTTAACTTACAGACACACGTCTAAAAATGTATAATTTCAAAAACAATTGACGTATCAAAATTTCTTCAGTGAAGTCTCTAGATGATCCTGACAAAGTTTTGGGATGATTGGCCCAACGGTTTTTGACAAGTTGTCAAAAATAGGATTCCGAGAAAATTGAGAAAAAGACGCAGAATTTGACATTTTTAGAGCAGAAGACCATCAGAACAAAGATGCAGATGAATTGCGAGATTAAAATGACGCAAGAATTTTGACCCTAAGCCGAGCCGTTTGCAAGATTTGTGAAAACGTAAACTTGATTGTTACAGTGCCGCCTAGAGGTCAGTGAGTGTCATTTTAGATGCCTGAGTGGGTGGAATTTACAACCCACCTGCTAATTTTGGTGACTTTTGGTCTTACGGTTTTTGCTGCACAAACACTCTTGGCAGAGAAAAATAAGGAAGGAAGAAGAAGAATGAGAACAAAAACAATAGGGCTACAGCAGCGTGCTTTGCTGCTTGGACCCCTAATAATAGCTCAGCAAATCTCCAGAGATGGAACTCCAGAGACCAACCATCAGCTCCTCCTGTGTAAGCTGGAGCTCGGCTACAAACAGCAATGGAGGACCTGCCAGCTCTGCCAGCCAGAGTGATACGAGAATATCAGCACACTGTGCGTCTCACGAGAGATGTACAGTCTGCTTGTATTCCTGTATTGCTCTGGCTGGCAGGGCTACGGAGCTCTGGAGGATGTGCACACTAGTCAGAAAAGTGACCAGAAGTACCCAACCGATTTCATTCAAATAAGTTTTTAGCTATTCAAAAGCCTTTTGTTCATTCATCAGAAACTTATAAGTATGTAATTAATACATATTATTAAAACACGGAAATACAAGATAGTGCGGCTAAGGCTAATGTAAGAGGCGAATGCTCTCCTGTGGTTTAGTGCAGATTATCTCAAGATACAACATCGAAAAATGGAGCCCATAGGCCTACATACCTCTACCTCTACAGACCCCTATGAGGCACCCTTGAACATGAGCAGTGGCCATGGAAAAAAACAAATGATGTCAATAGCTGAGGGGCAGCAATGTCCTATTCTTGGCCTGTAATAGGGTCAGGAGGTCAGCGTTCTTCAATGCTATTTCTATGCATCTAATAGGCTGTTCCTCTTCAAGACTGCTGCGAACCACAATGGGAGAGAAAGACAAAAAGATAGATGCAGAGAGAGAGAAAAGTATGTGTGTGTGTGTGTTTGCTGGCATGCAACTGTCTTCTCGCACCTGCATCTTTTTAATATGCTCGACTGAAGTTGTAGTCGCACAGGCAGAATGCTTAAGTAAGAGGCAGATACTGTTTCACCTCAGTTGGTCGAACTCATGCACTCACACATGCACATTGTATGAAATGCACACAAATACCTTTACCCTCAGACCATGTCAGAGAAATTCACACCTTGATTCCCTTACAAACCAGGTGGGCTTTGAGGACAGATTGGATTCCGAAGCGAGAGTCCTTAAAGAAAATGCAACCTGAATATTTTTCTCAGCTCTGTGATCTTTAGCATATGATGTACTATTAGCATTCAGTAATGAGGACAGTTTGTACAGGTCTCTGCTGTGCAGAGTGGTGGAGAACAGCAGCAAAGACCTTCACTTGTTGTTAGATAATGCTAAGGAGAGTCTGGCTTTTAGCCTGCAAATACAACAATTGAGGGTATGAATTATGTGCAAGACTTATTTGAGGGTACAAATGACTCATAATTCAAGTCATAATTAAAAAAATAATTCACGTACACACCCATTATTGAGAGAGAATTTTACAGATGCTAGAAGAAATTCAAGCTCTTATCCTGCAGCTTTTCGGCCAAACTATACACACATATCTTACCTAACACAGAAGATGCACTTTTTTGCCTTCTCTCTGAGCTAGTTTGAGCAGAAAACATGAACAAAAACACCACATTGAGTACCTGCATTAATTCTAAAGTTGAGGTACTGAGTAAAAAGTTATGGTGCTAACTTTGGCAGAAATGTAACAACTTTACAGACCTTAGCTGCTAACTGTGGAGGACCACAAGGGTCACGAAAATAGTATTAAAGCATTTAATTAATTAATAACTAATTGTACAATAAAACAGGAATTAATAAATTAGTTTACAATTCAATTAACTCACCCATAAATAAATAGACTAAATTACAAAGTAATTCATTCATTGATAAGTAATGGGCAATAAAAAGAGGAATTATAAAAAGGATTTACAAATGAAATAAATATTCCATCATTAAATTGTTCAAATTAAAAAGGGATTTACAAAAACAACTTTAAAATAGTCAATAAGTACATCATTTAAAAATACTTTAATGAATTCCTAAATAAATAACGGAATTTCAAGAATACAGCTTTTAATCAGGCATTTAAAAGGGAAATTCCCTTTCCTATTTGGATTTCAATTTCCTCGTTGCTTTTCCTTTTTCTATTCCTTTATTTTATTTTATTCCATTATTTATTTAGGAATTCATTAATGTATTTTTAAATGATGAAGAAGCTGTCCTGTGCTTTCACTTACCCACAACCTGAAAATAGTTTTATTGCAGTAATTATCAAGTTAATTATTAAAGCTAAGTGTAAGTGACCACAATACAGTGTTTCATGTGTGTAAAGTTTGCATTAGTAAATGTACTTGTTATACTGCTTTTATTTAGTTATTTTACAATCAAGAGGCAAACAATGTAGTTTAATTGTATCTATGTGTGTATAATTATTTTATTTTATGTATTTGCTAACTTTCTGGTGCTAATGAGTTACTAATTAATGTAATGCTAATGGAGTTTTGATTTATTATTTTGCCTTCCGTCTGTTCTTTTTGGTTTAGCACTTACGTTGGTGTTGAGGTGCAAGACAGCAAATTAAACATCTTCAGTCAAGGCTTTCATTTTTCGGCTGGACGCTACACTAAGAGAAAACAGCGTTACACTGTTATAACATGAGACAAAAGTCATGAAGTATTCATCTTCAACTTATTTTATCACTCTACATAGCTTATTGTTACTCCACATGATATTAAGCTTAACCCCGTGATTCTATACCAATAAATGCACAACTGCAGACAAACATACATGGTAAATGCACAGTAGGGGTAGAGGTCAGTTAGGTTAAAAAACAATTGTTTAGGCCTCTAAAACAACATTTAAGGCTGTGTCACATAGGGGGAATAGAGAAAAGTAAATAAAACATGTAGCCTAGTGTTGATCTATTTTAAATATTGAAAAAACAGTGTGTTGGCTACACAAAGCACCTTTTAGAATACAGAACAGAAAAGAAAAAAATCAACATTACACAAGTTAACCAAATAAAAGGGGGAGGCTAGAAATTAAAGTTGTCCTTGAGATATCTTCTACAATAATATAACATAATCTCATGGCCTATGGGCCATGTCAATAATATTCCAAGAATTATCAGTCATATTTTAGAAGGTGTGGCTATACTAATATTAACACGAATAGATGTAAAAACAAACTCACTGTAATATTTAAATATATAGACCCCACAATTCATTGTATTTTGCTGCTTAATAATAGGCAAATCAGAATTTTTTAAATAGGCTAAGTCAAAATCATCATATCCAGCTCCTAATTGAACGTTTCAGGGGGAACTTCTATTTCAGATTTTATCCACTAGATGGTACCATTGTTCATTGATTGTTGGAGTTATAAGCAATGTTGCAAAGTTGGAAGAGCTATTTGTCCCATTTTCCCACAGACAATGTTAGTAACTCACAGTTTAAGCACTTCTACAGCTTGGAATCCATTCAACAGAAAGTGACGGTATTCTAGTTAAAGATTAGGCTAAGTAACATATTTAGGGATATCTGTATTTGTAAAACTGATATACAATACAGTTTTATTTTATTTGTCAAAATAACAGACACTATTAATGTACTCTAAATATATCATATCAAAAGGCCTATCACATTTATTTTATGGTTTTTATGATCAGGTGATATTCAGATGGAAACTTCTGACTTTGAACTCACTTTTCCTTTGGGATTATAAATTTATATCTGCTGAGGCTTCACAGAAAGTGCTGATTTTGTTGAAAAAGGTAGGCAGATCTGACTTTGTTTTAATACACAAAATTAATGTATGAACTACTTAACAATATTAATACAATATTTGGGCACAGAACAATTTAGCATCATGTTTTAAATGTAGACATTTGGTTTTCACCAAAAGATCTGAGCTGATAATACAATTCATAAAGTTATACCAATGACAAAATTCAAGACAATTAGAAAGAAACTCCATTAATTTCCTGATATTTCCTCTCCTTGTTCAACTTTGTTGTTTTTTTGCTGCTGTCTCTGTCTGTTACTCTTCATTTCAGAGCATTTCTTGTGTTTTTCTGCTCCCAAATTCACTACTTATACACTACTTATATACTCCAAGTATTGAATGAATGAATTTGCTCAATAAAGTTGGGGAAAAAAGTCACACTGGTGGCGGTGTACAAATCCTCTCCTCTCACATAAATGTCACACGACTGTCTCCTTCCGTTTTTTTCCGTGGCACTATCTCCCCGCCATACAGGATAAGCTCAGATTTTTTGAAGTTCAAACATCTTCAACTTGCATGGACCTAACTTCATCTCAGGTTTCCTCTACTTGCATCTTTGCATTGATAGAGAACTCTGACTTTTT
The DNA here is from genome assembly GCA_038419695.1 of Scomberomorus guttatus. Taxonomy (NCBI): domain Eukaryota; kingdom Metazoa; phylum Chordata; class Actinopteri; order Scombriformes; family Scombridae; genus Scomberomorus; species Scomberomorus guttatus. The sequence goes on from CM076449.1 coordinate 1,849,817, forward strand.
TTCTCAGCATTCTCAGTTGTCAACATTTTTGGTTCTCTGTCTGGCTACATGTGTTAGCTCTGTGACAGACTGGTGACCTGTCCACGGTGTACCCCACTTCTCACCCTAATCTGATCAGAATGTTCAAAATGAGGATGGATGGACTGTCAACTGTCCTCATAGATAACAAGCTAATAAACACCTCCTGAACTCATTTGTACTTAATTTTTCAGTGTCTTAGTGCACCAGCAGTGATGATGGTGATAATGATATTTTTATGTGTATATTTATATGATTTTTCCTAATATTACGCATTTTTTTCTTGAAATATGACAGCCTTGTTCTTGAAATATTACAAATTTATTCTCATAATATTATGACTCTACAGCATGAGCTTTGGCTCTAGTTAGAAGAGCTCATTGACCTTAATTTGTATGGATGCCAAGGAGGTGCCGCTAGTACAGTGTTTTTACCTGGGCAGTTTTTATATGTATAGAATATTACCTGATGAACATCTGAGGACTGAAATATTGTTAGCCGGGATTATTTGCATTTTTTCACAGTGTGATACACATATCAGTAAGACTGGTGTAACCGCCCAAACATTAATTCCTTCACTTGCTGTAACTGTCTTTTTCACCACCTCTCCTCACTTACTCACGCACACATAGGTTTACTTAAGTCAGTAAGTAAACCCCCCCCCCACACACACACACAGGCATCCAGACTAATGCTGTCTACTATAGTTAATAATTAGCAGGACACAGCTACAGCCCATAGTGGACTCAGTTGCTAATCTGTTCCCACTGACTGAGCTGAGAAAGCAAATTAAGCAGCTAATGAGCATCATGACATCATCCAAATGACTGTGATCAATCCTCACAGAACAACGGCAGTCAGCACGCTGCCAACTCATACACATTCACACATTTCTCTATAAATGCAACATCCTGCATAAGGGATTGTAGGAAAATTATATGCTTAAGAGAGCGTAAGGAAATTTTTTGACAGCCCGCCAGCCAGCCCCCTTTTTTCCACAATTTACATTTAATTTCATCCTCCCCTTGCAAAGTTGTTTGCAGTTTCCCAATCAGAAAGTAGTCATAAGGCTAGTTTTTTGCTATAATTGTTCATTATCAGCAAATCCTATGAACAGACCAAAACCAATAATGTGTTACTCCATCTTTCAATACTCTCTCAATTAAGCAGTTAATTGAGTTAAACTGAGTATTGGTCATGTCTGCAGTGCTGGAGGAAAGCCACAGAGAGGTACATATGGAGAGAGTTTGTAATCCTGATACATCACTGACTGCTCTACTATGGCTGTTCAAGCCAAGCTATTACTATTAAGGAATGTCTGTAAACCTAGAGGAGCAGTTTAGCAGTTTAATTGCATTTTTGACAATCAAAACAATAAGGTTTCATTGCATTAACATAATAGCATATGGTTTCAGTATTACAAAATTGCAGTCTTAGTGCTGCAGGATGTAAGATATGTGTCAAATAGGTGCACTGTTCTGCTTGGCCTGATCTGCAGCTTAAACCTGTTGTGGAGAAATTGCTGATCAATGGTCAGGTCAGGAGGGAAGAAGTGTTCAGGAGCCTCTGAAGTCTTCTAGTGTAATGTTTATTAAAGCTTGGCCAAGGAGAAATACACCCTCAATTACAGCAAGGTAGGTGCATGAGTCTGTCTCACATTCTGACAGCTCATGCCAATGGTCAGACTTTAAACCCCTACATATAATAATAATAATAATAATAATAATAATAGTAAATTATTATTATTATTATTATACAAGTTTGCATTAATGTAATGTGCCATGCATGCATGAACCAGAAAAAACTAAAAGCAGTTCAGACAGACAGTTCAGAGGCTTTTTTAAAAACTTGTTTCTTTTCCATTTGATTGTAACCCACACAGTTGAATGTGAATTGCTATTACTATGTCAAGCTGAGTGTGCAGCTGAGAGCTAATGTCTGGGTGTTACAAACCTCTGCTGTTTGGGCTAATGTCATAATTACACAGCAGAGACTGGAGCCTATGAAAGTGGGACTCTGGGCCATGTGAGGTTAATGACTTCAGGGAGCTTCTGTCAGTCCGCTGTAAAGCCCAGCACTGATGATATTTACATTTCAAAGCTAAATGGCCTTGAGTTAGCAGATGTGCAAACTGGGGGCAGAAAATCCATCCATTCAACCCAATGCATGATGCAGGAGAAGAGTCTGATTTTTATCTTGTTCATAACATTTTTAACTGCAAGCTCCACTACTTAGGCTACTTTCTGACCTTTAACCATAAAACCAGTGATGACATCCCCAAATATTTATTTGAAATGACTGAGTGGCTTTGGAAAATTTCTCCTGCTTTATTGATATTTAATTGGTTTGGATACCATTTCTCCTGCCCTCACTATGCGTGTAGGTGAACAGCTATGCAGCAAGCTAAACACAATCTCATTAAAGGTTGTTTAGTTACATCCTCATGCCAGGAAGAAACAATGTGTCATCCAAGCCCCCAGGAAGGGCGCCAGGCTGTTAAGGCAATTTCACATAGTGGCCAATCTGTGTAATTACAACTTCCAGGTCTGTTGGGTGATGCACACTGGCCCAAATAGCCTTTTTTCCCCACACACAATCATTGGAAAAGGAGTGGCTGCAAAACGTTGAATACATTTTTGTGAGCGTCACAACCCCCACAAAATTACTTGTTTTATTATCCGAATTTGATCTATTTGGTCCAACAACATTTGGAAAGTCTAAAAGAGCCACACGATTAAATTATTTTATCTCCATTCAAGTTATGGAGAGCCAACCGGAAGTCAGCTGGTTCGTCCAGCTGAAGGCTCCAATACAACGCAGCTTTCATAGGAATGAAGTGCCATCTGTGAGTCCAGTATCTAGTTCTTCTTTATACAGCCATGGTATCATCAGTGAAAGATCTTATCCCATATATATCCCCCTCTTACCCCCCCCCAAGCACAGGTTGGTCTGTCTGGTCTTGCAGTCTTGGGTGACTGCTCTATCAACCAATAGCTGGTGCTTAGGCATTTAAGCAGTGAATAAAAGATGTTTGTCAGTAACATGGTTTTCATCTGAATGTTGCACACATTTTAACCAAATTTCCATTAAACTATTGCAGAGGAAGAGGGTGTTGCGAGATGACGTAATTAAAAGTGTGCCAGTCAAAGCTCAAACAATATAAAATCATGTGAGATTTCTGTTTGTTTCATTTTAAGGAATTTGTGGAATGTATGTCATGTTTCCATTGCACTTGGCCACATTCTGCTTTTCTTGAACATTTCCACCTCAGTCAGGCATAAAAACTTTCTTGCAATATTTATATTTATTTTAGAGTGTATAAATGTATCCATGAGTCCATGGCATGTACACTACTTTCTGCTGACAATCCCGCAATACAAAAATTATCGTTGTGCGATCCTACAGCTGACAGTGACGCTGATTAATATGTCTAAAATCTCAATTTACTGCTCACAAAATATGTGTATTGTAGGGAATATCACCGGTATTAACATCATATGCCAAAATAGCATATGTAATTATGTGTAAATTGTAAAACGTTCGCCTTTAAAGATAATTTTCTGTATATTTCTCCTCTAAGAGGATAGGAACTGAGACCTTATTTTCATCAGAGTTTAGTCAGTGTAGGCGACTATTTGTTGGAAACACCTGTAGCTTATACAGGATTTACACTGACAGGCTACAGCCTATGATCACAACCTGAAGGACAATATCAACACCTGTAGACTTATCATACAGGATTTACACCACATGATTGTAACAATACTTTCCTGGGCCAGCAGCAACAATATCAACACATTAGCCTACAGTGTGGAACTGAATGGCATATGAAAGCACATACTTCCCCATATCCACATACAGTTCTATGATTCAGAACACAAGCCATGCAGAGCAACAGGAAACAGTAAAACATCAGTGCAATAATATAGCAACAACAAAGACCATTTCAGCAAATACAGCCATGCAAACAACATGAAGCAACAAAACACAGCCAGCAAAACTGACCACAATCATCTTTTGGTACATGCAGACATGTGAAGCAGCAATAAACAGTAGATATAGATAAAATACAATAATAATTATGTTGATCTTGATAAAATGTTAAAAGATGCAGTTAGGGGTTAGTAAAATGGTAAGATACACTTAACACACAAGCCATGCAACACAGAGTTTGACTATAGAAAAACATACCAAGTTGTTAGTTGTAGTGTGTAAATACTATACCATAAAATGGCCTACCTATGTCTATGGATTTACTCAACTTTTAAGGCTTAAACAGGATATAAACAGACAGACAAACATTATTATGTGAGTAGTCTGGTTAATAAATGTATTCTTTGATTTTGAAACAGTAGCCTTTACGGTTTGTCCTGTCCATATAACATTTAGAAAAATGGTATATGGGCATTATCAGTGTTTAACCCTGTTGTTATTATCAAATCTAGAGTGTTACCATGCTGATGAACTCAGTTCAAAACTGTCCAGTAAATTCATAGGCTCCATAGCTTTGGAGTCATTCTTTTTATTAATGTTTATTTATTTGTGAATATTCAGGTTTTCATTAAGGATTAACCTATCATGTGTAGTGATACCAAGTGAGATCAATTCTGAGAATTCCTGTAGAAATAGTGATGAATATTTTTGTGGCCAATATAATGTAATGATGAGCGCTGATAATTCTGCTTTGAGCTCAATAAAGTGACCTTATGGCAAACACAGTCATGTTTCTGGCCATCTGATGAATGTAAGTCCAATATTCACTCTCCTTTAGCTGTCTTTGGTCTCCGCCAACTCCTAAGGAAAATTTTCTGGCTCTTTTCTGCTAAATGCTCCATTATGTTCACCAGCTAGTCTCTATTTTTGTTTGTTTGCAGTTTAATGTTGAGCAGGTAGTGTACAGTGGGTTTTTCACTGAAAACAGCTGCCTGCTGCAGGGTTGGTGATATTTCTCTGTGGGTTTGACACTACAAACACCACTTACAGTACACATACACATACTGTAGTCATTTGATCCATTGTTAATAGAAATATTAACACAGCTTTAAGGTCACAGATGCAGGTTACAGTTTCTTTCATGGACCAAATTCAGATTGTATCATCATAACTCCAGGTTAATGTTAGAGAGCTACATGGCAGTAAGCAGTTACTCCACAGTTTCAGCAGTTTTCCTTTCATTTCTGTACAGCAGTTTTCTGACAGCCTCCAATTGAGCTACAGAGTTAATGAAGGCAAAATGTCCATAGAAAAGATGGATAACATGCCAATGAAGCAATATAGAGAAAAACACATCCTGCTTTATGATAGAATCTGTCAGCTGCTCCACTTTGCCTTCACAGCACTGCATGGATGTGTGCTTGTGTAGACATATGAGTCTTTCCGCATGGAGAGCTATTGGATTAAGGAATGGCTGTTTAAGCAGGCCGCCTCTGGAGAAAATGGGTTAGAGAAGCAAGACTGTTAGGCTGCTCTCCAATAGACCCAGAGCATCATGGGAGATAAAAGCTGTTCAGATTATGACTGGGGGAGAGGGTGTAATAGTGATTATAAGAGTATGACAGAGTGCCATATATAGAAATTACCTCCACTGTAATAGGATTAATTTACCACTAACATTATAAATTAATAAAAATTGTATCAATGCATGTCCCATTAAGGTAATAAAGGTTTCCTTTGTATGCCTTTTTTGAGGCACTTGCATTATTTTAGATGGTTTACCAGGGTTAATCACCTGATGTGCAATTAGGCAACAGTCATGTATTGATTTTTTACAGTTTTTTTTTATTTATTTTATTTTAATGTTGATTTTTGACAGGTTTTTTAAAAATTAATTTAAAAAGCGAGGGGAGCTTGTTATGTTGAATCCTGTTATGTTGAATCCTCACTCAGCATTTACAAGCTGACATACCAAACAGAATAGCCACATGTAATACAATACAATGCATTATGACAAGATAAGATTTCCTGCTAGAGTTTTTGGATTTCTGGGGACACAACAGGGATGCCACAAAGGACACAACTTACAGTAAGAGGGAAATATGTGAACACTAGAGGGCGCTGTGCCCTATTGAAAAAACCTAGAATTTGCCGACATTTGCTTTCTTTAATTTGGTTCAGTGCTCACCTGTGCATTTTGATTTATAATAGTATAAAAGTAATTAAGGAGTAGCAGTTGTAGTAATCACTCAAGGCTATACCAACTACACAAAGCATATGGCTGCCCTGGGGCTCTGGATCCTCAACGGCTACAATGTTACTCTGTGGTAGTAACTTTGTATTAAACTGATTAATTGCAATTTCTTTGGTAAAATGCACCACTAAAGCACAAGATAAACTAAATACACTTGTAAATACCCTAAGTCCAACAGGAAGTCAGCTATTTTGAATAAACTGCGCATTTTTTTCTGAAAAGTGAAGCCATTGACAGGTGTTGTATTTTAACAAAATACTCCTAGAGATTTAACCCGAGCGACATCAAATTTTGTAGGTTAGTGCAAGGAGCCTATTGTTTTTGTAAAGATTATTATGATTATGATTATGATTATGATTATGATTATGATTATGATTGTGATTGTGATTGTTATTATTATTGTTGTTGTTGTTATTATTATAATTATTATTATTTTTATTCCCCCACGCCATTGCACTTTTGTGTTGCTTGAAAACTCAAAAATTGACACACACATCAGAACTAGCAAAAAAGTTCTGTAGTGATTGGGCTCGGGCATCACCAGCGGGCTCCATAGCGCCCCCAAACGCAGGGCCATTTTGGGACAAAGTTTCTTTGATGTTCATGAAATTTTGGTGGGTTCATTGTGCTCATTATCCTCGACATAATACATATTTTTTCAAATTTTTTCGCCCAACAGGAAGTCAGCCATTTTGGATTTTGTGCATCAATTTTCATTTTACGAACAAATGTTTGAGGCCTTTATGATGCACAAAAACTCACAAAACTTTGCAACTATGTTCAAAATAGTAAATATTTCAATCAGAATCACAATTGGGGTTGGGTGTGGCATTTCGGCTCTATAGCACCCCTATTTACTTTGACTTTTTACATTTTTGACATGCTACGGGTGCTTGAAGACTCACAAAACTTTGCACATGCATCAGTAGTGGTGAAACTTGATATCTGATGTGGGTATTGGGTTTGGGTGTAGCAAAATAGCTCGACGGCGCCCCCTAGAAAATTTCAAAGTCAAAGCCCCCACCTTTAAGTTTGATGTAGATGTACAAAATTTGGTAGGCACATATAACATCTCCAGACTTTAAAAAAGTCTCTTGGAGCCATACCCTAAGTCCAACAGGAAGTCTGACATAAGGAACATTTGTGATTAACTCATTTTCACTTAATTTGTCAAGAATTACTTTTCTACGTGGCAACAAAACATATACAACCAGAAATCAGAAACTTACAGTGAGTTGTTAAACTGGGCTTTCTGAACACTCTTAGGGTTGGGTTAAAAGATGCACTGTAAATGGACGTACTGTAGACATGAAGAAATAAAAACTTCACCCAGATATCTACTGTTGTAAAATGTACATAAATGTGTAGTCCTCAAATATACAGTAAAAAAAACCCAATAGAAATGGATGATTTCATGGTCAGTTTCATAATTGCAGGATTCTCCCAGGCCTCTTTTGTGAAATATGTAAAAAAGAGCCATCACTAGGCAGAAAACACACAATCAGAGAATACCATTCTCTTGCTCTGGTTTCTGGCTATGGTTGTTATGCCTATAGCCTGCTTGTTTATGTCTGGCTGAAACACAGCCAACACATAGAAACACTCCAATTACACTTCAAATCATAATCTCCAGGGACATATTTTTTCAGCTTTTTCTGTTGTTTCTTCAAACTCTTATGTACTGACAATAGCAAAAAAAAAAACAAAAAAAACAGATGATGTTTAAATCATGATGTATCAAAATAGCATGTAATAATGCATCAAAAGACATCTGCTCTCTCAGCTGCCAGTCACTTCAGCTGTCACTTCCACAAATGCTAACCTACAGAGAGCAGCAGCCAGATTCACAAATAACCATCCAAGCCAATGTTAGCAGGCCACATGTACTTTACACAAGACATACCATTAGGGGCACAATATGTTTAGCTAGCTGTCCAAACATATTAGAAAAGAAAATGCAGCTGTCAAATTTCTGGCACTGCACGCATGAAATGAATTTGACAGTTTTTCTTATCAGCCAGTTATCAGGCCTCAGTAGCCACACACACACACACTCCAGCACATGAACACTTAAACAAGGGGGAATGGTTTTTTCTCCATGGCCCTGAGGTCATATTCTATCAAGACTGGTGACTGATTTTCCAGGGCACTCACATGAGCGTACGTCCACATGTACACAGGAAGGGATGCATATTAATGGCACTAGTAGTAAATTGCATTTATCTGGTAGTGTTTTCAAAGTGTTCTAATATTACATTACATAAATGAAAATGTTACATATAATTAATCAGTAAAGAAAGTAAAAACGCTCTGCCAATGAAAGGCACCTGGTACTACCACCACAACAGGGCCCTAAGTCACTAGCCAGACTCCTCTCTTCTGTAGTTCCCTGGTGGTGGAACAAGTTGCCAAACTCTGTTCAATCTGCAGAGTCCCTCTCAATCTTTAAGAAAAGACTAAAGACCCAGCTCTTTTGCAAACACATCTGCACTTGATGGACTGAAGAAGGAAAAAAAATCTGCTTCTATGCATACTATGTATTCTATGCATTACCCCTGTGCACTGCCTGTTGGCACCTATGTCCTGTCGGACTCGAACTTAGCTTTATGGCACTTACTCGTGCATTTTCAATTTGTGCATTACAATTGTTAAAATGATGTATCAATTAAAACAAAATGCAAAAAAAGTGCAATGGAAATAGTTAATCATGATCATAATTATAAATCATGCAGTACATGAAGCATGTAACTATTGTCATTCCAGCTTCCACTAAAGAGATGAAAACATCAGATCTGTGTGGAGTGATGAGGAGACTGCAGTGTTCCTCAAATTAATACATGAAACAGACAGAAATGTCATATTTCCATCTTTTCAGCTTAGACTGCATTCTTTTAACGACATCATCTCATTGCTCCCTCTTCTTCTGAAATGGTTTAATGGCACTGACTGGAGAATTAGCACAATTAGCTGTTTATCTTGGTGCACCAAACTCCCAATGTTCACATAACAGTAGTGGATGGAAATGTGCATTAATTCACCTTTTTGTTTTGCTGATTTTCAGGAAATTTGGTCAAATTAGTGCTACATTTGGAAATAAACTTGTCTATAGTGACTACTTCTGCTCTCAGTCACAACCAGACAATAAGTTAACAAATCCATTTAAGAGACATATCTGTATCATCTGCTGCTATCTGCATGATTGTCTGCAGACCATGCAACATCTCTTTTGTGGAGCCGTTCATACTCTGATGTACTACATCTAGCAAATCCACTCATTGCAGCAATTCCACTGAAATGAACTGTTTTAGATTAAATTGATTTTGATTTTATAAACATGTTGGTCCATTCAATGCAATGAAATCCTTGAATGCAGGCATGATGATAGGCAAGACAAGCAGCCCTGCCAGCCAATCAGATGTAAAAAATTCAGATTTTCTATTTTTCCATTTTCCATTTTTTCTATCCAACACTCCACAAATAGAAAATTAGGAAAAACAACTCCAAAATATGAATTATTTGTTGATCTGATTAACAAAAAATGCATTTCTAAAAAATTAAATTAAATTTTCCAATTTTCTATTTTCATGGAAAATTGAACTGATAAACATTACACATACACATGTTAATGCATCAGCAATAATAATCCAGTATTATAATATGTAATAATATAACACATGGAAGATGCCATTTTTAAAATGTCCTTTACACAGATAGATAAAGATGTAAAGGCAAGGTGGTTAATGAGGAATACTTCAGGCAAAGGCAGAAACGAAAAAAAAAGTTTTTTTACCTGGATTTAAAAGTTTAAATTTTTCTGTCTGTCTGTCTGTCTTAAAACAACAGTCAGGTGAACACTGAAACAGTTTTTGCTTGCTATAATCATTCCTGCTATTCATATTGCACGTTATGATCAATCATCCTATCAATCATGCAGGAGCAGTAAAAATCTCACTTACTGCGTCATTAAGCCAAACAGGAGGCAGAATGATGTTTTCAATTGTTGTAGGGGGTAATCCTTGGTTCTTGCATCAGAATTTCTGACACAGTGCAACATAAACCAACATGATATGCAGCACATCAGTTGCATCCAGCTGTATCTGCTGCTTGTGTCTCATTGTTTGTCAGTGTTTATATCTCTTACAGCACAAAATAAATCCAATGACATTATTTCCTTAATGAAAGTGTTTGTGTTTGAACCCTGTGACCCTCAGTCCAACCCTGGATAGCCTAGAAAATGTGCTTTTCCCTTTTCCATTTGCTCCTGGCCACCTTCACTTCACAAACACACAAACATAGAAGCATGCATGATTACACACACATGTAATAAGAAAAGGGCACAGCTGGCCCCTCCACTCATCCAGCTGAGGTTATGAACTTCAACACTCTCCTTCATTCTCACTCATCACATGTAAGGAACAGTTTGCTGAACACATCAAAGCCCTTTCCAAAAAATAGATATATTTCAGTCCATGAAGCTTCAAGCTGGGTCAACATCCAAGAACTTTTTATGCTAATTAAAATGTAGGCCCAGAATCAGAAAGAATTAATGGAAATGGCAGATTTCACTGAAATTACCTCAGCTTTGCCAAAATAATTTCACGCTCGCTTAAGATTAATAAAAATTTTAACACTGCTGAGGAAAACAAGAAAATATGATCAGAGCTGATGTTATTACTAATAGTTTCATTTCATTCCAAAAATCCACTTACATTTCATTTAAATGCCAACATCGCCACCAGAGGCATTTTCAGTTTGTGTGGGATTTTTTTGTTCCCACCACCAAGGCCTGACCTTCCCTTGTCAGTGAATCAATCTGTCAACATTCTGCTTGGTTTCACTTGTAGAAGCTGAGAAAGCGGGCTCAAGGAACAGAAAACAGGCTCTCTGGTGAAGCTAACAACATGGATGGACAAGGTGGCACAGGTGACCTAAAAGTGACACAAAGTGTCACCATGAGGCTCACAGGACCACATTGATTGGTTCCAACCTTTCTTCTTCCTTCACATGAAGGCGTATCAGTGTTCCCACAGCTTTCAAATAGCAGCACTGATTTCCTGCTGCTGGAAAATGACCCAAACTGAAAGAAAGGTATTAAAAATAAAATCATAACCTTAGCTTTTGTATAAAATATCATCCTCAAAAGGCCAGATTGAATTTTCTTCTGTAAAGAAAATGTCTTGGTTTGCAGATAGGCAGTATTTGTGTAATAGTTTATCAATATAGAAAATATACAGAGCATGCAGAATGCAGGAATATGCATCACCTGCTGTTCACCTTATCAGAAACTCCAGATGGAGGAAGGAAATGCAATTGCTGCCTGGATTATGTCAATGTTTTTTTCAATTCAGGAAGTCTGCAATTCCTGTGCTGAAGAGAAGTGATGGTTGGATTTATAAAGCACAGAACTTTGACTTCAGAGATCTGAGTTCTTGTCCTGTATCCACATGTTGTTTGGCTTAGGCTGCTAAAACAAGAAAGAAGACCACGGTCATTCACTGAGTTCAACCACATGCTTTGAGTTGTCTAAACAACTTTCTTTGTCTTTTTATGAACTTTGAACTAGGTGTTGTACTGTGTATGACTGTGGAGCTCTACTGCTAAAAGCTGCTGATTCAGTCAGTGACAATGGTGATTCAGTAGACGCAGTTCACTTTGAAAATTCAGTTTTAAAGATTTGTTCATGCATATACAGTATTTTGAACACCTCTACACTCCAGCTCTTTGACGCCTTTTCCATCATTTAGAGCTTATTCTGCTAATTGTTGCCCATGATTAGCATTTTCTATCGCAACAAAAGAGGCAGTCTGTTTGCAGTTTGAGGAGACTGTCCTCACCAGATAAACCATTGCATCAGTCATTGGATAAAGTGCTTAAAATGACGATGTTCATGTTTCATTCAAGCAACATCTTGTGGTCAATACGAATAATCACTGTAGTCTCTCAGAAGCAAAGGTGACAGTATGACATTATCTTAGATCGGGGTGGATGGTTGGGCAAACATGGATGGTTGAGTCAGACTTCTACCTACAGTCAACATCGGTTGTTCCCTAACCTTAGTTAAACTTATTAAAGTTAAACTTAACCTTAACCACAGATCAGAAAACCATCTTTTTTTAACAGTCATATGGGTCATTTTAAAAGGCTTTGACAACAATAAAAACATAAAAATAATTTGCCATCTAGTTATGAGGACTAGTTGACCTGAGAGGAAAGTCCAGCTGGAAGGCTCAACTCAGGGCAAGTTCCCTGAGTCAGTTCACATTTCCTTTCATATACTTTTGCCATATTTCAATGTAATTTCTACAAGGTTATATGTAAGTAGTGTCAAACACACTCCAGTCATGTAAATTGAGAGACCAAACTTGTGCCAGGAGCCAAATAAAAATCTAGTGATTTCTCAAATCAATATGGTAGTATCACATGAAAATAAACTCATATGAAAGACTGAATTCTGGTACTTCTACAACACTAACGCAGGGTGACAGAAATGTACAGATCAAGTGTTGGGTGTCTCCAGCTGGCTGCTGTGATCAGCAGCTAGACAGCATCTATTGGCCAGCTGCCGATTTGTAGTACAGGCTTTTGCTTCCAGAGCAGCTGTTTCTAACTTTTCAGGTGAATGAGAATTGATGTGTGTGTCTGTGTGGGTGCAAGAGAGACATTAAAGGTAAGGGGAGAGAGAATATAAACATTAAGCACTCTACTAGAAAAAACTCATCTCTGCAAGAGTAGGACTTGTTTATGAGACTGTATCACATTGCTTGCTATATTTCAGTAAGAACAAGTGGTATTCTGTGTTGCTCTTCACATCCCACTAAATTAGAGTTTTGGACACAATATCCAGTGCTCAGGTGGAAACTTGGACCGGAAGGTGGTGCTAGAGGGAAGTTGATGAAACATCCAAAATCATTTGGATTTATCATCTGGGAGGCATGAATGTGTTCAGTAAATTTTATTGCAGTGTTCTCATTAGATATTCATAGATACTGTATATACATGTAGATACTGCATCCAGTCTGTGGGATATGCCTCAGCCACCACCATATTGCAGTGTGGCTCTGTCATTTGACAACATTTGATAAGCGAATAGTTATTGACATGGACATGGAATCTAATATACCATTGATACTTTGGAAGATGTGTTTGATTTTGATGAACATATTGTGGCACAACTCAGGCATTGACAATCATCACTTTAGCCTCATATCTGATTGTGAGCAGCTTTTACAAATTGAAGAAACAGCAAAAGTCCAAACTCTGCAACTGCAGAGTGGCAGCTACTGTATGTTAAGTAGTGTTGTTCCAGAGTATTAATATTTGCAGTAGGATTTGCCTATTGTGAATTTGTGAGTAAAGGAAACTTGTAGCTTCCAGATTGACAGCAAACCTCGATACAGCCACATGCACGTTAGGAGGAGCCAACCAGTGTCCAAGCACCTACCTGATGATCTCCTTCAAACCGTACATAACGCTTCTTTATTTTATACTTTATACATCACTTTGTAAATAGTTTGAGAAATGTCAGTGTCAGTGTGTGAAAATATGACTATATATATAAAAAAAAAACAGGAAGAGAATAGGAAGAAAATACAATATACTTACAAAATAATTACAAAAGGTAGGATAAACTTTGATTTATTGTAATAATATTAACTTACTGTTACTTTGGATTAAACAGTATTTTTTTTTATAAAAACCCTCATTTTTGATAATCAAGTATTCTGTATTGCACATAAATATCTAGCATTTTGTGAGCCCAAACCACTGAAAAAATGATTGACAATTCAATCAGTTATGATAACTGTAAGAGCAGATAGACCTTATCCCCCATCCCCTGTATGCATTCAAAACTGCGGTATTGACACATTGATACAATGACTAGCAGCACCCAATGTGGTACCTACATGTATATCCATGGTTGTATATTTACATGTCATGTGTATAACTAGAGGTTTTGGTCTACTAGTGGTGCTAGAGGGAAGATAATGACATTCAGACATTGATTGTCACTAAACCTTGTCAAGTATCAAAGTGTTGGTAAAATGATAAGGCTGGTGATATTCTATAGATTTCTTATTGTCAACAGATCCAATGTGTGATGAATTGATCCTTCTAACAAGTATTGTCTGAGTATCCAAAGCCTGATATATCTTATTCCTCTGCACCATAGACCTCCATTATTGTCCAAACGATATTATTGAGGGCCTAAAGCCCTATTAGCAGCTCTGTGATGCTAAATGGTGCACAGCAGTGCCTTTAGCAAAATGCTAATGTCAGCATGCTAACATGCTCACAATGACAGCATTAACATATTGATGTTTAGCAGGTATGTTTCACTACTGATATGATAAATATGATTAAATATGGATTGATTAGTACTGCTCTGTGTGCCTCATGTGTGAACTCTCGAAAATGCAAGATTCAGTTTATCTCTACAAACATCTTGGCCGATAATTTCCAGATGATATTGATGCTGATTCAACATGCACTCACTATTCCTATTCCCTTGCTATGGTCGTATTTTAAATAATGTAGCTGTTCTGCTTATATGATAGTGAACGTTCTATTCCCCAGGCCCCAACTAGAGCCCTTTAACATTCCCCGGGGCCTTAATGCCCAACCTCACCACCAAGCCAAACACATGTATACACACTTAAGAGACCATTACACTAGTCCTTATGGACTGCTGTCATGCTCTTATAGTAGCTAACTTTTAGCTGTGTTGGAGAGGTCCTAAGGCCCCGGCTGTGTGAAACAGGTCCTATTGCTGTACTATACTGTGACTTAGTGGACAGCTACTGTAGCATGCCTAAAGCTCATTCAAGCAGCAGGAGGTGTTGTACGCTAACGTACAAAGATGACACTGGTAGATAAATGACGCTTGACTTTTGGTTGAAGCACAGGTTCGGGTGCAGCTCCTGGGGTGCTGGATTATGACTGTGTGGAGGCTGAAGAGCAACATAGGGGCTTTGAAAATCCATGTACAAAAGAGCTGAGGTTTGTCGTTCCTGCCTCATGAAACATGCATGAGGGGAGACAATTCACAATGTGTATTATTCATGCAATAGCTGAAAGTTGCTGAAAATATTGTAAATTTTGTTCTGTGTTGGATGGTGATGTACCATGACTTTAAACAGTCCAAGCTCCTCTCCAGAAATCCCTGCAAAGACTAAGTGCATTCATAAATTATTTCAATATGTTTGGCATTAACAAGCCTTGCTATTACATCTCTACTTAATTGAACATCCATTGTGTTGGTACTGTTGCCACAGCACTACTACATGGTTCAGCTTTTATGGGTCAATGAAGTCCAATATCAAAAGTTAGACCGAAGCTGCTGACAACAGATATTCTGTGCCAAACACATTTTTAACGATAAGAATACAAGTTTTCAATGTTTCCATCAGATTTGCATTCCTGTTAAGACAGAAAAGCCTTTGAAATTGACTTTAAAGTATGGAAAATCTCTATTAAAACTCCTATGATTCATTGTTGAATTTCCATGGACTTGCGAGAGACAAGAAAGGTCACAATTGAAGCTGTAAAAACAAGCAGAGTAGTACTCCTCATTATAAGTAAACTGAATTTAACATGTACATTTTTTGGATGGCTAGCTTTAAAGGTAAAAAAAAATCAACATCGCATACACTGTAGTTTGTAATCTTCATGTTTTAGCACTCATTTTTTAGCTATATGATTCTTGAATTATTCACATTGAAGACACCATGATTGATTTTTTAGCTGTGCCATGACTTCAGATGGGCATATTCTACATGTTTTGTACATCATTGTACTCTATTTTCATAAGTATGTTCAGATAGTATGATTTTAACTCAAGATCTGTGGAATTGCACAATGATTGGCTGCACAGTATGTAATGATTAAACCACTGGTGGGATCCAGCAGAACTGAAGAGGCTAAAATCATTATGTAAAGGCTATAATTGTCTTGATATATTAAGTGACTGATACAGTCTGGACAATTAACCAAAAATTTACCAATTTAGTTCAAACACATGACACAGACAGAGTAAACAAATTAAATATAACATGTTAATTATTGAGCTTTTGGTAGGTGTATTTTTATAGACTTTTTATTTTATTTTTTTACTGACTCACAAAAATACAAAAGGAAAAACTGAAAATACAAAAGTCTGACAATTAATTAACAAATAAATGAGTCATACTATTTCTAACCCTCCCAAACCTCAACCAACCCTTTTACCTACCCTTCAAACAATATCAGTCATACATTAGATAGTTATTACTATCCTTCAATTCTCACTATTTTAAGAAACATGAGATCGACATCAGTCTTTTTATCTGACTATTGAATCCAAAAAAAACAACAACACATTTCTCCAATTTTTTTCTTTTAATAAATGTTACTTTACTACTATGTATTGTTCAGTGCAAATTAGGAGCTCCACTGTGAGGCTTTTGCACAGGTGTATTTAAAAAGACATTATTTAATTTATTGTTGCCAAGGTAAATTTGACAATTAATCTGGTTTGGATTTCATGTAATATCAGCCAGCCTTACTCTACAGGCAGTAGAAGTTTGTAGCAGTTCTACACTTCTATCAGGAGTTGAAGGCAGCTGGCTCTCCTGCTGGCATTATACCTAAATCACAGAAGTGAAGAGGAGTTCATCTCCATCCCTTATTTCTTTCTGTTTTTTCCCCCCATCTGGCTCTCACTTTCTTGGCTGACTGCTGGGATAAACCCATCCATGCCTGGCTGGTCCTCTCTCTCAGCAGCTCTGTGTTGAATAAAACATGCATGCCACACGCTGCTGCTCTTCGCTACTTGCAAGTCACAGCCACCTTGCCTCCTTCGTGCCTCTTGCAATCCCTTATTTCTCTTCACTCTCCACCCCTTTATCTCAGCAGATGCATTTCAGTCCATTTGCTCTCTCCATTTTTCTCCTCCTGCTCCTCCTCCCTTTCAGCTTTCCCTCCTCCCTTTCGTCTCTCTTCTTTTCCCACTTCTCCCGCCCTCCGTCCTCCATCTAATAGCGCTTGTTCTCCCAGGTGATCGGCATTGAACCGAGTACTTCCCCCTCTCGTGCAAGAGCCGTGAGTGGTTGACTGCGCTGAGCACGCTCCCAAAGCTCTCCAGGCAACACCCCCCCCCCTCTCCAGTCTGTACAGTAGAGGCAGAAGAAGAAGTGTGCAAGACCACACTATTGTCTTTGCTGCTACCACCAAATTAGCACATAGTGCTAGAGACGATGGGCTTTCATGAAGACAGAATGCGAGTAGAGAGGAAAGACTGTACAAGAAAGGTAGAATAGAAAGAAGAGAGAATAGGTAAGTTTCCCCTGAAAGCCTTTTCTGTCACACCTCGGATGATGACACCCATGGGGCGAGGCATGCCTGTGACAGTAGCAGCCCTCCAGATGGTAGTTAGGGTGAAGCCAGCCCCTCCATCCCTGTTTTAACAGCACATGGAGCTCTGTCTCTTTTGGGAATACATCAATGGACGATTCCAGCAATATTCGCAGCCTGAGCCCAGAGAAAGGTAAGATAAGCAAGCAGTCCAGAATTCACACTTTACTTGCATGCGTCTTTGGATAAGTAGGCCAGCTCAGGATGAAGAGCTACTCATGCTCATCAGAGGTGAAAGAGGAGGAGAGTAGTTTCTACTCACCTCCCAACCTCCAACTCCTCTCCTTCATCTCTCATGACAACAAATTCAGTCACTTTTACTTCAGCTCTGTCTTTTGTTTCTGTTCATCTCAGTTGATCTCGATTTTTGGCAGACCTGCTACGCTACCTTCTTGGCTCTCTTGCACGCTACACAGGCTCATGTGAATATTCACTGCTCATCACAGTGCCGGTGAATAAATCTTTCAAAAGAGGCTCCTGCTGAAATTTCCAGGTGGCTTGTGTGTCTGAACATTGGAGTTCTGGACTAGATGTGACTCTGAAATTTAATGTCTATTTGTTTTTTTCTTTGTGGGGCTTAAGCTGTCGGCTCAATCACTTACCAAGACATCACCAGCCCAATCCTGTTTTAAAAGTGATCACCTGGGAGAAAGCCACTAACAAGCTCCCACCAAAGTACAGTTGCCAAAGTTGCATTTTGGCTTTGTCAGCCATAGCAGCAGACACAGAATCAGAGATAGGATGAGCAGAGACAACGAGAAGGGAGAACAGACGGAAAATGAAAGGAAAATGTAATCTATCTTTGACAACTCCCCATCAGGGCTTACAAACTCCTCCTCCCCTTTCTCCTCCCTCCCACTCTCGCCAGCATTCCCACAAGCCCCAGTAACCATAGAGCGAGTCATTAGTGTTGGATCACCTCGGCTCACAGGAGCAGAGCAGCCAGAGAGGCAGTGCAGAGCACTATAATCAGACTTTCACAAAGCCATACAATGGAGCTATAATGTTTACACTACAGCTCCATGGTGAAGTATGTAGGCTTACAGTGGTGTCAGCTTCTCCTGAGCTTACTTTAAAACATTTAATGCTCCACAGGGGTACACCAATGCATTTCCCCCCAAAACTCATAACTGATCCAAATTGTAGATTTGATCAATACTTAACAGTTTGTCTTAGGGAAACCCTGAACAGGAACTTGAGTTTTTAAAGTTAAATACTTTTGTTGTAGCAAACCCAATTTTTGATATTATTATTTATAGTGTTATGAGCAATGGTCAGTGAATGTATTTGCATTCTGTAATTGCCACTCTATATAGTAGTTTTCATTGTTACGAGTGAAATCCACTTTCCTGTGTGCCCACGCATAAGGGAGTCACAGGAAATGATGGGCAGATGTGAGAGACAAAAGCAGGTGTATGTGCACAATTCAAGTAATGCAGAAGACAACATTTGATCTTTTAACTATGTTGGATAGTATTTTTGACTATCTTCTTTATTAAAACATTAAGCGAATTCTCAGCTCAAGGTTTGTTTGCCTGCACTGTGCTGCACTGTAAACATATACGTGCGTATACTTGCGAGTTGCTCAAGGCGTGTTTGCCGCCCCAGCAGTCGACGTACATGAGACCTGTATTATTTAAACTAGTGCAGTGCCTGTTCAAAACATGACTGTTCAGAATGGGCCGATTGCTTGGCCTCCAGTACTGCTGCCTGAACACTTAGAAAAATTAATACTGTTGATGTGAGGTGTGAATGAGTATATAGGCCTACACCAACAACATGAAAGAAATTAATTCTATTATATACAGGTGTTATAAAGTACTGTAATAGTAAATAAATTTTCTTTTCTCATTTCAAGTAAATAAAAGCTGCATTTAAAAATAAAATACATAACAGAGAACTTTTTAAAAAATGTGCATCTTAAAATAAAGTGGATTGATCATATTGGGCTCTAGATTATTTATATTCTGTGCCCTCAGTTCAGATTTGAGTGGGTATGTTTGCTCAAAAGATTTGTGCTTTGTCTCGCAGTGTCGCTTCACAATTCCTACGGTCTCAGAATATATGAGACATACTGGTTTTGAACTGCCCATGGGAAGAGTGAACATGTAAGAGTCTGTCCATTCTTGATTAAGAGCTCTGTTTTCGCTGTCTACTGTTCTCTTTTTAGAGCACACCATGTCAAATTACTGACTTGCTTATTTCTCCGACTGTAGTCTCTCATCTCGTCTCTCCCCTGTGTGTGTGTGTATCTCGCTCAGTCGCTATGCTTATTGGAATGCACAGATTTGAATGGCTGAGTTGTATCACGTGAGATGATTTACAACACATGCAATTGGTCTGTCCTGGGCTGCTAAACCAGTGCTGTAAAGGCTAGAAAAGTTGCACCGGTTAAAATAGAAATGCTCCATCAAAATTTAATAATTCTCAATAATTTATTGGTTATAATGAGCTTGCACTCAACATTCCTCAATACACCCACCAAGTGTGAAGTCGATCAGAAACCTTTAAGCCCATTGATAGATATGAATCTTTAAATCTTTAAATATATGGTTTCATTTTTTGTAAAAGCTAAAACAGCTAGTCACTGTAGTTTTTAGCAAGGAGGAAACTGTATTTGTTGGGGACTAATTTCTGCAATAGATTAATACACATTCGGTGGTGAGTATATCAGGCAGCACAGTAATGTATGTGGAACCCCTCCACAGGCCACTCACCTGCAGGAATATTGGTGAAATATAAGGGCCATTGGTGAAAATGTACTTCCCACCTTCCCTCCATAGCCTCATTGTACCCTTAAGTACCCTTACATTTATTACTAAACCACCTTAGCAGAGTATATAGCCATGACGCAAATTGTAAATTGTGTTACAGATCATAAAGAAGATATTAAGTACTATATTGTACTAACAGACCGTGTGGGATACTGCTGGTGTTTGATGAGCGTGCTTTCATGCCATTTGTCAGTCAGTGCCTGTTCACCCTGGCATGAATGTAATTCTGCAGTCTCTTTAATGAGGCTCAGGTTGCAGGATGAGGGTTTTCTGACAGGATGGATAATGGCTTTTTTGCATCAGAGGGTTTTGCAAAAAGGCCCCAGGGGCAGGATCACCTGCCACTGTCAAGGAAATCTGCAGTTGTTTGATTTTAAAGCTACAGTAGAGGTTGCGGGTAAGAAAGTGTGTCCAGCTTGATATCACTGGGAATTGTCCGCATAATATTCTGAGTCATGTTTCAGTGTTCTGAGTTAGAGGTCGATGGATGTTGGTTTTTCAAGGCCGATACCTGCCATCCGTTGATGTATTAATTAGGTAATTAGGTGATTTGTGTGCTGACAAATAATGATACAATATTCTTGTCAGAGTGGAAAAGGATCTAAAGTAGCATTGAGACTATCTTTGCAAATGTAAGATTCCCCCAGTTGTAGTATAAAAGTTGTAGTGTGCATTGCTGTCTGGCAGACAATGGGGCGAACCAGAATCATTAGGAATCAGCCTCTGGGGACCATCAGAGGAAATGTAACCAGTAGTTGTCAAGATATCTTGCTCTGAGCCAAAGTGTTGGACACAACTGCCCTCCCAAGAACAATGACTGCAATCATACCGAGCATCTCCATTATTTTGTGTTTTATATTGAGAATAAAAGAATGTTGTGTCTAGCCCTGCCTTACCCCTCCCCTCTCCCTCTCTCCAAAGATGAGAGAAGGCTTTTAGTTTGGGTCACTAACATTAAGAGACCCTTTCTGACCTAAGGTCCAAATTATTAAAAGGAACACATTGTGCATCAGTCTGAATTCATCCTCATGAAAAATGAATTGGAGAGTAAGCATGCACACTTTTAGAGTAGAAAAGGAATAATGTTTATTCAGAAACAGCTTTACTCAGAAGATTTTTAAGTAGCAGAATTACAGAGTTAACAATATAACTGGAGAAAATTATATTCAATCAAATAATGGTATTTGTGTTAAGAAATCTATGTTCTTAATGCATATTTAGCAGGATTATCTCCTCTGGGAACCACAATGTGGAGGTAGATTGTGACTTACTTTGCAATTGACAACGACAAGTGACAGATTCTTTTGTGATGCCAAATGAATAGTAGTTATTACCTCTGCTGACATATCACAGGCACACAGTTCACTATGTTTACCAATGCTACAAGCCAACATTTATGTGGCAATCCTCAAAATCCTGTCATTGGCTCACTAGCAACATGAACTACAGGACGGAGATGCTGGTCAATCTGACCATCTGTCCAACAATTCAGTCCAGAATAAGATGACTCCACAACCACTGCACAGATTGCCATGAAATATGTTGTATATATGACTGGACTCCAGACCAAAATTCTTCATTTGCTCAGAAGTAATTTTATACAAAATATCAGTAAATTTATTGAGCTCATACATACTCCCCAGAGGATGAATGCTTTTCATGTAATTTAGGTCATTTTTCAGTATGATAATCAGACTAAATTGCCATTTCGTTCCACTTCATTCGCCTGATATCATGTTAGCTGTTACCTGTTTGGGATATGGGATTAGTATCTTTTGTTTCATCTAACCAGTCAGTGACATATCAGTCCCGCTGACAACATTTTAAGTCGACATGTCAACTGAAGAGCAAATAGCAAATAACTTAACATATTTCACAGTGGTTGAAGAAACATGTCGATATAAGAGTTGTTGTTTCTGAAAGTTGACTCACAACAACCTGCACACCAGTGTTGATCTCACCCATGTTTGTGGCCATTTTTCAATCACTTTTTTATTGGTGTAGCTAGGGTGCTAGCTATTTACATGGGAAAATGATGTCCAAATTCTTACTCCTGCCTAC
Source organism: Scomberomorus guttatus (assembly GCA_038419695.1). NCBI lineage: Eukaryota > Metazoa > Chordata > Actinopteri > Scombriformes > Scombridae > Scomberomorus > Scomberomorus guttatus. The sequence goes on from CM076449.1 coordinate 1,872,245, forward strand.
AAAGTTGTGACTGGTGAATAATTTTTCCTGCCAGGGGAATTGGCTGTCAGTATGGAATCAGGGTACTTTTGTTAGTTTTGTCCAAGAATTAAAAATGTTGGTATGTAATGAATATTGCAGTGTCTAGTCTCTAGCAATTTATTTAGTTAATTCAGGCTTTGGTGGCCCTATGGGTATTAAATCTTTAAGCCTAGTTCAATTAGTGTCAGGCTTCAGGATGACATAAAATCCATATGAAGTCCTTTGAAAAGTGTAACATCACTGTATCCATTTACTGATATTGTCCTTTCATTGAGAAAGGGAACTATAGTCACTGTGGTCCATCTCAGATATGATCTATACCAGCAATTTGTTTAGTTATATATTTACTGGGATATTTATCAATACCTCTCTGCTATCTATGGGAAACCTTTAACCTCAAATGCTTCTAATTAAATTTCAATCAGGAGAGACAAGTGAATGAAGCAAAAAAATTGTTTATTATACAGATGATACTGATGATTAAGTGTTGACAAAAGTCTTTGACTCTTAGACTCTACAGGGAGATTTTGAATCAAGGGAAATCAGTCTTGAGCAGCAGCAAGATAAATCCCCCCATGGAGTTCAGACACTGGTGGTGGTGGCTGAAGACTTCTGCTGAGACTAATAAGGCTGATGAGGTTAATGAAATGATGCACTGATGAATCTGCGAAGACTGGGTGGTGATGGGGAGGTGGTGGGGCGCACATAATGCCATAATGAAAGCACTAAGGCAGAGAGGGAGAAAACATCTTTAAAAAGACAGCTGCAATATGATAGGCTGACGATGAAGGTGTGTCACTGTGCTATTTGTTAGATAAGACCAGCTGATGTGAACAGCTGACATCTTTATTGACGCCCAGGGCAATGCCAGGAAATTATGAGTGAGCATGCATGAGGGATGGGAATGACAGATGGTTTGAGAAATAAAACTACAGACCTGAGTATGCAAAAGATAGTCTTCCTGACTGAACTTTTGCTAAATCTCCATATAATGTACTGTAGATCAGTGTTTTCACAGGATTTGTGTTTATTAAGTTATTTCAATGCTCATACATAAAATTATCAAATTTAATGATAATAAATTATGGCACAAAGTTTCAGCTTAAGTTCAAATATACGGACACTGACTCTAATGTGACCCGTTTGTGTGTGCAGTCATACATGTTTCCATCTGTCTTTGTATTAGTGTGTGTGTATGTGTATGTGTGTTTACTGCATATTGCCATTGTGAAAATGCCACATTAGATCTTGGGCCAGAAGGCAGAAGTGCCGAGAAGCAATGCAGCATTTTATTGACAAACTTGTCTTTCAGTTTTACATCTTGTTTCCCTCATTGTTACATTTGAAAAGGCAGAGATGCTGACACAATATACACACTACAGTTCTACCAACATGGGTTTGTCAGTACAGATATTGATATTCTAGGACTGAAGGTATTAAGAAAGGATATTTTTATAAAAAATATTTTCATGGGCTATTTCACTAATAAGAATAACAAAAAATAATACTAAAAGCTTAAAATTGCAATGCAGGCTATATAATCTTTACCTAGCAATATGAATATGTCAGACAGAACAGAGGACGTACTATCTGTACAATTGATCTGTTTTTAGAGCCTTATCAGTACTGGGGTTAGTCAGTACAACTTGGGTCTCATTTTTTGTGGTTTTGGCATTCATTTCCATTAACCTAAACTCACCCAAGTGATTGCTGAGCTGCTAGTTCAGCCACATTATCCAAACCACGTTTTTTGGAGGTAAAACTGAAAGTGAATGCACAAGTGAAACTACACCACCTGGTGGAGGTACGTAATATACAGTCAGTCAGTGAAACAGATAACTGTGTGTACAAGCCTCGGATAAACAGCAGGTTCATCATTTTTTGTTTTTTTGAGGTTTTTATATTATTCTGTAGCTCCCCAGTAGTGTTCCATCTGTATTCAAATGCCATTTTCCCATGCCCTTCTACAAACTTTTTTCCATGTGACCTGACAGCTTTCTGCATGATGACGTTGCTACATATAAACCGATATAAACCCCCTAGCCCGCCTAGCCAGTAACCAAGAAGGGTCCATCTGCAGTCTTGCAGACCTAAAGGACACACCCACTTTACTACATGACACACACCCCTGATGTTGTCACCGTAACGGCATGCTACACAACACACCCCCTGTCACCTAACCATATCCATGGGTGCGTTCTGATACCCATACTACCATACTATTTAATATGCCGAAAAAGATTTAGTATGTCCCAATACATAGTATGTCAAATGCAGTATGCCAAAAGTACCAGGATGTCCTATTACATCTGGTCGCATTTTGTAGTATGTAAGCCAGCATGCTTTTCTGGCTATTCTGAACCATAATCCTCTGCGCAGTGGAAGATACTTCACATCAACTGAGCTGCAGACCAATGACAGTGAATTGACAGTGCAATGACAGATGAAGTAGTATGCCCCAATTGTATGCATACCGTGTGCATACTGCATGCAACTATACATACTTTGTAAGGGCAGCTGCAGTACGTACTAAAAGTAAAAAATAGAAGTATGCGATCATGTAGTAAAGTGGGTGTGTCATGTAGATACTGCAAGTCTGCAAATAGACCTACGTGCAGTAGCCACAGAGATGGACTGGGCACTCACTGTTGCTGCTGCTCTGCTAAACACGCTAACAGACACAAAGACACACACAGACGGAGCACTCACTTTTGCTGCTACTCAAAGTTTAAAAAATAAACTCTGAGCTGTCCTCCTGCCAGTAAACGGCTCCGGATCAGAGCAGAATCTGGTGTGACTTGTGGGTGTTATTCGTCCCAAAGCTCTGGCTCTGCTCCCGGCTCTTTCCTCCAGAGCTCCCAGCACTCAGCAGCTGTCTGACATCGACATCGCTCATAGGATATCTGAATTTTATATGCCCAGCGAGCAAGTATATTACACTGTCAGTGAACTGCGTATGTTGGGGTGCATCAGCACTCTAACCCACGTCCCTGCTGTTTGCTAATGGCTGTGTTGGTGTTTCCATTTGAACAAACCGCAAAAAAGGTAGATTTCATCCTTTAATAAACCATGTTGCTGTTCACAAAGTCATTGTTTGCCTGGTGTATAACTACACAACAGAAACATTAAATTGGCAACAAGGTGTAAAAGGAAAGACACGCGAAGGGTCAACATGAATACCAGTTTTCCCAAAGAGAAGGAGGAGAGGGGAGAAAAACAGACAAGTGGACAAGTGAGGCTAAGCTAGGCTAGCTAAGCTAACAAAAACAAATGTGAATGATAGTCGACACACCGTAGCAAGCATGGCAGGAAACATTGCTGCTTTCCCACCTTTCAACACTGAAACTGACCCTGGCTCTGTCAGACCTTGCTGGAATAAATGGATGCAAAGGTTTGAAAATTACACCACTGCAATGGACATTACCGGAGATGCTATGGTCAAAGCACTGTTGTTGCACGTAGCAACGAGTAGGAAAACAGATGCATGATATTTACGACACATTAGCAGCACATGAGGACAAATATGCAGACCAGTGTTGCCAACTATTTTCAGTGGGAAGTAGCTAAGGCCTGGAGGAAAAGTCGCTAACTGTTTCTAGATGACGTCACATACTAATTTGCTTGCATCTATGATGTCATGGCATAATTACATACATAAAGATTTTTTAAAATTTAAAGAAAATTAAGTGAAATTAAACTAAACTGACTAACTAGCTGTTTCATTAACTATTCTTTTCAAGCACCTCCTCAATGTGCATCTAAATCTACCTCTAATATTAAAAAACTGTTTTATGCAGGTTGTTGTATCAAGTCTAACTGAAGTATCATGAATAGAGAGATGATCATGCACTGGAATAAATTCACTATTAAAAACAATGAGGGTCAATGATTGGTCATTAGGTACACACATTCACAGTTCATTCACGATTCTGTCTGGCTGATGATTGGTCCATTGAACGTGTTGCTGCTGTCCCACCCGCTGAACAGTCAATCCAGAGAGCCACATTAGCTCTCAATCACTGAGAAATACTGGCAACTCCCTTCAAGGAGAGGAGTTAAGGTCTGTCCAAAAAGTCGCTAGTTATGTTGCTAGCCGCTCTTTTGAAATAAAGTTGCTAAAGGGGTCTGAAAAGTCATTAAATCTAGCGACAAAGTTTCTAAGTAGGCAACACTGATGCAGACACAAAGCATAAGTTATCTGGATATTTCTCTCTGAAGAAAAACGTCCAGTATCAAATATATATCTTCAAAAAGTCATGTAGGAACCAGGAGAAAATTTGGACAATTATCACTCCAGGCTAAGGATGTTAGTTAAGAACTGTAAGTTTGCTAAGATCTGTTGAGTTTGTGAGAAAACTCTCTTGAAAGAGATCAAAACACAAATCATACAAAGCTGTGCATCATCCAGGCTGGAAAGCACTGAGGGAACCTGAACTAAGCCCAGATGAGCTTCTTGACCATGGAAGAACACTTGAACTATCTGAAATGCAAGCGACTGGCATAGAAAGAGGCACAACAGCTGCAGTCATGTTGGATCAAAACTGTAAAGAAGCATCCAAACACCAGCAGATGGTCAGAAAAACGGCGTTCCAACAACTGCTGCAGGAACTGTGGAGGTAAATATCTTCACAGTGGTGAATGTCTTGCTAGAAACAAGCAATGCAGAGCCTGTGGTAAACTCAACCACTGTGCAAGACAATGCCAATGCCACAGTGTTGCACAGTCGCAGATAATCTGGTGGAAAGTCATCCTGAGCTGTTTCAAAGACTTTCAGTTAAAGCTTCACATAAATCCAGACATCAATCATGTGTACATGCCAACCACATCAATGTGTGCCATTCCACATCTGCCAGAAGGTCTGCAGATACATCACTACATTTACAACTCACCTTGGATTGAGGTGCTACAAAAGACTGAGTTTTAGCATATCTTCTGCTGCTGAGGTATTTCCAAATGCCATATGCCAAAAACTGTTAGGTCTCTCTAGTGTAAATAACCTCAGCGATGACATCATTGTCTATGGTGCCTCCCAGACTGAACATGACAACAACCTCTGAGTACTGTTCCAGAGACTCAAAGAAAGTGGTCTCAAACTCAATCATGAACAATGTGAGTTCAACAGGCTCAAGTTCTTCGGTTTCATCTTCTCTGCACAGGGTGTTTCAGAAAGAAAGTTGCTGCAGTTCAGCACGATGCAGACCCCCAGAAACCAGGTGAAATGAAAAGTCCTGGGTATGACCAATTATTTCTCCAGGTTTATCAAAGACTTCTCCTCCATCTCAGAAACACTATGCAAGCCCACCAGAAAAGACACACCCTGGGTATGGGGCCCAGAACAGTAAGCTGCATTACAGACACTGAAAGACAGTCTAATCACTGATACTACAATGTCATACTTCTACCCAGGTAGACAGACAGAACTGATTATGGATGCTAGCTCTATTGGACTGGGTGCAGTCCTCTGCCAAAAAGATGAAAAAGGGGGGAAGTACATAATAGCATATGCTAGTCAGTCTAGGAGAGGAGATACTCCCAGACAGAAAAGGAAGCACTGGCTATTGTGTGGAGCTGTGAACATTTCCATCTGTATTGTACATCTATGGTCATCCTTCAACTCTAGTAACCAATCACAAAGCACTGGAAATCATATGGAACAATCCCAGGTCAAAGCCACCCACCAGGATTGGGAGATGGGGACTGAAGCCTCAGTCCTACAATTTCAAGGTGGAATACAGAAAGGGAGTCAACAATCCAGCTGACTACATGTCTCGTCACCCCATCCCGTCTCACACAGGTGACATCACATGTGCAGCAAAAGTAGCAGAGGAGCATGTGAACTTCATTGCAAGTCGTGCAACACCTAAAGCCATAACACTCACTGAGATCAAGGCAGAGACACTTAAAGACTCAATTTTTCAAGAGGTCTGTGCTCAAGTCAGAGACAACACATGGCACAAAACTCACAAGTCACTTATTAAAATAGTTCAGACAAGTTAGCAGTGAACTAACAACATCACATGCATCAGACATTGTACTGTGGGGTACTAGAATAGTAATTCCCACTGCCCTACAAGATAGAGTGTTACAGCTAGTCAATGAAGGACACAAGGGCATTGTTAAAACTAAAGCACTACTCAGAACCAAGGTTTGGTTTCCAGATATTGATCGCATTGCAGAAGCAGGAGTTTGCAGTAGTTTGTAGTTGTTTCACATGTCAGGCCAACAGACACCAAGCCACTAAAAATGTCAGTTCTGCCAGAAGCTCCCTGGCATGGCATTAGTGCAGACTTCTGTGGACCATTTCCAACTGGAGAGCACTTGCTTGTCATCACTGAATATTATACGTGCTACCCAATTGTTGAGAGTGTAAAGTTGAACCTCAGCTAAAACAGTCATTCCAGTCATGGACAAAGTTTTCTCCATGTTTGGGATCCCCAGAGTCGTGAAAACTGATAATGCTCCCCCATTCAACGCCGACCAGTTCTCCCAGTTTGCAGACTATCTAGGATTCCTTCACCACTGGTTCCCACCACTTTGGCCTCAAGCCAATTCTAAAGCTGAAAGATTCATGTGCACACTGGACAAAGCTGTTTGTGTGGCCGAAACAGAAGGAATTCCCTGGAAACAACAGCTGAACATATTCCTATACAAATATCAATGCATACCTCACAACACAACAGAAAGCTCACCTGCTTAACTGTTGTTCCAATGCAAGATGTACACAAAGATTCCCTCACTCACTCAAACTGCAAGTAACAGTTCAGTGAGAGCAAGGGACAACAAGGCTAAAGCCAAGATGAAATCTCATGCAGACTCTCATTGTCATGCCACACCACACACTCTCACTCCAGGTGACACTGTGCTTCTTCGTCAGCCCAAGCATAACAAGCTCACCACACCATATAACAGTAAGCCATACACTGTAACCAAAGTCAAAGGCTCCATGGTTACACCTGCCAGAGATGGACATTTTATTATCAGGAATTCTTCATCCTTCAAAAAGATCACTGCAGAGATATTGGACATCCCACCAGATCCTGATGATAATGATTGTGGTACTGTCAGATTTGCCATATTTCTAGATAAGTATGATGTTCAGTACAGTAGGAAAGTTGATGAAATTCACAGCAGTGTTTGTTTAATATGTAGAAGCAAGCCCAGTGTCAGAATTTCAAAACATTATATTAGTAATTGCTTAAAAAAAGGGCAATGTGATGTTCACAGGAATATGTGTTCACAATAGAACAACGCCACCTGGTGGTACATAACATACAGTCAGTCAGCAAGACAGTGATAACTATTTACAAGCCTCAGTTAATAAATGTTGCTGTTCAGTAAATCATTGTTTGCCTGGTGCATAACTACACAACAGAAACATTACATGTCTGATAGTGTTTCTTACTCCATCTGACTTCTTTTTAGCGATGCCACCACATTCCCATACCCCTTCTTCTGCTTCTTCTTCTTTGAGGTTTATTTGCGGTTGGCAAACAATGAACTGGTGCATTACCACCACCAACTCATATGGAGTGTGGATCAGAATGTCTAGTATTTACAATATTAAAAAAAAACTCACATTTTTCTCAATCAAATTAATTAGTCTAAGATACTGAAATGGGATTCGATAACACTCATTTCTTGAGGTCTTTTGTAGAATATCTATTAGAGCAAAGTGTATTTTTATCTTTTTGAGGTTTTGAATCATATGTCTTCTTTCTGCCTTATATTTCTGACAGTGTAGCATAATATGCTCTACTGTTTCTTCTTGCCCACACTATTCACATCTGCCTGTACTATGTTTACCTATTCTGAATAGTGTACTTTTTAGTCCAGTGTGTCCAAATCTAAGTCTTAATATTATTGTCTCATCTCCCTAGTCCTTCCTGCACACCTCATTTCCCCCACTTTCCTTTGAACTCTGTAAAACCATCGTCCTTTCTTCTCTTCCTCCCATTGCTTTTGCCACCTTTCCTTCAATCTCTGCTTAATAATGCTCTTGACTTCTGTCTTGCTGAAGTTAACTGCCAAATCAATGTGATTATTTTTTGTGGCCTTTATGACCATTATTTTTCGGTACCCATAAAAATATTACTGTAAGACCCATCATTTGAATTCTGTATGTTTTTTGTTCCCCATATCCCAGCAATTAACTTCTTGACTATAATTATTATTACCAGTAGGACTGATGGCTGAAACTACAAAAATATAACTCTGGGGTCTACAAATATCTGTACCAAATTCAATGGCAATCCATCCAATGCTCATTGAGATATTTCAGGCTGAACTAAAGCAGTGGCGCAAGCAGCTGACATTGTTTGGTGCTACTTTGTCCTTTCTCTCCTCCCTCACTGTTACAGTTGAAAACTGAGTGAGGTTGAAACAACATGTACACAAACATTCACTGAACAATGTGTGTGCTTCATCACTTGAGCTTTCAGGGACATTGGCTGCACCTCCTACTTACTCTGTTTTGCTAATCTGTCATCAGCTGAAGTCAAGTGGGTTTGCATGCACTTGCATACGGAAAGCACACAAATGCACATAAGTATAGACACAATGCACCTGTCTCTATATCCGGCATCATCATCTGAATCTCTGATCCATTACAAAAAAGAGGCTAAATCGTATTAAATATCATATTTGAGGTTGCATTCAGGGATTTCTTCAGGGAGAATTAGTAAGAAAGTTAATCCAGGTGGCAACAGATGGGTCTCACTTCACTGAGCAGGCGGGGATGAGTTGATTCCTGGGTGAAATATCTCCATAAGCCTCTACACACGCTGGTGTTTCATTAGCAGCTATGTGAGAAGAATGCAATGGCAGAATATGAGACGTCTTTCATGGCCTCGGGCGTGGCCTTGCTGAAAGGGATGATAACAAAGCAACAGCACAAAGCTATTATTAAAACGTTCCCCTCTCGGTGGGGACTTGTGGCAGGTCGGGATGAACACTGCAGGCAGCGCTCGGAGTTCTTGCTTCTTTTCTGTCCTTGATTAGAGATGTTGACCTGAGATAGTATTGTCTAAGAGTTACACCAAAGGGAACAAGAATTCAGGATTAGGCAGAATACTTGCTACGGCGTGAAAACACTGTCAATATTGGAAGGATTACAGGATGGCAAACAGCCCTCACTCAGGTACCAGTTAACTGCTTGTTTGAGTGTGTGTTAAAATGATTCATTCCAAGACTGTCCTCCCAAGAAATTCAGACTCTGTCTGTCTGGAGCTAATATGGAACAGGTCAGGGTTATCTTTCAACAATGACCACAATTTCACCCAAAGGTGTCGTTATGCTTCAAATGAAGTGCTTCTAGGATCGCTTCTAAGGATGCCCACTTCAACATATTGACCAGATGTGCAGCAGTGCAAAAGTAGACAGGATTTGAACTTCTCTTTCAAGCTCTCTTTTTTCATTTTTCATGCTTACTTCTGTCACTTTTTGTGTGTACAGCTGAGTGTAACACTATGAATGTCTTTGAGGAGAGACTGTCCAAAAGTATGTGCTGTTATCCCCTTTTGTATGATTCATAGTGTCTCACTCCTCTCTATCATAGCATGCTTTTGACTCTGGCTTTGAGTGAACTAGTTGTTTCTAGCATACCCCCAGCCTCAACCTTGAAGAATAAGGCTGGCTATATTTTTCTTATTGTCAACAAATCTCATGTGCAGAGCCAAACCAACAATGAACTCTCACTCCAGCTTACAAGTATTGTGCGTGTATCCAAAGCCTGATATAGTATCTTATTCCCCTGTACCATAGACCTCCGTTGTTGTCCAAAAACTATTAAAAACACGTCAATGAGTCACACCATTGCACTGAGAGACATGTTCCTTCATCCCTGAAGACAGTGGTTACCATAGCTTGTTTAGTAGAACGGCTCCAAAGAGTAAAATGCAGAAACGTGTTTTCCACAAGGTTTTATGATAGAGGAGGACCATTTCACCTGAAACTAAACACTAAATATTACATTAACCTTCAGAAAAATAGACCACAGGCACTACTTTTCATGGCAAAAGCCATTCTATTTTGGGTGGCTATTGCTGGCCACTTGGCAGCAAGTTCCATGGCTTACATATACAGTAGTAGAAGTTCACTAGCATATTCTCTTCTGCTGTGGCAGAGTAATGGCCTCACACACCTGATGTGCCTCTTGGAAAATTGGCCAAGTGGCAATTGGTCCTGCCGGCCCCCACATAGTAGATTCCTCATAGAGGCTGGGATCAGGCTGTGGATCTAATGTGGTTTTGGGGGAGATGATCTCGTTGCTCCCCACCCCCTACTGTGCTGTACATAATGTTTCTTTGTGGGGAGCAATGAAGTCAGAGCCTAGATGCAAAACATTAATACTGTTCATATTCTACAATTACCTAATCTATTCCACGTAAGTTGACGGGCTGAAATTACTATATGACGTTTAGTTTGGAGGACTTATTTGAGACATGTGAGTGAGATGTGTGCAAAGCTAAGTGAGGTGTACTTAAATACTCTTGGCGCATATTAAAGAGCCACAAAAGAGAATCTACCACTCATAGCGTGTAGTGGAAGCAAGAGCTTCTCTTGAGATTTAGTCTACTTCTCAGATATGAAAATTCCTCAAAAAACCCTAAGGAGTAATTTCAAATTAATGATTTGAGCATTGCAGTGTTCTGTAATTTCTACTTAACCCTATAGCTTTGCTCAACTGTGCAGCCACTCCACTGAAGGAAGCCTATAAATAAAACCTAGCAGGCACCAAAAGGCATGATTAGTCAGTTCATTTTGACAAAGCAGCATATGGATAATGTATTTTGGAATGAAACCCTTGATCTAGAACACATTTCTAGCCTTTGCGCCCTTTGGCTTTATACATTATTGCAAGTTCATTATTTTCCTTGTGTTAAAATGTTACATGCTACAGGTGAGTATGTACAACCAGCTACAAATTAATTTTTCACTCATCCATAAACACAACGTGCAGTGTCAAAGCCTTGATGAACTGCTGCTTAACAGCTGTGAGTTTGATCATGTGATGGGGTTCTATTCTTGGTATTTGTGCTGAGGGGTTTCAACCACTGGCTATTGGTTGTTATGCTAATAGATTTAATGAGTGTTGCATTGATGATGTTGGGGAGTGCACTGTGAGCACCTTATCTAGCTGATGAGGAGTCTTCATAAGTGCTGCCCACGCTCTCTTAATCTGGAGCACTGCCTCAACGCAAGGGGAATAAGAGCTTATCCATGGTCGATAGCCCCATAGTTTGTGGGAAACGCAGTCTTGTGTTTGGAGGGTGTCTGAAATGATTCAACATTCGAATTGTGTGTTTGTGTGTGAAGAGTGTTTGTGTGTGAATTAGAGCATGCACACACACTTGAGTGTTTCTTTGTGGATGAGAAAAGCAGTGGGCTTCAGCAGGATTTAATCTCTCTTCACAGGGTTTATTTTTCCAAATCTACCTCATGGATTTTCTTTGTTTAGCCTGGGAGTCAATACAAGTTGTTGAGCGCAAGTGGGAGTTCCTCACAATACCCATGATGGAGAATGCTGCATGGGTTTGGCACGGTATCATCACTGAGAGTAAAGAGAAGGGGATTTTCCATTGTTTTACTCCATTCACATCTGGCATTAAAATGTACTGTACTTGGATGCATTATTTCAATTCAATTCAAAATGCTTTATTCGTCCAATTTCAGGCAAGGAAGTTTGCAAACAAATACACATATACAATTCATTTACACATATAAAACAATCTAAATTAAAGCTGCAAGCAGCAATGAACGGGCCCTCACACCTTGCACGTATCGGAGGGAGCGTTAGTTGTAGTACCAATACTGGAGTTCTGTTTACATGGCTCTAAATTTTCAGGATTATTGGACACTGTGTGAATGGGTAAAATATTTTTTCCTGTGTGCACTACGTGGCGCAGGAGATTACATATTGGAAATTGTGTATACATTTGATAAACTATGCATCATTTAGGCTTCACTTTCTGTTGCCTAACCCTAACCCTAACCCTACCCATACACAATACTACATAAGTGAAATATTAATGCTGCAATACATTTACCAGAAGGCAACTGACATGGATATATATTTTCATGAATATTGGACATTGCATGTAGGAGGAGTTCATTAATGTACAACGCTTGTCAATGGCTTCACTTTACAGAAAAAATGCAAAGTAGATTCAAAATGACTGACTTCCTGTTGGACTTAGGGTATGGCTCCAAGAGGCATTTTTTAAAGTCTGGAGATGGTACATCTGCCTACCAAATTTTTATAAATCTACATCAAAATTCAAGGTGGGGGCTTTGACTTTGAAATTTTCTAGGGGGCACTCTCGAGCCATTTTGCCACACCCAAACCCAATACCCAAAGCAGATATCAAGTTACACCACTACTGATGCATGTGCAAAGTGATTTTTCAAGCACCCCTAGTACCTCAAAAATGCTAAAAGTAATTAGGGGGTACTATAGAGCCAAAACACCACGCCCAAGCTCAATTGTGATACTAATTGAAATATTTACTAGTTCGAACATAAGTGCAAAGTTTTGTGAGTTTTCGTGCATCGTAAAGGCCTCAAACATTTGTTCGTAAAATGAAAATTGATGCACAATATCAAAAATGGCTGACTTCCCGTTGAGTGAAAAAAATTGAAAAAACATGCATTATGTCGAGGATAATGAGCACAATGAACCCACCAAAATTTCATGAACATCAAAGAAATTTTGTCCCAAAATGAGTTTTTGAGCATCCTAAGCCCCTCAAAAATGCAATGGCATACTATAATAAAAATATTAAATAACAATAATAGTAATAATCCCTTTAAAAACAATAGGTTCCTTGCAGTTTCATTTTTCTCAGGCCCTAAAAATACAAATATGACAATGTTAGAAAGAGTTTAAATACACAGGGATTAATGGCAGTGGCTGGTCTGTAGCTGGCCACAAATATCAAACACTACTAAGACACATATTATGTCAGAAGTGTCAAAAGTGCAAGTGCATTTATCAGTATATACACAAGGTAAACTGACCATTTCTTTTGCTGTGTCTGTTCACAAGTCTCATGGCTTCTGGAATAAAAACAAACTTCTTTCTGTTTGTTTTACATACAGGCGATCTAAAACACATTCCTGATGGCATAAGTTTAAAGTAATGATAGAGGACATGTGTGGGGTTGTTGATTATGCTTTCTTGAAGACTTGTTCGGTATTAAGCTGTACTAGGGATCTTTGTGTTTTGCCAATGAGGTTAACAACACCTTGCAATCAGTTCTTATCCATTTGACAAAGGGATGTAAACCAGCAGATAAATGAAAATGTAAAAATACTTATAATAAAAGAGGAATAAAACATTGTCAGTATTCTATGATCTACTCCAAAGAAGTTTAGTTTATGTAGGCAGTACACATGCTGCTAAGCCTTTTTCACAATAGCATCTGTATTGTCACTATACTAAATCTGTCAAACACACAGTTTCCAAGTGTTTATAGGTCTGGACGATTTCAACATTTACACCATGAATGCTTGTTGGAACATTGTCTACGTGTTTTGGTAAGATTACCATTATTTGGAGAAGGAAAACCGCATGTCAATGCAGGTGCAAATGCACATGGCTGTTCATGGCAGTGCTTCCCTTGCCCTTGGATACGCCATATCCTCATCTCATTTCCATATTGACATCCGATCAAAATGTGGACACATTTTAGATAACAAGAACATATTTTAATACCAGGTGTAATAAACCCGTGGTTCGGATGTCACTATCCAGATAATGTATCCAGATACAGATCACATTTTAATGCCAGGTAAATGGGCCTAGGTGTAACTGTAACAGTGACAAAGAAGTGTTAAATAGTTGGTGTGTTCTTTTTCATTTCCTTATTAAACCAATTCCTCTGTTCCACTTTCAAACATCATGAGGCCCCTGTGAAAGCTAATGTCAAAACATTTATTGTGTCCTTAGGGGAACTGTTTTCCCTTAATATTCTCTAATGCCTTGAGGCGGAAGAAAGCAACACTTTCTGGTAAATTGATTGATGCATTATGAATTGAAATTGCCAAGGTACGTCATTAGCCCTGTGTGGGAATGAAAACTATCAGACCACAGGGACACTCCTCACAGATGACTGACTGTTTCCAGCTCCTCACACATCACAGTGGTCTGCTAGACTATTCACTTCCACAGCTCTCTTCTTTCTAATAGACTCTTATTCACTTCTCTACAGTTATTGCTTTGCTGTCTGTAGAAACTTCCAATTTATAACAAGCTGTACCTTGTTTAGGAACAAGCTGAAATAAAGTTTTTTAAATGCTATTGTAGTTTGTAGAATCTACATGAGAGGTGATACCAAGTGTAACTTGGGTGCATATAAATACAGTAGTTTCTTGTAGGAGTCTTTTACCAGTTTACAAAATACTCTGTAGACCTAAAGACATTGTGTTTTTGTGTTTAGACATCTTTATATCCTAAAATGACATCTTTAGATCTTTAGATGAGGTCTTTCCATCGTCAGATGACATCTAAGGCTTCACATGTCTGTAGACCTAAAGATAATTATGTTTTTAGTTCTTTAGACATCTGCATCTCCTATATGACATATTTGTCAGAAAACTGTAGAAGTTTTTTAGTTTTCAGACTTAGACATCTGCACATCCAGGGCATCATGATGACTAAATGGTCTATGGCTAAGACTAAATGAGGTGTGTTAAATAGTGATAACATCCTCACTCAGCCATCCATTTGGCCATTTCCTCTCTGAAAATGATTATGTAACACCAATCAACAGTTCTTAGTGAGTCCGGTGCTAATGGACTCAGTATTAGTTCCAGTATGTTAGTTCATTGGACAACATTGCAAGAGAAAGAGGCCACTGAGGCTGCTGCTTCTGTCTGCACACGTGTGGCCAAAATGTCTGAACTGGCTATCACAGAGTTCAGCTTTAATGTTAATTAAAGATTTAGATTTAAACATCAGTATTTAGACCTAAGATGAAGCCTTTAGGCCTCTGGAGAACTTTATACCCAAAGGTTGCTTATATATTCAGACATCTGTGAAATCTTTACTTTATAGTTTTAGTTTTAGATAATGGCTTTAGGTCTCTAGACATTTTTAGACCTATGATGTCTTTAGGTCTTTAGATGACATCTTTGGGTCTTATGGTGATGTTTTTAGGTCCTCTGATGGCATATTTAGGCCTTTAGGCATCTGTAGACACATCTTTAGGTTTTAAATTATGTCTTTGGGTCTTTAGATGACTTCTGTAGAAATCAATATCAAGTCTTTAGGTCCGAATGATGTCTTTAGATGTTTAGATAACTGTAGACCTAAAAATCATGTCTTTGGGTCTTTAGATGACATAGGCAAAACTAACTGATCATATCTTTAGTCATTAGATGACATCTTTACGTCTGTAGACCTACAGATGAAATATTTTGTTCATATTAGTTTTTAGATGATGGCTTTAGATCTATAAATGACCTATGGTATTTAGGCCCTTTGATATCTCTAGACCTATGGTGGCTTTAGATCTGATGACAGATGACATATTTAGGCCATTAGACAAGTTTTTTACGTGGTGTCTTTGGTTTGTAGGGTTTGTAGGAAAGATGACATTTTCAGGTCTTCAGATGATGTCTTTTGTGTCTTTTGATGGCTTTGTGCCTACAGATGACAACTAAACATTAGTGTTTAACCTCAGATGGTGTCTCAACATCATATCAGCCCAGAAGTTTTCATGTATTCAGGCAGCACAAATTACATTTTTTGTAATCATGTTCTCATAGAGGTTTATGGTAGTGCACAATGATGCCAACTCCCTGGCTTCGATATAGAGTCATTGTAGGTTGTGTAAATTAAATTTGTTGCCTTTTGGAGGGCAAGCATTAGAAATCATGCCACTGTGCTGCAAATTGTAACCAAGGTACCATTTGTGAAGCTAAAAATATGAATGGAACTGTTATTTAGTCCATTTTTCTTTGGTGTGTCATAATGATGGTAATGAGGCAATGGATGGTAATGAAAAGCAGGACATTTTCATATTTGATAGGGTTAAAACAAGAGAATGTTTGACATTTTAGCTTGATAAACTTATCAATTATCAAAAATGTTGTCAAGTAATTCTCTGACTTATTGATTTTCTCACTAACTGACAATTCAACTACTAATTAGAGCACTAACAGGAACCATGGCATGGTCTGAACATACACATATATACATTTAAAGAGTTGTACTGTTCCTCCTGTCCACACTGGCTGTGAAGAGATTTGTTCTTTTCAATGTAAGTGATGGGGGACAAAATCCACAGTCCCTGATCTGTATAAAAAAGTTCAGCTGAAGCTAATATGAGGCTTCAGCAGTCTGAATTAGTGAAATCAAGTGGGAATCCTCTAAAGTTACAAGCCTTTTGGTGCAAAATTCTCTCAGTGTCTCCCCAGACAGTGTTTCCTTGCTGAGCTGTGGCAGCAGGATGGTAACACAAAGAGGGAAATGTGTACAAGACTGTGACTTTTGAAAATCCCCACTTGATTTGTCTAACACAAACTGCATGTTTACACAGAAAGAAGACCAATAACACGTTTAACTACATACTGTATAGACATATGAACGTTACTTTGGGTGTAAGGCTGTATACATTTGTGAATTAAAATCAACTAATATCTCTTGACTAGGGGTTCTTGACTGGTTCCAAAATGGACCACTAGATACCTGAAGCCAATGTGTTTCTATTTTTTTTTGAAAGAGACCAAATCCATAAAGGGCCTGAAGACAATTAGACCTGATCAGAATGGACCCAATGATAATTAGACTTGACACACAATGTGGTGGACAGACCCAAATAGAGAGAGAGAAGACCAACACTGGCAGCACCATACCACAGTACCACAAATCATAGCTAATAGAGTCTGTTTGGATCCATGCAGGTATCGCACACATACTGAGATCACACACACGAGATCCACAACAATACCCTATCTGATCCAGTTAGACTGAATATAATTAATAATATAATTAATAATTTTATTAACTAATAAAATAATGGACCTGTGAAGACCTCTACTCTTGACTCTGGTAGTGGTTAAAATGGCTAATTGATGGCTGATACTGGTATCCTTAGATTAAAGCTGCCATTAAATTGAGCCTCACAGTAGTTCAGACAGACATGGAAGTTGTTTCATAGTCACGTGTTCCATATACCATCCAATCATGTCTGCATCATATCAGTAATGCTATCCATACAAACATTTGGCTCTCATTCTATCTGCAAATGCTGAACTGCATGCCCCGCACTCTGCAACTCCCTACACCTCCCCATCCTCCTACTGTATCAACATTTAGTAGTTGTCTTCAGTATGTGTTCATGTTCATTGTATATTGCGTAGTTCAGGTTTTTCCGCAGGAAGTCTGTATCAAGCTTGCTCACATTCGTTTTTGAGCATCACACAAGCAAATCCACACCAGCAAATGGTTGTGAATGATCTGACTGAACTGATTCACTTCAAATGTTGAATTTGATCTCTTAATTTAATTCATCAAAGCCAAATACTTACCGTACTATGAATGTTGTTGTCAATCTGTTAATATGAAGTTCATACCTGGCTTCCAGTTTGCAGGAAGTTAGTGTAAGTGTCAATGTGGACATGACAATGATTGTTTGTGTGTGTGTGTGTGTGTGTGTGTGTGTGTGTGTGTGTGTCTGTGTGTGTGTCTGTGTGTATGTGTGTGTGAACAGGATTTCAAAAAGAAACCATCTGTGCGTGTGAACATGTGTAGCTCGTTGTATATTTGCGTGCACATGAGGAGGTTTCAAGGGATTCTATAGGAGCTAATCTTTCGCACTGACTCCACACTCACACACACTCACAGACACGCTGTGATGGTTGTTGTCCCCCTGCAGAGCTAAGCAACAGGCCCCAGCTTCCTCAGTGTCACTATGCCATCTGGCAGCTTCAAATGGCTTGGTAACTCCACACCAGGGTCCTGCTCTTTGATCCAACGAGACCAAATCAGCTGAACCAATGGGAACAAGTAGTTCACTGAACCCAATAAAAAAACACATAACTCCCACAGTACAGCTGTAGCCTGAGAGGAACTACTTCTCCTTAAATAGCTTATATGGCCATATAGGAATGTATATATATTTAATAATGGTCAATATGTATCTACAAATATAAATATAGCAAATAACGGATGGAAATACTGAGCTATTTACATGCAATTAAGACCAGACATTGGTATTAACTCAGTAAGGCAACACAACTGGGCCATTCCAACACCTTTATTTTCTTTCTCTGGAACCAGTTGAGAGTATCCTTTGCAGTATGTTTGGGATTGTTGTCCTGTTGAAAGATCCACCCACACCTTATCCTCATTGTCCTGGTGGATGGCAACAGATTCTTCTCAGGAATATCCTGATACATGGCTCCATTCATCTTCCCTTCAACAATTTGGATTCTGCCGGTACCATGAGAAGAGAAACAGCCCCATACCATAATGCTTCCACCTCCAAACTTCACTGTAGGTATTTTTAGGGTCATATGCAGAGCCATTTCTCCTCCAAACATGGCGTGTAGTGTTATTGCCAAATTTTTGTCACGTCTGATCACACCACATTCTTCCAGCAATCTACAGGCTTCTCCAAATGTTGTGTAGCAAACTTCAAATGAGCTTCAACATGTCTCTTCTTCAGTCTTACAGGGTGATCGTGCATGGAGATTGTGGCAGTGGAGTGCATTGCCTATTGCTTTCTATGTGACAATTATACGTGCTTCTTCCAGGTCTTTCTGGAGCTCTTTTCAAGTGGTCCTTGGATCTTGGGCTACTCTTCTGACTAATTTTCTGACTGCCCGGTCAGCAATCTTGCAAGGAGCTCCTGTGCATAGCCAGTTGATGGTGGAGTAATGCTGCTCAACAATCTTGTTTTGGGAGAGCTCTTTGCCTCTACCCATCATGAGATGATTCTTGCGTGACAGCTTACTTGCAAATGATGCATTTTAAAACAGTCCCTTTTTAAAACAGTGGAAGTGCTAATAGCCACATGCACTGACCCAGCTGATTCTAATTAGCACAGGTAAGAGGACTAATTTGTGGAATCACCTGATGCAGTGCTTTTTCTTACTGCATGTTCAATACTTTTTTCCTGTATCATTCCAATTTAATGCACAGAACTTTTTTTATTGATTGGAATGTTATGATTCCGTTAGCTGTGTTGCCTTATTGAGTTAATACCAATGTCTGGTCTTAATTTCATATGAATAGCTGCACTGGAAATATATTTTTAATCAAAAACAAGTTGACCTGTTGAATAATTATTTCCCCCACTGTATGTTACAGATACAGTAGTTGAAAGAAAATTGCTGTTTTTCAAAAGCTGCAGTATTTCATTCAAAGCAAAGCAATGTAATCATGTTATAGCATATGTTAAAGTATTTGTGTATATACTGTATGTAAATAATAATGATAATAATAATAATAATCCTATATGAAAACAGCAATTTTTGCTTCATTTGTATATGCATATTTGCATATATACATGTGGTATGTATGTACATATATGTGACTCATATATTTTGGGTATTGTGAGACTACTGATATTGTACATTGCTATATATATTATATATGTAAATGGTAAATGGACTGCATTTATATAGCGCCTTTCTAGTCTATCGACCACCCAAAGCTCTATATGCTACATGCCAACATTCACCCATTCACACACACATTCATACACTGATGGCCATGCTAGGTGCCAAACTGACCATCAGGAGTAGTTTCTAATGCTCATTCACACACAAATTCACACACCAATGGCACACCCTTCAGCAATTTGGGTTTGAGTATGTTGCCCAGTTACACTGCGACATGCAGACCAGAGGAGCCGGGAAGCAAACCACCGATTTTCCAATGCTCTTTTTAACATCAGCCTATAGTTTGAGCTATTTTAACCTGAAAAAAATGGTGAAAAAGACAGCAAAGTGAAATGTAAAGAGAAGAGCCTCACTGCCTGGTGAATATCTTGTTTCCTCATTTATATCTGGCAAGGAAGAGATGATTCTGATGCCAGAATTAAACCCCCCAGCGCTCATTTCAGTATTGTGGATAGCGCGACTTGGACAGACGTGCCGATACACTTGGGCCCTAATTTAACTGCACAAGTGCAACGACAAGTGCAGCGTAGTAGGTCTTAAGCTCACGGACTGTGTGGACATCTCAATGCGCACCTGCTATTTTGGTTCATGTATGTGCAGCAGTGCAACGTACAAAAGGGCTGAGTGAAGGTAAATATAGATCAGCAGTGGTGATTAATACTCCCTCAGCCAGTCACATAGCTGTGAAACAGTTGTGCCAATCAATAGTAAACATGATAACGACAGCTAAACAAACAGAAAGCTTTTCTTTAGAAAATGTCTGGATGGTTCAAAGCGTTACAACATGAACACACATCACCACAAATCTGAAACCAAAGACAGATGGAATAGTTTTTTCATCATTTAGTTAGCCTACTATAATAATCATAAACATAAAAAATAAAGAAATTAATTTGGTGAAGCCATTTATATGATTATATTGGACCCTACGCTATTTCAGCAATAATCTAATGTATCTCACCTAGTACACGGTCACATAGTTTAGTAATTAATATTACATAACACTGTTTGCACTGCAGTGTGTTTCTAGAATAAAATGAGATGCTACTTTTGATAAAAAGAAAGTTGGAAAAGAGGCTATGATGAGCCCTGGTAAACCGACACTCCTTCACAAAAGCAGAATATTGAGCTATAAACGACCAGTCCACTGTGTGTAGAGGTGTGTGTGGTTATTTTGTAGCTGTCTGATGTAATTTTCAGGCGAATTAATGAAGGTAAACACAGTGAACGGCCGTGCATAAGGGCACTGCACTGTGGCACAGCACTTTTCTAATCAGAGGCTGCAGATTCATCAACATATCAGTCCTGCTGTTGTCAGATGTTGCAGAGATTTAATGAACTGAAGGAGAAGCTTTTCATCACCCACATTTATTTATAGATCAATGCAGACTGATTTACTGATTTTTCTTCTTTAACCATATTTTAATGTTTAATTAAAATATCTGATTTATATTTCAAGCATAAATCTGTTATTGTAGCACATTTGCAACAAGTATTTAGTTTGCTCTTGTAAATACAATCACCAAATACAATCAGCACAATGTCTATAATTCAACCAAAATACAACTGTCTTTGCGCTGCTTCATTTGAACGAACCTTCCACCTGTCTGCACTTCTCCTCCCACCTGTGCACTGTGCACTGTGCACTCTGCGCTGGTCTTCAAAATACCACACAGACCCGCAAAGCGAGTTTCAAGGTCAGGAAAATACCGAACAGTCAGAGCGCTGCTTGTGCTGCTCATTAAGCCTCCACAAAACTAGGGCCCTTAATGTCATTCTAGCAAGTCACTGTGTAACTCAGCAAACTTCAATATTGAATAGAAAATAATCACAACATGCAATAGCACAACATGCTGTCATCATAAAAATAGATAGGCTATATGTGCCTACTTGTCAGACTAAGAAAACTGTCCTTACTTACGTTTATTTTAATTCACACGAGAAACAGAAAAACAAAATAATGCATTATTTGTTTATCCTGTTCTCAAATAAGTTGAACACAGCTTTGGACGGAGGGTACACGGACCCCAAATGAAGGCGTACAGTTCCTTTCCTTCCTGTTAAAAAGACAGACAGTGCGTCCATCCAATCAGCAACGATCCTTGTTGACAGCAGGTACCTACCTTTTCCAGTAGAAGTTAATGTCGTTGTGTTTTCTGCTTTATGGATGTGATTTCTGATTTGTTGTCGTGTTTTCTCTGTTGTTAATTTGATATGCAAGTTGTTGTGTTTTGATATTTGTCATTGTGTTTTGTGAGTTCTTGTTGTGTTTTCCTATTTGTTGTTGTGATTTGCACTTCACGGCCACCGTAGAAGGCTGTCTAATACACTTTATCTGTAAAAAATAGATGGCAGCCTGTCAGCTACCTGGATCTTTTTTATTATGCAGCAGATGGAATATATTTTCTTCCAGATGGTTAGAAGAGTCTTGAGGATTCCAACAATACGGCCAGAACAGCAATAAGTGTTTTTAAACAACCTTCTGGGTTAGTTAAACTTCACAGGTTAATTTTTTTTTAGAGATACCGACGTGACCCATATTTACTGTATGCTAATACATGAGAGGCACAAACTGGGGCTACAGTTCTCTTTACTTTTTCCTCTTCTCTCTCTACATGTATAAAGCCTCAAAGTTCAAACTTCTTGCTCAAATTGAAACATTTCAAGTGTTTGTGTGTTCAGTTTGTGAATTTGCATATATAGCATTATTTGCAATTGCCTATAATTTCAAATAATGCTTCTAAAATTCACTTTGCATCCAGTATAAACACAACTTCATTCTATTAATTTCTTATCCGTCTGATGTACAGCACGTATACCTAATATAGTGTGGACTGCACTGTCATACAATGTAGTAAAAACTTTATTTTTAACACTGTAGATATGTTTTTTTTTATTGCTTTATTTATTTTTTTGGATTGTGGGTTGGTTTAGCTGTCCATCCAGCATTTATTGTTTGGAGAAAGATTTCAAAAGCCAGATTAACGTGAAATCGGCTTTCATATTAAGGGATGTAATAAATGCTGTAGCCTCTTGGGGCCGCTAGCAGGGTATCTTAGTTTTATTTCAAAACTACAGGACTCCTTTTAAAAGTTTTTTTTAACAATATAAAAAATCAAATTGACCATATACAAAGGAAACATTTTGGTTGTGATTGCATTATAAAATGGTGAATTCTGCACACTGTGCATGCACTTTGAAATAGATCCACACTCTGACTGCTGAAACCTTTCTTGCAATACAGTAAGCAGTAATAATGAGCATGTGCATGAGGGCATTATACACTCCTCAGACTGAGCTAGTCTGCCCCTAATACGTCCTGTGCCCATGCAGAGGTTGATGTAATATCCTAGTTATTTATAGCTGCCAAGAGGGAGTTGATTACTCTTTCTTTCTTTTCTTTCTCTCTCTCTCTTTCTCTCTCTTTCTTTCTTTCTGTCTTTCTTTCTTTCTTTCATTCTTTCTCACTCTCACACATGTGTATGTGTAAACAGTGTAAACAGTTGGTGTTGTTTTCAGTCTTTCTCTTTTTGCTCCTTCAGACTTAGAATTTGTATTTTTTTAGAGCTAAATCCCATCAGACTATTGGTGCATCTTTCTCTGGGCAGGATTTCACCTTGGGTTTGGAATCTCAGTATGAAGTGAGGTTCTTGCCTGGTTCCACCCTCATTATATGGAGGAGAGTCCTTGCTGGAGTAATCCCTCACAGTAACTGACAGAAAAAGTGAATTTCTGTCTGTGCTGTATCACTGTGGAATCAAAGGTAGGGTTCTGTGCCCCCTGTAAAGGGTCTTCCATTATTACTTTTCATTATTTCTTCTCCATGCTGGTTTTGATATGCAACTTTCCAGTCTACCAGGAAGGGATTTTGTTAGTCATTTAGCCTGCAGGATGCCAAAATCAGTCCAAATGACAGAGCCATTGCAGAGGTAATATGAAGTGAAGCATTATTAACTGGATACCTGTATTCTTTAGCGTTCCAGTCCCTACGGCGGGTTAGTAAGTGTAGTAGTTTCGTCATTTGCAGGAAATAACCATTGTTCTCGTCATTATGTGATTTAATACCTTGTAGCTCATTAGTTTTCCTCTTTTGAAGCCCTGCTCAGCATTCAAAGGAGACATATTATGCACATTTCCAGGTCTGTATTTTAATCTGGGACTCTACTGGAATATCTTTTCATGATTTACGGTTAAAAACTCCTTATTCATCTTATACTGACCATTTACACAACCCCTCAGTTCAGCCTCAGTTCTGTCTGAAACAGGTCGTTTCAGCTCCTGTCTCTTTAAGGCCCCTCTCCTGAGGAGCCCACTCTGTTCTGATTGGCCAGCTTGTCAACACACCATGTAACAAACTAATATAGTAGGATTTCAATACTTTTTCAATTCAATTCAATTTTATTTATATAGCGCCAAATCACAACAAACGTTATCGCAGGGCACTTTACACATAGAGCAGGTCGAGACCGTACTCATTTATTTACAGAGACCCAACAATTCCCCCCATGAGCAAGCACTTGGCGACAGCGGCAAGGAAAAACTCCCCTTTAACGGGAAGAAACCTCAAGCAGAACCGGGCTCTCGGTGGGCAGCCATCTGCCTTGACCGGTTGGGTTTACATAGAAAGAAGGAGGGAGGGGGACGGGGGAAGGGGAGAGGGGGGTGGGGTGGAGAGAGACACAGAGAAACGTAATAACAACAACAACAATAACCATAACAACAATAATAGTAGTAGAGCTATGACTTATAATAATAATAGCAATAATAGCAGTAGCAGAAATGGAAGCAGGACATCCACAGGACCACGCCACAGTCCCCACGGCCATGGCCCACCATTCAGGCACTGGACCTTCCTGTGAGACGAGAAAGCACAAAAACTCCGGGGAAGAAGTCAAGTTAGTAACATGCATTAATGGTACATGAATGAATTTTTATCACTCTTTACTTGAAATGTTAACTTCTCAAATACATCTGTACATGAGCCAGAATCCAATCTGTGCAGACAACACAAACAACACATGGAAAAAACCTTAGCAACAACCTAAGCAACCAAGGCTATGGAACAGACGGACGTTTGTGGACATGTGCGACAAGCCAATACCTTGTTGGCAAGGTAGAAAAAAACGTTGCAAACGAAGCATTTAGAGCAGGTTGTAGCCCTGGATTTTGACTTGCAGTCAGTTTTTCTACAAATGTTAACCTCAAATTTTGGAAATATGACCATGTTTAGCATCTGACATCATAACAGTATATAAATAACAGAAATTCACGTACCCTTTAAATACAGTTTCTTAGTGATAGTTATTGAAAATACCAATTCTGATTCTTTGTACATTTAATCAGGTAGGACATGCTGCTACCCTTTGTTGGTGTCTCTTTTTTTTTCTTTTTGCATTTCTTACTTCCTTTAAGAAGTAACAGAACACACACACACACACACATATATATATATATATATATATATATATATATATATATATATATATATATGATAGATTATTTCTTTGTTGTAACAATGCTCTTGGCAATAAATCTTATACCATTGGAAAGCCTGTTTATTTCCCTTTTAAATGGTGCCACATTTGTAAGGAACATGCATTTGTGGGATGAGCAGCAGAGCTCAGTATGTGGTTGCGCCCATGAAAAATTGGCCAAATCTTCTCTGCCAATGCCAAACTGCTTATTCTGCCATTGACTCGTTTGGTGTTTGGTGGATTGGATGATTGATGTTTGAAGAAACAAGACATATTAGCAATTTAAAAACGTATTCATTTACAAACAGGAGCCTCAGTAGCGTGTGAAAGAACCATACACAGCCACAACAGCCTGGCACCTCCTCCTCATGCTGGTCACCAGCCTGGTCACACACTGCTGTGGGATGGCATCCCATTCTTCAACCAGCATTTGTCGCAAGTCAGCCAACATGGTTGTGTTGGTCACTCTGGCACGAACAGCATGCCCAAGCTGATCCCACAAGTGTTCAATGGGGTTGAGGTCAGGACTGATGTGAGGCCATTCCATCCTCTCCATTCCCAAATTCTGGAGGTAGTCTCGGTCCCAGACTGTGGAGATATAGGATTGCCACTGGTTGCAGAATCTCATCTTGGTATCTCTCTGCATTGAGATTGCCTCCAATGATGACATTTTTCCAGTGAGGGATATGCCGCCCCACACCATCACACTGCCTCCACCAAAAGATGTTACTCTACTGGTGCAGCAATCACCATAGCATTCCCCACGACTTCTCCACACTTTGACCCTATTATCCAACTGCTGTAGACAGAATCTGGACTCATTGCTGAACATAACGTTCCTCCACATATTCAGGTTTTAGTGCACGTGTTGCCAACACCAGCACAAATGGGCCTGACGGTGAAGGTCTTTGACATCCCCCGTTATATGGAACTTGGCCTTCACTTTGGAGATGGTACTAGGGTTAACCAAATAATGCCGCAACTTGGTTTTGTGGAACACCAGCTTGAAGTTGCCCTATCACACAGGCCCTATCCAGATCAGTTAAACGCAGCATGCTGATTCTTGGAGCAGACACCCTCTGACCACTGTAGCAGGGCCCATGCTCACAAGTGCTGCCAATCAGGTGCCAATCAGGCACTTGATTGGCAGCACCTGGGGGTACCAGAAGCTCAAAACAAGTGTCAATAGCAACAGCAAAATAAGCTGTTTGGCATTGGCAGAGAAGCTTTGGCAAATTTTTCTTGGGCACAACCCACATACTCAGCTCTGCTGCTTATCCCACAAATGCATGTTCCTTACAAATGTGGCACCATTTAAAAGGGAAATAAACAGGCTTTCCAATGGTATAAGATTTATTGTCAAGAAGCATTGTTACAACAAAGAAATAATCTACCAAACACATTTCCTTACTTTTTGTGCTAAGTTTATATATATGTTTTTATTTTTTTTTAAATCTGTTAAAGTACAACTTTAGTGTGCCATTATAGTTTTAAATGGATTTTAAGAGGATTTGAATCTACACTGATTTTACACCAAGTTAACAGTGGATCAAATTAATTTGACTTTATTCTGGTGACATGAAAAAGTACTGAATTATATATGAAAACTTGAAACTACACTCCTACAGTTATATTGACAGATGACAGAAATGTATCAAATGTCAATCATTTCTTGACCAACATGTTCTTTGATGAGGTTCAAGTAACTGCGCATTCACTGATTTTTCTCTTCACAGTTCATTTGTTTTGTGGGCACATTTGTAAAATGGAAAAATCAATTCAGCATTGTTTCAAAATAAAACAAGCTCTTAGATGAGAGCAAGCACACCAAAATGTGTGAGCTTTAAAGGATAGGTTCACATTTTTTCAAGTATATCTTCAAACAATACTCACATGAGCACATCTAGAGAGTTTTTGTCACTGTAATTGTTCTTCCTATCCATTCTGGCTATCAAGAGATAACCTTCCTGATGCAATTTCAATGTAAATGGTAAATGGTAAATGGACTGTACTTGTATAGCGCCTTTCTAGTCATCTGACTACTCAAAGCGCTTTTTAACACTACGAGTCAATTCACCCATTCACACACATTCATACGCTGAATGGGTACAGGGGCTACCCTACAAGGTCCCAACCTGCCCATCAGAGGAAATCTAACCATTCGCACACATTCATACACTGATGGCACAGCCATCAGGAGCAATTTGGGGTTCAGTATCTTGCCCAAGGATACTTCGACATGCGGACTAGAGGAGTCGGGAATCGAACCGCCAATCTTCCGATTATTAGACGACCCGCTCTACCTCCTGAGCCAAATGAAATCCATAATCCTTGTTTTGTGCAAAAATGCATTCTCAAGTTCAGCTGAAGTTAATATGAGGCTTCAGCAGTCTCAGTAAGGTCAATCAAATGGCTATCTTCCAAAGTTACTGTCTTTTTAGTACCAAGTAATCTCTCTGTGTTTCCCGGGACACTGTTTCGTGTCTGCAGTGGAGGGATTTATTGAGATGGCACTAAGAAGACTATAACTTTGACACATTCCAATTTGTTTTTTCCTAATAATTCTCACATTTGCCTCAGCTGAACTTAAGAACATTTTTACACCAACTAAGACTGTGGATTTTGTTCCCCATCACTGACATTGAAATCACATTAAGAGGGAATCTCTTTACAGCCAGTATGGAGATGAGGAACAATTACCAATTAGCACCCAAAATCTGTTATATTGACAATTGTTTTGAGGCAGACAAAAATAAATAAATAAATGAATGAATAAATAAAAGCACAAATAACTTATAACAAATAAAATGAAGAATATAAGAAAGAATGTGTCCTTGATAAGTTTCTCAGTTCATGAACACATTACACTTGACATATTTTTTTGTCAGACCTCACGACTGACCTCACTACTGCTCTTGTTGCTGAATGGACTGTACAGAAGGGCTGGAGGTTGCGCTGGCCATGGTGCTGAAATACTCCAATTGGCATAAGGCAGAATCTCACTTACAAAATCAACAGTTTAGAGCATTTCAGCACCACGGTCGGCAAAATTCCACTAAGCCTAAAGCAGAAATTCATTTTTTTGTTTGTTTTTTTGTTTTGTTATAGAAAACACTGACATCCCAGAATTCCTCAGGGAGCATTCCCACTGCTCATCAACAGTAATCAGACTTGAAGGTCACCCGCGTGTCCACTTTAACGGTGAAGTGCGTGTGCCCTCTCACTGATTGTCTGACTCCAGAGACAGTTACTACTATCACAAACAGACAACACGATGTAAGGAGACATTTCTCTCAGTAAAATTAGCCACCTGGGCTTTGGCCTACTTTCCAATGGCCTACTTATAACTAATGGGTATACATTTATGTTTGTTGTGCGGGGTTATGAATTGATTTACTGTCCTTAGGTCTGACACTAGCTGAAAAACTACATACTGTATGTCTGTGTAATGCAGGTCAGTGTGTTGCTGTGTTCCTGTAATTAAAAAACAAAACAAGCATTGAAATTAAAACTTGTACATTTTTTAATATTTGCCTTAAACAATTAAGTCAATAGAATGTTGCATAGTGATCCTGTAATAGCTTGAAAAC
Organism: Scomberomorus guttatus; assembly: GCA_038419695.1. NCBI lineage: Eukaryota > Metazoa > Chordata > Actinopteri > Scombriformes > Scombridae > Scomberomorus > Scomberomorus guttatus. Next base: position 1,900,956 of record CM076449.1, read on the forward strand.
ATTCCAGTGGTTCACATATTGATGTCTTTATGTGAGCTGACTTTTACATTAAGCTGACTGTATTGGGGTGGCAGACAATTTCACAACTTGTTATGATAATGGAAATTATTTGTTTTAACAAGTCCCTGCACGTCTACTTCAAGTTGTCACAAGGACCTGACAGAACTGCAGCTAGACTCCATGTTTTGGAATTTGCTTTCTTGTAGGCCAACCCCCCAAAAAGAACAAATAAATGATTCATAATTTGTAATTTGTAAACTTGACTTTTTGTCAAGTGATCCTTTAAAATGAAGTTATGTCTAATTGGTTGTTTTGACCCTTGATAAAGCCTGAAGATCCAGTAAGTCACCAGAAACAGGCATAATTCAGAGAAAAGTCAGAAAAATGAATAGAATGTTTTGTAGTAGATCATCTCTTGACCCCTCAGATTATTCTTGGGATCCCTTCGGTTCCTGACCCCCAGGTTGGGAACCAGTGGTTTAGCTCATGCTGGGGAATAAAACTGTTAACCAAATAAATACAATATGAAAAAAGCAAAACATTTAAGGGTCAGTAATTCTAAAATCCTGGCTATGGCCCTGGGAGATGAATGGTGCATGAACATTTTTGTGAAGTTCAATTACAAAAACATGTTGTGTGAGTCTAGACACAGAAGTGCTGTCTCATGGGAGTTGTAGTTAATGATTTCAAACAAAGTAATGGTCGTTTATCTTTATTAAAATGACAAGGTGTTCAATTTTTACCTTCTGACAGACAACTGCAGCATTAGGTTTTTGTTTTTCATTTTTTTAAAAAAAAGCTGAAATAAGTTCTTTATGATAAATTACACTGTTGCATAAATTACACCAAGCAGTGAAATCTTGTGGAACGGGGATTTGACTTTGGATTTACTATTATTTATAGGAGTTAAATGTTTATATCGGTTTATATCTCCAAACTCTAATAGCAGTATTCTATTTGAAAACGGCTATTTTGTGTTAGGTATTACATTTCCTATGTTCCATATGTACCCGAATGCAACGCAGGTGTGGCGGTGGTGTGCACGTGCGAGAGGTACCTAAATAATGGCATCCTGCAAAATGTCCCCTTGTGGTTTTGCTTGTTTACGTTGGATGCATATAATGAACAAACTTGTGACTCAATTTTAATATTGACATTTTTAATACTTTTGTAGTGAATAGGAACTCCGCCTGGATTTCAGTGTTTTTAATGAGACTCCAGAGAGTTCAGTTGTTATGCGACAGATTGCTAGTTTCCACGACTCAGCTCATTTTTGGTATCTCAATGACAACTCATCGAAAATTCATATTTATGCGACATGGTCCAAGGTCCGAAGACGACACCGTAAACCCAACTTACTGTTTGAAAACAGCGTTTCAAAATGTCTACCTGGCAACAATGTTATAAAAGCCAAGCCCCGAGGCCACGGTGAGTTTGCTTTTTTTTTTGTTTTTTAACTTTTTCTCTTTGCTTTATCTCCCCCAAGGCTGCTTTTCCTGACAGTGAATGATAGATGTATGTCGCTGCAGATGTCCAAATACGATATATGTTTTCTGCTGTTGACATTTCGAACTCCTTTAACAATTCTGTCAATTTAATGTTTAACTCTTTATTGGCTGAATGACGCTGTTACGTAATGCAAGTCGTTTTGGATATTGAGCGGGTACTCCGGTAAATTCGGCACTGAAATTTTTCACCTAGCAACATTTATTTTTACAGAAGAAATAGCTTTATTCTTAGCTCACTTATCACCCCAATGTCTATACTCTCTACTTGTTGTAGAAGATTTGGAGTTAATGTTGACCTGCTAGTAAGTCTGATTAATGTTTTGAAGGCATTCCGGATTGAAGAGAGCATCCCAACAATTTAGTTATTACCTCCACCTGATGGATACATAGCAGCGGTGACAAGCAAAGCAAACTGAAGTAATGGATGCATCAGGGCAGAGAGTGTCTCTGTAGCCTGGTTTGCTGACACAGACTGGATCACTAATATTTTAGGTCAGGCACTCTGTTTTATTATAGATATCACTGTAGGACAGTAAAGCCACATTTCACACTTTTGCTGGTGGCACATCCTAAATTAAGTGCTTTAAACCTCAGCAGTGGGCTGATCACATTAGTGTAAATGTGGTGATCTGAGAAGAAGTTCAAGATAAAGGCAACTTTCAGATATATTGATGTTGCAGGGTGAAATAAATAAATGGTGGGACCAATTTGGTGACCAGTTTGTAGTACTATATAGCAGAATTGTTATCTGCTTGCTCATAAAGGGCAGTTGGTGGTGTATAGAAGTCAGTGGGTGCTGATATTAAAATTAAATCCTTCAGTCAAATTGAAGTTTAAGTTTCAACAGATGCATTTTGATAGAACAGACTGCATATTTTTTGCAGCATTGATGAGTAGTAGTATAGGGGGATTCTTTTAACTGAATTGATTCTAATGATTTATGTTGACTAGTTTACACTTACATAGGGCTGTCCATATTATGCTCTATTGGAGTCTGTCCATCTTTTGCACAGATTACATTGATAAATTACTCTTCTTGGCTTTTTACTTGTGAAGCTTTTATTGCACTTATAGTAATGTAACGGGTTTAGTTGTCATCAACTCTCCAACTCTCCACTGCTGTCTGTCTCTCCTCTGCTGCGCTGCACACACATTGAGGGCTCAGCCCCACCCGTGCTGAAAAAGAGCAGAGAAGAGGAGAGTAGCACAACTATAAATGACAGCAAAACGCAGTAGAGATGATCTTTATTTATGTTATTTACCAAGTTTATATGCAATCGTTCAATTTCAGCTCAGTGTGAGAGTCTCTGCTGCGTTTTGCTGTATTTTATGGTCGCGCTACTCTCCTCTGCTCTCCATAGTTCACCGCGGGCGGGGCTGAGCCCTCTGTGTGCTGCACACACAGGAGAGACAGTGAACCAGGTGAAATACTGGAGTTGACGAGTTGAAGATATCATTATCGGGATATGAAATGACCTATATTGGGATATGAGATTTTGGTCACATTGCCCAGCCCTACACTTACGTTTGAATGAATATGTTGTATTCCAGTATCAGTGGAGGGATTTACTTTCACATGGTGTAAATTCTATATCAAAGGGTTTCTCCTACAAGTTTTATCACATTAAAATGGTTAAATTTATTATTTAGTGTTGGCTTTCAGCAGTCTCTGTTCAACAATATTAGTGTTACACCAGCCTTGAAAGACTCATAAAAGCCCAGTGTTAGTGCAGATTTAGTCTTTACTCCACCTGGCATGGAGCTGGCTCACTTCTTGGTGAGACTCTCATTTCACAGATGATACGGTTTCTGTAGAGCACAAATTCCTCAGATTGTGATTGGACATGTGTACCCTACTCTGACTTCTGCTGTTGCCTTGCTTTTAACTTTGGGTTTATCAGAGACCTCATCTCTCTCTTTCTGACTCTCTAAAATGCACACACTGTAAGGGTTTTGAGCGCTTATCTGTTGATATCATGGCTATCACGTGAATTAGTTGAGCTTAATCCTCCTCACACTTGCAAGGTGTCCTGCTGAGGATATGTTGCACTTATTGTCTCTCTTTACAGCATAAATCTGCACAAGCTCTTTTCTGCTTCCTGCTGCTTTGTATGCAGATTTTGAGACGTTGAATCCTTAGAAATGGAGACTTTAAGGGCTGTACATTTGCATCATTTCATAAAGCCTCATATTATTTTGTGTTTGTGTCATAGTGAAAGAAATGGGTGATAAATATTCTTGTGTTAGTTTTTCTTTTAAAATGAAACACAAACTGCTGTTACTCATATTTTAAAGAAAACTTGTGTTGTGTGATTAGAGCTGATCGTTTGGATGTTTTTACATCAGCTACAGCATGCTAATACTGTTTTATAGTTGATGAAACTGGTTGGTAACTGTGACACACATGTGTGACATAAGATATAAAAACAAAATCATTGCGTTCTAAAAGTCTTAAAAAGGGATTTGTGAGGATTGTCAGTTTACTCTGCAGACCAGATCAGACACACCATATTATCAACTTCCTGCTGTGATATCATTCATACAACTTGGATTTGCTGTGGTCTGTGTCGAAATGTTGTATTTTACTGCAGAATGGGCTGATGTTTACACAGGAAGATTATCTTGCAGTACAAAATTGAAAGGACATGGACATGTCAGATATATCTGACCTACTGTAACGTGCTGCCTGCAGTCAGATATTTCATGCACTGAACTTGTAGGTTGTTGAGAAATGCATGTGATAATGCTATTGTGACAAATTAAGTAAACTGCATGGCATGCTGAGCAAGTTTATGTTCCAGGGCTGGAATTTTAGTGAGTTCCGTTGATTAATTATAGACACATTTGTGTATGATTTTTTTACAGTTTCACAGCTTCTCCTGCACAGTGTTTCCTATTCAGTACCTGGCACCTGTTTGTCAAACGGTTTGCGTGGTCAGGGATCCACTGCTAGAGGTCTGACACTGTTTGACACAGCTTAACGTGCACAGACTGCTGCATCCCACTGTCAGGAGTCATCCTGAAACTTGACCTGTTTCAGTCAGGAGTTTTACTTTTTTTCTGGAGGTTGTGTTGTGACGTTTCAGCTGCCAGGACACATTTGATGAAAATTGTGATCATTTATGAAATTTGGAGTACAGTGGTAATGGCATTCGAAAGAGAACTGCTGTAGGATTTGAATACACATTTCTGCAAGCAAACAATCTTTGTGGATCTCAGGCAAGCTGCAGTGACAACAGGAAAACAATCAGGCATTTTTAAATGTAAAAATGTTCTGTCTTTTAGCAGTGAGTTCTTCCAAAGACTGGAATAAAGCCCAAAAAGTAGAGGAGAGTAATTGTTTCTTGTGTTGCTGGGCTGGCTTGTGTGACGTCTGCAGACAGGTGTGTGCATATCAGCTCTGTCTGTCCAGAGCCCTCAAAGGAAACACTTCCTGACATCAAACAGTGGCTGAAATTGGTCCTGGAGTGTAAAAGAAGCTACATATTCATTAGGGGTCATTTATGTCCTACATTGCTTCCTCTCTTTCTTTTTCTGTGGGTCATTCCATTTCACTCCACACATTAAGCAAATCTCCTAGACCAGGATTACTGCTTCCCAGGGATTTAGGATTTCTGCTTGCCCAACACATGTTGCACAGTTACCTGTGTGTTGTGCTTCCATGTCTTTTCTGCTTCCCATCGTCGCAGCTGCGTTCTCTCTTTCATAAGAAGCCAGCAGTTTTTTGGCACCGCTGATGAATGCTAGCCAGGGTAAGAAATAAAGAATTGATAGCACAGCATGAAGACAAATTGTAGGTTTGAAAACATACTGCTGCATCTTTTTTGTCTTGGAGATGGAGGAATATTGAAGAGATGGCAGAGCAATAAGCACATTTGCTGTGCAATAACATTACAAGATTATTGACCAACTGTTGAATGAGAGGAGTTCTTTCTGTGGGCTTTTTTCTTCGGATTCTGCTTTGAACCTGGGAAGGAAAGTACCAACAAGATACATGATTCGATATGTGAGTTTATAAAGACCTGGAATAACGGAGGATATAGAAAAACATTTACTCAAAACTACTTTATTAGGTGTCTGTTTTTTTTTGTTTTTTTTTTACCTAATGTACCCAAACCTGAGTGTTCTTAAATGAAATTTCCTTGGGAATACCTCCTTGACATTTAGGCAACAACTCGTAATCACAGTTATTTTAAATGAGCACATCCAAGAAGAACAGCTTTTTCCCCATCAGGCCTGTGTCTTCAGCCCTCATGCGTTCGACTGCCGTGGCTGCCACCAGTGACATGCCCGGACCCCCAGCTAAAGGGGCTTTCTCCTCAGAGGTGAAGAAGGACAAACAGGAGGTGGCTCCGTGTAAGAGCCAGCAGCAGGCGTCTCTGTCCCGTGTGGTGGAGGAGTTCTTCTGGATAGGCAGCAGCATTGTGGCCTTCTCCAAGTGGAGGCTTGGCTACATTGGTAAGCTTAGTCAGATAGTCTGAGTAGGGTTAGACTGACCGGATATTACTGATATCAGCCTTCTGTGTAAATACAAATTCAGATGCAAAATCATGCATAACTTTTACACTTCTGTGTGTTCTCTTTAGTTTCTTTTCATGCAGCTGATCAGTGTAGTCTCCAATCTGTAGCAGCAATATTTAACTTCTTATGCTTGTAATTCTGGCAGTGTATTTTACTGAACAGCAGTGCTTGAGCAGGGATCAATGTTTGTATTTGTTACACTGCAATTTTATATGAGCAAAAATAAGACAGTTACTTTCAGCTTTATCTGACGGCTTTTGTTGTTATGGGGACCTCAGCCTATGCCGACGACTCAGATCATTTCACTAAATACACTATTTAGTGAATGAAGAGTCTCGTAACGTCATTAAATGGAAAACAGGTTTCACAGGTCAAATGCTTATTTCTGAAAGCAAACTTTCGGAAGAAACAACACAACACAAGTTTTTTCCATCGCCCAAAAACCTTTGATCTGCCAAAAAGATAAACACAATGGTTTAACTACTGGCTTGGTTTCATGTGAACATCTCTGTGAATTTGGATTTGGTGCAGTGCAATGAGAAAAGCAGCAAATCTTCACATATAACAAACTAAAAGCAGCAAATGTTAAACCTTTTGGCTTATAAAATGACTCAAACTTCATATATTTTCATATCAACATTAGTAGTGTTGATTTAAATGTTAATTGCCAACAGATGGCATACTACTGTGGTGTTCGGGATAAATACTTGTTACATGCTTTGCAAAACAGTTACCCCAGCAGACGGGTTGTTTTAGTAAAACTATAATTCACATTTCAGGTCACAAGGTGACTGAAAGCACTTCTAGCACTTTAACACTTTTTAAAACGCTTTGTTTATGCAGAAAAAGCAGATTGAGTTGATTGCCCTGCTCATGGGCGTCTCAGGTGCCTTCCATTTTAGGATTAAACTTTACACTACTGCCCTGACAGTCTTTATTAACTGTGCTCTTTTAACGTCAGCAAAATGACCATCTGCACCATGGAATCACCTATGCGTGTGTGCGCGTGTGCGTGCGCGTGTGCGTGTGCGTGTGTGTGTGTGTGCGTGCGTGCGTGTGTGTGTGCGTGCGTGTATATGTGTGTGCAGTTGCAACATATGGCCTCCAGACAATCCCTCTGGGCTTAACCTGGTGCCCTGACAGTAGCTAACTCCGCCTGCTTGGCCCATATTGTGACTCTGGCAGCAGGACAGCAGTCACCCTGCCATGTCACTGAGGTGACACCCACTCATCTTACCTGGCCTCAGCTCTGTTTTGTTGGAAAGCTGCTACCTTGCCAGTCACCTGTTGTCTGCTTCCTTCTTTAATCCCATTAACAGCAGCTCAGCTGTGGTCTCCAGCAGGACTGATAATGCCAGTTAAATACTGGAGTATGGATGTAGGTCATTTCATTACATGGCTACTTCCAGGAAGCTGGTCAGGAGATGAAGAGGCCTGTAGTGTACTAGTGCTGGATGTAATTGGTATGGTTTAAACCAGCTATGCTCCTCATGAAGCATTGTTTAATGTGCAGTTTAAATGTCCAAATGAAATTTATCTTGTGAATGATTGTTAGCTCAGGGTGAGAAATGCGCAAATGCAGTTTTGCCAAATTCAGAGCAGACTCTGGGGACACTGAGGATTGTCCATCTAGATCATCTAGTACTTCTAGTATAATACTGTAGCTGTTAGAAACAGAAAAAAGGAGCATGATGTAAAACAAATTTTAAAAATGTGGGCTGAAGATGATTTTCTTGCTGAAAGTATTCCTAAAACAAAATGATTTAAGGTTTTAAGCCTCTTTATGTACAAGGTTATCAACATGAATATGGAAAGTAAATTGATCCTCCAGCCATATTCTGAGATATTTGTACAAAGAAACTTTTTCTAATTCATTTAGAGTAATGTTATCCACTCTTTGGTGCAGAATGGGCATTATTTATTGTTATACATTTGGTTTCTTTTGTGCATATTAGTGTTAATTTTATTTGGTAAAATTCAGTAATAATTAAGTATAGGATGTAAAAGGCAGTTTGGACTATGAGTAATGATGCTTTTCATTAAAGGACATATATTCTGCACATTTCCAGGTCTATAGTTTGATTTGATAGTCTGAAAGAGGCTGTTTTAGCTCCTGTCTCTTTAAAGGTCCAGTGTGTAGAATTTAGTGGCATCTAGCGGAATGGACTTGGCAGAAATGGAATATAATATTCATAAGTATGTTTATTTTAGTTTAATTGGTGTATAATCACCTGAAAATAAGAATCGTTGTGTTTCTACATAGGGAGCAGGTCCCCTTCACGGAGTCCGCCATGTTGTACCGCCATGTTTCTAAGTAGCCCAGAACAGACAAAACAAACACTGCCTTTCACATTTTTCTTGAGTTTCATGGCCACCGTAGTTCTCCTGCACACTTGGAAGGGGACGGTGAGGGGAGGGGTATTCAATTGGTTGCAATCTGCAACTTCACTGCTAGATGCCACTAAATCCTTTAAGGCTCCCCTCCCATTCTGATTGGCCAGCTCCCTCAACCTGTCCCTCGGCAGACTTCCGGTGGTAATAACTTGTGATCAACATGATCAAAAGCGTTGAACAGTAAACATATACATCTGTGCAACAGCATCATTAATAAAAAATTAGGCTGCTGTGATAGTTCTGTGTCCTGACCTAAAACCAGACTGAACATCACTGAGAATATTGTTTTGAGTCAGAAAATGTTACTTTTGCGAGTTTACAGGTTATTCAAGTAGATAAGTGTCAGCACAAAATATGAATCACTTGCAGTCTTAAACATTTGCACTTTCATGCGAAATGTCCTATTTCAAAAACATGTTAAGAGTGCTGTTGATTTTCCATTCTCCATGCATGCCATACAACGTTTACAGGTGGAGAAAATAGGGTAGCTTTTATTCTATCTGTTGTCACTCTTGTTCTTTTATTAATCAAGCTTGTAGATATGATCTGAGCGTGTTTTCATCAATTTTAACATCTAGCAAGCATCAAGCGTTCCCCCACAATGGGCGTCTTCTCCACATCCACACACAGCTTAAATCTGATGTTGTAACCATGGCAACTGGCCCAGACCCCCACTAGTAAAGACTGCATGCCTTTTTGGATGTGTCTGTCTCTACAAGGTGTTGTACATGTGTATGCTGCGATTGTGTCTTTGTAAGCAGCATCTGAAAGCTTTCTGTTTTTCATCATTAAACCATGTTGTCTCCGTATATTTTTTTCCTCACCTGGTCCTCCTTTACAGCTTTCATTCTTGTTTCCCCTGTCCTCTTTTCTTTGCTCCACCTTCCCTTCCTTGCTTTTCCCCTTATATTTACTTTTTTTCCCTCTATATCATCCCAAAGCTAGTGTTAAGGAGTTTGTATGTAAATATGTGTTAATAGTGGTGGTGGTACTTCCATCAGCCAGCTGTGAGTTGCTGTGAATTCATCTTTTTTCTTTACTTAAATATTAACGCTGTGTTATAAAATAATTTCAGTGGCATTAAGAAAAAGGTCCAAACATTAAACACATGTAAACATGCTGACCTCTATGAGGTCTGCTACAGATAAAATACGTACATTTAGCCGATTTTTCACAATAAAACTGAGCTAGTAAACAGTTAAGTGCAGGAGGCAGCATTGTGGGCCCATTGATTTAAAATTTTGTGAAGCTAAGCAATGGATGTTTTTTTTTCCAAATTAAATGTGAAATAGAACTGTTATTTTCATGATCAATCTGCCGGTTATTCCCTTAATTAATCTTTTAGTCTTGAATAAAATATCAGAAAACTGTTAAAAATGCTGATCACAATTTTGATCGTTACGGTTTTTAAAAAACTGTCCCAACTCACAATTGGAAACAGAAAATGACTGTGGTCTCCTGTGGCCACTGTTGGGTTAATCCTTTGTCCACCCCTCCTCCTCGGAATGAGGAAATTTGTTAACATATATATATGTCATCTGAACTGCACCACTGCTCCGGGTTACAATTACTAGGGTCGCTGGATGGCATCTGTCACTCAAATGTAACTATTGGTTGTTTTTGGGCCACTGACATTACGACCTGTTGTCATTTTTCTTGGGAGGACAGTCTCATTTAACCGCACAAACAGCTTGTTGGATCGTTAACACCCCTTTTTCTCTCTGCCACAAATACAGCAAACGCACAGTGAAATACAGAACTTGTTTCAGGCAAAATCACCTCTATGCTTCATGTGTGTTGATACCCAGTCAGGTAACAGAGGAGTCCCAAACCCTAAAACAGTATATTTGACCAGGATGAGTCCCCAGTGACCACAATGGAAATCATTACAGAAGAAACCAAATAATAAGTTGTTTGTGCCGAACCCTTTACTCTGTGTGCCATGTTTGAGTGTTGACATAGCAACCTAAGCCACGTGGCTTTATTGTTTATGTTGTTTTATGTTGATTCTCTTTGCATCCAATAAATGCCTATAACATCCTTTGGTACCATCCTGCCATTTGGACGTACATGAGAAAAGTCAGATATATCTAGAGGTCACATGATTCTAAATTCCTTTTCTGTAATTTTAATGCCTCTACAGGCAATGCAGTGAGAGTGCATCACCACCTGGAGCCTCAGCACCAACTGTGAACAATTCCCAAACCCACTGGACTGTTGATTAATTGATTACACCGGCCTTTTTATTTCCAGGCTTAATCAGCCTTCCATAGGCTATGATTAACCTTTGCAATGGATAGAAATGGGTCAAATGCATTTTATCCACCACGTACTGCTAAATGCATGCTGGTCTTTGCTTTAAGTTCTGTATATCTGGAGTGAACCCATGCATGTCCTGGCTTACATTGATATTTAATACTTTAAAACTCACAAATAATGCAGCTATGTGAGCACTCCTTATAAAGCACAGTGGGAAAATATTTCAGAGATTCATACACGAGGGGCGGCTGTGGCTCAGGAGGTAGAGCGGGTCGTCTACTAATTGGAAGATTGGCGGTTCGATTCCCGGCTCCTCCAGTCAGCATGTCGAAGTATCCTTGGGCAAGATACTGAACCCCAAATTGCTCCTGATGGCTGTGCCATCAGTGTATGAATGTGTGTGAATGGTTAGATTTCCTCTGATGGGCAGGTTGGGACCTTGTATGGTAGCCCCTGTACCCATTCAGCGTATGAATGTGTGTGAATGGGTGAATTGACTCGTAGTGTTAAAAGCGCTTTGAGTAGTCGAATGACTAGAAAGGCGCTATACAAGTACAGTCCATTTACCATTTACACGAGCAAACACATTCTCCTTTTAACTGGCTGGCAGGGGAATGTGAGCAGAATGTGGCCTCCTTCCCTGCCTCCATCCATGAATTATAGTGTTCAGGGCAACCGCAAAACCAGAGTGTGTTCCATGAGCCTCTTTGGTTGCAGTTTGATTAGATGTAGCCTCGCTGCACTGGTGAAACAAATGTGCAACATGACAGGAGCTAAAAGGGACTCGTATGGACTCATGATGTTTGCTTCTGAGCTTATCTCCACTTGGTTTCGAGAATTCTGTCAGTTTCCTTTTTAAATGCCAATAAAGCGAACACACAAAGAAGTGGGTTGACACTGGGGCTCTGGATGATGGTTTGTGCTAGCAGTAGATGTAAATGTTGGCCAAGAGACCATGGTAGCTTTTAAGAGAGTGTGCAGCTAATCTTGACAGGAGGAGGATGAGTCATTTAGATCAGTGTCAGGAGGTACTTTTCAGCAATGTGTCATCCTGACCCAAGAGTCTGCACAGCCTGCATGCTCTAATTCCAACTAAACTTTGACAGCGGCTCATTTCATGGATAACTGGCTGAAGGAGTACAGATCCTGAGCTCTGTTAAAACTACTGTTACAACCACTGGGTATCATCAGCCAGCAGCTACAGTACAGAGCGAACACGTCCCTTGAAATCAATAAAAAGCTGCTCCACAGTCGTGTTGCATTTATGTAGCGTGAAAGAGTCCAAACACTAAATTCATTAAGGGTCAGTTGGTTATGGATAATATCTTCCTTCATCCTTCTACACAGTACATTGAATACCACTCATTAATAGCATTGATAATAGGTTTCTTCTGGTGTTGGGTGTAATGGCTAATGTACAAATTTACAGAATGGTTATAGAATGCAGTTAATGTACAGCTCTGAATGATGTTTTGGATTTGGTGCATCAATATTAATTTCATGACGTATCTTTTAATCAGTTGTGGTAACATGTAGGGCTAGGTATCATTTGAATATGTTGATTCCATTGGGATTCAGTTCCTGAATTTCGGTACAAATAGAAAATTATACTTTTTATATTGAACAATTTAAACATGTCTGTAGTCATGCATGGGGTTGGCAATGTCGGTCGATCCACACTGAAATATCTTGATAACTATAGTAAGGATTGCCATGAAACTTTGTGCTGACATTCATGGTCCCAAGAGGATGAATCTTTGATCAACCCCTGACCTTTGGCATTTGTTGTTCAAGAGTTATCTTGACAACTATTGGATGGATTGCCATGAAATGCTTTTGGTGATTCTCTGACTTCTTCCTCTAGCGCCACCAGCAGGTCAGAGTTTTCACTTATGCTGTGATATATCTCAACATTTGCTTGACTTAGCACAAAATTTGGTACAGACATTCATGGTTCCTAGATGATGTATTTGATGGACTTTTCTTCTAGCACCACCATGACGTTAACTTGTTAATTGTTAATTGTTCTTTATATCTCGACAACTATTGGATGGATTGTTGTAAAATTTGGTTCACACATCATGCTCCCATGAAACTGAATTGTAATAACTTTGATCTCCTGACTGCAACTAGCCTCATCATCAGTACTTTGGTTTATTATATATTTTGGTCATTCCCATGAGCCTCAGCTGTACTTTGTGTTTAGTGCTAATAATCGAATGTTGGCATGCTAACACACTAACCTAACATGTTGGACATGGTAACCATTATACCTGCCAAACATCATCATGCTAGCATTATCACAGAGCTGCTAGCATGGCTGTAGACTCTTATTCTTGCTCTATGGTGTCCTATTTTTCTTTCAACAAAAGAATCCGAAAAGTGTTACATGTTGTCTAGACACAACTAGATGATTGTGGTTCAGCTGTAGTTGCATGTTAATGTTTTCACCTGATTTTCATAGTCTGTCTTTTGATGAAAATGTATAGCAATTTTAGTCATTTGATTGTTGTTAGTTTTAGACTTTAGTAGTTCACACATGTGCCCATGTTCTCTACTATCCTATTAAGTAAATACAGTTGTTACTCTCAAACTCTGGCTATTTGAACATCAGCTGTTCATATGTCCGTTCTTCCATATTTCACATTATCATTCATTACTTGTACATTTTGCTATTGTTTTCATCTTATTTAGAGTTTGGCTTTTTTGCAGTGGAAAAAATGTTTTCATTTTTTGTCATAGTTTTGACTTAACACTGATGATGTCAGTGGCCTTTAATGTGAATACTGAAATTATGTGTTTATAAAAAAGGACAAGATGTTCCATAACACTATTTTTAAAAATGATTTTTATAATTCATCTTCATTGCAGAATTTCCACTTAAATCTATACTGCAGGGGAATTTCCATGCATCTACAATATGTAGAAAGTAGTTGAGAATTGTAAGGTAATTTTTTCCCCTATTTTTCTCTTGATTTACTCTTTCTGAATAAACCCAGTGTTTGCAGCAGTTAGGATATGAAATGTATAAACTGATGAGAAAGAGAGGCAGTGCAAAAAGTTTTTCTCAGAAGGAGTTTGTGTAATTTGATTGTACAGTGAACATAAAATATGGCTTTTTAATGCCAGACTGTTTAGTTGGAAGTATTGTGTGTTCTCTGTGTTGTTGGTCCAGGTCAGGGTATGTGTATGTGTGTGACTGAGTGATTAAGCCTGCATGTGGGATCAATAGGCACCCTGTGATGAAGAGTTAGCCTGCGGGCTGTGGTGGCTGCAGTATTGATTCTCCCAACAAGGGTGATTGTCCTTTATGTGTCTGGTGGGTGAGGTAACAGGAGAGTCAAAGGTCACGTCAGTTCTGCTCTATCAGACTGTACTGTTCACCGGTTCAGCCACTTTGCATTGGCAGCTTATTCACTGCATAAGTTTTCATGTAACCATGGCATGATTGATGAAGTATGGAAGCCCAGTGCAGCCATGGCTGTTGCTTTGTAGTGACCACTAACTCCATCAGTACAACAACACATGATCATGAAAATAACAGGCCTGTTTCACATTTAATTTGGAAAAATTACTATATCATGTCATTCTCACCATTCTGCTGCTGTCATGTCTCTTAATACACAAATGCTGTTTTCATTTGCCAATTATTAAGAGTCCTCTTTGTATCAGTAGCTTAGCATCAATGAAAAGAAGATGGCCATGTGGAAGAGAATAGAAATAATAAGTGAATTAAAACAGTATTTCAGTTAAAAATGAGTATGACATGGCTCTGTTGTTGTACTAATGGAAGTATTGAGTTTGTATTAACTAGGAAACATGAGATTTCAGGAACAAAATGCTGCCTCTGTTGACCAAATTATTGATTTTTTGATACATATTTGATCATATGTGATTAAGCTAATTTGCAGCAAAGAGTTCACAGAAAAGACCAACTATGGAATCTTGATCACTTTTAAGCAGTGTTGGGCAAGTTACTGAAAATTAGTAATTAGTTACAGTTACTAGTTGCTTCTCTCAAAAAGTAATTGAATGGCTTTACCAATTACTGCATATAAAAAGTAATTAGTTACTAGGGAACGTAACTTTTTTGTGGTACTTTTAATGCAAAAGTGTAACTTGTCCTAAAATGTCAGAGTTCAATCCACTCGGTAAAGAATCCATTTTGTTTTCCCCACAACTCAAAATCAGTTCAGTTAACTCTGATACATAAAAAACTCTGAACATAAAAAAAGACAACTCAAAAGTCCGCTCCGGGTTTTACCACAACTCAAACCAGGAATAGCAGTGGCATTTCAGTAACAGGTGTTATTTACAATATATAACATTATAACTCCAGAGACAAGGCTTTTGTTTTACCACAAGTTGGCTACAATGACGTGGACTACAACACAGCTGAGACACGGTAAGGTCAGATGATGTTGTTTGTGCTGTGTGTGCGTTTGTCTGCTATCCTTTGCAGCTGTCCACTATTTTCACGTAAGACAAAAGTAATGAGTAACGAGCCCATTTAAATTTTATTTGTAATTGCATTATTTAATTTGAAAAAATAATTAGTGACATTACTAGTTACCACCAAAAGTAGTGGAATTACAGTAGTTATTCCCAACACTGCTTTTAAGCAGGACCATGTTTTGTCCCATTTTAAACTGAATGCAGTATGCATCCAAAATATCTGCTGTGTAAGTAAGTAACGCAAACCAGCAGTGATGGATTGCTCTAACTGAGCATTGATTTGGCCTGGCTGTGGTCTCACTGTAGATATCCCACCCCTAGGGTATTGTTAATGTAGTTCAGTCCTGTTCCCCAAACCTCTGCTATTGAATTCCCGCTCAGGACCGTATCAGCAAAGTGCAGAACTCCACAGCACCGCTAACAATATACGCAAACACAAGACTGATTACATTGTGTGTGTAGCTTCCAGCAAGCAGCGGTCCTTTTGGCCATGAATAGGCTTGGTTAAACATTTTGTAAAGGCAAAAGTTTTTTTTGAATACTTAAAATAATCAATAATTATTACTGGCCTTTATGTGATGGCCACACCCCACACCTGGTATTTGAGATGCCGTTATTTGAAAACCAGCTTTTATTTTTCATGGTTTTTTAAGCTTCTTAAAGCCAGGTCACACCATTTTTCTGGTAAGGAACTTGTATCCAAATTAAAACATGTTGCACAACTCTTCTCCAGTACATCATGCTTTATTTATGCTTTATTCAGCAAACGTTTTTGGCTATCTTGCCTTCATCAAGGGGGTTGTCTGAGGCTGCTTCTGGTCCCCTTATATACACTTCATTGATTTGTCATGTGACTGATAAATCACTTTCAATACTGCATGTACAAAACATCATAATCAGCCACTTCTTACAAATTACTGTTGATAAATCATTACTCTTAAAAGGGATATATCAATGACCATAAATGTAGAACATTTAATATGACAATCATCATTTCACAGTATTCTTCAGCAAATAGATCTAGAGAACTAACAATTGGGAATTTTGTTCATAGATGGATGTGTTAAATTTAAATGCAAAAGTGAGTTAAAGATTATTCATAAATTTCAAGTAATGGAAGTGACTTGAATTAGGGGTAGGCGATATGGCAAAAATATCATATCACAATTTTTTTCAGGCAGGATTATAATCCACAATCTTATCACAATTCTTTTTCCTGTTTGGTTTTTAAGACTATTTTGCAAGTTACTGAACAGTACTCAAGATTTAAGATTTAAACTTCGTCTGTCACATGACAGGCTAACAAACAACATAAAAACATACTCGCATAAAATTACATTAAACACAAACAATTCCATAAATAAATAAGAGCAGGTGTGCAAAGCTGCATTAAAAAGTAGTGACAGTCTATTTGGCCTTGTTTAAAATGAATATTGCACTAACAGTCCAACCAAACTAATTTTAACAGCTGAAAAGCAAACAGTTGATGTTGTGTAGAAGCGTGTCGTTTCAGATAAATAGCAGGATGTGCACCATTAAAATAAGGCACCAACACAGTACACCAGAGCTGACATCATGCTAGCTTGCGGCATGACAGAAGGCATGAAGTGCTACCAGTTAGCAGGCAAGCTAACTGCTAAACAAAGGTGTTTACCAGCAGCACAGCTGTCAGTTTAACATGATGTGCAGCAGGTGAGGTTCCTAGCACAACATTAAAACTGCTGCAGATTTCACAAACACGCTACTAGGAATCAAATCTGTGAGCTAACTGGTGAGCGGGTGATGTGACGATGCTCAGACAGGTGGCAGCGAGGCCCGAAACAAGCACCACTGCTCGCTATTTTCATAGCATTTACCATTAAAAACAAACAGTTTTGGCTCCTGATGTGAACCATGCAGTTCGCTCTGCTGTGAGCTCGTTTTTACCCGAGATCCTTGTCATTGGAGGTAATTTTCTCCAGCAGACTAGAGATGTGGTATGAGGTGCTCGCCATGTCGGTGCTGTTACCTGTTACCCTGTGTCTAGACAGCAAACGTAGCGTGAGGAACACGTCAGCAGAGCAGCAGCAGCAGTGAGTGCTCCGTCTATGTTTACACTGGAGGCGTTCAGGGGCAGTGTTGAGCGTAGGTCACCCGTGTGCTGGAAGCGCTCAGAGCCCAATACACAGGACTGTCGTAACGCGCGTAAAATGGAGGAAAATAGACTTGTAAATGAAGTGTAAATAAATGCTTCAGGTTGCGGTTATGCCCGTGAAATGCAACTGAGATACAAGCCTGCACAGAGCTGGTGCAGACAGCTGCATAGATTAAAATGATCTATGCAGCGCATCTGTCGCATATGACAAACACGTCTGACACGCTTGCTGTCTAGACACGGGGTTAGCCTCCTGCTAGCAGACTGCGTTCTGTCATGGAGCTGAACTGATACAATGTGCACTGTAGCACGATATTAACGATCTCTCTGTAAAGGCAGATCGTGGAAACATTTTAGTCGTTCATGATCTAATACCGTCATATCGCACACCCCTAACTTGAATACACCGTGTTTTGAAAATTAGTCTGAATAATGAGGCTGGAAGAATGCAGACTTTTTTGCTCATTGATGTGTTAAGATGAAAGAGTCTACACCTCCCTCTGTGTTTTCTGAAGTAGAAAAGGGAACATTTTCCCAAATCCCCTAAATGCAGCCTTACTTGCACAGCAGCAATGTTGGAAGTCATGTGTGTCAGCAATCTGTGTGCTGAGGCGGCCTAATTTCCTGCACGTTGTGGGGAAATAGTTTATAGGATGTGACAGACACTTGATTATTGATAATATGGCCACAACCGCAGCCCAGGGGCACGTGGCTGCGGACCAGGACTGATTACCACACCATTAGCTTCCTGTGGAGGAACTGTCTAAATTCTCCTCAAAATAATGGCAAGGGCACACAGAGACTTTGCTGTAGTTTCAGTGTCATTGTTCAGGATTTTTGCATATCTCATTAAAGTCACTCTTGTTCTCTGGGTGTGGTTACATTCCTTGAAGATATGGAAGGATTTCTGTTAAGCTTTGGCCAGAATGTGGATCCTCACATCTAAAAAGAGCTCCTAGTTTTATTGATTTCTCCTGTTGTTGTTATGTCATACTCTACAGTGTGAAGTAGAGATCTTGTTAAAGGGATTTTGGTAGAGAAATTGCCTCTTGCTGTTGTCTATCTTCCCTCCCTTTCCCTCCCTCCCACAGAGAAGCAAAACCCTGTCGGCAGTGACAGGCATATCCAATGCGTTTGCTTTGCATTGCTGTGTGTTCTTGTGTGTGTATAAGTAAATAACTCTTTTTCATGACAGCTCAGATGGAATTTTGTGGAAATACACACATACACTTAAAATCTGTTGAATGAAAACATGACATGTATGCACATTTTTGTCTGTCAGACTTTTTTTCCTTTTTTTTTTTTTAAAACTAGAGTGCACACTTCAGCGGTTTTCCTTTTGACAACTTTCCAACCTTTTTTTCTTTTGTCTGGCTTGTATTCTTGCCTCCAGTGGAGAAATGTATGAGCTCCATGCAGATGGGGACCCAGATGGTGAAGCTCCGCGGTGGCTCCAAGGGACTGGTGAGGTTCTTCTATCTGGACGAACACAAGTCTTGCATCCGCTGGAGGCCCTCGCGCAAAAATGAAAAGGCCAAGAGTGAGTGTTTTCTCCCTTCTTGCAGTCATGAGGGAACAGCATTTCAAATCTGTTTTTTCCCCACTCCTGTAGTTCAATGTATTCAAGGTTCACATGTATGAAAAACAGTTTATTTTATGACAAGGCAGGGCTCATTGAATGCTACCAGGCAAACATATTTCCATTCTGAATTTCCATGTCATGGCTCAATCTAGTGGGTCAAACGAATACAGATACTGAGCGACTGCACCAGCTATTGTTATGGGGACCAGTACATTTGTGAATTTAATTTCCTGACTTGCAGTATGTGTGTATATGTGTGTGTATGTATGTGTGTGTATATATATATATATATATATATATATATATATATATATACCATGTTCACCATCTTAGTTTTTGTGTGAAGGTATTTGGTCATAAACCAAAGTATTGGACCAATTAAAACGATGAACTGAAGATGGAGCCAGATGAAAAGTCAAAGGATCACCAAAGTAATGATCAGTCATCCTGAAAGGAATATGAATGACTGTACCAAATTTCATGGTAATCCATCTAATAGTTGTTGAGATCCTTCTGTCTTATGGGGGTCTTATATAAAGTCAGGAAATTTGTGTTTGGTAGATTATTTCTTTGTTGTAACAATGCTTCTTGGCAATAAATCTTATACCGTTGGAAAGCCTGTTTATTTCCCTTTTAAATGGTGCCACATTTGTAAGGAACATGCATTTGTGGGATGAGCAGCAGAGCTCAGTATGTGGGTTGCGCCAATGAAAAATTGGCCAAATCTTCTCTGCCAATGCCAAACTGCTTATTCTGCCATTGACTCGTTTGGTGTTTGGTGGATTGGATGATTGATGTTTGAAGAAACAAGACATATTAGCAATTTAACAAATTATTCATTTAACAAACAGGAGCCGCAGTAGCATGTGGAAGAACCATACACAGCCACAACAGCCTGGCACCTCCTCCTCATGCTGGTCACCAGCCTGGTCATACACTACTGTGGGATGGCATCCCATTCTTCAACCAGCATTTGTCGCAAGTCAGCCAACATGGTTGTGTTGGTCACTCTGGCACGAACAGCATGCCCAAGCTGATCCCACAAGTGTTCAATGGGGTTGAGGTCAGGACTGCTGTGAGGCCATTCCATCCTCTCCACTCCCAAATTCTGGAGTTAGTCTCTGATAAATCCCGCTCTGTGGGGGCGAGCGGTGTCATCTTGGAGGATAGAGTTCGGTCCCAGACTGTAGAGATATGGGATTGCCACTGGTTGCAGAATCTCATCTCGATATTTCTCTGTATTGAGATTGCCTCCAATGATGACAAGCCTTGTTTTTCCAGTGAGGGAGATGGTACTAGGGCTCACTCCAAATAATGCCGCAACTTAGTTTTGCGGAACACCAGCTTGAAGTTGCCCTATCACACGGGCCCTATCGAGATCAGTCAAACGTGGCATACCGATTCTTGGACCAGACACCTACTGACCACTGTAGCTGGGCCCATGCTCACAGGTGCTGCCAATCAGGTGCTTGATTGGCACCTGATTGGCAGCACCTGGGGGTACCAGAAGCTCAAAACAAGTGTCAATAGCAACAGCAAAATAAACTGTGGCAATGGCAGAGAAGACAAATTTTTCATGGGCACAACCCACATACTCAGCTCTGCTGCTCATCCCACAAATGCATGTTCCTTGCAAATGTGGCACAATTTAAAAGGGAAATAAACAGGCTTTCCAACGTTATGAGATTTATTGCCAAAAAGCATTGTTACAACAAAGAAATAATCTACCAAACACAAATTTCCTTACTTTTTGTGCTAAGTTTATTTATGTATTTTTTCCACATTTTGTTACTGCCACATTTATTTACTGCTACATTTCCACATCTCCTGGATGATAATTAGGGACAATATCACAACTAAGTCATGGTTTCTCCTGGCTCTCATTGACTGATCAGCCTGGGCTGGTTGCAGAGATAAACAAGGGTAATTCCAGGTCAAATCAACAGATTTTAGAAAAGGAAATAAGCATATTTCCCTAAAATGTCAGTGTATCACTTTTCAGCTATGTTAGCCAAGAGTCCCACAACTCAGGCGTCTGGCACTTTCTGTATGCTGCTATTGCTGTGGGTCATTCCTGTGAGGCCTCCCAAATGACCATCTTGGATTTGCTTCCTACTTGATGTAAATAATATCGTTGTACCCAACAACTAGTGTGCAAAATTTTCTGCTTGTATTTTGTTTTGTTTCTGAGATATGGAGGCTTTAAGAAGGAGTCGTGACCTGCCAAAAATGAGTGTTGCTAAAATTTGACAAAGTTCCATAAGTCATTACTTTTGAACTATTCATGCTAGATACTTGAAATTTTCATGGATTGTTCTACACTATTAGATGTCTTTTAACTTAACCTAAAATATTTATGGTAAAAGTCTTGCCTGTTGGCAAATATGCCCACAGGTGCATGTTTGCCAAGTTATGGCTTGCTGAAAAATGTAATAATAACATTTTTTCATGCTTTGGAGCACTATATCTTCACACTGAACCACACCAGATCTTTTAAATTTTGATATATAATACTCATGTTATAGTACTTTCTTAGCAACTAGGTGCATGTCTGAAAGAAATCAAAATTTCTGATTTATGAGGCATTAAAAATGGAAAAAATGATTTCATACCTGTATTTCAAGCACATATTGTCCATGTATGACAAAGTCTACCATAAAAACAATCATACCACTGGAAAGAGCATGTTTTAAGTAGTGATGTGATGTGATGACACTCATTTTTGGCAGGCCACGACTCCTTTCTAAAGCCTCCATATCTCAGAAACAAAAGAAGATACAAGCAGAAAATTTTGCACACTAGTTGTTGCTGGTTTTTTTGTTCCACTGCCAAAACTTACTGCTGCTGGGACTAGTTTTCTTAAGCAATTTGGTTATCTGTGTCACTTTTCAGTCGTCAGATTCAGATGTTGCATTTTGTTTCTTGGACTTTCTTGTCAATTGTCTCAATCCTTTGCTGCAAATGTGCCACTGACTAATGTCACACATTACATAGAAATTTTAGAAATGACTTCGTATAGGCCTGTTACTCAAAGCGAGATGGTTCAGGGTTACTCTTGGTGGTTCTGTGTTGCGTCCAACATCTGTGGGAGGACTAGTCAGAGGTATCAGCTATACTTAAGGTGTTCTAAGTTGATACATGTAATTTCTGTGTGAACTCATTACTTTGTACATGAATTCCCTGAGACATGGTAATGTTTCTCATAGGACTTTCTGCTGAAAATACAAAATCATACAAAGTTTAGCATGAAGACCCTGTTCATAACATCCAGATGTCTCAACCTTAACATACTTCTGACCAACTGCTTTGAACTAAAGTCTAACTAACAGATGTGATAAGTGCTGGCCGATTGTATTGGATCAGATTATATTTTTTCTGTTTTTGTTCTTGGCTGGTTTTACTAGTCAAATTGTACTTATGTACTTAGGTTTTTGGCCAGTTCTATTGGTCAAAATATAAATATCTGTTTTGGCTGTTGGTCATTCCTTTGGCCAGAGAGATCAAATCTGCTGCCAGAAATACAGTACACCCAACCAGTATGTGAGCAGACCAGAAGCCTGTGGTGTTTTCCTGTCTGTCAGTCCATCCCAGTGGGTGTTCTGTGATAAGCCTCTAGAGGCCAGTGGCATAGAACACCACACCAAGTGCCAGCTAATATGCTGGCAGAGAAGTCTACAATGGATAGACTTCTGTATCTGTCTCCAGTGACTGACCTGTCAAGGTACCAAATGAGGGATGCAGGGACACATATAGTGTGAGGCAGTGTCAGTTAGAGTGTGACTAAAAGCTTCTTACAACTATCTGCAGGGGTAGGTTTTCTAGAAATGTGATCCGGTAAATTCACTCTATTAGATGTGAATGGAGTGTGGATTAAGAAAATGAAGTCATGCTCTGTGAGAACTGGCCCCACTCTGGAGTGTGAAAGTAGTTTATTGTACCATCACAGAAAAACCAATGGCGTTTCTCCAAGGAAATCAGCTGTTTTTTCTCAGCATTGTTCATGCTGTGCTCATCCAGCTGTAAAAAGGTTTACGGTTTAGCATAAATGTCATGATTTAGTTTTCAATGTCTTTAAAGAAAGCCCCCCTTTCCAAAACACAATGTTTGTTTTATTCCAATCTGCCAATGAAATGTGTGTGTAATTATTATTTAGTGGCACGTGTGTATGTGTGTGTAAGACAGTGTTTGGGCAGATTAAAACTGATGAATAATTAAGTTGACTTAAGAAGCTTATTAAATCCAGGGCTACAGAGGAGGGAGAGCAACAGGAAACTGAGCCCCTGAGCCCCCATGAGACGCCCACCCATACTGGGTGCCGTTGCTGAGAAGTCCTTTTGCCTGCGTTTACTCTAAAACACTGCAGGAAATGCTGTTGTTTGTGTGTTGCAGGTGCTGTGAAGTGAAAATAAATGTCCGGTTCTAAATAACAAACACACTTCCAGCCCTGAGGGATTGCAAGAATTAATTTAAGAATTAAATCCAGCAGAACTAAAAGCCTGCCAGGGACAGCTGGGAAATACGCACTGTTGGGTAGCAAAAATAGACACAATCTTGCCAAGCATTGAGATGAAAGATAAAAATGGTAAAACATTTACCTTTGTCTTATCGCTCCATTCCAAATTCACCATATATATTGTATGTACTTTGCTGTAAATGATCTCAGCTTTAAAGCAGAATTAATTGATTTATTCTTTCAGACACTAGAAAGGAGTGCAAAAAGCTGAAAATACAATATGTATTAGCAAACACTCCCCTTTTTACACATCCAGAAGATACTAGTAAGTAATACTACTAAGTCCAATTTCACTCTCTTTTAGGCTGTTGAAGCCCCTAAATGTTCCACTATGTTCACCAGCTAGTCTGTACAATGGGTTTATCAAAGCTTTGCCACTGAAAACTGCTGCTGAAAGTAGTAGGCTGTACAAAACAGTGAGCTGAAAGTCACCATAATGCTTTGTAAAAGTTTAGGAAGTTGTAGGCTGTACAAAACAAATGTGGGTTTCAGCCACTAGCAAGCAGTATAAACAGAATACATCTACATTATGCTTCATGAGTCTTAGGCTTTGTTCAGACTGCAAGCAAACCAATTTGTTTCTCAAATCAGATCTTTAAGACAGACTGTCCGCACTGTTATTTGCAAGTGATTAGATCGGATTTGTGTGTCCACACATCACCAATTTATCTACATGGGTTGCTGTGCTAACAACATAGGCGTCAGTAACAAGCCCCCAGGAAAAGCACCAAGCTTCGAAGCCAATTTACATAGTGGCCAAACCATGTAATTACAACTCCCGGGTCCTTTACATGTTGCACACTGGCCCAAAAAGACTTTTTCCCATAGACTTACATTGTGAAAAAGAAGTCTGTAAATCAGCATGTTAACTTTGTCATTGTGAGAAGGTTAGCATGCTGACTTTAGCATTTAGCTCAAAATGCTACCAATATATGCCAGGTCTTGAAAAGATGCTAGTGATCATTTGAAGTACAGAGAAATGGCTGGAAAGCCTCATAACCCCATCACTATAACAACAGTGCTACACAAATAAAGTTTATCATTATTATACTATTATTCTTATTCTTGGATAATTTTAGTGTCAAATTTATTTCCCTGCAAGGCAGCATGAATGTGCTGAGTACATGTCATGGCAGTTTGGTTATTAGACTGTGATATTTCAAGTGTACGAGTAGAATTTCTTGACCTGATGGGGGCACAAAGGCAAAGGTGAGAGAGTCCACAAATACCTGGCAGGAGTCATTCTCTAAGGGCTGACCGTCATCATCCAAAGGCCCTGCCACTAGCAGCTCATCGCAAATTCAAGGCAGTAGTAGTGGTGGTTATCGCTTTCTCCCATATACCTAGTGTATACTCTTGCATCATTTATAGAAAAGCTGCAATCAGGAAAGTCACACGTAGCCATATAGTATCTCCACCTGCAGGGATTGTGGAGAACACTGACAGCCACAGGAGAGCATACACAACACAGCAGCAGCATGTAAGGTGTCTTATTGATGGCATCTCTGACATCCATTAGTAAATATACACGCAACTGCCACAAATCCACAGGTTCTATAGCATACAGCCTGGGGGAGGGTGTGTGTTTGTGGCATGTGGTCATAAGGGAGCATGGTTGAGTATACAGCCAAACACTGCATTATAAATGAGTGTGTATGTAAATAATGTTTCATACATGTAGTACACTTACTGAAAGACAGAATGAGATAGACAAAGGCCCAAATAATTCAAAGTTTGGGTTCTGGTTATCTTCTCTGGATATGGTTAGCTACTAGGGAATGAACCTGGTCCACAAAACTTCCAAAACAGCGCGCAGGCTGTAACAGAAGTAACAGAAGTATTTATTATCTACTTGCTGTCATGTGGAAAACTAATGAATGACTCGAGCCAGTGTCTTCTGGTAAAATGTCATTACCGTCTCATAAATGTTTGTATCTTAATAAACAGAGCTCTCTGGGCACTGCTCAGAGAGATAGTTTCCTCATTAAACTATCACTATGCCCACAATTAATTCACTATTTGCAAGAGATGGAAATTCTCAAAACCACTGGAATACTAGACTGCTGAGGAGTAAGTTGGGTTCAACAAGTTTTCTGATATTAAGTTAGGTTTTTATTTCCTATCATGTTATAACACCTGACAGTCTTTGACACCTCCAGGCCTACTGACTTACTTACTGTTTCCTCCAACAGTCTCCATAGACTCCATCCGGGAGGTGTGTGAGGGTAAGCAGTCTGAGATCTTCCAGCGCTACGCTGAGGGCAGCTTCGACCCTAACTGCTGCTTCACCCTGTACTATGGAGAGCACATGGAGTCCCTGGACCTGGTGTCCGGCACTGGCGAGGAGGCCCGAACCTGGATCACAGGCCTCAAATACCTGATGGCTGGCATCAGTGATGAGGACAGCCTGGCTAAGAGGCAGCGCACCCGAGACCAATATCCTTCAGTTATACAACAGGGGGGACCTTGATTTATAATTGGGCTGGTGATGTGAGAGTGCA
This sequence comes from Scomberomorus guttatus, assembly GCA_038419695.1. Taxonomy (NCBI): domain Eukaryota; kingdom Metazoa; phylum Chordata; class Actinopteri; order Scombriformes; family Scombridae; genus Scomberomorus; species Scomberomorus guttatus. The sequence goes on from CM076449.1 coordinate 1,926,823, forward strand.
AATATCTGTAAAGAATGTATATTTTATAATCTAGAATGTCATTATCAGTATTATAGTGGGCTGAAAAAATCTGGCAATTCTATGGAGAGTTTTAGTTTCATTTTAAAGCATGACAGGCTGGGTTTACTGTTATATGGACTCTTTTTTTCCATCAATATAGACTCTCACCAAAAGCAGCAACAATATTAAATCTTAATGCTAACTTTCCTTAACCTACCTTGCCATCACATGGCTGAAGCAGACTTTCACTGAGGCTGATAAGAATGGTGACGGCAGCTTAAGCATCAGTGAGGTCCTACAGCTCCTGCACAAACTCAATGTCAACCTGCCCCGACAGAAGGTCAAACAAATGTTCAAGGTACAGAAACAAGGGTAGAACCACATCAGGGGTATCCAGATACTGGAGCAAACTGGGAGTTGGGAGATGTACAGGGCAGTCAGTGGTGTAAAAGCAGCATATAAAAATACTGACTATTATCATGTGCTGTGTTTTTATTCTAAAGATTGTCTTACATTCATACTGGCTGCATTCAAGTGCTGAATGCTATTCACCCAATGCCTTTTGAATCTGTTGATGAGACCATGAGATGTGGCAGAAAGGCCACAGTTTGTTTTTTATTTATTTATTTTTTATTGTTGCACAATCTTTAAACAAAAATATTTTTTTTTATAACTTCCAATCTGTTGAGAGCAAGGCTATTTCTGTATAGGTTTTTTTTTTTTGCCAAGACTTGAGATGAGTTTTCAATGTGCAAAGTTTGATTTGCAGGCGGTCACAGTATACGCAAATATGACAACTGATTCATTCAGTTTAATCAACGTAAAACTTCCCAATTCCAGTTGATGTGATTTAACGTGTGATGTTTACTTGTAGCTGATGAAAAATATTTGCACATGAAGATGGAATGTAATTTGTTAGAGGCAGCATATTGAAATCTAGTTCTTCTTCACCATACCACATTTCAGATTGTTGGGCATGTTTTTTCCTCTCATAGCACTTACAGTACATCATTTAAATTAACAGAAAAAACTTTGGAATAGAACTTTGGAAGTAGTTACTACCTTAGCTGTTCTGATTGGATTCATGGAGAGAGGTTTATTTTCATTTACACTATATCGCCTATATACACTGTAACACTTTATTTTAACCCTCCCATTTAGAATTTATAAGCATAATAGTTTTCTACAATGATATACAATAAGCATGTATTCGGTGATTATACACATGTACAAATCCTTTGTAGGCCAGGGTTGGGGTTTAAAATAGTTTATAAGTAACAATTATACAGTATTTATAAATTGGCTTTAAATTGTGTTATAAAGTGAATATGTTATACAGTGTTATCAAACATTCATTAACTGTTTATACACATTAATGAATAAACACTTAGAAATACCCTTAAATCTGTTTACAGCTACACTATAATGTGCTATAAACCATTTTTATTAATTGTTTATATACTGCTTATCAGTGCTAAATGGGAAGGGGGGGTTAAATTAAGTATGCTACAACTAAACTGTGACAATACTGAAACTGAATTCAACTCTGGTGTAACTTCACAATTCATCACAATTAAACTACTGCTGCAAAGGTCATGCTACATTAAATGCCAGCCACACTTGTCAACTATGAAATATTGTAGGTTGGGTCAGTTTTATTCATATATCCCCAAATTACAAATTGGCCTTGAAGGGATTTACAATCTGTATGAACTCTCAAAATATACATGTAGAATGATATTTCAAAAGGTGTTGTCCTGTACTTGTATTTTTACAAGTTTTAAACTGCTACACAGTTTATACAGCCTCCCACAGAAACCACCTTCAACCATTAACTGTCTGGACACAACACTTACAGCAGCAGCAGCCTGGATAATTATACAAAGACAGAACTTCTCCAACTGGCCTAAAATCGTGTGAACAAACAGTAAATACACTGTAGACACAGCAGGTGATGGAAAGAGGTCATATTATAGAGAGAAATATTCGTTTTTTTCTGGGTGAATAAATGTTAACGTGACTTATAAAACGGGAAGCTAAATGCTAAGCTTTCAAGTTTCATCAGGAGTCATTAATAACACCATCAAGCACATGTTAGGAAAGGAGTTTAAAAACACGCATACAAAGGGCAACCATTTACTGCATACTGCCGTTAGAAACTGAGTACAATCAGCCACCATCAGTAATCAATACAAACACACATTATTAGGCTGTCAAACCAACAACTTACAGCAGTCAATGTCAGACAAACTTATCATACTTTAGCAGTTACATGGTGTTCCTGTAGTGGTGAAAAAATTTTAAAAAATATACATATTAGCAGTTTGAATTAAACTGAAGCCCTGCATTCTCCAGGGAAAATATTATGCCAAACTCCTTTTAAGAAATATGACATTAACAATTCCTTACATGTCTGTAAAAACCCATAACTCTAGAAACACAAGATAAAGGTCTTCTTGTCAATTCGGCATCAATATAATCCATAAAGATAAACTGTACCTCGACTCACTACCAGCCTCCATTGGTTAGCTATTTTAGTGGGAGAAGGTGGATCAGATACATGCCGAATTAAACACCGACTCATAACACTATTAATTCACTGTCTATTGTGTGTGTGTGACAGTATTTATAGGAGTTTTTTCAGCCGTTACAGTAACTTTGCTGCTTCCTGTTTGGTGCTGGAGAGAGCACACCTTCACTATTTGTATGAGCCAAGACAAAAGACTTATGATAATATTAAACATGTTTGATTTTATCAGAACGTCAAGAAGAGAAAAAGACTCTCTTAAGGCAGCTCGGACTGAGTTTTTTGACCACCTTACACCAAACGATCGAGATGATGGGAGCGTGCCACAACTCTGGCAAAACTCTCATGATTTTATTCCAACATTGGAAATTTGTCTGCGACAGCGAAATCGTTTCAAATGTTGTCTGGTGTAAAGCCGGCATTACTTGCTGGCAGATTGCGAATGAGATTGCTACTGCTAAAAATGTTAGTCAACATGCAGCTCAGCCACTAACTCTCTTCCTCAGCAGTGGGATTAACATGCTGCTATGTTAAGTGTGCTGTTTTAGCCTTCCTCCTGCAGAGCAGCTAGCCAGCTTGCTATCACTAAGCCCAGTGGCCTGTTGACGGTCACCCATATGGTGCTGCTGGGACACAGATGGCCTATGGTGTAATGCAGGGTAAACACACAAGGGACTGATCTGGCCCTGTGTGTGTGTGTGTGTGTGTGGGGGGGGGGGATTCATTAAGATTTGTGTGTTGACAGTCTCTCAACTAGTTTCTTGGCTTAACCTACTTACAGTAGAAGAACCTGTGGATTTGACTTCTTTCCAGTTTGAAGATTGTAACTGATGATTCTGTACCAGTACTGTATTCAGTAGCATAGAAAATCTGATCACATTTCAGAGCACATTGCTGCATATGTTTCGCATATTAAGGGGGGAAGCATAGATATTAGAAAAACCTCTCCATATAACACAATACAATTTAAAGACTCCCCAAACTCCAGCTTAAAATAGGAACTGAGTATATGTACTATAACAGAATTTGTTGTTTTTGAAACTTTTAACCCTTGTGCCTCGCTTTAAAATACTATCAATAGAGCATATTGGGGACCTAAAAGGTCCCCATCAAAAAACAGCCATAAAAATATTATATATTAATATTTTTTTCCACTTTCACAGAGTTAATTTTTTTTAACCAACTTCAGTCCTGATCATAACTACCAAATATTCATTCATTTTCAGAATTTTAACCCTTCAAATGCCAGTTTTTGTGATGATACCACTCATTTTTATAAAACTAAAAGCACAAAAAATGGAATATTTTCTATTTACTAAAGGCAAGTGGGATTTTTTTTTTGGATTATCACAGTCTGGGATATGTCAATGATTAGCAGAAACATTGATATTTATGCATTATTATTTTTGTGCAATGTCAGATTTAAAAAAAATGTGTGTATGTGTGTGTCTGCTAAAGAGAGAGGTAGACCTTTTGTAATGTGGCCTGCAGTGTGAGTAATGTGACCTGCAGCCCATAAAAATGATATCTTTTTAGCTGCACACACACACACACACACACTAGTTTCTCCATACACACACATATACCAACTTTGGACATTCATATCAATACAAACAAATCGTTTGCAGATGAATAAATTTGCTACAATGTTCTGAAAAACTCCATAAAACAGAAAATGCCCCTGTCATAGCTCCTACTGGAGAGCAATTCTAATGTACATATTTGTTCTATATAGGAAACAGGAGGAAATGGTTCAATCAGCTGGAAATAATAAAAACTACAATTTTGAAGCCAGGGCTTCAGTTTGAAAGCCTTATGACACAGAAACCATGGTTTTATCTTATAATGGCCATGGGATCAAAAAATACAGTTTTTGTGGGTTTACACTGGCCCATTTTTTTCCATAAGGATTTGAGTGTCTGTATTTTGGCTCCACACACACACACAGCAATTTATCCATACACACACATAAACCACATTTAGACATCCCTAGCTAGACATACAACTCATTGAAGCTGTAATATACTTGGCTGCAGTATTCATAATAGAGGATTAATTCCCCTAGTGGAATCAGGAAAATAGCATGCATTTTGCACAAAAGGTTACAAAAAAAAAGGCTCAATCAGCTGGAAAATAGTAAAAACTAAAATTTTGAAGCCAGGGCTTCAGGTTGAAAGTCTTATAAAACAGAAGGCATGAATTTATTTAGTAGGAACCATGGGATCAAAAAATGTGCTTTTAATGGGTTTCAATGGGACCTAAAAGGGCCCTAACATGCTGAAATGTAGTATTGTTTCTACACAGTGTATTATAGACATAATATAGGATCTTTGGTTGAATTATCAAAATTCAATAAAAAATACACAACTTTGCCAAATATCATCTCTCATCTCATCTCATCATCTCTCACAGCCAAAATGGTTGAAAAAATAAAACATTAAGGCCCTTTTAGGTCCCTAGTGAGGCACAAGGGTTAAATGACATGCCTTTCATTTAAACCTGCAGTGCGGAACTTTTACATATAAATGAATGCCTGTTACATTCAAGCCCTTGCCAAATGAGTTCACACAATGCTGATTAAGCCTATCATTGCAAGATAAATCTCTCTGTATTTCACAGTATACAGAGTTTTTAAATCTCATGTCGGGAGGAACATTCCTGCACTGGCTGTTTGAATGCGCACCCAGAGACTTCCACCGGCCAAGCCAACTAACTTCCGGTTAGCCCTCTGCTAACTTAAATGGGGATAAAATAATTGAATTGTGCGGCTCTTCTAGACTTTCCAAATGTTATCAGACCGAATGGATCAAATTCTGATTGTGAAACGAGTCATTTCGCGGGGGTTGTGTGATGCTCGCGACAATTTATCCACCATTTTACAGCCGCAACAGTACTGACGAAGTAGGCTACGGTGTAGCCTATGACGTAAGCATGTGTTGACAGTGTTTTTGTAATTGCCACTGCCAGAAGGGGGAGACAAAAGTCCTGCACTCCAGCTTTAACTGACTAAATAAATAAGTAAAGTTCTACATATTGAAGTCCAGTAGATTAAATAACTGGCAATAATATTACTGCCCTGTATTTACTGAATAATAAACTTAGCACAAAAAGTAAGGGAATTTGTGTTTGGTAGATCATTTCTTTGTTGTAACAATGCTTCTTGGCAATAAATCTTATACCATCGGAAAGCCTGTTTATTTCCCTTTTAAATGGTGCCACATTTGTAAGGAAAATGCATTTGTGGGATGAGCAGCAGAGCTGAGTATGTGGGTTGCATACTGTGTATATAAGATTACAAGCTTCATTTACCACTAATAGTATCAGTAACAACCAAATGCATTTTAACTTTTATTAATCAGTTCAAAAGATCTTCATTCTTCATTCATCTGTGTTTGTTTTCATCAGGTCTTCCTTTTTAGAATACATGTTTAGACAGATTTTGTTTTCACATAAACCAAGACAAATAATTAGGCAAAACTTGTCAAAAGAGTAGCATCTTAGCAAAACATAGACATAGATCCAAGATGGATAGTTGGAGTAGTTTATTAATCCCAAAGGGAAATTGCAGTGTCACAGCAGCCAAGTCACATAAATCACAAAAATAAATGAGGTTGGAAAAGAACTTTAACAAAATAAAAGCTGAGAACAGAGATTTAAAGTAGGACCAGAACCGTTTAACTCTCTAAAAAAAAAGTATTGAATATACACTGTACAGTAATATTCTCTACATTATAGTTTTATTATATTTCTGTATCATGCTAAACACATGAAACACTGCCCTTTTACAAAACATGAATCTTCTGGTCATACATTTACAAAAGCATGTGGAAAGAGAGAAGAGAACAAACAAACAAACAAAAAAACCCAAAAGATTCCAAATCAACTGTTCAGACAAAAGAAATGTTACATATCTACAGCTTATCCCAATAAAGGGCCTTTTTCTCTGCTCCCAGGCTTTCTCCAAGTAACTGGCTAATCTCTATGTTTCATATATCAACAGCCAACTCAATCCTTGTGCATCATCCATACTTAGAAAAAGTTCATATCTCAGTTCATGTAACACAACCTCAGGGTTTTTCCTTTAGCAGAGGTGCCCCTGTTCATTCTGCTAGTCCAAAAATGAAAGGAGAGTTCATGGAAGTTCAGTTCAAATTCAGTGTCAACTTAAACAGTTGTCTGATTATTTCAACCAAAAACCAAAGAAAACCTGTTGAGTCAGCAGACTGTCAGCAGGGAAAACGGTGCTCCTGCTGAGTGCTGACTGAAGGATGGACCCAGAAAACCTGAAGGAAGATATTATACTTATAGAATACTGTATCTCATGATGGTCAGCTCTACTCAAGGATGCACCTTGATTATCCACCTTCTTCTTGATGTAGTGCCAATATCTCACCACTTTTAGTAAATGCTGTCACTTCATGCAGGAACATTTTCTTATTCTTCGCCTCACTTTTTTCTGTAAGGTTTGCTCCTATGAGTGTTTCAAGTTGGATTCACCAAACTCTCATAACCGGACAGACTTCTTGTAAATCGTTTATTTCAGTCTGATGAATGTCACCTGTTCATGAGGAGGGGCGTACTCATGAGATATGATCATTAGCATAATCAACACCACTAAAATGTCCATATAAGGCGACCTGTTCTGTTCTGTTTGTGGATGAGTTTCATTCACAAAAATGTTCCCAGAGAGTAAAAAAACATTTCACACCACAAGTCCTGCTATCAGAAATCAGTAGACATAGTTGTATTAGAGTAGCTGAAATAATTTAAAATATGAATCCAACTGCCAATGATGTGTCATGAGAGCAGAAATAAAGAGGAAATGCTTTGACCTGAAGTTAGATGCTAAAAAACGGCTTTCGAAAGCAAAGCACTCCATGATTAATATGAGAGACAGTCATGTGACAGACACTGTCATCTGCAACACACGGTGATACTGGACAGAGACCTGCAGAAACACCCTGAGACAGCTGTTTACAACTACATGGAAACTGCTCATAGTGATGATGGTTACAGTGATCAACCACTTATATGGATCAAAAAGCTTGGGACAGAAGCATTCCTATTCAAATGCTGGTTAAATAATTTGCTTACATTAATTAAGTGGTTCGCTCGTAGTTTTAATTTTGGGTCTTTTTATACGTGACAACATATGGGAAAAAAAATTATGGCAATTCTATTTTTAAAATTTTTTTTTTTACTTTAATCCCATGATACACTTATATGTACTGATAGTAGCAGCTGTGGCACCATTATTGCCTTGCGGTAACCGGTATGCTTCCGGCTGGTTACCTGAGGCTGGTGCTGCGTGCACATTGAAATCATGACAGGAAAAAGAAAGTAATTTTCTCTCAATGAAAAATGAGCCAAGAAGATGCAGCAGCGAAACAAGCATTTGAAACAGCTGTACTGTATTTTGAAACAGTCAATAAAATTCAGTAAATAGAGAAGCTGTCCATTTCATTACTTTATATTCATGTAATAAATATACAGTGTCAATTAGATGGTAATCTGCATGAGAAATAAAGAAAAAAAAGCATTTATAATAATCATCCTGTTATAGTGATTAATTTGACCCGGACAGATGTGATCACTGTAAGTGGTTTCCACTGTACTTCTGAAATGTAGAAGCTGCTCTTCTCTCAGTAGTGATGATGATCATATGGTAAACAGAATATACATTTTACATTAAGTTTGTGTTGGTTATATATTTTGTTTTAGTAAATTTTGGTGTCCTTTATCTGCACCAGGAGGCTTCATCTCTCCATTGCTCCATTAAGAAACAGACTCACAATAAGAAACTGAAAATAGAAGCAGAGCAGAAGGCTGAACCTCTCAGCCGTTAGTGACTAATCTGCATTTTAACTACAGTGTGACTGGCCACTAGATAATTTAATACAGTCAAATGAGCTATCTAAAGCGGAACAAAATGACCCCAGTTGGCAGTTGTCCAGTGAATAATATAGCGTGTAATAATTAAGTCAACTTAAAATACTTCCACCTATGCAAAGGCCATGTCTACATTTTCCACATGGAAAAAAAAATCTAATTTAGACCTAATTTCCACTGCTTTTCACTGAGTGTCTGGGCAGTCAGGGCAACTCCTCTAGGCATTTTCTTTTGATGGAAAGCCAAGTAGACACACATCAGCCTGTACAGGTCCATCTATAAGTAAATCACATCAGATGGACCTGTACAGGTCCATCTGATGTGATTTACTTTGGGCAAAGCCAGACAGGAAGACTTCGTTATTGTTGTTTTAGAACTGTGTTCAGTAGAAAACCAAGGTGAACCCAAAATTAAAGTAAATATATTTAAACTACTGAGTTATGCAGCATTTTTTTTACAAATCTGATTTGGTTCACCTAAATCACAAAAAAACAAAATAAAAAACAAAACAAAAATAAAAATCAGAATAAAGGTAAACAAACAAAAAGACTTAGCATTTACTCTCACCACATTATATGTTCTTTACCGATGTTGCCAGGTTCTGAGATCTCAGCAGTTAGCTGAGCACAGTGTTATCATAACTGATAGAACTGATGCACAGAGCCATGAGAATAAAACCCAAGTTTCCTTTTACTTCACCTGCCTTTAGTGGCTCAGCACCATAATTTAAAGCATGGTGATTGTATATTTTTGACCACAGTACTGTCATAGACTTGTAGTTGAGCCCTTTCCTAAAGTTATGTACGCAGATTGTTCCTTTGACTGTTATTATTTTTAACTGCAATATTTTTGTGTCATTGCTCATTTTATATCATACAATTCAACTGGAAGAGTTTTATGCCCCATCAGGCTCCCTGAATGTCATCCTGACATCCCACCCTAATCAGAAAGTAAATCAGGGAAATGTGTTTCCACCAATTTATTGCCAAACACACATTATAACAAAAGTCCCACAGTCTTGAGTTGTATATTAACTGGCCTGAAGATCATTCCTAGACTTGTTGACAGCAGAGGTACGGTGTGTTGCTGGTGCAAATGACTCACAGGAAGCTGGTTGGATGTGATCGCTGGAGGTATTACTACAGTTCTAAATGAGAGCAAAGAAGCAGACTTCCCTAGCAGAGGTTTTGCTCAATGATTTATCACAGCAGAGACTTGCAGATGTACCTGTAGCGGGAGAGCTTTGTAGGAAGAGAAAGCTGCACTTCTAACTGATGAAATAATCCATATTAGCTGTCAAGCTAAAACGCCAAGCACAAGCTTGCTAACAACTTAAGTGCCCCGGTTCATACATAATGAATGGGAATGAATAAGGCTAGATTGACGATTTCTGTCCAATGAAAAGACTTTAGCTGTGCTTCCGCTGCTTTATATCATCTACCAGGGGCTAAGATGTGTTCTGAATGAGAGGATTGCTTTTGAAAAGAGTTCCTTCACCTCAGAATGAATAATGATGCAGGTTAACCACTGATGTGTTTTCATATGTTTTGACCTTATCAGTTTGTCATCACTGATGCTTATACTCAGCTCTAAAAGATAACAGCGAAATGAATGTGTATGACTGCAGCCTCGCCACAATACAGTGCTCTAATAACTTGACATATGAGTAATACTGTCTGTATGCATCTGTGCCTGTCACTTGTGTGTCACTCCATCACAACCCATCGACCAGTAAGTGACATGTACGCATTACCAACAGCCAGGTCTGATCAGCAAAGAACATGGTGGTGACAGTTGGGAGGCTGAATGTGTTAGTACAGCAAGTTTTGAGTTCGGGTTCAGAAAACAGAACTTTTGCCTGATCAGCAGAGTGGACTAATGGGTTCAGCATGGTCTGTGTACAGAACTGCACACCACCATCTCTGCAGCAACTGCTGTGCAGTCTGCTACACCATCACAATCACTGGAGTTGCCATTGCACTCCAATACTGAGGTTTGCACTGTAGACAAATGTACAGCAAGCACACCAGAAAGCCCCCTGAAAGGTCAATGTAAAACTGGATAAACCTGCCAGTTCCTTTCTAAAGATGTTGCAATCAGATCCACTGAATTGGTATTGATGCAGATACTGACCTTATTAAAGATCCCCTCCACACATGTTTTAAGACATAAAAATACTGTTTGAGGAATCATTTATGTATGATGTGTTTTTCCACACAAAGAAATGCTAAATGAGAGATTGCATTGAGCTACAGAAGCTAGTGGAACAGAGGCTAGCCCGGATGTTACATCATGACTTCAGTTCTCAATTCCAACATCGGGAAGAGGTTTCAGACATGGTCGGACAATTAAATAAGAACTTTGTATGAATCATACTGAGATCTTACTGGGCAAATTACTATGAAATTTAGTGATACGTTAATTTACATCCTTTTACTGTAGCACCACCCTCAAGTCAAAATGTTAACTGAACGCATAAGACATCTCAAAAACACTGCAGCCCCTAGAGTGATTTGAACTTAAACTGCTGGTTCTGAAAGCCTCTTCGATTTATTATTTACACCCCAATCTCTGATACTGAAATTCTTTAACTTTGGGAAGGTGGGCAGCTCTGCACCCCTTCACTTGTGCGATCATCTGTGCGATACGTTTATTCCCAAAAGCATGAAGGAACAATGGTAATTCAGACATTTTTATATTAACCTCTTTATTAAAGTATTCCCACACCACACTGAAATGATTTGTTCAGTTAGACATCTGATGCAGTCAAATAATAAGCCTGTAGAATCTAATATTCACTAGTAATGGAAGGAGAAACTCAGTCATGTTGGATTAATGTATCACCCTATAATATACTGTTCTAAGCCCAGTGTGTATATGCTGAGCTGCTCAGAGGCCAAGCTCCAACTAGCACACATGTCATTGCCCTACAGTGTGTGGCTGACTCCAGTGCTGCTTGGCATATGGTCACAGATGAGACTGCCTCACTAAACTGAAGTAAGGATTACATGGGTCATGGTGTGACCCACCGCTGTGCTCTTGTTAACCTTCTGCTGGTAGAAGGTTCTACAATCATAGCCTTTTATCAGCTGACTCGTCCATCCAGCTCTCTGCAAATGGAATGCTGTTTTGATATAGCAAAAGTTATAAGAAATTTTTGAGTATGTATTTAAAGATAATAAATGACTTAAAGAGCAACTTAACAGCAGGCTAAAAAGCATCTCAGACCACACCCAACATTGATGTCACAGGGTCCTGGAATACACCTGTACATCACTGCAGCAAGGTGAGAAGTCAAACCACTGGAGGTCAGCAATAACTAGATTTTCTCCTGCTGTCAGATTGCACTTTAACTTTTAATCACTAAACTTATATAAACTTATATTACATACAATACACACTGTATATCCCTGAAGGAAAAGTTATATATACTGTACATATATTCAAAGTCCCCTTTTGGTCAGTGTTCTTATTAATCCTCCACTTTGAAGCTTGAGCTTCACTGTACAGAATGATGTATGTGATAATAGAAGGCTATTTTCACACTGATCTACTGAAAGTAGGAAAGTTACTCTGCGCACACTTTGACCTTAACATGTATTTCTAAGTATGATTTGTGACATCACAACAGGTTTGAAAGCGTGATGTAGAAACAAGTGTGATGTAGAAACTTGCACTCAGAATGAACAGTTAAACTTTTAAAAATGAACAATAATTGAATATTGACAGATTCTTTTTTTTTCAATGAAAGCAATTTTAAGAATTTCTAACTAAGTAATTTTACTTTTTGGTGGAAAAACCATATCTGACACAAGTTATTTTTCAAAGCAGAGTTTTTTTTTTTTTTAATAAATGTCTGGAGGGGATCTTTAAAGTTGGAATCAGATGTTATATCACAGCGTCAGACAGATGGGCCACTTTTGCAAAGACTACAGTTTAGTAGATGTATTATCCAACTTGATTTCCACATTCATGGCTTTAGATGGTACTTGTCTACAGTGTAGAGGAAACTAGACTGTCCACCTTAAGATATAAGGAATTTTGGGGTGTTCCTGCTCCAATTCGATTGGTTGCATTTTTTGTATGTCATTTCCCCTCTCTCTCCCACTTACTTTCTGTACTATCATTACTGCACTCTAATAAAGGCAAAAAAATGTCCAAATGTCAAAAATGTCTATATTTTTGAATAGTCATTAAATTATAAAAAATCAAATAGTTATGCGACTATCGTCTTGTCTTAAAAAATATATTTTCCCTTGTTTTTACTGGCACCTGGTAGTAACGGCAAAACATGTGTGGCATGTTCAGTTTGGCTCTTTTCCGCATGAGGGCAGTATAGCATTTGCTACAGCACTGTAAGATGGGCTAAATGCTCCTGTACAGAGAGGAAAAACATGCAAGACTACTACAGCCAACAAAAAGTTCTGTATGGAACTCCTTCAAAAAATAACTTACAATGAAGTGCAGTGCAAACTCTGCCAGGTGAAGCTAGCATATCGCAAGTCTACAACAACTATGAACAGTCATTTGAGAGTGAAGCACCCCAGCAGAAGGTGGGGGCCCATCCGCAGATCAACAATCAATGGCTAGCTTTGTCACCAGATGAAGTAAGTTTTATGGTAGACGTGCAGAGCAAACAATGGCCCTCATCTCAAAGATGATAGCTAAAGACATGCTTCCCATCAGCTTTGTTGAATGTGAGGGTTTCCGAAGTCTGATGGCCTTTGTTGAGCCTGAGTTTACGGTCCCATCAAGAAAATCCATTACTGCAAAACTGGATTGTGTGTGTTTGCGTGCATGCGGGGGAATCTTCGGAGAATGGTTGAATAGTTCCTAGTGAATATCGAATAGTATTTTTGCTTGAAATGTCCAACCCTAATACTTACCTGGAAGCTAAAGCTGTTCCTTGTACCTGGTGTGTAGGAGGCGGACACGGACGACAACCAGGGAACGCTGGGCTTTGAAGAGTTCTGCTCTTTCTACAAGATGATGTCAACCCGCAGGGACCTGTACCTTCTCATGCTCACCTACAGCAACCACAAAGATCACCTCGACACAAACGACCTGACCCGCTTCCTGGAGACTGAGCAGAAGGTATGCATTTGGGTTGCATTTGAAACCTGTGGACTAGTAGTAGTGCAGATGTGTCAATATCTTGCGAGATGCTATGGATTTAACAAATAGATATTATTAACCCTCTCTAGAATAGTGAGTAGTTACTGTAATATTAACAGTAACATCTCTATAGCGCAACCTCCATATATTTTTAATCAATCGTGCATGATTGATTGTTACAAGGGAAACATTTGCTAATTACACATTTTTACTACATTTTACAATCAACAAATAGTTTAGTTTGATCACTGGCCAAGTGGGACACTAAAAGTCAATAGTTTCTGGCCTGAAGCTGTTCCAAAACAGTTTGTAAGTAGAGCAAGGGAAGATGGCTCTAACACACCCAGCTAAACAGTGAGCAGCAGGTCAGGTTCGCACTTCATGTCACTCTCAAACTCTGTGTATAATACATGATGTTAAAGACAAGTACAGCCTGCACTTGGCCATTTATACCAGACTGTTTCTAGCATATTTTAAAAATATGTATGATGTGTATACCAATCTCATGTCTGTGTATTACTGTAAGTACAGATAAAGATGTCGTTAGTCTAGCTTAGCATAAAGACTGGAAGCAGGGGGAAACAGTTGGCCTAGCTGTTACCAACACCTCTGAAGCTTACTAATTAGCATGTTGTATCTCATTTGTTTAATCTTTGCACAAATTGAAATGTAAGAATAACAATTTGTGGATTTAGAGGAAGTTATGTGCAGGAATGGTAAATGGACTGTACTTGTATAGCGCCTTTCTAATCATCCGACTAGTCTACTAGTCAATTCACCCATTCACACACATTCATACGCTAAATGGATACAGGGGCTACCATACCTTGATGGCTGCCCCATCAGAGGAAACTATTCATACACTGATGGCACAGCCATCAGGAGCAATTTGGGGTTCTGTATCTTGCCCAAGTGACATGCGGACTAGAGGAGTCGGGAATCGAACCGCCAATCTTCCGATTAGTAGACGACCCGCTCTACCTCCTGAGCCACAGCCGCCCCGAACTATTTCTTGGTGAACAGCAGCCAGGTGCAGTGACTGTCCTGGAGTCTTATCATTACAGGGAGGTTGTCAGGTTTGGTACCATCATGTCTGTACAGAGATCAAAACCAAACCTGTGGCCACCGACCAAATCTAGAAACTCAAGCCATAGTGGGACTCACTGCGCAGAAGTGCTTGCCAGATGGATAAACTATTGTTTGTCAAGAAATGGTTTCACCAAGGAACTCCTCTTCCTCCTCTAACACAAATGGTTGCTTTTACATGTTTCCTGTCTGTATATAGATTAAACAAATGAGATACAACATATTTGTGAGCTTTAGAGGAGTTGTTAAGAGGATTTTTTAAAACTTTGGACAGAGCCAGGTTAACTGTTTCTAGTCCACAAGTTACCATTACATTTTTTAGTTTTGTAAATGTTTAAATAGAACTGTATACAATGCGATTTTTAAAAAATCTTGTGTAAGTGTGTAAGTGTAACTTTTGCCCACATTCTTCTGTCATTTATATTTAGGCAATAGAACAGTTGCTCCTTTGAAAGGTTCTTATTTTCAGGAAAAATCTGACTCATATACTCATATGAAAATGAATATTTATCTGTCAATCATCCCATTTTACCAATTAAGCAGTGGCCAATCAGTGGCCATTTAGTGCTCAAGGCCTTCAACAAAGGTTGTAAACTGAGCCAATCAAAATTGAAAGCCCTTCATGGGTTGTTACAGAAAATTGGGTTGTAGTTTGTGGTTATTCTGCCATTTAAAATATTAAATACCCATAAGGCTCCTTGTTTTTAGCTTCTGTGAGGTGAGAGGTCAAAAGTATAACCAACTGGCAATTGTGCCCCTGAAGTGGTGCTCAGTGTGGGGAAATGTAGGCAGTGAGGGCCTTACAGGGACATTAGCACTAGTACCCTCACAACACTTGTAACAACAGCAGTTTTACAGCAGAAGCACATCTCCTCACTAATGATACCATTGCCTTAAAAAGAAATATTAGCTAATGAGCGTAACTGCTCATTTTTCTTTAAACACCCAGTGTGTGCTCCTTCAGCTAATTAGCATTCTGGCAGTCATTTTTAAAAGAGAAGGCTCTGTTTGGATAGCGAGATGTCAGCTCCACTCAGATGTGGTGTATTTTTCTCCAATTATACTCAGCGTTTAGTTCTGGCGCTGTGAATGAGATGGCTCTCCTCCACTTGTTATTGGAGAATAGTGGAAGCAGTTTTGTGAAGCGATATGTTTTAAATGATGCCAAGATGCAGCAGAGTTGTCTCTGCCTGGATATCATTAACTACAGCCTTTGTTGGTCTGATCTGTTTCTTTGTGCCTCAAATAAGAACTGAGAAAGATGATGTCTAAGACTCCAGTTTGTGTGTCCAAGTGTCTGTTTGAGTGTTGCTGTTAACTGTTGGACTTACTGGGTTTCTCCAGGAACTGAGAAAAGACTGAAATGTGTTAATGGAAAACAATTGTCATTATCTGTTCCCATGCAGTCCAAACCAAACCATATTCCCTAAGCTGTATGTTTGTTTTCAGAAGCGAGGATAATACAGTGAAGTTAGTTGGACCACATAATATATGACCATGCAATGTATTATTAATCAACACGCTATACTGAATATCAAATATCATTTTATGGGTATAGATCTACTCTTCGACTTAAAGATATATACTGTAATTGCACAAACTTTGATCAAAAATTGATCAAAAAACCTTAAGGGGGGGGTGTAATTATTTGTAGTCTAATGTACTACAAATCATGTTTTACGTACCACCCTGCGGCACTGAGTTTCAGTTTTTAACTGAAATATTTGTTTTATTCACTAATTAATTCAAATTGCTTCTACTTTGCAGTTTCTTTAATCATTGTTAAACTACCATCAATGAAATCAACTCTTCCTGCAGATTTTTTGCAGTGAAAGCCTGCCAGGAAAGGGAAGTAATGTGCCGGTTTTAATGTGAAATAACATGCAGGTAGTGTTTTTCATTGACCGTAGCTTAACAGAGATCCAAAAAATGGTAAAATAAATGCAACTGGAAATAATTAGTGTATGGAAACAGTGTTTCAATGAGTGGAGGGAAGAGTGGAGAGTATGACACGACTCTGTTGTTGTACTGATGGATTATGCTAAATTTATCAAGACAACAGGTAAACATGAAGGGAGGTTTGAGTTTGCATCAATCAGGGAACAGGGCAAGTAAGAATAAAGGCTTTATTGACTGGATTGCCATGAGCTTGACAACAGATATTCAGGGTCTGTAGAGGATTCATCCTAACCACAAAGTTTTCTTACATGCTGTGATATATCTCAATACTGGGTGTATTGGCACAAAATTTAGTACAGACATTCATGGTTCCCAAATGATGTATACTAATGCTTTTGGTGATCCTTTTCATCCAGTTCCACCATCTGGTCAAAAATTAATTTTGTCCAACACTTTGGTTTAGTTTAGACTCAGTGTCGTCTTAAATGTCCAATTCTAGTTTTCAGGAGTATATTAGGATTGTAATAAAAAATATACAAACATGTTTTATAACATGTTTTTTTATACATCTTAGGAGTTATTCATTATCTGCAATGTATATTAACATGATCGGTTTATGCCCTACTCTTTTTCAAATTATTGTGTTCAAATTGAGCAAAACCTCTTTAGTGCTGTGTGTGTAAGTGTGCCAGTGAGCTGTTCAGTCCAGTAACAATGGAGATGGGCAAACCTCTGCTGAGTGGGTCTGGATTTACTCTCCACACAGCATTCTGTCATCTGGATTATGGTGGCTGGGTAGCAAACATCCCCCATTTAACACAATTTTAGACACTCACCCTACTCACTACTGTAGAAGTGGGGTGGAAAATATTTTCTAAAATGGAAATAACCCCGTGGAAATGATGCCTCACCAGGCTATACCTAACTACAACCTCTCAAATGGCTATAGCTGTCATGAACATAGTAACAGACCTGATACTGTGAAACCCACCCCTTGAAACATACCCCTCTTTAAATGATCAACAGAGATGGGAATCTGATTGACCAATCCGGCGGCTTTAAAGAGCAGCTGCCAGACAGACAGTTGGATCCTGCAGCTGAAACATGACACATAGGAAGCTCTCTTAACTGGATTATCAGCCACTTCTCCTCAATAATTTTCCTTAATGTTGAATCTCTCTAAGAGATTAACAAAGAATACATTAGTTATTATTCTGTTTTTAGCATACAGAGTAAGTAAGTTTTAGGTTGTTTGTCATGTATTTCTGTACTTTGTAGATGACCAAAATCACCAAGGACCATTGCCTGGAGATTATCAACAAATTTGAGCCATGTTCTGAGAACCAGAAGCAAGGGGTTTTGGGTATTGATGGTAAGTGCAGTTTAAGCTTCTGTGTTTGGAACAAAACTCTGTTAGTTTTTTCTAGTGAAATCCAGAAGGAAGTGCTCCATTTTGGCTATGTACATAATAAATACTGTCTTTATCTGCACTGCTATTCAAAGAATTTCCTTTTAATACTGAATCATAGTGTAGCTTGTTGTGATGAAAATGTTTCCCTGTGAGGTCAGTGTTTTTCTTGCCTGTTGTGCACATGGAGCATGTCAGTTTGATCAACTTGGTGAAGCTATTACTCTATGTATCTGTTCAAGGTGTCCGCTGGAATTCATGAGATTGATCTATGCTGCTTTGAAGAATCAGCTTTATTTACTAGTACATTTCATTTAATTCATTTGACATGCTTTTTGTCAATGTGACTTACAATTAGTGAGTTCAGTGCTACAAGGACTTAGTTTTTTTTTTTTTTTTTAAGAAGTGAGATAGTTTCATTGAAAACAATACAGACTAATACATAGATGCAAACAATAATAACAGAGTCCATCATAGTGCCTTGTTGGTATTGATTATTTGTAAGTATAATATAATAGAGTAATGTCAGTCTTTCTTTACTGTTTATAAAACATATGACACAAAATGCACACCTGTTTCTCCAGTTTCTGTCTTTTGAAAGAGACTTCTTTTGAAAATACTTCAAATCAATAAATATTGAATTGAGGTATTTCTTTTCAATGAGTCACTACATACTGACTTTTGTTCAAGAACTACACAGTAGTGCTCACCTCCTGGTGCTGGAGAGGCCCAGCACTGTGTATTTTCCACCTTTCTCTGCTTCACCCACACCTGCTTATCTGGATTGGGTGTATTTAGCTAATGTAGGCAGAGTTAGAAGAGATGTAAAATATACAGTGCTGACACTGTTGATCACTTGTACTCACTTTATTAACAATTAAACAACTTTGAATCTTGTCTTATGAAGGTCTGAGGACCGAAACGTTGTCAATAAAGTGAGTACAAGTTATCAACAGTGTGGAGGGATTTTTTGGTCCTATCACAATTTAATGCAAAAACAATGAGAAACTCCCGTACATATTCATATACCCGATGAAGGTCAGACAGAACGAAATGTTGTGAACTAATAAATATTCCAACAGTGAGACAGTGTGCTGGAGTTTTTCTCATTCCTCCAACGCACCTGTCAACCTTTTAAGGGCTACAGCTTAATTCAAGAAATCACTGGCCCTAATAATTCTATTATTCAAAAGGTTTGGCTAGAAATATTAAGTATAGCGTGCTCCTGGTACTGAAGAGTCCCAGCACTCCATATTTTCCATCTCTGCCTACTCTGCCCATTCCTCATTAGCTACATACACCCAGTCCAGTGCTGGGCCTCTCCAGGACCAAGAGGTGAGCACCACTGCTGTAGTTCATATATACAGTAGAACCAGGTATGACGTTAATGTTTTGGCGTGAAAATAAATGCTATTCCATCTACTAGTGCCTTAGTGGGAAGTTTGTAATACACGTAATTTACTTAACAATTTACATATCTATGAAGATAGAGAGATGTGTGAAAAATGTAAGACTTGAGGCATTGATTATAAGACAGATTGGACAAACCCGGTTTGTCAAAAGCACTTTGTTTAATTTTCTTCCAGGTTTTACGAATTACATGCGCAGTCCAGCAGGGGACATCTTCAATCCAGAGCACTATAACGTGAACCAGGACATGAGCCAGCCGCTGTGCAATTACTTCATTGCTTCCTCACACAACACTTACCTGATGGGTGACCAGTTGATGTCACAGTCCAGGGTGGACATGTATGCCTGGGTGCTGCAGGCCGGCTGTCGCTGTGTAGAAGGTACACTATACACTCCCGGTATACAAGCACAGAATGATTCAAACTATTTGTATTTTTTAAAAGAAAATAGCAGTGCTGACATTTTTGGACTGAAGATGCTGTTTTCATTCATTCATTCATTCATATGCAAACAGCTTATCCTACACAAAAGAGCTGGGTGAAGTAAGTTAGTGACCTGACACAGGTCACTAAGTGCAAAAGATGGGTTTTTTTCTCATTCACAATTAGTGCATACAAAATAACTTTTACTTAGATTGTGTATATTGTAGGTATTTTAAGTTATATATTGTGCCCACAAGATATAACTTCTGAGTTCCTACTCCTGTAGTCCTTCCTGTGTTTTCACAATGATCCATGCACAAGCTCCAGAGAAAAATCACAGTAATATTCCAAAAGTAAATTCCCGAGGCTAGAAAAACTGCACTCTTTCACTTATGTACACTACCAGTCAAAAGTTTAGACACACTTTCTCATTCAAGTGAATGGGAAGGTGTGTCTGAAATTTTAAAAGTATAGCAATTATATCAAATTTACAAGTCACAGAATTTTGCTCAGTGTCATGCAGTTCTGGCAAAATTAGAACAACATTTTAAGATAATGGATCTGTGGAAAAAACCCACTGTAAAATAGCTTAGTATCAGATCTGATACACACACACTGTGTCTATGTGGGGTAATTACAGTCACTATCTGTCACAGCCTGTTTCTCCCTGCTACAATTTAGAAAAGTGCTTGTTGGGGAGGATTGAAGGAGGGAGGCAGATATGTGGTGGGGGTGCCTGGTATTATCTACTGTAAAAAGGTCACCACCCACTCCGCTGCTATCTTTGCCTAAGGGTTGAGGCCAACAGAAATCAAAGTGAACTGGGCTCCATGCAAGTGTCTTGCATATGTGCCCTGATGAAGGTCGACTGAAAGTTTGGTTAAAGTTGCACGGTGTCTCACCTAGCAGACAGTATTGAATAAAAAACCTCCTCCTCTTACTACTTTTAAAACTTTTAGTTTTACTCTATATTAGATTTTAGAAAATACTCAACATACATGTTTATTAAAATAAAAATTCTGGATTTGAGTTAAATGGGAACTCCACCGATTTTACACGTCAAAGTGTGTTTCCAGGTGTTGGGGAATACTACTGCATGTGTGAAATCTGATAAACTGCCTCAAGTGATGTCACTTGAGTCAGCGTTGGTTGGGTCTGAAGACTAGATGTTTGAAACTGAAAAAAAACTGGGGGTGTGGAGTTGGAAAGAAGTGAGGATACCAGACCTCTGTAGCCCACTTCTCATCTCTGCTGGAGGCTAGCAGCTCCAGGATACATTAGCTGCTGCTAGCATAACATGCCCCAATCTCCGACTGAACTGTTAGTGGCCGGGTTGCATTATGGGTAATGTAGGCATCAGGTTTTAAGGAAGAATGCGTGGCATAAAAAGGAAAATCTCTGATTGTGCTGCAACGATTTTGATTATGCTTTTACAAACTGTCCATTGAGTCAAACAATGTTAGGAGTGCAATGCTAAAATGGTGGAGTACTCTTTTAAGTCCATTGAATAGATATCGGACAGTAGGCCTGGTTCTGCACCTACTATTGTACATTGTGTTGCAGCATTGGCGACATTGTAGACTCACACAGCTTGTGCAGTCATAAATTTTAGCAGTGCATGGACGTCTGCACAATCCCCAAATGTGAGCAGATGACAACTACTTAAATTAGGAAAGCATGATTTGGCTTTAAGGGTTAGGCCCGACACATCAACTTGAAAAGGATAATGTCCGAGGGGAACATCCACCATGGCAACAATGGTTAACATGACTGACAAGTACTCAATACGAGCAATATTTTTATATGAACAATGGATCAAATGATTATGTGTAATAATCAGAAAGGAGTCACTCTTTATAACAAACCCATAATGATCGCCACCTCTAGTTTGTTTTAGCAGTTTTACAGTTTTTTCAGTCAAACAGCAAATCAACTTTACTGTTTGCTTTCACTCTCACAGCTCTCGTTAGCCTGCATTCCAGCAAAAGCAGCCACCTGTTTTTAGTGAAAAAGCTCTAAAAACCCACTGGACACTACCTGCTCAGCACCAAACAGCAAATAGGAAAAACTTAGCAACTAGCTGATGAACATAGTGGAGCATTTAGCTGCTTAAGAGAGATATTTTTCTAAAGAGTTAGTAGGGACCAAAACAGAGCTAAAAGGGGAGTGAATGTTGAACTTAAATCCACCAGGTCGACACAAACACAACTCCAAATGAATAATAATGTTCCTCTGAAACTGCTTGATGTGTAAATAAGCAAGGGTTTGCTTTAAGAACTTTATAAGGTGATAATATGCTTGTTTCTTCTGCCCCGAGTGACCATGAAAATCACTTAATGCAGCTTTAAATTGTATCCTGTTGAGAGCATGTTTTGGGCCTATTTGTCTGTTAACAATGCTTTCCGCAATCTCAATAACCACTTCTTCTGGTTTTGAGAAACCTGAACAGGCTAGTTAGGTTACCTTAAAAGAAACCATGACTTATTGAAACCATGTCCAAAATGTCAGAAAAACAAAAAAATATGATGTTAAACAATGTAATTATGATCCACATGCTGAAGTTAAAGACAGCAGTAATGTAGAACATTACTATAACATGTTCAACCATTAACCCAGTATTACACAATTTTCCATGAAGATGCTAATGACTGACTTCTCTCCTGACCACAGTGGACTGCTGGGACGGTCAGGACGGTGAGCCCATCGTTCACCATGGCTACACCCTCACCTCCAAGATCCTCTTCAAAGATGTCATTGAGACCATCAACAAGTATGCCTTCGTCAAGAACGAGTACGTTTAAACACAAACACAGTCTCTCTCTGTATTGCTGTACTCTCACTTTGCCATTTATTTATTCATATATAATTTAATTTATTCATAGTGTAACTTGCTGCAGTGAAATAAATAAATCTGTCAACTTCATACATCAAAAAGCAGGGGGCGGACTCTGCCCTGCAATTGGTGATTGAACTTGAATCTACTGCTTTTGCCTAATTCAAGATGACAGCACCCGGTGTGGATCTTAATGAAATCTTGCCTGCTGCAATGGTATATATGTTGGCTGTAGCTGAACAGATGGAGGAAAATGCCAATTCCTATGCTTTTTTAGATCAGATTGAGGACTTCGCTGAACTAATTGGAATGATATTGGCCCTGACTGACACAGAAGTGAATGAAGCTGTATTCACGATCCTCACGGAGATAGTACAGCAACTGAGGCTGCAGGGTGATATGATGGAGGGCTGCAACAGCAACGCTGGTTGACCTGGCTGGCGTTATTATGGATCCCACTGCTTTTCTTGGCAAGACATGCCCTGTGAAGCATTCAAGCACTAGGATTGGGTAGGCGCCCATGCTTGCACCGCTAACCTGCTATTTCCTAACTATGTTCAGTGGGTGTCTGGTGTTGAGTAATGGGAAACATTAATTCTGAAGGACTATGAGTTAACAGTTTGAGTCAAGCAAAGAGGCTGTATTATGTATAGCTTGGAAAATAGTGATATGAGGCACTGAATTTGATGAATTTACTGTTTATCAGACCACAAATGAGACAAGAATTAGCACAACACACCAACTCTCTCTCTCGCTCACTTTCTTCTTTACCGTCTCCTCCTGCTGGAGATAAATTAACGGAAAGCAGCTGTCAGTTGTTTTAGAGGCAAGGCGGCCGTCTGGCAGCTCAGGGATCCCATTTTGCCCCTTTCTTTCTTCATTGTCAGATCTCTGCGGCTGCTGCTGCTGCACCGAGAAGCCGCACGCCAGCAGGACACTGCAGAACGGATAGACATGTTGCCAAGATCCATTGTTTGAAATGCAGTTTCAGGATGCTTTGGAGGTTTGCACCTTCCACCAGTACCAGCTGCTCTCACCTCAGCTCCCAGCACCGACACTGCACCGGGCTGCCCTGTGATTCTTTTTATTTTTGGACGGTGCAAACCTCAATGTCCCAAAATGCATTTCAAATGGCAGACATCACCGTGTGCTGCAGTGCAGCTCCTCGGTGCAGCAACAGTAGTCCCGGGAAAAGAGATCTGACAAGGAAGAAAGAAAAATTCAGTGCCCTATATCACTATTTTCCAAGCTACACATAATACCATGCTTGACTCAAACTGTTAACTCATAGTCCTTCAGAATTAATGTTTCCCATTACTCAACACCAGACACCCACTGAACATACAGTTAGGAAATAGTAGGCTAGTGGGGTAAGCATGGACGCCTGGTCAATCCTTGTGCTTGAATGCTACGCAGGGCGTGTCTCTCCAAGAAAAGTAGTGGGATCCATAATAATGCCCATCTGCTGGGTTTTAATAGCTGCACAGTGCAAACTCATAGCTCGAAGAGAGCTCAGTGGACTGGTTGAGTCTGCTGGGTCTGTAATAATGTTCATTCACCAATCAGAGACTTTAACCTGCCCCCTGACTTTTGATGGATGACACTGACACATTTATTTATTTATTCACTTATTTAAGTATTTTATTATATAATTATTCATTTATTTAAGCATTTAAATATATAATTATTTATTTATATATTTGATTTTGGCCCTAAAAACCCTCCATAAGAATGCTCCTGTAAAGTATGTGTGTGCTGATTTAATAAGCATGTGAAAAATAACCCCCGGCAGTATATGGACATGTATGCTGTCAGGACAGGCTGTTGGGTTCTAAAGCCACAGAGAAAAATGGAAGAAATGAGGCTTGGAATACAATTCCAGGGTTGTGTGGCTTTAAGATGTTTGAAAGCTTCTTTACATATGAAACAATCTTATGATGCAATGTTCCTCTAGTATGTTGGTTTTTACTCACTGTTTGATGGCCTGTGAGGTGATGAGGAAAATATTACATGAACTATCTAGAACCAATGCATATAGCCAGAGAAAGGATTGAACTCTTTTTTGAGGGCTGACAATTCACAGGTTAAAGTGTGATTCTAACATAATTAGAGACAAATGCAAGTGTTTGTTGTTCATATTATTCAGTAGAAGAACATCAAAAAGAGTGCAAAAGGTATAGGGGAGATGGCATTTATAAATAACACTATGAAGTTTGTATACCCAAATACTGAATGAAAACATGACTCCCAGTCTCAAGAAGGTTGGCAGGAGAGGAATTGTTCAACATAACAATGATCCCAAACACACTGCAAAAATGACACAAAAGTTTTTAAACAAGAAAAAAGTGAAAACTATGCCCTGGCCAAGAATGTCCCCAAACCTGAAGCCAATAGAACACCTTTGGAGTATTTTAGAGAGAAAGGTAGAGCAACAAAACCCCTCCAGCAAAGAGAGCTGAAAATAATCTTCTGTGAAGAATGACAGAACATTTCTCCACAGATTTGTTCTAGACTGGTATCATCCATGCCCAGGAGGATCCACTCTGTTATCAAAAATAAAGGCAGGCATACAAAATATTAAAAAAGAACAGAGTCTCACTAATAATAATAAATCATTCTGTTTTTCAGATGAATTGAATTCTTTTTGGGTATTGTCCAAAAACAAATAAAATGATATTAAATGGACAGGATGTGTAATTACTTAACATTTTAGTGATACTGACCAGTGTGTACTCAGTTCTGTTATATACTGTATATATCTATTTAAAACAGTGCATAATCAGAGACATGCTCACAGCCTGGTTCCAGCTGTAAAGAGCAACGATGAGTGAAAAACTGTGCACTAACAGTGTCTATTGCAAAACATGCAACAATACATTTTAGCATTATAGAGATTTGAATGCCATAACCCTCATCATATTTTTATATTGTGTAAAGATGCAGTTAATATACTAAATGGCAGAAGGTACAGATACAGATGGGTGACAAATGAAGGTAAAACCCAACATGCTGTGTCTTAATAAGGTGTAGCTCCATCCTGAGCCTCTAGAAGAGCTTTAAATGAAATTACTCTTCTTGGCTTTTTACTTGCAAAGCTTTTATTGCACTTACAGTAAGGTAACAAGTGTAGTTGTCATCAACCCGAGTGAACTCGCAGTAGCGTGACCATAAATGACAGCAAAACGCAGCAGAGACTCTCACACTGAGCTGAAATTAAACAAGTGCACATAAATTTGGTAAGTAACATAAATAAAGACAGACTCTACTGTGTTTTGCTGTAATTTATGGTCGCCGTCTTGCTGCTTCTCTTCTCTGCTCTTTTTCAGCAAGGCCGGGGCTGAGCCCTCGGTGTGTGTGCTGCACAGCAGTGGAGAGTTGACAACAACTACACTCATTACGTTACTATAAGTGCAATAAAAGCTTTGTGAGTAAAAAACCAAGTAATTTATCAATGTGTTTCACGCAAAAGATGGACAGACTCCAAATGATGAAAAATATTGCTGTAACAAAATAAACGATAGAGCATAATATGAAACAATAGACATTTTACTCTTGTCTCACGATATAAATCATCATATCGCACAGCCCTAATTAACACCACTCTTCCAAAAGATATTCATTTGGTGTTTTGATGGTGGTGGTGGAGAGTGCTAACACGTCAGTCCAAAATCTCCATTGGTATTAAGCTGGGTTGAGATCTGGTGACTGTGAAGGCCATAGCATATGATTCACATCATTTTCATACTCATCAAACCATACAGTGAGCCAGCATGCCCCAGAGGCATCAGGTTTTTCCTTTAATTTGTGTAACATACGCAGATACTTCCATATCTATAAACGCATATAAAACATAAAATCATACTCACACCCATCCACACAGAGAAATGAAAGCGTACACTCAGACACCCTCTTCCTCCTCCTCACACAGGCTGTATCAGAAGGTGATAATCTCATCGACATGCACACAGTCTGGAGGATGCAGAGGAGAGCTCTATTTTTAGAGCCTGGCTCTTCAAGTAAAACGGAGGAGAAACACTTGCTTTGTGGTGATGTTCACCCTCACTGTGTGTGTTTGAAAACATAATTGTGGACACTATATTCCATAGATAATTGGCTAAAAAGGAGCAGGGTGAAAGGCTGCATTCAACATCAAAGAGAACAATCTAATTTTCCAGGATGCTGAATAAAAACAGGCTCTGCAGTGGGCTGACAGGGACAAAATTGGGATGAAAAGCTTCCATCTGACTTAGAGTCAGATGAGAACAGTCCCAGTTAGTATGTTGTGACTGAGGAGTCACGGTGCTTCTGAATGTATCTCCCTTTTAAATGCTGGACCACAGATGCTTCATGGTACTAAGAAATATTGATTTGAAAATATTAACCTTTATCCAGATGTGCTCATTTATTACATTTTCATCAAGAGATGAACAGTCTTTTTCCAAGTCATATAAAAACTTCATAGGACCAGCGTCTTGCAGAGAGTGAGTGTTGTGTCAAGTGTCCTCATGTTCAGTGTCTTGAAGTGGCTCTAAACCAAAGAGTCATAAAACCATGTTGTGTTCTTAGTACAGCCAGACCTGACAAAGGAAAGAAAAGATGTTACTGAATCATATTGAATAATCTGCAGATTTACTGATTGGTTGGATGCTGTCAATGTAACCATGAAGTTTAATGATTTAAAGCAGCAGTAGACATATAACAAATGTTCAATGTTCACAAATGTGAGCTGTCCCAAAAAATAACATTTTTTTTATTACTGTACCCTCAAATGTAAACAATGTAAATCTGACAGTAAAAATGCTGCAATGTATGAATAAATCTACTAAACATCCACTTTTATGTGTCTTCTAAACATCTGTTTCCAGATCTATTAACAGCATGTATTTTCAAAATCTCGCACGCATTATTTATATGCAGTATTTTGCATTTTTAAAAATTAATTATGCTATAAGAATCCATGCATCTCGCACATACTTCAGACCAGCTTTGCAGTGCAACCAAGCATTTTGTGAAGTCCGTTTCAGTTATTTATTGATTTGATGATGATTACTGAGATATGACTTTTGATGATGGTTTACAAGTGGATGTGAGGAACTACGCATAATGCATAGTGCTTACTAAGGCTGCTCTCCTTGATACAAATCTTAAAGTTGGTGAAATTGCGCTTCTTTCTTGTTGTGCTTTTCATCAACAGATCTAAAGACAGGTGGGATGCAACAATATTGACATGTAAACTAATCATTACTGCCATGTCAAAGTTGATTTGCATTATGGCTAACTGTGGGAGTGGAAATAAGGCTTGTGGACGTGTGCCAAACAGAACTATTGCCTTCCATTGAATGTATATATATATATGGACGACGTGTCTACACTTCCTAGCACTATGCAAAAGTGAAGCCAAAATATCTTCTTTCCTGGAGCTGCCATCTTGCTTGTATGATGTTATTTGGAGACAGAGTCTGCACCATAGAGTCGGGCCTGATGGAGGTTTGAGAGCAGCTGTCACAGCTGTCAATTGTGATGTCACACCCTTTGTTTATATGGTCAAAGGTCAAATAACTAACTAAGAAAAATTAGCACTTGGACAAACATCAGTGTGATAAGAACAACCTAAAATGACAGCAACCATCTTTGGGAAAAATTTATTTGATGTGTACTTTGATTTTTTTAGTTTGGCTCATGTCCCATCCGCTGACATGGAGGGGGTGGGATTTGTGACTTATACTGCAGCCAGCCACCAGGGGGTGATCGAGATTTTTTGGCTTCACTTTGGGGAGCTGTCATGACCTCCATATTCATATAAAGTCAATGTTGCCTTCACACACCTCTACAAATCTGACAAAATTAATGTGTATACATATTTCTGATTTTGTGCGTACACAGAGGTGTAGCTGTGAACCAACAGGGGTTATGTTGTTTGTTGGGAGTAGACCGAAAAGCTGTGACTGTAGCATGATGAGCATTAACATTTAAAGCTGAAAAAACTAAAGGCTACAACAGAAACCCATACTTCATTAAAAAAAAAAAAAAAAACACATCAATGAGAATTTAGTTCCCAAATTAAGAGAAAACATTTAACAGGAATCCTGAGGATGCATTTCTACATTCTCATGTATACTCTGCTGCAAGGACCAATACACAGTATCCTGGAGAAATGAATCTGTGTGTCCTCTGTGTCCTCCTCAACCTTGCAGTCCTGTAACTCCAATCTCTTGTGTGTGATTATCTCCCTTCTCCCAGCTACCCAGTCATCCTGTCCATAGAGAACCACTGCAGTGTTCCTCAGCAAAAGAAGATGGCCCAGTACCTGATTGAGATCCTGGGGGACAAACTGGACGTGTCCAACATCAAACCTGGCGATTCTGGATGGCTGCCCTCACCAGAAACACTCAAAGGCAAGATCCTTGTCAAGGTAAAGTCAGAGCGTGGGCGTGCCGTAACACACTTAGAAGTACAGTTGGGATGTTTAAAAAGTGACTGATCCTCTTCAGTGAGAAGAGTCAGTCCTCAGGCAATTATCTCAGCTAACCAGCTTATTGTCTGGAGTTTGAACCTCACACAGCAAACTTCAAAGGCAGGAGATGGTGAGCTGATTGAAGTGAAGTGATTAAAAAGTGTGTGAATATGATATGTTTAGGAGAAGAGAATGAAATACAAAACTTGAGTGTAGGAAGGAATAAAAAGCTTGAGTTGTTATGGAGTGTATGTGTGTAGTAACAGTGGACTGCATTATCTGGGCACAGTGATCTGTGTTATTACAATATCCAAACCCATTGTTTTGACTCCCAGACCACCAGTAGGCTTTTCTACTACTATGACTATAACTTTTGCTCCCTGAAGAAGTATATCCCACCCCCTTTTGGCCTGAATTAAGACACTTCTATCCACACCTTAAAGGACAGGTTCACAATTTTTCAAGTCTGTGTTAAAACAACAGTCAGGAGCCCAAATGAACACTGAAATTGTTTTTTCTTGCCATAAACATTCCTCCTGTTCATATTGACCATTGGAAGATCCCTTCATAATGCACTTACAATGTAAGTGACAAAAAAGTCTTCTTCTGTGTTCTCAAGTAGATATCTTTCAACGTTACAGTCCTTTTAGTGCCGAAGTCCCTCTTTTTGTTACTATACTTCCACCGCGAAGTATTGAGGTTAATGAGGCTTTATTGACACCAAAAGCTTTCACTAAAGAGGAGGCACCGTGCCAATACCTGGCACTCCAGAAAACTGCTCTGCCAGCTGCTGCACCAGCACTGCTACCTGTGTGTAAAGTTAGCAGTGTGTTAGTGATGGCACTAATATGGAAGCACTGTGAGGAACACTGATCTGCAGCAACTGCCCTGCAATGCTGTGCACCATGCAGCCTCACTGTGGGTGCTCATGTTAGACTATCATCGTCCACACAGTGCTGCTGTAGGAAGCCACCTCCATGACATTGTGATTGAGAATTATTGTTAACCATTGGACAAACAACCTCACTTGTTAATGAAAAATCCATGACTCAGGCAGTGAGAGGGGGCCCATCTGTTAGCAAAACATCAATGACTGAACCTATACATGCTTC
The DNA here is from genome assembly GCA_038419695.1 of Scomberomorus guttatus. NCBI lineage: Eukaryota > Metazoa > Chordata > Actinopteri > Scombriformes > Scombridae > Scomberomorus > Scomberomorus guttatus. The sequence continues at coordinate 1,956,978 of CM076449.1, forward strand.
ACTGTTGAGTCTCTTCCTCATGTCTCTCTCTTTTTCCCCTTTGAGGCCTGTCAGTGAGAATAATAGAAGGTGCAACAGGTACTGTAAATGGCCATGCTTCACCTAATGCTTTATCAGTTACCATATCCTCAGCTGTTTTTTGTTTCCTGATCAAAGATGATGTCAAGGCAACATAGAAAGAAGGGGATTGTAGGCTTCAGAACACTTTTCTACACCTTGTCTTCATACCTGATCTGAGTGGCTGGCTGGCAAAAAAGAAAAATGAGTTTCTATTTCCTGCCTACTTCACATTTTTGGCTCTATTCATTCTCATGTAATTCTCTTTTATATAGTTACTGGAATAGCGTAACATTTTGGGAAATACACTTATTCGCTTTCTTTCCAAGATTGAGATGAGAAGATACCACTCATATGTCTGTGCATTGACAAGTACCTTTTTTGAGTTAATAAATTATACAGCCACTTTAGTATACTATCAGCTGTTCTTGGTCCCAATCTATAGTGTTCATTGTAACCTTTATCCAGGGAAATGAAGTCACTGCATTCAATGTGGGTTGGTGAAAATGATGCTATAGGTGCTGAGAGCAAATGCCAGCTATTACACATCCAACCTAACATTAACATAACATTAATTTTAGTATGTACAGTAACTTTGTGGTTCTTTGAATTCTGTATTACCACCAGGTAATACAGACAGATGTGATGTGATGTGATGGATCAGGGTGTTGTCATCACAGTGAGGTTGCCAGATTTAGTACAGACGCATATATACCAAAACTTTCACTCATCAACCATATCTGGCAACCTCCTGGAGACGCTGCATGGAATTTCCGGATAAACTGCTGTTATCATGAAATAGATCCAGCACTTACCTCAAAACCTCTAATTGTCGTTTTTTACATTTCTGTTTGTGTACGGATTAAACAAATGAGATGGAGTGGGTTAATCAGTGAAATCTAGAGATGTTGTGTATTTTTGAACTTTGGACAGAGAACCAGGGTATTTGTTTCCCTCTGCTTCCAGTCTTTATGCTAAGCTAGTCAACCCAGTCCTGACTCCAGCTCAATAGTTAAAGAGGGATTCCACAGAATGTCCACCTCAGCATGTGTTTCCAGGTGTTCTATGTGAAAAAAAGTAGTATTAAAGCCTCAGAGGGAGCTGTGTGAAATCTGATAAATTGCCTCAAATGATGTCACTTGAGTCAGTGTTGGTTGGGGCTGAACACTACAAGTCTGAAAATGGAAAAAAAATCTGTGGGTGTGGAGTTAGAAAGCAGTGAGATTATCAGACCTCTGTAGCTCGCTCCTCATCTCTGCTGGAGGCTAGCAGCTCCAGGCACCTGAATCTGTACAGGAAAATCGAGTTGAGTTGCATTGGGGGTAATGTAGGCTCCAGGTTTTGACAAGGAAGAAGAATGTGTGGAATAAAAAAGACTATCTCTCTGGTTTGACTTTAATCCTTTTTTAAAAAAAACTCTCTGTTAAAGGAGTGCAATGCTAAATTGTGGAATACTCTTTAAGCACACAGACATGAGAGTGGTATTGACCTTCTCATCTCAGTCTCATAAGCATATTTCCTATAATGTTGAACAATATAAATGACCGTTGCAGCAATTTGTCATGATAATGTGGCTCTCGCCACCAGGGGAAGAAACTGCCTCCCAACATCGACGAGAATGCGGAGGAGGGAGACGTGTCCGACGAGGACAGCGCTGATGAGATGGAGGACGACTGCAAGCTGATGAACGGAGATGTATGTACTCTTACTGCTGTGTCTTTTATTCCATTTCACTCTCTTCTATCCACCAGAGTTACAGGCAGACTTTAAGTCTAGGTGTTCGGCAGTTGAAATGTGGATTGTGCTTGTATTTCCTGTTTTTGTTTGAACTAAGAGACCAACTGATTGAGTGTTCATAGACTTCTCCTCTCTAGTCTTGTCTTTGTAGTACTTTGTTCCTCATGTTTACTGCTATCTCTACTGTTTCTCTTTGTCTCCTTCTTATCTTTCTGTTTGGCTATGTGTTCTCATTTTCCTGCTCTTCTCTCTTCCTGTTTGTCCTCTCTTCTTCCTTTCTTCAATGTTGCTTGCTTCTTTCAAAGTGGAAGGTACTGTATGAAAAGCTTATTCTCAACCACCTCATAAATCTCACCCAGTCATGTGCCATACTCTCTCATCCTGCCTGTGATATTTTAAAGTGGTATGCTCAGCAAAGGTTATTCTGGTACCAATCTTGCACATTGATCAGTGTTTAGGTGTAGGTGGTGGATTAGAGGAAAAAACAAGCCAATCTCTGCTGTTGTCATTTTTTATTTTTTTTATTTATTTATAGCCTATAGCACAAAAATACCAAGTTTTCTTCAGAGGGCTTTATATTAAAAAAAATATTAGATCCTTTATCCTCCAACTTTGAGAGAAAAAGTTTCCTCTTCCAGGATGAACAGACATTCAGTATATACAGAGTAGATAGAAATAACAATAGTAACATTACAAAAAGGGGAAACAGGATGAGAATATTTATAATCAGAGACTGGTTTTTAATTGTTGAGAAACTCAGTATCAAGGTGCAGTTTCTTAAAGTTTAACCACAGCAGTCTTACCACTAGTGGAAACAGAGCCAGTTGTAAGTAATTAATTAACTATATTCAGCATTGTAGGTTTGTATCTTTAAAAAGTTTAGCTGGTAGGAGGTCAAATAGGCAGGTAAGTGGGTTTAGAGGCCAATACTAGCTCATAGAAAATTTCAAATGAGAGTCTTGAAATTGTGGAGGCAGGGCCTATCTGGGTGTCATGAGTGTCTAGAGGGGCAGTGGTAACCTAAAGCTTAGAGATACGGGCCAGACTGGCATGATAAATCTGGGCAGAGAAAGTGAAAAGCAGTGCTTGTCCTCCATCATTACCACCACTAATATACCCCTGAGCAAGACCCTTAGCCCAGTGGAGCTGCTCAGTGGCAAGCAGGTCAGACTGTGGTTGAGGAGCTTCCGTGTGTGAATGTAAGGGTGGTCAGGGCGTTCCTGCAAAAGACAGCTGACTGAAAAATAAAGGTGAAAAAATAAATAAATATATAAATGATGATTTAGACCATGTGTGGCCTGCTTAAGAGCAACTGTTTCTTCCGATGTAGACTGTAGGTGTAACTGAATGCAGAAGACTAAACAGAGCTGAGTCCTAGCCAGGACTTCAGGCAGTTGATTACCAAGTGCAGTTAGGGTTGATGGACCAATGTGGTGAGTGGTTAACAGTACCAATTTTATTCTTCTTTCATCACCTTTTCCAACTGATGATGTATCAACAAAAGACCTTAATCGGGTCCTAATGAAGTTAAGTTGAAGTACTGGCAGCCTGTGTGTGTATTTTTTCTACTTTACTTAAACAAATGCACTTACACAAAAGTCCATAAATGCTGAGGATTTCTAAAAATGTCCATATTTTAATGCAAAACCATTGCAAAGAGCATCTTGAATAATCAGAGTTTGCCTATTTTTTCATTTGTCTCAGGGTGGAAAAGTCTCTGAAACAACCTGTAGACCTTTGGAGACTGGGTTTCTTATTTGAAATCCAGTGTCCAAAGGTCTACAGGCAGAATAATAATTCTATTCAGAATAAAGCATTAGTCTTTGCTCAGGTTAAATGTTTCTACCAGTTAAGTATTTATCAATTCTCCTAGAAAGAAAAGATATATCAGATGGATAGCACTGACTGCACCACATTCTTCTATTAACATAAGCTCAATACATGTAGTTTGAACACATCTGTACTGAGCACTTAGAAATGGAACTCTTCAGGGAGCAGGTTGATGCCTGTGGTCTGGTGACAGACTGAGGTGGTTTATGGATACACTCTGCCTCCGTGTGGATGAACTGAGCATGTGCATATTACTCCTTGCAGGACATAGACCAGTGCTCTCTCGTCCATTTCTAACATTTCATCTTTAAACAGGATGTCTCACTATTATTCACTCTCATGCTCTCACATCTGGAATAGGTTACATTACTAATTCAGGCATTCATCAAACAGTCTAGGAGGTTATGCATTATGTAACATCATGTATTACTTTATCTTTGCTCCTCAAGAAACCTGAGTTCTTGTAGGATCCTGCATGTTTTTGTTCTTCTTAGTCAGGTCAGACCAGTGTGAGACATTAATTCTGCAAGGATTCTTTTACAGTATGACCTCAGACAATACCAGTTAACTTAAAGGGGCAGTTCATTTAAATTACAAAAATAATAAAAACATTATAATAAATTAATTAAAAAAAAAAAACTTGATGTAGCTGTTGAGTGTGTTGTGTAGAGTATTCAGACCAGTGGGGATGCTGCTTGGAAATGTTACTGTTGGAATGTTTAAAAGTAATTTTTCCAGTACTCTGAGCACCACCAACTAAAGTACATTCACCTCTGAAATCTCAGAGATCTCTCAAAACTTTGACAAGACAGATGTGATGTGATGTGATGGATCAGGGTGTTGTCATCACAGTGAGGTTGCCAGATTTAGTACAGACGCATATATACCAAAACTTTCACTCATCAACCATATCTGGCAACCTCCTGGAGACGCTGCATGGAATTTCCGGATAAACTGCTGTTATCATGAAATAGATCCAGCACTTACCTCAAAACCTCTAATTGTCATTTTTTACATTTCTGTTTGTGTACGGATTAAACAAATGAGATAGAGTGGGTTAATCAGTGAAATCTAGAGATGTTGTGTATTTTTGAACTTTGGACAGAGAACCAGGGTATTTGTTTCCCTCTGCTTCCAGTCTTTATGCTAAGCTAGTCAACCCAGTCCTGACTCCAGCTCAATAGTTAAAGAGGGATTCCAAATTTTTCCAGTACTCTGAGCACCACCAACTTAAGTACATTCACCTCTGAAATCTCAGAGATCTCTCAAAACTTTGACAAATAAGACAAAAATGATCTAAATTGCTAGATAGCATTAGAGCTAAGTAGTCTGGGTGAACTGGCCTTTTAATGCATTATTTTGCCATAGAAGTTGGAAACCATATACTATACAATTCAATTTTATTTATTTAGCGCCAAATCACAATAAACGTTATCTCAGGGCACTTTACACATAGAGCAGGTCGAGACCGCACTCATTTATTTACAGAGACCCAACAATTCCCCCCATGAGCAAGCACTTGGCGACAGCGGCAAGGAAAAACTCCCCTTTAACGGGAAGAAACCTCAAGCAGAACCGGGCTCTAGGTGGGCGGCCATCTGCCTTGACCGGTTGGGTTTACAGCGAAAGAAGGAGGGAGGGGGACGGGGGAAGGGAAGAGGGGGGTGGGGTGGAGAGAGACACAGAGAAGCATAATAACAACAATAATAACCATAACAACAATAATAGTAGTAGAGCTATGACTTATAATAATAATAGCAATAATAGCAGTAGCAGAATGGAAGCAGGACATCCACAGGACCATGCCACAGTCCCCACGGCCATGGCCCACCATTCAGGCACTGGACCTTCCTGTGAGACGAGAAAGCACAAAGACTCCGGGGAAGAAGTCAAGTTAGTAACATGCATTAATGGAACATGAAAGCATACAAATGGAGGGGAGGAGGAGAAGAGAGGAGCTCAGTGCATCATGGGAAGTCCCCCGACAGTCTAGGCCTATAGCAGCATAACTAAGGGCCGGTCTAAGATGAGGCCTTAGTTTTAAGCCTACTCACAACGTAGAGAGAGGGTGTCTGCCCCCCGGACTGAATCTGGAAGATGGTTCCACAGGAGAGGAGCCTGATAGCTGAAAGCTCTGCCTCCTATTCTAGTTTTGGAGACTTTAGGAACCACAAGTAAGCCTGCATTCTGGGAGCGCAGTGTTCTAGTGGGATAATAGGGTACTATGAGCTCTTTAAGATATGATGGTGCCTGACCATTAAGAGCTTTGTAAGTGAGGAGAAGTATTTTAAATTCTATTCTGGATTTTACAGGAAGCCAACGTAGCAAAGCTGAAACAGGAGAAATATGATCTCTTTTCCTAGTGTTTGTCAATACACGTGCAGCTGCATTCTGGACCAGATGGAGAGTCTTGTTAGGGCAGCCTGACAATAAAGAATTACAATAATCCAAACTAGAAGTAATAAATGCATGGACTAGTTTTTCTGCATCTTTTTGAGACAGGATGTGCCTGATTTTTGCTATATTATGTAGGTGAAAAAAGCAGTCCTTGAAATTTGTTTTATATAGTGGCTGAAGGACATATCCTGATCAAAGATAACTCCCAGATTCCTTACGGTGGAGCTGGAGGCCAGGGTAATGCCATCCAGAGTAGCTATGTCATTAGATAATGTGTTTCTAAGGTGTTGAGGGCCAAACACAATAACTTCAGTTTTGTCTGAGTTCAGTAGCAGAAAATTGGCAGTCATCCAGGTCTTTATGTCCTTAAGGCACACTTGAAGTTTAGTTAACTGATTTAATTCATCTGGCTTCATTGATAAATATAATTGGGTATCATCAGCGTAGCAATGAAAATTTATGGAGTGTTTCCGAATAATATTACCTAAAGGAATCATATATAAGGTGAACAGTATTGGTCCAAGCACAGAACCTTGTGGAACTCCGTGTCTAACTTTTGCATGGATGGAGGATTCATTGTTAACATGTACAAACTGAAGTCGAACTGAAAAATAGGATTTAAACCAGCTTAATGCAGTTCCTTTAATACCAATTAAATGTTCCAGTCTCTGTAACAGGATGTGATGGTCAATGGTGTCGAATGCAGCACTAAGATCTAACAAGACAAGTACAGAGAGAAGTCCTTTGTCCGATGCAGTTAGGAGGTCATTCGTAACTTTCACCAATGCTGTCTCTGTGCTATGATGCGCTCTAAAACCTGACTGAAAATCCTCAAATAAACTATTGTTATGTAGAAAGTCACATAACTGATTGGCAACTGCTTTCTCGAGGATCTTAGAGAGAAAGGGAAGGTTAGATATAGGTCTATAGTTGGCTAAAACGGCTGAATCCAGTGTAGGCTTCTTAAGAAGAGGTTTAATTACAGCTACTTTAAAGGACTGTGGTACATAGCCTGTTACTAGAGACAGATTGATCATATCTAGTAAAGAAGTGCTAACTAAGGGTAAGACTTCCTTAAGCAGCCTAGTTGGGATGGGGTCCAAGAGGCAGGATGATATCAGAAAGACATCTAGTAAAGATGTTTTTGTCTAATGGCGTGTAGTCTATTAATAGGAATTCAAAAGTTATGTTAGTTAAAAGTAATGATCTGATAAAATAGGATTTTGTGGAAAAACTATTAAATGTTCGATTTCAATGCCATAAGTCAGAACAAGGTCGAGGGTGTGGTTAAGACAGTGCATAGGTTTATTTACACTCTGAGAGAAGCCAATAGAGTCTAATAATGAGATAAACGCAGTGCTAAGACTATCAATATCGACGTCCACATGGATATTAAAGTCACCTACTATAATTACTTTATCTGTACTAAGGACTAAGTTTGATAAAAACTCTGAGAATTCAGATAAAAATTCAGAGTACGGGCCAGGAGGGCGGTACACTATAACAAATAGAATTGGCTGCAGAGTTTTCCAAGTTGGGTGTGAAAGACTAAGAACGAGGCTTTCGAATGAGTCATAATTAAGTTTAGGTCTAGGGTTGATTATTAGGCTTGAGTTGAAAATGGCTGCAACTCCACCTCCTCGGCTGGTGTCTCGAGGAATGTGAGTATTAATATGACTGGGGGGAGTGGATTCATTTAGGCTAACATATTCTTCATATTCTAATACACTATCGTATACACCATCATTGTGTGCCGTGTTCTCACATTGTGGGAAGCTCTGCATTATGTAACATAAGAGCTCCTTTAGGATACTGTATGATGATTTCTTTTTATTCTGATGAGACCAGGCTAAGATAGAATTTTGCAAGGTTCCCTTTATAGTAGGACATCAGACAAAAATCTCAATTTACCTTAAGAGAATATCGTACAGAACAGCAATTGACTTGATGTATTATTTTGGCAAAAAAGACCCCAATACACCGTGTCATAACAGTGATTGTGCACATTTATTGCATGAGATGGATTGAAAAAAATCTTGCAGTGAGACATGTCCATCTGAGTAGCAATCTAAATGTTCCTCACTGCAACATGAAGATTGATCTCAGAGGCTGAGGTTGAACAACTGAGGTCCTTCTGCTGCTTCTACTATGATTCTGCTTCACTAAGGACATTTCTAGTGTGATCAGGGGTTTGCTCATTTGCTGTATTCCTTCCTTATTTCATGGCTGCTAACTAACAATTCTTTTCACCAAACAATGAATCTGTCCATTACTTTTTCTGTTAACCGTTAAGCCAGAAAATGTCAGAAAAGGGTGTAAAATGTCCATCCTGATTCCCAAGTTGACATTTTCAGATCAGTCTTGATTTGTGTGGCCAAAAGTACCCAAAGAGATACAATTTACAATGCTATACAACAGAGATTGAGATACATCTGAGAGGCCAGAACCAAAGAATATTTGCTTGCTTTTTGCTTAATAATAATTTAAATGATTAATTGGTTACCTAGGTTGTTGTTGATTTATCACTTCTTTTGTTGACTTGTCTGGGTTGATTTAATAAGACAAAAGTAATTAGCTAGCATATATTGCCTGCAGAAAAATAAAGACAACAGAGAGCAAAAGATAAAAGTCAGAGATGAAGAAAACTGAAGTTAGAGGCCTCCCTCCTTCCTCGTCTCAGCTCACATGGTTACAGGTACAACCTGAAAAATGAGCATAAACTCCCACCAGACTGGAACTGTCCAAAGTTACCCTTTGCTGTTGCACCATGTATCATCGTCATCTCTCTCTCTGTCACTCTTCACTCCTCCTCCAGACATCAGCCAACAGGAAGCAGGTGGAGAACATGGCTAAGAAAAAGCTGGACAACCTGATGAAGGAGTCCAAGATCCGAGACAGAGAAGACCCAGACAGCTTCACCATCGCAGCCCTCCCTCCTGCCGGGAAGCCTTCAGACAAAACTGGCTCTAAGGTAAACACAGACAGGGAGTGCTGGTGGAGCCAAGAACTTACCCACTGTTTCTGAAATGAATTGGGATCAATGTTTACACCCTGCAGACAGCAACAACACAGAGGCTCATTCATCTCCTCTGATGCTGCAAATTGAAGTCAAAAACTCCACAGCAGTGTGTTCTAAGCACACAGGACATAGACAAAATGGATGGATGAGGAAATGTAGGATTACTAGTTTGGTGGGATTAGGAGGAGATGGACGCAAACCACCTTTGCTGGCTTGCTGTTCGGGGTAAAAGTCAAAGTCAGCCTCCTTCCTTTTAACAGCACCCAGCCCTTGAACTGATTGTTCCTCATTTACACACAAAAACAGGCCTGTGACAGGACAGTGGCCAGTTCAAATCCCTGGGTTAGCAGTGACAGTGTGTATGAGTAATGGAGGAAGAACTCTCTCCTCTACCTCAACAACCCCAACTACTCAAATGGACTACACACTGGGGATACTGTATATGAATTATTCTGATATGAACACATGATGCACTCTGATGCAAACCACATTCAAATTTTTGCAGTCATTTTTTTTTCCCACTACGTTTATCTGTCACCCCAACTGATTTGCAATTTGCCTCAAAATTCTCACTCCTTATTTTTAGAGTCATAACTCAGTCTAATCTGAACACACATACATCAAGAGGATAGATTTACAGACCTATAACTTCTGGAACTACTATTCTCATTTGGTTATATTTTCCTCCCCCTTAAAGTCCTTCAGAGCATATTTTTTAAAAAAAAGGCTTTAATCTTGGTTTTATAATCCTTAACAGTGTGAATTTGTTTATACTTATATGTTATATTATATTATATTATTTTATATTATATAGAGGTAATCAATAATCTGGGCTATTTTTCCTCTCAGTGCACATACATTTTTAATTGTTATTTGTGTCTTTATTTGAATTTATCAAAATAAACTCAAACTCAACAAAAATATAGGCCAAAAAATGGAACTTGAAACCTACTTGATAATAATAAGAAAAATAAGATAAAATAAAGTGAAAATAGAATAAAGCCCACTTGATAATAAACATAAGATAAAATGGATAAAGTGAAACTAAAAATACATAGAAATAAGGTGAAAGATAAAACCCACTGACACATAAAATAAATTCATACTGAATAATAATAAAAGAATAAAATAAAATAAAAACAAGTTAAAACATAGAATACATAGAATGTATAAAATAGTAAGTCAATTACAACATTTTAAAAGAAGTGCTGTAGTGCATAAGTGTGAAGCAGACTGAGAGAAAAGCTAGTTAAAAGCTTAAGTGAAGAGATAACATTTTAGCTTTCTCTTTAAAATATTTAGCGAGCTGGCTTCCCTGATATCTATCAGTAGTGTGTTCCATAGGCTTGGGGGCGTATTGACAAAGGCTGCATCCCCGATTTTCTTTCGGCAGTTGCTGGGAACCTGCCTGTGTTTTTTCAAGTTGTTTTTGATGACTGCTCTCAGTTGTTTATATTGTAATTGGTTTTGAGTGGTGGAGAAAAGGCAGTCTACCACATTCAGAATCTTGGGTGAAAGAAAACAGTTATGGTGAAGTGACCTGTGATGGATCACTACAGTAGTCTTGTGCACAATGCCAGAGTACATTCCAGAGAGCAACCAGTTTGCATTAAATTTTTGGAAGCTGCTTTCATCAATATTTTTATATTAACAAATAATAGGCAACAGTTTGCAAACACGTTTACTGTAACATATTTATAATATGATCTCCTGTCAATGTTGTGTTTACACCTTGTTCAACTGCCCCATAGTGGCCAAATAATCTATGAATACTGCTTTAAATAGTCAGAATTTGTCTGTTTTTCAATTAAAAATCTAGAAAACGTTTCCTTACAAAATATGTTAAGTTTCTCCTCTTCCATCAGTTTAAAGGGGATGATGGAACGGACACAGCAGATGAGGCTAACCCCAGCAACAACAAGCGGACAGGCCGCTCGTTCATGGGGAGCTTCTCTAAACGCAAGGTTTGCCTTCTAATTTCTCCTTTTTTTAACTTTGCTCTCAGCAAATACAAATACGAGTATCACTGACAGTTAGTTAGGAAAACTCACCTGTTCCTGGGCTCCACAAAATTCCAGGAGCAGACCCACCATACTACACTAAGCTACTTCTGCTAAAAATTCAAACTGCACACAGATCTCCCATTTCTGCATCAATTGCAATAAACTCATTGGCAGATTTATTGTGACATCTGTAATAGTCCTTGCACTGTTCAACACTTTACACAAGTAGACTGACTGTCAATCACACATCACCCAGGGAGACCTGGGGTGTTTTTTCTTTGTGACAAAAACACAACCAAGAAATAAAGATGCTCAAATTTATGTAAAGAAAACACACAGGAGAAATTAACAGCAACTGATCAGCAATACAGCTGCCACCTACTGTATTTGTGAATAAATTCACAAGATAAAATTTATTTTTTATCTTTATTGATTAATGAAGGAGGTAACAATGGATTAATCAATAATAACAATAATTGAAAGTTGCAGCCCAAGTATTCTCATCACTTTGTATAGATGATGATCAACAGACCTATGTCTCACACTGTAGTTTGTTTGCTGAAGTAAATTTCAGTTTTTTTTCTCTTGAACCTTTGTAAGATTCTTCAGCTTTTCAAAGCATCTTGGTCATCTAGCAATCACACATTTATATATATTATTATTTATTTATTGGGGACAATGTACTTTAATTGACACTGACATGTTAAAAACATCAATGTGAATTTGCCAGGGTTAGCTCAACAGCTAATTTGCACCCTTAGTCAGTACACATGAAGAGAAGCTCATCTTAATTCTGTGGTGTCTTACTTGTTATGCACCACTTTTTGGAAAAACTGTTACCACTGCAGAAAAAGACGACCAAGCTGAAGAAAACATCAAGCTTTGAAGACACAGATACAGACCAAGAGAGCACCAGCAGCACCTCCCGAGCCCCATTACACCACAGCAAGTATGTTACACACACACACACACACACACACACACACACACACACACCTCTGGTGTCTAATGTAGAGGATGTGCTGTCTTATAATAAAGATTTGATGTAAACATAGGAAAATAAGTTAGTGAATAAGTTGGATACTATTAGAACATATGCATATTATATGCATATACATAAAATGACTTTATTTCAAAGGTAAATCTGTTGAATAAATTTCACTCTGGATTATCCAGAAAAGCAGCTGATCCAAGCCCTTTCTCTGTTCTTCATGCCACTGTTTTTGATACATACATTTATTATTAAAGAAAAACTATGTAACTTCTAAATGTGCAAAAAAAGTAAATTCTTTCTCATAAAAACAAAAGTTAGAGTTCTATAAAAAATAATGTAACACACCCACCCTAACTTCTGTTCTTTGGCTACTACAGTGTATTGTACTAAGTTCTATCTGGTCATATCTGTTCCCATGCAACATGGTGTAAACAAAGGTTGTGAGGGAAAAGCATTCCATAGCAGTGGGTGGTGGCAGTGGATCCCGTCACTGATTGCAAACCATGAAACAAAAATGGAACAAGAAGAAAGGTGACCACAACAGACATGTCGGGGGAAATGCAACAGCCACCATCCACCGGGGCGTTGATTGGGTCAGCAGGCCAAAAAATCAACCCACCTCAAATGAGATGACTTGTTCAGTTGATTTGCAATTTTAATTATGACACTAAAGATAAATTCCTGACATGTAGTAAACCCTGCATTTAAACCCTGTTTCTATTTGTCTACTGTTTTTGTTTTGTTTTTCATGCGAGTCCTTATGTGACCTCTGATTTTTGTTGACCTTACAGAAAGAAGAAGACCATGAAGTTGTCCAGAGCTCTGTCTGACCTGGTCAAATACACGCGGTCTGTGGGCCTCTATGATATTGACGCGCAAGGTGTGTACTTCTGCTCACTGGCTTTGCTCACTCAATTAGACTGCTGACCTGTGTTGCCTGGAGAACAGGTACACGGCAATATCTGGGATTACTGCTCTGATGCTTATGATGCAGTTATAATTACAACATGTAGAGTGCTGATGTGATCATGGCATGAGTTGAACATGTCAGACATGACACGACATGTCAGGTCAGACATTATTTTTAAATTGAATTGAAATTGAATTGCAGCCAAGTAAAGTCAATGCTCAAACCAATCAGAGTAAGTCATGTGACATAGGCACTGTGTTTGGAATAAAAGTCTGATATTAACTTTCAAAATATCTCAAGCTGGCTCTGAGGAGTTCTCCTTTTGAAGTATTACCCAAATAAACGACAGCACATCTAAAACCCAGCAGCCAGAGTCCTCATGTGTACACACAAAGCCCAACAATATTACTCTCTTGCTTAAATCACTTCATTGGCTTCTAGTGCAATGCAAACATTGTACTTGTAGTTTAAAGCACTGCTGCATTGAGTTCACTTAAAATAACCTTAATGAGCGCCCACAATGGAGTGGAACACATAGCCTTTAAAAGACCATTTTTAGGGGTGTTGAATATGCTAATGATCAAATCTCACAAACACTCACCTCCTCATGAACAGGTGACATTCATTATATTAAAACCAGCAATTTATGACAAGATTGTACAGTTAAGAGAGTTTGTTGAATCTGCCTTAGACCACTGTATGAGAAAACCTCAGAATACAAAAATGTTTTTGCATGAGGCCCAATGTGTTGTCAAGCAGCTTCATAACTGTACTGTATGTGTCATAAAATGCCATACTCATTTACTAATGCACATTTAATTGGAATACCCAACCTCTTGATTGTGCTGTCTCTAACTTTGGGCAGGTATTGAACCACAATACTTGAGTATTGGCCAATATATTTAAATAAAATATTGTCTCTTATCAGTTTAATGTTCAAAAACTCCTGTCAATGGAAAACTACTTGATAACCTGTGACGTGAATGTCAGTGTAATGAGTGTCTGTGTTTTCCCTGGCAGCCAGCTGTAGCTGGCAGGTATCGTCGCTGAGTGAAACCAAAGCCCACCAGGTGATGCAGCAGAAAGCCACCGCCTTCATCCACTTTAACCAGCGACAGCTCTCACGCATCTATCCCTCCTCTTATCGTGTGGACTCCTCCAACTTTAACCCCCAGCCCTTCTGGAACTCTGGCTGCCAGCTTGGTACAACCTCACACCACCTCAACACTTTGACCTCTCTTTACTCTGTCATGAACCCGAAGGGAGTTTGCACACTATTACACACTACTGCTGCTACTGCTATTATTACACCTGCTTCTGTTAGTCATTTTCTACCAGCTGCAGTGCTCATGACACTTTTGCTCTTCTACAGTAGCTGTTGGCCACATTAAAAGCCAGTTTTCATTCTGTTGACAATAATGATTGAACTGCTTTGATTTCAGTTGCACTCAACTACCAGTCAGAGGGTCGGGTCCTCCAGCTCAACAGAGCCAAGTTCTACAGCAATGGCAACTGTGGTTACATCATCAAACCTGCATGCATGTGTGAAGGTCAGCACCTTAAAAAGATTAATACATGTTTAAACTTACAATTAAGTGTTGTATAATATTATAATATCGACTTTATTCAGGATCTCTCCTTCTCCCTTTCTCTCTGTATCAAAAAATTACATTTTGTCACCTATGTAAACAAGACGATTGATACTGATACAGATGTCACTTATTTCAATTGACGTGATTACCACAGTAATGCCGCGGTAATGCCGCAGCAGCTGTGTAGGGGGGTGAAATAATTTATCCAGGTTATCCACCAGGTGGCACATGTGAGCAGTCCAGATGCAGTAGAGGTAGAGGGAGTATGACGCCATTCACAGGCAACTAAATGAAACAGACCGTTACCTTGACTAAAATTACAGATTTCTCTGGGTTTGACAATTGTTGGAAACATTTGGGATAATGTAAGTACACAACTCAACAAAATATATAACATAGGTCTAGTCGTTATTTAGACATTTTAATGTGAAATAGTTACATCGCTTTAACCCAAAACATCTAACCAGACCTTAAATACAGTTGTCACATCATAAAACACCATTAGCTAAATTTGGCATCATGTTGTACTCAGTAGAACTCCAATTTAATAAATCAGCAGTTATAAAAATGTGTAAACTGTGTCGTTAAGGCAGATGAGCATTATCTAGAAAAACATCACGTTTATTCACTTAATATGGTGGTAAAATTAATACCAAATTATGTTAAATGTTCACAGAATGAATTAGTGTATGTTCATGAAAAATCATAAATGACCTTTTAGAAGGAGTAGATGTTTTATCTGTAAGCTTGGCTGTGTTAAATTTAACAATATGTTAACAGAGGTTTTCCTCCAGCAGTAGGAAACAGTTGAAGACTTGTGAAAATAAGATAAAACTGACTTCTGATTATCATTTTCTCCAACCATTCCTTGTGGTCCATGTTCTTCTTAACTGAAAACAGATGTGTAAGGTCCCCTGGTCTTTTCTTTGGAGTTTTAAGTAGACATGACTTCATGTACATAGCATGATGTGAGCTCAGCATGTGATCAGGTCATAGCAATGTGCTGAGAGTGTTTGGATGCTGAGGGTGTGGATGAGAGTGTTTAAGATAACATGTATTGATCAATCATAGACTATTTCTTTGTTCCTTAGAAGTCTATAAAGGGTTAGTTGTTAGATTGAGACAGGGGTAGCTGGTCTGTTTGCCAACTTTTGTTTCTGTCTCCTTATTATTGATCAATAATAATCGTATTCATCTTCAAGTCCATCAGTGTTTGTGCCTTTATTTTGTGCATGTGTCCAGACAGAATTTCCACAACATTTCTTTATCTGATGATATTTAAACTACTTTTAACCGATAAAAATGTTTTTGTTACATATGTTTTGAATGCAGTAATAAGGTAAAACGTCACAAACTGAACTGGCTGACAAGACACTAATTCTTGCTTAGCACGATGTTAACAATGTATTAATACAATGGGAAATCCCATAGAAAAATGGCAAAGCTAGCAGAGTTAGCATTACACTATTTAAACAATTACTAGATGTGTACACAAAACGGTCTTTATGAACCAATAATAACATTTAAGATGTAACAGGAGCATTACCAAACAAACAACATGACAAGGGAGCCTTGAATTATCACATGACAAACATCAATATGTAAGCTAAGCTAGGCTACAAGAAAGATAGCTCACTGCAGTCAGTTTCTTCTGCAGTTGCTTCACTTCCAGTGGAGTTATCCAGTGTAAATACAGACAGCACCACTCTGCCATTGCAACTAAATTGTGTGTGGAGGGGGTATTATCCTAAAGTCCTGTCAGCAGGATTCAAGCACTCTGCTGCCACTTGGCTAGTGAAGCCTCCTCTATTATCGCCTATTATGCACCTTAATTTAAGGAGAAGCATGGGCAGAGGCCAGCTTTGTTTGTCAAATAGAAGAAGACAGTTTTGGTAGAGAGATTTAATTTCAGCCAGGCAGTTGTCAGTCAGGGTAGAGTCGCAGTGACGATGGATTTGGTGGAGATGTAGAGCTAGTCATTATCAGCATAGCAGTGGAAGTGGAAACCATGACGACAGATGATGTTACAAAGAGGGCGCATGTAAAGAATGAACAGGAGCGGACCAAGCATGGCACCTTGGGGGGAAGCCCTGGCACAGAGGAACAGTGGAGGAGGTGCAGCTGTTGATGCTGTATGTGAAAAATCACAAATAAACAATGGTCTCCCTCTCTGCCAATTGCAGGTGCCTTTAACCCCAATCTGGAGGACCCGTTGCCGGGTCAGATGAAGAAACAGCTGGTGTTGAAGATCATCAGTGGACAGCAGCTGCCCAAACCCAAAGACTCTATGCTTGGAGACAGAGGAGAGGTAGGACATACACACAATCAGCTCTGGTGTTCTTTTGTAAAGGTGTAATAATACATAATTTCAATTGTAATAAAACATATAGGCATTTTGAAATGCTTTAGATTAATCAGATGGTGGTTTATAGGCAAATTACAGTGGAAACCAGACTGATCCACCCTTTAAAAAAACTGACATGCCAAGAAGTAATGGAATTTAGTTATTTGGACTTCACATCAGAACAAGTGTTACAGATTAAGCAATGCCGTGTTCCATCTCTGTGTCAGATCATTGATCCTTTTGTGGAAGTGGAGATCATTGGCCTCCCAGTGGACTGCTGCAAGGAACAGACCAGAGTGGTGGATGATAACGGTGAGTTGGTGGAGAGGTGAATTATTCAGGTTCACCTGTCTACATGAAGGTCACATACTTCAGGTCTCCCTGTTGCCATAGAAAATGAATCCCCCTCTATTGATTTATAAGTGACTTAACAGGAATGCACAAAAACGAAAATATAATATAACATGGAAATTAACCAGACATCTAACCCGGGTTTCTCATAACAGAGTTTGACCTTAATCAGGCTATAATCCAGGCACCATGATTACATCATCGACCCAAAATAGGGCTATTTATGGAACTGGACAACTTTCAAGTTGTTGGAATGTGTTTTTTTATACTGTACAAGGATAAATGAGACTTGGTATTTTCCAACTGTACTGTACTTTGTGCAGACACCAGCAGGAGTTACTGAGACACTTTTTTTTTCTCTTAGACTTTCTTCCTTCTGTGAGCTGCCAATGCCACAAACTCTGTTTGTACCAAAAGAACTGCCCCCTCTTCCTGTTTGTAGTCACTATATACAGTATGAGTATGTTGGTGCACAGCATATAGTGGAGTCCAAAAGTCTGAGACCATTAGTCAAGATACTTTTGCATTTGTTTTGAATGTAATACTATTTTTTTCATTACAAATGATAATGTCAGCTTAACAATTTGAGTGAAAAGTTCAATCTTTGAAAAATGTACATGAATTTCAGAATATCTTGTATCTTGTATTTGGTTTGTCCCCCTTTTGCTTTAATGACAGCATGCATTCAAGTTGGTATGGACTCCACAAGTTTGCACAAAACCTGATGACCCATGTTATCCCAGCATGATTTGACAATGTTCCAAAGAGCTTCTTGTGATGTCAGAGTGCTTGGCTTTCTCAGTTTTTAAGTGCCCCCATAAATGCCCCCCAGCCTTAGACAAAAAAACTAAAAGTTTCAGCCAATCAGATTGAGACCAGGCTTGACCGAGCTCAACATTGAATGGTCAGTTCATTCAGCTGTGAAATACGTTTAGTTGTATTGTTAGTTTCCACTGCAATATTCATTTTAAACAAGGCCAGATAGACTGTCACTACTTTTTAATGCAGCTTTGCACACCTGCTCGTATTTATATATGGAATTGTTTGTGTTTTAATGTAATTTTATGTGAGTCTTTCATGGGTGTATGTTTTTATGTTGTTTGTGAGCCTCTAACCTAAGACAAATTTATATCATTATGTCATAGACAAAGTTTTTTTTAATCTTGAGTACTGTTCAGTAACTTGCAAAATAGTCTTAAGAACCAACATGAAAAAAAATCGTGATAAGATCGTGGATCATAATCCTGACTGAAAAAAATTATATTTTTGCCTTATCACCCACCCCTACCGGTAATTAACTAGTTAATTTTTAAGAAAAGTTGCGATGTAGCTTTCGTTTGTGGGATGCATTTAGTCCCAGTTGCTCTCGATTGCATAACATATTTGGGCTCAAGGTACTGAACTAGCTCTTTCAATCCCTCGCCCTCTACCACACTGGCAGCATATCAGTCTCAATCATTCGACACACCAACTGGGTGATGGCCTCGGACCGGCGTACATCACATTTTCTCCCCCCAGCTAGCAGTGATGTGATCTTTGGCTGCAACTGCGAGCCATCCTCAGACATAGCAGCCGGGTGCTTATTCTTAATGTGGTACAGCAAAATGCTAGTACCGTATTGGCCTGAATATAAGGCGACCCTGCTTGTAAGACAATCCCTCCTTTTCCAACAGCTGTTTTTGGAAAAATAAAAATAACTTTGAATATAATTTACATCATAGTATAGTTACATACCCACACACCCTCCAACTGGGCTCTTGGAAGTGGTCAAAAATGATTTTCTCTGGCAGTTAGCATTTATAAGACTGTCTGTTTGTCTTTTTGAGCTCCGTATCATCTGTGACATATTCCATTTCTGCTTTGGATGCTTTGAACTCGTTTTCATTCATCATGAATTTATTTCCTCTGTGACAGAAAAACACATTACAGGAGCCTTCAGAAATTCCTGCAGATTAAACTGGACTAACTAAACACTTTTAGTGCTGGCTGACTCTAACACACTCAGTATAAACAGTCTTTATATATATAATAGACACTCGCTAGCCTAGCAAAATTAAGGCTACAAACAACCCATAATTCAACGCTCCGTGTAGGAGCTGGTTTTACACCGCTACTTTATCCATTCAAAAAGCATATCTGATGTTGTGAACATGTAATTGTCTAGCTGTTAGCTAAGTGTGTATGCAAATTAACCTATAGGCCGACATGCGTAACCAGTCAAAAATATTCTCGGCAGTTAACCGATTAACTGTTGACAACCCAACCATGGAGTACAACAGGATTCATTGATCTGGCAAACCTCTCTCACATCAGTAAGTTACCTGTGTGTAGCAGTAAGTTACATAGTCTGTGTACTTGTGTCACCTATTGGACTATTAACAGTCTAAGCATTACAGCAACATACCTCAGTAGCACTGTGTCAATATCCAATTAATTATGACATTTATACGCAATTGGGTTTGTCTGAAAAACTTCGACTATGAGAAGAAACTCAGAGGCAGCATCATGTTTTAGCCTGCATAGATCTAGTGTGTGATTGTGCATGCATCTTTTAGAGCGAATGGCATTGTTGTTTCTTGCCGATATATTGTTGGAGATGTCCCCTCATAGGGATATGCACATAATTCCTCTGTAAGTAATAACCAGTGCTTATGGCTGCAAGAAGTTTGCATGTGTTGTTGTACAGTATTTGTAAAGAGAAAATAAATTGCATCTTGTGTTTTGTAGTCCACAAAAGCCTTGTAAATGCAATTGTTCCCGACAAACAGGATGTAAGCGCCAGTGAGAAGCGTTATCCCAGTAATGGCACTCGTTCATTCTGGTTTGTGAAAGCAAGTAAGAGTTAGAGTTAAAGTAACATTTTAGATCTTCATGCACTGCCCCCTTAGAACCCTTTAGTCTAGCCATGATGTGACACTAAGAAAGCCCCTCTTTGTTTAGAATAACAATTTGACTTCTGACACTTTCATTTAATTCTGATTCCATGTTTCCCACTATCACAATGCTACTTAGTAAGCAATGATCTGCTGGAAACTTGAGGCACAGCCATATTTATAACAGGTGAACACTGGCTGTAAGTCATCTGAACACATGCTTCAATGGAAGGGATACAACTTGTACTAAGTTGATTTCCTCGTTAAGTTGGTCAATGCCACAAATTTGCCTAAATTTGATTGCTGACTTAGAAATAGTGCAGAATCTTAAATATTTCTTCTTCATTTTACATGTCATAACTTCTTGTGTTCTTAAATGTTTCTGAATCCTCAAACTTTCTGATTATTTCCAGGTTTATGTGAAAATATCAGAGATCTTCAGTGTGGTCTCAGACTTTTGGGCCCCACTGTATATATCAGGCCTTCCTGTGTTCTTTTCCGTTCTCATGTTCCTGGAAGGGTTCTCACTCTACCCATTTTATCTAGGATGCTTTGGGAGCTGACCTGTGTGTGGACTTCGGGTTGAAATATTGATGTCATTGTATTTAATTTTTTTAAGTGAGAAATGTACCATTTAGACTTGGAATATGTGGTCGATATACACTGGAGATCAAAATTAGAGAACAATTTATAAACAACTGATTTTTTCTGAAGTAATGTCATCTTCACTGCTCAACAGTTGAAGGACTTTTTGTCGTGTCTATACCATGCTACTAGAACACTTTTTCCACAAAATAACTAAGGCATTTCAACAAAAAAGATTATTTTGCAGAAAACACACTGATCAAAATTAGAGAACACTTTCAGATACCTCCCAGTTATTGGTGTTAATCTGGCACCTGGTACTAATTTCCTTGATTATCTGTCAACCCCTATTTAACTGGCAGCCTAACTTCCAGTTTCACTGTTGTTTCACAGTTGTTTATAAATTGTTCTCTAATTTTGATCTCCAGTGTATATTAAAATAATGCCTAGTTAAAAATTTAAGTTTAATTTAAATTTAAGTCTTTACAAAGCTCCTTTCACCACAGTGAGTGCATCATAATAACGATTTCTGTACATACAGTGTATATATATATATATGTGTATTTATGTGTTATGTATTTATAATGTAAGGCTAGCTGACTACTGTCTAAATTGAAATCCCACTCCTCAGTGCTGTTTTCTGTAAACTGAGCCACACGTTTGCACGTTTCCAGAGGAGAGGTGCGGTTTGGTGTGGTTTGCTTCTGATGTGATTAATGTATGTATGTGCAGACTGGTGCAATGCATTGGTTGAATGTGACTCTTTGAACTGTCTGTATGGGTTCTGATCTGTAATTGATGAGCTCAGCATGAGAAGACGTGCACAGGCAGCACCTCTCAGTCGGCACGCTAACACACACACGCACACTGAATAATTGATGACTGCTGAGCTCGCTCTCCAACTCTCTCCTGGACCGTCCACCCTCTCTTTCCTCTCTCTATCACTCTTCTTCTCTCTGTTTACCTGTCTAACTTCTCCTCTCTTCTCATTATTTCTTTTATCACACTATTCTCTCTTGCTGTCTCTCTCAATTTCTGTCCTTCTGTCTTTTCCCTCATCCTCTGTCCTCTCTCTGCTCACTCTTCCCTCACCCTCCTCCCCTTCATCCTCCTCCTCCTCCCCTCTTCGACCTCTATTGGGACGGTCCGTCAGGGTTCAACCCGATGTGGGAGGAGACTCTAGTGTTCACGGTCCACATGCCAGAGCTGGCCCTGGTGCGTTTCCTCGTGTGGGACCATGACCCCATCGGCCAGGACTTCATTGGCCAGCGCACCATTGCCTTCAACAGCATGATGCCAGGTAAGACATGGTGAAGCACCTACTTAATGGAACTGGTAGGTACCCTCCATCTCACCTGCGTCTTCCATGGATTGTGTTTCTATGGTGAGCTCTAAAAGCCTTGTTTTTGCTTTTTATTTCTTTTGGGTGATATAATTTCAGACACTGAAATTCAATTTGCAGAAAGAAAGAGAAATAAGTGTTAGGTTTATTAATGTTAATAAGGTGAAGGTTTATTAAAAGTCAAGCACTGAGAAATGTTGCCTTTATCTAACTTATCTCAAATCTATATGATGATGCAGCTTTATCCAATATATTTATTTTAAAATTGATCAGTGCTACACTTTTGACTATCCGAAAATCTTTCTAAGACCAGTAATGTTTGGCACACCATGCCATTATGGAAGATGTAATAGGAGTTTATATATTAAATATTTTTGGAAAATATGCTCATTAACTTCTTTCTGAGCGCTATGCTTATGTCTGTGTGTTAAGTAAAGAGCTCAAGTCAGGATGTGGTTAGCCTAGCTTAGCATAAAGACTGGCAGCAGGGGGAAAGAGCTAGTTCACCTGCCAACACTTTTAAAGCTCTCTGATGAATATTTTGTATCTCATTTTTTATATCTGTATGCAAAGAGAAATGTAAAAGCGACAATTTGTGGTTTTAGGAGGAGTTAGGTGCTGGAAATAGTTTGTGGTGATCAACAGTTTATCTAACCACCCAACACTTCTGTGCAGCATCTCCAGATATACTAATTCTGACAGCTGATTTATGTGCTGCCACCATTTCTGCAGTGTCAGAGTGGAAGTGAACACATTTCCACTGGCAGTGAAAATAGAGATGTTTGGGTTCATCACAATGGACAGATGACCGTAGTCTGTGTGAATGTGGAAGTTAAATGTGGAAGACACATGCAGACTTAAAATGAACACAGGCATGAACATAGTAACAGCTAGCTACCCCCAGCAGGAATTTCTTGCTAGCTTTTGATTTAAATCATCACGCCATGATTACATTGCTGTAGGGATTACTACACTTGGATATTAATAGTATGCATTCATTAAATTATAAGGGGCACTGCTCTTCAATTGAAGAGATATAAATTAAATGAATCAGTCTTATATCTGAAAGTCGTGAACTCTGTATACAGGGACCTCCATCTCTGTTGTAAAGGAATAAATACAACCACTTGACAATAAATCAAGATATTTATTGAACTACTAAGTGATAGGGATGAATAGGGAGTAATACACATATATACAATTAGAATGAATGAATGAATGAATGGGGAAATTAAATGAACAAGTTATTGCTGACAGAATGAATGAAGGTTATCAAACGAGTCAAAAGTGCAATGAGGTGCAAATAGTTGTAACTAAAGCCATAAAAAAAATAAAAAAGCTCTTTGCATCAACTCTGACAGAACGTATTGCAGATGGTTACTTGCCTACTGTTTCTGTTGTGATGAAGGGCTGGTGATGGGGCGAACTTCCCAAAGGGTGCCGACCATGGCGATGCAGACTCATTGATCCTAAGTTGCCGAGGTCACACCCAGATGAGAACCGCTGAAGGTTCAGTGAAGCACTCTGGTTTAGCACTTCTTCTGGAGAGTGGATCCAACATTGGATAGGCTCAGACTAACTGAGGCTGCATAGTAAACACACTGTGGGGTTGTGTGTTTTTGGCCTTGATGCGTTCACTTGCAGTCTGTAGAGTTCGATGCTGAAGCTCTAATTAAAGATACATATAACAATACATATACATACATATATTTACACATTTTAGTAGGTCTGTTTCTATCTGGAAAAAAAACAAGTTGTTAATTCAAACTGTGCATTTCCTTTTGTGGCTGGTGGGAGGGCTCTCAACGTCTTCCTATGCTTCGGGGTTTGTTCTCCAACATTGTCATTGTAATTAGAGGAAACGCACCATTTCATAAAGATTAAAAAAAAAACATGATACTGTAAGAGTGGAATTTCTGCCAGTTAACTTAGTACCAAGCTAACAAAAGATATGCAGGGCAGCTCACCATCTGTAGGCAGATCCCTCAGTGTTTAGCAGCCCCTGGTCAACAAGCAGCTCCGATTTAACATAGATTTATGAAAGTAAAATATATTTTATGGAGTCAGAGGCTTGTGGCTTTTACTTTGTTTTTTCCAAAGTTAAATTTTGCTAATGGAGCAGCTGCTAACGGCACAGAACAGAAAAGACGTCTAGTCGAAAAGTTCACGTTTTTTTAGTACTGCTACTAAAAAAGCTACTACTACTACTACTAAGCTACTAAAACCTTGACAAGCCTTGTGCTCACTGACTGAGCCCACAAAATCTTTGATCAAAGTCAAATAGCATGTATCAAAAAACATTTCTTTATTTGTAGCATAAAACACTGACTAACACCAGAAGCCACACACCAGTGGCATGTATGTGCTTTACAAGCAACCATGTGTCCAATCCATACAGACTCTGACTTTCACAACTAAAACACTCTACGTACAGGAGAAAGTTGTCATACAGCTTTACAGTAAGCAGACAAGAGTTGAAATTTATGCTGAATCTGTGAATATGACCACCCAGCAGGAGCACATAGACAGAATAGCACAGGTTCAAGGATGGGTACATCATATCTTTTAGTATTAATATTACCTGTTAGCATGTGACCTGTTTGTTAGAAAGGATCTAAATCACAAGTTATGGACTTGATATCAGTGTGGAATAGCATTTAGTTTCAGTGCTGGTTGATACAGCTTGTATTATTTATGGCCGTTATTAAGTGTATGTCCTGTTGTGTTTCACTCATCTTGTTGCTGTTTCTGTGATGTGTTTGTGTGCAGGTTATCGCCATGTATACTTGGAGGGTATGGAAGAGGCTTCCATTTTTGTTCATGTAGCTGTGAATGACATCACTGGTAAGGTAGGTACTACTGACGAAACCAGATGAAAAGTATGAAGAATTTACCATCTTTGCTCTACAATTGAAATTTCCCATAAAATTAGAGCTTTTAAAACAGCATTACACAATTACAGCTGTTTAAAAATATGAATGTACCCTGGTAGAACAACAATACTCTGTGTTAATTAGAGCCCAACCAATGCTTTTTTTAAGGTCAATACAGAAATGTTTATTTTAGAGTTTACATAATCAGATTATATATCAGCCAATAAACACACAACATAAACTTTTTTGATGATGTTAAGTTTACAGTGTCTTCTATCAACCGACCAGCAGGACTGATAGTGATCCTTTTTCCAAACCACTCTTCGACTAGTGCTTGAAGGTTTTTGATACTACTGCAGATAAGATGCCTGAGTTTCAGTACCAATACCAAAAATGAACTGTTAAATGTTGTTGAAACAGAGGCAGCCATACAATAACTTTGTCCAAATAACATGCACTCTAAAACTGGTAAAACTATGTTCTGTGTCAGAAAGTATCTCTCAAGAGCATTTTTGGGAAACAGGGCTCTGAACAAGTAAAGAATAATACAAAACTAGGCTAGCAATTAGCACCAGCTTTTAGTTTTTGAGTTTTGATACTTTGTGTCACAGATACATTTTGGTCAGTACCAAAAAAAGTATTAAGGTTTGATACCTGGCCCTATTACTGCTTTCTATGGCAACATTTTGGGGAAAAAAAGACATGAAATGGGAAAAGTTAAGCTCAGACATTTTCACTTGTTAGGTGACCACTCTTAAATTGTCTTCTTCCATTTTTCTTCTGATAACAAAGCATACTATATCACTGCAATGTCTGAGGTTTGAGATGGCCCTGTCCACATGTGTGCCAAAACCAGGGAAATATTTTGAAATTAAAAATAAGTTGCAATAAAAGGAAATCTTAATGCTACAGCATACAATATTTTAGATAATAGTCTGCTCCCAACTTTGTGTCAGCAGTTTGTGTTTGGCCCTTTCCTGTTTCAACATGACAGTGTCCCCATGCACAAAGGCCAGGTCCATAAAGAAATTGTTTTCCCAGTTTCCCAACACCTTTGGGATGAATGGGATGCCGACTGTGAGGCAGGTCACACATCAGCTAGGTATCCTCATACTTTATTGAGTGTCCACATACCTTTGGCCATGTAGGCTACAATATATTCATGATGTTATAATATACAGTATGTATGTCCAGACCTTTGTTGGAACATTAATACTTTTATTAATATAAAAGTTAGTATTATTATTATAAATATATTATTTGTATAAAAGTAATTTTTGGTCAATCAGTCTCAAAACCCTAAGTTCTTGTCTGAGCAGTGACCTCTGTTTACTGTGCTCGAAGAAAACAACACAAATTCTTAGGATAAATGAAGACATTAATAGTTAAACATCTTGAGGATACATGATAAAGCCTAAGATAATAATTAAAGAATAATAAGGGCTATAAATGATAATTAAATAAAATAATAAAGCAAATTGTTTAGAAATGGTGGCTTGAAGTGTGTGACTCGAGGTTAACGCATTGCAATGGGGAATGCTAAGGGAAAGCAATTATACAGCGGTGTAGTTTGGGCTGTCTTACAGATGAGTCTTTGTGATTTAGCGGTGTTGAACACCGGTGAAGAGGAGTCAAGCTGTTTCATTCTTTTCTGTTTAACTCCTAGTTGGCTGACTGCTGTCAGCAAACAGGCCAATATCCAGTTTCAAGTATCGCTTTCTTCTTCAGAGCGGCATTTCAGTCTGAGTTGAGGATTCAGGCTTTGGCTGGCTTCTTGTAATCTTAGTTGAATGCTGAATAAAGTTTAATCTGACTACACTCAAATCTTCAGCAGTGTTTACTTCGAAATTAAAATACTGTATTGTGAAAACACGAGATTTAATGTTACAAATAGAACAAAAACAAACTGAACTTGTTTCAATAAAAGATTTAAATATGCATATATCAAATAACAAAAAAGAGACATCTTAATAAAAAATTGTGTATTGAATGAATGAGTTACTGGAGACCAGCTCAACTGAGCTCAGTTAAGTTTTTTGTTTATAATTTTGGTCAAAATGGGTCGGTGTGTTTTAAATGTTTCCGCGCAAAAATGTTGATGAATATTCAATTTCTTTGTTTTAGGGACTTTAAGGTGTGGTTGACTTCAACTTGAAATGATAAATAACTTTTCTTACACTGAGGAATTGAGTTTTGAGTTTTAAATGCAAAGTTCACACTTCAGCCACTATCTCTAAATACTTTATATCACCTTGTACCATATATTGTAAAACCATTTTTAAAAAAAAACAGTTCAGCATTATACATCCATTTCATAAGTCAATCCTTCTATCAACATACCAAACACTAAAGGGGCCATATTATACATATTTTCCACAAGCTAACACAGTTCCCTGGGGTCTTAATAAAATGTATCCGACACGTTTTGGTCAAAATACCACAAGGATCAACCACCACAGCAGCCTGCTCATCCTATCTAAACAGCCCTGTCCAGAATGGCTGGGTTGAGTTTAAATAAATTCAGATTTTGCAGTGATTTAATTGCAATAAATGGATCAAAAGGATGCCGAAATAACTACATCATGATGTTGATTTGTAAAAAGCCTGAATCCATGTTTGTCAGCTCTGTCTGCAAGACGACAAGCAAACAACTTTTAAAATGCTTGTTTTCTGACTGGATTTCAGATCAATCCAGGCTATGCTAACATTGTAGCTACTCCATCCACACTCAAAATAACATCATCTAAAGGCATAAATACAGCAGTGACGTTATTGTTTATACACATGGATATCTACATACTGTGTAACTTTAAAATTATATAAACTCATTGGCATTTAAGATGTTTATTATTGACGACAGCAGCTGTGTGACTCCAGTGTTAGCTCCAGTTAGTTTGAGAAGCAAGATTGAAGATAAACGCACCTAATCCCAAAAGTTTAAAAAACATCGACTTGATCAACTTTGAATCGAGTGTTTGTTCCTCCAAAAGACAACAGCAGCAGCAGCGACGCAGAACTCTTTGGCTCTGTCCCCCCGGTCCAGCCCTTAGCTTAGCTTAGTTTAGCTTCGCCCCATGTGATATATGACGAATATAAATTCAGCATTACTTCACAATATAAAACATTCAATCGGACTATTATTTCATAATAGCCGGGCGGCTGTGGCTCAGGAGGTAGAGCGGGTCGTCTACTAATCGGAAGATTGGCAGTTCGATTCCCGGCTCCTCCAGTCCGCGTGTCGAAGTATCCTTGGGCAAGATACTGAACCCCAAATTGCTCCTGATGGCTGTGCCATCAGTGTATGAATGTGTGTGAATGGTTAGCTTTCCGCTGATGGGCAGGTTGGGACCTTGTATGGTAGCCCCTGTACCCATTCAGCGTATGAATGTGTGTGTGAATGGGTGATTTGACTCGTAGTGTTAAGAAATATGTGTCCCTATAAAACTGAATTTGAATCACATCATTTGAATGTGCACTCCTGACCTCTAGTGGCCAAAGTCTGCAATTTCTAAGAGAACTTTCTCCTCCATCAATACACTGACATTGAAACAATAAGGTCAAACTTTAAAAAATGAATAATAAATAATGAATAAAAAGCGCTTTGAGTAGTCGGATGACTAGAAAGGCGCTATACAAGTACAGTCCATTTACCATAATAAAGAAAACGTTCAACCTGAAATTCTTCACATATATTTTTACACTCCTTTTACTTCAGAAACGTCAATACAACTACTTATCTAATTCAACTATTAAAATATGATTCTCTATAAAGGTTAATAGATCAAAAATTAAACACTTAGGTGATTTGAAAATATTGCATAGTTACCATATAAACATTAACTCTTTAACATAAGAAATTTCAAAATCTTATCACTAGAGGGCAGTGGTGTCACATGTAAATATCGTAATAAAATCTAAAATTTATATCTCCTCAATAGATAATCACAACTATCAAAGTTATACTATTCTTTGTGTATTTATAAGACAAACAACATTACATGATTTACATAATGATTAGACATTTAATTTTCATGAAATTCAGATTTGCAGGAAGACTCCAGGAATGTGAGTTAGAGTTTATGACTCTGGTTTTGGAAAGATAAGGCCCAAAAGAGGGGAGTGTTCTGTCCATGTTTACTGAGTTGTTGGTCCTTTCTCCTGGTTCAAATGACCCCAAAGGTATGCTTTTAGTTCAGGCCATATTTTAGTTATTAGTCAGAAATGGTCTCTCATAAGATTTGTTCAATCTCCATTTTGTTACAGTGTTTAACCTTTGGTCAGTATCATGTTAACAGACACCCTCTTGGCAAAGAGGTCAGTTCGGGGTCCAGGGATGAGGCATTACATCGTGTCTCTGTGGTATTCACTCACCCCCTCAATTTGAGATTAAAGAAAGGCTGTTTTATCCATGAATTAAAGAAAAGGCCACAAGGTGTCCTACACCTTTATTGGAAAATAGACCTTTTCTTCAAATAAATCACAGCTGAAACACTTGCAGAGTGAAATAAAAATGGTGCTGTGGCAGATTCTGTTCATAAGAATATTACCATAGATTGACTGTGTGTGATATTGCTGTTATTTCTGTTTCGAAATGTTATTCTTGGGTCATAAATAATGCAGTCACTGCTATCATTACACAGGCTTTAACTTCCTTTTGATTCTTCAGTTTTCAATGCAATCAGCTGTTTCCACTCATGTTGTAAATGGCCACTCTGTTGTTCATATTGTCCTTGCTTTGAAGTTCTTCTTTCTCAGCTGTTACGTGTGCCTACTGTTGTAATTTCTCTCTGACCCCCCTCGCCCCACCCATTTTTTCTCTCTTTCATCCTTCCCCTCTCTGATTTTTGCTTTCTTCCTGTGTGTGTTTGTAATTTCAGTGGACTCCTCTTTTTCCAAACGCTCCATTTAGAGGCAGGAAATTTTTAGGAGCCCTGAAGCTGCCACTCAAAACTCAGGTGTAGTGAGACCCAGTCGGGATCTTGCATGAGCCACATGCTTTGCCACCTAAGTGACACCCTCCCCCTGCACATACCCCTCTTGTCAGTCAACTGCAAGCATTAGAAAATAAAAGGCCAACTCATGCCTCACATGAGTTATGAAGGCTTGACCTACCTGCATCTTCATTGATTCCCCAAGTAGATCCAATGTCTTTAACCTCCACACATGAATAGCTGATTAGAGACGAAAAAGATGTAGTCAGGAAATTTGCCAGGCTGTAGTGACTTCTCTCTGCTCTTTTTTGCACTGTTTTTTTCCTCTTAACTTAGGTTTTTTTCCAGTGTGCTGCACTGCAGGGGTATACAGTTCCAGTTCCTTTGAGGACATCTATTTCTTTTGGTTTTTTTTTAATCATTTTGTGTGCTTAGTTTTTTCTTTCCCAGAAAAGAAATGTTCTTGACTGTAATTTATTGTCAGATAAACTGACAATACTGTCTTTTTAAATGAATGTGCTAAATATTAAATCTGTAGCATCCCAGCATATCAGTGTTTGAGACAGTGTTTCATAGGTTAAAGGGAACAGTCTAATGTTTTAGGGTAATACATGTTTCTCATGTTACCCACAGTCTAGACTCACAGAGCATTTGCTGTATTTTATAAATTCAAGTTCTTGTTCTCAATGCTAGGTTGCTACACTCATAGAGCATACCTGGCAACATCCACTGTAGCAGGAAGTGTAGTAGTGAGTGGATGATGGAAAATCATAAGGAAAAAGGGTCCAAAACCACATTGCCTAGTCATTCCCCTTTTTTCTAAACAGCGTGGCTGTAGAGATCGAGATGTCAGTTTGTCAGTCAAACACATAAATCCATAATCAGATATTTTGACAACCATTGGATGGATTGCTTTGAAATCTGGTAAAAGCATTAATGGTTACCTGACTTTTTCTAAAGTAGCATCAGCAGGCCAATTTTTTTTTTCCTCGTGCAAATGAGTTAATGACAAGATATCTCAAAAATGAATGATGACATTCCCATTAGCCTCACCTGTGCTTTGAGCTTTAAACAACAACTAACATAGCATGCAAACATGTTAAATAGACACTAAATATTAGCAAGTTAACATTTTAATGTTTGCCTGTTTACACAGTAATGTTGTGTTAACATTCCAATGCTAACATTAAGCTCATAGCGCAGTTGACCTGAAGTACAGCTGAGGCTGTCAAAAGTGCAGCTGTAGCTGATTGATGTGTTGACTGAAATATGACTGAAATAGCTGAGGCTGACAAGATGAGTCTGGGGTGTCTTAAATTAGCCACCATACAGAGGATTAACCTTTTGATTTAGGCAATGACATGGCCTGTCCTCTGGTGCCACCCCTGGGACAAATGTTACATTACATAGATCAGGGGTATTACAATAATATTAAG
This sequence comes from Scomberomorus guttatus, assembly GCA_038419695.1. Taxonomy (NCBI): domain Eukaryota; kingdom Metazoa; phylum Chordata; class Actinopteri; order Scombriformes; family Scombridae; genus Scomberomorus; species Scomberomorus guttatus. The sequence continues at coordinate 1,988,252 of CM076449.1, forward strand.
CTTCTCATCTGCCTCTGTGTAAGACTGCAAACAAGTGTATTTTGCATAATGTTGGACTGCAGGCCAAAGGCACTTCAGGCAGCAAAATAAAATTAATTTAGCTGCACCTCCTGGTAGCTTGATAATTGTTATGTTGAGTTCCCTGTGTGGCATTTTCTGCAGCATTTAGCCCACCTGTTCCCTTTTTTCACTCAGCCAAAGACTGCTTTTCTTTAATGTTGTCTTGTCTTTTTGTCTGCACTGTTGCTTTCACCTCAGTGGTCAACACTCAGACTATTTGGATCTACTTCTTTCACATTGTTTGAAATGTTTGATAACCAGTAATGGCAAGGTTTTCAGGTAATATAATATGATGCCTTGTCTCACTGAAACTCCATTTGCTTTGGCTTCTCTGTTGACTGGTTTAATGTCATTTGTGAGCGTTTTTGTCAAAGCGAGTTTCACTGTCATATGTCATTGTCATCATTTTTGTCATAGTCATTGTGACTTTTGACCCTTACCATGCTTTAAAGCCCCTAAAGGTACAGGAGACATCCACACAGTGTTACATTCTTTAGGTTTGTGAAATTTAAATATGAAACAAGTTGAACAAATAGTTCAGCTGTTTGGAGGCTAGCTTTGCTACTGATCATTTTTCAGTCATTTCTTTACATTGGTTATACACAAATTATTCTTGGGAATCTGGATTTTTCCCTTCATCTTAAAGCCACTGTATGTAGAATTTTATGTGATTACAGCATTCATTATTCTGATGACATATGTTTTTGTAAGCCAATCTACATGAACATGGTGCAGTCTGTGTGTTCCAGATGTCAGATCCATCCACAGTGTTTTTTGTGGTTCCATCACTAGAGGGTGGTAAAATTGGAAATTTTCAATTCCCATAAACAGTAGTTTAAATTCATTGTATTTAGTTGTACAGGCCAACAAAGCCTGGGGTGTTTAACTTTGACAGATAGCTTCAAGCATGTGCTTGCCTAACTAATAATTTACTACTGGGACTACAGCTGCTATATAAAAATGTGTAGGTGCTCAAAATGTGTTACAGATGAATCATTTGAATCCAAGTGGAATTTAAAGCTAGTCAGCATGGATTACAGCTGAATGATCATTTTAAAGTCAGGAGTGATCATTCCTATGTGTTATTACAGGAAATGTTTCAGATAAATGTGGATAGTGATGGAATTTCTTTACTTTTTAAGCATGTTCACTGTAAAAAAACAAAAAACTGTGTTTTTGCAACAATGCAGTGTGGACCAGTACCACCTACATTATGGCAAACATTTTTTGTATGACTTCTCTGTGACTTATTTATTATGTTTTATTAAGATTCATCTTGTGTTTGTCATGTTTGATGTGTTTTTGTCAGGTCAGAGCAGCCAGCGGCATAAAAGGGCTGTTTCACAGAAACCCAAAGCAGGCTTCCCTGGACAGCCATGCTGCTGCACAGCACAGCCGTAAGCACCCATTTGGTGCCCACCTCCTGCGCCGCACCGCCAGCGCACCCACCAAAGGCCAGCCCAAAATCAAGAAGGGCTTCGCAGAGATCGCCATCGACACCCAAGACTACAGCTCAGAGGGCGCTAGTGAGGAGCAAGAATCTGAGAACAAGGCTTCTGCTGCCACCTCTCACCAGCCCACACCACCACAACACCACAACAGGGATTCACTGGCATCGCACCAACCCAAGGGCCCCTGGGACCATCCTGACACCAATGGGGCTTTTCACCCTGAGGAGGGTAAAGGTAAGAGCCCACTTTTTGCTCATCGGTGCCCCATGAGCGAGCCTCTGAAACGTGCCAGCCGTCTCCGCTTTCATGAACCCCTGGACATGAAGCCAGGGATGTTTGCCCGTGTGGCGCTTAACAGCTCAGGCAGGGTGGGGATGTCTTCCAACTGCATCACATGTGTGATTGGCTCCAAGGAGAGTCCAGAGGCTGAAAGAAAGAGTCAGGTTGAGGAAAGGCATGGATGCAAGTCCAATATGGCAGAAGGGGAGGGACAGGAGAGAAGTAACCGGTCCTCCTTGACCAAAAGACAAGTTCAACTAGCCAATCCCCAGCCACTAGCTGCCCAGCCAGACTCACAACAGTCTCCTCCCCACCCCAAGTCCTGCATGGAAGCCCAGTTTCAGTACTCGCCCCAGGCTCTCTTCCAACCTGTCCCCTTCCTCAGATCCAAAGCCAGGCAAACACTGGGTGCCCAGCAAATCCAAACTCCGCCTGATGCATCACAGAGGAATGCCCGGTCCTGCAGTGTTCCCCGTAGACATTTCCCCAATATTGTAACACCAGTGCCGAGCCTCACACCAGACTGCAGGACCAATGTTCGTTGGCAGCAAGCAACACCCCCCAACTATGGTACTGTTTGCAGCTCAACTCTGGCCCCATTTACAAACAGTAATGTCAATGAAGGTCTCTCACTCAGTGACAGCAGCAGTTGTGACAGCTTTGGCAGTCTGAGCAGCTTGGAGTCGCCTCCTATGCTACCTCCACATTCTGTCCTCGACAGCCGCAAGAGGGCTGTAGGCACCCTGCAGCGCGAGATGAACGCCCTTTTCGCCCAAAAAATGGAAGAGTTGCGCCATAAGTCCCCCATGTTCTTTGCTGGTAAGATGTGTCTGAGGCAGCCTTGGCAATAACCCGCTAGCTGCTGTGTAGTGCCTGTAATGGACCTTTTATGTACTGTAGACCATAGACTTCCAGCTAGCCTCCATACATCCCCAGGCCACTAATGTTTGGTAGCATATGCTGTCAGAATCATCCCTGTGCTCTGTACCTTTGTCCTCCCACGTGTCCCTGATAGTTTAAAGGAGATTTAAAAGGAGAGGTGATTTTTTTTATATTTTTCTTATTGTCAAAAAATCAACTACTTTTTGGAGCTGTTTCCAAACATACTACAGTAACCATGTACACTAACCACCACCTCCTCATGGACGAAGGAACATGTCACCCAGTGCAGCAGTGTGACTCATTGATATGTTTTAATAGTTTTTGGACAACAATGGAGGTCTACGGCACAGAGGAATAAGATATATCCAGCTTTGGATACACACAATACTTGTAAGTTGGATGAGTTCATTTTTGGCTCTGCACATGAGCCAACAATGAACTCATCCAACATACTTGTAAGTTGGATGAGTTCATTTTTGGCTCTGCACATGAGCCAACAATGAACTCATCCAACATACTTGTAAGTTGGATGAGTTCATTGTTGGTTTGGCTCTGCACATGAGATTTGTTGACAATAAGAAAAATATAGAAATTCACTAGCCATAACCTTTAAGGTAAAAAATTACATCTTTAATTATTTTTCTCCATGATGACCAGTTAGAGTTCATTTCTAGTTTTTGTAGCTTTCACCTAAACCTTCAAGGTATCACTGATTCCTATTTCAATTAACTGATTCCAATTTTGCCTCCATTTGCCTAAAATATTTTACTTGATAATACCTGCATGCTTGACAGATGAGAGAAGTGGTAAGTTTTTAACCCAAAATTAAAGTAATTTCAGCTTAACCTAGTATTGTGATGCATATGGTCTAAAACAACATAAACACAGCAAACTCAGAGCACACATGCCCCAGAGTTCCACATGTAAAGCTCTGGAAGTGGAGCCAAAGTTGTTAGCTAGACTATGCCACTTATCAGTGTTTTCTCTAAACTTCTGATTGGCTGAAACATAACAAAACTTAAAAATAAATCCTAGAAGAAATTAGCATGCAAGCTGTGTGCAAGAATTCAGAGTTAATATGTATAGTCAAGAGTAATTGATGATAGATGAATGGGCAATTATTGCAGTCATTACATTGACCAAAAACCTAAAAACCCATTATCACTATTGTTGTCTTTTTTTTCTGAGCAGATGTAATTTAATCAGAAAACAATTAATCTATTCATATTGTACAAGCATTTTCAACAACATTTTTGACTTTATTTTCTTGTAAATGTATGACTTTATTCTCAAAATAAAGTCATAATTGTTTTTCTCAAAATATTAGGACGTTAACTGTGGCTCATACTATTCATAGTAACATTACAGTTCAAATTTATGAAATCCCATCCTAGTCAACATATACACTGAGTGACCCAGGGAAAAAACATAATGCTATTCAATCTAATAGTCCTGCATTAAATACTAGCTTGATTATAATATTTTGCCTCTTTTATATTTATGGAGAAGAAAGAGGAATACCTTTCAACATGATGCAGTCCACTCTACCATCAAACTACAAACTACAGCCTAACAAGCAAAAGTACAGTGTTATCTAAAAGCGTAGTAGTTTACCACTCAGTTCAAGTCTGGAACGTACAGTATTTTGACACTCCTTCATGCCTGAGCAATGGAAGTCATAAGCCACTGATATCTGCTATCTGCTATGACCATCTGGTTTTTTACAATAAAATTTAATCTTGTGGGGTAAACTTGGTCCAAGAATGTTTCAAAAGTTAAATTTAAGATTTCTGACCTCATTCTGTGTGTGAAACAAATGCTTTGACGTTTGTCCTCGCGTTGATTTGTAGATTAGTCCATGATCTCTCTCTTGTTAAAATGCTTTTCTTTTCTGTAAGCTGTTTCCTTGTCTCCATTCTCCCTCTTTTTTCCAGTTTTTTGCTAAACTCCTTTTTCCTCTCTGTCCATTTTGCACACTCTCTCTGTTCCTAGTGCAGAATTGAGGGGATGACCAGAGCCAGGTAAACCGCTGAATGCATGCAACCTTTAAAAGCATCCTGTGCAATTTCACCTTCACTTCACCAATCAATCTCTATCTCACCTGCCTGCTTCTCCCCATGTCACCGCTGGGTTTTTTTTTCTGTTGGGGTTCGCTGGGGTTTGAAATCCATATTTCTCTCCATTGTCACATTTTTGAAACTGTGAAAGTAATGAGAGCACCATGTCAGCTTTTTATTTTTTTCAGTCTGTTCACATCATGTCTTACATTAGCGGTCCAGGTCCAAACAGTAGAAAAGTGTAGTTTAGACTACACTGCAACCAAATGGATGACAAAATTCATGACTTTGTGTCACCTTTATGTATTATGGCCAGTACTTTGTTTTGAAACTTGAACGCTATTCAATTGGCAGTCTTATTTTTGTAGTTTTGACAGCCCGTCCTATCAGTAATAATAACATTGAAGTCTACTCACAACGTTAATTGCTGAGATCTGGAAAGACAGTGACATCACTAAAAAGATGACAGATGGGTTAAGAAACATGAGCAGTGAGATTGTGATGAGGCAGGGTTTTCACAAACTTATTTGGAAGAGAAAATGAAGGTGGACAGTAAATTGTAACCCAAACCACCGATTGTAAACATCCACTGCTGTTTACAGACTGCCTCTCCAGTTCAACTTTGACTACCATTCTTAATAATGGGGCGGCTGTGGCTCAGGAGGTAGAGTGGGTTGCTGTTTGATCCCCGAAGAGGATAGAAGCACTATATAAATGCAATCCATTCCCCGTTTTACTTACCGTAGTTGTGGGCACACACAGTTTTCAAGTGTCTTCACTGTTAGTTTTACCTTGAAATAGTGATTTAGATAATACGGCTAAAGTGCTGGCTTGTCAATAGGGGTGGGAATCTTATAATCTTATATAAAGCAAGGAATCTCTGTCTGTCTGTCTGTATGTATGTATGTATCTATGTAAGTTTGTCTTTCGCATATCTCGAGAACTGTTCGTCCGATCTACTTCATACCTGGCAGGTGGATTGCTGGGGAAACGAGGAAGTGCAATGTCGATGTGTGAAGTTGTTCTTGAGAAATATATAAAAATCCCTCATAAATAACATTGTTTGCTGCTTCTTCTGCCCATGGAGCCAACGAGTGGAAATACAGACAGCACCACTCTGCCATTGCAACCCACATTGTGTTCGGCGGTGGGATTATATCCATAGTGATAAGAACTACCATAGAGAATGAATTGAAAAAGTTTAGTTCAGTTTAGTTCTACTCCAGTTCCTCATGTGTGGGAACTTTGTATGTATGTTTTAATGACATAGTGCACGATGTCTCAGGCACGTCAGTTCATCTGATCAACTTCAGCTCAACTCAAAATTGTAGTCTCCAAGGCGTTTAGGGAGCATAGGTAAATTATAGCGTCTACTGATAGCCTGCATGTAAGGCGTTTAGGGAACATTGGTAAATTGTACTGTCTACCAGTAGTCTGCATGAGAGACATTTAGGGGATGGGCACAACTCTCTCTCTAGGCATAGAGAAATCTGCTCATTCCGAACAGGAACATTTTGAATGGGCACTGCACTAGTCTTAATAAAAAAGCAGGCACTATTTTTAGATGTGCCAAACCATTCACTGGTGTCTTCAGCCCACTGAAATGCAATATGAAACTTAACTGGCAATCTCCTTATATAAAGTAAGGAATCTCTGTCTGTATGTATGTATATATGTATGCATGTATGTATGTATGTTTGTCCTTCACATATCTCAAGAACTGTTCATCCGATCTACTTCATACCTGGGGACTCAAGGAAGTGCAGTGTCAAGTGTGAAGTTGTTTGGATGAGCAGTTCTTGAGAAATATATAAAAATACCGTATAAACAACGTTGCTTCTGGTCCTCCTTCTGTCCGTGAAGTCAACAAGCAGAAATACGGAGAGCGCCGCTCTGCCATTGCAACCCATATTGTGGTCATATTGTGGGGGATTACATCCGTAGGGATAAGAACTACCATAGAGAATGAATTGAAAATGTTGAAAAAGTTAAGCTCTACTATTCGGGTTCCTCAAGCACAGGAACGGTCAATTGTAGCATCTACTGATAGTCTGTATGTGAAGCTTGTAGGCAACACTGATAAACTGTAGTGTCTACCAATAGCCTGCATGTGAGATGTTTAGGGAACAAGGGTAAATTGTAGCATCTGCCGATAGTCTGCATGAGAAGCGTTTAGGGGACGGGCACTGTTCTCTCTAGGTATTGAGAAATCGGCCCGTTCCGAACAGGCACATTTTGAACGGACACTAAACTAGTTAAGATAAATGGTCTTGATGAAGGTCACTGTCAGCAGAGAAAAGTGTGTGAGAATATGCAGCTTTTTGATTTTAAAAAGTTAACTGCATTAATTTGGAAGCATTGTGCAGTCTTCTGCCTGTATGAGAATAACGAAATGAAAGTGTATTTTAATGATCAACGTCACTGGTTAAATGTCTTTTGTAAAAACAGAAATTGGTATGTTCACTCTGAAGTGGGGGGGGGTGGTGGTGGTGGAGGACTGCTGTGTTGTTATTAACGTCATGTCTCCAGCAGTGGAGAGCAGCCTTTCTGCTGCACTGTTAGATCTGGGGATAGCCATTGCTGTCTAAGACGCTGAGTGGATGCAGGGTTTTTGAAGGAAAACGGACTGTCAATTTTTGGAATTTGTGAATCAATTTAGAAGCGTAGAAGATGAGAATTGTGATTCTTATGTGAGTTGTTGAATTTTGTTGTAGTGATGTTGTCACATTCCCAGATCTCAGAACTTGGTGGGTACAATGTTATTGTAACTAATAGAAATTATGGTTAACCTATAGAAATTAGACTCAGGTTGAAACTGAAATGACCTAAATGTTTGAACATGAAAGTTCATTCTTGACATTAGAAACAGTAATTTGACCAAATAATCTTAATTCAAGGTCCACTTACTAGCTTTTTTCCGTATCTTTCAAACGTATTCATTTCATTCATTTTCATTTCATGGCCCTCATTAGTGAATGTTAGAGTAAAACAGATAACTGAGCCGCCTCAATGACAGCTGAGCATACCCTTTGCTGATAAAGTCTGATACAGTTGAAAGCTCTGGAAAAAGGTAGTCATTGGACCTTGAATTTAGATTATTTGTTCAAACTATCCATTATTTTTTATTGTTATGGCCACTGGGAGTGGCTTCATCAGTAACTCCAAATTTAAAATCTTTAAACCTCTCTATGTAAGACTCTCCTCAGTGTATTTGAATTCTAGTTGCTAAAATTTTGTCATTAATAAGATTCAGCATCAGTCCTTATTTTCTGAGCCATTCTCTTTGTTAAACATGTAATAAAATGTATTCTGTCAATGCAGAGTTTTAAAATGACTTCCCAACAAAATTTATTTTAGAAAAACTGTATGGTTTTTATTTTTGGTTGTTTTGTAACAAAATCAGCATGTCCCATTTCACACTAAAGGCCTATCCCTGCCTTCACATTAAAATGCAGTTATTGTAAAGCATGCGGGAAGCAATGATTTAGTATTAGAAGTAGCTTTACACATCAGAATTAGCTCACCACCGCAAAAAACAGCAGAACAGCAAACTGTATTTAGCCAAATGTGGATTAGTCACATCTGGACAATACCTGATGCGCTTATCTGCACCGACACTGTTTAAACTTGTACTGTTTAGTGCATCCCTAGTTTTCAAACAGAAACAGTTGTCACTTTTACAGTCAAAATGCTTTCATGACTGTGGTAAAGTTCTGTATTGTCTTTCTTTCCACAGACTGTTCCACAGTGCAGAGACCAGCTCCCCCTCTTCCATTTCTTGCAATAAACTCTGGAGACGCCAGGAACACAAGCTACTCCACTCCAGAAGACAGCCTGTCTTCACATCACTCCTCACCACCACTGCACTCACCATCCACAGCAATAAATGCGGACTGTCCCTTGACTGTTCCTTCAAATGGGGTGAGTGGAGACTCTACCAAGCTGTCTACATTTTCCAGAACCACGTCACTCCTTCTGGTGACCCCTACTGAGCAAGCTGTCCCATCACAGTGCAGCCAAGACACCCAAACCAACAGAAGCACTCATTCATCCATGGAGCCCACACCAAACCAGAGGGGAACCCTAGAAACTCTTACAGAAAGGAAAAATGATACAGCAAAGTTGAAGTCTGACCACAGAGGGGAGTCTCCTTCTGCAGCTGTGTCTGCTGGAACCCCTGCAGTCCCTGCAGCTCAGACAGCCCAGGCCAGGAGAGCACTTTTCAGCAATCTTTCATCACACACACCAGTAAGAAGAACAAAAAGTGAGGGCCACGTTCAGGTAGCTGTAGCCTCAGCTGGACAGGCCCAGTCAGCAGTACCAGAGGTCTGTACAGATGCCACAATGAATGACCGCCTTTGGAGCAAGCTGGAGCCATCCAGCCACCAGGACAGCATGTCCTCTTCCTCTAGCATTTCTTCCAGTGATACCGTCATTGACCTGTCCCTGCCTAACCTGGCCAGGAAGAGCCTCACCAGCCTGCCCACAGCCAGCAACACCTGCGATCCTCACTGGGTCAACTGCCGTCACTCAGCTTTAGTCTCTTACGATGCCCTGCGAGTAAGCAAGAGCAAGTCAAATCCCAATCTTCAGCAGAGTGAGTGTCCCAAAGATCAGCTTAAGCCCCGCCCTCTGCAACCCCCCCAGGAATCATCAGTGGACTCTCCCAGCAGACTGACTCAAAGGAGGCACACCTGGAGCCGGCTCTATATGGAAGGGCTCAAGCAGTCATCAGCCAGCAGGTCCTCCTCTGCATCTACCATTCCAACTGCTACAACCCCAATGGCTACAGCCTCCATGTCCAAAAGCCTTGGGGATCTGACCTCTGAGGATATTTCCTGTAACTTTGACAGCAAGTACCGCAGCATCAGCCGCAGCTTCATCATTAGGCCAACCAGGGACCAGCTGCGCAGGGGCAGCCTACAGAAATCCCGGCCGCCCAGCGATCTGACAGAGCAACTACGGAAACTGACTGATGTGGAGCCCCTGACTGCTAGTGACTTCGCCCCTGAAAACAAGTCTCAAGAGGAATCCGTGGATGAGACCCTGGTGAGGAGGACTTCCTCGAGGAGCCAAAGCAGGGTGCGGTACATTGCAAACAGGGCCAAGAAGGCCCAAGAAAGGCAAAGGCTCCAGGGCCTGGTCCAGAGCAGAAGTGCAAGCTTTAGCTTTACTGGTAGCTTTGGCAGTGGAAGTAATGCTAGCCCCATTGAGGAGCGGGGGAACCCCGAAGGGGCATGTTGTGTGGCCCGGAGTCCCTGCACCAGCCTGGACCTGCTGAGTCAGCTTACCCCTCTAGGATCCCCCTCCTCTAGACAGTCCCAGTTATCCCCAGACCCTGATAACAGTGAAATCTTTTTTATGCTCAAACTTTAAGAACTGGGCTGACTTTGAACTGAGTGTGAGAGACAACACTAGAAACTTGTTTGGAATACAGTCCAGTTTTTCTCAAGTAGAAATCTTTTTTAAAAAAAAGATACATATCTTGCAGAATATCTCGCAGAAAAAACAGTTCACAATTTACATTATTTCAACAATCTCACAGAAAACTGTGTTCCTCTGAATTAGTAACCTATGAACAATCACTTCTGCATCTTGATCTTGTGTAAGATCCATTATTTTAACCCTTGCATTCAGAAAACATTGTCCTGAAGCTATGGTAAAGCTAAAAGCAATGACTACAGCTCTGTTATCTGTTTGCACCAAATGTTAGATAAATGCCAGAATGTATTTAGTGAAAAATACCAGGTTTTTTATATGACTCTTTATGTTGACTGTGATCTACTCTCATGTTTGAGTATTTTTTGGAACTACATGAGCATACAGTAGCAATAGATCACAACCAGAGGACAGGATTTTAAATGATCCATTCTTTTCATTTACTTGAACTGTAATGATATACTTTAAGTAAGTTGAAAATTAGATAGTCACTTAATGTCAAGGCGTTATTATCATCAGTAGCCCATACATCCACTAGCAATATTTTGAAAATGATGGCATGGTATCATATTAAACATAATGTACAGTTTGATGCTAAAAGCTGTGGCTTGTCTCATGTCTTCACTGAAAAAATAGAAAGGAATTATTCATACAATGCAGGATTAAAGGTCTTAATTTTTAAGTTTTCTTTGTGTATGCTTACTTTGTAATTTGACCTAGCTGCCAATATTTTGCTAACCTTCCTGATCTGTGGCATGTCACAGCACTGAGATCCTGTACTTGAAAACATTAGTAGACTACTCCACAACAAGTTTAGCCCATTTTATTTGACTGCATGTATTTTGTGCACTGTAATGTTTATCCCAATGCTGTGCTTTATTTCACAAAGATTTTTTATATGAAGATTTGTTATATCCCAAACTTCTTTTTTTTGGATTGTTTGGTGGTGCTCACAAGAGCACCATATCTGAATCCTTGTGTTCTCATTGGTCCATGGTACTAAAACAAGATGGAAATGGTCTGTATCAAAGCACGTTTATTTGTCGAACTGCTGTATTGTTTGCACTGCCATGCCAGTTCTTTGTGCAGAATTTTAGGGACAATATTTAATTCAAACAATGTGTAATTATGACCTGAATAAATCTCAAATGAATATTAATGCAAGGTTTCACAGCTCATTTACTTCATGTACACTTGATCAATCAACAGCTGTCTTAGTTCAGAGACAAAGATGAGTTGTTAACAAACCAGTTAAAATGAGCCTGATACAAGATGACATGTAAAAGCCTTTGGCCTTTGTTTTGGCAGGGTCTGCTTGCTGCTCTAATTATGGAGGGAGAATGTTCCAGAACAAAGATTTAAGGCTGCAGAAGAGACAACAATCTCAACCAGTCATTAAAGGAGAGAAACCTAACATGTGATCAGATTTTTTTAGGCTACAAAACTATTTACTTTGACTTTCTTAGACCCTAGAGTGTGCTATATGGAATAAAACCTTGTCATACTTTAGCAGGTTTTGTAAATTCTTCTAAAATATTCTGAAGTATTTGGAAAAGAGTTCTTGGCACAATTGAAATCTCTTTGAAACAGCACAAACACTCTCTCACAACACACACTAGGACACAAACTATCCATTGAAACCTAATATAATTACAATGATAGAAATGGATTTATGCATACCTTTGAGGGAGCTAATAAAAATGTCTCAGAATCTGTTCTCTGACAACCCCCATAGAGTACTGATCAATTCTGCAATAAATATCTAGCACACAATCCGCATTGTACCAGATGTGGACAACAACAATTGGATCAAATTTACTTTCAACATTAAAAATCCTTTAACCCTAACTGTAAATCTCTAATTCAATTCAATTCAATTTTATTTATATAGCGCCAAATCACAACAAAAGTTATCACAGGGCACTTTACACATCGAGCAGGTCGAGACCGTACTCATTTATTTACAGAGACCCAACAATTCCCCCCTTGAGCAAGCACTTGGCGAATCCTAAGTCTTCAAATCTAAGAAACGTTGCAGCCACTCCATGCTTTCTCAGGACATGGATTTGTCAAACACTTGTCCATTGTCAAGTCTGTGGTTTCAAAACTGACAGCCACCTCTGGTGAGCTGTCAGACACTGCCAGGCCTCTTCTTCAGTTCTGTAAGACTTTCTGAAGCACGACATGCTCATTTTAGCACCACAGACTCTGCTCCAGCCAGCATACAAACAAAAAAGACAGCTTCATTAGGATTCCAAGAAAACCACCGAGTCCCTCTTAAAGCTGTATTTATCCAGACAATTTGGCATGACTTGGCCTCTCAACTGAAACCTCCAAGTCCTGTTTAGCACTTCAGGCCTGAGAGAATGTTTTTGTCTCAAAGAATGAATGCAGCGCCTCCTTTTTGATGATGAGTTCACTGCCTGTTTTCAAAGGTTTTGTGGAAATAAATCAATTCAGTTTGTAGGCTTATGCTAAAACATTTAGGAATTTTTCTAAGACAAAGAAACAATACAGCTTTTTGTGGATATTATTACCAAGATATTATTTGTAGCAGATTATGTAATCTTTGAGTTTGGGAGGTTGGTCTTAACTGATGCCAGAGAATGGTGCAAATTGCTTAGATTGTAACTGTAACTGTAAGATGGCTACAACAGCTTGATATTTGATCAGATGTTCCCACTGTTACTGTATTGGACTTATGTTGAAGAGTCCCTCAGGGTTAGTCATGGAGGAGAGAAAGTCTGCTCCAGAACAAAATCTTTTCCTCTGACTTTCCTCTGTGGGATTTCAGATCCATCCATCTCTAAGGTTATTGACCCGAAAACCATTCACCCCTGTCCACTTTATTCTGCCAAAACTTCAGCCTCAACAGTCACATGTTTTATCTCTCTGAGGCCCTATCTCCTCCCTCTGTGTCCCCCCCATATAAACCCCCACTATGCTCTGCTGCACACAATCCTTCCCACTGCCCACTTGCAAGATTTGTTGTGAATTTCTTACACATTTTCCTGGAGTCGTCCCTCGCACATAGGTCAAGGTTTTTATCCACACTGCACCTGAGGTAAGGACATTTTTATTGTAGGTTTTCACATTTTTACCATAAAAGATATGTAGAAGTATTTTCCTATGATGTTTATCATAATTAAGCTTATTTTCTCATACATAATGGTGATATGTATTGTAAATGCTATATGCTCTTGGTTAGTCTGAATTTCACAGATAAACCCAGAGAAAAGTATTAATCAGTGTTATTTTCAGGCTTGTGGCAACATGAAAGGCTGCATAACTTTAGTCTTCTGTGTGGCAGCCCTCAGTGCATGGGTATTCACTGCAGGTAAGACACAACACCAACAGGCACTGTAACATCAAACATAGTTCTATTTGGATCAACACAACACATTTAGGATTGTCAGGATTCATGTTTATATTGAGAAGTACTTGGAGAATATAGTTTTTTTTGTGATGGATGGAGCAAAATTCAACCAGTTGCACATACAGCTCTTCATGTTACCACTAGACCTCTCATCCCTGATGTTTCTTCTTTCAGGGCAAACACCACATATGTTACAGCAATCTATAATGATGTCCTTGCTAAAGAGATATCAAAAGATGTTATTACAAAATATGTTAAACTATCTGGCTTGTAGCCATCAAAAAGGCATATCAAACTAAATGTTTTACCAAATTTGAAACATGCAAGCTGTGATTTGCAATATGAGTTCATTTCCTCTTCCAGTAATTTTGACACGCGTTACTGATCAAAACAGGCGAGATTTGTGCAACCCATGCATGAGCATGAAAGTCCTGTACAATTTAGAAATGTATCTGCTGTTTCTGAGTGTTAATCATGTGTGAAATGTGACACTTCCACAGTTACAATCTCCATGTAAGCAGTGCTTGTACAGTGCTTTTGTGAAATGTGCCCCAGCTCTTCACTTTGTCCTCTCCTGTAGCTCACTTTCAAGTGCTTACTTTCCTCAACAGCAGTGGACATTCAGAAACAAACACAAGCCGCTGCTCAAAGTGACTTCTGTTTATTTCCCACCATTTGTTATGGTTTAAAGGATCAGTAATCAGAATGGTATTGAACTACTTGTGAAGCCAAATATGCAATCATAATAGTCACAACTGAGCTGAAAGTGATTTTTAGTTCTGTAGTTTTTCTTGTAAGCAGAACTGCTGTGGTCATTAAATTATATTTCCTTTTGTTTCTTTGATATGACAATTGTGTCAACGCACTGACATACACTGAAAATGTAGTGAATTTTGTCTGCATGCTGTCATTTCTAAACACTCAAAACAGTACTGTTATCAGCTTTCTTTGCTAGCTCTGTTGTTGTGGCTGGTAAAGCAGTTAGTTCAGGAGTTGGGACTATTTATTTAAGCCCAGCTATCCTCCTATGTTAATATTGGACGATTTCAACCCTCAGGGTTTGTGTCCAGTGCCAACATTTAGTGGCAATGCAGCAGTCAGGGTGTGCAGGTTGGCTTTGTGGATGGGTGTGTAGTGCATCCACCTTTCATGCAGACTGGAGTTAGTGTCCCGTCACAAACCTGCAATTAGTGTTTGCTTTAAAAAAAACAAAACAACCACAATCTTTCTCTAGCCAAGTTTTGGCAGGAGACACCTGAGAGGAAGGGAACTCTCATGCCAGCTTTACCAAACTTGAAGTAAAAAGCTGGTTAGCTATAGAGTCACATTTTGGCACTTGGGTGTCAGCTATGAAGCACAATGGCTTGTGACTGGCTGACTTGTTCTAGTAGTCATAGTAAATGTCTCTTTAGCCCAAAGCTTCCTTAGTGAGGTTTTACAGTACAAAGTTGTCACTCTGGAAATTAATTTGACCTTTTAAAAAAGTCAAAAATAAACACTGTTCACACACCTTTATCCTTGTTTCTAAATTCTGTTTCCGGCCTTGAGAAAGACCAACTGTCGTTAATACATTGGTTATACAGTAAAGTCTTTGAAACTCAGTGTGCGGTTTATTTAATATAGCACCTTTCACAGAGCAAGGTTACAAAGTGCTTCACAAGAGTAAAACTGTTAAAGAAATAAGACCATAAAAATAGTATAATAATATATGTCATTGCTATGACCAACACCCAGTCTTTGGTGTGCATTTATCAGGTAATTCTTGCTGATTCTACAAATTCTTTTTCTGTCAAACAATTTTGCCAACTAGTCAACTTACATTCTGAAAAACTGTGGTGCCTAATGGCTCCACCTTTAAGGTTTCACTCAACCAATGAGATTATTTCCTCCGCCAGAGCAGCCCTGCTTCTGCAAGCTGTCTGCATAGCTAAAGCCCCAGCTTTCTGCCAACAGGCTCTGGCAGACCTACGAGAAGAGGTCACGCTCCCAAATCATTCCTCACATTTGACTCTTTCCCCGCTGGCACTGCTGGACTGCTGGAGTCTTATCAAAGCACAGAGGGGGCACCATAAACTGTGGCAGCATCCCATTTCTCACCAGTGGAGGGGCTAACGCCTTGCTGTGGTCTAGAAAGCACTGTGATAAATCAATTAACTGTGTGGGAAGAAGACTCTGCAGGCAGGCAGTGAACTGACAGGCATCTCCGCAGATTGTAGGTCCTGCCATGCTCTCTAGAGGAGGCTGACAGAGTGTCATAGGCTTTATATGACCCAACTGGGCTGGCTTTTGCTATTGCATGCAATTATGAAGAACTTGAACCCCTGGCACCTCCGCTCAACCCCCCTTCCTTTCTCTGACTGACCCTGGCAGGGCATGTTAGGTCCTGCTGGACACACTGGGAATGCCTTTGGTCACAGTTACGGCAAAAGGAAAACAACTCTGTGTCAGGGGAAGGGGTGCGGTGGTGGGGGTTTTCATCCCCTGCTCTGATTACATGGTGAAAGGGGGGTTGAAGAACTGCTCCAGAGCACATCCTTAAGGACGGATCCCCGCTTTGATCCCCCACAGGGCCCCAGATACCCCCCTCATTGTACCTTGCAACTGTTCCCTCAGTGTGAAGCCCTTTTCTGCAGGTCCCTTGAAAACCAACTGACAACAAGACTTCCATTGTCCCTCAGTGGTTGTTTGGCTTATTTACTGCTGTGGCGGAGAGAAAAACACATGCAGGGGACTCAAAGAAACAATATGCTTCATTAGGCTTTCAGAAGTTGCTCCACACATAAGCTAAGCATGAAACCCGACCACTAATCAGCCAAAGAACTAAATCCTCTCATCTTTGTGCTGATACCCATGCTTGATTACTTTGACTTGCTTCATTACAGGAATCCAAAATTTATTGACGTTTGATTTTCCACTCTAGATGCCAAGGAGTTATCCATCACTACTATAAAGGTATTCCTTTTCTCCCTCTCTCTAGACTAGAATGCCAAGGTGGCAATGACCTTCTTTTGCAGCTATGAAACAGTCTTCTTGACACTTTCTTAAAGGATAATTACAGTTCATTACAAGTTGGGTCTTATTTTTGCGTTGACCATTATTCCTATCAGTAATGATCACATTGTACTATAATGCACTGGTGATTTTGCTGAGATCTGGTACCACACTGAAATAAAAAAGAAGTCTGACAGCAGGAAACACAAGCAGTCAGACAATCAGACAGGTTGTAAACAAACCTCCATGTTATTCAAACCTATGTGGAGGAGAAAAAAAGTGTGAACAGTAAATGCTACCACACGTATCCAACATTCCATCAGTAGCTCAGGATGTGAACTAATAAGTAAGAAAGTTCAGTTCGACTGCCACTTTTTCTGTTGTGATCTCCAAATTAACAACATAGTAACCACCTCAAGTGTGGATATAATTTTTAGTCCTTGAGGTACACACAAGTAAGCCTGAGCACACAAGCAGGTATGTCAGCAAGGCCACTCACATCACAGCTGCATATCTAGGCATATCAGCATTTCCAGGTGCAGAAAATAAATAATCATACAAACACCCCAGGTTATTGTATTTCAGGGCAAATTGTCTTGCTTTCACATCCAGACTGCAGAACGCCCAAAACTAAGTTTGCAATATATATGAATCTGTGCCAAAAATGCATCTTTGCATAAGGGCAAATAGGCTTCAGGTATAGCATTTTTTCCATTAACCATACCGAACAAATCTTAAAGCATACTTAACAAAACATAAATCAAGCCAAACCAAACTTAAAGTATACCAAATCAAACCTAAAGCATACCATACCATACCATACCAAACTGCACATAGCTAATATGCCAAATATAAAATACCGCTCTATTTTACTGTTATGGGAAAAAACTGACACAATGATGTCAAAATGATGTCACATTTACAGGTTTTAGGAATTATTGATTGTGTATTATACAAATATGTCATTCACATAGCAATACTAAAGCATTCGTGTTGGTAAAAAGCATGTCTCAGGCCTTTCAGGCCACCTTCAACTTTGACCTAGTGTATTTATTGTATTTGTGCATACAGTTTTTTCTGTACAATGAGGGATTACTAGCAAGATTTCAGGTCCAATCACTTTCAGCTTGACATCTCAATAGAGTGGTTAAAATAATGCAGATAATCTGTTAGTTGTTTACAACCTGCCAAAACTAAGAAATAAGTTTTAAAAAAATTGAATTATTCTGAATTATCAGTTATTTAATGCAACTGCACACTGTACCTCCTCTATCTAAGTTTAAAATGTGTGTAAATCTAAAGTGAAACATGAAAATCACTTAAATTTAGCTGTACATTTTTCACCAGCATTAATTTCTTTACACTCACACACAATTTTTTCTTTTTAAATGCATATCCTCCTCATATTCAGTGCATTGTATTACATTTGTTCCCCCACAATCCCTATTTAAATGAGGCTGTTTGTTCTGTTTCCTCAGCAAGAACCATACACCATGACCAAAGGCTCTGGAGGAGAGCTGGAGGGCTACTGCATCGACCTGATATCTGAGCTCTCCAAGAAGCTGGGCTTCAGGTACAAACTGCACCTGGTGAAGGACAACCGCTACGGAGCCATGGACTCCAGTGGCAACTGGAACGGCATGATTGGTGAGGTCATCAGAGGGGTAAGTCACTGATGGAGGAGGGTCAGACCATACATGCAAAATAGGATACAGTGACTAACAGTGACAGAGTATGTAGTGTGATATATTGTATGTAATATGACTTATAATGTGCAGGTTTCTCGACCATGAGCCTGTTTTTTAAGCTCCAAAATTCCTAACACTGCATGAGTTATTTAGGAATTTCTTAGAATTTATATGTGTGTCAATTTCATCCACCAGGAGGCTGACCTGGCTGTGGCCTCGCTGACCCTCACTGCAGTCAGAGAGCAGTTTGTGGACATGACTACCCCCTTCATGCAAACAGGCATTGGCTTTATCCTGCACAAAGACGTGGCCTCTGAAGAAAGTACCTTCAGCCTCTTGTCACCCTTCTCCACCGACATGTGGGTGGGTCTTCTCATCGCATTCCTGCTGACTGGTCTCTGCATATTCCTGGTGGGCAGGTAAGTACAGTACAGTACAGTACATGACAGTGACCTCAGAGTTCCACTTTGAATATGTGAAATGCATGTTTTTATCCATTCATCGTAAAATATGACATGCCTCAAAACTCATGTGGTACAGTGTGACACAGACTGATACCAAGATTTTATTAGAAATGGTACGGAAACAGCACTGAGCAGGACCGCAAGGCCCTGCAAAGAGTGGATTGTTCAGCTGAACATACAGTAGGCGGTGCTCTATCCTGCCTAAAGGATATTTACACCAGGAGCTGCAAGAATAAGACTAGGAGAATCATTAAGGATCCAAACCACCTGGATAATGGCCTTTTCTCCCTGCTGCGGTCGGAGGGAGAAGGTACTGGATACACCAGGCCAACACTGAGAGGCACCCTCAGGCCACTAGGATCCTAAATGAGGTCACTGCATAAGAATGCTCCCCCCGCCCCCCACCCTACCCTCCAAACATACACATATATTTATTATGATTCCTGTTCTATTTAGACTCTTCTTAATGCACATACTGAAGTAACTGGCGGGATTACATTTCACTGTGATTGCACCTTATATGATTACATGATGACAAATAAACTGTACTGATGGATTGATTGACTCATCCCTCCCAGTGTGACATGCAATGAACCTGAAAGATCACTGTTATTGCACAATATACAGGGGCCTACAATCAGTGGTTATGATTCAGACTCACTTGAAGTCTTGCACACTATCTGTGTTCAAATTATAAATTAGAGGATTGCATACCCTTCGCAGATGCTCCTAAGTTACTGCGCTGACATCTTGCCAGTAACCACACAGACACCAGTTATATTTAAGCAACCGATGGAATATAGGCCTTTTTTATAGGTAGGAATCTTGTCTAGTGCAGCTTTAGCAGTGCTCTTGTTTTTCTGCCTTCCCAGGATCAGTCCCACTGAATGGGCAGAGCCGGACACAGAGGAGCACGGCTTCACATTGCTGCACAGCTTTTGGTACATCACTGGAGCTCTCACCCTGCAAGGTAACCCAGCAGCCAGCTAAACTGTATCTATCCACCCAGCACTACCATGCAGTGTCTTAGGCTACAGTGCAGGTTGGTCTGAGTACGGGTTTTGATGTTAGACTTCAGGAAGCTGCACACATCAAGAAATAGTTCCAGCATGTAACTCCAGATGACGGCACAGGTACCATGTAAGGCCTGGTGTCTCCCTTTGCTACTGTTTGCACCCTCTGGTTAGATGCTTAACTATATTCCTTGTACTGGTACTGACATAAAGTTGAATCTAGTCTAATCCTAAACCACAAACTGTGGTTTTACATTTCAGGATTAACAAAAGAGGTACAACATATATATCAGTGAGCTTTAGAGGTGTTGGTAGGTATATTTTTGAATTTTGGATAAAACCAGACAAGCTGATTCCTCTGGCTTCCAGTCTTTATATTAAAATAGGCTAACCATGTTCTGACTCCAGCTCTGTACTTAAGAGTACTCCACTCATGTAGCATTGGACTCCTGTAATATTGTCACGATGGACAGTAAAAAAAAAAAAGAATCAAAATCGATGCAGCAGAAACAGAAATATCGTTTTTTTTATTCCACACACTCTTCTTCCTTGTCAAAACCTGGTGCCTATGTTACCCACAATGCAATGCACCAACAGTTCAGTCAAACATTCAGGTGTGTTGTGCTAGTAGTGGCTAATGTATCCAAAATGTTGAACTAATCTTTTAATTCTATACATTGAGGGTTCAAAATTGAACCCTAACTTTATTGGTTTGAATTGAGCCTGAGTTTAAATCAAAAACTATCATTTCACCTTTAAAAGGAGAGTGTTTACAGTCTCACTGCTGCCCTGGTCATGGGACACTTTGTTCTGAAAAGCACAGCCACTTGTCTGCTGTGTGTGTCCTCCCAGGTGCTGGTCCTCACCCTAAAGCCTTGTCTGGACGTGTAGTCAGTGCTATCTGGTGGCTTTTTGCTGTACTGCTGCTGGCCTGCTACTTTGCCAACTTCAACTCCGTGCTGCACTCCAATAACAAACACGTCTCCATCAAGAGCTTTGAAGACCTCGCGAACCAGGATGTGATAGATTACGGCACAGTGGAAGCTGGTTCCACCATGCTTTTCTTTAAGGTACAGTCAGTAGTTGCTAACTAGGGTTTTTGGGCACAGCTGGTTCATGATGCACGAGACAGGTTGATAAAACTGAATGTGCTCCTGATATCTTGTACACTCAGAATACAGTGTTGAGGACATGAGAAGATTAAAATGTTATGATTTTCATTCTTTTCTTTCATTTCATTTCTCTCTCCCAGAATTCCAACAACCCTGTCTACCGGCGCATCTACCAGCACATGGAGCGTAAGAAGAGCTACGTGTCCAACATGGAGGAAGGTGTTCGCCGTGCCCAGGAGGGAAACTTTGCCTTCATCGGGGAAGCAGTGTCCTTGGACTTGGCAGGGGCTCGCTACTGTAAACTGACCCGCTCCCAGGAAGTCATCGCTATGAGAGCCTACACTATCGCAGCACCTCTGGGTGAGTCAGTGTGTCGGGATGTTTTTTTTTCTTCTTGAAAGGCACGTTTTTCATTGCACTTACCACAGATCACTCCTCAGTGAAACATTGAGGCCTGTATTGTGACAAATTGTCCTCTGTTACTTCAGGCCACTAATTGTGTATTTGTTTATATAATTATATTTTATTTCAAATAAATTTTGTTGAGACAATTCCTAGTTAATCAAAGGTGACTATATGTTGTCTACATGTTCTTGTGTCCTTGGGTCAGAACTCTTTGACATCTACTACATGGAGGCACCAAAGACATTTTCAAATTCATACACAGTGTCTTCAGTGCTGCACTAATCAATATTTTTTATCAAATGATATATACATCATGTGTAATGTGAAAGGTGTTGCTTGTAGCAGAAAACACAGAGAATTTGCTAATTCTGCAGTTCCCCTCAGTTTTATAGAGCTTTTTATCCACTCTTAGCTTGGTTTTGTAACTTAACTGTTTTGGTTCAGTCTCACAGCTCTCATTAACCTGGTTTCCAGCAGCAGCAGGCAGCTGTTTTTAGTGAAAAAACTCTAAAAACTTACTGCACACTACCTGCTCAGCACCAAACATCAGACACACAAAGTTAGAGACTAGCTGATGAACACAGTGGAGCATTTAGCACCTAAAGAGCCAGATATTTCCCTCAGGAGCTGATAGAGCTCAAACTAGAGCTACAAGGAAAGTGAATATTGGACATTTATCAGGTGGACACAAAAACAATTCCAAATAAATGCCAATGTTGCTCTGTGTCTGCTGGATGGGTAAATATACCCTCTTAAGACCTGGCGTACACATGCGTGGACATCACATTTTGGGTTATTTTACCATAGTAGTTAATTCTGCTTATCTGGGGCCGTATGCCCACGTATGTGGACCCTTACACTACCACCTAGTGGTGTTAGAACAGTACAACACACAACCTGGAAAATTAAAGATGGCGGCGACCGCAAGGGAAAGTTTTGCCGGCGACTCCAGACCAAAACATCGACAAGGTAAGAAATCCAATCATATTTCTTGTTTAGATATCTATAGAAGCATTGTACGTTTGCCATGACATGCAAATTTTAGACATTTTTTTGGACAAAAATTAGTAAAAGTAACGATCTAGTATGCCGCTAATCACGATGTACACGTATGTGTACAGAGGTACTTAGTGCTGTTAAAAATGTTAATATGTTAGCAAAACATGCCTCGGAACAGCAGTCAGGTGCAGTCATTTCATTGGTCCCAATGAAATAAATAAACAAATAAAAAACATATAGACACAGCACCATTCAATGTTTGTAGCAAAATGCTAATTTACAACACTTGTTGACAGATTCAGGGACAGGTACAGATTCAGACTATGACGCCAGATCCCACACTCCCAGACATCGCCATCAAACACAACAGATTGAAGCAGATACCTCAAATGATGGCCCAGAAGACCCGACACCAGGACCAAGCCCTCAGGGACAGTCCAATTTCATATAAATGCCAACTCAGATTCAACTATGTTATACAACAGCACACCTCAGTGAATTACTTGCATGGGTAAATGTGTAACTTTCTTTGCAATAATTACTATTTTTATTCTGATTCTGATTGTGCAGGACATGGAATGCGCTGGAGGGCTATTCCATTGATGCCAAACCTTGCCGAGTTTGAGAATGAGGACGACACTGAGCATGACAGACATGGCTGGACCCCACTAAACTATTTTGAACAGTACATAGATAAAGATTTGATAAAAATAATTTCAGATTGCTCTAATTCTATGCCACTAGCCAGGAGTGGGGACTTACTCAACACATCAGTAGATGAGGTCTACCATTTTTTTTTGGTCCCTGTATTTTGATGTCCTGCGTCCGATACCTGAAAATCAGGATGTACTGGTCCAAAGCCTTGAGATTTACTGCCATCACTGACAGATTCACACGCGACAGATTCTCCAGACTGAGGCGATCATTAAAAGTGTTAATTGATGATGATGTGTCAGAAGACCTGAGAAAGAGTGACAAATTCTGGAAGGTGAGGCCTTTTCTGGATCAGATTCTGCAAGGCTGCAGGTCTCAGACTCGACCTGAATGCGTATCCATCGATGAGCAGATGATACTTTTCACAGGAGCCTGTCCGAGTAGATAATATCTGCC
The DNA here is from genome assembly GCA_038419695.1 of Scomberomorus guttatus. NCBI lineage: Eukaryota > Metazoa > Chordata > Actinopteri > Scombriformes > Scombridae > Scomberomorus > Scomberomorus guttatus. The sequence goes on from CM076449.1 coordinate 2,011,578, forward strand.
AGTGAAGCCAAACCCAGTTGGCATAAAGAACTTTGTTTGTTCTACAGCAGATGGCATTGTGCTGGATTTTGATCTGTATCAAGGTACAGGTGCACTGCTTGAGCAGGTTGAAGAACCAGAGGGTCTGGGTTTGGGAGGCTTAGTCATGGCTCGTCTGTGTCGAACTCTGCATCGTGAAACTGTTTACAGCATTTCTAATGAGCCATACTTTAGGTGAATGTCCAAAAGGGGCAAAATTGATATTTCATATTGTTTTTTGCACCATGATTTTCAAAACATGTTCAAAATATGTTTTGTATGTGTTACATGCAAAAGCAGTCAGGAAAAAAACTGCTATGTTCAGGGTGGAAATAAAGATTTTTGCACTCTATTACACACAGGTGACTTTATAGTTTTTTCTGGAAATTAAGACCGATTGTCCACATATATGGACATCATTTTTCTCTAAAACTACACCATGTAAAAAGATGAATGCTTATGAAGCAAGGAGAAATAAAAAATGCATATCAAACAAGAGCTTGGGTCTTAAGAGGTTATCTGTTTGCAAACACATTATCCATATCAACTTTATAGGGTAATAATATGACAAGGATGTATTTTCAGCTTGTTCTGCTATCCCAAAGTGTCCAAACAATGATTTATGAACGTTAGTTGGAGTTTTAAGTCATAGTTTTTTTGGTTGTTGTTATTGTTGTTATGCTGTGTCTTGTTGCAAGGGCCTTTTCCTTCAAAATCTGCGTTTCCAAAAGTATGTGGACACCCGTGTCCACAGATTTTCCCAATTTGCTGTGGAAGAACTTGACTGGGGTGCAATGAGTACCTGCACACTGAATCAGAGCTTCCTTTAGGACTGCGCATAGCCCCCACTTCATCCCCATCCAGCACCTTTGGGATGAACTGTTGGAGCTCACTAATGCTCTTGTGACTGAATGGGAGCAAATCCCTGTAGCCAAATTCTAAAGGTCTCCTCCTTGCTCCTCCAGGTTCCCCGTGGGTTAAAAACCTAACCATCGCCATCCTCCAGCTCAGTGAATCTGGTGAGCTGACATACCTGCGGGACAAGTGGTGGGCCAGCAGCTGTATGGGAGATGATGGGGCTCACACCTCCGAGGCCCTGCAGCCCAACGACCTGCGGGGCCTCTTCCTCCTCCTTGGCCTGGGACTGGGCATTGGGCTGCTGCTGGCCCTGCTGGAGCTCTTATCCAAGGCCCGCAACCAAGCTAAGGACGGCAAGGTAGGAATGGAACGGTATCGCACAGTATGATCACATCCAAGACTGTTTGGTCACATTATGACATTTTTTCTTTTCTGTCACAGAAATCATGCTGCTCTGTGTTGACATCAGAGCTGAATCGGCGGTTTGGCAGCGGAGGGGAGAGCGCAGAGCAGGACACTACAGACAAAAGCAAAGCCTAAAGGAACACATGTTTTTTTAACAAAATAGTGTTGAAGATGAGGATAAGCTGAGTGTTTTCTTCCTGTTCCATCAAACAAACTAACTTTCTGTGTTTCCATAGTAACAGTCGTGTTATGTGGTTGTTCGTGTTGTGTGTTTCGTATCCTTCCAGAAAAGTTTGGTGACCACATGAATCATCATCATCAACCAGCAGCTACAGTGTATTAAGCAACAAACTAAGGGACTCACAACTTCAGACTGTCTGCAAATATACTAATGCTCAGATTTGTTTACAAAGTTTATCAAATGTCCAAATCCCGCCCCCCTACTAATTTAACTGTATCTCTTCTTAAATCATAATAGTGTAATAACATTTTTCATTGCTTGTATCCTCCAAATAAATCCTCCGATATCCGACATACTCTCTTGTCTCAAAGTACATACAATATAAGACAACTTTACTTTCTACCATTCCAGGAAATTGGTCTTTGACTACATCTTTAGTAAAACCTTTTTAATACATGGAACATTAGAGACAACAACAATATATAAAACAAAAACACCAGCAATTCTAACAAGCACACTACAGGATGTTCTTTTGAAAATTAGTTTAAAAAAACAACTTTAGATGTTGTGTTTAAAGGTACACTAATACATATTTTTATTTAAACAATGGATCAAATGATGTGTAATGTGAAAGAGGTTGCTCATAGTGACAAACCAATACCAACTCTGCAGTTCCTCTCAGCTCTAATGAGCCTTTTAACCTTTTTTACCTCATTGTTTGGTTTTGTGGAATACAAAATGTGCTTAATTAACCTTGTTTCTAGCAGCAACAGGCAGCTGTTTTCAGTAAAAAAGCTCAGATAAAGCCATTGTAAACTACCTAACCAACACCAAACAGTAGACAGACAAAGTTAGTGACTAGCTGGTGAACATAGTGGAGCATTTAGCAGCTAAAGAGCCAAATATTTGCCTCTGGGGTTAATGGAGAGCACAACAGAAAGGAGAGTGAATATTGGACTTCCCAGTGGACATTCATCAGGTACAAACACGATTCCAAAGGACAATTGTTTGCTAACATGTTAGTCTGTTTCTAAGGTAATATGTCAATATCATATTCAGCTTCTTTTGCAGCCTCCAAGTGGCAAAAAAATCACAAACAAAACAATGAATGCAGCTTTAAATTAATTAAATTAAAATAAATACTGGATCATTTTCACTCAAAAAAGCCAAAGTAAATAAAAACATATGTTCAGTCTCACCAGCATGATTTTATTTTGGCTTGTCAGAAAAGTCTTTGAAGCAACATTTAGACTTTAGCAGAGCCAAGAATATTATCCATTTTGTTTACCTGCTTATTCCAATTCCATGTCATGGGCCCCGAACGAAACTCATGCAACTAAGAACATACAAACTGAACACATATGGAAGAAGAGATGAGCGTTTGACCCAGTATACTGTCAATAACATATTAATGCACTCTCTAGGCATATTATAACAGAGTGTTTGAAACAGATGGACAGCGGAGGAGAGGATTATGCTGCGGGAGTAATTGCAAAGGTTTATAAAACCATTTTTATGTCTGTGAAAACTTGCAATGGACTCCATTGTAGCCTACAGGAACTCTAGGAGACCACAGCCTCTATGCTCTGTAAACTTATAACTTTAATAGCCGACTTTGAGCCTACAGTGGGTGAGTGTTAGATACTCAAAAGACACATTTTGGGTGGAGTTGACTCCTCAACACCAGCATTATTGTTGTTATTGAACTTCTGAGCAACATTAACTGTTTCAAATACCTGAGCTTAATAAAAGTAGTCTTTCAGGTCACTTTAGACACTGTGAGTCTCTTGAGCATTAGCATGGACATGCATGTGAGGGTGGTATAATCAAAGATGTACTGAATGTATTCTTCACAATACAGGTACAAAAAAAATATTTTATTTAAAGCAGTATGAGTCTGTGTTGAACCTTGTGGGGTATTTTCTTCCTCAACACTGTCCAGGATAAAGATCTGTATGAAAAGACTGAATTCTGAAGCAAAAGCACGGCCAAGCAGTGATTCAATGTAAAGATGGGTCAGTATGTGGGGCAGAGTCAATAGTGAAAAGAACATAACCGCAACATGACGGCTTTATTTTTACCTATAAATGTACCTGTTTCCTGTATGAAAACACACTTGGTGTATATATCATGTATTCCAGGCTTACAGCTGGAACAGTAAATCATTTGTTGCTGCATAATGACAAAGATACAGTTCATGCATCGACTAGAGTGAATGAAGACATACAGTATGTACACCTCACCTTTCTATGTATAGTTTGTTATACCCCTGCTTTGGCACATGGAGGTGCTATTGGATTTGTATTTGTGTGAAGCTCAGTAGGTTTGACTCATAGTCACTTCACTGATTAGTAAGAGCTCCTGTAAACTCCACACAGTTCTCTCAGTATACATTAAAGGATGGGTTCAGAATTTTTCAAGTCAGGAGCCCAAATGAACAGTGAAACATGTTTTTCTTGCTGTAATCATTCCTCCTGTTCATACTGACCATTAGAAGATCCCTTCATAATGCACTTACAATGTAAGTGACGAAATCCACAGTCCTTCGGTGCAAAAATGTATTTGAAATTTTATCTGAAGCTAATATGAAGCTTCAGCGTCCAAATGAGTCAAATCAAGTAGATATCTTTCAACATTACAGTCTTTTTAGTGCCAAAGTCCCTCTTTTTGTTACTATGCTTCCACCACAGCTCAACAGATAAACACTGTCTGAGGAAACACAAAGAGGGAATTTGATGCTAAAAAGACTGTAAATGTGGCAGATATACCCTTCTATTTTCCAATTTGAAAATTAAAATAGCAATATAAACAATGTAAACTGATTTTCCATCCATGTAAGCAATGTTTAAGTCACAAGTAAAATGAAAATGCAATTTTCTAACAATTGAATGAAAGAAGCATTGACATTTAATTTTCAAAGACCTAACCTGCTGTACAGTGGACAATATTCAAATGTTAAAACAAACGAGTGCAGTGCCTGTTCAAAATGTGCCAATTGCTAATTACATATATGTATGTATGTATGTATGTATATATGTATATATATATATATATACACACACACACACACACATACACTGGGGGTACGTTTTGAACATATTTGAATATTGGGGGATGATGATGATATTGGTTTCTGTAGACTGTACATAAGGATACAAGTAGTGCAAAGGTGTGTAAGAGCGCAAAGAGTGCTGAAATAAATACTGAATAAATAATGTAATAAGGGGGGCCATAATTATAATATATGGGGGGAACACATCCCCCCAATATTCAAATTTGCTCAAAATGTCCCCCCAATATATTGATATCAAAATATAAATTAAAAAAATGCTATGCTACGACAGGCAACCATGCACCGCTATCCGAAATAATCATTAGCAAATATAATCATAATCATAACTAAACTTTACAAATTGCCATTATTATTACAACCAGTTCTAGTATTATGGTGTACTGCAGTTCTGCGTGGTTTGTCCAAGTGGTGTTGCCATACCCCAGCAGAAACTTACCAATAACCATTTACACTCGCGCATGTGCAACTCACATCCATGGTTGACTCAGATCGCGCAGCGACAAGAACTTTTAAATGTAATGAAGTCACTGAACGAGGAAGTGACGTCCTACCTGAAGACCCGCCTTGATGAGAGCACTGACAGATTGCATTTTAATTTTAATTTTGACACCAAAAGAGCCTGGTGACATGTAAATGTAAATGCAATAGACTTGGGGCGCTGTTTTGCTTATAGCGTTTGAATATTGTCCACTGTACAGCAGGTTAAATCTTTGAAAAGGAAATGTCAAATGCCATTTTCATTTTCAAATTGTTTGAAAATTGCATTTTCATTTTAATTGTGACTTAAATATTGCTTGCATGGATGGAAAATCAGGTTACATTGTTTATATTGCATTTTAATTTTCAAATTTGTATTTACATTTGAATATTGTCCACTGTACAGCAGGGTCTGACTTTGAAAATTAAATGTCATGACAGCTTTTCCATATTCATTTTAATATGGTCATAGAACACCCATACAAGTATGTGAAAATGAAAATACAAAACTGGATTATTGCATTTTCATTTTCATTTTTGCTCAAATAACACATACATATGTGGACAATTCTAATGCTATTGTGGAATTACATTGTCATTTTAATATAGTTCCTATAGGCTTCCATAGTTTTCAGACAGACATGAAAAATTGTGAAACCTATCATTCAAGTGCATTTACAGATGCAATACTGGCTTTAATATTAGATTAGTAAATAAGTTTAATATTTAGAATGACATGAGTAAAAAGCATTTTGGATAGTGTTCCCAGTATGAATCAATAACTGTTGGCACCAGTAGTATTGTGGTGAATAGTAAATTACAGTAGGTGAGGCAGGAAAACCAGCCCAAACCCTAATTTACGATGTGTCAGTTGGTTTGTGGTCATTTGATTAAAGGGGAACTCCAATCTCAACTGAATTTACGCATGAAGATTAGACATAACCTGTGAAAACAGTTGGATTGTGTCTTCTGTGGCTCTGGAGGAGCTTTGTCAAGTCTGAAAAAATATTCCTGATTATGTCATCATCTCAGCTTTGATTTGAGAGGTCAAGAAACTCTGCTGTGTTACAAGCTGGAGAAATGGGGGTTTGAAAGATGCTGAGTGAGTTGCATTGTGCGTGGTGTAGCATCCAATGTATTCTGAATTTGACCCATACTAGGGACTAAAAGTCAAGATATTGCTCTTTTGACCACTCTTTTTTCTGTTTTTCACACATGCCCTAACTTTATGGAAGTATAATATCACTTGTGTGAAAAAAGTACAGTTAATTTCAAGTTTATTTTTGTTGACCATCATTTCTAAAAGACCTTGGAACACTGTGACATCACTAAAAATTGGTCTGATGGGACACAAGCAGTCAGGCGATCAAACAGCTTGTAAACAAACCAACAGTATTACAAGTTAGCTACCATTTTTTTGTGATGGCCCTTCCCACTCTGCCTGTTTGTTTCCCTTGCTCTGCTACCTGTTTTGCAGATACTGGGCGTTAGCTGGCTGGTGGAGCTGAGAGGTCACCTGCTCATACCTGCCCATCTGGGTCAGGCTTCCAAGAAGGCAAAAAGGACTGCCCTTCTGGGAGTCTCTCTCTCTCTCAGCTAGGCCTACTGCAGGGCCCTCAGCCTTCTTCCTTTGTTTGGTTTGTTTGGTTTGTTGCACCAGCCAACACTTTTATCACCATATTTTCACTCATCCACACATTGCTAACATGACTGATGTCTCTCCTACTTACACACCCCACTAGTTAGTTTATTAATATGTTTATTTGTTTGAGTTAAATAAATTACTTTTGGATTGCTATGTCTGTGTGTGGCCTCCCTTCTTGTTGCCAGCCTTGAGCCAGGTGGTAACAATTTGGGCAAACTGAGATTAATGTCTGGAACTGGAAATGTAACCTGCTGAATTGTATAGTTGGACAAAAAGTGTATTTTACTGCAGACTTAAACTATGAAAAATTTGACTTTTAGTGTACAGAACTTAAATCATTACTTCTAATTTATTAGCATTCAGTTTCACTCAAACCAAGTAGTTCCTCCATTATCAATTACTTAAAGATCCCTTCCAGAAATGTATTAAGGCATATAAAAATACTGTGTATCTAATATGGTTTTTACACAAAAAATGTATAATTACTTAAAATTCCATCTACTCCTTCTCCCTCATCAAAAATGACAGAATCTATGAATATGCAAATATTTTTAATTTCAGAAGTTTAACAGCTGGACACAAAATGTTTCCAACTTCACTAAAAAGTCAATTCTCAGTGTACATATGTGCACTGGAGGCTTCACATCACACTTGTGTAAGTTGCATACTGGACTTTCGAAACTAGTTGTGATGTCACAAAGCATGCTTGTAGGCCCACCCCTTAAAATCAGATTTTCTACATTTATTCTACACAGTGAAGCTCAAACATTCAACAGAGGAACAAGAGGAAACATATTTTGAGTGGAGGGGGACTTTATTTTAGTTGGGTAAACAGTGTGAAGGAGTGCTTTTGTTAACAATGATGGATGAAACCTACGTTTTTTATGACAGGTAGTTTTCCTGTTATCTGGCCCTGCCAGTAGGAGTTTAAAATACAGGTACCAACTTCCACCAAAACATAGAATGTTGTTGTTGTCTCATTTTATCGTGCAAAATGAATATGCAAAAAATGTCTCGTTCTGAATAGTTGATCAACTTTGTATTCTGCACATATGTAAAAAGATGGGCAAAATGTGTTTAAAGAAGTAAATAGCTGCCACATTCTTAGAGCCTCCAGACATCAACAACATTCTGTTACAGTAACTAATCCAGTATGTTCATTGGTAAAAATGTCCTCTAGCTGTGTGAAATGACCTGCACTTGAACCTGCTAATCAGCCTCAGGACTCATTGATTTAGCCCCGGCAGGAGAAGCTGACAGGATGAGGCTGAGGAGGCAGGGGGTAGAGGGATAGAAAGCCCGGATGAAGCCATGAGAGAGACAGAGAGAGGTAGAAAAAGACGAGTATTGATTTGGTCACAGGCAGCTCCTGACAGCTGTGCTAAGCTAGCACGTACTCCCTCAGCCACAGTCTGCAGCTTGGCCGACAGGGAAGTGCCTAAACAGATTAAGCTGTAAATCTCACAGATTTCCTGCCGCCCCCCAAGTCCCTCCAAACCCCCACCATCCCATCCCACCACCAGAGACACTGCCCCTCTTCCAAAATGAACAGCTTGTTTATTAATATATTTGATTGGTGATATGAGAATGGTGATGAAGTTCACTGAGTTGATTTCTAAGTCTCAACCCTGATGTTGTAAAGGCATGAAAATGGTATTTTTTTTTAATTAAATCATGTAGTCAATATGGCTCTTGATTTATTTTCCATGCTCCAGACACTTGGCTGCCATGTAAATTATTACACATAAAGAAGTGTGAGCTGTTTGCTTCTGGATGTTGTCTCTTGTTAAATTAGTAAAGGAATCCCCAAAATTCCACAATGAATGTCAAATAGAGTGAAATTTGGTTCCAGGATATATGAGGCAAAGGCAGGTTGCCACTGGTTGCGAGAACTGTTGACTCTTGTTTCCTTGCTGAGGACCAGAGTGGCTCTGTCCGTAACAAATTTCATCGCTAGGGACCTCATTGAAGCCAAGACATGAAGAAAAGACAGTGGGTCTCATGCAAGAACATTTTCGTACTCTTCTCCTAAACATCTCATAGTTTTGTTTTTTTTTTTCTTTTTTGCTTGTACGAGTATCATGTCAACTCTTATTTTGGAATCCCATTTCAACTCCAAATTCATTCAGATTAAGGCATTATAATTTTTAAGTCAAACAAGTGTTTTTCCCCTTGTGACTGTTCATGACCCCTTGTAAATTTTGTTCGTACCTCAGAAAAAAATTCTATACAAGAAAATTGGTGAATGCCACATATTCTCTAAAATTGCTCATATTGAATGAATCTGTTCATACGAGTGTTTTTAGTATGAGGCCCATCATGCTAATATGGATTTGAATGCAACCTCATCATACAGTATATAATAACAATGAAATTGGATGAGGATGAGGCAAAGAATACCAAGACGCAAAGTGTAGTGGTGTTTTTTTCTGCTGAGTCTGTTATTTTCTATATCAAAACACCTTGAAGTGCATTATTAGGGGAACACCACTGTTGCTATGGTTACCTGCAGTGTAATATACTTTGTGCATTGATTCAGAACATTGGCTAAATTGTTGACCTAAATAATTCCTGTGGTGTGGTCATGATTTCAATGGACACCTGGCAGCCAATCATTGATGAGTGTTTTCTGTGGCCATGGTATATTTTGTTAACTGCACTTAATTAAAAGTTCAAGCTGAGAACTGGATGTTCGCCAATTCTTCAGCTACACACACAAGGTTACTACACTGGTGACAAGGATAAACTGGATTGAGGTTGAGTGTTTTCAGCAAGATGTTAACAGTGTTATTGTGTCTAGGCTAATAATGGTGACTTACACCAAAGCAGACTTGGAGAGTGATGACTGACAACAGTATCTGCTACGTGCATGTATATTCAGTATGCATGTGGAAAATGTCGACAAAACAACTCTACACTCTAATAGAAATGTGTCTGCTGAAGAACAGACACTTAGCTTCAGATTCATGTGGACATTGGAACTGCAGCAGTGACGTGATGGTGCAACCACATCCAGTGGAAATCCAGGGTAACTCTTTTTTTTCACAGCAGACTGATTGATTGATTTTATTTATGGATATAGGATATATAAGACAATTAATCCAAGGGATAACATGTAAAAGTGAGAACACTTGTTTCCAACATGGTCCCTGATGTCAGAAAAACAGGACAGACACTAACACATAACATCCATAGAATCCTCTAAAACAATAAGCAACACAAATCCAAAGACAACCACTGTACCATACAGAACAGGTGTAATCAAAATGGCATTGTATCAGTGTTGTTTTAAGGAGTTTTTTTGTAATGTCAAACTGCCTCGTTCTGTGATACAGGAACTTGAGTTTACAGGCACTTTTGTATAGTATTCTCAGGAATAAATTCACCTGAGAGTGACTGATCCAAGGTATGTGATACAAGCCTTTGATATGATTTCATTATCCTTGCATGTAACCTTTATCCTGTTTTGCCCAATGACAGCTTATTGTCTATGAAGCACTCCCTTACATTTTCTAACTCTCTGCTAAGAATGACCTCAATTTGGTGGATATCTTTCCCAGCCCCCAGTAAAGAGGAGCCATTGCATTTTACGGCAGCCGGCATGTCATTTACATAAATGTTATATCCCTCGGTTCTGACAGGGTCCCCTCAATATTGCAGACCTGGGTACAACTTGAACCAGTTTATAGCAGTATACCCTAGTCCTTTACACTGCAGTTTGGACAAAAGTATGGACTGATCTACTGTGTCAAACACTTTCTGTAAGTCCAGCAAGACCATACCAGTGTAATTACCATTTTTTTTTACTTTCTTAAGACGTTTTGACTTAGGTAGAGAGTAGGAAGAGCACAGGTATTACTAATAACGTTGTGTGTGTGTGTTTTTGCACATGTAAACACCTTATCCTGGTTTCAGGAACCTGGATATTCTACCTTGAGTACTCTAATAGAAACCAGAATACTGTTTCATGTGAACACCTGATCCAGGTTTCTTAACATTCTTTGTTGTTCCAGAACATAGTGGCTGAGATGGGGACAAATCAAGATACAACTGCACAAACTTTTTTAGAAACCTGGATACTGTTAGAATCATGTAAACACAGATATGAATAACCAGGTTTATCATGTTCCACGTAAAAGCCATATCCCAAATATGATCATAACCAGGATAAGACTCAAAACCGGGGTACTAGTGTGCATGTAAACGCACTTAATGATTTGTGTGCCATAAGTGTCCCAGTTAGCCATGACGGTGTGAAGGCCTAGACTCTCCATGATTTAAAATGAATAGATTACCTCCTGATTACTCTGATTACCTCCTCTCTACGTGGACTTCATAATAATGCTCTATAATAACGGTGCACTTGCTAAAACGAATGATTCTGATGTTTTTCTTGGAAGGATAGCCCAAACGGCAACTACCACGGCTTGAGGTTGAAGCCAATGTGGAAGTCATTACATTTCTACATTTTACTCTTTGGTGTACTCTGACTTTTTCTTATGCACCGGAACTTCTCACAAGCTGCCAGTACTTGGTAGGCTCACTCGCTACAGTGGGCGGGGAAATTAATCAATATATTGATTCATGTATCATGTATCATAATATGCATCATCATCATTATGTATTTATAAATACAAACACTGCCGATTTCTTCCCGTGGAGCCGACATACAAACTATTTTGGTTCAATAAATTTTTGCTGTCTGTCAGCCTGGTGAAGGCAGTTTGTCCGGCCGCTGTCCTCTCACCTCCCCAGGAGCTGCAGCTGACAGATGGCTGCTTCTGTGGGCAGAGATGCTGAATGCAGGTCGGAGATCATCATCATCATCATCACTGGATGATGATCTTGTCCTTGTACTCCTCACTCAACAAAAGAAGAGGAGAGCGTTATATCCGTTCAATCCACACTCCGACCTGCGTTCAGTGTCTATGTCCACAGAAGCAGCCGTCTGTCAACTGCAGCTCCTGGAGAGCTAAGAGGACAGTGGCCAGACAAACTGCCTTCACCAGGCTGACAGACAGCAGAATGAGCTGTGTTTCTATGTTTCTGTTGCAAATTCGTATCTCTGCCGGTGTGAATAGTTTTGATGTGAACTATTCTCAGGCAAGTATTTCGCATTTTCATGTCATTTATTTGTCCCACCCCCAGTGTGAAAAGGATGCAATTAAAAGTTTAATTGCATCTTGTGCTCCTCTTACATCTTACTTCTCATCTTGCTCATCCTTTCAACACAACCACGATGATGATGGAATGGATAATCAAGCTAACGTTACTGCTAGCACTACTAGCCTGACCTTGGCTAGCATCGATCAAAGCATAGCTTCCAAACCCCTTGCAATGAAAAGCACATATTTTATTCTATGGAGGACGGTGGAATACACAAATTGACTATGCTAAACTGCAGCAGGCTGAGCAGGGACAACAATTAGTGAGTGAAACATCCATAATTAGTCTTTATTAACCTAAATTTTGGTTATGAAGAAATCAAGCAGAATGTTAGATTAATCTGTTGTTTAACTCCATGCTCACTGCATCTCAGCACCTGTCTGTGTCACTGCCTGTTGTGTTGTAGACTGTCCACTTTGTATCTGAACAGGCCTTGTATAGTGTTGTATACCACTGTGTCTATTTTATGTTTATGTTATTCCTGTGTAAGAAAGACATGATACTGAGACAGTGCACCTGACCTGTCACTGTCTATTAGCAGTGGTGCTGAACCATTTGTCAATCGATGCATGTAGAGCACCATGTGCTGTCCTCGGTGCTGAAACATTTGAACACGACTGACAACAGCTATTTTACAGTTGTGAATTTTAAAATGACTTTATCAGAAGGGCCCCTTGAGAATACTCCACCCCCTCTGTGCTGAGAGTCTAGCTCTGCCCACTTCAAATACTGCATCCAAAAAGCCTCAACTTCTCTCATGAAATAATAAGTGAATCATTCTTTTCATTAAATGTCAATAAATGTCTCTAAATTTAGACCCTCTAATAAGTGTGCGAGTGGTCATTTCGGAAATTATTGCTCCATTAATAAGATTCGAAGACTTATAGTAGCTTTGATGTCTGCTGTGTGGGCATTAATTGACAGCTATGATTGACAGGTGGCTCATCTGCTGCTCTCCCCGGCTCCAGGATTTGCACTAAGTCAGACTATTGTCACCATATTTCATTAAGTTTAATGTTACTTGATAACGATACCTGCCCTGTTAGTTAGCTCAAGTGTTTAGCGCTCGGTGTTCCCAGTAAGCTAGCGTTAGCTTTGGTCTGAGGTAACGGGGTTCCTTTCCAGATTGTGAAAGACAACACCCCACACTCCTTATTTGGAAGGTCCTAGTTCCAAACAGAAAACATGGTGTTGACCGTAAGCTGCAACTCTGGGCTACTGCTCAGCCTGGCTGCTAATTTTTCCGAGTGGCCACTCGCAATATTGCAGTGAAAAAATCCTGTGTGGCCCCCTTATAGTCCACTTATAAAAGACACGTCTATAAAACTGTTTACAGGACACCTCAAACTGCAAACAAGGTCAATTATTACTGTTTGTATTGTTTTATATTAAGGTTTTATATTTGTAAAACTTCCCTTGAGCCTAGAAAAGTGATTTTAAAGTTTGTGACGTCATCCCACTGTAAAGTCTATGGGCTGAGCGGGGCCAAGCGGGGGCTTGTGGGCGGGGCCAGCGGGAGAAATAATAGTGCACATATTCATTGGGCTACACAATATGGAAGTAAACCCATAAGCTAGAAACTTTTTGGCTTATGTGCCAGGCAAACAATTTACATTCGAGTGAATAGTCACTTTGAGTACGGTGTGCAGTTCCTATAATACATGGTTTTACCATGTACTGGAATATTAAAAAACATTTATTGGCTCCAACAGTCATACAAATATAAGTAGCTTGACTGACATGTTTATCTAAATATGCATAAATACTGATTGTTATCATTATCATTTGGTCCCAGACCAAAGTTTTACTGTCACATGTTCTAAATGCAGTTTCCATAGTATTAAAACAGTCAAACATAAAAGGAGTTTGCAAAGCAGCAAAGCCTGCTGTATTTTCTCTTGTATGATTAAAGATGTGAATGGATGAATAAATGATGTATAATTACAGCCAACTTTTGAGAGCATCTCTCTCGTCAAATAACATTTCCAGAGTATGGTTGAACTTTTTTGGACTCATCTAAAAGTGATATAGTATTTAGACCTTTTAAATAATGAAGGAATAAAAAAGAATAGTATACAGTAATCTCCTTCTTTCTTTCTCTGTCTCTCAGCAGTGGCCTAGATTCCTCTCAGCCCGTTCTCTGCCTGTGCTGTAGCCCTAGGCCCGTCGATGCAATCAGAATTAGAAATTCTAATGGACGTGTCACCACTTTGAACTGTGGGCTTGAAGAGCTTTGAGTCTGGTGCTCCCTTGGATATGTCAGGCGAAGTCTGCACATTGATCCCTCTGAATTTGTTTGACTTTGACAGTCTCTTTCTTTTTTACTCTCTCATTCCCTCTCTCTCTCCCCACTCCATTCATTTTCTTACTCACTGGCTCATTCTCTTTCTTCTTCTCTTCTTTCTTCTGCACTCAGTTTGTACTCTATTTAACACAGGAGCAGTCAAAGATGTGAACACACATTCATCGCTCACATGCAGTATAAGTGATGTGGAGACTTTAGCAGATTTACTGAAGTACAGCTTTCCTTTAGTCATTCAGGAAAGGTGTCTCCTCCTGTTTTTAATGGATTCTCACTGACTCCAAACTCCTTGATGGACATATGGCTGTTATCTCACATCTTAATGACTTTAGAAACATATTTTTCTTGTAAAATAATTTATGTTTTCTATATTGGATTGCAACCAGGTAATGATGATATTTCTCCAGCCGGAAAATCCCCCAACAGAGAGGTCATAGGGCAGCAGTCCTGAAGCTTGTAGGGATTCAGGGATTTGGTCAAGGACATTTCAGCACTGCATTAGTAGTAATAGTGGTAAAACTTTATAACACAGTACACAAAATTGTACATAGTTACTAAGGAACGAGTGAGGAACAAATCAGGAACGACCTGATAATGGATGAATCCTTAACAAGTATTTCCCTAATAATTCCTAAATGGAAGACTATATAGTAGAACCTGATGAGTTACTAGAGAACAGACTGGGAGATCCTATATTAATGAATCATTAGGTAATAATTAGTTCATGAATATCTGTGAATTGATCATACTGACCACTTTCTTCATGAGTTGTTCTAGATTAACTCTGAACCAGCTGCTGAGCAGCACAAAAGTAGTAACGACTCATTCATTACTAATTACTTTAACATTAGTTACTATTTTTGTGCACCCCCATGTGGTGATACATAATACTGAGCAGTTACTAAGTAGTCCCTCATTACTTCATCATTATCTTACAATTACTTATCCTTTTTGCGCTCCCTCAAATAAAGTGGTACATAATACTGAGTAGTTTAGGTAGTCCCTCATTACTTCTTCATTGTCTTTACAATAACTTCCTTTACAAAAACTCAGAGACAGCAGGATTCTTACCAAGTGTTTAATTCATCATATTCAGACCACATATACATTAATATTCACATCCATACCATACCATCATATTCTGTAACATTGGCGATGCTGATGCTGTAAAAATAATATGATATAAATATAATAAACAAAATGTGTAACAGCTTAATTAGGCTAAGCTTAAAGATTTTATCATGGGGCTGTGTGGAAAGGCAATAACACCCAACACAGAGTATTCACATATTTAAAAAAAAAATCCAATAAAATAATAAATAGTTTAAAATGTATTTCAACACATAGAGAAACAGTACACTGACATTATACTGATGTTTGTCACATTGGAATGTACCTTCACTAATCCAATAACAAAATTCTCTGAATAGATTTGCTATGTGTGTTGATGAGCACAACTGTACAGTTCTACCACACCAGGAGAGACAGACAAACAGGCACGGACTTTAGCAAACACTTCAGGTCCTGAAGTTGGCAGGCAAACAAGCTGAGGTTAAGCATCATGTTTATTGTATTTGACAATGGATGCGCCCTATTGGTTTGAGGTTTGAGTGGCATGTTAGCAGTCCAATAGCAAGCCACAAAAAAGAGCCATGAGCTGCGGCAGTGATCAACCCTGCTGTAACCCAACCAGGCAAAAGAGGATTTACCTGGTCTACACAGCTATACTACACGCTAGCTAAACAGCTTTGTATATTGTGCAAAGCTTCAGGTCTACCACTCACAAATGTAACATTGACTTACTGTAGCAGTGGATTAAATTATATATCTTAGCCTTCCTGGCGCGCCTTTTTACAGACTTTGCATTAATATGTAGCAGAACTAAGTAGCATGGAACTTGTTGCAGGGGGGACTGCTGATGTTGAGAGACTGTGTTGAGACTGATGTGATTCTATTTAAAGTGAAAGTTCTAAAGCCTTAGAACTTTTATAAAGTTATAAAACTGTTCACCTTACATAGATTCAGTTTCATGTTGGGAAAAATGAAATTTTCCAGTTGTGAGAGGCCACCATTGCTTCAGTGTTGAAGAGCTGATGCTGCTTAAGAAAGTTGGTGAAATCAAGGAGGGAGGACTGACTGAAGAACCAGCAGCTGCCCATGGTGTCACTGATGGAGAATAAGATTTATTGAATGTTCTTAACCGATCATAAATAAGAAATATATGTATTAATATATTATAATATGCCTACAAGTAAGGTTAGCATTTAGTGTAACTGTAGCAAATTGTATAGGCGTATGACGTGGATGTGAATATTAATTATTTTATGCAAATTCTGCTGGTCTCTGGTCTGTTATTAAACTAATTGTGAATCCCCCAGTAAAAACCCAGTAGATACTTGTTAGTTTTGATGCTGTACTACACATCGTGGGTAAGTAATGGCCTGAAGTAATGAGGGACTACCTAGTAACTACTCAGTATTATGTACCACTTTACTTGAGGGAGCACAAAAAGGGTAAAAAATCATAGGATAATGATGAAGTAATGAGGGACTACTTAGTAACTGCTCAGTATTATGTATCACTACATGGGGTGCACAAAAACAGTAACTAATGAAAGTAATTAGTAACGAATGAGTCGTTACTACTTTTGTGCTGCTCAGCAGCTGGTTCAGAGTTAATCTAGAACAACTCATGAAGAAAGTGGTCAGTATGATCAATTCACAGATATTCATGAACTAATTATTACCTAATTATTAATTAATATAGGATCTCCCAGTCTGTTCTCTAGTAACTCATCAGGTTCTACTATATAGTCCTCCATTTAGGAATTATTAGGGAAATACTTGTTAAGGATTCATCCATTATCAGGTCGTTCCTGATTTGTTCCTCACTCGTTCCTTAGTAACTGTGCACAGTTTTGTGTAGCATGTTGTAAAGTTTTACTGTAATAGTTGTTCTGAACAACCAAACACAAAGGCTGCGAGAAAAGCCTGCTGTAATAAGATGCGTTTCACCTGTTTTTATGCACATAGAAAAAGCTGAGTGGAAATGGAAAAAAGAAATATCACAAAAAAGTTTTTACGCTTGGCTGAAGTGGAAAAGACTTAGTGAATAAACACCTACATGAAGCACAGATTTAAACGTCTGCTGAAGCTTCCACTGAAGAGACAAAAACATGACATGTGTGGGGCAATGAGGAGACTGTAATGTTCCTCAAATGAATACATGAAACAAACAGAAATGTCATTGTTCCATCATGTTTTCCACATGGCTTTTCACCATTTGAGGTTTGACTGTCACTCTTTTTATTACATTATGTTCATCCTTTTCCTCTGCAAAGGTTTAATTACCCTCGGCTGGAAATTAGTGCCGACAGCTGTTTATCTCAATGTCCTAAATCCAAATATTGGATGGAAATGCATTTTTTCTGGAAATTCAGTTAAAATTTGTGCTACATTTGAATGGAAACCTGGCAATTGAGAGAGGTGAGATGGAATGATCGGCATAAATGGGATTAAAGGCGCAGACTTTCTTTCCTCGAGAGCTTTCATGGTGTTGCACTCATTTATACACACAAATAGTGACTGAAGTAGTTGTGTGAAAAATAAAACAAGAGAGCTTGACAAAGAAGTTCAAATCCTGTTTACTTTGTAACTGAAAGGTTCTGGACATCCAATTTCAGCATTGGAAAGGTATGGTGGGAGGGGTCCATCTGACACACACATTGGTGCCTTATATTTACAGATTGTTTGTAGTCAGCAGTGAGCTTTGAGGGTGGTGGCCACTAGAGGTCTAATCCAAATAAGACCCACAGAAATATGTGTATCTGATGCCAATGTGCATAAAGTACTTCTGAAAAAAAAAAAAAAAAAAGAAATACAAAAACAACCCAATGGAAGGTCAGACCTGATCCGAATAGATCTGAGGATCATTACACCCAATCCTAAATGTGGTTAAACCAAATGGAGAAAGAAAGTGCTGCTGTTAGTTGCCTGGCAACCTCACAGTGACTGTTTCTGTTTGTATGTTGTTTCCAAAGAAGATACAACATGTTAATCAGTGAGTTAGAGGTGTTTGTACTGTAGATGTATTTTTTGAACTAAGCTAGGCTAACCACATCAGCACTACAGCTGTATTCTTAATACACAGACATGAGGTTGGTATTGCTCTTCTCAGCTAATTCTCAGAAAAAAACACAAATAATTTCTTTGAAACTATAATGTCCAGATTTGTGAATCTTTAAATGCCTATTGCTGTGCCAGTTTAATAATTGTTATCAAATCACTGCAAATAAACAGCATTCAGAATGATAGTGCGGGCAGTTAATTTTTGTGTGCTTCCTCCTCTCCCTCTATGTGTCTCAGGACCAGACAGTGCTGGAACAGCTTGTTCAGTGACCAGACAATGATGATCCAGCACTGTGCAGTTATCTACTGGATGAAGGCCTGTGGATGATCTGGAGGCCACTTGGTGATGTGTGTGTTATGTATGTGTGTGCTACTCTCCCTGCAAACATCGCCTTAGTACTACTACTACTGCTATTGTTGCCATGACAACTACTTCCATAAACTACTGTTTATCTAGCAAGACAGCAGGGCAGTTTTCTGCCCAAATACCAATAGTAATCTAACAGGTAGACAGAGGGAACGTTGAGTTACAGTACATAGTCGGTCCACAGCATGCTAGCCATGCATTCTCCAGACGTGTGATTTTATGTGGTGAGGTTTTGCAGTATCTGCCACTGATGCTTTTGCTGCCAACACATTAAACTCACAATGAATGGAATTTCATTTGTGGTGCTCAAATCATAAAAAAATACATTTAAAAATCCAGAAACAGTGTCCTGCTCTGGATGATCTACAGACCTCACTATATGAAAACTGAAATTGTGATGTCCTGATGAGCTGATCACCTCATGTCATTTAAGAATCTCCCAGTGAAACATTTATTCATATCAACATTTAAATCTAACTTCATAGTTCTGAATCAGGAGCTTCAGTATTTGGAGGAAGTAGGTGGTGAAGTACAGCAGGCAACAGCAACCTCTTTTTGTTACTATCCCATCACTGCTGCTCAACAGGGAAATACTGTCCAGGGAAACACAAAGAACGAATTTTGTACTAAAACACACTTTAACTTTGGAAGATACCCACATTTTCTACTAATTTGGATGGATTCAGATACTCCCATCATTTTGTCAATTGTTTTGTCAAATTATTTTTTTGCAATTTAGGCCAAGTTCTTACACTGATCATGACAATCCTTTCTTGACCTGTTTTTTTCTCGGTGAGTTCAGAGCTGTAATCTTGTGCATCAGATGACATAAAATATCAGACCAGTTCTGAGATCTGCTGTAACCTCTGTGCACAGGGCTTGGAGCTGCTCTTTGGCCTCTCCTCTGTTAATACACATGTCCTAGAGAGGCCCCTTGCTCTTGTTCTTCAACCGCCAACAGACTGACTGACAGCCACAGTGGAACAACAAGGAGGAGGCAGTGTTTGTTGTTGGAGCCCCTTGTGAAAGGCTGTGACAGTCTGAGGGGGATCCTGCTGACACCAGGGGCACCCCACAGCGGTGACCCTGGGACCTCCTCGACCCCCCGCCTTACTTATTGATGTCTGCAGATGTGCCTGCCTGCATGATAATGGCCTCCACTGGAGGAGCCCCTTACAGTGCCTGTCTATAAATCACGCAGGGGACACAGAGCAGACTGAGCCTTCCATGTATGTGTATGTATTTTCAAGACTGTGTGTTTGTGCCTGTTTGTGTGTCTTCATGCTCTTTGTCTGTGTGCATACGCAGCTTGAGGAGCTCCACGTTGCATTATTGATGGTGCTCAGGGGAGGGATGAAAGTGTGAATAGTGGCAGCAGCAGGGAGGGGGAGGAAGTGGGAGACAGATATCAGAGTGCCTGGATGCATTTTGCAGGCCTGCCATACATTGATGTCCACATCCAGAGACAGCTATAGATTTCTATAGAATCTAATGCTGACAGGTGAGGCCCCTGGAGGACAGCAGGGCAGGGGGTTAAGCAGGAGGAGGACGGAGCAGAACTCTGGGAAGTACACTGATGTGAAATCTGCTTGGCAGGTTGTGGAGGTATTGGTGGTGATGGAATAGAGTTAGACTGGAGGAGATGATACTGGCCTTTTGCTTTCAGTTTTGATATGATTATTATGTCAGCTACAGAATAACTAGAGACAGGTGAAAAATTGAAGGAAAAACCTGAATAAATGAGTGTAGAAACATTATGAATACAGACAGACAGACAGACAGACAGATATATAGATAGATAGATAGATAGATAGATAGATAGATTATTAGGAAATTCTTGTAAACTCTTACAGCAGCAGGTTATCCAGGCATTGCATGGGACAGTAAATACACAGTAAATATACATATCAAGACTAGAAGAGAGAAATATATGTCTATAGAAAATAAACACAAAAATATACAATATAAACACAATATAAAGAATTTACTAGAATGCACTATAAATATACTAACATATAAAATATAAACATAGGATAACATACTATATACATTACATAAGTCTGCAAAGTTGATGAAGTTTTAAAAATGCAATGAGATAGAGTAGGAGTATAAAGATGTGCAAATTCACCATGAGCAAGTTATTGAAGGAGCAAAACAGAGTGGAGTTTGGTTGAGACAGAAACTATAAAGCTGAGAGTTCTCTGTCTCTTAGACAGAAGTGAGGTATTGTAGAGAGTTATTGCTTTGGGCAGAATAGATTACCTGTATTGGTCCTTGTAACAGTGAAGCTGAACCAGTCTGTTAGAGAAAGTGCCCCACTGTCTGTCCAGTAGGTGGTGGAGAGGATATCCACCACTGTTATCCATAATGGATGGAACAGTTTGTTCAGTGTCCTCCTCTCCACCACAACTTCTGCTGTTCCCCCAGCAGACTACAGCAAAGTACAGTGCACTGGCCACAACAGACTGGTGGAAGATTTCCAACATCTTGCTGCACATGTGTGTGATCTCAGCTTCCTCAGGAAACAGAGTCTGCTCATCCCCTTCTTATACAAGCCTCGAAAGATTTTCTTTCTTTCTTTCTCTTTGCTCAGTAAAGAACAGTGGGCTGATCATATTTAGATTAAACCAAACCAAAAAACCTTCCACCATCTTGGCAGTGTCTGACTCCACCTAACTATCTAATCCAAAATGGGCAAAGAGCTGGAGCTGAGGCGGGCCAAATGAAGCCTGGTTGCTGAAATGAGCCACCTAGCAGCTAGCAACCTGTTAGTCAAAGCGGCCACATCCTTAATTATGCATAACTTTACGGCTTAAAAAAATTTAAATGAGTGAGTTATAAAAAAATTGACCCCCTGTAAAAAACATTTTTTGTACCAGGCTGTAAACATGTTTATTTCTGCTGTAAAGTTGGGCATTTTAACATGGGGGTCTAAGGGGATTGACTCACTTTTGGAGCCAGCCTCAAGTGGCCATTCGAGGAACTTCCACATCGGCTTCATTTTTCAGGCCCCAAGGTTTCCGCTTGCTGTTTAGCTGCCTCTTGCTTGATGCATGCATGCTGGGCTAGGCCCCATCCACACATAGATGGATGAATGAATGAGTGAATCTTTTTAGGAAACAGGAGCTGTGCTCATTCCCTGCTGAGGACGTGCTATCAAGGGTATGGGTACTGTGTGTATTGTGGGTATGCATATGCATGTACTGTATGCCCATACGGGCAAAATCTTAATGCAGTGTATATTCTTTTGTGTGTATAGATGTGTATGTACTACACTGCTGTTTTGGACACGTGCACACAGAAGGTGTCAGGTTGGTAGCTCTGTACCGCCTGATTCGTTGGAACCTGCACAGACCTGACAAGGGTGTAAATTGCCCAGATTAGGCTTCCGGCAGCCATGGCATCTGTTGGCGCTTCATGGTAATGACTGCTGTCAGTGAGAAGACCCCACATCCCCTTCCCTGCTCTGGTTATTGATCTTCACTCTTATTTCTTCCGTCCCCATTGTTTTACAGCCTCCTCCTCCCACTACGGGCTGATCATCATTGCTTATTATGAGTCCTAATGTCTGCTGCATCTGTTCTCCTCTGCTGAATGCTCATGACTAAGTTGCTGAGGGTTGGCAGGTTTATCAACTCTGGACTTTTCATGTACATTATATTTCAGCAATAAATGAAGTGTGTGTTTGCCGTGGGGTTAGACTGACACACTCTGTTTGCCAGACTAGAAGTGACCTATTATTATATCCTGGATATTTGCCAGTGTTGGCCTGCTCCTGTATGATACAGTAGTGTAATTACACTGTCAAATATAGGAACACTGTTATTAGTGTAATGGAACTTGACTTCCCAGCATTTGTCAATAACACTTTTATGACATTTGACAGTGTTATTACAGTTTGTTATATATTTATGAAACTTCCAAACTCTGCCACATTACATGAGATCAAGGAAACATACTACAGGGGCATTTGACGTGTAATGACACTTTATTATACATTAATATACAAAGATAGACTTTCATGACAGGTCATTGTTTGCAGTGAAGTGAAAATGTTGAACATGTAACTAGAACAATGTCTCTCAGCTTTTTCTTGTCCATAATGCTATTGAAAAGATATGTGAAATTTTCTTTCATAACACAGGGTAACACCACACAGACTCTGATTATCATTGACAGCTACACAATGTATCATGATGTGATAACTTCATGCTGCAGCATGACATGACATGACATGACATGACATGACATGACCTGACATGACATGACATGACCCATTTTGTCAGGCAGGTACTATAACTAGCATGCATGCTAATGGCGCTTGCACAGCATATGCATGAGCTGGGACCTGAGCAGCCTCCTGGACGCCTCTGAATACCCACATCTGATGTTGTATGCTAATTTGCTAACCTTGAGGGTGCAGAGACTGTCTTCTCTGCTCTAAACGCTTTGACGCCATCTACTGAGTTTCCAGCTTGCACTCAAGGGCTGTTAATGAGTGTGTGTAGTTCTATGAAAATTCACAGTTGGTATAGAAAAGGGGGTTTTGAAACTGTGGATTTTCAGCATGAGGCTTGGGGGAGAAAGTGAATGGTCTTGATTAGACATTGAAATATGTTTGTATATGACAGGTGGCGCATCAAAAATGGAGGAGGGAGGTGACGTCTTGGAGGTTGTCCAGGACTCTCCATTTTGTGTTGAAGACAGAGGAAGAGAAGAAGAAAAAGTGTAAATGGAAACAAATGAAGGAGCACACAACAACCTGGTAACTTTTGCACATGATAAGCAATGACTTATTCGTTGCTGTGAGTTTCAGAATATGAGTTTCTGAATAGAAATTCACATATGCAAAATAGCTCCCACTTAGTCAGAATGGATATGTCTTGGAAAATGTTAATTGTACAATTGCAAAACCCCTTCAAAACAGCCTAAAGGACTTCCTTCATAATGAACAATAAAAGAGTGAGGGAAAGAAAACCATAGGAAACATTAAAATTTCATACAGTCAACTGAGGTTTTATACTTTTAAGAGGACCAACTGTAATGTGTTAATTTAAATGACTCAAAATGCCTTTTTCTTATTTTCTCTATTGTTAAAGGATAATTCTGGTGTAGTATATCTTGAGCGAGAAGGGTCTTCTATTCTTGAATTTGGGAATAGTAGTTTGACAAAATAATCTGAATTCAAGGTCCACTTCCTAGCCTTGCTCCTACTCGCATCTTGCCAGTGGTGGAAAGTAACTAAGTACATTTACTCAAGTAATGTACTTAAGTGCAATTTCGAGGTACTTCTACTTTACTTGAGTATTTCCATTTAATGCTACTTTATACTTCCACTCCACTACATGTTGTTAACAGCCCCACCAAATAGTGATTTTTCCCTCTAAACTTCTCACATGGTTTTAATTTCAATAAATGTTCAAATGATCCAATATTTCACCAAAAATCAAAGATTAGAGAAAAAGTCCAAAGACTGAAAACAGATTTTTGTATCAGAACTTTGTTTTTTTTTCTTTCCTCTCCCATTAATCATCTCACGACCCCTCAGATTTATCTGGTGACCCTTTGGAGGGGCTCGACCCCTAGGTTGGGAACCACTGGACTAAACTAACTAACTGTATATAAATCAGTTCAAACTACAGCCCCTTGACAAATTAAAGGAAAAACAGGGCTGAATGCTTGACCCCTACAGTGAGGGGATCTGGTGGTTCTGGTCTCTTCCAGGACAATGCCCCCATCCACAGGGCATGAGGGGTCACTGAATGGTTTGATGAGTATGAAAATGATGTGAATCATATGCTATGGCCTTCACAGTCACCAGATCTCAACCCAATTGAACACCTATGGGAGATTTTGGACCGACGTGTTAGACAGCGCTCTCCACCACCATCATCAAAACACCAAATGAGGAAATATCTTTGTGAAGAGTGCTGTTCATCCCTCCAGTAGAGTTCAAAGACTGTAGAATCAATGCCAAGGAGCATTGAAGCTGTTCTGGTGGCACGTGGTGGCCCAACACCTTACTAAGACACTTTATGTTGGTTTTTCCTTTAATTTGTCAGCTCCACCTCCAGCAGCTACAACAGTAACATGCTGCTTACACACTGATGCTTCAGTATTAATAATAAATTATGTCATATTTAATGATATACCAGTCAGAAGGACCAAACCACTAACTTTTACTGCAAATCACATCAAGCTGATAATACTTATGTACTTTTACTTAAAGCAACTACAAGGAGTTTTTAACTGGTTATGAAACAGTCTCATTAAGCCTCTGATGACTCTATATGACCTACATAGGCAAACAAGACCATCAGTGAGAAGATTGGCTATTTCTATACAGTTATTCTAACTGCCTGCCAACGGGTCAGATTCCCTGCAAAATCAGACGAAGCAATTTATGGTATGGAGACTGGAAGAGCCTATGTTAACATTACATGTAGCATTGAGGGAGTACAAAGACGTTACCAGGATGAGGGGAGGACATTTCTTTTTGTTTGTTTGTTAAAAGTAAAGTTAGAATTGTTGTCAGCTTCCTGACTCATTTTTAAAAAGAGAGAGAAAGCGTGTGCGTGAGCGAGCTGACAGCACCAGCGAAAGCGAGACAGCAGCGATGGTCGCGCAAACTAGAGAGTGAGTGAAGAGAGCACGCGGCGGTGTAGCGAGAACAAAGCCATGAATCTGAGAAATAAAATGTTATTTTCTGATTCTTTCACAGCAGTTACATTCTAAAGCACAAATAAACACACCCACACCTCTGCACAACCCTGTGGGAAGGTACCACATTGCCAGATTTGATGTGAATGCAGCCTTACATGTAACCTAGGTGTATGAATGGTACTAAAACAAAGTTTACTTTGTTTCACCATCATCGTATTAGAATTATTAATCTTACATAGCCACAAACAGATACATTACCTCATCAATATGCATCCTGCAAACAGCTCTGTTTAAAAAAGAAAAATTACTGCCATTGTATACAGACTGATTTCCTGATTAAACTTGCCATAGTTTTGTGCGCACACAGTTTTGCTGGACATGGAGGGATTATTACATTTTGGTTATGCTCATTTTGAATGTTACTTCCAAACAAAGTGGTTTAGATAATCTGGCTAAACTGTTGACTGTTGTTGTTGCTGACTGTTGATCATAGCTAGTTGTACCAAATCTCAGCACTTACTTTGGTTGAGTACATTGTTACCACAACAGACAGAAATGCAGCGTGAAACTACGAAAAAAGACCCTAGTTGTAACACTGGAATGATCCTATAAGCAGTACTTGCATGTCCACTTTGAATGAATTGGTTTTTATTTCCCAGGTGAAAGCTCCAGGGTTCTGCAGATATCAGCTGGCATCTGAAAGCCTGGTGTCTCTCTAACATGATCTGCCAGCATGTTGAAGATAGCCAAGGACATCAAAGAAGCCGCCTTCCAGACGCCCTTGTAGGTGATGCCAAACCCTGCCAGCTTTGGATTTACATGCCAAAAATGACAGACCCATCTGAATTGGATACCTGACAAAATCCCTTCATCGCGTTCATTATGGATTTAAAGATCACTGGATTGGTGCATTCCTCCCAGCCCACACTCAAACTGATTCATTGCTTCTAAATCCATGAGAGGTGGTGAACAAATGTAAATGTCAGGAGAGAATGGACCCTGGTTTGATTGTCTGCCAACCTGTGTGCTCCTACGCTCTAGTCATGTTTTTTGGTGACTAAAAGGCAGTGACAATATCCCTTTACAGAACACCACTCATGCCAGTTTGTCTGTAATACAATCTTCTTTTAGCTGTTCAGACATGGCTGGTGTGTAGCTGCCTGACTTTAATCCTGTTTTTGGCCCCATTCTGTTCTGAAAACATCTCACAGAGCAGGATGTACCCAGGCTAAAATGGTATTGTCTGTATTTCTCTTGTCAAGTTGGCGAGTGGGATTTCAACAGAATCTAGACAGAAATGGTGGTTGTATATATGTGAGGGTTGGATGGATATATCATTTGCCAACAGGAGTCCACGCATATTATCTAAACCACTTAAAAACAACGGTGCATGTTGAAGTAATTAAACAAACTTGTCTGTTGAGAATGTCTTTTGAATTTTGTTGTGCTCCTTCCAATTTCAACTTATTATACTTACCATAGCTGTGTGTGTACATACAGTACATCCACAATGCAGTGCATGATTATAATGTTATGTGCAGTTTTTAAGCTTTCACTCCTGGCTTCATTTTCAAATAAGTGATTAAGATAATATGGTTAAACCTTGGATGTCTTTAAAAGTAACTGCACCCAAGCAAATAATCTTTTTTGCACTGCCAACTGGTGACTACATGTGCTCTCCACATTCTAAGATGAAGGCTTGCATCACACCACTACGCAACCCTGTTTCCTAGAATTTATGTTCAAACCACTAAATACTTTTGCCAAATACACTTTGAAATAGCTTGGATTATGGTCAGTTATGTTAACTTTTCCAGTTCACAAAGAGTTATGTTTGTATGGGGAGGTGGTCTTGGGATGGGTGATGGTCATACAAAGCGCATAGCTCTCTTCCAGGACATACAGACAGGCAGGAAATGTTGTATGTACAGAAAATACCAAGAATGCAAAATGACAGAAATGCAGCATGGACAAACAGGATGACAAAATTATAGATAGATTGATAACATAAATGAAGAATATGATCAGGAGGATGACAAGGAACTTCCAGATGCTGACAGACAGATAGGACCTGAGCCACGCAACCTCCATCATTATGGAGACCTAGAAAGAGGACAGACTACACATACACACACAGAGGCAAAACTCAGGCACAGCATTTACACAGACAGAAGAGAGAGAAGAAAACCATCAGTGTTGGGGGTAACGCGTTATAGTAATATATTAGTTTTCGGTAATATTATGACAGTTACTATGTCAAGTAGCGCGTTAAGAGCATTGGTGCGTGAACCAGAGAACTGTTAGTTTGTTCAAATGGTGGCAGGGAAGTTGCCGGTTTCCTGCTCACAGTGAATGAAGTCCTCACGTTTAATGGCGCCACTGCCCGGTAATGGTTTAACTTCCTGCTAACTGCTAACAGCTAACTCCTAACTGTTGTCAAGTTTACAGCAACTATGTCAACACTTCCTGCCCGAGATGAGCCTGGTTCTTCAGAATAAAAGCATCAGTGGTTCCACTTTTATTCATCTCATTATACCAATACTTTAGTTAATTTGATTTATTTTATTATTATTTATTGAAACAATGTTACATTCTTCCATTTTATAATGCCTAGTCATACTTCTGCAGTTATTTTGGTGAAAGTAATGCAAAAGTAGTGTAATAAGCAACATGTAACTCTACACAGAGAGTAATGTTGTAAAGTAACTTATTACTTTAAAATGAAAGTAACTAGTAATATGTAATATATTACATTTTGAAAGTAACTTGCCCAACACTGAAAACCATACACACAAGGGAGAAAGAGAGAGACAAGAGGTGGGGTTGAATCTCCTGGAGGATGTAGATATAGATCCAAAACCTCTGCAAATGGCATAGACAGCCAGGGAAGGAGAGCGATCCCAGGACAGGCAGTGGTCCAGAACACAGAAGCCTGAGAGAAAAGAGAGAGAGAGAGAGGAGAGAAGGAAAAGAGAGAGCGAGAGCGAGCGATGCTCATGTGCTTGTGGCACAGCAAACAACAACACGACAACTGCCACGTGTTTTAAAATCAGTGTTACCTTTTTCAGTATTTGACCACAATTTTTACCTAACCTCAATCAATTGCTATGAATTGCCTAAACAGAACCGAGTTGCTAAATAGTTCAAGCATAGATAGACCCTACTTGCCAAATAGTTTCAAACAATTCCTAAAGCACATCAATATAAAATGAAAATTAACAGTATATTTATACTTTGTTTGGCCACTTACCTGATGTCTAAGCAAAAGGGCACTTTTGCTCTAGGAGGCAAACCTGAGAAGACTAAATGACAACTGGAATGGAAAAGAACTGAGGGTAGAGGATGTTAGGGAGGCTGCTAACTAGTGCTTGAAGTGGAAAAAAGTAAGTGCCAGTACCCTTATTCACAACACAGCAAATCATTATGTATAATAACATAAACATAAATTTATTTAACTAAGGGGACAACCATTTCAATTATTAGAGTAAAATAATTGACTATGTACACTAGCTTTAGTGTCTGCAGACAGAGAAAAGCAAGCAGGCAGGAACAGGTGAACGTCACGTAGTGCCCCAGGGGTAATGCAGTTTATTTAGGGGCCATTATTAATTGCCCAGAGAACCTGATATGAAGAGGGCAGAAAAGAGTACCGGTCAATAGCGTAGGCAGAAATCACAGTGTGGGTGGGCACAGAGAAAATCAGGTGGGCCTAGCTCGTCCAAGACCAATCATAGGCCACTATTAGGTTCTGAAATGCTTATGTTAACTCACATAGGCTATTACAATTATACTTGCCTGAATGCACAACAGTTTAATCATACAAGCCTTATACATCATCAGAGGTAATGATACAGGCACCAAGATGAACATTAACAGCATCGCATAGCCTGGCACAGCAGCCACATATTCACACACACACACAGCTGACAGACGCAACAGTGTCATTAAGCAAGCATATGAATAGAGGTACCAACATGCTCAGTAATGTTAAAAATGACACCCCAACATAGCCTGGCATGGCATCCACATAAACCACACACACACACATGCACATACACACACAGATGGCACAGCAACATCAGCATAAAATCCAATTGTACACCCAACAAAAACCATACCCAATAAACAATAATAAAATAGGCAATAAGTTACTACAATCCGAAATTGTAAATTAGCTTACTTTTGATGATTACAGCAGGAAACAGCCAGGCTTGGTGTTAAACACTGAATTTATTTCATTATAGTCCAACGCTTCAGTCAGTTTTCTTTTCAAGGAGAGCAGGGACAAAGAGTTCAGTCTGCATGTCATCATTGATGCCCTGATGCCAGTTTTTATCTGACTGACAGTTGAAAAAGTCTTTCAACAGTACAGCTTGTTGCTGCTGCTGATTGGGAAAGGGCTGAATTAGCAGCCACGTATGTGTACAAGTTGGCACTTGTAAGAAGAGAAACCTGGTGCAGGAGTAATCTTTTCCTCCTGCTCCTCACGACATCTTTTTGTGACAAACTTAAGCAAACTGCCTTGTTTCACCATGGTTTTTATCTTAACCTACATTAAAGCTGGAGTGCGGGACTTTTGTCTCCCCCTTCTGGCAGTGAGAGTAATTACAAAACTTAAAAAAAAATAATTTATTGGTTGCATAGTCACATTTGAAACAGTATTCATTGACTGCTATTCACTGGATGATCCAGCAAAAAAGGAAGCCTTCACCCACAGCTACGTGCCAGATACCGGCAGCTTGTGAGAAGTGCCGGTGCGCAAGAAAAAGTCACAGTACACCCAAGAGTAAAATATAGAAGTGCCGGTACTGCGTACTGGTGAGTACTGACCCACTTTGAGCACTGCCCTAACCTACTTAACTCATAACAGACAGTATTCATAAGTTTAAAGTAAGTAAGTCTAAATGTTTTGGGGGAACATTTCAGTATGAAATTTGTTACTTTAAAATATATTAACATCAGATTATACATTAAGTTAATTTGCCTGGATCAGTTAAACGTTTGTTCTCATAATGTCAGATTCTCAGATTTTCTCTGTCTCTCTTGCCCATTTTAATCCATAGTTTCTTGTCTTCCACATTTCCATCTCCCTCTCTTCCACCCATACACACATCACTCCTCTCCCACTATCTCCACACACATTCTGTCTCTCTCTGCCTTCACTTAGTGGCTTTCAGCTTGTCATCCAGCCTTTGATGGAGAGAGCCTTTGAAAGCTCCGGAGAACCAGCAGCTCTCCCCCACCACGTTAGCGTTAGTGGTGGCTAAATTGGGCTGAATGGCAGAGGCTGAGTTGTCGCTCCTGGAGGGTGAGTGGGAGTCTGGAAGCTGATCAGACGGCCCAGCACTTGGGGGCGGAGGAGCTGCCACCTCCAGCTACCTGGACGCTGAGGGGAGATATTGGTGCATATGGCAGCAAGCCCTTTAGTCACACTTACACTGACTCCCACACACAGGCGGCTGTATTAACTCACCCTCTGCTCTTTGCATTAATATTTTTGTTTTTTGCTCTTCATTCTTTTTTCTTTGCACCTTCTTGTCCTTCTCTCATTTAGTTTATCCATTCCCCATTTCACAGTGCTTATTTTGAGCCAGGTTCAGCTAATACAAGTTTCTTGAAGACAGTGGAATGGAAAATACATTTTCAATTTCTAGTAAATGATGTATGATGTTGAAGCATGAATGAAGCAAGTGCTTCAGTGCTCATCTCAAACTTACACAATGCTCTGATAGTTTGAAATGATTCTGCCTATTGTGTATTGTCAGTGTCTTAAATTTGAGCATATTCTTGTGCAAAATGCCAGAAACATAAAATATTTTTTATATTATATTTTAAGTTATGAACACTGAAACCAGATTGTGGTTAGACTCAACTTGTATGTTGGAAAAAGACTGGTAAAAAGTTCTATGCACAGGTCTTCATAGGTCCACACAGTTCCTAGTAACTGAGACCCAACCTGACACTCAAATCTGCACACATTTCATTAATTCTAACTGGGTCTGATAGGGTCCTGTTGTATTGCCATGGGTCTCAGGTCTGTGTGTCAATAGGTGTACTACCAGGTAGGACCTGAGTGGACTCTGTCAGCTCTGTTGTAGTTGTGCATCATCTTCATCACAGGAGAAAAAAATGTGTCTCACAAATGTGGTTTTTGAGACACCTCTAGTTCCATGTTCAGGTGCATTTTGAAAAAATATACATCCACAATTTTTATGTGATAATTGCATCTTTCAAAATATTCAGAGGTATGTTTTCTGTTTGCAAAAGTGAAAACAAAAAAACACACAAACAAAAAAAAAATATATATATATATATAAACTGGAGACAATGAGATGAATGATACAAAGACAATATGCACTGCAGCACAACTGCACCAATTTTTACTGGGATTGTTTCACTTTATATATACTGTATATATATATATATATATATATATATATATATATATATATATATATATATATATATATATATATATATATATATATACACACACACACACACACATATATATATATATGTCTTTTTAGCTAAGTCTCTTATTTGTCATAATTTGCCTCTCTTTCTCTCTTGTACCCCTCTCTCTCCCTGAGGGGCTTATTTCAGGGATACCACAGAATTTTACTGGGCCAATTGCTGTGAGAGCCTGCGGCTGGCTATGAAAGTCAAAAAATGCCTCGAGTGCCACCGGCTCTGTTATTCTGCGACTTAAAAGGCTGCTTGGTTGCTGTAATAAACTTATAGGATTTCCCTCAGGGAAGTTTTGAGGGGAAGATGTGACACTATCAGGATTTGCAGACATCTCAATTAGTTGAGGAGGGTAGGGCCTCACAGCACATAGATTCCTCAACTCCATGTGGAGTTAAGAGTCAGTGTTTGTGAACAGGAAGTCAGGGATGAGGACTTTCAAACAGCATAAAACAATTTCAGGAACAAATTGAAAAGCTACTGAGAATCAATAGTAATCAGGAGTACTTTAAACATTTTGGTGTTTGGTTGGCATAATGACAGGGATTTTCATCATTTCATCATCAGTCTCATGTTTGTGTGTTAGAGCTGAGTCAGGAGTAAGGTGGTTAGCCTAGCTTAGCATAAAGACTAGAAGCTAGCCTGGCTCTATACAAAGCTCAAAAATACACTTACCAACACATATAAAGCTCACAGATAAACATGTTGTATCTGATTTCTTAAATATGTAGATAAACAGAAATGAACAGGTATGTTTCTATTTTATCTAAAGTATCAATCCACACTGACTCCGAGACACATGTCACCCCGTGACCTCCCGCATTTTTTTTTATCCTTAAGTCTATTTTTTTCTCCTCTAGAGCGTTTAGTGAAGCTTAATCTCCGCAGACAGCTGTTTAACTCACACAAATCTTCTGCTGTTTATATGTTCGGAACTTATCAATGGTGTCTATATTGATTCATTAAGGCTCCTGGTCTGCCTGTCAGCTTGCCAGTTTCACTAGGCAGATTCATCTTGCCCGCTGCAGTGGGCGGGGAAATAAAATCAGTGAATCACTAAATAAATACAAACACTGTCGATTTCTTCCCCTGGAGCCTACATAAAAACATATTTTAGTTCAGTAAATTTCGGCTGTCAGTCAGCCTGGTAAATACAGTTTGTCTGGCCACTGTCCTCTCAGCTCCTCAGGAACTGCAGCTGACAAACCGCCAGTTCTGTGGACAGAGGTGCTGAACGCAGGTCAGAGTAAGTGTAGATTGAACGGATAGAATGCTTCAATAGTATTAGGGCCCTATGATTTCCGCGTTGTGGAAAACATGGATGGAATTGCGGAATTTGATAATAAAAATGGAATCAACTGTAAAACGTGGAATATCGGGGAATTTGCCAAAATGTGGATGCAATTGATAACAATCAGGGTTTTCCCTGCAGCGCCTAAGCCGAATGAACAGAAAGAAACTGTGCTGATAGTCTCTTACAAGTTTTGGTAACATTTACAGGCACTGATGCAGCTCACACTGCAGCTTTTGTCCTCTGATATCTGTGTCTGCATTTCACTGAGGGCAGGGATCTGTGGTAAAACCTGGAGCAGAGTTTTGAGTTGTCTTTCTTTTATGTTTGTGAAACTGGATTGAACTGAACTGATTTGGGGTTGTGGGGAAAACAAAACGGAATATTTACCGAGTGGATTGAACTCTGAGAATGTGGGAAGCACATACACACCAATGTTGCTCTGCTTGCTTGATTTAATACACCTATTGAAAACTGAATTGAGTTGTACTGGTTTTTGGTGATGTATATTTCTTTGCTATTTGCTATTTGCTTTATTGTTTTGTATGATTTGACAGAGCTATTTTCTTTCTATTTTATAATTATTATTTGTCAGACATGACTCTGACTGGTACCCCTTTTCATTTAACGTGTCAAACCAGCTACAACACACACACACACACACACACATACACGCACACAGTCGTATCAATGAGGCTAAGTCATCCAAAAAACAGGAATTTGACAATAACAGCTAAATTTAGAGCAGAGCAATGTTAGCAGAACCATGCTATAAGCCTCGTCTTACCAATGTTATTTTGTGATTATTATTTTTTATGTGAAGGATTACTTCAGGCCATAGTGCTTACATATCTGTTTCACTTCTTCATGCTAATGTCTGAGTGTACTGTGTATTAAAGCACTTTCTTTGATTAAAAAATAGTGCAATGCTGTGTTGCATCATTGCAAATTCATTGATATATATTAATTTTATTCAATGTATGATTAAATTTTGAATACTTTCTTATTAAATTGAATTAAATTTTATTCATCCACCACATGATTAAAACACTCTTTCTGGTGACAAAATGTGCTTAAATCGTAAAACACAGAATTCAGGTAAATAAAAATGGAAAACAGAATTTGGGAAAAAATAAAATGGAATCAGAAAAAAAATAAAGCAGATTTCATAGGGCCCTACAATAGCACTTACATGCTACTCATGTCTCCTTTTCTGTGTGGACTCTCAGTAAGGGGAGTTACATGTTGGAACTATTTCTTGTCAAACAACACATTATCCATCCACCTAGCACTTGCAGTGTCACCAACTATAGTGCAGTTTGCCAGACACAGTATGTGAGCCCAGGTTTTGGTTTCTTCAGGGTGAAATTAATAGACTACCAGCCTGGGATGGAGCTTCAGCCGGGCGGGTACAGGTGGGTTCAACCTGCACAGGTCATCTGTCAATCTAGCACAGTTTACTCATCCACATTGTTGTCTTGGCAACATTTCTAATCTTTGGCTTTTGTCTTCCACCTCAGAGCTCCAGAAGTTGCCCTTGGATAGGACACACATAATGAGTTCTGTTGAGTAACAGTGAATCTAAACAGAACTTTTGTTTGTTAACAAGAAAACTTACCAAAGAACTAGTCATTCATCTGTCTGAGTTGTGTTCTGTATTAACTGACTCCGATGACAAAGATCCAGCTGCCTAGTCTCCTTTGAAGATGCACCAGCTCATGGGTCATCTGATGGAAGACTACTTTCTTGCTCCTATGACAGAGATTCGGCTGCCTGGTCATCTGATGGAGCTAAACCCAGACTCCACTGAAGCAGCCTGCTCTGGCTGCACTAAAAAAGTTCTTTTAAATTAATTTTAAAAAAAGTTCTTAAGAGGACTCACAGATTCTTCAGTTGAATCACTGCTTCCTTTTGTTGTTGCTGGAGGCCCTCTGTGGAGGACTGATTTTTTGTGCATTGTTTCTGATTCACTTTTTAACTAATTTTTGATTACTTATTTCTGGTCACTTTTACTTGTTTGTCACATTTTACAATTACAGTTGAGTGATTGCACTGCAGACTACCTTCTTTACTTTAATACACGCTCTTCTGAATGTTCTAACCCTTGTCAGTATCTGATTTGTAGCTGTTGTCATTGGAAACAAAAAACTGTCAGACAAACAGCAGAGTCATGCTTGTGTTGCTGCTGCAGAAGATTAAAAATGAAAACAATGAACTGAGTAACTATTGGAATGACTTTAACTTTGCTGGTTGCATCCAAAAATGACCTAAGTGAGAGCAGTGGCAGACTTACTGTACAAAAGTGAGCAGTAACCAGCAGCAGGCCGGCTTTGAGGCTGTTTGATCAGTGTCATTAATGTCTTTTAAATGCTACCATACATACCTGCTGGCAGGTTAATGATATTTTAACCTCAACACTACCGGCTCTCCTCCTCTTCCTACTCTTCCTTCTCCTTGCCTGCCTTGCCGTCAGCACGCCTCAGACAATTACTGCACTCAAGATTGGAGGCTGTTCAATATTTCATGTAGAGGACCATTAAAGACACAAGAGGTTCCTTCTCGCTCTCTCCTGTGCTCCAAGTTTAAAAAGACTCGACTGCCTGCTGTTGAGAATGTTAATGATCATACCGTAGTGGCAGTAAGTTTGTGTGTGTTCTGAGTTTTTTTTTAATGATAATTGATACAGACAAACAGTGTGTGAAAGGATTTCTGTGGCTGCTGTTATGTTTTTAATCATCTATTAATAACTTGACCCTAATGTGGGAACCTTACTTGGAAAATTCAAACATACTAGTCATTTATACATAAATATCTGAGCTTGTGTGTATTTATCAGGTTGTAAGTGGTTGTTTGTGATTATCACCAGAGGAAGGAGAGAGGACATAAAAGAAAGAAAATCTTTATTTGCTTGGCTGGAAGCTACAAACTGTATATTATACACACTTGGAGTTTCCAGTCCTCATTAGTGCATCAAACATCACTCATGACGGCACCCACACACACACAAACACACACACAGTCAATACACATGACACATGACAAAGGTCATTTGACCTGAAGAATTGTCATGTGACCATATGGTATACCAGGCTATAAAATATAGGTGCAGTTTTCATTAATTTCTTAAGTTTCTTTGAATAAATTATCAAAATATTTTCAGTTTATTAGATACAGTTTTTTTTCACATACAATATTTTTTTGTTTTAACTCTTACATTTGTTCAACTGACTTTGTGAGATAGACATTGAAAATACAATCTGAAGCAGGGAAAATAACATTTTCAAATTTTAGTTTTTTTTTCCTTAATACATTTGTTTTTTAAACATTTGACAACCATTTCCCCATTAAAGTGCACCCACACACTTTTGGTTATATTCACTGACCGCTTAAAGCTTTGTGATAAAATCTTTTATACATTTAAAGACCTTTATTGCCCCCTGCCAGTCACATACATATGTGAGATTCTGAAAAATCGCAGAAAATAATTTACATTGACCAGACTGATGTCTGCTGTTACTTGTGACAACAATTTGCAGATGATGAGTTGACTTGCATCAGAGAAGTAGGTCACAAATGTGCCACTTGCCATATCTAAGGTCTACTTTGAAAGAAGCAGTGGGTCGTCTCTGAAAATGTAATGGATAGCAAGGAAGACATATCTACAGCGTCTTCCTTTTTTCCATCTAACCTCACAGATTTTAGGCAGTGAACCTGTTTACTGCCTCCAAAACAGAGGCCCTTGTCTTGTTTATCTCCGCCCTCCCTCCCTCTGCCTTCTCTCCCTCCAGTTCTTTCTCTTTTCTCTATCTATGACATCACCCTCTTTGCAGCTCACCCCATATGTCTGAGCCACTTGTGCCTCATGAACAGCTTGGGAGTGAGAAGAGGCTTCAGTCAGTGAAAGTTCAAAAGCTGTCAAGTGGAAATCCACTAGAGGGATAATCCTTGCCTTCTCTGTGCTGACTGAAAGAGACAGAGAGAGAAGAAGAGGACTAACAGAAGTGAGAGAAGAGAGAAAGAGTATAAGCCATCGACCAGACTGGAAGAGAATGAACATCTAGGCTGCTCACAAGCAGCAAAGTCAATGAAAGGAGACAAATTGAGATGGATGCAACATTGTTCTAGGTGTCACAAACTGGCAAAGAGTGCTGTAAAGTGAAAGCCAAGCAGCTTCATAGAGGTCTGTAGAGCATAAAGGTTTCTCTCCTGCTTGGTATTTACAGAAGATAAAAAGGACTGTTGAAGTACTGGATAACATATGGTCATTCTGAACAGCATCACCTTTCTGACAAGTATGCACCTTTTCAAATGAAAACATGCCAGGAACCACTTCATAACACAGAAAGCACCAAAATGTTTGACCTGCAAAACCTTTCCAAAAATGACCATTTGTAGCTACAGTGTTTTTATTTTAATTCCTGTTGTCATTATGTTTCTTTTGAGAATGTTAGCTCAAGACCAACAACACCACCTTAAAGAGCAGCTTCACACGTCCTGAAAATCTTGCTTATGCTGACTTCTAGGGGTTTGACTTGACCAGAGACGACAGGGAAACACTGCTTATAAGCCTGCTGTTCAGTTACTCTTTAAAATTGTACCATGCTAGCTAGCCCCCTTTGGAGACTGTCGCATCCAGAAAAGCTCAGGGAAGCATCTGTGTGCTGCTCCTTAACAGAGGATTGGAGGTTAATCAGACGTACATTTGCCAACCAACTAGTTAGCCTTTATTCTTGAAGTCTTTCCTCTTTTAAAACTGAAAAATACTGTTTGAAAACGCTTCTGATAAAGCACGAATCTCTTGTGTCACCTCTTCACCAGAATGTGCACCAGAAGGAGGCGAAGAAGACGCCTCATGCACTAAACCGCAATGGGCTCATTACTGCCCCCTGAGGCAGGAAGCAGGAAAGAATGCACTAGTACTTGACAGTTAGTGAGAACCACATTTGTGGAAGTTTTTACCCCCAAAGATCAAAAGGTGTGACAAAGAACCATTCCACACTAACAAACAAGTGTTTCCAAACTGTATTTTTCAGTTTTACAAGAGAAAAGACTAACTGGTTGGCTTGCCAATAATCTTGTCGGGTAAACCATTCCACCACTGTTAAAATGCAGCTCACTGAGCTTTTCTATGGAATCATCAGGGACTGTCTCCATGCAATGGAAGAAAGTGTGCTGTAGTGTCAACAGGCAGACAGGGCTACTAGGTTTGTGACAGACAGTAAATAATGGTGCTTTCCTGCTACATGACACACATTTGTAATATAAATTATTAGCCTGGATTGATCTGAAATCCAGTCAGAAAACAAACATTTTAAAAGTTGTTTGTTTGTCGTCTTGCAGACAGACTTGACAAAGGATGAATTCAGGCTTTTTACAAATCGGCATCATGATGTAGTTATTTCGGCATCCTTTTGAGCCGTTTATTGCAATAAAATCACAGCAAAATCTAAGTTTATTTAAACTCAAACCAGCTGTTCTGAACCTGTTTAGACAGGATGCGCAGGCTGCTGTGACGGTTGGTCCTTGTAGTATTTTGACCAAAGCATGTCAGATACATTTTATTAAGACCCCAGGGAACTCTGTTAACTTGTGGAAAAGGGGTATAATTTTAACACTAGTCACATAGAATAGGGATAGGCTCAAAACGTGGATGGAGATACCAGGAACCACAGGTGAGTGGTTAAAATCTTGACTAACCAAACATTTTGCAGCTCCATGAATTTTGTCATTAATGCCTTTAATAAGCCTAAAGATTTAGAAAAAGTAATCTATGCTTTTATCACATCGAACACCTTGTTTAGCTGCCTCAGCAAATATTCTCTATAGCTTCATTCTAACTGATCGAGAAATCTGGATCTTAACAAAAAGATTACACATTACTTCAGTTTTAGCTTCTCTCCATTACAATTGTGTTTACTCTTGACAAACAAAACATTACATGGTCAGACACTTCAGCACTTGAACAAGCTCCTGTGACCTCTGACTTCTGGGAGGAGCCTCGGGTCTTCTGGCTGTTCCAAGGTCAGGGTTGAAAACTAAAGGTAATGAAACTTTTGCTGTTGCTTCCCACAAAGTCTCAGAGAAGCCAAATCAGTGTGCATCTTTAAAAGCATTTAAAACCCATTCCTTTTGATTTGATATAGTTTATATTTTTTATACCTTTTATCAAGATGTAACCTCTCTCAAATAATGTAATCTAGCACTAACACACTGCATTGAGGTTGAGAATGTTTTAGTCTACCCTTGCCTGCTGAAAAGATACACATCACCTGTTTCAGCCAATCGTGCATCACAAGTATTACTGAAACAACCAATTTAGGACAACTAACGATTACTGTCATTATTGATGATTAACTGTTTTGTCTATAAAATGTCGAAAAGCGTCAGGCCAAAAACCAAAAGATGTTCAGTTTACAGTGATATAAAACATAGAAAAGCAGCGAATTCTCTCATTGGAGAAACTTTTGGACAAATAATTTAACTAATCAGTTAATTATTGCAGGTTTAACCAATTGTGTAGTTGTTTTTTCCTCCTAGTACGTGAACTCCACAAGAACAGTGTGTTTAATTAAATAACCCCTACTACAAGCAGTGCTTGAATAGAGTGTTAGTATTCTCTGGTTTAAATGTAGTTTCAGATCCAAGCAAGTAAGCATACCATTTTAAAATTTTGGCCAGAAAATGGTCCAATGTAATCATAGAATATCAGCATAAACTATCAACAGTCAAAGAATATTGGTGTTACCTTTTAAAACCTGTTGGTTGAACCTCCCTCATCACATTGTTTTCTTTCTCTCCCTCTCTTGCTCCTTCAGTCATGGAGAAACACACATACACACAAGCATTTACATGTCCTCTATCTGCATGTCTGCCAGTGTGTGTGTGTGTGTGTGTGTGTGTGTGTTTCCTCAGTTTCACAGCCAGGGCCCAGTCCCGCAGGAGTGCTGCTTCATCAAGTCTGGTAGTGGGTAGCAAAGGGCATCATCATTAGATTAGTCTCTGATCACTCTCCCTAAGTAATTATCCTCCTGCCTAGGCTCCTGCAGCATGCAGACTTAATTGATTTAATGGAGTGTGTTCTCTCTCTCCCTCTCTCTTCATCTCTGTCTCACTTCTCTTTTTTTCCTCTGCTTCAAGAGCACATTTCCTCCCATCAGAGTTTAGGATTCAATTTCAGAGTCAATGAGGTGAAAGGGCTGTGCACTCTAAAATGGATTGCAGGAGAAATGCTTTTGTCTTTTGTTTTTTTCTTGTACTAACACTGCCACATCTCAACACCTTTTTAAATCAGCACACACGTTTCATGTCAATTTAGTTCAATTCAAAATACTTAAACAGCAATTGAGGCAAGCATGCTTGCAAGTTAAACTAAACAAAGCCAAAAAGGTAAATTTTACTGTCAATGCTGAAAATTCGAAGGATACCAATAAACATAACTGAACTATGTGTGTAATTTTAGGGAATATTAACAATACCAGCAGTGTTTCTTAAATATGAGACAGAAGATAAGGTAAGTGTGCACACTATTGATGCCTTCATGACTTTCAAATACATCAATTTAGCATGGACCCCTTTCTGCTATTATTTCCTCCCAAACACAGAGATAGGATCCTGGCATCCAGGAGTCCAGGTGTTGGAGGATGCAGTGGAGGGCCATGCTGACTGCACTGTCTACAGACCTGTTGGCTCTGTAGGCGAAATGCAAGGCGTCAGGAGTAGGTCTGTGATGGCTTTGAGGTGGGACAGTACAACTTTCAACGCTCAAAGGACTTCATGACCACAGAATTCAGTGAGCCAATGTTGGTGGAGCCCAATAGGTGCAGAAGGCATGTACTGTCACGTGACTAGTTTATTTCTGCGTAAACAAAAAAAATGACTGCTATTCCTTTTATTCTCAGTGGAAAATGCAATATTTTAACATAATTTCTGCATTAAAATGTGTTTTGATAACATTTCTATTTTAATAGTTTTCATTCAGTGAATGTATATGTTTAGTTTGTCAGTTATTATGAAATCTTTCCAGTCTTTCTATCGTTGCTATGGTGGTTGCTATGGACGCTCAACCCAGTATCATGGCAGTTCAGAGTTATAGAGTCATGTACATGGACATGAACTTTCTATTTTTGTTTCATGACACTTGACCACTTTCAAATTACCACCGGTCTGCCGCAACTGGAATCCAAACATCACTATCTCTGTTAAGAAAAGGTGTTTTATATCCTGTGATTGTAAAATGTGAAGTTGCTCATTTAATTTTATATTTCCAAGAATATATGGCTAAGGATATTTAATATGAAATCATCTTTCTTAAAACAATAAATCACTCCAACATTGTGTGTGTGTGTGTGCATCAATGCCACATTGACGACAGGGTTATCAAACTGGACTTTACATTTCACATCCCATTATTTAATCCCTGGACTTGTTACGTTCATTTCATCAAACTGGACTTTAGGTTGTGCATTACATTAAACCTCCACTGTTACATAATTTAATTCTTTATCACGTCACATTTAATGTTTGCTCTTGTCACCTTCATATATTTCATACACTTTGTTTCTGTCCATAGCACAGTCCATATTTCCTTTGTACAGTCAATATTTCATTTTAACTTTTATATCCCATTTTCAAAACTATAACTATTCCATTCTGTAAATAGATTAAAAATTAAAATTTCAATTTAATTTTAATATTACTTTGTGTGTTTCATTATTATAATTACCTTACTTTTGTCTATTTTTATTCTTCTTTGTTGCTTTTTTTGGGAGCAAACACCAAGACACATTCTCTGTATGCTTGCATTGGCTGATAAAACAGGAATGATTGGATGCATTGAATGCATTGAATGGACAATGTCATGCTGACATAAAATCCCAAAACCAAGAATCATAAAGATACAAAAAATGTCCAGGGTTGTGTAAATAGTGAGTTAAAAAGAGAACAGGTTAGTCTTTTCAGCCCTAACCTGTGTGCCCGTGCCCCTCGTAGTGCTATGTTTTAACTCAAACCTAACCCAAGCACTTCAGGCCTTCCTCCAAGCCTGAAGTAATGCCTTAGATTGTCAGTAGTATTGTAATCTCTGAAGGTGACTCATTTTGGTCACTATTTCCACTGAAAAAGAAAAAACAAACAAACAAACAAACAAACAAACAAAAAGCTTCATTTTATATATTGGGCCTTCAAACTGCTCTCTGAAACTAAGTCTGGGATGTCCTGTGTCCATGAAATGAGAAAATTAAAACTTTGTCGTAGAGCTAAACCAAATACATCGTTGGAAAGGTCTCAACCTGGAGAGTAACATATGTCAGTATGAAGATTCTACATGGCTCCTGCTTTGAAATACTGACCCTTGCAGGTCTTGCAGTCGTTGAAGAGCAGCTGAAACACCTGGCTCCAAAGCTGCGGCTGCTTTGATCTCATAAGGTTATCGTTGCCCATGTGTGCATGACGTCAGAGCAAGTCAGGATAAAGTTGGCCAGAAATCATTCATTGTGCTGTGATTGCTGGTGATCGATTCTGCGCAGGGCCTGGCACATCTCAAACAAGCCTAGTCTCTCTTTTTATTCCACTAGTGCAGTACCTATTCAAATCGTGCCTGTTTGGAACAGGCCGATTTCTCAATACCTAAATGCTTCACATGCAGGCTATCGGTACACACTACAATTTACCGATGTTCCCTAAACACCTCACATGCAGAATATCTGGAGACTACAACTGATGACTACAACTGAAACTACAACTGACACTGACTCAAGTGACATCACTTGGGGGGGCAGCATCACACATAGGCTACTTTAACCATTGCACAATTATTAATTCTTTCATGGTGCCCCACCCACAACAGTGCTGATTAGACTGAGCTACTAATGAGCCCAACCCTTTAATTTCAAATAATTTGAATAATAAAAATAGAAAAATAGGTACCTGCAGTTAGCTATCTGGTGCATGGAAACTTGCACATTTGGACACTTTTCAAACTGTACTTTACTATCAGCTATCATTTCTACCTTTCTCCCGTATATCCTCGAGTATCAGGGTTGTGAATTTGATGCATGCAGCAACAGGGAGCCAGTGGAGGGTTATGAACAGCGGGATGACATGCTCTTTTGGGCTAGTTGGAAGACCAGCCGTGCTGCCACATGGCACAGTGTCAGTTGTAGTTTCAACTCTGGACATCTGCAGACGTTTGAACATACATACAGGGAGGCCTGCCAGTAAGGAGTTGCCGTAGGCAATGTGTGATATTAGGAGAGCGTGTACCAGGAGTTGTCTGCTTGTTCAGACAGGTAGGGTCTGATCTTCCTGATGTTGTACAGGGCAAAGTGACATAACTGATCAATTGAGGCCATGTAAACCTTAAAGGTTAGTTGGTCATCAATCATGGCATCCAAGTTTCAGGCAGACTTTGTGGGCATGAGTTTGGGTTCATTCAAGCTGGATACTGATCTGTTGTTGTATAGAGGGACTGGCAGGGATAACAAGGAGCTTGGTCGTAGAGAGGTTAAGTTGAAGGTGGTGTTCTTTCCTCCATGCCAAGATATCAGCAAGGCATGATGAGATCCGAGCTGAGACTGTGTGGTCTTCTGGCAGGAATAGGAAGAGCTGGGTATCGTCAGCATAGCAATGGTATGAGAAACCATGGGAGTGGACGACTGCACCCTGCAAGTGTGGTGGTGTATACTGAGAAGAGAAGGGGACTGAGCACTGACCCCTGAGAAACCCCTGTGGATAAGCTGTGTGGTTTGGACACTTCTCCCCTCCAAGATACTCTAAAAGATCTCCCTGAGA
Organism: Scomberomorus guttatus; assembly: GCA_038419695.1. Lineage (NCBI taxonomy): Eukaryota > Metazoa > Chordata > Actinopteri > Scombriformes > Scombridae > Scomberomorus > Scomberomorus guttatus. Next base: position 2,055,407 of record CM076449.1, read on the forward strand.
GGTAGGACATGAACCAGCGGACAGCATCCCCCACTGAGATACCAAGCTAAGTGAGTGTGGAGAGGAGGATTTGGTGGTTAACCATGTTAAAGGCAGCTGACAGATCTAGCAGCAATAGAGCTGAGGACTGATCAGCAGCTCTAGCTGAACGCAGTGATTTCATTACTGACAGGAGTGACCACTTAAAGCCAGACTGATTTGGAACCTACAGGTTGTTCTCAGAAAAGAATTCAGAGACTTGGTTAAAGACTGTGCACTCAAGTATTTTTGATAGGAAGGGCAGGCGTAAAACCAGCCTGTAGTTTTTAACTTGGGCTGGGTTGAGTGTAGGTTTTTTGAGCAGCAGGGTGACCCGAGCTTGCTTAAATGCGGTGGGGAACACACCTGTTGTAAGCAAAGAGTTGATGATGTGTGTGACTGCAGGGTTAAGTGTGGGAGAAATGTAATAAGCAATGTAACTATTTTAATAACTTAGTAATGTAATGTAACTTATTACATTTGATTACATTTTGATTACTTTTCTAACAAATGTTTTAAACTGGGCCGTAAAGCTGAAAAATCCTAAAAACCTAAATTTAAACCAGACAGTGTAAACCTCACTGTTCCTCATTTCCATCACCGAAAGATGTTCTTGTCTGACAACATGGCCACCCGCCTTGACGTGGCTGGTCGCAGGCATGGCAGACTCAGGTTGCTTAGAGCATTGTGCATTGATTTGACTGGCAGATGAGAGGTGGTGCAAATTCAAACAAGAGAACCAAGTGCATACTGTCAAATGAATGGAGCCTGTATAGATGTAGAGACAGCTCCTTGTAAGCCATCCTACCCTTGATGGTATTGCACAAATTTGTCCCAATGGCTTTGCTGACCCGTGTTGTCCAGAAATATGCCAAAAGAAGCCATTCCTGCACAGCGAAAAGATGCAAAACAACAGAATCAATGTTATATTAATTCTGTTGCTTTGCAGTATTTACCTTTATTAACATGGGTCAACAGTTTTTCTTGCTAGGTTGCTAAGGAGCTGTTCTTGGCTCAAGATTATGCGAACCGCATTGGTTTGTTTACATAATTAAAGACACATGAAGTGCTTTGAGCAGGAGACAGATTTATTTTACTATCTAACACCTACTTCCAATGTCTCTGTACCCTTGAATACGCATGTACAAATGACTCAGTGGAGCTTAGATACTTTGTTGGTTTCATTTAATTTCCACATAATGAACAAAAATGTAGGATCAATTATACAGAAATACATTTTAAGATCATATATATATATATATAGACCCTTTCCAAAAAATTAGAATATCATGGAAAAGTTAACTTATTTCCATAATTCCATTAAAAAGGTTCAACCTTCATAAATTATAGATTCAGGGCCCACAATTCAAATGATTTCAAGTATTTATTTGTTTATTTTTACATAATTTGGGCTTACAGCTCATAAAACCCACGAAAACAGGAATTCAAAAAATTAGAATACCGTGAAGAAATCAGCCCAAATTTTGCAGGGCATGAATGTTTTAAACTGAGTGTCACACACTAATCATCTACTAAACTTAAAGCACCTGCACAGATTTCCCCAGGTGTCATTAAATTGCTTCAGTTTGGTTCAATTGTCTCAGTTCGGTTCAATATGGGGAAGACTGCAGACTTGACAACTGGCCAGAGGACCATCATTGATACCCTCCATAGGATGGGCACAAAAGTTCATAGCTAAGGAGGCTGGCTGTTCACAGAGATGACTGTGGGCTTCAGCAGATTATCAAACAGAGAAGATTCAAGAGTCTGGCAGAGATCCAGAAAAAGTGGAATGAGGTTGGAGTCACAGCTTCAAAAAACACCACATTCATTCATTCTCAACTGGGCCAAGGAGAAGAAGGACTGGACTGTTGGCCAGTGGTCCAAGGTCCTTTTTTCCAATGAAAGTAAAGTGTGCCTTTCATTCTGGAATCAAGGTCCAAGGGTTTGGAGGAAGATGGGTGAGGAACAGAACCCAAGCTGCTTGAGGTCAAGTGTGAAATATCCACAGTCAGTCATGATTTGGGGTGCAATGTCCGGTGTAGGTGTTGGTAAACTTTGCTTTCTTAAATCCAAGGTCACCGCAACAGTCTACCAGAATGTTTTAAAGGACTTCATGATTCCTTCTGCTGAGGATCTGTATGGAGATGCAGATTTCATCTTCCAGCAGGACCTGGCCCCTGCCCATACCACCAGAAGCACCAAAACCTGGTTTAATGCCCATGCCATCACAGTGCTTGACTGGCCAGCCGACTCACCAGACCTAAACCCCATTGAGAAACTATAGGGTATTATCCAGAGGAAAATGAGGGGCACCAGACCCAAAAACAAAGAAGAGCTGACAGCAAGCATCAAGGAAATCTGGGCTTCCATAACTCCCACGCAATGCCACAGGCTGATTGCCTCAATGCCACGGCGCATCGAGGCAGTGATTAAGGCAAAGGGATTCCCAACCAAGTATTGAACATTGACATATCGTATAAAAAGTACCATATTTTGATTGATTTGATGTGATCCTAATTTCTTTTTTGTTTTCTGCAAAAACTGAGAAGTAAATGGTGGTTTCTTCATAGTATTCTAATTTTTCGAATTACTGTTTTCATGGGTTTTTTGAGCTGGAAGCCCAAAAAACATTTTGACATCATTCTGATTGATCTCAAGTTGGGATGTCATGTTTCTGGGAAAGAAAACAATGTCTTCGTTTGCTCTATGGAGTTACTTGCTGCATTTGCTTCTCAACACTTCCTGTTTACACACAGGCATGGATGTGGCTGTAAAAAGATCAACTTACTTTTACTGGAGAAAAAGTCATATTTGATGATTATGAACCAAGAGCATCTCTTTTCTATTTTTTCTGTTGATCTTTAACAGATCGCAGAGAAGCCATCATCTTTGTAAACAACATGATCACATGAGATGACGTATGAATAGCACACCACATTTAAGGAAATTTCGCGTATCATGTCTATGCATTTTATGCTTTTCATGTGTCATTTAATGCCGTTGGTTAGGTTTAGGCACAAAAACCACCACCAAAATTTCAGGTCAAAATGCCCCGACGTAACAGTAAAAATGTCCGGTTAGTGGTCTCAAACAGTGCTCTCCTGCTGCTTTTGCAACTTTTTGTCAAATATCTAGCCATCCACCCAATCCCACCAACATCACCTTTTAAAAAGAAAAGAAAGTCATATTATATTGACATCATCTGAAATACATCACTTTCCCTGTCACTTAAACGTTACTATAGGCTGTTTTTGGTGAATGAATTTACGCCTAAATGGCGTGAAATAACACACGAAAAACAAAAAATGCATAGTCATAACATGCGAAATGAAGAAATTGGCGTGTTATTCATGCACCATTTGGTGATACCAGGCTGCTGTAAAGTGGAGGTTCTGCTAATTTTTACAGAGTGATTTTGAGATTAAGGGGTACAAACTTTGATGCTAATTATGTCCCTAAGACACAAAGGGTTAAAGGTTTGTGGATATTAGGGGGTTATATGCTGGAACTATTTCTTGACTTGAGGTTTTAACAGTGTATCCATCCACCCAGGACTTCTGTGCAGTGTCTTTGGTAACACTGGAGGTTCCTATATACAGGTCATAGGTGCCAAATTTATTATTTCCCAGGGGGTGCAGTCCATATATCAAAGTAGGCTACTGTAAGAAAGCACTTAGTGGACAAAACCTAAAGGAGACTTTCCAGACACCAAGAAAGTGTAATCTAGAAATGAACACAGATTTAGCTCACAGTTAAAACTCTACTTTGCCTATTCTCTGCTATGCCCCAGTCTTCTGATATGGTCATCTCACAATGATTTCAAAGAGGGTATTCCCCATGGTGCAAAAGCTCCTGCTCACTCCAAGAAGCTGTGCCTATACAAACAATGTGCACAGGTGTATAAGTGTGGTATAAGTATAAGTGTCTGTACAGGCACAGTCGTACCACACCTGACAACCTCACTGTGACAACAAGACTTCCTGCTGTTCCTAGCTGTTAATAAATAAATAGGTCCAGCATGTAACTCCCTCGAAACCACAAACAGTTTTTACATTTCTGTTTGTGTCTGTATAAAAGAAACAAGATATAACATTTAATCAGTGAGCTTTAGAGGTGTTAGTATATTTTCGAACTTTGGACAGAGCTAGGCTAGCTGTTTTCCCCTCCTTCCAGTCTTTATGCTAAGCTAGGCTAACCACTCCCTGACTCTGTACTTAACACTCATGAGATTGCTATCCATTCTCTCATTTAACTCTTGAAAAGAAAGGAAATAAAAAAAAGTGTGAAAAAAGGAAAAAGTGTGTTTCCCAAAATGTTTTATGATTGGTTTAACCATTAACAGTTAAGTAAGACTATGGAATATATTATTCACATTAAAAAGAAAAAAATAGACATAAATTCCCATTTGGGTTTATACTACTTTTATATGGCATTGAATTTCTGAGTTTAATGATTTATAGGATGCATATCTAATTAATCAAGGTCAATCTGCTTGGCCTCGAGATGTATACATGTATTCCATCTAACTCATCCCCTCTTCTCATCATTCCTCTATTCTGCTTTTTTCTCAGCTGTTCTCCTAATGATTTAATGATGACATGTGGTCTGATCTTTCCCTGATGTTTTCTATAGGCTTAGCAGGCCTCCTCAAGGAGTGTTTTGAAACTATATGTGGATAGAGTAAGGCTAACATTTACCTACAATAACCTTTGAATTGGCCTCTTTGTGTGTGAGGCCCACACAGAATCACGTATTCTACCAGCCTGCTGTCAGATGATGATTCCAGTGGCATGTGATTATCTTTGGCATATTGATTTGGCTTGTTTAAAGATCGACTCTGACAAGAGCAGCAGAAGCAGATGCTGGGCTAAGTGGTATCAGCAGCCATGAATATCATATGGTTAGGGGCTAATGTTCGACCTTATTGATGCTTAATGAACCGCTAAGAGACAATCAGTGCCATTTGCCCACCTCTTTGCATCCAGGATGAATCACAAGCAGGCTGCTGCCAGCCAGTTTTCGGTCAGTACTGCAAACCAACTCTTGTTTTTACTGGACGGGAGGTCGGAGTACTTCTTGGGAAACTGTACTCCCCGCAGAGGAGCAGCAGTGACTTCACCAGCTGATGTAATTAAATGTACAGCATAAGCAAAAACAAGCATGAACACTGGCATGCACACACACACAATTCCACACATCCTTTTTGCACAAGCACTTGCTTAGCTAGATGAGATAATGAGGCCACAGTGCAATTACAGAAATCGTAGAGGCAGGTTTGGGCATATTCAGCCCTGCATGGTGCATGCTTGCTAACATGGCATGCTAATTGGCTGGAGCACCAGGACACACAGAGACAAAAGCAGCCTGAGGGAGCAGATTGAGACAAGCCCTGAAGGGTACGACACGTCAATCCCTTTATGACTAAGGACAGAATGGGTGATGGCAGGCAGCGCTTAATTTGAAAATTAATGGGCCGTGGGATTTTTTCTACCACTTAAGATACTTTGCAGCCCCAGTGCGGTTACCTCCATCCTGCCCTCTCCCCTGCCTGGGTTTTACAGCTTTTCAGATGGCTGAGGATGAGGAGACCTTGCAAACGCTGCAGTAAATGCATGGCTAATTTGATTAAATACTGCTGCGTCCTTGTTGCTGGTCAGACAGAGAGGTGCCCAAGCACATCCTGGATGAGCTGTGCAGGCTCATATAGCCCCCCCATGTCATGTTAAAGGAACATTAGGTGATGCAAATGTAAACGAAAAGGTAAACAAAAAAAACATTTGTATCTGGTAAAGATGGTGTTGTCTTCAGACTTGTTGGATCACTTGGATCACTTGGACTATCTGTTAAACTAAAAAAAATATATATAAATATTATAGCAATGTATCAAATGACAATGTGTAATGTGAGAGGCGGTGCTCATAGTGATGAACCTACAGAGAATTATCAGCGACTCTGCAGCTCCCCTTGGTTTTATGGAGCCTTATAGTAAGTTTCAGCTCATTGTTTAGCTGTCTGGCTGCAACTTTACTGTTTTGGTTCACTCTCAGTGCTCTCATAGTGTTGTTTTCTGCTAAGGAAAAAACTCTAAAAAGCCACTGTACACTACCTATTCAGCACCAAACGGCAAACAGACACAGTTAGCTGTAGACTACCTGGTGAACATAGTGGAGCATTTAGCAGCTAAAGAGCCAGATATTTCCCTCAGGAGTTGGTAGACAGCCAAAACAGAATGAAAAGAGAGTGAATATTGGACTTACATTCACCAGGTGGACAGAAAGACAACTCCAAATGAATGATAATGTTGCTCCATAACTGCTGGATGTGGAAATAAGCAATTGTTTGCTAAATAGTTCAACATATCAACTTAAAAGGTGATGATATGACAATGTTATATGTATTACATTTCCACCATGGGCGTAGATTTTGGTATGTACAGTAGGAACATGTCTGTCAAGGTGTTGCTGAATTGCTGAATTGTTGCTACCAATAATTGTACCGATCTCAACAATCTGTCATTTTAACTCCACATAATGTTACTGGGAAGAGTAACAGAGCAGAGTTGCCAGGTTTGTGTTTTTCCTGTAAAAAGAGTGCCGTGATAAAGAGTGACAGAGATGGATATGGGGGATCACCAATTTGTGATTACTGCTCAGACATGACATCATTTTATCAAACAACTTTATTACTGTTGGTGAAAATTCCTCCCAAAAATAGAATTAAGACATCAGGGCCCAGATGCATAAATGATGCGTACACACAAAAACCATGCATACATCATTTCCCGCATATAAACTGGTATTTATAAACACGTGCGTTGAGATTGTGCACACCTCACGCATTCTTCAGACCAGGCGTATACATGTTTTTCTAAAGCAATCTGAGGGTGATGTGATGAGGTGGAGATGCAATATAAGGAGACGGAATGTTTTAGTGATTTTATTTATTTATTTTTTGCGTTTACACAGAGATTTGTAAAATGCCAATCAAAGGCACATTTATAAATGTAACATTAATTAATTGCTTTTGTGTGATTCATTTTATCATTCTTTTAATTTACATATGAGTCAACATTTTATTTTGCTGTTAATATTCTTTTTATTTTATTCTTAGTTGTGTCACACCTTGTAAAGTTGGTTTAGAAATGAGCGCTACAAACTAATTATTGGTAACATTTCTGAGATATCACTGCTGATGATGGTTTAATTATTATATGGATGGTATAAAGAGCTGCACAGCCATGCATAATTCTCGTGTGTAATGGCAGCTGTTCTGGCTGTTGCAGAACCTCACCAGTGCAACACAATCAGTGAAACAGCACTTCTTCTTTCCCGTTTGTTTCATTGACAGCTGTACAGACTGGTGAAGCAGGTGGTGAACAGATATGAAAATGGCTGGTTCAGGGCGTGTCATTATCCATTTATGGCTAATTGTGGGAGTGGAAATGAAGCTCGTGCACGTGCGCCCAAGTTCCTCAATGACTAAGATTTATAAAACAGAACCATGCGTACACACAACTTTAAAAAAAAGACGAAAAGAATGCGTAAGCATATTCCTGGCTTTGTGTGTACACACAGTTTTAGTCATGAATCTATACAGAGTTTTATGTATCTGGCCCCTGGTTCTTTTTAAAGAACTAATGTGTCAGTAAGCGCTGATCTAATAAGAATGTTCTGTAATCAATCCCATATTTTGTTAGTTGCAGGAAAATTTGATTTGTAGCAAGCAAACTGAAAGAGGCACAAAGCTACAGAATCTCAGGTGAATTGGTTCAAACAGAATAGGTTATTATACATTTGTTGTATAATCTATAGTGTTAATTTTAATGATTGATTTTAGTCTAATTTTTTAAATTAATAAACTTAAAAGTAAATCATAAAAAAGCAGAGCAGTTGTCTCTGAGTTTTATGTTCCCTGATCAGCCAGGCAGATGCTAGAGGGAACATTTCTGTCTGGAGTGCAGTTGCATGAGTGACCTGGGGCAGAGCACCAGTCAGGGGGGCACAACAAGATCTGGGCCCAACTGTAACTATAATTAATTGGATTTTGTCCAGTGTAGAAAGGTTTGCGCAAAATCTGACATACTAATGGCAGTTGGTGTCTCTATATTTTGTGGGTGTATAACAATCCTGTTTTTAGTTGAGGGAGTATATTCTGACCTTCAAGACCAAGAGATAAAGCACAGTTTCTGTTTTTTTATTCCACAAAGTTAATGACACTTTTATTCCTGAACACCTTGCCACAGTAAGAGCAGGACAATCAGGTACCTGCAGGTGTAATTACACACATTGGCAAGCTGACACTGGAAATGGGAAATTATGTAGCATTTGCCCCTTTCAGAGAATATTTAATTTTTCTTGGAACATACAGCAAGGACCTGGAGTTGGACTCCACTGAAAAACTTATATTTTTAACTCAGTGGTAGAATAGCAAACAAATGGAAATGTTTCAAAGCTCTTTTCATGTCAGGTCAAATGGATTTCTAAATAAATCACAGTTGAAGACACAGCTCTAACAGTACATTCAGCTGCTGAGGAGATGGGCAGCAGCAGCAGCAGCCCACACGGTGTGGTAGACGACTCAAACCCCTTTTTCTTCATGCTGCAGACAGAAATCATTTTAAAGAGTGAACAGACAATGTTTATTCACCAAACTTGAGACTTCAAAGAGCTGCATGCATGAAACCCGAAAATTGGTGGTGGGCGAGTGTTCTCTTGTTGGTTTTTCTTTTTTTTTCCCCTCCCCTCCAGCTTAATGTGTCGTCTTTGGCTGGTTTCATTATGAGTGGGTGACATGCAGACATGAGTAATATCGAATAGTAAAAGCTTTTTTCTAATTATTTAATCCTACTTTCTGGGTCAATAAAGCCAATCAATTTCTGTCATGTGCACCCCCTCATGAGATGAGTTGCTTGTGAAACGGTGCATAATCAAAGCTAATATTCTGCAATTTGAGCTCAGAATAGGGTTTTATATTACTGAGGCTAATTTGCTCAGTTGATCTCTCCATAAATGCATAATGTTTCTGGTCTTTTACAACCTGGTGTGTCTGACTCTACCTGTTTATTTGACTCTATTTTCACTTCTTTCTCTTCTGTGCCCTGATGCTATTATCTGCCTCCTTTGTTCTCTTTGCCTTTTTCTTCCTTTCTTCCCACTCCCATCCAACACCCTCTCCTTCCAAGCTCTTCTCTCACTTCTTCTTCCAAATAATCAGTTTGTTTTTCTTTTCCCTCTCCTCATCTCCTTGCTGCTGTTCCTCCAGCATCTCTCTCTTCAACCTGCCTGACCCTCCTCTCTCCTCGTACCCATTCTTAGGTTAGGAATTCTTAGCTGAGTTGACTAAAGAATCCTACTTTTCCCAGGTTGCAGGAATGATCCCTGGCAAGTGTTATACCATATGTAATTCAAATATTTATTGCATTGTCTAAATGGTTGCGCTTACAGTGTCCAGAAATACGGAGGACATGGTCCTCAGTGGTACCTACGGCCCTGAATTATATTATACTCACATTAGATTGGTGTCATAGTAATGACTTGGAGGCTGGAAGAAAATGTACATCAACACATAATACAATACAGTGATCAGTCTGTCATTGTTTTCTCAAACCACTTTCTTTCTTTGGTTCTGGTTCTCGACTCTTTGGATTGTAAAGTTTGCTAGTGTAGATATTTTAAACATTGTAAAAAGACCTTTTCTTTCCAGAAAAGGTAACCAGAATTTTGAAGGATACGACTAAATCTACAGTACATAATCTTCCCAGAATGTGATGTGTATTTACTTTAACAGATATTGGTTCTCAATGAGCATAGCATTAGTTCAGGCAGGCCACAACGTCAAGCTTAGCTCACAAACCCAGCTACATCAGCTGATAACAGCTGATGGCTCAGCTGATTCCTTCTTTGCATTTAATTGGCAAAATCTCAAAACCAGCCCACATCAGCTGATGGCTCACCTGATTCCCTTCTATGCATTCAATTGGCAAATCTCATACAGGGCAAGCAAACCACTTGAAAGCCGCCTCTACTCCAGCTCCTCTTTACATGCTGTGTCTGACTAAATGTCATTTCTGTTGTCATTGTTGCCTGCTCTGTTCTGCGCCTGGGTCGCTGCTCTCCCAAACTTAGGCTGGAGTTCCCAGAACAGAACCATACTGCCAAATATAATGACTGCAAATGGCAATAAAAGTTTTCTTTTGACTAAAGTGGTCCTGACTGAACTACTTCAGAAGAATGTTTGTGGATATATATTGTATTTCTGTTGTATTGTTCTATGAAAAGTATACACCCCTCTCTTTAGTTATGTGTGCAGTCAGACAAAAGTAGACTTAAGGTGTTTTCACACCTGTACTTTTTAGTCTGGTTGAATCGACTCTGGTTCATTTTCCCTTTGAACGATTCATTTAGACAGGTCTGAATACAGTAATCGCACTTGGGTGTGGACCAAAACAACCGTACCAAGACCTTTTAGAGGAGGTGGTCTCAGTCCAGTCCCAAACTTACTCTGGAGCGGTTCGTTTGTGGTGGGAACGTGATCCGACCTCGATTCGACTAGGTGTACAAACTTTGCAAGTTTGAGCAAAACAGCTCCAGTAGCCAGGTGTGCTTTGCATGCTGGGATGTGGATGAGCGAAGTCAACAGTCAACTAGCCGGAGAATGAATCGAGATCCGACCTGCAATGTAGGATGTTATAATTGGCCACGAGACCTTCTTCAGGACCTTCTTCCTATGTTTTCTTGCTCCTGCCCCAGACACGTCTGACCAATCAGAGGAGTGAATCTCTCATTGCTTTTAGAGATGCATTTTGATTTGCTTAGTTTTTCTCTGTGTAAAAAAAAAAACAAACCAAGGGGAAAACACACCACGTTTACCAACTCATCCACTGATTCGGACCAGAGCAAATGAACTATACTATACAATACTATACTAACTATAGGTTTGAAAACACCCTTAGACCCCATTTACACCTTGTGTTAACATGTAATCAGTATCTTGATATCAAGTGTAAATACCGAACTCACTAACGTACTCAGAGCACATTGTAATTGGAATGCAATCGAATCAGCCAGACCACAACTGGTGCTGGTTCACATTGTGATCTGATCTCAGCCAGGTGTAAATGCAATCCACACAATGTGACCACATTCTTAAGAAAATCCACTCAGCAAGTTGGAAGCCTATAGGAACCTAAACCTGCCTCTTCCTGTTAGCTTAAGCAAAAGCTTCAAGTAGTAGCAGTAGCTATTTCTATATAGTTCCTTGCAAAAAATGACTAAGGCTCATCAGCGTCATTGCTTCACTTGACCTGGGATGCACCATGTTTGTTGACAAGTCTGCCAGCCCCACCTAGCTAATTTGCTTATTAAGATCTGATCGCAATGTGGGTAGAATCTAGATAACATGACTGCTTATTAATACCAGGTGTAAAGGCAAAGGTTAATGGATCAGAAGTCATTTATTCAGATGCAGATGTTAATGCCAGGTGAAAATGAGACCTAAATGCTCGAAGTGCAAAAAAGTGGCACAGCAGGCACCCATTACACACACCACTTAACAGGTGGACAAAGAAAGTGTTAAATAAAACAGCTATGTATTTGTTCTAAGCACATGCAAACTTCATGGAATGCTTCCCAACTCCACGCAGTGGTCATTGGGCTTTACACCCCTCTTCAGTTCTCCAGCAATTTAATAGGGAAGGGGTACTTGCAAGAGTACAAGTAAAGCTAAAAAAAGGTTGGGTCCTACATTTCCCATAATGCCACAAGATAGTGTCTATTCAGTAGATCCTTCCTGCATGGTAAATGGACAGTTTTTCTGTTAAAATAGGTTCCCAAGCCTAAGACAGTGAACACAAAATGCAACAGTCAGATGTTAATCCAGTTTTTTGTGTGGGTATGATCAGAATTCTATTCAGTCACTCCAGACTCATTTTAATTCAAGTTATGAATCATGCCAAGGAGATACAAAGAGAGACAGACAGACTGCTGCTAATTAGTGGCTGCTTGGCTCACACTGAGAGGTCAAATGATCTGAGTTACGTCTCAGCTTGGTGGAGAGGAAGGGAAGACAGAGGGATGTAGTGCTACCCTCATGCTGTTCTGTAGTCCCAGAAGGAAGATCTTTAACCTTTCTTCAGCCCGCATATTCCATATCGCTCCTCCCCCACCCTCTATACTCATACTAGGCAGTAATGGGCCCCCTAAAGGGTCAGGAGACCTTCTTTCCTGTCTCCACAGCTTGCTGACTCCTGTCCTGTTTCCTGTTGTCCCTCTGTAGCTGACTGCCATGACGGTCTGTTGCAGCATATCAGAATGGGTACAGTGACATTAAGCCAATATAGGTTTTTGAATCATAACATTTTTTCTCTGTAAGCAGCAGGGCATTAGGATTACACTTTGGTCACTTTGGTCCCAACCCTGTCTCCAAAATGCATTTATATCCTATTAATTTGCACTGACAAATGCAAGTTTAGAAAGAAACATAATTCACTGGCAAATTTTTTTGCATTTCACAAAGTGACAGAACACAAAGCACAGGACTTTGACACTGGAGACCTGGGTTTGCTGAGTCCCACATGTGAAGGATGCGTGAAGCTCTAGCTTAAACTCCCAGTCTTGTGTGGCCAGCCTTTGGAAAGACCAACTCATTTATCTTTATTTAACAGTAATTTATCAAGTTGCTGCTCCTGCTGCTGTCAGACTGTTTGTTCCGCCAGTTTGAGCCGCCGACAGCTGCCATGTGAACACCACAACACGGCTAACGCATGTTAGCCATTTTAAATACACTGTGCATTTCAAACGGCTAACGCACTGAAAAGAAAACTATGTTTTTCACTGCGAAAGCCAGTCTTGGTAGGTACAGTTAGGGACTCAGAAAGCAGACACTGCAAAACCATCCAAGGTGAGTGACACACCATCCACAGCTGTCTTCCCTGGTGTCTCACAAGCTCTCTACTCTGGTCCTCTGGAAACTCTGTAATAAAAGAAAATGTTTTGTTAAGTTTAAAACAGATGTCTTAAATAAATGACAAACGTTCATATGATGGCCCAGGACCAAGTTTAATATAATATACATGCAAGTTAATCCTGGGCAAATACTGCTACATAGGTAATCATTTATTTAAGCCACATTCTACATCCATGAGCCAGTTAATTATATTTACAGTAATTATTTTCATTCTCTCATTAAACCCACAACCCAATGTCCTAATTTGATTCGATTTCCGATTTGATTCAATTCAATATCGATTTGGTTAGGGATATTTCAACTACAATACCAATTTTGCTTGGACATGGAAAAGATTCTCAGAGAACTAATGCTGTAAATTATACAAGGAATCATCTAACCTGGTGCATTATTAAAAATATTAATGTTTACATTAAGAATAGACCCCAAAGCAGTTACATTAATGTACTTTTTATTTGTTATCTTGGTTAGCTCTGTTAGCTGTTACCTCTGTTAGCTCCATTAGTCATTAGCTCTATTAACCACTGACAGCCACCATGTAGACGCCACAACACAGCTAATGTGCATTAGCCATTTGAAATACACCGTGCATTTCAAATGGCTAACGTGCTTTTGTATTTTCAGGTCTTTTTCGCAAAGCTATGACATCACAACAATGTGATCAGTCTGTTGCAATGATGGTCCTGGAGCAACATTAATTATGATGTCATAGGAAGAACACCAACACAGTGATATCAGATTGTGCAGTCAGGTCTAGGCTACTGAAACACTTTTTTTAGGGAGGGTTAAGGTTAGGGAAATATGATGGTCTTGATTAAATATTGACAAAGTCAATGCGCTCTGTCTTGTGCTTCAACAGTGACTTTTACCTCATTTTTTCTCTAACCAAGGTGTTTGACCAAACAATTCCAACTCAAGGGTCACATACTAGATTTTTCTAGCACTATCGTACAGCCCTCATTGGCAGATGCAGTAGGCTCAGTTGTCTAAAGATGGATCTGTTGACATGTGAGCTCAGTAACTGTAATTAGGGTTGGGTGGGCTGATAACAAAAGTACTGATAATACCATACCTGGGTCCTTTCAAAAAGTACAGATCTTCACATGTGAAGGATTGATATCAGGTATAAACTATGGAGTCGCCATCCTTCTTCCACTGCTAAATCACTACAGACACATCATAATCTATTCCCCTCTGTCAATGCAAATCATTTGGTAAACACAGTGGTTGAAGAAGTATTTAGATCCTTTACTTAAGTAAAAGTAGAAATACCACAGTCTAAAATTACTCCATTACAAGTAAAAGTCCTGAATTCAAAATGTTACAAAAGTACAAAAGTATTATCAGCAAAATGTATTTAAAGTATCAGAAGTACTCATTATTCATCTCTTTACAGCCCTTGGTTCCTTTTCAGCACTTTGGCCAGGCTGACAAAGAGTCATAACTCTATTGATCCATGTATTCCTATAGCTCTCAGCAGTAATGACTTTATGAGCTTCTTTAATGACAAAATTCTAACCATTAGAGACAAAATTCATCACCTCCTGCCCTCAACAGGCACTGATTCACCCTCAAACTCAGGAACCTTAGAAACAGCTGTAAAACCCGATATATATTTAGACTGTTTCTCTCCAATCGACCTTTGTGAATTAACTTCAATGATTTCGTCCTCTAAACCATCAACCTGTCTCTTAGACCACATTCCCACTTGGCTGCTTAAGGAAGTCTTACCCTTAGTTAGCACTTCTTTACTGGATATGATCAATCTGTCTTTAGTAATAGGCTATGTACCACAGTCCTTTAAAGTAGCTGTAATTAAACCTCTTCTTAAGAAGCCTACCCAGCCGTTTTAACCAACTATAGACCTATATGTAACCTTCCCTTTCTCTCTAAGATCCGTGAGAAAGCAGTCACCAATCAATTATGTGACTTTCTACATAACAATAGTTTATTTGAGGATTTTCAGTCAGGATTTAGAGTGCATCATAGCACCGAGACAGCACTGGTGAAAGTTACAAATGACCTCCTAACTGCATCAGACAATGGACTTTACTGTACTGTCTTGTTAGATCTTAGTGCGGCATTCGACACCATTGACCATCACATCCTATTACAGAGAATGGAACATTTAATTGGTAATAAAGGAACTGCATTAGTTTAAATCCTATTTTTCAGATCGACTTCAGTTTGTACTTGTTAACGATGAATCCTCCATGCACACAAAAGTTAGACGTGGAGTTCCACAAGGTTCTGTGTTTGGACCAATACTATTCACCTCATATATGCTTCCTTTAGGTAATATTGTCGGAAACACTCCATAAATTTTCATTCCTACGCTGATGATACCCAATTATATTTATCAATGAAGCCAGATGAATTAAATCAGTTAACTAAACCTTAAGGACACAAAGACCTGGATGACCGTCAATTTTCTGCTGCTGAACTCAGACAAAACTGAAGTTATTGTGCTTGGCCCTCAACACCTTAGAAACACATTATCTAATGATATACACTCCTGATCAAAATTTTAAGACCAGTCACCTTCCTGTGAGACAAGAAAGCACAAAAACTCTGGGGAAGAAAGTTAGGAAGAAGTTAGTAACATGCATTAATGGTACATGAAAGCATACAAATGGAAAGGAGGAGGAGAAGAGAGGAGCTCAGTGCATCATGGGAAGTCCCCCGGCAGTCTAGGCCTATAGCAGCATAACTAAGGGCTGGTCCAAGGTGAGCCTGGCCGGCCCTAACTATAAGCTTTTTCAAAAAGGAAAGTTTTAAGCATACTATGTAGTTTTAAGCCTAAACGTAGAGAGGGTGTCTGCCCCCCGGACTGAATCTGGAAGATGGTTCCACAGGAGAGGAGCCTGATAGCTGAAGGCTCTGCCTCCCATTCTACTTTTAGATATTCTAGGAACCACAAGTAAGCCTGCATTCTGGGAGTGCAGTGTTCTAGTGGGATAATAGGGTACTATGAGCTCTTTAAGATATAATGGTGCCTGACCATTAAGAGCTTTGTAAGTAAGGAGAAGTATTTTAAATTCTATTCTGGAAGCCAATGTAGCGAATCTAAAATATGATCTCTTTTCCTAGTTTTTGTCAGTACACGTGCAGCTGCATTCTGGACCAGCTGGAGAGTCTTTAGAGACTTGTTAGGGCAGCCTGACAATAAAGAATTACAATAATCCAACCTAGAAGTAACAAATGCATGGACTAGTTTTTCTGCATCTTTTTGGGGCAGAATGTGCTTGATTTTTGCTATATTACATAGGTGAAAAAAAGCAGTCCTTGAAATTTGTTTTATGTGGGAGTTAAGGACATATCCAAATCAAAGATAACTCCCAGATTCCTTACGGTGGAGCTGGAGTCCAGGGTAATGCCATCCAGAGTAGCTACACTCCTGATCAAAATTTTAAGACCAGCTGAAAAATTGCAAGAATTTACATTTTGCACTGTTGGATCTTAAGAAGGTTCTAAGTAGTGCTTCAAAATGCAAAAAGAAGAAATGGGAGTGAAACAAGAAACAATTTTGAATAAGCAATTTATTGCAAACAACCATTAAACTGAAATAGGCTGTGTCAGCTGACATCAGTGTCAGCTGGTTTTGCTGCTGGAAAAGCAGTTGATTCAGAGATGTGTTGTGCTTGTGTTCTACTCTGCGTATTTTGGCAGTTTTTCATCTAAAAGTTAGTGAAACATAGTGACCACACTATCAACCCCTCTAATATTACAGTGCAAGATGCCTCTTCCTGGTCATCATTTTTCATAAATTGAGGTTACTTGCAGTCTGGATTAATAATGCTCACAATTTATCAAGTTATTCTTTGTAGGCTCCTTTTGACACCAGAGAAGGTAAATAAACACAGCAGGTTCGGTAAAGTGAGGCATGACCTGCTGCCACTCAGTGAATGAGTTACCACCTGTCAGCTCATGAGACTTCATGCTTTCAGTTCTGAGTTTGATTGTAAAACATCAGTGTGAACACAACTCTGACCAGCATTAAAAGTCAACAATGTATCATTGACCACACTATCAACCCCTCTAATATTACAGTGCAAGATGCCTCTTCCTGGTCATCATTTTTCATAAATTGAGGTTACTTGCAGTCTGGATTAATAATGCTCACAATTTATCAAGTTATTCTTTGTAGGCTCCTTTTGACACCAGAGAAGGTAAATAAACACAGCAGGTTCGGTAAAGTGAGGCATGACCTGCTGCCACTCAGTGAATGAGTTACCACCTGTCAGCTCATGAGACTTCATGCTTTCAGTTCTGAGTTTGATTGTAAAACATCAGTGTGAACACAACTCTGACCAGCATTAAAAGTCAACAATGTATCATTTTTTTCATTGATCCAGATCAAATGAACCAAACTACAGTACAGGTGTGAAAGTACCTGCAGTGCTCCGTTTGACATTAACTTCCCCTAGCAACGCAACAAAGGCACGTATTCACAGACACATCCAAATTCAGCAGGCCACAGTACAGCACCCACAAATGTAGCTTTAATTTAATAGTTTTCTTTCTTATGTAATTAAAAATATCACTAAGTTCATCACAAGAAAGAACATCCAAAGCTGCAAGAACAATGAAAGGAGGAATAATCTCCTGTGTAAATGTTTACTGACGAATGCAGAGTATCTAGGTAGGCTGCATACAGTCAGTGTGAAGAGGAATTACTGAAACTGCAGCTGTGATGGTAATAATGATCATTAACACAGTTTGCACTGATCTATGAAGCTTTTTGAAATTTCACCATTGGTAACTCCCAAATATGTTTATAAAGTAGTTTCAGTATTTTCCATTATGTTTTTACATATATGTTGCACATAATAACCATATATTAGCAGCCTGAGATGTTAGCAGACTGCTAGATTATATTATTGTGTGATTCACATTGTTGCTGTTAATTAAAATATTGGTATCACTATCAGTAAAATACCCACCCAGTTATTATCTAGTATTGCATCAAAACCAACATTTGGGGTATTGTCCATCCTAGGCTTGTATGATTTAATTCATGTTCTTGATCACGTTGGCTTGAAAGTGAATCACTGAAGTTCATTCTTGACAACAGGCCATCCCTGCAAATAGTGGTTTGACAAAACAATCCCAAATACCTAATTATACCTTAAGGATAGGTTCACAAATTTTCAAATGTGTCTTAAAACAACAGTCAGGTGCCCATATGAACACTGAAAGAGGTTTTCCTTGCTGTAATCATTTCTCCTGTTCATATTGGATATTAAAAGATCCCCTTCAAAAATGCATTTAAAAGTTGATGTGAAGTTTATATGAGGCTTCAGCTGTCTGAGTTAGTCATATCAAGTGGATATCTGCCACATTTACAGTCTTTTTAGCATCAAATTCCCTCTTTGTGTTTCCTCGGACAGTGTTTCCCTGTTGAGCTTTGGTGGAAGTATAGTAACAAAAAGAGGGACTTTGGCACTAAAAAGACTGTAACGTTAAAAGATCTTGCAGGCGAGGAATTATACCACGGCCAAATGGCCAGTGCCGTGGATGCCCCGGAGTGTGGCTGTAATGCCCCCTCTAAATCTCCATCATCACGCTGAGCATCAATAGTAGCGCAAGATTTCTCCCACTCCCGCAAATATATGTGTAACGTTAATGTAAACATTAACAGCTAACCCACTAGCTAACATTATCTAGCAATTAACATTATGTGATAAACACTGTACAATGTAAGTATTAATACACGTTGTGTTTTAAAGTGTACCAGTCACACACTCTCCTACTAGGCTCTTGGAAGCAGTCAAAATTATTTTGTCCAGCTGTTAGCATTTATAAGACTGCCCGTTTGTCTTTTTGAGCTCCTTATCATCTGTCACCGTGGTATTTGGCAGCTTGACATATTACGTTTCTGAAGTAGAGACGCTTGGGACTCGTTTTGACTCATCATGAATTTAGCCCTAGAAATGAATTAATTCCAGGCCCGATAATTATTTTTAAATACATTTTTGCACAGAAGGAGGACTCCGTGTTCCCCATCACTTACATTGTAAGTGCATTATGAAGGGATCTTCTAATGGTCAGTATGAACAGGAGGGATGACTACAGCAAGAAAAAGCTGTTTCAAAGTTCATTTGGGCACCTGAATGTTGTTTTATGACAGAATTGGAAAAATGTTAACCCGTCCTTTAAACTCTTCATTATAACCCAAGAAATTAATGAGCCATGATATTTTGTATTCATAGACAGCATGCATTGACATTTACCACATACTGTATATTGCTCAGTATATCTCATTCAACAACATTGGACCCTGAACTCTTACTAAACATCAAGGGAAAAGCAACTTTTTGAGGGAGTTAACGATAACAGCTAGAAGCATGGCTTTATTTTTCTGTAGCACCCTTCTTATTAGGCACCCTACCGGCCTTCATCAAATTGCATAATTTCCAAACTGTACTCATTCTCGCTATTTTCTGCCCTGTTGCAGAGTCCACACCTACAGTGCAAAGCAGCACAGCAATGTAATCACATTTTTCAAGGGTGTGCATTAAGTAAATGAGGTGCTAGACTAGGTGAGAGAGCCCTGTGTGCTGGGGCTCTACCACCTTCTTTAACAATCTCACACAGTGTCACTGCAGGAGACCCAGGGCCAGGAAATGGAGGGAATAAGTGTCACATGATGATGTGAAATATTAATACTGTACCTCTCATGGCGGATAAATTTGGATTTGGTGAATTTGCACTATGCCTGTTCATGTCACTGACAATACACAATTGTCATGTCTCCCAATCACAGGAGTGGGACTGAAGCTCTTCAGCCAATAGGTGTGGAGAGGAAAGATAAGCCAAGATCCAGAATTTGTTGCTTTCTTCTCCTTTCAGCTGGATGAAATGGATAAAGTGAATGTCTGGGCAAATTGAGGTAAAAGTTCCCAGTCAAGACACTCGCAGACCAATGTAAAGTACACTGCTGGAATCAAATGCAACATATTGTACATTTTGCTGAAGTTCAAATTAGCCCACTGTTTTGAACCATGCAGCTATATTATGCCTAATCAATTAAACTCAATTTCTTTTATATGTACTTACATAAGCCATTAAACATGTATTTGCCTATCAAAATGTTATCAGCATCACTAATTTCCATGTTTCAATTTCAACTTTAGGCTATATTATGTTGTAAAATATAATGTAATGTTGCATTAGGACTTGTTATCAGAGGCAACAAGTATTAACAGATAAATATGGCATGTTGTTGTTTCTTTATTATCTCTATTATAGTCTCAATCAGTCTTGATCTCAGGCAGATTTCACTTAGCATGCTCATGGACATTCAGTGTTTACAGTGTTTGGCTAGTGTGACAATCTCAGAGTAACTTAGACACCTACATGCACCCACACAGGATAAATTAATTGATGAACAAGACTAAAGGTGATTTCAGATTGTGAGTGGCTGTGTCTGCTGCCCTGCAACATTGGTGTTCTGTAATTTCAGTTGGCAGCAGTAGTGTGCAACTTTGTCACTGTGGCTACCAATCCAACTATCAGAACCTGTTATACCATACTATAATTTCATCTTGTAGCAAAATAAAGTTTACATAGAAGAAAGTGGGATCAAGCATTCAGACCTGTACCAGTTTTTCCTTTAATTTGTCACCTGTCTCTCTCTCTCTCTCTCTCTCTCTCTCTCTCTATATATATATATATATATATATATATATATAAATATCTATCTATCTATCTATCTATCTATCTATCTATCTATAAATATACAGTACAGGCCAAAAGTTTGGACACACCTTCTCATTCAATGTGTTTTCTTTATTTTCATGACTATTTACATTGTAGATTCTCACTGAAGGCATCAAAACTATGAATGAACACATGTGGAGTTATGTACTTAACAAAATAAGGTGAAATAACTGAAAACATGTTTTATATTCTAGTTTCTTCAAAATAGCCACCCTTTGCTCTGATTACTGCTTTGCACACTCTTGGCATTCTCTCAATGAGCTTCAAGAGGTAGTCACCTGAAATGGTTTTCCAACAGTCTTGAAGGAGTTCCCAGAGGTGTTTAGCACTTGTTGGCCTCTTTGCCTTCACTCTGCGGTCCAGCTCACCCCAAACCATCTCGATTGGGTTCAGGTCCGGTGACTGTGGAGGCCAGGTCATCTGCCGCAGCACTCCATCACTCTCCTTCTTGGTCAAATAGCCCTTACACAGCCTGGAGGTGTGTTTGGGGTCATTGTCCTGTTGAGAAATAAATGACACTTGATGGAAGCATCTTTTGGAGTCTGTTTCTGCTCATCGGACATTCTTTGACACACAGCTAAATTAAGCTTAACAGTTAGCCTGCCATGGAGCAGCTAGTTCTGTTGTATAAGTTGCCTTGGTTACTGAGCGGGGATTCATATAAGCCAGAGTGATATATTCAGCCAAGTACATTCCAAATGCCCGGATGTGAACTTGCTCTATCTCTCTCTCATTTTATTGGGGATGCATCGAGAGGTGACTTGTGTGGACTTGTGACAGCCAAGTGTCCCAGAATGCATTTCGCACAGACCAGCAGCAATGGTGGAGGAGACTGAGGAGAATGTAGTTTTAACATTTTTAGGCAAGAGTTTAATTGTTTAAACTTCAAATCTGTGGTCAATTTATCAAGATAGAGGCGACTTGAAAATTAGCTTTGATGTTTTCAGATATCTGAGGGCTGTAAGCTAACTGTAATTCAGCCAGCATACCTCATCAGCTATCAAGATGACCAGGCGGTCAGAGCTTATGGTACCCCACCCCATCTCAGCAAGTCCTTTTGAAATTTGCTGCTGGCTTTGACGTCTATGTAGTGGTTAAATATGATATATAACTCATTTTGGGTATATCTAACGGTGAATCTTTGGTCTCAGAGTCTGAATATGTTATTTTTTCACTGGGTTAAAGTTTATAACTTTATATTTTTATTGAAATTTAACGTTGTACTATACACAAGCACTTTAGCACTTAAACTCTTAGTTTCTTTTTAAGCCGTTTTGTTGTCAATGTCAAATGTATAGTCAAATGTCTCTTTATGTTTTGAAGATGTTTTTTATGAATAGCAGCTGTCTAGCATTGTGCCAAACGCTTATGTTTTTGTGATGTTTTTATGTGAAGCAATGGACTGTAGCACTGTGTGCCCAAGACAAATTTCCTTTCGAAGACAGTAAAATTTACTCTATTGTACTTTACTATACTAAAGTGCTGCCTTTGTACTTTTGACCAAATTGTTTGCATTATTCCCTATTGTACAAACTTGTTACACTTGTTATAATAGTTATTATTGTGCATCAAAACTAATATTTAAACAATATTTTAACCAAGGGACAACTGAGGAAACTCTGGCCCTCACTGACTGGCGGCCAGCCAACAAGAGCCTTTTCATTGGCTGGCGAAATTTGTCAAAATCTGGATGAATATTTGCCAGGCCATATATCAAACCTAACACAGACAATAACACAGATGCAGTGGCCCTTGAAATAAAGTGTACTTTCAGACTGTGAATACATTTAAACATTCAGGTTCACAGTGTAGTAATTAATACCCTATTTTCAGGAGCTAAGGGACCCACCCACAGGCAAAGGGGTAAAGGCCGATAGTGTGACTGCTGCCACCTGGCAGTGGTACAGTCTAAAGGATGCTGCACTCCAGGGGCAGCACTCGATTAGTCCACCCCTGGTTGTTGCAGCAAAACTGCCTGCCACTACAGGTGGCACAGTCAGCACACTGCCCCCCGCTTCTTCTGCAGAAGAAGCCAGGGCCAACCAGCCATGCAGGAAGAGGCCCAAGAAGAGTCAGACTCTTCTGGATTTCATGAGGGAACATGTCGAGAGGGAATAGGAGAGGGAGATAGAGGCAATAGCAAGAGAAGAGGAGGAGGAAAGGGCAGCAACAGAAAGAGTGGAGCAATATTTGTCTCTGTTTGAGAAACTGGTCAATAAATTCTAAATAAATATTGTTTGTAATTCAACCCAGGCAATTCATTCTTGAAAGCAACAGTGTATTGTGTATCTCTATCTCTCTATATATATTTATCTCTATCTATCTATCTATCTATCTATCTATCTATCTATCTGTCTGTCTGTCTGTCTATCTATACTCTAGTGAACATGACTATATCTGGAGAGGTTTATTGTCTAGATGTAGTCATGTTCACCCAGACATGCAGGCAGTTCTGCAGGAGCAGAAAGCTGGGCAGCAAGCCTTCCTCGGACACCGTTCCCTGACAACTCCCTCTCAATGGCTTCTGCGTTGCCTGTGTCATCCTTGCTGTCACCTGGGCCTGGGCCTGGGCCTTCCTCCTCCTCCTCCTCCTCCTCCTCCTCCTCTTCCAGGATATCACCTGCGGCCATACAAATGTTGTGTAGGATGCAGCAGGCAGCAATCACCTTCGGGCGAACAGAGGCCGGATCTCCAGGGTCAAAGGCCGGATCTCCTTTTGGTCAAAATGACCAAATTAACAATTTGCTGTGGGTGTGTGCTCTTACTTGTTACAGGCTGGTGATATGGTGTCATAATAGCAATGGGACGCTGCAGGCATGGGTATCCTCCATCTCCTAGTAGAGAGTACCCAGCCGGTAGATAAATGGGGGATCTCTGTAGGACACGTGCATCATGTACAGATCCTGGATTTCCAATGTAAACATCCATAAATGTGCCCTTGGCATCACAGATGCCCTGCAGTATCACAGAGGGGAAAATTTTCTGTTTAACTAACACTTCTTCTGTGGCTCTGCAGGAGGAAGAATTCTGATGTGGCACCCATCTATGGCACCGGCAGCACAGCGGAATGCCTCATGGCCAGCAAGATGAACAAAGCCGGCCCCCACTTTCTCCATCTCCTCTGGTTTAGGGAAATGAATAGCTCTGTGGAGGACGGTCAACATTTCCTCCACTACATTGTGGACGGTCCTGCAAACTGTGGCAAGTCACATGGCAAAGATGTCTGCAGTTACCCTGTACAAGACTCCACAGGATAGCCAGTAGACTGTGACCAGCACCTCAATTTCATGGCTCCATCCATGGGCTTTTTGCCGCGGCAGCATCTGGACCAGCATGTTGATGCTGTTCCTGGATAGCCTGAAGTCTGGTTTCAAGTCAACTCCAGAAAAGAACATGGCGAGGCTAGACACATGGTCATGCATTTGTGGATACTTTTGTAAGGGACTTTGGTCCTGTTAAAAAAAGAAATCCCTTTTTAGAATTTTTTAACATTGTTTATAAATTGTTATTTTTATTATGTATTATATGTACTGCTTATTTGTGTTTTTACTATTTAATATTTATTCAACTATTGTCTGATATCAGTTATTGAAGTCTACCCGAATTAAATTTTCCTCTAACATCTGACCTGTTTGATCAAGTACTTGCGTATGCTTGAGAAGGTTTCTGTTTCTTTCATTGCTTGATAGGTAGTGTAAGAGCACACCTGTCTTACCAGGTTCTGAGTCAAAAAGTTACTGTAGCCTACATGATTACTGTATCATAGACATGAAATGTCCTGTTTGTGTTGAAGTCTGTCCTGGTTAATGTACGTGACACCGATGAGGTACAGGTATTTCTGCATTGATGTATAGTGATGTTTGTGCACCTAACTGTACAAGGGCTGTCAGACTGAGTATTGACCTCTTGATGTTTGAGTAACAAAAGGACAAACAGCAGGTATGTATGTGGAATGTAGGCTAATCCATTTCAATATTATTAAACTATTAAAAGTATCAAACCTCCCCTGTACTTGGTAATTTAATAGGTAGTCCTAGATAAAGCTAATGCAGTCTAATAAAACAGCCCTGCAATAAATGTTAACCTCAGCAAGGTTAATATGTTTTTATGTAATATGTTTTTGAGAGGTGTTCGTCCATCCCATTTATATGAAAGAGGATAGACTAAATATTAGAAACACCTCAGTATAACCCAGTACAGTTCAACAGCACCACAAACTACAGCTGACACAAAAAATAAATCTACACCTCTCTAATAAAGATTTTATACAATATTAAACTACATTAGTAGGTGTACCAAGTAAACTGTCAAGCCTACATATAATTGGGTAAACTGGTTAACAAAAAAGCATAATGATTAGACAAATGTACAAACTTATAGAGACATGCTAAAATAGCACATCTCCTCTCCATCCTCTGCCACATCCTGGCTCTCCTTTAATGGATTTCCCCCCTCAGTTGGGCAGCCTCCTCTTCAGCTTCTTTGTAAAGTGTACCTATGAGAACGGCAACCAGCCTCTGATCAATTTCTATATGATCTGTCTAATTTTCCAATATCCGATATCTAATTTTGTTTCTACTAATATTCGCAACAACAACTTTCCACAAATGTTTCCCACCATTGGCTTATTATATGTAGGCTACACACCTTGGAACACAAAATATATACATATTCATATTTTTTTAAATGAAAATGAAAAGAGGCAGGGTTATGTTTTATATCATATTTTATTATTGTAAATATACATCACAATGAAGATAACTGGAGTAGACACGTATGTCTATTGCCAAGACAAGCTGACATCACGTTATCAAATATGTTGCTGTTCCAATTGCAGAATGACTGTACTGCATCCTTCTGTCATCAGGAGTTTGTACTCCCGAGTCGAACTTGCCAAGTCCAAAGTCTGCAAGTATGCAAGTCTGAACTTGGCATACTTGGTATTGAGAAACGCCAGTGGTGAGGTGTTAAAACCTAGCCTGCTTGTTTTTTCGCACAGCCAATAGTGCTGTTTGTTGTAATCTTTCTCTTATTAGTCAGTCAAGGGGCGACGTCAAGTTCCTTAGCTGCTGATTGGCTGGGAGTGGGAAAACAACAGAGGGTGAGGCAAGTGTGTGTGAGAGCTCATCATTAGTCTGTCGTTAGTCTGCCGTCTTAGTGAGTGGCCTAGAAAGGAGCTCCTGAAATTCATGATCTACTATGATCTACTACTACTAAGGATAATATTGAGGTTCAATTCAATTTTTTCAATTCAATTTTATTTATATAGCGCCAAATCACAACAAACATTATCTCAGGGCACTTTAGACATAGAGCAGGTCGAGACCGTACTCATTTATTCACAGAGACCCAACAATTCCCCCCATGAGCAAGCACTTGGTGACAGCGGCAAGGAAAAACTCCCCTTTAACAGGAAGAAACCTCAAGCAGAACCGGGCTCTAGGTGGGCGGCCATCTGCCTTGACCGGTTGTGTTTACAGAGAAAGAAGGAGGGAGGGGGACGGGGGAAGGGGAGAGGGGGGTGGGGTGGGGAGAGACACAGAGAAGCATAATAACAACAACAACAATAACCATAACAACAATAATAGAAGTAGAGCTATGACTTTATAATAATAATAGCAATAATAGCAGTAGCAGAAATGGAAGCAGGACATCTACAGGACCACGCCACAGTCCCCATGGCCATGGCCCACCATGGATCTTCCTATGAGACGAGAAAGCACAGAGACTCCGGGGAAGAAGTCAAGTTAGTAACATGCATTAATGGTACATGAAAGCATACAAATGGAGAGGAGGAGGAGAAGAGAGGAGCTCAGTGCATCATGGGAAGTCCCCCGGCAGTCTAGGCCTATAGCAGCATAACTAGGGGCTGGTCCAAGGCGAGCCTGGCAGGCCCTAACTATAAGCTTTTTCAAAAAGGAAAGTTTTAAGCCTACTCTTAAACATAGAGAGGGTGTCTGCCTCCCAGACTGAATCTGGGAGATGGTTCCACAGGAGAGGAGCCTGATAGCTGAAGGCTCTGCCTCCCATTCTACTTTTAGATATTCTAGGAACCAAAAGTAAGCCTGCATTTTGGGAGCGCAGTGCTCTAGTGGGGTAATAAGGTACTATGAGCTCCATATGAAACAGTGAGTTGCTATTTTAAGTTAAATGTTTTGTTTTCAGTTTGTTTTCAGTTTAGTGTGAGCTTTTCGGCTAAGCTAACAGCCAATCTACTGCCAAGCTAGTGCATATGAACTTTGGACTTTATTAGCTTCGGGGGGGGGGTTTAAAGATGTTGCCGGCATTTTTATTTTATTTGGAGTAGAGTGTGGGCCCACCAATATTTTGTGTGCATTACTATATTTTTGAATCCCTTTGAGTAAGATAATTGAGAATCCAATTTGCTGTTATTTTACTAGCATTCAAGTGAAGTTGAATAGAATATTTCACCAGGGAAACAAGAGTGAAACCCTCCACTGGTGTATTATATGCGTGTTTATGTGAGATTTGCCTATAACTGACAATTTTTTTGATCTTTTGATTTTGAGGTTTTAAAATGTTTGATGTGGTTTATGTTTACTAATGTGTATTATTCAGTGGGGATTTAAAGGTGCATCATAAGTAAGACCACACACACACAGTTTAAGAGTCTTTATTATTCAAAAAGTAGATAGACACCCAGAAGTATACAGTACAGGTAGTATTACTATTGAGTGCGAGTAAATGAATCTAAGCGCTGTTCATAAGGCCTATAGAGCAGATCTACAATAAAGAAAAGACGACTCTATGGAATAATGGTTCCTTCATCCAACCCCTAGTTACTAGCTGAGCTTGAAAAGTGGTGCAGTGAAGCAGGAGTAGCCCCAGCTAATGCTTTATTCCTGAGTGGTGTACCTGCAGATACCAGCATAGCAGATATTGAAGAGACTGTTGAGACTGTTAAAGCTTTTGGTCGAGTATATCTTAGAGCCAAAAAGTTCATCCCTCAACGGAACTGTGAAATGATGTTATGCAAGTGCTGCAACTGGACTGACCCTGCTAGGGCTCCCCCTGAAATTATTCCACCTAGTGGTGGATCTTCGTGGAAGTTGACTTTGCTAACAGGTGCCTCAGCCCCACCTGATGAGTTTTCACAGAAGTTGCTTAAACTACTGGATAGTGAAGGGAAATCTTTAGATGACCATCAAACTCTACTTGCTCATGACAAGACAACAAAGCAGGATGACTTACCATTATCCATTATCCATGCTGTGGGAGATCTGTTGGAAAAGACTATGCGACTCCCACAAGAGAACAATGCCTTCCGCCAGTTATGGTAAGAAGATCAGAAGGCGACCAGACTAAACTGGCCACATTCTTGCAAATAGTAGTGCATTTATTAAAGCTCTAAGCAGCAGACCAAATAAGTTTAGAGACAAATGTATTTTTCTTTCATTTGTACATGAATAATAACAGCACACACAACTGTTTGCAATTTTCTTTAAGAGAGCTGCAAGCCACAAAGAGCTTTTTCTAGCTGCCAAGCAAATAGCGTCATGGTGTGCCTTTTCCATTTGCATGTTTGTAAATTAGGTAATATTCATACATTCTGTGCAAAATTGGCCCCTTTCTATGTAAATAAGCATCATTGCAAAAACCGTCTAATTCACAAAGACCAGCGCTTATTTTCCACATGCAGTTGTAGCATGCAGGGTTGTGCTATTAACGTCTTCAGAGAGGTGGTGTTAACTGTGTGCACACTCACTCCTCACTCACTCTCTCTTCAAATCTTCAAGCTTGTGAGGCTTGAATGATACTGAATGATATAAAGGACGAAATCTTCAGTCAGACCTTGGGGGGGATCAAGTGGATATGGGGTGGTAGGCTTATCTCAGATTTTCAGCTACTTAAAAATAAAACTGTCCTAACAGCGCTGATGGAGCTCAGGATTCATCCATAAGGGCTGCTTTATTACAAACAATTTCACTGTATAAACCTGAATCAGTGTGTAACAGCTGACCAGTAGATGTGTAGCAAAACACAGAACATGAATTCAGTCAGATCCTTACCGATCCAGTGTTAATGAAGTTACCACTGCTGTGCTGCATGCGTAAATGCACACAGCCTCTTTCTCAGTTTGGAGACGCACTTATCATTTCAGCTGCTGTGTGATGCTGCAGCCAGCTGTGACACACAGCCAGCTGTGTGCAACAAACAGAACATCAGTACTGATGTTACTGTGAAATCTATTCAGTTGCACCTGAACATTGTAAGATTCAGCGGCTCATGTTTTATTCTTGAAATGCCTTATATTGCTAATACTGTTGCATCACATTTTGCAATATGATGTGACAATTTACAAGAGATAGCCAGCCATGTTTAAAGTCCGGTCCTCCTCTGAAACTGAATGCCCCCTCTGTTCAATTTATTCTGGCTACGTGTGAATTGGTCCCTCTAAGGTCTTTGGCCCTGTTTACACCTGGTATGACATGTGTCTCCACATGCATCTTGAGTGACCACTTGTGATTGAATCTTCCACTCTATATGCAAATAAACATTTCTGTTTGCAAAGACCAAATGCACTGTTGTTTTTAACCAGTGACTGGGTCCTTACGTCCAAAGCTATACTTGTTTGATAAGGGTAATAACAGGATAAACAAATATATAATGCATTGTGTGCCCCCTCACGAAAATCTAATGCCCATCCTATTGATTTGCTCTAGCACCGAGTGTGAACATATATTTATATAACAAATATAGAGTTATATGCAGCAATCTCCCTGCAGCTGCGTCTCCACATTGAGAGACGCTGTGCGCATTTACACACAAGGCACAACAGCGCAACTTCAACTCTCAACATGTCGACAGGATCGGTTAGGATCTAATGGTAATTGATGTTCTGTGTTCTTCTACACATCCAAAAGGTCACACACACACAGTCCAGGTTCATACAGTGAAATAGTTTGGAGTAAATCAGACATCCTCCTGATAAATCCTGAGCTCATTGTGTTGAGCATCGCAGCAAAACTAAAAACTGTAGTTATCAATTTGACAGGACAGAGGAACCTATCCAGGGGAAACAGAATTAAACTTTTAGCTTCCGAGATATTTTTTTTTAGACAGACAATCGAAAAACAATTTATTTTCTGGTTTTGGTTTATAATCCAATTGCCAATTTGAAGACAAAAACGGGTCAGGAAAAACGGGAAGTGAATTTCAGCTTTTTTAAATCACATGAAAAACGGAGAAAAACTAAATAATGCATGTTTATCCTGTTATCAAACAAGTTGAACACAGCTTTGGACGGAGGGTACATGGACCAGGAGACAGTAATATCCTTCCTGTGCCTAGTCTGCCGGAAAATAGAGGACATCAGTTTAATAGGCGGTCCTTTGATGTGGCCCAGGACACATTGTGTTCATCCTGAGATGAGGGAAATTCTGGGTTTTCAGCTCCAGAAAGAAAAGTAACTTAAACTTAGGGTCAGTTACCAGGGTAACTCACTCAGGTTTTCCTCAACAAACCTTAAGTTTCTCTCTGCCTCCTCCCTCTTACAGAACCAGACATGCTGTTTCATTTCCTCATTCATTCAGTCCATATCAAAGCACATATCGAAGTGCATTAATTAGCGGGGGTTTACTGTATGTCAGAATCAAAATCCTGGTTGATATTAGTTTGTTAAGGACTATCTAAAGTTACTGCTTTTATGCATGTGTCATTTCTTTAAACAGCGGTTTTTGCCTCTCTCTCCATATCAATAGCAGCTTACATGTCACATTAAAATGCCTGCAGCCTTTTTATGGGTTCAGGACTTTTTCACGCGACTTGGTTTTACTCTGTAATGGATGTGATTTGAAATGTCGCAAACTACAATACTTGTTATAAAAAGTAGGCCTACTTAGTTTTCCACTATTATAACTCATATTACATTACTGCCTACCAAGCACCACAGTGTCTCACGTATTTTGACTTTTTACTACCTTCTAGGCAACAGTTGCTTTCCATTAATTTCTATGTAGTACCAGACAATATTCAACTTGCAGAACTTCTAAACTTACTTGAGTTAAAAGCAATATTAAAAGCAGACAAGTTGAAGTATCTTTCCAAATGATCAGTGTATTTTCTTTTTCAATGAAAAGAGTACAGCATTATCCATGTAAGGGATCTCTATTCAATGTCCTGATCACAAGTCTTAAAACATTAACACAGTTATTTCAACTCTAAATAGTAAAAGTGATAATGATTAATTAAGTGATTAATATAACATTTTAGGTCAAGTGGGCAACATACTGTCAGATGTGGCTCAAATACTGCTGAGGCAGGTAAAAATAAACACACAACAGCCTTATTGAGATAAATTCTGTTTCTGGGAGTTCGCAGACAACTGTTTGGGGTAACAAATGCTTGAGAGCATTGGCTGTTGTCTTTTAGGCCAAGGAAGATAGGGAAGGGAGATCTCCTTTGACATCTTTTCAGTGGATGCTGTGCCTTGGTCTGGTCTGGTGTTCAGACATCTGATGTGTTTCCGCAGCTTTTTGTGTCTCTTATGCAGAGCTGTAGAAAGAGAAGAAAAATTATAAAGGGATAGCTCAACTTACTATATGTTTCAATGGGCAGGTTACATATATTGCTCTCTCTTTGTCCAGGTTACCTTGTGAATCACATACCATCCACTTATAAATATTGCCACTTTCTTATTTTAGTGCTTCCTAAAACCACAAGTCTTCGTTTTATTGTCATTACAAAAATCAGGTTTTAAAAATATTAAACTTAGTGCTCCTCCTCGAATCCATGTGTCTGGTGTCTGGATTAATTTTTGTATCATTTAATAATATATTTACCTCTTTATTGAAAACCAAATGTACCAGCATTGTTATTCAACACTGTACCTCAATGCAATCTGTCCATGTTGAACAGAAGCTCCTTGCCCTGCTCCTTCTGGCTTAAGAAATCTAGAAAAGACACATCAATAGTGCATTAGTATAAGAATTTATGTTTCTGAAAAATGAAAGGGACATAATTTATCTTAGCATATTAATTGAGTTTTCAGATGCATCTACCTTTGGATATAGTCAAAATACTACTTTCAGTTGCCAGTTTAGGTACTCCTCACTAAACCTGATGCAGTCTAATACAGAAACCTTGCAATAAATCCTTCCTTCATGAGGGCTGTAATGTTCCGTTTTTGCTGACACTGTTTCATTCAACTTTATGTCAACACAGAGGGACTAAATCATTCAGACCATTATGATGATGAACTCTGAACATATGAATATGTTACAGATCTTTTAAGTTTTGTTGTTTTGGGGGCTGTAGTTGGTATTGCTGTTGAACTGCATTGCGTTAACAGAGATATTTCTAAGTAGTGTGCCGTTAGCTTAGCCAAGAATGTAACATTAAAGGTGAATCAAGATGACTCACCCTGCTTTGTGTTAATAAACAGTATTTTCTGTATAGTATTTTTCTGTCCCCTTGACCTATCATGCTTTTCCTTATTATCTGACATATAAATAATGTTACAATGTCAGATATTCATTTTAAATGAGGCAAAAGTGTCAAATAATGAGGTAAATATATGTAGAAGCAATCCCTGTGAGCAAAAAGCACCGCTTTCAGACTGCTCTGAACGTTAGGTTTTCAACAGTTTTTTCTACTTTCAGCCTGAGCTGACGTCAGCTCATGATGGATTTCTCTATATGGTCACCCGCTCTATGCACAGTGCCACCCCTGCCCGCCCTGGTCTGCCTCGGAAGTTGTTAGACCACTCTGCTCTGCTTCACTGCTCAGGACTACTCTCCACCTTTTTGCACATTGTTCAATATGTCTCCCAGAAAGTGCTTTTTCGGTTGTGAAGGAAAGTTAAATTCGTTTGCCTTTTCTAAAGAAGAAAGCACCAGACAACAGTGGATACAGTTTTTTTTTTCGGGCCAACAACAGACAAATACCTATGTGTATATGGATTTTCAGCTAGGCTGATGCTAAAAGACGGGGCTGTTCCATCTGTAAAGGGCCGTGTTGAGGAGTCAGAAGCGCAAGCTCCAAGTAACATTATATCATTGTGTTTGTCTTGTGTCCATAATTGGACCAAACTGCTTGTGAATACAGTGTCAGTGCAGACAGTGAGCATATACACGTAGCTAAAGTTTTCTATTGAGCTAACAGTGATTTGCACATAACAATACAGACATGCACCAAGCAGTCAGATATATAATATGCCATTATTTCAACCATGTCCACTCAAAAACTTAGTGTTATTTTCTCAACCACTGTGACCACCCCCCAAACACTTTACCTGACTGCTTGCAAATTACAAGCAATCCAGGTAACTATGTTAACTTGCTAACAGAAAACAATGGGGGAGAGTGAAGAAAGAAAAGTAGAGAATAAGACTTTTACTGTGTGTCCTTCGCGTATTACAACACAGTTTCAGCGTTACTACAAGAAGAAGAGGTATCCATTTTGAAACACTTGTCAGCATTGTTATTTCATGTAGGAATGAAAGGATTTAAAACAATATTAGCTTTTTCTTTTGTTAACCATGCTGCAAAAATGCTATGCAACTAATGATGCAGGGAACTAACAGAATATATATGTTTTTGCACCTTATTGATCTACTAAAGTAAGGAATCTCTGTCTGTGTGTCTGTATGTCTGTGTGTCCTTCATATATCTCTTGAATCGTTCATTGGATTAACTTCACACTTGGCAGGTGTATAGCTGGGGAAGAAAGGGAGTGCCGTGCCGAATTTGGTGCAATTTGGACATGCGGCATGATCAATATTAATAAACTCTGAATAAACCATCAGCTGATCCACTCTGCAGCAGCGGGGTGAGGCTTCTAGGCTCTGCTACTGCAAGTCACGATCAGAGCTGTTCAACCCCGCACAAGTGAGCGACAGAGAGATAGCACTGGAAAGCTTTCTCTGAGAGAGAGACAGCCTGTGAATGACAGATATACGTTATTTTCTGATTGTTTGATGGTGGTTACATTCTAAATATACAAATAAACAACCATCAAACACTCAACAGGTAATTTACTGTGGAGACAGACGCTCTTTTGGTGCAATTTGGTCACGTGACACGTTTATTATTAATAAACTGTGAATAAACAAGCGAACAGTGAGCTGCTCAGCTCTGTGTCTGAGTGCAGCGGGGACTGTTTGATACAAACACCGTCACATCACAGCGGGGTGGGACTTCCGGCTCTGACTTGCTGAGCGGGACAAAGGCACGCACACTGCTCAGTTAAACTGCCCGAAAGAGAAGAATAAGCATACACAGGAGAAAAAAACAGAGACGCAAGCAGTAAAACTAGCCAATAGGAGTGCAGACACATTTGATTGGCAGCAGAATCAACCAATGGAAGGCTGTAAACTGCTTCTACGGTTCAACCTCAGTTTAGTCTCACTGGTGAAATTTCTGTCTGAATTAAAACCATTTATTAAATCCTTATTGTTTTAATTTATGTTTATCAATTGATAAATATATATGGTTCTCAAGAAATAATATGCAATCTGCCCATTCCAAACAAGCATGTTTGGAATGGGCACGACAGTTGTTTTATGTGGACCAGCAAGTTGCTCATAGCAAACACACCATTATGTCTTAGGACTAAAGTTATTTTTATCATTGTATATTCTTATCATTATCTTTTCCCAATTAGAGTACATCACAACAGACCCCCACAACCCATGTTACTGCACAGTACAGACACACAGGATGCCAAGCTGACACTGAACCTACAGTCTCTTGTGAAATGCAGTTCTGCCCTCAGATGTTGGCACACAGGTGTCCTACTCTGCTTCTACAAAATCTGCTGCCACACAGTTGTCCTATGGTACATTGAAACAACATGTAAGAAGCAAAGGTGTGTATGTAATATGGACAATAAATGGGTGTTATTTAATGCAGGACTTAGAAAAAAAGATCATATTAGTTTAGAAACATATAAAGATATGTTGGCTTGCATCACAGTATCACAAACTAAAAACTATTTTCTTTGTTTTTAATCAGACACACAGTGTCTTTGTTGGCACAAAGACTACCCAACAAGACACAGGGCTTCAATTTTCTTCCACACCTGTGAAGGGTTCTGCACCTCCACTGGGTGTCAGACCAGCAAAGAGACCCTGTCTTGAATTGCTGGAAGAAGAGGAGGAGGAGGAGGAGG
Source organism: Scomberomorus guttatus (assembly GCA_038419695.1). NCBI lineage: Eukaryota > Metazoa > Chordata > Actinopteri > Scombriformes > Scombridae > Scomberomorus > Scomberomorus guttatus. The sequence continues at coordinate 2,090,243 of CM076449.1, forward strand.
AGGAGGATGATGAAGAAAAATATTTCTGTCCCATAGCCACACGACTCCACATATAAACCTAGTGACTCTTTGACAGAGCCATCTGAAATTAAGTAAGACTTAAATTTTTAACATTTGGTCTGTGGGTATACATATTTCATTGAGGAAATTATATTTTCTGTGCTTTCCTGATAGTGGGATGGAGTCCACCTCAGAATACAGTACAGTAAATTGTGTTTGAGAGTTGTCTCAGAGACCTCTTCCAGACCTGTCTGGTGTGCAAACAGGACTGTGAGGTGAAGCGGCAGACACTGGGGACTTTTAAGTCCTTAAGTCAGCTATGCCCCATCTGCCAGAATACCAGAAAATGGCAGAGCCAGCCGATGAGAGGAAACACCCCTGTTGGAAACCTCCAAATGTCTGCAGCCGTTTATTTTACCGGTGGATCCTTCATTCAGGTGGAAAAGGTATTGGAGAGACTGCTGCATGTACATTAAAGTGTGAAATTTGTTTGACACCAAAAGATTTATAACATTTGATCTGCTATGTTTTTCAGATAGTCAAAGCCACAAATGTCCAGATGTTCAAATATGACACCTTCAGGAAGCATGCCAGGAATCTTCTGGAACCTGCAATAAACCATAGATGGAAAAAAAATCAGCAGATACTGTTTCAGCATCTGAAACAGAAGAGCAAAATCACAGTGGGTGGAAATATGAGGCCAGACTCACCAGGTGAGGAGTCAAACGTTATTGAATCACTTGTTTTAATTTTCAGTATTATGCTTGGTAATTGGTGATTATGTGAAAGTAGAATTATATTTCTGTCTAAATAGTTATAGTTACTTATAATTTTCTTATATATTAAAGGACACTCAGCCAAATTTGGCAGCTACACCCTGATGCACCTGGAGAGCAACAACATAATTGACATTCAGCTTGTACAGGTAAACATCCATTTACATGGACAGAAAGTCAACAAGATTTGTGGGCATTTAAATATTTTTAATGTATACATAATTAAGTAAATCATTTTGTATCACTAGAGCAATGAGGTTGGTGGCAGCACATACATGGAAAAAGAAAGACTCAGAAGAGGCTTAGATCTTCTGGAGGCAAACCATTTGAACAAGGATTACATTGTGATTGACCGCCATACACAGGTACAGAAATTTGACACACATTTATTGGACAGCTACGTCTTCTAAGTGTGGACCAGAGAAGGCTGCAAAGTGGAAGTCCTTTATAAACCACATTCAGAATCTCTACACACATGATGATCCGCTCTTCCCCAAGTGTACTCATCCTGACAGAGTCTCCAGAGACCCCAGCAAGTGGTTTCACCCAGGTTTGTATCAAATATTTTTCATCTAATAATAACTGCTTCTATGAAGACATGATTGTAAAAATAGTAATATAGAATACCTATAAAATAAATGTATCTGTTATAGAAAAAAATTCAGTGGGCACAGACCATTTCAATTGTATCTGTCTGTCATTCCAGGTTCAATGGCCCTGTACAAAGTGAAGAAACTCTTACTGAACAAACGAGTTCTCCGTGATGTGGAAAAACGTCATCATTGGAGGCCTTCCACAGTGTCATTCTACGCTTTGCGCCGAAAAATGTGGTTTTCCCTTACATTGGAATGCTGTGCAGGTAGTAATTGTTTGGATAAATAGCATTAAAATATCATATGACAGCTGTTGGCTGACGTACAACAAAAAGCCTCTTTTAAAATTTGATATTGCTGTAAATTTACGTTGTGTCTTTTTTCAGCCTTTTAAGAAATGTACTTTTAAAACTAATTTATGTTTTGAATTACAGACTCAGGCTTTTAGTTTTTTTTTTCAGTACTGTACCTGGCTGCCGTGCATTTCAACGAGAATGCAGAGCGAGAACAAGCAACAACTCCTGAGGGCAAAGCTGTCTACAAGATTATGTCCAAGAAGGGAGAATGCACAGCAAAGCCTGTTAAGATGAACTACATTCAGTAAGTTAAAAACAGAACTTTTAAAAAACAACCAGTGTAACTTTTGGCATTCTAGTCATTCTCTTTTATATACAAAAAGGAGGAATTGCACACTTATTTATCATTTAACGTAATGTAAACTTCTCTTATATTCAAAATTTAGTGTCATTGGTTAAAAATAACATAAAAACGTTCTATTAACAATGTAAACATCATATTTTGCAGAATATGTGAGTGACCTGATGAGGCTTCTTTTTGAGGAAATTTTTGAGGAACCTACCAGATACAAATCCCCATCCCAGAGGACCTCTGTACACAGTTCGAGAGACCCTCAAAGGAGGAGGTCATCGCCATGTCACGTTTCAATCAAGGGGCGGGCAGAGCCCAACATAGTTGCCAGCAGAGCAGGAAACTCCTGGTGTATCCGGTACACAACACACAACAGGATGATGACCCTGACCTGTCTTCCAAGGTATCCCCAACACCAGCTAATCTTGCGGTATGCAAGATACCTGTAATGTCTGAAACAGAGAGAAGACATCATCATTACAGGAAATATTCACTGTATGGCATGTTAGCTGCATTTTTGTGTTACATAGATTTTGCTAGATTTTGCCAGTTAAGGACATTAATAAATGCAGAAAATTATGACTTGTGAATCCCAGGGAAAAGGATACTAACTCTGATATTTTTTTCAATATTATTATGAATACAGTGTGCACTTTATGTCTTGTAAACTACTTTATTTTTCTTGAGAGATTTATTGTTTTGAAATTTGGGATAATCTGTTTTTACATATAGATGAACAATTTTGATTTCATGTTATAACACAACTTTTATAACAGGATGAATAACTTACTGTTCCTCTATTCTCCTCCTAAGACGTCCATAGTCTGCTCTGTAGATATTGTGAATATTTTGTAGGGTGTATGCATCTAAGCAGTTTGGTTCTAGGCCTGAATGATCAGTTATGCATGTCGGAGGGTTTGGCTCTTGATTCATTCTTCTTACAACCCTATGTGGAAAAAAATAAACCTAATTTAGAAAATAACAGATTCAGGAATTAACAAAGGCCATTCCATGCTCCAACCATTTTGTGTAACAGGATTAATAATTATACAGATACTGTATTTCATATAATACATCAATTTTTAACAGTGAAATGGCATAATTTTAAGTTAAAAGTTGTAGAAACAAAACCTTTGCTTCAGAGCTTCAAGATATGCATCTCCTATTTGGAATATATATATATATATATATATATATATATATATATATATATATATATATATATATAAATAATTTGTAAGGGTTTTACAATATTCAACATGATATTTCAGAATACTTTCAGCTATAGATATTAGCCAGCATATTAGTGAAACAGTCAAGTAGATATTTGTACAGTGATTCATCCAAAATAACGTTTCTAACATGGATAATTGGTAAAATCCTCAAAGACAATGTGGGAAAGATGATGCATGCTCGTCTTTAACAAGTACAACTTTTACAACAACAAGTAAAAAGCAATCAACTATAATTTTTATAATACCAAGAGCAGTTATGCTCAAGTGAAGATATTCCAAACCAAAAGCCTGTCAAACTCTTCTCGGTAAAAGTGTATACATGTCACAATAGTGTGACATTCTATTTTTACCAGCAATAAAAAGCATTTCCACTGTTAAGAAATACAATGCCACAGGAGCACTTTAAATTATTTAATGAAAAATAATAAAATACCATGGTAAAGTACTAGATAAAATGGTACAAAGGTAAAAACACAGTTTATATCGGTCCTTTAAAATGGAGTGTAAAAGTCTAATACCACTAATGGGAATATAGTTCAGAAAGGGGAGTCAACATAAATTCCTGGGGGCAGCACAGGAGAAGGGGGTTCCAACAGTCGTTGTCCTGATGGCTGCTCTGTTTCCGGCCCTACTGTCCTTCCTCCTCGTCAAAGTGGCTGAAGCCGCTGTGGAGAGGAAACAAGTACCTTCAGTTGTGGGTTCACGCCAACAACAGTTTATACACACAGCTTGGTTCACGTTCCGTTACTTATTGTAAAGTGGGCGTTGGACCAAGTGATCTCCACCTCCGCTTCCTGTCTGGCTCGTCCACAGGTGTCCGTGCAGTACCTCATTTCAGGCTCTAGCTCTATCATCCCGTATTCTGCACACCACATCCAAACTCTGTGGCGTGATTCAAACTCCCCGCTGCTCTTGGTACACTTGTGCCTTGCTTCTCTCCCTGCTCTGTCCTCACCTGTCTCAGACTGACTTAAAAAGCACACTGTCCTGTGTCCGCCAATCCTGTGCTGTGTGGGGGGTGTGGTCCAGTTAAACACAGCTGTTTCTCATCACCCTGATCCTCAGTCCCAAACAACATGCAACATGCAATATAAAATAACAGCAAATCCATAAAACCATGCAAATAATATAAAAGTCAAACCATGCAGTACACATCAAAACCAAATATAATATATATATATATATATATATATAGATATAAATATATATGCTGATAAAACCCAAACTAAACAAAGTAAAAACATGCGAATACTGGGATCAAGTGAATAAGAAAACTCAAGAGTAAAGGCCCCACTTTGACATACACATTCCTGCAAAAAACTTCTTGAGTTGGCATTTAATGTACTCCAGCATAATAATAAACGGTGGTGCAGAGACATACTATATAGTCATTTGGCAACAATAGAATAACATTATATTAACTACGTTACCTTTGGTATTTCGTGATGACACGTTTTCCACTTCAGTTGGCATTTTTGCGCATTTCCCACACGTACACCTAGTAGCGGGGGAATATATTGGAAAATTAGTATATGTGGCTTGTGATTAAAAGACGAAATCCACCGTTATGTCACACAGTAAGCAGATAATGAGTGTAATATTTACCAGAGACGTCCTGCAGTATTTTTTGTTGCTGCGGATATTCGTGCTGTCCACTCTCATTCCCAGATTGGATTCTGGTTCAAACATGTATGGTTGTACAAGAGGAGGGGGTGGTCCTCAGCAGCACTGGAGGCTGCACCTCAGTAGGCTTCCAAAACAGAGTGGGCTCATCGGGAGGGGGGCAAGGGGGAGAAAGGAGCTAAGACAGACCGTGTTACAAAGAGGGTAAAATGAAGGGGTACATAAAGGGCTAGTATAAGATAAATAAGGAGTTATTTTAACAGTGAATCATGCAAAGCTGCTCTAGTGGAGTCTGACAATAAACAATAAAGAGCTGGAAATTAGTATAATGGGTCCTCTTTAATGTCGAGTTGTATATATAAATGGCTTAATTGACCACATAGGTTAAGTCTAAAATTAACACGACTCAAGACTGTTAACGCAGTAATTTAACATGGCATTTCTTTTCCTGTCCAAGGAGCCTCACTAACTGATTAACCAACCCATTGAGTCAGTCACTAACTAAATGGTAGCTTAGCTAATGGTGGCTTTGCTGACAATAGCTACATTAGATTCCTAACTCCCAACAAAACTATGGCAGTAAACTTTTGGCGAAATCTGCTCAACATTACAAAGTGTTAACTTTATATCTGGCTAAGTTAACTTAGTTGCAGTTGCTGTGAAAGGTGGAGGTGTCTTGCTAGCAAGTTATCATTAGCCACATGTTACTTAGCTAATGATAGCTTCTAAGTTAATGCTGGCTATCATTTACTGTCTTCCAAACACACCGCATATTCAACTTTAAAAATGTTTAAAAATGATATTGTTGTGGAAAATAGTAGCTAACAATGGGATGGCCAAATTAAACTTACTTTCCTTTTTCATAAGCTTAGGTAGTAAACAAAGCACATTTTTTCAATAGCAAAAGAGAACATAACAAAGCATTTATTATCCTAGAAAGTTATCTCGCTAAGTGTCTAAACTTGCTTTGTGGTATACCATTGTCATGGATGTTTTTTGTGTTTTAGAAATGCTGACAAAAATCATTGCATTATCACGTATTATGTTATAACGTGAAACATTTTATGTTCTAACAATAAGTTATCATGTTATAACGTCAATACGTTTCCATAGTATATAACTTAAGGTTTAATTCTACCCAAAAATCCAACATATCTGACACAAAATGGCAACCGCAAATCCACATTTCAGTGACTGGAGTCCAGTTGTTTCTGCGAATTGCAGCGATCCATTTAATCCTTTAGCTTTTGGCGGTCTGTAAAAAGATAGCTCTGATTTCATTTTGAATCTATTTGTACTGTCAATCGTACAACAGCTCTTTTCTATTTTAGATTTGTTTCTTTGTGTTTTCATGGCATTCAGGCTGAACACTAACACTGCCACTCAGAGCCTTTCTCAATACCGAGTATGCCAAGTTGACTTGCATACTTGCTAGTTTGGACTTGGCAAGTTCAACTCGGGAGTACAATCTCCAGAGGATGGGAGGCACAGTACGGTCATTCTGCAATTGGAACAGCAGCAAACTTGATAATGTGACCATCACCATCTCAGGCAATACATGTCTACCCCAGTTATCTTCACTGTAATGTATATTTACAATAAAATGAAATATGATATAAAACACAACCCTGCCTCTTTTCGTTTTCATTTTAAAATATTAATATGTCTATATATTTTTTGTTGCAAGATCTGTAGCCTACATATAAAAAGCTAGTGGTGGGAAAAAGGTTGTGGAAGGTTGTTGTGAACAATATATTAGCATGTCTCTCTAGCTCTGTACGCCTGTACGTCTAATCATTATGTTTTTTGTTAACCAGTCTACCCATTTATATGCAGACTCGACTTTACTTGGTACACCTAGATAAAAGCTAGTGCAGTTTAATATTGTATAAAATCTTTATTAGAAAGGTGTAGATTTATTTTTTGTGTGAGCTGTAGTTTGTGGTGCTGTTGAACTGTACTGGGTTATACTAAGAGGTGTTTCTAATATTTAGTCTATCATTCATATAAATGGGATGGACAAACACCTCTCAAAAACAGATTACACAAAACCTTATTATTAACCTTGCTGAGGTTAACATTTATTGTAGTACTGTTGTATTAGACTACATTAGCTTTATTTAGGCCAACCTAATAAACTGGCAAGTACCAGGGAGGTTTAATATTTTTAATAGTTTAATAATATTGAAATGGATTAGCCTACATTCCACATACATACCTGCTGTTTGTCTTTTTGTTACTCAAACATCAAGAGGTCAATACTCAGTCTGACAGCCCTTGTACAGTTAGGTGCACAAACATCACTATACATCAATGCAGAAATACCTGTACCTCATCGGTGTCACGTACATTAACCAGGACAGACTTCAACACAAACAGGACATTTCATGTCTATGATACAGTAATCATGTAGGCTACAGTAACTTTTTGACTCAGAACCTGGTAAGACAGGTGTGCTCTTACACTACCTATCAAGCAATGAAAGAAACAGAAACCTTCTCAAGCATAAGCAAGCACTTGCTCAACATCAAATCAGATGGAGAGGGAAATTTAATTCTGGTAGACTTCAACAACTGATATCAGACAATACATATTCAAAATGCAGTTGAATAAATATGAAATAGTTGCACCTTCCAACAGGACAATGACCCTAAGCACACAGGCAAGACAAAAAAGTGGCTTAGGGACAACCCTGTGAATGTCCTTGAGTGGCCCAGCCAGAGCCCTGACTTGAATCCAATTGAACATCTCTCGAGAGACCTGAAAATGGCTGTCCACCGACGGTCCCCATCCAACCTGACAGACATAAGTATCAATTGGGTATGGTAGTTGCCATACCTTGGAATCAGTTTTTTTTTTTTTTTTTTTTTAAATAAAATAAAAATAAACTAATTTCACTTGTATTGCCTTAAATGGATCATTTGTGCTCAACAAATGTTCCCTTGGTAAATGAATATATTAGCCCTTTAGTATTGCACATTTTGAACGTTTGCAGCTATGTGTGTTTATGACTGCATTTGTGTTATGTATTACACAGCTAAACTTATCAACATCATTAAGGGGTGAAGAAGAAGAAATCAGAGGCTAACTAGTTTGCATAACCATGGTGCATTTAACATGATGAAATGAAAACAAATACCAATTGATGGATTTTTTACAAAACGCAAAGATGTATCTACAACATCTGAAATGCAGTCAAGTGGGGTGGTGTTGCACGCTCTTGCTCCTGAGCAGCTGCCAGTGTCCGTGTCCCCTCCTCAGTCTAGCCAGGCGGCTAACACTACAACTGAGCCAACAGCTTCTGGCTTGTTAAAGACTGAATAAGCATTTTAGGTAAGTTCTTATTTTTCAAATCCCATAATCACCATAGCCGCAAGAACATGATTTCAGTTGGAGGTGCAGGGATGCTGACTATTAAACACCCACTCCCAAAAAATGTTTGAGTTTATTAAATAATAGCAGCCCTCCCACTGCAGCAGAAACGATAAGTGCATCTCCCCATTAACGGTGTAACTTCAATGATTATTTAAATCTCCTGACACACCAACAGGATTGGTCAGCATTATCTAATGATAATTAATGTTCTGTGTTCCTCTACACATCCAAAAGGTCACACACACAGTCCAGGTTCATACAGTTAAATTGTTTGGAGTAAAGCAGCCGTCCTCCTGATAAATTCTGAGCTCATCAGAGCTGTCAAAAAATTATTTCAGAAGCTAAATGTTTAATTCTGTTTCCCCTGAAGAGTTTCCTCTATCCTGTCAAATTTATAACTACAGTTTTTAGTAGTTGGGCTGCCAGGGACAATTCTAACTGTGTCCGGTTCTTTTCCCCACTCTGCCACCTGGAGGCTGCAGCACCCCCAGCACCCCTACTTACCTACCTACCTACCCGTGGCTATGAACTCCACCTGAGAAGATGAGTATTTCTTTGATGTCATATCACATTGCCATACCTTGGCTTTTGCTGAAACAACGCCCCTGCTGACAGAGCTTGAGAGGATCTACAGTGAGGAATGTCAGAAAATCCCCAAATCCAGGTGTGCAAAGCTTGTTGCGTCATACCTGTAACCGCTGCCAAAGGTGCTTCACCTAAGTACTGAGTAAAGAGTCAGAATACTTATGTCAATGTAATATTTCTTCTTAATAAATTTACAAAAATTTCTAAAATTCTGTCTTCATCATTATGGGGTATTGAGTGTAGATTGATGAGGGACAAAATGAATTTAAACGATTTTAGCATAAGGCTGCAATATAACAAAATATGAACAAATTGAAGGGGTCTGAATCTGAATGCACTGTGTGTGTGTGTGTGTGTGTGTGTATATATATATATACATATATATATATGTGTGTGTGTGTGTGTGTGTGTGTGTGTGTGTGTATATATATATATATATATATATATATATATATATATATATAATGTGCATAAGCGTCATCCATGTTTTTTCTATTCCTCCCAAAGACTGCAGGTGGACCGTTGGCAGTGTGGCAGGCTTTCAGTCATCAAAACTCAAAACATCATCAGGCGTAACAGAGACATTTCTGTGGCATGTTATTTGCAACAAAGCTGCTTGATTACCCCTCCTGCACTTTCCATTTCGTGTAATGGAACAATTAGTTGTGCCGTGCGCCGCTTGTTTATCCGCCCACTCATCCCAAAATGGCAAAGACGAGTGTAATTGTGCACACTCACCTGCAGCCACTTATAGGGAAGCCACAGGGACACATGGCCAGGAGAGGGGAGAGGGGAGAGAGGCTGCACTCATTATTAGATAAATCCTGCGTCCAGTTTCCTGTGGATTTCACTGCTTCAGTTATCACGCTAAAATACTTATAATCATGTCTTTAACTCCATGGTAATATATGCAAATATACACAGGCACTTATCCAGACAGACATTACAACAGTTTGCAATGTGCAACCAGTGAGCAAAGGCCAAAATTATCACTTTGGAAAACAAACATTCACAAGGGTCACAAAACAGCAAACCAGCTTCAACTTTTGCTCAGGCTGGAGACATGTCAGTTCTCCTGCAAATGAACCTATTTTACCATTACTTTCTGCCTATGTGATATTTAGCATAACTTTAGTATTACATATTAGCAAACTCTCTCCTGTCCAGAGATTTTGTATAAAACAGTATATGCTTACTACACAATTATATTCTACTCACAATCTATTTCTAAGGAACATACAGGTTAACTATGTACACTCTGTACAATGAACCTTCTCATGAATCGCGTAGTATAATCATATTTGATTACAATGGTTGTCTGTGGGTTAAAGCTGCATTAATAATTTCTTGGCCACTTGGGGGCAGAACTCCACAACAAGCTAAAAATACAGATTGGGGCAGGTAGTACAAACCCTTTCCAAAAAATTAGAATATCATGGAAAAGTTAACTTATTTCCATAATTCCATTAAAAAGGTTTAACTTTCATAGATTATAGATTCAGGGCCCACAATTCAAATGATTTCAAGTATTTATTTGTTTATTTTTACATAATTTGGGCTTACAGCTCATAAAACCCACGAAAACAGGAATTCAAAAAAATAGAATACTGTGAAGAAATCAGGGCATGAATGTTTTAAACACACTAATCATCTACTAAACTCAAAGCACCTGCACAGGTTTCCCCAGGTGTCATTAAATTGCTTCAGTTTGGTTCAATTGTCTCAGTTCGGTTCAATATGGGGAAGACTGCAGACTTGACAACTGGCCATCATTGATACCCTCCATAGGATGGGTAAGCCACAAAAGTTCATAGCTAAGGAGGCTGGCTGTCTGAGTGCTGTGTCCAAGCATATCAATGGAAAGTCTAGTGGAAGGGCAAAATGTGGCAGGAGAAGATGCACCAGCATAAGAGATGACTGTGGGCTTCAGTGGATTATCAAACAGAGAAGATTCAAGAATCTGGCAGAGATCCACAAAGAGTGGAATGAGGTGGGAGTCACAGCTTCAAAAACCACCACATTCAGACGCATCCGGGAGATGGACTACAACTGTCGGGTTCCTCGGGTCAAGCCACTTCTGAGCCTGAGCCAACGTAGGAAGCGTCTCAACTGGGCCAAGGAGAAGAAGGACTGGACTGTTGGTCAGTGGTCCAAGGTCCTTTTTTCCAATGAAAGTAAAGTGTGCCTTTCATTCGGGAATCAAGGTCAAGGGTTTGGAGGAAGACTGGTGAGGAACAGAACCCAAGCTGCTTGAGGTCAAGTGTGAAATATCCACAGTCATGTTTTGGGGTGCAATGTCCGGTGCAGGTGTTGGTAAACTCTGCTTTCTTAAATCCAAGGTCACCGCAACAGTCTACCAGAATGTTTTAGAGGACTTCATGATTCCTTCTGCTGAGGATCTGTATGGAGATGCAGATTTCATCTTCCAGCAGGACCTGGCCCCTGCCCATACCGCCAGAAGCACCAAAACCTGGTTTAATGCCCATGCCATCACAGTGCTCAACTGGCCAGCCAACTCAAGAGACCTAAACCCCATTGAGAATCTACGGGGTATTATCAAGAGGAAAATGAGGGGCACCAGACCCAAAAACAAAGAAGAGCTGACAGCAAGCATCAAGGAAATCTGGGCTTCCATAACTCCCACGCAATGCCATAGGCTGATTGCCTCAATGCCACGGTGCATCGAGGCAGTGATTAAGGCAAAGGGATTCCCAACCAAGTATTGAACATTGACATATCGTTTAGAAAGTACCATATTTTGATTGATTTGATGTGATCCTAATTTCTTTTTTTTCTGCAAAAATGAGAAGTAAATGGTGATTTCTTCACAGTATTCTAATTTTTTGAATTCCTGTTTTCGTGGGTTTTATGAGCTGGAAGCCCAAATTATGTAAAAAAATAAACAAATACTTGAAATCGTTTGAATTGTGGGCCCTGAATCTATAATCTATGAAAGTTTAACTCTTTTTAATGGAATTATGGAAATGAATAAACTTTTCCATGATATTCTAATTTTTTGGAAAGGGTCTGTATACAGTGGTTCTATCAGCATCTTCCTGCCTCTGCTGGAAACCAGGTTGATGAGAGTAGTGAGAGTGAACCAAAATAGTAAAGCAGCGGGCTGTAAAACCAAAACAATGAGCTGAAAGAGGCTGAAACGTCTGTAGAGCTGAAGGGAACTGCAGAGTTGGTGATAATTATCTGTGGGTTCATCACTTTGGGCAACCCCCTTCATATATATACAGATTTGTTTGTTAATATAAAATATTGATTAGTTGTTTAATACGATTATCTTGATGTTTTTAGTTTGTTTAAAAGGAAGGCCTGTATGTTTTGTTTGCCTGTTTTCATTTATGATAAGGTGACGAGTTGTTAGGCCTGTTTCACAGCAGACATTTTGACTTATCATAGCATGAAAAGCACGTGTTCCTGACCACCATCACTGGTTAAATGCCTTTTGTAAAAACAGACGTTGGTATGTTTGCTCTGGAGAAAGGGGAGGTGGACTTTTCTGCTGTGTTAATGTTGATTGTCCAGCAGTGGAGAGCAGCCTCTCTGCTGCACTGTTAGCCCCGGGGAAAGCCATCGTTGTCCAAGACGCTAAACGGATACGGGGTTTTTGAGGTGAAACAGACTGAGCACTGAATTATTTTCTTCGCCACAGAGTTGATTTAAGTTGTTTAATGTGTGTGTTGGTCAGCCAGTCTTGTTTGTTACTGCTGGAGTTCATTGCTCTGCTCTGCTAACGTTAGTCTCTGAATGATGGCATAGAAAGTATTCACAATATATTTCACATTCGTCTCGCAAAGGTTATTATTGAGTCATGCTCCCAACCACTTTTTTGAAGATGAACTACAAGATAACTCTAGCATGTGCGTGCTGTAGACTGTGTGTGTGCTGCACTGCCCTTGCAGTTAAATTCGGCCTTTTTCATTCCATCAACATAACGTTATTAACTAACATTTAGAAAATAGATTTGTGAATCGATTCAGAATCGTAAAAGATAACAATCGCAATTCTTATGTGAATTGATTTTTTTCACCTTGGCATTTTACAATAAATTTTGCTACAGTGAAACAAAAGTCAACTCAAATAAAACATTCACTGTGAAAATAAAAAAAAATTATGAAATAACAATGAATTGAGTTCAAAAAATTATTTTAAAATATTTTCTGTATTTACAAATGCGTTTATTCCTTAATGTCTTATTTAATAATGGCCTACATTCTGTTCCATAACAGGTAAACCTGTGAAATGTGGCTTAACAATGTAAACAGAGGTCCACAGCTTGTTTTGTAAAACTTAAGCCAAACTACTGTCTGCTGGAGACTATCTCAGTGCTTGAAAATACTCCAAAATTCAAATTAACTTGAGACTCCTGGGGGTCAAAGACAATGGAGTTCTCATGAATGTGGGTGTCACTGGTTTCATTTACTGTTATTGAAAGAATCAGAGCCACCACTAGATTCTCTGGGGCAGTCTATGAAAACTGTTAACTTGCTCCCCTGCTCAGCTGGTGTAAACCAGTTAATAGCCACAATCCATTTCCCCAGTGATGGTGATATATATTCTATGTAAATATACTATAGATTTTGTACCTTTATAAATTCACATACTATACAAACATTGGATTCCTGCTTTGGCTAATTATGTCATTCATGCTTTTGAAATGTACGTGGGTTTTGCATGTAAATTTCTGGTTAATCCCAAAACAAAATCAACAGTTTAAGTTAGAAATTGATAAAAATTAGTTGCTTATTTTGCTGTTGATCAGCAAAATAAGATCAAGTGTTCACTCCATGGATGTACAATGAGAACTGGATACAGTGTTCAAATATGGCATCTTATTCAGACCTGCCAACGCTTTGTTGTTTCTCCCAAGAAACTCTGTAATTTGCATGGCCCTCAAACTTTATTATGAATAACTGTCATACACAGATCCGTAAGTTTTGTATGTTTGTCTACACACACAATCCACACACTACATACAATTTCAACCCATTTGTCACCGCAAACTGGCAACCCACAACCCGATTCAAGAGTCGTGTGCGCAGCTACTCTCTGCATAGGTAGGCAGGCCATCTAACTTAGCTGTTGTCAAAATGTCAGGGCAGGACCTGTAAATTTAAGCAGAGTTGGATTGACTCCGTCTAAGAGGGTACTGACAGCTGCCAAGTTGGCCACATATAATTCCAATAAGTCTTTCTAGTGAACGAACTTGGAGGAGTAAGAAAGCCACACATGCATACTTATACTCACTTATGCACGTATACTTACAAGCATAAAACAACACACACTTAAACTCAGAAGCAAATGCATACGTAGACATGTGTAGCAGCCAATAATGTAATAACTACTGTTAATGTAATAACTATTAAACGTATTTAAATCACTTTTTTCAAGCAAAATGTTTCAACCACACTATTATAGCCATTCAGCACTCTCTCTCTCTCTCTCTCTATGTATATATAACAAGCCTGACTCCTGAAAAGTTGCATGAAAATGTATTAACATCAGAATCCTTGCCCTATTTACATCCCTGGCTATTTGAATACAGTTGTGACAAGCTCAACAAAGAGTCTAAAACTGAAGCAAATGATATCTATAGTTCATTCTTGAACACATGTATTTTCCCTAGATGGCCGTTGATTGACAAGTTATCCAGTCATGTGACTCTGACATTAGGCTTTCTTCCTTTGTCTGCAAACTTCTGTCTTCCTTATCACACATGTTGAAAGGTAATTAGTGATTTAATTTAATTTAGTAAATGCAGTTTGTTTAGGTGATATTCATGCACATAAAATAACATTTCTTATATATTCAGTGCAAGAGGATATACAGATTTATGAGATCTTTCTAATCAACTCTCAGAGACCCTGATATTCTTACATTATCAGCTCCAGTTATTACATTTGTTATGATTTTTTTTAACCCAGTTAATAATGTAATAACCAGCCAATAATATAATAACTTATTACATTATGTACAAAAAGTTTAGGTTTAGAAATGTTATTACATTATTGACTTTTATTATATTTGGAATGGAAAAATTATTACGTTATTGGCAGTTATTACATTATTGGTAATTACATTATTGGCTGCTACAACATGTATTAATATCAAGGTATGTTCATGGAATGATACATTTTAATATAAATTGATATGTGTTTTGTACCACAGTGTTAAACTGCAGTGTTTCTGTGATAAATTGATGTTTTGTCATAACATAAATATAAATAAAAATATTTATTTATTTACTATCCCATCAGTTTTTTGACTTTAGGCTTGGCATAGCCTGTACAAGTGGTAAATATGTTTTTGTTTTCCTCTTTCAACTGAAGATTTAACTATTTCAACCCTTTACCCCCAGTGTTCATGTTTTATTTAATTGAAAAAATTTAAAAAAAAATAATAACTACAAACCCCAAATCCTGATTCCCACACATGGTAAATGTGTAAAATGAAAGCATTGGACAGCAGAGCATGCCGATCTTCTCGGCCATGGATTCCATTGTTTATGGTAATTGTAGCAGTCCCTCAAAGGGAATGTGGCAATGATTTATTGATGTAAAATACTCCACACAGCACCTTCAAAAGCTACCATAACATCAACATACTGTCCATCCCTACAATATTGCTTCACAACACAAGAATATACGATCACACATCAGATAGAAACATACCAGGATGTTTTGATCATGACACAACATAGAAAGTCACACTGGAAGTCCTGATTGTTTCCAAATCTGATTTCCCTTCATCCACATTCACACACTGAGTCACATTCACAATCTCTTCATCATGTATGCCCTTCCTATCAGTACCACCTGCATCCATGTGACAGCCATGTCATCTCAGTCCTGATTCCTCTTTGACTGATATGAAGGCATCTCCCCCGAGGCTGAGCGCCCAATGATTTATTCATGTCCAGATGCATGATTTATTAAAACACACACCATTTGTTAATCCTTTAGAAGAACTGGAAGATATGGCCCGCCATTGATTCAGTCTAGTCTGCTCATATGTGTTACTGCCCCTGTGAGGAATTCAACCCCGGCGCCCAATTAGCCTGCTCCATCAAATAATGAAGCCAGGAATTGCAGAGAGAATGCTCCGTCTGTGATTTTCCACTCCACTTTTCTGTGTATACAGCTGTGTAACTTTACAGGCAGCTAATTATGGGCTTATCCTAATTATTATGGATTTAGTCTTTTCACAACAACCACTCACACTGCACAGATTTTATGAACCATTGGGAATATGACCAATTAGGCAAAAAGGTTAAGTCACCCCAAGTTTAACAAAGTAGTGCATAGTTACATCCTGATGAGTGCTGGAATACCTTTTCTTGCTGAGTTTGTTACCCCCCCCCCACAGTCTGTGGCAGTTTCAAACCTACTGTAGCGCAGCCCAGTGTTTCACCCAATAGAGAATGGTGCATAGAGATGCCAGGTGTGTGCTGCAGAAAAAAAAAGATAAAATGACATCAGTTTAATAAGCTCCTGACATTTGAAAAGCCTTACCAGGAGGTAAAACCATAAAAAGCTGTGGGGTGGTTGAGTCACTTGTGTCGAGCTGGAAATTTTTATTTGACACAAGTTAATTAGACATGTTCATCTCTTTCATCAAGACCACCTTTCTGTGCAAAGTTTCCATAACTCGATCTGGCATAAAGGCAACACACAGGCGTTTTGGCACCGATGTCAATCAGTGACACTGCTCTCTGTTAACTTACTTCTTTTGTTGCACATTTTTATTCAGTGGCCTTCATTCTTGTAAAGAAGCAAAGAAAGGTTCCCCAAATTAATTGGATCAACGATTAACTGGGAGGCATCCTGCCCCACTGAGCAGAGACAATGGCAGAAGAATGGGTCAACGCAGGCGCCAGCTGAAAATTGACACTTGAATTAGATAATGAAGAATAGGGGGCAGAAGAAAGGGAGAGAGGCCTATCGGTGTGAGGTCTTCAAGGAGGTCCAGACTTTAACTCACCCAATGTCGACAGAGAGACAGTTTTGATTGACTTGTGTTGCTTAACAATATTGATTTACAAAAAGAAGTTGAATTGTGACATTCTTTGCCTGGTATTATTTTGCTAAAGACAGTAAAAACATTTTTTTACTTATGTAACTGGAGACTCAAAGATAGACCAAGACCCAGCTTGTATAACACTAGTAACAAAGACATTATAAAAACCTTTGATGGTAAATATGATGGATGTCCTGACATGCAAAAAATTAGAAATTGTAACAGTTGCATTAAAAAAGACAGACTTGATAAGATAAGCAGTAGGACTATCTTAATTAGCATTCTTGCCTGTACTTGTGTTTTCATGGACTTTGTCATCAGTCATGGACCGATACTGTTCTAATTCAAGGTCTACATTTAGACAACTATGGTTGAAAGTGTTCTTGTTCGTCCCATTTTATCCAGGATACTTTGGGAGCCGACTTCTGTGGTCTTTCGCTCGACAAGTATCCCCAACACGTTCTCATCCCAGGGCATGAAATACTGACGCTTTGTCAATGCCCTGGTGTGTCATACTGATGAACAAGGGCCCAGATGCATAAACGATGCATACGCGCAAAAATCATGCATACGCCATTTCCTACACATAAACTGGTGTTTATAATATGAACCATATGAACAGTGAAAGAGGTTTTCCTCACTGTTCATACTGGATATTAAAAGATCCCCTTCAAATGTGTGGGGGGCCAAAATCCACAGTGTGTCCACACATTCATGTCATTTTGTCATCATTTTTCAAAAATGCATTTAAAAGTTGATGTGAAGCTTATATGAGGCTTCAGCAGTCTGAGTTAGTCATATCAAGTGGATATCTGCCACATTTACAGTCTTTTTAGCATCAAATTCCCTCTTTGTGTTTCCTCGGACAATGTTTCCTGTTGAACTGCGGTGGAAGTATAGTAACAAACAGAGGGACTTTGGCACTAAAAAGACTGTAACGTTAAAAGATATCTACTTGATTTGACTCATTTGGACGCTGAAGCTTAATATTAGCTTCAGATAAACTTTTAAATACATTTTTGCACAGAAGGAGGACTGTGGATTTTGTCCCCCATCACTTACATTGTAAGTGCATTATGAAAGGATCTTCTAATGGTCATTATGAACAGGAGGAATGATTGCAGCAAGAAAAACATGTTTCACTGTTCATTTGGGCTCCTGACTATTGTTTTAAGACAGACCTGAAAAACTGAACCCATCCTTTAAAGCATAATCAACAGCCTCCTCATAGCTCAGAAGAGGCACCAGAAGTAGCCATTTACCTGCATAACTTGGATGTGGGATTTTTCATAGTTCAGTTTTGTTTTGTGCAAGTTCTAGTCTACTTCTAGTCCTAGGAAAGTATGGGCCTGTAAAATAAAGTATTACCATTTAATTTCCCAACCTGAATGTATGCTCAGTGATCTCTCACCGTACTATCAAGAATACAATTCTGGTAGAAAAGTACAGGATCTAATAATGTTGGAATCACCCTGAAAAATGGTTTTAACTGTAGAAAAACTCCCCCAAGGTTACTGTAAAAGATGGAGAAAACAAAAGTAAATTATTACCCAAACTGTCCAAAATGTTCATTGTAAATATCCACGCTAAGTTTCCATCCAAATGTAACACAAATTTTAAATGAATTGCTTGTTTCCAGTAAGTATACTCTTTTACTGGAGTATTCCAGTAAAAGAGTGTCAGTCAAATCTCAATTGATGGAAGACTATGTGGAAAACTTAATGGAAATATGTCATTTATGCTTGTTTGATGTATTAATTTAGGGATGGTTACAGTCTCCTCATCTATCCAGGGGCCAGATACATAAAACTGTGTAGATTCATGACTAAAACTGTGTGTACACACAAAGCCAGGAATATGCTTACGCCCTCTTTTCGCCTTTTTTTCAAAGTTGTGCGTACGCATGGTTCTGTTTTATAAATCTTAGTCATTGAGGAACTTGGTTGCACATGCACGAACCTCATTTCCACTCCCACAATTAGCCATAAATGGATAATGACACGCCCTGAACCAGCCGTTTTCATATCAGTTCACCACCTGCTTCACCAGTCTGTACAGCTGTCAATGAAACAAACGGGAAAGAAGAAGTGCTGTTTCACTGATTGTGTTGCACTGGTGAGGTTCTCCAACAGCCAGAACAGCTGCCATTACACACGAGAATTACGCATGGCTGTGCATTTATACCATCCATATAATAATTAAACCATCATCAGCAGTGATATCTCAGAAATGTTACCAATAATTAGTTTGTAGCGCTCATTTCTAAACCGACTTTACAAGGTGTGACACAACTAAGAATAAAATAAAAAGAATATTAACAGCAAAATAAAATGTTGACTCAAATTAAAAGAATGATAAAATGAATCACACAAAAGCAATTAATTAATGTTACATTTATAAATGTGCCTTTGATTGGCATTTTACAAATCTCTGTGTAAATGCAAAAAAAAAAAAAAATCACACAATCAGCACTGCTGGTTATCAGCCAAACAATATTTTACTAAAAGATTCTCTCTCTCACCTTATATTGCATCTCCACCTCATCACATCACCCTCAGATCGCTTTAGAAAAACATGCATACGCCTGGTCTGAATGCGTGAGGTGTGCACAATCTCACTGCACATTGCGTATTTACAAATACCAGTTTATATGCGGGAAATGGTGTATGCATGGTTTTTGTGCATATGCATCATTTATGCATCTGGACCCAGATGTTTTCGTCTCTTCAGTGGAATCTTGAGTACGTCCCTTTTTATTTGATAAGTCTGTTTACATTGCACTTTGTTGCATTTTCTTTTTATCAATACACCAACTTTACCACCTCAGTCAAGCATAAAACTTCAATCTTTTTATTAAATTTCTGGTGTCTCCACTCATTTTATTTATGCACAAAGTGAAAATGCACATAAAAACAGGTGGATGGAAACAGACTTAGAATTCATAAAAATGACTTTCTGATTCAATTTTGACCCTCTATGCTTGCTGTAGTTGTGTGGACACAGTTTTCCTGTGCAGTTAGGGGTTGTTACCTACATGTTGGGTAAATCTCAGTTAAATCAAGTAAACCTTGTGAAGTTATGCACATATGGAGGAGGTTGGGATGGTGGAGCGTGCCTGCAGCATAAAAACAGCATACGCATGAGTGTATTAGCAGAGAAGGTTATAGTAGATGTGCTGTGTGGTGTTACTAATCAGCTGGTCGTCAAGATGAACCAGGTGGTGAAGCATGAATGAAGTAACAAATGTCAACCAGTCATGGCAAGATGGACTTCAGTGTTCTGCCTGAGTTACTGATATGCTCTATTGATTGCTGATAGCCAACGACAGAACAATAGGACACATTTACAGGAATACTCCTATAAGCCCAATCCACACAGTGTAAAAATGTTATTGTTTTTTTTTTTTTTGTGTCTTGTTTTTATTCTCAGAAGCTTACTGAAAGCTGCTGCTCCTGTAGGTGGGCTCAGTGAAACAAAGGCAGCTCTTGAAATGAGGTAAACCAGTAAGCAAAGCCTCTGCTGTCTTTTTCACATGCAAACCCTGACCAAGTCAAAACATAAAGGCACACAATGGCATGAGTGAGATGGCTTGCAGCCTTGCATACTAGCAGAGGTAGATCGCTGTTTTTTCCCCCCACTGCTGTACCTACTGAATAGGTCCTGGAAGTTTGAAAAGCTCAGTCCCTGCATTGGCAAAAAGGAGGGTGGGGGGTGGAATGGGGTGGTAATAACTAAAAGCAGGTGCAGGGATGAGAAGGGGGAGTGAAAGAAGCTGGAACCGGGATGTGCAGAGGTTTTACTGGAGAAGTTTCAGTTCTCTCCACTTCCTAATCCCCATCGGCCCAACTGGAATACCTCCACCGTGACGTAATGGGGGATTGTGTGTGTGTGTGTGTGTGTGTGTGTGTGTGTGTGTGTGTGTGGTGCAGTTGGAGGATGCAAACATATGGAGAGGATTGTATAGCTCTGTAAGGGGACTTAGACCATTCAGACAAAAAGGGGTTCTTGTATTGGCTGGTGGAGTGTGTGTGAGGGTCCTCCAGCACTGTGTGAGCATGTCAGGGTGTACTTGAAATGAAGCCTGTGTGAGCACATGCAAACACACACACACAAAACACATTGTGGACCTTCACCACAAAAGGTTTTCTACATTTGTTGAAATGGCATGCAGATGATACACACGTGTGTGTTATTCAGAGGAAAAAGAAGAGGAGAACGGATTGGATGAGGAGACTGAAGAAAGATTTCCCTCCTGTCTGATATAAATATTAATCTGGGGCTCTAGAGGGAAGATAGTCAGAGCTTGTGTAACTTTTAACAGATATGGCTCAATAGCTTATCCTCGGGATAGATGTACAGATGTCCAGTGTCCTCTTGCTGAAGAGATACTATAGAAAGTGGGATTTATTTTTCTTTCTGCCTCTTGTTGGCTTTGAAACTGCCTCTCATAAACATGACTGGCCAAATCAGTTACCTTTTTTTTTAAATGTATTTTGAAATTTTAAATCACCAACAAACTGGTTTTAATATCATTTGAGACATTCCTTAAAATACCAAAGTCTACAAATTGTTTCTTAATACATAATAATACTTATAATTTTATTTATAAAGTGCTTTTAAAGGCACTGAAAGATAATTCTTTATTCTGTTGTAACTCTCAGAAATGCATCATTTAAAAATGTATGAGGTTATTTGCAGATCTTTGTTGCAGTACATGTCCATGTTAAAGCTAATTATTATCCATTTTATTGTCACTAGAGGACAGAATGACTACAAAACAAACTTAGAGAAATACAGTCCTACAAAGTTTCTTTTTGTCATATTTTTGAAGACAATGTCCAGCTTCCACATCCAGCAGACACAGAGCAACATGAACATAAGGTTGACCACCTGATGAATCTGAAGTCCAGTATAGAGTTTTAACTCTGCTTTGGTTCACCAGTGCTTAAAGTCACCCTCCATGAATTAGGCCTCTAGTTCAGAATGATGTATGTGCAGAGTTTGTTTTCACATTCATCTGCTGTAGGAGGAAAGTTTCTTTGAGCTCACCTTAAATCTCAGTTTAAGCGTGTACATACGAGCATGATTTGTGACACCACAAAATTTGGAGCCAATCGTGGTCCAGTAAACATCTAACTTTTGAAATAAAATTCTGGATTTTTACATGAGAGAGAAGGAGTAGATGTAATTTTGTAATTAATGAATTGAAGGTTTTTGTGTAAAAAATAATTATTTCAGAGACAAATTATTATTCCTAGCAGAGTCTTAAAACATGTCTGGAGGGGATCTTTAAGAACATTTTTTGGGTCTTTGGGCTGGTAGATGCACGGGAGACTGGAGTCTGTCCCAACATGCATTGAATGGAAAAACCGGCTAAATTCAAATGTTCACCCTCTGGACTTGTGGACTGAGTAAAACATGAACAAACATTAACACCTCTAGAATTATATTCACATCAAAATCTCAACTGAGAATCCACATCATAGGTGTTCTACTTTTTTTTCCTTATTTAGATGAAAGCCAACCATTGCCTGTCTAACTCTGCAGATGATTACAAATGAATCTAAATCCTGCTTACTTCAGTACATCAACAGTGGTAAGAACAGTCTAAAATAATAAAATAAATACAGTACATTTGAACATCTTCACCTGAACACTGTTGAAAATGAGTATAGCCCATGAGTAAAAAAAAGGAAGGCAAGCAATGTAAGAAAATACAAAAGTGTATCAGAGAAAAAGTGTCCCACTGTAAGAATTTAATTCTTTAAATTCTTTTGTTTTTCTTCTACAAGCAATTTAGGATACAGAAATACCAACATTAATTACATTCAGAATGCCAAGCGCTAGAGAAAGGTTGTAGTTTCATGTGTGGGCTGCTTATTTGAGACAGCAATAAACACTGCACAATGTGGCAGTGAAGGTCTCTTTTGTATGTACATACTGTATTGTGTGCTTCTGTATGTATATACTGTATTGTGTGTTTGTGAGATGTGGTGGCGACACAAAGGTCAAGCCAGTAAGATGAGCGACATTTGCCCCCCTGCTCACCCTCATCTCTTCCTCCTATATCATGTTTATATGAAAGCTCTCAGCTCTTTGACTGTCTCTCCTCTCATAGTCATAGCGCTGTTTTGTTTCTCTCTGTCTGTGTAGCCGCCCTCCCAATCTCCTCCGGGCCTGCATGTCCAATAGAACCTGTGAAGAAGAGAGGAGTGCTCCTTCTTGGCTCTGCAGGGGTTGTTTCAGATGGAGAGGCCATCCCTGTCGTCTTGTGTATTCAGTGAAAAGAGCAGGGCCAGCAGGGGGGTTGACTGTATCTCCTGGGCCTCCTCTTTTATAAAAGTCCTTCTCTTTCTTCCACCCCCTCTCATTGGTTTTCATGATCCTTGGAATGCGCTCAGAGGCTGCAGGAACTCCAGGTGGCTGACGGGGGGCGCTCCTAATATCTCCTCACCCTTTCTCTTTCTTTTGCACCCCCCCCCAATCCGTTTTTTCCCCTTTTTTTCCCCAAGACAGGTCTAAGGGGTAAGTTTCTTCAGAAAGCAACCCGGGCTGTGCTGTATTTATTCACGCTCAGGCCTTGTCCCTCTTGTATGTTTAGAAAGACTGTGCAGGTTGAAACCCTCCGTCCACCCCCCACATTGCTCTGGTTTCTTAAAAGGCTCTCCAGCAGTGCCAAGGCTCTTTGAAAAGATGATGCTTCAGAGAGAGAGAGACAGAGAGAGAGAGAGAGAGAGAGAGAGAGAGATGGCAGAATTGAAAAGCACAGCATTTGGTGTATATGTGGTAGCCCTGGAGAACGTTGTGGGGGAAGCAAATTAATGGCATCAGACAGCCTTGTGACAGGAAACCCCATTATGTGACAGCCGCACAAAGCCTGCGAGACTGGGTTTCACAGGCAGAAAAATAAAATAAAATTACACATATAAAAAACACCCCCGCGCTTACCAATCCTGTATACCTCTCCTTCCAAAAGTAGGCCTCTCTTGAGCACTATGGGTAACCTACGTAATCCATGATTCTAAAGCCAGTGCTTAATGCTTTCCATTTTCTTTGTTTTTCACAAGAGCTGGGCTGAGATTTTAATATTATTGATTAATTGTTTCTAAAGGTGAACTGACACCTCCTTGATAGTGTATAACACAGGTTAATTCAGTATTTCACTTTTATCATCAGGTAAAAATTCCAAGTTGCCCAACAATTTGGTTTGTGACCAAATACTTGCAAAACTAATGATATTTGTTATGGAAAAATAACTTCCACACATTAGAGTCTAAACAGTTAAAGTACTTTGTGTTTGGAGTTTAGTTTTGCAAATTTAAGCATATTAACATGCTAACCAAAGAGGTTGAACATGCTAAACATTACCTGCATTTTTCTCAAAGCACCGCTGTGCCTTAGTACAGTACAGTTGCTAGTGTGCTAGTTGCTAGACTCTTACTACATGTTTACAATGGCAGTGGCAGAGGTAGTGAAAGCACAAACCTGTCTCCCAGAAATTACGTTTATATACAACTAAACTGTTTTTCCAATTACGTTATGTTAGCAAACATAATCACTGCCAGGATTATGTTTACAGATAATATTTTTTCAAATTAATGAATGAAGCGTTCCATTTATATATTACTCTGAAGTCAGAGGGAGGTGGTCGGGGTGGACAGTGAGCGTACAAGATACCCGCGTTCACATCCTGAGTCCTGCGTGTGGTTAGGTTTAGGCAACAAAATCAGTTTGGTTAAGGTTACTGAAAGATTGTTGTTTCATTTAAATGTTAATAGACAAGTTATGCTTCAAGTTATTGCAGACTTTATCTGTATTAAACCAAGACCACAATCTTTCCCTAATCTTAATCAATAGTAAGTTTAATATAGTGGTTTCTTCTCATGGACATTGTACTAAACTTGATCGGATATTTTGCTGCTACGTTGTCACTGAATATTTCACTCATATGTTCAGTATCAACATTTTTGCAACTTTCAAAATACGTTATACATTAGAAAATGTAATTCAGCCAGCATTACATTTCTAGCAAAACATATTTGCTGTTGCAATACGTTTTACTAGTTTACTTGTGTTCTATGAGAGAGAGGGCTGCACCAGAGATGGGCTCCTGAATACATCTCAAACTTGGGACATTTTGCAAAATAACCTTCAAATTATCTTCAGAAAAGAGGTAACAGCATTAATCAGCAAGAACAGAAGAGGAAATATTATCTTTGTATATATTTCTGAAATCAAAACAACTAGCTAGCTGTCAACTGCTAACTGCTACCTGTCAGTGTTAGCAACATTCCAAAGGAGAAACTGCACTGGGAAGCTAACAAGAGTTATTTTGTGAAGACAAGAAGAGAAATTAGGGCTCCTTGTTGGTGGTATTCTCTCTCTCTCTCCCCATGAACCGGTATGATGGCGATGCGACCGACGTTTGCGGCGTCCTCTTTTAGTTCTGACTCTGTAAATGAAAGAGTACAGTCTAGACCTGCTCTATGTGAAAAGTGCCCTGAGATAACTTCTGTTGTGATTTGGCACTATATATATAAAACTAACTTGACTTGATTATTGCAACAGCAGCAGCTTCAGTCATTTGTCAGTGTCTACACAGGATGTGTTCAGGCACAGTGCTGTTGTATAAGTTTTGCATGTGTAAAGTCTTTAGAGTCCTTTAATATTGGTTATATAATACCGAGTTTGATCTTTACTTCCTCATTACTTTTCTTCAGTTTTTTAATGGATTATATACACAGATTAGGGACTTTTTAAGGGATAAAAAATATTTTATCCTTTTTGACCAAAAACCATGAAATTCATCCCTGAATTTTGAATTGAAAAATTAAGGCCTTTTTTATGGTATGGATTAAGAAGTAGTTTTCATGGTGTTTGGCCCATTTTAAGTGGTTTTTAAAAACCTCAAAAACCCTGTAATCTGTGCATATAATCCATTAAAAATACCTGCATATATTACAGTCCATTAATTTATCTATTATCTATTATTCCCCTAAAACACCATTAAACATACCTTAATTTCATCATTATTAATGAGTAAATTGAGTTTTAAAGGATAAGGCTGATGATTTTCTATATTTTATTTCTTATTTTTCACCTTTAAAGTGAAAAATTACAGCATTCAGTTTAATAGTGATCAACAGTCTTTAAAAAAGGATAAAAATTTATGCAGCATAACCAGAGATATCATCTTTTCTATTTCGTGCATTCTTTTTCCTTGTCAGAACCTGGTGCCTACATTACCCACAATGCAAACTTGTGCAAATTCAGTCAGAAATTCAGGTGTGTTATGCATGGATGTATGATAAGAGCTGGATACGGCGCAGCCACTCAGCCTTGCAGCCAATTTTTCCCAGTGGCCACTCACGGTATTGCAGTGAAAAGTCCCCCTGCAGCCCAAAAAACCTTTTTCCCTATAGACCACTATTGTAAAAGAGACGTCTGTAAAACTGTTGACAGGACACCTCAGTTATGACTCTTTCTATTATGATTTTTTTATTTGTAAAAAAAGCGATTTAAAAATCTGTGATATCATCACAATGTAAAGTCTATGGACAGAGCAGGAACTTGTGGGCGGGGGCCACTGGGGGAAACATCACTGTTCATATTCAGTGGGCCGCACAACGCGGAAGCAAACCCGGAAGCCAGAAACTTTTTTTGGCACATACGACAGCTGAGCAATTCTTATTGGACTGAATGGGTGCCATTTTCAGTTCGGAATCCAGCTCTTATAATACTTCCATGGTGTTATGCTATTAGTGGCTAGTCTGGAGCTGCTAGTCTCCAGCAGAGATGAGGAGTGGGCTACAGTAAGGTCTGGTAACCTCACTTCTTTCTAACTCAAGATTAGAAACACCCAAGATTTTTTTCACTTTCAAACTTGTAGTCTTCAGCCCCAACCAACGCTGACATCACTTGTGGCAATTTATACAGTTTCACACAGCTCCCTCTGGAAACACAAAAAATCTTTATACAACTTCAGTACTACTCCCCTACACCTGGAAACAGACAAATCAGTGGAATTCCCCTTTAAATATGCTGTCTTTGTAGGTATTATGCAGATATGTTCAATATGACCATTTCCTGGTTATGTATTAAAAACATTTTAAACGTTTAAATGTTTAGGAGACAATGTTGGAGTGAAATGCCCTGTGCTAATATTATAAAGCTTCTGTGCAATTTATAGTATACAGTACAATAATACACAGGTCCAACAATCATGAATGCCTTTTATGATGAATGTGTGCCCTTTAGGAACAGGGAGTGTCTTTGTTGCTCCTCCCTCTAACCCTCAGAGGTCCCATATCCTCTGACACCTCCCCTGCAGACTGCTGGCATTCACAGCCTTACTGTCAAACTCACTGATCTTACTTCTATAATGGCAGGGGCACTTGTGCAATGCCATTTTGATTATGTCTGCACTTCATGGTATTCTAGCGTCCCTAAGATCCTTAAAAAAGAAGCTACAGACCTCTCAAAACAAGCTAGTTAGGTTGTATGGCTCAGTGGCTCAGAGCGGAGAAGAGAGTATCATATGTCAAAAGGATTGTCAATAATGTGGTACGCAAATATCTATGTAATTATTTTTCTCAGGTCAGCGATGTCCACAGTTATCCCATTAGAGGGAGCTCCACTGATTTTATGCCATGCAGATTTAAAAGCTGTATGGGAAAGGACTCGTTTTAGCCCTCTACTTAGGGACCCTCCTGCTTCCACGCTGTTCGCAAAAGTGGTTTCGGGATGGAAAGCACTTCCTTTTATACTTTGAAGCACACACAGAATCGGAAGGCACATCCAGACTGGCCGGATACGTACATGCAAATTTCAGTGGCGATTGTGTGCATGTGATTGGAGGAGAGTATTACCCATGGGGCTAAATCCACAAAGAATGGATTGCACCTGCTAATAGCACTGTGAATTGCGCAGCATTTGCACCTGCAATCTGCCCCATTTAAAGGACCTATTCACAAAAGATTTTGTGCTAATGATATGCTGGCGCAAACACGCCCATAAAGTTTTGCGACTGAGTGCAATTTGCCCTTGTTTTGCATCTGTTTGAATGAGCAGAGCGGTTTCCAATGTTTCAGGCTTTTCTCCATATTTCAGCACACAGATTGTTACATAATGAAAACTGCAGAGAACACAAAAGCCTCAAATTGCATGTCTTTAATTAGCAGAGGTGCGCATGACATAATTTACTGAAATGTCCATCAAAATACGCTACAGCTATTAATGCAACTCAGGTAGGTCTGAAACGTGTTAGATTAATGTCTCAGTCTTATAATAATGTTGTTCAGGTGTCCCTGAATGTATCTGAGATTTCACAGAAACATCAGTACTGATGTTCTGTTTGTTGCCCACAGCTGGCTGTGTGTCACAGCTGGCTACAGCATCACAAATCGGCTGAAACGATAAGTGTGTCTCCAAACTGAGAAAGAGGCTGTACACATTTACACACACGGTGCAGCAGTGGTAACTTCATTAACACTGGATCAGTCAGGATCTGACAGTAATTAATATGTGTTCTGCTACACATCTACATAGGTCAGCTGTTACACACAGATTCCAGGTTTATATGGTGGAATTGTTTGTAATAAAGCAGCCCTTCTGGATGAATCCTGAGCTTCATCAGCACTGTCAGGCCATTTTTATTTTTACATAGCTGAAAGTCCAAGATAAGCCTACCACCCCATATCCACTTGATCCCCCCCAATATCTGACTGAAGATTTTGCCCTTGATATAATTCAATATCAATTCAATATCATTCAAGCCTCACAAGCTTGAATATTTGAAAAGAGAGAGAGAGGGAGACAGACAGAGAGAGAGAGAGAGAGTGAGGAGTGAGTGTGCATGCAGTTAACACCAACTATTTGAAGATGTTAATAGCACCACTCTAACTGCATATGGCCATTTGCACTGGTCTTTGTGAATCAGATGGTTTTTGCAACGATGCATAGAAAGGGACCACCTTTGCGCCAAATGTATGAATATTACCTGATTTACATACATGCAAATGGCACAGGCGCACCATGACACTATTTGCTTGGCAGTGCAGTTTGCGGTGAATTTCACCCTTTGTGAATTACACACTATCTTTTTGTCTCATTTGCACCAGTTTAGCAGCCACAAAAGCCGTGTAATCCTTTTGTGTATTTGGCACATAGAGTCCAGAAGAGGGCTCTGCCTGTGCTTATAGAACTAGGGTTACAATATCGTAACCTTCGTTCTTTGAGAACTGTGAAGGGTAGTCCCACTGATGACTGAAATGATCCATAGTTCAACTCAATTATATACTAACCTAATTTTTCATGGCTGATCATGATATTATCATCATCATGGATATCTGTTTCTGCTATGGTTTTCAAAGTTCTGCAACATTCATCTCAAACCATCTGACAGTTTAGAATGGAGCTAGAACTGGCTAACAAAGTAACAAGTGACAGATTTCTACAAAATGCTGCCGAATGAGATAAATATGCTTTGTGATGAAAGAAACATGGAAGTAAACGCATAAATTATTAAAAGCAAATTTTAAATATAGAACTTGAGGTGCTTTACAGGTGGATTATAAAGTGGTGTAACATTTCGTCATTACAATTGTCAGACAAATATCCCTAATACCATTCATCACTTTCATCACTAATTAATAAATGTGCTTATTTTCCAGGTGTATAAGTTATAATAAATCAGCATTTAACCTTAACTCATAATCAATAATAAACCATAATCCATAAATCATAATCCTAACTCCAACCAGTCATCTCTGTGATGCCTAACCATGACCTGATTTAACATAAATTAACAGCAAGTCCTCGAAATTAAATGACAAAATAGGTTGTTGGTCTGTGCACTCCAGAAGTTCCAGAAGAACTCCAGACACATAGAAGCTTTTTCTGATCTGATGCCCCGATCAACAGGGCCATATAATTTGTCTGTGCCTTCCAAACCGTTGTTTTGGAGAGAAATAAATATGTTTTTGATGTGACAACGTTGTGGTTAAGGTCTGGTTAGGTTTAGGGAAATATTGTAGTTTAGATTCAAATAAGAACTTATTATATAGATTCCCTACAGACATGTATTAAAACATATAGAAATACTCTGCTTGGAACAATAATGTGTGTCTGATATGGTTTTTCCACAAAAAAGTATAATTATCACTTTAAAATCCTTAAAATGGCATCTACTCCTTCTCCCTCATTAAAAATTCCAGAATCTATATATGTAAATATAATATGTAAATATAATTTTAATTTCAGAAGTTGAACTACTAGACACAAGTTGTCTCCTGCTTTACTGTAAAGTCCATTCTTCAGAGGCTTCACGTTTCCACATCACACTTGTGTAAGTTGAATATTGGACAAGGATTGGCTTCAAAACTAGTTGTGATGTCACAAATCCTGCTTGTAGATCCCCTTAAAATCTGATGTTCAATGAGTACAGAGACTTTCAGCAGATGAATGCGAAAACAGACTTCTAGTGTCAAACTCCGTACCATTCTGCACAGTGAAGTTCGAACATCGAACTGTAGGAAAAAGAAGAAAAACATATTTTTGAGTGGAAGGGGACTTTAAGGTTAGGAGACCTTTGTTGTCATGGTTAC
Source organism: Scomberomorus guttatus (assembly GCA_038419695.1). Taxonomy (NCBI): domain Eukaryota; kingdom Metazoa; phylum Chordata; class Actinopteri; order Scombriformes; family Scombridae; genus Scomberomorus; species Scomberomorus guttatus. The sequence continues at coordinate 2,120,710 of CM076449.1, forward strand.
AATAATAACCATGTGGTTAAGGTTGGGGGGCGATTGTGGTCATTGTTTTTAAAAGGTAATGTTGACTTGCAGTTAAAAACCAGAAAAAAACAGTGATCTCTCATGTTAAAGTATGATGTTTTGTTGACCACCCCGACTTCCACCCTACGTGGACTTTGTTGCTCGATAATAACGTTTTGGGGGCACTTGCTGAAATGACTGATCCTGTTGTTTTCCTTGGGAGGACAGTCTGTTTTCGTCTGGACAGAGGACCAAAACTGACAGAAGATGTGTGGAGGAAGACCTAACATTTGTCTTGTAATATTCAAATATTTCACCTTAATTGCATTTTGAACATTAGTCGTGAACATTACCCCTGTGCCCCTTGTCTGTCATTTTTCAACAGTGTCAATATAAAAATGTTTCACTATTCTCATTCTGAACTGAGGTTGGAAAAAAGTAACATAAGTAATTTAATTACTCCTCTATTGCTGGAGTGTAATTACCTTTTTATGAGTAGTAATAAGACTAATTGATTACATTTTTAAGTAACTTGCTCAACACTGCTGAAAAGGTTATGTTCTTTTAAGCCATTTAGGTTAAGCACAAAAACAACAAAGTAGAAAAATTCCAAGTGTGTCTCCCGCAGTGAAAACTCTTTGCTAATAAGAGTGAAAAATCAGAACATGAGCTGACATCACCGTTGGCGATGAGTGCAACCCAACGCCTTTCCTCAGTCCGTCCAGAGAATCCACATCCCAGAGCCAAACAGTGTGCTGGATCCTGGCTGCATCCCTTCCTCTACAGTAATAATCCCTTATCCCTCACACACTTCATTCTGAGGTGGCTTTCTCCAAAAACCTGGACAAGCTGACAGATTTGCAAATGGCCCAGACCCAGATATCATTTATATGTATGACCATATTGGTCTTGATGCATGTCTTGAAAGTACAGCTGACATTTCAAGTTTGGTTTTGCGAATGGTCTGGGCAACGAAAGCGAAGTAGACAAATTGTCTAATTTGCTCCCCCTTTGAGAGAACTGAGCATGTGTGAAATGCATTATGGTCAAAGTTGAGCAGCATTCCCACTTAGACTATTATCTATTTTGTTTGTTGAAAATAATGGCAAAGAAGAGATTTCACAGGATTAAAAACTGCTGTTTCCACAGTGACTACTTAGAAGACTTAACACAGATAATATTGAGCTTTTTAGAAATCATTTGTGACTGTCTTTGGATGCCTTTAAGACTGCCTCTGTCTTGAGAAATTTCAGTCTCCTCTTAGCATAACAAGGAGCATGCATCTGATAATAGGGACAGTAAAAAGGATGGGTGTTTCTTTTCACTCCCAGCAGGATTAGGAGACAGTTTACTGATAAGATTGCCGAAGACATTGGCATCGTAATCATGTCTTCTGGTTGACTCAAGATCTTTGATCCCTCTCTGAATTCATATGCATGAATGTATAGAAAGAGTAAGAGATAACAAGACTGCAATGCCCTGAAACCTAAATTTCCATATAGCGCATTAGCTTTAATCACGCTTGTATTGATTAGTCCCAAAACATGAAACATGTAGTGGATATGCCACATTCGCCAACGTTCAAAGATTTTCATGAAATATGGAAGTTCAATTAAAAGATGAGAGTACACAGGGCTGGTTTAACGAGTTGGTTTATTTGATGGGAACTTTATAGTGGCTGCAGGATCAACTTCATGTGTCAATCTTTAACCCTGCAGTCTGACTCTTTATGTACCTCATCATGCTTGTCCCTAAATCCTTGTGTTGTGAAGTCTGAAAACCTTCAACACTCACTCTAAAAATAAAGGTCAAAGCAAGAATCTTGACTATTTCTTCTCTAGGTGATGCCATAACAGAACCTTTTTAGGTTCTACAGAAAGCCTTTCAGCTTATCCATTGGCTCTCCAAATCCTTGATATTAACATCCCCCCCCGCTCAAAAACATGTTTTTCTTTTTGTTCCTTCAGTTGAATGTTTGAGTTTCTCTGTGCAGAATGGTGTATGTGCAATTTGTTATCACATTCATCTGCTGAAAGAGGAAAGTTTATCTGTGCTTACCTTAAATCTCAGTTTAACACCTCGACATACCTGCAGGATTTTGTGACATCACAACTAGTTTGGAGCCAGTCATGGTCCAGTATGCAATTTACAATTGCATTTATCATGATTTATAATTACGTCACTATATCCGTTGAGTTTAAAGATTCCCTTAATCTAGTCAGAGATTCAGAACCTGAAAAACAGCTGAAAACAGAAAGATTTTGTATAATTAAATAAGTTATACAAAACATAAAAATCTTCAGTATATGAACTATTTGTGTTATGTTGTGTTGTCAAATGTAATCACTGCCTATCTAATGTCATGTCACTGTGTGTACCCACCAAAGCTCTTTAGATTTAACTGTTTTGACTGTTGAGCTGTTGCTGTGTGTGCCAACACAAAAAAGTTTCCTTAGGGAGTGCTTGTCTCTGCCATATAATTATCATGTAAACAGCATGTGGTGTGTTTAGCTAACTCAGCCCACCCCACTGTACCTATTTTGGGAAATGGACTATCTGTTAGATTGTAATATGATTAGTGTTAGAAAAACTGTTGTTTCTGTGTTGGGATTGGTGTTGGGATCGGGTTAATTGAAGTATATAATTTTCTTATTGAGGAAATTTTCTATCATGATCAGTGTTTATATTGTTTATATCTCTCAGCCCTATGCTGAACTTGTGACTGTATTCAACATTCAACTTTCATTAGATATGGTTATCCTCCAGTTTTGTTTTGTTTGTTTATGGTTTTTATTTGATAAGACCAAAAATGTATATGAGCCTAGCCACAGTTCATCTGATTTGCTTAAAAGAGTACTCCACAGATTTAGCACTGCACACCTATAACATTGTAAGACTCACAACTGACAGCTGAAAAAAGGATTCACATCTATATAAAATATAATATATTTTATTACCCATAATGCAACTCGATTGCTGACAATTGAACATTTGCATATGTCGTGCTAGTAGTGGCTAATGTAGTCTGAAGCTGCTAGCCTCCAGCAGAGATGAGCAGACTGGTAACCTCAGTTCTTTCTAACTCCACATCCCACAGATTTTTTCTTTTTCAAACTTGTAGTCTTCAGCCCCAACCCACACTGAAACAAGTGACATCACTTGAGGAAATTTATCATATTTCTCACAGCTCCCTCTGGTGCTACAAAAGGCTTTATACAAATTTTTTCACCTATGCAGTAGTACTCCCAACATCTGGAAACAAACTGATGATCAGTGGAGTTTTCTGCTAAATAAGATCTGATGGCGAGCTGTTTTGACATTTTGCAATGGAAGTAATGGACAGCCCACATTTTCAGACAGTCTCTCCTTGCAGGCATTGATGGTGTTGGTGCACATGAAAAGTGACAGAGATGTTCAAACTCTGCCTGCTTTCCACACCACACCTCCACACATCTGGCCGATGTTGCCATTGTTGGTTTCGGAACATTCTAAAAATTGGACACATCTCCCGTCCTCCAACTCCATCATCAGAGAGGTGTGGGGAGAGGGGGTTTTGGATGCTATTCAACAATCGGACAAGCGCTTAGTTTGAAACATACTCACACCATAATCCTTCAGATATTCAAACATGTATGTCTCACTAGATATGGTGTTATAAATGCACAGCAATGCCTCCTGCATGCAGAAAAATACCTCCTTTCTTGAAAATTCTACCTCCCTTACATACAGTATCCATCTCTGCTCTCTCTTACACCTATTTTCTCACACCTCTTTTCTTTTCAGGCCAAGCATGGGGTCCCTTTTGACTGGCAACCCAATGAAAATGGCCCTGGAGGGCAGGAGCGTGAGACCAGGTACTGTTTCCTTCAAGCATAATATCCATCTTTTCTCCCAGCATTCTTCGGTACCCCCGAGAGCAATGTCTCACATCCAACAAAAATGAAGTCGGTGAGCGCAAAGTTAAAGGTAGAAAAGACGGTGTAATCACATACTGTAGATATATGCTTCTCTCCAGCTGAACCTGGGAGGGGGGACATTTCAACAGAGCGAGCTGGAATAACAGACTCCACCATCCAACAACAATTCATTCCCTGTCTTTCCTTTTTGCTCCATCCAGAACCTAAAAAGCAGACTGAGAATACATATGGGGACAGAGTAGAAGCAGGAGGAGTGTAGGGAACTGCAGTGAGGAGAACATACGGACCCTGTCCTTTTAAGTAGCCTTGTACTGGACGTTGATTTGATAATTCTTCCACCCAGTGCCTTGTCCAGAGCTTTTTCTATGGATGTTTTTCATTCCCACAATGCACTGGGCCACAGCGGTTGGCGGGGAGGGTGCACTGTAATTTAACAGCCCTTCTTTTGAAAGTGGAGGCAAAGCATGGAAGGAAAAGAAGAATTTGCTTTTCTTCTTTCCGCAATGGAAATATTTGCAGGCCCAGCCTAATGCTACATTATCCAACATGGTGTGAATCAAATGCAGTGCTAAATATTTTACTTAGTGCATGTGTTTTGCTGCACATTAACATTAAATCTGTGTGTGTGTGACACCAGCACTGCAGGGAATACCCTCTTACATGGATAATATTAATGTAAGGAATATGGGGTGTGTACAAACAGTGAAGACCTTGCCTCATCCTCCAGCCTCCATCAAGGTCTGAATGATAAGGCAACATCTTTAATAGCAACCAACACGCTGAAGAAGAGCACAGCAAAAGACAAACTAGACACAAATGACTATGACCTACTTCAGTAGGCTGTGTGTAAGCAGGCTGGAGGTGGTTTCACAAGTCCTCTGTTGTTGTATATATATATATATATTTTATTAATAATAATATTATTACCATAGGAGCTTGGGGCCTCATTTATAACTGTTGCATACACACAAAACGGGGCTTGACAGATGCCACTTCCTGAGAAAAAGGTTATTTATAAGGGATTTATAAAAACAAACTTGACAAGAGAATGTGCGCACTTGTGTGGAAACTCTGACCCAGGTATACAAACATTTTGGAGACAAGGGAAATTGATGACTCAGATGGTGAGATAGTGAATTGAAGCCAGGTTTGATAACTATCTTTCTCACACATTTCATTTCACTTCATATCAAACACTTCATCATAAACATTCAGGCCAGCAGTGTTACCTGTGTTTGTGCAACCTGTATACCAGAAATAAAAAATGTGACACTATTACATTCCTCAGTTCTCCGACCCTGTAAATTTTTAGGGAAAAACCTAAACTTTTAATCATTTTGACATTTTGACACTGGAATTGTTAAACACAAATAGTTTGAGGACTAGCAAGTAGCTGAGGGCTTAACTGTATAAAATGAATAATATGGTGTAATATGGTCCCGATCACTAAAGAACTGACATATGTGTAGCTGGCTGGATTATGCCTATGGTGTTCTGCATTGTGTTCTTAGTGTTTTCAATTAAGAGACAGGAGGCAGCAGTGGGTCTCAGGTCTTTAGTGATGATCTCTTTGGTAGAATATATACAAATGTAACAAACACATCAGCTGTTTGTGTGTGTCTGTCTACTTGGCTCCCCTCTTTGTCAGTTGGAAAAAGTTTGTTTTTTTGCCAAGTTACATTTACAGAATATCTAACAGCTATTGGGTACAATGAAGTCCAATTTCATAGACTATAGTAGCATAAATCACAAAACCTAGTAACCATGACTATGAATAGCAACATGACATTACAATATTGATACTGTCATATAAATAATCAGGCTACAGTTATTATTAAACACATAGTACAGAATAGTAACCAAAAGACCCATATTTCATTATTGTAACAATTATAAACATAGAAAATCACAATATTGATTCACATTGAAGATTGATTACCTTATAAACTACATAACATGCAGTGCTATAGTGTTACCATAGCACACTAGCTAGATTCAGCTCATATAGCTAAACTGGTACGAATTAAACTATCAACTACAACCTTTCTCCCAGTATTAACATTACACAGTAAATTGATTCAAAAGCACAGAAAAACATCTACATACCTGGTAGAATATATACAAATGTAACAAAAACATCAGCTGGTTGTGTGTGTGTGTGTTTGTGTGTCAGCTTGGCTCCCCTGACACAAGGAAGAAAATGGATACAATTAATATGGAAAGATCGTGAATACAGCAGGGTTGCCAGCTTAGCAACAAATTTAGCACTCTAACATTAGTTACTCTCCAAATGTAATTTAATTAAAACCTGTGGTTAGTGATCTCACATATTGGCAGGATTTACACAGAATGGAACGGATATGGCATAGAAGAAAATACAACTATTAAATCACATTAATATGACATCTAATGCATTTTTTAAAAAAAAGTTTCAGTTGATGCAGCCTTCCTCTTTGTCTGTTGGAAAAAGTTCTGACACGTGTATGTGCGCACACACCTGCGTAGCTACACTGAACACATGCACACACACAAACCCAAAATAACATACAGGTAGGAGATGCCGACCCAATAGAACAAAAATAATAAACAGGTATGATTTCATGAAATTCATAAGCTATGTCTACATTAATCTGCTACTATGCAAGTGGCTTCATTTCAAATTTGGGTCTTAAAGATGTAATCATCTTTCTTAGCAGTACTAATAACATTGTACTCACCATGTTAACTGGGACCTGGGAACATGGCGACAGCACAAGAAAGAAGTGAAGAACTTTGCCTGAACCTCCACCGATTGGACACAACCATCTTGGACAGGCATAGTTTTGGTGACATTGCCCATCGACCAGGTGGCCAGATGCAGTTGTTGGTCCACTATCATGACTACTTGGCCTTTGTTCAAGTTTGCAGTCTTCCTGTCTCCATTTCCCTCTGAGCTGAATGCTCGGTTGGTAATCCTGAATAAATCTAGCCCAAAAGTGGTTGACCAAGACCTGACTGTGCTGCCAGCGGTTTCCCAACGAGATTGCTGTCAGTGTCCATGGCTTGAGGGATTGAGGCGTCTCAGCGGCCCATCAGCAAGCGATTTGGGGTAACTGGATCAGGATCGGCGATATCTGCAGAAAGGTATCCAAGGGACTTGGAATTCAGTATTCCCTCTACCTCTATAAGATATGATCTTATGGTCACCTAAGACAACCCTCAAGGTCCATTTCCCGCTCCCATGTACCTCCAAAATGAGGAGCACCCAGCGGATTGAATTTAAAGGAGATTTGTTGATCCGATAGTTGGTCCTGAAGCTTGGGCTCCATGGCTCGGAAAGCTTCCTCCAGCCTCATTTCCCATGCCTTGAAATTTGTACCTCTATCCACCAGGATCTCAAAGGGTATCCCCCATCTGGATATGAACCGTCTCAGGGCAATAAGGAATGTTTCAGCATCCAAACTTTCTAGCCGGTCCAGATAGACGCACTGGGTAGTCAGACACTTAAACAGGATGCCCCAACATTTCTCGACTTGGTAGCCTAGCTTGATGGTGAAGGGCCCAAAGCAATCAATTCCTGTTGACCAGAAAGGGGGCTTATATAGGCGTAGCCAAACAGGGAGTAAATCTGTCACCTTGGACACAACTGTGCCGGCTCTCCATTTCTGGCACTCCATAAAAGTATATTGATGCTTGCAAATGGCTTCTCATCCTCAATTTATCCTATACGTCTGTCTCATTTCACCATAGACTCTCTCTGGACCTGGGTGGAGAAGCTTACCTTCATAGCTCTTAATAAGGAGACTGGTAAGAGGGTGCCTTGAGTCAAGGATGATAGGGTGGATAGCATCAGGTCCAAGACATCAGCCTGATCAACCCAAGTGCCTGGTCATACTCTGGGGCAAGAAATAGAAGACGGCTATCCCTAGACGCCTCCTTCCCAGCTTTCAATTCTTCAGGAAAGCCGATCGCTTGAGCCTGCTGCATCTGAACTGTCTCTGCCATAATGGATGGTGAGAAAGCCACCCTGTCTACACTCTCACAGGTGGCAGTGATCAACTCTTTCAAAGTTTGGAACTCTGCAGGATTTGGGAGAGCATTTGTTGGCACCAAAGAGATGTTATAACATTTAGAAGATTTCCCCAACTCCTGGTCCTCACTAGGTTGTGAATGGCCACAGTTAACCGGACTGTCGGCCATTGATCCTTTGGTTCAGATAGGAAAGGTGGTCTGACACTCCACCGACTAGGATGAGCAAGTTCCTGGAGAGTTTTACCACGTGTAATGTCATCAGCAGGATTGTTTGCACTACTGACATACATACATACACATTGACTTCTGTCAGCTCTTGGATTTCTGCAATGTGTATTCCAACAAATGCTTTATACCTGCAGGATTTGGACTTGAGCCAGGTAAATACAGTGGTAGAATCACTCCAGTAAATGACCCTCTGTATTGGCAGGGTAAGTTCAGCCAGCAAGGTGGTGGTCAACTGGGCACTGGAGTGGGTGGCACTGAGTTCCAGTTGAGGCATGGATACTTGATATTTTGGTGTAACCCTGACCTCACCATGACAAAGGAAACATGGATGTTGCCTGCCTCATCTCCCGAACAGAGGTATGAGACTGTGCCATATACCTGTTTGGAAGCATCACAGAACACATGAAGTTTACACCTGGATCCTGCTAGTCAGTGCATGGTGGCACATAACACCTTGGCATTTGAACATTTTGAATTTCTGATAACTCTGACTCCCAGAACATCCATCACTCCACTAACCCAGTTGGATTGAGTGGTTCATCCCAATCTCTCTTGGTGTGCCACAGGTCCCGGACTAAGACTTTAGCTCAAGTTATGTATGGGAGGATATAACCAAGTGGGTTGTATTGGTTGGCCAGGGTCCGGTAAATGCTGTGCAGCAGTCTCTGCTCAAGGGAGAGCAGTCTTTGTAGCCCAGGGTATCTGAAATGCAGCTCCATCTTAGTCCCAATGTGGACTCTTGAGGGTCAGCTCCAGACTGAGACAGCCATAGTTCACTGGTACTTGACCTGGCTTCTGGTGGGAGATGCTGAACAACTTCTGTGGCATTGCTAGCCCACTGGCAGACCTCAAAGCCTCCTTTCACCTGGATGTTGCGGACTTTGTCTAGAAGTGCCTTGGCTTCAACTGTGGAAGGTAGAATCTGTAGACAGTTCTCGACATAAAATGCCTTCTCCAAAGTACCCAAGACTTCTGAACAACTATCTGGATGCTCCCTGGCAAGTTTTTGTAGAGTGTAGATCGTGCAGCAAGGGCTGCATGTGGTGCCAAATGGGAGTACTTGCCATTCGTAGATTGTGGGTTCAGCCTCCTTTTTTAATTCCTGCCGTATGAACCGTAGCAGCGCTGTGTCAGAAGGTAGCAAACGAATCTGGTGGAACATGGATTTTATGTCCCTGCTGATGGCTGTGGATTGCTGCTGGAACCAGAGGAGGACCTCAAGCAAGGAGCAGGAAGCAGGCAGTCATTTAAGGCTTTGTCAAGCAACCCAGAAGGAGCAATTGAAAATTAGTCGATTCTTTCCACTGCACTGCTGGACAATATGATGAGGGGGATACCAACTCTCACTCTGAAGATTCTTGTCATCACCCAACACCACCTCGGTTACATATTCTGCCTTTATGAGCTTCTTGATTTGATTGTCGTGGATTCAGCCTATTCTGGATTCCTTTCCAACCTTCACTCTGTACCACGGAGTAGTGGGAGGACGACTCTGGGTGTGGTGGAGAGAGGAGGGTGGTTGGGAACCCTCAGCAGTGGGGTCGCATACCTTTGGACTTCATCTCAGTGGTTATAGTGGTGCACCTTTCCAGGAGGTCCAGGACATAGGTGTGATACTTCGAATGTATGACCTCCTTGGGCTTCCAATTTGGGAACGTATCCATCTTCCAAAGTATCTCCACATTCTTAAGGAGCTCAGTGAAGAGGCCAGAATTTGGAGTTGGGCCACCCTGCAGGAGATACGGAAAGGGCTACGGCAGCACCCTTTATTTGAAGCACATCCTGTCTCACCGTTCTAAGGTTAAGGGTCTCTGGCATCCCCTTTAGGTTAAGCTGCCGGACTGCAGCTGGGAGAATGATGGTCCGTTCCGATCCATCATCTAAGATGGCGAATGTATCCCATGACCTGAAATACATGGTTGTGGGGTTAGGTTGGCAATGTTGGTGGTTCCATGGTCAATTGATGGCAGGGTGACTGGCATCTTTGCTAGACCTAGTTTTGGCTGAGAGGGCCGCTGGCCCATAAGGGTTGGTAATGCATAGAAAGAAGACGGACTGGATTCCCTTTCAGCCATAGTTGGTGTATGGCTTGGCTTTTTGTTTGTCATAAGGTCTGTGGGTTGGTGAGGCTGCCCTTTCACATCACAATTATAGCTCCTCCCAGTGGATCACCCTCCTGTTCAAAGGGTGCACCCTTTGGTACTGTTCCCAGGTCCAGTTCCAGCTCCAACTCTGGGCTTGGTACTCTTGAAGCTTCCCATTTCCTTTGGGGTAACCCTTCAACCATCAACAGATCAGGCGGTTACTGTCTTGCCTGTTTTCGGGTAACCATGGTTATGGTTGAAGTCATTGCTTTGGGCATCTTAGACTTAGGCTTGTCCCCTGGTTCCTTAATTTTCCCTCGAACTCCATCCACCACTGCATTTTCCTCATCCACTTCCAGCTTAATTCTCTCCATTGGTTCAGTCACTATCTGGCTCGAAGGACCATTGAAAAAGGTTTAGGGCTATGGATCAGGTGAGGTGACTGACAAGGTGAGCAGGTAATGGCCACGGGTCAGGCTGACCAATAAAGGGGAAGGTGGAGACAGGGATAAGGGTTAACCACTATGTGGTATTTTAATGAAAGTTAATTGTGTGTGGTTGTATTCTTGGATGCACACAGTCTTGTAGTTTGCAGAGCAGCATGATCATGATGTTTCAGGTAGGTTTGGTTTGTTGAACTGATCAGCAGACATGACGGACACCTGTCTAAATCTTGCCCAGCTGTGCCACACAGTACTGTGCAGCCATTCGCTGAAGGGTTAAAAAGGAAGTCAGGTGGTTTCCGTGAGCCTTTTCGACATTTCATTTTATGCAATTTTATCCTTCTACTCTACTACATTTCAGACGCAAATAGTTTTCACTCCACTATATTTATATGACAGCTTTAGTTCCTTTGTAGATTCAAATTATGGTTAAAAAATACAATCAACAAATAGATAATATTATAGATTGAGCTACCCAGCAGTATATAAAGTAGTTACAATTAGCCCCACCTTTAAGAACTGCAACATTAAAGAAATGTATACACATGGGGCATCCATAGTTAGGATCAAATACTAGAGTAATATATATGATTCTTAAATGGGCCATTGCGCATTATGAGTATTTTTACTTTTGGTATTTTGAGTATATTTTGATGCTAATACTTGTTTCCTTTTAAATTTCTAATGCAGGACTTTTATTTACTTTTATAGTATTTCTACACTGCTTTGCTTTACACGGCAGATCTGAGTACTTCTCCTGCCACTGTATAAAATCAGTAGCAAACTGATAAAATAAATACAAATACAATAATTATTCAAATCAAAACAATGCTATATGATCTATTTGCACCAGTACTAGCTGTAGTCTTTTGTTTCATAACCTACAACACTGTCCAGACCTTGTGGTTTCTCCTCTGGTTTTCTTCTAACAAACAGAATTGCTCTGTTCTGTCCAAGCACTGTCCTCCCAGCAAAATGCGGTGTCTATGTTGTGTCTCTTTTATTGCTCATTTGGAGGGAAAGAGAGGGACAGTGTGCATTGCTCAATAATAATGAAATGAAATTGTTTAGACAGAGCAGACAATAGACTGCTCTGTACTAGAGTACAGAACTTGTAACAGAAGAGTCCACCAATCAGCAGGCAATAATCCTATAAAAACAAAGAAATACATATATGAAAGGAAATAAATAGAAAATTTGACATCACGAATTAAATGTGACAATTTCTTTTAAATATTTTCAAAAGACAGAGAATGCCAAAGAATGTCATGTATGGGCTACAGTTCTTTCTTTAGGTGTACCAAAGTGTCAAAGAGAAAAAGGAACATTACAAAGGAAACATAGTTTCCATATGTCAAGCATTCAGAAAAAATCTGCACTCTTCTCTTAATTTATATAAAATGTATATGTAATATAATATATTACAGAGACACATTTGCTGTCATGCATCAGCATTGTGTGCACCCATCAGAAATAATTTGACATTTTATCCAATTTTTAAGCCACATTTTACATTATACTTTCAGGTCTTGGCTGTTTTTGTCTATATGTTTTAACCAGGCATAAGGTTTTAGTTATCAGGTGCTTGGATTTAAAGTTTCACGTTCCGGTTGGGACAGCTGGCCGAGACCGGCACAATCCAGTTTGTTTTTAGCATTTTTAGCACTGGCAGCTAACTCAGCAACAGAGACTGCAGTCACCGGGTGTCAAGATCAATCAATCAATCAATCAATCAAACTTTATTTGTATATCACTTTTCATACAAATACAATGTAACACAAAGTGCTTAACACAATAAAAACAATGCGATCAATACAACCCCCCCTTCCCATCCACACACAAACAATAAACAACTATGTTATGAATAAAGAACTCAATAAAAACAAACAATAAATGACTATGTTATAAATAAAGAACTCAATAAAACCAGGAACTGAGGAAACACTATCATAACTCTCATGAATATGCAGTGAGGAAACAGCAGAGGTAGGATACAAATTTAAAATTCAGAATAGCCAAGTAAAAATAAATAAATAAATAAATAAATAAAGTATATAAAATTGAAGTGTGAGAAAATATACACACAGAAAATAAAATACTAAAAGCCGGAGATAAGAAGTAGGTTATAAAAAGGGGAACAGTCATAAAAAATAAAATAAAATAAATAAATAAATAAAATGAAAATAGATTAAAAGGATATACCAAGTAGTAAAACAGGCTAAAACATATAAATGAAAGACAGTGAAATAAATAAAATAAATCAAATTCAGTTAAAAGCCAGTCTAAAAAGATAGGTCTTAAGTTTGCTTTTAAAAATATCAACACTCTCTGCTGCGCTCAGGTCTTCAGGAAGGCTGTTCCAGAGACGAGGACCATAGCAATAAAAGGATGCCTCACCGTGGGTTTTTGTTCTGACTTTAGGGATAATTAAAAGGCCACTATGAGAAGACCTGAGGGTTCTAGAGGGTTCATAGGATAAAAGCAAATCTGATAAATAGGTAGGACTAAGACCATTAAGGGCTTTATAAACCAATAAAAGGAAGCAGATTCTGAAGCAGACAGGTAGCCAGTGCAGAGACTTTAAAATTGGTGTAATGTGTGCTCTCTTTCTGGTCTTCGTCAACACAAATGCAGCTGAGTTCTGCAGTAATTGTAGTTGTGATATATTCTTCTTAGGGAGGCCAGAAAGCAGAGCATTACAGTAGTCAATCCTGCAGGTAATAAAAGTGTGCAGTAGTGTCTCTGTATTGGCTTGAGAGAGGAACGGTCGCACTCTTGCTGTTGTTTTTCAGATGATAAAATGCAATCTTAGTGATATTTCTAATGTGAGGTTCAAAACTGAGATCTGAGTCAAAGATGACTCCTAAGTTTTTCATCTGTTGACAGGGCTTTAATGCCAGTGCTTGCAGTTTCACATTGAGTGCCTCTCTCTGAGCTTCAGTACCAATGACCAAGATTTCAGTTTTGTCCTGGTTGAGCTGTAAAAAATTTTCTGCCATCCATAATTTGATATCTTGAATACAGTTAAAAAGGGTATCGACTGGCCCTGGGTCATCAGGAGACACAGCGATGTAAAGCTGTGTGTCATCAGCATAGCTATGGAAATTGATGCCGTGCCTCCTGATGATGTTTCCAAGTGGAAGCATGTATAGATTGAAAAGAGTAGGACCTAAAATTGAACCTTGAGGAACACCACAATTAATTTTATAGCTTTTGGATGAAAATTCATCAATGTTTATTAAAAATTCTCTATCATTAAGATAGTCTGTATAACAGAATAGAGTGATCTACTGTATCAAAGGCTGCGCTTAAATCAAGTAAAGCTAATATGGAGAGCTTTTTCATATCCATATTGGACCTGGGGTCATTTACAATCTTAATTAGTGCTGTCTCGGTATTATGATTGGTCCTAAAACCAGATTGATATTTTTCAAAAATATTGTGAGAGTTCATAAAATAATTTAACTGGTTAAAAACAAGCTTCTCTAAAATTTCACTTAAAAATGGTAGATTGGATACTGGTCTGTAGTTATCAAGTATGGAGGCATCCAAATTGCTTCTCTTCAGAAGTGGTTTAACTATGGCGGTCATAAGAGCAGTAGGGAAAACACCCATCTGAAGGGAATAATTAATTAGCAAATCCTCTTTAAACTCTTTGAAACTATAAAATGTTTTTAAAAATGGGACCTAAAAAGCAGGTTTTGGGCTTTAATTGAGCAATAACTTTGCCAAGCATCTCAGCATCAACCAGGACAAATTTCTCCAGTGTTTCCTCATATAAATATGGTTCTGGGGTGTTAAAATTAATTTGCTGAAATTGAGGTAGATTAGATCTAATATTGTCTATTTTACTTCTGAAGTGTACTGCAAAGTCTTATTTGGAGTTGGAAGATATATTGAATATCCTGTTGTATAAAACCATTGACAGTAAATAAGACAGAAGTGATTTGACAAGCCTACATCCACAACTGAAACAATAGCAGATAGGCCATAGGTTATTACAAGGTCTAAAGTGTGGCCTTTGTTCAATTCAATTCAATTCAATTTTATTCATATAGCGCCAAATCACAACAAAAGTTATCTCAGGGCACTTTACACATCGAGCAGGTCGAGACCGTACTCATTTACAGAGACCCAACAATTCCCCCCATGAGCAAGCACTTGGCGACAGCGGCAAGGAAAAACTCCCCTTTAACGGGAAGAAACCTCAAGCAGAACCGGGCTCTAGGTGGGCGGCCATCTGCCATGACCGGTTGGGTTTACAGAGAAAGAAGGAGGGAGGGGGACGGGGGAAGGGGAGAGGGGGGTGGGGTGGGGAGAGACACAGGGAAGTATAATAACAACAAAAACAATAACCATAACAGCAGTAATGTAAGTAGAGCTATGAATTTATAATAGCAGCAATAATATCAGTAGCAGAAATAGAAATAGAAGCAGGACATCCACGGGACCACGCCACAGTCCTTACAGCCGTGGCCCACCATTCAGGCGCTGGATCTTCCTGTGAGATGAGAGAGCACAGAGACTCCGGGGAAGAAGTCAAGTTAGTAACATGCATTAATGGTACATGAAGCATTGAAATGGAGAGGAGGAGGAGGAGGAGAGAGGAGAGAGGAGCTCAGTGCATCATGGGAAGTCCCCCGGCAGTCTAGTCCTATAGCAGCATAACTGGGGGCCGGTCCAAGGCGAGCCTGGCCGGCCCTAACTATAAGCTTTATCAAAAAGGAAAGTTTTAAGCCTACTCTTAAACGTAGAGAGGGTGTCTGTTGTTATGAGTAGGCTGAGTAACATGTTGAGTAAAATTCATATAGTTAAGCAAATTTAAAAATTCTGAAGCAAAAGAGTCTGATTCATTGTCCACATGCAAGTTTAAATCACCTAAAATAATATTTTTTTTGCAGTTGGTGTGGATAATTAACAGTAATTCTGAAAAGTCTGTAATAAAAGAAGCACATCATTTGGGTGGTCTGTAAACTGTCATACATAGTATAGAGGGGCTGCTAAAAATAAAAGAGTGATGTTCAAAGGATGTGTAATCATCAAATGTAATGACTTTAAAACCAAGTGACGGTGAGAGGATGACTGCTGTACCTCCACCTTTTTTACCTTTCCTGGATGAATATGAAAAATTGGTGGTGAGGCTTCAATGAGAGTAGCTGGTCCGTCGGTGTTTAGCCATGTCTCAGTTAAAAACATACAGTCAATATTATTATCTAAAATTAGGTCATTAATAAGAAATATCTTGGTTAAAATAGATCTGACGTTTAAAAGTGCCATATTTAGGGTCACTGGCGAGGTTTTCTTGGGGGGGGATTTACAGATAGTGGTTTATGTGTGCGAATGGGTCTAAGATTATTCAAATTGACGGCATGAGATTGTTTGATGTTATGTTGTTTAGTGCAATGTTTGTTAGTGATAACGATAGGAATTGTTGAATTGTTAGGGAGATCAATGGGTCTGAGTTCGGTAGAAAAAGTATTGCTGGTAGATGTGGAACTAAAGAAATAGTGACTAGGAGCTGGGGGACATCAATCTCTGGTGGACTGGTCAGGTGGAGGTAGATGCGGTTGTGTGAGCATGCTGTGATCCATATGAGATGTTGGCGGAGAGCAAACGGCTGCCAGTTTTGTTTAAGTGGAGCCCGTCTGCTCCAAAAAGATGCCTCCTGTCCCAAAAAACCCACGCTGTGGGAGTCACAGCAAAGTCCTACTTTAATAACTGCTGTTTTGGAATGTCATTGGTACCTACATGGATAATAATTTTATGAGCCTCAGGGTGGGATTTTATGATGTCTGGAAATTTGTCTAAAATGTCCAGAATGGTTGCGTCAGGAAAAGACAGAGTGTGAGCCCCCTTCAGTCTCACGTTCCTCACAATCGAGTCTCCAATAACAAGTGTGGTTGGCGGGGGAGGGGTTGGTGGAGGGGACTTCACCAGTGGTAACGGAGTAGATGGAGAAGGGCGGACAGAGCGGTGGGCAGGATCCCTCTGCAGCGCTGGTGTGAAGAGGGGCACTGAGTGGCGAGCCCTGCTGCGAGCGGAGTGCTCAGGTATGGATGGTGGAGAGAACCGAGGTGCCAGTGAGCTCCGGAGCCCATGGGACAGCCGAGGAGATAGAGGAGAAGGCTGGGAGCCAGCACCCAAGGGAGGGAAGTCATCAAGGTGTAGGACATCATATTTATTCTCAAGCTGGATGTCATAGTGTGGAGATGCACGAGAGGAGCGCCTCCCTTTCCCCCCGCGAGCACCCACCAGGGACCAGGGCTTCACATGGGATGGCATGGAGCTGACCAGGGCCTTAGGCTAGGCTCCGAGTCGTGTCCAGGAGTCTTTAGGGATGGTAGCCGGAGGAGGAACATTAGCAGTGGGGTGGCTCTGGAGGAGATGCAGCTCCAACATCTTCAGTGGTGGGGCAGGGAGCAGTGACATCAGGTACCCAGGTACCCAGGTGTCTGTGCAGGACTGAAGATGATTGTGTCCATGAGCCTCTCAGCTTTCTGATGAGCTATAGATGGCAAACTGAAGCCTCATCACTGCAGCAGGTCCACTTGTTGGACCTGTGTCGGTAAGTTTTGCTGCCTGCTGTTCTCTCTGTGGTTCACCTGTTACTGCTGCTTAAACCATACCAGTGCTGTGGGCTCTGAATTAGAGCCCCTGTGTGTAAATGCCTGTGACCTCCCTGTCAGCAGATGCTACCATCCATCTACAGATGGTAGATTATCTCTTAAACGTTTATACACTTTTAACGCTGTACTGGCCTCCTTTTTATTTCTGCTCCCCAGCCACTCCATCTGCTATCCATGGCATCACTTACCTCCCCGTCCGGTTGTGTCAGCTGCGCTCGCCTGGCCGAGAAGATTGTTGAACTGGAAGGAAGAATCTCCACACTATCAGAACGACGCAGATAAAGTTGTTGCAGCACCGTCTCAGATTTTGTTCAGACCTTGTTTATATCACAAATGGGTCCCACAACCAAGGCCTGTACAATGTTTCTGCTTAAATCCTATGTATTTTTTCACCCCATGATATTTCATTTTTATAGCCTCAAAAATGCCTTATCTCCATGTTTGGGCATTAATATCTTGACAAGTATTGTTCCTAGCCTCACCAAACTCTGTAGGATGGAAGACAAATGTGTTCTGTATGCCAATACCATTAAAAGGCTGTACTGCATGCCAGTATATTTTTATAAGGCTCTAGATTTGGGCCAAACAGCAAAATTGCAAAAACCCACATTTTTGCACCAATATGATATCAACGATTATTTTTTCTGCAAATACAATCTTTCATTAATTTTGTGCCAATATTTATTAATCTCTACCACCAATGGACATTAAGATATTGTGAATAAAACAAGGCATGGTAGCATATTTTGGCCATTTTCATAGGACCAAAATGGTATGTGGGGTAGCTAGTAAGAGCATAAAAATCTACATGGAAATTGCTTGATGTATGGTTATTAAGGGTACAAAGTGCCAATGCCCTTCTGTTTTTCCTTCATACAAAAAAGACACACATTTGAGATATACCTATGGCACAAAAATGTCTATTTCAGGATTACATTTTTTTTCCTCAGTATCTCCATGATTATTGAATTCCATGTGTCATAGGAATTGTAAGAAATAAAGGAATAGAGGGCATTTGAGATGGGAATTGTGTCTCTGATAAGGTCCTTGATATCAGTCATACTGTCAGTCATACTGAGAACATGTTTGTCTTCTATCCTACAAAGTTTGGTGAGGCTAGGAATAATACTTTTCAAGATATTAATGCCCAAATGGCTTCCCAGATAAGGTTTTTGAGAGTGTAAAAATTAAAAAATGTCAAAATATAAAAACATTGGAATTGAACAAAAATATTTTATAGGCCTTAATTTTGGTACCCAAACATTATATAGACAAACTTTGAACAAAATCTGGTGCTGCAACCACTTTCCTGGATTCTGTCTGATCTGAGACGGAATGACCCAATACTACTTGACCTCAGTTCTGCGTTTGACAGAGTAGACCATCTTATCCTGATTAAGGGGTTACATGATGTGGTTGACTTATCAGGCATAGCATTAGACTGGTTCACATCTTATCTCACTGACAGAGGTTTCACCATCTCTATTGGTGATTTTGTGTCTGATCCCTCTCCACTGTCTTGTGGTGTCCTGCAGGGTTCTGTTCTGGGGCCCCTGTTATTCTCTTTATATTTGCTTCCCTTGGGACAGATCATTCTGCTTCATTTATTTGCAGATGATATCGAACTACACTTTTCATTCAAACCTAGTGAGGCTTTTAGGTTATCTAGGCTCCTAGACTGTCTTAACACTATTAGGGGCTGGATGGCAGAAGATTTTCTACAGCTCAGTGCTAATAAGACAAAGGTTCTGGTTGTTGCTCCAGAAAAGGTCGCCCCTGTGATTATGCAAAGTACTAGGCCTCTTTCCTCTGCTGCCTACTCCAACCTGCGTAATGTAGGGGTAATATCTGATCAATCCTCGTTGTTCAAAACCCATGTTAAGCAGCTGACCAGATCTTGTTTTTTCCACTTAAGAAATATTAGTAAACGGAGATCTGTAGTTTCAACAGCTGAACTAGAGATGTCTCTAGTTTCAACAGCTGAACTAGAGATGTTGAAATCTCACATTGACTACTGTAAAGGCCTTTTCTCCTCACTTAGTATGTCTGCCCTTGATTGTCTGCAGACAATCTTAGAATGCTGCCGCAAAAATACTCACTAGGTCAAATAGACGGTCTCACATTACCCCAACACTCAAATCTATCACTGGCTCCCTGTTGCATATAGGATCCAGTTTAAAATTCTTATTTTTACTTACAGAGCTTTGCATGGTCGGGCTTCTGCATATGTGGCTGATCTACTACACCCTTACTCATCAGCACACTCTTTTAGGTCAAATATGCTAAACTTGCTGTCTGTCCCTGGCATCCGCCTTAAGACCCGTGGTGATCGAGCTTTTGAGGCTGTCACACTTAAACTATGAAATGCTCTGCCTGCACCCTTATGGTCTGCTGATTCAGTGGATTCATTTAAAAAGCAGCTAAAGACATACCTGTTTAGACAGGGGTTTGGGTAACCTGTATGCAACAGGTCAGTATTTTATGTTTTTATTGTGTGCACTTTTAATCAAGTTACTTGGGTGGGCACTTCATCTTTTATGATTTCTTTCTTTTTTGTATGTTGCATCATGCTCTTGTAAAGCACTTTGTGACTATTGTTTATGAAAAGCACTATACAAATAAATTTTTACTTACTTACTGTCAATATGCTCGTACTGACTTGCTTGTTGACTGCCAAAACAAGACACACCACATAGCATTTCTCAAATATTGCATGTACACAAATATTTACCGTCTTTAGACAATATTATTCAGTCTGATTTAAACACACGGAATTACTACAGCAACCCCTTCTCTCCTAGAATCTGTACGTCAGCCAGGGAAAGTGATATTGCATATGTCAGCAGGGACAGGTGTGGCAGCCATATACCCAGGAAGAGGGGCTTAGCTTCAGGGAAGCCGCTTGCCATAGATACCCTAGATACCCCTAACCCCACGAAGCTTATGGGGCTAAATCCTGCCACCTCATACTGATTCTCACACACCACCTCTCACATAGTAACACAATATCCCACTGCTGCAGTCACGCACCAGCTAGATCGGTGTTGGCTCAGGGAAACAGCTGAGGACGATGGGCTGTGTCCATTATGTATGAACTGCGTTTGTGTGTGTGTGAGTGTGTACATATGCACAGGACGGCTGTGGTGTCATGGGAGATATTCTTGAGCTGTCAGCTGTGATCCTTTTTCTGTGTGTCAATCTCTGTGCAGATTTGTCATGCATATGAAAATGGAAATACACTGTTCATTCATTACTGTACAATCAGGAATGTAAGAAAATATTAACTTGATGTACCCAGCTTAACTGTCTCAGTCTCACAGAATGTGATGCTTACCTTTGTACTCTCTTTGCCTGTGACTGCAGTTTCTGTTGAGGCTTTAATCTTTAGCTGCAAGTGACCGTGAATTACCCCATAAAACCACAAATTGTGTTTTTTACATTTCTGTTTGTGTATGCAGCAAGCAAACAAGTTACAACATGTTAATCAGTGAGCTTTAGAGGTGTGTCTCGAAGTCAGTATGGATTGATACATTAAATAAAATTGAAGCATACCTTTTACGTTTCTGTTAATATACATATTAAATCAGATACAACATGTTTATCAGTGAGCTTTAGAGGATTTGGTATATTTTGGAATTTTGGACAGAGCCAAGCTATCGGTTTCCCCTCGCTTCTAGTCTTTATGCTAAGCTAGGATGTCTACATCCTGACTCCAAACGCATAAAACACTGTGCAGATTCACCACTAAAACTATTGTGAAAACAGAAATATGCATTACTGTTATATTTCAGATGTGTAAAGCTGTGCGTACTCATGTTTCTGTTTCATAAATCTTATTTCATTCTGCTACTTGGACACCTCTCCTACAGGATGTGACACACCCTTAATCACATATTTGCATAGAAGAAGAAGTGGTCCAATTTTTACAATTATATTGCATCAGTTAGGTTCTACAAACAAGGTCAGAGCAGCTGTCCATTAACATGACTATGGACGGCTGCACCTGTGTTATCATAAGGTTATTACATGTACCTGTCAATTAAGCAATATTACACGACACGTGTATGTAATATGGCACGGCATTGATGCAGTCAGGAACTTGTGCCGAGTTCCGTAAGCATCACTGAAGTGCCAATAATGACAGTAAAGCTCACTCTCGAGTGTAATATGCGATTATACAATGGTTACCAACAAAATAAAAGATATAATCCAAATGTATTGTGGGGCAATTCGCTCTCAAAATGAAAAAAAGAATTTGCTAGCTATCTCCATTACCATGGAAATACTTGGGTATGACTAATATCTTATTTAATGAAACCTAGTTTACTACTCCAGCAAGTAGGTCGACCCTTAGTAATGACCTAGCAACGGAGACGATTTCTAGTCCCTGTTGAGTCAGCCAGCCAACTTGAGCTGATGCTTTCTAGATATCGTGGGATTTCCCAAACTGAAGAAATACCACATATATAAACACAAAAATGCCTTGCTAGCTCAATCTTGTTGTAGCAAAAAATCTGCTGTAAAAATAATTTTTCCATGAACAAATTTACCTACAATGTCCGCAAACTTCACATATATTTTTAAGCCGCGTCACCAACTCACCGGCACAGCTGATGGAGGATGCAAGAGTGGGAGCTGAGATCTACTCTCAACTGAAGAGAAAATCGTTAAGTCTTGTTGTTTACCAGGGTGCCGGGTAATGATAAAGAGTGGAGAAGGGTTGGGTTTTTCACTGTGTGCGAGTGTGTTCGTGTGTAATTTGTCCCGCAATCTCACGGTTCAATCTACTCAGTAAAGGGTCCGTTTTCCCCACAAACCCAAATGAGTTCAATTCAATTCAGTTTCACAAACATAAAAGGAAGACAACTCAAAAGTCCACTCCGGGTTTTACCACTGATTCCCACAGAACAAAACAAACCAAAGACACTAGCAAAGCGACGTAGTACATAAAATAAGCCCAGCAGAAATGTCAGATAGGTCGGACCACAATGTTTAACTATATATCTTCAACATTACAGTTACAGCTGAAAATGACAACAGAAATAAACATGTTTGTTGAGTTCACATATCGCCACAATTCAAATCAACCACCAGTTGTCTACCCAGAAGTGACTGTTGTTAGCGCAACATCATGGTCTATAGTTCTAATCAATGGCGGAGAAATATTTATAGTGATGAGGCATTTTTCATTTGAGCATGGCTAGGTATCTTGTCATGCTGATTTGATCATGTTCTAAATGTCTAGTTGACCAATCACATTGCTTGGTCGGAACTACGACATTGTATAATCATCATTATCAAACGTCAGAAAGCTAATAAATGATAATTTAGAG
The DNA here is from genome assembly GCA_038419695.1 of Scomberomorus guttatus. Taxonomy (NCBI): domain Eukaryota; kingdom Metazoa; phylum Chordata; class Actinopteri; order Scombriformes; family Scombridae; genus Scomberomorus; species Scomberomorus guttatus. Next base: position 2,143,352 of record CM076449.1, read on the forward strand.
CGCTAGAATTGAAGTAGTGCTTCACACTGACAAAAAATGTATAAATTTTATTCCTAACATATACTCCCATACAAACATGCAGCAGTTGATAAATTTATTACATTTATTAAGTGAATAAAAGTTCTTTATAAATTAACCATACTGGCCCTTACTCTTCTGGCCCATTTCCGCTTTATAGAGGGTTATGTAAAGGGTGCACCCTATTACCACTCCTCTTCCTCTCACCATGGTGCTGCCATGGCGGTAAAAGAGGGGGCTGCACTTGATAATTGTCGATGCTAGGTGGCAGCTGAACAGGTTTTAGGATAATACCCCCTCTGACCACAATGTAGTTGCAATGGCAGAGTGGCACTGTCTGCATTTCCACTTGATAAGGGACTGAGCTGGCAGGCAAGAGGAGTCACAGGCAGTTTTTAAAAGAAAGAGGGTTTTATTTACCCAAAAGCAGAAAAAATGTTTACAAAAGATGCGAAAAAAAAGTTCTGGGCCCATAAAAGAGGTCAACTAAACAGAACTCAACTTATGCTATTTCAACTGAACAAACTGAACGTACCAAACTGACCTAACAAACTGAACACAATGGGGAACATAATATAATATAATGGCTGATCAGACCATTATGAAACAAAAGGAGTAACACACAAATAACACACTACCAATTAAACTACAAATAACACAAAAAACAGGACAATTCTTCTAGAGGTTAACTTATTTAAATATTAACCAAAACAAAGTACCAAACCCTAATATATTCTAAAGAAACAAATTACATTTCCCCCAATGATGTGGCAGACGTTTGGTAAAGTCCAATTGGCGACTTCCTGTATTTAACAGCTCTGCTTTCCCTTGCACATCTTTTGCTCAGGCCTGGCAAGATGTCCCCCAGCAGTGGCAACCAACAGCAGCAAACCCAGCACTGGTAACTCAGGAAAGTGTTGACTGTACAAAAGTTAACTAAATGTGTGCACTACAATAGAGAACTGATGTACTGTCAAAACTGCTAAATAAAGTGTAAGTATAATATATGAAACAGAAATCAGTAAATCAGTTGTGTGCCTGTGAGTGCGGCCATCACATGAAGCAACTGCTGAAGAACCTGACTGCAGTGAGCTATTTTTCTTGTTGCTTAGCACCGCACATTATAGTTGTGTGTGCCACTTTATGTTCGTCATGTCTTAATTCAAGGCTCCCTTGTTTGTTAATGCTCCTGTTACATCTGAAAGGTTACTATGGGTTCATAAAGACTGTTTTGTGTACACATCTGGTAATTGTTTTAAGTTAATTTCCTATTGTATTAATATGTTGTTAGCTCATGCTAAGCGAGGATTAGTGTCCTGTCAGCCAGTTCAGTTTGTGACGTAAAGTGTCATGTTGTGAAACAACTTTATTAAAGTAAAAGTCCTGCTTTCAAAACGTATGTAACAGTAAACATTTTTATCGGTTAGATGTAGTTAAATGTAGTTAGATGTAGTTAAATATCATCAGATAAAGTCTTCAACTGTTGGAGGAAAACCTTTGTTCACATATTGTTAAATTTAATGGAGCCAAGCTTACTGGTAAAGATCATATTTATAATTTCTCATAAACAGACACTACCTCGTTCTGGGAATATTTAACATAATTCAGTATAAATTTTAGCTCCATGTAAAGTGAATAAATGTGATGTTTCTCAGATAATGCTTGTCTGCCTTAATGAGGTAGTTTACACATTTTTATAAATGCTGATTTATTAAATCAGAGTTCTACTGAGTGAAACATGATGCAGAATTTAGCAGAAGACCTCAGTAATATATATATATATATAATCTGTTTTGTCAGGTAATAAACATCAGAATTGCCAACTTTGGGTACCTGGCTGGAGTGAGATTTTGATACCATGGGCTAAATCACATCCACGTGCACTTATTCATGTGCACATATCTACATCAGGGTTTAAACACTACGCAGTTTGCACATGTGGTGAGAGTGGGAGCTTAGGTCTGAGATTTAAGGATATAGTCTGACTATACCATGATGGAATTATGTTTGTGGTACATTTCTTGGCTTAAAGGCAGTGGAATAAAAGTTTAACTAAGGCACATAACAGTACACATATGATACACACACATATCAACATACAATATTAATGGTTCTTAGACAAAATCTAAAACTACATTTGTAAATCCATGGGTTTTAAAGTCCTCTCTTTACCTTGATCTGACTGCGAACGGCAGGGGTCCATGCCATTTGTGAGTGTCTGTATGTCACTGGAGCATGGCATATTGTGCAGCATGTCTTGTGCCTTATGCTGGTTTGCCCAGTAATCAGCTCTTGGGTCGGTTATTCAAGTCCTGAAAATATAGAGGTGAGTTATGATAGGCAGTGATGGAGGTCATTTATCCAAGTGGTACTATCAATTCACAATTGGGTGTAAATTGGTCTTTCCATCTTGCTGGCTCTTGTAGCTTGAAGGATCAAAGGTGGTTAGGGTCAGTGGTCTGGTTTAGCGACCAGTTTGGAACTCTCATTTATGTATTATTGGCCAGCATTCCTTGGGGGTTGAAGAAGGAGCTGATCTGTTGTTTGAGGCTGGTACTGTCTGTCATGCAGGGACTTTACCCTACATCTTCCCTCACTTTGATCGGTGCCTTCCTTGGAAGTCAGAGCTCAAGCTCTGTTTCTGCGAGGCTCAGCCTCCGGGAGCTTGTCTGGTTGTCTTGTTTCTGCTTGGAGCTGTAAGATTACAGCTTTTGCCTGTGGCTTGATGCAGATGGTGATCTTGACAGCTTATTTTCCTTTAAGCAGGTCCGGTTGTGTCTGTCCCTCTGTTGACATCTTGGTCTCCAGTCTGAGTTGTGTTGTTGCCATGAGTTGGTTTGGGAGGATTTGTCAGGGCTGACTGGGAGGCATTGCCATCTGCTGTTGTGATGTTTTTGCTTTGCTGGAGGATGGGCTCCCCTGTGCTCTTGATTGTGTGAGTCACAGCTTAGGACAGTTCTTTGAATGTCTTCTCTGCTCTGAGCTTCTGCTGGCTGTAGGCTTTGAAGACTAGGTCACACAGCTGCCGAGTTGTCATGGTGCGGTGGCAAGCCATGACACCTAGGTGGTGACTGATTGTAGGGTGCAGGTTTTTCTGAGGAACAGAGCTTTGAAGTCTGGGTCCTCTTCCATGTTCTGTTTATTTTTTGGAAGTGGATGTGACGATAATAGGCCTGCGGTGTTTCTTTCCTGCTCTGCTTGATGTCTAGAGTAGCTATGAGGCCTTGTTCAGCTTCTGATTGTCCATATTCCCCTATTAATGCTTGGCATAGCAGCTGCTAGTCAGCCTTGACATGGCCTGGCTGACGGTCAAAGAAGCTGTGTACCTCAGGGTTAGAGGTCATCCTGCTGAGGTAGAACTTGTCTTCCATGATGGCATGGTCTAACCTCTGCAGGAAGAAGTCGATGTCTTGCAGGTAGACATGGATGTCATGACCACCAGAGAGGCTGGGCACAGAGGGACTGATGTTGCAGACCACTTTGTCCAGGTCTCTAGTGGGTACTCTATGCTGGTGCAGGTGTCTCAGGGAGGTATGTTCTGCTGGGGAAGCTCTGTCATCTGCCTCTGGGGGGTCCCTATTCAGGATGGAGGTGATGGTGGCTTCCTGGGGAAGAAGCTGCTTCTCTCTCTGGCTGTTGTTTACCCAGGTACGGTGCAGCTGGTCACAGGTAGGCGACTGGTCTCTGCTGTCTGGGGAGGACCTAGTTGTGCCTAACCAGAACTCACGCCTCACTTCATACGAGTGTTTTAACTCCTCAGAGAGTCAAGTTCACTTTGGTCCATTTGGTGTCTGTCTTGAAAATCTTTAATTTGGGTTTTAGTCTCTTTCAGTTCTTGTTGACGGTCAGCTGCCTGTTTTCTGCAAGCTGGCTTTCCAAAGTGGCTTTCCCAGAATTCTTGTCTTTGAATTCCTGGTCAACTTTGCTGTAGCTTTTCTTTTAAAATCTCTCTGGTCAGGCTCCGACATTGTCCTTCATGCTTTGAGCCACCTGCAGGTCATTGAGGGACCTCTGCAGGTTTTCACTTCCTGCATTGAGTCTGTTGTCTTTCCTCTGGTTTTGAGGCTCTGGAGGATGGTTCTGGGCCTCAGCTTCCAGTTGTCCAACGCGTTGCCTGGCTTGAAACAGCTCCTGGTGTAGGTGGACTTTCTGTTCAGTCAGTGCCTTGGTCCTCTACTCTAGCCAAACTATCTCCCTTTCACTCTGCCTCAGCTGAGTAACCAGGTGGTGTGCCAGGGTGTTTGCCATCAGTTCAGCTGTGTGGCTGTTCAGCTGGTACGGCCCCTGGATCTCTCAACAGGGTGTTAGTCAGGATCTCCCACCTGGTGGCTGTGTTAGGATTGGGAGACATGTTGGCTGTAACAGATTACCACATAGACTGACAGGGGGTGCTTAGTTCAAATTACATAGTTACAAGAGCTATACTCTTTGAAAAGGGTGGTTTAACTGTTCTACCAGGACTGACAACAATCAGTATGCATGTACAGTTTTGTGTCTGGTTAACAATTAATTGCACTGGACTGGTTGTTACCATGTGCTGGGGAAAATTGTTAAGTCTAGTTTTACTGCAAAGAGCTGTGCCTTGCCTCCACAGGCTGTTGCAGTAGGAAGGCTCCTGGCCTCAACACCTCTGAGCTAAGAGGAGTGGGGGTCAGCCAAGAGAGATAGACAGTGAGATAAGAGACTCCAAGAAGGAGAGAGAGACTGCAAAAGAAATAGTAGTTATTAATTAAATGTCAATCATACAATGACTCAAAGTGTCATTAAAATATTGACAGTTAAAATCAAATGTCAAGATTTTGAGCTGTTGATCACCGTTGGTTTTCCTGCTGTTTCAATCAGGGTTGTTTGCTTTATTCTGACTGGAATTCAATAATTCCTCAAAATTAGGCTGTGCTCTTCTTTAATTGGTGACTAAAGGAAAACAGCTCTAATTATCATCACTTAAAGTGACTTCACTTAAGGGTGAAACTGTGAATGAATAATCACTCTCTGACTCTGTCAGGAGAGGACACTAAGATTTGGAACAGAGGAGTAAACGCTCTGGGCCTCTGTTTATCCTAAACTGCAGTTGAGTAACTGCCATGCCACTCTCACAATTGCTTCATTAACAAAATGAGTTTACACTCACTTTATCAATCCATGCACAATACAAAATGTCACTCCTGATCCCGGCAGATCAGAGTAACACAAACTCCCAAAGAAGGCTAAATTCTAGCCTCACAACATTACACAGCTTCTGCATGTGTTCTATGCTTTCCTGTCTAGCCTTTCCTCCTTCTGAGCTAGCACAGAGAGTAACCATTAAATAGCAAAGCTAATGGTCAAAGGGAGCAATGCAGCACAGTCTTGTAATGAACTGGAGACTTGTGGTATACATTCAAGTTGGCTAACAAAGGAGGGCCCTGGGACTTAGACAGGGAATCTTGCCCAAATCTGTCCTTATATGTGCCTTAACTGACAGACAACCTTATTCTCTGCTAAACATAACAACTGCAGTTATTTATCCTCTATGTGTCCTTTTGGACAGTGGCTGTTAGACTGGGGTCTGCTTACTCCTCGTGTGGGATCTTATCCAGGACTGTTTCTGACTTGACTGTGAGATTACTCTCATTTTATGCTGCAGCACAGTAACAGACTTTAAGCAGCAGCACAGTAATAAACAAAATGCAACATATGAACCTGATATAAGAGCTTGTTGTGATTGCAAATTAGTTAAAACCCTGCCTGCATTCTCCACCAAAATATGTAGGAATTTGTGCACTCAAATAGTTTTACGATTGCACAACCCCAACATGAAATTATTCATCCAGTGACATAACTCATATTAGGGTATGTATAATAATAGGGAAATAGTCTTCCTTTTGGGCCACACAAGACATGTCAATTAGAATTATGATTGTTATTAATCTTAATTATGATTTTGCGAGGGTATAGGTCTTTCAAGTTTAAGTGACTGAGATGCAAGCACAAGAAAACTCCAACAAGTCCACTTTAGTTACACACAAATTTAGTACTAATACTACAGCATACTAAATATTACAACATTATAAAACAAGACACAAGAGGGAAAGGGAAACCAGTACACAAGGCTATGGCTAGTGACTGATCGAAATGAATGATGAGTTATCTATTGTGTAGTTACTATGAGAGACCTGATAAACAGATGAGATGACTGTTACCTGAGAAGCAGCGAGTCAAATCAACGGTACAGCTTAGTTCTGAATTGCCAATTAAAGTTATGCCAATTAAAATTATGAAAGCACCAAGGTTTAGGCATGTTGATGAAGGTTTTGTAAAAATACTTGCACTGCATATGAGTACTTTCTCACTGTCGATTTTAATATATTTAACATTTCTCAACACAAAATACAAAGGTGTCCTTGATAACTCAACAATATGAAAGGTTATGGCCATCCATTTAATTATTTCATCTTCGATTCTGAGAACGCTCAACGACCGTTACTATGGTGAAGACGCAAGCTAAAGCTGTAACTTTACTTATAGTCAGTATAACATTATACAGTACTGCAGATTGGTGGTTATAATCAGGACTGTACATTGAAATGTAAAGAAAATAATGTGTGTATGTATAATAAACTTGATCAGCTATAAACTGTGCAGTAAACAGAATTTGAAGCTTTGCGATTGGCTGATTTCTTAAGGCAATGCAGTTTGGGACTCGTTGTTGACTAAAGCTTTATCATGTGGCCTACACAGTTCCCTAGATTTTTTTATTTCAGCGCAGTTATTATTTGTTTGTACTGATGAATTTATCAGCTGGGAAAGTTTCATGCCCACAATAGAAAGCCTGCAAGAATCTCCATAATAACTGACAAACTAAACATCATATACATTCATTGAACGAATATTATTAAAATAAATTGCACATTTCTCGCTACAAATGTTATCATTTTAGTGCTGAAACTGTCTTAAAATATTGCATTTTCCACTGAGAATAAAACAAATGGCAGCCATTTTGTTTGTTTGGGCAGACAGAAACATGACAGTCACGTGATGTGGATGCAGGCCAATAGAAAAGAATAGGCCTAAAAAAAACCCAACAAAACCAAACCGTAGGCATCTATCTATCTATCTATCTATCTGTCTATCTATAGGAAGGTGTGAATTTTGTGATCAAGAATTATATATACATATATATACACATATATGTGTGTGTGTGTGTGTGTGTGTGTATACCATGGGGAAATAAATATTCAACACAACATTTTTTTCAGGAAGTATATTTCCAGTGTAGCTATTCATGTGCAATTAAGACCAGACATTGGTATTAACTCACTAAGGCAACACAGTTAAAGAAATCATAACATTCCAATCAATAAAAAAAAGTTATGTGCATTAAATTGGAATGACACAGGGAAAAAGTATTTACACACTAACTGAAATACTTGGTGGAGAAGCCTTTGTTTGCAATGACTGCAATGACAGCTTCAAGATGCTTATCAAAGATCATTAATTATTAAAATCAATAAAATAATGAATATGAATTCATAATAACGGGGCACCACCCGGAAACCAGGATCAATAACGAAATAGTAAGGTAGTCTCATAAAAGGAGTTCACTTGGAATGCTAATGTCTGAGGAATATCAGCATTCATGGGTGAACATAGAAGGTTTGAGTCTGAGCTCTGACTCTCTCAACCAGCCTCTTATCACAATAAGTAAACACAATAATCACAGAAGACCTCTCTTTAAAAGCTTAATAAGCAACAAAGCTAAAAAACACACAATACAACACTGCCTCTGCCTAGACGTAAGCCTCTTACTTGGGTCACTTCAGAAAGTGTTTAGGTGTGTGCTTTAGTCCTTCAGTGGGGTCCTGCATGGGTCCTCCAATGTGTGGTCCTGGCAGTGCCGTCCCCATTTCCTTGAGGTCTAACGGTGGCTGGTTTCTCAATGGATAGCGAGGAAACACAGAAGAGTCGACTAGGTCGGCAGGCAGAAGTTATCCATGTCTCCATGAAGAAATCCTTTTCTTCCTTCTGCAGGCAAACAGGAGAGCACTAGGTTGCACAGCAGTCTCTTTTCGGAACTGGTAATTGTGCTCGGTTGAATACGGGGAAAAGTCTCAGCTCGTCCAGTGAGGGGAGGATCTTCCAACTTGGCGAGGGGAGTTACATGTGCACGGGGTTACCTCCTTTAGTAAAATGTCGCACGGAGAAAGTAAAGCTCACTCTAGGACGATTACAATGGAAAGGCAATGGGTGGATCTGTGTAGCTCATAATTAAAGCTGCGGTGATGTCACAGCTGCTTCGCCGTAACTTCCCCTAGTGTCGAAGTGTCTCAGCCTCTGTGCCTGCCAAGTCCTGACTGAGTCCCGACTGCAAAACACAGTAAACAGAGGCTGATTCCATGGAAGTAGACACTGAATGACAAACTCACAGACGTCTTATATACTATGTTCAACTCCTCCTATTGTGGAGCCTATCTGTAGGCTCCTCCTCACTTTTATGCAATCCTAGGTGTTTTCCACAATTATAACGTAATTGTCTAGTCATCAGTGACCTTCAAAATGTTGCAATTGATTGGCGATGATCCAACAGGGGACTTTTAGGATACAATTATTTCTGGACCTGTTTACTGTAATATTAAAAATAAATGGCGATATGGCCTTTAATGAGTAATCATCAGACATCATCAGACATGGTGACCTTTCATAGTCATTGCCATATGATCATAGGCCATATGATCATGCCAACAAGTTCTGACCTTTAGTTATTCATTACCACATGACTGTCAACTGATTAACAATACAAGAAAGTACAAGAAAAATACACCACAGAAGTTTGTGTAAATGCTGCTCAAAATTTGAGAGGAGGGTTAATGGCATTTACATGCATTTAATTTCAACTATAGCCCTGTGTATAAGTGTAAAAATAATTCACTTGGTTTAACCATTACTCTATACCAAAAAGACCATTCACCTGTTCATCTCTGTTTTCTGTCACAGTGGTTTGGTGTGAGAATTGTTTGGGCAGTGTGAGAGGGTGAGACTGAAAGTGAAAGCATGTGTCACATGCCAGAAGCATTGGCAACCCCATAAACATTATCAGTGTCTGATATCCAATTATGAAACACTGCCATTATTTATGGTTACGTTACCTCTGTCATCTTTTGCCCTTAATATCTTGTATTTTGACATGCTTGTTAAACATGATGTGACAACGCTGTGTTTAAGGTCTGGTTAGGTTTAACTGTTTAGCTGTTAACAACTCATAGACATCTGAAATGTGACTACACACTGCTTTTTGTAAGATGTCAAAAGCCAAAAAGGTTGGAAACCACTGGTTTAATCTTTAACAATGTGTTGTATTTTAATAGCTTGTTATATTATCCAATGTGTCAAATTTTCATTTGAAAACTAACTAAAGCTGTGAAATAATTGTAGAATGTCTAGTGTCAATGTAGTGGAGTGGAAGTATAAATTAGCATTAAATGGAAATACTCAAGTAAAGTACTTCAAAATTGTACTTAAGTACATTACTTTAGTAAATGTACTTTGTTACTTTCCACCACTGGATAACAAGATATTAAGGGCAAAAAACTCCAGGGAGAGTGTGTATTTTCAGAGCAGTGGCAGCCCCCGGGACTTACAGGATGGACCCAAAGATTTGGCACTGCTCTCACAGCTGTTATGTTCACTGTTGCTGTCGACATGAACACAAACAAGACACAGCAGGTTTTCTGTCAATGATACACATCCAGAGCATTTTGGAGTTGGTTTAACACTGAATATTGAGGGAACAAATGAAAGACAGTTTTTCAATGGTATTCACCCTCAATTTGGTCTGTTATAAGCAAAAATGGGAAAAATATTATCTCTTTTCCTAGTTTTTGTCAGTAGCTGCATTCTGGACCAGCTGGAGAGTTTTGAGAGACTTGTTGGAGCAGCCTGATAACAAGGAATTGCAATAATCCAGCCTAGATGTAAAAAATGTGTGCACTAGTTTTTCTGCATCTTTTTGAGACAGAATGTGCCTGAGTTTTGCAATATTATGTTGGTGAAAAAGGCAGTCTTTTTGAAGCTTCCCCCTGCCTTTTTTGGCTGTGTGATAAGATTACAGAAGGCAGCAGTTTGTGCCATTGAGTGTCACAGGCTGCCAATGCTTAAGAAAGGTTGCGGTCTTACCTGAACTCTCCTTCTCTCCTTTGATGACTGAGAGGTCCAGAGCCAACTTTCTTGGTTTTGTACCTCCTGCTCTCTTCGCTGTCTGCCTCTGACAGGCTCATATTAGATCCAGCTTGGATGTTCCACCCACCAGTTTTTGTTATTTTTGTTAAGTGCAAAGCTTGAGGGTACTTTTAGTTGAAGTCACTCCTGGTGCCCACATTTCAGGGTGCCAAAACACTGAACATTTTTCAGTTATGTTAAATTATCACTGTTGTTACTGTGCAGGGGCAGTTAAACTTCTACTATATACTATATGATCATCACCAGATCATTGATATTTTATGGCAGTCTTTAGAGTGGTGAGCTCTGCATCACTCAGGCAGTATAAATTACACTGCTGGATCTAAATAGAGCTACACCATTACATACATCAAGTTTTGAGCTCCTCTATCAATTAAACACTTAAATGGCAAGTACAACCACAAGAATTTAACATTTTCAATGGACATAATGTGGTGAAATTTACACTCTGGCAGGAATGTTTGTCATTCTTTTAAAAATACCCTGGTTTCACCTGCTTGGTGTTTTTTTGCTCCCTTCAAGTGCAAGGCTGTTACAATAGGGGAGGTGAGATAAGGCCTATGTAGATACAGTAGGCTATGCATCTACATTTGTGTGCTTTCTTTCCATTTGTCATAGCTGCATACATACAACAAGCTTAGACGTGATGTAAAGCAGCTCCACCAAGACTCCTCGGCTTCATCGCTTCAGCATGCCATTAATCATCAGAAATCAGGGTGTCACTCTTGTTGAAGTCCCCTCCTGCTCAGATCCTGCAGTAATATGTTTCCAAGGTTCAACTATTTGGCTCCCACCACGAGGCCATGAGCTCAGAGGACCACACCCAGTCATGAATGGAGCAGACAAATGTGCCACAATCACAGAGAATCAGCCTCATCTGTGAACACTTTTAGAAAAGGTTTATTGACCCTCATTGACTCAGGGCAGAAAAATGTTTTTTTCTACTTGCAGGCTGTAAATAAAGGCTCACTACAATGACTGCTGCTACAATACTAGTACTACTGCTGAGACTTGTAGTACTATTACTACTGTTGCTAATACTAATACATCTTCTCTGACTACAGCCCATGCATTGGACGCCTTTGCTACCATTAAGCGCACCCAGCAACAACCCATAATCACCATAGAAGCCTTATAGCACAGTCCTTGCAGCCATGTAGCAATGGATACTAACAAGAACAGCATAGCAACCACATATCAACTGCCTGGTTACATTCTACCAACTACCTGGAACACACTAGCAATGACCCAGGAACCACATGGAACACCTAAGCAACCATGCTTGAAGAGTTTCAGGCTGGTCTGTGGCTAAGCAGAACAGTCAGTAACACCTGCAATGCCAAAGGAAGAGTGCTGAATATTACAGTGATATAATATCATAGGGATAAAACTAGAGTGGGTTGTAGGTTGTAGGTTGTAGGTAGCATATCTGTCCGTAACAGTGCTTGATTAAAGAAGAGAGTATGCTTATTTTAACATGTCTTACATGGCTAAAGTCATTTATTGGTCTAAAAATCATTGTCATCTTTCAAATGTCTTTCTTCTTCATCACAACCACTTAGTAACACCCAAGAATCCACCCAAAACACCTTAGCAACCACTTATCAACCACCTAGAAAGAAGACCCTTGTAATCACCACACTTAAACAGCCACAAAAACCTTATCAACCACCACAACACCCTAGTAACACCTTACTATTCATGTAATATTATTGTATTCAATAGCAAGTTATTAAGCTAGTAACTAATGTACAGTATGTGTAAGCTCACATACATTTCCGCAGAAAGTGTCTCTACATGTATGTCTTCTACTTCAATATTTGATGTTTAGGGTTAGGATTATGGTTTGTATAGGAGGATATGTTAGTATATTGGTTGTGTGTTGGTTAGTTGCTCAGTTGCTGTACTTGAGGTGCCAATTGACTGTACCACTCTTTCCTGTAGGCTACAAATGGTAAATTTTGGAAGTGCAAAATACAATAGACTGTTCTTAATTTTGCTAGGGGCACCAGGAAACTTTTCAAAGACCGCATTTGTGGACATAAGAACTTGAGATTGAATTGGTCCAAACCTTGATATCATTATATTGACTTGTGCGCATCTATCTATCTGTCCAGTGAGGTTAAAATGTCACATCAGGAAATGTTAAACCTCCAAAACCTTACTTTTCAAAAGGTTTCTGTGCCACCTTTACCTCCTTATCAAAACCATAACTTTTTAGAAGAAGCAATGTTTTTTTTTCTTTACCTTTAATAGTCCTGCTCAAGGTCATAACAAGTGGAGGTGGCAGTAGAGAGAATTATAATTATACTGGATTTTATTTCTGCAGATGGAGAAAGGAATAGTGAGTCCTAAATTATGATGCATATGTGTAATTTGTGGTGTTAATAAGCACCTTAGATTTCCTGAAGTCCAAAATGTACAAAGGAAATGGTGGTCAAGAATCAAAGATTGGCGGGCAGTGGTGTAGTGGCTCTGGAAACAGCTTTGTGCAAAAGAAACTTTTGCTCAATTAAGAGCAGTTTTATATGTCCAGTTTTGTTAGTACAAAACATTATAGTACACATTTCACAAATTTCACAATTTATCACATTTCAGATGTGATATGATGCACAAACACATTTAGTTTGCTAATGTCACCTTACAGATTGAATAGGTTATAAATCCCTCAGATGTTTAAAGCCTCTAACTGTCACCTGCAAGTGAAAATATCCTCAAAAAAGTCACATTATCACAATTACACAGCATCTGTAGAGAGATAGCAGCGCTGGACTGGTAATCTGGCATACTGGGCATTTTCCTGGTGGGCCGACACAACTTGGGGAAAATATAATTTAAATTTTTGATATTAAAAAAATGAATACATTTTTTTTTTGGCTAACGACTGGCCCATAAAGCAGGGGCAGCAGCCAGTGTGTTCATTTTCTATAATGACATTTGGCTGGCCCAATCATATCTCTTACTGTGGCCGGCCCCACCCCTCCTCCTGTGTCCTCTCTGTTTCTCGTGTCAGATGCCATGGCTCAGACCCAAACATCTGTGGATGAAGGAAGGCTCTTTGTCAGTTGTCAAGATGGGTAAGCAAAAATGAAAGAAGGAGGGTGCTGAGAAGTTGCAGGCTAAAAAAATGAAGAATCTAGATGCGGATGCCACCAAATGTGCAAAAATCACATATATATTTGCTGCACGGGTTGCAGCAGTAGCTTCAACATGTACGATAGCAGTACCCACCATTATGCAGCAGCAGGTGGAAGGATGAGATGGCTGGCCATGGCCACTGCCAGGCAGAGGAGCAGGGTGAGGAACAGGGTGGGGAGCAGGCATGTGACAGGGAAGCCGAGGAACAGAGTGAGCAGGAGGAGAGTGTAGTTGAAGCGGTAAGCAGGGAGTAGCATGCAGGGAAACAGGGACTTGCGGGGGGGTGCAAGGAGGTAGTGTGTGTGCCATGCCATGATGATGATGATGATGATGAATGATGATTAATTCAATTAATGATGATGATAATAAGATAACTTAATCGTAATGCTATTATAAAGTGAGACCGTCAGCTACTGCTGGTGCATTAGATGTTTGCCATTGTTTTTGTAGCCTTGCATAGTTCCCTAATACTATCACAACTTCGGCTGACTATTCTGACCAAGGCCCCAGGAACAGTGCCGGGCCAATTTTAACATTTGGAAAGTCTAGAAGAGCCATATGATTTAATTATTTTATCCCCATTCAAGTTACGGTAGGACTAAACCAGAAGTTAGCTGGCTCGGGCAGCGGAAGTCTCTGGTGCGCATGCGTTCAGGAGGCGCAGTTAAAGGAAACAGTAGTGCACTTGCTCTATAGGCCGCACAGATGCGGAAGCTATGCAGAAGATCCAGGTAATTTTATAACTGGAAGTCGAACTTTTATGGCTTCATGAGCCACTGAGCAACTTTCATAGGAATGAACAGGACCCTGCCTCCAACGCTGTATTGTCTTTATACATCCTTGATTCTAACGTTAACTCTTATTACGTTATTCTAACGTATTGGGCACATCCAGCTGAGTCCTCCAGTGTTTTTCTTCCTTCTCGTCTCCTGCCCTTTTGTTCCACTCTGGCCTTTCCTCCCCACAGCTGACCTTCTCACCCCTCCAACCCTTTATCCTGCAGATGTTGGCTTAGCTTTGCGGTTTGTCATTTCAGCACAAAGGCCTCTCAGTTGTTGAGGGCCTGGCATCAGCCGGGGCGCCTGCCAGCGTAATCTGTCCTAGACAGCCGCTCGCTGAGACAAGGGGAGGGTGGGCATGAGCTGGGCATGGAGCGTGGGGAGGGGGGCCTGGGGGGCTGAGGACAGGGGCTATGGGACGGGAAAGGACTCACAGCTGTGAGGGAAGGGTCAACTACCCCTCTCTATATCCACATCCCTCCATGTCATCTAACACACCACATCTTCCTCTCACAAGGAGACAGGGTCACTGAGTCAGTGCTCCAGTTCTGAATGCTGTTTAAGGACCTTTCTTACTCTAAAGACCACTATGGAGAGGGGCAGCAAGAATTGAAGCTATTTTTGGCAGACTTTGCCAAATAATACAGACCAGAGTCATAGACCATCGAGTCTGTTCTGCCGGTTCTGGGCAGGGGATAGGGGGCGGCCAGTGGCCCCAACAATCCTGGACCTCTTGTGGCAGTCCTCAAATTCAATGGTGTTTTCTTTGAGGAACAAAGGAAAGTCAGGACTTCCTCATAATACAAAAATAACAAGATGTAATCCTTTTCTTATAATAGATAATAGATACTAATTCGTTGTCGTGGCCATATCTTCCCTATTTTTCATTGACTTCTCTCAAATTACTGAAACAGTGCCCTTCTGGGTTGTAACAGCTGGTAAATGTCAGCTAGTGTGTGTGGTCAAACATGATATTTCAGGCTTACAAATGTCTATCAGAGGGAAGAAAGTAAAATGAAGTTTGCATCCTTTGATTAAAAAATAGTTAAGTGTCAAACAGTCAGATGCAGTCATTGTCATGTCACTGTTGAACTGTGAATGGACTAATTGCTTGAAAAGAAACTGATGTGAACTGTGAAGTGTGAGACCTCACAACAAAAAAGAGAAATTTACATTTCTGGTTGATACATTTAAATGTAACAATTAGTTACCTTGTTTTCCATTGTTGCTAATGATACTAGCGCTAGTGTTTTTGTTTGCTATAGGCTGTTTGGCTTATCCCTAAAGCTGTTGTTTTACTGCAGCTGTCTAGTCCTGGGACAGCATGTAAAAGGTCTGGCTGCTTGTGAGAATTTCTTCATTCTTGTTTATTTTTAAGCTGTGCTGTATAATGAGTAATGCGCTTAAAGTAACTAGAATACCGTAGGGCTTTAGGCTATTTTTTTTATGTAATGCATATAGAAAAGTGTGTAGGTTATTTATTGATACATGTATTGAAGAGTGTACACTCTGCAGATTGTAAGATTTAGAGTAAATATTTTGAATACTAAGAAACACAAGTAAGTCATGTATATATATATGTGAAGTTTTGAATGTAAATCAAATAAGATAACAGTATGACAAATTTGAAGTTGTTAACTTTGTTGGTAAAATGTCCTATTTTATATTTTATTTTGTTATATGGCCTCTGATTAGCTTCTAAACCTCTCACTGCTAAAATGTGTTAATTTAACAGGCCCCTCTAAAAGAACAGCTGGCCCCAGTCTGGCCCCTGTGGTTTAAATGGGCTAGAACCGCTACTGCATGTATAAAAGGGAAATCAAAGCTTCAATGACTGGTCGATTAATCGATTAGTTGATTGACAGAAAATTAATTGGCAACTATTTTTATAATTGATTAATCATTTTGAGTTGCTAAATTTCTCTAGTTCCAGCTTATTAAATGTGAATATTTTCTGATTTCTTTAGTCCTCTATGACAGTAAACTGAATATCTTTGGGTTGTGGACTGTTGGTCAGAACTAAACAAGACATTTTAGGTTGCATTTGGGGTTTGGGAAACAGAGATTAACATTTTTCACCATTTTCTGCCATTTTATGGACCAAACAACTAATTGATTAATCAAGAAGTTAATTAAAGCTGCAAGCAGCGATGAACGGGCCCTCGCACATTGCACGCGTCGGAGGGAGTGAAGCCGTGGTATCGATACTAGAGGACTGTTAACACGGTTCTGCATTTTAGAGGGTTAATCGGACACTGTGTGAATGGGTAAAATATTATTTCCTGTGTGCAGTACGTGGTGCTGGCGATGACATATTGGAAATTGTGTATACATTTGATAAACTATGTGTCATTTAGGCTTCACTTCCTGTTGCCCGTAGACAATACTACATAAGTGAGATATTAATGCAGCAATACATTTATAGAGGGAAACTGACGAGGATATACATTTTCATGAATATTGGACATTGCATGTAGGAGATAATTATCCTGTGTCCACTATGTGGCGCTAGAGAACACCCATTAACTATACGTCATTTTGCTGTATATCATGTGTAGACCACACCATGTAAATTTCATGTGAATGATGTGATGTTTGTCACATAAGACTGACTTCCTGTTGTCAGTAGGTGGCACTATGACTATGAGAATAGTAGAGAAAAGTAGATATGTTGGTAGATGTTTGGGTCTGAACTCTTATCAAACATGAGAAATTTAGGTCAGATTGGTCAATGTAAAGTGGAGTTACAACAACTTTCCGTTTAATGCCCCAAACATGTTTTGGGCAAAATTCACTAGCACGCCACACCAAGGGTGTTCCATGAAATATAAAAAGCTTTGCAATTTAGCATTGCAAAGGTCGTTAGATGTAACCTACCAAATTTTAAGTCACTTGGGTTAAATCTCTAGGAGAAGTTCGCTAAAATACATTGCCTGTGAATGGCTTCACTTTGTGAATTCAAAATGGCTGACTTCCTGTTGGACTTATGGTATGGCTCCAATAGGCTTTTTTTAAAGTCTGGAGATGGTACATCTGCCTACCAAATTTCATAAATCCATGTCAAAATTAAAGGTGGGTGCTTTGACTTTGAAATTTTCTAGGGGGCGTCATTGAGCCATTTTGCCACACCCATGCCCAAAACCCCTATCAGATATCAAGTCAGTTTGGATGCATGTGCAAGGTTTTGTGAGTTTTCGAGCACTCCTAGCACCTCAAAAATGCTAAAAGTAATTAGGCGGTGCTAAAGAGCTAAAATGTCACGCCCAAGCATTTATTAGTTTGAACATATGTGCAAAGTTTCATTAGTTTTCACACATCCTAAAGGCATCATAAAATGAAAATTGACGCACGAAATCCAAAGTGGCTGACTGTCTGTTGGGCAAAAAAATATGTATTATGTTGAGAATGATGAGAGCAATGAACCCACTGAATTTCATCAAAGAAACTTTGTTCCAAAATGGCCTTGCATTTGGGGGTGCTATGGGGCCCACTGGCCACGCCTGAGCTGACTTGTGTGCCAATTTTGTTAGTTTTCGAGCACCCTAAGCCCCTCAAAAATGCAATGACGTACTAGAATAATAATAATAATAATAATCCCTTCAAAAACAATAGGTTCCTCACACTAGATTTTGAAAGTGTCAAAATCTAGTTTGAGAATTTCATTATTTTAATGTTGTGCTTCTCTGTTGCAGAATGTGTTCTACCACAGAGAAAAAGGTGCCCTGTAGCAACCATTTGATCCAGGGTTTATCCGGTCATGCTGCAAATGCCACAAAACAGGCCAGTGACTGACAAATTAACCCAGCTGGGTACAATTTTATACTTGTTTTGGCAGTGAGTCAAAAGTCCCTTGCTGCCTGAAGCGTCTACTACCTGACACAGATGCTGACAGCTGGACTGATGTGAGCAAATGAGCAAAAGGCCGTTGGTCCTGATGGCATCCCTGGCCCTGTTCTCTGAGCATGTTCGAGTCAACTGGCAGATGTCTTCTCTGACATATTCAACCTGTCCTGGCACATGCTGTATTCCCCACCTGTCTGAAGATCACCACCATTATCCCTGTTGCTGGTCTGTACCTCTCACACCTGTTACCCTAAAGTGCTGTGATAGATTAAAGACTCTACCACAAATTTGATCCACATCTAATTGCCTGCCTCAGTAGATCTACAGAAGATGCAGGAAAAAAGCTTAACCTATGTAAGGAAATGTTGTTAATTGGATTGAGCTTTCAGGCTTTGAACACCTCGCTTAAGATGCAATCGCATCTTAAGCCCTCTGATGGACAGGTCCCAGGATGTGAGAAGTCACACTTGCTCAACTCACACCAAGAACACAGAAACCCCACAGGGCAGTGTGCCTAGTCCGCTGCTGCTCTACTCCCTCTTTTCTTATGTATAGTACAGCATGTACAGTATGTACAGTAAGATACTGTAAAACATATATAGTTTACGTATACGGTATATTACTGTAAATAGCAATTTATGGGATTATGGGAAAATATTCTCTGACTACTGTAATTCTTCACTACTGTAAATCATTTTACAGTAGTAAACCTGCCTGCGAAAAACTGACCAATGGCAAGAGAAATTTCCTTTCAAAATTTTTTTAACTCTCTGGTGGAAGTGGCAAAAGGAAAAGGAGAAAAGACATAACAGTTACGGGTCACTCAACAATAATGTACGTATATTATTTCTATTATTATTTTATGCAACGTTAAAATGGAGACATTTTCAAAGGTAGTCAAGCAAGCCAAGCTTTTTCCCACTGTCTTGCAGTTCTATATTGTAACCTTAGCTAAAAGATAAAAAGATAACTGGTACGGTCCGGGCATCATTGGATAATCTGTAATTCATTTGTAATTCAAAAATGAAAAAACGGTAAATTTGTTATTTGTTTTTGGTGTCAGAATCAAATAACGAAAAACCAATCAAAAACGGCCCGTTTTTTAGTTTTTGCCTATTCCTTTTATCGTTATTCCTTTTTGGATTGAAGAATGAACAGCTCTGCATACATTTAGCCAATTCGTTTTGGCGTTTCAAATGAAAAACGAAATCACATGATCTATTCCTTTTTTGTTTCCAAATGAAAAATGAGAAAACCAAATTCAACAAAACGGTGCAATTTTGGTTTTTGCATGTTCCTTTCTTCACATCTCATTTGGGACAGGCAGTAGCATGGTGGACAGACAGGAAGCAGAAGTGAGGTGTAAAAACGTCAAAACAAAAGCCAAGAGGATAGAATGGTTATTCTATAAAAATGTAACATTCAACATTAGCACATCATCTAAATAAATAAATAAATAGGCCTACGTGTGCTACATAAATAAATTATTTTGTTGTTTTCATTTAGACATGAAATATCTTTTATTAAGTGTGTGATATATAATTTAGTTTGTAGCATGAATTAATAGCCTAAATAATTACATGTCTGTCTGTCTGTATGTGTGTCCTTCACATATCTCGAGAACCATTTATCTAAATCCATCGAATTTGGTGCAATTTGGAATTAATATTAATAAACTTTGAATAAACAAGCAAAACAAGCAAGCAAAGTTTATTAATATAGCACCTTTCACAGACACTGGTCACAAAGTGCTTTGCAGTCAAATAAATAAAATCACAAACAATCAAATCAGATCAAATAAATAAAACAAAGACACCAGGTAAAATATACAAGGGGAACAGATATAAGAGACAAATAAAAACATACAATACCACCTGCTACCCAAATGCCTGTCTGAACAGATGTCTTTTAGCTGCTTTTTAAAATAGTCCACAGTGCCCAAGGACCTCAAGCTTATTGCCATACTATTCCAAAGCTTAGGGGCTGCTGAATGGAAAGCACGATCTCCCTGAGTCTTAAAACGTGTCCAAAGTACACTTAGAAAACCCTGGGTAGAGGACCTAGGAAGCCAGTGCAGTGAAGTTAAAATAGGTGTAATGTGTGAGCATCTGTTGGATCATGTGTAGGGCCAAGCAGTAGCATTTTGGACGGTTTGGAAGCGGTGTAAGGAAGATTTATTAAGGTGGGTAAAAAGAGATAAAAGCATGTCTTAACATTTCCATTTCATTTCTTGACACAACAGACCTAAGTTTGGCTATGTTTCTTAGGTGAAAGAAACACAAGTCAGTGTCTTAATGTGAGCATCAAAACTCATGGATTGGTCAAAAATCACACCACGACAAGACGGAAGAAGAAGAAGATGACGATAAGGTACCAAGTTAAGATCAGGACCAAAAATCAAGACTTTTATCTGCATGTAACTGCAGAAAATGATTTGCCATCCAGTTCCTACTTGATTTTAAACAGTTGCTCAGTACAGAGAGTTTATGAAGCTCATCAGGTTTAACTGAATAATACAACTGGATGTCATCAGCGTACAAAAGCTAGGAGATGTTGCTAAAACTACTGATAATCTGTCCTAGTGGCAGCATGTATATGGAGAATAAAATGGGTCCCAAGACCGATCCCTGGGGGACATCACATAGCAAAGCTGCAGTGTCTGACACAAATTCACCTACAGAGACCTATCTGTGTGATAGGAAGAGAGCCACTCCGATGCAGTCCAGGTGATTTAGCCTGTGGATTAGAATGTGGTGGTCCACAGTATTGAACGCTGCACTTAAGTCCAATAAAACCAGAACTGAACAATCTCCGGCATCTGCAGCCATTAAAATATCATTTGAGACCTTGAGGAGAGCAGTTTCATTGGAGTACAGTTTATGGAAACCAGGCTGAAATTTATCAAACATCCTGTGCAATTTCCAGTATTTGAACAAGTTGCTTTTCAACAACCTTTTCTAAAATTTTGGAAAAGAAAGGAAGTTTTGAAATGGGCCTGTAGTTCTCTGGCAGGGAGGGGTCCAGGTTTGGTTTCTTCAACAAAGGTTGAACAATAGCATGCTTAAAGTAACTGGGGACTCACCCTGATAGAAGAGAGCGGTTTATAATATTGACTATGCAAGGGCTGATAAAGTTAAAAACCTTTAAAAACAGAGAGGTTGATAGGACATCTAGTGGGTTCAAGGAAGGTTTCATTTGTTCTAACAAGGCTATCATCTATGGACACAGGACAAAAGGAGTCCAAAATGGATGGATTTGAGGAACCACTAGTAAGTGGACTGGACAAGGGTGAGATATTTGCCCTAACATTTACAACCTTGTCTATAAAATATTTAAGAAAGTTCTAATTCTCAGAGTTTTTATCAAACATAGTCCTTTGTACAGATAAAGTTATTATAGTAGGTGACTTTAATATCCATGTGGATGTTAATATTGATAGTCTTAGCACTGCGTTTATCTTATTGTTAGACTCAATTGACTTCTCTCAGAATGTAAATAAACCCACTCACTGTCTTAACCACACCCTCGACCTCGTTCTGACTTATGGCATCGAAATTGACCATTTAACAGTTTTTCCAGAAAATCCTATTTTATCAGACCGTTACTTAATAACTTTTAAATTCCTACTACTAGACTACGCGCCACTAGACAAAAATGTCTTCACTAGATGTCTTTCTGATAGTGCTGTAGCTAAATTTAAGGAAGCGATCCCATCAGTATTAAATTCAATGCCATGTCTCAATACTACAAAGGAGTCTTATGCCAACTTTAGTCCCTCTGAAACTGATAATCTTGTTGATAGTGCCACAGGCTCATTACAAAAAACACTTGTCTCCATCACCCCTTTAAAAAGGAAGATAATAAAACATAAGAAGCTAGCTCTATGGTACAACTCCCAAACACATAAATTAAAGCAAACATTGCGAAATTTTTAAAGGATTTGGCATTCCACCAAACTGGAAGAATCTCGTTTAGTCGACCTTCATGAATTAATTTCAATGATGAGTCTTACCCTTAGTTAGCACTTCTTTACTGGATATGATCAACCTGTCTCTAGTAAAAGGCTATGTACCACAGTCCTTTAAAGTAGCTGTAATTAAACCTCTTCTTAAGAAGCCTACTCTGGATTCAGCCATTTTAACCAACTATAGACCTATATCTAACCTTCCCTTTCTCTCTAAGATCCTTGAGAAAGCAGTCGTCAATCAGTTATGTGACTTTCTACATAACAATAGTTTACTTGAGGATTTTCAAAGATTCTCAAAGACTCTAAAGACTCTCCAGCTGGTCCAGAATTCAGCTGCACATGTACTGACAAAAACTAGAAAAAGAGATCATATTTCTCCTATTTTAGCTTCGCTACATTGGCTTCCTGTAAAATGCAGAAAAGAATTTAAAATACTTCTCCTCACTTACAAAGCTCTTAATGGTCAGGCACCATCATATCTTAATGAGCTCATAGTACCCTATTACCCCACTAGAACACTGCGCTCCCAGAATGCAGGCTTACTTGTGGTTCCTAAAGTCTCCAAAACTAGAATGGGAGGCAGAGCCTTCAGCTATCAGGCTCCTCTCCTGTGGAACCATCTTCCAGATTCAGTCCGGGGGGCAGACACCCTCTCTGTGTTTAAGACTTAAAACTTTCCTTTTTGATAAAGCTTATAGTTAGGACTGGCCAGGCTCGCCTTGGACCGGCCCTTAGTTATGCTGCTATAGGCCTAGACTGCCAGAGGATTTCCCATGATGCACTGAGCTCTTCTCTTCTCCTCCTCCTCTCCATTTGTATGCCTTCATGTACCATTAATGCATGTTACTAACTTGACTTCTTCCTCAGAGTTTTTGTGCTTTCTCGTCTTACAGGAAGGATGTCCTGCCTTCATCACTGCTACTGCTATTATTGCTATTATTACTACAAGTCACATCTCTATTATTATTATTGTTGTTACAGCTATTGTTGTTATTGTTATTATGCTTCTCTGCGTCAACCTATCAACTTAGAAGGTGATAATATGAAAGTGTTGTATTCATTACTTGTTTCTACTGCCTGCAAGGGGGCATCAGTTGCAGGCTTAAATAACATTTTGAACGCAGGACTTGTAATGGAATATTTTTACATTGCCATACTTAAGTAAAGGATCTGGATACTTCCTGCACAGCTGCAGAAAACTTCTGTTATGACACAGTGTTTGATTCTATTCTTGTTCAAAGAAATATGCAAAAAGAAATACTATATATAAAAGAAAAATACTTGGCAGAATTTTTGGGAACCAAATGAGTGACCTCTTAAAATATTATGGACTGTTTTAACATCTGTTTCCATAATTATGTGTTTTTATGCCATCTGTCAACCTGTGGAGCTACATGTCATCTTGACAGATAAGAATCTGCCCTGTGATCAAACTGCAACAGGGAATGCAAGGGTTATGCCAATATAAAACTGATTTAATGACTGAATTTATTTATAGCCCTTTCTCAACATGGCAGCCCAGCATACAATGCCTGAAAAACTCCAGTGACATTGTGTCCTCACTCAGCTTCTCAGAGAGAAAAATGTTCTTGCTATGAACAGTAAAAGCAGTCTGGCTTGCATGATTACTTGAGAACATTTGGTATGTGTTTTGATTAAAACAAGGCTGTAAAATCACCAGCAATCCAGGGCGGTGTTCCCTCGTGTCTTCATTACTCATTCATACAGCTGAATTTTTTTCTTCTTTTTTGAATAAACAGGTGTTTTTTTCACTTTGTCTCTTATTTAGTTTCAGCCACACAGTGCCTCATGTGCAGAGAGGTAGTACTGAAGACGATGAATGTGTTAAGAGGTGACTAATGTACTGATTCACGAGTCTGGAGCTATAATTGAAACTATTCCAGGAAGAATAATGTGTGGAGTCAGGTTAACGCGACCAGGTGGAATATTATCCAGGCCAGCCACAGTTTATAGCTTCTCCATGGTGACGGCACATGTGCTAATCACAAAAACACGCAGGAGTGGCAGCTTGAGATGATCTCAAGGCCTGAGGTGATCTGCTAAAGTTATGTTTAGAGACTCAACTCAGCAGTGAAAAAGTCTGAGAGGGTCATTATCTTGATCATACAGTGATTCAGTAGGTTTCGCTCACATCCTTCACTCATTTGTTTGCTCCTTAACATTAGATCAATGTCATTATTTTGGCCTTTATTTAACCTCTACCATTGGTGCTGAGTTCTGGGATGTTTCTTCACAGACAACTATTTAATTAAAACAATGTAGCCATTTGTGACATATGTTTCCCTTTGTTCTGTTCATAAGTTATGAACTTATTTCTGACTGTGTGAATTTCCCCTCTGGGACAAATAAAGTCTTATCTTATATCTAATCTATTATTGTCCCCTATAAAACTGTGTTCCAGACAACATGGACAGTCAGACTAACCACCTTCAATTATGAAAACTGTAAAACAACACCTTTTTATTACCATTACCAACATTTCCAACTTGTAAACACCAGCCTGTGGCTGAAAGCTATATTGCAAGAATACTGAATACTGAATACTGAATACTGAGTACATACTGTTGTAATAATGCTTCTGGTCACCAGTGGCAGCATTGGGGACAATTCGGCTCAGCAGCACTTCACCTGGTGAACAAGGAAGAAATCCTGCACCATCTTTGATATAATATGTTGGTAATGCTTTAGATTATGGTGTAATTATTCCCAATATATAGTGTAATATTTTGTACTAACGGTGTACCAGTACAGTACGTACTGATACATATGTGTAAGTACAAGATGTGAAGTTCGGGAATATGGAGGTGACAATCTGAGAATTTATACTGTAGGTATTTTTTAACTAACAGGTTCATGACATGATGTTCATGACAGTCACACTGTGACAGGACATAAAACTGGACACTCTTGGTTTTCAGTTCAGCTGTATTTACTGTAGAAACCTCAGCAAAAAAGGCTTGTCTACTTCCTGTACTCCATAACAACAATGAATGGCACACTGAGTAACAACAGTGTCAATCTACATGAACCTGAACCACCTCAGGCTTCTGAAGTCCCCTGTAAGTACGCCTCAGAGATATGGAAGTTCTGTCTTTCATTCTTCACAAAACTACTGTCACTTCTTGTGTTCACCTGAGTGCAACATCATGAATGCTTTCGAAGACAGACTGTCTGAAATTGTGCTTCCATATCCTCATTTTTATGATTAATTACATTAAGAATACAAAGAAAAGCAAGACTTATATACACGTATATACATACTGAATTTGTTAACATGATGCCATAATTGCTTGCATCAATACTTTACTGTGAATTGTATTACTAACTAGATGTAACTAATTTATTTGTCATGCAAGCATACCCCCAGTCATCTTTATTGATTAACCACAACATTTATGATTAAATCAAATAAAGGCTTTTCTCATATTAAGCTAATTTGTCCAATTTCCTTCTCAAAGTTTAACAAATTGTTTAGATACCCAAATAAACCTCTTGCATGATACACTGCAACTTCTCATTTTGTTTTTATTTTGCATCTGATATGTCAGTTTGAGCACTTTTGACAGAATTTAAGCTTTAAGTTTGGCTCTTGTAAATATGGTAACAGACATAATAATACATTTTGAGTCATAATAACAGTAATAGGAGGAAAATTTTCAGTTGATCATTAGTCTTATGCCCCCTCCTCCACCTCTCCGGCGCCACTGCTCTGAATGGCAGACGTTACAGGCCTGAAAACTAATTCATGAGAATCCTTGGGGGGGAAATCATGTCCTGTGTTGGTGGCTGCTGGTTTTCGCCATGTGAAACTAAGCTCTGAAGTGTGTGTCTGATGTTTCATTGGCCCGCTCATGCTGCCCAGCAACAGACAAGGCGACTAACTGAATCACGGTGAGGACCATCTGGGGAGCTGAATGTGTCATGCTGTGCCAAGCTGCAGAAAAATAACTCATCATCATGCTGCCCTCAGAGGAAGACAGAAGGCAGAGGAAAGCAGCAGCAGCCATGCCAAGGAGGTTCACAATGCCTCATTATTATGTTGAGAACCTGGGATGGGCAAATCACCCTTTCACTGTCTGCACGCTGGGCTTCGGTCGGCACGGCTGTCTGGCACACTGACTCTGTTTTTGTGTCAAAGTCAAGTCCAATTCATTTGGCTTTGCAGTTGCATCATAAATCTCCCAGCAGTCAAAACTATCTGCACCACAGAAGCAGAGTGGAGAATACTTGTTTCCGATTGGTTGGGAGGTGTCATTTAAATATGTATACCCGGACACCTCAAACACAGTTCCATTAAAAGGTTTGCTGCAGCCTGTATTAGACCACATTTAAGCAGAGCAATAATACAAATACTTTACTTACTCACTAACCGGTGGTGTCTGACATTGTGTGAATTGTGTTTTGATGAAGAGACTCAGACCAGGGTATCTTTGGAGGTGATCTCCGTTTATTCTGACAACAGGAGTAAATAACAAAATCCTCCGTCAATCGTGATACGTAACTTGAGCTCTTCTCCCATGGAGTACAGTGACAAAAGCGGGGTTGCAGCCAACAAATTAAAACACAGAAAATATACCTGATGACAGAGGTAAATAACAAAATTCCAAAATGGCCACATTCACACACTGGCCATTAAGAAAACACAAACACAACAAAGCGGAATGAACCAGCAATATGAGCTTCCTATCTAAAGGATAAGAGGATTAGAAACCTGCTTGGCACCTAGCAAGAACTCGTACCTTATACACCACACATACTCATGCCAACCAATGTGAGTAAATGAAAAAAGATTGGGGGGCTTCACACAGCAGCATTTTACCACAACATAAAAAGGTGGCCTAAGAACACACCTTTAAAAAAAAACACCTGCCAGTAGCATGCCACTCTGACTCACACATCTGACACACGAATAACAGAATGGGAGCTTGGCTCAACTCCTAGAATAGACTCATGTTGTGCCATGGACTCAATCAAATGACACACTGGCCTAATGACTCTGCCAAACTGTGAGGTAAGTTGGCTATCTGCATTTGATGCCTGAGGCAGATTGGAATGGGCAGGAGATGGCTGTGGTGGGGGAGCAGGAAAAGCTGTTCGGGAATCCACAGCAGTGACAGGGCTATCAGACACAGGGAAAGCCACTGCAGGGGGAGGTGGTGGACAGTTAGAACCAGGGAATTCATCAATGGAGGACTGTTCACGGACCTATGAGGTGGTGCAGCCTTCATCCCAGTCATCAACACTTGAGAGGGAATCAGCAAGGGATGGCTCAACCGTTGCAGCTGCAGTTTCCAATCCAGACATCTCAGTCATGCGCCAATCAGATGTAGGAGGGGCACTGGTCATGTTAGAGGCAGGCAAGGACATGGCTAATTAGCAGTATCACCATCTAAGTCTTCATCCAGGGGCAGGAAGTTGACCTCGAGCAGCAGGTTCCAGTGAACAACATGTTCATTTGTGTAACATGTTCTTTATCCCTGATCCGGTAGATATGCGGGGCAGGTTTTGAGGCCACAACAGTGTAAACAACAGGCACCAATTTATCAGAAAGCTTATGTTTCTCCCTGATTCCCTTGTTTGCCAGCAGCACCTGGTCACCGAGAGACAGAGGCTGACCTTTGACCCATTTGTTGTACTGCACTGATGACTGTGCTCAGCTGTGCAGTTTTTCTGAGCCAGTGCCATTGCATAGTGCAGGTCTTCCAAAAAGGAACTTCATGTAAGCATCATAGTCACACATGGTCACATCATGGGGTATGTCCTTAAAGAGGAGGTCAACTAGGAGCCTAGGGACTCTCCTGAACATCAAGTAGAAAGGCACAAACTCCGTGATCTCATGAGCAGTGCAGTTGTATACAAAGGTCATGGTCTGGATCATCCAGACCAATCGACCATTTCTATTTGGAACGAAGGGGTAGAGATCTCAGCATGTTGCCCTGGGCAATCAGCTGATTTACCCCAGTCAATCAGCTCACTTTCAAAGTTCGCTCCCTGGTTGAAATGAGGTGCTAATGGAAGCAGTCAAAGTGTAGAGTGGCTTTGCGATGGAAGAGCAGCCGTGAATGAAATGCTGGTAATACAGCACCATCCCAAAGAAAGATTTTACCTTCTGCTGAGATGGAGTGCAGCCATCATTATTTATGAGGTCCTCCTTCCTGAAAGCTGAGATGACCTTCACTTTCTCCTTGTCGACTGAGACACCACTGCTGTCCACTGTGTGGCCAAGAAACCTCACAGACCTACAAAAAAAAGTGGCACTTCTTCTGTGCCAGCTACAGGTTGTTGGTTCTGAGACGTGAGAAGACTCCAGTCATTTTAGGGCTTCCTCCTCAAATAGAGCAAAGACGAGTTGGTCATCAAGATAACAGAGAAGACTGGAGTAGTTCAAGTCACCAAAGACACTGATCATCATCCCCATAAAGGATGAGGGACTTTTGCGGCGGCCATCTGCCTTGACCGGTTGGGTTTACAGCGAAAGAAGGAGGGGGGGGGGGGGAGGGGAGAGGGGGGTGGGGTGGGGAGAGACACAGAGAAGTATAATAACAACAACAACAATAACCATAACAACAGTAATGTAAGTAGAGCTATGACTTTATAATAGTAATAGCAATAATATCAGTAGCAGAAATGGAAGCAGGACATCCACAGGACCACGCCACAGTCCCCACAGCCATGGCCCACCGTTCAGCCACTGGATCTTCCTGTGAGACGAGAGAGCACAGAGACTCCAGGGAAGAAGTCAAGTTAGTAACATGCATTAATGGTACATGAAGCATTGAAATGGAGAGGAGGAGGAGGAGGAGAGAGGAGAGAGGAGCTCAGTGCATCATGGGAAGTCCCCCGGCAGTTAGTCCTATAGCAGCATAACTAGGGGCCGGTCCAAGGTGAGCCTGGCCAGCCCTAACTATAAGCTTTTTCAAAAAGGAAAGTTTTAAGCCTACTCTTAAACGTAGAGAGGGTGTCTGCCCCCCGGACTGAATCTGGAATATGCTCGCCTTGGACCGGCCCCCAGTTATGCTGCTATAGGACTAGACTGCCGGGGGACTTCCCATGATGCACTGAGCTCCTCTCTCCTCTCTCCTCCTCCTCCTCCTCTCCATTTCAATGCTTCATGTACCATTAATGCATGTTACTAACTTGACTTCTTCCCCGGAGTCTCTGTGCTCTCTCATCTCACAGGAAGATCCAGCGCCTGAATGGTGGGCCACGGCTGTGGGGACTGTGGCGTGGTCCCGTGGATGTCCTGCTTCTATTTCTATTTCTGCTACTGATATTATTGCTGCTCTACTTACATTACTGCTGTTATGGTTATTGTTTTTGTTGTTATTATACTTCTCTGTGTCTCTCCCCACCCCACCCCCCTCTCCCCTTCCCCCGTCCCCCCCCCCTCCTTCTTTCTCTGTAAACCCAACCGGTCAAGGCAGATGGCCGCCCACCTAGAGCCCGGTTCTGCTTGAGGTTTCTTCCCGTTAAAGGGGAGTTTTTCCTTGCCGCTGTCGCCAAGTGCTTGCTCATGGGGGGAATTGTTGGGTCTCTGTAAATGAGTACGGTCTCGACCTGCTCGATGTGTGAAGTGCCCTGAGATAACTTTTGTTGTGATTTGGCGCTATATAAATAAAATTGAATTGAATTGAATTGAATAGATATAGGTCTATAGTTGGCTAAAACGGCTGAATCCAGTGTAGGCTTCTTAAGAAGAGGTTTAATTACGGCTACTTTAAAGGACTGTGGTACATAGCCTGTTACTAGAGACAGATTGATCATATCTAGTAAAGAAGTGCTAACTAAGGGTAAGACTTCCTTAAGCAGCCTAGTTGGGATGGGGTCCAAGAGACAGGATGATGGTTTAGAGGACGAAATCATTGAAATTAATTCACGAAGGTCGATTGGAGAGAAACAGTCTAAATATATATCGGGTTTAGCAGCTGTTTCTAAGGTTCCTGAATTGGAGGGTGAATCAGTGCCTTTTGAGGGCAGGAGGTGATGAATTTTGTCTCTAATAGTTAGAATTTTGTCATTAAAGAAGCTCATAAAGTCATTACTACTGAGAGCTATAGGAATACATGGATCAATAGAGTTATGACTCTTTGTCAGCCTGGCCAAAGTGCTGAAAAGGAACCGAGGGCTGTTTTTATTCTCCTCTATTAATGATGAGTAATAGGCAGCTCTGGCATTACAGAGGGCCTTCCTATATGTTTTAAGACTATCTTGCCAGACTAAACGAGATTCTTCCAGTTTGGTGGAACGCCAAATCCTTTCAAGATTTCGCAATGTTTGCTTTAATTTACGGGTTTGGGAGTTATACCATGGAGCTAGCTTCTTATGTTTTATTATCTTCCTTTTTAAAGGGGCAATAGAGTCGAGTGTTGTTCGCAGGGAGCCTGCGGTACCATCAACAAGATTATCAGTTTCAGAGGAACTAAAGTTAGCATAAGACTCCTTTGTAGTATTGGGATATGGCACTGAATTTAGTACTAGTGGGATCGCTTCTTTGAATTTAGCTACAGCACTATCAGAAAGACATCTAGTAAAGATGTTTTTGTCTAATGGCATGTAGTCTATTAATAGGAATTCAAAAGTTATTAAGTAATGGTCTGATAAAATAGGATTTTGTGGAAAAACTATTAAATGTTCAATTTCAATGCCATAAGTCAGAACAAGGTCGAGGGTGTGGTTAAGACAGTGCGTAGGTTTATTTACACTCTGAGAGAAGCCAATTGAGTCTAATAATGAGATAAACGCAGTGCTAAGACTATCAATATCGACGTCCACATGGATATTAAAGTCACCTACTATAATTACTTTATCTGTACAAAGGACTAAGTTTGATAAAAACTCTGAAAATTCGGATAAAAATTCAGAGTACGGGCCAGGAGGGCGGTACACTGTAACAAATAGAATTGGCTGTAAAGTTTTCCAGGTTGGGTGTGAAAGACTAAGAACGAGGCTTTCGAATGAGTTATAATTAAGTTTAGGTCGAGGGTTGATTATTAGGCTTGAGTTAAAAATGGCTGCAACTCCACCTCCTCGGCCGGTGTCTCAAGGAATGTGAGTATTAATATGACTTGGAGGAGTGGATTCGTTTAGGCTAACATATTCTTCATGACACAGCCAGGTTTCAGTAAAACAAAATAGATCAATATGATAATCTGAGATTAAGTCGTTTACTAGTACAGCTTTGGAAGACAGAGATCTAATGTTTAAGAGTTCACATTTAATTCTCCTATTTTGTTGCACTGTGACATTGGTGGTGTTAATTTCTATTAGATTTTTATGAAAGAATCCTCTTCTGTTTACTTTAGAGTTAATTGATTTAAATGATTTGAGAGGTCGGGGGACAGACACAGTTTCTATGTAATATTGGGTGGGTAACTGCTCTAATGGAAGCGCAGAGAAGCGTGTAGGACTGCAGCTCTGCCTCCTGGTCTCAACTCTGGGTTGTCATGGTTTTGGTCTAATAAACTCAGCCATATTTCTAGATATGAGAGCTGCTCCATCCAAAGTGGGATGTATGCCGTCTCTCCAAAAAGTCCGCCAATTGTCTATGAAGCCCACATCGTTTTCTGGACACCACCTCGACAACCAGCGGTTGAATGATGACATGCGGCTATACATGTCATCACTGGTCAGATTTGGCAGGGGCCCAGAGAAAACTACGGAGTCCGACATAGTCTTTGCATATGTACACACCGACCCAACATTAATTTTGGTGACCTCCAATTGGCATAATCGACAGTCATTAACGCCGACATGGATAACAATCTTACCATATTTACGATTATCTTTAGCCAGCAGTTTTAAATTAGATTCTATGTTGCCGCGGGCTTCTGCTTAGGACTATGCTTCCTTCGGACAGTCACCCAGCCGCCCTGCCTTCCCGGCTGCTCGGGAACCACCGGGGGAGTAGGAGCTATGCTAGGAGCTATGCTAGGTCAGCCCGCACCGGCTACTGGGGGCTGGCTAACATTAGTTAATGATTTGTTTTCCATGGTGCGGAGCCGCGCTTCCAATTCACTAAGCCTCGCCTCCATCACTGCAAATAAACTACATTTATTACATGTACTAATGTCACTAAAGGAGGCGGAGGAATAGCTAAACATATGACACACCGAGCAAGAGAGAGCGGGAGAGTGGGATGGAGAGAGAGAAGCCATCGTTAACTGCTTAGCTATGTTAGCTGCTAAGCTAAAACAGCAGAGCTAAAACAACAAACTACTATGGGATTAGCAAGAAAAGTCGCTAAAAGAAGGAGAGAGCTAGGAGTGCTTGTTCAGAACTAGCTTACGTTTAAATATACTGTGGGTATTTTATCCACAGTGATGAAGAATAGAGCAAAATTTAGCTAAGCTGAGGGCAGCAAAACATTATCGGTAAACACAGTCAACAACCGGAAGTGACACAATACGCTTACCGTAGCACGTCAGCACGTCAGAGCTCCGTATGGAGGGTGATGTTGGAGAACCCCGATGTGAGATCCATGGTGCTGAAAAAGGTGTTTCCACCAAGAGCGGCAAGGCAGTTGGCCTGGTGGGGCAGTGGGTGGGCATCCTTGATGGTCTTGGCATTAAGCCAGCGAAGTCAGTACAGATACTCAACTCTCCTGACTTCTTGCAGACCAGAACCAGTGGTGAAGCATATTCACTGACTGACTTACTGATGATGCCTTTCAACGCCATCTCAGACAGCACCTCCCTCAGTTTATGATACTGTGCTGGAGGGACACGGCAGTAGGGTAGCCAGAAGGGGTGATCATCAGTAAGGTAAAAGCGGTGGTCAAACTCCTTCATTTCCCCACAGTTCAGCTTTTCCTTGAAGAAGACATCCTGGTAGGTAAGCACAAGGTCAGTGAGCTGCTGTTTCCATTCATTTGACACTTCACAGCTTTCAAGGTCGATGTCTGCCAATCCACAGTCCTTAAGCCACTGAAAGGGGACAGAGGTGGTATCTGAGTTGGACACAGGGTCAGCTGCCTGACCAGCCTGTGGCCTACTCACACCCTGGGAGAGGGGAAGGTCCTCCACAGTGACACAAAGAAAAGACATCTGCCACTTTTGCATTGTGGCGCATGGTCACAGGTCTCTTTGTAGGGTTGAGGATCTTCATTGGGACCCAGTGATCTCCCCACATGGGTGCCACAACTTGTTTGAAAATAATATCTTTAGGAGCTGAATGGTAAGAGGTGGGCTCCATGATGATAGTGCATCCAGGTGACACAAGAGCACTACTGGGCAATTTTCCCCACACCAGATACTCTTCCTGTGGTGCAAGGGTGACAGCCTGCCGTAGCCTAACAGTGCCAACCTTGTCGGGTAGCTCAGGACCAGACCAAAGTGTAATGCAACTGAGCAACTGGAGGAACTGCTCACGCTCCGGGTCCAAGGTGTTGGAGCAGATGAGCTCCCAGTACTTCTCATCATGACTTCATCCCCCTCTGTATGGGCCTGATATTGTTGCTTCCAATGATACTCATCCCTCTGCCCTGGAACAAGGAAAGTTGGCACAATGAATTTGGACCCATAAATCCTAATGTCCAGCTCATAGATACATCTGGGTTGTGTCATAAGTCCACCACAGCCAACAAGGACCACATTCTTGGCAGGAGGTGGACTCACCATCGCGTTGTCCAACCGAGGCTGACTGCAGGCCAGGGCAGAAGCAGGCAGACAGGTAGAAGGGGGCTTTTGCTGGTATTCCACTAAGGCATCTTGAGACATGCCAGAATTAAAAAGGTGAGGGGACTCAGTCATAGGGCTCTCATTGTAAGCTGACAAACCCACTGTGTGTTGGGGCTGAGCTACTGTCTTCCTCACATTCCTCATGTGACTATCCAGACACTCCTGAACCTCAGCCATGGTCCACCACTCAGCACTGGGGTCCTCCACTAACCTACCTCGCCTCCAGAGACACTTGTCAAATCCGGTAGTCCATAGCACCCTCATCAGCATAGGCAATGGTGCTATAGAAATCTTTCAGGGGTAAATTTGAGTATGACAGCTCACTAAAGTGACCTCTCAATATGTCAAACATGGCCGTGGGCAAGTCAGTTGTACTCAGTTCTGGGTGTCTGTGGAGTGACACTTTCACTACATCCCTAGCTTTACCTGTTGGTCTTGACATTATCAGCTTGAGTGTCACATTTAACTCTATTCAGGTAACATTTCATCATGTCCCCCCATGTGTGAACAGATAATGCATTGGCATGGTCACCCCTGAAATAAGGCAGAGCTCTGGTGTCAGACTGCACAACAACCTTCAACTGTGACAAATCAGCACGACTAGATGATTGACTCGATGACTGAGGGTGGTGCATAGTGCTAAGGCTGACTGAAATGTTTTCTCCAATCTGTCCCGCCAAATCTGTAATCATGTCCCCAAAAGCTTCAACAGAGATGACTTGTATGGACTTAGAGTTTACTGAGTAATTGGGGTGGAACTAGCAGTGGAGGCCAATGGTGGGTCGACAACTGACTGATCAACTGTGTAGTTGGGAACACTGGGGGACACAAACCTACCCCTACCAGCAATCTGAACCTCAAAAGTATCTCCTCCTGACATTACAAACTAAGAGCAATATGGCAGAAACAAGAAAAATAAAAAAACTAAAAGAATAAAATAAACACAACTTAAATGTAAGGTACACTATAAACAGCTATGTACAGTTCAACAGTATTAGCCTAACATGACAGAGTATTAAAAAAAAGAAGCATAAAAACCCCACAAGGCAACTAAATTAAATGTACATGACCAATCATAAATGATGACAAAAGGAAAAAAAACAAAACAAAATATTGCAACACTGATGTAAAACAAATAGGCCCACCAAATACCTGACCAATATAATTTATAAGTTCATCAACCAGTCCACATTTGGGTTATTATGTCTTCTTACTACATACAGACTCTTGTATTTCTCCCTTTTAATGATTAAAGTGTCCCTTTAATGCACTGGCTGGCTACATCAGTTTCACCAGCACAAACTGGCATGAAAGAAAATCACGAGAGAAAGCAAGTGAAACAAAAAACACACACACTTCAAACCAGTGCAATTACGTCTCTTTAACCATTTTAATGTCTAGCACACCTGCGCACACACTCGGGAGTGAGCGCAGCTCCCTAAAGCCGTAGAGTGGGGAGGAGTAGAAGAGAGGAGCCGGGTGTCAGCAGCTGTTCCCCGGGGACCAGACAAGCGCCAATCGGGGAGATGCAACAGGTCAGACGGCACCAAGTGTAACCGGTGGTGTCTGACATTGTGTGCATTGTGTTTTGATGAAGAGGCTCTTTAGAGGTGATCTCCGTCTATTCTGATAAAAGAAATAAATAACAAAATCCTCTGGTCAATCATGATATGTATCTTGAGCTCCTCTCCTATGTAGTACAGTAACAAAATGGGGGTTGAAGCCAACACATTAAAACACAGATCACATACATGACGACATAAGTAAATAACAAAATCCTCCGGTCAGTTGTAATATGTAATTTCAGCTCCTACACAAACTAAATGACACAGGAATATGCTAGCATACTACACAATAAGTTTAAGCTAACAAGTAAACTTATAACCGTAATTTATGTCACTTACCTCTCCCATGGAGTTCAGTAACAAAAGGGGAGAAGTTAAGGCAGGAGACATCATATATAATAATATAATAATAATTAATAATAATAATATGACATATTACTAATGTATATTTGACTCTTACACATATTTTTTAGTGCTGTATAATTGACTGTTCCATATATATATACACATACACATACATACACATACATATACATATATATATAAAAAAATTAAACAGTGAGGGCCATTGTGTACAGTATAGTTACAGTATAAATCAACAACAAATCATATATATACAATGAACTATGCAACAGTTTCAGATAATACCCCTGCAATACATAGTACAATATACTATATGAGTGGTGTTCCACAGTATGTGTAAATTAATTACAGTACATTTCAGGAAACACATTAGTCTAAAATGAAATATTTGTGTGTACAATTTTTTTTTTTTTTTCATTTAAGGAGGCAACTCTTTAAAGTGGGAGCACCCTTCTGGCAGTGAGAGTAAAAGGGGGGCGCTCAGCTGTGATTGCCCAAGTACAAAAATGTTACTAGGACGAGGGGAGGACATTTCTCTCCGCTTGATAACGTTAAAAGTAAAGTTCTGTCGGCAACTCATTTTCAAAAAAAGACGAGAGAAAAAGTGAGAGAGAGAGAGCTAAGAGCACCAGCAAGTGCAGTTGTGGTTGAGTGAGCTAGAGTGAATGAAGAGAGGGAGCGGTGATAACGAGAAAGCCGATGAATCAGATCAATAAAACATTATTTTCTGATTGTTTCACAGCGGTTACGTTCTAGGGCACAAATGCCCACACAAAAATGTAAAAAAAAGAAAGTATTTTTTGATGGCCCACCTGGATGTGTCCCTGGGATGGCCAGTACATACTGGCTGTAACCTACTGTTGCAGTTGTAAAACGGTGGATAAATTGTTTTGAGCGTCACACAACCCCTGCGAAATGAGTCCTTTCATTATCACAATTTGATCCATTCGGTCCGATTACATTCGGGAAGTCTAGAATAGCTGCACAAATAACGGCCAGATGGCCAGCGCAGGAATGTCGCCCCCGACATGAGATTTTAAAATTCCATATACTGGCTGTTGTCCACTTAAATTGATTATGGTAGCAACAGATATGTCATTAATAATTCTTTAAAATTCCTGATGAAGAAAGAGAGCATAAGCGCTGATGCTGTTTTGATGTGCATTGACCATGTGTGGTAAGGACTGGAGCACAAAGGAAAGTGCTTTCTACTGTTGAACTTGGAACAGTGATTGAGAAGGAGACTCTTTTGAATCTGCAAGTGTATATTCATCCCGTAAGACAAACACTATATGTGAGGAAATGTCATTTAAATATCCTGATGTTGTCAGCTCAACAAAAAGATCAGTACTTGAATGAGTTATAAAATCAGTGGGAGATTTTTGGTAAAACTTTTTAACTCTTTTTCACAAAGTTGTTTTTGTAAACAGATATTAAACGGTTAATAACTATAATTGGCTGCCTCAATAATATCACACTGGACTGTGAAATGTTAGAAGTCAGGGAAAAAAAGCACGAGGGACTCGAGGGAGACAGAAAACTGAAGACTGTACTTACGCAAAATCCAGTTGCATTACCTCAACAAAGTTTTATGGTTAATTACTGGATCACTTGATCCTCTTGCATTACTACACTGTCTATTCTGTATTTCTGTATTGTCGAACATTAGCCAAATACTGTATATATAAATATATTTTTGCACAGTCCATGTTCATGAACGCTGCTAGTTTTTTTTCAGTGCCTATACCAATTCAACCTTGCACACTATATTCTTATGATCTCTATCTTCTCCATTCTTTCTTTTTCTTTCTTTCTTTCTTTTTCTTTCTATTTGTTTATTTATTTTTATTATTAACATTTTTTATGTTATTTTTTTTATGTGACTGTTCTGAGATCACAATAAAGGTTCTTGAATCCTTGAATCCTAATGATTTTAATGATCCCCTAACATTTCCTCTAGCACCATCATGAGGTTGATATTTGTAAAAAGTTTAACTGAAATGTTGGTTGGTCGATCTCTCAGTCCGCCTGCTTTGTTGACTGAAATATCTCAACAACTACTATGGATTGCCATGAAATTTGGTTTCACATTTTTGTTTCCCTTGGGATGAATTGCAATAATTCTGGTGATCCTCTGACTTTTTATCTAGCGCCATCATCAGGTCAAAATCTTAATTGATCCTATACTTCAGTTTATGACAATGTACCTGCAAAACTACTACTACAAAACCCCATCAGCCTCAGCTGTACATTGTGTTTACTGGT
Organism: Scomberomorus guttatus; assembly: GCA_038419695.1. Classification (NCBI taxonomy): domain Eukaryota; kingdom Metazoa; phylum Chordata; class Actinopteri; order Scombriformes; family Scombridae; genus Scomberomorus; species Scomberomorus guttatus. The sequence goes on from CM076449.1 coordinate 2,181,201, forward strand.
AATTAGCAAACATTAGCACGCTAACACATCAAACTATTTTGGTGACCATGCTAAACATCAGCATGTTAGCATTGTCATTGTAGCATTTAGCTCAAATCACGGAGCTGCTAGCATGGCTGTAGACTGTTTGTCTTGTTAGATTCTTGTGGAGGTATAACCCCACAACCCAGTATCACGGCAGTTTGTGAAATAGTCACGAAATTTAATCTATAGATTGTGTGTGTGTGTGTGTGCATGTGTGCCTTGTGTCTTGTACCATGGCCATATCAATAGGATGAAGACGGGGTTACCAAATTGGACTTTACATTTCACATACCTTGTTTAATCGCTGCACTTGTCACTTTCATATATTTCATCAAACTGGACTTTAGATTGTGCATTGCATTCAGCCCCAACCCCAAACTTTGTTTGTTTGTTTGCTTCATTTTATATGTTGAGCCTTCAAAGTGCTCTCTGAAACTAAGCCTGGGATGGCTTGTGTCCATGAAATGACAAAAAATAAAACTTTGTTGTAGAACTAAACCAAATACATCATTGGATGGGTCTCAACTTGAAGAGTAACATATGTTAGTATGAAGATTCTACTTGGCTCCTGCTATAAAATACTGACCTTTGAACTTTGACTTCAGTGCATGTTTGAAGGCTTATAATTCAGCAACAAAAGGGGCTGCAGACATGGGACTAACTGTTATAGAGAGGTCTTGACCTCAGCTATCGTGTGAGTATAGTCAACAACTGGGGGTGCTGTCAAATATGGGTAAATTATGGTTAAAATTAATTTTCACCCATTTAACAACTTTAAAATCTGATTGCACAAATGTGTTTACCATCCCTGTACTCTCAATTCAGTATTTACAACGTCCAATTCTAGGAAAAACACTAATATTTTTTAAAAACTACAATTCCCTATAGCCACAAAATGATTTCTGACAATATCATATTAAGAAATAATAATAAAAATAAAATTTGCACAAGGGATGGAATGGGTATGATTAATAGGTTCATCCATTTATTATTGGACATCAATCTTTTTTTCTTTAGTATCTATGAATTGTGAGCGTGCATGCGCGTATGTAAAAAACATGGTGCCACATGACAAAGATGGAATTCTAAAAATACTGTATTAGCCCAAATAAAAGACAAACATTTTGTCATATCCAATATTCTTTATTTCTATGGGGAAAGAGTGTCTCACAGTGTCTACATTGAGTATCACATTATAAGTTGTTTGTAGCCCCATTGTTTCTAGGCTAGCTAGTTTCTTCAAGTCTGTTATAATGTGTGTTTTAGAGTTAGTCCTAAAAGCCCTAAAAGGAGGCCCAGTTCAATCTATGTGAGTTGACGGCTCGTATAACGTGTTTTACTGAGTCAAAAGCGTCTCCTGACGTTGACTGCAGAAACACAGCAGGGACAGAATCATCTGTAATGCAGCCAAGAATTTATGTTCTGATTTATTGGAAGTATTAGATGTTTTACTTTTACGTCTTATTATCAGGGTCATCTAATATTCAAGGCAATGCAGTAGATTTCTTCTCCGTGCGAATACTCAATGCAATCGAGTATATTACATGACTACTCGATATAGTTATAGATATAGTAGAAATACTTACAGCTTATAGCTGAGTAGTAATAATTAGTTTTAGTGAGTTGATTGTCACGTTATCTAAATGCTGCTCCAGAGGCTTTTCTGTCAACAATACTTCTGGTGGAACAATGACTTGTCATTTTGTAGAATTTCTTTGGCATGAAAATAGTCAAACTGAACTTGAGAAGGAAAAAATGTCCATCAGCTGCTTCAGTCCGATCATTACTATTGGAAGGCCAGCATGAGTGTGCGTCTGCACACACAGCGACAGCGTGTGATTCAGCCAGACATGCCTGGCATACCGGCTGTGTCTTTCTCTGCGTGACGGGATATTTTGTCATCCTGCAGGCTGGATCCTCATTCTGTTCTTCCTCAGAGTGATGGAGTCTCGCTCCAGTCCAGATTGACATGACTCACAGCCCAGCAGGCAGCCTCTTCTCTGACCAGTTTGTCTGGTGTAGTGTCATCTCCCAGTGACTAACGGCACTTGGAGAAGATGGATGGTCAGAGAGAATCATAGCACTGCTCTGATCACCTCACTGCATCATTTCATCCACTGCTGGAGCCTCTGAAAACTGACTCCAACTTGGTTTAAAGTCCAGTAACATGGGTGAAAAAACATCTAATCCTGCACAATTCCTGTTATTGCTCATTTTCTAAATTATCTTATTTACTGTAAATATTAGAAATCAAGTTTTTCTCCCATGTTACCGACTACAGCAGGTGGATGCATCCTGGTTTAAATCCATAATGTTTTTCTTTGCTTTCTTTTTTTCATAATTATATGCAGTGCTGTCAGGAGGCCCTCCGCACTGCATTGAATGATTAAAGGATAGGGTCACAATTTTTCAGGTCTGTCAGGTGCCCATATTAACATTGAAATAGGTTTTGATTGCTGTAATCATTCCTTCTGCTAATACCGGTCATTAAAAGATCCCTTCATAACGCGCTTTCAGTGAAAGTGATAGAGGACAAAACCCACAAACCTTGTTTTGGGCAAAAATGTATTTAAAAGTGTATCTGAAGCTAATATGAGGCTTCAGCAAGTTAGTGAAATCAATGGGATATCTTCCAAAGTTGGTCTTTTCAGTAAATAATTTACTCTGTGTTTCTCCAGATAGTGTTTCTTTCTGGCAGTGGGATTTGGCACTAAAATGACTAACTTTGAACAATATCCACTTGGTTTGACTAATTTGGATGGCTGAAGCTTCATATTAGCTTCAGATAAACTTGGAAGGAGGACTGTAGATTTTGTCTATATCCATCACTTACATTGAAATCACATTAAGAAGGCATCTTTTAATGGCCAGTATTAGCAAGAACAATTGACACTGAATGGGAAGCTAAAAGTGAAAATGTAGAAAAACTTTGAACATGCTGAAATCATTTTCCATTTTTCTAGTATATCTTTAACTCTTTGAATCCTCAGCCATGTTTACTCAGCATTCACATGCTTGAATTACACTCTGATGGCAAAGTCGTCTTATATTGTATTTTTGTGTCAATGCTGTCAACTGGGATGTTAGTGGTTGTATACATGTTACTTCTATAGGTATTTCGGGCAGTTTTTATTTAAGAAAAAGTTTAAATAGTTTGAGGTTTTTCCTATATACTCACAGGATTTCAACACACTGATGGTTTCTGTGTATGAATGGGTAGAGGAGAGTGAAAGTGTTCCAAGGATAAGGATTCCAAGGACAGGTTTATATCAGTGGTCACCAACCTTTTGACTACTGACATCTGTTTGCTTACTGACATCATTGGACTGCAACGGAGAGGGCAATGTGCTCCCTTAAAAAACGCTGTCATAATTTGGCTTTTTATCCTGTTTTAAACCACATTTCTTTTGACTTTGGTTGCTTTAAACCACATCTTTTACTGGATGAAGGATTAGTCTTTGGATGTCTGGATTTTAAGTTTTTAGGGAAACGAGCTGAGCAAAACCATACAACTGTGCCTGACTGTGAGTCTGTGAGCTCAAGAGACAGCCAGTCTTCATCACTTAACTGAAAAAGACAAAGTATTTAGCCAGCCCGGCATGCCGTCACTTACCTCTCCGCCTGGGTGTGTTAGCTGTCTCGGACTCAGCCAGAAAATCGCTGAACTGGAGCAAAGAATATCCACTCTTTATTAGATCAAAGAAGGCAAATATTTCCTGGACTCCCTGGTTTGCGTCGGCCCTACCAATGCTACTGCAGCTGGAGGAGAACTTGACTCTACCGCGCCATGCTTGAAACCGGCTCCCTCTCAGACTGTGGATTCCTGGAGCAAACTAGGCTCCGGTCAGCTCTACCCCCAAGCAAATGGAGGCCTGGAAGACCATCTGCAGGAGCAAACATGGCAGAAAGAGTCCTTGCTCTACCTTACCATCCCGGGACATCCAGCTGACCAACAGGTTTAACGCCCTGGATAAACAGGAGATTCCTCCACGTAAGGGGTGCCCCTGGTCTCCCCTGTCTGTGGACACCGCAGGGCGATCAGCTGGTCCGGCGCCCCAGAGGAAGCCTGCCTTCCCCCCAGCAGTTACTCTAGTTCCACAAAGGAATCCCAGGATGTCGGTTAATCCACCGCATCCTGCACTGTGTCGCTCTTTCCCATCCCCACCACTGCTGTCCTTTGGAAGCCCCACCCCCACCTTCTGACTTCACAGCCACCTGCTGAGTTTACACACCTGGCTGTCATCAGTTTGCAGTGACTATGATGTGGTTTTCATAGGCAATTTTAACTTGTTTTGGGAGTGTAGACAGTTTTACTGGATGGATGGCCTGCACCCAAATAGAGCTGGAAAACTTATCTTATAGCTTACAGCACACTCACGCTCTACCCCTCCCTAGCCACTCACCTGCTGCCCCCCACTTTCAGTCAAGCCCCTCACTCTCGTCAGGTGACCAGCCCCACAATCTTTGATGACCAGTTCCACTAATTTAATTAATGCATATAACTGGCACGGACCCTGTTGGTCCTCGACCATGAGGTCAGACAAAGGCAGGCCTACATGTAAAACCTGAAGCCTGACCACGAGGCTTCCTTTGTCCTTTGTCCCCTGAAACAAAGGGAGCAGCACCAAAATGCTGCTCGCAGAGCCCTCCTCCCACAATGCTTTGCCAGTTCGCACCTAAGTGAGAAATCACAGCGGGAGCTCAAACCCAGGTCGCGGATTGGCAGAAATCCGCAACCACCACCAGGAGTCATGGCAACACAGCCGTGACGTCACCGCCCCCTTAAGAAGCGGCTGCACGGAGTTGCCGTCGCCTTTCCACAGTAACCGCGCCAGGAGGAAGTTCGCTTTCTTCACCGGCCAGATTTGCTACGGAGGTAACCGTACACGTGTATTCCCCCTTTTCTTTTTGGAGTTTCTCCCCTCGCTGGACGAGACGAAACCACGACCCGTGTTCATCCAGAACACAATCATCGGATCCAGAGAGAGCGCTGTGTGCAACCCAGCCCTCTCACCTTGCCTGCAGAAGGAAGAAAGGATTTTCTTCGCGGAGAAGCGGATAACTTCTATGCCCCGCTATCTACCGACCACGTCGACCACCCTGAAAGAAGAGGGATTTTCGCCACGGAGAAGCGGATAACTTCTATGCCCCGCTATCTACCGACCACGTCGACCACCCTGAAAGAAGAGGGATTTTCGCCACGGAGAAGCGGATAACTTCTATGCCCCGCTATCTACCGACCACGTCGACCACCCTGAAAGAAGAGGGATTTTCGCCACGGAGAAGCGGATAACTTCTATGCCCCGCTATCTACCGACCAAGTCGACCACCCTGAAAGAAGAGGGATTATCGTCACGGAGAAGCGGATAACTTCTATGCCCCGCTATCTACCGACCAAGTCGACCACCCTGAGTTTCCTCGCTGCCCCACCGAGAAACCAGCCGCCGTTATCCCCGAGGAATTGAACGGCACCGCCAGTACCACACACCGGAGCCCCCCCCCGTGGTGTACGCCGACGGACTAAACACACATCAGTTCGCTATAAAGAGCGACACAAGTAAGAGGTTGTCTGGGCAGAGACTATAATATTTTATGTGTGTTCATAAGCTTAGTGCTTATTGTATGTTGTTGATGTTTAACGGACCGCCGAGTCCTTGTCTGTTTACTCTAGCGAGTAATTTGAAGTTGCTGCCTGTTTAGTTAGTGTTCACCACGCTAAACTGTTGTTTTGTCCCGTTCGGGACCACTGTGTTTGTGCCACCGTGAGAGGAAAGTAAGTTACTTTATCCACTAACCACCAGACAACGGGCGCACAGATTGCTATCCGTGCGCGCGCTCTCTGTAGATAAAGTAACCGCTGCCTTCCCCCACGGTCGTGAGACTCCGCCGAGAGTCGGTTTTTCCCTTTCTCTCTCTTTCCCTCTCTCTCTTCTCCTACTAACCCGCACACACGCACACCTACATAACCGCACATCTCTTTTACACATCTGGCGGTAAGATAGCGTGGGACATAGCGTTGCTCTGTCCCTCATTATCCGCCATCAGACACGTGTGCTTGTGAACATAAATTGGGTGAGTGCAGAACCGCCGATTGCTAGGTGGCGCCATTTTGCCATTGTACTGTTTGAATACCGCGGCACTTCCGCCGGTTCCTTGTCGCGTGTCGTGACTTGCTCACGAGGCCACGCCCGCCATCTCAATTTCGTACAACGTCATCTCCCCAGGTCACGCCCGCTACCGTAAGGTGCGCGACGTCAGCTGGTCAGATCACGCCCACCATTCCTGGTCCTGCACGACCACTCACTCACACATCCACTCACTCACAGACACGCGCACACACACATGCACATGCACACACACACACACACACACACACACACACACACACTTTGCTTACGCATGTGGAACTTGTTTATGCTATTATCTGTGTATTTGTTGTAGCCTTAGCTGGTAGTGCAGTGTTAATTGATCGAAACATTCGTTAACTTTGTTGATTTTGTGGAGATTAATAAATACTGTTATAGCTTTAAAGAGAAGCCTTTCTGTCATTATTGTGTATTTGTATTGTGATAAGTGGCTGATTGAGAGAGTCAGAGCTCGAATTCAAACCTTCTTTGTTCACCTTAAATGTGGATGTCACTCAGACTCTCACATCCAAGGTGAACACTTTTATGAGACTACCTTTCTACCTGGTTATTGGTCCCGGTTTCCGGGTGGTGCCCCGTAATTGTTAATCAAAATTAATAATTTTATTTATTTTATAATTAATAATTATCTCTGATAATCATTAATTATTGCTAATAACCAGCCGTGCTCCTTGAGAACCAACAAATTGGTGCCCCGTGTGAGGCTCTCGATATATCAGCCCTGTCATAATATTGATTCACAATAATCCAGAATTAACAATTTAGTTAAATTTTCTTTCAAAAAAAAAAAAAATTTTTTTTTTTGAAATTGTGATTTCTCTAATGCTCTGCCAAGCACATGCTATAGAGTGGTTGTACGGTATACAGTGTGCACTAGTAGTTGTTTACAGAGAGTTACTAGCAGTTGCATGCTAATAGGAATAATCCCTAACACAACACCGTTATTGGTTGAAATTCATGTTAGTGCTAAAAGTCACTACTAAGGTCCTGCTAAGACAGAAATAGGTTGCAGTCCTTGAATAATCAACCGTGTAAGTCACAGGTTAACCTCTCACCTGTGCATTTAACAACAATTAACAGGAGTCACAACATCCAACCTCTCTCAGGAGTGTGCCAACATGAGTTACCAGAGACCCCACGTGGCTGGAGCTGAAGCTCTACAGTGGGAGGACTCATACATGCAGGATGTGGTCTCTAACCTCATTTGCCTCTCCACACAAGAGAGGTACAACCTGGCTAACTGTAGCCTCAGTGCATGCAATGACATGCTCAAGGAACTGAGGGATTACATAAAAAACCCAGCCGGGAAGCCCGAGCATGCCCTTGCACATGCGATGGGGCAAATGCTCCTGCTCGACCAGCGCAGAAACCAACTGCAGATAGCCCAAAACCAAGAGCAGGTAGCCCAAACCCAACTACAGCTAGCCGAAACCCAACTACAGAGGGCCGAAACCCAACTACAAATAGCCAAAGCCAAACTACAGATAGCTCAGCTGCAGCACAGGAACAAAACTAGGCAAACTTCCTACTTCAAGTTGCAGCAGGAAGTCACGAACAACCAGGCTGAGCTAGCCCGAGCAAGGAGAGACACGGAGAGCCTGCGTTCCCAGCTCAAATGTCTCCAACAGGACAGCGACGAGTCCCAAGCCATCCAGGTAAGGGAGCAGATGACCCCATTCTTCCAGGAGGTGCAAGCTAGAAGCCTAGCAACCCCTGGTGATGCAGTTGCTGACCTTCCCAGCCCAGATGACTGCAAGGTGCCTCCATCAGCTCACTTGATGGATGTAGGTGCTCCACCCCCTGATGGTGCACCCCTCTCACTCCCCAGCCAAAACCTGCTCCAGGAAGCCGCCCAGGTAACGGAGCCGGTGACTCCAGTCCACCAGGGGATGCGAAGCCTAGCAACCCCTGGTGATGCAGTTGCTGACCTTCCCAGCCCAGATGACTGCCAAGTGCCTCCATCAGCCCACTTGATAGATGTAGGTGCCCCACCCTCCGATGGTGCACCCCCCTCAATACTCAGCCACGCCACCTCCTGCCCTGACCAAAGGGGGGAGGATCACGCCCAAGCTGAGAGCGGCGTGGGTGCCTCCGGGCCCCCTTTAACCAGCGAGCTGCATGCACCGCAGAGCTTGCACCCCTGTCCTGATGAGACTCCATCCCCACCACGAAGGAGGAGAAGTCGCCCTCCTCGCCATGACGACCTGAGCGACTCTGGAGTCTCTGATCTGTCAGACAGCCCGCCGCCACATCGACACAGAGGCTTGCACACCCAACAACTTGAGTCCCCTGCAAGTAATGCCGCATGCTTCGACCCAGATAATCATGAGTCAGACATCAATGACTATCTCAGGGAAGTCGAATGCTGCCCGGGTGACTTACCTCACCCCAAGCGCCCTGCCAGAGGGCACAAAGACCATGCTGAAGTCCTGTGGGTACACACCTCAGCAGACGCCAACCTAGTGCGGGAAGGCAACAAGACGCCTCGCACCAAGATGGATAGCAGAACAGGACCTCTCAGGCACCGACCACCTCGCAAGTGGGGTGGGAACAATACCAGCGGGATGATGATCAGACCCATCCCCCAGCTAACCTCCATGAACTGTGTCTACTCCCTAAATGGGTGGAGCAGCCTCCACACCAAAAGGGGGTGGACCCACCATGGTAGTGTCCCCTGCAGTTAAGCTTAGCATGCTGTTTCCACAACCGCAGCATGCAATATGGCTTAACACCACTCCATCCGGTACCATAGCTCCCATTAAGTGACATCCGGTCCAACCCACATCAGGTTCTGTAAGCCATTCGCACCCCCTCAAAGAGTGGAGCAGACTCAACCCCAAAGGGTAGAAGACGCACCACAGTAGCGTCATAGGGATAGCTGCATGCCCCAACTCACCCATAAACATGCACTAACTCCTAATACCTTCCCATCAAGAGATGTAACAGGGACTCCCCCTCTAACACCGTGCATGCTTTAGTTACTATGTCAGAAGTGTGAAGTCAGAAATAACTTAGGTGAGTATGTAGTTTAGACTAAATCCTTAGCTCTGCTACTACCACTGTTATGCAACCTTCACAAACACATCTGGTATATGGTCTTGGCAGTGCACTCCTGCAAATCCTGTTAGGACTAGGATTCGCACATCACCTACAGGTACACCCCAAACACACACAGGCCAGACTGGACTCCCTCCTTCCCATTCAGCACACCAGTCTGTGCCATTCCACGGGCTAACTCCAACCTCTTTTAGGAGTGAGCCTACTAGCCTAACAACCTTTCTTTTTCCTTCTTTTCTTTTTATGACTTTGTGTTATTGTGGATAACCAAAAGCAGCAAAAGAATTGTTTGGTAATATTTTTGTGTGTACCTAGATGTAGTTAGTAACTGTCCAGACATTCTCAAGTTAGTAACTGCCCAGACATTACCTCAAGTTAACTGTCCAGACATTACCTCAAGTTTAACTGCCCAGATGAACCTCTGCAAACCCATGAACTGTTGAACTGACTTTCTGACTCTCCCCTCAGGGATTAAGGACTCTGTGTTTCAGGAACATGGACTGTATAACCCATAGGTCACGCACCCTGTGTGGACCAGTCGGCCATTGGGTTGCTCTGAAGATTGTGGCCGGCACCCCATTCTTCAGACCAAAAGGGGGGATGTTGGTCCTCGACCATGAGGTCAGACAAAGGCAGGCCTACATGTAAAACCTGAAGCCTGACCACGAGGCTTCCTTTGTCCTTTGTCCCCTGAAACAAAGGGAGCAGCACCAAAATGCTGCTCGCAGAGCCCTCCTCCCACAATGCTTTGCCAGTTCGCACCTAAGTGAGAAATCACAGCGGGAGCTCAAACCCAGGTCGCGGATTGGCAGAAATCCGCAACCACCACCAGGAGTCACGGCAACACAGCCGTGACGTCACCGCCCCCTTAAGAAGCGGCTGCACGGAGTTGCCGTCGCCTTTCCACAGTAACCACGCCAGGAGGAAGTTCGCTTTCTTCACCGGCCAGATTTGCTACGGAGGTAACCGTACACGTGTATTCCCCCTTTTCTTTTTGGAGTTTCTCCCCTCGCTGGACGAGACGAAACCACGACCCGTGTTCATCCAGAACACAATCATCGGATCCAGAGAGAGCGCTGTGTGCAACCCAGCCCTCTCACCTTGCCTGCAGAAGGAAGAAAGGATTTTCTTCGCGGAGAAGCGGATAACTTCTATGCCCTGCTATCTACCGACCACGTCGACCACCCTGAAAGAAGAGGGATTTTCGCCACGGAGAAGCGGATAACTTCTATGCCCCGCTATCTACCGACCACGTCGACCACCCTGAAAGAAGAGGGATTTTCGCCACGGAGAAGCGGATAACTTCTATGCCCCGCTATCTACCGACCACGTCGACCACCCTGAAAGAAGAGGGATTTTCGCCACGGAGAAGCGGATAACTTCTATGCCCCGCTATCTACCGACCAAGTCGACCACCCTGAAAGAAGAGGGATTATCGTCACGGAGAAGCGGATAACTTCTATGCCCCGCTATCTACCGACCAAGTCGACCACCCTGAGTTTCCTCGCTGCCCCACTGAGAAACCAGCCGCCGTTATCCCCGAGGAATTGAACAGCACCGCCAGTACCACACACCGGAGCCCCCCCCCGTGGTGTACGCCGACGGACTAAACACACATCAGTTCGCTATAAAGAGCGACACAAGTAAGAGGTTGTCTGGGCAGAGACTATAATATTTTATGTGTGTTCATAAGCTTAGTGCTTATTGTATGTTGTTGATGTTTAACGGACCGCCGAGTCCTTGTCTGTTTACTCTAGCGAGTAATTTGAAGTTGCTGCCTGTTTAGTTAGTGTTCACCACGCTAAACTGTTGTTTTGTCCCGTTCGGGACCACTGTGTTTGTGCCACCGTGAGAGGAAAGTAAGTTACTTTATCCGCTAACCACCAGACAACGGGCGCACAGATTGCTATCCGTGCGCGCGCTCTCTGTAGATAAAGTAACCGCTGCCTTCCCCCACGGTCGTGAGACTCCGCCGAGAGTCGGTTTTTCCCTTTCTCTCTCTTTCCCTCTCTCTCTTCTCCTACTAACCCGCACACACGCACACCTACATAACCGCACATCTCTTTTACACATCTGGCGGTAAGATAGCGTGGGACATAGCGTTGCTCTGTCCCTCATTATCCGCCATCAGACACGTGTGCTTGTGAACATAAATTGGGTGAGTGCAGAACCGCCGATTGCTAGGTGGCGCCATTTTGCCATTGTACTGTTTGAATACCGCGGCACTTCCGCCGGTTCCTTGTCGCGTGACGTGACTTCCTCACGAGGCCACGCCCGCCATCTCAATTTCGTACAACGTCATCTCCCCAGGTCACGCCCGCTACCGTAAGGTGCGCGACGTCAGCTGGTCAGATCACGCCCACCATTCCTGGTCCTGCACGACCACTCACTCACACATCCACTCACTCACAGACACGCGCACACACACATGCACATGCACACACACACACACACACACACACACACACACACACTTTGCTTACGCATGTGGAACTTGTTTATGCTATTATCTGTGTATTTGTTGTAGCCTTAGCTGGTAGTGCAGTGTTAATTGATCGAAACATTCGTTAACTTTGTTGATTTTGTGGAGATTAATAAATACTGTTATAGCTTTAAAGAGAAGCCTTTCTGTCATTATTGTGTATTTGTATTGTGATAAGTGGCTGATTGAGAGAGTCAGAGCTCGAATTCAAACCTTCTTTGTTCACCTTAAATGTGGATGTCACTCAGACTCTCACATCCAAGGTGAACACTTTTATGAGACTACCTTTCTACCTGGTTATTGGTCCCGGTTTCCGGGTGGTGCCCCGTAATTGTTAATCAAAATTAATAATTTTATTTATTTTATAATTAATAATTATCTCTGATAATCATTAATTATTGCTAATAACCAGCCGTGCTCCTTGAGAACCAACAGACCCAATATTATATCCCCCCATTTCCCTGCATTCCATTGTTTTATGATTGAACTCTGCAGCTAGCTATCCTCTGAATGATGATGGTGTTTCAACTATTCCAGCACATTATACTGCAAGGTTGTCCAAAAAACAAGTTACTTTTTAGGACTATTAACTCCCTTATCCACCGGTCTCCCAATTCCATAGAAGTCTCTTCAATTGAGAGGTGTGAGACTTTCATTCTTTTTTTGTCAATAAAGTCTCCAACATTAGAGCCTAAATTGTGCCATCTTCGATTATTTTACCACTCTGTGAGGTGTATCAGTCAGATTTACTGAGGATGATTAATAGCATGAAATCTTTCACCTCTCCCTCTGATGTCTTATCCACTAGATTTTTAAAGGAGGTTTCTGCCTTTTTATCCTCAGATATTTTAGCAATTTTTAACAAATCTCTATCCTCAGGGATTGTACCTCCAATTTTTAAATCAGCCGTTGTTCTTCCCCTTCTGAAAAAATCAAATCTTGACACCACTAATCTTAATAATTTTAGACCCATATCCAAATGACCCTTTCTTGCCAAGGTGCTGGAGAAAGTGGTTTATTCTCAGTTTATTTCTTTTATGAATGACCACTCTCTGAAAGTTTCAGTCCGGCTTTCGCACTCATCATAGCACAGAAACTGCACTTTTAAAAGTTTTAAACAACATCAGAATGAACTTGGATGCTGGCTGCTGTACTGTTCTGGTACTTTTAGACCTCTCTGCAGCGTTTGATACAGTCGATCATGGAATATTAATTCATTGACTAGAAAACTGCATAGGCGTGACTGGGACTGCTCTAGACTGGTTTAAGTCTTACCTGAGAAACAGAACTTTCTCTGATACTCAGATATCACCTGCGGCATTCCTCAAGGGTCTATTCTTGGCCCTTTACTGTTTTCTATTGACATGCTACCACTGGGTGAAGTGGTCAAGTTATCTGCAACTCCAATATTTCTTTCCATTTTTATGCAGACGATATAAAATATACCTATCCATAAATCCATCAGACCTCACCTCAGTTACCTCACTTACAATCTGTCTTGCAGATATTAGATCCTGGATGTCCAATAATTTCTTAATGTTCAATAATGATAAATCTGACGTGATGATGTTTGGGCCCAAAGCACACAGGGACTCCATAAGCGAGGCCTTAGTTTCCCAGGGTTTGCAGTGCACCCACGAGGCCAGAAATCTGGGTGTAATCTTTGATTCAGACCTGAATTTTTCCAAACATTTCACCAAAATCACCAAATCACCAAAATGAGATCTTTCCTCTCTTTCAGTTGATGCTCAGATACTCATTCATGTCTCTAGCCATTTAGATTACTGCAACTCCTTATTTGCTGGACTGCCCCTAAAATCAAACAACCGCCTACAGCTTGTACAGAATACTGCACCTAGGGTTCTCACAAGGACTAGAAAATATGATCACATTTCCCTTCTCCCTGCCTCATTGCACTGGTTAGCTGTGGTTTTTAGAATTGGCTTGTTTTTAAATCACTGAATGACCTTTCCCCATCTTATATCACCGACTTTCTCATCCCTTACACCCCAGCTCATTCTCTTAGATCTGCAGACCAGCTGCTGCTCTCAGTCCCCAGGGCAAGGTTTGAAACAGAGGGTAGAAGGGCATTTGCTGTTAGGGCTCCTCAATTGTGGAATAACCTTCCTCTGGAAATCAGACAAGCAGTGTCCTCTTTTAAAACTCTTTTAAAAACTAATTTTTATTTAATTGCATTTAATTAGAGGTTGTCTTTTTTTGTTGCTTCTGCTCATTTATTTATTCTTTTTTTTAATGGTCTGTTAACTTTATTTCCATTTCTTATTGCCTTGTAACTTTGATATGTAATTGCATTGTATTGTGTTTTAATGTCTGTGAAGCACTTTGTAAACTTGTTTTTGAAAAGTGCTATATAAATTAAGTTTATTATTTATTATTATTATTATTATTATTATTATTATTTTCCAACTTAAGATCACCTATGATGTCAACAGAGAAAGGCTAGATCTACCCACTCAAATTCACTGAGAAATAAACTAATATTTACTTTTTACTATTGTTATTTCATTTAATTTTACCCACATTTAAGCCAGTAGATACAGCCTTCAATCTTCAGTGAAAGTGATAAAAAGGAAAGAATGAAACAAATAATGATAGTAGGATTTCATTTTTAATCCTATTCATATTGAAGGTTTACATTTGAATGTTGATACAAATTAATGAACTTCTGCAAGTATAAAATGCATAAAAACATTTTTTTTAAATGATAAAGTTATGTAGCCTAATACAAAACAAAACTCAAAAATAGTGGGTGTACTCACAACAATATTTGACAATATTTACAATTCTTACAACTATAGTTGTCACAGTGGCTGCACTTACTCATGTCAATTAATGAGATGGCTGTGACTTATAGCTCTCAACCAGTGCTTTAAAGTTAGGATTATAACTACCTGACAAGGCCAACCTCATGCAATCAGTGAGGTGTGAGTCAGTGAGGCAACGCCTGTGCTTGGATCAGCTTCATTTGAGGAAAAAGCCATTTCACAAAGATAGGTAGACCTCCTCGAATTTTTGATGGGCGAGAAGGGATTTGAAATGAAGGAGAGGATGCTCTCCAGCTCGTCCAACTCGTTGAATCTGCTGTCAAATTCAGCAGGCTGTTTGGACACCGTAGCGCTCTGGCTGGAAAGCCTACTGGTTGGTGAGTTGCACCAGAAACACAAGTTTGTAAAATGCACAAGTCTCTTCTTCTGCAGCTGGCTTTTCCACATCCCGACTTTCGCCTTGAAGGACTTTACGGAGCTCAACATATGTGACAGGTCTCTCTCTCTCCCTTGCTGGTCACAGTTGAGGGTGGTCAATTTCGCCATCAGGTCAGCAGCCATGCATCGTTTGACAATTCTGGATATAATTTCTTGTTGACAAAAATTGTTCGCAATTTCAGGCAATAAGTCCACAAAGTGCTGCAGGATCTTACCACAACTTAGCCACCTGAAATTTGCGTGGGGGAGAAGGTCTCTGTAGGCAGCCTCCAGTAGTGATTTAAAGTTGGAGTTAACCACTTTAACAAGCAGTGACATAATATGTGAAAAGTCCACCACTTTACCAACCAGGGGTTGCTGGTGGATCATACAGTGGTAATTTACAAAAGCAGGAAAGTCGGGTCATTACGGCAGAGCGACACAAACCCTGCACGCACACCAGCCATTGCAGGTGCTCCATCTGTGGTCATGGCAACCAGTTTCTGAATGGATATGCCGTTTTCCTGCACATACTGTTCAAACTGTTCATACATATCCTGGCCTCAGGTGCAGAAGTGTGTGAAAGTCCTCTTTTGTAGTCAAGTCTTTAAAGGACATCCGTACGAAAATCGCAAGCTGTGCAGGGTCCACTATATCTACTGACTCATTAAACTGTAATGAAAAATATTCATACTGTTTCAAGTCCTCCAGTACTTGCCTGTCCACATTGCTTGATGAAGCCTCCACCCTGTAACAGTTGGGGGACCCAGTGGCACACGAGACAGTGCTGCAGTGATTTCATGTTTGTTTTTGAAGTCCTCGAATAGAGTGTCTGTGGTGGTAGCCATTCATTCGTTAGGTCAGCCACTTTCTTTGCACACAGGCTGCTCTTTGGTGGGTAGCTCTCGTCAAATGTTGGGTGGTTGGTGTGGTAGTGTCTCTCCAAATTTCCTTTCTTACACAGGGCCTGTTTTTGACGACACAGCAAGCACATGCATTTGTCCTTAACTAACATGAATAAATATTGTTCTTCCCACTCTTGGTGAAATATGTAGTTTTTTACCCTCTTTTTCTGTGGCTCAGCCATGGCTACTTCACCGCTGTCCAACTGTACAGTAGCTAGCTAGATACCAGTAGCTATGTACCATCAGCTGTTAGCAACATAAACAGTCTAGCAGTGACGTAATGTTTTCTTGTTCTTCTTATTTGGGTTTGACAGCAGCTTGCATCCTTGGTGTTCTGACATAATGTCAGTGATTCAATATTTAGCTATAATTTTAATGATTGCCTTTACTTTTTGAAAATTCATTTTGTGAATAAAAAGAGGTAACTGACATAATGTCAGTGATGTAAACAGTCTGGCTTGTCCATATTAAAAACAAAGAGGGTGAAGGAAAATCAGTTAGAGTTGGACCTAATGCACTTTTAGTGTTAAAGATCTACTTGAAATGGCTCAAAGATCGACCAGTCAATCACGATCAACAGATTGGTGACCCCTGGCTTATATCATGTGATGGTAGATCTGTATTAGCTAATGATCAGTTGTGGCAAAAGCTGTAGCAACAATGCTTGCTAAGGATTAAATGTACTTTGGTGCACTAGAAACAAGTCAATATCAAGTACAGTATATGACAATAATATTAGTAACTGGCTGACATTATTCAAGCTACTTTATTTTAATCTTTGGATAGCTTTTAAGTGTTAGCAAAGAAACACATAGACTTTTTAAATTTGGTTACATGCATTACATGTGCCAAATGTCAATAGTGAGGAAGTTCCACTCGTCCAGCGCAAACAAGCACTGTGCCAGCGGGTTTTGGAGCATTCTAATTAAGATTGATAAAGGTGTAATTTGTTGTTCCACCCTAACAGGTGCAATAAAACTAACAGGAGACTGAGATCCAATCCACCGTCTACACACCTACACTGTCCTGACTGTACAGCCAGACGGAACGCACTGAGCCCACCAGGTGCTGCCAGCGCCTCCTACATTTTCTTGTCAGATGTAGTTTCCTACTTGCTTCCATGGACATTGTCATTTGGTTTCACAAGTGAAACAGGTCTGTGCTGGAGCTGTGAATGATAATAAATACACGAAACATCTCAGGTGGGATTGATTTATGAGCCATGAATTGCCTCCATTTCCAGGTGACCCTGGTTGCAGACTTCTAAAAATCACCACCGGTCACTGTCAAACATGGCTGGTGTGCTCAGTGATGGCTATATCCCAATTCTTCCTCCAATCCCAATTGGAGGAAGAATCAACCAATCAGAGCTACTTATAGAAATAACAACTCTTAAATTATTCTTCAATTAGTTAATTCAGTTCAGAGCACATTTCTTCAGTTGTTATGAAAAACATTTAACTGCTCTGAACACTTGCTTGTGCAGCTTCCATGTCAAATAAAACCCCCTTCACACAGAAACTGGCTAACACAATGTCAGATGGAATGAATGGCAAACTGTTGTAAACTGTGAGAAAATGACTATGATTTATTATTTGTCTTATCTTTTTTCATAAGTTTGATAAACAAAGTACAATTAATATAAGAAGGCCAGGGTACACCCTACCTATGGCCACTAGGTGCCTAGGCTCCAACATTACGTGCTAGGAAATGCTAGATGATGTGCAGCTCCTTCAGAATGTAACTATGCATTGGGGCTATAGCAACAATAGAGATACCACATGGGAACAGCAAGAACTTTGATTGGTCAGCATGGCTAGCTTATTTTATCTCCTACAAACTGGTGGAGATTGTTGAGACTCTCAGCAGTCTTCTGCTTTTCAGTAACACACATCAAGAAAAAACATTACACTGCAGACCTGTTCACTGTGATCACTGCTCTGTATGAATGAATGAATGGAAATGCAGAGATTGCACAGTGGTATTGTCTTCCTTTGGAGAATATACATGTTTGTACCAAATTTCATGGCAATCCATCCAATAGTTTTTGGCAAGACATTTCACTAAACCAAAAAGGACAACCTGTTGGTGGCACAAGATGAAAAGTCAAGGTATCTTCTAATTCATTAGGATACTATAAATGTCTGTGCCAAATTTTTGTCAATCCATGTGGTAAATGTTGACATATTTCACTGGATAATTTAATACTTTGACTATGACTTTAACCTCAGTCAATGGATCACGAAAGTCAGTAAGATTCATCTGCGGGGGACCATGAATGTCCCCCGCAGATTTCATGGCAAACTATCCAGTAGTAGTTATGATGGTTTCAGTCTGGACCAAAATGGTGGGCCGACTGTGCCATCTATGCCATTAGCTTGGTTAAAAATGAATGAATGTAATATTTATAATTATTTTGTTTGTTAAAACATGTTAAACAACAATAAACTATGTAACTCTTCCATAATATATATTTTCACCTGTGTGTGTATTCTCTTCTCTATTCTCTAAATTGATTTCTCTTTAAACAATCAATTTTCTCTCCATCTTTGGACAACTCAATATTCTTTTTCACTTTAAACACTTAAATGAAGGTTTGTTCTCTTGATCAATAAGTCTGTCCTAAAACATTCACTGCTGCAGATATTCCCTCAACAGCATTGTTAACTTCCTCATAGAGCCACAATCCTCTCAGCACAGATCAATGATGTGAGATGACTACTGTCAAATAACTAGTAATTTGTCATAGACACTGGGAGGAGGAGTAACGACAGCTGTGTGGTTGCCGTGGAAACACCACTCGTTAGAAACCATTGATAACAATGGCTTCTGGACACAAATGAAAATCATGTCATATTGACTGGTTAGCCAACATGCTGCTGTTCCAATGGATTCCTCTACAGCTGATTGTTAATCAATGGCTGTTCTCCCCTGATCACTCCCAGCACACTACCTCACTTCTAGTCTCTAACACTTCATTAGTCAACCTGTGTGGATGTGCTGGTGTAGAAGGAGACTGTTGACGTGGTTGTGTCTGTAGGGTAAGTTGATTAATTTGTCAATATATGAGGGCAGATATTGATAGGTGGTGTTGTACATAAGTGGCACCAGGACATCATGCTTGGGGAGGCTGTCAAAATAAATGGTCGAACATACCAGCTTTTTTTTCTTTTTTTGAAGAAACTTTTTGAGAGTGTCATGAGGGACTCATTATCAAAGATAATTATTAATTATTAAAATCAATAAAATTATTAACATTAATGAATAATTACGGGGAACTACCCAGAAACCAAACAGTAAAAGTAGTCTCATAAAAGGATGACAGACGTGATCTCGGAAGATGAAGTCACACGATAATCAGAATGGCAGATGTGACCACGTGAGGAAGTCATGTCATGTGAGAACCAAGTGGCGGACGTCTTGGTTAGAACAATAGCAAGATGGTGCTGACTGGCGTCTCTGTGCTTTACACTCGCCCGAGTTAGTGTGTGTTACCAAACTACACGTGTCTGATGATGGATGACAAGGGGCAAAGCGTTGTGTCCCACATTATCTGTCCACCAGATGTGCAAAAGGGTGCGAGTGTTGTGTATGTGGGTGTGTGTAAGAGAGAGAGAAAGAAAGAAGAAGAAATGTTGGCTCGTGGCGAAGTCCCACGACCATAGGGGAGAGAGCAGCGTTTGCTTTGCCCACAGGGAGTGTGTGTACGGACGGCAGTCTGTAACGTGTGCTGTCTGATTTGTCAATCCACAAAGTGACTTACTTTCTCACTCACGGTGGCACAAACACAACAGTCCCGAGTAGGACAAACACAAAAACAGTCTAGCGTGGTGAACACAACTAAACAGGCAGCAAACTTCAAATACTCCTCGGAGTATAGCAGAACAAAGAGACTTGGTGGTCTGTCAATTCACAACAGACAACAGCAATAAAGCTTAAAATAACACACACTTTCATGACCTATCTCCGCCCAGTCTTAGCCTTACTTGTGTCGCTTAAGAAAGCGAGTAGGGTGTGTAACCATCCGTCTTTTGGTCCGGCTCAGTTCCTTGGCTCGGATGCTGACAGGGCCATCTTCACGCTCTGTCGGTGGGTTGGTGGCAGCTGCTCCTCACAGGGAAAATAGTGGAGTCGACTCAGTTAAAGACGAGCAGAGCACGGAGGCTGTCCTTCGTGAAGAAATCCTTTCTTCCTTCTGCGGGCACTGAGAGCGCTGGGTTGCAGCAGCAGTCTGTCTCTCGGATCCAGTGATTGTGTTCAGTGAGAAGTCTCAGCTTGTCCAGCAAGGGGAGGATCTTCCAACTCGGCAAGGGGAATTACACGCGCACAGGGTTGTTACCTCCGTAGTAAGCTGGCTCACAAGGAAGCAGCTACTGTGGAAAGGTGATGAATGTTCCATGCAGCTGGTACTTAAAACAGCAGTGATGTCACGGCTGCGTTGCTGTGACTTCCCTTGGTGTTGGAGCATCTCTGCCAATGAGAGATAAGAGTTTGCCGCTTCCCCTGGATTTCACATCAAGGTGCAAACTGTGCAGAGCATGATGGGAGTTGAAGTCCATTTTGGACTCCTTTTGTTTGACTTGGTGCCTTTCTTTGTTATCAGGCTTTGTGACTGTGTGCAGGCCTGCCTTTGTCTCATGCACATGGAGTATGGGACCCAACATGACACACAGCAATATTAATTCCTGTTGGTGTCATCTGCACGTGATTTAATGATGGTGAACACAGTAAACGGTCGCACGTAATGGCACTGCACTCTGACTGCAGATTTATCAACTTATCTGCCGTGCTGCCTTCAGATGCTGCAGGGATTTCAACTGAAGGAGAAAGTTTTCTTACAGTATAAAGCAACAGGTACTTTAAGAATCACTCATAATCATTTACTGATAAATACTGACTGATTTGTTGAGGTTCCTGTTTTAATCATGTTAAACTTTATTTCTTATGCTAATTTAAATGCTACTGGTTGAAGTGTTTGATTAATACAGTTTATTTACATTTTAAGCATTTTTCCATTGTTGCTGTGCAATTGCTGCAAGTGTTTAGTTTGCTCTCGATAAAGCCTCCAGATTGGCAGTGGAGTGAAGTTGCACCAGAAACAGACGTGGTTCTGAGACATCTGAGACGCACAAAATTTAGGACACAGTTTTCACCATAATACCAACAACTCTCTTTGCACTGCTTAATTTGAATGAGCCGCATTGCGCTGGGTACCAAAACTCAATGGGCAAAGATAATTTCAAGGCCAGGTAACTACCAAACTGTCTGAGTGCTGCTTGAGGTGGTTGTTGGAACCAGCAGACACCTTCTCTATGTTTAAGAGTAGGCTTAAAACTTTCCTTTTTTGATAAAGCTTATAGTTAGGGTTGGCCAGGCTTGCCTTGGACTGGCCCTTAGTTATGCTGCTATAGGGCCAGACTGCCAGGATTTCCCATGATGCACTGAGCTTCTCTCTTCTCCTCCTCCTCTACATCTGTATCCATTCACATACCATTAATGCATGTTACTAGCTTGGCTTCTTCCCAGGAGCTTTAAAATCCAGAGTCTGGGTTGTGGATGTCGGGGGCCATGGCTGCAGGGTTGGTGCAGGGATGATGGCGTGATCCTGTGGGTGTCCTGCCTCGACAGCTTTTCCTGCTATTATTGCTATTATTATTATTAGTCATATCTATGTTATTATTATCGTTGTTATTGTTATTATTGTTGTTATTATGGCTCTCTGTGTCTCTCTCCTCACTCTCCCCCTCCCTCCTTCTTTCTCTTTCAACCCAACTGGTCAAGGCAGATGGCTGCCCACCTAGAGCCCGGTTCTGCCTTAGGTTTCTTCCTGTTAAAAGGGATTTTTTTCTTGCTGCTGTTACCAAGTGCTGCTCATGGGGGAATTGTTGAGTCTTTGTAAATTAGAGTCCAGTCCTGACCTGCTCTATGCAAAAAGTGCCCTGAGATAACTTCTGTTGTGATTTGGCACTACATAAATAAAACTCAATTGAATTGAATTGAACTGTGAAAACAGGGTCCAATTATGTTTAGTTGTACACTGCTATTGCTACATGAACGTGACAGGTACAGACAGTTTCATAAAACAGCCAGGCAGTAGAGGCAATACACCTGTGATGATGAGAGAGAGAAAGGCGGTGCTAAACCAGCCTTTTACTAATAGTCTACTGATTTATAAAAGTACCCAAAAAATTCTCACCACGTAGTGATAAATTTGGGCCACTCTCTGAACTAAATATTAGCTATTGCATACAAATAATAATCAGCAAGCCAAACAATTTATAAAAAGCTTCAGCACAATATTTTCATGACTATTTTGGTAATGCTTAGCCTCCCCTAGCCTCTTAATAGCGACGCCTATGCATATGTACATACATATATTTCATATAAAGATTGACTTTGGTGAACTTTAACATGCAAATTTGCACTGCTGACCAATAGCAGACCATCTTGATAGGGCTGACCTACTAATTACTCCGTAATTTACCCTTGAAAGCATACCCATTATTAATGGGGTAAAAACCCCTAAAAATGGTGCAAAAACTATGAAAATCACCGCTTAATGTATACCTTATTTAGAAAATTAAGGCATTTTAAGGTATAAATTAAGGGGTGAAAAAAAATATATACATAAATAAATACCTTATTTCTGTCATCATGAATGGGTAAATTAATGGAATTTCAAGGTAAAACATTAAGGAATTTGGTTTCATAGTGATTAGCATAGCACTTTTCACATCTATTGGAAGACCTGAGTTTCATACATGTTAATGAACCAATTCATAGCTGTGGTCATACCTTAGACCGTGTTATTACACAGGGACTTTCTGCTGACACTTTATCAGAAAAGATGATATTTTACATCTGAAATGGCAGAAAATGTTATTTTGCATATAAATAACATGTCTTTGCAAACCTTCCCTGCAACAACCCTCACTTCATCTGTTGATGATCTAGTGAACAATTTAAATACAAAATTACAATCAGCTATTGACCATTTTGACAGTCAGGTACAAAAAAATTCCTCAAAAACAAAAATCACCATGGAGAAAACAGAACATCAATCAACTCAAAAGAAACTGTCACAAAGCGGAACGGAGCTGGAGAAAGACAAAACTTCAGGTCCACCACGATATCCTAAAAGAACTTCTAGCAGAATACAATACAGCCATCAGAAATGCCAGGTGATTGTATTTCTCTGAACTTATAAATAAAAATTCCAACAATCCAAGCATTCTTTTTTCAACTGCTGACAGTCTCATAAACCCTGTAAATGACCTCAGAATGAACACTGACGAGAAAAAGCTCTCCTTGTTAGATAGCTTGTTAGAAAGCGTGTCCTGTTAGATCTCAGTGCTGCATTTAATAATAATAATAATAATAATAACTTTATTTGTATAGCACCTTTCATACAAGAAACAAAAGAAATTACATGCACCACGTGCTTTACATGAAAAGGACATAAAAGAACATAAAAGCATGTAAAAAACATTAATGTAACATAAGATGGAAAATAAAACCCACTTGATAACATTAGAAAATAGAAAACATAGAATGTGCACTTCAGTAGTGGTAATTTGAGACTTAATAAATGAAAACTCAGAAAGTATTTCACCATGTGTACACAATCTGTAAATCGGCTCCAAGGTCTCTGAAGCCATAATATAAGCAAACAGAACTTCCCTTTTTCCAACAGACACAGACTCACCACCGGTCTCAATTAACTGAAATAAGCCTTTTTCAACTTACCCCAGAACGTCTTCCCACAAGTTTAACCTCACTGTGGGTCTTATCTGTGTCGGGTGCAACCCAAAGCTGCCCTGGAAAGAAACCACCCTCAGTGGTGCTGTGGGGGTTAAAAACACACACCACAGTCTTTTCTCAATCCTACCGACCACTCACCTCAGCACCCATGTAACATAAGATGGAACATGAAACCCACTTGATATCATCTTGTTGATATGTGAACTGAAGCTTAGATCTGAATCTAAAATAACATCAAGATTTGTGACCTCAGATTTAATCCAGGGAGTTGATTTCCACAGATTATTAAACA
Source organism: Scomberomorus guttatus (assembly GCA_038419695.1). Taxonomy (NCBI): domain Eukaryota; kingdom Metazoa; phylum Chordata; class Actinopteri; order Scombriformes; family Scombridae; genus Scomberomorus; species Scomberomorus guttatus. The sequence goes on from CM076449.1 coordinate 2,205,071, forward strand.
GCATTTCTCTTTTTGTTTTGGGGCCGACTAGTAGGATTTCGGTTTTATCCTCATTTAATTTTAAGAAGTTATTGCTCATCCATTTGTTTACTGCTAATAGGCAGTTGGTGATGGAGTTAATAGCTGCAGCATCATTTGGTTCAGCAGAGATGTACAGTTGTGTATCATCCACATAACTATGGAAACATACATTGTGCTCTCTGATGATATCACCAGGTGGCAGCATGTATAGTGTGAACAGTAATGGACCAAGGCAGCTCCCTTGTGCAACCCCATAACATTTGTCATATTTCTGAGATATATGATCTCCAAGGCTGACATAAAACCTTCTCCCTTTGATGTATGTTTTAAACCAGTTTAACCCACAGTCGGAAGGACCAACCAACTTTTTCAAGACGATTGGTTAGGACATCATGGTCAATTGTGTTAAACGCTGCACTTGGGTCTAACAGGATAAGAACTGAAACCTTATTCTCATCATAGTTCAGTCTGAGGTTGCTGATTATCTTGGTGAGAGCAGTTTCAGTGCTGTGGTATGTTCTAAAGCCTGACTGAAACTCATTTCTAAATCTACATTTCTACATCTACATCTAGATCTACATTTGATACTGTAGATCACAATATTCTGCTGGACAGACTTGAACACTGGGTCGGTCTCTGGCACAGTTCTTAAATGGTTCACTTCTTACTTAACCATCACATCCTGTTACAGAGACTGGAACATTTAATTGGTATTGAAGGAACTGCATTAAGCTGGTTTAAATCCTATTTTTCAGATCGACTTCAGTTTGTACATGTTAACAATGAATCCTCCATCCACGCAAAAGTTAGACACGGAGTTCCACAAGGTTCTGTGCTTGGACCAATACTGTTCACCTTATATATGATTCCTTTAGGTAATATTATTCGGAAACACTCCATAAATTTTCATTGTTACGCTGATGATACCCAATTATATTTATCAATGAAGCCAGATGAATTAAATCAGTTAAATAAAACTTCAAGTGTGCCTTAAGGACATAAAGACCTGGATGACTGACAATTTTCTGCTATTGAACTCAGACAAAACTGAAGTTATTGTGTTTGGCCCTCAACACCTTAGAAACACATTATCTAATGACATAGCTACTCTGGATGGCATTACCTTGGCTTCCAGCTCCACCGTAAGGAATCTGGGAGTTATCTTTGACCAGGATATGTCCTTCAGCCATCATATAAAACAAATTTCAAGGACTGCCTTTTTTCACCTACGTAATATAGCAAAAATCAGGCACATCCTGCCTCAAAAAGATGCAGAAAAACTAGTCCATGCATTTGTTACTTCTAGGTTGGATTATTGTAATTCTTTATTGTCAGGCTGCCCTAACAAGTCTCTAAAGACTCTCCAGCTGGTCCAGAATGCAGCTGCACGTGTACTAACAAAAACTAGGAAAAGAGATCATATTTCTCCTATTTTAGCTTCGCTACATTGGCTTCCGGTAAAATCCAGAATAGAATTTAAAATACTTCTCCTTACTTATAAAGCTCTTAATGGTCAGGCGCCTCTATATCTTAAAGAGCTCATAGTACCTTATTACCCCACTAGAGCGCTGCGCTCCCAAAATGCAGACTTACTTGTGGTTCCTAGAATAACTAAAAGTAGAATGGGAGGCAGAGCCTTCAGCTATCAGGCTCCTCTCCTGTGGAACCATCTTCCAGATTCAGTCCGGGGGGCAGACACCCTCTCTACGTTTAAGAGTAGGCTTAAAACTTTCCTTTTTGATAAAGCTTATAGTTAGGGCCGGCCAGGCTCGCCTTGGACCGGCCCCCAGTTATGCTGCTATAGGACTAGACTACCGGGGGACTTCCCATGATGCACTGAGCTCCTCTCTCCTCTCTCCTCCTCCTCCTCCTCTCCATTTCAATGCTTCATGTACCATTAATGCATGTTACTAACTTGACTTCTTCCCCGGAGTCTCTGTGCTCTCTCATCTCACAGGAAAATCCAGCGCCTGAATGGTGGGCCACGGCTGTGGGGACTGTGGCGTGGTCCCGTGGATGTCCTGCTTCTATTTCTATTTCTGCTACTGATATTATTGCTGCTATTATAAATTCATAGCTCTACTTACATTACTGCTGTTATGGTTATTGTTTTTGTTGTTATTATACTTCTCTGTGTCTCTCCCCACCCCACCCCCCTCTCCCCTTCCCCCGCCCCCCCCCCCCTCCTTCTTTCTCTGTAAACCCAACCGGTCAAGGCAGATGGCCGCCCACCTAGAGCCCGGTTCTGCTTGAGGTTTCTTCCCGTTAAAGGGGAGTTTTTCCTTGCCGCTGTCGCCAAGTGCTTGCTCATGGGGGGAATTGTTGGGTCTCTGTAAATGAGTACGGTCTCGACCTGCTCGATGTGTAAAGTGCCCTGAGATAACTTTTGTTGTGATTTGGCGCTATATAAATAAAATTGAATTGAATTGAATTGAATTAACTGGTCGACAATTCTTTGTGGTCATGGGTGACCACTCCTCCGATAAAATAGACCTGACATTTCTTTTTACTCTATATGTTGCCACTTAGCGATATTATTAGAAATCACAACATCAATTTCCATAATTACGCAGATGATACCCAGCTATATATGTCTGTAAATTCAAATGACTACAGATCTATTAAAAACTTGATTGCATGCATTGATGACAGTCAAGTCAGTGGATGACTCAGAACTTCTCAGCTGAATCAAGACAAAACTGAGATCCTAGTTATTGGAGCAAAAGCTGAGAGAGAAAAACTGTCTGACCACCTAAAATTATTCACACTAAACGCCAAGGAACAGGTCAAAAACCTTGGTGTTATCATTGACTCTGAATTTCGAATGTCACATTAGAAACGTGACAAAAGTGTCCTAGCATTTCAGGAATATTGCCAGAGTCAGAGCGTTCCTCTTCCAGGCAGACACAGAAAAATTAATACATGCATGATACATTTTATCTCCAGCTGGACTATTGTAATGCTCTCCTGTCTGGTGTGTCTAAGGAAGCTATTGGTCAGTTGCAGCTCATACAGAATGCAGCAGCATGTGTTCTGACGAAAACCAGACAGAGAGCCCCAAAATCCTTACATTGGTTACCTGTCAGAATTAATTTTAAAATTCTTTTATTGGTTTTTAAATCACTGAATGGATTTTCCCCATCTCATCTATCTGATATGGTTAAAACATATGTGCCTACTAGGTCCCTTAGATTCTCTGGCTCTAACCTCTTGATGGTTCCTGAGGTCAGAACCAAAAGGTATGGAGAGGCGGCCCTGTTAATCATGCCCCAAAACTCTGGAACAGTCTGTCTGAGGGTCTGAGGGGCTCTAAATTTGCTGACACTTTCAAAGGAATCTTTTGTTTTGTTTTGTTTTGTTTTTTCTCTTGTTTTTATTGTTGCTATCTGCTTTTATGTAAAGCACTTTGTGCTTCATTTTATGCATGAATTGTGCTATATAAATAAAGTTTATAATAATAATAACAATAATAATAATAATAATATTTATCGTTATTATTATTATTATTTTTATGATTATTATTTTAATTATTATTATTCAGTTGGGGGGAGCAAAATTATGGTTTTGCCAACCCACTTTTTGTCTTTCTAAAAACTTATCATACAGTCCCTGCAATCAGGTGATTATATTTAAGCAGCCTATATCAATGATCATTTTACTATTTTCAGCAAATGAAAAAAACAAGTAATAAAGAATCACACATTTTTGGACCACCCTTTGAGTTGGTTCAGTCGAACCCGTCGCTGATCATTTGCCACAGCATGCTTTGGCTGTCAATCACAGTCTGTCAATCCACACAGGAGTCTGTTTACAAAGGTGAGAAACATGCCATTTAGCTTAACTGCGATCAATGACTGAAAATTGAACATAGGAAAAGATAGGCTGACAATAGAAGAAGATAGGCTATCGTATGTTGAATGAACCTGCTTGGCCCACAAATTAGCTAAAAGTAGGATTGTACTGTTGCTGAAATACCGAACTGATTTGCGAGTCAATGTTAGCTAACTTTGCCAGACCGCCCACCTAACATTAGCTCGCTGATCGGACAGGATTCAGCTGTTTGCGAAGGAGCCAAATCAGAGTCGGCTCTATTAAGTGTAATATGGCTATTAACAGGGCTGCCAACTCTCATGCATTGACCGTGAGACTCACGCAATTGATTAATTAACGGGTATTAGAACACCTGTAAAGTGGAATGATACATGTATCATTAAAAGTCCCAGTGCTGTTATACTCTATATCAGCACTCATGGAAAGCCTATTGTCCAATCAAATTACTTGGTCAGAACTTACTGTTGTATAATAACCCATATCTCAATGCATTTTAGTTTTACCTATAATACCTCCCAATGCCCTACTTGCCGAGTCTGCTAGAACTGATGCACCATGTAAAAAAGATACTTTTATCTAGAAAAAAACCAAGACACTTTATCTGTAAACTCAAGTTGTTTCTCACCAACGTAAAACTGAAAACTATTCCTTTCTCTACCCAGTTTTCAAAAATGCATAACTTGTGTCTTTTTTTGATTGATACAAAGTCTCCACTTTTTACACCATTCAGCAACACGTCAACATTGTTTGTAACTCTTCCTCATTTTCTCACAGCAAAATAATATCATCGGCAAGAAGAATATGTACAAGGACACAGCCACATAATACCCCTTTCCCCAGCTGCTTTATCTCTCTTATCAAATCATTAATAAAAACAGCAAATAATGTTGGTGATAGAACATCACCTTGTTTAACACCAGAGGGTGGGGAAACCCATTCTGTAAAACAGTGGTTCTCAAAGTTGTGTCCGGGGACTCCCATGGGTCCTTGAGGGAGTTCCAGGTAGTCCCCAGCAAAAAGGGGAATATTTTATTTTCACTATAATTACATCCATAAGTAACACAATGACTATTTTGGTCTTTCTGTAATAAAACATCTAAAAGCATCTTTGTGTCAGTTTACGGGTCCTTGATGTGAAAAAGTTTGAGAACCACTGCTGTAAGATATTCATTCACTTTTACACAGGCAATGGGTGCCCTATATAAAGAATTAACAGCTTGATGGAATTTTTTCAATAACTCCTATTTGGTAAAGCTTATATTTCTGGAGATCACGATCAACAAAATCAAACGCCTTTTGAAGTCAATAAAACAAGAAAATGGGAACTTATTATATTTTGATCTGTTTCTAACCACTGTAGATACTGGATAAATATGATCTACACAGGCTCTTCCCTTTTGAAAACCATTTTGCTCCTCCTCTAGACTGTTTTGTACTAAACTGTACTAATCTGTTATTTAAGATGGAGGAATACAATTTATATACAGTGCTCAGTAGACTAATGCCCCGATAATTTAATCTTTTGGGGAATTTGGAATAGGAGTTATAATTGATTTAAACCAAATAGATGATACAATACTATGGTCAAAACACGTTTTCAGCAAACAATACAATGAAGCAAACATTTTGGGAGATCTCAACACTTCATTAGGCAACTCATCTATACCAAAAGCTTTTTTAACCTTAGCGGTCTCAATTGCTTTTTGGACCTCTTCTCTACCTACCATGAGGGTAGTGCTTTACATGTTCCTTCTTCAAACAGCATATATGGTTACAAAATTAATTGTCAAAGTTTTCATGCTGTCTTGAGAAGAGTCCAGAAGAATTTCCCTCCCTTTCATTTAATACCTTAGCAAGTCCGCCAAAACTGCATAGCAATCTTTTTAAAGCATTTTGGGCCCAAATTATTTATCTCACTCCAAAAACGTTGTGGATACTTTGCTCATATCTGCTCCAAATGTATTACTTGTCCTCTCTGATATCTTCATTTGTAGAGACTAAGTTTTTTATCAACGGTATATTGTTTATGCTTGTAAATTATCTTACGCTGCTTTCTTAATCTATGTGTATTTTTGTGTGACTAATTACGTGTGATGACAGACAGAGGTCATACCATCTGGTTAAAAGCAGGTGGGGGGCTGATGGTCTACAGTTCTGAGGGACTGTAGCTGCCCTGTGTTGTTTTCTCTTTGATTTACCCATTTCATTTAGCATTTTTAACACTGGCCTGACACTCCAGGCCAATCAGCTTGCCGGGCCACTGGGAATTCCCCCAGTGCTCCTGATCAAAGTAATAAATTCGCTGACAAAGCAGAGGGATATTTGCTGCTAAACCTAGTCCACACCTGTGAAATGAAATTATATTGGTGGGGTGTCTAAGTTTGAATCTGATCCAAATCTTACCCTATTATTATTCTAGTGATTATTTTGCAGATAAACCTAGTAACCCCTGCCCCCTAAAAAAAGAAAAAATAATGATGTTCTTTCTTTCATTCTTTTGAATGGCTCTTGGGAAGGAACGGAGCCATAAGACCTGGCTCCCTTCAAAGGGCCATAATTCCCATGAGGGTGTGTTACTATGGTTACAGGGATGCTCTGTGTCTCTGTCACTCTGAAACTTTCTCGTGATTCCCAATAACAGGTTTTTAGGTTAATATGTAGCATGGTTTCCCTTTCATTCATTTCATGGCCTGATCCACCCAATTATATACTGTTCTTGATGCATTATTGGTTTTCATAGCACCCTCAATCTAACTATTCTAGACTAGTGCAGGTGGCTGTTTCTTGACTTAATCCAAGAGGTTAGGTGTTTTAAATTACAATTTTTTTTTCTGGGGGAGGACAACTTTTGTGTGAGCGATCAGAATTTCCGTCCTGTCACAGACCTTCCATTATTTACTTTTTAAAAAATCTTTTACCAAAATCTTTTCCCATTCTTAAAAGACCCAAGTTGTAATAACATAGAATTTTCCTTTAAGGTCCTGTCGACTGGTGTGACATCTATCTGTGACACTATGTGGCATCTGCTGTGCTCCAATGACTGATGACAAAGTCTAAAAGCTTCATACCTGATGAGACTTTCACAATCAAATAAGCCAACACAGAGTGTGGGTGGTCACAGTGTGTATGTGTGTGTGTGCATGCGTGTGTTGTGAGAGAGCATGTATGCCAGACAATCTGTCAGTGTCGAAGCTCTTGGTTGTGTGTGCAATGTATTTCACGCCTGCTGCAGACAAAAATGTTGGCGTCCAGTGTTTCGTGTCGTCTGTCCCTCAGCCTCACAACTGCTGGATGGTGCTGCTTTATTTCAGCTGTTCTCAGCCTCCACAACAAGCGTGTGCTCTGATACAGATATTCATTCACCTTCATGGAAGAGAGGTTCTTTACACAAGGAGAGATTCTTCCTTAGCCTAAGCTGTATTCTTTCTTTAGTGACATGGAGCTAATAATTCTAATTATTGCCATTTACAGTACTGTACAGAGGCATTATTATACCTAACCTAAGTGGATATAACCATGGCCAAAAGCTTGAAGATAAATTCTACTAATAACAATTACAATCTACTAACGATTCTGGCTCCAAACAGTCTCCCATTGTATTCAAATTTATTCTGAGAGTAACAGTGTCTCTTAAAATACTGTAGTCAGTATTTTTTCCCTGTTGCCTGAATAGTTAATTTGTGTCTTGGTGGGAATTTTGAAGATTATTGAAGGGCTGCTAGGGACTTGCAAGAGACAGATTTTCTAAAAATTGTCAAAATGGATGCAGCAGGGGCTGAGATATCCAGACTTTTAGTTCTTAGTATGGTTCAAACACTAAAAACACTGGATCCTGCATTTCCCATAACGCCCCTCAATAGAATTTTTTATTAGACCCTCCCTGCCTGGTAAACAGTTTTTTTCAAACTCCATGCCCCAAATACAACCCTGGTGATATCACTGTGACATCATTAGGGTTAAATTTTTAGACTAGAAAGCCCCTCCAGAACCACAGAAGACATTATACAACTTTCCTCACAGGCTGAATAGCATTCCATGTAGTAAACTGAGCATCATCTGTAAAATAAGCAAAATGCCCCTTTAACTCTTAAAGGATATGTTAAGTCTTAAAGGATATCTTAAAACAGCAGTCAGGTGTCCATATGAACACTGACAGAGGTTTTCCTTGCTGTAATCATTCCTTCTGTTCATACTGGATATTAAAAGATCCTCTTCAAATGTGCTTTTGATGTCAGTGATAGGGGCCAAAATCCAGTGTGTCCACACAGCCATGTTGTGCAAAAATGCTTATATGAGGCTTCAGCAGTCTAAATTAGTCATATCAAGTGGATATCTGCCACATTTACAGTCTTTTTAGCATCAGATTCCCTCTTTGTGTTTCCTTGGACAGTGTTTCCCTGTTGAGCTGTGGTGGAAGTATAGTAACAAAAAGAAGGACTGTAACGTTGAAAGATATCTACTTGATTTGACTCGTTTGGATGGCAGAGCCTTCAGATTAGCTTCAGATAAACTTACATACTGTTTGGGTCAAATTTGACCCATTTTGACTTTTGAAAGCATTAAAAACACCTAACTTACATTGAAATTTTATGATATTTTGCGTGGTCCAGAACATACAAAAATATTTCAAAATTATTTATTTTTGTGCAGCTGGTATAAATTGTTGTATATAGATGGTGTCCTGGGCAAATTTGACCCGTATTTATTCAAACGGATTTTAAAGTCACCAGAGGGGGTCAAATCGAGGTAAAGGGTGGCTATGGGGACTCTTGAAACAGTGAAACTATACAGTAGATTGGCATGTCTGTGTATTTTGTCATTGGGACAGTGGGGACAGAGTTCAAGGGGGACCGTGACATTGTCACAAGAACAGCCCGTTCCCACCCAGGTGGGCTCCTGTAGACCTTTGAGGTGTTATGGGGGAATCTTGAAACAGTGAAAGAGTAAATCATCATATATGGTGTACATACAGTAGGGACACAGGGTCACAAGGTGCCTTGACACTGTCGCAACATCTACACCTGCAAACAACCCTATGCAAAGTAACAAATAAAACCCATCAATTCCCAGGCAACCAGTGGTTGTCCAACCCTATAGTGGAGGGCAGCTTTCATAGGACTATAAAAAATACCTGAGCCCCTATTTCACTGATTTGGTAGAGTGGAAAGAGTGATTTTGTGGATCTGTTATTCCAAGATGAAAAAGGAGACAGTGAGTTGAAGGGGAAGTATTACAAGAGGAGGACAACATGGATGAAATGAAAGAAAGGCCCTTGTGACTTCTCTCATGCAAAGGCGATGCCACCTCCCCCACACGCCAGCCACAGTAGTCCAAGTCTTGCCGTGATCAGTTTATTCCCACAAGGTTTGAAATTTACAAACCAGTTTGTTGTTTTGTTTCATGACTAATACACTCAATGCAGAGTTGATTGTGTAGTTTGACAGAGAAGGAGGGCGTGTTGTTTGCGGGCAGTCTTGATTGATGGTTTTAATGGTTATGATGAAACCTAACATTCAAAAATGTTGTTGCATCCTTCACTTTGAATAAAATTCATAGAAATAATTACGGATGTTATGTTTTCTTGTTTTAGATAACATATAGTGTGATTGTGAATGTATTTTCTCTATAAACAAACAGTGCCAAACCTAAAGAAAACAGTCTTTCACCCATTTCTCCAAATCACCTATTTATTAATGACTGATAAGATATCTATGGATGCAAAATACATTTGTGGTTCAAAATTTGGTATGGGGACAAAAGGGAGGGATACTTGAGCTCCATACTATGAAGGGTCAGAATATGAACAGTATGTAAGGGTTAAATAAATAAAGACTGGATTTTGGCCCTCATCACTTACATTGTGAGTGCATTATGAAGGGATCTTCATGGCCACTATAAACAGGAGGGATGAATATGGCAAGAAAAACCTGCTTCAATGTTTGTTTGGGCTCCCGTTGTTATAAGACAAACTTGAAAAATTATGAACCCGTCCTTTAAATGCATGGTTGTTTTACCAAATATGATATGTACTGTGTGTAACACAGATTGAGTTACAACTTAAATAATATCAATCTATCAATCTATAACAATCTATTGACAAAAATAGGCTACAAAAATATATTTTTGCTATTTATTTGCTTTCTATCCAATCCCTTATAGATGCCAAAACATAGCCTTTCATATTTTATGTTAAATAAATTTTGCACCGTGTTACACAATAATCATCTTTTTTTTCTGTCAGGCCTGCCAACACAGCACTGACTGCACCCACAGGGACACATGTAGTGACCAGATTCAGTCTGAGGACAAGAGGGAGGGGAATGTTGCTCAAAAACCACAATCACAAGAGCAAGGAGGCCTTGTTATTCCAGATGTGAGTTTGTGGAGGTTTTGTTGCTGTTTGTACCAAGTTCAACATTTTACTGGAGAGAATGTTCTGGAATGGAGATGCGTGTCTCACAGCAGACCAGATAAATGGTACGTTTATGCTTTACAATGCTTTGAGTGGCTATGAACTACAAGTTGTGGAATTGTCCTTGCAAAATCCAGGAAATTGCAAAAGTTAAGCAGATCATGGTTTCCCACCTACTTTTAAGGTATGTGTAGAAATTGGAAACCCCCCCCCCCCACCCCCTCCAAGATTGCCTAAATTTAGTAAAAAAAATGAAACTTCTGAACAATTTCAAAGATGCCATATTTTCAACCTACAGTTAAAATCCAAATCAGCCAAAAATATGAAATAAAAATTGCACATTCCCAGTGGCAGAATATAACAGCTAATAATGTGCATTCCACTATAAGCCCAATATCCACTACGCTTTTGTTTCTACTAACTCCTAAAAAAAATTAAAAAAAATCTGTCTCTTTAACCCTCTATGGCATGGTGACATGGCAACAAACCACTATTTTGGCCCCCACACCGCCCCTTTAAATTTTTTAAAGTAAAACATCACATTAAACGTCTGATGATAAGTCTGTAACCAATGAAATCTGAGCTGGGCGTGGCTTTGACCTTTCGTCAGTCCTTTTTTGGGACCACAGCGGACTTGCACACAGTGCTAGCACTTCTTAAAATATATTTCACTTTTTAACATGTTTAAATTTAAATAACTTTGTATAAATAATATCTGTGATGTGCATGAATAAGTGAAAAAGCATATTTGATTGAGCAAAGACACTTTTTGTCTTTATTTATATACTAAAATGGCAGTTTTTCATTCGTTGCCTCAGGGCTCACAGGAAATTAACATTTTATGGGTGCAAGGAACATGATCAAGCGGTTAGGCTCATTCCTCCCGACAGTGAGGACAGTGAGCTTGAGGAGAGTGACAGTGAGGAAGAGTGGACTCCAGAAACAGGTTTGACGGAGAGTTAGGAGATCAGGGTTCAGTCAATAGAGTAACATATTGTATGAAATGAACATGTGTGTGCATGTGTTCGTGTATGTGTGTGTGTGTGTGTGTGTGTGTGTGTGTGTGTGTGTGTGTGTGTGTGTGCGTGTGTGCGTGCGTGCGTGCATCAGTGGGTGAGGAGAGGTATATATGACCTATTCTAATTTTATGCTTACTGGTTTCTTTTGAAAACAGATGACCTGCATGATGATAATGAGTCTGTGGATGAAGAGGAAAATTAAGATGATGAAGTATCACAGGAAGATGTTCCACGCTTACCCCGTTGGAGAACACCCCACAGTGCCAACATCACTGATTACCCAGAATGGCAGGCAGCCTTCCAAAATCAGACAATATCAAGTCCCCCTACGAATACTTCAAGATGTTTTTTTCTGAAGACATTCTGGAAGTAGTTGTAGAGTTGTCAAATTTATATGCCATTTAGTGTGACACCAACAAGCCCCTTAACCTCACTACTAAAGAACTGGAGCAATTCATGGGTACAGCAGTGTACATGTCGTTGTTTGGATTACCAGGCACGCGCATGTTTTGGAACAAAGTCGAAATAAAACTTGTTGAAATTGTTGTTGTTGTTGAAATAAAACTTCTTCTAATGTATTTATTGCTTGTTTGTTCCTCATTACACTTATTAAGTAATATAGAAAACCTTGGCATTTTAGTACCCTCATAGCATCTTGTTGCCCTGAGGCAACAAACCAAATTCTGGTGGGGGGGCAGGGGGGGGACACATTTTCTGATTGATATATTATAAGGACCCCCCCAAGCTCCCAAAACTAGGGTGAAATATTTTTTCCTCATAAAATAAAATTTCATGCCATAGAGGGTTAACTACTAAATGTTCCACTATGTTCACCAGCTAGTTGCCAATTGTGTCTGTCTACTGTTTGCTGCTGGGCAGATAGTGTACAGTGGCTTTATCTGAACTTTTTCACTGAAAACAGCTGCCTGCAGCTGCTGGAAACCAGACTGATTAGAGTGGAGACTAAACCACACAGTAAAGTTGTAAGTCATAAAACTGAAACAATAAGCTAAAACACATTAATAAGTTCTGTAGTGCTGAGTGCAGACTTGGTGATAACTCTGGTTTAGTGACAATGAATGACAGCTTTCACATACACACAGTAATTTCATCAGTTTTAATGTAAAAAAATGTTAATAAAAACAGCTTTAAATTGAGTTTTGTACAAATATTGATGAAGACAATGATGAAATGCAATCATCCTAACATCCTGTAATGGATGTAGATGGGTAAAATCTCCACAATTTATATACATTTACATTTATTTGTGTAAATGAGTCTGTCTTGTTCATTTAGTGCATTTGATAAAAAAGCTGGACACCATTTATATCCTTATTTTATTTCTTCTATTACATTATTACATCCATAAATTACAGAGGTGTCACATCTTTCCCCTCACATATTGGGATAAGTCTGTTGTGGTATTTGTTTATATGTAATTTATGTATTTGCCTGTTGAGTGTTACTACCCTGGGCATGAGTGCTTTTAATTAGAACAAATAGCCTTCGCATGGGATTGAAAATCACTCAGTGATTAGAATTAGCAGACCTCTGGACCAGGTTCATACTGTGTGGAAATAGAAGTTAAGAGACTTCAACAAGGACAGAGAATGATTTGCATAAGGAAATAAATGAGTAATTTCTATTACATTCCTCCTCCAAAGGCTTGTTAAAGACATTTCTCTACATACAATATTTTACATTGATGAGAAATTGAGATTCTCTGCAAAACCCAAACCTCTTTTATTCAACATAGGCGAGATTAATGTGCAGACATCTGCAACAGAGAGGCGTTTGAGCACTGTCCAACTCACGAGTACTTCCATCCATCCATCTATTCATCCATCTATGCTTTTTGGGGGGTGTGTGGCCTCACAGCCTCCCTGCCAATTGTCCTTGTCCGGGTCACCGCCATGCTGGATGCCAATCTGTCACTGCCAGCTGAAACGCCCATACCCCACGCCTCTTTTTGCCCCCACCCCCCCAAACCACTTGGCATGGATTCTTCCTGTGCCTGCTCAAGCAGACCCTGCTGCTCTCATTTAATTAAGTATCAGGAAAGGCCTGCACGGTGGTGGCATGGTGAGAAACGTAGAGGAATGAGGGGAGAAAGAGAGAGAAAAAAGAAAACCCTGCGCAATTTATAACTTCCATTTGCATAATGGGATTAATAGGACCTCTGTGTGTATTCAGTGGTGGTGGGGGAGTAGGAATGGGGAGGGCGTCGTGGCAAGAGGAATATAGATCAAGGCAGAGCGAGACAAGTGCAAGAATACACCTGCTTGACTGGCCTGTGACAGGAGCGGCTGGATCACCCCCTGGTGAGGGGTTTTGATAACATGGCCTCTGGGGGTGGGGGGGCGCAGGGAGGCGATGGGGCCACGCCATGGTGAGCAGACCCCCTCTTTTGACCCCAAGTGTACTGTGACAGTTGGACCAAATTGTATATCTCATTTATTTACCATGGAGGAGCTGCAGGCATGCATGGATGTCTCCTCTGAGGCCTTGCTCAGATGGCCTGCAGTCTGACAGACGATAAACAATGCTGGGCTGTGCACATTATCTTATACAAACTGTATGCTGACATGTTTTTACACACAAATAAGACATTCTAATAAGCTGTAACTAAAAATTTAAGTCTTTTACTAAAGCTTTATAGATCAGTTATAAACCAAAAAAGAAATGCTGATCTGAACCAAAATCCATTTCTTAACATCTTATTAACATTAACAAGCACAGACTTGATGGTTAAAATCCTGTATTAACTTATAAGAAATATAGACATCCATGAACATTTATTGATGATTTCCAACATATATATATATATATATATAATAACTGCTTTATTACCAAACAAGTTTTCACACTTTTTAAAAAAATTATATCTCCATTAAAGTGAAATAAAAGACTAAAAAGTTTTTTCATTACACGTCAAGGATAAGTGAAATGTGTAAGACCCATTAAATTAAGCATACAACATATTTTTTTTAAAAGATGAATAAGTAATAATTAATAAATGGTCAAATAAAAATAAAAATGTCATATGCAGTAGAATCAGACTTGCTCATCTGTTTTCTCATTTTCATCTCTTAATATTTTATTTTTTGATTCTGTGTTGTTGTTTTTTGTATAACCTTTACAATACATGATATTTTTAGAATTATTTATGGTTTTTGCCTGATTAACAACCCATTGGTGGTTAGGAGTGATAAACTACATTTAAATAATTTATGTAATATATGTAATGAAGGCAAAACTGAAGGCAAATTATCTAAAAACCAAAAAATGTTGTTTCAGAATATCTCTATCTCCAATATTCTTCCATCCATATATTTTGTAAATTTCTTTTCCTTTGTTACTGTCTCCCTTACTTTGTTTTGAGGTGTTAAAAAGCTGAAATCAAGCCAACTTGCCATCACAGAGAGGCCATCAATCTCTCTCTTTCAGCTGAGGCTCTTCAGGCCTCTGTTGCAGCCCTGACCATTATTAAAGTGAAGGCACAGCTCCAAGACCAGCTGTCGGAGCAGAATACAGCCCCTTACCCTCAGTGGTACTCTAAAAACTGAACCCCATCTGTGTGGGACCTTCACAATCACAACTATGTCTGTTCACTGTAAATGTAAAAAACAAACAAACAAACAAACAAACAAACAAAAAAACAGCACTTCTGGTGCCACAAAGGAAACGAAACAATTACTTTAAAGGTGGCAACATGCAAGAGGTGGTCAAGTTCAACATTTACCGGAAAGAATATTTTGTCACAGCTTGATACAATGGCAAACTTTACAGGTTGCAACTATGGACAACTGTGGACAATGTTACGCTGGCTTCCACTCTAAACTCCTACATAAACTACACACTGCTTCCAGGAAATAGCCACAGCCTTTCACTGTATGGCATTGACAAAATGCTCTCACCTTCTCCTGCCTACCCAGCTTTTCTGTTGCATTACAACCTTAAACAGTGTTAGAAACTCACTTGAGCCCTGAGATAAAGTTGCATGTGGTGACACATAATTGAAGTCTATAATTTAATATTTTGGAATTATATCAAAGCATAAATTGTTTTACTTCCACAGAATTCTAGTATCCTGTTAGTGTGCCCTGCATTCTTGTGGCCTAAAGGTTGAAGAACGCCTATAGCTGGAGTCATGAGTCAGAGAAAGGTGTTGTGTGTCTGTAGGTTGTAGCACATGCACACACCTTCCAAATCTAACAGTGTTGTGCAGACTTGCACATCTCACACTCATTGTTGGGAGGCAGGTTCGAAACAGAGAAGAAAAAGATTGTAAATGTTATGGTGTATTCACATCAAATGCAAAGCGAATTTTTCACAAATACATACGAAGTCAATACAAAGACGTGTATAGAAGTGTTGAAAATATTCAACTTGAGCGAAAAATTTGTGTATTGTGGGGCTGGACCGGGGGATTCAGCCGTGGGTATCTTAAATTTTAAAATTACACAGTATGTAGATATCTATGTGTATAAACATGTCGCTGCTGTATTTATGCCTTTAGATGACATTATTTTTATCGATGGAGCAGCTAATGTTTGCAAAGCATAGCTCTAATCTAAACTCCATTCAGAAAACAAGCATTTTAAAAATTGTTTGCTTGTCATCTTGTGGACAGAACTGACAAAGCGTGAATTCAGACTTTTTACAAATTGGCACCATGATGTACTTACTTTGGCATCCTTTTGATCCATTTATTGCAATGAAATCACAGCAAAGTGAATTTCTTTTGGGTTCATACCGCTTTAAGGTCTGTGGTAGTCGTCTGAGAAGTGCAGTAAATCAATGGATTTTTGGGGGGAGTTTTGCGTGACGGGTTAATGGAGTTTATCACAAGAGTCGATAATGTATCTCTTAGTGTTTACAGATATGTGTCGGTATGACTGTTAGCAGGAGGGCTGAGTCATGATGACAGGAAGGCTGAGCTTCAGTAACATCAAACTTGCGCTAGTAATGCGAATAAAAACAAATGATCCTGCAATCAAACTGATCACCGTTCATTTGGAGATGGCCCACACCTGATATGTATCAATGCAAAATAAAACTCGAATGTCACAGCAAACTTTACCACTTTGCCAGTGGACTCTGCAACATTAGACCGCTATTTGTTTCCCGTTTCCAAGCACAAGTCAGGACAGTTTTTTAAATAACTGTAACTACAATCGTCCATTAACCCAGTGGTTATTATTGTTGCCATGATGATGAACATCACCTAACTCAGTAGAAGGAAAGAAAGTAGTAACTTTAGCCACACCATGTCCCTCTAACCGTAACAAAGTGATCATTTGAACACTAAACCTAAGTGTTTTTGTGTTTAAACCTAACCAGACCTTAACCACAGTGTTGTCACATGTTGTAAAATATCTTTATTGTTTAACAATAATGTGTAGCGGTTTTAGAAAGGACAGACGAATAATGTCCTGCCAATTATTGCTGATAGAGGCATCATATTAGAAAATGCTCCTATGTGTCGTTCTGGAGTCACATGGTCAAACAACATATTTGGTTGTTTAAAATGGAGGATTTGTTGCACAGAAACAGTACTATAAGGTTTACGCCTTAGTTGACAGAGCTAAGCTAGCAGTGACTGTCTGCTTCCAGTCTTTCTGCTAAGCTAGGCTAAACTTGTCCTGGACCCATGCAACATGTCCTTACACCTAAAAGACAAAATAGATGATTTGCTAGTGTTGTGTAACTGATGTGACCATATCCTGATCTATAACCTGCATGGTTAAAGTTTGGTTACATTTAGAAAACTAAAACAACATAATTAACATTGGGAGAAGGTCTTTGTCATGGTTAAAAGAAACCAATGTTGGAGACAGGTACTAACAATGGTCTCCAGTGTCAAAGTCACACACCTACCAACTGTTGACCCTGCCCTCCTCCCTAAGACTTTTGAAGGTATAACAACCTCATACTACTTACACTGCTGCTCTTCAGAGATGGTTATTATTATAATTAAAGATGGTCATATTCTACTGACCACAAGAGGTCTTGTGTAAACATAAACACTAATGCTGTTTCTTGTGAGGACAGTCCCTATAAGATGATGGTTCGAATAGCAATTGTGATTCTTCTTTTTGACTCTTGTGTTCTGTTTAGGCCCTCGATAGACAGTGTGGCCTTTCACAGCAGTGTAGTTTGCCTTATCCTGAGGTTTTGTTTATTCCTATAAACATTGCATCTGATTTTGTCTCACATGATATTGACACAACATTCAAGACTGGTAAACAGCATCACAAGTAGCATGTTTAAGCATAAAACATTACCTTGTTCCCCCTTTCAAAGGTGAGGTTTACTGATTTTCCTTCCTCTTACATGCTTTATATGTAAATTTAACATTTTGGGTATTTGAACTGTTGGTCAGACAAAAGCAATTTTAAGACGTTCACCCTGCTATCATCATAATTGTTAGCTGTTACTTGTTAAGACGGCACCTGTTCAGATAACAAAGGATGTAAAAGACATAAAGATGTTTCATTACACGCTAAACAAACTAGACATTTTTGGCTACGATAGCACAGTGTCACATTAACATTTATTTCATATCATAGAGTTGGTCAGTGTATGCTGGTTTGATGTGTTCTTGTTGAGCCTTCTTGGTGCACTCAGTCTCATGCATTACACTGCTGTCTGGGCCACTGAACACTGTGAATATTGTACCTGAGAATGCGTAAGCAGATAGCTTATGTGTATGAATTTCAATGTAATAGTGATCATGTGTACTTATGAAGCTTTGTCTTCCTGTGCTGCACTCCTTTGATATGTTGTGGGCCAGGTGGGTAAAGCAGGCTTACTTTGTGTTTCTGAGAGAAGGGGAAACAATGAGTCTCAGGATCACATTAAAATCCCCCATGCCTCGTTCAGCCTCCAGTTTGCCGGAGTGCCACCCCTAATTTAATTAGCCTCCCTCTGTCTGACAGAGCTGCTGCATGTGCTGGCTGCCGTCCCTGCATTACATTAAACATACACACTCTCACATATGCTGTCAGAGATCCATTGGGGAAAAAAGCGCAGGCAGCAGAGGCCAGCCTTTCAGAAATGCAGCAGGCTTGCTTGAGTGTGCGCACACACAAACACACAGACAGCAGCACAATCCCTGAGCAGGTGAGAGCTGTGCAGATGCTCTTCAGTCGGCAGGAAAAATAAGCCCTTAATTACCACCCAGTCTGTCTCTCTCTTCCTCTGTTCCTCTCCCTCCCCCTTGTCTTCCACTCCTCCGTCGCACTGCACTGCGGTTGCGGTGCTTGCCTCAAGGCTGGTGATTGCGGCGCGGGGCTCCTCCGAGAGTCTTTCCTTGTTATTATCCTTAAACAAGCAATTACAGCCGAGTCCCAGAGTGGAGCAAAATAGAGAGGGCACACCCACTGAAAAGCTCTGGGTTCCTCAGACAAACGAATAGCAAAGCTCTCCCGGGCAATTTTGTTTCTCAAATTGGCCGCAGACTCCCACCAGCACTGTGATGATGGAAGAAACGCTATGGTGAGCATGAAAAACAGGCGAGCGGGAGAAAAGAAAGCAAAGTTTAAATAGCAGTGCTGAAAACAACACAAGTGGAGTTGCTATGTTTGACATTAGACGGTTACGAAACACATTTTTCTATTTTTGCAAAGGCATCGCAGTAATTTTCCTGCACTCTGGGTTTTGGGGAACAGTAAATTAGCAGGCAGCAAAGGCCTCAGGAGGGGCAGCTCCAGTTCAGATGTTCTGCAGTCCAGGGACAAGCTGGGAGCCTGAGCAGGCCCAGTCACTTGAAGGAGCTGGCATAATGGACTTGTTTGAGTCCAGGTAAACCAGTGGGGGCTTTATGTTTTCAATGACCTCACACCTATCATTCACAAAATCGGTCAATTTAAAACCAGGGAGAGAGAAAATTACTGCAAGATCTATTTAACTATTTTTCAGAATGAAATTAGCTTGGCTCAGGGCTATGCATATGGAACAGCTTGGTTATTTATCCATATCCATGGGCCCCCATCCCCTCTTAATACATCCATTGTCATGGTTGTTTAGATCTTTAATTTTCTCTGGGCAGTGGTGAAAAATAAGTAGTACATTTACTCAGGTATTGTATTTATTTACAAATTTGAGGTACTTCTACTTGTGTATATCAATTTACTGCTGCTTTATACTTCTACTACAAGAAAAATATTGCACGTTTTACTCCACTACATTTACTTGACAGCTGTAGTTCCTACTTTTCAGATTAAGATTTTACATAAAACAACATGTGATAAACTTGACCCTGAGCATAAAAAGCTGGAAAAAAGCTATCTTACTTTTCTGGCTTCTAGTTGAAATTAGCCTTTAAATATTTTATATTATGTAAGCATTTTTAAATTGTATTATCTACTTATAATATACAATGTTACAGACTACTTGATGTTAGCATTGTACATCTCCTTTCAGTATAAACTGCTATGAATAACTTTTAGTAAACTCCCCATGCACAGCCAGTATTTTCAGTTGCAGGAGGATCCTAGATCAAACTTACACATTGTTGAGAACCCCCTAAAATATAATTTTGAGATTGTCAGGGGGTCTGAGCTGTCAATTAAGGGGTCCCAGACCCCCCGAGATCCCCTGTATTTCACACACTGCATACCTCACCATCCCTCATCTTTCATGTTACTGAGGATATAAGACATGGTCAGCTCATCAAGTGTTTACTAAAAGTTTAAAATGAACCACCGCACACTGAAATTACTTTACTGTGACCTCTGAAATGCGTTGTAATAAAGTTACAGTAAAGTCATTTCAGTATGCATTGATTAATTTTGAACTTTTAGTAAACACTGAGCTGACTATGTCTCATATCCTCAGTAACATGAAAGATGAGGGATGGTGAGGTATGCAGTGTGTGAAATACAGGGGATCTCGGGGGTCTGGGACCCCTTAATTGACAGCTCAGACCCCCTGACAATCTCAAAATTATATTTTAGGGGGGTCTGAACAATGTGTCTAATTATTTTCTATAATCAGAGGCTCTGCCTCTGTATATTTAAAACATCCAATAAACTAAAATAAATGAACTAATTCTTACTACAAAATAAATGCCCTTTATTTATCCTGAGAATTTTTAAAAAAAAGTTCTTGAACAATCCTTATATCACAGAACAAACAAATAAATAGACAAATAAGAAAACACAACTTCTTGTTGTATAGTTACTTGGATCTAGTGGTTAATGTATGCCTATTCTGTTTTGGAAGTTCCAAGATCCAAGTTCTGTTTGGCACTAATTGTCACACAGTATTTCACACACTACAGTTGAGGGATCAGTTGCTGATGAACTGCATTTGGGGAACAAGTTGGTCAGACACCATTGTAGGAATGGAGCAAAACATATGCACCTTTCAGATGTGGGAAAGCCCCCAGAGACTCCAATTGCTTTCCCTCTACCTGACCTGAAATCCAGCAGGTCCTTACAGGGTTAATCAAGTATTAGGTTTTGGGTCAGGTTTGAGCCATTTTGTTGGGTAAAGCTTCAAGCTCAGGTCATTTTAAAGTGAAATTTATTTAAAAATATCTTACAGATTCCCACCACCCATGTTGTAAGGCATACTCTCAAACTCTGCATTGAATGATAATTTGTATCTGATATAGTTTTCCATATCATTCTTAAAATTACATCTTCTCCATCTGCCTTAAGGAAAAATCGAGAATATCTAAGCGCTGGGCATAAGATGCCTCCTACTTCACTGAAAAGTCCATTCTCAGTGTATGTGCACTGGAGGCTTCAAGTTTCCTCATCAAGTCAAGTCAAGTCAAGTCAATTTTATTTATATATAGCGCAAAATCACAACAGAAGTTATCTCAGGGCACTTTTCACATAGAGCAGGTCGAGACTGTACTCATTAATTTACAGAGACCAAACAATTCCCCCATGAGGGGAGGAAAGGGAAGGAAAAACTCCCCTTTAATGGGAAGAAACCTCAAGCAGAACAGGGCTCTAGGTGGGCGGTAATCTGCCTTGACTGGTTGCGTAATCACACTTATGTTGCATACTGGACCAGGATTGGCTCCAAATTAGTTGTGATGTCACAAATCATGTCCATATGTACATGTCTTAAAGTCAGAGAAAGCACAGAAAAGAAAATGTGAAAACAGCCTTGTAGTGTCAAACTCTCACATACTGTACATCATCCTACACAGTGAAGCTCAAACATCCAAGTGAAGGAACAAAAAACTTAAATGTTGAAATAGTGAAGAAGTGTTGTTTTGGGAAACAAAAAGTCTGTTGGCCTGTTGATCTGATCGTCTGACTGCTCCTGTTTCATGCCCTAGTCAGGCCACGTTGTAGAAATGCCAGTGTTTTCAGAACTCAACAATTACTTTGTTGATCATAATATTTGGCTGATGAAAACTGATAGAAATGATGACCAAAGCTACAAACACAAGACCCAAGTTGTAATGAGCCAGACTGTCCTTTAAAGCTGCATTAGGCGACAGTCAAACAGGATTTTTAAACACAAATCTTGTAAGGTAATGCCAGTAAACTGGACACAGCATGTACATGTATACCAACACAGGAATACTAATAAATGAGAAACTGAAATGTCTAATGAAGGTTTGTCCAAGTGGCTAGACAGAGCATTCACTTCTTTGCTTTTAAAGTTGCACAAATTAATATTTTTATACTACTAATGAAAAAAATGACTGAGTGTAATGAGACAGGTTACTCCTAGTGATTAACTTGCAGAGAATGATCACCATCTTGACTCAGCGCTATGAAAATTTTAGGGTCTCTTAGCTCATTATTTTGGTTTTACGGCTCACAACTTAACTGTTTTGGTTTAGTCTCATAGCTCTCACCAACCTCATTTCCAGCAGCAGCAGGCCGTTGTTTTCACTGAAAAAGCTCTGATAAACTTAGTGTACATTGTTTGCACAGCACCAAACAGCAGACAAAGTTAGAGCCTAGCTTATGAACATAGAGGAGCAGCTAAAGATATATTTCAGGAGTTGGTAGCAACCAAAGCAGAGCTAAAAGGAGAGTGAATATTGGACTTACATTCATCAGGTTGACAAAAACACAACACATTAATGCTAATGTTACTATGTCTACTGTGTGTCTAGTGTTTGCTAACATAAATAGCATGGTTTTGTCAATATTGTGTTCACAGCTTCTTATGTTGTCCCAAAGGGGCCAAAAAATCTCAAGAGATGCAGATTTAAACCTGCAGTGTGGAACTTTTACATATAAATGAATGCCTGTTACATTCAAGCACTTGCCAAACAAGTTCACACAAAATTGATTAAGCCTATCACCGCCAGATAAATCAATCTGTATTTCACAGTATAGAGTTTTTAAATCTCAAGTCAGGGGCTACATTCCCGCGCTGACTATTTGGCCGTTAATCGTGCAGCTCTTCTAGACTTTCTAGACTAGAATTCTGATAGTGAAATAGGTCATTTTGCGGGGGTTGTGTGACGCTCAAAACAATTTATCCACTGTTTTACAGCCACAACAGTAGGTTACAGCCAGTGATGTACTGGCCATCGGGCATACTGGGACAAATTCCAGTGGGCTGGTGGACCTTCATTCACTCTCTAGCTCACTCAACCACAGATACTCTCTCTTTTTTTTAAAATGAGTCAGGAAGCCAACAGAAAAGTCTAACTTTACTTTTAACATTATCAAAGAATGAGAAAGAAGAAGAGAAATGTCCTCATCCTAGTAAAGTCTTTGTACTCAGGCAATCACACTGCCAGAGGGGGGAGACAAAAGTTCCACACTTCAGCTTTAAAACAAAGGTACTTGGGATCCTTTCTCACAGTTTGCATATATCAGTGGGTTGTAATCATCTTTCTTGTCATCATCTTTTTTTAACAGTACCACTGGGAGGTGCCAAAATCTTAAATTTTAAAATGCCACACATAGTGGCTTTAAATGAAAAAAAAAGTACAAGATTTGCAAAAATCCATTGTTGCACATTAGATATATTCAACACGACAACTGAACTTGCTTGCCTCACCACACAGTGGCCAGTGCTTTTCTCTTGCAGTCCCAGTATGTGATTTGGAAATTTACAGGAACAAAACAAATCAAAGCAAAAACTTTCCTAGTGCATCTTTGTTACTGGGCGGGTTTGCCTTTCCTCTTCAGTTTCTGTTTCCTACATAACACTGTGTGCTGTGGTCTGGCAAACATTAGTGCCAATTCCACCATTGCCCCCTATAGTACATATTCCCCTCTCTCCTGTTTGCTTCCTTGAAGTTACATCACAGGCATTACCTCATTGCACAGCACAGCCTAGTCTAAACACACTCACTGTGATGTTGCCATAACAATGTGTTCCACTGGCGCTCAGCTCAGCCTGGCTCGTCCAGCACCAAGGCAGTCCATCACTCATAAAGCTGTAATGCCTCTCACCCGAGAGGCTGCAGGTCTCCACTCTGCTCCCCCTTCCACCACTGCGATGACGACAGATTGTTTTTCACGAGGAAAGCCAGAGAAGAAAATGGATTCACCAGATGTGCTGTATTAAATAGACAAATGGAGCATGGGAAAGCTCTTTATAAAAATAATGGTGCAATTTGAAAAAGAATGACTTCAGGGCTCAAGACTAAGAAAGCATTAGCTTGTAGCTTATTGCAGGTCTTGTACAGTTTGTAGATTCATGTTAGGAGGAAGTCCAGGCAAAGGAAGCATAACGGGTGTTTTTGCTATCCAAAGTCTTTTTAACATATTGCACATACAGCAGGGGTGCTCAGACATGTCAGCAAGCTCAAATAGATGATGTGAGGGCCCCACACCCTCATTTGATATAATGTAGTTCCAGGGACACATATGGAAAGATACTGCTGCTAATTTACTGTTGAGTTGTATAATCCTCCACACTATATGTGGGAAGTTGGCAGATAATAATGAGAGTGAAACTTAGGTATATTATAGTCACTCTGGTGGGGTTCATCTCTATGAAATTACATTAATTACAAGTATTGCTCATTTTGTTCTAGGATTCCCTGTACAACTTTCTAGTACCCCTCTGCTCCCCAGATACTAGTTGGGCTATATTTTCAGGATCTTGCAGAGTTTTTTGTAATTTTTGCAGCCCAAAACAAAACAAAAAAGTGATAGAATTATAACCATTTGTATGTTATTTGACAAGAAATTTCACTTAACAAGTTAGGGGGGCACAGGGCAAAATGAACCCCACCACACACACGTTCACCTCACACATCTAGCTCCAAGAAACTAACCAGTATTTCTATGCTGGCGTACTTCTCTGACACAGGCTGCTGTATCTCAGTTAGTTTGTGAAAATTTGATTAAACACCAATTTGTTTAAGGATTTATGTCAGCAAAATATTGACTCATATATAAAAAAAAAAAGGTATTAAAACTAGATTTTCACACAAGGCTGCTCTATAAGATAGGGCCTCAAGATTGGGTAAGAATGCAGGAGCCAATAAATCAATTTGTATTTAATCAAAGAACCACAAAATAATTACCACACACAACATACTGGAACCCCAGGAAAGTGTCCTGCTCTGCCCGGTTGGCGATAATCATTATAAGAGCCCGAATGATAATTTTAACTTCTCATAGATATATCAGTATCTGCACATATATCAGCAAATAAGTGACAACAGTTTGTCCACCAGAGAGCTCTGACAAGTTTATGTTTAAAAATGTATTGGTCACCACATAGCTTTGTTGTAGTTCTTTAATAACATTATTTAAGGGATACTTAAATATAGTTATGAAAATGTTTGTTTGTATATGGTATGTGGTTATGACACACACACTAACTCACTGGTTATGACAACTGGTAAAGGGTAAATGGACTGCACTTATATAGCACCTTTCTACCTTAACGGACAAAGCGCTTTACAATTTTTGCCTCACATTCACCTATTCACACACACACACACACACACACACACACACACACACACCCACACACACACACACACTCACTCACCAATGGTGGTGGAGCTGCCATGCAAGGCAAGCCCATCGGGAACAACTTGCGGTTCAGTGTCTTGCTCAAGGACAATTCGACACATGGACAGGAAGCCAACCCTGAACCACCAACCCTGCAGTTAGTGGACAACTGGCTCTACCTCCTGAGCCACAGCCACTCATTTGCTGAAACGACTGATCCTGGTGTTTTACTTGGGAGGACACTCTCGTTGTTCATCAAGAAGTAATTCCAACACGTAACTCCCCCTAGAAACATAACTTATCATTTGTACATTCCTGTTTGTGTACAGATTAAACGTGATGTTAATTAGTGAGTGAGATAGGTGTATTTTTTAACTTTGGACTGAGCAAAGCTAGCTGTTTCCCCCTGCTTCCAGTCTTTATGCTAAGCTAGGCTATCCAGCTCTGTACTAAACATACAGACATGGGATTGATATCAAGTATATTTCTGAAAATGTTGAACTCTTCCCTTTAACTTATCAGTAGTTCTGATAAGATGCTGTTCACATTCTGTTGCCAAACTTTCAGAACAGACACTGACCGACGAGTGAACCAATTACTTGAAGCATCCCCACAGGACACACCATGTCTACATCACTAATGAGGGCTTGACCATGATATCAACTCTCTCAAGCTCTGAAGTAAAACAACCAGTATCATTTAAAAGGCATTCATTTGTTTGCTTTAGGGCTTAACCAATACAGAATATTGTGGTACCAGTTTTTACAGAAGATATAAAGAGACTCCAGCGTACTGTGCTGTATGTACTGTATCTTACTAAAAAACTGTAGCCTTCCTAGTCCTTATCTGAGAATGTGTCTGCTGACATGGCAAAACCTCCTTTTCCTGAACATACTAAAGAGGAAACTGTGTCCTTTCTGTGGTGAATGTCAGTATAACTGTTTGCTTTTGTTGTTCAAATTAAATATGAATTATAACTCTCTCTGTGAATCAGCAAGTGAAAACAATGCCAGATATTATACCTAATTACTATATTCTGACATTTTTCTTGGAATCCTTTAAGATAACTTGAAGAGTTTAGCTGAAATCTCATTACTGAGAGTGTAATCAGTTAAATATATACCAGTAATACTAATGCAAAAACACTGAGTGGATAGAACACAATGCTAACAAAGATTTAATGGATCATACAGTACTTGTGGTTTTCATATTTTAGCCAATTAACAACAAATCAGGAATATTTTATTGCTAAACATTTTACAAAGCAAACCATAAGTTTGAAGATTGATTTCCTAACTCCCAGGCAGCCATTGGTTCTGCTTCATTCCAGTGTGGTAAGAAAGTGGATTGAGATGGGCAACCCATCACTGTTAACATTTCATCACCTTTATTATTTCTCACAGTTAGGGCATTGTTGTATACTGCATTTGAATGGGGACACTGTATACTGTACTAATCTCTCTACTTTATAGAAAAGTTTCTCATCTTTTGCAGTAAATATACAAGAAATCAACATACGTTACTGGTTTAAACTAACCAGAATACCATATGACTTTAGAATTACCCCTTTTGCAATTTATTTTCAAGTTTTCCACTTGTCAGCAGCTTGTCCATTTCCTTTTGCATTGCATTGTGGAAAACTGTGTACATCATCAGCACACTCAAAAGGCATTTTTAGTGCATACTAACATCACTGAGTTCACTTAATTTTGTCACTCATCCACTGTGAACACACTACAGTTTCAAAACCCTGAATAGGAACTGGGACACAGTGTAGGTGTAGCCAATATCTCTAGTAATATTCCCCTCAAATCTAAGGAGCTTTTTAGCATCTTTAAGCTCATTGTTTTTGCTTTCCACTTTTGGTTCAGTCTCGGCGCAACCTCAGACACAGTTAGAGACTAACTGGTGAACACAGTGGAGCATTTAGCAGCCAAAGAGCCAGAGTCAGGAGTTGGTGGAGACCAAACCAGAGCTAAAGGAGAGTGAATATTGAACTTAGATTCACCGGATGGATACAAACATGACTCCAAATAAATGCTAATGTTGTTCTGTGTCTGCTGGATGCAAATTCTCTCATTTTTCTCCTGTTTTTCCCAGGTAAATGTATGTAGAAGTAATCCCTGTGAGCAAACAGCATTGGCTTCAGACTGCTCTGAACACTCGTTTTTTTTCTACTTTCAGCCCGAGCCAACATCAGCTTCTGACGGATTTCTTTATATGGTCACCTGCTCCACGCACAGCGTGCAAGTTCACTGCTCTGCTCTGCTATGGCATTTTTCCATTGTTTTGGGGGTAGTCACACTGAGCCACGACTTGAGTCAAGCTGGCACACTGTGAGTGTTTTTCCATTACACAGCAATGCAAAGTCTGCAGTTCTTCATCAAACATCATCATCTGCTTGTACTATTGCTCCCTGTATTATTTATAACTGATTTGCTGAATATCTCCAAATATCTCCATATGTTGTTGGGTCAACCGGTTTTTAGCGCCGCTAACGAAGCTCTGCTAACTCAGTGAGGAACACGTTTCACTTCCTGTACATTCTTCGTAATAAAAGTCTCCCATTATTTAGTCATTTAAAAGCTTTTAATTTGAAGCAGTAAAGCAGGAAATTGGGTTTGCATTGACAGTAACTTAACACAACTCTGATATGGCCACCCCTTGGCAGCTTCTGGAAAGCTGCCAATCAGAACACAGTTGGCTCATCGGGAGTGGGGGCCTTAAAGAGACAGGAGCTAAGACTGCCTGTTAAGAGATAGAGGCTGAACTGAGGGGCTGCAAAAAGGGCCAGTATAACGTAAATAAGGAGATTTTTGAACTGTGACTCATGCAAAGCTACTCCAGTGGAGTCCCAGAATAAAAGTATAGAGCTGGAATTGAGCATAATAGGTCCCCTTTAATGTAGCTTGATAGTTTGGATAGCTTGGCTGCTGATGCATTCCCACTGTGTGTTGTTTGTCCACTATCCATTACTGTAATTTACACCATGGAAGTTAAAGTTCTGCTTCATGCTCACTCAGATTTTTAAAAGGAATCAGGAGAGAGGAGACAGAAGAGAGGAAGAATTGCAGGATGTAATGGTGTTGAAAGAAAAATAAGTAGAAAGTAAAGAAGACACAACTGATTCAAGATTGAAAGAATTGTTTAAAGAGGGAAGAGAAACACATAGAAGAAGCCCAGGTTTCAGGTGGTGGAGAGGCATGGACTTTCAAAAACAGGAAAACTGTAAGGAACTTACATCGGTATCTAGATGCTGAATTACTGTTCTGGTAAATATTTTAAAGGCACAATCTGTTTGCAAAATGTCCAAATGCAAATCCAAATTTAAACTAAAGAGCATCTCGACTATCAAAGGTCAAATCACAAAATTGAAACCTGCTATAAAAGGATTTACATATCTTTTAATACAGGCACTAACACTACACAACAACTCTATTAACATGATGTTTTCTTAAGCTGTTGAAAGTTTGACCTCAGTAACTGTACCTTAACAAAATAGGTGAGACACCAGCAACAACAACAAAGAAAAAAAAATCTCTATAATATTTAAATACTTGGGAGCCTATTTTCCCATTCCTGACAAAAGACATGTTAGGAAACAACCATGTGTTTTGCAAGGTGTATAGGGTGGACTTTAGTGTTGGTCATGGTGGGAAAATGATGTTAACCAGCATGCTAGGTCTGTTAAACATAAGCGCACCCAAGAAGCCACAAAAAACACATCAACCGTCCATTCGATTACAGCAGGGCAGGCAGTAAAGGTACCTGGTGATTAGATGTCTGGCGCCGAGAGAGGAAACCCCTTTCATATATAAAAATTATGGTCAGGTGGGGTCCCGGAATATCTCCCTTATTTTCAAAGCCCAATGTTGATAGATATGGTTGGATGTGTAAACAGACAACTTTTTGCAAACATGTTAGGCATATCAACCATATAATTTCATAACATGTCAGATGCCCAAGTGTTAAAAAGCTCCAAGTGTTAAAAAATCAGTTATTGCAGCTTTAAGGAGCAGTGTGTTAAGTTATCTTGGCTACCATAGGGACATATTCACATATTCAGAAAAAAAATAAAGTAGATTTGAAATGTATGTGAGAAATGAGGTTTTGTATATCACCTTCTCATTTTTATTTGCAGCATAGAATTTATTTTTATTGGCGCCCACCTAGAACCCGGTTCTGCCCAAGGTTTCTTGTTAAAGGGGAGTTTTTCTTTGCCGCTGTCGCCAAGTGCTGCTCATGGGGGAATGTTGGGCCTCTGTAAGTTAAAGAGTAAGGTCTAGACCTGCTCTATGTGAAAAGTGCCCTGAGATAACTTCTATTGTGTTTTGGCACTATGTAAATAAAATTGACTTGACTTGACAATTTATTTTTATTTTTATTTATTTTTGCTCCTACTTGTTGTTTGAACTATGGCACCACTAAGAAAAGATGATATTTTAGACACTTTTTCTCTCCACTGCATGGCTACCAATGCAAACTCTAACACAGAAATGCATTTTGCTAATGTTCCTGTTTGTTTTAATGTGAGACACTTCATGGGTCCTACAAGTCACATCTGTTTTGCAGAGGTCGACTTCCTCCCAAGGCTCCCAAAGACTTGATAGCTCTGTCAGGGTTAAACACATAGCTTTGACACACACACACACACACACACACACACACACACATGCACAGTGCACTGACTATGATGAGTCAAATTGAGGGTTGCTAATTATAGCCTGGGGAAAGTTTTGCCTTCTTGCTCATCATCAGCTCTCTTTGGGAAGAGCAGAGAAAGAGAGGCTGTTGGTGGGGGGTTGATGGGAGGTGGGCGGTGGCCTCTTTCTCTCTGCATCCGGCCCGTCCTCTTCCTCGACAGTGCACGCTCATTTTGCACTCTCCTTGCATCTGGACCACTTCAACAACCCCCACCCCCTGCGCTCTGCCTGGTTATATTGTCATTTTTTTAGGTTTCACAGCATGATGATGTTTTCTTTTTTTTAAATCTCAGTTTTCCTATCCTCATTTGAATGGCCCTCTTGTTCTTGCAGTGCTGCCTGTTGTTTCACAGCATGTGGAGAGAGAGTGTGATCCAATGATGCACTGAAATAAGTGCAAAGGACAAGTTTTCTATCTTTATCTGTATAGTTTAAGAAAAAGATTTCCCCCCCTAAACTGGTGGGGAAAGTGCATTTGCTGAGGACTATTTGCAACTTAGGATTAATGCACTTTTAAATTGATCAAATCAAACAAATCAAATGTCGCACAACAGTAGTCTTCAGCTTTCATGACAACAAACATCAGATATCACATCATACACATAAAACATTTTACACTATAATGGGGGCATGGGATTTAAAACAATATTGGCATGTCCATTAATTACAGGTTTAACTGATATATGGCATGTGGGATGAATGATTTTTAATATATATTTTTCTTTGCACAGGGGACTCTGTACCGTCTCCCTGAAGGCGGGAGCTGAAAGTGATGATTCAGGGGATGGCATGAATCCTCTAAGATTTTGTCTGTCATTCGTTCAATATGATATGGCGAAACTGTTGCAAACAGTTGCTTATTTCCACAGAGCACCATTATCATTCATTCAGATTCACATTTCTGTCCACCTGGTGAATGTAAGTCCAGTATTCACTCTCTTTTAGCTCTGGTTTGATGCTACCAAGAAAGATATCTGGAAAAAAAATCTCTTTAGCTGCTAAATGCTCCACTATGTTCACCAGCTAGTCTCTAACTGTATCTGTCAGCTGTTTGGTGCTGGGAAGATGGGTGGGTTCTTCAGAACTTTTTCTCTTAAAACAGGTGCCTGCTGTTGCTGTAAATCAGGTTGATGAGATAGGACACTAAACCAAGACAGTAAAGTTGTGGGCCATAAAACCAAAACAATGAGCTGAAACATACAAGTAGTCATATGATCCATTGTTAATTTAAAAGTTTGTCTTACTTGTTTCCACTTTCTGAGTGGAATACAAACTAATCACCACGATAGTCCTATAAAATTTTGCATGTTGTTCAAAGGAATAAGATATATCAGGCTTAGTAAACACAGACAGCTCTTATCAGTAGGATCAATTTGTTGTTGGTTTTGTTGTTTTCGTGGGATTTGTTGACAGTAAGAAAAATATAGAAATATGCCGACCTTATCCTTTAAAGACCCAATCTACATCAGTTCAATCTTCCTACAGTACTACGTACCATATTGTATGAATTTTCAAATTAACCTAAAAATATGCATAAACTGACTTTATGTGTTTACTCTGCCCTTCTTCCCTGGTAGCGTCTGTCCATGTTGATATTTAGTCTCCGCTCAAAAACGGGAATCTATCTGGCAACACTGTGTGGAGGTTTTCAGTACTCCTTCATGTAAACATATTACATGTTTGAGGCAACACTAACACATAACAATGTGAATATGTATACACACACACACACACACACACACACACACACACACACATACTCACATACACAAACGTATACAATATATGCATATACATGACACTCCAGTGTGCTTCTGTGGCCTCAGGCTGTGACAATGATACAGGCAGCTAATTGGAGCTTACCTCTTCCCCTTAACCCTCCTTAAGGCCGTCCCCCCTCAAGTATTTCATACTGACAGTACCCAATTGTGACACTGGGGGTCATTCGCCCTGAGGCCGGCGGGTGACTAGGTAAGTGAGGACAGACGAGTCTAGTTTCAAACATTTGTCTTCATTTGATAGAGAGAAACACTTTAAAGCATAACTTGAGCCAATTTCCACCTGGAGTCTATTGTCTAACACACCAATCAATGCTCAACCAAATCTAATAAATCACCTCAGTTCTTGCATCTTGCGTGGCTCATGCAGGAGGTTAGCTCCATGGTATAACTCCCAAACCTGCAAATTAAAGCAAACATCATGAAAATTTGAAAGGATATGAGTTCCACCAAACTGGAAGAATCTTGCTTAGTCTGGCAAGATAGTCTTAAAACATATAGGAAGGCCCTCTGTATTGACAGAGCTGCCTATTACTCATCATTAATAGAGGAGAATAAAAACAGCCCTCGGTTCCTTCTCAGCACTTTGGCCAGGCTGACAAAGAGTCATAACTCTATTGATCCATGTATTCCTATAGCTCTCAGCAGTAATGACTTCATTAACTTCTTTAATGATAAAATTCTAACTATTAGAGACAAAATTCATCACCTCCTGCCCTCAACAGGCACCGATTTACCCTCAAACTCAGGAACCTTAGAAACAAGGTCTAAGGTTTCTAAGGTTCATTTAGACTGTTTTCCAATCAACTTTCCTGAACTAACTTCAATGATTTCTTCATCTAAACCATCAACCTGTCTCTTAGACCCCATCCCAACTAGGCTGCTTAAGGAAGTCTTTCCCTTAGTTAGCACTTCTTTACTGGATATGATCAATCTGTCTTTAGTAACAGGCTATGTACCACAGTCCTTTAAAGTAGCTGTAATTAAACCTCTTCTTAAGAAGCCTACACTGGATTCAGCCGTTTTAACCAACTATAGACCCATATCTAACCTTCCCTTTCTCTCTAAGATCCTTGAGAAACCAGTCGCCCATCAGTTATGTGACTTTCTACATAACAATAGTTTTCAGTCAGGATTTAGAGCTCTTCATGGCACAGAGACAGCACTGGTGAAAGTTACAAATTACCTGAGTGCATTGGACAATGGACTTCTCTCTGTACTTGTCTTGTTAGATCTTAGTGCTGCATTTGAACATTTAATTGGCATTAAAGGAACTGCATTAAGCTGGTTTAAATCCTATTTATCAGATCGTTTTCAGTTTGTACAAGTTAACAATGAATCCTCCATCCACACAAAAGTTATGTCCAAGTAGGCCTTAAGGACATAAAGACCTGGATGACCTGCAATTTTCTGCTGCTAAACTCAGACAAAACTGAAGTCATTGTGCTTGGCCCTAAACACCTTAGAAACACATTATCTAATGATATAGCTACTCTGGATGGCATTACCCTGGCCTCCAGCTCCATCGTAAGGAATCTGGGAGTTATCTTTGATCAGGATATGTCCTTTAACTCCCACATAAAACAAATTTCAAGGACTGCCTTTTTTCACCTACCTAATATTGCAAAAATCAGACACATCCTGTCTCAAAAAAGATGCAGAAAAACTAGTCCATGCATTTGTTACTTCTAGGTTGGGTTATTGCAATTCTTTATTATCAAGCTGTCCAACAAGTCTCTAAAGACTCTCCAGCTGGTCCAGAATGCAGCTGCACATGTACTCACAAAAACTAGAAAAAGAGATCATATTTCTCCCATTTTAGCTTCTCTGCACTGGCTCCCTGTGAAATCCAGAATAGAATATAAAATACTTCTCCTCACTTACAAAGCTCTTAATGGTCAGGCACCATTATATCTTAAAGAGCTCATAGTACCCTATTATCCCACTAGAACACTGCACTCCCAGAATGCAGGCTTACTTGTGGTTCCTAAAGTCTCCAAAACTAGAATGGGAGGCAGAGCCTTCAGCTATCAGGCTCCTCTCCTGTGGAACCAGAACTCCGTGCTGCCATGGTCCTGCTTGACACCCACACCTGTTATTATTATTATTACTCATATTTCTATTATTATTACTGTTGTTACTGTTATTAATGTTGTTATGTTTCTTTGTGTCTCTCTCCCCTCTCCCCCTCCTTCTTTCTCTCTCAACCCAACCGGTCAGGGCAGATGGCGCCCACCTAGAGCCTGGTTCTGCCCAAAGTTTCTTGTTAAAGGGGAGTTTTTCTTTGCCGCTGTCGCCAAGTGCTGCTCATGGGGGAATGTTGGGTCTCTGTAAGTTAAAGAGTAAGGTCTAGACCTGCCCTATTTGAAGTGCCCTGAGATAACTTCTGTTGTGATTTGGCACTATGTAAATAAAATTGACTTGACTTGACAATATTTAATATTCAATATTTATCAATGCAGCTTTAAGGAGTTGGAGGTCAACTTAAAGGTACCCTATGGTGTTTTCGACTAGGAGAAGCGTTATGGAGAAATGTTTTTCAAGTGGTTTGTCATTTTGTTTGTATCTTGTGCATACACACAAGAAAGCGTCATTCCTGTTGTAGGTTTAATGCTATTCCACTGATTGACAATTGGTACTGACTGCAAGCTAACAGTGTTGAATGTAAACAATGCAGTATTTAAAATATTAACAAATGACTTTGCAAATGTTTTCAGTGCATTTGTTAGGTCTCATGGACACACATTTTTGTGGAGTAAAACTGAATGTAGACATAACTGTGTGCGTCTTGACAGGGTGCCTTTAAGGACTTATATGCAAAGTTTTCCAACTTGTCAGGCTTGTATAAAAATGTCATAAAGCTTAAAAAATAGATTTTTCTTGTTTTTCATCAAGTATATATTGGAC
Source organism: Scomberomorus guttatus (assembly GCA_038419695.1). NCBI lineage: Eukaryota > Metazoa > Chordata > Actinopteri > Scombriformes > Scombridae > Scomberomorus > Scomberomorus guttatus. The sequence goes on from CM076449.1 coordinate 2,239,652, forward strand.
AGCATGGCCTTTTAATAATTAATATCCTGTCTCCACCACCACCCCACCCCATATATCATTTTAGAGCAGTTTTAAAGCTTTTCTCAGATACGTTTTCCCACAGCTAAATTCTTCTTAAATTCTGTTCCAGGGGAATTACAAGTGTGCTTAAAAGCAACAGATGAACGTTTTTGAAGCTAGTTGATACCTCACAGTAAAGAAGTGGGAAACGGGGTGGACACAGAGGGAAGACGCTTTTCCTGTGTCTGCATGTTCTCAGGACCCCTGGGTGATGAAGGGAGCATGGTGGTTGGATGGAGCTTGGGGAATTGGGGTATCAGATGGATCCAAGCCTGAAGCTTTTGGTCCAGAGGATCCTCCAGAAGCAGGATGCAGCCTGGCTATCACCCTGCTTCCCGTGTGAATGGGAACCCAAACCCGTGCTCTGTAAAGGGGATCCCCCTTCACACACACACACACACACAACCACACACACACACACACACACAACGTGAGGAACCTTGACCATACACACACACACTCACAGACACACACAACGTGTGGAATACCTGGACCACACACACACACACACACGTGCACACATACACACACACACACATCCCTAAACCCCACCAGGCCCTGGCACCACACATCCAGCTCCTTCAGCCCTGCACTGTCCTCCCCCTCGTCTCTGCTTTCCCTCCTGGCCCCTAATTGCTTTTCTCCCTTTATTCTCACAGTGTGAGAAGTTTGACAATGTACATAAACGAAATTCCAGAATAGCAGCGGGATATGGAAAGAGCACATGTGGAAGCAGTTTGCCGCCCCTCTGGAGAAGACTGGGAATCTACGGTTTTATAGATTTGTTCTGAGCAGAGAAGGATGCCACTATTAAAGCACAGGGCCCACTTCCAGTTGTTTGTGCCTTACAGGGATTAAATCCTTTCTTTTCAGGCCATGTCGGGCTATCTTTAGTGGACTGAACTGCCCATGTGTTCAGCACTGATTTATGCAGGTCCTTGTGTAACCACCCTGCTCCTCCATGCCAATTCACTGCGGTAACACAAGCTGAAATTGTTCTGTATCCAAGCAAAGTGAATTCCTCACGAGGAGAGCATGGGCATGAACCACAAACAATTTGGAAGCATTCTGCCACCTGACAGTGATTAGTGTTGGGCAGAGCATGAAGCTGGTTTGTCAGGGCTCTGTGTGTGTGTATGTGTGTGTGTGTGTCTGTGTGTGTGTGTGTGTGTGTGTGTGTGTGTGTGTGTGTGTTGGGGTGGGAAGTGCTCAGCTGGAGGCTCATCAGTAAGCTTGACCTAAGAAACTCTCCTCTCTGCCACTGATTAACTCTGACAGACAATACAACACCTTTGCAGACTCAGTCAGCTGTGATAGGGGTCAGCCATCTTAGAGCTATACTGTAATGAGTAAAGTGAATTCTTGGAAATTTTAAAGTTACAACAAGGAGTTTTTGAAAACAGTCTCATGATGCCTCTGGTGCCTCTATATGACCTACATAAGCAAACAAGACCATCAGTGAGAAGATTGGCTATTTCTATACAGTTATTCTAACTGCCTGCCAACGGGTCAGATTCCCTGCAAAATCAGACGAAGCAATTTATGGTATGGAGACTGGAAGAGCCTATGTTAACATTACATGTAGCATTGTACCATGAGGGAGTACAAAGACGTTACCAGGATGAGGGGAGGACATTTCTTTTTGTTTGTTTGTTAAAAGTAAAGTTAGAATTGTTGTCAGCTTCCTGACTCATTTTTAAAAAGATGAGAGAAAGAGAGAGAGAGCGTGTGCGTGAGCGAGCTGACAGCACCAGCGAAAGCGAGACAGCAGTGATGGTCACGCAAACTAGAGAGTGAGTGAAGAGAGCACGCGGCGGTGTAGCGAGAACAAAGCCATGAATCTGAGAAATAAAATGTTATTTTCTGATTCTTTCACAGCAGTTACATTCTAAAGCACAAATAAACACACCCACACCTCTGCACAACCCTGTGGGAAGGTGCCATTTTGCCTGATTTGGTGTGAATGCAGCCTTACATGTAACCTAGGTGTATGAATGGTACTAAAACAAAGTTTACTTCGTTTCACCATCATCGTATTAGAATTATTAATCTTACATAGCCACAAACAGATACATTACCTCATCAATATGCATCCTGCAAACAGCTATGTTTAAAAAAGAAAAATAGTATTAAAAATAAGTTGCGTCTTTCTCTCACAAAACAAATGCATGTGTAGCCAGGATCTTTACTACGCGAGGCGGTGGTGCTCATGGGAAATGCAGTCTTCATTCATTCAAAAACTACACTTAAAAACAACAAGTATGGAACAAAACTGATAATAGGCTAACAGTTAAAAGTTAAAAGGAGACTGTCATCCCAAGAAAAACAACAAAATCAGTCGTTTCATCAAGTGCCCCAAAATGACATATGTTTATGTTCAAGTGACAGCGCCCTCTAGCAGCTGTAGTAATTTGACAGGAGTAAAGGAGGAAATCAGATGACATTATCATAGAGTGACCAAGTCTGTGTAGGGAGGAGGTCGGATTGGATGGATGATCAACAAACCACTGTTCCATTTTTTTTAAACCATGACCACAAGCATCCCCTAATCTTAACCATGTGGTTATAGAGTTGCAAAGAGGGAGGGGCCACTGGTTCTGGAAGCATTTTTCCACATTCTGTATTCCCATTTCAAAATTTTATTTAACAAAGAAACACAGAACTCTTCTGGATAATGTAACGATCCTAAAGGGTTTTCATGATGACCACCAGTTGCAATTATTTCAACTTTGCTTCACATTTTGTCCATGATTTTGGCGGACGGCTAAGATAACTACAATACCCATGAACCTTGGCTGCCATAGCTATGGAGAAGAAGCCAGTCAGAGGCAAGAATCAGAACAGTAATTTAATCAAAGCGCTTCTTTGTTGAAGTTGTTAACCAAATGTGGCACCATAGCTGCTGAATTCACTCAGAATTGACACAGAAATTAAAACTGAACTGATTAATGCTCAAGATTGTAAAATCAGTTTTCTCAACTCCATAATCTTTATCTTAAGCCCAATGTAAGCAGCACATGTGACTAAATTTGAAAGCTCTGTGATTGGCTGTTTCTTGCCGTAGTTAACTTTCACCCAGAAATTTGTATGTACAGTCTTGTACCTTAGACTTTTTATCAATAAACCAGATATTTTCTAACACAGTTGTTCATCTTTTGTACTGATGATTTAATCAGGAGAGTTTCATGTTGATAGAAGTGCTCTAACTGTGAGTGATTTATATGGGAAAAATGAATGGGATTTTTACTTCCAGAACCAGGGGTGCCTGAAATAGCTCCTCACACTTTACAACTCCACAATCTTTCCCTAAACCTAACCAAGTGGTTTTAGTGCCTAAAAGTAACTATAGTGTTGTCACGTCATAAAATGTATTTTTCAACAGCAATTTGTAACGGTTTTGGAAGGCACAGACAATGTCGTACATATGGGCATCTGTGCATCGTTCTGTAGTGCATGGACCTATGACGTATTCTGTCATTTAATTTGGAGGACTTGTTGCTTAAAAGCAATCATTTCCTGAAAAGTATGGAACGAAATGAAAACTGGCTGTCCATACCAAGAATGATAATTATAATAACTATAACGATAATGATGTGAGCACACTTATGAATGATAACATTATTTAAACAGTGGCACCAAGCACACTCTGTGCGCTCCAACTGTGTCAGCAGCTTAGGAAAATGGATACTGATGACCTGTTACTGCTGTACATTGCACAGAGAAAGAAAAAGAAAACCAGAAGGGTATGGGTTCAAAGGTGGTTGGTAATTCAATGTGTTGCTCACAAGTATTTCGGGACACTAGTTGCTGTGATGTCCAGTATTTACAGACCAAACTGCACCGACTGACGGTAGCAGTGCGATGCACAAAAGCACGCAGATGACCAGTTTTTATTGCGCTGTGGCAGGGACACACAGATCTGAAGCCTAAAAGGGTCACTAACTTTGTTGTTTTTTTACATTCCAACGGAGAAAAGGTTCCAGCATCATTGTATAATAAAGAGAGACAAACCTATCTAAATAAATCACCTCTGGGTGCTATTCTGCTTCAAATTACAGTGTGTCAGTCCGTGGTGAGAAAGGAGTAAAAAACACATTAAAATAAATAAATATAAATAAATAAAGTCATCAGTCAGTTTCCAGAATTAAGATCATATATGCAGGTTTTGAAGTTTTACTGGAAATGTCAGGCTAGATGGAGATTTTGTCATGCTATATGGTTTAGGGGTGGATTTTGATTGGCTGTCAGTGTTTCTATCATTCATCAAATCACTCTGAAAGTGATCCCAACGATATCGTTTCCCACTGTCATTGTCGTAGTTGTTGTGTGGACTCCACCATCCACTTGAGTTAGAATAATTTTTAAAACTGTATATTCATAATTATCATTATAGTTATCATTCTTGGTGTGGATGCCCCTTTACAGTGTACTTAAAAGTCGGTTTTTCTCTGAAAAGTGTAGAACAACAGTAAAAAAACTGGTTTACATGGACACTTTAAGCAATTATTCTTGAAAAAATTTGGAACAAATTGAAAACCTGCTAACGGTAACACTTAAAAGTTACTACTCCTCAAAAGACATGGAGCAAAAATAAGAACTGGCTTATAGCAACACATAAAAGTAATATTTCTGGGGCGCCTGGTTGTCTACTGGTTAACCATATAACCGCAACATGTGTGGTTCGATTCAGGCCGCAGACTCTTTTTGCATGTCATACTCCTTGCTCTACCCCTGTTTTCTCTTTCTGTACACTTTCAACTATTAAAAAATAAACGTATGAAATAATTATGCTAATACTTATATAATAATTAATTTAATCATTGAAAAATATGAAACAACATTGAGAACTGGCTAACAGTGACACAAACAAATATTTCAGCCAGCTGCTCCAACAACATCAGTGCAACTTTCCAAATAGGCATTATTTGGATAAACTGACCAAATATTGGGAGTCTACATGGTTACTTGCTCGCCTGAAAAAATATTAAAACTTAATAAAGTGACATATTAACAGTCCTACAGCCAAAATTTCAACAGCATTCAGCCTGGCTCCATTACTGCCAGTGGCTCAGGACAGCGATACTTCTTTTTCCTCTCATGTTGGACTGAGGGCAGACTGGACACTAAGTGACTCACTATCTCCCCTGAGGTACAAAGAGGTATTATGAGACAGTACAGGCCAGACAGGGCCAGAGCTAGCTGGTTAGCATGCTAACTTAAGTAGATATCTCTGCAACACAATACATATAGGTCCTTGACGTAATGTCAAAACAATTTTTTCTTCACATTCTGTTAAAAATCTTAGCTAATTTTAGAATATTTTAAACTAAAATTGTGGCCAAATCTCACACATTATACTTTTAATGGCACACCATAGTTTAGCAATAAGGGGGAAAAAAACAAGTGGGTTAATTTTTAAAAAGTACAGGCTAATATTTAAAAATAAGATCTTGATAGGTAGGTATTACGTGTGTGGTGGGACTTTGTGAGGGATTTCTTACAGAGGTATTATTTGATTATTGTTTTATTATCTCGACTGTTATTTGCCAGCATCCTGATCCAACTATGGCTTTCATACAAATTCAGTGGGAGCTGAAGGATTTCATCATCCTAAACACTATTGAGGAACCACAGTGGATGCTCAATAGCAGGTGATAAAACAGGCTTCAAACAGCAGAATTATTGGTGTATGTGTGGGCCTATACTGCAGATTAATATCCCCATTAAATCCCTCTACCAGTAGATTAACCTTGTTTAAAATAGCTACATGAATGCAATGTAGAGGCATTCACTGAAGATTTACATAATGCAGCATTTTGAGAAGCAGTATGTTTACTGTCAGGCAGACGTCTTTCTGGAATAGTCCTACTGACTTGTTCTGCAGTTTGGCATTTGGGCACAAAACAGATTTTGCCTCTATACCTTTGACTCTCCTCTCCCAAATCCAGGCTGGTTGGAAGTGATGTCCTGTTTGCTGCTGTTTAACAGCAAGTGAATTCTACTCTCATCACTCCAATTACAGGAGTCAGGGGGAGATAGGTGGTAAAGGTACAACCAGCTCCAGATGTGGGTATGCAAGTAAATCCTCCCCAGACTGTAGAGAATAAATCTGATGACTGAAGCTGTAAAAACTGTCTTCAGTGGCATCCCACAACCTCTTGGGTCGCTGAGATTATTGCTCTATCTTTCACGAGTAAATAATTGGCACTGCAGCCTTCCAGCTGAACCAATTGCAAGCAATGCTGCTTTAACAACAGAAACCTTTACATTTTTTCATTGACTGAATATAATTTTGCCCTGTCCTGTTTGATATGTAAAACAACTTTTATGTGTCTTTGGAGGCACAAATATACTCTACATCTACAGTTTCAATCTAATGGTGGTGGTTGCTTTATAGATTGGTTTCTAGCATTGATGATGATCTTTTAGCATCTGTGCCATGTTGGACCAAATTTTTTCAAAGGTTCCAAGGTCTTAGCAATTACTTTAGTCCGCACATATCATGACTGAAATGATGGCCGGAGTTATGGAAATAAAATCCAAGCTGTAATAAACCATAACATTCCTAACTGATAGGGTAAGAATACAGCTATTTTTCACGTTCACATTGCTCAGGGTCTTACATTGGGAAAATCACTTATTGCCAGCCAGTTTGTCTGTCCAGCACTGTTTAGACAAGATATCTTAATCACTATCGACCAAATCACCATGAAATAATATTCATGATCACCAGAGGATGATCCCTAATGTAACCCTGTTACCTTTCCTGTAACACCACAATCAGGCAAAAATTTCCATTTGTACACAAGAAATATCAAAATCTAATGGGGGAACTGCCAAGGCATTTACGGAGCAGGTTCAAGACTCCCAGAGGATGAACCCTTTCCATATCTGACACTCCATTAGCTTTCCTCCACCACCATCCTCTTCCCTCTTCCTTTGGCCTTCCATAGGTTAGTCCATGGTGCCAAAAATGTGTTTCAAATCTGAGTTGTAATCATATGGGACATTAGCATGGGGAACAGTTTGTGCCCAGAACCTATGAGGGCTGTTTGAGGAAACATTCGCCAACAGCCAGCTCAGAAACCATGAAACATAACAGGCAAACCTTGCAAACCTTGCTTTGATAATCCAGCTCCCACATATAAATAGCACAGTTAAAATTACAAATGGAACTGCTATAGAAAATATTTCATATTACCTGTCCCATGATAGGTTGAGGCACCTGTCAATCAAGCAAATACAGCCCAAAAACAACAACGACCAACCGTCAAGGAGAATATTTGGTTGTCCTCCTGTTCTGTTATCCACACTAGGAACACTGGCTTATTTCATAATCTCTACACCAAACATTTGCAGACATTTGACACAACAGAGTGTTCCTGGAATTTGTTGCATTAATGTGTTGCGTCCTCATGATTTGCCTCTAAGACCTCCCAGAAACTATTCATTTCTTGAAGCAGTACACTCTAAATAGAACATTTTTGTTGATATTATCTTTGTCAACTTTTGGATGAATGTTATTTAACTACCAAAATTAATGAGAGAGGCTGTTGCCTAGTAAGAGCCACAAGTATTGGCCTACCAGAAGATTGTTCCAGTGCTAATTTCTGATGTGTTTGTATTCCCCAAAAAGGCTGTAGTTTAGATTTAAATCCATTCAGGTTTTCAACATTCTTCTTATATCCTAATTTCATACCTATAAATAGCGGCCCAATTTGTTCAGAGATTCAAATAGTTCTGGTGTTGTGCTGAATGATCACTGTTTCCGCCAGGAGAAGAATGTAAATCTTCACATTTGAGAAGCAGAAACAAGAGAATATTTAGCGTTTTGCCTGATAAACAGTTTATATGCTTAATGGATTATCAGAATTGCTGTCCATTAATTTTCTGTCAATCCACTAATTTATTAATTAAGTAGTTAACTAGTGAGACTGTACTGCCAAGGAAATAATTGCAATTGAGTATTTTTCTTTCAAATGGCTAAAAAAAACTTTTTTTTCACTAGTGGGGTGTGAATTATGGTTCTCGACCATCAGGAGGTGGAGCATTACTTTGTTATACAGCCACAGTTTCATGGTGGATAGATGGGTCAACAAAGCATGTGACTTCTACTGACAGTCAATATTGGTTTCTGCTAACCATGACGATGGTCTTTGACTAACCTTAAACAAGTAGTTCTTCTTTTAGGCTTCATGGCAAAGGTCCCCTAACCTTTAAACCTTAAAAGATTAGAAACACTGATATCAGTCTTGGTGATTTGTGATGGCTATGGGGGCACTTATATGGGTCATTTTGGAAGGCAATTACAAATTATGCATTTTCTTTTTTACTTTGGAGGACATGTTGCAACTGATCATTTCAGCACTAAAATTCATGTTTAGGAGATAGGTTGTACCATTGTTGTACCGAGTCATCATGGATGTGGGAAGTGGAGATGCTGGGGTTTCAGTAGTATCCAGTACAATTAAACATTACAATTACTGTTATTATACATTACTGGGGCATATAGTACATCAGTGTTTGTGACACGATAGAGGTTTTATTTAGTTTTTTATCCTTTTAGGCTATTATCAAAATTTGTATTAGTCTATAATACAGCAGCCCTTTTGCAAAGTGATGCACACAGCATCACAGCAGCAGTCTTTATATTGCACACAAACCCATAGAGTTTCTTTAGATGTTTTTTTTCCTAAGTCTCTTTCTGAATAATATTGACCAAAGTCAGGACACAATGACCATCCTGTCAGACAGACCCTGGAGAGAGTTCAACCCAGCAGGTATAATGAGAGTAAGTAGGATTACTGTCATTTCTGCCACTGTGCAGTAATCACTTACACTTATAAGCCATTTGTACCATTATCTACCAGTATTTCATTAATGCTCCAAAATAATTAAAGTGATAAGTTTATAGCTCTTGATTTTAAAATAAATTCAATAACTAGGGATTGCTCTAATGTTTGGTGATTTGGCAGAAGATTTAACGTTATTGTTGTTTCACCACCAGAGATAGAGAGAGAGAGAGAGAGAGAGACAGAGAGAGCCTATGTGGACAGAAGCAGAGAAATGAAAACTTAATTGAATGTGATCATATTATGTAATTTACTGTAGTTTATCAGTGGTGTATATGGAATTAACTACACTGAAGATTGTCGTCTCTGCTAACAGTGACAACCAGAGATGAACCTCTGACACCTGTCTCATATTCCTATGAATGTGTGTAACGCAGGTTGAATGCGCGTTCAGTAAATACTGTAGACCTTCTATGCTCGTCATCTGGGTATATTATCAGTGTGTTGCTTTTTCCTTACTATGTGGGCTCCATTTCCCTCTCTCTCACACACACGTCGTTCTGCTCCCTTGTCCTCTCCTTGCAACTTTCATGCTGAGGTCAGTGTTGTTGCCTGTAGCAGCTGTGGCTGCTTTAATAAACCGTATATTGGTGTTCAAGTTTGCTGTCAGTTGTCTAAAACATTCTAAAATGTAAGTAAATTAGTGTTAATAATTCTTAGATATAAATTATTCTGGCCATTCAAATTAATGCATTGTGTATGATGCTATTATAGAGTTTCTCTTAGCACCCCCAACTGTGTTTGCCTTCCAGCGTCCCTGATCATGCTAGGTATTAGGCAATGAGCTGGTGGTGATGCTGACTGACCTTTAAAAGAATCTTATTTCATAGATACTGTATGTAACATGCAATGCAGCTCCATTCACCTCCTGAGGGCACGAAAGAGGTCTCAGCTCTTTCGTGTGGAGCTTTGTGAGAGATATTTGCATGCTCACAACTCATGACAGAACGCTCCAACATCATCAAGTTAGCATGAATTCCTCTGAGGGGGGGGGGGATTTTCCCTTTGAGACACAGATGGAGGGTTAGTACCACAAAACCTCCCACAGAAAGTTACATTGAATTTGGCTTGAGTAGAACATCAAACAGCTGTGAGTCACCAGCAGCAAGACGGCAGTGTGGTCAGTGTGGGATCATGTTCAGTGTACTTGCGAACAGTGTGAGTCAGTTTGATGACACCCTTTGACCTTTCTGAGCTTCCTGAATCATAGAACTATTCTCCAAAGCAAAGTGAGGTTGGTTTCTTTGTTTTTAATTCTTTACAAAGCCAACTCCATGACGTGTGAGTCATTCTGCTTTAAGGAAAACACTGTGTGAGTGCCTCTATTTCACGTAGCAAAAGACTTCATCATGTAAATCATTTGGTGCCTATCCAGGTTGCCTTTGTTGCACCACACCCTTTATATCTGAACCTCACATATTCACATGCAGAGTTTGATCTACTTTAACTCAGTTCAGGCCCATAGAAAGTTTTTATTTTCTTATGCTGTTGACAAATGAGAAAAAAATCTTACAGTGCTTGATGTTTAAAGACTCCAATCTCTTACTTCTAATCTAGTAAAATGAATGTTTCCCAGACATTTAGATTACATGAAACTGTTGTTTCAACATAATTCCAAATAATATATTTTAACATATCATGATGCCCTGCTTCACATTGAATTTCAAATATTTAAATATGGTTGAAACAATGACTATTTGTAAACTATATATAATTTTACAACCAAATTTTGTTTTAACCAGGACACCTAGATGTCTTTTTAGCTGCAAATCATAGTATGCACAGGAGATATTACTTGAAAAACTACAGGGAGTGATTTAGCAAATGAAAAAAATGCCACATTCAAGAACTTCTTGGGTCATCTGAAGCTGTTAATTAGTTACTGTTAGCAGCATAATGGCTTTGAAGCAGTGTCAGTATTCGGGATAGGACCAGTGTTTTTGGGCCAATTCTGACTGTCATTCATCATAAGTCTCATATAACTTCAACAATGAGGTGTGCTGGATTAAAAGCCATTTTGACTACGCTTGATTACCTCTCTGATTTACTCAGATTTACTCAGATTTACTGATTTTACTGCAGAGGTTGCAGCCTGTGTTGCCAAATCTTCCAAGTTTGGCCTTTTTACTCTGTTTATCTACCTTTTATTGTGGTATTTGCAATTCAAATGGTTAATGCAAATTGTTTATTGAAGAATGCCCATTTTATTGATTTTCAGTGGAGATTTTGCTGTGAGAGCACAAAATCTAAGTAAGGCACTTAATGCTTGAATATGTGCTCTTTGCTGCCTGAAAGTTTAACCAGAGTTTTATCACTTTTATAACCAAAGTCTATCTTAATTCCATTCCATTCAAATATTTCTGGTAAAAATGAAAGCTTGACCTCTGTGTACCAGTACTAAATTTAGTGGGATTATAAGCAATATATTATAAAAAGGAAAACCTAGTTACAACTTAATGCTGGACTTGATTTATATTACATTTACATCAGATAACATCTGCACTTGTACTTCATGATTCATAAATGTGTTGTGAAACAGAAGTTGAACTATATTCGCTTGTCATTTGCACACCTGCTCAGCAGGTGTAGCTGTTTGCCATAAGGCCACAGGACTCTGTAGCCCCTGGACCTCCTCCGCTTTAGAAATAATACCTGCATCTAGTTCAGAGATGATTCCATGCAACATTTTGATCAGACTTAACTGTTTTGTAGGCATTTTCCCTTTACTATTGAGAGGAGGGTTATGGTTAGTTTAACTTCTGGAACAATAAGGCCAATATTTAGAGAGGTTGTCCATTCCCAGTACAAGATTATACAATTCCCATGAGGTCACAACTGTGTGCATAATGCTTTTTCAGCCATGGAGTCATGGCCCTAAGGATGACAATGTTGGTCTGTTGTTCGGTCAGTTGGTTGATCAGTCCACCACTTAAGTCCAGACTGAACTATCTCAAAAATGACCGAATGGATTGCCATGAAATTTGGTACAGACACTCATGGTGACTATAGAGTGAATCATAATGACTTTGGTGATCCTCTGACTTTTTTAAACTTATATGGTGATATATTTCAATATCTACTGGATGGCCACCAAATTTAGTACAGATATTCATGGTCCCCAGACAATGGTCTCCTATTGACTTTGGTGATCTGCTGACTTTTCCTTTAGTGCCATCCTGAGGTCTGCATGTGGTTTTGAGTTAAATGTCTCAACAAGTATTAAACAGATTGCCATGAAATTGCCCTCCTCGGGATAAATTGTAATCATTTTGGTGATCTTGTGACTATCATCAGGTCACATTTGTAATTTGTTGGTTATACCAAATACCTGAACAAACTAATGACATTTGCATCAGCCTCTACTGTAATTTGTATTTTGTGTTAATTTGTAACTATTAGCATGTTATCACGCTAAACTAAGATGGTGAACATGGTTAACATTATACCTACTTAGCATCACGGTCATCATGTTAGCAATCCAACATTAGCATTTAGTTCAAATGTACAGTTCACAGAGTTGCTAGCATGTCTGTAGACTCATAGTCTTTTAGTCTTCTCTAGCAGCTTTTTCTTATTGACTCTAGATTAAAAAGACAAATGGAAATCAGAAATGATCTTTGTCTATTTACTCTCATCCACACCTGTGTGAAACTAACCCTAGCTCTGTGCTGACACAGAGCCTGCACTGTTTCTTGTTTGTTTTGTTGTGCTCTGGGTGTTGCAGCAGGCTGTAGTAGTGTTCTGACTCAATCTGCAGTAGCTGACACTTTGAACACAGTGTGGAAATGACAAAACTGTGAATGGAAATGGTGGGTCTGTGTCAAATTCCACTGAGTCACCATTAAGCGGCGTGCCTCCCTCTCTCACCTCCCCACATCTGGACACTGTTAACATTCCTGGCTGCTCGTGCACACACACACACACACACACACACACACACACACACACACATGCACTCGGACAAAAGCACAGTTAAATGTTTAGCTATGCAGATACTGTATATGTTACAATTTAGTCTCAATCATTGCTGTTAAAAAGACATTCTCACACCCTAGAACTCCTGACAAAACACACACACACACACACACACACTTCGCAGTTTCAACCCATGTGAGATTGTGTGTGCATGGTGTATTTGGACTGGAGTGCCTTATGTCAGGGGAATTCACAGTCTGAGTTCAAATAAAAGCAGCCGTGCCATCTCCCTTCATATTCCCTCAAGTACACATCACAGCACAAATTCCTCAATATCAGTCCTGAAGACTTTCTATTCTCAAAAATTATCTGATGATTTTAAACAGTACTCTGGCCTGGATTTAGACATTAATTCTCTACTGAGTTGCTACAACTTCTGCTGAGGGAAGCGTTATCATATAGCTTCCATCGCATAAAATGAAACTTTGATCTCTGCATTGAATAATTAGTATTTTACTGAATATTTAATATGTTGCAAGAGAGTTACTTCAGAACAATGGCTTTAATATTCAAGGTGTTAACTATTTCTTTAGATAGGCTAAACCTGTAATACAGAAACAATTTACCCCTTACAACTACGTATTGATAGTGATAACTAGCTAGCTCAGTTTGATAGATATATCTATTTGGTTGACACAGCTAAGCTAGCAGTTTCCCCTATCTTCCAGTCAAAGCTAGGTTAAACGTGTGCTACCTATTTCTGTAGTTACACCTGTAACTGCTGCTGGCCAAGCAAAAACTGAACCTAAACAGTAAAATTGTGGGCAGAAAAACCAAAACAATGACCTAAAAATGCTAAAAGACTTCCTAGAGCTGAGGGTAACTGCAGAGTGATAATTCGCTGTGGGTTTGTCATGACACTTTCATATGACACACAGTCTTTTGATCCGTTATTATTATAGAAATATTCCTAAGTGCAGCTTTAAAGATACACTGTAACTTCTGTTTCACTGTGACTTTAAGGCAGTGCTACTTCCCAGGCAATGCAATACGGCCCTAAAACAACACTAGGTCTAGATGGATGTGGTCAGTAACAAGTGTTCCAGCTTGACATCATCACAGTGAAATTAATTTGAGCGTCCTTGCGAAATACATTTTACTGTATTTTGTATTTTGGTGCTGGCCGCTTGGTCCATTTTGGACTCTCCAGTTCTCTCTGTCCCCTCAAAGGTCAGCACTGTCAAGATGATTCACAATTAAAAGTGCAAATTTGCATGTTAAAGAGTTTAACTATGGGTGATGGCACCGCTTCTGCAAGTAAATCAACTGATTGCTGCAATTCCTTTGACATGTACAGATTTTCGTGTAAGCGCTGGTGTGACAAAGCCCTAAGAGTTTTTGCAGCAGTTTGACAACATAGGCTGCTTCTGCCTTTCTTTACTTGCACAACTGTATACAGTAGGTCGCTTGTCAGGAACTTTATTCAGTAAACATCCAATTCTATCTCTATTCTATTTCTCACCTACTGTATCTGAACACCAAAGTCCAAATTGAAGCCAATCTTTTCATATAACTCTGAGTAGGGTGGCAAATACATTTATTTCCCAAAATGTTGGAGTTTTCCTTTAAAATGGACTTTATAAATGTCATTTGCATTTTGAATGCAGTGAGCCAGCACCACCACAAGTAAAAAGTCTCATGAATAAGCTTTGAAAGACTTCCTCAGCCTTTCACTGACAGAGTGAGTAGAACATTCAGCACCTTCAGTATGGGAGCCTGTCCTGCGGGTGCTCTGACGGGTGCTGGGACCCCTCCTCTGTCCCTCGGCTGACCCCGGTTTGAAGCCAGTCTGTCAGGGAGAGAGTGCTCTGGGCACATACTGCCTTAACAATCTCCCCCTCTGTTTACCTATGAACCTGAACTTCATTCACAAACTGGTTGGACCACTAAGAGAGTGTGTGTGTGTGTAGCTGCAAGTGTGTACATGCATGCAGGCATATAACTTTACGTCTCTCTGTCTGTCAGCACCTTTATCTGTGTGTGTGTGTGTGTGTGTGTGTGTGTGTGTGTGTGTGAGAACAGTAGCTGTGTGCTTGTGCAATGCTGTAGCCTGAAGGTGTCAGCTGTGCAGCCTTTGAACTAGCTGCTTTAACAAATAAATGGGAGTAGATGTCTCTTCCTTCTCTCCCAGTTTTCACTTGTCCTGACTAAATATTTGCCGACCACCTCCCCACACACAGCCCCAACATATTTTCCCATATCCCATTCATATTTCCTCTCAATATGAATATCAGGTTGTGGTAACTGAAAATATGTTCATAGATAGGCTTACAAATATAAAACTGTTTGATGGCACTTTACAAAATTGTTGTACATTTGTAAGCACAAAAAATTTTAATGACGTTATTTAAAGAATAATTGCAATTTATTATATCTTGAGTCTTATTTTTAACATTTCTATCAGTTATGAAAACATTTTACTCGCTAAATCAGCAGCTCTGGGAACACAGCAACAGTTGCTTTTCAGTTGAACTTGAATTTAATAAAGAAGATAATAAGTAAGTTAAATAAGTTAAATAAGTACATGTAACAATAAATACAATTGTGCTTACAACAACAACAACAAGTAACTTATTCAAAATCAAATTTTATATAATCATAAGGTACATTGACGTAGCATTTTGAACAGGAAAGAAACTCAAATTGACAAGAATTGTACACAAGAATTGAACAAAATGCTACAATGGCACCTCCAATCTGAGAACTTCAATTATGAATTCACAAGAAAAAATAAAGTGCAACAGTAGTATCTCCAGTGCTAGTAGGGCTGCATGATAATAGCCAAATGATAATCATGATTATTTTGCACAAATATTGAAATCACGATTATGCTGCCATTTCAGAACAAAACATTTCTATTGCCCTTCAACAATGTTACTGTGCACACAGGAGGATGAAAATGAATAAAAGTACACTTAGCTTTACTTAGCTGTTAGCTGGTGAGACTTTAGACTGGAGCCCCCAAAAAAGTGCAAAAATATTACCTGAAAATGAAGTACAACAATGATATGGTTATTTTAAAAAACAGAAAAAACAAATGTCCCACTCATTTGCCTCACCCCATGTGGCGCCCTAAGCAACTGTGGCCTATGCCACAGGCCGCCCCTGCTTTGTAAACACAAATTACTAAAATGTCTGCTCAACAACAGTTCATTCAAATTGGCCAGACATGGATGGTTGATTTTGTAATGTTGTAGTTTATTTAATATTTCTGTTTTCATATTTTGTTTAAACCAGCACCATTTCCCACAAGCCCTAGACCATTGCAGATTGAATGTCACCAGCTCAACAATGTGAGGTGACTCTATGTGCGAGTTGTTCTGACATGTCTGCAATACAGACTGACCGGTCGTCTGACCGGTTTTACAGCTAAAAAGTTGTAAAGATGGCATCAGAAGAGAGCAATACCAGATATCATGTTTTTTATGACAGCTGTAGTTTTTTTGTATGCTGTAGCTTAGTTATATGTATGCTAACAAATTGTTCAAGTGTTATAAATAGTAATTATTATGAACAGCAAACCATTGAGCCACAGAAGTTGCAGTAGTGGAACAGGGGCTAGGTTGTAAGTGTTGTGAGGACAAAGTTTCCTCAGTTCGGTCAGACGGGGAAGAAAAAATCCAGTCAAATGAACAAAACACTATATTTGGAGCTGGGGATGAGTTTTAATAGCATTTTACCGAATTAAAATCCAGTATAGAATCCAATTAGCAAATCAGAATCCTTTCGAATCCCTCACTGAATCTTATACGGTTTCCATTTCAACATTTGCATGTAATTAAAGGCTAAAATAACTACCCCGCTGATTATGGGGCAGCACGTTCAGTACTTCATCTAGGCAGGTGACCGCCTAGATGTAGTTTCTGACCTTTCTGTCTCTTTTCAGAGCCTGGTTTCCGTGCGGATGGCATGTGCACAGTTTGGCATTACTGGTGTGTCTACCATGTTTTCTTGTGATCTGGTCTCCCAGCAATTGTAAGGTGTGTATTTTTAAGGTCTTCCTGTGCTACACATTCATAGTGTGTGTTATTGGCGTTATATCTGCTTCTGCTCTCTTGCTTCACAGCGTGGTCTGCTTGTCTCCTGTCGGCAGACCCAGAGTAATATTGCCTCACTTCGAGCCCTTGTTTAATGCAACATCGTTTGTGTGTCAAGGTAGGCTGGCTCAATTTTATCTCGCTAACTTTAGGCAGCTTCTATCTGGCCTCCAACTAAACCTAACTCTTTCTTTTTGGTCTCTGATCTGCTGTCATTAGTTATTCAGCCTGTTCTGTGGCTTTCATTCTCCTGCTGCTGGGAAGCTGCACCTCCACTCTCTTTGGTATGTATACGTGAGTTTGCATTACTTTTAATTCAGGTGTAGTTCTCAGTTAGTAATTTTTGTGTTTCGTGCACTTTGCAGGTAATTTTGAAGCCAGGCTGTGCACTACGGTGGGTGGCCCTTTCCAAATTCCTGGCCCCCACTCCCTGAGCAACTGCTGTTCTGTTTCAGCTGTTTGTTTCTACTGTATATGGACTGGTTTTACTTACTGTTTGGTTTTGTTTTGTTTTGTTTTGTATTGCAACTGGTTCGGCCCTGTGGTTCTGTCCGTGCTGGGAGTGAACTGAAGCGGCCCATGTCAGACATTAGGAATGCTACTGATATCACTGACATAATATAAGCAATGTGTTTTGGGGTTTTTTTCTTCCTTTTTTTCCCCTCAAAGTTTATTTAAAGTTGGAGGACCAATTCCCATGGTTCTATTTATTATTTAGTTACATTAGGTACCTTTTCAGTTTGTTGTAGTTTAGTTGAGAGTTTGTTTGTTTGTTTTTTGTACTTCCTGTGTTTCACTGTTGTTGTTATCATTATTATTATTATTGTTTTGTTTCTGTTCTTTTTCTTTTTTGGGGGGGGGGTTGTAGTGGTCAGTTGTGTAAATAGTGTGGGTTGAACTAGTTTTCTGTGATATTTTGTAGTTTAAAGCTTGGTTACTGACTGCCATTTTAAAAGAAGTATTGTATTGTTGAATAAAATTTGTATACATTTTTGGAATCACATCTTGGTCTAGGTGCTTTTCAAGCCTTTTCAAACCTTTTTCCTTTTTTTTGGGTCCCAAAATGGTTGAGTTCAGGAATTTCCTTGAGGTCAAACTCCCTGAAGTGGCGTAGTTTATTATGTCAAACTTGATACACTGACATTGCATCTCGCAATCACTGGAAAACCAAGTTATAAGAAATCATCTTGATCAGTGTCCTGTGTCTCTCTGTATATACAGTGGCTGCTGTTAATGAAGGAAAACTGATTAGAATTTTCCTGCAGTTTTTTGCCAAAAAGTGCTGGTTGTGAAATGGCTTAAACATGACATGATGTATAAATTTGAGTGAACTTTCCCTGTGATAATCATAGCCATGTTAAACCCATTTTGTTTGTTACATGCACCACCTCTTTGCATTGCCTCTATTTTCAAAATACTTTCATCCTCTTAGGTTTTGATATAGTATTTGTAAATGTGCATTATGCAGCTCTGTCTTCTTGTTTCAAAGAGAGAGCTCAACATTGGAAATGTGACTATTATGTGATTAATTTTCTGATTAATCAGTGAGCTTTAGGTGTGACTGCAGGTGTACTTTTGATCTTTGGACAGAGCCAGATTACCCCCCTTCCAGTTTTTATGCTATGTTTATTTAGCTAAGCTAACTACATACTGACTCTAGCTCTGTACTCAACACAGATATGAGATTACCCATGCAGATACCATGGTTTCCAGAGCACTAGATAAAGTTAGAATCCAGGTTTTTTTTTTTTTTTTTACAGCCAGACTGAGAATGCTAATTCCATGTCCAGGAACCAACTTTGAGGTTTAATTCTGGCCATTTCTATTTCAGATGCCCCTCTCTCAAACACAAGTGCACTGTAATTCTGTGTGTATTAGTAGGTCCTTTGTGTGTTTCCTTTTATACCTCCATAAACATTTGTAGAAGACTGCCAAACACAAGTTTACTGCTTATGGCTACACATGAAAAAAAGCAAAATCTATCAAACACTCTTTTGTATAACTCCTGCACTACATACACAGACTTTATATATTCCCCTGTACACATGAAGACACACACACTCTGGCTCTTGATAAGTGTATGCATCTGTAACTGTCTGAGATGTAGTAGCAGGGCAATAAGCAGAAAATAAAATACTGTGTGTGATTATTTGTGTTATAAAGTGTCTTCCATTCTCCTTTTTTGTGTGCATTTTCAGTTTGCACATAAAAAACTGAGTGGAAACCCTGGAGATTTGAAAAAAGCCTAAATATCACAAATACGTTTTTACACTTGGCTGTGGTAGAAAAATATCGATAAAAAGAAAATGCAACAATGTGTAATGGAAACAGACTTAGCAAATAAATCATGAAGTACATGAAGCATGTGACTTAAATGTCACTCAAACTTCCACTGAAGAGCTGAAAACATCAGATCTGTGTGGAGCAATGAGGAGACTAACGTTCCTCAAATGAATACATGAAACAAACAGAAATGTCATATTTCCATCATGTTTTCCACATGGCTTTCCATCGTTTGAGCTTTGACTGCTGCTCCTTTAATGACGTCATCTTGTTGTGTCCTCTTCTTCTGAACCAACTCCTAATATTCATATAACAGTAGTGGATGATAATCTCCATTAATCCACATTTTCTGTTTGCTGTTAAAATTTGTGCTACATTTTGATAGAAACTTCTAACCATGTGTTTTTTCCACAAAAAAGTTCAATTACTTAGTTACTTAATTAGTTTCCACATCACACTTGTGTAAGTGCACAATTCACTCCACTATTTGTGATGTCACAAATCATGCTCATATGTACATGCCTGTGCATATATCATTCTGCACAGTGAAGGTCAAACACCCAAGTGAAGTAACAATAAGTTAAACACATTTTTGACTGGAGGGGACCTTTAAGCCAGTGTGTAACCAATTAGTTCTTATGGCACATTTTTTGTCTCTATAGGTTCAAAACCAAATGTAATTTTATTTTCTATAAGCCATTATTTCCTTTATATTTCAAAATATATGATGTAAAAAAGATTCTCTGCTCACTGCTCTGATGTGAACCGGTAGATTATGTTACCATTGAATAGCATAAATGCTTAAATAAAAGCTGGTATTCAAATAATACCTGCATGAGCAACTGTAAGTCAGTCGCTAATAAAGGCTGGGTAAAATAAACAATTACTTACAATTACTCTTACTATAATGGCTCACATGGTAAATTAGTGTATTGTACATTTCCACAGCATTAATTCCATCAGAACAGCAACAGAATAATTTCATACTCACCTGCTCCTGTGATTTTATTATTAGTGAGAAATACTGTTCCAATTCACCAAAGTAATTCCAACCACCACTTTGCTGTTGTTTTTTAATCACTGTTAACCTACCTTCAACAAAACTCAACACTTCCTGTGTGTGATTCACATTCAATGCCTACCAGGAAAGGAAAGGATTACAAGCTTTTAATGTGAAGCATCTGTGCAGGAAGTGTTGAGTTTCATTGACAGTAGCTTAACAGTGAACAGCAAAGCAGAAGTGATTGGAATTCATTGGTGAATGGGAACAGTATTTCTTCTGAATAAAAAAACAGAGTGGTGACTATAAAATTATTTTGTTGTACTGATGGAATAAATTGATGTGAAAATGTAAAATGAAAGGACCAGAGACCACTACTTGAGAATTTAGAGTATACATTTTTTGCATTTCTTTCATAGCCTTTTAACTTATTATTAATGCATTGTTCATTTGTTAGGTTGACATGAATAAATAAACTGATGTCAACGATATTTGATCTTTGACCAAAACTGATAAATGACTTTGTGATATTCTAATGCACCAACTAATGGTCTTATTTTAACAATGAAGCCTTAAATATGTTAGGAAGAACACTAACATACTGCATCTAGACTGTCAACCACTAATAGCTCACAATAGTGATAGTGACCAACTATATAGTGAGGAAGCTTTTACAGAGGCTGCTCAACCTCCTCTGCTATACAATAATATGTCTTATGGTTCTAGTTAGTTCCAGATAAATATTTGAGGAAGTGTGTACTTAGCATAAGTAGTAATGGCCCTGATGTCTGAGGAGTAAAAAGAAAAAAATTTCCACTCAAAAAAAGTCAAACTTAATCAGATGTCACAGTACTGCTAGCCCAGTTTGATTGACAGGTGCTCTCTGGGGAGCAGAGTGCTGAAACAGCACAGCAGTGAGCACTTAACACTGAAGACGGAGACTTAATAAAGAAAAAACACAGATCTCCCGAATTACCACTTGTAAACCACAGACACCGAATCTTAAAAAATACTTGGATGCAGCCCCAGCTACTGTCTGTGAGCGAACACGCAATTCACTCAGCGGCTGAGTGTGTCGCTGGCGTGGCAGGCTATGTCTGGTCCGGGCAGCAAGGGGTTAAGCTGGCGGCGGCTGGTGTGTTCCCAGCAGGAAGGCAGTGGCCGGGTCTGGGCCGGCCTCCAAACAGATGTTGGTTTGTTTCAGGGCTGTGGTTAAATAGTTGGATGGCGTTCCAGCACATAGGGGAGAGAGGAGGGGATTAGAGCTGAGAGGATTGCAGCTGCACAGACAGGAAGAGAGCAGGAGGAGGGAGAGACACAGATAGAGACAGACTGGGAGCCAATGATGCAGTGCTGAATAAAAAGGATGGTAAGCTGTGTGACCTCCAGTGCTTGATCATCATAATGTAAACCACCAGCAGACACACAAATTAATTATATTCTCAGAAGATGAGCAAAACTCGGGAGAGACTCAGCAGCCAGACATTTCTCCGTGCTCTCTTTAGGAATGGTTGAGATTGACACTAAAATGAGAATAGCTGGTCCACTTTAAAGGTCAGTCCACCTTAAGTGAGCCTGGTCAGGTTAGGCTAACCCATTGCTGCTAATTTCGGGGCTAACCTTCACTTTTCCAGCAGTTGGGGAAACAACAGACGAGACTTTTCTTTGTCTTGAGAAACTGCAGCATTTAATAACTGACACACTGTAGCCTGTACTGTACATTTACTGCCAGATTGACAACCAAATCAGGCGTTGCAGCGCACCTCTGCAAGGTTGTGGGGTGGGGATGGGGGTGTGATGGGGGTGTGTGTTATCTGTAACCGCTGTGAAACCATCAATAAATAATGTTGTATTCCCCTTATTCACTGGCATTCTTGCTACCACTGCACGTTCATTTCATTAACTCTCTAGCTGACTTGACCACTGCTGCTCTCTCACTCTCTCTCTCTTGCTGGTGCTCTCAGCTTGCTTGAGCTCTCTCTCTTTTTCTCTCATCTTTTTTAAAATGAGTTAGGAAGCTGTCAGCAAAGCCTAACTTTACTTGTAACATTATCAAATGAAGAGAAATGTTGCGGTCCCACAGCCTAAATGCACTACCCCCATTCAAATGAATGGGAGGACTGGCGTTTTCACCGCAACGGCTGATTTGGTGTGAATTCAGCCTTAATGCTAACCTTTTCCTCTGCTCTGCTCGCATTCACTGTCACTTTTCTGCCGCTCACTCTCTCACACCTGCTCAACCACACACTCACTACGAATACATATTACGCACTGCCCTATTCCTTAAAGGAGCTACACTACTCTTATAACAATACCTTTAACGTAGATGTCCTTTGAATAATGAGGAGAGGGAAGATTCTGGTATTTGATGCACCAGTTGTTGACAGACAACTGACTCAAAACAATTCTATGATAACGTAGTGTTATTGTGCTCGCACAGTCTGTGAGTGAAAATCATTAGTAGCCCATTGATATTAATGACAAAAGGAAAGGTCAGGAGGTCACCAAAAACAACAGAACTCCCCTAAGAACCATGAAAGTTTGCAGCAATTTTTACGGTTTGGACCTAACAGTGGACAGACAGGCAGACCTACATCAACATCTTTCTGCCCTGCTGCTAATAGAGAAAATCACTTTGACAGACCCCATCTCCCACAACTATTAGCAATTTTATACGATGATATATGTCTTCTTTTGGTCTCAGTTTTTAGAATTGTCTTCTTGAAATCCCAATCTTGAAATCTCTAGAAGTAGTTACCCTTTTGGGGTTCATCCATTTTTTTGAACAGTGTTAAATTCAAGTTGGATTTTAAACTGTATTCTGCAAAACAAAGGTGGATAAAACTCACTTTTGTGTGGGTTTACTCAGAAAAGTGAAGAAGGGTGTGAAAAAGAAAAAACAAGAATGAAATCTGAAGGAGCAAAATAGAGCCAGAGAGAAAAGAAAACAACAAGTAGGTATGGGATGAGGATGGATACACAGGGCAGAGATGGGACAAAGAGAGGGTGATCACATTTTTTATTTCTTTTTCTTTTTCTTTTTGTAGAATTATAGATATGCTCCAAAAAAGAACACGTGCCTCCAGGGAGCAGAGAGCGAGGACAGGGAAACTCCACCAGTTTTTGCATAAATAGCACTTTGAAGTCAGGAATGGGGAGATGGGGTAGTAGGAGGGGAGGAAGGAGGAGGAGAAGAAGAAGAAGAAGAAGAAAGACTGTGGATATGAAAGAAGCGCCGTGTCAAAACTTTTCAAGTGCAGCTCTAGTTAAATATGCCTCCTTGGCCCTCGGGGGCCCCGGCTGTACTTGCATGCTTAGTGTTTCACCTCTTTCCTCTCCTCACCTTCACTTTGCAGCCTGGCCTCCATTAAAGCTGCAGATACTGGCTTAGCCCTTAGCTTTAGCTTGCACACAGGCCTTGATCTCTTTAGACAGCGAGCATGAGAGCTGCATTTTGAAGTGGATTAGTCCCTATAGTATCACTCAAACTCTTTTTAAGTCCAGAGTGTCCATGGTTAAAGCCAATTAGCTCACAGGTCTAGCTCTTATACAATCTTAGAGTGGTTGGTGGATGACGTGTGAGATTGGAGATGGATAAACTTAAATTCAGCAGAGGTGAGAAGAGTGCTAACATATCTTACTGAAACAGACCTACTTTTGCACTGCTGAAAGCTAAAAGTAAAATATTTCATTAACCCACTAGTCAGTAAAAGTTACTGAAATAATTTGATGAAGAAATAAACTTTCCTGTCTGCATAAGTTTCTGTAAGTTCCAACAAGGTCAGAAATGTTCATTAATAGCTAAAGAATGTTGACTTGTATTTTTGACACCTCTCATTGGTCTTTTTAAAAATTAAGTGATAACTAACTCATCAGAGTTACATAATTATGTGAAACTTAACAACTTAACACAGTGTTGGAAAGTGGCACAACAAACCTATATACAAGACATGAAGTTAGGTAACTAATGTTGTTACATTTATAAAATGCAATTGTGCTAAACAATCAACAACATCTGCAAATTGGAACAAACATCTTCCAAACTAAAGGGTTAAGCATATGAATGTCTGTTGCGCCTATCAGCAAGACAACATTGTTTGCCAGTGCCTTCCAGAAAGCATATGATCTTTACAAGAATATTTCTTGGGAATGTTTTCTGTTTGCAGGTTAGGGAAATATTTGCAGTCACAGTCAATTTAAATCAGTGCTGACTGTTGATAGGTGATGGGATGCAAAACGCAGTCTCGGGCGCCAAAGTCACACACTTTGTACACCCAATTATCCACCCTGGCCTTCTCCTTTAAGAGTGTCTGTGGTGTAGGACTGGGCAATATGACTGAAATCAATATCACAATTATGGGGCTTTTTTCCTATGTTTATTCAAGAGCATGGTCTTTCAATTTGAGAGCATGGTTTATTGATTTCACGTTCAGAATTTGTAATTATTTCCCTCGAAACCCTGCTCTGGCACTTAAATAGCCCCTGCTTGCACACAGATCTGCTCTGCATCTGCTCCAACTGTATGCTTTCACTCAGATATATTGTTCACTCAGATTTCCTGCGCTCCAGCTTCAGCTCTTCTCCTCACACTCTTCTGCTGCTTCTGTGCGCTCGTGAAACGTCTGCTCTCAGATTTCTGCTCTGCTCTTGGATTGTTTGTACAACAACCCTGTCAAAATTCTCCAACCAATAGAATGCCAGGTGAAGTGTTGACCAATTAAATGATCCCTGCCTCCCTGCGGATGTGTTCTTAGAGCATCCCGTACGGGTGGGTACTTTTTAACTGGGTTCATCCACTCTCGCTCTCCAGGGTTTTATTAAATGTACTTCCCTTGCTTTCTTGTATGACTTTTGGAATTGAAGAGCAGTATATACCAGCATGCATACTGTTTTTTTTACTATAATAGTTACATATAATAGTAGCCGTATAGCACACCGTCCTCCCATCAGTGTGCTAGAGGAGAAAAAGATGTCACCTTCATGCCTCTGGAGCGGGAGTCTACATGGATCGCCAAAGTCAAGGACTTCAAGTAAGTATTATTTTAATGGTGTTGTGGCTCAGGAGGTAGAGTAGGTCTTCCACTAATCAGAAGATCGGGGGTTCGATCCCCAGCTTCTCCAGTCTGCATGTCAAAGTGTCTTTGGGCAAAATACTGAACCCCAAATAAGTGTGCGTGAATGAATATCAGATCGCCTAATGAGAGAGTTGGCACCTTGCATAGCACCCTCCGCCATCGGTGTGTGAATGTTGACCTGCAGTGTACAGTGCTTTCACTGGTCGGAAGACTAGAAAGGCACTATATAAATCTCCATTTTGAACTGGTTAAGTCATATTTGCGGCACATCCATGATAATATGCTTGGTTTTCAAGGCTTTCAAGTGTTGTATGTTACGTGAACACTGTTGCTAGGCAGCTAACAAAAAAATGGACGCTGCTGTGTCTTTTTTTTATCTGTATTTCATTGTTTAGGAATGGGAAAAGTATCAACAGCAAAAGTAACTAACACTAGCCAACACATTCAGACAGTAGGAAAAACAAAAGTAACTTTCAATAAGCTACAGTAAACAGCATTTGAAGAGAAGGAAGACACTTCGATATAACTACACAATACACAACGTCACCACTGTTTTAAAAATGTAGTAGCTCATTGAAGTTACTTTTGTTACTTTTGTTACTCTCTACTCTCTACTGCACCTGCAGTGTGGAACTTTTACATATAAATCATCGTCTGTTACATTCAAGCCGTTGCCAAACGAGTTCACACAATGCTGATTAAGCCTATCACTGCCAGATAAATCTCTCTGTATTTCACAGTGTATGGAGTTTGTCGGGTGCGACATTCCTGCACTGGCCGTTTGGCCATTAATCGTGCGGCTCTTCTAGACTTTCCAAATGTTATAATGTATTTTGCAGGGGTTGTGTGACACTTTAAACTATTTATACACCGTTTTACAGCCGCAACAGTAGGTTATGGCCAGTGGTGTACTGGCTATCGGGCATACTGTTTTGGGACAAATTCCAGTGGGCCGGTGGACTGTCAGAACATATCCGTTTTTACCGGCCCTCTCTGTGTGCCTGTCATTCGGGGTGTGCATGAGAACGTGCTGCATGCCTGTGTCAGGCAATCACAGCTGAGCGCCCCCCTTTACTCTCACAGCCATAAGGGGGAGACAAAAGTCCCGCACTCCAGCTTTAATGTGTTAGCTAGCATTAGTTACTGTTGCTGTTGGTACTTTTCCCATTCCTAAACAATGAAATACAGATTAAAAAAAAAAAAAAACACAGCAGCGTTCATTTTGTTGTTAGTTGCCTAGCAACAGTGCTCATATAACGTACACTTGAAAGCCAAGCATATTATCATGGGTGTATTTTTGTGCCACAAATATGACATAACCACTTCAATTTGAAGGAAATCAATAAATCATGGTCTCAAATTGAAAGACCACGCTCTTCAATAAAGATAGGGGGAAAAAAACCCATATACAATTAATTGTCTGGGTAACGATTAATGTGCACAAGATTCTCCACCCTCACAGTGGAGCTCTTATAAATTCTTTGTACTGGAAAATAAAAACATAACCATGGATTATTTACCACATTTAGTAGTTCAGAACAATTGGTTCTGTTTAACATATCATACAACCATCAAAATAAATAATATTATAAATAGATTTGAATGACACCTTTATGACTTCTGTTATCTTAGTATCCCATCAGCTGGATCTTTTGGTGTATAGGGTGACATTATTTGAACAAACACTTGTGTAACTGTGTCTGAAACAACCTGCACCAGTTGAATGCTCCCAAAGAAGTTGCTACTGTTTTCCCATGGTACTTCCGTTTTTCCATGGCCCTCCAGTGGGTTAACCAGCCCTGCCAGCAGAAGTGGTTCACCAGGTCATAATAGTTTCCAGCTTGGCATCGAGCTACATATATTTAATATTATCTTTTTAAAAAGAAAAATCAAACTATGTACAACAATTAGTTTTATTGCATCCGTTAATGTCACCTAATGCCTGTGCTAGCTAACAGATAAAACCTTATATATGTAATATCACAGCATGTTGGTTAATTAATTAATACTCAACACAAATGGTTATGGTTTGAATTCATCTTAATTGGTTTGGAGATGAATGTAGCATTAATTGCAAAGTTGAAAGAGATGGTTACACAGACATAGATTCCATGAAGTATAATTAAACCAACATTTCAGTAGTCAAGCTGGTCTCCAGAAGCCAATTGTCATCAGCCAGCTTGTCTGCTGAAATGTTGGTTTAATTAAACTGCACAGAATCTATGAGTGTGTAACCATCTCTTTCAACTCTGTGCTGGTGTCTGCAGTGCACACGATGAGCTGTGCCCTTCTTTGATGTAACATTAACAAAACGAATCAGCTTACATTAGTGAAGGTGGATATTTTTTACCTTAGTTAACGTAAACTTTTGTCACCTGGCAAATTCAGAAATAAAATACTGAAACTAGTTCACTTTATTATTGAATTAAGACTAAATCCACAGGAAAAAATAAAATGAATGAACGACACATATGAATGAAACATATTCCGAAAAGGGCACGACTCTGCATGATTTAATCCTCATCAGTGGGCTGGTAAACTAGTACAGATGGGAGTCAGCTTTGTCAACTTTAGCTTCTGTGTGAGAACATTCCTTTGGCATAAGGGTGTGTGTACATGCAACTATTTGCACAACCACGTTTTATGTACATGTATATTTGTGTGTGTGTGTGTGTGTGTGTGTGTGTGTGTGCGTGTGTGTGTGTGAGAGAAAATATATAGGGTGAGCCTGTCTGGCAGCTGGCAGACATGATGATGGTATGAGTGGGTAAATTTGATGAAGGGATGGGGGTGTTTGAAAGTGGTTTGTAGGAATGTGTCCGTGTGTGTATGTGTGTGTGTTTGTGTATGCGTGTGCTTATCTGGGGGGGTTGGATGGGGCATGAACCCCTATCCAGCTGCACAGTCTGGGAGACACCTGGGCCTGCTGTCTAAACAGCCCTGTGCTGTTGTGCATGGCTGCCCCTGCAAACATGAAGTAGTATTTGTACATGTGTATGCGTGTGTGTGTCTGTGTATGTGTGTGTGTGTGTGTGTGTGTGTGTGAGAGAGAGAAAGAGAGAGAGAGACCTGTGACCTCGTCATGGATATGCAGTGCATATTTATACACCATATACAGGATGCTGTACAATCCTGTTGTATTACAATTTTTGCAAAATAACAAATATACACACAATTCCATACTCTAGAAAAAAATTTCAGTTTAAAATTCCATTTACGTCCTCCTCTGGATCATTAAAATGCTGGACTGGAGATTATTTTCATATTTAAAAGGTACCTCCTCTTCCAAAAGAGGTTGACTATGCTCAAGTGGAGCAGGCACTGTATATTTATATTTATAAATGCATATAGGACAGTCGACCCAGGTAAGAAAACAGGGAAAACAAACAGGGGTCTATATGAATATTTGAAAGAGATGGTGTTTGAGTCTCTAATAGCTCACAGGTTCATATAGTCTTGTCTATATGAACCTGGGGGGGGGGGGGGGGGGGGTGAAGATGAAGATGGTGTTGATATGGATGCTAATACTGAACACACACTTACATGTCTTAATAAAAGAAAAGTTTAGTGGCAGTCTGTAGTTATTTTACAGTTCACTGACATTCATATTCAGATTTAATGAACAAACCAAAACTCTCTGTTGACTTGTGTTACAGTAATTAAAGCCTGATTGCTTCATTTTTGTTTGTAATAAGAGTGAGAAATGCACACGGCAAACACTTGCACAAATGACATGCAGACTTCCAGCACTATCGTCGTAACATTTGCTAATTAGCACTAAAGTACTGCTGAGTCTGATGGGAATATCTTTTTCTTGGGCAAGTATTTGGTCAAATTGAAATTTTGACCAGATGATGGCATTGGAGGAAAGTCACCAGAGTCTGTACAATTCTTCCTTTAGGGAACATAAATGTCTGTAGCGAATTTCATTATCAGTGTCTATCCAGTAGTCGTTGAGACATTTCAGTCTGGACTAAAGACCCACTTTTGGATGTCATATGAATATCCAAGACTGGCTTAATATCTAGACATCCAACCAGGACTACTTCTGACCACCTATGGACATTTAGAACAGGATCAGAATTTAGACAGCTTCTCAAGACAACTTTTACAATTCTTCCTTTAGGGAACATAAATGTCTGTAGCGAATTTCATTATCAGTGTCTATCCAGTAGTTGTTGAGACATTTCAGTCTGGACTAAAGACCCACTTTTGGATGTCATATGAATATCCAAGACTGGCTCAATATCTAGACATCCAACCAGGACTACTTCTGACCACCTATGGACATTTAGAACAGGGTCAGAATTTAGACAGCTTCTCAAGACAACTTTTAAACATCAGTGGATATTTATTATTGTTTATTATTGCTTATTATTAGATGTCCGGCCAAAGCCACTTCTGATTGTCTATGGACATCCAGAACAACATTTTGATCTCCTTTTTTATCTCTTTTTAAGACCACATTTTACACTCAGTGGAAGTTCATGACAGGCTCATCTTGTTAAGACCATTCTAAACATTTTTAACAGGGTCCAAATTTAGATACCTTTTCAAGACCACTATTGGGCGTCAGTGGGCTTTCATGGCGGAAATTAAATTGTTGTTACGACCACTTTTAAATGTTTGCAGACATTCAGAAGAAGGAAAATGACCCTTCACAACATAAGAATGTGTTGACTCAAGACCTGGTTGGGATCAGATTGGTAGGTCTGCCCATAGACCTACCAACCTATCTCAAAATGTGTAGATATTGATGTTAGAAAGTGAGAGGAAACTACTTGAATTTTGAGGATTTTATAAGCAAAAGATCATCTGAGGCAACATCAGTATTCTGAACTTGTCTTCTTTCCTTTACTTCTTTAATACACTCAGCTCTTGCATATGTTTTATACATAATACCTTGCAAGGTTATTGTTTTCATTGTCATGGTTGAGATTATATCATTCATATTACATATTATATCATTTCAATTACTATTAGAGTTTGCAGCTGGAAGGACCCAATTTCCTCATAGGGATATTTTAGATTTCTTGGGTATCTTTTATCTTGGCATTTGCAAGCAGGTGTGTGTGTTATACTAATGTGTGTATACTACATAATATCCACATAAAACTCAAAAACTGTGAACCTGGTTCCCAGCTCAACATTACAGTTTCATGGAAAGCATATGGGCTTTGTAGGAAGCCTGAGGGCATACCAACTTTGGTTGTCAGGAGTTGGGTAACTCCAGCACACATTGCTCACATTGTTGGATGTGTCTCCAAAACACAGGTGGCTTCGGCCCAGACTCGCCACAACTGCTGCAGTCAAATCAGGAAATCAAATTGGCACGATGGTGATGTACTCCCTCGATGCCTGTTCTTGTTTGGTACGGATGTGGTCTCTGAAGGACTGAGCCAAAAGCTGTAACACTCATAAAACAACCTGCCAGGCCAGACATTGAGTCACCCTTCAAAACAATAGTGTTTAATCACCAACTGTTTCCTCACCGTGTTGCGAAAGCAGTGGAGTGTGGTCCCTGTGCAAACACTACCTTGCCAGCCTGGGTGAGATAACCTGCAACTAATGTTTAACATTTGATTTAACCTGCTTGAAGTAGCAGCTAGGTGGGGTTTACCACATCCGCACAGTGTCAGGTAATTACTCATCAATCACACAAAGCTATACTGTATTGACCTTCCTGTTTCTGCTACGCATTGTCCCATGTGGCAAACTTCTGGCATCTTTTGTAAGTGCTGTAAAAACACTAATGCGCTATTTGGCCAAGGTCTACCACTCTGCAACTGGTGATTATTCTGTAGATTTGATCATCAGTAGACAATGGAGCAGCCAAACTTTTCTAACTGCTCGCTTTTCTTTCAGATCTGCAACAGTGTAGTACACAACCACCAGGAGTTAAAGTTGTTAAGGTTAAAGTTTAAAGTCTGTTTTATATGTATGGGTGCAGTTTGATGGCATGCTGAAAATTGAGCTTAGATTAGGTTGTAAACAATCATGCAGATTATTCAAATTCTTATTCATATAATTTTGGCACATTATTTTGATTTGATTTTGACAAAAAATACATATTAGTTTTAGTCAAATTTAGTCATCTGATTTTTGCTGGTTTAGTCAACAAACGGTAACCTAACCCTAACCCCACAACAGAGGAGCTGATCATTCAGGAGTTGGATTCACTCACCTGTTCACTAAAATACTGTTCACTATCTGGGTTTAGCATAATTGGTTTAAATCATAATCCTTTAATTCAGCTGATGAAATCCATGTGAATGTAAAAATGACCAAAAAAAAGCCTGTTAGCTAACATTTGCTAATTAGCAATTAAAGTACAGCTGAGGCTAATGGGAATAAACCATCTGGCCAAGTTTTGGCCAAATTTAAATGTTGTGATGTTGGTGCTAGCATTAAGGAATCACCGAAGTGATAACAGTTATTTCTGCATTTGCAGTTGTGTTTCTGGGGACCTAACAAATGTAAATTCAATATTCACTCTATTTTAGCTCTGTTTTGGTCTCCACCAACTCCTGAGAAAAATATCTGACTCTTTAGCTGCTAAATGCTCCACTATGTTCACCAGGTAGTCCCCAACTTTGTCTGGTGCTGGGGAGGTTGTATACAGCAGGTTTTTCACTGAAAACTGCTGCTTGCTGTTGCTTGCTGCTCATTGTGTTCTATGAGAGAGAGTGGCTGCACCAGAGATGGGCTCCTGAAAATTGGACCTAAAAGGTTGGACATTTTGCAAAATAAATTTCAAATAATCTTTGAAAATACTTAAAGAAAAGGTAACAGCATTAATCAGCAAGAACAGAAGAGGAAATATCATCTTTGGATATATTTTTTAAATCAAAACAACTAGCTATCTGTCAACTGCTAACTGCTACCTGCCACTGTTAGCAACATTCCAAAGGAGAAACTGTATTAATGAAGCTAACAGAAGAGTTATTTTGTGAAGACAAGAAGAGAAAATAAGGGGCCCTTGTTGGTGGTATTCTCTCTCTCTCTCCATGAACTGGTGTGATGACATTTGTGGCGGCCTCTCCTAGTTCTGAATATGCAGTGTCTTTGTCCATGTCTACATCTATGTCTACGTCATCATGTGGAGTGCAAGGGAAATATGTCTATGATCGTCTATAAGAAATACTGGCTGGGAGACCTAAATCAGCTGAGCACGCTTGGTCTGCTACGCCTAGTGAACCCAAAGGAGACCAGGGTCTTGCCTGGAGCTGCACCGGAGAGGAAACATCAAAAATGGTGCAACAGAATGTGGAAGCGGGGGAGTGCAAGCTAGGCTAACTGTTAACCCATACAAACCGGCAGTTCCAACAATCATGTTACCTGATGTTCTCTGGACAGCAAAATGGATTATATAACTCCCCCATCAGAGACATGTACTTTTATCTCTAAATGCACTTTAAATACATTGTGCTGCTAACTGCTCTTTCTTTTTTTCTTTTTTTTTTTCTTTGGATTTATATGTTTTTATCATTTTAAGGGAATTTTTAGATATAAAGAATATATTTATCCTTTCTGTTGTTGTAGCACTGCTGTGGAGGAACAGCATTTCGTTTTTTTGTGTATGCAAATACACAAGAAAATGACTAAATATTAATAAACTAAATATTTAATCTTTAATCCGCTAGTAATTTTCAGGTGAGAAAACCAAATCAATGAACTAAAAGGCACCAAAAGATTTCTTAGAGCTGCTTAGAACTGCCTAGTTGGTTGATATTATTTCTTCACCATACAATTACAGTTTCCTTACAGTGCTTACAGTTAGAAGTGTTGTGTAGAGGGTGAGTGCTCAGAGGGAGGAGGCTCGGCTTGTACTGCAGTGAGAGGTAATGTCAGAACAGGGTTAGTTTCCTCTGAAACAAGGTTGGTTGAGTTGAAAGGGAATGCTGCCTGCTGGCGTGTTTGTGTTTCAGCTGCTCTTACACTGAGCACCTTGTTTCGCAACAGCAGACTGCAGGAAGGGAAAAAAGGAGAAAGAAAGAGAGAGCATGAGAGACCTAGGAAATAATATGTAGATCATGAGTAGCATGCACAGACTAGACTCCTGAGTTCATTCTGCCCCATTGTCTCACAGGTTATATAAACAGTACAGTACAGTTTACTATCTGTCAACCATACTATGCCTCACACACACTCATAATTACAGATGGGTATTGTTTTTTTTTTTACATACTGGTGCTAATATGACACCTGGGGCCAGATGCATACATGATGCGTACGTACAAAAAACATACATATGGCATTTCCCACACATAAACTGATATTTCTAAATGCAGAATGTGCAGTGAGAATGTGGGAGGGTGATGTGATGAAGTGGAGATGAAATATAAGGTGAGAGAACCTTTTAGTAAAATATTGTTTAGGTTGATAACCAGCTACACTAATTGTGCAACCCAGTCTCACGTCAAAATGTGTAATAGTGTTTGTGGACGTTTGTCCACAGCACAAAATATATTTTTACAATAACAGCTCTAAAATTGTGAGATGCCTATGTTTTTTTGGCCTATTCTTTTCTATTGGCCTGCATCCACATCACATGACTGTCAAGTTTCTGTCTATGAAAACAAACAAAACGGCTAACATTTCTTTTATTCTCAGTGGAAGATGCAGATCTGAGATAGTTTCAGCGTTAAAATGTGTTTTGTGCAACCAGGTAGTTGCATGTTGTTTGAATTATTGCCTTTGTGTCATGTAGCTGAGCTGTTATGTTATTTGTGTTATTTTATATAAAAAACTAACTAGAGTTTAGAGGGGAGAATTGAATTGAGCTTGAAATCCAGAATTTGAAGCTTTGCGATTGGTTGACATGAGGACTTGCTGCCTGGAAGTATTTTCCTCACAACGTGTTAAAGGCTTTCTTTGAATGTTATCTTTAACATTTCTCAACACAAAAACACAAACGTGTCCTTGATAACTCAACAATACAATAGGTTAATGTTAAGGCTATCAGTTTTAATTAAATAAAGGTTTTTTGTCAGTTTTAGATTGCGGAAGCGGCTTCTTTACCCATGAGCCTCATCAACTGTTACTATGGAGATGAAGAGAGTCTGTTTTGTGTTATGCTACACAACTTTATTATATATGCTATTTACATTTAATTACTGAATTTATTCCAAACTGATAAGATTTTTGTGTGCATTGAGTTCCCACCCCATTCACACACACGCACACACACACACACACACACACACACACACACACACACACACATACAAACACATACAAACACACACAATGTTAGATGATGTGGCTCAACATGTTGTGGTGCATTCAACTCCTTTTTTGGCTAAATTATCTGAAACATCTTTACTTTTTCTTAACATAGATCATTAGAACATGGATCAATATTTGATATATTCACTAGATAAATCTTTTCATGACCCTATTTTGTTTTCCTAGATTTGGAAGTTGTA
Source organism: Scomberomorus guttatus (assembly GCA_038419695.1). Lineage (NCBI taxonomy): Eukaryota > Metazoa > Chordata > Actinopteri > Scombriformes > Scombridae > Scomberomorus > Scomberomorus guttatus. The sequence goes on from CM076449.1 coordinate 2,274,362, forward strand.
AATACTGAATTGAGAGCACACTGAGGAGTTTAAGGGGATGGTAAACACATTTGTGTAATCTATAACAGTTGGTCCCATGTCTGTAGCCCCTTTTGTTGCTGAATTATATGCCCTCAAACATGCACTGAGGTCAAGGTTCAAAAGTCAGTATTTCACAGCAGGAACCATGTAGAATCTTCATACTGACATATGTTACTCTCCAAGTTGAGACCCGTCCAACAATGTATTTGGTTTAGCTCTACAACAAAGTTTTAATTTTTGTCATTTCATGGACTCAAGCCATCCCAGGCCTAGTTTCAGAGAGCACTTTGTAGGACCATTATATAAAATGAAGCTTTTTGTTTGTTTGTTTGTTTTTTTCTTTTTCAGTGGAAATAGTGACCAAAATGAATCACCTTCAGAAATTACAATACTACTGACAATCTAGGGCATTACTACAGGCTTGGAGGAAGGCCTGAAGTGCTTGGGTTAGGGTTGAAAGGACCAACCCGTTCTCATTCCCAGGACGTCAAATACAGACGCATGCACAGGCTACTTTTTACACAACCCTGGACATTTTTTGTATCTTTATGATTCTTGGTTTTGGGATTTTTGTCAGCATGACATTGTCCATTCAATCACAGTCTGTTTTATCAGCCAATGCAAGCATACAGAGAATGTGTCTTGGCGTTTGTTCCCAAAAAACGCAACACAGAAGAATAAAAATAAACAAAAGTAAGGTAATTATAATAATGAAATAAACAAAGTAAGATTAAAATGAAATTAAAATTTTTAAATCTATTTACAGAATGGAATAGTTACAGTTTTGAAATGGGATATAAAAGTTAAAATGAAATATTGACTACAAAGGAAATATGGACTTTGCTATGGACAGAAACAAAGTGTACGAAATATATGAAGGTGACAAGAGCAAACATTAAATGTGAAATGTGCATAAGTAATTCAATTATGTAATAATAGAGGATGAATGCAATGCACAATCTAAAGTCCAGTTTGATGAGATATATGAAAGTTACAAGTGAAGGGATTAAATGAGGGATGTGAAATGATGATGCTGTGGCTCAATATTAATTGAAGAAGATTCTATGTTTTAAGAAAGTTGATTTAATTTATAAAATATCCTCAGCCACATATTCTTGGAAATATAAAATTAAATGAGCAACTTCACATTTTACAATCACAGGCTATAACACGCCTTAACAGTGTGGCAACATAGTGGTGTTTTGATTCGGTTTGTGGCAGATGGCGGCAATTTGAAATGGAATGAACCAACTGACGGCAGACAGCTCAAAACAGTAGTCAAACCTGCCACATCTGCCCTCAACACTATGCTCTTCCCTAGCCTTCAGCTATCAAAAACAGACAAAAAATTTTATTTCTGAGAATCAAAGGAGAAATAATTAAAACTTATGGCCTTAATGTTAACTTATCATATTGTTGAAATAACATGGACATTTTGTGTTTTGTGTTGAGAAATGTTAAAGATATCATTAAAAGAAAACATAACAACGTTGACAGTGAGGAAAGCACTTCCGGGTGGCGGATACTCTGATCAGCCAATTGCAAAGCTTCAAATTTGGGATTTCAAATTCATTTCATGCCTGGGAGCTCTAAAATCTATGTTTTTTATTGAAATAACATCATCAAACAGTTACATAAAATAATACAAGTACCATACAGGTCAGATAACTACACAATGCAAAGACAATGATTCAAACAACATACAACTACCTCGTTTCAGTGACAGCAGTGTCCATAGCAACCACCATATCAATGATATGGTGTATGGTGATATGGTATCAATTTTCTGGCGAGACCTGAAACAACCTTCATAATAACTAACAAACTAAACATCATATTCATTCACTGAATGAAGATTATGAAAATAAAATGCACATTTCTCACTAGAAATGTTATCAAAACGCATTTTAATGCCGAAACTATCTCAAAATATTGCATCTTCCACTGAGAATAAAAGAAATGTCAGCCATTTTGTTTGTTTTTGCAGACAGAAACATTATGTCACATTATGTGGACACAGGCCAATAGAAAAGAATAGGCCAAAAAAACGTAGGCATCTCACAATTTTAGAGCCGTTATTGTGAAACGAATACAATTGCACTGGACCGTGTGATGTGAGACTGCGTTGGATGTGTGATTTTTTTTTTTTTTTTTTGCTTTGTTTACACAGAAATCAATCAAAGGCACGTTTATAAACATAACATTGGTTACTTTTGTGTGATTAATTTTATCATTCTTTTAATTTACATATGAGTCAACATTTTATTTTGCTGTTAATATTCTTTTTATTTTATTCTTAGTTGTGTCACACCTTGTAAAGTTGGTTTAGAAATGAGCGCTACAAACTAATTATTGGTAACATTTCTGAGATATCACTACTGATGATGGTTTAATTATTATATGGACGGTCAAAAGAGCTGCACAGCCATGTGTAATTCTCGTGTGTAATGGCAGCTGTTCTGGCTGTTGCAGAACCTCACCAGTGCAACACAATCAATGAAACAGCACTTCTTCTTTCCCGTTTGTTTCATTGACAGCTGTACAGACTGGTGAAGGAGGTGGTGAACTGATATGAAAACAGCTGGTTCAGGGCGTGTCATTATCCATTTATGGATAATTGTGGGAGTGGAAATGAGGCTTGTGCACGTGCGCCCAAGTTCCTCAATGCCTAAGATTTATGCGTACACACAACTTTAAAAATCTGACGAAAAGAATGCATAAGCATATTCCTGGCTTTGTGTGTAAACACAGTTTTAGTCATGAATCTACACAGAGTTTTATGTATCTGGCCCCTGGACTTCACCAATACCAAAACTTTACTTTGAGAAATATAATCACATTTTTCTGCCTTACAGAACTATATAAATCTGTAAAAACTAAATATAAAACTAAAGTTGGCAACATTTTGACTTAAATTTGGAATTATCTGATCAAAGAATAAGTAAACTTCCAAGGCTTGGATGGTCATGAAACTTTTGAATGGCGACCGAGACTTACGGGTGTTGTAGTATTTAGAGCAATCCCCACAGTACCAAAAAACCTGATCTCTCAGAAATGAATTTGAAAAAATAAAAACTGATGGCATTATCCACGAGACTCATATGTTTCTGTGTTGAGGACTTCAACAACACTTTGAAACTTCTGTTGAGAACACAGCCCGACTTAAAATGAAGCAACCAGCTCACTTGTACCACTTTTACCATTCACCAGGAAAGGGTGTGGTCTCTCATGCTGCACATATTGTTCTCACTGCATCTTCCTCACATCTAAGTATCACATGATGATTGCAATGACAGATACAATTCTTCCATTTTCAATTCATCTGGGAGGAATTTATGGCAACATCCCACCCTTCTCTCTGCTCCAACAGTCAAACACACACCTCATGTCTTGTTTCAACTTCCAACAACTTCCAGTTGTGTAAAGCAGGAGCAGGGCCTGTTCTGCTGCTGGCTTTAAATGACCCAGGCTCTGTTTCTGGCAGCACATTTTTGGCAAGTGGGCATCAGATTTATCTTAATGTGGCACACTGGGGGAGAGGTGGATACAGAGTGTGCAGATAGAATGGAAAATATGGGATTCATTTCTCCCTTCTGTACGTGCTGGGTTGGGTTTCAGCTGCTGGCAGCACACACTGCAGAGGTGAAGTCACCGGGCAGCGCAGAGTGAAGAAACACAGAGCAGGCCAGACACACATGCAGAGGAAGGTGTGCAACCATGCAGTGCATGCTTATACTGTACACACTCAATAAAGACACATGCATCCACTGACTTTTTAGAACACACACCTCACACATACAGGATCAAAAAATGACCCTGCACCAATGTCAAACTTAGATTTCAGTGGGTGAGTTAGTATAGGCCATGCTTATAATGATTCCAATAATTATTAAAACTGTACTTATCAATATTTTTAAAGACTAATAGCTAAATTGCTGTGTATAATGTGAAAGGTGTCACTTGTAGTGATTTATCCAACTCTACAGTCTACTTATTTTTTAACTAAATGCTTTATCTTTATCAAGTAGAGTCATATGTCATTATTGTTTTGAAAGAATTAATGGAAAACAATAAATACTGGGGTTCAGTATATGAGGTAATATTGAAGTCGAGCAATTACTGTTTTGGGCAATATTTTTACATTATTAACTGTACATGCTCATGTTTATATTTTTATACATAGTGCTTTTATATTTTATGATATTAATGCAGTTTTAATCATTTGAATGAATATTTTAGTTGTTGATTTCTGTAATCAATAATTATTTTTAAAAAATCATTAAAATTATACTAAATAGTGAGGTAGTTTTAGAAACTGCTAATTAAGTGTACTTAATATGAATTAATGTATTCTCATGTTAATATTGTTATACTAAGTGGTTTTATATTTTTAATATTTTTAATTGCTTTACATTTTCAAAAATATGACTTTTTATGATTTTTTTTATTCTTTTATAATGCCATCCTTTGTTGTTGGTGCAGTCTTGTCCCAAAAAACACTTTAACCTGGTGTTACTCTACTTTTATATACGTTTTTGTAGTTTTGATTTTTTTTTTTTTTTAAGTCTTGGAATACACTTAAAATGGACCATAGAGCACCTGTGAAAATGTCAATCCTAAACAAACTGACACATATCTAGTATATCTATATGTATATTTTCATATTTTCTATTGAAGCTAAGCCCTCAGCAGCAGCAGGTGAATATAGCTGCTGCTATTCTCCTTTCACATGACATATATGGTTAGTCATTGTCTGAGACTGTGGTTAGAGGAAATGGCTATAGTAGATTACACAATGGAAACTAAAAGCCAGTGCATTGTAAATCAACGCCACTGAACTGTGAGTGACTCACAACAAAAAGATGGAGGCCAAAGCTGTTTGATGAAGGCCGGGCTCGTTAAATGAAGAAACCTGATTCACACTGTGGTTTTCACCTACCCACAGACTGTGCTGTCATTCTCTTAGAGAGGGTTCAAAGATTGCAGTACAGAGTCAATAAAACAAAGTTGAATTAAACAAGTAATTTTGAAACTTAAAGTGTCAAAATGGTCAGACAATAGTGATATTCACAAATCAATCACTATTTAAATTAGATAATGGATAAAGGAGCATGCAAAATCCTTAACCCAGAATATACTGTACTGATTACATGCCATGCACTGCCGACCATTCGAACACCAGGATTCCTCTTTAAATAATTTGTTAAATAATTTAACAAATGTTTTTTGTGGTGCTGAAAACTTTGGAAAATAACATTTTAAAAAATCAACACCAGCATGTCTTTCCCCAAAATCGCTGTGAACAGTTTCCATTGGGACTATTTATTTGGTAAAAGTACAGTAGTTCCAATGAAATTTCATTTACCTTCATTGTATTGGGGTACAGGCAGATATCACACAGAAAGATATCTCCAAACCTCAGGACAATAAAAGCAGAACAATTTGCATGGCTCGGCATCTGTAAAACATTCATAAGAAAATATTCAGTCCTGGAAATTAAAGCAAGATTTATATTTTTGTAGTTCTCTTTAGACAACCCAAAGCACTTGATTAAAGTTAGGGAAAGATTGTGCTCTTAAAAATTGAAACTCAGCCACACATTGTACACAAATCTCTGTCTCCAATGTCAAAGTCTTGGCCTGTGTATGCCCACCATCCACCATGACTACTATTCTGAACATAACACTTCCTGAACTAGAAAAAAACTTGAACTAGCAATTACATTTCCATAAAAACATAGTTGGCAAAACCATTTTGTTGTATTCAAATGTAATTTTTAAGTTAAATTATGTCATTGAGCATTGGAACAGATACTGCGTTTTTGAATATTTTTTGCTCTACATTTCATAGTTTTAAACCTCCTGTGAGATGGAAGCAACCGCACTTCTTTCCTGGAGGACAGACCTGGCCTAACTTAGTAACTGAGATGAGAAAACTCAAGCCACTTACTTGAGTGCTATGTGGCAATGTTTAGCTGCTTTAAGCAGTGCATTGCCTATTTCTCGCTTCAAATGTTTTCAAAAAACATATTTTAGTGTACTGTTTAGCTGTAATTTGAGAAAGTTTGTGACTAACATGCACGAGTGGCCAGACCGGCTACCAAAACAAAGAACAGAGAAGATTACAACACGCACAGAGGGAGTGTGACTGAACTTACTGCTCAGGTCACCATTACTTCACTATATCTTTACATAGGAAATAGTTGTTTGCTGACATCTAGGGAGGCTGAATGTCGTTTATTGCAACTTTAATACATCCATGCTAAAAATCTAATCGGTATGTGAGACTTGACTGGACTATTGCTGATTCTGATATCAGTACAGACTTGCTGCCCTCGACACATCCCATACATGCTGATCTGCTGCCCGTATCTTATGCCAAAGAATACTGATGAGACAGTGTTTGTTAGCCTGTTAACTTGTTAGTGTGTACACAGTAGACTGCTTGTTAGCCTGTTAGCTTGTTAGCCTGTGGATATTTTGGGGATACTCACTGCTGCAGTTTGGTTGATGCGATAGTTAGACTACTTTAATGCCTGTTAATGGCATTAAATCATACAATTTTTACAGTAAGACATTTGGTAACATGTAGTAACAACATGTAGTAACAACACAATTATCACAGTAAGTAAATTAAAAAAACAAATAGATTTCACAAGTCATCAGCTTTATTTAGCATACAGAATGACATTTTGGGAGGATAATTTAGCATAAATGTATTTACTACAACTTGATATACACACATCTAGTTACCCAGATAGCAAAATTGCTGTGGCCCAGATCTGGGCCACAAGCAAGCCATAACAATGCTGTATGTCAACCAAGAACAAACCAGATAAACCAGAACTGGCCCACATCTAGTGAGAGCACCGCATCTTTACCAAAAAAGGCCCACATTTGATTTGGGATATTTGGGCCATGTTTGCTATTTTACATGCAGGCCATTTCGAGCTCACATTCAATTTGTCGGGGCCAGAAGAAGGCCAGCAGTGCTGCACCATTCCCTGAAGTGGCCCACTTCCGTATGCTATCAACACCTCAGTACTCAAAACTTGAAATACTCAATACATATAGAAGTCTGGACTTGCCACAACATTTTGTATAGACCTTCATTTCCCACAGAATGAATCATAGTGACTTTGGTGATTCAACGTATTCATGTCATGACATTGACATTTGTGGTTGTGAAAATGTCTTGACAGTTTTTGGATGAATTGACATGAAATTTGGCAGACATTCATGTTTCCCCCTCTGACTTTTCAAGTTGTTAGCATGCTACCATGCTAAACCCAGACGTTGAACAAGGTGCACATTACACCTGCTAAACATCAGCATGTTAGGAATGTAATTGTGAGCATGCTGATGTTAGCATTTGTTCAGCCTATCTGTAGACTCTTAGGGCCTTATTTTTGTGTTGCTATATTCAGGTGTTGCATGAATTTTTCTTCTGTCACATTATACCCCATCTTTCTTTGCACCAGTCACCTATGATACAGTTTTTTCAAATGTATTTATCCTTCCTACAGTGTTGTATACAGCATCCCATGGTGTCTGTATTGATCTGTTTTGCCAGGAAGTTTGATTCAGATAGACTCTCCAGCAATAACTGAAAGGGAAATAATACATTCAGTGCCGACAATTCCTTGTGTCAATGTTTGTTGGCTATAACATTACAGTACAGCTGACAGCCGTCTCCTAGCAACAGCAGTTCTCAGTTGTCACTCAACTGATGTCATGGGAAACGCCCATTATGAGACTGGCTCAGACGCTGTTTCCACAAATATGTCGAAAATGGTTTTATTAAAGGAAAACTATACACAACAGCAGGGGTATCATTTTATTTTATATTTCCTTACACAAAATGTGAGGAGAATTCAAATTTCAGTTTGACTTTAAACATTCAACTGACCCCCGACTGGGCTATTTCAGCTACATTTCAGCTAGTTACCTTTACTGTGCAGTATATGGCATAGTAATTGTCAGGATATTTTATTGCAAAGTTAGATCACTGAATAATTAAGAGTTATTAGTAGGGATATTTTTGTAATGCCATTCCAGTATATGGAGCCTCTTAGCTGCCATATAAAACCACCAGAAAAGGGAAATGTCAGTAAATAAGTTGTAAAATGTCAGACTGTAGGAGATAAATTGAACTCCAACAATAAACCAAATGAGATGAGACTGTAATAACTCTCTGCAGAGAATCACATAACATACAAGATGACTCACTATGATACAGTTGATACAGTATCAAAACTATGAGATCTAAGAAAAGCAACACAAACTTGCACTGGTAACTCAAACTTACACATCAATTATGTATCAATGGAATTACGCCAAATGAGTGTGGAAGTGAAGTAGAATTCTCAAGCAATGACTCCCAAATTCCCACTCACAACTCCCAAGAGAGAACTATTACAACAAGACAAGGAAAGAGTAAAGCTGGTGTACTTGGCATGTTTCAGCGGGAGTCTCCCCTCCTTCATCATCAGTCATCATCCACAGTGCTTGAAGGATACCCACAACATTACTTTTGCATCTCAGGTCAACTTGAATTAGCGTGGAAGATGGTTCAGAGTGGAAGAGAGGGACCTATCAAAGAGTTTCAGGACTTGCCCTCCTGTCTGCTCCCTTTTTCCTCCCCCTCAGATCACTTTCTTACTGAGGGACCTTAAAGTGAGCTAACGCTGCTAGCACTAATTAAGCTAGTGAAGATGGCGCAGGCCTCGACACCAGCAGAAAGTCCAGGATGAAAGCTTCATTAATGAATCACAATGCCGTGACAACACTGATAATTAAAACCATAGGCAAGGAGATAAAAGCTGAGGTTTAAGAAAGAAATACCCAAGAAATACCCAGCTGAAGAATACCCAAGTGAGATTTAGGCTCAAAGAACCTTCTTGGAAGGTTGCGTGCATGTGTGTGTTCCAAATTACAACCCTGGGGTCAAATGAGTATAATATTGAATGAGTCACTGATAATTACATTCTATCAAAAGAAAACTCCAACATTTTGGAAAAAATGCTTATTATACAATATCATCTCTATTCATTAAATACTGATGATAACCCACAGCGTGTTTATCCAATCCTTAGTGTGTGACTCTCATGTATCATCATTACATTTGAGTCACAGAGCCGAGCCATCATTTAATAACACCCACTGCCTTGTTTTTCCCGAATTTTCAGACTCTTCTATCCATGTGGATGCTCTGTCCACTGGACAATAAAAAATATGTATTTAATCTGTTTCCAAGTTTCGACTAATCCAAACAAATCACATATGTAAATGTCAGAAATTACATACATTGCTTAAACTGTACAATGTTAACCAAAATGGAAACATTTTACTATCACTAATATTGTGTAAGAAAATCCTCTCATGGGACACAGAGACACATGGCTGTTGGGCAGAGTATATGCACACCTTATTTCAAAAATCAGGGTGTGAGGAAGCGTACATTTTGCAAGACAAAGTGAATATTGGCTTGATTAAAGATTTTGTTTTCCATTGGTTCAAAGAAAAATGGGTTAATGAGATTTGGAATAAGCCTAAACTCAGAACATATGGTTTAATCAAAAATGAGTGTAAATTATGTGAAATTTAACTCTGCCTAATAGGAAAAAAGATCTCTGTGTGACTGAGATGTGGTATCTTACCATTACATTTGGAAACAGGATGATATGTTGGTATTGAAGAGAAGTAGAAAATGAAAGGCATTTTGTTTTGTTTTGCCCTTTGTATTATGATTACAGAAAGCGATTATTAAGTAAAACTAAAAATGATTACTTCCTTATAGAAGATGTTGAAATTATGAAAAAACTTTGTGAGGTGGACATTTTTGTTCTGTGTGAGTATTTGGATAAAATGTTTTATATAGGTAGCTTTAATATAGTTTTTTGTTTGTTTGTTTGTTTGCTTGCTTGTTTTTTTCTGTGTAAAGCATGTTTTTCCCCACACTACATACAGTCTGTGGTTTGCAGCAATGATTTCTTTCTGTTTGGAACATGAATGTCATTTGCTGGAATTGTTATTTATATGTTGTATTATTGCATGTCATGTAATCCCATGTGGGATGGATCATCTTTAATGATACAATGACGTGTCATATTTTCCGTGTGTCGCTCACACCGAGCAAGGAGATGTTATTTTTGGGTACCTGCATTAGGAAGAGTGAGAACTTTATTGTTCAGTAAACGGAATAGTTTTTTATCCCAAAGGTTGGAAGAGATTTTGAGGATTCTGTGAATACCTTTAAAAGAGCATTAAGTTTGATCAAACAACCTGGATTTTTCAATGATTGTCAGGGATTTAGTGTGGCAAAGATGCCTCTGTGACTTGAAGGTAATGCTAATATCCATGAGGCACAAACTAGGGCTGTTTAGCCTAGCTTAGAAAATAAATCTGGAAGCAAAGAGAAACATTAATAGTAATACATTTTTTGGTGTTGGCACATGATATGGAACACAGTGTTGCACATTTTTCTGGAGTGCACAGAGGTAATTTCCTAGATTCCACCGGTTTGGGTGTGCTGGTCAAAAGCTCAGCGCACTTATGTTCTGTCACACAAATCCCTTTATTCATGTTTTAATTGCCTTTCCACTTTCATTCTACATTCTGTAACCAGCTGATATGTGATCACACAGAAAAAAATACATTTTTTTCTCATTAATGCCCACAATAAAGATTAATGAATGATTCTTACCAGCATCTGTCATCTACAGAGCCCCGGATGGGCCATAAAGAGAAAGAAAATATATAAAGAGGCCATATTTTACTACATCGAGCGCTCGAAATGCTATTGCGTGCGCACAAAATTCAATTTGTTCCTTCGTTTTGGTTCATTTGTGTGCATGAGGTAAGTGCATATACAGAGAGGCAGCACAACAGACCGGCCTTTCTCCCCGAAGCATTAAGTGCATTGCACCTGCTTCAACTATTGGGTGTCAGACTATGGCTGCCCACTGCTTCTAAATAGTTAGGATAGGTATATAGCATTCTCTGCGTCTTCCCCACACTTTGACCCCACGACCCAGCTGCAGTAGGCAGAATCTGGACTCATCGCTGAACATAACATTTTTCCACATGTTCAGGTTCCAGTACACGTGTTGCCGACACCAGTGCAAACGGGCCTGACAGTGACGGTCAGTCATGGCAGGCCTCCTGGCAGCCCTATGAGACCGGAGATTGGCTGTGTGCAGTCTGTTCCGGATTGTCTGCACAGAGAGCCGTCGGCCATATCGTCCTGCAAACCTTGACTGGAAATCCGTAGATGACAGCCTATGGTGCCTAAGTGCTGACAGGCTGAGGAAACGGTCTTCTTGGGGTGTTGTCTTCTTGGGACGCCCACTTCGCAGCCTGTCTCTGACATCCCCCGTTATATGGAACTTGGCCTTCACTTTGGAGATGGTACTAGGGCTCACTCCAAATAATGCCGCAACAAACAACAAGGAAACATACATAGTCAACAAAATCAGTTAAAACAGTTACAGACAGACAGTGAACAGTTAATAATTATATTCCTGAAGTGTCCAAGAGGTATGAGATTATTCAGATTGAAAGAGGTTCCATGAGTTTGCTGCACTAACACTAAAAAAAAACAAACAAAAAAACAAAAAAGCTGGCAGACAGTTGGCTATTTAGCCAGCAGCCTGCACTTGCACTGCACACTGACAAAAACCTTGGTGGATTTTGGGAGACAAAACGTAAATGTAACGTTTTGTCTCCTAAGGTGCTGTCCATGGTGTTGAAAGGTGCGCTCAGTAGGTGTGCTAAGCACTGAAATAATTGTCCCCCATTCTGATGAAAACGCCTATGGTGCGTGCATTTTATGATTGACACCTACCCTAGGAGCATGTGTTTAAATATTTAGTTGTTACTCTGTGGTGCAATCTTTTATTTTAGTAATGCATAATCACAACTTAGTAATAATTTATTTTGTATTTTTTTATCTGTCCTGCTCTGCAGCTACATGTTTTTGCTTGTAATAGGCTAATATCTACTCTATAACTGTCCAGATGCATTCAGGAAATATTTGCAGAAGCCCCTAGCTGCTGGAGAAGAGACATCTGATCTCCCATCTACACCACTTTCTCAAGCAGGTAAGTTCAGCCAGTTATTTGGGGTGTCTGCGTAATTGATAATACACTGCTATGTTATCATCATTATTATTATTATTATTATTGGATGGATGGATGTTACAGTTACACCTTCTTACTAATTAAATGTAGGTCTTATAAATATTTTATTTATATGCATATATAAAATAAATAAATAATAAATAAATATTTGACCGTAGAATAAGTGGGCGGTGATGAGGCAGTACCGGTGGGGGTAATGGGGTGGTCGAAATGGTGGTGGTGTGTGTGATGAATGGGGGGGGGACTCACCTCGGGCACCAAAATGGCTAAAGTCAGACCTGTCTGCTGGGTTCAGCTGCTGAGTCCTATAGAGCAAATGTGTTTTGTTCAATGTCTGAAAGGTATGCAAAACTTTATTGTTAGCTTCACTATAGACAGCACATCTGAAATGCTGCATGTGTTTCTACACGTGTTAGATATTTCTGTTTCTACACACCTACAACATGTAAATAAGAGCTTTTTTAGTCATTGGAATGCACCTTTGGTAGAGCAAGGCTAGCTCTTTCCCAATCTGAAATGATCAATAAGAAATGGAAGAGCCTTGGGGCCTGTGTTGTACAAATACAACCAGCTGGCCCTCAGAGGCCACAGACTCAGAGCATATTGCAGTCTTCATTATACAGCATACTGTACAACCAATGGATTCTCTAAGCCTTTCATTTGTGATTAGTGTGATGTCTCGTAACCTTTTTGAGAAAAAGGCAATATTTTTCCGCATTTCAACAAAATATAATTAATTTTTTTAAATCTCTAGTGATTGTTCTCTGATTTTCCGTTTTTTTTTCTTATTTCTTTCTCAGCAAATATTGCAAATGGAATCAGAATACTACTATTAAAACTAACTACACATTTCATGCACAAGCCTGCTCTCAGCCAAGAAATAGTCCAGCATATTAACCCCCTGTGAAGCCACAACTTGCCTTTTTACACTTTGTTTTTGTTCAGATTAAACAAAGAAGTTATAATGTGTCAGGCTTGAAAGGGTCCCTTCAGCAGCACATGTTGTTACAGTTGCTGCTTCCATGATTCTCTACAGTCTATGGACAACACGGTAATCTGAAGTATATAAAAGTATATAAAAATATAAAAATACAATATTATCCAGGGAAAGAAAATGCTAAAAAATGCTAAAAATAATGCCGTCCAACATTTTAATAAAAACATTTTTACTTGGAAAGAAAGGTTGAAGTTCTAGTTGGTTAGTAGATGTTACTTCCAGTCATTAATGTCGTTCTTCTGCCTGTCCTACATCCTGACTTCACTGTGGCAGAGAAGTTTTCCCACCACATTCAGGCCAATATAGCATGACACATGCAGCTGAAGAATAGACAAGATTATGAAATCAGGCTGGGTTGGGTAGACATAACATGTGGGCCTGTTTACATTCTTGATGTGCAGGCAGGATGCTCTGGTGTCACGGGGCCAATCTTGCCATCTATTCAGGGAGAGGAGGCGACAGAAACCTCTAGCCGGCAGGGGAACAGGGCAGGATATGCCGAATACAGCCTGCATTGCTTGGTTATTCAGCTGCCGCTAACAATAGGATCCTCGTTTAGGGATTTGATTCATAAAGACAGAGTGGGTGATATTTTGGGTATTGTTCAGAGGCATGAATTTCAGAATGCAGGGGGTCAAGATTTCCTCAACACTGTGGCTATTGTTGGGGTGTGCCTGGTAAACAATTTAGCATAATTTGCAAGGTTATTTTTGTCCTGCTAGCAGCAGGGCTTAAGGGCCATGACACACCAATCCCATAGTTGACCAGACACCACCTGGCCATTGCTGGGCAATCGTTGAGGCATCATTGAGTAACTGTGGCTAACTATGGGTGCTGGGGCTCATTCTTCTTATTTTTGTGAAAATGCCACTTCTTTTTGCCAAAATATGCCTGAGTGTGGCAATCCTGGTGCGGGCGTGTTATGAGTGTGTAACCTCTAGTAACAGGCCTCTTGCATCTTACATTAAATACATAATTTGAGCTTTAAATGGTTACTATTTTTAATAGCAAAACCAAAACCTTGTAATATAGAATAGAATTTTGTCAGTAATTTTACCTTAATACTAAGCTACACAGTATCCAAGGTAATGATGCAGCTATAAAGCCCCTCACTGGGGGGACAAGTCAGACCAGGCTTGTATCTCCCTGGGGAGTGTGTGACTGTTAAATGGAAACCTGTAAATATTAATTTTTAGCTTATCTGAGAGAGACTTTATTACTAACAACAACTATATTGACATCCAGAGTGATTATCTATGTGTACTGATCCATCTGTATCAATAGTGTATTTGTGTAATTTGTAATATAGTAAGTCTTTGATCCTGGTCAAGGTTAGACCATTGGCCCTTTAACCTCTTCCACTCCCCGAGGATGATGAGGGATGTAGGGTAAGGGATGAAGGGATGAGGGTGTAGGGAAAGGGATGAAGGGATATACCGGTGCTGGTGGTGGGAAGACAGGAGGGAACCAAGGGGAGTGGAGACTCAGAGTGGGGGAACTGTCTGTTCAAGCCGTCTGCTTGGATGGAGCCCCAGTGGTTCCTGTAATGAAATGAAGGAGAGAGAGGGTTGGAAAGGGTTTTGGGAGGGAAGGATGTGAAAACTGAGAAGTGAACTGTATCAAAGTGTACATTTCAACCCCTCTCATCATTAGTTCTAAACAGAGCATCAGAACATATACCCACATTTTAATCCAAGATAAGCAATAACTGGCAACAAGTAGCAAATATGTGGATGTATGGTTTAATGAATCTAGTACTGGTAAATGTACCATGGAGTGGAAATGACTCACTGTCAGGTCCACACTGTGTGGTGAGAATGTCTGCCACCTCAGAGTTGCGCAAGTTTACACCATTTAACATTTATGAACATCTACTCCTACTGACGTGTAGTCATGCATGATTAAACCATGCAAGCTTCAACATCCACCTTACACACACACAGACGCACACTGTGTATAGAAACAGATAAGATAGTGTGTGTATGTGTGTGTGTGTGTGTGTGTGTGTGTTTGTGTGTGTGTGTAGTAATTTCTATTCTTAGAAAGAAGGTAGGCTTAGCCTTGGGTAAATATGACTGTTTCATTTTGAACTCTGGCTCACAAAGATGGATGTCGCCTACACGTTATTGATCAAACAATGAAGTCAGAAAAAACACAAGATTTCACTTTCTTCTCTAAATGATGAAAGCAAATGAGCAGAAGAAGTTCTGTGTCTTCAACTGACTTTTAGACAATGAAGCTTTTGCCTTTGCTTTGCTTCTTTCCTCTGGAGTGAGAGCATGAGACTGTTAGAGATGGTCTGCCAGTGAATAAAATAAGTCTGTCAAATGTGAGCAGAGAAGGCTTTGATGACTAACCTCGCTCCCCTTCATTCCTTCTTGTCCTCTCTTTACATCTGCCTTGTTTCTTCCAGCCTCAAGCATCTCTCTCTCTCTCTCTGTTGCTCGCTCACATATGTATTTATACTGTGCTATTTCTGCCTGTTTCTCGCAGTTTCTTTTTTACTCCAGTCACTGTCTGAAGGTTAGCTGTGGTATAGCTGTGACCGACAAAATGTTTCAACCTATGGTCTTACCCATGGCTGGATTAACAAGTCAGAGAGCCCAAGGCAAAAATTTGCTGTTTACCCTCCATGCTGACCTTTGGCCCTCTAAGCACTGTGTATGTAACCTTTTGACTCCAATTCCCCATTAGGAAAAATAAAACTAGATTTTGACACAGTGATCAAATTATGAAAACCCATTTACATGCAGTGGGATGCCAGATCGATGCCTCGGGGCACTTACCCAGTTTGTCCACTTTACATGGAAATGCAGCCTAACTACCGACTTTGACTCAATAGATGTTTTTTTCCAACTTGAATGCTTTTAATCATGATGCTTAACTAGTAGTGTTAGATACCAAACATTAAAAAACTAATGGAAAATGTACAACTATTCTAGTAAGGTACTGGCTTGCAGACAGACATAAAAAAAGGAAAAGCTGCACAATTTATACCAACTGAGACAGGTGATACACATCAGGACAATCAACCTAACACTAAGAGGCCAATCTAGAAGAAGCCTGAGACCAAACACAAGTCCACATAAATCAAGAAATCGTTCAAGAAATTTCAAATTGGAAAAAAAATTTAAACAATGCTACAATGGAATATTAAAATTCTAAATATGTCACATCACTATATGAACAATAACACTACTCAATATCATAAATGATAAGCAAACAAATATATAAACATGTAGCTGAGTTTCTCTATGTATAGAGTATTAAACTTTTTAAAAAATCAATACAGTAACATATCCCAGTTAATGTCATCCTCATGAATCTCCACTTGCCCATGCATGGTGTTTAACCACGCATGGGCAAAACATTAACTATTAATCTTAATAATGTATTTGTCATGACCACAGTTCTTTCAGAATGTTACCTGAGTGATTTCATCTGCTAAACCATAATCACACCATAAAGGAATGGAAAATTTGTAAAATTATGGTATATTTGAAACTAGGCAAAAAAACAAGATGTCCATTCAAACCACCAATGTTTTGCCAATAAATTGCTATATACACTACTTGTCAGTGCCTAAACATCAACATTTTCATAACAAAAAACTAAAATAACTACAATTCAGAGATGTCTAATAACCTTTTGTTGGTTGTTAATGCAAAAACATTTTTATTGGCAGGCTAATTAATGTTCACAACCTGAAAATCAGATGAGCAGCATAATATATGAGATGTTGATTAAATGTATCTCAACCATTGAGTTAACAGCTCTAGCCTGCTGCACTTCACCAGCTACTTCCTCCAAATACTGAAGGTCCTGATTCAGAACTATGAAGCTGATCAAATCCAAATGTTGATCTGATATGAACTGGGAGATTCTTAAACTGACATGAGGTGATTTCTATAGAGAAGAATTGCCCCTTCACTCACAAACAAGAATGAGGAGAGATAAAAAGTTTGATTAGAGATTTGTTGACATCATAGCTTAACAAATCTGGGTATTTTGCTGACTAGGAACCGGATCCACAAGTTAGGGCCTACCAACACGTTACAAAAATGAGTAGTTTGTCTTTTTCTTATCTCCTACCACTATGGTTAAGGCACAAAAAGGGTTAGGCACCAAAACTACTTGGTTAAGATAACATGTTGAACAAACTAGCTGATTTCTAGCTTCTTTCTGGCCTTTAGTCTTGTTTTTGAGAGATCAGTCTTAACAGCTGCAGGAGGGGTTTAAGAAGTTGCTATGGATGTTTTGACATGTTTGACATGTTTTTGCTGTGTTCTTAGTGTGTGGTATATGTGCTAAAGAGGTTCAGTTTGTTTGTTAGGTCAGTTTTCTCTGGATGGAGTGCTCGCTGCTGTTGAGGAGAAACTTTAGTGTCCAAAATGTGTGAAACCGAGGAATGGAATCATGTGGGTTTACCGCTTGCCACCATGCTGGCAGTTACTGGAGCTGGATGACTGAGTTTGGTCACCGGGAAGGAAGTCAAAATGGAGCTGAGCAGGGATGAGGAATCAGCAATCACTACAGCTGACTCTGACACCTGTCAATCAAGCAAACACACTCTCAAAACATACCTCTCATACAGCCGTCAAGCTACTGTAGTTGATTTTTTTGGCAAGCTGAAAATATTATATCTGAAATATTGTTGTAAGTTGTTATGGTGAAGCTGTTAGCAAACTGTTGCCTATTTAGACCCAGCAGACAGAGCAACAGTAGTATTCATTTGGAGTCGTGTCTGTGTCCAAACTGATAAATGAAAGTACTGTATTCACTCTCTTTGTAGTTCTCTTTTGCTAGTTGTTTGTTTAAATTGACGAGTTAGTCTCTGAAGGTGTGTTTCCTTCCACCCTTTTTATGTTCTTTTTCAATTTGCACATGAAAAACATGAGTAGAAGTGCTGGAAATTTGAATATCGCAAAAAGAGTTTTTACGCTTGGATGAGGTGGAAAAGTTGATGTGTTAATGTAAGCAAAATTCGACAAAGTGCTACGGAAACAGATTTAGCGAATAAATGACGTCGTACAGGAAGCATGTGACTTAAATGTCCCTTAAGCTTCCGCCCTGCTGAAGAGACAAAAAATGGCATCAGACGTTTTACACTGTCAGCTCTCTTCTTCATCTCTGGGCAGCGTTCAGTACGTGTCTGTATAACTGACACACGGCTGTTATCAAAATGCTTCCAAAAGCAAGAAGCTGTGATGTCAGCAGTTCTCTCCATTTCCACTGTCCATCATGCTCTCCATCACCAGGATGTGTATCACATTTCAATTGCTTTATTTCGAAGCGCTCAACTTTTAATATTCACAAAACAATAGTGGATGGAAATGCACATTAATTCACATTTTCTTTTATCGATTTTCTGAAATTATGATTAGAATTTGTGCCTCTGGAGTTGCTGGAATTTGGTGCAAACACTGATTGATGCAGCTTTAATGCATTTAATAATGTGATCTCCAATATCTGAAAATGGAGATGGAACAAAGATTCTAAACATTGACACATGAATACTGTAAGAAGAAGTGGAGTTTATTATTATATTGAAATCTTCTACTAACTTCTAACTTCTTGTGAAAAAAATAATTATTGACTTTGTATTTCAAAAGATGTTGGGACTTTTTTAATAGTTCATTACAGTTAGAAACTGGAGCCACCATCTAGTAGCCATTACAGGAACTGCAGTTCAAGACAATAGTTTCCAACCTCTCTGGCTTGTGACCCTGTATAATGAGGCAATATTCCAGAAAACTCGCCACAGATTGCCTATGTCTTTTATTTGTGAGCAGTTCAGACTGTCCCTGTCTCTGTTTGTTTCATGAAAAGTTTTTCAAGACCTGAAGAGGTAAAACTATCCAGGCCCTGTTCCAGACCTCTGAGATGCTGACTACATTTGTTTAGCAATTCAAATAGGCAGGGATGGAAAGAGTACTAGAATATTTAACTCAATTAAAAGAACTGTTACTTTAAAGAAATTGACCTCAAGTAAAAGTAAAGTTACCTTTGTAAAAATGTAGTTATATAAAAGAACATATTTAGCCTTTTAAATGAATTGCACATCAATGTATACATTTAGAACATAAATGTTTCCACTACATTTTACATTTATCCAGAGGCTTATAGGCCCCTTTTGGGCTGCTGCGACGCACTTAACATGAAAAAAAAAAAAAAAAATTAAATAAAAACAAACAAACAAAAAAGGAATGGGTTGTTAAGTCAGCAAGTACAGTGTAGTTTATAGCCTGAGAGTGAAGATGTCTGTGTGATATTGTGTGTGTTGTCTGGCAGTGAGTCTAAAATAATTTTAATCAGGTTCCTATCAATAATACTACTACTAATAATAATAATCAGCAAATTACAATAATATTAATGATTAAAAAAAGAGTACCATCATCATCATCTTTGTCATCCTTTTAACTTGTGTAATGACAAAAAATAAAAATAAAAATTAATAATCATCATCATCATCGTCATCACCTGAATAAAAATCAACATCATACTATTAGAAATAATCACTTTAATATTTTTAAGCAAAACAGTAATCCTCACCACCACCAACATCCCCAATCTCAACCTACCAATAATAATCCATACAATAATAATAATAATAATCAACATCATAATCAGTGTCTTATGAAATGTGCAATATTGCTAGTATTCTGTTTAATAACAATAATCCCATCCTAATCTTCATCCTACCAGTCTGTGTAATAGCATTCATAACGATAATGACAATGACAATGATATCACTACAACAACAATAATAATAATAATAATAATAATGATGTATCAGCATCAACATACTCCTCATTCTCATCCTCATATATAATAGTATATAACATATGTAATAGTATAATAATAACAATAACAATCATCATCATCACAATGTCACAATGAACATCTTCATTAACAACATCGATATACAGTATACAGTATATGATTATAATAATGAGTTACTGAACAATGTTTTGAATCAGAGGATGGGATGCAAAAATAAAGTAAAACAAGATTAATAACTGATTAATTAATCAAAATGATAAATGTAAAAAATAATAACAAATAAGCAGTAAGTAATTATGTCACCCCCACAAAAAACTGCATAGATTACAGTAATACAAAGTAAAACTAAAGGGAAAGCAGAATTGGGAAGGGGAGAGTCTAGATTAGAATGAACAAATAAAAACAAAACAAACCCAAAAAAAAACATATTCAGTATATGGTGGGTAGTTATGTGTAGTAATGTTTCCATGGCTCTGCAAGAAAACACTAAAATTACGAGAAGAAAAAAAAGGAAGAAAAAAGTGAGAGAGAAAGAAAAAAGAAAAAGAAATGAAAGTATTGAAAGTTAGATGGCATAGATAAGTAGCAAGTAAAGTGGGCTAAGTAGCAAGTAAGCATAATAATAATAATAATGTTGGTTCGTAGGAGGGAAAGAGATAAAGTTTAGAGGGGGCAGTTTAGAGGGCGAATAAGAAGAGAGACAAAACAAAAACAAAAACAAAACAAAAAAGAAAAACAGGGAAGAGGTAATTCAGAGGGAGCTAGGGGGTGGGGGAGGTGATGCCTGTGTGTGTGGAAGTGAATGTCCAATTACACATTTGTAGGGAACACGGTGTATGTGTAATGGCAGATATGTGTGTATGAGTGACGGTGTGCATGTTTATTGTGGATGGTGGACAGGCATAATGACGTGATGAGTGAAATCAGTGCAGGAATTAAGAATTTAGTGTATTGATGAAAGGATTCCAGATTATGTCAAAATCAGTGGTTTGTTTTTTAATGGAGGCAGATAATTTTTCCATCAATATGTATATATCCGAAGTGTAATATTGATTGTGTTCCTTGATTTCCTTTAGATTTTCCTTGATGTGTTTATGAGGCAGATGGTTTTGGATAATGAAGAGGAAGAATTTTGTAGGTAGAGTAGAATGTCATCTGCATAACAGCTGACCTTATGGTGCATATTTTTTGTTTGGATTTCTATGTTTATTTTTTGATCGATAGCTGCTGCAAGTGGTTCAATGAAGGTGGTGAATAAAGATGGGGACCCTTGCCTAGTACCCCTGTGCAAAGTGAAATGGATATTAGTCCATTAGTGGTGATGGTGGACCTCACCCAGTGGATAAATGATTTTTTTTTAGTGTAGAAAATTAAAATTCCTCCTTTACTTTATCAAATGCTTTTTTGCATCCAATGAGACTATGGCTGTTGGTGAGTTTATGTGAGATGTGTAATGGATTAAGTTAAATAGTCTACGTAGGTTGTTAGATGAATGTCTTCCTTTAATAAAGCCAGTGTGGTCTGAGTGGATGATAGATGAAATGACTGTTTTGATTCGTGATGCTAGGGTTTTGCTAATGATTTTTGTGTCTGTGTTGATGAGAGATGGGGGCGATAGCTTGATGGGGTGGTAGGGTCTTTATCAAATCATGACAGAAGAAAAATAAAATAATGTAACTAATCTATAACTAATCTAATGTCTCAAGCATAAAAACACCCCAAACTCTCTGTTTCTTGTTAACATCATAATTTCAATCTGGAAAATACACATAGAATTCGATTTTTAAGGGCATTGAACCTCCAAAACACAAAGCAGTGATGGAAAGTACATTTACTCAGCTACTGTACTTAAGTACAATTTTGAGGTACTTGTACTTTACTTGAGTATTTCAACTCCATTTATCATGTTATTGTATGTATTGGATTATATTAAACAGTGGGGTGTCCATGCTATTTCGTCCACCCATATATACAGTATATAACATTGGTGGAAAGTAACTAACTACATTTCCATTTGATGGTACTTTATACTTCCACTCCACTACATTTCAGAGGGAAATATTGTACTTTCTACTCCACTACATTTATTTGACAGCTTTAGCTACTTTTCAGATGAAGATTTGACACAATGGATAATATAACAAGCTTTTAAAATACAACACATTGTTAAAGATGAAACCAGTGGTGTAGTCCGGGTCACATTTCAGATGTCTATGAGTTGTTAACAGCTCCACCAAATGGTGATTTTTCCCTGTAAACCTTTCACATGGTTTCATTTCAATAAACGTTCAAATGCTCCAATATTTCACCAAAAATCAAAGATTAAAGAAAAAGTACAAAAACCAAAAACAGATTTGTGTATCAGAACTTTGTTTTTTCTTCTTTCCTCTCCTATTAATCATCTCACGACCCCTCAGATTTATCTGGTCCCAGGTTGGGAACCACTGGACTAAACTAGCGAACTGTATATAAAGCAGTTAAAACTAGCTCCACCTCCAGCAGCTACAACAGTAACATGCTGCTTACACACTGATGCTTCAGTATTAATAATCTAATGATGTCATATATAATAATATATCACTCAGAGGGACCAAACCACTACTTTTACTGCAATACTTTAACTACATTTTGTTGCTAATACTTTTACTTAAGTGGATTTTTCATGCAAGACTTTTACTTGTAATGGAGTATTTTTCATTACTGTATTGGTACTTTTACTTAAGTAAAGGTTCTGAGTACTTCTTCCACCACTGACACAAAGTCACATCGCACATTAGAGCTGGTTCACAACCTATCTATAATTTTGTCATCCTGTCATTCTGTTTTTCCATACTATATTGCTTTCTTTGTTTATTCTGCACACACATCTATTTCCTGTCGGTCTATCCTGCAAGAGAGATCCTCCCATGTTGCTCTTCCTGAGGTTTCTTCCATTTTTCCCCCATTGAGGGTTTTTTAGGGAGTTTTTCCTTATGTTAATCAAGGGTCTAATGATAGAGGAGGTGATTTTGCTCAACAGATTGTAAAGCTCCCTGAGGCAAATTTGTGATTTGTGATATTGGGCTATATAAATAAAATTGACTATTTATTGCTGTCATACATTTAGCTAGTGTTTGGCTTCATTATTCGTTTTATTGGAGTGATGCTTTTTGCCCCTCTTGATAAGTTTTTACATCAAAACTCTCAAGCAGCTTTAAGCCTAGATGTTTCCTAAATATCAGCCACAGCATAAAGATGGCTACTAGCTACGCAGGACTGATCACACTTCTCAGTTAAACAATGCTAGTGAGGAGTGCTGTTTGCAGTGACATTCCCTCTAGACGCCTGCAGACTCACTGATCTGAAATCAGTTGCCTACTTTGTCCTGATACGCCTCCCACACAAATTGGTTCCCTCTGTGCACATGCATCCGGCCACAGGACACAAATAACTAGATGCAGCTCCCTGTAATGACATATAGTGGACAAAAGAGGCTAGAATTATGGAGGGAGGAAAAAAAAATCACTACTTTCATCTCGCCTGCTGGGGCTGTCGCGCTCTCAAAAAGCCTCTGGTCGGGAATTTGAAATTGTAGTTATACTAGTGGGGGAGGGAACATACGAGTGCACAAGAACATACATGCACATACACATTAGTCCCCTGTTGCCCCGTGGGTATTCACAGGGGGTCGCTTTTCAAAGACTGCAATTTGGAGTGTTTTCAACCTCAAGGCCCTGCACTATTTCATGTTGCTAATATTGGGTGACTCAAGGTCAGTAAATGAAGGGGGATGTTAAGTGAGAGACTGAAGCAGACTCCTTCCTCAAACCATCTGTACTTCCTTTGATATGTTATATGTGCAGCCTTTTGCACAGCAGGAGGACAATACTTTCTGCTGCAGAATCAGTCGATGAATCATTTTAAATGCTGAGTAATTAGATAGAATTCATGTTAAATTACACACATCAGTGCAGCTCCACTGCGAATGAATAGAGTTCTGGTCATACATCTGTGTAACCCAAACTGTGCTGTTTATGTTTGGCTGAGAGCAGGAGAAACAAGAAGGACTGAGTTGAGGTTTTAAAGGGCGTCTGGCTGCAATTAGGTCCTCCAGGTGTGGAGTTTTACACTCCTTGTTTTGTGGTAAAGACGGAGGGGAGCATGGCCCCAAAACCAGGGCAACTTTCTTGGAACAGAGGCCTTTTCTGTCTCTGCAGCATCTGGACTGAAGCAAAACGGAGGCCAGGCGAAACAAGGGCCTCAGCTCAGGCCTCCAGACAGGGCAGGTAATGCACAGTTCAACAGGAAATGGAGTTCAGGGATGTGGAGGGCCTTATTTGTTATGTCTGTGGAGGTGTCTCTCTGTTTGATCTTAGTAAATAGCTTGCGAAAAGTGAGGTAATCTATGTTTGTGCAGACAGTAAAGTGACTGTGGCTTTGTTTAAACTGTCACAGTATCTCTACTATAAATGCATTTATCTGCCGCATGTCTTACCTCTTTACAATGCAGAAGGATCGTTATCATCGTGTGAGGTTTGGGGATTTCCATTTCTGACTCTAGCTGAAGGATAGCGAGCTGAAACTGGAACTTCTGGGTCCTAAAAGTAGGAAAACCTCATTGAAAATTATATAAAGAGCTGCAGTTCCATCAGTATGTTTAAGACCAAATTAAAAAGTCTGCTAAAAGCTACTCAGCTCTGTAACCACTGACTCTAAATTTCATCTCATGGTCTACTCATGAACGCAAATAATCTTGCTTTTAATTTGACAAGCATACATTAGTCATTTCTAGTTGACATTGTGGGTGTATGTGATGTGCTATTGTGTGTAGCTTTATATTTTGTATTATGTGTCCTGTGTGTTTTTTGCTTTGTACTGTTTGTTATTGTGGTGTCATACTACAAAATATTTTGAAATATCAATATACTCAGAAGAAAACTAGTTTCATGATATGACGCTGAATCACTGTTGAATCAGACACAGCAGAGTCTGGAGGAGGAGGCGACTACCGGACCCGAGCGACGTTACAGCTGTAGCTAAGCTAAACTGCTAAGTTTCTCCATGATTCATCCAGAAGAGCTGAATCTAACACAAAAAACAACTAGCTTTACAATATAAAACTAGTGTCATTACAAATGTAGCCTGACTTCAGCTGCTAAGTTTCTCTGTGACAACACTAACACTAACACAAACAAGCAACTAGCTTTACAATATAATGTCAGAGCAGAGATGTGGTGTGACTGTTGCAACTTATGAGGCTGAATATAGTGTTGTGGAATCAGACAAAACAGAATATGGAAGAGAAAGCGGGAGCTGTAACCACAGCAGCCAACAGAGAAGCACTGCAGCCAGGGATGCTGCTGCAGCATGACTAGTGCCTGCCCGGTGAGGATCGAGAATGGAGACAGACTGAAAACTATGCACTGCAACAAAACTTCATGGTGCTTTGGTAAACCTGACTTTGTTTTCTGACAGAATAATATATTGGATTTTGCCAACTCTGAATACAGAACAAAAGCGAACAGCGACTGTGTTACCTGTAGGGCTGGGTATCGGTACTCTATAGCTTTAAGGTATTGACTGAAATAACCCAGTACCAAGTAGTATTGAAACTTCTCAACGATACCAAAATTATAGATAGGTTGTGAACCAGCTCTAATGTGTGATGTGACTTTGTGTGAGTGGTGGAAGACGTACTTGGATCCTTTATTTAAGTAAAAGTACCAATACAGCAATGTAAAAATATTCCCTTAAAAGTAAAAGTTCTGCATGAAAAATCCTACTAAAGTAGTACATAAGGACATAAGTATAAACAGCAAAAGTAAAAGTATTGCACTAGTTAAAGTATTGCAGTAAAAGTAGTGGTTTAGTCCCTCTGACTGATATATTATTATATATGATATCATTACATTATTAATACTGAAGCCTCATTGTGTAATAGGGCTGGGTATCAGTACTTGATAACTTTAAGGTATCGACCAAAATAACCCAGTACCAAGTAGCATCAAAACTTCTCCAAATGATATCTGCATTTTAACCTTTTTGTACCCAGATCTAGAAAAAAATGACTATTTGTATGGTTCTGCTCGCAGCCAATTACCGCAAGCATTCTTTCATTTAATGCGCCATGTGATTGGCCCACTACAACAACAGCTACAACCTATACTGCCTCTGGTGGTGAAGTCAAGCACCGTGTATTTGACAGAGTTGGCAGTTCAGCATGCCAAGATGCCACAAAAATAAATATTTTAATAATTTTGAACGCTTTCAAAATGTATTTATGTTAAAATCATTTGGATGGGGAGGAGTGGTGGTGTTTTACACAACTGAATGCTTCCATTCACATGATGGGTATTGAATGAAGTAGAAAAAAAAACGTATCGAATAAAGTACTCTATTGATATTGGTATCACTTTAAGGGTACTGGTATTAGTACTGGTATTGTAATTTTTTAAACTTTACATTAGTGTTTCTCTGATGCTGTTCGGCGGGCACAGGACGTCCAGAAGGGGCAGCTAGCCTAGCTGCTGTGAACGTTTGCACAGCTTGTTTCTCTGGTAACCTAAAATCCAGACGTTTAGCATGTTTTTACTGGGAGCCGAATTGTCCGCAGAGGTCTCCTCCTCTCCAAAACAAATGTGCACAGGGATTAAAACTGGTAAAAACACTGAATGGAGCAGTTTCATGTAGCACATGACGTCCAGGACAGGCTGCTAGCATAGCTACTGCTAACATTTGCTCAGCTTGTTTCTCTGATAATTTAAGATTCAGACATTCGATGACTAAAATCCTTCATCTGGTTAAGAGATATAGTTAAAAACAATCATCAAGGACTTTTGGGGTTTGCCAGTTATTCTGCTGGCCATTAGGACAATCCTGGAAAGTTTATTCTTGATCTACTTTAAGTGACCATACTAGATCTAAAAGGTTTATTGTAAAAATGTGGCCTAAAACTGAATAAAAGTCAATTTATGACAGTTTCTGGTGGACGACAACAACAATGCTGACTTATTATCTTGTAGGTGTATACTCTTTGGTAGATGCCATTATGGCATACAGCCACAACACCGACGTATTATCTTGTATGTGTATATTCTTTGGTAGCGGCCATTGTGGTGGACAACCATAATGCTGATGCATGTATCTTGTGCACATATACTCTTTGGTAGAGGGGGTAAGACAATGACCAAATGAACCACCAATGAAAACAACCAAATTGAAACGGGCCACTACCTTGATTAAAATTATGGATTTCTCTAGGTTTGAAAATTGTTGGAAATATTGGGATAAAAAAAAAAAAAATTGGGATAATGTAAGTACACAACTTAACAAAATTTATAACATAGGTCTAGTCGTTTTTAGACATTTAAATGCGGAATAGTTACATATTATATCTTTAAGAGTGGTATGGGGAATCTACAGCCATTTTCTCAGTTTTCTCTTGTAATAGGGCACTAATTTCAAAAACTGTTGCACATTTCTACTACATAGGTGACCTAGTTTTAAGAAATCATCTCATTCAAAGTGGTGAATTTTCCCTTTAAGGTTACAGAGGTGTTGATTCACTTAACGTTATTTTGGAGGCTGTAGTTTGTGGTGCTTTTCCACTCACTGACATACAATGCCAGTCAAAAGTTTTGATACATTTTATCAGTGGGAAATTGTGTCCCAACTTTTAGCATAGCATAGCATAGCATAGCATAGCATAGCATAGCATAGCATAGCATAGCATAGCATAGCATAGAATATTGTCCACCAGAGTGAAAAACTGTTCTTTGGTTCCTTGGATTCTTAAAAGAAAGAGGCAGTGAAGCAGTCATTATAACAAACATAGAGACATGGTCACATTACAGTACACATTAAAAATGGTTCATGTCATGTCTGTGGCTTAAATCTCATCAGTCACTTTGCAGAGTTAAGAATACTGATGGCACTTGGGATGAAGGACTTCTTAAATACATTTTTAGTTGCCAGAGGGATTCTATAGCACCTCGGAGCTCAAAGGCTCAAGTTGGCTGAATAGAGGATTGGAGGTATCTGCAAGGATACTCCTCGCTTTCTTTCTTGTCCTTTCCATAAAAAGTTGAATCAAGGACTTTTGGGGTTTGCCAGTTATTCTGCTGGCCATTAGGACAATCCTGGAAAGTTTATTCTTGATCTACTTTAAGTGACCATACCAGGCGGGAAGATTTGGTTGTATAAAAGATTAGAAACGTCAGTCATTTAGCCATTTAGAAAACTATTTCATCAAAAGCTGAACATTTTACTTCCTGTAAGGATATGATATTATTGCAGAGTGTTGTTAGACGACATCTATGTATACCTAATAAACATGTTCATTACCAAGATGAGGGGCCTGTCTGTAATAACAGTTAGTAGCTTTTAGACAACAAAAAAAAAACTGGTGTCATGTAGTGTTATTCCAGCACAGAAGTGCTGGCTGTTTTCTTGGTCTCCAGGCAAAAAAATGAAGCTGCCATGTGTAGTCGGCTGTGTTTACTGTACAGTACTTAATGAGAACTAGGAGGGGACAGCGTGCACATACAATGCACAGAGGGTGAGGGGTGGGAATGGTTGGTAGGGGTCCAACAGTGAATGTATGCCCCGGGGGCCCTTAACAGGTTTATCGGGCCATGAATCCAATGTGTCATCAAGAGTGTTGGTATCCTATTAAGTTCACAAGATTTTTTTTCCACTTACCCTTTAATTTGTCTAGATTTTGAAATATTGGTTATATCACATCAGATCAGTTGGACAAGGCAGAAATAAGCAGTCAATATGCTACACGGATAAAGAAGTTAGCATAAATTTACTCCCCTGTTAAATATTAAAATTAGTATTCTTCCAACAATGTATCTCAAAATAAATGTACTAGTGAGCACTGTATTATATGTCACTCATTCATGGCAGACCCAATGGAAAACGTGAACAAAAGACCTGCTGGACTAATACTCCCCTGCAGTGAACTTATTAACTTCCACATCAACATATCAACCCCACTCTGTTCATCAAGGCACCATGAAAAGAACAGCTCATATGTATACATTATCTTGTCTTGCAATCTCAACACGGTCACATCAGTAAGGTGCAGTGTTGGGAATATAAAGAGGCTTGAGAGGGTACCCCGTGTTTCAAAGAGTCAGTGTTGTTGTGCAGCTGCTCTGTCATTGAAGCTTTAGCCCCATTGTAGCCCCAGTTTTACCAAAATTTTGTAGATACTACAATACTACAATACTACAATTGAGCTTTGGTTGCATTTGCTATGGAGAAGAAACCAGTCAGTAGTGCAAGTCAGAGCAGTAGCAAATTCAAATTGGCTTTGTCATTGCAGTTAAGAATGCTCCAACTGTAAATTACATAAGATTGTCTATGAGAAAAATTATTGGTTATTTTAATTCCAGAACCAGGGGCACCCAAAATAACTCCTTCCACTTGCAAAACAAATCTGAGATCCAGGTGGCAATTCAGAGAGCTTGAACCAGACTACCCCAGATGATGATTTTGGATGATTTTGGTGACCCCCTGACCTTTTGTTTAATGCCACTATGACACCATAATTTCCACATATACACGAGAAATCTAAATCTAATAGGCGGACCTCTGTTGTCACCTTGCCTTCTGTCAGACACAACTCTGCCAAAACAACATTTAAACAGAAATATCAAACAGTAATGTTACAAGACTAGAAATGCCCTGTGAACTAGTAGCTATGCTGAGTATGCATCACTCCCCTGTGGTGCAGGAGCATAGAGCTGTCAGGTTGTCCAAAAAGCTTTGGCCTTTATCCTCCTCTAGTCTCAGCACTCATTTGCTTTAATCTGTCCTGCTGAACAAGCCCAGGTCAGAACCTCTTCCTGCGAGACCAGGACTAATTCCTTCCCAGGCAACTGGGATTTGTAGTCAGCAATCCTCTGACATCACCTTGAGAAAAAAAATGAACCAACTCCCAGGCCTCCCTGCACTGCGATACATGATAAGGTTAATGAGAAAGGCAGGGAAGCCTGGTCCCTGCAACGCTCCATCCTCTCTACCCACAGCTCCGTTCCTCCAGAGGCAATATCAAGCTATTCACTTTGAACTAGTTAAATCTTAACCATAACAACCCTACAAACGTCTTTCGAAAAACCGTGTCTCAGCTGGACTGATGCGTCTGTGTTTGATGTTCCAAAGGGAAAATGTGAGAAGTCAGCTGAGTGTTGTCTTTCTTGGTGTCCAGATGGGGATGTCACTGATGAGAGGAGGTGTAGAGCGAAACTGTCATAACATGCCGTGTCAGTTAGCAGTTTTAAAGGCACAGAGAGGAGATGGTAATGATGGGGTGGTGTATGTGTGTATGTTTGGGGCTGGGAGGCGGGGGTTGGTGGCTGAAGAGTTCCCAGTGGAACTGATTATCCCCACTTTAACTTATGAGACTGGGGGGTTGTGTGTGTGTGTGTGGTGGGGGGGGGGGGGGGGGGGGGGACACAGGAAGCAGGGGGTGGAGGTGGGGGTGGTGGGATGCTACGGCTG
This sequence comes from Scomberomorus guttatus, assembly GCA_038419695.1. Taxonomy (NCBI): domain Eukaryota; kingdom Metazoa; phylum Chordata; class Actinopteri; order Scombriformes; family Scombridae; genus Scomberomorus; species Scomberomorus guttatus. Next base: position 2,304,790 of record CM076449.1, read on the forward strand.
TGAACAGCAGGCTAATTAATTACACATTGGCTTGTGGGAATATTCTGCCTAAATGCCAGTCAGGTCCCTGTGAGGCGACACACTTAACCACTTGAGCACAGCACACACTGAGACACACATGCTGTAAAACATACACTCTAACAGTGAGTGAGGGAACAAACAAAATTCTGTAATTTTGTATATGAATGACAGCACCCTTTTTGTAAATCACATACTGTGTCAAACTGATATATTTAAGTTCCCATGTAAAGGGGGAAGGCACGTTAACTTGTAGGCTGTCTTATGGATGTAAAACATGGGTTCCCACATAAAATCTAAAAAGCACAAGTATTCTCCTAGCACTCAAAAAACTGTATATCATATATATTATATTATATATACTCCTGTATGAGGAATTGTCTACTAGTTGGTAAAACTGTTTTGTTAGTTGTGTGTCATGCTAAGTACAGAAAATGACTAAAAAAACCTTTAGTTTGCTTTGTCTATTTTTGCTACATAGTAACATAGTATTTTATTTTTTCTTTTGAGGTGTTATAAATAAATTATAAAATTATTATTTTAACTGAAAGTAAACTCAAGTTTACTTCTTGTTTTACTTTTTGTGATAAAGCCCTTGAAATATTCTGTGACTAAAATGTAGTGTAGCAGTAGCAAAGAGAAGAGTCATAGAGTCAGTGTACTGACTCAGTGATATCAGTTACACTGCAATATGGAGTTTAAGTTTGCTAATATTAGCATTAGCAAGTCTCACTTTAAAGGACATGTTCAAAATTTTTCAAGTCTGTCTTAAAACAACAGTCAGGTGTCCATATGAACAGTGAAAGAGGTTTTCCTCGCTGTAATCATTCCTCCTGTTCATACTGGCTATTAAAAGATCCCCTTCAAATGTGCTTTCAGTGTAAGTGATGGGGGGCAAAATCCACAGTGTGTCCACACAGACATTTAGTGCAAAAATGCATTTAAAAGTTGATGTGAAACTTATATGAGGCTTCAGCAGTCTGAGTTAGTCATATCAAGTGGATATCTGCCACATTTACAGTCTTTTTAGCATCAAATTCCCTCTTTGTGTTTCCTCAGACAGTGTTTCCTGTTGAGCTGTGGTGGAAGTATAGTAACAAAAAGAGGAACTTTGGCAAAAAGACTGTAACGTTGAAAGATATCTACTTGATTTGACTCATTTGGATGCTGAAGCTTCATATTAGCTTCAGATAAACTTTTAAATACATTTTTGCACAGAAGGAGGACTGTGGATTTTGTCCCCCATCTCTTACATTGTAAGTGCATTATGAAGGGATCTTCTAATGGTCAGTATGAACAGCAGGAATGATTACAAGAAAAAACTATTTCAGTGTTCATTTGGGCTCCTGACTTTTACACGTTTTAAGACAGACTTGAAAAATTGTGAACCTGTCCTTTAAGGCCTCGGTATGCTTAAAAGTTCTTGATTTGGCCTTTATGTTTCCATTCAACATATAAGAATTTTTTTTAAGCAGGCCCCCGTTGTGTTTGTATTTCATGTACGTTTTTGAAATGTACCTAATGACTACTTATGTGTGGTGAAAGCAATTATAGTATGTATAGCAAGGTATCTATATTAGCTCTGATAAGGAAAATGGTTTGAAATATTCTAGGATCTTCCCCATTTTTAAAAGACTCTCCAAATGTCAGTGAAGAAAGACTTCTCTTCCTGCACATGCTGTGAGGGGATTTCAGGGAGAGTGTTGCTACTTAATCATTGTATGGAATTATGTATGAGGGCAGCTTTGTGGTTTCTTCGTGGTTGCAGAGCTACAATGCATGTCAGCTGTCTTGCTGTCGATGCTGGTGGTATTCAAAGATATTTTGAAGAACCCATGTAAATTTTGTTTTGATGAGATGAGTCATTCGCAATATGCAAAACTAATTATAACTATAATTCTGGGATTAGTGTTGATGCTGCAACACATTTTTATCTCCTCCACCCACAGCAAGGCCTACAACAAGCTGTCCTGTGGTATCAGACGTCCCCTGTCTGTGGGTGGCTGTTTGTGTGTGTGTGGTGTGTGTCTGTGTGTATGTTTGCTTCTATTGGTAGCCCACATGTCTAGAGGGTCTTCATAGTAAGAAGTAAGTAGCCTCACCTGCACCAGAACTCCACTGCCGGGTCTCCTTAGCCTCTGCAGACTGATGAGTGCTTGTTCAATACATACTGATGTCATTTGCATCCTCTCCTCACAAAGAGGCTGCCTGCTGTGGCTCTGCACCGCAGGCTAACATCAATGGCTCTGCTCTGTGTGTGTGTGTGTAGGTCTACATATGGTAAATTACAGTATATAAGTGTGTCAATGTGTCTTTAGCATGCACGTGTTAATTCACAGCTCAAACAACAGTGTCATTATGTGTGTTTCAGTGTGTAAAAGTTTAGCATTTACATGTTAACTGCGTGCATAGGTATGTATGTATGCATATATTTGAAGTACATCTCTTGTATCATGTGTGTGCGTATGCATGTGTCCTTATACATATGGCCTTAGTCCACATCAGACAGAGGAAAATGAAATCAAAGGGAAGACAGAAGCAGCAGAATGGCAGAGCTCCACAGACAGAGGTCCGGCATGGATTGGGCACAGATTTTCACCATATGACGCTCCGGCCCTTGTCTGGTTAGACTGAGGCGTCCAGACTGACAATCTCCACATGGCTCCTCTGCTGCCTTTCCCAACACCATCACATTAATGTGTATGTATGTGTGTGGGCATCTTGTTTAAAGTGTAAAACAAAACATTTTTGCATTTACTCTCATGAAATGTATTTATTTATGTATTCATTGGGACCATGTACAGTGTTAAACATAAATGTTACCATTTGATGTACTGTACCAGAGTTAGCTTATAGCTAATTTTCATCTGCAGTCCCTTCAACAGGTCACAATTAAAACATATAACAGCACAATAACAAACAGTACAAAGCAAAAAACACACAGGACACATAATACAAAATACAAAGCTACACACAATAGCACATCACATACACCCACGATGTCAACTAGAAATGACTAATGTATGCTTGTCAAATTAAAAGCAAGATTATTTGCGTTCATGAGATGAAATTTAGAGTCAGTGGTTACAGAGCTGAGTAGCTTTTAGCAGACTTTTTAATTTGGTTTTAAACGTACTGATGGAACTGCAGCTCTTTATATCATCAGGTAGGGCATTCCACTGAGTTGTGGCTTTCACAGAGAATGCAGAATGGCTGTTTCTCCAGCCTGCCTCCAACATGTAATGCAGTAAGACATATGGGAAAGAATCATAGCATGCATAAATATTTTTGCTGCATCCAAAGAGAGACAGTTTCTAATGTCTAAAATTTGCTAAGTTGTACTTTATGGTTTTAACTAATCCAGTGTCACTCCAAGATATTTAAAATCTGTGACTATGTCAGCCCTTTCACCTTTGATGAGAATATCAGCGTTAGGAGGTTGTACCATGGTTTCAGAGAAAAACATACCCTTTGTCTTGTTTACATTTAGACTCAGGCATGATTGAGCAAGCCACTGTGTGATCCTTTCCAACGCAACTGTTAGCTTAGCAGTTGCTAACTCAACTGTTTTTGCATGTGTGTATACAATAGTGTCATCTGCATACATTTGCAGTTCTACATCATGACACTGTTGAGGGAGATATTTTAATTTTCAGTTTATCTATGATCTGACAACATTAACTCTTTCTGCATGACTCTGTAAAGCCATGCACTACACACAGTCAAACAGCATAGAATAAAGAAGGAAGTGATAGAGCAAAATCAAGATTTGGGGGAATTTTCATCAACATTTTTCACTAACATGTCTCAAAACAGCAAAAGCAATTTATGTGTTGTTTAGGGTGGCTTGAAGATTGACTTTTGGAACGTCTACTGGCTTGTTGGGACTGTTTTAGATAGCTGCAATCTAGGCACAAACAGCTCTGTAGTGAAGCAGTTTGGAGGATTTTGGCTACAATTGTTGTGTAAATGTAAAATGATTGGTGGAGGTTAGCTAGAAACTGGTCCCAGTTATACTTCTGAAGTCTGAGCTTTCAGCTTTATGTGATGTGTACATGCACAAGGATGCAGAAGACAGTCCATTTATTTTTTATTTGAGTTTTCACAACTGTAATACGAAAGCCCCCAAGCATAGAATTTTAATGTGATTATAGCATCTTTAATATTTTTCCAATTTTCCAATTTTCAAATGTTTTGTGGAAAACTAAAACAATGCAGGTGACAATTGGTGCACTGTTTTTATGCCCCCTGAAACCCAGTTCTAAATTAGTATGAACCCAGCGTTTTTATAAGGTTGGTTCATTTATTGGTACTTGAGGAAACCAGGGAGTGAGATTAGCAGATCGGAAAATATGGCTATAGTGTAGTTTATGGTGGACAGTGCAGTCTTGCCTCTCTGTCCTTGTCTCCTTTCTTTCTCTCTGTGTTGTTATTTGGCCGAGGGCGGGGCTGATCTCACACACGCACACACACACACACACACACGCACACACACACACACACACACACACACACACACACACACACACACACACAGCGGGCAGCAGAGCAGAGCAAGGCTGCCCCAGTGGGGAGAAAGAAATACATTTTTGGAGTTGACAACTTTACTTGTTACTGTATGTGTGATAAAACCTTCATGAGTAAAAAGGCAGTTCATTAAAACTGCTGTTCAACAAGCATAAACTTGCAGAAAAGTTATGTTTTCAAACTGTTATGCTCACAGTCTTTCGTTTGTTTTACACGGTCATAGCATGCTCATGAGGCTGTTTGCAAATTGTTGTGAACAAGCACAAAAGAAAGGTTGTATTTGACAGATTCTTGTAGACTTTGACTGAAACGACAGTCCCTACTCCCAAACCAGCCGTCTCCCTCTATTGGGAGTGACTTATTGTGTTACATAAAAAATATAAATAAATAAAGAATTTATTATTTTTAATGCACCGTAATAATAAAGAACCAATAAGAGTAGTTAATGTACCAGACCAATAAGGAGTATCGATAAGAGTGGTACTGTTAATAAAAACTTTAAGGATACCCATCTACAGGTGTCACCTGAAGTGCATACAATGCTAATGCTACATGATGTAGGTAGTGTCTGTTGCACTGTGGAACACATATTGCTGTGTTTCGCATCACATCAATTGACACATGTCAATGAATGCCTGTACACTGTACAATTAATACACGTTATACAGAAGTAGTCAAGGTACACCAGCAGGCATTTACTGTTCAGGGAAGCAAAAATTATAAATTTGCTGCTTTTCTGAAAAGTTGTTGGGCGTCAACACTTGGAAATAGGACAGAGGTGTATCCTTACATGTGTCAACCTGACACTGATGCATTGACTTACATTGAGATGTTGTGTGTTGCCCTTTACTGTTCCTGGTCCAGATATAGCAACCATGTTATAAAACCACCAGGAGTTGTCAAAGTCAGAAAGGAAGTGGCTTGAAAATAAACTCACTGTGTCTACAATGCATATCTATTGCAGCCTGGTGACATAATACATTTTAGTTTCAGCATCTAACCAGGTTAGAAAAGAATCTTAAGTTTGATTTTAATTCTGCTTAGTCATTGGTAGCTGACACAAGAATCATTGCGTTATTAGGACATATTAAGACATAAAGAGAACTATGTTTTGAGGAATATTTGTTTGATTGACATTTCAGTTTATCAACTCATCTAGGCTTCCTAATTTTTTTTTTCAAATATCACCAATTTAAAAAATGGTCCCACTATTTAGCATTCATAAGCAGTATGCAAATATTTAATAAATGGTTTATAAACACACTGTTATGTAGTTATAAGCAGATAGTGTTTCTTAATGTATTTGTCAACACTTATAACTCTGCTGTATGGAGGCTGCTGTATAAACAGACAGTGAATGAAAAAGTCATTTTATGTTGTTAAAATCTCTGTATATCTGCTTACAACTTTATTACAGTGTGTTATAAACTATTTATTCATTGTTTGTATACTGCTTTTAAATGCTAAATAGGGACACTTACAATAAAGTGTTACCAAAAAATGCTATCACTACACCAGTATTTTATAGTCTGTGATGGGAATTAATAATGTGTACTGTGGGAATAGAGTACCCTTCATGTGAGTATTTAAGTATTTATACAGTAATGTGAATGGTACGGAGATACTGTCTAATCATTTTTCAGATGTCTGCACAGCTCCACATAGAAATACTGGGGCTCTAGGTATGGCCTTGCCTTTTAGTGGAAAAAATAACGTAGAGAGAAACTCTTTTCCCAATCTCTCTTCACCTTTCATGGGAAAAATGCTTCTATTGCCAACTGTGTACTGTAGTATTCAGCATGCAGACTGGCTATGCCAAATACTGAAGGACTGAAGGAAGGTGAAGGTTTTTTATTTCCATTTGATCTCTCTCAAGTTGGATCTCCACCACAGAAGGTCTTTGATATCCTCCTAGAGGATGTCTCAGAGGAAGCCTTTTATGATAAGCCAAGCTGCATCGACCCTGAGTGTGATGCATGTAACCCACTGCAGAGCCAGCCAGAATGCTCATTTTTACGCCTTTTTCCAACTAGGCTGGGGTTTCCTTTTGTCTCCCCGTGTTTGAGTCTATTTGCTGGAGAGACCAGCAAGTATGCTTTGTTCTCCATGTAAAATATGGCACTGTGTTAGGAAATATTCATACAGTTTAGGCCAAGAAATCCCAAGGCTTTTCAACAGGGCTTCCCAAAAGTTTTCAGCAAGGCACATATAAGCATTTCCAGAGACTATATATTGTATATAGTACTGGTCATAGAAAATTGTTATACAGTCTAACTGTGGATTTCATTAAATCTTTTAATTTTTATGACATTAAAACGTTTGACAAAAAACTCTCTGAAGTCCTTTTATGAACTCTGGGATGTAAATTAATTGGTAACAGGAGTGCCTAAAAGGCCTGTGGTTAAGAAAAGTTAAATGAAGGTGGTAAAGTAAAAAAAAAATCTGTACAAAAGCGTGAAAAAGACAAGTTGTAGTTTTACAGGATGTTATATACCAGATTACACCAATATGAAGCAGGGGGTTTTCAGTGAACACATCCAGTGTGTCCAGTTTTGAAGTCAATTTAACACTGACTATTGAAGGAAACAAATTAGCTTTCTTTTAGCTTTTGGAAGGATCTGATAACAAATTAAACAATTTCAAATATATGGAGGGGACAAATTTCCATTTTCATGTATTAGGGGGAATGTGCACCCCCATCCCCAGCAGTGATTACATTCTGCAACTGACTGTAACAACCATTTAGATCACATGAATTCTTAGATGATCAGTACTTTTAATGCAAACTCCAGTCCTTCTTCTGGACCATACCCAATTTTGAAACCAGCTTTCACACTAACAGGCCTTTCTAAAAAGGTACTTGAAAATGTCTGCCTTATTAAGATAAGATTGAACTCAGAGATTTCAAATAGGGGATGTTCAATTCAATGGAGTGTGAAATACATGATGTTAGGATCTGCCTGGAGGTTTCTGGTGTACAGAAGAGGAGGGGAAGTGAGCATACAGTTGCTAACAACACAAAAGATCTTCAAGTTTAGGTAGAGGCAATGCCACAGGAAAGGGACTGGTGCCAGTATGTGCCCTAGATCAGTGCCACTGCCACCATATGGCACAGTGATGTGCAAATGTCAACCTGTTTGTGAGAGCACAGCATAATAACCCACTGTTCCCTAAATTAGCTACATGTCAGACATCTGACACTTTTTAAACTGAACATTTGTCTTATGTTGTTACCCATTATTCTGTGAACTTATTTTCTCCATGGGGAAAAAAGTGGGGATTTTACATAATTTTCTCTCACATTTCAAAGTTCAAGGCAGAAACTGTTCTACTAGCAAAGTCTTGGGAGTGCATAATTTGTGTGACACACTTCCACTGGTACTATTCTGTCTAGCAACATAAAGCAGCAGAAAGAGCAAGTTCCCACAGTTTATCTATAACTTTTGTTAAAAGCAGGATTCATCACATGTATTGGATTTCCATGATTCTACTGTAAGTATAAGCACCTTAATTCAAAATTATTATTCCTATCCAATTTTAATTATTGTTTATTATTAATTATATTTGTGGCCAATTGTTACTTTCTGGATTATCCCTATGTTGATATACAGTATATTAGCCAATACTGTGAGACAGGAAAGCAACTGTAGATTACAGTGATGCGCTCAGACTTGAACTCTCACTCCAAGTGTTTAGCTCATTACCAAATGACTGCTTTCTTTCATTTGAAAACTAATAATGAATAAGTCTGATACTGAAAACACAAATCATAAGTGTCAACCTGAATTTGACTGTTACTGAGGGAATATAGATTTTCTGTACCTCCAAGCTCTTCACCACTTGCTGCTTAGAATAAGTTCAGAAGCTGGCACAGCAAGATTCTTTGGTGCATCCTGGTGAAATAGGTAGTGCTGGAAGCTTGCTACATTGTTGCAAGGGTAGTTGGTAAGCTACTCTGGCAGGAGGACCAGTAACAGACTACCTCTAGACAGCCACAATAGCCCACTAAGCTATCTTAAATAAGTTTATTCAGCAGACTTTTTTGTACAATCCACTCCTCTCTTAAATGTTTTGTGTTTTTTTCCCTTTTTATACCTGGAGCCATTAGATTGGAAGTTAGCTTTATTTTTCTTGTTGAAAAAAAGTAAGTGTTGAAACTGTGTCATTTTGGTGTCCTCTCAAAATATGTGGTTCTGGAAGCTTGCAACACTGAGCCTATTTACACTTAATCACTTCATGTGTCTTGGGCAGATCGGATAGCTATAAATGCGTCTGAGAAGCAATCAAGACAGATATGCATTTTAGCCAAATGTGAAAAAGGTGTAAATGCATCTGTCTCTCCAAGATACATACATAATTTTTATTCCTCCCAACTGTAACTGTGCTCTATGGAAATAGCCGCAACAGGGTCTGTCCCCTGTGATAATGGCAGCTGAAGCCTCATTGAAATCACTTGTAGGTCTCCCTGTTACCTGAGACAGCATCTTGAGTGATTTCAATATACTGTATGATCATACAGGAGGTGCAGTGAATTGTTGTAGTGTTTATCTGACCACTGGATTAGTTCCACCGCTGAATGATGAGGATATTGTTTGTCTGGGTGAGGGAGAGTCTGTAAGGATGATTAAAATTTGGTTTTGCTCTTAGACCACCATTATGATTCATCTATTTGTTGGTCAGTTGGATAGTCATTTGCTAACTAACACTAGAAAAACTGTTACTGTTGTAACTAAACTTCATTCTGGTGTTTTTGTCTGGGGCAGATTCTGGGGCATTATCACCACCCTCTGGAATAGGACCGACCGTTATTTGCAATAGCCAAACCAAGCAATCAGATTTGTCATCTGACCAACCAAGACATATACATGTGGCTTAGTGTAAATGAAAATGTTTTAAATTTCATCTGGATTTAATCCAGATATCAAGACCTTATAGCATCAATAAATGTGCAACATTTGCACAAAATTGTGTGATTGAAAAGAATTCAAAGTATGCTTCAAACAGGCATTTATTATTTCTTTTACTGATGGCTTTGGCATGGATACTTCTTACTCTGGGAGTGTCTTAGAGCACACATTAGACTACAGCAGTGCCCTCTTTCTCTGCCAGTTCATCTCTCCAGACTTCATGCAAAGACATGAACACTATGTGTAGTTGTGTGGGGTTTTGTATTAGTGTGTTAGCGGTAGTGGGGTGGGAGGGCCGGGGCAATCATCTAGACACAATAGGAGCAAACACATGTCTCTCTATCTCTTTCTCCCTCTCTTCCTTTCATTTGTCTCTGCAGTACGTAGGTGGAGCTCACCAGCAGAGACAGACGGAGGGTGAATAAAACAAGAAAATTAGAGCGATGTGGCTCAGCCATTTTGCCATCACGTTGATTTATTCTTCTTTTTAAGACCATAGAGATTTTTTTGTTGTTGTTGTTGTTTCTCAAGCACCAACAGCAATACAGCAATTTTATTCAATTTTCATACTGCCTCTCATCCTTCCTAGCAATGGCCCTTCAGAGATCTGGGTTTGAATGCTTCTAGCTTCTAGCTTCTTTCATGAAACAATGCAGATATCTTGACATTCTCATGTAGTACAATACATGACAACGTGAACACCTGTAGTTGAGAGGAATTGCTTGTAGTTTTACTGAACACTGACAATAGCCTAAGAATGCTGTATCTCTTACAGAGAACATGAAAGAAAGCTTTTCATCCAAGTACAAAAGGTCATGTGGATAAATGGTGGTGTCATGGTGTCTCCAAAGTTCTCTCTACTAAGGCATGTTATTTGTATGTGCAGCTGGATTTGATACATTCAGTAGCAGCAACCAACTCCGTCTCCTGTGGTATTCTGTTCCAATACAACTACATTAGCAAATCTATGACCATTGCTGATGCAATCCGCTGCAGCTAAAGGAATAGTGTGACATTTATATAGTGAAGTGTAACGTGACATCAGTGGTGGAATGTAACTAAGAACATTTATTCAAGTACCGTACTTAAGTACAATTTTGTGATACTTATACTTCACTTGTGTATTCCCATTTTATGCTACTTTATACTTCCACTCCACTACTTACTACTCCACTATTTTAGAGGGAAATATTGTACTTTTCACTCCACTGCATTTATTTCACATGTGAAGTAAATGCAGTTTTACGTATAAAATATAAGTAGCAAGTAACTGCAGTCACTTTATGAAATATACACCTTGACAACATTATAATGCTTCTTATATGTTCCCATGTTCACAATGAATCTGCATCAATATTCCAATAATATATTTGAGAAATATAACACTCTAAATGGGGCTCTAATTGTGGTATTTCTGCTTTTACTTAAGTAAAAGATCTCTGTGCTTCTTCTACCACTGCATAAATGTTTAGGTTCAAGTCTTGTTTCAATGATCACTGTTTACATTTTTATTATTTAACCATGACCACCATCAGTCCCTAATATTAACTAATTAAGTAGGTGTACCTTAACTACTCAGCTTATATTATATTTATATCTGTAAATGGTCTACACTTATATAGCGCTTTTCTAGTCTCCTGGCCCCTCAAAGTGCTTTTACACTACAAGCCCCATTCACCCATTCACACACAAACTCACACTCTGATGGCTGTGCCAGCACCCTGAATGGTAGCTTGCCGCCATTGAGCATTTTGGGGTTCAGTATCTTGCTCAAGGACACTTCAACATGTGGACTGGAGGAGCCAAGAATCGAACCGCCGATCCTCTGATTAGTGAACAACTCGCTCTACCTCCTGAGCCACAGCCTATGTGAAAACAAAAAAGTACATATAAAATTTACATTTTCACATTTCCCATTTGATATATCACATTATGTGATAAACATGAAAAACATAACTATTCATTTTCATTCTCGACCTTGACCCTGAAATATATATATTTTTTAAACCCAACAAACGCAACTCTAGGTCTCCTCACTAGCTCTCAGCAATATCGCACAATCTTCATTAGCAAATGGAGATGGATCTGGTAACATGCAGGCTTTATAGCTGTTAGGACTTCTTCTGCATGTCAACCGGTCCATCTCAACTGAGCAAACTCCATCCACTAATGAAGACCATGTGACACAGTTGAAAGCTTAAGCTGACCTAACCCTGCTGAAAAGTTGAGATTTTGTAGATGTATGGTTTTCACAGCAGAGCTACAATGTTGTGTGAGTGTCTCCACTCAAAAATGTATTTTGCTTATAGTTGCTTCACTTGAATATTTGGGATTGACTGTGCAGAATGATATATGTGCAGAGTTTGTTTTCATATTTTCTATGCTCACCTTAAATCTCAGAAATGTCAGTTTAATGTGTGGAAATACTGTGTATATGGTTTGTGACATCACAAACAACAACAACAACCAATCGTGGTCCAGCATGCAACTTGATGTGGTGTGGAAACTTGAAGCATCCAGTGCACATACACTGAGAATGAACTTTACAGTGAAGTAGGAGAAATCTTGTTTCCAGCACTTAAACTTGTAAAATGAAAATATTTGCATATTCATAGATTCTGTATCTTTTTTATGTGGAATAAGGGGTAGAATTGTAATTTTAAGAAATTCTAATGAGGTAATTGAACATTAAAAACATAACATACAAAACAGTATGTTTTGTATGTATATATGTATATGTATATTTAATGTCTTAGTATTTTTAATGTCTTAAAACATCTCTGCAGGGGATCTTTACCACTGATTTATCCTTTAAATTAAACAAACAATGACTAGTGATAATACACTAAAAGAAAATATCTTACTAAGATTAAAAAAAACATCAATAGGGAAACCTGTAAACCTGTAGGCCATCCCTATATGCACTGCAAAACATGACTTAATCTTTTTTTATTTATACTTTCTACATAAGTATATGATCTATATGCTGTAGATCTGTATACAATGAAACTATAAGGATATTGCCTTATGAGTCCAAGGTGTGTCATTATACTACACATCTTTTTTAAAAAGGGTGTAACAAAATATATTTTAAGGAATGTGAGGATTTACTTACAATACAGTTTAAATGAGCTTGATAGACAGTGTAAGTCTCAACATACAAGACTTGCTGTAGGTGCACAGAAAATAACAGCATGTATATAACATGCACAAAGTTGTAGCTATACTTACATGTACTCTATACAAAATGTAGTCAGACTTTTAAAGTAAAAAAACATCCTTGCTTGAATTTCTCCTGCCTGCAGTAAAGTTGTGTCCATCTCACAGCACTGACCACCCTCCGTTGAATTTTACATCCATTCACAGTGACTCTCTCTCTCTCTGAACAGAGGGTTCAAACACAACATTACTCCTCCTCCTCCAGTGCTAACGTCTGGATCAGAGCCAGTCTATCTATCCAACCCCCCTCCTCCCCTCTTCCCACCCTTCCCTCTCCTCCTCTCATCCCAGTCTTCTAGCCTGGAGGCTGGAAGTGCTCCAAGAGGCAGTGAGGGAGGGAGAGTGGGGGTAGTTGCTTGTGACAGAGAAGAGCAGAAGCTCTGAGCATTGCAAGGCAGAATGAATGACCCTCAGCTGCCCCAAAGCCTGAGGGACCGTTGGCTCACTGATGGCTCAGTTCATGACGTTCAGACGCAGATGCTGCACAAGTTTGTAGGGAGAAGACACGGCTTCCAGGACGGCCCCTGGCAAACCCCAGGGGGTGAGAGAGGAAATGTGAAGGCCATCACTGTATGCACTGCAAAAAATGTGAGTGACTTAACATTTCTTCAAGACATATTTATTCAGAGAACCCTACTGCACGGACAGATCATATTTTAAACTTTAATATATTTAACTTGGTTTATGTTAATATCGCTCCTTTTCAGAAATCTTTATAAGACAAGGAATTAAATCTTCAGATTGGAAACATGCCTTGAAATAGCACCAGGCAACTTGGAGGCCCAAAATTTAAACTTATAGGGCTAGAAAACCGTAAAGGCTATCTCTACAAATCTGTATGTGAGGTTTTGGTCATGTGTATATGTATATATGTATATGTATATGTATGTGTGTATATATATACATATATACATATACGCATGACCAAAATCTCACATACAGATTCGTAGATATATATATATATATATGTCACCAAAATCCCTAATCGCTGGGTCAATTAAACATCAGGGCTCGTCTGCTGACATGGTTGAGGGCTGAAGGCTGAGGAACCAGTAAATGTTTTCATGAACTGGCCACGTTTTCTTGGGTTGGAGGCTTGAATGATTGTGAAACCATTACTTTGACCGCTACACCCCTAATGCGACATAAGGAATTAGGAGTTTATTACATGTTTTCCAACATGTAAGCCAATAACCAGAAAGGCAGACAATAGTAAAATTGTACCATGACCATATGTGCTGTTTGACTTGTTGGCCTTGCCTGGAGCTGCACCAGAGAGGAAACATCAAAAGCAGTACAACAGGACGTGGAAGTGGGGCAAGCATGGAGGAGTGCAAGCCAGGCTAACTGCTAACACATACAAACCGGCAGTTCCAACAATCATGCGGACTAATGTTTGTTCTCTGGACAGAAAAATGGATTATATAACCCCCCCATCAGTACTGGTCACTTGTTGACATGCACCAGCTGTCAAAATCAAACTGAGACATGCACTTTCTCTCTAAATGCACTTTAATGCACTGTGCTGCTAACTGTTACTGTAACTGTTCTTTTTTTATTTTTTTTTCTCTTGGGATTTATATGTTTTTATTGTTTTTTAAGGGAATTTTTAGATATATATGTATCTTTATCCTTTCTGTTGTTGCAGCGCTGTGGGCTGGGAGGAACAGCATTTTGTTTTTTGTGTATGCAAGTACACAAGAAAATGGCAATAAACTAAATCTTGAATCTTGAATCTTGAATTTCACACCCAAACATGGTGGCTGGTGATTTTAATCCCTCAGACAATTGATTTAATAGAAGAAAACCATCCCCCATTAAACCCAGTCAGGGTTGCCAGATGTGAAATGTTAAAGTATCATACCAGAGGCTTAAAATTATCATATTTTGAGGAAAATTATTGTATGCGAGTCATAACCAAGAGAACAAATAAGTGTAAATGTGTAATTTCAGAAAACACAGTCTGCTGCTGCTGCCTGTGCTGGCTGCAACACGTGCTGCGTTCAGGGACGTGCCAAAGTCCCACTTTAAAGATGCACGGTCACAACTATGACTCAAAAAACATTTCTAAATTACTAATGTAAAATATCTTATCAAAGCAGGCATATTGGAGAAAAAAACATGCATGTTATAAGTTATTTAGACAGTATGATGTTTAGATGTTGCTCTAGACATCTAGGCTACTGTTCAATTTGTTGCGTCTTTCCTCTGCACTGTAGAAGTTTTTAATTTCCCACAGCACTGGAGGGCAGCACTTGATGCAACTTGTGGAATGTAGCATGTAGCCTACAGGTTGCCCTGTACTAATACAAAGTATCACAAAATGATCAAAGCATCTTACATTATGGTACTTTGGCATTATTGATCGTACATCATACAGAGGGCAAAATTATTGTACAAATACGATAATTATTGTACATCTGGCAATGCTGAACCCAGTTAGCAGTGTTCAGGTGAGAGATCATATCTATGTGACCAGAAAAAAGTCTTTCTACAATACCTCCACATGGAAATGAGGGTGAGGTTAAGCTTTGGGACAGGTAGTGGTTACAGATAATAAACTATGGTTAAGGTTAGAGCGTCCCCCTAAACACTGATGATTCAAATCTCATTTACTCAGTCAAATCATTTTTTTGTTTTTGTTAGATGTGTCACTGTACATAGAGCAACAAAAGAAAACAGAATGGCAGGCTGTAAACTTCCTACGAACCTAGTCTTGTCTCAAAATCATCTAACTTAACTGTAATGTAAGTAAAGAAAGGTAATGGAAAAGGGGCAGTGTGATGTGTGTCTTGTTTCTCGCCCATACTAGAGGATTAGGCTATACTAGCCATGAGTAAGGAATATATTACTGAACTATAGCCAGAACGCACACTTTATTAGTTTGACCGTGTGTAAATCTGTGTGTAATGTGTGTAATCTTAATTCAGCCCTAGTTAAGGGTTTCTTACAATTAGGCAACTAAAACTGTTGTTTCATTAAACTAAAACAAATTGATTATGGTTATGCCAAGATTGTGGTTAACTGATGGGTCTCCTGCCCCACCTCAACCTCCTTACCCTTACTTTCTCCCTCACTACATAAAATATGCATTGGCACCGAACATTGGTATGGGACTTAATTTGTGAGGTGTGACATTGTCTAATATGATACCCAATTTTTAGGTGTACTGAGTGTTTATATTTTTTTTCCCAACTTGATAAAGATATATCTAGCTTTGTCTCTGGATAACGTAGCTTTTCTATGTGAACGGTGCAATTCACTTAAGGACCGTTTGCAATACATCTGTCTCTTTGATGGACCACTAAAATCATGGCTTTATAACATTTATGTGGTGCATTACCTTGTCTTGATTCTACACTAGCAAGTATAAGAGGTTTGAATGTGCTGGAGCCAGATCAGAACTATTTGTTAGGCAGTGGAAATGTTTTGAAATGGCTCAAGATAGTGTCCCGAACCAGATCCAGCACCTGCCCATTGACAGTCATTGATATTCATGACTAAGCCTATCAACCCTTGCAGATAACATGTGATTTTTTACTTAATACAGCTTAAAATAAATCAGAGCACAAAATAAAATCACTTGCTAGGTTTGCCATTTTTTTGCAGTGTGTCCATCTGGCCCCACTGAGCATGGCAAGAAATACTGACTGTTGAGCCATCTGATGGCGCTGGGTCTTGCCCTGCAGGGTTTTGTAACAGAAGTGGCCCAGTCCGTTTTGTCTGACCCACAATTCACTGGGACGGCCCCAGAGACAGTGGATATGCCAGAGAGCATGAAAAAAACCACCAGGCTAAACCAAGTGTACCACATAAAGGAGAAAAGGCACTGTAGTAAGAGGACAAACAGCCATGTGAAATGGACTTCAGTGCAAGAAAAAAGCTGAAACCACACAAACCCATCCTGGAATAGATGTTAAAAGGAATAGACATCTGAACCACTTCTGCACAAAGGCACCAGTGACGGCCTCCACTGACTCATCCTTAATACATTCCAAACACTGCCAACTCCCTGAGGAAATAACATGTTCATTCAGTTCATTTCAACAATATACAGAAAGATGGAGGATTTGTACAGCTGTGGGGCTGTTAGTATACGCTCTCCATAAATAGGTTAATTTTGTGTATAGTTGACTTAAAGATAAGACATGATGAGAAATTAGAGTTGCTCATTGCTAAACTAAAATCAGATGTATTTTGGCTCATCAGTATTACACTGGTTCCAGACCTCTAAATCACCACACATATCTCTGATTTGTTCACCCATTCAAATAGGTCTTGTGTTGTGTTTACTGATGGGTGTTTCCCTGATTGGAAAAACAACCCAGGCCATCAGAGGTTTGTAGGCGGGATTAAAAATGGGAAAATTATCTTCCTGTCCCAGAGCCAGAAAATTAGCGACAGAAAAATTACCACAAAATTGGCGACAAAGGTTTAGAAAAATATTTTTTAACAACTGACCAGACAAACAAGGGGCAGTTTCCTCCCATGTACTGTGGAAGACAACCGATGCAGCCTCTGGGATGCCTCACACCACCCCGACAAAAACACTAGCGGCCATTAGCGATTTGATCAACCCAGATTACATTTAAAGCCAATAGCTTTTGATGTACTACTGCCAACAATTTGGAAATTCTCACTTTCTATAATGTCAGTGCATGGCAACTTCAGTATGGTTAAAGGAAGGGAAATATTGTGGTAATGACAAATAAACCTGGTTAGGGTTAGGCAATTAAAATACTTGGTTAATGTTAGGGAAAGATCATGGTTACAGTTAATAAAGAGGCAAACATAAATTGCAGGTTTGTGACAGAATGCGAAGGGAACACTAATTCCTGCAATGGCACTGAACATTGACATTGGAGATGTTGCAATCACGCAATATTGGTGAAATTTCTTGGGAAATTGGGTTGCAGTGCAACAGGAAGGTGGCATCTCTTTCAGTCAGATACTATCTGTCTGAATTGGCATCTTCAAAGACAAAAATATTGTGCAGTGACAATTCACTCCGATTATCAGGCTTCATCAGTATAACACAGCTAACACAGCTGTAGATTCGGATTAGAAGGCAATTTAGAATACAAACTTGTGTTCAGACATACACCACTGAAGATGTTGCAGTGTACAGTGTGTAAGCCGCAGATAATAGCTGTTTGTTGATTGTGTGTGAGAGCGGCAGCAGCAGTCTGAGTACAAGCAGTGCAGACAGACCACCAGGCTTTGAAGAAAAGCTCTCCCCTGTGAGCCAGCCAGCTGTATATCACTGAATCAAAACAGTCTGTCTCTTGCACACTATCTCATCTGTTTCTGTCTCCCTGTCTGTCTGCCCATCACGCTGTCTGTTTATATCCTCTTATCTGTTCTTCACTGCCTCTCTCTGCCTCTCATTCTATGGATCTTTCTCTGGTGGTGAGTGCATTTGCTGCAGGGATGTAGCATTGGATAAAGCCATCTTTATATTTGCAGAATTTTTGATGAGAAAAACACATCTCACAGCATGTAATTGATATCAGTTTGTTTCTTCAGGAGGAAGTTATAGTGTCAATATGTTTTATTGACTTGAGGACTACATGACTGTCTCGTCATCTCCAACCCCACCATCCCACCCTTTCCCCTCTCCCCACACTAATGTTACTCTCCCTTAATCCAGCTCCTCTCACTCTCGATGGGAAATCCACTGTAGCTCAGAGACAGGTCTACACAAGTCCATTCTACCCCTGCCTCTGTTTCTCACACACACTCTCTGGGGTATCTGGCTGAACAGTCATGTGAAATGCCTTTAACCACGCCTCAAACTCTTAAATTTTTGGAATACAATGTAAAATTAAAAATGGTCACCATATTCTTTCTTAATGCTTCCTCACACCAATGTCATGAGATTTTTTTCATACTTGCCATGCAAGTAAACAAGCTAACACTGGCCATGTACAGACTATGATGATATGTTTCCCTCAGTCTGAATGCGTGTTATGTGTTCTTGCAGACCATGTGACGGTCTAGTGTGTAAAGAGTTCCTACAGTAAATTATAATGGAAATAAACAATGTGCTAATGCTGGTGTGTTAAAGGTCCAGTGTCTAGAATTTAGTGGCATCTAGCGGAACGGACTTGGCAGAAATGGAATATAATATTCATAAGTATGTTTTAGTTAGTGTGTAATTATCCTCTTCCATGGAGGCTGCCATGTTGCGCCGCCATGTTTCTACAGTAGCCCAAACCACACACTGGCTCTAGAGAGGGCCTTTCACGTTTTTTTGTGAGTTTCACAGCCACCGTAGGTTCTCCTACATGCTTGGAAGGAGAGGGTGAGGGGAGGGGTATTCAGTTGGTTGCAATCTGCAACCTCTCCACTACATGCCACTAAATCCCACACACTGATCCTCCAAAACTCCCTGTAATATCACATGTATTTAAAGCATCACCAGTGGTGTTGGTATGACCATCAGTTGTTGTATTAGAATATCACAACTTTCTTTGTATTTTGTCTTTAGATGAACTGTACGACACACTTACAAAAATGGCACATTATTTATCACATATGTTATTTCATATCAAAAAGTCAAATATTTACACATACACACAAAAAACACAGTTTCACATGATAGGAGCACAGCTAATCTTGGGCATGAAATTCATTACTGACCTTGCTAATGCACTTTCTTTCCAAGAGTAAGATGTTCAGGTGTAATCAGTCTTATGTCTGTGTTCAGTATAGCATTGGGCTGCATGTGTAAGTTCTCTCCTACTGTAAGTTAAGGTGTAAAATCGACACTAGAGGCTTAGTAACTACTACTGGTAACTACTAGTTTGTAACTAAATCAGCTACTAAAATTGGTTGCACCATGATTACTTGGGGCATAACCTAACTAGTTTGGACGTAAAGTCATAACTAAGGCAAGTGGCCAATCAACGATCAAAAATGGAGTTCCATTAAAAAATACACAACACCTCTAAAACTCATTATTTAACACATTGAATCTTGCTTGCTTAATCTGTACACAAACAGAAATGTAAAAATGACAATTTGTGGTCTCAAGGTGTATTAGGTGTTGCAGCTATAGGCAAGTGTTGTAGGCACTTTTTCACTTGATACAGAGCCAGGTAGCTATTTGTTTCCATTCTTTATGCTAAGCTAAGCTAACCACATCCTGACTCCAACTCTGTACTGAACACACATAACATTGATATTGATGTTCTCATCTCACTTTTGGAAAGAAAACAAAAAAGTATATTTCCCAAAATGTTGTACAATCCCTTTAAACCGCAATTGTACTAGCTGCACAGATACTAGCTGTAGCACTGATTGATCTCAAACTTACCAGGAACCTCAGGTCTTCCTATTATTGTCCTACAATTTACATGAAGTGGAGTCCTAAAGCTCTGCAATAAGCATGTTGAAACCATAGACTGTATATAAAGATGAACGTAGCAAGGTGTGATGTCAACTGTTGCTTTATATTGGAGCTGGTCTGAAGTCCAGAGCTTGTGGTCAGTGTAATTTTTTCCGTTTGGAGCCAGGACCTTCCAAAAAACGCTCACGCTCTGAGTGCTAACTGAGCTAACTGAGTGCTGCATACTTGGACTAACACTAGCTACTTTAGCTAAATTGTGCTAACAGGGCAGGTATGGTAAACAAGTAACATTAAACTTACCAAAATATTAAGACAGTAGTGTGACTCAGCGTGAGTGCTGGAGCCAGAGAGAGCAGCATGTGAGCCAACTGTCAATCACAGCTGTCAATCAACACCAACATGGCTGACATCAAAGCTACTATAAGTCTTCAAATCTTATTAATGGAGCAATAATTTCCAAAATGACCATCAGCACATTATTAGAGGACCTGAATTTAAAGATTGAGACCGTAGTGACTCGCTGAAGAAATTCACTGACTTTTTAAATGGGAGTCAATTGGAGCATCTAGCAGCTGTCAGTGGCATCGCATTTTAAAGTACTTCTGAATTGGCTTCAGCCTCAAGCCATGGTGGTTGCCACTGGGTTGAAACATTTTCAGCATGGATGTGTCTTCCCTTTTGCTTTGCCTAGACCCCCTTAATTCCGAGGGAATGCCAAAAATAAAAAAATTTAAAAATCTTGCCATGACCCTTGGGGGGCCCTGTACACAAACATTTTGTTGGAAAAAAGAGATAAAAATGTACCCCATCTTTTCATCTGGTGCTAAGACCATTGCAAACTTTAACTGCCCAAAAAAATTTGATGAGCACAAACAGTTTAAAGATGGGGAGATGGTTTATCAAAAAAAAATGAGTTGAGGAAATGAAATGAAGGGAATAATGACACAATAAGCTAAAATGCTCATTCCATATATATGTGTTTATGCTGCTTTCTGAATAACTGTTTTCATTTAAGCACTGAGATGAACAGAATACATTTATTTATACATCAATAAGTTTGTTTAAAATAGAGATCCAAATGCATTTTTCCATCAACTCTGTATGTAGGCTGTGGTCAGCTGTGGAACTTCTTGCCATATTGACAAGAAATTTGCTGTCAACATTAATGGCCCAGGGAAAATGATTCCTAATGATTTTCGTGACTCCTTCAAACCTTCTCCCCACACCACCCTTTACATTTTGAACATTCCCTGAGCTCATGTCTCAAAAAATGCTTGTAATTCATCCTCTAGGAACAATGAATATCCATAGCAAATTTTATGGCAACATGGGCAGTGTTTGTAGTTATTTGGACCAATGTGTTGGACAGATGGATTACTGACTGACTTACATTGCCATCATTAGGCCCCGCTGCTACATATAGCATGTAGCAAGGGGGCCTCTGAATTGTACATTCACTGAGTAGGAGGTAGGCAGGGTTTGCATGCTGCACAGCCGGTCTGTAATTTCACTTTACCCGCTGTTATCTTTGCCCGTTATGCTTGTGTGACTGTTGACAATTACTGTGCTTTCATTTACTTGCTATTTACCCTCTCCACCATCACTCACCGATTTCTTTTGTTCCTTCAAGCCTTTGTGACTTTTTGTCTGCCTTCCCCTTTTCTAGCTGTCTGCCCATTCAGTCTGATCTCCCTCCCCACTCTCTTTCATCCCTGCTTTCTGTTTGGTCTTATTATTGTCTTCTTAATTCTTCTCTACTGAACTGATCTTACTCTGTCTTTCCTCTCCATATAGCTGCCACCCATAGTCACTTAAAAACAAAATATCCTCAGCTTTTATACCCTATCTATTAGGGGTGTAATGGTTCACAAAATTTACAGTTCAGTATGTACCTTGGTTTTGGGGTCACAGTCCAGTATGATTTCAGTACAACAGGAAAAAAAGAAAGGTAAAAAATAATATTTTGGTCTTTTATTTTGAAAAATGTAAACATCCCACAATGGCTCACTGGCCAAAACTATTACTGAAACAATTTAGTTGTGCTGCAGTGGAAAAGGAAAACAAACCTTCTGTTTCTTGGAGTCAGGACAGCTGCTGTTTTATGATGATTTATGGTCTACCTGTATATAAAGTAGTTGAAACTAGCTCCACCGCCAGCAGCTACAACAGTAACATGCTGCTTACACACTGATGCTTCAGTATTAATAATCTAATGATGTCATATATAATAATATATCAGTCAGAGGGACCAAACCACTACTTTACTGCAATACTTTTTAGCTATGTTTTTCTCAGAACTGGTTCTTACGATGTGCTGTCTGACCACGTCAGAAATCAAATGTGTTTATTGTTGTTCTGAACGGCTTCACTCAAAGCCGACCAGGGAGACGCAGTATCGTTTCACTACAGAGATAATGGAGCATATTGTAATAATAGTGTTGCACTCGGTCAGTGTTGTGGGTCTCTTGTTTTTCATTTTCATGGCAGTGTCACTGCAGGGTAACCAGGGTCACCAGGCTACCTTGGCTAAGCCAGCTAGCATACATCCATGAGCATGCTACACATGATGCAAAGTGGCACGCTGCCAAAACCTTCTGGGTGGAACTCGTGCTCTAGAATTATTGTTCCACATATTGGTGGAAGTGGATTATTAAACTATTTTGACAGTAATTGTTTATGTCACGTATTCTTCATATGACTGCATGCACTGCCCCTACTATCTATGCATTTGTCACCTCTGTTTGCTCCATGAACTCTGACTTCTGAGTGTGAAGCCTTACCTTCATAAAGCCGACTACCCTCCCAGGAGAGTCAGAACAAAGTCACATCTATTAGAGAGCTCTGGTTGGTAATTAGCTGGTCAATGCGGTAGAGGGAGGTGTGTAGGAGAGAATGAGGAGACTAGAAACCCACTGGCTTGTGTTTTCCCCTTCATCTGAATGGGATGTGGCAGGGCCGCCATTAGCCACCCATGTGTCCTATGTGAGCACAACAAGCTCCCCAAGAAACTGGTTTGGTTCTTGTTTATGTGAGGAATTGTATTTCATATTCCAGACTCCTAAATAAATAAAGACCTGGATGACCTGCAATTTTCTGCAAGTGAACTCAGACAAAACTGAAGTTATTGTGCTTGGCCCTAAACACCTTAGAAACACATTATCTAATGATATAGCTACACTGGATTGCATTACCCTGGCCTCCAGCACCACTGTAAGGAATCTCGAAGTTATCTTTGACTCCCACATAAAACAAATTTCAAGGACTGCCTTTTTTCATCTACCTAATATTGCAAAAATTAGGCACATCTTGTCTCAAAAAAACACAGAAAAATTAGTCCACGCCTTTTTCTAGTTTTTGTCAGTACACGTGCAGCTGCATTCTGGACCAGCTTGAGAGTCTTTAGAGACTTGTTAGGGCAGCCTGATAATAAAGAGTTGCAATAATCCAGCCTACAAGTAACAAAGAGATCATATTTCTCCCATTTTAGCTTCGCTACATTGGCTTCCTGTAAAATCCAGAATAGAATTTAAAATACTTCTCCTCACTTACAAAGCTTACAAATTGAAATTAAATGGAAGGCCACAAATTCAGTCAGATGAAAGCGTATGTTTATGATGATGATTAGTTGTCAAGTATGGCACATCAATCACATGACAACAGATATACATATACTACAGTACCAGTCAAAAGTTTGGACACACTTTCTCATTCAAGAGAATGGTAAGGTGTGTCCAAACTTTTGACTGGTACTGTAGTATATGGTAGGGGAAAGTATCCTGTTCTCTGTTGAAGACAGTCTCTGGTGTTAGATGTGAATGTTGTCCTTGATCTTTCTCTGGCCGTCCACTGACTCCTGATCAATGACCTTTGACCTCTTCCCAGTGTATGCAGTTACTGGTTCACATTCACAGACAGATGATGTTGCCTGTTTCCGATATTCTTGTGTATTTATTAGGTCAAAATTGCAGTTACCAAAAAGACAAAATTTTAAATTTTATTTATTTTTCTGCTGTTATGGTGCCCCCTAAATTTGTTTTGTCTAGTGGGTCAGTACTCGGTCATTTGATTCACAGAGTAATGTAGTTGCTGTGAGTGCTGATCACCAAATCTGGACCAATGAGAGAGAGACAGCTAAGGTTAGCTATACTTTTATAATACAGGTCAAACACAGCATTGAGTGTGCAGGAGCTGCAAATTACTCGGCACATGCTTAAAGTCCCCCTCCACTCAAAAATGTGTTTTTCATGTGTTCAAAATGTGTTTAAAATTGTGTTCCTTCAGTTGGATGTTTGAGCTTCACTGTATAGAATGATGTATGTGCAGAGTTTGACACTGGAAGTTTGTTTTCACATTTATCTGCTGAAAGTGGAACGTTTCTCTGTGCTCATTGAAAATCTGATTTTAAGGGGTGGGCCTATGAGCATGATTTGTGACATTACACTAGTTTTGAAGCCAATCGTGGTCCAATATTCAACTTGATGTGATGTGGAAACCTGAAGCTTCCAGTGCACATACACTGAGAATAGACTTCACAGTGAAGTAGGAGACATCTTATGTCCAGCAGGAAAACCTCTGAAATATACAAACAATATATTTAGATTAGATTCTGGAATTTTTAATGAGGGAGAAGGAGCAGATGTCGTGTTAAGGTTTTTAAAGTGGTAATTATACTTTTTTATACATACAAGACATTATACATGTCTTAATACATGTCTGGAGGGGATCTTTAAATAGAAAGCACAAAGAACAAAACAAAAAGTGTGAATCAGTGCTAACCTTAGTAAGCTAGGTTAACTAGCTTCCTCCTTCTGAATGGAATAGAAACTCAGCAGCACGATGGGTCCTCCTGATTGTTGAATTTTATAAAGCGTAAATCACTAATTGTTGGTAGCTAATGCTAAGTTGCCTTGTATGCCTTGTATCAACATTTGTGGGACAGTATGACATTCACCAGTTTACTATAAGACTAGACAGCTTGTATTCAAGCAATGCCAGTTTTCAGTTGTCAGTCAACGCTTAAACAGTTTCCACAAAATTGGTAAAAAATTATTTTGTTCTCTTTTTTAAAAATGGAAAATGCACAATAGCTGTAGTAATATTCTAGTTTATATTTCCTTGAACAAAAAGTGAACAAAATTCAAATTTTAGTTTAGTTTTTTTTCTTCTTTTTTAATTTTAAAATGAAAGTGTGTGGATTTTTAAAATTGTAGCCTCCCCCGTTTTTAACATCAGAAAGGTGTGGGGCATGGGGTTTTCAGACATTGTCGGATGATCCGGCAATCACTTTGTTTGAATCATACTGATGAGTCCCTTCTGTTCCTCTGTCCAGTCCCTTTTTAGCAATTATCCAATGGGATCCTGGACCAGAACCCTCACAGAAACCTTTCCTTTCCCTGTGTGTATGGTGGAGACAGATCTATAATTCAGTGCTAATTCAACAACTAAAGGATCACTGGTCTCTGGAGTTGCCCTAATGTGAGTATTAATGGGGTTCTGTGACATTTCAGACACACTGGTGTGGCTTGTTTCCCTCCGTTTCTTTTGCTTTTTCTCTAGATACATGAAAATTGTCTTTTCTCTATGCAGCACAGTAATGTAATTAGCCAGCCTCTTCTGGCCTTCAGCTCTTACATCCCCTCTATTCTTCCTCTTCTCCCTCTACTCCCTATCCACCCTGTCTCAGGAGACCAGTGAGCTTTGTCTGTGGCTCAACCCAAATCCACTGAGATGATGTCTTTTTTCAAAAAAACTCCTCTAAAATGAGGCCCCGGAGTGATTACACCACCATGGTTTATGGTTAACACCTTTTGTTCTGTAGGGCTTTTCATCAAAGGGACAGCAACAGTTGTTTGTATTGTGACCGCACTTTTACGAAGCAATTTGTTTACAATTATCAGCCAAATCCATAATGATGATGTGAATGTTTGACTGAGAGGAAATCTTTTCCTGCTGTTTTGGTGCAGTTATCTAACTGCACAATTGGCTTGATATCACACTCTTTCATTGCTAAAGGGAGGTACAGCAGCGCAAACAATAGATGTCTATGATGTTGCCCAGTATCTGACAGCTGTGTAAACTCACGTGCATGAATACACAAAAGCATGCTACCATGCCTAAATACACACTCACATGCAGGCAAATGCACACACATATACACACAGTGATAATTTGTCCCCCCCCCCCCCACCCCTCCACACACACACACACACACACATACACATACACACACACACACACACGCACACACAGTCTTTTTTATATCACAAAAGGATTTCATCCATGACAACCTTCTATAAACAATTTCACTGCGGCTTTTGTCAGGGCATGACTGGTTTCTAAATATGCACAATGAGACGTGCACACTGCACTGTTCTTCATCTGCTGTACACAATGATAGATGTTTCCCCATTTTAGATCTCGGAATCCTCACTTTAATCATGTAATGTCTCTGGGAAAATTCTTAGTTTATGTTGAAAGGAGGAGTAAAATACAGAACATGCACAGTAACTTTAAATAACCAAGAACAGCATGTTTGAAACAGTGAAGCTGGACTTGGATATTTTCTAAACAGCAATTTAGCTCCCAGTGGTTTCAACATCCCTCACATTGTCTTTCTTATCTTTTTCAAAACATCAGCCTGATATCTGCAGACAGCTGTCTATCTAGTGTTAGCTACCTGGCAGGTAGGGACAAAGTAGACAACAAAGTAGAATCTGCACACTGTTCAGTCCATTCCCAGCACTTCGACTCTCATAATTGGAGATGATGCCTCACGAACAAACACAAACAAAAGACACATCAGTGTGCAGAGTCATTTTCAGCCTGTCCCTTTTGTAGATGCGACTGTTAAATTCACTACAAGACAGCCAGAGACAGCTGACCACCTGAAGCCTCGACAGTCCTGTAAACTGCAGCAGGTGTGTATATAGAAATAGAACTTATCATGTCACAGTTAAAGGGACTGTCATGACTCAAAACAGCTAATGTAGCCAGCTACCATCTATATTGTAATAACTTTTTCTGGTATAGACATTTTACATTTTGGGGCAAAACAAAAATTAAAATTAATTCAATATATAGCCCAGCCTCAGTCACACAATACTTTGTATCATACTTTCATTACAGCTAGAGACCGCTGCGGCACATGTGCACAGTGCCTACATACAAGTGCTGTATGAATTGAATGTGGCACTGTTACAAGCGAAATATATCATGCGACACATCTGCCGCAGCATGGCTGCAGCAGAGCGCGTCCATTACAGTCAATTGAAGTTCCTACACTGACCGCCGAAGCCATGCGGGCATTGCACAGCTCATGTCTATTTTTATACGGCAGGTCTATTTTTTTTTCTCTATGTACGGCTACATGGCCCTCCAAAAGGGTAAAAACCATAGAACTGTGTAAAAAAAAAAAAAGTAAAAGATAACGTTTTACTCAAGGTGACAACTATGCTCGTTACTGTAAGCACAACAAAAAAGTCGTGAGTGAAAAGCCAATAAGTAATTTATAAAACCACCTGTTCAACAAGCATGAACATGTAGAAAAGCAATATTTTATTACGATATTACTTTGCCCACAGTGTTCCATCCACCGCCGGTGTTTTACATAACCACAGCGCACTAGTTAAGCTACTAACACGAAAGCTGTCTGTATGTAGCCTAACTGTTTATCTGAGCAGCAGAGGGAGGACAGAGAAAAGGAGGAAAGACAGCCTGCGCAGACAGCAGCTGTGCACACACCCCTTAAATTGGGTTGTGGTGACAGATGGGTTGAAATTGTTTGTAGTGTGTGGATTGTGTGCGTAGATTGTGTTTCATAGATGATCTGGCAACTTGGGACAAACATACAAAACTAATGGATCCATGTGTATGACAATTATTCAAAATAAAGGTTGAGGGCCATGCAAATTACGGAAGTTTCCCGGGAGAAACAAGAAAACAGGAGCACAGCAGGAGAGGGGGTGAAAATACAGGAGAAACCCGGGAAAAACGGGAGTGCTCAATGTACCAGAGGCAATGCGATGCAGCAGTGCAACCTTGTGGGTTTTTTTCATTGCACATTAAAATAAATCAATCAAATCAATGTATATCCATGATCCTGTAGTTAAAACAATTTTGTTAATTAATTCAGTACCAGTTAATATAGCCTACACTTCCAAACCTTGCATAACCAACTGCATTATCACTTGGTAAAACTCAATGGCCAGCAGTCTGTGTAGCAGGTAAAAAAACCTGCTCTGCCCCACCTATGTGATGCTTCGCATCTGTGCTAGATGTATTTCAGCCATTACTCTATTAACATATTGAGATTTTATATTCAATGAATTCATATTCAAGTCCAATATCCACTCTCCTTTTAGCTGAGGTTTGGTCTCCAGAAACTCCTGAGAACAATCTTCAGCTGGTAAATACTCCACTATGTTCACCAACTCATTGCTAACTCTTGGTGCTGCAAAACTAAACGGTTTTCTGCGTAATTGTGCTTTTTATTTTATTGAGCAGGTAAAATTGTTTTGGCTATTGGCTATTGGTTTTGTATTCCAATAAATTCGTCCCTTCTCTCATCTGAGAAGATTTAGACTGAGAGTGCACTGAGTTCAGTATGTTAACCTTGATACACAATGATGACTGATAACTGATGACTCTGGACTCGGCTAGTCTGACACAAATCCTAGCATTTTTCAAGTTTAAAATTGTTAAATAGATTCTTTATTTGTTAAACCTCACAAAAAATAGAAAATATAAGTTATCAACCATTCTCTCTGTCCCTTATTTTACTTTTTTAGAATTTTAGAATTCTGCTTAGCTCAATCTCTTGCAACAGGAATTTTAAACTCAATGATTGAATGTCTCATGGCGTACCTATATCTGAATTTCAATACAAGCCTAATATATAACTTTAGTGTATTTCTTCATCTACACACAAGAAGCTGTAAGTGTCACACATTTCACCATGTGAACCCTGCAGGCTGCCCTCCACTCATTCTGCAATCACAAGACAAAACTGTTGTAAAGCTCCACAGAGGCTGATGAAACTGTGAACAGGGGAAAAATGATGGCTGCTGGACCGCTCTAGTTACATAAGACAAGTTTGAAACAGTGCATGTTGTGTTTCCCCCCTAAAAAAAAGAGGGTTCTATTTCATGTCATTGAAAAAAACATTGGTGTCATACAAAGTGAGCAACCCCTTTCACATTCAATTGATAGTCATGTAATCAATTCTTAATCTAGACATATTGATTATAGCCACTTTAAGGTTTGGGAAAGAAAAAAAAACATTTTTTTGCAGTTTTGTAATGGGATGCCAGAAGCTGATAGTACTACACAGCCATCTACCACTCCCACCACACCCTTCTACCTAATTACACAATGGACACACTACACTGCATTAAAAATTTAATTAAATTAAATTAAATAAAAAAACAAAATAGCTAATAATACAGAAAAAAAGTTTTAAAAAAGGGTTCTCTAAAAAACAGTTAAATATACATATTTTCAGCAATAAATTCTCATTAAAGATTGTAATGAAAGAGAAATCTCTAATGAAAAGTAAGCTTGTAACCCTTTTGTGTAAAATCAATACAGGCAGCATGTTTACTTGCATGATCTTTTCCCATATGTGAGCCCTCCCACTGTCCTTTACCTGTGTGTGTGTGTGTGTGTGTGTGTGTGTGTGTGTGTGTGTGGATGAAGAAGGCGCTCATGCTGAGGACACACAGACCTCAAGGTCTGTATGAACGCTACAGAAGGCAAACATATACTGTATGTTGGCTTTTGTCAAACATCTCAATTCCCTGTTTACAGACATCTCACACTGAGATGTCTTTTTCATTTGCCCCTCCTGTAATTATTGATTGTGCCTTTAACCTTGATAATCAAATTTGAGATTGGAAAGACTCATAAATATTCTGTATAAAGTCTTGTACAGAAAAGGTGTTGCCACTTCCTCCTCCTGTTCATTTGAGGGAATGTAAAGATGAATGAGTTCAAAGAAAACTACCACAGCTGATCCACAGTGACTCGGTCTAGAGAAGTAGAAGCTTTGATAAAATTGGGGAGAGACACATAAGACAAGTGTAAATATAAAAACAATATTCTGCAGTGCTATCCTCAGACTTATATGTCACCTTGCCAACAACAGGGCAATATTAAATATCAGGTAGTAGTCAGTAGGCTTTTCATATGTGGTCCAAAATCTCTTGTGCTTCTGATGAGATTTTTGGCAATGCAGCCTCAAAACATGCTCCACACAATTACGTGAACGCACACGCTTTGAGCTATGCAATATCAATTTCACGCGTTGTTGCCTTCTGGAGTCGGTCACCTGAAAATTTACCGGAACACAAGCACCAGCTACATTCTGAGCATTACAGCTAGAATCACTATAACGTGAAACAACAAGAGAAAGATAATCCCTTTCGTTTGTGTTCACTTCCATTCAAAACAATCGTGCTGAGCAGTTCTAAAGCTTCTAAGCCCAGCCCCAGTTCTAAGTCCAAAGTCTAAGTCTAAGCAATTAAGAGTTTGCACATCACATCTTCTATGTTTTCTTTTATCATAGCAGCCTTAACTCTATCTGCTAAGAAGGAAGGGAGGCTTATCTCAACTTCGTGTGTTCACACAACGGACCCGGCTAGTCCAACACAAAGAACGGCATCTCATGCCATGTTTGAAATACTTAAGTTGAATAGTTAATTGTTATTTTCGTTATTAGTTTAGTATATTTATTAGTTATTTGTTAAAGCTAACTCAAAAAAAGAAAATATAAGGTTGTAACCTTTCTTCTTGGTCTTTCTTGCAATTTAAAGCAGCATTAATTAACATTTTGATATTAATAACAGTGGGTCAATTGACTATGTATAAATTGAAATTTGTCACTTGCAGTGACGAAACCCAAAGAGAATTATCACCAACTCTGCAGCTCCCCTTAGCTTTACAGTACGTAGCTTTTCAGTCTCTTTCAGTTCATTGTTTGGTTTTCTAGCCCTAGGCTAAGTTATATCAATATGAAGTTAAATAATATAGGCTCATTCTCAATCACTAAAAACCAACAGGTTGCTGTGAAAATTTATAGATAAATAATTTTACTTAAAACGAATAATGAATACAATTAAATAAATTAATATGTTACATGTATTTCTTTCATTTTCCTGAAACCTGAAAAAAATGGCTGCAGGAATTTTAATGGGATATGTTAGCTGTTGATGTAGAGAGAACAACCTGCAGGTCTGACTCCCTGACAAGACACCTCTTGACATCTTGTTTGCCAGCAATCAGAGAGCCACATAACACAAATATGAATTTGGGAATGTGTAACACCACAGTGAATGCTCATGGACAATGATGGATATCCGTCTTTGTCTGTCAGCTCAGATTCAGTTGTCTCTGTGTTGAGATGTTTCAGCTTTTCTTTGAGCTGTTTTTTGTGTCAAATCTTTCCATCGCCGCTCTGATGCTCACTTTTTTTCTAACTGCTGAGCTCCTGCAAAAAGCCGGAAAGGATGTTGTGTTACTATGATAGCCAGCAACAGTGAGTAGTCATGTCAGCTGCATATTAAACAGTTTTTAATTTGTTGATTTTGATATTTATTGCCTATTTATTCTGTGTTGATATATTTGAAAACATACAATGTAATGTAATGTTTTTAATGTGATAAAACGCACAATAGATGAACAATGATGATTAATCTTGCAGCCCCCCT
Source organism: Scomberomorus guttatus (assembly GCA_038419695.1). Classification (NCBI taxonomy): domain Eukaryota; kingdom Metazoa; phylum Chordata; class Actinopteri; order Scombriformes; family Scombridae; genus Scomberomorus; species Scomberomorus guttatus. Next base: position 2,336,514 of record CM076449.1, read on the forward strand.
GGCCCGTCTTCACAGCACCCACTTTGGGAACCACTGTTCTAGCCCACAGAGTTACTGATCTCATTCAGTCTCACCGCTCTCATCAGTGTCATTTCCAGCAGCAGCAGGCAGCTGTTTTCAGCGAAAAAGCTCTGATAAACCCTACTGTACACTACCTGCTCAGCTCAAAAAGGCAGCAAAAGTTAATGACTAGCTGGTGAACATAGCGGAGCATTTAGCAGCTAAAGAGAATTTCATTATTGCTTTATTGCTGTTGAATATGTAAATAGGTGACACTTAGATAACATGTTCACCATAAAATCTTGGTAATATGTAAGCTTTGTGTTTAAAGCTTGTTCTGCTGCCCTCCAGTGGCCAAAAATGAATCAATTAAAGAAGCTTGGCTGGTGGAGCGGCACAGTGGATAAGTGTATTAACAAGGTAAATGAGATGTATATATGTGTGTGTGTGTGTGTGTGTGTGTGTGTGTGTGCACTCACTGAGCACTATATTAGGAACACGTGTGCAATCTAATGCAATTCAATACAACAGTTCTGCCATAAATTCTACTTTTATGAAGCTAATACATTTTCAGTTTTTGTTGACATTGTCAGAAAGATGGTAATTCTACTTCATGTTTATTATTGAGGTCGTGGTGGGTGGTGGTGGTGGTGTACTGAACAGAATTATATTGAAATTGTTTTATTTTATATTTGTCCACCCCATTAATGTGCATGAGGGATTTAGATTTATTCGATTTATTTGAGCAGCCCATATTTACAAAATATGAACTGAACAGCAAAACACAGTGTTGCTCAGTGATCAGTCACCCCTATTGGTAGTCACTGCCTTCCAAAACAATTACAAATCATCATTACAAAAACATTCATGTTTGCATTTTCTGATCTGTCACCATTATAGTTAAGGTTTGATTAGGTTTAGGTAAAAATCATTCTTCATCATGGTTAAAAGAAGAACTGCTTAGTTAAGGTTAGGGAATGATTATAGTCATGGTTAAAAGAAACCAACATTGATTATTGGTAGGAAACAGGAAGCAAACAGCAGTCTTACATTTCAAAGGCACAATATTTGTAAACCGATCCATCCACCCTGCCCTCCTCCCTACAAATGATGTATGTGTACTTGACATGGCCACTAGAGGTCTTCTTTGTCAGTTAAAGTTAGACATACGTACGTAATTTTTTGGCATCTGATTAAACTGATTCAGATTTTCTTGGGAGGACGGTTTGTCCCTTTCTCTGTTTTAGAATGCATGATGCATCAAAAAGCAACATGCAGAAAGGGGGATGAGCGTGTTCTTGACTTGGTGTGTGGTTCACTTACCTGTCAGCTCTCAGCCTTAGTGTCCTCCACCTTGCCATCCATCCCAGGCTCATTTGTCTGTTTACCTCACTGACCTTTTTTACAGGTAAATCCCTTTTGCTCTCAGTCAGAGTTGCACACTCAATGATCTCCCTCGCTCTCTCTTCACTAGTACTTCGTGCAGGTGGCCCTCTTACTTTGAAGAGACTTACATTAAGAAATCAATCCCATCTACATGCAGCCTACAAGCACCACAGTGGCCTCTGTGAGACAGACGGGGAGGCCAGCTCCCATAAATCAGCATAGCTGAGATGTTTGTGGCCAACTTGGGGGAAGATTTATGCCGGCTGGATATTGGAGAGTGTCTATCAGGCTCTCACAGAAGGGCTGAGGGCTGTTGGGGGTGGGGAGGTGAAGGTATACAGGAGGAGGGTCGCGGCTGGAGGAGGAGATGGAAAGTGGGATCTTTGTCATCACAGACAGAAAAAAAGGATTCTAAAGGAGGGAAGACATAACATGACAGGCAAGAAGACTTTAAACATTTCACATACCCATAGTAGTTCTGAATGGGAGTCACCTGATATGTGAAGTGCCAAGGAGGTGTAGCAGGCAGAGAAATGGATGGGGAGAGGATTGTAGAAGGGTAAAAAGGAGGTGCCAGGTTGTTACAGAGAGCCATGAATTAACTCTAGCTGTCACATATGGATGGATAACCTGAGAACAACCCCACACACATCACCCAGCTGCCAGATCCACAACATCATCAAGGATGTCAGTTCACTAAATCCTAAGGTATTGCCAACTCCCAGCACCAAATATCATTCACCAACTGTACTTTATTCATAAAGTGAATACATATCTGGGAACTACACAGAGTTCTGTGACAGTTTATAGCTCTAAGTTCTCCAAAATATCAATGCTTTGTTATTTATAGGCAATGGCAAACAGTACATTTGTTGTCAATTTGTGCTTCCTCTTTGCTCTCCACAATGATAAAAACTACATCATGATTAAGAGATCAAATTTGCCATACCTTACTATACCCCAAACCCTGTTAAAAACTGGCCTAAGGGATATTAGTTCAAGGCTAACAAGGCGATGCTCACACATCACTTTTCAAGAGGTCATTTATAGACACACCAAAAGGTTTATAAGAGCATCTTTCAGCTCATGGGTAATATCAAGGCCAATGCTTTTATTAGCTGACATACCTTAGAACTGCAAGCTGCATACTCTCTCAAGTTGCAACCTATACATACTGTACATGTTGCACTTTTTCAGTGCCTTTTGGACAAGATGCTAAAGACGTATGTTGTACCATGAAGGGGCTGAACAAAATGTCTATTAGTAAATATCGATGGGATGTTTAGCTTTTAACAGATGCAGCTACCGTAGCAAACTACTGGTAGTTGAATCTGCTTGTCCTGTTTCTTTCAGCATTTTCAGGATTAAGTTCTACTTCTTCTAACAGCGTCTAAAACAGTCTTTGTTGGCGGAATTGGGCAAAATTGGCTGTATCTGCCAAATTTTGTAACTTTTGCCACGCCTACTTTCCACAGCATTTATCCAGATGTGCAGATATGTGAAAGCAGGCAGAACAAGCTCTTTTTATTTCCACAACAAAGTGCAACACTATGAATACCTTCAAGGAGAAACTGTTTCAAAGTGTGCACTGTTATTCCCCTTTTTATATGATTCAACTCATCTCACCATTCTCTACAATGCCAGGTGTTAACACCTTTGCCTTACCTTTGGATATGATGCTCTCTCCGTTTCACTCTGATGAGATCTAAGACCAATGCGGACGCCTTTCTCCACAGAGCATAACCCAAGTTCACCAAAGTAGAACACAGACCTGTATTTACACAACATTCATGATGTGTTTCTTGTGACATTCTGGCATTGACAGGAAGAAGCAGTTCTAATAGTGCCAATTTCAGTGTAGAGAAATGCAGGAGGGGTTCATTTGTGTGCATTTCTCTACTCCTGGAGCGTTGTTGCTCTACTTTCCAATGTTATCCAAAAAGTGCATGGAAAATTCTAAAGAATGTCAGAAAATATCAGAGAGGAGATCACACATCAGGTTGACTTCAGATGGACATGATAGATCCAACAAGTCCTCATATCTAAACAACAAAATAGGCATTGGCATAGTCAGTGCATAACAAAATGAGTGTTTTCTAATCTGGCACCCTTATTGGTAGGATGACATTGTTTGTCTCATAAAGACCCATAAGAGCATTGGAAAAATTATTCACACAAGCGTTGTCTGATCAGCCACCGCTATGGAGAAGCTTTGGTTAAATTTAAGCAACTAAACTACTTGGTTAAGGTTAGGAAAAGTTTTTAAAGCTGACTACAGCTGCTATTCTTCTCAAAGAAGCAAGCTACAAACTTGTTTTAAGATTTTGTGTTGAGTATTCCTTAATTAACAGATCATATCATGAATGTTAATTTTGTTAACAAAAACAGTGACAAAATATATTTGACAAACTTTTCTTCATGATGAAGTCGAGATACAAGATGAAACAGACTTTAAATCTTAAATCTTAAATCTGACTAGTGTTGTTGATGAAAAGAGCTAATCAGAGTTTGACTAAAATGCTTATACTTGGTCTCGGCCAAAACTAGATTTATTTTCGGTAGTCAATGTCAAAATATTTACTGTTTGTTTTTTATCTCCTTTTCAAAATTTTGTCTCATTGTGTAATGCCATTGTTGCATTTATTTGCCCCCCTGTCTTGGATTGAATTTAAGTGCTCCTCGGCACAGCAGTGTAATTAGATGGAGCACTGTAGCATATGGAATTGCTGGCTGTCTGGTGATGAGTGGGCTCTCCAGTGAATGCTACTCACTTTCATTTCCTTCAAAGAAAAAGATTAAGTCAAACATAAGGGGTCAGCTAAAAAGAGGAGTTTAATTTGAAATTCCCAAATATGATTATTCTGGGGCCCTCCTCTGTCCCTCGCTGGCGCCTCAAGCTTTCAATGGTTCACAAATCTGATACTTCCTCCACATTAAATGCTTGTGGAATATGACTTTTCACAGTGTAAAATGTCTTCTTGAAGAGAGGACAAATATTGTTATTTGTCTGGTTATTGCTCATATAGTTCATATTCCCCATCCATGCATGCAGTACTTCCCTGTTGTTATGTATACAAGGCTGCACACCCCTTTGATGTAAGTGACCCATTGACATGATTTTGGCACTATGTTTAATTGAAACCATGACAAGTAGAAGCTGTTCCTGAGCATTGCCCTACAGCATTGTTCTAATATGTAGGTTGGATACTTGACACCCCAGACTTTTTGACGTTCATCTCAGACATAAAGCCCATAGGACACATATAGGTGTGACATTTTATAGGCTTTTGGGACACGAAACTGAGATCGTTGCTGGCGCTTTTGTCTTTATCCACCATGTCCACAGTGCAGGAACAATACCTGAGCCCGGTTCCCAGACAGTCTTCCCAGAACTAGAGCCCAAGAGCATTGTCCTAATGTGTCCCATTCAGTACACTCCTTAATAGAAGGTCTGAGAGAGAAAAGTCTGAGAGCATTGCAGCTGTGTGCCAATACAAATACTTTGTTATTCATGCAATCACTGATGAGTGCTACCAGTTTCATAATTGGAAATACAAAATTCAACATGACAAGGTCTTTAGATATTCATCGGGTTACTGCTCTTGACACACAACTAAAGACAACAAAGACCTACAAAAACCATGCATATACATTTTCACACACATAAACTGATATTTATAAAAACAGAATGTGCAGTGAGAATGTGTGTACCTCACACATACTTCAGACCAGGCGTACACATGTTTTTCCAGAGCCAGGGCGTGTCTTCATCCATTTATGGTTAATTATGGGAGTGGAAATGAGGCTGTAACCAGTTCCACAATGATTAGGATTTATAAAACGGAACCGTGCATATACATACAGCTTCATGAATCTGACAAAAAACACAGAGTTTCATGTATCTGGCTCCAACTGTCTCCTAGCTTTCATTGTCCTTACTCTAACCATACCATAGTTGCCATGGATACATATAGTAAAAAGAAAAAAGTTTGAAAACGTTGGCATTGAATGTTAAAAAATGTGATGGTCTTGTCAGGTGATAGGTTTGCTACAAAACAGCCAACTGGATGCTACAGACTATATAAGAAAGTAAATTTTCTTACCTCGGGTTGCCTCGCCTTCATAAGAGTTATCCTAACCCTAACGATGGACTGGGTTCATCTTGCGGCTCAAAAACTGCAGACATTTTTGCTGAGAAAAAAGTCGTACAGAAGATTATTGTCTAAACGCTCTGTGCCCTGCACTCTATAAAATCAGAAATGCATTTCCATTGTAACAAAAATTGCCTTCTTTTACGTGATAATTCATGTTCTCATTCCCTTTAATGTCAGCATCTTCCAAAACCCAGTGAATCAGGAGCTTTTAACATGGCTTTCTCTAATGTCATACCAGTTGTATTTACAAAGTAAACTCCCCACATACTTAAGGGCCTGTCCTGTGACTGGGCTATAGATTTTTGCCCAGTTCTCTTTGAGCCAGTTGACCTGGAGCTGACCTGCGGCAGAGAGCAAGACACACACAGAGATACAACAGCAGAGAATAGGAATAAACAAGACAAATTCTCAGTCAGGGCTGGTGTGAAAGATGGAAGGAAAGAATGGTGACATGGAGACAGAATGGAAAATATCAGGCAAAGATAAGGAGAGGTTGACAGGAAGGGAGAGAAGATGAAGAGAAGAGAAAAGAAAAACGAGGTGGGGGTTGACAGAGAAACTCTGCCTCTGAACTTTTCAAGGTCAACTCCTTTCATCTCTGTGTTGAGCCACTGCAGTAGATTTGGGTTCCAAACCCCCACAACTCCTCCAGCCAAGCATGCAGAGAGGGGGCCAGGCCCCGGTTTGAGAAGCGGGTCTGATGATGCCCCAAGGCATGAAGTCTCCTTCACCACTGCTTCTAGCAGACAAGGACCCTGCATTAATCATACGCAATGTGATAGTCCCACCCCTCCCCCTGGATGTTGGCCTCTAAACAAACTGTGAAAGAGGGGTCTCAACACACCTGTACTGCTATAGGTGGACAGGGGTTCAAACTCAGTGGGCACAGTCAAAAGAAAAAGAAGAGACAAGAGGAGAGAGGCAGCTGTAGCATGCTAACACTGGCTGAAAAATGCAATGCAGCATTGTCTAGCCAGTGGCTAGTCTGCTAGTTAGTCTAACTGACCTTCCGAGTTCAAACCAGTAATACTAGCCTGTGGCTATGCTAACACTTACTAGCCTGGTGACATTCCAATATCATGAATGCCATGGTCATGAATGAACAAGGAAAAAGGCAGTGGCATCCACATGATGCTTGATCCCTACAGTAGACCATGTATGATGAAAAATCTTCTTCTGAAAATGTAGGAATGGTACAAATATTAAGTTATAATTGTGAGATAATGAGTCAAATCAAATTTTGACTTTATAAGTCAAAATTATTAGTTACAAAGCAATGCCGTAGTTATCATTGAGGACACTAAAATCATGTTCTCAGTAATGTATGAGGTACAACAATTTCACAGAAATTACATATGGTGAGTTTCCCAGCCAGAATGGCTCTGTCAGTCGCTAAGCTAAGACAGTGAACATAGTGAATATTACTACTTAAACATTTTTATTTATTTATTTATTTTACAGGGACACTGCACATCAATCAACATTACTGTAAATGTGCCAGTGTTAGCCAAAAGACTAATTTGCAACTGCTGTCCAGTGGCTAGATGTTAGATTAGCCATTAGTATGTTAGCATGCTGACCTTGGCATTCAGCTCAAAGCACTGCTGTGTCTAAGTACAGCCTCACAAAGCCACTTGTTGTAGACTCATAGGAAGATATTTACTAAGGATTTGCAGCACTTTATGAGGTGCTAAACAATTAACTTGCATTTGTCCTTATTTGCTTTATGCAATATGTATTTTAAGGCGGTCCTGTTCAGAGGTACAAAATATGGGAGGGGGGACAGAAATGTATGCAAAAACCGTCAGCACCTGATTTATCACTGCAGACTGACCACTGCAGCAGAGGAAATTGCTTCTGAAATTTAACATCTAAGAAAAGTAGGTGTAAAATCTGAAATCTAATGGACACGTGGAGGGTGAGAGACTACAGACAGGTCAAAACAGTGAGTGAGAGATATGGGTAACACTTCATAATAAGGGTACAAATCATATACTTAAGTAATGCTTAACTAATGCATGATTCATGATGATTTAATACATGCATTAATGCAGGATGTATCATGAATTCCTGTTGCTCACCATTAAATGATCAAGTCATTATGACTTTATGTGATTAGTTCACACTTAATAGATCATCAGTTAATAAATGTTAATGTACTTCATACATTAATTGGTATGCAACCAAATTAGCTGAATTCCTCTTACATAAAAGTTTATGTCAGGACCATACATTTGCTCAGCCTCTCTGATAAAAAAAAAAATAGCTTCATATTTCTATGAGAATAGACCCAATCATATTTTTGACACATTTACAACATAGTGGGTAGAACATGAGTTGTTTTTTTTTTTTTTTTATTGTATTTGTGTTGTTGTTGAAAACAGTGGAGTGTAGCACGGTAGTGAAAGATGCACTAAAACCAAAATCATCTAGCAGGTACCAACTCACAACTCACGTTACAGTTTTTTTTTACCAACATTTTTAAATAAATTGAAAAGATCTATATTTTCCCATCTACTGAGGTTTTGTTATTTCAATATGAACAATTAAGTCAAACATTTCTTGCTCTACAACACCTGAAACACATGTGCCGTGTATCACCTGGTGAAATTTAACTGAATATACATATGAACATATATAATATTACTACAAAATAATGATAATACAAAACAACATCTTCATGTAAGAAAAATTGTGTGTATGCACACACAAACATATGGAGCCCCTAAGGGGACATATTTCAGTTGCCACAAAAATAAATATATATATCAAGGCCATGTTTTACTACATCAAGCAATCGAAATGCTATTGCGTGCGCACAAAATACAATTTGTTCCCACGTTTTGGTTAATTCATGCACACGAGATAAGTGTATATACAGAGAGCCAGCACAAAAGACCGGCCTTTCTCCCCGAAGTATGAAGTGCAGTGCACCTGCTTCAACTATCGGGTGACTGTGGCTGCCCACTACTCCTAAATAGTTAGGATGGGTATATAGTATAGCAATATAATAGGATGGGTAAGAATAGGATGCAGAGTCTAAATTACTGGTATATAAAAATGTATGTGGAAAATAAAGGGATTCTGATTCTAACAGGATGGTGAATGGATTTCACCATCACATTTTACTTGGGCCCGGTGCCATGGGGGGTCTTAAGGGTGCATATAGCCCCCTCAGTTGTATTTTTGCCCCCTCTTTTTAAGCTTTGTGTGTCTATAGAAAAATAGCAAAAAAAACTAAAATATTGGCCGAGATACATGCAACTATCACTTAGCTGTTGTTTCAGAACAATGGATACCGCTGCTGTTTCTGAACCATGGACAGTGCTGTTTGTGGGGGTGCATGCGCAAACAGCTGTTTCTATGCACCTCCCCCTGCTGATTTTGACAGAGAATCATTCATAAATTCAAAAAATAGTTAGCGCTCTGCTCTGGTTAAGGAATGTATTCTTGGATTTTGAAACAGTAGCATTATATTGTTAAACCTTTCTGAGGCTAATGCATGGTTAAATCAATGAATTTTATTTTATGAAAAAAATTGCCCCCTCACAATTTTTAACAGCCTCCTCAGTCACTTCATCCTGGCGCTGGGCCTGCTTTTACTCAAAAAGTAGCAGCACCAAAATATGAGGATAGTTCTTAACAAGTAAAAGTCTTGCATTCAAAATCTTACTTAAATAATTTATTATACCAGGATCAGCACTGCCTAGTTTGACAGTTTGATCTGAGTTTTGTGAGCTGGGTTCATCACTACATTTAAGCCCTTTCACACTACACATTGTCATTTGATCAATTGTTGATATAAAAGATACTGATTATTGCACCTTTAAGAAAGGGCGTAGTTCACTTCCACTACTTTAGGACGTTAAAACTGACAGCTTTCATGATCATGGTATTCCTTTCTTTACTATTGTGCTTCAGGTATTGGCATTAGTGAATACCTGAAAAGTGTTCAAAACTTGTAGTGGAGCGAGCGTGTCCTCATCGCAATTACAGTGCAGAGAACATTTGATTTCAACACCTTTGACTTAACCTCAGTGGCTCACTGTAGGTGGATGAGTGAGACTGTCCTCCTGTCCATAACTTTACTCATTTACTCATCAAGTGTCTGTTGAAAGGCATCAGAAGAGCAGTGAGAGCCAACACATGTCCATCACTATTAGAGCTGGTCAACTTACCACAGCCACTCTACAAGCCTACTTACTGCACTCTCTGAACACTCAACCATTGATACTACACTAAATCGCCTACACACAGACAAAAAGAAACTGCTCAGCCTGCTCCCTTAACAAACAGCAAGTACATGGCTGTACATTGTACACATGGGCACAGTTTACGTCAACCAACATATAAAGTGAACAAAACAAGTTATATGCATGGTGTAGTATTGCTGGCAGTCTTGTGTCTCACTGTGTGACATGTTTTCTTTTGCATATTTTCACATTAAAAATAAAATTTTGAGTCTATGGAATTAAAGCATTATGTAGCTTGAAGTCACAATCCGTACAATGTGACTGCTGATTAATTTAAAGAAAGAAAGTTTTGTCAGTAATTTGTTGTATTTTCAGTTTGTTGCACAAAAAACAACTAATGCAGCATTAAATTAAATATAGATAGTTTGAAAAATATAATAGCACCCTACATAGACAGGGTGATGTAAAGTACTTTACATAAAAAAAATAAATGAAATGAATAAAATGGTGCACTGAAAGACAAAAAAGTCAAGAAAACGAAATAGCATAAGAAACAAGATTGAAAATTAAACCAAAAAGTTTACATATTACACCTGAATACATGTATGAAAACATATAGAAATCTGTGTTACTTGAGTGACTTTCCTCATAGTCATTACAATACTTCAAGCTGCTGTAAAAGAGGAAAGAACTAATTCTCACAATAAGCTGATATGATAAACTGGAAAAAGCTGCAGTCTTTGTCACATGGCACCATGGTTTGTAAGCAAGTGCTAAAATCCATGTCCCCACCAACAAACACTGCAGGTAGGCTGCAGGAGGACAATGGCTGTCAGCTGTCCATGTATGCTCCTTATTCACTGAGCCGTCAATATATTGTATCAGGGACTGATAATTACAGAGGGAACATGGTAGCAGGCTGTTGTGCAGGTACATTGTTCCTGCTGTTTTCCAGGAGGACCGTCTCTCAAACAGAAAACAAAATCAATGCAATCTTCAAATTAGCTTCATCCTGTCTGCTCTAAAAGCAGTTGTGGGTATAATGAGAGTCCTCTGAGTGGAGCCAATGTGAGCAGACTGAAGGAGAACATCTACAAATTGAATTTAATCCCATTTGTTTCAGTGTGAATCATCAATGCAAACATGCAGGAAGTGGAATGTGAAAATATGAGCCATCTATTCATCTGTCTCATATTAAGGTCATCTTAGCATAATGGACTGGGACCTGGATGCGTGCCTTTCATTTCATTTGCATGAAGTCCCATTATGAGAAAAGATGGCCTGATTGCATGTGTATTTCTCAATTATCAAATCAATTAGTCAGTGAGGCATATGACCTGTTACTGATCCTAAGAGGACTTACTTAATGGTTCATAACACATTTGTGTGGAAATTAGCATAGTAGAATAACTGTTATGTTTCCAATGAAGCAGGTTGTAATTCTTTATGAAACAAGGTGCTGCCATTACTTTGGACAGTGCCTTGAGCTGTTTCTATGGTTTTCTTTGCCTTGGCAGTTTGGCTGTCTGGTTTTGGCAATAATGTTGTTTCATGTGAAACCTATTGTTTCACATGAAACACAAATAGAATTAAAAAGGAGACCTGAACTTGACCTCCAGGGTAGATTGTTAGTTTTAGGAAATGTACCCTTCTTTGCAAGAAGGGTACATGAACATGTTTGGAATAAACATGTACTTAGCATTGATGGTGTCACCTTTAGGCTTCTGCAGCAGCTCTGTGCCAGAACACCAGCCTGGTTTGAACAAAATCAGCCCAGTGCATAAAGCGGTCATTGGGAGGGGAGCAATTCAGTTCTGGTCAAAGGTACAAGACTGTGTAGATGCAAATGTAAGGAAAAAAGCAAGAGACTAATCACAGAGCATAAAATGCAACTGAAGCTGGATATTGTGCTGTGTAGATCCCTATTAATAGATTTAGAAGTTTAAATTAATTCACTTTCATTCTGGTTCAATGTTAGATTATAGTGTGCTTCATTCCTAATTGCAACAACAAAGTGCTCTGAATTTGTTACAACACTGACATGTGCCTGGCTGGTGTCTTCTCTATGGAGTTGTGAAGTGAAGTCAATCTATTCTTTTCATAACATCTATGTTCCTCAACATAGAAACACAGGAGGCTCCTGAATATTTCATTTGCTATTAAATTCTGTACAGACATTCATAGTCCCCAGAGGATGAAGCTTAATGACTTTGGTGATCCCCTGACTTTTCCTTTAGTGCCACCATGAGGTTAACATTTTTGTCTTTTAGTGAAATATCTCAACAACTATTTGATGGATTGCCATACATTTTGTACAGATATTCATGTACCCCTCAGGATGAATTTTACTCACTCTGGAGATCATCTGACCTTTCATCTAGTGCCACCATCATGTTAAAAATGTGTCCAGTACTTTGGTTTATGACTAAATACATGCATGACCTTCGCCTCAGCTGCACTTTGTGTTTAATGCTAATTATCAACTAAAATAAGATAGTGAACGTGTTAATAGTAAACCTGCTTAGCATCAGCATGTTAGCATTGTAATTAGGAGCATGTTAGCATGCTGTCTTTAGCATTTAGCTCAAGTACAGCCTTACAGTGTAAATGGTAAATGGTAAATGGATTGCACTTATATAGCGCCTTTTTAGTCTTTCGATCACTCAAAGCACTTTACAATACATGTCAACATTCACACACATATTCATACACTGATGGCAGAGGCTGCCATGCAAGTTGCCAACCTGCTCATCAGAATCTAATGCACATTCACACACATACACAATGATGGCACAGCCATCAGGAGCAATTTGGGGTTCAGTATCTTGCCCAAGGACACTTTGTACTATCATTTGACTAAAAAGCATAATCTTTAGTTTCTGCTCATCGCTGCACGCAGAAAAAGTTTTAAGCAGTGATTGGATGACTCTTATTTAGATGCACTTTGGGAGTCAGCTTTGTGTCTGGTTTGTATGGTTGACTTTTTATCAAAAAGCCTGAAATAACTCCTCCCACTTTGCAACTGTATAGCAACAGACTCCGAGGCTGGATACTGTAGTATTTAGAGCTATTCGCTATACCAAACAGAAAACAAACAGAAAAATATGATTTCTCAGACACAGATTTTTTTTTAGTATTTATAATTAATGTAACATTGTCTTATAAATAATTATAAACATTGTAGCCTTGTTAGTCACGTGTTTCTATGCTGAAGAACATTAAAGTTTTATTAAAAATGATCAAATCCTTAATCACAACATCTGTAAACTAATTTCACACAGATTTAGTATAGTATACATTATTATACAATAATTTACAAACATAAAAGTATATACTACTGGAACTGTGATTTTTTTTTCATTTACATAAATTAAGTTACAGTAGGTGTTCACAATATCATAACCACCCATACAGTCTGATGCTGTCTAATATAATGTTTTGTATTTTTAGTAAGCCATGTGATGCTATACATGTAGTTTTATACATCAGCACCGCAGATTACAGCCTCAAAATAATAAAATTACAGTATCATAACATATAAGTATATACTGTAAGTATACTTATACATTACTAGTGCAGTGCCTGTTCAAAACGTGCCTGTTCAGAACAGGCCAATTGCTTATTATTTCTCGATAACCATATATATATGTATCAATTGACAAACGTATCAATTAAAACAATAATGAATTAATAAATTAAATGGTTTAAATCCAAACAGAAACTTCACTAGTGAGACTAAACAGAGGTTGGACCATAGAAGCAGTTTAAGGCCTTCCATTGGTTAATTCTGCTGCCAATCAAACATGTCTGCGCTCCTATTGGCTAGTTTTCATGCCTCTGCCTTTTTTTCTCCTGTGTGCACTTGTTCTTCTCTCTTAGGCAGTTTAACTGAGCGGGTGCATGCCTTTGTCCTGCTCATTAAGTCAGAGCCCAGAAGCCCCACCCCGCTGTGATGTGATGGTGTTTATATCAAACAGCCCCCACTGCACTCAGACACGGAGCTGAGCGTCTCGCTGTTCCCTTGTTTATTCATAGTTTATTAATATTAAACGTGTCATGTGTACAAATTGCACCAAATTCGACACTGCACGTCCTTGGGTCCCCAGCAATACACCCCCCGAGTGTGAAGTCGATCAGATGAACGATTCTCGAGATATGCAAAGGACACAAAGACAGACAGACAGATAGACAGACAGAGATTCCTTGCTTTTTAGTTAGATGAACTGCAGTGCCCATTCAAAACATGTCTGAGTAAGTCTTGAACATACATGCCAAGTTTTGTTCACAGTACACAGTAATAAATAGTAGCTCAATAGTAGAGCTTAACCCTGTGTCTAGACAGCAAGCGTGTCAGACATGTTTTTGACACGTGTGTCACATGCAACAGATGCGCTCTCATTTTAATCTATGCAGCTGTCTGCACCGGCTCCATGCAGGCTTGCATCTCAGCTGCATTCATTTACGCTTCAAGTCTATATTCCTCCATTTTTCGTGCATCAGTACAGTCATGTGTATTGGGCTCTGAGCGCTTCCAACACTTGGGTGACCTATGCTCAACACTGCACCTGAACACTTCCAGTGTAGACACACAGACAGAGCACTCGCTGCTCTGCTGACATGCTGTCTAGACACAGGGTAAGTCTCTTTTAGATAATGACTTTTTCAAGTCATTATCACTACGGAAGTAGTGCCTCCTCTGACCGCAATGTGGGTTGCAGTGGCAGAATGGTGCTGTCCGTATTTCTGCTCGTTAACTCCATGTGTAGAAGAAGAAGCAGAAGCAACATTGTTTATGAGGTATTTTTATATATTTCTAAACGTGTCTGAGACATCCTGCAGTAAGTCTTGAACGTACATGCCAAGTTTTATTCACAGTACACAGTTCAATAGTAGAGCTTAAGTCTCAAACTTCAAGTCATTATCACTACAGATGTAATCCCACCTCCAACCACAATGTGGGTTGCCATAGCACTAGTGGCACTGTCTATATTTCTGCTGGTAGACTCCACAGGCAGAAGAAGCAAATCAACGTTGTTTATGAGGTATTTTTATATATTTCTCAAAAACCGCTCATCCAAAGAACTTCACACTCAACACTGTACTCTCTTGAGACCCCAGCAATACATCTACCAGGTATGAAGTAGATATGTGAAGGACAAACATACATACATACATACAGACAGACAGACAGACAGACAGACAGAGATTCCTTGCTTTATATAGTTTTTTTGCAGCTGTGTTCTAAATTCTACAGGTTGTGTACTGTGTACTTCCCTCTGGTCTGACACTTCAGTCAGACATGAGTATAGCCATGTGACTTGATTCTCCACCTCAGCAGCAACAACTAATGACTCTGGCTGCCAGAGACTCATCAATTTCTCCTCCACTGCCCCAGAGGCTGCTGGTCCCTGTCCTTCAAATGGTCCATGATGGGCCGGGGCCACTCTGCAGCCCAGAGTGGCTTGCTGTCACAGCCAAAGCTCGGGGACTATCTGACGAATTCTCCTGTCGCTTTAATTATGCAGCCAATCACTCACTGACTCACTCAGTCTCTCAGTGTGTCCAGGGTTTAGAGTTAGAGGACAGCACTGGGAGAAGGTGCACGAGAAGCACGAGAGCAACACCAGGCCGGAAATGTAATCCATCAGGGTTACGGTTGGTTTGATATGTTGGTTTGCCAATACATTAGACTGATTTTGGTCATTTACACTAATCCATAGTAGCTGACTGTGGATGTTTGTTCTTACTTGTTTTTCAACCAGGCATGTCTGTCATACTGATGATGATGGACATTTGTCACAGATTTGCTTCCACTTTGCTAGATAGAAAAGGACATGCTGAACTTTTTTCTTACCATTCATGCTCATGTGTTAATGAATTTAACCTTTCACTACTGACTGTTCCATCTGTGGGATGCTAGCACTGTGTAGAACTTTAACTGACTACTAGTCCTATGAAAGCTTTTATGTGAATATCAGCATGTACTATATGTAAAATTGAATGAAACAGAAATAATCCAGGTATATAACTAAAACCTAAATATGCAGTCTTCTAACCTTCATAGCAGTCTGGCTGTCCAACAGCATAATAAGTCTTTGAAAGCCTAAGGTCCAAATTAATTGCAAGGTTCTAACAATCATAGCCCATTTCTTTTAATTTAACCTGACCACCTCTAAACGTTGTTTTTTAAGGGTTAAAAAACCTATGAACAGCCAAACCTAGATTGACATTAATAGAGTTGCAAAGTGGAGTACTCCCAACTCAGAAAATCCATAAAATACTTCAGGAACCAGTGGCTCCTCCCACTCCACAACTCTATAGTTTCTATCAAACTGATCACATTCTTATCCTAATATACACATCCTTAAGTACCAGAGTTGAGAAGCCTGAGCACAATAGCATTCTAGATTCAAGGTCCTCGTATTCTGTAACAAAACAAAGAGTCTACAGACATGCTAGTGTCTCTGAGACTATACTTAGGCACAGCAGTGCTTTGAGCTAAATGCTAATGTCAGCATGCTAATATGCTCACAATGACAAAGTATTAATATATAAAAGTCAGAAGATCATCAAAGTGAAGACAATTCATCCTGGGGGGAACCTGAATATGTACCAACATGTACCAAATTTCATGGCAGTCTATCCAAATTGAGACATTTCACCAAAAACCCATCATGTTAACCTCATGATGGTGCTAGAGGAAAAGTCAATGGATCACCAAGGTCAGTAGGATTCATCCTCTGGGGACCAGGAGTTTAAAAAAAATCTATAATTTCTTTAACAGAGACTCTTTGTATTTAAAAATCTGCGCCCATTAACACATTCAATCCAAACACATTCTATCAGGATTCAAATCAGAAATCAGATATTGCCAAAGTAGTTGGACAGGCCTCTAGACAAATAACCTCACTGAATACACAGCTGTATCCATGTCTTCATTCTGATGCCAGCAGAAATCTTTTCAACTGTGTATTTCTCACTCCCCATTTCCACACAGTGCACTTTACAATATCTTTCTGTAGTCACGCATGCTGCACACATACAGACACAGTAGATGAAGGTGAGGGAATTTTTATGAAGAACTATTGACTTTGCTTGCGGAAGCACAAACACAAACACAAACACAAAGACTCCATGACAGTAACATCAAAGTCTTTTTACAGGATGGATTAGTGTGACCAGTTTCAGAATGGGATTACATTTTACATACTACTGACAGAGGGGACAAACTGGCTTCTATCAAAACACACTGATACTTGACTGTGAAATGCATTGTTGTGGAGATCACACCTGTCATTTAAAATATTTCAGCACAGTTTGCTACACCCTTGCTACAGAGTCAGATAGCTAGACATAAAATTAGTCCTCAATTAAAAAGAAGTGATAAAAAAGACCCAGGTTTCGTAAAACTGTCACTTTCATTAGATTACATACAGTATGTCTTGTAGAACTGACCTAAATTAATTCTAATTTTACATTTTGGTCAGATTTCAAACATAGGCTCAGGCTTTAATAGGCTCATCGTTATTATTACATAAAAAAAAGAAAGAAAAAGGAGTATGAAAAAACTACATGATTGTTCAAGGTCCTCGTATTCTGTAACAAATCAAACACTACTTGACATTAATACTAGTGAAAAAGACATTGAAACCACAGGACAAACATGCTTGAAACTAGATTATGTCTTTTGAAAAATTACTTAGCATCTTGTGATATAACTTTTGGGTTTCTTTCCAAGAGAGATTATAAGATTGATATCCATTTCATTCCTGTATGTTAAGAATATGGAGCTGATTAGCCTAGCTTAGCATGAAGACTGGAAGGAGAGGGAGCTATCAGCTAGCTTGGTGCTGTCCAAAGTTCAAAAGTTCACACTTACTAACACCTCAGAGCTTATTAATTAACATGTTGTATTTTGTTTGTTTAACCTGTACACAAACAGAAATGGAAAAAACAGACAATTTTTATGGGGAGTTACGTGCTAGAACTATTTTCTGATGGACAACAGTTTATCAATTTGCCCACCCAGCTCTTCTGTGCAGCATCTCCAGCTACAGCACAGGTTGCCAGAGACGATTTGTGAGCACAGGTTTTGGTCTTGATACTTTAGCAGTAAACCTGGCAAACCACTGTGATTACAAGATTTAAGTAAGCTGCACGGTCACTGCACTAGGCTGTTGTTTACTCAGAGCCAGCACATGACAGCAACATGGTGTTTAATTAGTGAGCTTAGAGGTGTGTTTTTGAACTTTAGACAGAGCCAGACTAGCTGTATCCTGCTTCTAGTCCTTATGCTAAGCTAGGCTAACCACGTCCTGACTCCAGCTCTGTACTTAACACACACAACATCTCTTATTTTTTTCTTTTGGAAAGAACACAATACAAAGTGTATTTCCCAAAAAGTTACAACTATTCCTATAGTTAAACTATTACTTTAAACCATTAGGACTTAATATATTACATTTTTCGCTTTACCATAAAATTGACAGTTTCAAATACAAGAGCTGACAGGATTTGACAGCTAAATTACTAATGTCTCTATAAAGTGATGTAAAGTGAGTTACAATTGGTTAAGAGAATATAGGGTTTGTTTTCCATCTAAAAGTTAAAATCCAAACTTCTGCTCAAGAACATAATTATGTGAATACACTGACTATTCAGAGATTACATTCTGCTCAAGTCTTATAGTTGAATGTTATTTTTTCATTTTAGAAGAATGTACATTTTTACAAACATTGTTCAAACAAATTTCAAACCTAACCAGCCATATCTGACATGGCTTATTATTATATATGATTCCACCTGGCAAGACAAAACAAAGCCCTGCAATAACTGTGTTTCTGACTGCTAATGCTCCTGTGGATGTGTGTGTGTGTGGGCAGAAGCCATGCACTGCTGGTGGTAGTACTGAAACTGGATGTTGGCAGCGCTCCAGGTGGATGGAGGCTGAGTGATGCCTTGGCGCGCTGAAATATTGATTCAGAAAGCTGAAGCACCCACAGGCCATGGGCTACATTTGGACAATACATCCAGAATGGTGTAAAAGTTCAATCCCTGCATCTGTGCACAGTGTTACATGGCTGTAATGTTTGACTGAAGAAAGGTTTGGTTGAGTGCCACATTCAAACTGTATTGACACAGACCACCTTCTTTTGCATTTGCCACCCTGTCAGGTCAAATGAAGGTGTGATTTTCCACAGACATCTTTATACACATATCACTTATACAGAGCCACGCAGAGCTTTACTGTCAGCCATTTTCTCTAGCTTGATGCCTATACCTCAGCTCAGCAAGAAGCTAACATGTTACAGAAACAACAGTTGGATGCCAGGGTTTAGTAGCTCTGTTTTAACCTAATTACCTTTGTATCTAAAGGTGGAAAGTTCCCCTACCTATAAATTGTTACCTGTTTTACTTAGCCTAGAAGTCTAACTGCTACAGCAAATATACATATGTCAATATACATATATATATCACTGTGTTGTCCTTTGAAAAAAAATCTGAAACCAAAAGGCAGAAATTTATGTTTTATATTTTCTGGTTTCATGATGGTGTCCTGTAGTTTTACATGAATTTGACACACTGCTGTTATCCATCTATGTAGATGGAGAACAAATCCTTGCGTAAAGAAATAACGTTGGCATTCTATTGTAGGCAGAGCAGACAGTCACACTGAGCCTGATAGCATCCTAAAACACAACACAAGAGCCACAGACTCTGAACAACAACCCACATTAGCTTTCCTGCTAAAGTCTCCTTCTTATCTAACCTACAAACATGAACACACATCTTGTCCTGCACTTTAGCTTGTTGAACAAGCCACCAAACAAAAATTAATTGGGGAAAAGTGCAACATCAGTTAGATACTGCAGTGGTCCATACTCTTCAATGCCACTGCTAACAGCACACTGTCTGCCCATGACTTGTAGCTACAGCAGTTTATTTACTTTGTCTCTCATTCCCTACAGTGGAACACCTGCACTCAGCCTGCCAGCTGATGTCAGCCTTCTATGTCATTAATTAAATTATGCTGGTAGAACGAAAAAGGCATAATCCAACCACCAGGGCTTAGTGCAGCACCTGGACAGTAGGCTATACTGCGCACAGACTAAAGTAATCCTCTTCTAAAAAGCCAAGCATTTGGGCACATTCTGGATGTATTAACTTAATTAGCTTTACAAGATGAAGGTGTATTTTATGTGAAATATTTTATGAATATTTCATATACCATCACCCAGAAACAAACATTGGCAAAAACTCCCGCACTAGCAAACCAGCTGACCAACCAAAGCACACAGCACCACTTTACAAAATTTCCAGCCAACTCTAAGGCAGGAGACACTTTAGTAACAGCACACCAGAGTACTGTTTTACCTTACTCCAGAACACGCAGAGCAACTTCTATTTCTAATAAATAATTTTAGCCTGTGCTAATGGTCAGTAAATTGCATTAAATTCATTGTATTACTCTCATACGGGCAGAAGACTATTACATGTTTCCAAATGATTGCAGTTAAAAAAGTTTAATAAAAAAGCTGGGTACTCTCACACACTTTTCTGTTTTGTTTATTTATTTGTCAGATAATAACCTTCATCAAGCCCAGTTATCTTAACTGCTAGTTAGCCAGCTAGTAGATTATACAAACAAGAGCTGTGGGTGTTGGTTCGTGTGTTTTTTTAAACTTTGGACAGAGCCAGGTTTCCAGTCTCTATGCTAAGCTAGGCTAACACCACATCCTGACTCCAGCTTTGTAACTTTATTTAACACACAGATGAAAGAAATCAAATGAGCATGATTCCAAAACTGTTACAGAATTTCTTGAATGATAACCAAATTAGACATCAGCAAGCATGATGCATTAAAAATATGAATGCATTATAAAAAAGATAAAAACATATTTCACTATTATCTCTGGGCGTCTCGCCATAAAGATACTTTTACTTGATATCTCCAGGTTTTGTGATATCTGCCTCCATCCTAATGCAATGGAGGTAAATGTAATTTCCTTTTTGGTGTCCACAGCAGTAAAAACTTAATTTTTGAAAGTCAGCAGCAACATCTGCTTCCAAAGACATGGTCCCAGTTTCTCCATAATCCACTGAACACAATGAATTTTCATAAGCACTATTTCTTCAGTATAAAGTAGGTCCATGCAATGAAACTATTGAGAGAATCATAAAAATTACATTCATATACAACTAATTTGTATTAGCAAATATGTGTTTTTATCAACATAATGAGGAAATGCTTACATTGTATATCATAGTGTCATATTGTAGCTCTGTCTGTGCAGTTCTGTGTGTTCTCATACTCTTTTTTCATCCTATGGATATGGCTTTTTCTCATCTGCAAGACAGTAGCGGAACAGCTGCTCTTGCTCTGAACAATGGAGCACACCGGCAGTGTTTACCCCATACCAGAAGAACTGAGGCACAGATACTGGGGCTGCAGAGCCGGCACTAAGCTTAAGACTAAGCTAAAGGCTAAGTTAGCCCTCTTTTCTGTCGGTGATGGAGAACGTGAAGTCACTGGCCAACAAGACCGACAAGCTGGCTGCCCTGGTGAGGAACCAGAAGATCTACACGGAGTGTAGTTTACTTTTCACAGAAACATGGCTAACCAGCAACTCTGTGGACTAATGTGGATTTACCCGGATTCGCTACTATGAGAGCGGACAGGGACGCTAAATAAAGTGCCAAGCAGAAAGGAGGGGGACTCGCACTCTTCATTAACATTACTCAATTACTCAATTACTGCAACCCAGGACATGTAACTGTTAAAGAGACTATCTGCTGTCAGGACATTAAGCTGCTGGTGGTGAGTCTCCAACCATATTACATGCCTAGGGAGTTCTGGCACGCCATTGTTGTTTGTGTGTACATCGCTCCCACATCACCCACTCCACTATTGCAAGGCTACGAATTCAACACCCTGAGGCCCTCATTGCCATTTCTGGAGACACCACACTAGACTCTACCCTTTCTGCCTTTTATCAGTTTGTGATTTGCCCCCACAAGAAAGAACAGGACAATAGAACTCCTGTATGCTAATGTGAGCGACGCATACAGCACCAACCCTTGCCCCCGCTGGGGAAATCCGATCATAATCTGGTCCTTCTTCCCAGTCCCAGTACAAGCCACATGGACAAAGGCAACCCACAACCACATGCTCCTTCAGGAAATGGTCTCCTGAGGCAGAAGAGGCTGAGGGACTACTTTGAGTCTACTGACTGGAGTGTGCTGCAGGAACCACACGGTGAGGACATCAAGGGGGTCCAATTCTCACCCCCTCACCCCACCATCAGCAACAGATGTACCCCTACCCCTGGGCTGCCATCACCGACAATGTAACCCCCCTCCCTTCCACCATCTCCATAGATCAGGTCAGAGGAGAGCTAAGGAGACTCCATCCTAGCAAGGCAGCTGGCCCAGACAGGGTGTTTCCAAGAATGCTTAAGGCCTGTGCTGTCAAAGAGGGGAGCCCCTTCAGCATGTTTTCAACCTGAGCCTACTACTGGGGAGGGTCCCTGTACTGTGGAAGACATTGTGTCTCATCCCAATTCCAAAGACGGCACACCTCAGTATGCTGAATGACTTCAGGCCAGTTGCCTGACGTTACATATAATGAAGACCTTGGAACAGCTGCTGTTCCATCTCCTTAGACCCCAGGTCTGCCATGCAATCAACCCACTGCAGTTTGGTGGGTGTGGAAGATGCCATCCTCTATCTGCTACACAGGGCTTACTCTCACCTAGACAAGGGGAACAGTGCTGTGAAGATCACATTATTTGATTTTCCAGCACCTTCAATACCATCCAATCCCTCCTACTGAGAGACAAGCTGACAGAGATGAGGGTGGACTCACGCCTGGTTCACTCGGATCACCGACCATCTCATGGGGAGACCACAGTATGTCAGACTGCTCCTCTGAGACTGCGGTCAGTAGCACTGGCACAACACAGGGGACTGTGCTCTCCCCTGTATTGTTCACCCTTTACACTTCTGACTTCAAGTACAACTCTTAGTCATGCCACATGCAGAAGTTCTCAGATGACACTGCAATTGTGGGGTGTATTAGTGGTGGACAGGAGGGGAAGTACATGAGCCTGATGGAGAACTTTATGACATGGTGTGACAAGGTCAACCATCTGCAGCTGAACACCTCCAAGACCAAAGAGATGGTGGTGGACTTCCGGAGGACCAGGCCCCATCTGCAACTGGTCTCCATTGAGGGGGTTGATGTGGAGGTGGTCAGGACCTACAAGTACCTGGGGCTGCAGCTGGATGATAGACCGGACTGGTCAGCAAACACTGACAGTGACAGGAAAGAGCAGAGCCAGCTCAATATACTGAGGAGGCTAGGGTTCTTCAACATCTGTAGGAAAGGCCGTTCTCTTCTATGCTGTGGTGTGCTGGGGAGGCAGCATTAAGAAGAGGGACACTATGTTGCTGGAAAGGCTAGTGAGGAGAGCTGGCTCTGTAGTTGGCATGGAGCTGGATACCCTTATGTCAGCGACAGAGAGAAGAACCCTAAACAAACCGTTGTCCATCATGGACAATGTCCTGTCCGCCATCCTCTGTACTGCACAGAACATTTACTAGACAGAGGAGTATGTTCAGTGGCAGACTGCTGTCTCAGTCCTGCTCAACAGACAGACTAAGTAAGTCTTTTAGGCCAAACAGCTATTCAACTCCTCCCACTGATGGCAGGGTGAAATTGAAATTGACTAATTGACTATTAGATGTGATGCTGCCTCTCCGTTGCTACCCACACTCACCTGCATTTTGTCATAAGGCTGCTGGACTATCGGTTACTGGCTATGTGAGCCCTATGCACAATTTGTATTTGTGTATATATTTATCTCCAATTTGTATTTTATATTATTTACAGTAATTATTATTCTTGCACTGTTAATCACCTTGCATTTTACCCAACCTCTATTGGCTCATACTCTATCATAGTGACAGCTCTCTGTAGTAGTTCTGGTGGCTAGACTATCTATCTATCTATCTATCTATATTGAAAAACATCAGTGCTGACTTACAATGTATTTTTGTTATTGTTATTAATCTGTTGTTTATTTTTACAATGAATTGATCAGCTGTTTAGTATAGAATCTCCCATAAAATGTTCAAAAAACTTGTTTTATCAAACCAGAGTGGTCTGTAATGTAACATGTAACTACTCACACAGCAAGTACAATAAACATGCTAGCAGCTTAGTTTGGTAGTGGTAGTGCTAGCTTTACTAACCCCTGCTGTTCAGGCTGTAGTGTGCAAACTGTATTTGGCAAAGCAAATATATAAAATGTATCATTCCAATTCACTCACTTGTATTGGGGTGGAGGCAGAAATCACAAAACCTGGACAAATAAAACCAAAAGTATCTCCATGGCTATACTATGGAGTTACAAAAGAAAATGGGCTTTTTACAAGTAGCTGTTCACCCACCTTAAACTTTTATTCAGTGTGGGTTTCAATGGAGAGTTTTTGTTTTCCACTGTCTAAAAGCTGTTTCAATCCCACAAGAATATAATTATGTGGAAACAATTCAGATTGTGATTGAGATCAGGAGGAGCAGAGTTTGTCATACTAAATCAAACATACAGTGAGTGGAAGGTTAATTAGACAGTGTGTGTTCATGTGCTTCTGCATGTAGGTGTATACAGCCATATGCACATTCAGACTCTCTATACTTGAGTGGAAATGTGTGTGTGTGTGACTGACGCACTCTCACTAGGGCTCCAGAAATGTTTCTCCACCTCACTAGGAGAGCTGTGAGCGGAGAGCTGTGTCTTTCAATGGAAAGCCAGTGTGCCTTTGATTCATCTTTTAATAGGCCCCTGCAGCTCCAGCACCCTGCTGCCTGTTTCTCTGATTGATTTTGCTCCCCCTACCAACCCCAACCCCCCCACCCCCCCCACCCCCTGCCCGCCCCCTCCCTTTCTTCCTTGCATCTAAACCAACGTTCACTCGAGTAGTGCTTTGTGTCCTGTGTGTGATGCGTTCATTTCAAACTGCATAGCAAGGTCCTCCAAGTCTTGCTCCTGTGTGTCTTGCTCCTGCAAGAGATGTGGTTTGTAAATGACAAGAGCGCAGAAAAGTATTGGCAGGAGTCGCTGCGATGCCGCGACGTCTTCATTTGCAGGCAAAACGAAGGTGGCGGCCCGTGCTCGTATTCCTCCATCTCCTCTGAGACAGCCAGAGACAGAGTGAGGAGAGGAGGGAGGCAGCCAGCCCATCATGTCCCACTCGTCCTACTTCTCTTTACATCGCCCTTCCCCCGTCCTCTCATCTTTGTTTTTTTTCTCCCAGTGTTTTACGCCTACGCCGGTAGTGTGCTCTCTCTTCCTACACAAGCTCCATGCTGTCTTTGCTGCATGTAAACAAATGCACACATCCAAAGTACATTACAGGAGCTGCAGGTTACTCTATGTACATGTGACAGCAACCCGCTGTGCAGCGCAGCACTGATGGGCACGTCACACCAGTTCAGCCTCATCAGAGTGACACTGACATCCCAGCACCCTCCCTAACTGCTGTCAATGACATCCCCCACTCTGCACTTACTGAAGGCGATGTGGCACCCAGCATGGCCAGTCAACCCCCTTTCACTGGGTGCTGTCTAGTCATATTGCCTTGGCAGCACCCCCTCCTCAGCCAGCTCCCTCCCCGGGGCAGACGGCAAGATGCTCTAACCTTTGTTTAGGAATTAAGCATTGAAACTGAGCTGAAGCTGTTTTTTTCCTTTCCATTTTCTCTGCTTTGAAAGCTTTTTTTCTATTTCTTTTTTCTCTAGTTGTTCTGGATTTTTCTGCTACACCCCCAGGTGATTCCCGTTTTCTTTATATATATATATATATATATATATATATATATATATATATTCCTGTTTAAAGTCTCCCATTTACAGGGTTTACTTGGATCACTGTGACAGCCGTGTCTACAGGGAAATCCTACATACGCTAACCCTGCATAAAAAGAAGGGAGTACAAGGAGTGGAGGGCTGTTAGCTGCTCCTTCCTTGGAAGTTGACTAACCACAGTGAAGAAACTCTGGTCTAGGCTATATATTACTTTTTATCCCGGCAGCTAGGTTTTTTGTGTCACTCTGGATGAGCAGTAAGCAATGCATTAGTCACCCACAGGTGCCCACAATTTTCACAAAATTCGTGCCCACACTGGCCTCGATGAAAGCTGCCCACTGTCAGAGGCGTCCTGTTAACTCTGTCATGTTCTGTGAGCACACACCCTTACCGCCATCCACAAAGCTTCTGCTGTAGAACTCTTCAAACACTCATGTTCACATCCTTGACTGCTTTGAGCTGTTGTGGTAATGATTCATAAGCCAGAGACCCAGGACGCCTTCATACTAGGCACATCCTGGTGGGTTCATTCAAACTCTGGAGTGTTTTCTCTTTTGGCCGGGTTCATTTAGGTACACTGAGAACAACACTAACTGGTGAACCACAGACAGCCACATCGAGACGTCTGAAGATGTTGTTCTCCAGCTTAATTTATCTTTGGTCACATTGTTTGTAGTTTGTACATGAATAAATATAGAAATAAGCAGCAATAAAATGTGGTGTGTAAAAGTGATATTTCTATGCAAGTGTCATGTAAGTGGCAATGTTTTTAGTTGTACTTGGCTAACTTTGTCTAAATGCATACTTCAACATGTCTAAAGCTCACTAATTAATGCGTTATATCTTGTTCAACACAAACAAAAATGTGAAAAGGAATTGCAGGTTTCAGTTTGAGTTGTGTATTTTTACTTTTACACCGATTGCTATTGTTGTATGATTTGGTACATTTTGGTATGTTCAAGGTAAGTTTTGTCTAAGATCAAGATGTCTGCATTCATCCCAGTGCAACAGAGCTTGACAGTAATAAGTTTAGACTGGAGAGGCTCAACAGGAACTGTTAGAGCCACAAAAGAGAAATGTTAGATATTTTGTATCATTTCATTTGCTATGGATCACTAGGTCTGAAGTTTCATTGTGATGGGTAATTAAAGGCTATTGGATTAGGATTAACTTTAAAAACATGCACACTAAGAAAGAAATAAAAAAAACACACACTAAAAAAAGAAAGAAGCAATCGGTAGCAATCCAAGACATAGTCCACACATGGCATACAGTGGGGCAAAAAAGTATTTAGTCAGCCACCAATTGTGCAAGTTCTCCCACTTAAAAAGATGAGAGGCCTGTAATTTTCATCATAGGTACACATCAATTATAAGACAAAATGAGAAAAAAAATCCAGAAAATCACGTTGTCTGATTTTTAAAGAATTTATTTGCAAATTATGGTGGAAAATAAGTATTTGGTCAGTAACAAAAGTTCATCTCAATACTTTGTTGGCAATGACAGAGGTCAAACATTTTCACACACTGTTTCTGGTATTTTGGCCCATTCCTCCATGCAGATCTTCTCTAGAGCAGTGATGTTTTGGGGCTGTCGCTGGGCAACACGGATTTTCAACTCCCTCCAAAGATTTTCTATGAGGTTGAGATCTGGAGACTGGCTAGGCCACTCCAGGACCTTGAAATGCTTCTTACGAAGCCACTCCTTCATTGCCCGGGCGGTGTGTTTGGGATCATTGTCATGCTGAAAGATCCAGCCACATTTCATCTTCAATGCCCTTGCTGATGGAAGGAGGTTTTAACTCAAAATCTCACGATACATGGCCCCATTCATTCTTTCCTTTACACGGATCAGTCGTGCTGGTCCCCTTGCAGAAAAACAGCCCCAAAGCATGATGTTTCCACCCCCATGCTTCACAGTAGGTATGGTGTTCTTTGGATGCAACTCGGCATTCTTTCTCCTCCAAACACAACAAGTTGAGTTTTTACCAAAAAGTTCTATTTTGGTTTCATCTGACATTCTCTCAATCCTCTTCTGGATCATCCAAATGCTCTCTAGTAAACTTCAGACATGTACTGGCTTAAGCAGGGGGACACGTCTGGAACTGCAGGATTTGAGTCCCTGGCGGCGTAGTGTGTTACTGATGGTAGCCTTTGTTACTTTGGTCCCAGCTCTCTGCAGGTCATTCACTAGGTCCCACCGTGTGGTTCTGGGATTTTTGTTCACTGTTCTTGTGATCATTTTGACCCCACAGGGTGAGATCTTGCGTGGAGCCCCAGATCGAGGGAGATTATCATTAGTCCTGTATGTCTTCCATTTTCTAATAATTGCTCCCACACCAAGCTGCTTACCTATTGCAGATTCAGTCTTCCCAGCCTGGTGCAGGTCTACAATTTTGTTTCTGGTGTTCTTTGACAGCTCTTTGGTCTTGGCCATAGTGGAGTTTGGAGTGTAACTGTTTGAGGTTGTGGACAGGTGTCTATTATACTGATAACGAGTTCAAACAGGTGCCATTAATACAGGTAGTGAGTGGAGGACAGAGGAGCCTCTTAAAGAAGATGTTACAGGTCTGTGAGAGCCAGAAATCTTGCTTGTTTGTAGGTGACCAAATAGGTATTTCACTGAGGAATTTACCAATTAATTCATTAAAAATCCTACAGTGTGATTTCCTGGATTCTTTCCCCCCATTCTGTCTCTCATAGTTGAAGTGTACCTATGATGAAAATTACAGGCATCTCTCATCTTTTAAGTGGGAGAACTTGCACAATTGGTAGCTGACTAAATACTTTTTTGCCCCACTGTACATCCTTCGTAAAAACACACAAAACTACTAAACAGCACTGTCCAGCAGTGCTCATGATGTAGAAAGATTCAGTGTGGGTGGTGGTGTGGGAGAAGACACAATGTAGCCCAGAAATATATACAATACAATACTACACTAATACACTGTGCGGCACTAACTATAGTACTGCTATGAGTACTAGGAGTATTATTACATTTCTTTTCTTCTATTAATGAGTGTTGAGAAATAGATTAGAGTCTTTGCACCACTGTACAAACTCCTCCAGTAGGACCGTATCCTGTCTTTCTGTCAGATAAGAGGCCAAGTAAAGCTGTATGATCAGCACTCACACAGATCAAAAATCTGTTTGAATGCTATTGGGCAACAAGGACCGATAATGGCCAAAGACAGCTCCTACTTCTGATTGGTTATTATGTAGAACAAGTTTTGTCTGGGCTTTCAATCCAGTATGCCATGTGCCACAGTTTATGATGTAAATACATAATATATTTCTGAACATATTGTTATTACCACTCAATGATTTGTCAAACATTAAGCATTATTTTTACTACTCTCAGTTAACCACTGCCATCTTACATACATCACAGTTTATAATGTTTTCATTCACAGCAGTGAAATGTTCCAAATCATACCCCTCTTTAGTTCAGTCATCAGTGCAGCCAACTATTGTGTGTATGTCCCCCCCCATCTCTCTCCACTTTACAGCTCGGCTGTCAGCTCTGAGTCTGACATAAGATGGTGTGTACCATGTGCATGTCCACAACAACAGCAGAGAATCAGAGTGCAGTGCATGGAAGGCACATTAAATACATCCATGCAGTAGATGGCAAAAGAAGGTTCCTTGCAGAGACAGTGGAGTTTGTTTGTTTGTTTGTTTGTTTTTGTATCAATCCTATTGATGCTAATATTGATACACAAAACAATGTGGTAATGGTTGCATTGATACTTTAGGGATCGATCCGCCCACCCCTACTGGAGCGCACACTTTGATCATGTTTTAACTTGTTTAAAGAACACAGTTTTATTACAGTTACAGTTTTATTGGAGCATGTGTAAAATTAGGCTTGTACTCTTTTGTTGAACCTTTCAAGAAATTCTGATATGTTTTCTCACAATAATCTGCTGTAAACAATTCATTCTCTGTGATATGCTGCCACTGACTCTGCCACACTTGAATGTTTTCAATATGATATGGTTAGGTGAGGAGATGTCTGTCATCACCTTGTACAATAGAGCTTACTAGCTTTTAGTTTGTGCCATTGAAAGCACCAAAATATTATATTTGAAAAACCTGACAGCACCATCTTTCCAGAAATCCTGAAAAGTTCCCTCAAGGCTGTGATTTTGTTTTTGTCTTTGTTCTTTTGTTTGTTTGTTTTTTGAGGGGAACACTTATTCACCAAATAAGTGAAATATTTTAATTTGACCTTGTCAGCATACTGTGCCGGTGCCACCCATGAGTAAATGTGTGAGTCATGCTTTCAGTGCCCAGTCAAGAGTAGTTCCACCTGTATTAAACTGATAGCTAGGTGTCAGGCAGCTCAGCTTGCTTCACCTGAAGGAGTTTGCCTGCAGTGCTGCATGAACAGAAGACATATTCACAACAGGTTTACACTGTATATAAGTTTGACAACATGTTGGGATGATAATGGTCTTATGTTTAAAATTAGATACATACAGCCGTTGTTTTGCCTCTCATATGATGCAATTTGATTAATTTGTAGTCCTGCACTTTTGTGAATCACTTTCCAAACATGGATATGTACAAGGAGCAGCTGTGTCTTTTATTATTAGAGGTCCAAGCAGCACAGCTCATTCTTCCTCTTCTATAAACCTCCCACACTCCCCGGGCCACAGAAATGACCTTCTGAACGTCAAGGCTGACAACTGATTTATACTGACATTATTTTGCTCGAGATGAATCCAGTGCGCACACTAACTGTGTCCCAATTCCATACAACAATACAGTGCTAACTCGAAGCAGGTCTTGAGCAGTGGTAGAAAGTAACTATGTGCATTTACTCAAGTACTGTATTTAAGTACAATTCTGAGGTTATACTTTACTTGAGTATTTCCATTTGATGCTACTTTATACTTCCACTCCACTACATTTCAGAGGGAAATATTGTACTTTCTACTCCACTACATTTATTTGACAGCTTTAGTTACTTCAGATGGAGATTTGACACAATGGATAATATAACAAGCTTTTAAAATACAACACATTGTTAAAGATGAAACCAGTGGTTTCCAACCTTTTTGGCTTTTGACGTCTTACAAAAAGCAGTGTGTAGTCAGGGTCACATTTCAGATGTCTATGAGTTGTTAACAGCTCCACCAAATAGTGATTTTTCCCTCTAAACTTCTCACATGGTTTCATTTCAATAAATGTTCAAATGATCCAATATTTCAGCAAAAATCAAAGATTAGAGAAAAACTCCAAAAACTGAAAACACATTTGTGTATCAGAACTTTGTTTTTTCTTCTTTCCTCTCCCATTAATCATCTCACGACCCCTCAGATTTATCTGATGACCCTTTGGAGGGGCCCGACCCCTAGGTTGGGAACCACTGGACTAAACTAGCTAACTGTATATAAAGTAGTTGAAACTAGCTCCACCTCCAGCAGCTACAATAGTAACATGCTGCTTACACACTGATGCTTCAGTATTAATAATCTAATGATGTCATATATAATAATATATATATGCCAAACCACTACTTTTACTGCAATACTTTAACTACATCAAGCTCGTAATACTTATGTACTTTTACTGTAGTAGTATTTTTCAAGCAGGACTTGCTGTATTAATAACATTAATTAATAATGGATCAGGTGTCTCACTAAGCCATTCTACTGAACTGGCATGTACAATACCAGGATCCTGGAACTGGCTAACCCAAATGGAATGCAGTCATTATTAATGTTATCAGTACATCTGTGCTTTTCCTGCTGTGATATGTCAAATGCCTGCTATGAAAAAGAACCACACCACTTGTTCTCAGTCGGGTCAGTCACCTAATATGACTTTGTTAAACTTGCATTAATTGACTTTTTGGCCAATTGGGGGCATTGTAACGAGCTGTAAACAAAACACTGTCATATTATCAAATTGTAAATTTAAGGTGAATGTGCCTTTTTACACAGCAGACACAGAGCAACATTAGCATTTGAAGTCGTGTTTGTGTGCACCTGTTGAATGTAAGTTCACTGAATATGAAGTTGATGAGAATGCTGAGAATAAACCAAAACAGTTTTCTTATAAAACCTAAAAAAAACAAATAAATAAAGTTTTCTGTAGAGCTGAGGGGTGCTAACATTAGAATGACATTCAATTCAATTCAATTCAATTTTATTTATATAGCACCAAATCACAGCAAAAGTTATCTCAGGGCACTTTACACATAGAGCAGGTCAAGACCGTACTCATTAATTTACAGACACCCAACATTCACCCATGAGCAAGCACTTGGCGACAGCGGCACGAAAAACTCCCCTTTAACGGGAAGAAACCTCAAGCAGAACCGGGCTCTAGGTGGGCGGCCATCTGCCTTGACCGGTTGGGTTTACAGAGAAAGAAGGAGGGAGGGGGACGGGGGAGGGGGAGAGGGGGGTGGGGTGGAGAGAGACACAGAGAAGCATAACAACAACAATAACAGTAACAACAATAACAGTAATATATATATAATTGTAAGATATGACTTGTAATAATAAAAATAGCAATAATAGCAGCAGCAATAGTGGAGGCAGGACATCCACAGGACCATGCCACAGTCCCCACAGCCATGGCCCACCATTCAGGCAACTGGACCTTCCTGTGAGATGAAAAAGCACAAAAACTCCAGGGAAGAAGTCAAGTTAGTAACATGCATTAATGGTACATAAATGCATACAGATGGAGAGGAAGAGGAGAAGAGAGGGGCTCAGTGCATCATGGGAAGTTCCCGGCAGTCTAGGCCTATAGCAGCATAACTAAGGGCTGGTCCAAGCCGGCCCTAACTATAAGCTTTTTCAAAAAGGAAAGTTTTAAGTCTACTCTTAAACGTAGAGAGGGTGTCTGCCCCCCGGACTGAATCTGAAAGATGGTTCCACAGGAGAGGAGCCTGATAGCTGAAGGCTCTGCCTCCCGTTCTAGTTTTGGAGACTTTAGGAACCACAAGTAAGCCTGCATTCTGGGAGTGCAGTGTTCTAGTGGGGTAATAAGGTACTATGAGCTCTTTAAGATATGATGGTGCCTGACCATTAAGAGCTTTGTAAGTGAGGAGAAGTATTTTAAATTCTATTCTGGATTTTACAGGAAGCCAATGTAGCTAAGCTGAAACAGGAGAAATATGATCTCTTTTTCTAGTTTTTGTCAGTACACGTGCAGCTGCATTCTGGACCAGCTGGAGAGTCTTTAGAGACTTGTTAGGGCAGCCTGATAATAAAGAATTGCAATAATCCAACCTAGAAATAACAAATATGTGGACTAGTTTTTCTGCATCTTTTTGAGGCAGGAAGTGCCTAATTTTTGCAATATTATGTGAAAAAAGGCAGTCCTTGAAATTTGTTTTATGTGGACATTAAAGGACATATCCTGATCAAAGATAACTCCCAGATTGGTGGTGCTGGAGGCCAGGGTAATGCCATCCAGAGTAGCTATATCATTAGATAATGTGTTTCTAAGGTGTTTAGGGCCAAGCACAATGTCTTCAGTTTTTGTATTAATGTAAAAGTAGTTACATTACTTTGCTTATTAGGGGTCGATCAATATGGTTTTCAGGGCTGATACCAATAGCGATTATTAGTAATCAAGGAAACCAATATTAAAAACCAATATATATTTGCAGTAAAAATGAAAATTTTAGTGTCAAAATTTAGAATTTATGCTTCATTTATTACAGCAATACAGCTTTGAAAAGCCTTTAGTTGGTTTCAATTATTTAAATGCAGTGGTGGAAGTACATTTACTCAAGTACTGTACTCAAGTACAATTTTAAGGTATTCTGTTTGCATTCTGTTTATGCAGAAATGCAAGGCGACCCCCCAAGAAATCACCTGTTCACACAAGAACAGGAACAACACATCATAAATGTAGTCATTGCAAACAACAGCATACTTTTGCGACAACTGCAACACCACATCATCACTGACAACACAACATTCCACAATAAGCTAAGTTTATCCACACTGGACCATCTACTGAAGCGGCATCAACTATGGATGAAACAGCTAAACAGAGTGCTGTTTGAAAGAAACTGAAAGAGTGAAACAACTGTGCTATGAATACGTACAAGTAAGTTACATTTTATATATTAGCCTATTACAATATTGGTACTGTATTCCAGTTTACTGTATTACTGTGCTACTCTATATTGGACTGATATCTGTATCCTTTCTGTCATACAATATGTTTTTTCCCAACTGTTTCAGAGAGTCATGGAGCTAGATGCTTCTGCAGACCAGCATGTTTATATATATATTGATGAGATTGGCTTCAATGTAGCCAAAAACGCTGGGGAAGAAACATTATCAGCCAGCATGCCATTGTCCATGTTCCTGGGTAGCATGGTGGCAACATCACAATGTATGCTGCAATTGGCCAGAATGGTGTGCTTCACCATCATGCCACTCTTGGCCCATATGACACAGCTCATATTATCAGATTCCTTGACACCCTGCATGACATCCTCATTCCCAATGACCAGAGGAATGTGCAACAGTACTCAACAGTTTCCAGTGGGCTGCTGTGGTCCAGAATTGGTTTGACAATCACTGTGATGGCTGCAATCACAGCCACACAACTGATTTAAAAGTCAGTAACCCTCTGGCACTCACACCTTACCCACCTCACCCACAATTTCAAGTTCTCCCCCTTCCACCTTACTCTCCTTTCCTGAACCCAATTGAGGAGTTCTTTTCGGCATGGTGTTGGAAGATATATGACTACCAACCCTACCAACACGCAACTCTCCTTCAGGCGATGGAAGAGGCCTGCAGTGACATTGATGTGAAGGCATGCCAGGGCTGGACATGCCACTCAAGATGGTACTTCCCCCAATGTTTGGCCAGAGAGGACATTGCTTGTGATGTTGATGAGGTGTTGTGGCCAGATGCACATCGAAGACAGGATGGACTTGGACTGTAATTGCAATATACTGTATTTTGTTTACAGTACAATATAGTAACTATGTTCATGTCATCTTCCATTAAAGTAATTGTGTCTGATACTGTTATGAGCATTGAGAATAAACAAATTTGTGTTGTGTTTCCCCATTGTATTTGTGTTCATACTCTATATTTACAACATGCTACAAATGAAAATGCCAAAGACTCTAGATGATAGTATTTTATACTTAGCACATCAGTGTGCAGTTGGCATGTGGAAAGAGCTATTTCATTGGTGTTTGTATGTAAAGTTGTGATGCAAAAATAGCATTTTAGATGAGTTTATATAAACTTAGCACAAAAAGTAAGGAAATTTGTGTTTGGTAGATTATTTCTTTGTTGTAACAATGCTTCTTGGCAATGAATCTTATACCGTTGGAAAGCCTGTTTATTTCTCTTTTAAATGCCACATTTGTAAGGAACATGCATCTGTAGGATTAGCAGCAGAACTGAGTATGTGGGTTGCACCCATGAAATATTTGCCAAATCTTCTCTGCCATTGCCAAACAGCTTATTTTGCTGTTGCTATTGACACTTGTTTTGAGCTTCTGGTACCCACAGCACCTGTGAGCATGTGCCCTGCTACAGTGGTCAGTAGGTGTCTGCTCCAAGAATCGGCATGCCATGTTTGACTGATCTGGATAGGGCCCGTGCGATAGGGCAACTTCAAGCTGGTGTTCCGCAAAACCAAGTTGCGGCATTATTTGGAGTGAGCCCAAGTACCATCTCCAAAGTGAAGGCCAAGTTCCATATAACGGGGGATGTCAGAGACAGGCCGCGAAGTGGGCGTCCCAAGTAGACGACACCTCAAGAAGACTGTTTCCTCACCCTGTCAGCACTTAGGTACCAAAGGCTGTCTTCTACAGATTGGCAGTCAAGGTTTGCAGGACGATATGGCCGACGGCTCTCTGTGCAGACAATCCAGAACAGACTGCACGCAGCCAATCTCCGGTCTCATAGGGCTGACAGGAGGCCTGTCATGACTGACCGTCACTGTCAGGCCCGTTTGCACTGGTGTCGGCAACACGTGTCTGGAACCTGAACATGTGGAAAAATGTTATGTTCAGCAATGAGCCCAGATTCTGCCTACTGCAGTTGGGTCGTGGGGTCAAAGTGTGGGGAAGACGCAGAGAATGCTGTACTGATTGCTGCACCGATAGAGTGACATCTTTTGGTGGAGGGAGTGTGATGGTGTGGGGCGGCATCTACCTCATTGGAAAAACGAGGCTTGTCATCATTGGAGGCAATCTCAATGCAGAGAGATATCGAGATGAGATTCTGCAACCAGTGGCACCCCCACAGAGCAGGGTTTATCAGAGACTACCTCCAGAATTTGGGAGTGGAGAGGATGGAATGGCCTCACAGCAGTCCTGACCTCAACCCCACTGAACACTTGTGGGATCAGCTTGGGCGTGCTGTTCGTGCCAGAGTGACCAACACAACCACGTTGGCTGATTTGCGACAAATGCTGGTTGAAGAATGAGATGCCATCCCACAGCAGTGTGTGACCACGCTGGTGACCAGCATGAGGAGGAGGTGCCAGGCTGTTGTGGTTGTGTATGGTTCTTCCATACGCTACTGAGACCCTTGTTTGTTAAATGAATAAATTGTTAAATTGCCAATATGTCTTGTTTCTTCAAACTTCAAGCATCCAATCCACCAAACACCAAACGAGTCAATGGCAGAATAAGCTGTTTGGCATTGGCAGAGAAGATTTGGCAAATTTTTCATGGGCGCAACCCACGTACTCAGCTCTGCTGCTCATCCCACAAATGCATGTTCCTTACAAATGTGGCACCATTTAAAAGGGAAATAAAGAGGCTTTCCAACGGTATAAGATTTATTGCCAAGAAGCATTGTTACAATAAAGAAATAATCTGCCAAACACAAATTTCCTTACTTTTTGTGTTAAGTTTAGTTTTGAATGAAGTGTTTGCTTTTGCAAAAGATGTAAGATCTTTTGTATTTTGTGTATATGTTTTTGTTTTTTGTGTCTAGAGTTTTGACAAAGAGGGCCCTAGTTTCAGAAATTGAGTTTTAGCAATGGTAAAAAACTGTAATAACATTATCCAAACTTTACAAAAATTTCATGCTAGCTTGCTTGTTCACCAGGTGTTTAAGTTATATTGTCCTTGTGTCCCAGATTGTTAAACATGACTTTTCATAGTATTGTATTCATAATTATTATTGCAGCCAAACCCCTAACCCATGATGAGGGGAGCAGAGCATGGCACAATGAAAAAAGGCGAGTGCATGTGTGGTAGAAATAATGTTACCTAGAAAGTTACCGGGAGGGGAGTGTGTTTATGTGTGTGTGTGTGTGTGTGTGTTTGTGTGATCTATAACTAGTTTACAGTTAGTACTTTAGGAAAGTTTCAAGGAAATAAAACACCTCCCCATTGCAAATTAAGTACAATATGTAAGGAGAGATGTGAATGCTTCTACAGTTTCAACAGCCATTTTCATATTCAGCCTGTATTGTTATTAGGTCATCATACCATTAAGTAATAGCCTATCTATAATGAGAACAGTTGTATTAACCAGCTCTAAAATATTTATTTCACCATAGCCACAAAATAGTCTGTTTAGGCTGGTTAGGATTTTACAGCTACACTGTCATCATCTTTTCAAATTAGCTGAAAACCATGAAATTGTGTTCCTTGATAAGCTATGTTTAGGCAGGTGACCAATTAACAGTATTGGCATCTGCAGATATTTTTGTAAACAATCTGTTATAGGTGTCAACAATTTTCATATCAGTGCATCCCTCACTTTTTGTCTGTTTGCTGCATGTATGCAATTAATGTACTGTAATGCGTATGTATGCAAATTATGTACAATAATTCATTGTGCGAACAGCAATGATTTGCATCTGACACATCTAGGTTGCCAAAGTCTCAAAAATTTGTCCAATGTTGGCAGGTCTGGTATAGATTTCAACATCAAATATAATATAAATAAGAGTAATATTATGATTGTCAAAAGTAGGGAAGACAGAAAATTAGTATTTCCTGATTTCTTCCTGTCTGGCATTGCCCTTAAAATGTGTAATGAGGCTAAATATTTAGGTCATTACATAACCAATGATCTATCAGATGATAAGGACATTTACAGACAAAAAGTGTCAAAAGTTGTACACACAAGAAAACCTGTTGACTTGTAAATTTAGTATGTGTTCAGTGTCTGTGAAGACCTATATACTGCCCACCTGTGGCATTACTACAGAAAAGGCAGCATGCAGAGACTCATGGTGGCTTATAATGACAGTATGAGGCTGCCACAAGCTCCAAGAAGCTGCAGCACAAGCCAAATGTTTGTTAATGTTGGTGTACCCAACTGCTCTGCTGTAATACAAAATCTTATACATGTACTGTATGTAGTATATAGTGTAGGTTATCTGATTCTGCAAACAGTATTATTTCAGTATTATTTAACCAACCCTGAACTGAGTTCTGTCAGGTTTTCGTCTAGAATGTTGGAACCAACCTGTATGCAAATGTATGATTTTTGTGGAATGTCTTTTTGTGTGCGTGTGTGTGTGTGTGTGTGTGTGTTTTTTTTTTTTTTTTTTTGATATTCTTTATTTATATATTCTTTGTATTGTATTGTGCTATGAACCCCGTGAGCTGAATAACTGGGCAGGCAGGATACAGTTTGGAGGGATTTACTGACCATCCAACAGCTAGCGTTAGCATAGCCTCAGTGACTGCACACAGCACTACAGAAGTCCCAACTTCAGCTACACGATTCACACACTCTCCAACTTTGAACTAAACTAGCATCAGGTGACTCCTGAATGTAGGTGTACCCATGGTTAACATTAGCAAGCCAGCTAAGAACACACAACATGTGAATAAGACATTTCTCCTCCTCCAGGGCATCTGTCAGCTGAACACAGAGACCACACTGATATCAACCCTCCATTAATCCTGGTGCGATCACGCTGACCCCCATGTGTAAAAGTAACGGAGCGTTACTGGGATTAGTGACTGTAATAAATTACTGCATTTCAAATTGTAATCCCTTACACTACTTGTTACTAAAAAAAAGTAATCATATTACTGTAACTCATTACAAAGTAATGCGTTACTGCCCAACACAAAGTATGAACTTATACAGTTCCATGACAACTGAGCAAACTACATTCAAAGGCTCCAAAACAATCACGTAAGTGGACCTTGAGCCAACTGCTGTTTCCTGTGCTTTAAGTTGGTTAAACATAAAAATAGAAACATTAATTATGTATTACTTACCGCAAGTGGATATTGCAGGAAAACAAAAAGAATATGTTGGAAGTGAACATTCTGAAGGTACGATCAGTCTGATCATCTTGCCACTTAGCAGGTGTGTTCATGTTTTCCTAATTAAGTTGATGTTAAAAAGCATATATATTTGGGTCCACATTACATTTTTGCATCTTATTTGCTGTTTTTGTGATTAGCGGTATATAAAAGTAATTTTAGGACATATTAGTGATAAATGTTAATGTATTACAATGACCTACATTGGTAATAAAGTAGTGTTTTACTTTGTTTGTATGCCCTCCTTCTTCATTTCATTCTAAATTTCATTCTATTTCAAGTCCAAAAGATGGCTGGTGAGGCTGCTGGCTTTGGAAAACCCAGTAAAGGATGTACAGTAATTCACAACAACATCCAGTTATCCCATATTAATCAGGATTTAACTGTTCTCAGTGTTGAATCCAACTGTAGGACAAAACAAGCATTTACATATCCCCTCCATCTATCCATCCATCCAGCTTTGGCTCTGGAACCAGGGTGATTTATCCTTGGCTGGGGAAACGCAGCTTATTGGCCATCTCACAGTGACATCCTACAGGGATGACTGTGATGGCAGCTGATGTGATCTGCGGACCTGCTGGATTGACAGACAGAGTGCCTGAGATGCTGATCATTTTTGTCAAGCAGAGACAGTAAAATGCTGCAGCGACCCATAAATATTGAACCTGCCTAGGGGCCAATGACCTGCATTGGCTGATTGTGGCCTTTCTGGCAAGGCAAGTGGGTGTATGTGTGTTAGAAAGAGATGAGTCCATTAGGCTGCAGGGAAGTGTCCATTCAGAAGGAGAAAGGGGGGGAAAGGTCAAGCCTGTTGTGTTTGGGGAGTTGTTTTCCAGGTGGAATAATGTAATAATAAACAGTATACACACATACTTCACATTCACATTTGCCTTGTATTATACAAATGAGGTGCAAAAAGGCTGTGTATTGACAGCATACAATTACTTTTCTCAGCCATCAGTGTCATGACAACAAACAGACACATTCATCCATTCGTCACAATACAGTGGACATATCGTCTACTTTCCCAGTGATGTATGTCATTTACGTATAGCTTCTGGAAAACTGCATACACAGATTAGCACTCTGATAACACCCAAAAGTCTATTCCTAAAGTTTTTTAATCAAATTAATTTCTTCATCCTCTAGTTTTTGAAGCTATCAATAGAAAACATACTGTACTGCAGCTAATATTTAATTGGCATTCATAAAATTGAGGCGAGGCAGTTTATTTGTGTGGCACCTTTCAAATGCAAGGCAACTCAAGTGCTTTACATAAGACATAATGCATTAAGTAAGGATATCAAAGACACACAAGGCAATACAAGATATAAATAGGATTTTAAAACATTAAAATAAAATAAAAGATACAAATAAGCTAAAACTGAATGAAACAAAAGAAAAAAATACTCACAGTGCAGTTACAGTGCAGTGCAAGATATTTATTAAACAGCCCTTAACTAGATTTGAGAGAAAACAGTATGAAACACGAAAGTCTCGAAGAAGTTTCGCTGAGACATAAGTCCTTTAATTCTTGCTATATTTTTAAGGCAACAGCAGACTGATTGTGTAATTGTTTTAATGTGGATGTCAAAATTTAGGTATGGGTCCACCACTTATTTTCATGGTTTTGACCAGCATTCGTATCAGAAATAATATAATTGAAAGAGATGTTATTTGAAAGAGAAAGTTTAGCAGTAAAATTCTAACCCAAACTGTCCGCTGTAAACATCCATCACAGTTTACAGAACTACTGTATAAACCATAACTGGTAAAAATGATGAATACAACTATGAAAATAAGAGCCAAACTATAGTAACCAAGAGGTGTTTCTTCTCAGGATGGAAAAGCTTGTGAAACAGCATTTTGTCAGCTGAACTTTGCTTTGCCTAAATAGAAATGTGTGTCAGTATCAATCAAGCAGTACAGTGCAATTTTGGTGTCAGCGATTACAGGGATTTGCACATATGTTACCTTTTTTGGGATTTTACCAGGCAATATGCACATAAACAAATCTTTGACAAACACATACAAACCAGTCTGGCCAGTTTGACTTTGATATAAATCCATCATGGGAGAAAAGGAAGATGCAACATCTTTTTAATAAACTGCAGTTCAATCAGGGAAATGAACTAAAATGTAGATGATTAATTTCAATAATTCATAAATATCCTTCAGCTAGAATGATTGGATGACAGAAAAACCTGTGCAAAAGTCCCAGTGAAGTCATTGGATTCATTTACCACATGCTAAAAGCTTGATTCTAACAATCAATATGTGCCATGACAGAGTGAGGACTGTGAGGATTCTTCATGTATTATCACTGAACCAGTTGCTACATTAGTTAATGATCTTATTAGCACCTGAGGAAAAATTAAACAAATGCATTATTTCCTCCTAAGCTGTTTTACTGTCATCTGTTAAAGAGCTCACAATTTCAGCTGGAAAGAAAAGAGCTGATATAAGATAATTCTGGGATCAGACTACATGACATTTATGTCTTTAGGTCCAGGTTTTGCTATATGTATATATATACACTGTTCAATTCAGGTTTTAGGCAGTAAAAGTAAAGTGAGCGAGTTTTTATTTATCAGTTAACTTCATACACAGTTTTTCAGGTACTGCGCAGGTCGGTCGTTTCTGCATCTTGGAGAAGTTGCCACAGTTCTTCTGTGTATTTAGACGTCTCAGCTGCTTCTGTCTCTTCATGTAATCCCAGACTGACTCCATGATGTTGAGCTCAACTCCTTGTTCTTGTTGCTGAAGAGGAGAAGAAGAAGTTCTTTATGACTGGCTGGATGTTTGGGCTTGTCCTGCTGCAGAATACATTTTGGACCAATCAGACGCCTCCCTGATGGTGATGCATTATGGAGAAGAATCTGAACATCTAAAGTGCCTAAAGCTTTTACACAACACTGTATATTTCCCTGCAAGTGTGTGTGTGTGTGTGTGTGTGTGTGTGTGTGTGTGTGTGTGTGTATGTTTGTGTTTGTGTTTGTGTGTGAGTGACTCAGATTGACTGTATCAAGATTTTTATCAACTCTTGTTTCCTCTGATCTGGAGTTTGGCAACTGGCAACTTTAGGAAAATCAACCTGCACTGGTCATCAGCTTGAGCTACTGGTCAGTAATAGATTAAATAGTTTAAGAATATCCTATAGCTTTGGGTTTGTCTCTCAAATTTGATACTACCAGTTAGGTTCAGTTGGGTCAGGTCTATGCTGCTACAGGCCAGGTTCAGGTTGTAGTTTTAGGCCAGCGCAGAACTCTAGCTTCCAGTTGTGAAAGTCAGCAGAACATAGTAACAGGATACGTCAGAATACAAACATAGCAAGTGAGGATAATCACATAACACAGCTGATCACAGGGGCGGCTGTGGCTCAGGAGGTAGAGCGGGTCGTCCACTAATCGGAAGATCGGCAGTTTGATTCCCGGCTCCTCCAGTCCACATGTCAAAGTGTCCTTGGGCAAGATACTAAACTGTACCCACTCAGCATATGAATATGTACCCACTCAGCGTATGAATATGGGCGAATTGACTCGTAGTGTTAAAAGTGCTTTGAGTGTACAGTCCATTTACCATCATTCAAAAAGTCAAAACTGTGTTTACTAATAATGTATGAAGATTCAAATCCAATATAAAGTTGATTCAACTCCATTTATCATGTTATTGTATGTATTGGATTATATTAAACAGTGGGGTGTCCATGCTATTTCGTCCACCCATATATACAGTATATAACATTGGTGGAAAGTAACTAACTACATTTCCATTTGATGCTACTTTATACTTCCACTCCACTACATTTCAGAGCGAAATATTGTACTTTCTACTCAACTACATTTATTTGACAGCTTAAGTTACTTTTCAGAGGAAGATTTGAAACAATGGATAATATAACAAGCTTTTAAAATACAACACATCGTTAAAGATGAAACCAGTGGTTTCCAACCTTTTTGGCTTTTGACGTCTTACAAAAAGCAGTGTGTAGTCGGGGTCACATTTCAGATGTCTATAAGTTGCTCCACCAAATAGTGATTTTTCCCTCTAAACTTCTCACATGGTTTCATTTCAATAAATGATCAAACGATTCAATATTTCACCAAAAATCAAAAATTAGAGAAAAACTGAAAACACATTTGTGTATCAGAACTTTGTTTTTTCTTCTTTCCTCTCCCATTAATCATCTCACGACCCCTCAGATTTATCTGCTGACCCTTTGGAAGGGCCCAACCCCTAGGTTGGGAACCACTGGACTAAACTAGCGAACTGTATATAAAGTAGTTGA
Source organism: Scomberomorus guttatus (assembly GCA_038419695.1). Taxonomy (NCBI): domain Eukaryota; kingdom Metazoa; phylum Chordata; class Actinopteri; order Scombriformes; family Scombridae; genus Scomberomorus; species Scomberomorus guttatus. Next base: position 2,379,651 of record CM076449.1, read on the forward strand.
AACTAGCTTCACCTCCAACAGCTACAACAGTAACATGCTGCTTACACACTGATGCTTCAGTATTAATAATCTAATGATGTCATATATAATAATATATCAGTCAGAAGGAACAAACCACTACTTTTACTGCAATATTTGAACTACATCAGCTGATAATATTTATGTACTTTTACTTAAGTAGGATTTTTTTCATGCTGGACTTTTACTTGTAATGGAGTATTTTTACATTGCTGTATTGGTACTTTTACTTAAGTAAAAGATCTGCATACTTTTTCTATCACTGGTATACAATATACATATGCGTACAGTATATCTCTAGACTCAAAACATGCAGGCATGGAAGACATGGCAGCATGTTTGAAAATGCCCCATCCCACCGTTCATAAAAAAAACCTCAAAATGTACTAAATGAATTAAACATGACTTAGTAATTGACTGTACATTATAAAACAGCAGGAGACATGGAGGCAGAGTAAGACTGAGAGAACTGCAGAGAGACTCCAGAGACTAATGAGCTAACTGCAGGGCGTTCTTCCTCATGTGACTGCTGTAATTGGGTCAGTCAATAGCCCTGTGTGGTGCTGCTGCTGGTTTAGAGGAGCTGAGAGCTGTCTGACAGCCCGGCCCACACCGCACTGAGGATATGGGCCACAGCAGCAGCCAGAGAGCTGCCTCCAACCAGCCCAGTGTCTGCTCACTTAATGTACGGATGAAGCCATGTTCAGACAACAGGGGAGGGCTCTGAGGCTTGAATCCTGTTATGTGATTAAAATAATTATTTAACATTTAATTTTAATTAATAATATTCAGCTTATTGCTTAGTGTACATTTGTTTTGTTTTTTTGGTTTGTTTTTTTGGTTTACTTATTTTGTATTTTAAATAATGTCTGTTCATATTCTTTTTAAGCACTGCAACAGAGATAAGTGTGAATGTACGATAGATGATTGTGGAGGTGCTGTTAGCAAATCTACGGATCTCGCTTTACATGATTTATTTATTAGCTTTTTATTGCTGCTTTGTTAAGTCAGAGGTAAAAGATGTTATATTATCACATTGCATGAAAGTTCATTCTTGACCTTGGAAAACATTCTAAACTCAAGTTCCACTTACTAGCTTCTTCCACGGGTTTTCAACAGTATCACACAGTCTTCATCAGCAGATTGAAAATGATGATGGCTATGTTGGTGTTTACAGCCTACAGCTGTAATTAACATCTGTACAGTAGAATTTTGCTTCCTGATTCAAACAAAAAAGGTCATCAGGTCTGGGTAGGGTTGTGGCAGTTTGCTGCAAAGCTGATTTGGGGTTTGGTTCTTTTCAAATGTAAATGATTGAGAAATGTATCTCTCTTTCTGACTGTCTCAATAGAGTTGCCAAGTGGGAGGAGCTATTTTGGATGCCCCTGAATCTGAAAGTTAAAACCCCATTCATTTTTCCCATAGACAATGTTACTGGACTCACAGTTTGAGCACTTCTACAGCTTGGATCAGCATGAAACTCTCCCAGTTTAATCATCAGTACAAACAATGAACAACTGTGTTAGAAAATATTTGATAAAAAGTCAAAGGTACACGACAGCAGTGGGCATGAAAACATCAGGGTAGAAGTAAACTGGGACTTTCAAGGTGTATTTCTGTAAGAAACCACTAACAGCAGATAGAAGTTAAAGATTACGGTGTGGAGAGAAAAGATTTTACAATCTGTAGCGTGAATCAGTTCCGTTTCTTTTTCTGTCCAATTTTTGAGTGAATTCAGCAACTATGGCATCGGTTCCCACCTTTAACTATGTCTGAGCATCATGGATATTGTAGTATTTTTAGCCTCCATCATGCTGAGTAGTTAGTTCAATGTAATCTGTGATTTAGCAAAAGCTTCAGTACTGATGGTACTGATGGCTGTGTGTTTGATTTTTTACCTTTGAGTTTATTAAATACCTGCGAACACTTAAGCAGTGGTAATTTATTAAAATCACCTGACACGCCAACAGGATCAGGATCTAACGGTAACTAATGTTCTGTGTTTCTTCTACACATCCGACAGGTCAGCTGTTACATACAGATTCCAGGTTTATACAATTAAATTGTTTGTGATAAAACAGCCCTTCTCGGGATGAATCCTGAGACTTAAATGTTGCCGTCTCTCTGCTGGATTCAGTTGCACCTCTTACCTAAAGAGGTCTACACCCTGGTTTAATGAAGAGACACATGCTCTTTAGCGGGCCTGCAGGAGACTGGAAGTTTTTTACCTCTCTTGGCACAATGGTTTATTGAAATACAGATTCAGATTCAGATTTTATTTACTCTAGACCACACATTGTGGTATGGAGTACAAACATAAAACAAAACAGCAGTACAATGGTAAACAACCAGAATAGATCTATAGCACAGACTAAGTCACTCAAAGAGAGGCAGAACATTATTCAAAAATGCAGCTAGTTTACATACTATCCTTGGTTTATCTATCTGCAATAAGAATATAAGTTTACAAAATATTTTGGCAGGTACTTCTTTCTATTCTCAACGATGTGTTTTGACATTCAAACAAAACATGATATTCATCCCCCAGACAGTTGTTATTACATAAATTACAAAACCTTTGTTCCTTTCCAGACCTTTGTATCTTCCTGTTATTTTAAGAATTCTGCTATTAGAAACTCAGAAATTACAAATAGCTTGGCCATAACTCATGTTTTCACAAAGTAGATACTTTTCAAACTTGAAGCCCTCATTAAATTCACAATATAAATCACATGATGACATAGTCTTATCTTCCTACACCCCCCACCCCACATTTTTTTCAATTAAACAAAAATAAAACTGAAGTAATTGTTTTTGAAACCAAGGAAGAATGATTAAAAGTCAGCACTCAGTTTCAATCAATAATGTTAAAAACCACAAACCAAGCCAGAAATCTTGGTGTAGTCACAGACTCAGACCTGAATTTCAACAGTCACATTAAGACAATTACAAAGTCAGCCTACTATCACCTGAAGAACATATCAACGATTTATGTCTTAGCAGGATGTGGAAAAACTTGTCCATGCATTTATTTTCAGTAGACTCGACTACTGAAACAGTGTCTTTACAGGTCTCCCTAAAAAACTGATCAGACAGCTGCAGCTGATTCAGAACGCCTCTGCTCGAGTCCTCACTAAGACCACTAAGAAAGTGGATCATATCACTCCAATTCTCAGATCTTTACACTGGCTTCCTGTCTGTCAAATAATCTTAAAATACTGCTGTTGTTTTATAAAGCCCTGACTGATTTAGGGCCAAAATACATTACTGATCTGCTGCTACGTTATGAATCATCCAGACCTCTCAGGTCGTCTGGGAACTCCCAGAGTCAAAAACTAAACTAAGCGTTTAGTTTTTATACTCCACATATCTGGAACAAACTCCCAGAAAACTGCAGGTCTGCTGCAACTCTCAATTCTTTTACATCAAGGCTGAAGACTTTTCTGTTTGCCGCTGCCTTTTATTGAACTGAATTTGAGGGTTAATATCTTACACTGCACTGTAACTTCTATTCTCCTGTTTTATCTGTCATATTATATTTTATCTTATTTTTATTTCCAGTGTAACACTTTTTGATTGTATTTAAATGTCTTTTTATATTGCCTTGTGTTGCTTTTATATTCTGTCTTGATGCCTTTTATGTTTTATGTAAAGCACTTTCAATTGCCTTGTTGTTGAAATGTGCTGTACAAATACACTTGCCTTGCCTAAATCAAACTTCCTACACTTACACAGTAAAGCAAACATACCTCTAGAGGCCTGTTTACAAAAAAACTTAAATGAACCATTGTAATTAAATACAATATCCAGATATTTGAAACTATGTACAGTTTCTAACTCCTCACCATCACAGAAGAACTGGTTCTTCTTATCATCAGTTTTGTGATGGCCAAATATTGTAACTTTAGTTTTACTACTGTTTGCTCAACTTCCATTCCCTACAAAAATAACACATTTGATCTATCGCTTTTTGAAGTCCTTCTTTTGTTGCAGTCATAATGATAGTGTTATCTGCATACATTAATACCATGAGTTTAATATAAATATCTCTCATGGTGTCACTACATCTAACTGGATTGCATCCATTTTGTACCAAATATTCCTCAAGATCATTTATAAATAATGCAAATAATAGTGGGGATAGGTTTTCACCCTGTCTTACCCCAGTCAAGCTAACAAAAACACCTCCTTTAACAAAAACACAGGACTTCATATGGTTATATATGTTGCCATTAATACCTGCTTTCTGCATTTTAAACCAGAGTGCATTTCTCCATACCATATCAAATGCTTTACTATAATTAATGAAAGAACAGAACAGGCTCCTTTTCTTAAAGCAAAACACTCATGTTTAAGTAAAAATACAGTATATTGTTGAGTCTCAACCATGGGGTCAGATAAATGCACTGACCACAAGGCTGCCTTTGTCCCCCAGGTCCTGAAACAAAGAAAAGAGAGCCCAAAAGAGAGAGAGAGCAAACAGAGAGCACACAGACTCCATCCCCCAGCCCGCTTTTGCAGTTCGCACCTTGGTGTGAACGCTGGGAAGCCCAAACTCTCATCTCTCATTGGTAGAGACGCACCCACACCAGCAGAAGTCATGGCAACACAGCCGCTACATCACCGCAGCTTTAAGAAGTGGCGATACGGAGATACCTTCGCCTTTCCATTGTAACCGGGCGAGGAGGAAGTTGTGCTTTCTCCGCTAGCCAGATTACTAACGGAGGTAATTGTGCACGTGTACTCCCTCCTTTGACTGAAGCTTCCCCCCCTCGCTGGACGAGACTTTGACCCTTGTTCACCCAACCACCATTACCGGATCCGCAAGAGACCACTGTTTGCAACCCAGCGCTCTCCTGTTGCCTGGAGAAGGAAGAAAGGATTTTCTTCACGTGGACATGGATAACTTCTACGCCCCGCTGTCTACCGAGTCGACTACACTGAGTTTCTTCGCTGCCCCACCGAGAAACCAGCCGCTGTCACCCACGAGGAACTAAAGATGGCACCGCCACCGACCAGCACTGGAGGACCCGTGCTGGACTTTACTGACGGAGTGAAACACACGCCAATTTGCTTCCAAGAGTATAAAAGTAAGAGGTCACCTGGGCAGAGATTGTATTATTTTTTGTGTGGTTACTAAGCTTAGTGTTTTGTAATTTTGTTGTGTGATTTGACAGACCGCCGAGTCCTCTTGCCTGTTACACTCTGAGGAGTATTTGAAGTTGCTGCCTGTTTAGTTTGTTTTCACCACACTAGACTGTATGTGTTGTCTCACTCGAGACTGTTGTGTTTGTGCCACTGCAAGTGAAAAGTGAGTTGCTTTGTTAGTTAACGAGCCAGACAACGTGAGTACAGAATACCGTCCGTACGTGCACTTTCTGTGGATAAAGCTGCTGCTCCCCCCTCACGGTTGTGGGACCCCGCCGAGAGTCAGCTTTCCTCCTCTTTCTTCCCTCTCTTGCTAATAACCCACATACACACACATACACAAACACAAGGCTCTTTTATACATCTGACAGTAAGATAGCGTGGGACACAGCGCTGCTCTTCCCCTCATCATCTGCCATCAGATACGTGTGTTTGATAAGTTGAATTGGACTGGTGGTTGGCGCCATCTTGCTATTGCTCAACGGAAACTCCACAGTCACATCGGCCATTTGGTTCTTGCATGATGTGACTTCCTCCCAAAGTCACATCAGCCATCTTAGATCTCATGCGACATCATCTTGCCAGATCACATCCACCATCTTAAGGTTGTGTGGTGTCAGCTGGCCAGATCACGTCCACCATCTTGTCACCCACACACACACACACACACACACACACACATATACACATACACACATGCACACACTTTGCTTACAGCTGCTGTTCTATGAGTATTGTTTGATTAGTATTAGTTGGTAGTATAGAGGTTTGTTAATTGAAACATTTGTTGATTTGTTGATTCTTGTGGAGATTAATAAACACTGTTATAGCTTTAAAGAGAAGTCTTTTGTCATTATTGTGCATATTTATTGTGATAGGTGCCTCATTGAGAGAGTCAGAGCTCTGACTTAAACCTTCACTGTTCACTTGTGGATGCTGACATCCCAGATGTTAGCACTCCTAAGTGAACTGTTTTGTTAATGAGACTACCTTATTGTTTGGTTATTGGTCCCAGTTTCTGGGTGGTGCCCTGTATTATTAATTAATATTAATACTTTCTTGATTTGATCCTTAATAATTATCTCGGATAATTATTAATTATTACTAATAACCAAACGCACTCCTGCCAGCACCGACAATATGATCAACTGTGGCGTATCCATTTTGAAGACCTGCCTGGTTTTCCTTCAACCTACTATTATCTTCACAAAACTTGTACAACTTTACATTCAGTATATTAGTAAAAAGCTTGCCAAAACAACTCAGAAGTGTAATACGCTATCCCCATTCCTCTTATAGATTGGAACATTAAGACCAATAACCCAATTTTTAGGGATTATCCCTGAGATCAGGTTCATGTTGAACAATTTAACATAAACAGGTAAGAAGATGCAAGCTGTACTCCTAATGTATTCATTCAAAACTTTATCTATACAACAGCTTTACCACTCTTAAGGCTCACTATACCTTTTGCAATTTCCTCCTCTGTAAAATCAGCATTTTGTGCCCCAGTAGCAAATATATGATCACTACTGATGTCCTCTGTTAACTCATCCCTTTGGGGTTCACTATCCACCAGGCTTTTGAAGTGCTCAGAAGTCTTTTAACTGGACAGGTCATTCTTTATCCCTATTACTGTCAGCCAACATATCCCAGTATATCTTTGGGTTTTTTATATTCTTTACTTTTAGTCCTTTCCCCATTTTCCACACTTACATTTATTATGCATCTTCTTTGCATGTCTTTTATATCGACATTCAGAATTAAACCATGCTGTTTTTTTCAAATGCACAGTCTTATTCCTTTTCCACATCTTTCTAGGGAAAGTAATTCACACTATCAATCATAATTTCATCCATGGAGATAACATCCCAACTATGTAACAGATTATCCAAATTGCTTAACTGTATATTTTCTTCATACTCTTCTCTTTTCTCCTTGTGCCATTTACCAATTTTTGTCCCATCTTCTATAACAGAACGCTGTGTGCAGTCATAATGAGTCACTGGTTTCTTCTTGTAAACTTTATAGTTCCCACACAACACCAATTCAATGATACAGTGCTTATCTGAGAACAGTCAATCAAAATCATGCACATCATTTTTTTTACTCTGCCTAATATAAAGGGGGATCCTATCATGTAGTCAATCACAGTATTATCAGTTAAGTAATTTTCCCTACATATTTATCTTCCCCGCACCTGCCATTTAAGATACAAAGAGCAAGGTTTTTGCACATATCTAAAAGAGCTGTACCATAGCTGCCATAGTCTCTACATATATCCATTGACTTTCTCCTCAGTGGTATTTGACCCAGTTCCAGTTTTTTGGCAGCATACAAGGAAGGGATGCTCAGTTACTGTGCAAGAGTATCCAAGGGATCAACTATAAAATAGGTAAATAGATAAAATAAATAAATGAAACTATATAAATATATATACTAATCTTGAAATTAAGTAAAAACTATATACGTATACATACAAATCTTACCAGTTTCCAGAATCTACCAGTATTTATAGTTGAAGTGACCTGGTGTGCCAGTAAAAGTACAAGTGACAGTGGCAGTAACAAACAGTGTGTACAGTATTGCAAGAGTGTCCGTGTGTGTGGAAGTTTTTGTTGAAGTGTGTGTGTTGAGGCTTCGGATGGCCTGAGGATAGAAACTCCACTTCAGTCTTTCAGTTTTGGCCATGTGACTGCAGAGGCGTCTGCCTGACCTCAGCAGTCTAAACAGTCCATTGTTGGGGTGTGAAGTGTTTCTTATGTTATTATGGGCTCTCAGCCTCACCCTCCTGGTGTAGGTGTCCTGCAAGGTGGCAAGAGGTGTTCTGGTGGTGCGTTCAGCTGAACGTACCACTCTCTGCAGGGTGCTGCATTTCCCGTACCAGGTGGTGATGTGGCCTGCCTGGACACACTCCACAGCAAAGAAGTAGGTCTTCAGGATGGAGGATGAGACCTTGAATTTCCGCAGCTGTTGGAGGAAGTGTGTGCTGGGTGTGAAGAATCCAGGTGAGGTCCTGAAGATATCTGAAGCTGGAGACCCTCTTCACAGGTTCTCCATTGATCTTTACCAGGGTGTATCTACTGACCTACTGTCTCCTGAAGACCACCACCATTTCCTTCATCTTGCTGATGTTCAGGGTCAGGTTGTTGGACAGGCACCAGTGTGCTAGGTCATCTACCTGGGTTCAGGTAGGCCTGTTTGTTGTTGTTGGTGATCAGGCCTACCACCACTGTGTCGTCCGCAAATTTGATGATGGAGGCGGAGCTATTGGTGGCTTTACAGTCATGGGTATAAATGTTATACAGCAAGGGGCTCAAGACGCAGCCTTGGGGAGCACCTGTGCTGAGGGTTAGTGGGCCGGAAGTCAGTCCACCCACCTGAACCACCTGAGGCTGGTTGGTGAGGAAGTTGTGGACCCAATTGCACAGTGTGATGTTCAGTCCTAGGGTCCTTATCTTTGTGGCCAGGGTGAGGGGGACTATGGTGTTGAATGCTGAGCTGTACTCAATAAATGGCATTCTCACATAGTTCCCCCGCCCCCATCTAAGGTGGTGTGCAGGAGGTTGGAGATGGGGTCTTTGCACCTGGTGGCTCTGTAGGCAAACTGGAGAGGGTCAAATATGCTGGGCAGGGATGAGCAGATTAAGTCCTTCACCAGCCTCTCAAAGCCACTAATGTCAGGCCACCAGGCGATGGCTTGGGCCAAGAATGTGTTGAAAATGTATGTAAACACAAGGGTTAGCTGGTTAGCACAGGATCGGGTTCAGCAGCTTTCCTGTTTTTTATACTTCTATTTCATCTGCCATGTACTTATCCTCTTTCTTATTATACTTATTCTCTTTCTTTGGTGTGCGCATTCATGTCCCCACAGATGAGAAGATAGTTGGTATCAATAGAGAGGTCAAGGATAGATGTGATAGTGCTAGATATTAGAGTATCTACTCTTGTATGGCGAGATATAAGCTGCTGGGAGCACCAAGTCTTTCTCATAGTTCAGTATATTTCTATTGATTTGTATACATACATGCATGCATCACTATGGACTATTTTCTGCACACATTTATCCTCAATAGCATTACTTACTATGATTATGATTCCGCCTGATCACCAATTTGTAAGATTGTGTCAATTCTTGATAAACACTTAAATTTTTCAGTCTGGTATGTATATGTTGTCTTGTTTTTGTCTCACTGAAGCATAGGACCTCATACATACATACATTCTTACACATTTCAATGTGGGATTTCTAGTTTACTTCTTATGCCACACACATTTAGGTTAATTATCCTCAGATCCTGACACCAGTGGCCTACATGCATGCTCTACACATCATACTTGTGTAAGTTGCATACTGGACCATGATTGGCTCCAAATTAGTCCTGATGTCACAAATCATACTCGTATGTACAAACCTTTAACTCAGATCAAAGGTGAGCACAGATAAACTTTCCTATTTCGGCAGATGAATGTGAAAACAAACTCTGCACATACATCATTCTGCACAGAGAAGAGAACAAAATCACAGAGAAGGAACAAGAGGAAAAACATATTTTTGAGTGGGTGGGGACTTTTGATATTCATAATGGCAGAGTCTGTGCCAGCTTCCTTTGTCTTTATTTTGGTTGGTCTGGAATTAAATTTTAGGTAGTGTTTGAAGGTTTTGAAGTCTCTAATTAGTCTTTCAGAGGGCTCCAGATACCCCACTCACCAAACCAGAAAACAAACTCACTTCACCATTTACTGCTTATGCTTTACAGAGCCTGCAGCAAACCTATACTGTACACACACGACTGTGTAACGTGGCTGTGCGTGTGTGTGTGTGTGTGTGTGTGTGTGTGTGTGTGTGTGCGTGTGTGTGTGTGTGTGCACTAATGAATGTTTACATCAAATGCTGTCAGGCTGAGTGGGCGTTAACTTGAGACCTAGTGTACATTCTTTTCTAGTTAAGTGTTCGCAGATCTTCTTTCCCTCTTTTAGGTTTTCACAGTAATTATGGAGGTTTCTCCAGCAGCTGCCCTAAAACCATATCTGTGTACATAAACCGGATGAGAGGGTGAAACAAGAAGAATGTTTAGTGTTGCGTAGGTATGCTGAAAAGTGGCCTTTGTACTGCACTGAAACAACTTTGTTTTACTTGAGAGGGGTTGCATGTATTCCACTTTTAATCATCTTTATAGACTGAAATCACACATTTTATGTATATTTCCATTTTTGTTTGTCTTAGTCTCAGTTTGTTCAGCTGCTTTTGTTTGCTGTTTTTACTCTCCAAATGCTGTAATTAGGGATTCAGGCTTGTAAGGCCAAAACTAACTTGTTTTAGATTTGTTTCCTTTGTCTTTTCAGCCCATAACTAATCTGAGCCTCAGAATCAGTTACTCATTTGTATCTTTCTGAATCATTAGAGATCAAAAATTATACATCTGCCAGATGACAAGTTTTATTGTTTGTAATCATAAATCCTGAGCTGACTGATCTTGAATCCGTTTTTTCCCTTCCGAGTTCTTGACTTAAGATGAATCCAATGCACATACAGATTTTTACTTTTTCTTCTTCACTTTTTATTTGTCTGTATCAATGTATGATTTTAGTTTCAGGAAATCCTAAAATATCTAAATTCATTTTTTTGGGCCCAAAGTGTCACTGATAATATAGACCGATTGGATAGAAGCAAATGTGTCAGAGTGTTGCTGATAAATAACTTACAAAATCCACAAAACATCCAGAATTCAATTAAAGGTGCTTCCACCAATTTTACACATGAAGATTAGTTTACTCATCATGAGGCGTATTACTCAGCCTTTGAAACAGTTGTATGTTCTCTGTGGCTCTGAAGGAAGTCTCTCATGATGTCACAGTGATGTCATCAGGGTTATTTCAGCTTGGGCTAGGAGACCTCAACAACAGAAGAGAATACAACAGAAAGCCTGCATTACAAACTGATGGCGTGGAGTAGGAAAGATGTGGCAGAGTCAACAAAAGATTCTATTGAGTTGCATTATGGGAAATGTAGGATCCATCCTTTTTTAGGAGCTTGACCAATATATGGACTAAAAGTTAGGATATCTTATTTTATTTGACTACAGTACAGCATTGAGGAATTTGAAAAATTGACAATTTATACACGTGTTGTGTCTATATTGTGTTTATCATGTAAAGATGTTGTTCTGGGGGAAAACCATATGCGCTATTACAGTATTCATTGCAGTAACAGGTTTTTACGGTAGTGTTTTGAATTGATCTTACCAGTGTGTAATGGCTATTTTGTAGTGTATGTGTATTTGATGGCTTTTGTGTGATGTCTGAAGGCAAAGTTTGGTTTAGATGTAAGATTACATGGTTTTGAGTGGAGAGTTTGGTTTGAAGTTTGTGAAGTAGAGTGTGCAGTTGTGCATTTATGTTTAGAGTTTTGGGAAATGGAGCATAATTTCAAGAAATGTGTCTTAGCAATCGAGGAAAACTGTAATATAGCCATCTCTTGTTCCAAATTGGTGGCACCCAACCTTTTCTGCCTGTTGGATCCCCACAGCCCTATAAGTTGAACTCAGAGGATACTTCATCAATACCACAGTCCTGGCCCATATGTCTTCAGCCGTACACCAATTCCTAATCATGTTTGTGCATTCATTTTCAATATGTTTTTTTAGACCAATATATAATTTCAAATTTTTTCAAATTAGCTATGCGACAATCTTTCCATGGACCACTGCATGAACCATCATATTTGAATCCTTGATCTAGATTGTAACTTTGAATGGAATCAGATTTGTGTCAATATAATCAAACAAAACTTCATAAATATCAAACAAAAATAAGAATTTGAGAGAGAATAAAACTCACTGAAGCAAAAAAAGTCATCTCAAAAGTAAAACTTATAACTTGCAAACAAATTATCTATTTAATTGTGTAAACTGTTGGTCTTTTACTTTTTTGATAATATGTCCTTTTGTTTACAGTTCCCTTTGCTTCTTTCTCACTGATCAGGCTTTTGCCCTCGCTGCCCTTTGCGGTTACACTGCCAGCTTTCTCATTAGTGCCGCCTGACTTTTTGTTTGCAGTTCTGATACAAACCTCTGGCGTGGGCAGGTTTTTTCAGGGGTGCGTCCCCATTGGCTAATGAGTTTTTGAGTGACAGCTCAGTGCCCGGATGTTGTTCAGTTGGCAGACATGGACACCCTAAACAGCAGCACTGGGCGTTCACTACCCACTAAACTTTACTGGATTCCTAAAAGATTCATTCAGTGTAAAAATTGATCATATATGTTGTCTGTGCTGTACTAGACATTTTGTTGATTTGTTGTGTTTAGTTAGAAGTAAAGTTAACCTTTGCTATGTAAGTTAGCTTTTACCTAATTAATGTTAGCTAATTTGCTATCTGTACTGATTGCTAACTTAGCTAAGTAGCCTAACTGTTAGGCCCAATCCCAAACTAGCCCCTACCCACTACCACTTCACCACCAAGTGTCACTCCAAATCCAGTTACACTCGCAGCTGTGGAGGGCACTTCTAATGAAGGGGGAGGGTATAAATGGATAGCCAAATTATGAGACCAGAACAAGGAAGCAGCTGTAACAATGGCAACGGATAGACGTGGTGCTTGCACAGCTGTTATGCTGTTTCATATACATATATTCATATTGTCGATAAACAAGGTTTACAAGTGACAGATCTAATTAGGCTAGGGCAACTACTTACTCCCATGCCTGTATGGCAGCATTTTTTTAAAAATTTTTTTAGTGAATAGGTGTTCATTTTCCATTCATAGCCTTATGAGCTGCCTTATCTTTTCCACTTTCCCTGTGAACACATAACATCTAAAACATGAGAATGAGATATGAGGTCAAAGACATATTTTAATTTATTTTTATGTAGGCTATGCATGCATACAGGCATTTGTGGGTTTGCTACAAGTCAAGCGACCTTAGGACAAAGTGATATTCTCATTTTTGTTTTATCTTTTCACACCACACATTCTGAGATTTTGTTTGAGACTGTAAAGTTAGCATGAGGAAAACAAAGGTGTGTGTGCTTGATCTAAAATACTTGACAAAGTAGAAAGACAGCACTCTTACATTTGTATGTTGTTTCCTCCATTCTCCTGTTGCATGTGCACTTCCTGTTAGGACAATCAGAAGCCTGCACCGATGCAGTACACTCCGTGTAAAACAATCTTATACCAATCATAAATACAACCCAAACAAAAGGTAAATTACTTTTAAAATACAAAAAATGACAGTAATATAAGTACATTATACAGGGATACAACAGACACATTAAAAAAAAAAGGAGCATTCATTACATAAAGCATCGTCCAACAGAATCTTAAATGCAGTTTTTCCCAGCTCTGTATTAGCTTTTTTGAACTTAAAGTCTGTGTAAAGGAAAATCAGAGATCAGAGAATATATACATGTTAGAAAATAATTGCTGAAAACGTGAAAAGACTGTAAACTATGTAGTACTGAATTGTGGAGGAGCGTTAAACTGTTTTTCACCATGTCTGTGTTCAGGATTTGTTGGGCATGCCTAAAACGGCTGCACCATGACATAGAGGGGTGACTAGCATGACCCCCCATCCCAACACTATATAAGAACTAGAGCGCATTAGCATCATCGGCTGTATGTGTAGTCTGTTGTTTGCTAATGGCAGCATGCAATCCGGTCTTTAAATCATGACGTAAGTCATGACGTATCCATTGTTTCCGGGTCCAAACTGGTCCCAAGACCTGGTCTTTTCAACAGTGTCCCTTGTTGTTTGAATGGATCTGAGTGAACAACTTATTTATGGTAAGTTCTTCAATACGTTAACGTTAGATCACTAATGTAACATCAGCACAACTTTACTCTTGCCACTAACGTTACCCTTTTCAAAGTCTGTTTATTTTATTAGCAACTTGTTACTGAGCAATGCTAACTAGCTTAATGTTAGGTTAATATACTAACATTTGTGTCTATATTTAGCTTTTTAGGCTGATAATAAAACCTTCACCTCTATACCTTCGGCAGTGGGATACCTTACTGTACCGGGTCACTCTGACCAGAAATGACTACAACATTGTCGGTTAGCTGTCAAATATATTTCCAGCCCGCTAAAATGATTATTGCTTATCTGACATCAGTCGTCTTGATAGAGCTCTGTCATTAATGTTTTATATTGATGTAGAGTTGTTCTGTTGGATTAACAAAAAAGTCAACTCTACTGGCTGATGTTTATGTTGTTTGATGACGCTCAAACCTCCTGAACAAAGTAAGATGTGTTGAAATGCTGATCTATATAATTTAAAATAAAAACATTGCATAGGAGTTATGACTGTAGTCCTTCTCTCCTTTGTTTACAACTTAGAACACACTACAAACAATGCAAAGCCACTTTTTCCTGTTTGTCCCCCTTGTTTGACCATGCAGATATATTAATTATGACAGTTTAACAAAGAAGTGATTTCAGATTTAAATCTAAAAAAGGTTCTATTTACATTTTAAGACCCAGACAGTGTACATGATATCAGAAACAAGGCTGATGCACTGCATGTGTTTAATTAAATATTTACTTTTGAAATATCATCCATGTTGCTTGTCTTACACCTACAAACAAGGCCTATTTTAAATTGTATATATTTTTAAGGGAGTTCAGCATGAGCGTTGTTAAAGGTCCAGAGTGTAGAATTTAGTGGGATCCGGCGGAACAGCCTTGGCAGAAATGGAATATAATATTCATAACTATGTTTTAATTAGTGTATAATCACCTGAAAATAAGAATTGTTGTGTTTTTGTTACCTTAGAAAGAGCCCTTTATATCTACATAGGGAGCAGGTCCCCTTCCACAGAGCCTGCCATGTTGCATGTTTCTACAGTAGTCCAGAACGGACAAGACAAGCCCTGGCTCTAGAGAGGGTCTTTCGCATTTTTCGCGAGTTTCGTGGCCACTGTAGATTCTCCTACACGCTTGGAAGAGTAGGGGGTATTCAGTTTTTTGCAATCTGCAACCTCACCGCTAGATGCCACTAAATTCTACACACTGGACCTTTAAATTCAGAGGCTCAGAGGCTGTTCAGTTGGGGGTGCAGTTTCAGCGCCTGCTTGTTTTTCCATGATTTTGAAACCTAATTTTATATATTTGCCGATTTTTTTAATCAGTCAAATTTGGCTGGGTGGTTAATAACATATTTTTCTGTGGTGTGAAAAACATAACAAAATACTATTGCTTTAAGCTTTTTAGTCAGTTCCTCAACATGAGTTTTAAATTATAATTTTTCATCTAACCAGATACCCAGGTACTTATAATGTGGGACTTTTTTAATTTGAGCCCCAGATATTGTACTAAGAGTAATACTTACTGGATTTTTCATTTGAGATCTGGTGAAGAGCATGTAATTAGTCTTATCTGGATTTAGTAAAAGCTTTACTTTCAGGGCCTTTTGAATTGCTAAAAAATCTGCCTTTAATATTGGGAAAGCTTTGTCAATAGAGGGCGCCAATAGTGTAACTACTGTGTCGTCAGCATAATAATGAATAGAGCTATTACGAACAAATGAGCCCAGATCATTTATGTACAATGTGAACAGAAGAGGACCTAGTATTGAGCCCTGTGGCACCCCTTTTGTAACCTCAAGGAAACCAGATTGATGATTTGATGATCAAAACTAATTGATCTAAGTCTATCCAAAAGAAGAGTATGATCCACTGTGTCATGCTTTTGACAAATTACTGAACAGGGCAATATAACATTCCTTCTTATCCAGAGAAACAGATTATATTATTTACTACCTTACATGCTGCTGTCAAATTGCTATGTCCAGGTCTGAAACCAGACTGATGGGGGTTTAAAATGCAATGCTCAGCCAGAAAGTGACATAGTTGATTATTAATGAGTTTTTAGCTAAGATTTTAGCTAAACAGGACAGTTTAGAGATTGGGTGGTAGTTATTTGGATCAGTAGTGTCACCGCTTTTATGCAGAGGCAGTACATGTGCTGCTTTCTAGAGTTGTGACGTTCACGAACGAACCGAATCTTTTGACCGGCTCATTAACATGAACAATGGGAACCGAGTCGCGTTTGGTTGGGAGCCGTTCTTTTTTTTGTCTCTCCCTGCGTTCACACCTATGGTTCACACAGATGCTCACACAAGCTCCTCCTTGCTCCTCCACTGAGTGAGACGGAGAGAGCATGGGGAGGAGCGCTTATTTCATATGCAAATGTCGCATGAGTTGTGCACGCTCCCTTCACGTGGGTGCCTCAGTGAAAAACAAAGTGTTTAGATGTTGCATGAATAACATAAGTCAAAGTTTTACACACATACACACACTTTATACAAAGGGTAAATAGTGATCTCACTGTCAACTCAGAGGGATATGGCAGTGGAATATTTACAATGAATCCATATCAGACTTTAAAATCTTGTCCACACATCAAATGAAGCTATAATCAATATTTCAGAATAATTCAAACTCAAATATTGGTGGGAAATTATTCGAAATTATTATGATCCAAATCTCAGCCCATCATTCCTCCCTGTGATTATTTCCAGGATAAAATGAAGTAACCCCAGGTTGGCTTCTTAAAAGTGAATAAATATAAAAATGAGCCAAATGAGCCAGTCTTTTGAATGGTTCTTTGAAATGAACGGATCCTTAAGATCCGGCTCCCTCCAAAGAGCCATAAATCCCATCTCTACTGCTTTCCACACTTTAGGAATATTCCCAGATACAAGTGTTAGATTGAAAATATGTGTTAAAGGATAAGCTATAATAGGTGCAACCAATAATAACAGTCTTGTATTCAAGAGGTCTGCTCCAATAGCCTTTTTGGGTCAATTGAGGCCAGGGCATCAAATACCTCCCAAAAGGAAACTGTCTAAGGGAAAATCTTTCCCCAAAAGGGGTACTGCTATTACAACTGCTGCAAATGTAGATAGATTTGGATTTTCAGACAGGTGACCACATGAAATAAAATGACTATTAAAAATATCACAGATTTGTTCTTTTTCTGAGAAAAGGACAGAATCTAGAGAAAGATGCTTGGGTAGGGACTTAATTGTTTTCCAGAATTTTGCTGGATTACATTGACAGTCAGACAGGGTATCAACAAAATAACATGACTTAGCATTTCTAACTGCCCTGACACATTTTTTTTGTCAACTGTCTAAAGATCTGCTAATCCGTAGAGGACTTTCTTAAAGGGAACATGTTTATTTGCTAAGGAGTTAAAACATCTGTGAAATGGCTGAGGGGTAATTTAGGATCAGGAATAGCACATAACCTTGTGATATCACTGAGAAATAAATCATGAAGAAAAGCCTGCTCAGCAAAATTAAGTTTCTCTTTAGAATAATATAGGGTGATACATGTGAAATTCTTGATCAAAGTCATATAATCTTGGACCAACATTTTTCCTTTTCCTTGATGTGTTTTTCAGGTGGACTCATAGTACATTGTGTCGGACTTGGCCCCAACAATGAGCGAAAGTGGTACACAGAAGCATGCAAGAGACTCACAAATGCTAAATAATGTCCAGGATTTCCTGCAAGAGCTTGACGGTAAGTGTTGTTTACACCATAAGCAGAAACTAGGAGATAAATCTAGGTGCATTCCAATACCCAAAAGATTTAGTATGTCCCAAAAATACCAGGATGTCCTACTACATCCGGTCACATTTTGCAGTATGCAAGCCAGCATGCTTTTCTGGCTTTTCTGACCCACAATCCTCTGCACAGTGGAAGATACGTCACATCGACTGGGCCGCTGAAAGAGCACAGACAGATGACAGCGCATTAACAGTGCAATGACAATGCAATGATGGAGCCCAGTGCAATGACAACTTACGATGAAATAGTATGTCCCAATTGTTTGCATGCTGCATACAACAGTACGTACTTTGTAAGGGCAGCTGCAGTATGTACTAAAATAAAAAAGAAAAAGTATGAGATTTGGAATGCAGCGTCTGTCTTTGTTGAGAATTATACAATCATTTGTATGAAGAATATACAGTATAAGACAGACAATCCTTGGAGTTGGGGAGGGAGGTGTAAGTGTGCTTTACAAAGCACTCATACACTCTGATTGACTTATTTTTTTTATTACTATGCTTCACAGTTCATGCTTATACACTCTTATTCTTTGTTCTTCCACCCAAATTTTGTATTAAGAAAAGAATTCATAACTTTGATTAGTTTTGTTGTGCAGTGTTAGAACTTAAGAGTATGTTTACATGTCATGTCCTCTTAATTTTAATGTAGAATATTTTTCCAAACGGTTAAAACTTGTCTTTTGCTATACATTTCTAGTTATTAGCTACACAATTTATGACTTCTAGTCAAGTCAAAGCACAAAGGAAGAAAAGTCAACCTTTGCAACATCTTTGCATAGCCACAAACTTTCATTTTCCCAGTACAAAATCAAACACAAGAGTGTAGTTAATGTTTCATTTGTCATCTGATAGGTACTTACTGCAACTAGACATCCTTTTGTCACCTACACATTTAATATTCAGCAATTTGTGAATTATAACTTGAGGTTGAAAAAGGGGGTAAACGTATCTGGCAATTGTTACACTCATATTTCTCAAATATTCCTTTTGTATTTGCGTCACACTGTATGAAAGGCAACAAATAAAAAATTAAGACTGAAACCTGACCAAGCTGCACCTGGTTGAATGTCAGCTGGCAATGAAATACACAATAAATAGAAAGGAACCCTTACTCAAATAGCATTCTAAATGAACTACTGAACATTTTACTTTTAGTTTTGTAGACTTTTTTCAGTAATACTTATACTGAAATACCAGCAAAGTAACAATACCTCTAATTTCCTGTATTCTTTTCCACCACAGCATTTTATGTAAATTTCGCAATCATACTATAGACCAAGATATTCAATGAATGTGACCTGTAGAAAGCAGAGTGTGCAAGACCATATTGGCCTACCTGGGACTACAATGGGACAGTACCATTGGGTAATGCAAAAACAAAAGCTATCATTGCATGCACTTATATATCTTACGTTAACCAGAAATGAAAACAGGCCAGTAAGGTCAGCCACACATGTCCATTTGCATGTGTGCCTGTTCGCGCACACGCATGCGTACACACAGTACATTAACAGTTAGGCTACTTAGCAATCATCACAGATAGCAAGTTAGCTAACATTAATTAGGTAAAAGCTAACTTACATAGCAAAGCTTAGCCTTACTTCTAACTAAACACAACAAATCAACAAAACGTCTAGTACAGCACAGACAACATATATGATCAATACTTACACTTTATGAGTCTTGTAGGAATCCACTAAAGTTTAGTGGGTAGTGAACGCCCAGTGCTGCTGTACTGCCAACTGTACCACCAACTGGGGCACGATATATATATATATATTTTTCCCAGGATGGCGAAGTCATGACCTGCCCTTCTCTGCCTCTGATTGGTTTACCCTGATATTCTTACCCTAACCCTAACCTGATCTCACTCCTCATGCCTAAACCTAACCCAACCCAACCAACGAAGGCAACGACTACTAGTTGTTGAAACATCTTAGTTAAAACACAAATAAATCAGAGGCAGAGTAGGGCGGGTCATGACTTCGCCACCCTGGGAAAAAAAATTTGACATCCCGGGCACTGAGTCACCAAGCGGCAACCACTGGGGCTGAAATTAAGCCAGCATGGAAGTGCCAAAAACTGCAGTTCCACTTGAGGCTGGCTCCAAAAGCAAGTCAGTCCCCTTAGACCCCCATGTTAAAATGCCCAACTTTACAGCAGAAATAAACATATTTACAGCCTGGTACAAAAAAACAGTTTTAGTCTCTATAGCTAATTTCCCCTTTCATGACAACTGTACAGGTGGTGATTTTTTTTATAACTTGAATTTTATTAAGTTGTAAAGTTATGCATAATTAAGGATGTGGCCGCTTTGAGTGACAGGTCTCTAGCCGCTAGGTGGCTTGTTTCAGCAACCAGGCTTCATTCGGCCCACCTCAGCTCCAGCTCTTTACCCATTCTGGATTAGCCAGGAGTTAGGCGGAGTCAGGCACTGCCAAGATGGCGACGTCCAGAGCTGCCCACTTTGAGCTTTAAAACTTCTCTTCATAAACCAATGGGAGACATCATGATGGCTACATCCATATTTTTTACAGTCTATGTGAGTCACTCAAAAATGTATTAGCCAATGGGGATGCACCCCTGAAAAAACCTGCCAACATAAGAGGTTTGTCCTGATTTTGCCAAGTGGTTGTTGTCCTGAGAGCAATATTTTGTATGATAGCCCTAGGACAACAGCTGCCTCAGCCAATCAATGTTTGTGATGTCATCACAGAGTCCTGCTGCCTGCAAAATTAAACGAAAAAAAAAGGATGTGTATAACGGCTGCGCAAAGATACAAATTACAAGATGAAACATGAAAGTTTTCAAATTTACTTATTAGTTTACACTAGTCTGCTACTACAGCGTTATTATTAGGAGGATTAAAATGCAAATGCAGATTTATCTGGTGACCCTTTGTTTTTTCTTCTTTCCTCCCCCAATAATCATCTCACGACCCCTCAGATTTATCTGCTGACCCTTTGGAGGGGCCCGACCCCTAGGTTGGGAACCACTGGACTAAACTAGCTAACTGTATATAAAGTAGTTCAAACTAGCTCCACCTCCAGCAGCTACAACAGTAACATGCTGCTTACACACTGATGCTTCAGTATTAATAATCTAATGATGTCATATATAATAATATATCAGTCAGAGGGACCAAACCACTACTTTTACTGCAATACTTTAACTACATCAAGCTCATAATACTTATGTACTTTTACTGTAGTAAGATTCTGAATGCAGGACATTTACTTGTAATGGAGTATTTTTACATTATTGTATTGGTACTTTTACTTAAGTAACAGATCTGAGTACCTCTTCCACCAATGGTTTCATGGTCCTTAGAGGATGATTTATAACAGAAATACAGCACAATATCTTTTTCTTTATATTGTGACCCCTCAGATTAATCTGATGTCCCCTTGGAGGGAACCAGTGCTGTAGATGATGTGTGTGTCTGACAAGATCCCCTTCTTGGACAATAAATATTTTAGCTGAACTGATATTTACCAAACTGAATTCATCAGGGAGAATTAGAAGAAAAAAAGCACATTGTCTGCTGTATCTGAAAGATAATTAGTGTTTATGCTGTTCACCAAACAGGCAGAAAAAATAAGAAAGTGGGTCATTCGATCTGGACAAACAACTTTATTTCTGGTAATGCATCTATACACTGTACATTCAGTCACTGTAGTATATAAGCATAGCTATTTTCAAACATAATCTCATAAAGTCCTTTACTTTACAATATAGTCCGTGTCGTAAGGGAAGAGGAAGGGTGTATTTGGAGGAGGGATGCAGAAAAAGGCGTGAAAAATGAGGGAAACAAGGGAGATAGATGAATAAGCCAAGCTCTTTTTTATACTGTATATGTGGCATTAATAAATGGGAAAGCTTACATTTACCTCTTACATAAAAATATTTCTAGAATTGTAAGGTTTATATAGTATTAGCAGCAGCACAGGGCTAAAAAGATACATGAGGATGAGGAGGGAAAACAATCTGCAAGGTGGCGTAGTCGTGTGTGTGACCCATACTGCAGGTCTGCTATCTGATACTGAACATACTGTTAAAAATATATATGAACTGGTGAAAAAAGTCATTCAATATAAAGACTCTACAGTAAAAAAAAAAGAAAAGAATTGGATTAACATGTTTATGTAGGGAATATTCTCTTACGCACTGCATTAACTGTTTTTGAAACATCTTAGTTAAAACACAAATAAAAAAACAAAAAAAAAAACAAGACAGCTATTGTAAGAAAAGATTTCTTTTTGAAAAAGGAAACACCATGTACATATATTATACAATATTGTAAATGAAAAAATATTTACATTTGTAAAGTCTTATTCAAATCTTCACACTGGCTAGTATTTGTCTATTAATATGGACTGTTATTGCTGCTTTACTGTCCATTATTTAGCAAAATGATTCTCCTTTAGAAAACAAGACATTGTTAAATTGCTTTTTTCTTTTTGCGAGGGAGAGTGAAGAGCCAATGTCGTTATTGTCTCCCTTCTTTTGTAGAAAACCATGAGTAAAGTAAACTACACATAGGCTATCAACTCGTTTGAGTGTAAAAACAACTACAAAATGTACCAATTTTAGGTCTGCCAAAGTTGCAGACGCAGTGTCTTCCTCTGAGCAATATCAGTAATGTTGGATAAGAAACGGGCTTTTAACATAATGCCCTCTTTATTATCCTCAACATGCCCGCCTCGGGGCAAGTCAACAGACTGGGATTAAACAGTTAAGTCTTTATATACAACCCAAAGTAACAATTCACCAAAGCAAGTGGCTTTTCAAGATCTTCTATAAAAATTGTTTGAACATGCATATCATTGATTTCAAATGAAGAAAAAAAGCACTCATTCAGGAAAAAAAAGCCTTAAGCGTCTAGCATTTGTTCAATTATTCTCTGCGTTGAAAAAGAAAACAGTTTGTAAACTGGTTGGTTTGAGGAATACTGATAGAAAGAGCTGCTGAGCAAAGGAGGGGCTTTTAATTTGAAACCTGCAATCAGGAAGTTGATGGGAGGCCCCACCCCAACAGCTTCATCATCAGTTTTCCTTCTCTGGAAACCTTTCGCCCACGTCCAGGCACTTGAGGTTGTCCAGCATTGCATTTGAATTTTTTTTTCTTCTTTTTTTTTGATGTCTTGTTTTTTGCAAGTGTGAAGTTTTTTCTTAAGAACAATATACGGTTTGTTGCTTTTTTACTTACTTTTTCCTCTTCTAAATAAGACAAATTGCTTTATATTGCATAACACAATAAAACCCTTACATGTACAGTATCAATGCCCAATAACTGACTATATGAATGGCAAACTTTCTCAGATTTCATGCATAAAGAAAATATGAGTTTTCTATTGAAAAAAGTGAACATAACAGACAAGCAATAAAATATCTCCACGTTTAAAACAACATCAACAACCAAAGGAAAACTTGCATTAACACCATGTACATTCTGATTGCATTGTACCCACTGTGTGATGGCAGATTTCTGGCATCTGCCTTAAGAATAAAATCAGATTTTATCCTTGCAAAGACATGTGACTGTTCAGGCTCCTATGACAATTTACTGACTTATAAAGAAGTTTTGTCATACTCGTTATGACTCAACCGGGTGTTTGTGTGATGTTTGTGTCAATTATATTACAAAAAGGGGAGAATGCGTTGCCCAAAATGTTCCAACAATCCCAGACTGCATCAGCAAGCAACAGGTAGAGCCTTTTTTCTTTCTGTTTATTTACAATACTTTGCCTTAAGAAAACAGAACAACAGTATTTATTCGAGATGCATATAATCAACAAAATACTTACTGGAATTATATGGTAGCATTCATGAATAAGATGATGTTTTCAAAGTAAGATTGAGGACAATAGTGGGAGTACAATGCAGTATAACAGTATTTTGTTAGGACAAAGTGCGAGTCATTATTGTAAAGTAAAAAAAACAAAACAAAAAGAAAAACAACATATATTTATATTTACATACCTTAATTTAATTAAAATGAACATTTTTGTGGTTCTTGCCAAGGGTGCCCCATACAGCCATAAAATTATAGATGATAATTCTGATGTTAGTTGGAGTAAAAACCATGCCAGCTTTCATCACTCATATGTAATAAGATGAGAAAACAAGGCCACACTCACATCTGGAGTATTTTATCTTTAGAAGATAAACACTTCAGGGTTTTGACCCAAATGCTTAAAAACACATATGGCAACCAGTGTTTGTGTATGTGTAGTGTGAGCAACATTGTGACGGAGACTGTTGGATATTGTTATTGATCATCCAAAAACAAGTGCTCACTAAAAAAAAAAAAAAAGGTGCCTTGAACACAGCATGTTTTTTTCTCCAAATTCCCAATCCAAGATCTGATCCAAAGAGAGAAAAATATCAGTTTGAATACAAGCTTGCTCTCCACTTTCAGAAATTAGAAATAAATGATTTTAAGAAACAAGGTGTGGACAAAACGGGCTGCTTGAATTTTGAACGTGATGCTTTTCCACTCAGTGGACTGTGCTGGCTTCTTGCAAAACCGACAAAACCATGGTGGCACTGTGGAAAGTTCATTTGCTTGTTTTGTTCATCTTCTGATTCAATTGTATCTTTTAAATTTTTCAAACTACAATAGCACAGAGAGACAAAGAAACTGTCTTTTTTTCTTTACATATCGCTATGTAGTCTCTTAAATAGCTTATAATGTCTTCAAATCCTCCATCTTGGTCATGGCGAGGGACGGTGGTGGAGACTTTTTTCGGGGAACTGTGGGTTAAGTGTGAGCCTGGCCCTCATGCATGCACCGCTATAACACCTCTCAACAGCTGTATAACTGTATAATATAATATGATCATTTTTTAGCATTTTTTATCACAGACTTCTGTCCAAAAGTCCCACCTCATTTTCTTGTCCAAGAAAATGCAGGCACAAACACATTTTGTGCTGTATGTCTGTTTTTCTTCCATTCTTGTAATCCAGTTTTCAGTTCTGTGAGTTTGGAAGGTGCTAGTCAGAGCTTGATTTAGTAACATGTTTCCTTGTTGCAGCCTTGGACTGCCGTTGCTAGTCTTTTTCAAAGGAAACCACTCACTGGACTTTTCGTGGGCATGGATGAGGACACAGGTCCTGGATTTCTTCTCTCCGTCTCTGCTTTGAGGATGAGAGTCTTATTTGTCTTTCTGGAGGGTGAGCGTGATGACAGTGGTGCGCCGTGGCCAGCCCATGACACCTGGGTGACTGGTCTGAGTTGGGCAGAAGATGATGGGGGTCATGGCGACGGGCGGGAATGGTTTGGCGGAGAGGTTGGCTGCCGGGTTAGTTGTCAGCTGGCATGTCCTTGGGCGTCCCCTCCTTGTCGCTGTTGGATTTGGGCCAAAGTTGCTGCTGCAGCTCCTTCACAACCCTCTCCAGGTGCTCCCGGGCCTCCCGCTCCTGCAGCAGGTCGGCTCGGAGTTGCTCGCGGTCGGCCTCGGCATGTTGCAGCTTCATCTGGAGGTCCTCGATCTATAATTATAAAAATATAGATGCCTAAAGTCAGGGTTCTGATTTGATGGCACAGTCATGTCTTATGGAAATTACCAGTTTCCAGGTTGTTAATACTGTCAATATCATAGTCATAATTACAACTGGGAAATTTAGATTTCTCCGGAAGCTTCAGTATATACCCCTTGGTGCTTGATAATATTGATGTGACTGAATAGGCAAACAAGTATGGATGCCTTACGTCTGCCTTCATTCAACCCACATTAAATGGATTTAAGGCTATATTGTCAATTGACAGTATTTGTAACCATCACATGACCAACCACGCAATCATGCAATGGTCTTAACACGTCATATGAGGTAAACACTCACAAGTCGTGAACATGGTAGTTACCATCTGTCCCATATGATGAGAGCTCTGCATGGTGTTGAATGCTGTAACTTTCTAGAACAGAAGACACAAGACCTTCTAGACACTACAACATGTGAATCTGTAAACTCTACCTATCATTTTCACAAATGTTATCCAGTCACAAAAAATCTACCTAATTCCTTGGCTGCTGCATTCGGACAATCCATGAAATCATTCTTACAGTAGTGCAGTTATTTGGAAGGTTAACAAACAAGATTCGTTTTCAAATTGATCCCCCAAGTGTGGATGTGGTCGAAGTGTTTCTACGGGATTCCATTCTCTGTTCCTGCATTGTTAAAGTTTCTTGGTTTTGTTTCTAAACCATGCGGGCTTAAAACCACTATCTAATTTGTGAAACAAGATGTTGTATACATTTTACTATTTCTGTAAAGTGAATTTCTAAATTTGACAAATAAATGATCACATTCTCTGTCATTGATCCATGCAGAAACTGATTCCAGGAATTCCATGGCCACTATGAAACTTAATGTCAGTTTGTGTTCAGTTTCTTCCCTCCTGAAGAATTTGAATGGAACTATGTGATGTGAAAACGATCACTAAACTATTGCTTAAGTTTATACAAAGGCCAAAAATTGCAAGCATGGGAAAGAAATTTCTCCCAAGTTTCTCCCAAGACTTCATCAATCAGAATATTTCCAATCAAATTGTTTCACTGCCCTGGCAGATAGGCCTTCTAATTTTAACTCTTTTTACTTTAATCATGTCAGTACAACTTCTTTGTTTGTTTGTTTCAAGCTGATGTCTTGAAACAACTGGCCTTTTCTTTATAACATCAGCAAAACAATCTTTTAGAGCAAAGATATTTCTGAAAGCTTCTGAAAACTTTACATTTTTCCTGTCCTAAGCCCAGGCTGCAGCAAAGCAAAACGAATGTCTAAAACATCTCTTAATGACAACCTTCCAAAGACAGCTGCAGTCACTGCAGGGAGGCAGACACAGCTGGAGAGCATAACCTCCCTCTTGTTTTGTCTAATCTGCATTTCCCATGATGCCTGAGGGAAGTCAACGTCTCTTCCTGTTTCCTTTCAGAGGGGGACTTATCATACGTCTGTGCACTTTGGGCTACACCCATTTATTTTTGACTGGGGAAAAGGAAATGTGGTTTTTTTCTTGCCTTCTCCTCTGCTGACCTTGAGAGTGCTTGAGACAGTGAAACACTGCAATTACTCTGAGGGTGTTGACATAATCGTCTAGACTTTCAACCATTGGACTGTTAGTGTCTGTTTATTTCATTTCTACATGCCCCATGTTTCTTTGATGTATCATCAAGCGATCACTAAAGTTTCATCTTATTGTAAAAGATTTTAATTCTAAAGTGTGACTAACTGACGGATCAGCAAGTTCTTGAAACCTCACTTGAAAGCTATGGCAATATGCTTGCTGACTGACCTGTGCCGAGTATTTTGCACGAAGACGTCCAGCCTCACAGCCTTTATCGCAGACCCTCAGCTGCCGGGCCTGCTCCAGCTCCCGCTTCAGGCGGATCCGCGACTCATTGGCTTCCTTCATCTTCTTCTCGCTCTCTGCTCGCAGGCGTTCAATTTCCTTCCTTAGGTTACGCTTGGCCTCGGTCGCCTCTCGCAGCTTCTCCTTCTTGGCAACCCGCAAGAACTCCAGCTCCTGGGAAGAAGGGATTGTAGAAGTTGGCATCAAAAGAGAGTCATTGACAATCTGGGGTTTATATTTATGCAATTAATTACTTTGAAAAGTTGCTTTCTGACACTAAGAAAATTCAGTGTCCCGTGACACTTAATCAACTGCTGTGAAAGCCAGTGGATGAGGCTGTCACATGGCTGTTTTACTTTGTTTCTGAGCTGTTGACACCCAAGAACAGTGACTTGTTAAAGTAAGTTGCAGTGTCCATGCCAGTGTTTACATTCAGCCAAGTGAGGGGTTAGGGCAATGTGTGGGCTGACAGAAGTTAGGTTTCCTTCCTCTGAATCACTGAAAGAGTGCAAGAGTGTGTGTGTGCTGTAAAAACACGCCCATTGCCTTCTCATGGGAACCTAGCAGTTGGGACAAACATGTCTGTCATCAAGCTTTGTTGGTTCCTACAAAAAGAGTGAAAAGAAACAATCCCCATCACACCCTTTACTCTACAGAGGCTTTACATAAGAACTCCTTCAACAGCATCAGGGTTAGGGTTAGTTCAACTAAACAGCAGGAATTAGAGCAGTGGGTTGTTTTAAAGTAAGACCACTGTACATTTAACTTGCAGCTTGGTTGGGTTTGTGTTGCCTCTACACAGCTCCTTTCAACACTGATGGAAAGTGAAAGTGGAATGCTGTCACGCTGGAATCGCTTTTCTTTGCTCGGGATGCATTTTTTGTGTTGCTCGCCCACACAGACTCCTTCGTCTGCATTTTCTTGTTCTCAGTCCAAAACCAAAAATAAAAATGGAAGTCTGGCCTTTCCCTTTGCAGCAACATCCGTTCTCATTGTTATCACTTGCCAACTCATGCTAAGCTTTGCGGACAGTGATAATGACTTCTAATCTAATCTTTATTCTCTAATCCACTTCTGCATTTTGATGCTCCAGTCATTTTCTCAGTGTGCCAAACTTTGAAAAGTTTCTGTCTTGTCTGATTTCAAGAACATTGGGGCAAGCTTGAAGATCTGGTATTATGGCCTTTTTTGACTCATTTTTATAAATACTGAATCTATTTTAAACGTATCTGTGATATTTTTCATCAAAACTTGTTTAGATTTCTCTGAATCCATCTTTGCTTACAGCCCAGATTCCCTCTGTCCTCCAGCAGGTTGTTTCCAAAGCTATTTAAATAAAATCTGCATTATTAATGACCACCTACTCTGATTGTCTAGAGGTGTGGCCTTACCTTTACCCCCAGCCAATCGGAACTAATGAATAATGCAGCATCTTTACGTGGTGTAATGTCTGCAGCTGAAGACGTAAGACAGTTTTTATCGGTCTGTGAAGCTGAGTCTGATCCTGAATGAAGGGAAAAACCTGCTGTTGCACAGTTGAGACTTGAGACAACAGGATATTTCAGGACAGTAAGATTGTGTCTAAGTTTCCTCACAAAGTAAAATTATTTTTTTCAAACGTAGCTGGACGTCGCTAGCTTAGCTTTAGCGCAGATATGTTATATTCCTTTAGCTGAGTAACAGCTCATGCTAAAGCTTCCTGGATATTTGACTTTCTGGTGTGACGTAGTAGCAAGTTCCGTCTCAACACTTCTCGCTCTTGAGCCGTGAATTTCAAAATTTCAAATAGCTTAAAAAGACTGAGGAGATAGAATTGAGTAATTTTACAGCATAGGAGGACCCACCATCACCCTAATCTATCCCAAAGCTCATTTTTCATGTTTTTTTTAAGGTTAGTATGAGACAGCTTGGGTTGGGAAATCCCAGTCTCTCAGCCAACAGTGATACACTTACACATTGTGCAAGCTGTAAAATCATATACAAAATATACTGTATCTAGCATATCTGTAAGAGTAAGAAAAGAAGCACTTTATCACCAGGGTTGCACAACTAAATACTGACAGCTGTCCAGTGATATTAGTCTAAGTCAATTTACAAATTGCAAGTCAAGATGCAACTCTTTCTGGTCTCTGAATGATGACCATTATTGTGACACATCAGTAGAATGTTTTCCTTTCAAAGTTGTGTTAATAGTGTTTTAGGTCAAGTCAAGATCAATTTTGTGACTGGTTGGGTTTGGAGTTGATAGGTGTATTTTTAGGCTAGCAGTTCCCTTCTGCTTCCAGTCTTGTGCTGTGCTAAGCTAGGCTAAACACATCTTGGGCCTATGTCCACTACTACTACTACTTATTAATGCACATGCATGAAACTGATATCAATGTTCTCTTTGTCTTTGAGATGACCAACACTTCGCACTATTCTAACAATGATATGAATAGAACCCTACCTGCTGGAGGCTGCGTTTGGCCTGCAGAGCCGATCCCAACTTCTCCTCTTGCTTCACCCTCATCTTAACAATCTCGTGCAGGAACTTCTCCTTTGACTCTTTGGAGTCGAGTCCGCTGTCCAGTGCCTGCCTCAGACTCTCCAGCTCCGACTCCAGGCCCAGCTCTGGGGGGGTCACGGGGGTTGCAATGGGAGCGGCTGCAGGGGTGGTGCCCTCGGCCGACGTGACAGTGCAGATTGGCCCTTGAGCACCTGGTGAGCTCAGGTCCTTGGCTGAGCTGCTGGATGAGGTGAAAGATGGTGACGACAGGGAGGACAGGGACGAAGTGACTGTTGGGAGACAGTGGAGACACAAGAGAGGTTCCAGCAGTGGAAATTTGCCTTTTCAGTTGTCAAGACTCAGTTGATCTTGTCAAATCAGGACTAATTTTAGCGAACCAGTTTAGCCCCATAACACATATTCTATTTATATATAGTTGCTGGTACTGAGTGCTTTGCTTACATTCATCACGGCTCTCCACTTCAATCTCCACCTCAGAGTCTTTGTCATCCTGAGGTGGTGGTGGCAGTGGCTTGCTGGCAGTGGAGGACAGAGGGCAGGGGCCCTCAGGTGCTGGCGGGTGGAGTTCCCCTGTGGCTCTTCTCTTGCGAGGCCTTGCGCTGGCGTTGGCGCCCTCACCTGGGGGTTCACTTCCACTTGGGTGGGAGGTGCTGGGCACTGATGGGGACATGGGACCCACCTTTCCCAGGGGCAGTGGTGTGAGAGCAACATTAGGGGCGACAGCATTCTCCAGGCTCTTGTAGTTGTAGAAACTAGGAGGAAACCAGATATCTTAAGCCAGACCTAAGTGGGTGTCTCGCAATAAACCTAAATTAAGGTTACTTTAGTAACACGGTTATGAACTAAATTCTGCATAAACACAGCCAGTACCATATTGTATCGTTCAGTTTGAAAACAGCCTATACTGACAGGGGAAAGAAACATTTAAATAAAATGCCTGCAGCTCTTTCCTCCCACTTTATGAGAAACTGGGCCAGATCAACTGTGATATGGCGCAGGCTGCACTAGCAGCACCATGCCAAGTGGGTGCCCACAGTATGAGTGTGTGTCAAATGTGTGTGAATGGTGGAGTGTGGGAGGCTGTGGTACAGTCAGACTTGACCCCTGTGACACCAGCCCACCCAGACAAGTGAGAGAGCATGCTGGGAGCTCATCAGATCTAGCCGAACAAAATGGCTGTCATTTCTCACAGTAAAAGCTTCTCTTGGAACCATATATTTTGTTGTCTCTAGTTAATTTCTTTCGAAGTCAGTTAAGTGCCCTTTGGTAAGAGTGCCTTCCATTTTGATCTGGTTATCCTGCGTTGTGCTGGGCTCACCTGTCTCTCAGCAGGGCCAGGGGGTGACTGGAGGCTTCTTTATCACCAGCAGAGATGTGTGGGGACCAAGGTCTAAATGCTGAGGGCCTCTGCCTGGGCTGGATGCAGTTAAGCCCCTGAAAAAAGACCAATAACGTAAGATGTAAGAAAATGCATTCAGTAAAGATACACCCAAATAGCTTGTACAGTCTCTGTATGCAGTTATGGCTGGATATGGTTTAAAATCTTTGGAACCAGTGATGCTATGATACTGGAGTTTCAGTATGGTTTCACAACACTTCCCCTTACTTTGAGAAACAAACATGTTTTTGACAAGAACTTAAAGACCCCCCCCCCCCCCCCCCCCCCCACACACACACACACTCACTCAAAAATGTGTTTTTCTTCTTGTTCCTACAGTTGGATGTTTGAGCTTCAATGTGCAGAATGATGTATGTGCAGAGTTTGACACTAGAAGGCTTGTTTTCACATTCATCTGCTGAAAGTGGAAAGTTTCTCTGTGCTCACTGAAAATCTGATTTTAAGGAGTGGGCTTACAAGCATGATTTGTGACATCACAACTAGGTTAGAAGCCAATTGTGGTCCAATATTTAGGGTAATGTGGAAACTTGAAGCCTCCAGTGCTGATACACTGAGAATTAATTTATTTATGTATTCATTGGGACCATGTACAGTGTTAAACATAAATGTTACCATTTGATGTACTGTACCAGAGTTAGCTTATAGCTAATTTTCATCTGCAGTCCCTTCAACAGGTCACAATTAAAACATATAACAGCACAATAACAAACAGTACAAAGCAAAAAACACACAGGACACATAATACAAAATACAAAGCTCACATACACCCACGATGTCAACTAGAAATGACTAATGTATGCTTGTCAAATTAAAAGCAAGATTATTTGCGTTCATGAGTAGACGATGAGATGAAATTTAGAGTCAGTGGTTACAGAGCTGAGTAGCTTTTAGCAGACTTTTTAATTTGGTTTTAAACGTACTGATGGAACAATATCCATTTTCCTTTTTGTAAATTTTTTTCCTAGCTCATATACACAAGAAAAAAATGATTGAAGACAGAAGCAACAGTAAGATCTTCAATTATCTTTCCCTGTACTTTGAGTTTAAAATCTCCTAAAAATTTTGGGTCCTTCCTTGTGAGATTATTTATATTTTTCCAGATCAATTTACTGTTGTCTTTTGCCTCATTCAATATATTGAGATTAAAATGAGATTTAGCTTCTCTTAGCTCTTGGATAACTTTGTTCCTTAAACCTTTATAAATCAGCATGTCAGTGTCTCTTCTAGTTTTAATTGGCTTCCTTAGTGCAGCATCTCTAGATTTCATTAGTTTCCACAAATTTTCATTAAACCACAGTAAATTGTTTTTATTTTTAGATTTTATCTGTATCCTCACATTAAATCTTTCCCTCACAGAGTTGATTCTGTGAGTAAAAGTATCACATCCATAGTCCAGATCATCAGAGGACATTAGACTTTACAGTTTAGTAGGAGACATCTTGTATCCAGCAGGAAAACTTCTGAAATGAAATATATTTACATCACAGTCTGGAATTTTTAATGAGGGAGGAGTAGTAGATGCCATTTTAAGGATTTTAATGTGGTATTTATACTCTTTTTCTGGAAAAACCATATCAGACACACATTATTGTTCTAAGAAGAGTATGTATGTCTTAATACGTGTGGAGGGGAAGAAAAAATATATTATTCCATAACCCATGATGCCACTGTCTTTGTCTCGAAGTTTTGTGATGAAATATTTGTTTACCCACTTTCCTTCAACCTGCTGCATCTGTCAGATGGATTTTTAGACTGCTGTTGCTAGAGAAACTAGATGTTTGGTCTCCTTCTTACATGAATCTCCCTGTGCTTGATTGTTGAATTTCAGCATAAAAGAGGTTACTTTTGTTTCTGGGGGGATTAAGCCACGCCTGATAATCACTGTAGATGCTGTAGGACATTTCCACATCAAGTTTGCTTAATGTTTTTCTTCCACTATTAAACAGTATAGGTGGAAGACAGTTATCTTTGACCTTTGGTGTAATCCAGACAGGTGGCACAAAAAATTACGGTTATCCACACCCTGCAAGTTTAGAAAGTATAATACTTAAATTATTTATTTGTGATTATAAATATTCACTTATTAGTGTTACAATGTGCTTTGGGTTGCAGTACATGATTGCATTGCTTTTCATTTAGACCAGTCCATTGATTAAAATGGTGCGATTGGGACGTCTGTCATTATATGTAATTGCACTGTAAAGGTTGGCGTGTTGTGTGACTTGAGCAGGGTCAGTGTTAAGATAAATTGCAGGCATTCTGAATATACAGCTAAGATGTTAGTAACGATACCTCCATGAGAGATTTTTTTTTAGGGAATATTGATCTTCACAGGGGACATCCATCATTATTGTTGTGGTTATATTCTGTTACACTGCTCTCTCAAACTTCACTACATCTCAGTAAGTGAATCCGTTGCATCTACAGTAACCCACCCTCCAGCCCCATGCCCACCCTCCCGTTAGTACAGTTTGCTAAATCTAAATTTAAGTGATACCCTCATCCAAAAACCTCTGTATAATATTACATGACATCTCATCTCATGCGCCATGCATCATCTTCAACATCTCCTCCCTGAACTTAGCAACACTGACCTTACTGGAGGTGGACAGGGACTGTAGCCAGTCGTGCTGCTTCTCTTTGTCAGCCAGTGGGGATTGTGACGGGAAGTCTTCATGTTTGGACTTTTTGATTGGGATGGGATCTGACACCTGGAAGAAAAGGAGGGCATTGTTTTTGAGTTATAAAAAATTGCAGGTTAGCTTTGACAGTTAAATCTAGTTGATTTCCACTTAGGTCAAATGTTGGAATCATCTTATTTTATTTATTTTACAAAAGACTGATCAGAAAAAGATCAGTAGTACTTCAAACGGGCTTGAATGTGGAAACACATCCAAGTCAATTTTTCCCACCTGATGTGAATGCAACACAGGTTGTCCACTGAGCAGCTAGCAAGAACTGTAACACTAAAATGTCAGTGAACTGAAAATGCACCCAAGAGTGTCAGACATACCAATAACTGTCTGTGTGTGCGTGTGTGTGTGTGTGTGTATATATATATATATATGAGGATGTCTGAAAGGGGAGTGCCAGCGGAGGTTACTGATAACTGGAAGTGTGAGTGTGTTTAAATTTAGATGTGGTGTTGACTTTGTGTGTGTGAGTTGCTTCAGGGTTACCACACCATCAAAGTTGCCCATGCACACCTACACACAGTCCAGACCATGGCAATGTGTCACACACTTATCACACATGAGATCCAACATAGCAAGGTGTGTTTGCTCATGGGCAGCCAAGAAAGGAGGCAAGAGGTGACTGGGGCAGTGTGTGTGTGTGTGTGTTTATCTATCTGTCTGTCACACACAGATACACCCATACAGACAGACAAGTAGGGGTTTGTTTCTCTTTCCCCCGTTAGGATGGCTTTGTGGCTATGACCTCAGCCTCTCCAAGCTGTGGCTGTCACTAGCTGCCACACACACACACACACACACACACACACACACACACACACACACACACACACACACACACACACACACACACACACACACACACACACACACACACACACACACACACACACACACACACACACACACACACACACACACACACACACAGAGAATGAGTGCAATGCATTTTGTTGTTTAACAGTGTGTGCAGCTTTCTAAAACTTCAAATGCAACACGTTTGGGAACATTTTAATGCTATCTCGAATCTAATTTAGAAAATAAAAAAGAATTACACAGCTCATGAAACACAAAAAGAAATGAATTATCCAACTATAAATCCAAATGGAAAAAGACTGTACTACTTTGTATGGGTGTCATATACACACATAATGCAGAATATAGATAACAACTACATAAAAACTGAATAAATAAGAACTGAAAAATGATACTTCTGTTATCTGGATTTAAGACACTGAAATACTGTCTGTCCAAGGACTGAAATTCTTACATTTTTTAGACTTAGACATTATTTAGATTAAGTGATCATACCAGAAATTTGAAATATTGTGGTATACAGTATTTGTATTAAATGGTGATACAAAAGCACATTCTTTAAAATAAACTATATTTGCCAGTAGCAACTCAGCACAATTCAGGCTCAACTTATCATACACATTGTATGTTTTTGTGTTTACATGTGTTGGAGTAGAGGTCACACATGTAATGCCGATCTTGGCCAGCTCTGTGAAACCCACAGCATTCCTAGAGGGGATACAGTATATTCACTCATAGTTCAACCTCTCTCTCCCTGGTTCGCTTCATGGTGCTCTCTTGCTTTCATTTTCTCTCAGTGAGGATCTCCCTCAGGAATCTACAGCGTTCTGCAGTGCAGGTTTGGAGAGAACACGCACACACACCAACACACACTGACACCACCCCCTGCACGGTGTCAACAGGTGGTCATTTGTAATGGGGTTAGATACCTTCTCTCTCTCTCTCTCTGCCTCTCTCAACCTTGTTGGCAGTGTGTCATGCTATGCCACATGTCTGTGTAATCAGAGCTGCTCTCACAGAAAAGTAGCGTGGCTAGACGAACAAATACCACTGAGGACGTGACAGCTGTCCTGCATCCAACCCCCAACCCCCATGTACAACTCCATGACTTTCAATGACTTTTCAACATGATCAAGAATGCTCTTTTCCTCCTGGTCTGATAAGACACCTCTAAAAGTTTCATAAGAAAAGAGAAAACTATTCCTGTGAACACATTTTTCTTCCCTTTGAAGAGGTCTGGAAATGATATTTATGGATTTTGTAGTTGTTTCATTTTAAAGGATGTAAAAACAGGAGATGAGACATCAGGACCTTGTTTGAAGAGCTATTTTTCTACAAATAATAATCCCATCTGAGGAGGTATTTATGTATAGATAAACGCACCAAAATTAAACCCAGTGTCTTGTTTTTGTCATCATTGGGACTGAACATGACTGTCTATACCAAATTCCATGGCAATACAGCCAACATCTGTGAAGACCTCTCAGTCACATTTCTCACATTGTTTTCATCATAGCCTTCACAGTGTGTAGAACTTAATGTTGCTACAGTGCAAGTAAAATAAAGGATAAACGAGCCTATTGGATGTTTGTAGATTGTTTTTAGCTAGTGAAAAGACAGCAAGCAGTACCAAGACAGTCACTACAATAGCTCAGAGGAGTCCTGCCTGTGGTTGGTAGGTTTGTGGGTTATCGAGAGATGAAGAGATATGTCCTACATATCAGGGCAGTAAAGCAGGGCTGGAGGCTAGTGCCTGCAGTTCAGCCCAGTGAGTGGCTGAACACTCACACTCACACACACACGCACACAAACACACACAAACACACACACACACACACACACACACAAACCCACACACACACAAACCCACACACACACACACAAACCCACACACACACACACACACACACACACACAGACTGTGTTGCCTCTGGGCAAAGTCTCAGTGCCACGTGCCAGTCCTCGTCTCGTGGATTACCGGTTGCCAACGCCGTGGCTTTCCATCAGGGCAAGATCCGGCCCTGGTAATCTTGGACAGAGAAAAGTGTCGGGGGGTCAACAATTGGCCAAGCTTACAGGACTCAATGGTGGGGGCTTTGGGGGGGGATCTGCAAGTCTAGATTACTGAACAGTGGGCCTGCTAGACGTGAGGCAAACAGACAGCCATGGTGGGAATTTCTATTTTAAAAAAGAGGCTTGATGATATCTGTAGTGCTGGTTCTCAGATGAGATCCACTGCAATAATCAAGGTGTAGTATAAATTCACTTGCAAATGATCCCATTAGAGTGTATGATATCTTCCTATGTGGGCCCCTTGGAGTAAATATTAACAAATGGCTGAGGGTGTATGACATGAAAACGTGAAAAATCCTCCTCCAGTAGACACACACACTCAGACCCTGACCGATGGGTGACTGAGACACTTTTATTGGAAAGTTGAGAACGCTCTCCTGATAAGCTTCTGATTTACAGCCTGCTGCAAATGACAGACCAGGGCTGACTTCAAAGACCAGATGTGTGTGAGCGTGTGCATACATCCATGCACTTTGCAGCCCACCCCCTTTATGATACGGTGTGGATTACACAGCATAGACAGGATGTCACACTTCTAAGATAAGGCTTTCCGATTAGCTGAGGTGTGTGTTAGACATGCCCAGACTGCGCTGTCTATGTACTCAAGTCCAACACCTCACACTGTGAACATGACACCTCACAGTAACTCCGCACTAGCATTACACTGGTGTCTGTGGGGGTGACACTGACCTTTTATCAAAAGTCAGATATCATTTTATTATTATCATCCATGCTTCTAGTGAAGAATTGCAGTGCTCTGTGGGCTAGTTTGAGCACAATTCTGTAAGAAACTGAATTATTTTAGCATATTAGCCAAAGCCATGGCACAAAGTATCAGTATTGGGCCTCTGAAGCGCGTATCTGTCAAATGCTAATTTACAGCCCCTTACTTCACACATGGCAGCTAGGAATATCCCCTGCTCGGGAAACTCACAAAGCCTCAAGTCATGGGGCAGCATATGTGGAAATAGTGAGAGTGGCAAGCTCATCTCAGCTGCCATAGGGGGGCCCCATGCAGGGGCTCGTGTGTGAGCACGTGTCTGGGCGAGTGGATATGGGTGTTTGTCTATTAGTATGGCTCTGTATGTGTGTGTGTGTGTGAGACAGGATGGTTGGGCTGATAACAGTTTCTCGGTTGAAGACTGTCTGTGCCTTTTGAAACCTTTGCAGTTTCAGAACACTTCCTCTGTCTGCAAGCCTCTGGTGTTTGACACAGCAAGACAAAACACCATGAATAGCTTTTTTGAACAATGTACAGTAAAAGATTTCTTTAGGCTTCTACTTTGGTGAAACCATTTTTGCCAGCTCTAAGAAAGTCTTTTTGAAATGTGCGTTATGCCTCCACTGATACGTGTACAGCCTTTATAGTGGAAAAAAGCTTAATTTCTAAACGAGTCATGGTTAGGACCTCCAAGTCTTTTATGCTATGAACCTTCAAATAAATTAGACCACAAACTCCCAATTCAAGAGATATTTCCACAAGCAACTCTATCAGAGGAGGAATCTGTGGACAGATGTAGTTTAAAGAAAACTTACATAACTGCTAGAAAGACGACTGGGGAAGTGAAACTTCTGCTTAAAATTGACTTTCACTGTGTTGACCTTTAGGCAGTTAATAAATTTCTTCACTATGCTGTGGACATTCTGAAATGCTCTCAAAGACCCCTAGTGGTCCCACTTCAGGGAAGCAATGCTATTAAAAAAAACCCTAAAGGAATGCATGAAATGTTCCAAATCAGCAGTGCTTTTTGGAGGCACACTGGGTTCTTTATTCTGTTGTACCTATTTGAACAAATCACAAATGTTATTTCAGACAGCTAGTAAAATGAGGAACCAAAGGTCACACTGGGCTACAAATGAGTCAGTCAGGAGTGAGTTCATGGAGAGGTTTTGTACAGCTGATCAAACTTCACACAAGGAGTTGGTGGAAGTAGAATATAATACATTAAAGAATACTCCGCAGATTTATGTCAAACACATTTGGCTTGTAAGCAGTCAAGAAAGCAACAAATTTGGAGGAAAGGTTATTCTTGTTGGACTCTGCTGGAGAGAAGCCAAAAAGAGCCTGCGAGGAAGTCCCTGCTTTCCTTAAAGATTGTGTTCTGAAAACTTGATCTCAGGGAATAAACTCAAAGCTGAGGTGAAACTCGCCTTGGGAAAGTTTTAATGTGAGTGCCAGGCAGAAAATGAGAGTGTCGCTTAAGAAAAAGGCCACCAAATCCTACCAGCTTTAAATACAGCTGCTCTTGCGACAGACAGGCTTCTATGAGGTAACACAGAATCTCTTTCTTGACACAATCTGTCATTTTCATGCTCTCCCCCACCCGTTTCATTTTCTGCCACTCCCCCCTCCCCACTAACTTCTATTCGTCTATCTGTCTGAGTGCGTTTCCTGTGTCATAGATTACAGGATGTCCTCTACAAACAAGCGAGATTCCAGTCACAGAGAAGAGAGCAAGTAGAATAAGTTACACAGAAACTTCCAGATGCATGAGTATAGAGCTTACAGTATGATCCCAAGGAACAAAATGGCTGTCATATACCAAAACCCAAATTATTAGCATGAGAATGTAACACTAGAGTGAAAACCTGTCAAAGTCAATACTGTACCCTATAAAATATACATTAACATTGTCTAAGTATGTTCTACACTTCAGTTTGGCATACACGCACACCAAGAAGCAATATATGATACACGATATCAACTTTTAGAACCGATTTGCCAATGATTTCCAATCCCTGGTTATTCTGTTACTCAAATAAAAGTACATAATGGCTGAGCAATGTGTGATACATTTGAAAAGTGGTTCAGAGGTGGTTTTGACAAAAAAAATCCTAACTCAAGGTCAGCATAACTAGTTTTTTGTAGCTTTTTGTAGTTTGGTCAGTTGTCATGGAGAATTTTAATTTCTAGGAAAATGGAGAATCTCCATGACAACTGACCAAACTCCATCCACTGAGGAAGAATGTGAAATGTGGTTGAAAGCTCTGGGCAGTGGGCCTTGAGTTAAAGGACCAGTGTGTAGGAGAACCTACGGTGGCCGTGAAAAACACACAAAAACCGTGAAAGGCCCTCTCTAGAGCCAGTTTTTGGTTTGTCTGTTCTGGGCTACTGTAGAAACATGGTGGTGCAACATGGTGGGCTCTGTGGACATAAAGGGCTCATTCTAAGGTATCAAAAACACAACAATTCTTATTTTCAGGTTATTATACACTAATTAAAACATACTTATGAATATTATATTACATTTCTGCCAAGTCTGTTCCACTAGATGCTACTAAATTCTACACACTGGACCTTTAAGATTTTTTGTGGTAATTCAGAAATTTTATCTTTTCAGTTTAACAGCGCACTGATATCTGATGCCATGTTAAATTGTTATACAACTGTGTAAATCTTGGGTATTCTTGAAAATACCACTGGCCACTGTTGCCCTTTCCTTTAGCATGAAATCATTCTTGCTTTGACCGCAAAATGTGACTCAGTGTCAAGACCACATGACTATCAGATACAAACTGCCTGTAGTGGTACAATGCTAAACAGGTAGCCTAACCCAACACCCCCCCAGAGTGGGCCAAGATGAAAGGGCCAACAACCTGTTTTCTTTGCTCTTTCTTCACTCAGGAGGGTGAACAGAGCCGCACCCTGCCTGTGACCTAACTTTGGCCTCCCTGCATGTCTTGCTAAGGGCCCCGTAGTGGTGGAAAGGGAGGGGCCCTTCCTGGAGTCAAAGTGACAGCTTAGCTCACTTCATGCTGCATCAGCCACATATGCTGGGAAACAAACAGGTGTCAGACAACATGTAGTTCCACTGTTTATGCAAAAAAAAAACCCCAAAAAAACCTGACCTGACCTGGGACACTCGAGGCTGAATTCATTAGAGCAAGCAAACACACTGTATGTAGCACTAGAGTTCCCCCTGAGGGTTGAGCAGTTTTTATGTCTGCTATAAGCTGAATTGTTATGAGCAGAGTTGGGAAGGTGAGCTGTTTTATTTTGACTGGAGAGCTGAATTTCACCACCTGTCTATGCTCATTTCAAAGTCAGAATGCCACTTACTGCTCTCCTTATGCCTGTGTGTGTGTTTGTGTGTGTGGGTGTGTGAATGTGTGTGTGCAGTTCTGCACCCAGACAAACAAAGAATAAAAAATACAGTGAGTACTGAGGCTGCTCACTCGAGCGAGATTCCTCGACTGTGTGTTTGTGGGTAACACACACACACACACACACACACACACAGACGCACACAGACGCACACAGACGCACGCAGAGCTCCAATTTTGGCAACTAGTTCATCCCACCATCGTCTCCTTGGCTGAGAAGTCACAGAGAACAATAGGGCCTTTGTCCTTCATGAAGTAAATAGCAAAAACACTTTACATAGTTATAGTGAAACGATTGCAGTGCTGCACTGCAAAGGATCAAATTAATCTTATTATTCAAGACTCTGGTTCTCAGTATTGCCGAGGCGCAGTTCCGACTTCAAGATGAACTGGTTTGCTGACTAGACTTGAAATGACCTCATCTAATATTCACTTTGAGATAGTGAGGAGTAATTTCTCCTGTGCTCAGCACATTAGTAACTGTGTTTATTCACTCCAAGTTTGGAATTATAAAGAGCAAGTATTAACTTGTTGAGCTTGTTGGAGAACAGACTTAGCACTCGAAGGTGAAGACACCTGCCAGGCAAAAGCACAATGCTGTGTGCATGCATATGTGTGTGTGTGTGCAGACAACTGGCAGATGTTCAGACTATCAGGTAGCTGTATAAAGAGAGGAGGCCCCAGCAGTACCTGCCTGCACCACCTCTCCTCACATAACCCATCATTTATCCCATTAGTAGGGAAGCTTCTCCTACATCCTGCTACTTGAAAGAAAAACAAAAAGACACTTTGTTTCCACAGTCACAGCCAAAAACAACTCAACAACAATATTGATACTCTACTGCGCTGTACAAAATATGCTAGCTCTCCTGTCACCTCTGAGTCTTTTCCTGGAGAGACACTATAAGGCTAGAAATCTGACATTTAAAATTCCTCCACCTTCAACATTTACATTTGAGATTTTTTTCCCCACAAATTGTTTTATGGCAGTGGGTCTGCTGTTTTTCCCAAGATCTCCACTTCCAGGAAGAGTCCAGAGAGGCTAGTAGACAAAACAGAAGAGAAACCTCCCTGAGCTGCTGTCACTGGCTAGGCTAAAGGTTAAATGATTGCAGCAACTGATAAAGAAGCAACTGCCAGATAACCAAACTTCAATATGTGATGAAACGTAGCTGACGAGTCAAAAGGTTGTAAAAAATATCTTTTCTGTTATTTTTAGCGCGTCTTGAGCACTCTTATTTGAGCACTCTTAAAAATAAGAATACTAAAAGACGCTAGCTTAGCCAGCACCAACTCCTCAGTGGGGTGCTATGCTAGGCTATGCTACATGAAGCCAAGCTACGCTATGCTACACAGTGCTAAGCTAGGCTACTGGTATCACAACTGAGAGATCAAGAGGCTAAATTAGTCCCTTGGTCCCAAAAGGAAAGGAGGGCCAACATTCCCAGCCACATCAGTAAAACAGAGGAGGGGAGGACAGTGAGGCAAAGAAGGGAAGAAAAAACAGGCAACAAGGGGTGGAAAAAAAGAACAAAATGAGAGAAGCATAAACAGTTTGTGGCAAGGGACCAAGTATGAACAGAGAGCCACAGCCGGACACATAAACAGAAGATTTCACAGATAAAATTCTGCTTATCCAAAAGGGAATTAAGAAAAGCAGCCTTGTTTTGAGCTGGACAGCCACAAGTCTGTCTGATGGGTCTTAAAAGATACCATTAGCTGCAACAGAATCTCCATCCTGTGGAGGACCATGTAAAGGTTCTAACTTAAGTTAGAACAAGGAAATCACCACAGTGATTATTTCACGACACCAGTGATATGCATGGAAAAACAGAGAGAGAAAGAATAATGAGAAGAAAGGCAACAAATGACTCTTCTTGTACTGCAGGCCTTCCCACTGCTGCCTGGAGGCCATGCAAAACAGCTTTAAATGCATGCGCGCACACACACACACACACACACACACACACACACACACACACACACACACACACACACACACACACACACACACACACACACACACACACACACACACACACACACACACACACACACACACACACACACACAGAGAAGGAAAGGGAAGAGATTGGGAGGTTTGGGAAGGGAGCAGGGTCTCCATTTCCTCTCGCCAAATTTGCTTTGGCAAGTCTTTCCGTGGGAATGGTGAGAGACCGGCTCTCCTCAGCCGGAGAAAGCCAGGGATCGGCCCACCGAGGAGAAGGAGAGCGCAAAAACGTAAGATTGAGGGGGGGTGGGGGGCGGTGGGTAAGTAAATACAGCTGGACTTTTCCATCCCTTTCCCCTGGTGCCAAGGCAAATCGTGAGCCTATCCGCTCCTTGGCTTTTGCTGTTTATGGAGGGATCAAATGCTAATGTTAACATGCTAGATAGATATAGTGCACAATGCAGTCATTACCAGCGTGTGAAATGAATATTTAATATAAACTCTATAATGAACTACACATTACTTATAGCACTCTTAATTATTATTTGAAATTAAAATCTAACTGGAAAATTCTGCAGATTGTTTTTTATCAATTCTACAATTAATGTCATCAATCCATCTTAATTATATTAATCATATTAAAGGTGGATGACACTGATTGGCAGACATTAGATAAAGCATTGCTTTTAGACCAGACCAGTTTTCAAATGGACAAATAAAACCAAGAAAAGAATTTAACGTCCCTTTTATGGTCTAAGACAACAAATGTTTTAGAGCTATCTAAAAGCAGGATAATTCAATTTGAACCATTTTTAAAGTTGTTCTAATCCCTGCTTATACACTAATGGACCTTTCCATTGATCTGGGTGTGTGAGTATGTGTGCATACAATTCAGATTGTGTGTCCAATCTCATATAAACATGTCTGAATGCTTACATGCTTATAATATTAGATTACAACCTAAACCTTTGTAATAATTGGTGCTGATGAACATACGTTTATTCAGTCATACAGCATTTCTCTTTTTGTTTATA
The DNA here is from genome assembly GCA_038419695.1 of Scomberomorus guttatus. Classification (NCBI taxonomy): domain Eukaryota; kingdom Metazoa; phylum Chordata; class Actinopteri; order Scombriformes; family Scombridae; genus Scomberomorus; species Scomberomorus guttatus. The sequence goes on from CM076449.1 coordinate 2,423,325, forward strand.
AATCAAAGGCCTGTAGTTCAGTTTATACAATTCTTGCAGTTTATAGTATCAAATATTTTTATAATTTGGGCCCTTGACTGACAAGGGCTATGATGAGCCAGAATTTTGTTTGGCATCAGAACTGTGGAATGACAGAGGAGAGAAGAAAATTCCTGCTTTTACAGCCCTCGTAAATGTTGCTTTCTGGTTGGAAGAAGGTTGTAGGGAGGCGTGAGTGAGGAGGAATCTGCTGATGGCTCTTTTCCTTGCATCAGTGCAAAAAGCTGCCCTGTTTTAAAGCAGGCCAGATGTGAATTATGGGTAACGAGGGGAGGAGCCGGTCTGTGTGTGTGTCCGGGATTGGGGAATGCAGGGCATAGGGCATATTTCTGCTTGGCCTGTAACGTGCCCTAAGGTTGAGGTTGCTTGTGAAAGGGTTAAGTCGCATGGCTAAGCAAATACATAAATAGCACTAGGGGGTGTGTGTGGGCATGGACGCTGTTGCCAGCTGGTGTGGAGGGGGAGGGCGTGCATGTACACACACATACACACAAACTCGCAGTTTGATTTCCAAGTATAACTTACGGGGCACTGGAACACCAGCAGGCATTTCGGGTACCCCAGTCCAGACTGCAGCACATGCCTTAACATGTGACAACCTAGAGCACTGTGCAAACATGCGTGCGCACACACACACACACACTTACATTATTGTATATGTTTGCACAGTTCAAAATCACACTAACACACAAATGCAAACACACCAAAAAAAGCTAACCTCCCCACTCCCACACATCAAAGGAGCTCACAGCAGCAGAGTCAAACTGCAGAGATGGGCCTCATCCCATAATGATAAATCACATCCCAACACCTAAAACAAACTCTCAACCCTTGTTAACTGCACTAAAATGGACACCCCAAACAAAACAGATGACTGCGTGCTCCCAGACACCCTCCATGCCATAGATCCTTTCAACATAGATCCTGCCTGCATGAAGTTTTCACTAATCTGACAGGATTAGGACGGGTTCAGGTTCTCTTGAATTATGTCAGGTTACAATTTTAAATGTGACATGCAGAGTTATTTCTGTTCCTTACTCATGTCCACAACTGTTACCCATTCACTTTTACTGCTTTTAGTAGGCTGAAAGGTCTTGGTAAACTTTCTAAAATGGGACAGACCAATGGCTAATAATGGTTTGCCATACTGTGAGTGCATCATGTGTCCTTGCGCTGGCAGTTTGCCTGTCAATGGATCCTCCTGTCAGAGAGGAGGATGAGGGGGATTTAAACGAGGGCGGGGGCTTGCAGTCAAATCCCCTCTCATCTTACAGGCATCATTACGCCTGCTAAAGCCTCATCCCTCGAGCCCTCAACTACCAGGGACCGGGACAGACCACCAATTATAGTCTTAACCTCTCTCTTGCTCTCTCAGCCTCTATCTCACTGACACCTATAGCTTGGGGGGGGGGGGGGTTGAAGATGCTGGTTCATGGGGGAAATTGAAAGCTGCCACCATTGCAGACATTATCCACCGGCTGGAGTAAGAGGCAGTGTTTCCCCTACATAGAGCCATCTGTGATTCACGGCCAGTTTTACCATGGGTACAATGCATCATAAATAATGAAAATTCCATTATGAAAGCTTAAATTTTTATTACACAGCTGTGCTGAGTGATGCATGAATAAAGAAATGGTGCTATTGTCACGGATAGTGTGAAAAGAAGTTTGACAAAAGGTAAAAAGGTAAACTGTCACAAGCTTCTTTTACTACCTGGTCTCGAGTACGGTCTTGGTCTCAAGTCTAGTCACTTTTTTTTTCCATTATCCAGAACATGTCTCTGTCTTGGTGTTTTGCCTCACTCTTAGTTAACAGTCTAGTCTGTTACTGTCTATGGTCTCGAACCGAATCCAGGTGGCTTTTCTCACAGTTATAATCGCTATTTTAGCAATAAAGCTGCGTACATTTAGGAAATTTTTACCCTATTACATTTCAAACTGTACGGGGTGATTCAAGATAGATCGTAGTTGACCTTCTGAATAGGCACTACTTCGGATTTTTTTTTGGGGGGGGGGGGTGCTAGTCTCGAGTTGGTCTTGAGCCAGTTTGACTTTCTTGCCTCGGAACCATCCCCTATATGGACATGGTTCTGACTCATCTTGAAACTGCTCGGACTTGTCTCTGACTCAACATAAGTGTTGTTGTCATATTAAGACCATTTCAACAGGATTAAATGTAGCAAGAGTCACAATAACTGTTCCTCAATGACTACACCTGTTGCTCTGGATTATATTTTATCCAGAACATTGTTATCGATCAGGTTGGTCAAATAACCTTTCTGTAATGCATAAAGCTCTTAAAGTTGCAATAAACGATATTTAGCCATATTAGTTGTCAGAAAACAGCTATTTGCCATGTAGAGATATTGCGGAGTAATGGCGTCCTTACCAGTGAATGAAGTCACACTCCCTCTGTGTGTGTTGTTATCCGAGCTTCTCTGTTCTTTGTTTTGGTTGCCGTGCTGGCTGCACGTGCATGTTAGTGAATGTGAGCGCATGTGAGTGTGCATGTTGGTGCATGTGAGTCCCTCCGTGTCCTCCGCATCCGTTTCCAAGATGGCAGCTGCGTCACAAACTTTCTCAAATTACAGCTAAACAGTACACTGAAATATGTTTCTGAAAGCATTTTAGGCGAAAAATAGGCAATGCAGTAACAGAATCTAGATCCATATTGGATCAGCTCTGCCTAGTTTGACAGTTTGATCTGAGTTTTGTGAGTTGTCAGGTTTCTTTTTCTTTTTTTTCCCAACTTTATCGAGTAAACAACACGTTTGTTTTGGTCTGAGATGTTGGTGCTATAGTGCGACATCTAGCGGCTGAATGTCATCAATGTTGTGTATTGCAACTTTAAGTATCCGGGGACCACCCAAACAGGGACCGTAATTAATACTGTATATTGTGTATATAGAAGATGACAGCAGTTTGTTGAATATTAAGCAAGAGTGTTGCAAATCAAATTCAATCAAACTAATCAGTCCAAAGGGTCAGGAAACTTGTAGGACTTGTAAGACTTGATTTTCAGTTTAGTTCATTCTTCCAGTATACAACTACAATATAATTGAAAAGGCTCATAGGATAATAATAATAACAGACGGCGTGGTGTGCTGTGACTCAGTAGCTGTAAATGAATCGTTGATAACACAAACAAGCCTCCAGCACTCGAGGCAGCAAAGGCACTATGGTTTCCAGGATAATGGAAGGTGTGAATCTAACAATGTGTGAGTCTGTAAGAGTCCTTTTATAACCACCTCAAACTGCCGTCCACAGGAGAGCCACAGTGAGCAAGGAAGGTCACTGGCTCAGCATGAATGAATAAATGTATATGTGATTATCCAGTTCAGTCATGTGTGTCTGTGTTTACAGCTTGTATTAACTGTAAACACAGTGAGTGGGTGTGGGGAAAATTCGAGTGGAAAACACGTAGCATTTCTAGTAGTGAAACTGTTTTGACACCGTAGCTGAGACTCTCCATCCAAACCTCTGCATGGCTGCTGCAGTGACAGTTGAAGTATCAGCCACAGTGACAAGTGTTGGCACTTGTTTCCATAAGAAAAGGCAACACTTTTCCCTTGCAGCACAGCTCCATGCACTGGATGCATTTTTCAAATGCATCGTGGTGTGTCAAGTTCCAGAGCCCCGAGTGTGATCTGGTAAGACATGTGGGATTGAGCTTTTGGGGCAGCATGTGGTGGGATTAGAACTGTTTGAGGGACTGACACTAGAGGAGGTCAGCGATGATGTTTAAGTCCTCCAGCCACTGTCTGCTCAATCCCCTTGATTAAAAAACAGGATTCCCCCCCTCCTGACAGACATGAAACCAACGCAAATGAGTGAGAAACAAGTTATCTTGCCTTGTGAATTTTGACAAAGGCGGGCAGGGTTAAAGCTTTGGACATATGTATTCTGGAGGGGAACCTCGTGGGAAACTACTGGGTATAAGTGCTTGTGACCGACACTGCAAGGTTGATTGTTTCCAAGGTTAGATCAGTTTGTCTCTGTTTTTGATATTCAAACTTCTCCAAGAATCCACCAAACTCAGTTCCTGAATACGTTTGAGAGGTGGCCAGCCACGGATCAGTCTCATCAGGGTTAATCAATTCTCAGTGGATATTTTCTACAGTTACTAGTAGCAAAAAATGAGCTGGTAAGATTTTGTCTGTACATGTATGTAGCTTCCAAAGCTGAAGTGTATGTATCCAAATCCTGTTCTATGGTCTAAATCCAGTTCTGGAGGAAATCCTGAATTCTTTTTTTGGAATACTTGCAATTAAATCAGCTCAAAATATAATTTTTCAACAACTTGTATCAGTACTGATAACATGAGTCATAGATAAATGTGAGTGAAGCTTACAAGCTCCCCTTTAGTTTGTTATTTAAAACTCCAACTGCTTGTCCAATGACTATCCCCTCACTGTACACAAAACAACTAGTCTTTCAGAGGCTTGCGCTCAGATGGCCACGGGCTACCCTCCATTCCCTTCCTGTCTGTGGGGTAGGATCAGGTCAGGCTGTCAGCTGCTTCAGACACCATGACTAGCCACCACCACTCTCCTGACCAGGGCCTCGTCTGACAGGCCCTGCTGCTTGGGCCTGCTTGTTTTTTAGACACACCACTGAGCACACTGGGTTCTCACAAGCAGACAGCGGCTCCCTATATGCTGCATAAAAAGGCAGTTGTATCTACTGATGGCCTTGTTTGTTGTAGTTGGGCATTAAGTGGGTCACTGCTGCACTAATGCATTTGCAGACATGGCGGGTCAATATGAGAACCATGCTGAGCCCATCATCTAACATGGAGAAACAAGCTCTTACACATGCTGGCTGCTGAGATGCAAGCTGTGGTCTTCAAGTGTTATTATGTGGAGAGACAGGAAAAAACAAGGGGGAGGGGGTGAAATGACTAAGTGTGCTGTGTTAAATACGGCATACAGCCTAGATGATAGCTATATGTAAAGCTGTACAGGCTGCAGAAAATGTCTGCCAGGAACATCAGAGGCTAACTATTGTGTTTTGTAGATACATAATCCTCACCATTGCCCTCATATATTTCATGGCTTTTACAAGACTGTTCCTAACAACATCAAAGAGAGATTCAGTGACTTGAGGGGATACTCCAGCAATTCAAAATTGTACTTTCATAAAGTTGGGGGACTTTGAGTGAGACAAATTTTAAAAAATAAATTGTAAAATGTAGCAGAAGCTGATAGATTTTAATTTTGGTTTATTTTTTGGTTAATATGGGTCAAGCCACAAGAACACTGGATCCTACAGTTAACATCATACAACTTTCCGTTCAAAACTGAGAAAGCTCCTGCCAGAGCCACTGTCAACTGTTTTCACAGGCTGAGTAGTACTCCTTGTGAAAAGTAAACTGATGCAAATGATGCTCTTCTTTCCTGGTTTGTTCGTGTTGAATCAGTCTGGTTTTCACTGAAAACCACACATGACCTAATACTTAATGACATGAAAGCAGAATGGGAAGTGTTAAAATTCTCTGATATTCCATGACTTCTCTAAATAACGTATCAAACAGGAATACCATCAGCAATACAAAACCCTGAAAAAATATTGCAGATTTAGTGTGAGCATCCCTGCTTAGTGTGGCAGTAGTGCTACTCTACCACAGACAGCCCTTCCACTTCCCTTCACATTTAGAGCACACCACAGTCGACAGTAAAGCAGCTGTCAGGGCAGCCAATGCCAGCCCTTGACCTGCCTGTGACAACCAGCTATCGCTCAGTAAATACAGCAGTATCATCAGAGCAGACAGGAATGGCTTCGGGATTAGCATTAGCACTGTTTCCATCAGTTAAAAGCTTGCACAATTAGAATATCTGTCAAGTGAAAACACCTGGCTGTGGCCAGAGATTGCTTTCCCTTCTCTTAGACAGGTTAATGGCATGGAGATAGGGGGTTCATGATTTGATTTTTTTTTCTCATATTACTACTGCTGGTCAATGTGCAGTAGAAAAGACTACATTTGCATTTAAAACCCATAGTTTTAACAGCATTTTACATCTCACTGCAAAAACCACTAAAAAAAGGCAAAGAGGCTAAACTTGCCCAAACATACAAGAATGTAAATGGAAGTCTGTCAGACGGGAAGTTAGCAAAGTGAAAAAAGAGAAGTGTTTCAGTGAGAGACATTAGGTCATGTCCTCCAAAGGCTAAGTGGAGCATCTTGGGAACTTTTAAGAAAAGAGACACAAGCTATGTTCCTGTAATGCTACAGTAGGAAACTATAGCTATTACAAGTCATTTACTAGCAGACTGGAGTTTCAGCTAACACTTGAAAGATTAATCCCATGGGGGACAGGGCAGGGAGCATGGTGAGCTCCATCCACCACGGTTTCCATTAAGGTATTTCTGGGGGAAAAAAACTGTCCAGTCCCCAAACTGTCATGTGCATTTTCCTGAGGTGAGAGACTCCACTGAGACTCTTGACACACTCGACTAAGGTGAGAGAAAATGGCTGCCACTGCACATGTGCTGCATGTACTGAAGTCACATCTCAATGTCTGCAGGGCTCTGTCTGCTGGCTTATTCAGGGAGCAGAGGCATAATGGTCTGGGTTGTTAGTGAGCACTCCAGTTGCGCTGTGATGGGAATGTTTTCGACAGCTTTCAGACACTTGGCACTAATGATGTTCTGCATGCCCTGTGGCCAGTTGGGATTTTTTTTTCTTCCCCTTCCAATAAGTGTGTTGAACAATTTTACCAGCAGCCACGCTAACTCGTAGAAACATGCCAGCTCAGCCAGATTGCTGCTGCTCTGGCTTATGTACAAGTTAAAATAGTAATGTGCTAAACAGACAGCAGATATTCTGTCCAAGAAGTTATTACTGTTTATTCTGGTGTATTTAAAGTATTTAAAGAATTTAAAGTATCCATAACTAAACATTTAAAGCCCCCCTCAAGAGTATTTTGGCATTTTTGAGATATTTCATATTTTTCTGAGTCCTGATTTCCTGACAATGTTGATTAGCCCACTGTTCGCCAAATATTTTGACAAATAACTTAATTTTGCTTAAAGTTAAAAAATTTAAGCTGCTGCTAAAACGCAACAATGATGTATAAATGATGTCATAAAATCGCTTTGTTTTTGTGAGCGTCACATAGGCTATGTGGTGCCTGTGTTTCAGACTAAATACTTGCTGCAGATGTGCTCAAATAAAATAAAATATAAATGATTTCAATTAAACTCTCTACAACCAAAATTGGCACATAAAATAACATTTAATGTGGTGAAAGTAGGAAAGTTAGTAAATCAGTCTACATTGATCTATAAATGAATGTAAGTGATTCTTACAGTATCTGCTGTCCACAGCTGTTTATACTGTATGAAAAGCTTCTCCTTCAGTTCATTAAATCTCTGCAGTATCTGAAGGCAGCAGGACTGATATGTTGATAAATCTACAGACTCTGAGAAGTGCTGCACCAGAGCACAGCTCGGCTGTTCACTGTGTTTACCTTCATTATATCACCTGATGTCACCAGGCTGCTACAAAATAACCACACACACATGTCTATACACATCAGACTGGTCGGTTATAACTCGATATTCTGCTTTTTATGAAGGACTAGGGTCCCAGTCTATTGGTCTTTGTATCAATATGTCTAATACCCGAGTGGATCCAGTTCATTCTCTCTATTTCGGCCTATTCAGGTAGACCAAATTTTGAACCTGCTCTAATTATCCATGGGTCTTTTAGGAGAGGGTCAGACTATCTTCAGGTCCCTTTCAGATCACATCTGTTTTTTGTTTAGGGTGGGTTATTTACCGGTCTGTTTGAGTTTGGGTCCCTGAAGACCTCTATTCTGTGATTCTGCACTCTTTTCCTTATCTGTTTACTTATGGTGGCCACCGCTGGTCATGCCAACTACCCAGTTCTATCTCTAAAAGCGGACCTTTCAGGAGAAAGGTCTACCAGACACAGATATTATACTGTATCAATATCAAATTGTCCAGATGTCAGTCCAAAAGTAGATGACACTATTGAAAATCCAGCAATAAATTTAATCTCTGCCATGTCGAAGCATGGTAGCCTATAATAGGTGAAAGCCTAGTTAGAGCCAGTCGGACAGAGCGGACGGGGGAACGAATCAATGAGCACCAGAGGTTCCCTGAGGGCCAGTGAAGAGGAGGGGAGGGCTATTGTAAATCAATTGTCAGCCAATTCATTTCCATTGATAGCATCAGAATAATGACATGGCGTAATAAAATGGTAATCAGGGCCTTTAGCTGTGGGCGGTGGAGGGTCGTTTGGCAGTCTGAGCTGCAGGGAAAGTGGCAGTGGCCCACATTTTCCGCTCTTGCATGTGTGCACTTATTCATGTGTGTTCATCAGCAGTATTTGCTCGACAGAACGTGTCGTGTTTTTGTTGTGGCTAGATATGTGTGTGTGTATCATCGAGGGTGTGTATCTCACTGTGTGCAGTGTGCATGAGGAACATCTCACGTGCTGCACAGCCTCTGATTTAATCCCCGAGATATGCGACCCAACGACAGTGGCAGATGGCTCGGTGAGCAGATTAAAATCTCAGCAGCTAACCCCACGCCAACCCAAACAGACACACTTTAAGTAAGTAAGAGGAGTTGAGACAATTATCGCCATTTCCAAGTGGAGCCATGGAGAAGGAGAAAAAAAGAAAAAAATGGCTTGTGTTTAGATGATTTTGTCTGGTCGTAAGGAACCACAGACACTCTGATCCCCTCCAATCAATGGCAGAGGGAAGCAATATTAAAACCACAGGTCACGGACTGAGGTCAAACCTCATGAATCAGCATAGGTGGATGAGATATGGGTGTTATGAGGGAATGAGGGAAGACAGTAATAAGATGGAGATCTTGTGTGGTCAGAATGTGGGTGGCAAAGCAAACGACTGCTGTAGCCTAGCTTTATTGTTGTGGTGAGTAATGAAATGTGGGGCAGATTAAGGTGAAGCCAGCTGACTAATAGGCCTTTTTCCACTGCAGAACCTAACAACCCATAGCCAAAGCTTCCCATAACCTGAGTTTTAAAGCCTTTTGACATTTTGGCACATCCAGTACTTCCTTTCCACTCTATTTTACACAACGGGTGTTTCAGATATATGCTATTAAAAAGGCAAAAGCTGGACCAACTACATATTTTTAATGTGCCGTTTAGTAGGCGAGTGAAGTAAATATATGTGTGACAGAAATCCAGGGAACTGTTGGGAACCAGTTGATAGACCTAAATGGTGTCCGACACATCAAACCACTTCAAAGTTTTTCAGTTTGTTCCACTGCATGCATTGTGAACTGAAAATTCAGGGGCTCAAAGTACACTCCCTTCTCGAAGGTAAGGTAAGGTATCTGACTCTGCACTAACAATGACAAGAGTCTGAAATGCCTAAAGCCCCCATCAGAAAAGAAACTGGAACTGGAACCAAACAGGCCTCTTTTCTTCTTTATGCCAGGCAAAATTACTTGTGAATACAAGAGGATAGGAAAACACTGACTACCATTCTGCTGCCAGGCTCAGTGCCCTATTTCCACCCATAAATCGCATACAACTGATGTGCCAGCCTCTCCAGAGCCAACCACCACCATCTTGGCAGCGATTTAAGAGAACAGGGTGATACCACTCAATGCCAGTCATCCCAGTTCACCCATGATCTGTGATTTAAACTTCACATATGGACTGCCGCCCATCCAAACACCAAGGTCTTTCACATTATGAGACGCCACCACGTATCAGCTGATTAAACTTTTAGCCAACAATGCCCATTAAATTGTGTCTTTTGGCCTTGCCTGGGTGTAACTCTGAGTTAGCAACATAATGTCTGTAAATGTCTGTAAAAAATTTGAAAATACTGACGTTGTTTGACTTATCAATTTGCTGATATTGGGAACTTGTTGGCAAAAATTGTCAAATATTAAGTTACTTTATATCAGCTACCAGGCAGCTTAGACCCAAAAGTTAAACCAAATGAGCAATAGGCTTTTCAAATAAGCTAAATTAAATGGAGTGGTAAACTGGAGAATGGGGCATGGAGGAAGTGTTGAATGTTACTGCTGTAGAAAGCAGTTGTATAAGAGTAAAAACATTGCAGTCCCATTGAAGTCGTCCAAAGGGCAGGTTGGGCAGGGTGAAGTTGGGGTCACGTTGTTCTTTGCTCCAACAGGAGAGGAAAGTGGTGTCTGTTGCAGGAGTTCACCAAGAGGTGAGCAAGCAGACCCATGCCGTAAACAAGTCTGAAGTTTATAGCCACTATTTGGGTTTGTTGTTCCGCCGCATTCTGGCCCTGATGGCTCACCGGGGGTGGTGGTGGAGGGGAGGGGTACAAAGACCCAACAGAGATGAGCAAAGTGAAGACGCTGTAAAAAACAAAGGGACGTTTAGAAAAAACCATGTGGCTCACAGGGAGTCCAACTGGCCACTAAAATCTGGGGTCAACCAGAGAGCAGCCTCAGGTTGAACTCTTCAGATCAGTCTTGCTGCCATCTTGGTTTTGGTTATTGCTGTGACTGTTAATCAAGTGTATGACTCTCTAGTCTGTTACAGTGTGTCATTTAGTCTCCACACTTCCAAACAAACAAGAACAAGCACTGTGAAAGAACAACTCAAGTAGCTTCTAGAAAAGGAACAAAAAAAGAGAGACAATGGGACGGGGAAAGGGAAGAAAAACAAATGACAGGATATTGCAGTTGTGTGTGTGTGTGTGTGTGTGTGTGTGTGTTTGGATGTGGGGGTAGCAGTTGCTCTTCTTCTTCCTCACTGGAATCTGTCTTAATTAAAAAGGATTGGTTTTACAGTAACTGCGTGTGCCTGAGGGGAGCAGGCTGTACTGCAACCATATTCTGAAACAAGGGGAACATGTGGGGTTTGACACTTTCGAATACTCTTTTCCTTACACACTCTTGTGTACACACTGTAAGGAAAACAGTATGCGCTGCATACCACAACAGAAAGAGTTCTGTACAGTAGGGGTGTAACGGTACGTTTATCCATCCCGAACTGTCACAGTATAGACATGGTACGGTTCGGGGCATGCGGCCCTATGAAGAATACGCTCTGTGACCCAAATCCACTTACTCCGACATGCAGAACAATAATTCTAGAGCGCGAGTTATACCCGGAACATTTTGGTGGTGCACCACTGCCAAGGTAGCCTGGTTAGCCTGTAGTGATGCTGCTGTCAGAATGAAAAACGAGAGACCCATAACACTGACCGAGTGCAACACTATTATTACAATATGCTCCATTATCTCCGTAGTGAAACGATACCGCGTCTCCCTGGTCGGCTTTGAGTGAAGCCGTTCAGAACAACAATAAACACATTTGATTTCTGACGTGGTCAGACAGCACATCGTAAGAACCAGTTCTGAGAAAAACATAGCTAAAAAGTATTGCAGTAAAGTAGTGGTTTGGTCTCTCTGACTGATATATTATTATATATGACATCATTAGATTATTAATACTGAAGCATCAGTGTGTAAGCAGCATGTTACTGTTGTAGCTGCTGGAGGTGGAGCTAGTTTCAACTACTTTATATACAGGTAGACCATAAATCATCATAAAACAGCAGCTGTCCTGACTCCAAGAAACAGAAGGTTTGTTTTCCTTTTCCACTGCAGCACAACTAAACTGTGTCAGTAATAGACTATACTGCACTATACCTGTTATCAAAACAGTTTTTTGTTCCTGATTTGTGCCTTGTTATTGTCCCTCCCTGACCCCCCAGCTTAGTTTAACTTGTAAATATTTAAATTCTTAGTTCTTTAAGTATTTTTGTTTTATCCTAGTATTTTTAAACACTTTTTAAGCCACTTGCCTGACTGAAGCACCCTTAAAGAACCCTGGTTTTCCAGGTGTGAAGCTTTATTAGCAGGTGATGAAAGTTAAATGAAGAGCCGGTTTGGCGGTTGAGTGCTAAACACATTAATGAACCTGGAAACAATTTGCTGTATGTTCTTCAGCCCTTGTTGTTGCCACAGCAAACTGGAAAACTTAGTGTGTACGCAAAAGTGTGTGTGTTTGTGTGCTATGTGTGTACAGTGGGCCTGCCTCCAGCTTCTGTCTAAGGGGGCTGGAACATCAGATCGGCTGCTGTCTCATCAATCAAGGTTTGTTTGTTGCGATGTGTTAACTGCCATGCCTTCCTAAGAAGGTACACACTCACACACAGACACACACTTGGGCCAGCAGCCATGCCCTTGTGACCAGTAGACAGCTCTGAAGCCACAGTCAATTAGTCTTAGAAAGCCCCTGGATTGTCTCTGGCCTGGAAATACCACATGACTGACCATCTGACTGACTGGTTTACTGACTGGCTCTCTGACTGAATGACTGTCTGACTGCTTAATGACAGATACACGTATGAATGATTATTTGTAGGGATGCAACTAACAATTTTTTTTTTATCATCAATTCTTTTTTCAAGTCAAGTCTTTTTTAACCATTTAGTCTTAAAGATGTCTTTAAGAAAATGGTGAAAAATGCTGATCACAATTTCCCAGAACACAACTTTTTCCAAATTGCTTGTTTTATCAGACCAAAAGTCTAAAACCAGTAAATCCTCAAATCTGGGAAGACAGAACCTGAGTAAGTTTGTCATTTTAGCTTGATAAAAAATAGTTTATATTGACTTTCTGTGGACAGATTTATTGACCAATTTTCTAAACATTGTCTTTTAATTTCCTGAAAATAAAAAAAACAACATTTTTTGGTCTTTTTTATCTGTAAAATGATATAAATTGATATCAGCTTCATTTATCAGTCCAAACTAAAGTGAGCCCAGGCCTGCTGTGTCACTGGGGTCAAGGCAGCTGTTCATGGGCATAGGAAACACTTGCAGCTCATCGACAGTGAATCATTGGGCAGCCAATCAGGTGGGAGAACCAGAGCCATCACCGAGGCAACCGGTAAACCCATGGCTTTTGTGGAGAGGTGTAGACTAAACTGTTGATACAGAGTCAAAGCAGACCCCAGTGTGACTGATCCTCTACGACCTGAGTCTCATACACACAGACACACACACATGCACAAGGAGCCCACACCAGAGAGCAGGGATCACTGTGACCTGCCAGAAACAAGCTGTACACTGTTGTTGTTTTTTGGTCAGAATGACATCTGTTTGCTCTTGGAATTGGCTAGATTGTCAGAGTGTGTGTGTATGCGTGTGCATGTGCATGAAAATGTGTGTGTGCGCGTGTGTGACTGTGTGCGTGGAAGAGTGCTGACTGCACATACACACCAGCAGCATGGGTAGAAGGGCAAAGAGACTGCTCGTGACTCACCTCGCCTGTTTGCAGACAGGCAGCACTAGCCATAAGAAGTGTAAATGTGTGTGTGTGTGTGTGCACACCAACATGCATTTCTGTTGCCTCCGTGTGCCAATATGTGCTGACTACCTTACTTTTGGACTCACTAACTGTGTCTCCACTGTGCCAATATACACACAAAAACCTGTGTGTTGGCACAGTGTGTGTGTGTGTCTGTGTGTGTGTGGGAGTCCATTCCAAATTCCTTTACTGCAGGTGAGCTGCATACCACAAGCTAAGCTGTAGATAGATGGACTGATAACAGACGAGTAGGTACAAGCATGAGATGCACACACACACACAAACACACAGATGCACAGATGTGGAATGATGAACAAAGATTCAATGCAGCTGCGTATACAGCAGACTAACAAAAAAGAAAAAACAAGAGCGCTTTGATTTAGTCTAAACATTTGGTTTTGCACACCTGCACACACACACACACGCACACACTTCCACGCACACACACACACCAATCAAAGAAATGGCAGAGTAGTAGCAGCAGCCTTGCACTCACAGCTGACCTTTCACTCACTTCAATCTGTTAAATGAAATGCACCCCATCAATCCGAGCTCTGACAGTGCTAACATACCTCATTTCTCATTCACACACACACACACACACACACACACACACACACTCACACACACACACACACACACTATCAATCACATGTCAGTGTGCGCTAATGCACCTCATCTTTCATTCATGGAGAGGAAATGGCATGAATAAGCAACAGCTCTGTTCATGCTGAAATGTGGGATTAGCACTGTTAACTGAACTGAACCTTGCACTGTATCTGAATGGACTTCAGGTAGAGTGAGGCAATTACAGCAAAATTTCCACTCAGTGGAAGTGTCTCCTGCATATGTTAGTTTCTAGGGTTATATCAATGTGATTGGTTGATGCTACATTAGTAGTCTATGGCCAGGGCTGGGTATTTACAATTTTCTGATACAAGTGCCAAACCTGAGTCTCGGTACAGATACAAAACAATTCTTTCTGCAATTTTAATTTAAAATAAGGGGCCAAAAGTTCCCAAAGGATAAACAACAAGCAACCGACCTTACTGAAATCAAATAGTGTAAAACTGGCAAAATTTTGATCTAAATTCGAAAACTAGAGAATAACGAGAGTAAAGAGCATAAGTCTGAGCGAGCGTTTGGCGGTCTGTACCCGACAGTTTTTTACCTTGGGCTCAGGGCACATTCTGGTCAACACCAAAAATTAGTAAGGTTTGAAATCAACATACTATATGAAAGTGGGGTTGGTGGACAGAAAATTAGTCAATAACAATTTTTATAATTAATTAAGTTGTTAAAGTTGTTAAACATTTGCTGTTTTTTTACATTTGGAAACTTTGACTAACGTGGCAACATTGCTAGAACAGAATCCAGCAGGGCAGCAACAGACCATAGATTGCAAACAAATCCTCAGTTTTTAATATTATGATATAAATCAGAGGAGCTGTGGCCTTCTTTACCTCCACCTCCATTATTTTCAGCACAGCTGATCGTGCACACTTGCTATTTGCAAACTTTATAAGCACCTATAATGAGCAAATAAAAAACATGAAATGGAATTCATGTAATTCACCCTCTCCATTAGGTGAATAATTCAAATTTCGCATAATGTACTATTGAGTCTGAGTGCAGTGGTCTGTGTTAATGCCTACAAGCCCTCAAACCTGAAGTGATTCTAATAATATTGCTGTTACAAATCTGTTCTGGTATCAGCTATTGGCAGCTTCATTTTGTATCAGCCTTTAGAAGCTCGTCTCTTGAACCCTCTTGTTTTCATCATTTTAGGAAATGTGCAACTTGTGAGACAGGACTTTTTCTCAGCTGCCATCTTATTTCTGTTCAACTCAGATTATTCACTGACTGTCTGTGTTGCTGGTCTGTCTGTCTGTCTTCGCTTCAGTGTTTCAGTCTGCTGCACATATACGTTCTGTCTGTCGTGTCTTGCTCTCTGTGATTCCACACCCTCTGAATTCTTGGAATCGAGTTTCCCTCGTTACCCCGCCGTCTCTCCCCTCCCCGTCCCTGCACATACTTTTTTTTTTTTTTTATTCCTTGTACTACTCAGAGTCTGGCATGGCCTGTGTTTTTCACCATAGAAACCGACATAACAGACCAACACAGCCAAGCTCAGGCTCAGCAAACAGAGACCAAATAAAATCCATCATTCAGTCGGTGTGTGCGAAAGCCTTTTTTCTTTTCCCCTCTCTCTCCATGAGGCACTCACGCCTTATTTTAGAGCAGTTCCAGCAGGACAAGGAGGGTGGGGGGCTTGAACAAAGTTTTGAACATAGACGTCATTCGGCAAGTCGCCTGCTGAAGGCAATAAGCCTTTCAACGTGCAAGAATAATAATCCAACAATGCATGAAGCAACCATATAAATTCTTCCAAAACATTAGAAAACCTGCAAATGGAATAATTTGCCAAAAAATCTAATAACATCTTCAGAAGATTCCTGTAATATTTGCTTTTTATGATAATGTTATGTATGACTACATCACCTGGTGAGACATTACATTATGTGCTGCAACATTTATGATGTAATTTGATGACTCTACTCGTCATCAAATTATCAAGACCAGCTGCTAAAGTGAGTGATTTTGTACAAATCTACAACAAACTTGCTTTAAAATGGCAGTGCTGCACCTTCCCAGCACATAAACGCAACTAAAACCTACCAATTTGATCCCATTCTTATGATGTAATCCCCTAAAATGTCGGATATTTGTTTTAGTTATGTAAGCCCTCGGCCCCTCCAAACCCTCCACTGACTCTGCCAGATGGAACGAATGACGAATCTCAGACGTTTGGCGTTTCCTGGCCTGAGAAGCAGGGGAGGGCTGACTTCCAAGCCATTTCCTAAGACGCAAACTGTTCAATGAAACCCACACATATCAGAGTGTCTGAATCTGTGGAAAACAACAGCAGATAAAAGAGGCGACTGTGCACATCGTGGTGCCACTCTGCCTTCTTTTCTTTCTTGCTGCAAGTTGGGAAGCACATGTAGTAATGCCATCAAATTATATCAGATTATTATAAACTGCCAACGGCTTGGTAGCTGCAGGTTTCCCAAAGCTAACTGCAAGACTTTTTAAGACCCCATTAATTCTAGATGGGACTGAATTTAAGACCAATTTGAGAACAAATTAAAAGAATAAATAAAGAAACAAAGCTGGTAAAATATGGCTTTCTGGCAATGTATGTGGAGGCCAATGTTTTTGAAATTTCTGGCAGATGGACAACCAACCAACAGAATAAGTAGCTGCTGGTCACTAGGCAGCATGTACTACAGAAACATATCATTACATGCTGAAAAATAAGATCATTAACTTGTTTGAATAAACTTTTCAAGACTTTTCAAGGAACCGTGGATGCCCTAGAACATTTTAAGCATTTACTGCATCTTTCTGAGCTTTAGGAATGCTCAGACAACCTACACTTTCAATGCCAAGTCTCATAAACAATGTGCTTTTCATTTTCCAAAATACACACATTCACAGGAAGGACATACATTTTACACACACACACACACACACACACACACACAAACTGTCAGCTGACACTGGCCAGCGCCAGGCCAATCGGCCGGCCGTCTGTCACTCTGGACAATCAGTCCTACTGCCTTAGCCAACCCCATGGCCCTCTGGGATATCTGGGCTGGGAGAGAGGGAGAAGAGAAAGGGAAAGGGAGGGAGGGCGAGCACTGATGGTGGCTATGGGAAAAGTGTACGTGACACACAGACAAGAGCCAGAGAGACAGACTCTGGCTGAAGACGTCACAGACTCTATCAGCTGTCTCTGGACTCTGTCAGCTGTCTGTTACCGTCTCTCTTTCCCTCTCTTTACATATCCTTTAACCTCGATCGCTCAAGTGCTGTCTCTTTGTTCTGTCTGTCTCTGTCAATTCAAAACCTTGTATGACAAAGACCTTGCAGTTACGATGAAACTAGCCTTTAAACATGATGTTTATGTGGAAAATAGGAGCAAAAACTGTGGACTGAAAATGTTATTAGGCTATATTTTTTAGCTACTGCTTCTTTATACAATTTTTTGCTTAATCTGCTGTATATATTCAATTTTAACAAACATCAAATTTGGACTCACTGCATACTCCTCAATGATCCAAGGCTTCTTCCAGTTAAGTACATGGTCTTAGTCTTTTCTCTTGTCCAGACGCCTCCCACCCTCCTCATTTCCCCATTCCTTGCATCCATGACACAGTTACATAATTGCATTTGGTAAACTATGTGACACTCCCCCACCTCCTCCTCCTCCCCTTGACTCCCTCCAATCTCACATCGCACTCATCTGTTATGTCTGAAGCTGAAGAGACGAGATTCCCAGACAGACTTATCACACTCTGTTTTGTTACTGCACTGTGGAACACACAGTTACTTTCATCTGTTCCTTCAAAAGAAAAAAAAAATCCTCTCAATCAAAGATTGAATTTGCGGGCCGTCGTTTCAATGCTGAGAAACTCCAGATAAAGTCATCCGGCTGTAATCTCCATTTTATCAGTTAAGCACAATACTGCACAACTTTTCATATCGGTTGTATATGTGTTTGTTTTCCCTCTGTGAGCTCATTGTTTTTGGGCACATGAGGCTTTATCAGAGCAGAGGACTTGGCTGGCCTTCTGCTATGGGAACAAATGTTGGTGACACAATGTAAGACTTCACAGACAGTGACAACATTAAATAGCCAATGCCTAACCAACCTCAGGAAGGATGGTACACTTGAGGACCAAATGGGTTTAAGAAACACAATTGTCGAGTAGTTGAATTTGGGGGACAATTGAGCCAAGCTTCAGAGTCGAGCTTCCCTTAGTCTTCTATGATATTAAACTGAACACCTTTGGGTATTATTGCTGAACAGACATGCAATTTAAATGTGTCAACTACAATACAGTCTTGAGTTTTTTAAGGGGCAAGCATCTAATGGTCATTAAAGGAACTGCAGCTTAAAGCTAAAATGATTTGACTTTCCATGTATCCATGAGGGTCAGTGTAACATAAATTTTGTCCATGGGTCCATGTGTACATACTGCTTTTGAAGCAGTCTTGTCCAATGCATGCACTTTGGATTTTGGGTATTACTGCTGTTGTGCACTCAGGCAGCAAGTCCTGTCATTTTTTAGACTTCTTGTGCTAACCGTTCCTGACCTCTTCTTATTCAGTTTGACATGGGGCCTGGAAGTTGCAGCAATGGTGCCAAAAATTCAAGCTTTGGGGGGCTAATTTGCCCACTGGGACACCTCTAAAGGTCATGAACATAGGGGAAAAAGCTTAAGTTGGAGAGCAGAAAGGCAGAACATCTGTCTTTCTCTTAGAGGACGGGGGAAATAAAAGTGTTGTGTCCAGAGTCCAGAATGTACCAGTTGGAACTGGCAGGCCTGGAGATTTTCCACTGGCTGTACTTCCCTGAGAGGTCTCCCTCTTTCCTCTCTGTGCCTCTCTCTCAAACTCTCTTTTTCTTGTGGTTGTACAGTCTCATCGTTTTATCTTCCCAACATGTGACGATAAGCCTTTCATATACACCCTGAACAAATCAGAGTATGCAGATAGTGGAAAAAGAGAATGGGATGTATGAAGGCGATGTGGTAACAAAAAAAGGAAACGGCCATTTCCTTCACTTCCCCATTCCCCTTTATTTTGTCCTGCCATGTGGGAGGGAGATTACAGTTCCATACCAGAAAGGAGAAAGTAAGAAAACAAAAAAAAAAAGAAAACAGAGGCGGAAAACATAACAACGGAAAGAGAAAGGGGGAAGGAGAAGAAAGGCACAAGAAAAATAAAAAATGCATCAAGAGCTGAGGCAGGCAGGAAGCTGCCTGTGGGCTTAAGTGCAGGGAAATTAACATCAAACTGTCTTTAGTCCTGATGCTCACCACAAACAAGGGCCCAGCCTCTCCCCTGTGTCTCTACGGCCTATAAAAAATACATTTATGGAAGGGAAACTCACACGTCTCGCCACTGTCGCCGAGGTGAAACCACGCACCAGTTTGAACTTCACAGAGAATACGTTAATACAACGGCCAAAGTTTACCTGCATGGAGCAGAAAACGTAACAAGCAGGGGTGCGCACAACAGCAGATACTGCAAATAGATGTGGTGAATTAGAGGGAAACTGAGGTGCTAATGGCCCAAGACTAATAAGGGCACTTGAGTCAATTAGGAGGAGTACAACTATCATCCCTCAACTGGCTTCATCCCTCCATTTGTCTAGTTTTATGTTCACTCCCCTGCAAAGCCAACAGCTCTTAGTTATTTAACTAGATTAGTCATGAAAAATGACTTCCAACACTTGCAGTGTGTAGGACTGTGTTTCAGCGATAACGAATGAACAAGTGCCTACATGCGTGTGTGATTGTATCAAAAAGTTGTATTGGAGGCCTATCAACCATTGCGATCACACTGCAGAATCTCTGTATTTGACGCTTTGCTTGCAACCACTATATGACCACATGCACTGAGCCTAGGTTTGTGCAACCACAGCTGGATGTGAAAGTGAGTTATTGTGTGTGTGTGTGTGTGGGACTAAGTCCCCCAACATGATCTGACCCAATCCCTCCTAGGCACTGGTGGGGGGGGGCAGTTTAAGTAGGCAACCCAACACTAGTGAGTCTGCCCTGGCCGTAGTGAGCGGTGACGCAGATCGATTTCATTGTGTAGATTAGATTTGGGGAGTGCACTGGGCTGGAGTTGATGGTGCTTTGAGTGGGGCGGGGGAAGAGGGGGTTGCAATCATCAGGCGCCTCGTTGGTCTTTTGGAGTCTGCCTGGGCCAACACACACGCACACGCAGAAGCCGTGGGGGGGGGGGATATCAAGGCTGGCTGGGGGTGCAGTTAGGCAGCTGTTAGCGTTTCAGAAAAGATTAGCACCAGGTTCAACTGTAAACAATGAGCTCATTCTCTCTGCTAGAGCACCGCACAACACACCACATCTGTTTTGGAACAAGCAGTCTTATTCAAGGCCCACACTGAGGTAATCCACACCCCCCTTGTAAAATCAAACTGGGAAAAGCAGTGGAGAGGACCTAAAGTCATGTCATGTCCTGCAATGCTGTGAGTGATATTTCTAATGAGTGACTAGCATGTACACTTAACATTAATGAAGACAATGTATGGAAGGACTTCCTTAAGTTGGAGAGGGGAGAATGATGTAACTTGTAGGCTCACCTAACTTCAAATGTTTTAATTACATCATAAGGGAAAGAGAGTAAAAACAAGCTTCCTACCAGGAAATACAATTAGCCTCAGCTTTCTCAGTTTGCCCCTACTTCCTAAACTCACCAACAAGGTATTACCTGCAGATTCACACAACTAAAGCCTAAGGCAAACTTCAAATATATCACTTTGACTGCTTTAAATTAGTTTGAACCTTCCAAGCCATGGTTCTGATAGTTAAAAGGCCATTTGTGGCATTTTTAAATTAATTAAAAACTGTGTGCAACATTGATAGCCATTTTCCAAAGCACACCATGCTCTTTCTTGGATTTCAGTTTATTTCACTATAAAAATCTGCTCGTACAGACTTAAGACCTGCTGGAGATGCAACAAGTCCTACAGATTATACATCAAGATACATTGTTTGTGACTGCCTTCCACAATCACCCATATTAGCATTTTCTGATTTGCCACCTCTATCGGCAGGACAACACTGTTTACCAGTGCATTCTGTAGTAGTTACAAAACAACTCATATTACAGTGAAAACCGCTTGTAGTGATCACGGTTACAGTGATCAACCACATATATGCATCAAAAAGCTTGGGACAGAATCATTCCTATACAAATGCTGTTTATTATATAATTCACTTATAGTAATCAAGTAGTCCACTTACAGTGTTCATTCAAACATATGGAAAAACATTTTAAAACTATGGTAATTCTATTTTTTTTTACCTTACTCCCATGATACACGTATGATATTTACTTAGCAGCTGCGGCACCATTATCAGGTGTTGCGGCGCACGTCTGCAGGTTTGTGTGGAGGTGCAGGGTGTGTTGCAACTGCCATGAAACAATCAGAAAATAACTATTCCTCTCATTATTTCTTCTCTTTCTCTCTTTTGTCTTTTTTAAAATGACAAGAGAAATATAATATACAAATGTCAATTAGATAGTAATCTGCATGAGAAATAAAGAAAAAGAAAAAAATCGGTGATAATGATCATCCGCTTATAGCAGTTTCCACTGTAGTGTTTTCTGATATGATACTACTATGGTTAGGGTTTGGTTAGATTTAAGCACTATAATGATTTGCTTAGGGTTACAGAAAGACAAGGGTTTGGTTTTTAACTACTTTCAAGGTCAGGGACCTTTTGACAGTCATGGTTAAACAAAGAACTACTTTGTTAGGGAGTTAGGGAACGGTCATGGTCATGGTTAGAAGATACCAAATTGACTGTTGGTGGGTAGGGAACCATGTGAGTTTTCCTGGCAAACGCCAGCAAAGTCACATGCTTTCACCAGCACCGGAACACAAACACGAGGCCCCCCTGCAGTCAACCCTAAGTGGGTGCCTCTCCTGCAGCACTGAGCAAGCGACTTTTAACATCTTTCATAGTGAGGATACTTAGCATCATTTCAAACACACAGTGGAATTTAATAGGCCACTTTAGAACACTGGGCACAGATTATGGAGTTAATGTTATCAAGTAAATTTTAAACTGTTGGAGCTTTGTAACAGAACAAAGCATCAGGTGAGGCTCTCCCTCACCTGAAGCTGGGAAGTTCAAATCTGTCAATATATTTCCAACTTTACCAAAGTGTGTAGCATTGCCTACAAACTGTAGTTTTACACAACTCAAAGGCAAAGTGTTGCCACACCGGTGACTTCAGGGAAGCTGGACGATTTTCCAGTTCTGTTGTTTCTCCATCATCTCCGACTCCGGCAGTGGCCATTGTGTCTTAGAGTAATGCAGCTGCGGGCTACCGGTAAGCTACGCTGTATCATCTTTGAAATGTTGTTTTTCGGACGCGAGCGAGTAGGTGGGAGTGGAGAGAAAAAAAATACTGGGAGAATTGACGATCCTGCTTTTGATTTCAAAGGTCAAAATTGAATGCTCATTTCCATAGATTTTCAATTTAGAATAGAAATCGTGCCACCCCCACTGATTTGTAACGTATTCTTCAATCACTATTCATCATTCACTGTCTTACAATCAGGTTGGCCTATTTCATCCTCGTATTCTATATTTATGACTCTTTTGTGGTAGCCTATTTTTCTCTGTATATTTTAAGTAGCCTATTTTGTACTATAATATAAAGAAAAATTCCCTGTTATGTGAAAACCCAATAAAGTAAAAATATTTATGATTCTGAAAAAAACCTCAGCATATAGGCTACAGGCCAACTTCATATGACTAACTTATATAAAATAGTATATCGTATTGGAGAAATAACAAGTACAATTAATTGTTTATCTTGCCAACACTGTCAAAACTAAGTTACAGCAACCATCAGCCTACCTGTTAACTCTGACAGACAGCATCCTTCACAGCTGGTAGGATACTGTTCCAAATATAGATACTATTTGCGGAAGTTTGGCATTAAATTTTTGCTTATTGTGCTGTTTTTGGGCACCGCTTTGGTATTTTCCGTTTCATTTTTGAAGTGGCTCTGTTTTCAGACAGTGGTGATGTCACTAAGTTGTACTGATTCGGATTTGCCACCTAATTAATTGGACCAAAAGTCTCTGCTGGCCCATAGTTTTCTTTGTTATATATGCCAAAGACTTTTTAAAATGTTTATTTTGTTTTTACACCAATGTTGGCTCTTAAAATACAGTCAATATCATAATGTGCACCCTAATGTAATTGTAATTTTTTTTAAATAAATAAAAACTTTTTTTAAAATTCTTACCATAATAGTTATTGACAGGCGGGGGCAGGGCCTGTTTGGACTGGGGAGGCCCGCCTTGCGGGGGCTGTGAGGGTGTACTTTACAGCCCAGGCTTCCACCCATCCACCCTGACCTCTGCCCTTAAGTCACATATTATTTTCGCCAAGCTTCAGGACATCAGCTAAAAATATATGCTTTTAGAAATTATCATCAATACTGCAAAGGTGATTAGTGATTAAAAGGCTAACTCAAACTAAATCAGTGGTATGCTCCTATAAGTCACTCTTGCAAATCTTCTATGATGTGAATGCATTCTGAACAGAACCCTTCCATCCCAAAGGTGCATTGTGCAGAAACTTAATACTCTTGTGTATAGCTACATAAAGAGCCCAGCTTTCACTATAGGGATGAGCATGGACGACAAAGCCTTGGAGGGATACAGTGGGTGACTCAGAGACAACAGGCACATCTATAGCTAGCTACTGTATATAGGTCAACCTTTAAGTCTCCTATAGCAGTGTAGAGCGTGTGTGGAGCAGGCAGCAAAGACAGCTGCAGCAACCACTGGACTTGTTCAGAGGCTGTTCCACTAGTAAATACTGGAAATATGGATGTTAACCTTTACCATGTGCATGATTTTTTTCTAACAGTACTAATTGCAGCAATGTTAGTCTTAATATGTGTGTCCTGACTGTCTGTACCTTTCAACTTTTTACTTAAAACAACAGACAGAGAAGAGTAGGCCTAATGATGCTGGTGGAGCCTGAAAATAGAAAACAAGTGTAAAATCTAATTCTTTGTCCTCACAGTTTTTAGTCCTGCGGTCCTTTGGTGTGTGTGTGTGGCTGGCATGAGGGTCAAACAGACAAGAGGAGCAGGTGGCACCCAGGTGGGTGCTGCCGGGTTGGTGGGTGAGGATTGGTGGGCGATGCCCTTTCACGATCCACGTGCCATCTGCCTCGGCCGGCAGTGACTGCATCCTGGTGACAAAGCAGGAGCAGAGGGACGGAGGAAAAAAACTGCACCGCCATGTTAGAAAACCTACAGATCGTTTGCTCATTTTCCCCACCATCCTAAACAACAAAGCAGCTTTGACTGACTTGGCTCTGGTTCCTCTAGTAAAGCACACTAGTGTTATACTGGTGTGATATTAAGCCAGCAGTGCCTATATTAATGGTGGCAATAAATTTGGTCTGCAAAACCTTGATTTGAGTCCAGCTCTCTCGTTTTAACTTAAAAAAAAAAAAAACTTACATCTGTTTTTCAGCATGAAGTGAAACAGAAGGATTGGTCCTGTCTCCATAGAGACTTGATGTCACACTCTGCCAATTTAATTTGGCAAACCAATTTATGGAATAGTTAATTGCAACACTGCTCTATTTAACAGTCAAATGAGCTCTGGAAGATGTCCCCGGTCTTGTGACCTTAGAAATGTCATATATTTTAATCAGAGCTGGGAAGCAGCTTGAGCAATAGTTCACCATCTTCACTGTCCTTTGTGAGAAATTTTAATTTTGTGTGGAGTTTTGACAAACAGTTTTTTTTTTTGCATTCGCTTCTGCAGCTTTTCATCTTCACATCAAAACAGGATGAATGAGGGGGTCAGGATGTCCAACGCGATCTACTGGCAGCTCATGTTTATGAGCGTCTGCTACACCTGGCTTTCTTGTTATAAAAAGGGAGACTGGCAGAAATAAAACGGGGGCTTGTTGCAGTGCTTAAATTCGTCTCAGCTTTCTCTATCTTCCTCCCATTGAACAAGTGGGGGGGGGGGGGGTCGTATGAGCTATTTACGAGGAAGGTCACACTGAGAGGGCATGGCAAGGAGCCAGCAGTCTCTCTCCTCCTCCCTTCCCATGTCTTTCTTTCATCCTCTCCACTCTACCTCTCCTCTAGTAACTCCCTGAATGCTAAAACTGACACTTGTATATTGGGACTGAACTTGTAGGTAGTGGATATTTTGTAGCAGTATTCAGTATCTTCCAATGTGGCAATTACCATAACTAAATTTACAAACTTTTACATGTAGTTTGCATCAGTAATTCTACCTATGAATGGAAAACCCTCTGATCAACATTTGGATTATAAGCACTGGCATTCTTTAATTTGTTAAGTCAAAGCACTTTTTACTGAACAGCAGTCACAAGTGGCAATTACAGGATATTGGTACATTTGACTTTCCTACATTTCCCAAGATACTTTTGAATCATCATCAAAGACATCGTCATTTGGCGACCTGGCTGAAAACTCCCTAAGTGTGTTGATTGGATCATAAACTCGATTTACGTAAATTAATTTTCAAGTAAAAGAATCTCAATCCAAAAGGGACCCGGATGATAATTACACACAGACCTGAAACCCGTGGCTATACACCTACCTGACCCGATTAGCCTGAATACAATTAGTCAGGTCAGGTCTTTGGTACTAGGAACTGTGTGGACCCCAAAGACCTCTGCAATGAAGCTAAAAGAGGTGCAGCACTCAAACTGTAAGAACATTTTTAAGTATTTAATTCTATAAAAAAATCAAGATGTTTTAGGTTTTCAGATCACAACATCCCGGCTGAAACAGGCTTTTATAGTTTAGAATTTTCTAACACGGAGTGTTGTACTTAATTTTTTCTTCAGTTTTTGTATTTTTTTATATTTTTATTTTGCATCATGGATGGATGGAAGGATGGAGGTAGTCTCTGGTCAGAAGCTCAATAATAACTTTTAGCAGTCTAGCCAGTAGGCTGGAGGCCCAGACTGCAGCTGTTCCATCCACCCGCCTTCCCTCCCTCCCCTCCACACTAATACCCGCCTCTCTCTGTCTCTCTCGACAGCACTAATGTACACTGCAGGCTCTCTCTCTCTCTCTCTCTCTCTCACAGAGTGGCAGGCACGGAGCTGCACAGCTCTTCCACCTCCCTCTCGCACCAGTTTAATTAGTGCAACCCACAAACTAGAAATAGGGGTTGTACAGATATTCAAGGCCAATAAATGTGCTTTAATTAAAGCTCCAATATCATTTACTTCTAATATGATAGATATGGTACTGTTTGATTAATATTCAAACTGATCAATGCTACTCTTGTTGTAGCCCTTAACCTGCGCTGATAGTTTATCCAAATTACAAAAGTGAGCAAGAAAATGTTTTTTTTTTTTCTCCACCCCCACTCACACACTTGAAAACTCAAGAGAGCACTCCAGCAGGAGTAGGCAGCAGCAGAAGCAGAAGAGGGTTAGATTGGGTGCGAAATACGTTCTGTGACTTTCAAACAAGGAAAAAGCGCCATGGCATCGCTGGCAGTGCGGGTGAGCAAGAGCACCTAGTGGAGGGCTCTCCCTTTGATGTTTAATTTAGAGAGAGGGGGAGGGAGAGGCTGAAACGGTGGATGGAGGGAAACATGGTGGAAGTGTTGAGTGTGCTGAAACTCTGTTTTCCATCAAAGGCTTTGGGTTTCCTCTCCTTTTCATTTATTCACCAACAGTGATAAAGGCAACTACAGGTTGGAATACAGCAGCTGAAAGAAAAGGCAGGGGAACAGTGAATAAGGAAAGAGGAGAGAAGGAGGGAGGGAGGATGGAGGGAGGAAGAGGAGGAGGAGAAGGAAGTTGGGAGAGTGAAATGAGGTTTGTCAAGGAGGTTCTGGTGGAGGTCGAGCCAAATCTGCCCTGTGGCAGCGGTTTTATCAACTATTTCCTCTTGTGTCCTCTCTTCCTCTTATTTCCTCTCTCTGTCTTTATCTCTCCTCCTTCTCCCCCATCCCTCCTTCTCACTCTGTCCTTCCTCCTCCCTCTCTCCATCTCTTCTCCCCCTCTCCTCTGCTGGGGAGTCCTTCCTCCTTTCTGCTCACTGAGTGAAAAGTGGAGCTGTGTGCCAGGCGGAGGAAGCAATTAAAAATTAATGGAAGCTGAGTGATAGAGAAACCTGCAAGGGCGTGCCGCCCGCTACACCCACACACACACACACACACACACACACACGTCTGCATGCACGAACACAGTTTCCCTCCTCTTTTCCTGTGTTCACTGTCTCCTCTTTCCTCAATCTCTCTTCACCTCTTTCTGCTTCAGTGTGTCTCTGTTGGAGCATTGGACGAGGTGACATGGAAACACTGAACACAGCAGAGGCCAAACCTGGACACCCACTGTCTGATGGCGCTGCCAGTGATTTAGTGCTTTTTTTGTTTTGCTTTTTATGGCTGAAATATGACATGAAAGTCATGCATATTTTGTCATGATAAATACAAAGTTTCATATCGTGTCTGATGTGGACAACTTTTGGTTAGTGTTCTCAGACTCAAAGAGTCAGTTTCTTGTGTAGTGTAGTCAAAACAATAACAAATATGGCGGATGTGAGCAAACTAAATGGCAGGTCAAAACAAAGTGTTGCATCTGGTTTCAATCGTGGCTTGTCAACTTGAACTTGTCAACTTTTTTGCCTTGTTGACCATTCCCCAAAACACTGTCATGTATCTGATCACACCTTGGTGTCATTTGGGTTGTGGGTTTAGTCAAAAACTACTTCTCAACCCACAGGAACATGCTACTTCATCTAGCATGGACGCCATGGCTGAACACACAGTGAGTACACTGGCGATTACTCACTGCACAGAATTCAAGATCAAAATTGATTATATTAGGTGCATTATGTTGGCTGATATACTCCACAACAGACATGAAGCTGGACATGTATTTCAGGATGCATCATTTGTATAGTAATCCTTGTGGACTGATTTTTAGCAGTAAGGATGTGGTAATGAGCCATTACAGGTTTAGATTTTTCATTGTTATACCACAAGATTGCTTTTCAATACTTGCTAGCTAAGACGCTCACACATCAATAGTGCCAAGCTGGTTGTCGCTTATTTCTCATCTCTCTCCCTCTCTCTCCCTCCCTAGCAAAGGACATGACCTCTCACCCCTGTCCTGGGATAGCCCCTCCTATCTCCCAAATATACACACACACACACACACACACACACACACACACACACACACACAAGCCCTCAGGGTGCGGTGGCCACACCACCAGCATTCATTTGCATTCCGAAGAGGAGGATGTAGACCATGCTACGCCACACACACGAAGGACCACCCTGACCCTTGACCTTTGATGCCCTCCTGCTCCTTCCCCCCCAGGTCTCCCACATCCCACAGATGAGCTGATGCATTATTTCCCAGAGGTGGACGACTGGGCCTTTGTTCTAAGTGGAGGCAGCCATCCACAGTGAGAAGAACATCAACCTCTTTTGTTGGTGCAGGGTGAGGATTTAAATCTTAAAGAAGTCTTTACATTCCTGCTTCGTCAAATAAAAAGTAAACTTCAGCAACTTCCTCCCACAGACAACAATACAGCTGATACAGAACAGTAGATGAGTATTTGAACTTAAATCAATTAACTAAATATGGACTTTGCATGTCCACTGTACCTTTTGTAATAATCTACCTCATCCTGTAAGAACAGTTGTAAAATGTCTTCTGTCCAAGCAGGGAGTGTCTAGTGAAAGATATTATTAAGTTGCATTATGAAAAATATAGGACATGATATTTTTAACCCATAGTAAGGTCTAAACATTATGACATCTCGACTTCTGCTGCATCGATTCCTCAGCGTATGGAATCTGTTTTTTCCATCTGCTGAGGAAGACCGTGAGATCTGCTTGAAAGCTCAGGAAAAAGCTAGCAGGTGGTCCTTGAGTTAAGATTTCTTTGTCACACCACCTTTTCCAAGGTCAAGACTGAACTTTCAACTTAGTTACAGTAAACTGTGTTTTAACTGGAGTGGACAGTGGTTTCTGAAATGAGGATTACTGAGCTGAATGGCACCCAAGTACAAAGCAGAATATGACAATTAATCATAACCGTTGGCAGAAGTGTCTCTCTGCAAAGCTTTGTGGCTTCGAGGAGCAGGTTGACACAAACTGAAAGTTGGTGGCGGGTACGCTTGTGAAAAAAAGCTGTAAGATAGGGGATTGAACAAAGCAAAGCCCTACTGTGCGCACACACTTCCCAGTTTGTAGGTCGCATCATGCACCGCTGCTACGTGGAAGATAGCAGAAGCATGTGGTTACACCCTACTCCATCTCACAGAGGCCTGTGGCAGGCGGCCATTTTGGTTAAACCCACGTTGGTCTGCACTGGGGGTTTCACTACCGCACCCTTCCTCCCCACGCTGCAGCTCCTCCCTCCCAAAACTACCAGACAAATCTCAGTTTACAAGCTTTGAACACAGTTCACATGTGGGCGAGCGTAGCTGCCGCCGCCATAGAATTACAGTTATGCAGGCGTGCACATGTAACATGACTAACCTGGACTGGCTGTGTGTGTTTTACTGCAGCACCAGTGTAAACTATCATCGTGTGAAAGGCAGCAGTATTTCTGGAAGTTTGTGTAGTGTGTTATCAAGGTGGACATGGACAGCTGCTGCAACATCTAACATTGTGTTGTGACTGCAGCTATGGAAACAACAGAGAAGAGGGCCTGGGATAGAAAGTATGGTCTGTTATAGAGGACTGCAGATAGTGACACTCACCTATAGATGGAAAGCAGCAACAGGAACACACCACAGAGCCATGGGAAAAGAGAAAAAGAAGAAAAAAGTTAGTCAAATAATCTTCAGGTGTTCAGCATCACACAACTACTTGCACAATAAAGGCTTGGTTCACAAAGTGGTCATTTGGGGGGGGGGGGGGGGGGGGGGGGGGTTCTTAGCAAAATGAGGAATAATAGCTTCATTTCACTTTAGTTGAGCATTGTAAGAGTTACTGTTCTCATCATTAGTTTCACTCTCATCACAAGTATTTCCCCACAGAAGGTGTAGATATTTGTGCATATGGGCATATGAGCTCTGTGGAAGAGTTTTCTGGAAAATTCAATCTAGGAGGTGGTTTATCTGAGTTTCTGTTAATGAGCACACACACAAACCCACACACACACACACACACACACACACACACACACACACACACACACGCACACACACGTGAAAGGTGTTTTTTCCCCTTTCTTTTCATTCTCCTATCTCAAGATGGTCGGCTGCCTTTCTCAGTAGTGGTTTTATATTTTTCCTGTGCTTGGCTTAAGTGACACGGCGGTGGGGGCCTTTGAAATTCCAGACAGCCTCATTAAAGCGCAGTAATTGCTTTGCGAACAGCAGCTCATAAAAAGGCCCCGCTGCCCCATCTCGTCCTATTAAAGGCAAGTAGGTAGGGGTGTATGGGGTGCAGGACAAGGGGGACCCCAACAGTGGAAGTGTTGGTGGAGGAAGCTGAGGAGAAGGAGGGGATGGGTGTGTGTGTTTAGTGTAATAATGCCTCAAATTACCATCCTTACATTTTTTAATGTTGCTACATGCTGAGGTTTGAGCGAATCATCAGTTTATTGTTATGGCTGGACTGATCAATTTCATATTCTATGGGAAGACTTTCAGCTATGGTTAGCTTCACTCCAGAAACATCAGCCTTCGAAACACCCTTTTAACCCCCCACCAAGTACCCACACAAGCAGATACCTACACATGTGTGAGCAGTAATGATTAATCATGCATGCAGAGTGCAGGCACCCACACAGATTAGCTAGGAACATACAAAACACAAGACACACAACTATATCTGCCATGACTTTATCTTCTCTGTGGAGAGGTTGTGACCCCCAGCACAATATGCCCCACTTCTTTCTTTTTTTTCTGGATTTCTGTCTCACAGAGCCCCGCTGATATAGCTCTCTCTGCACATAGCCAGAGGCCTGTAGGCAAAAAAAGATGCCTTCTCCTTCATTGCACCGCCTAATGAGGTAATAAGGGTGAAACTTCACCAAATGTGTTTGTTTTTCACACCCGGGCCCTGCTAATTGCCTTTTCCTGCAACCCCACAGTTTGCATAATGATGCCGGTTGACAAACCACTTTTCCCATGCTAATGATGAATAAGACCATGTCAATACTATGTTGGATACATTTGAAAATGCATTTTTCTTCTCACAGCACTTTTCAAAAATGTTCTCTAGGGTGGGGAATCTGGAAAGAGCAGAAAACAATTCAGGAAAAAAAGTTGTGTCTTGTACCTTCTGGAGACTTTTCTATAGTAGTAAGTAAAAGTGCAGTTTTGTCAGTAACCAACTCTGTTTCCTTTGCAGCAAATGTTACAATTTATTTTCACACCACAGCTGGGTTAGTATTGTTTTACAAAAGGTTTGATGCAACATGTGTGTAGATTAAAGAAACAAAGCAAATGAGGGTAGTTGATATTTTGAGGTGGAGAAATCCCTCAGTAGGTTTCACTTTCACTTGGTGATTAATCACTTAAGAAGATTGCACCCTCCTCCTTGTTGCCCCCTCCCTTCCCCTACGCAAATGCTCATAACAGGATTGGTCTGGCTAATGTCTCCCCGCTTAACATATTTCAGGCGCTGGCTAAAAAGTGGCATGTTTTCATCTGAAAGGGGAGATGAATTGCAAAGACAAAAGACAGATGATAGTTCTTGACTTTCTCTTCTCTAAGGGGGGTGACGAGGTCTTTCCTCCCCCTCATTTGCTTGGCTTTCCCCTCTGCATAGCTTCCTCTGTATAGTCAGAGCAAGCTAGCAGGGGGTCTCCACTTTCTCTGCAACTAAAGGGATTAGCTGTAATTGGGACAAAAGCACTGTCCTCAAGCTTTTTTCGTGCTGGGCCTCCCTCTTTAGCTGGCTGCGAACTACAGTCAGCTCCTCTGCAGGCATCTTATCATTTCTGACTAGTCAAATTTGTTCTGCTTGGAATGCTTTTGAATTTCAGTTGCAGGAGAAAAAAAAATTACTCAAAGAAGCTTGGAGATTCCACATTAGTGCTGGGCGGTATGGCCAAAAACTCACAGTAGTTTTTAAGATTCAGGCGGTTTCACTGTATATTACAGTAGTTTTAGTTTAGTTTAGTTTTAGTTTTTTTGCATGACTGGGCATGACTTTACATAGGTTTATAGTGGCTTATTCTACTGTCAGGTGTACATAGAGTTTACATGAATTGCTTCAAAAGTTTGTTTCTGAGTCTGAATGAAAGTAAACAAAGGAACTAGCAGCCTGAAGCAGTATTATGGGTAACTGCATAGAGATCTATATCCCAGGCAGTTTGCCAGCTAACCGAACCACCCACATATTCATCTGCGTTTGCTGGTTTGTTTACATGTATGAGGCTGACTTTCACCATGGTTAGACTGTAAGGAAACTAAAAAAACTAAATGCAATGACGAATTCTCCCGTGGACCCTTATGAGAACTATCATGAGTCATTTCACTTTGAATGGCCGCCTATATTTATTTGAGCCGGAGTACACAGAGAGGGGATGAAACAACTAAAAGAGGAAAAACGAAGAATGGAGGCAGAAAGGCAACAGGACCATCAGGAAAGTAAACGTACAGTAACGGTTACCTCAGAGAAACTGCTGGTGTTCCTGCAGTCACTGCTCTCCTGAAGAGTGAAGAAGAAAACATTTTTCTCCAGTTGGACCTGTTGCTGCCAGACTCGGAAAATCTAGAAGTGTCCACGGATGAGAGTAATCCCATCTGTGTAACTACTACAAATGAATTTACAGCGTTTATCAACATTGTCGTCCTGGAGATTGTTTCAACTCTGAAAAAAATCAACTGGAAGAAAAGAGCGAGGCCAGCTGGACCAAACGTTCAGCTCCACACAGTAAGGAAAATGTGATTACAACACGTAACTGTGTGAGGAATTACAGTATGCAAGTCTCTATCATCCAGCAGTAGTCCATGAAAACTGCACAGTGTGGATCTGGTCATTTTATCCTTGCAATTTGGAAACTTGCAGACATGAACCATTTTATTTCATCTACTCAGTTACTTCTTCTCTAGCAGGAACAGACACTGACGCACTCAATCCAACCAGTCAAGGCAGATGGCCGCCCACCTAGAGCCCAGTTCTGCTTGAGGTTTCTTCCACTTAAAGGGGAGTTTTTCCTTGCTGCTGTCGCCAAGTGCTGCTCATGGGGGAATGTTAGGTCTTTGTAAATTTAAGAGTACGGTCTAGTCCTGCTCTATGTGAAGTGTCCTGAGATGACTCTTGTTATGATTTGGCGCTATATAAATAAAATTGAATTGAATTGAGATTGAATTGAGCTATGCACAGCCTCAGATAAACAAACCAACGTGCAAACTGCCCCGGATGTAGTTCCCTATGCAGATAGCCGTAATGCTGCTACGGGCGCTAGTTCCTGTGTTTACTTTCATTCAGACTCACAAACAAACTTTTGTCATTAATGTAATATTTTATAACTATATTATATGTATATATTATATTACATTTCATTATAAATCAAATATTTCTAAAGCAGTAGGAGGCTGACGGTGGTTGCCACAATAACCATCATTATATGCAAGGCCTTTTTCGCCTGAATCTCAATCTGAACCTCCAGAATCTCAATAACGGAACTGCCCGGCTAGCTAGTGAGCTGCACCCAGCATGCAGTTTGGTGGTGTAATTTTGTAAATGTACAATTATTAGTGTTACAAATTGTTAATTTGTGTACCATGGTGTTTTGCCTTGTTCAAGAGCGTTGTGTTATAGTCATAGAGTCATAAGCATTAGTAAGAAGGTTATGCATTTAATAGAGGTCCCCTCTCAATATACTCTCCACAGCTTGCCCCAACCATAGCACTCTTCATGGCAATTATATATTTTGCCACCTATTGAAGAGTTACAGCAATTATATCAGCTATGCACTGGTATGGCAGTATATGAAAAATTCATATCATAGATGAAATTAAAACCGATATACCGGATGAATTGGTATACCGCCCAGCACTACTCCACATATAGACAGAAAAGAAATAGCTCAAATCTAAAAGGCTCTAAATTTGGCACCCTTAACAAACTTTTTTAGCACTCTCTCAAAGCACAACATCATACTCGTCTGGAAATAATCACTGACTGGTTTTGTGTTTGAGGTTAAGAATACATGTCAGACTGGGGAAGCATTTCATTTATCTGTGACCTTTCCACTGGCCTGGCTGTTATTTCTGCCGTTTCTAGTTCTGGTGGCGCTGAGAATGCTCACATGTTTCCTTTCTCACTCTCTTATCTGACATGTCTGCGAGGCCTCGCCATCTATGAAAGTGATGCCACCAAGACTGGTGTAGAAGGCTGGGGAAGTGTCAGAAAAGCGGAAAAAGATGTGAGTTCTTGACTGCAGAGAAAGCCTGTTTCTGCATGTTATCTATTTTAAGTCTCATATTCTTCACTGCCATCAGCTGTTTTTGCACAGAGTAAAAAAGAAACTGGATGCGTATTGAATATTGCAGCAACATCCTCCATGTAACCTTCAGCACGTATTCTGCTGCAAGAAATCAATAAATGATGAAGGAGGGCTGGGCATTTGGCAGGTTACTACAGTTGCAAAGATGCTTAGGTCAGTTGTGATGACAACCCACTGACACAATTGTTGCAGCTCTTAGCACAGTGCTTCTTGATGCAATACCCTGGACATGTGTACACAAAGAAAAAAATCCAGAAACTCTATGCTGTAACAAATCAAACAGATGCCAAAGTCGAACTTCTGACCTCATCCTGTTCCAAGGATGAATTAGACTGCAGTCGCTGGGTAAAAGGTGAAGAGCAAGGGGTAAAACAGAAGTCTAATGTCTTCTAAGCTCACCCCCAGAGAGCCCCATTAAACAGTACAAAAGTCAGGCTAACTGGGTTGACTTTATGGCTGCCAGATGGCATGAGAGGGGCCAGGACTGCCTGTGAACTAGCCTCCACCCCTGTAAAACAGTGACCAGTTGACCCTGGAGCCATATAAACCTGGCGTCTAAGACAACAAGGCTCCAACCACAGAGATGCATCACTCCAGTCAAATCACCTGAGTAGGCCAGCTTGTTGTTTAAACTTGCTCCCTTCTGGTAGTTGATTTCCGGTCCTGTCCACAGAGTTCTCCCCTTGAGGGTAACATTTTTCAGTGAAAAAGTCATGGTGGCTGTCCTTGAGAAGCTTTTGCAGTGGGCAAAGTTGAAACTTTCACAGTGAACCCTTGTTCTGCTTTAGCTGCAACATGGGACATTTAGTCAGCAATGTCAGGTAGCTATTGAAATAGCCCTGTGGTCATGCAGTAATAGTGAAGCACACTGTTGGGTTTGCACTTTTTTAGGAACCCCGATGACACCAATTGATAAAGAAGTGTATTCAACACACTTGCTTTACAGGGCTCATTTCTAGGTGTCACGGAGGGTTCACGACCCTTCCTGACCTCACTGCGAAACAGCCAAAGCCACCTCTTGACTGACTTTACGGTCTGGACCACTGTAAAAATAGAAAAAAAGGAAAGGGGGTGTTGCTGGGGGGCGACTGTGTCTGGCCTTTAGAAATGCAGGCTCACTCTACAAACACTATCTTGAGAAGTAATCAAGGGAGGGACACTTAAAGGCTTAATTGCGCCAAATGTCCTTTAATGAGCAGAAGTCACAGCCCTTCTTTACATCCTTCGTTTTAATGGCTGGAGAGCCTGGGCCACGGAGAGGTCACAGAGGGGTCAGGTTGAGAGAGCAGCCAGTACTTGGGGGCTGGTTAAAACTGAGGGCCTTAGAAAGAAGCTGTTGTGGCTGTTGAGAGGGGTGTTTGTTCTCGAGGAGGAGGTGTGGAGGCCAAAATATCCAAGGCCAAGTGTACGTAGTAGTGTTTACAAAATGGATTCCTTTGCAGTGTGAGCAAATGAGGAAACTGTGGTTTGAGGACAGTGTCAGGCCCTGTTGTTGGGTAAGATATGATCTGGCTACATGGGGCTTAGTGTCAATAAAGGTGACAGGTGATCCACGTCCACTCCCACTGACCACGAGACAAACTGAAACTGGAAGCAGGAGTTGATAGCTCATTTGTGGTGTCACACTCTTTTTTGTCCATCCTGTTCTCCCTACTTCCCTCCTTTTCTTTCACATCTGGAAAGCAGGACTGGTTTCCCTGCCATTCCCCATGCACGAACACACACACACACACACACACACACACACACACACACTTACGTCATGTAGATCGTGCTGCCTGATGTAAACCATATGAGCTGAGAAAGGAACATTGGAGGAAGGGGGTGTTGTCACCATTACACACAAGAACGCGAATAAACTCACTTTTTCCGGGACTTTTTTCTCTCATCGTACAAGGCTGTTGCTGCTTTAATGCGACCGGAAATCACATTCTTTCCTTGCTGATTGCAATGTAATCCAAACCTCTAAAACAGGTAGATAAAAGTGTTTCAATCTTAATTCAGTTCATTACATTCCAAATTCAATCAATTTTAGCGTAACATGAAAGACTATGGTTAAATGAGGAATCCAACATCTCTTCTTTTACAGGTATCGCCAAGTCCGACGCTTCTACTCTAGTAATAGCATTTATCTATAAGTACCAACTTTTGAGAAGCAGGGATTGTTGGCTCTGCATGTGGAGTTATTTTGCACTCCTCCTTCTTGCAAAACAGCACAAGGGGGATGTTGAAGAACTCTTCTTGGCTCTAGTAGTATGATGTGTTGCCTGCCTCCCCAACATTCACTGGCTAACTTTTTCCATAGCTGCACCAAAACAAACCCCCTTGTGCTGTTCTCCTC
Organism: Scomberomorus guttatus; assembly: GCA_038419695.1. Classification (NCBI taxonomy): domain Eukaryota; kingdom Metazoa; phylum Chordata; class Actinopteri; order Scombriformes; family Scombridae; genus Scomberomorus; species Scomberomorus guttatus. The sequence continues at coordinate 2,460,086 of CM076449.1, forward strand.
TGTTTGGGTGTTTGCCACTACCACTATCATCACGACTTCTCCAGGTGCCAAAATGGCTGCCATGGAGAGAAAAAAAAACTTAGGGGAAGAAAATAATACAACTGAAAGTGGTCTATGTGGGGGATATGGATAGAGGATATTGGTGAACACCGTAACTGATCTGTTATTGATTTTGCATTCTGCATTATTACAAGTTGAGATCAAGAAGAAATTTGACTTCTTAAATGTTATTTTCACAGTTGGTCTCTCCATTCTGTTATTTCTGGCAGTTTACCAGAGATCAGCTCTAATCCCTAAAAAAAAAAAAAAACCCTGTTTTTTCCATGTCAAAATTCTCAATTGAATCAGATATTCTTTGTTGTACTTTTCTTAGCCTCTTAGCCATCTTGCATGTTTCTCTTTCCTTTTTCCTTCCTTCCTTTTATGTGTATTTGGTTCACACTCAGCACTGTAACACCATATTGGTGCCACCTGCCACCAGGAAAAAGCTGAGAGGGCCTTAAATGATCAATCATGCAAACACACACGGCCTTGCACACACTCCCACTCTCACATACACCAGCCATAAGCATATAAGTGTATCCAAACAAGAATGAGAGATAAACAACAGCACCCACTCGCATAATAGTGAGAACAAAACAGCAAAAACAAGAATCTGATTAAAGTAGCGAGCAGGATGAGGTGGCGCTGGAAATGAATTGCGCGTACTTTGCAGTTGGTATTTAAGCCCTTTCGTGCTGAGGGGCGATTACCTAGTTTGCAGCGCTGGTAATCTGAAAAGCAGCTTGGATAGAGTTTTTAAAGACGCAGCAGTGGTGGCAGCCTGTCCTCTCTCCCCCAGACCGGCATGGGCCAGCCTCGCAGGGCTGCTAAAATAGCCACGTGTAGGTTCAACACATCAAATTTACAGATCCAGTGTGGGAACAAAGTTCTTTATGAAGTAGGTCACCCAACAGAGATCACCTGATGGGCTTCCTACAAAAAAAATGCATCAATGGTATTCATTCTTTAAACACTGAATCTCCCAGTCAAGTAAAGGATAATAATGTGAAAAAGTAATATAATGAGCTTGAATGAGAATCATACAAATAGAGATAATGGTGCACACTTTGGAGCAATTTCTCCTTGAAGGCATTCATAGTGTTTGCACACACAAAAAAATGATAGTGTGAAGAATGAAAAAAGAGAAATTGTTGAAGTTCAAAGCTAGCTTATGTTCACACCTCCACACGCTTGGCCAATCATTGCGTAAAATGGATGTGTCTGTTTTGGAAAGTTAAAGATTCCATAGTTGGAACAGGGTTTTCTGATACTCTTAGATGATCTGACAAGCACTTTATTTGAAGCATACTGAGGTTTATAAGGCCCCATGTGTGCGAAATAGGGCTGACTAAGGGCCAGTAGATTATATCTTTTAAATTAAATAACTTTAAGATTGTCCATCTGGATTTCCAAGTGTGCTTAGGGCTTTAAAGTTTGCAGAGTTTTCAAAACAGCTACCTGTTGCTGCTCTTTGTGTCCTCCAGCATGTGAATGTGCATAATGTAACCTCAACAAATTCCTATGGACTCCCATTCTGCTTTTTTACAATCCATAACTCACAATTCACCAAAAGAGTCCCTAATATTCAGCCTATTTTTGTTGTGCGCCATAAAGAAATGAGGTGATGACTAAAAACCCAGCAAGATTAAATAGTATATATACAGTATATGCCTTACTAACCCTTACATAGGACTCACAAACAATGGTGCTGCTCGTCCTGCTATCTTTTTGTGTCCAAACCAGAAGAACAGAAAGGAAACAGAGGGAGAGAAAGGGGGAATTAGAGGGAGGGATAGAGGCCGAGGCCCACATCTGGGTAATTGGGGATGACAGGTCTTGGATCATCCCTCCCAACAACAGGACCTCTGAAAGATGGAGGGGGGCGGGTTGTGACAGTGGGTGACGGCCCGCCCAAACCCTATGGAGTTTGTAATGAGGCACAGCACAGTAGCAGCTTGGAAAAATAGCTGTTTAAGGACCATACCGCTGTTTATATATGCTTTAAGTCAACTTGCAAAGACTTAACTTGTTGAGAGTTTGAACACACTGTATGTAATGTTGTCAGTGCAAGGACATAACAGGAAACTGATGGCCGAATGAATTGGTTATGGTTAGGGTTAGGCTGTACAAAATGAATGGAGTCAATGCGGACACAGATAGCTGTGCAAACTTGTGCGTGTGCGTGAGAACCAGGGCTGGGGCTACATGCTAGCCAAATAGCATAGAAACCTATGACATGACTAAGTGAACAGCAGCATCGTTTACGTCTCTAGGTTTCCATCATGCCACTCCTATTGTCTTGGTGAGTGTGTGTGTGTGTGTGTATGCGTATTGTGCACTAAAAAATCTACTGCCACTACAGGATCACACACACACACACACACACACACACACACACACACACACACACACACACACACACACACACACACGCCATCTTTCCACCTGCCCAGTGAAATATAAATCGTGGCAAACTATTCATGCCCTCTTTTTCATGCTGGCATACTTCCAGCAGCAGGTTGGCAAGTTAAACTGGGCCCTCAAGACTTCTCAATGCTGATGCTTTTGCATCCAGCAATGCACTTGCAAAGCATTTGGCATGTACATTTCCTTTCTGAGAATAGCTCTTTTTATCATGTTGGTACACCATGTTTTAATATCTAAAATGGAAAAAGATGATTTCCTGTTTAATCCTTAAACTTTAGCCCAGATATGTAAATTTTCATTGAACAGCACAGAGGCAGACAGTGCCACACTCATTTTGTCTGCTGTAAAGCCGCTGTGAAATTGTTCAGTTCTGTTCTACTGAGGTAAGCATGCTGGGAGCCTGTGGGACCCTGTGTGTGGGAGTGTGTGTGTATGTGTGTGTGTGTGTGCAAAAGAGTGTGTTCAAGTGAACTGTGCAGCATGGGCGGTGAGGCACACTATAATGTGAGGAAAAAAGGGAGAGAGAAAAAGAGAGCAAGAGAAGAATGGATGAGAGAGAAGGGGGAGAGAGCGAGCAAGCAAGAGGGATGGATGGATGGGAAAGAGAAAGAGAGAAAGAGAACAGAGAGACGCTCTGGTCAGGCACGCGATGCTTGGCTGGAATCAGGTCAGGCCCACATGAGGCCTCCCTCGCACACACACACTCAAAAAAAGGGTTTCATACAGCAGAAGACACTTTTGCAGGGTTGTACTACATCACATGGTGCTGTAAAGAACCATTTAAAAGAACAGTTCGACACTTTTGTTAATACCTCGTTTGTCATCTTACCCAGAGATCAGATCAGGTATTGAACCACAGTACTTTTTGAGTACCGACATAAATGTGTCCATATCATCAAATATTAAACAATATCTGGTATCGAAAGTTGCCATTGAATGCTTGGTCAGATCCTCAGGGTTGTTTTATAATTGAGACAATATTTTATTTTGGAATAGTTCTTCCTTCAATCGTATATAATATATTGAGCAGGTTGGCATATTTTGTCAAATGAAAAAAAGGGTTGAAATAGTTAAATTAATTGTAGATGAAATTGTGAAAAATTGCCATAACAAGCATGAAAATTGAGAAAACAGCAAATACTCAAATTTGATCAGGCAGATCTCTAATATGATGATCTGTCTCTGATGTTCCTTTTTAAATCCACTTCTCTAACCAACAGTAAAGAACCCACTTTTGTCAGTGTTGTACAGAGAGCTGTGAGTGTAGAGCTCTATTATTCACTGCCTCAGTTTACACAGCTTTCATACAGTACACACACACACACACACACACACACACACACACACACACACACACACACACACACACACACACACACACACACACACACACACACACACACACACACACACACACACACACACACACACACACACACACACACACACACACACACACACACACACGTGCAGTGTTTTAGGGGTGTTTACTCAATCTACTGGTCTCCTCACAGAAAGTCTGGTCCATGTGTTAAACTAAGACATACTCAGTACTCAGTAGAGAAGGTTGGACGTAAGCTGAAGAAATGTGACACTCGAGCATGAAGCTAAAAGTAGATGACACCCTGCTCTTACGCACAAACCTGAGCACATATAAGAGACAGTACTACTACCCCAAACATGTTTGAAAGTGGATCCCAGCGTGCACCTTAGGGCCCTCTACGCCATCACCGCTTGACTTCTGCACAGGCTAATTGCTGGCCCTGGCACTCTCAGGTCTTCTGACAAGAATGTGTCATGCTGACCGCTAACCTAACCAGCTACTGCGTTAATTAAAGCCGCCTTCAGGAACTCAACCCTCACCCCTCCCACCTAGCCTCTCCCCACCGTGCACCTCCGTCTTGCTTTTTGATGGACAGTTGACCCCAAGCTGCTGTCTCACCTTACTGGAAACACAAGCTGGCAGGCTGATCGGCAACCAGAGACCGGGTAGTGGTTTGGGCTAGACTCATCAACATGATACTATCTGCTTTTGATGGAAAATAAATTACTACCTTGAGCAACTAGGTACTTGTAAATGTTGTATTTTAACAAAATCTCAACTTTTTAAACTATTCAGATTTAATTTTTCAGCCTCTGCTGTAGCATTTTTGTTGATATTTGTGTAATGTGGCTTTTTTCTGAAGTCATCAACTTGGGCTCTGAAAATTGTGAAGGTAATTTTTTTACTATTTTTTTTTTTTTACATTTTATAGACTAAATAGTTGGTTAATCTGAAGCTAGACTAGAACATCAAACATGTCTCCTGCTGAACTACGATGTGTTTACTGTTTTACTCTTGTCATCCATCTTAGATGTGCTAACGTTAGCTTACATTAGCCACAATAAGGTACTGGTCATACCAAATTAAGACTGCAGAGCAACAGACTGCAGCAAACCTGCTGCATGCACCTAATAGAGAATAGGTGAGTTTTGTTGTAACTTCTCATTTGTAAGAAAACAGTCTTTTTCTTCTCTCAAAAGTTACACAGTCTCGCTTCCAATGAAAATGATCAATTACAGCATTCACTGAAATTTAGCACTTTTTGCATTAGTTTTCTTTTACAAGCAACTAGCAGTGTTACTATTTCAACTGTGGTAATATTACTAGGAGCCTATAAACACAGCAGTTGCTTTCGTTGAATGATCTGAAACCTTTTTCATGTGGCTCGCCATTATTCCGTGATTTGTTTACCTCATTATTAGTCATCATCTTCTCGCCCTGAGAGCTGCTAATATGACGAATTGTTGAAAAAGTCAGCTATCTCTGGGTGGAATTTATCTCACTTCTTTCATTTTTCTCAAGCAGAGTGACAAAAAATGTAGACATCAGAGCTGGTTCTCTGCTGGAGCAGATTAATTAACTGATTTTACGAGCTCCAACCAATAGGATTATAGCTCTGAAATAATGAGTATTATTTTGGAACAAAGGTTTCAAACCCATGGACAAACATAAAGACAGGTAGACAAATGGAAGGTACATGCTGAGGTTTGTCTGTTGCTGCGGTGGAAAAACTCTGCCATGTGCATGTGTGTATGTCTGTGTGTGAGTCATGTCAGCACGCAGCAGCAGTAGCGGTGGCAGCGACGGTACCCAAAGCCCCGCCCACCAGCCAGCCAGCCAGGAAGCAGTCTTGTCCATTCCGATTTAGTCCAGGAAGACTGCATTTGCTTAGCAACCACATTACCGCTCCAATCACAGCAGCAGCATTTGGGATAATGTAGGGCCAGAGCGCTGTGCTGTGCGGAGGTGGTGCATTAGACTCATAGGCGCGCATACACACACACACACGCACGCTAGTCTGCTGCCTCTCTCACTTAATGCTGCAGATCTCTCCAAGCATGAAAGAAAGAGGGAGAGTAGTTTTTTCACACAAGACTGCCTTGCCTTAATGCTTCAGCTACTGCCTAGCCCCACTTTCACACAGACACAGACACACACACACACACACAGAGAGACAGAGAGAGAGAGACAGAGAGAGAGAGAGAGAGAGAGAGAGAAGAGAGAGAGAGAGAGAGAGAGAGAGAGAGAGAGAGAGAGAGAGAGAGAGAGAGAGAGAGAGAGAGAGAGAGAGAGAGAGAGAGAGACTGACTGGCACCTTGAAACACACACTAAAGTAAATCCATTATCACTTTTCCCCTCCGTCTCTCTACACCACAGAGGTGTCTGTCTGCGGCCCCCCATCAAACTAATAAGACTGAAATAGAAATTTCCATGGTAGCTGCTGGCTGTGCCCTGTAGCATTGGCCCACACACACACACACACACACACACAAATATATACACACACACCCCACAACATATTTTAAGCCTGCCTCTCTAAGACCTCAGTGCTATTTCTATAATGAACTGCTGGTCACTGAACTTCAGGTTGAGCCAAATTAACATTGTGAATGGGACTTTGTACAGTGTGCACACAGCCAGCAGTCAACAATGAGGTGGCCCACGCTGTGTGTGTGTGTGTGTGTGTGTGTGTGGGGCAGGTACTGAAGCATATCTCTGATGCTGTAAAGCTGAGAGTTCAGGGTGGAATACTGGTTGGCCGTGCTATCAAGGGCAGAAAACAACATTCATGCGGCTGCCGACTGTGTTTTTTACTATCGCAGACGGCTGCTGGGGCCTCAAGACGAGGCTCAAAGTTCATTAGCACTACTGTATGGAGACACACATACAAACACAGAGCAAATAAAGGTCTGTCAAAGCAGGGTTAACGGAGACATAGCAGATTGTAGATTGTGTCTGGCTATCTGTTTATGACTGTCAGAGGCGCTGATAGTCATGAGTTGTTATTTCATTAAAAACACTATCCCTGTTTATCACTGTCTCAGCTTTAAACCTTATTTGCTCTGGAGCACAATTACCTGGGAACCTCATGTGATGGAGGAATTTCACTTCCCACTCACTCAGGAACAACAATGTCCTGGTTTCAACTCAAATTTCAGACCAAATCCCAACAATTATTGCTGAATACAACAAAATGTAACAGCCGCCGCTTTACTTCCTGAGCACAACAACAACCACCTACTGCCAATTAATACATAGGTGAACATCCTGAATTTGCATACAAAAATAATTACAAAAAATACGTAAAAAGTATTAAATACAGACTTGGGTCTAAAAGAAGCATAAAAACAGCAAGAAATTGTGAAAAACAAATGCATCTACAAATTATACAGATTCTGATTCACAAAAGACTCATATTTTTGGGAAAATGTTACATGTATGTGTAATTTGTAGGGATAGGTAGTCAAAATGTTTTTATACTCGCACCATTATGATAACGGTCTTTCGGTACAAACACCAAAAAGAATGTTTTAATACCTTATTCTGAAGAAAATTAACGTTATTCTACAAAACCGTTTTTTTTTAGTATGTGACAGTAGCTCTGAAGTGTGTAGTCGATTAATCAATTAGTTCATCATCAAAAATTTTGATAATCGATTAATTGTTTGTAACCCTTTGTCAGGCAACATTACAATTTTGCTTGACAATTTGCTTTTTCTTTTTTTCTCCATTTTATTACATTCTGAATTGCTTTGGGGTTTAGATTGTTGATCAAACAAAATAAGCAATATGACCACGGGCTCTGAGAAACTATTTTCTGACACTGCATATAGACTAAACAATTAATCAATGAACCAAAAAAAAGTTGACTTGTACGATTATTATCCCATGCAGACAGGGCTTTGGCTGGTATTTGAGCATTTACTGACTGTAAAATGCTTGCAAAGACAAACATGAGCATTTGCACGGCTATCATGACTCGCTACACAAGAAAGAGGAATGGAGGGGAAGCTGACCACGTGGGGTCTTTTCAGCTCAAATGGAAAACTTCCTTCCTCTGTTTTTCTGCGGCTTATTCACCAGGTTTTATTTGTAACCTCCAATTCTGGCAGCTCCTCCACTTGGACACTGCGTGTAGAGCTGCAGGCAGCCCCCCTCCGCCCCCCTGGCCGGGACACTGCTGTTGGCTTTGTTTTTGGAGGTGTTTTTTTGCTGCTCGGGGTATATCTTTGTGAGGGCAGAGCACAAAGAGGCCCTTTGGTTTAGCACAGGGTGCTGGGCAGCCTCAAAATCAAGCCGGCTGGCCAGCACATACTGGCGCTTTCCACTCCGGAGCCGGACATTTTGTTCCACTGTTGAACTCTGGGAGAGGCTGAGCGAGTGAACGAGAGGCATAGGCGAAAGAGAGAGTGAGAGGCTTCAGTCTGGAGCCAAATCACATGGTTTCCAGTGGTAAGGGAGGAGGCTGGAGCTGAGGGAAAAGTTTTCTTTAACCAGTATTTACAATATTCAATATCTTTCAATTTAACTTCATCTTTCATTTGGAGCTCCCTGGTAGCTGAATGGTTACAACACATATCACATAACTGCAATATCCCTGGTTCAACTCCAGCCAGGGACCTTTGTCGCATGTCATGCCTCTCCCTCTTCCGTTGTTTCCTGTCTGCATATCTACTATGCAGTAGATTAAAGGTAAAAAAATATCTATAAAAAAATTATCTTTTTGTTCCATTGCTATCACTGTACTCACCAAAGTATGTTTGGGTACTAATTATACCATTGGCCTTTGTTTCCTCTTCCAAATAAGGGTTGGTGTTTAAAACCTGTCTGCTCGTCTGTCTGACCTGTTTTTAATGCTCAAGTTACTTTTCTTTGGGAAACCAGACTTATCCTCAAAGTGTCTGACTGTCCTTTATGCTTTCGTGGAGGCAATCAGAGATATTAGCCCCATACATCAGTTTAGTCTTACTAGTCTAGTCAAATAGTAAAATACACTTAAGACACTGCATGTTAGTAGGATCATGACAGACATTCGGGACTGTAGTGTCAAGAGTGCTAAAGACACTTCCGACAGCAGGGCGGAGGCGCCACAGGAAGCTGGTGTGGTGTTGAAACCAGAAGTCTAAGTTGCTGCCACAGCTCTGCGGTAGAAGTTCAGACTGACAGTCTGCAGGGTTGTTGTGGCTGGGAGGCGACAGATCGCTCACCCTGGTTGTACTAAGAAAAAGGGAAGTAGGAGGGATTGCAGTGCAGCAGGTTAACATGTGACACTCTATGGGTTCACTTGTTTAGTTGTGTGTACATGTGCAGTGTTTTTCATTTTGTAAAAAGGCCCATCCCTGTGCTTCTGGCTGTTGTCCACTGACAGTCACCCCACACTGGTCACATGATGATGGGGGAGGGGGCTTCCATTGGAGCAAACTCTGGTATCAGCAACCTCTCTGACCCCAAATGATGAACTGTAGGCTGGGCAAGGAACAACAGGATTCCCCCAGTATAGAAAACACAACCACAGAGATGGTGCCTGACTGAGGTTTCTGAGTCAAACCAACGTATGAAGTCAATCATGGTTTCAGTGGAAAGGTTTTGAGTTTAAAATTTCTTTTCAGTTAACTCTTTACTTATAGTTATGTTTTAGTTTTACTTATTGGGACCAAAACTGTCAAATATCAGATCTAAATAACCAAATCATGACTTGACCAGTATTGGAATTCAAAAAATAGTTTCTAATGTTCTAACTACAACAAAGACAAAGACAAAGACAAAATTCCACAAAAGCAATGGAATAAATGTGGATTAATCCAGTTCAGTCAAAGCATCAGACCGACATGAAAGAAAGTAAAACTTTCCTGTCATTTCCTGTCCTCCATTTCATCCCTCTCTCTCTTCCAGCCAGGTTGGTTTCTCCTCTGGTGGAGGGAAGGCTAATGGACACATTAACTGCCAGCTTGTCCCTCTGCGGTGATTAGGTGGCTGTGAGGTCATCCCTTCACTTCTGCTTCCATCCACATCAGGGATCTATCATTTCATTACTGCCATGGGTAGGAGGGGGAATGGCCAAGGCTTTGGTCTATCCATCCATCAATTTTTCCATCTATCCATTTCACTATGGCTTCTTATAAGTGTCAAAATCAACCACGGAGGAGAAATTAACAAATGCCAGGAAGACTCATGTGGACTTAAGTGGAGAGATTTTACTGGATGATTTAGAATGGAATTAAACTGTCTGCAGAGAGGAGATAACAGGGGCGCCAAATGAAACCAATGATTGCTAATAGTCATTCTTTTACATCATCTAATTGGTATCATTTCAACTTAATTTCATTGTGGTGACATTAAATAATTCTTTGTTTTGCCGGAGACAACATGGAACTCCCTTAAAGACTTCTGGACTGCCTTAGAAGCCCCTTAGTGTTTCCTTAAAGTGCCACTGTTGATGCCAATTTTCAACCTTATCTTTACCTATCCAAATTAGGGATATAGTGTGAAAAACAAAAACAGTTGTTTTCAATGTTCTCTGTGTCTCTGGGGCGCAGCACTGCTTTTCTGGCACCAGCGCTGTCATTTGACGTGTACAGTAACGTAGTCGGTGTCAAGGAAGAACTAAAGGCTATGTCGGTAGTGGCGCCTTCAAAGAGGGTAAAATGTGGGTCTCCCAAAACACTCCCGTCTATGTTAGGCTAGTGATAGGGAAAGCAGACACTAAAATACCACACTACTAAATACTTCAAAACATCAGTATATTTGGAAGAAAACTAGTTTCATGATACAAGTCCGAATATTAGGCTGTGCAATCAGACACTAACAGACAGTTTAGAAGAAAGCGACCACCACCGGATGGTCAGAAAGAATGGAGACAGACTGAAAACTCTGCACTTCAACAAACTTTGCCGTGCTTTGGTAAGCCTGACTTTGTTTTCTGACAGTTGAGGTGAGCTCATAGCATTTTGTTGTACAATCCTGTGCCATGTGGGTCTACTTGTGCCTAGCCCAAAGCTGCCGCTTCCATGCTGCACTTGGCCCACAATATCTCCACGCCTGGGAGCAGATTTGCCTGCTGCACCGCCTTGGATGGGTTCCACTTTCTGCCTGCCGCCACTATGGGAGCTGCCACCCATATTGTGGCGCCCTGAGTTCCTGTCAGGGTCATGTCCAGTCTTACCTTGGAGCATTTGTATTCTTTTCTTGACTTATGTACTGACTGTTCTCTCCAGCTTCTCGACTTTGGTGATAGGAACCATAGATCGTCAGATGTCACATCAGACGGGGGAGCAATGGAAACTGCAGGCAACAAAGTTTCAACTTACCTGGAAGTAGGGTCTTGTCTATGTTATTATATATTATATATTATATATCGGACTTTAACTCTGAATACAGAACAGCACATCAGCAACTGTGTTAACATTATCTGTAACTTGCAGCTGCAGCTTTGAGCACAATCCAGTCTGGCTTCATCCTTGTCGTCCAAAATAGATAAACAGCATTTGCTTGCAATTTTTCACCCCTTCATCCACAATTGTTTCCCAAAACAAGCTCAAATGGAGACTGCAGTCTCGGTAAGTTTGCATTGATCCACTGACTCCAGCACGCAGTTTGTTTATATATGATCCTTGCACACTGGTATGTATATCCAGATTCAATGAGGAAATATGTTGTGTAAATGAAAATAATCCTCAGTAAAGACATATAACACTGCTAACTAACTTGGTCTCTGAAACTTCTCTGAAACTCTGAAAACTCCTCTGAAACTGTCTCTGTACTCGCCTGCTGCATTACGCAAACATACCACAACCACAGTGGCTAAATGAAGGGGATGCATGCAATGCATCCTGGTACATGGTAGGCACAGCCGGTACGGCTCCATGAGCAGAAAAACTTTCTTGGTCAATATAGCACACACTGAGGAATTTATTACTTCAACTGACAACATTTACCATCAACAGTGATTGGACAGCCACATAAAAAGTGGCAAAATTTCCCTTTAAACCCTCTCAAGGACCCCCAGGACCCTACAAAGGTGCTCAAGGACTCCTAGGAGCCACCCAAGGACCCCTGCCATCCTAGTGAGAACTGCTGCTATGGGTGACTGCTTACCAAGAGGCAAAGTGGCTCTCGTGATGGTTCCACAGTGTTAGTGTTAAAAGATGGTAACTGACTGATTCAACACCATTCATTTGATTGACTGACTGAGACTCTGACAGCTGACAGCTCCTCATTGGATTATTACAAGGACAAGCAGGCCTTCCTCCTTCATTTTAAAGCTTCAAAATAAAAATCTGATCTTGCTGCTGGAACTTGTTCTGAATAAAAGCCCTACTTATATGCATAAACTGTGAAATCACACCCAGTCTGTGTGTGTGTGTGTGTGTGTGTGTGTGTGTGTGTGTGTGTGTGTATATGCGTATGTGTATGTGTGTGTGTGTGTGTGTGTGTGAGAGAGAGAGGGAGAAAGAATGTGTATCCGTGCATTCTCAGCTGCGGGTGTGCATCTGCTGGACCTCAGATGTATTGATTGCTGCAGGAAGTGGAATCTGATGTTTCCAAGCGCTTCCTGAGCTGGATGGCTTCGCCACCGACGGTGAAAGCAGTGAGAGGCAGGGTTCTGATGGGGTAGAGGAGGGGGTTTGACACAGAGGAAGTAACTGGTCCAAGAAAACATGAAAAGGTCAAGAGAGAGAGAGAGAGAGAAAGAGAGAGAGAAACAGCAAAAAGACAGAGACATAACACCTCCGGCTCTGTCCTTGGGCCGAGACTAAACACTGCCTGCCGTTTCAGCTTCCTCTCAGAACAAATACTGACCCTGCTCTGTGGAAAATCAAGCAATCCCCCGTCGTTCTCCTCTGTCTCAGACCTTGTGTCTTGTACCACGATATGTTCAGATAGTGTCTAAATCTGGATAAGAGGGACCACAGTTTACGCCTCAACCTGCATCTGGGCCAACCAGATGTGATCAGATCTAACCTCTCTGCTCACATTCGATTATATCTTTGAGAAATGTAACCACTTCTAAAGGAAAAAAAAAACATTTACACCTGGTCATGCTGCCAGAGAGGAGGATGTGGCAGATATTTTATGCCACACCTCGATTATGATCTTCATGACTTTGTCGCAGATTTCCGGGGTATGCCCATCAACTCTCACCCACTGTGTTTGGGAGATTTGTTGTAATATGAAAATAAATCACACAAATTCTGTTATGAATGTTTTGAATGTTTGTTATTATACAATGGTTATAATGTCCAGATTGTGGAAACTGTGTTATTATGTGCACATAAAGAAATTTTCAGTCTAGTCTAATGAAGATGATAACTGGCTACATTAGCTGTCTGAGCCCCGGCACTCCCATAAGCTGTGATTTGAATGAAATGAATTAGTGAACAGATTTTCAGTTTCTGACTTGAAGCTTGTTTAAGTGTATGCACTCTACTTAGCTGAAACATCTAGTAGTGACAGTCCATAGTTGTATAACCTGTATGTTATAAATTTGCATGATAAACAGAGACAAGTAGTGCAATTATCGTATCATCCTTGCTCACTTATTTTGCACATGTAAGCTTTAAAAACATTTTCATGTTATAATGTTTTTGCATTTGTTCAGGGGAAAAAATGATTAAAATCGTAAAATTATCCCCTAAGCTTGAAAAAAATTTTTTTTAATCACTAAATTCATTAAACTGTCATATCATCAAATTCAAGCAGTTTCACACTTGCTCAAAGAAAAAAAGCAACCAAAGAGACAGATGCCACATCAAGTAGGTGTAATATCTTCATAAAAACAAATGTCTGGGTATTAATCATATTAAAATAGATAAACAGAGTGAAATCTGATGGTAGAATCTGCCTCAATCCTAGAAAGTAGTCCTATGTGGCAGACATGCTTCGTCTTTGCGATAACGCTGGTGGGAAAAGTGTGACAGCTATGCAAACCACAAGTGCGCACACACACACACACACACACACACACACACACACACACATACGTCTGTCTGGCTTAATCCTCTGCAGAGCCATGCAGACAACCAGTAGCCATGCCTGGAGAGATGGAATTGAGGGAGGAGTGGGAGGAGGGAGGGAGGGAAAGGGGAGTGGAGGTGGTGTGGCATGGTTCAGCTGCAGCCCTGACCTCTGTGTGTGTATGCATGCATGTGTGTGAGAGAGAGATAATTAAACAGGGCAGACAGATGAGCCCAGTGAGAAGGCTAGAGGTCACATGGGATAAGTCAGGTTGTTCGACCCCCCCCCCCCCCCCCCCCCCCCACACACACACACACACACACACACACACACTGACAGCAGACATATATAAATGGCAGTAGGCTTTATATAAACAGATGTCCTACTGCTCAAGAGAGCCATGGCAGTGTTTCTTTGAAGGAAGACGCTGAGAATAATGTCTTTGTGCTTATTGTGGGTTGGAGGCGGTTACACACTCTACACATTACCTTGTCTTAGAGATCTACAATTACATTAATTATAAGCCAAGGGCTTCAAGAGGTCTATTGTCTGTTCTGTAGGAGTAGAATGAGTGTATGTGCACGTGTGTGCCTGGATGAGTGTGTGTATAAAAAGGATGCCTGGCAAGCATGCCTGTGTATGCGCAGAAATGTGTTTAGATCTTTTCTGTGTCTGCACGTGTGTGTGCTTTACAATAAGAAATGAGTAGCGTGGGTGATGGGGGAAGGGCGTGGGATGTAAAATCAATGGGTTGAGTTGAAAGGGGGCCTGACGGAGGCTTCCTGAACCTGAGAAGCAGGCCTCCGTGCCAGGAGGAGGGATCCCCTTTCAGCATATTGTTTTATTTAGCATCTGCATGGCCGCTTCATTTGCCAGAGTGTGGCTGGGACGGATTAATTCAGGAGATTGGTGACTTGGAGGGGAGGAATGGCTCGGCCAGTCTGGAGGAAGGATGTTAACCACATTATAAGCCTTTGTTTCCAACACTTCATTCCTGAGGAGTAAACTGAGCCTACAGGGGCCCTACCCCTTTACTCCCTCTACCAAGAGGCCCTGGTTTACTCAAACACACACACACACACACACACACACACACACACACACACACACACACACACACACACACACACACACACACACACACACACACACACACACACACACACACACACACACACACACACACACACACACACACACACACACACACACACACACACACACACACACACACACACACACACACACACACACACACACCTTCCACCTCGACTTCCTGACAAGCTGCAGCTGAGGTGTGGCCACAGTTCAGACTTTGTTTCTGTTTCTAACCAGGCAGCCTAAATGAAAGCCGTCTAGTTCTGCTCTGCCAGTCTAAACTGTTCTCCCCCAGCTGGGTTTAACCCTGCTCTCCAGTCAAAGCAGCTGCACTCACCAACTGGAACCAGCCTAAACCTGCCCTTTACTGACTGGTTTCACTTCAAACCCAGTGATCTCACCCTCTGAACTTACCATGTCTCACACTGACTCCACAACAGACTCTAAACACCAAATCTTCTTTCAGATGTATCTTTCATTTGTGGCCCACCTGGCCTCACAGTGCTTCTTACAAATTACGTTTATAATGGTTAGTCAAAGTTCAGGAAAGTTGCTTTGTTAGATCAATAGGGCAGGTCAGTCCACCTCCTGATTAATCCTGTTTAAGATTAACTCCTGCAGCCTTAACATAACTAAGAGCAGCTAGACGAAACTGTGAGTCACAGCAGACTAACAAAAGTAAAGATCAGAGGTGTTTGTAGACTATACTGCCAGGAAGATACACCTATTCCGAGAAAAGATGTGCATAAGAAAACACTGAATCTATTGCATGGTTGGAGTGGAACAGTGCATTCATAACTTTTTTTCCCTACCTCATTAAACCGTCCAAAGGCCTCTACAGAAAATGCATTGCTTGCAGCTTCTGGTGTATTCCTCTCAATAGGATTCAGTTTTGAAATTGAAAATTTTGAAGGCATGTTGCTAATCCTCAAAAACTCTTATATCCTGCTGGTATAAAGTAATTCCCCAGGTGTGCAGTGAAGCAGAAGTTTAAGGCATTGAAGCAGGTGGATTCAGATTCAGATTCAGTTATTTCTATTTATTTTAGATGAAAGTGGACTTATTGTCAGAGTATGACTGAACAATATGTCGTTTTTATATTTGAAAATTGTACTGAAAAACTAAAAATGTGTGAGATTGTTGGTTTCACATGCTGTTACACAATCTAACAAGCACTTTGTTTAAAGCATTCTAAGGCCTTAATGATCGCATGTCTGAGCTATTTACACTCAACCAAAGTTTCTTCAAAATTTAATGTTTAGAAGAAGAAAATTAGTGGACAGCATGGTTTTGGTTTTTCATTTCAGACAGGTAGCTGGAAGCAAGTTACCTTTATAGTTGTTAACTGTAAATGACAAATAGTTGGTGGATAGCAGACAGTCATCTGACACTCCCAGTTTAAAGCACATCCTATCATTGTTGCAGAAAAATCACAGGTAGGCATTTTCCTTGAATCTTTCAGAAAGACACAAACTGAGGCTAAACTCAGTCACTGTTGTTTTATATAAGCATTTGTATGATAAATATCCTGAATTAGTACTATGAGAGATCATTAATAAATGTTAATAATAAGCAGACATTGTGTGTCATGGCTGCCTCACCTCTGTTTGCGTGGGACAACAGCAGCCATGACGCGTCCAGGAAAGATGAGCATACAGACACAAGAGGGAGGATGGAGGAGGGGGAGACAAACAATGAGCCCTGGTCCGTGACTCAGGCTCTTTGGGAGCACCGATGGTGGAGGGGGGGGGGGGGTATATCACCTCTATCTGTCTTACAATAACAGATCCACAGTTGATACCCACCACAAAAGAGGTGACAATTGCTAGCCAGTGGACAGATACCCCCCCCCCCCACCACCACCCTGTCATCTTTCCTTCCACATGGCTGAGGCCTGAGGTTTCCCAGGACCCATGCTGCCTTCACAACAACAGAAAACAGAAAATACACCTCAAGCCTTTTCAGACTCTTCTCAACGTCTGCCTTTGGACTGGCTGCCAAATGCTTGTTTTGAGAGCTGGCATACCATTATTTTATGTAGAGTATATGTATAGTATTAATGCCCCCTCGCACACAACATTTGTGCTCAGAAGAAAAAAGGTGAAAGCTATTTGAACTAGGTTTTATACTCAAGGACAAACAAACCTGCAACCCCGAGTGATGACAAAAAAAATTTCTCGAACCACAGGGGCTTCCCCGGGCCACACTAAATATTGTGGTGGGACACAGTAGAAGTTAAACTAGATGTACAGTGTAAACATGGTCAGTGTTTGCACTGAATTTCCTTGATTTCTGCTTTGTACCATGGCGGTGAGGAGAAGCCAGATAGTAAAAACACTGTTGGCCGATGTTGGCTGAGGTTAATCCTCTTTCTCTAGCCAACACTTTTTTTAGCCCTGTAGATTAAGCGCAACATTGCTGTGACTTGTGAATTATATATAATGGGAATTAGATTTAATGATTTCAGCTAAATATTTTTGACAAGAATCTCTATTAATGTGACCAGAATAAAATCATCATGAACCCGGACGTTCCTCAAAGACAGTAAAGGACATGTGAAGGAAATAAGCTTTGTCAATGGTGTTATTCTGTGAGTAAAAAAATTTTTTAAGCCACTGTGTCCAAAAACTATAAAAATTTAGCTCTGTTGCTGTGCTTCTCTAAAATAAAGATCAATATCTCTCATTACTATCACAATTCCATCCACTTGACAGAGATTTTGCAAAGCTGCAGAGTTGATTTGGCAGCTTCCTTGGAGGAGGAATCGTGCCAGTTCAATCAGAAACAAGATTAGCACAGTTTATTATTAGCTTGAAAATCTCCCTGTATCTCCCTTCTCCGTAGCTACCTGTCCTTCCCAAACTTTGAGATGATCAAGGAGACGTCCTTTGAAGAAAACAGTCCACCCGTGGATTGTTGTCCAAACAGTCTGAGATGGACCACTGGCTTCTGACATGACACTGTGGGAGGATATTCTCAGCCATGTCTGGTGGATGTTGTGTTACACACCGCCAGTGCAGCTGACAAGTCTGTGTGTGTGCGCATGTGCATGTTTGCACGCAATTCTGTCTGCTTCTGTATTCATTATAAGACTCGGGAGGCATTGCGGGGGTGGGATCTGGGTGTTGTGTGGATGTCTGTGCTTGTGTATGTGTGTGGTTTGTAGTGTGTATGTGTGTGTTTGGTTGAGGGTGGGGGTGGGGGAGCATCACTGTGGGAGACAGGCAGATGGGGATGGAAATGAGTAGGCAGTGAGCTCATGCTAATCTCCTCCTACAGCTCCTACAGCTGATCCAGGCACAACACACACACACACACACACACACACACACACACACACACACACACACACACACACACACACACACACACACACACACACGACTGCAAATCATACACTAGACGAGCCCCATGCACTATCACACACCAAATGAGGCAGAGGATGCCTTTGCTACTGTATTCTAATGTTTCCATGTGCCTCACATGAATAGTTTTTGTGAGGTATGCCCAAAATCTTTCCATAAAACCTAAAAACGCATCTGAGTACATTTATTTTATTCAGACAGCCATCTGCCCCGTGGGAGTTGTTCAGAGGTGAGGGGTGAGGTGGGTCACCTCTTTATTTGGGGAGGGAAAGGTCATGTGGTGCTGTGTGTGTGTGGGGGGGGGGGGTTGCAACTCCAGAGGCCAACACTGCTGTCAAATGAATGTTACTGGGCTGACGCAGCACAAAGTAACCACTCCCTCCCCAATTCCATCTCACAATGAAAGCTGCCCTAGCGGTGCTTTCTGGTTTTAAACATAACATCTTTCACATCAACCTGTGCAGGCAATTTACAGTTAGAGCACAAGGAAATCTCTTCAAAGGCAATGTGTGCTTTTGAGCAATTTTAAAAGTTGATTTTTGGGGGTGCTGATAGCAGAGTAAGAAAAGAGATTAAGACAATAAAATGACTGGTACTTTCCTAAACAAAGCATGTCCTGTATGCATATCAGATGTAATGCCTCTCAAGCATCACAGCAGTCAAATGCTGTATCTTTCTCAACACTTCATGTAGATGGCATCTCACTTTTAGCCCTGTGATAGTGGGATACAAGCCACCATGTCAAAACAAACAGATAACGTAACTGCTGTCAGTTATGACTTGGACGTTTATCATGCGTGCAATCCATACACAATGGTGCCCCATCCTGCCCAACACTGTAAACTAACCCACTGAGAACAGTTTGGATGGTTTGCAGGTAAGAAGTTAAGTTAATCTCTAGCCCGAAACCTAGGGTTAGGGTTTCACCCGAACCCCATAGCATTTGATGACTCTATTTCAAAGTGTAGATTATGTAATGACGGACCTCCCATATTATAGACACCTTTATACCTGCAAATCACTAAAAGAAGAAATGGTCATTTGTGTGAACTTCACAATTTGGCTGGACTGTAAAAGCCTGTGTGTAGGTTGACGCTTTGCTGCCAGTTGCCAGACACGAAAATGCAAATTCAGTGTGATGCTGGCCTTACATCTGAGCATCACTGATGCATTCTTGGTAAAGAAGCCGGAGGGTGGGTTAGAGGAGGAGAAAGGTTAGCGGATGGTGCTAGGGGATGTGTAGTGTAGTTAAGGCAATAGTTGGGTTTACAGTGCCATGTGTGTTGATGAATATTTCAAAGACCCTCTCATTAAATAAACACACCAGACCTCCCCACCTACGGTAACCTACCATCAATATTGAATGCCCACAAAAAAATTGACAGTGTTGTTCACAAGCCAACAGCCAGCCCAGTCATCAAATTGCATCTGAGTGAGGAAGAGCTTCTTTTTCACGCAACAACTGGAGGAGGTCACCAGGTTCTTCCTTCCGTGCCACTTTTACAATAATCCTGATGAGACACACTCAAGGTCCTTCTAAGACTTAAGAATAGCCACTGTGAGCTGAGTGTGTTTCACGTTTTGTCAGAAGGTTATGAATATTCTGACAGAGTGGGAGGAAATACTTTATTTTCATGCATGCTCCTCAAACACATTTGCTCTGAGCTTTGCGTGCACCACTTTCTCAGACAGCTTGCATGCATGGTTGTCTATTACAACACCAGCATACACCACTTCTTGGGAACCTTTTTTTTTCCATCATCTTTGAATGGATGGGCGGGTAGGTGGGAGGTAGCCCAGTAGCCCCAAAGAGCCTGGTTTTCCTTTCCTGCCCTTTCTCTCCTGACTGACTGCAGCTGGGCAGTCCCTGGCAGGTATATTAATGCACTGTTCAGTCCTCCCTGCCTAGGCTCTTCATAAAGCACTCCATCGGCCGCTCTATCCATTTGTCACATGAAGACGCTGCTGATGGGTGGAGAAGCCAGCAGGCCAGGAGAGGTGGGGGATGGGAGTGCAGCAGAGGGGGTGGAGGACAGACAATGGCTGGCAAAAAGGGCTTGAACTTCTCCTTTTCTTATTCTCCTCAATCATCCTCTTCTCCTGAATGAGACTTCTGCTAATTGTCAATCGCTGTGATGTCAAGGTAAATAGGATTGATTGAGAAAGGTGTGTAGAGTTGGTGATACGAGACCATAATGGGTCCATAATGCCACCTAAATTAAAGATTAGTTAATTAAGGTTAGTTTATGATTAGGTTTTTAATTTAAAAACACACGGTGGTCATGGCTCAGCCAGTCAAGTGACAGTAAAGTCAGAATCCTACAACAAACAACCAACAACACATACTGCTTTCTAGATGCTTTCATCCCATGTGCACAATCCAGCAGCAACTTGGAAAATCCCCTTGTGTTTGCAGAACTTTAAAAGGTTTTGAAATAAACAGCTACTGACAGGGAGACATGCTGTATGAAAAGAATCACTGCACTTAATTCATTTTCCGCTACTGCTTCAATGGTAGCCTTTTGAAAAAAAATTCCACACAACACAAGAAGCTATATAACCTGTGAGGCTCTGCCACTCTCTCTCCCTCTTTATCATGTGTGTTAGTGCTTTCCTGTGTACACTTGTGGAGTAAAGACAGATGTTTAACTGCAGATCAAAACCATCGTGCAGACTTATCATCTCGCAACACAATTGTTCCTTAAAGTTTTCGACAAGCAGCCTTGGAGCAAAGTCGCCCTACCTTCAATGTTTTGTTTTTTTCCAGGACGGGAAAAAGAGCAAAATAAATGTCGTTTTTGCAGTTGATTTCCTGCAGAGAGGGAGAAAAATGAAAGAGCTTTCGAAAAAGCTGCAGCATATGTGGAAAATAATTAGCAAAACTTTCAGCACACAAACTTAACTACTAATTAAACACCCTCTTTTTAATTGACTTTCATTTGCATACCATTCAGGCTAGGAGCAATTACAGTCCAAATCATTAAAAAGGTGTTTTCTTTGTGAAGAAGAAGCCTCTTTTTTCTCAGAATGCAATCCATGCCTTCAGGTCAACCCAAAATGTATATTTATCTTGGCAATACAACACTTTATTTATGTCAGCCAACCATCCAGTGAACTCCACTGAGGATGGACTGTCTGTGTTGGTCTGTCACTCCGGTTTAATTGAGCTTGAGAAGTGATGGGAGTTTTCAGTCACACTTGACATGAAGATACTTGAATGTCAATATGGCATTGATCTCTCTGACCCTCAGTCATGCCTCACAGCATGGACTGACTGTCCTCCATTAGAAACCCAGACTGGCAGCCTAGCCAAGGCAACAGAACTCATTACACAGGCCTAATTGAATTGGTGGCTTCCTCCTCTTCAAAGCACAGAGGACAAATTTTAAATTCTACTATGTGACAGGCCTTTTTTAACCCTAACCCCAGGAAAACAGAAAACGCAGCATCAAATCTTTTAAAGATACTTCTTGTCATACCCCTTCAATCAGGACAAAATTAAGCTCCGCAACAGACTTTTGCAACTGTCACGTTCTGCCAAACACCCATAAAAAGAGAATGGATATATTCCCTCAGCAGCCATTGAAATGCACAGCTACCAGCTGTTGTCCTGTCCACCGTGTGGACATGGCTGGCTGTCAGCAGGCTTAGCCAACACTGTGCCTTGCATATGAAACAGGACATGGGCCTATATCCCCTTGGGGAGTTCACTTCCTCTGAGCCCCCACCACCACCACCACCGCCCCACCTCCCTCCTGAAACAAGCGGCCCCTTCAGCTGGAGGCCAGATATCCTGAGGAGCAGTAGGGGCTTTGGGGGGCGGGGGTGGATGTGGATGTAAAAGGGGAAGTTTTAGCTCCTGCACATCAGAAAATGGCAGCCACATATTTGAATGCAATGTTTTGGAACAAAAAATTTAAAACCCTGCAATCACTCAATTTTCAAGCCTTAATAGTTCCATGTTGTAACACTAATTTCAGCTTTTTCTACACTGAGCCACAGGACAGAGCATGGAAACAGCCTGCAGGAACATGCTGGGTGTCAGCACAGTAACATAGCATATGTGGAGTATAACACAAAATTGTTTCTACCCTGCCTTATTGTTCTAATTTGATTCTTTATACACGTCTGTCTCTAAAAAATAACTTCCTGCCACTTCATATTGAAAATAAATCATTGGATGAGGAGGAAATCTGGTTTTCCTTGTTTTTGACAGTAAGCAACACAGTCATAGTTGACTGTAATGACATGCATGAGTAGGGATGTGTTTTATGAAAGCCCATTCAAAAGTGTTTTCACTTCGTCTTCACCTCTCTGAAGGAGTGGCAGGTCTGGAATGTACACTTATACTGGCTGCCTATTTACCTCTAATAAATGAGCATTCATCTCTTAAAAAACAAAACAAAAAAAGGTTGTACCCTGTTCCATGACTTCAACAATGAAAAGCTGCTCTTTTTGCAGTGAAGTGAAGTGAGGCACTGTTGAAAACATACATTGAGACTGAACAGGATTCTCACCGTTTAGGTACCAAAAAAGACTGAGTCTGATGTAAACTTGAGGGTTTTGAACCAAGTATGTGTCAAGCTTGGGCTGGCTCGATTGCAAGTGCCCCCTCTACCCTCTGCCCCCAATTCTCTGTCTCCTATCTCTCTTTTACAGAGACGGATTGTGTAGAAATCACATCATCTGGAGGGTGAATTATAAAGTTAGCAACATACTAAATCTGCAGCCACAATCCTTATCTAAACATCCTGATGCGGAAAGCCACTGATTATGTGTGCCACCCACATGTGTAAGTGTGTACCAGCCAGAAACCAGAAGACTCGCAGCCGAGGCCTGGCATGAGCAACTCGGAGAAGTGTTCCACACCCAGCATATAAACTAATTTAAACAATTCAATAGTTCACTGAATTTGCTCATTGCTGTTTACAATCGGCACTGTGGCTCACATCCTCCAAGATAAGAAAGGAGAATACATTTTTACTGAAAATTCACACTTCTTCCACAAATGCGGGCATGCTGCAAGAAGTGAAAAGCTGTTTTCACTCAAACCGTCTGTAATTCAGACATATGCATGTGTGTGTCTCAGAAGGAAGCTCTCAAAAGAGTGTCTGCAAGGAGGGAAGTGCCGCAATATCACTTCCTGTGTCTGTCTGCATGAGAGACTGCTGCTAACACTTTTGTAACTCCCTCATTAATATTCACAGAGCCGCCCGGTTCCTCTGCCGACAGCACGCAGATGATGGCGTTTTCTCGTGTGGTGAAAGGTAGAAAAGGCAGCGCAACACAGTCTAGCACTTTGCCTCACATCCTCCAAGAACATTTGCAAGTGCCTCAGCTGTGCTAAAATGTGCTGACAAAGGGGAGCTCTGTTGCCATAAGTTTAGCGATATTCCTTAACTCATACCCAGCATGTATTCCCTCATTAGCGTTTCTTGAAACAGGGTACTTGAGGAAAAAATGGAGGAGTCGAATTAAGAAGCAGGACAAAGGCTCAAATGAGCCTTGGGCTTAACACTTGGGGGCCCCGTCGGCATTTATAAAAATAGAAGAGGCCCCTGAAAGTGGGGGTCCTTGAGGTGTGCCCACTCGAGTCTGAATGAAAGTGTGTGCCAAGAGTGGGTATTCACCATGCATGGCAGGACTTTGGCACTCTTCAGTACTTCAAGGGTCTCCCTGATTTCTCTTTCTTTGGCAGATTCCTCTGAAAGAAGCCTCCATGGAGGACTAGAGGCGAGCTGCTTGTAAACACTTTTGCAGTTGCTTTCTGTGCCTCATCAACATGTCTGCTGCCCCCACAAGTCCACTCTGGTTTCAATCAGATTGGAGTAAAAAGTAGGTAAGAGGGGGAGGATGAGTGTGTGTGTGTGCGTGTATGTCAGAGGTGGGTCGCTGGCCTGAGTAAGGTGGATGTTTTGAGGGATGGGGGGCGGAGGGGGGATGGGTCCAATGTTTGCTGAATGCTCTCCTTTGTTGGGATCATATTATGTTTCCACCACAATACTTCTAAACCCTGCTTCATCAACTCCATTCATGTGTAACAGTTCATGCAAATGGCCGCACTAGCCTTTTTTTCTAGGGGGTGGGTGGGGGGTGGGATTCTTTTTTATCAGTCTCCCACCCAACTACCCTCTCTGCAAACTCTTGCCTGCACTCCAGACCTCAGATTATAATCCCTTCACATAGGCTTCAGTCAGTTAGCACCAAGAAGCAGAGCAGGGGAAAAGCATGGAAAACCAGATTTGAACTACTTCATTTGGTCAGAAGTCCCATATCTGGTCACAAAAACCACAGGAAACATGCAGAGCCACAACCTGCATGGATGCTCTACTTCTGATTATACAAACTTTTTAGAATTATCTCAAGTAAAAAGAGAATCAGAGGATGTGGATACAATCAGAGAGAAAAAATGAAAACCCTTCAACGCTGATAGTAGCGCTGATTAAACCCACAGGAAGCCAGACACATGAGACAGCCAGACAAACGTTACATACATTTAATGAAACACAGTCGGCTCCACAGGCAGACACACACACAAGATATTGGCAAATTTAGACTAAATAACAATGATCCCACTGCTGACTGTTCCCCATGGGAACACACACACACAAAAAGTACAACCAGAAATGTAGACTGAGAGCCATGCATGTACCCCACTAAAGACTGTATGTGTTAGTGTGTGGGAGGAAATGCCACTTCATCTGAGGAAGAGACGAAGAAGAATTATTCCCTCCCTTGCCCCTAAATTCATGTAGAATCTACACAGTCCTAACTGTTGTTTACTGGTTCCCAGTGAGCCATTTGTTGGTAAATGAGATTGTATTTACAGCACAGGCCAATAAAAGTGAGCCTAAGGGGGGTTTCACAGGCAAATAATGGCTTTATTGCCACTAGAGGTGTTTTATTGTCACTGTTGTATGAGGCCTAATTAGTAACAATATGGCAATGATGACATTATACACACACACATATATATATATATACATATATATATATATATATATATATATATATATATATATATATATATATAGGAAACATATATGTGGTAAGAACGAACAGTTTCATGCATTCTCTAACTGGCACAATCTCCACCAGGAACCTTCTCAAGGACAACTGGGATTCCCAGGACCACAGGTTGGCAATCACAACTACAGAACCAACATTTACAGTACACCCTGGAGTTGGAACAAGTGGACTGCAGATAAATTTAACATTCTTCATTTTGCTGGGAACCCCCCAAACTTCACTTCGAGAGCCATACCAGCTCACTATAGAGAATTAGCCTGCTGGATATAAGTGCATTGCAGCAGATAAATTATCGCTTATCATAACACTGTATTTTAATAAGCAACTTCAGGACAAGCTCCCTGCAGTTTGCAATAAGGAATATAAGAGTAGTGCACAGGAGCTGCAAAGTGTACATAAACTGAGCAGGAAAATACATTAAAAAAAGAAATAACTGAACAATCAAAAGTGAGCTGGGCTGCAAGTACTGCATTTATTGTATAATGTATATGATGGCGAGAAAAATAAAAACGAACCAAAAAGTGCACGAACAGCAATGCATACAGACTATAAATCAGAGCTCCATGGTGAGGCAAAGCATGAGGACCAACTCACCCTGGATGATGCTTTCCTCTTGTACTTGTTGGCGAAGTCAAATTTCTCCTTGATCTCGTCCAGGAGCAGCTCCAGACGGGTCTTCTCCTCTTTCCCCGTGTAATCCTGGCCCAGGAGGATGTACGCCCTCCAGTTAGCCGAGTCGAAGCCCCAGTGGCAAGTCCTGTTCTCCTGCGCCTTGTGACTGTGCACCACGAACTTGTGGGTCGGGTACATGAGTCTGCAGTCCATGCACTGGATGCACGCTGCGTTGGGGCTGGTGTACAACTCCGGCACGAACAAGCCCTTGCACTTGCCGAAGCATTCGTGGTAGATTTTGAAGCTCCTCTCGGTGAGCTCCAGCTCCAGCGAGCCTCCGCTCAGCTCCTTCTTGCAGCGCGGCGGGTAGGCGCCTCCGTAGATGAGGGCGTTGCACAGCCGCTCGGCGTCTGTCTTGGTGATGAGGCCGCAGGACGGCGCCGAGAAGGGCAGAATCCCCATGACTTTGAGGATCTCCAGCTGGTCCGCCGTGCACCGGGAGCAGTAGATGTGCAGCTCGTCGCACACCGAGTTGATCTGCTGCAGGGTGAAGTCCCGCAGCACCGTGTTAAGAATCTGCGGGAGGCAAAGCCGCTTCTCCCCGCCGACCACGAAGCATGAGATAGTCTCGCCCTCCAGAACCGTCTCGCACCTCTCCGTGGAGCGGTCCGACGGGATGAACAGCGGGCCCGGCATCACCGGCGGCGGCAGATGCTGCAGAACCGGTTCGGGCTCCTTACCGTCCTTCTTGAAGAGGAGCTCATGTTGCCACCGGGCAGAGAAAGCCGCCGGTCCGCCCAGAGAGCTCATAGAGCTGAGGTGAAACTGCTTGAGAGTTTGTTGCAGTCCCGGATGAGGCTGGAAGCTCTGCCGACTTACAGTCTCCATGTTTTTCCTGCAACTTTAGAAGCGAAAACCCCTCTTGTCGTCGACCGGGAATCACGAGTCTCTATCCGTTCCTGAACCTGGTAAATCCACAGTGTCCCAGAACTGACCAAAACTGCGAAGCGCTTCATCAAACATCCAGTAAAAAGTCCCAGACGGCGAGTTTATAGTTCTATGCCTGTGGCTACTGAGTGAACACCGGCCAGTCGCTCCCTGCAGCGGGTGGCCGACTGTCCATATCTGAAAGACGGCTCTCCAAACTCCAGAAAAACGAAAAGTTCCGTTTGTTGAATTCCAGAAAGAATTTGGCGAAAACAAAACAAAAGCGGGAGTTCTGAGTCGATACAGCTCGATTTAAAAAAAATCCTTATTTGCGGCTCTTTCCGCTGTCGAGGACTGCCGCAATCCACTCCGTCTGCCCCCGCAGTTCACTCTGACTGTATGGAGATGAGAAGTCTGAGTGCCAGCTTGCTCTCTCTCTCTCTCTCTCTCTCTCTCTCTCTCTCTCTCTCTTCCACTGTATGTCTCTCTCTCTCTCTCTCTCTCTCTCTCTCTCTCTCTCTCTCTCTCTCTCTCTCTCTCTCTCTCTCTTCCACTGTATGTCTCTCTCTCTCTCCCTCGCCCCCTCCCTCTGTGTTTGTGTGTCTGGCTCAGTCATTGAATCCCAGCCAGGAATGTGAGTGACTCTGCAGGCAGGCAGAGCTCTTCCAGGAACAAGCCGTCACCCCTCCACTGCCCTGCAGAGAGCAGAGAAGAAGAAAAAGAAGAGAAATGAGGAGGGAAGACGGATGCTGCGTTCAGGTCATATGGGAAAAAGTAATAAACTTTCCGACAGTACATTTTGCCGCGGTGGAAAGTAAGTACTTGTACTTTACTTGAGTATTTCCATGTTATTCTACCTTATAATTTCTATTACAGTAACATTTTTGAGGAAATATTGTACTATTGACTCCACTAGATTTTATTGAGAGCTTTACTACTTACTTTGCAGATTCAAATTTTACATACAAAACATGGAAATATAAAATATGATTCATAATTATTGTGTATAAAGTAAAATTAAAATTAGCCACCTCACTGCTACACTTAAATACTTTCACATTATAGCCTAATAACACATTACATTTACAGGTATATAGCCTAATAGTATAAAAGTATAAAAGGGGCCAGTCTGCCTAATGAGTACTTTTAGATTTGATACCTAGTATGCTTCTGTATTTTTACTTGAGCAAAATATTGAATGAATGCAAGACTTTTTGCATGTAAGTGACTATTTTATACATTCTACTTCTGAATTGTGCAAGTACGTCTTTTTACTGTGTTTTATGAATGTAGATTTGTACTTTTATTTATTTACTGATATACAGGACTCTCACTTGTAATTAAGTATTTTTACATTGTGGTATTTGCACTAAAGTAAATGATCTGAATATTTCTTAAATCGCCAAAATTCTACTGTAGAAAGCAGGTATTGGTACTGAAACAGTAGTTTTGGTAAAAGACAAAAACAAAAACAAAAAAAAAAACATTTAATTCTTCATTCACATTTTTAGGGCCGAGATCGCCAATTTTGTTATGCATATTTTTCCTATGTTACCTTATCTGAAATTGACATGCATTTTTTCATGTTCTCGTTGTCAGAAATTTATCAGCTAAAACCTAATGTGAACGATAATTCCAAACAGAAAGTTCAAGATGGCCATCTTTCCCATGGCACCTGAATGTAGCAGAAGAGTAGAGCATTTATGTGAAGAGGGAACGAAAAAAAACTCAAAAAGGATGGCTGTGTGTGCGGTGTTTTGCGAGACTACAAATTTAGACAACAAATTGCACGACTGACTGCGGTTTATTTATTTTCCCTTTTGCTTGAATGTGTTAAAATTGTTTGGCAAGCAGCGATGAATAAACAAGTTTCATGTGTTGGCGACCTTGAGAGACAATCTTGCTAAAGAAGTGACGAGTTAAGATTTTGTCGGGCGGTCGACGCACTAGTATAACCGACAACAATGAGAAAGGAAATTATTGTTTGTAGGCCTATATATTTTTAATTCTTTGTGTATTCTTTCCATTCTGTTTATTTTGACTGTTACCTATAGCAATTGTCATCTGTTTACAAAGATCCATTTTAACAAAATATGTAAACCCAGACTTTTACATACAGTATGCACAAACAGATGTATTGTTCCAAAGCTTTGGATTTTACTGTCACCATTGGATGAGATGTATGTTCATAAGAGCATGCTTGACTTTTCATGTTTCTGTTGAAGGATGAGCAATGAGTTTTTTGGGACACACAATGTACAATTGTAAAAGCCCTCTTGAGGGTTTGCAATAGTTGTTCTAAGGCTGGCCTGCAAACAGAAAAACCCTACTTTGACACATTTTCTCTCTGAATGTTATCATAAGTTACAGTGAAGTCATATATTTTTGGGTAAAATCAAAACCAAGTGACTGAACCTCAGGAGGTCATGTGTCCAGAGCAAGTTCAACTCCAGCGCTGATGAAGAAGCATTTTTATGTTCCTGTGGCGTCCCCTAGCCAAACGCTGCTGTAACTGCAACATGCCAGCAGGGGCCAAGACCTGGAAGGATCCTCCACTGCAGCCCAGTACAGACACTGGAGGACAATATATAAGGTTGAATTAATGAATGTACATAAATGAAAATACTGTATACTTAAATAACATTCAACAATGACCAACTACTTGGTGCTGATCAGTGACCTGCTTTGCTTTTGACACCAGATTTGAAGCTGCTCATTGCCAGTATTTACTGCTATTTAATATCTCTTCAAATGTATATGTATTATATCTTGTCATGGTTGAAAAGCCTACAGAGCAGCATTTAGACAATCATGGCACATTAACTTCATATCTAGTTGAGTTATTCATTTACTTATTAATCAAATAATTGATGAATGACAGCAACATGATACAAATGTATCATCAATAAGAATTTGAATGACTGTGAATCAGTATTGGACTGTCCACTGGAATTTGACGTGGCCCACGTGGATCTTTCAGCCTCATCTCAAGGTCTTCATCAGTAGATGGAGTGCTGAAAACTGTAAGATCCTAAAAGGTGTGATTTTTTTAAAAATGTTTTCATGTCGAACAAAATTTAACAGTACTGTGTCCATGAGCATTGGCAAGGTGGCAGTTAATTAAAGAATGAACTGTGTGTGTGTGTGTGTGTGTGTGTGTGTGTGAGTGCGTGCGCATGTGCATGACTGAATATTTGGTTTCAAGTTAGACAGAGCTTTTGGACAAGTAATTTTCAGCTCTTGCTAGCGCTGATAACATAAACAAAATCAATTATCACAATATTTTTGAATAAATGATACAGTGAGAAATGAAACAGTTATTCTTACACAATACATTTTTGAGAAAAGATCATCAGTCATATGCATATGATAACCAAATGAGGAGTAGCATTCACTGTTCATTTCACTCAGAACAGAACTCAGAAAATTGTATCCATTTATTGGAACATAGCCTTTAAGACCAGGAGTAGAAAATAGTTATGCTACATTGTAATATTATTAGAACCAAAGTCTGAGACACTATCTGGCTTCATAGTTCCAGGCAAATATATTTAATGCCGTCCTGATTTTAAAAAAAAAAAAAAAACATTTTTGACATTTTCATTGACCTTTTCTAAATCAATATATTACAGTCAAAAAAGTTTGTATTGAAGGTACAATTACAGTTATTGTTGCAGAGAGAAAAGCCAAAAAAGGAACATTCAGATCAGAACACACAAACCTGTGCTCACTGACTGTATCTGGCAACCCACATTATAACCGGAGACCCTGCACTGTTGTTCATCAAGAAAAAAAGCTCCGGCACATAATACTAAAACCATAAATTGTTTTCACATTTCTGTTTTCTGTATGGATTAAACAAAAAAGATACATCATGTTAATAAGTGAGCTTTGTTGGTAGGTGTAGCCTATTTTTGAACTTTTTTTGCACTGAACGAGGCTAGCTGTTTCCCCCTGCCTCCAGTCTTTATGTTAAGCTAGGCTAACCACGCACTGACTGCAGCTCGCTATCCACTTTCGGAAAGAAAGCAAATAAATAAATACAAAATACACTATACGCTAGTCCTTTAATTCAACAATTTACATGAACTACATTACATACATCATATCAATAGTGGAACACACCAAATAGATCAGATCTGTTTTTAAATCTGTTTTTTGTAATATCTACCTAGTGTATTGGGCCTACTATACACTATGGGTGGTCTTATCAGTCCGTCATCAGGCCATCCCGCCAGCCAGCGCTGAGCTGTGGCAGCTACGGGCTGGATGTAGGCCTATGGTACTACACAGACATACCGTATCACTGTCTGTGTGTGTACATTAAGTAATGGATACAATTGAGGTGCAAACTTTGTGTTTCCTTCAGGCCTCTCATCCTATCAAGGCCAAAGCCGCTAGACAGTACAGAGTGTATGCCAAACCTTCTCTTTCATATTCAGATTGCCAGCATGTAATGTTTTTTTGTATTTTTGTTATTTTTCCTTGAGCTGTGCTCAACATTTACTTGAATTTATCAATTGTGACCTTTCACTCTCCTTGAGCTTTCAGCTTTTCTGTCTTGTATCCAATGATGACCTTCTACTACAGCTTGATGTGTGTTTTTGGAGAGCTGTAGCGTCTAGTGCAGGATGCACACTATCTGCCGCTCATGCTGAACATGAAGGTCTTGCTGGATGGTGATGGTCATCACTCCAAGTCTTCTCCTCCCTCTCTATAATTGCATTTTAATCACTTAATGATGTTTAAGGAAGGTCTGACATTCAGGAATTCAGACTCACAGAACAAGAAATGGAGGCATCTTAAGAAACTACCAAAATCACATGATCCTTCCCACAATGCTAATGTTAGCTTAGTGTTCATTACACAGTTTTCCAACAACAACGCTCATGAAAGCAATGTTATTTGGCAGGTGACTCTCAAATCTTGGATGGTGGATCAACCTTGTATGCACCTCAAAGGACAGTAGGCGAAATGCCCCAGTATACTTCAAGGTTGTACAATGTGGGCTGACCGTCTTAGGGCAAAAGTTTTACACTCGAGCATGGGGAGAAAAGCCTGCTGTCACACAGAGGGCTTAGATGCCATGTATCATACAAATGGGAATAGATATATGCACTGTCAAACATACACATACAAAGTGATGAATTGTTGTGTAAAGAATAAAAAAGTTCAAATCTGGCCTACTTTCAGACCTTCTCAAAACCTGGCCAAAACATAACTTTGAGAATGTATAAATAGATTACCTGCCAAATTATCTGGGTCTGAATCTGTGTTTAACTTCTCACTTTGAATGGATTTCAGTTCAGATAAGTGGTTTCTCTCCTAGAACAGTTCCAAAAATAAATCTGGCAGCATCATCGCTAGTAGAAAACAAGATAGTGTTTAATTGGAGAGCCTTAGAGGTGTTGGTAGGTGTATTTTTTTAATTAGAATCTTGATTCCAGCTTCAAATGTAATGCACACACATATCGATATCAACATTTCACTCCCAGAAAGAAAGGGAATAAGCAAATTTACCAATATGTAAATAATAAATACCAACTATTTCTTCAATAAATTAGATTTCAAAATAACCAAATTGTCCCTGATCCAAGCTTTACACAACAAATTGTCAAGAATTTAGGTATCAGAACTCTAAAGGCTACATATTTGAGCTCCACGTATAGGTATGCTCCAATCAATACAGCCTAAGAACAAAGGTTCATCTTTATAAAAGCAACATCAAGTCCATCCCAATGTACAGTTCTGAATGCTGGTGGGAGGCCAAAGCTGATATGAAAGAATCACAACCTTAATCATACAGAAAAACCAAAAGCACAAACATCATGTTGTGGCTGCAACTGTGATAGTTGGGTCGTGTACTTCTAATGGAGGAGATCATACCCCAAAGGCTGCAATGAGATGGACTCCTCCAGGCAAAAGAAAACCCAGAAAACCCAACATGACCAGGGACAGAACTGTGATGGATGAGCTAGCCAAGATAAACCTAGCTTGGGTGGAGGCTAAACATGTTGCCAAGAATTGGAAATGATGGAGGGAGCTTATTGTGGCTTTATGTCATAAAGAGGAAAAAGAGGATTAAGGGTGAGTTATGCTATATAAGAAGTAGTTTGTATGACGTGTTGTCCAACCACGTTGGAAAGTGTTTTTCTAGCTGTTCTGAATACAGTTGAAGGAGGAGTGAAAAGCCGGCTGTCATGGAGAGGGGAGAGACACAATAATTGTTAAATATGAGGATAACAGCGCACATTTTCAGACAGTCTCTCATGGAAGGCATTCATAGTATGTTCATTACACAGAACTACCGGTTTCTGAAGCTATTTGAATGTCTGACAAGCAGTTTTCGATGAAGCATACTGGCAGCTTAAGTAAGTAACTGGTATGGCTCAAAGAATAGCCAAAATTTCAATATGTTGCTTGTTAATTGTTATTTAAAGGACCAGTGTGTAGGATTTAGTGGCATCTAGTGGTGAGGTTGCAGATTGCAACCAAGTGAATACCCCCCCTTCCAACATGGTGAGCTCTGTGAAAGAGGACCCGCTCCTGATGTAGATATAAAGGCTCATTCTAAGGTAACAAAAACACAACAATTCTTATTTTCAGGTGATTATACACTAATTAAAACATACTTATGAATATTATATTCCATTTCGGCCAAGTCCGTTTTGCTAGATGCCACTAAATTGTACATATGACTCATTAAAAAAATAATTACATTGCTAATTACTCAACAGCAAAAACAGTTCGTTACATTACCTGTTACTTTACTTTAATTACTCAGCTCTGTCAAAGTGTCATATTCCATTTCCTGTGTTTAACACGTATAGTAAAACAAGGTGATGCTGAATACAGTTTGGAGGTATTTACTGATCAATAACACCTAGCTTAACGTTAGCCCCAGTGGCTACATGAAGTTCCATCCAGTCAGTGAAGCTGCATTGTTCTCACACCGTAATTCCTGAATGTAGCCTTACCAGTGGGTAACATTAGAAAGCCAGCAAAGAAGACACAACGTGTAAATAAGACACAGACCCTAGACTCTTTTAAAACAGGCCTAAAAACCTTTCTATTCAGGAAGTCTTTTTCATTTTAAATCTTATTATTTTCTTTATGTTGTGTGTGTATGTTTTTAATGCTGTAGCGCTCACAGATTCACTACGAATGAAAAGAGCGGTACAAATAAAATATATTATTATTATTATTATGTATGTTTTCTGTTTGGTGCAGAACAGATAGTGTACAGTGGATTTATCAGAACTTTTCCACCAAAAACTGCTTCCTGGTGTGGCTGAAGGTGACACAATGAGAACTGTGAGAATGAACCAAAACAGTAAAGTTGCAGCCGGACAGCTAAACAATGAGCTGAAACTCATTATAAAGCTCCATAAAGCCGAGGGGAGCTGCAGTCAGGTGATAATTCTGTGTAGGTTGATCACTACATGTCACATTACACATTATTTGATACGTTGTTAAAAAATTAAAATATTAATTATTGTCGCTTTAATGTTACCATGAAGTACCAGAATACACCAGGAACACCTGAAGGTTTTGTGTCTATGTTCTCATCACTCCATGGAGAAGTTGAATAGTGGTATGACCTCCCAAACACTATATTTTTTTAACTTAAATGGTTAAGGCTGCTGCCACCTCACTTTTATTCTCCTCATCATCCTTGCCGTCACCATGACAGCAGAACACAACACAGCATCACGTGGGATGAATGACATAACGTTTCTTTCCAGGCGCCGGGCTGCTTTTTCCCAGAGTAGCACTATGTACCACAGGCCTGGCCCACTGCTCTGCTTTTGTGTTTCTCCCCTTCTGTGGTTGAGGTAGAAAAAACAGATTGGCCAATGTCAGCAATTCAGCAGCGGTCCTTCTGGAATACTCATCTTATGGGGCACTGTTTCCAAAAAAATGCTCTCACCTTATTTCAAAGTGGCAGGGTTTTCCCATAGTGCAGTTTTCCTTTTTTTTAAAAAAATAATTCTCTCCTCTTTCCTTTCTTTTCTGTTCCTTCCGTTCAGTCCAGCTTTCCCTTGTCTTTTTCCATTGCATAATTGTAGCCGCTCTCCGTTGGTCCCTCTCTTCTGTCCAAAAGCTTAGAGGGCTCAGAAAGTCCCACCATTATTATGACTTCAACTTTCCACTTTATGTGTGTCCTAGCAGAGGGAACAAAGTATTATCATTACAGTTAGCGTCCTTGTATGATGTAACCTTCTTTAGTGTGCACTGAAAAGAAATCCTTATGAAAGAGTGGCATAAGATCTTGTGTATTTGTAGATTTAAAGTTGATGATTTGGTGATCCTGTGGCTCAGGAGGTAGAGCGGCTCATCCACTAATCAGAAGGTTGTTGGTTCAATCCCCAACTTCTCCAGTCTGCATGTCGAAGTGTCTTTGGGCAAGACGCAGAACCCGTGGTAACGATATGTGGTAGCTTGCCCCTATCAGTATGTGAGTGTGTGTGTGTGAATGGGTGAGTGAGCAGCATAAAAATTGTAAAGTGCTTTGGATGAAAGCACTATATAGGCAGCTATTTACCATAATCAAACAATGGGCCATAAAAGGCTCTTGATCAAAACCAAATTGCATTTTGAGAGAATATTGCACTTTGATGAACTTCCTGTTGATGTTACTTCCAGAGCCAGCTGAGCAGACATTATTTTGGTTAATTTATTTTCTTTCATTTAGTGATTTTAATTGTTGGATTGTTGTGCATATTGCTATTGTTAATCAATTGTTTTGTGGAGGAAATGGTAAAAAAAATGTTCATGAAGCAGTAGATTCTGGTTTGTTTACATCACATTCCTACTACCACTTTTTTGTATAAGTGATTAGACCCTAGAAAAATTTGCCAACATTGCAATCACATTTTTTAGAACCTTCAACCGCATCTCCATGTTTTCATTAGCAAATGGTGTCATACTTGGAGTGAATGAATCCTGCCCTGACTTAAAGAATAGGTTCACATATTTTAAGCACATTATGCACATGTCCATATGTGCATTTAAAAGAGTTATGGGTCGCTGTAATCATTTGTCCTGTTTACACTGGCCCTCAAAGAGACAACTTATGCTCAAGATTTCAATGTAAGAGATGGGGGACAAAATCCACAGTCCTCTGTTTGTGCAAAAATGCATCCTAAAGTTTAACCAAAGTTAATATATACTGTAGCTTCAGCAGTCTCTATTAGACAAACCAAGAGGGCTTCTTCCCAAGTCACAGTGTTTTTAGTACAAAGTTCATTCTATGTGTTGTGACGGACGGTGCATCTTTGCTCAACAGCAATGGAGAGGCAGTAACACAACAAGGAAGTTTGGTACTAAAAACACTGTAACTGTAGTGGGAAATACCCACTTGATTTGTCAAACACTGAACTGCCGAAGCCTCATTATCTTTGGTTGAACTTAAGAATGCCTTTTTGCACACCTTTGGAAAACTCAGTTGATTATTTTTCATAATTTGACCTCTTGTCAGGACTGGGTGGTGTGCTTGATTAACAGCTCCCTAACTCTCCTATGAGGTTTTACACCTTTATTCTTATTACTACATGGAGTTAGATGTCCACCTTTAACTTGAGCTGAGGTCTAATGAGCCAGAAGCACTAAAAACACACATTTTTGGTATGTGTGTGCTTTTTAAAAAAAAAAAAAATCTCATTTATTACAACTCTTTGATATGATTTGTATTTATTGTGACCTGTTTACTCTTATGGGATGAGT
This sequence comes from Scomberomorus guttatus, assembly GCA_038419695.1. Lineage (NCBI taxonomy): Eukaryota > Metazoa > Chordata > Actinopteri > Scombriformes > Scombridae > Scomberomorus > Scomberomorus guttatus. The sequence continues at coordinate 2,496,590 of CM076449.1, forward strand.
TTACTTTTTTATAACTATATTCTAGCTATAATAGCAATGTAATAGCATACAGTATAACATAATACATGCATACATCACATTAACAAGAAGAAAAATCTACAAAGTCATTTATTTCTTTGTTTTTTTCCCTGCCTATTTATCTGTGTAACAATCTGTTTGGTGTTTACAGTTGGGCTGAGTTAATTTATTGCCATTACAACAAATCCAGTTGGGACCTTGCCATGGTGAGTTCATGGTGCAACAGGACGGACAGGACATTGAACACAGCATATGAATAACATATGTATCATATACTGTATAAAAAGATAAGCCAAAAACAATATACCTTAAAGTGTGAAAGGTTTGCAATTCAGAATTAAAATAACCTAAACAAATTAAATTATGCAAAGTACCATAAATAATTACAAAGAAAACCACAAAAACAAAATTCTGTATATGTTAAAGTGCCAAAGATTTACCAGTCAAGTTTAACACTTAAGTCAGTTTTGGGGTATTTACATAGACTTATATTAATTTCCTGGAGACTTACCCTGACCCTAACCTTAACCACTGACCTAAAAATCAGCGTTTTACCAACTGAAGACACGGCTTTTGTCCCCAAGTGTACAAGCCATCCCCGATCAACAGGTCTTAAGTCTGGTGTGTGTCCCTGAAATTGGCTTAAGTCATACCTACACACACACACACACACACACACACACACTCACACACACACACACACACACACACGCGCGCGCGCGCACACAGAAGGAGAGGGATTTTCGGATTGGACAGAATCAAGTGACGTCAGGTTTCAGGAATGAGGAAGTCGAGGCGCGAAATTTCGAAGCTGTTTTGAAAAGCAGTTTCAACGACATGGCTGAAAATTACCCAAAGTCAAAACTAAGAAGAAAGAAATCTTCTGTTGCAGACTACCAGCCGGAAATATGTTCTCGGGAAACACTGAGGAAGAGCTCTCCGACACAGACGTCGGCTGAGTTTACAGCTGAGACTGAGGGGTGGGTGCTCTCTGACTGTCAGCTTTAACGCAAAGTTTCTGGATAAAAACGTGTCTTCAAACGTAGCATGACCTCGCTGTTACTTTGTGTAAACATGCTGTTCTTTTGTAGCTCGTGAATTTGGTAAAGTGATTACTTGGAGAGAAAACAAAACGCCAAACCAGGGAACGAACCGCTGTTGAAATCTTAACATTTTAACTGTTTTCTTGCTTATCTGTTGAAGTACATACATGATAGAACATAACTGGAGACCTTTTACGAACAAGACGCAGCAAGCAAAATATTTGTGATCTAATAATACAAAGCTCAACTTTTAGTATTGCTCCACTTTTTCTCTACGGTGCCTTTTGGTTAAAGGACGAATATAACTGATTGAGAGGGCAAACCATAAACTTAAACACGTGACATTTGAATGATATAAAAGCAGGTTTGTGGATAATTTCACATTCTAGTCTTTTAGAAATATCAAAGCATGTGTATATGTTTTCCTAATAGTCACGGGAACATTAAATTGTCAGATATTAGAGTGCCAACAAACACGAACATTATCGTCTTTAAAAAGGTAGGATTAATTGCAGGGCTGTTGCATTAGATTGCACTGGTGTACCTAATAAAGTCATAAATTAGTGTAAAGCTAAATCCAAACTAGGAATTTGCCTATCTGTCAAACAATAAGAGTGGAAATGTTAAGTTCATTAAAAATAAAATAGTCACATGTGGAGCAACCACACATTTACCAAAATCTGATTGTTGTTTCTAATAAATGCAAGTACATTATAGCCTTTACTATTTTAATATAAGCAGGAGAGAAGGAACTACTTTTTTATCTCTCTTGCTTTATTTACACAAGTTGTATGGAGCCATAGGAGTGCCATTAAAAAAGAATGAATCTGTGAAAGAATAAGAAATAAATGTAGAAATATAAAGAAAAGTAAATAAGAGAATAACTAAATGTGGAAATATAAAGACAAATAACAAAATATAAAAGAACAATTATAAGCATTTTCACATTTATTTGTTCATTTTTCTGTGTATATTTTAAAATGTATATTTTTATTTATTTATTGCATATAAATTACTCTATTTTTTCTGTATTTTAATTTTTTAATGTATTTATTTTTATATTATATCATTTATTTATTTTTATACCTTTTTATTTTTCCTTATTCTTTTCCAAGCTGTCAGTCAGTTGGCTTTGGGCGAGCCTTCCTGCCCAGGCTGACATCAGGGTAGGAAGCTGTCAAGTAAAGTCTGTGCAAGAATGGTGAGGTGGTTGCTTGAACTTCATTTTTTATATGTAAAATTGAACTGGTAAGCGTAACATGGACCCACAGTTGTAGTTTTACTTCTTTTTGGGACCACAGTTGTAGTTTTCTCAGGCTGGTTAGCAGCTCCTCCGTCCAGACTGCTGCTAATGCAGCACCACTGACAGACAGTTAGCTTAGCCTGTTAGCATCTGCTACTGCTGATGTCACTGAAAAAATAACAGCTTGCAAGCCAATTAAATCTGTATCTACAGAGCTGTGTGAAAGTTAATCAGGGATCCTTTCTAAGAAAGGGAACAAAACCAGCTGATGCATTATGTTAATGTTAATTAGCCCGATTCACTCACTCGAAACACTCAGCAGTTCATAAAACTCTGATTTTGATCCCGCTGCTTTAGTTGTTAAACCATCACATTCACACTGATATGAAGAGTCAGTCTATCAGTCAAAGTGTCAGGTTTTATCATGTTTTATGTGGGCGGCCCTCAGAAAAGGACAGCAATATTAAGTCTCAACATTTTTGAATGGAGTTCTGCACACAACAAGCTGCTCTATTGTCATGTTTGCTATTCTAACAGTACAGTGTTTCCAGTGCGGGTCGGGCAGGGACCGGCCGGGTCTGACCTTCAACATTGTGGATTTAAGCTTCAATCCAGTTGCTGTATCCTTTTTAAAAATCCTGTTAGGATAGCAAACATGAAGTTTTGCAATTAACATGAACGTTAATGTTAGTGCTACTAAAGCTGTCAGATGACAAATCAATCCATTGGCTTGTGCAAACGTTAAAAAGTAACTAACGTTACATCAATGATACAGTAATATGACAGCGGAGCAGCTTGTTGTGTACAGAACTCCGTTCAAAAATGTTGAGATTTAATATCACTGTCCTTCTCTGAAAGTGGGCTGCTCACATAAAACATGGAAAAAAAAAGGCTGCAAGAGGCTGAGGCTGCAAGGGCTCAAAATGATTTGAATAGGAATGGGACAGCACTCTGCAACATATCATATTACAGTGATGACACCAAAACATGTTATGTATGATTGTGGTTTTGGGACTTGTTCAATACTTTATTGCCATATCAACATGACTGATTGGAATTTGTCTTAGTGAGCTCACTTAAACAAAAACAGAAAAGACAAAAATAGTAAAACCACTCACTCATAAAGCACATAATACATTAAAGTATAAAACAGATTTACTCGTTTTTGTCAAAACAGCATCATTAAGCAAAAATTAAAAGAAATGGTTGATGAATAAACGAGGTGTGTAATTTAACCTATAGTTGCATTCCTCTGATTTCATGTGTTTTTATGTATCTTAAATCCTTGTTAATGTAGTGTTTCTTTGTAAATATAGGCATACTGTACTGAACTGTGGGTAATTCCAGAAAGTGTGCATAAAGGGCTCAAAATGTCTGATGGAGAACCCTCATGCACTTGACGATTTGACAGTGGGACAGCCCTAAGCCCTTGCGGACTTAATGGGAACTCGCCTCAAAGTCTGTGAGTCCGTGAGTGTGGACAGTGGGATTGGGCCTAATAGTCTGTCAGTGGTGCTGCATTAGCAGCAGTCTGGACGGAGGAGCTGCTAACCAGCCTGAGAAAACTACAACTGTGGTCCCAAAAGAAATAAAACTACAACTATGGGTCCATGTTATGCTTACCAGTTCAATTTTACATATAAAAAATGAAGTTCAAGCAACCGTCTCGCCATTCTTGCACAGGCTTTACTTGACAGCTTCCTACCCTGATGTCAGCCTGGACGGGAAAGCCCGCCCAAAGCCAACTGACTGACAGCTTGGTCCTTCAAGAAATAGCAAAAACAGTAGGGAAGAGAATAAGGAAAAATAAAGGGATAAAAATAAATAAATTATATTACATAAAATAAATAAATATTTTAAAAAAATAAACAAAAAGTAATTTATATGCAATAAATATATATTTAAAAAATATATCAAATATATACAGAAATAAACAAATAAATGTGAAAATATATGAAAGTGCTTATAATTATTGTCTTGTTTGTGTTTGTCTTTATATTGCCACATTTATTTTCTTGTTCGTTTACAGATTTATTCTATTTTATGGCACTCCTATGACTCCATAACTCCATAGCACCAGATCAAAGTACAGTTTCATAAATAATTTGACAGATTAAACAAGAATACAAATTAATGAAAATAAGGGGGAAAAGACCAAGAAAAACAGAGATCATCAAATCCTGTTCTCCCTTAATGGGTATTGGAATATTAAATCTAGTTTTTATAGGCTACTGCACCTCTGGAAACTCTTGATAAACTTTACAAAAATCTGTTACAATTCAACACATCTCTTGTGATGTGTCATTCAGAAACATGCTGGTTTGGAAAAGATAAGGCAGGCAGGAGTTTCATTAGTGAAGGAAAACAGACATTGGCTGTTGTGTGAAACAGACTGTATTTAATGGCTGTTTTACAGGTCAGTGGTTCCTGCAGCAGTGTGGTGGAACAGAGAGCAGCTGCCTGCTGTGGAGACTCTGTACGCGTTGATGCTGAAGTCTGCTCTGCTGCACCTGGAAAACCAGCACTGGGACGTAGTTCCTGATCTTCCAGATGCATCTACAGCGGTACGTTACCATCAAGTGTTCCTCATGACACCGTTCCTGTAGTGAATATGATAATATAATATAAAACTTGTGACAAGACTCACATCAGAGAGACTCTTAGTATAGGTATTTTTAGTTGCTTCAGGTTTGCCATTTTTGGATTGCAGTTGTCAATAAAAGTTATCCAGTGGCTAAATTGGCATAAACCATTTAGCGTGGAAGTGGAACAGATAGACCTTTTTGACACATCACAGTAAGAATAAAATGAATGATGGCTCAATTCCTATCTCGAGAAATATTTAGGAGCTGCAGAGATGTCAGAACCAGAAGATGGCATTCAGGCAGAGATATTCTGTGAGAGGAGAGATGTGGGAACACTTGATAACGATATGCTTAATTAATTATTGTTTTGACAAAAAAACATCTCTGCAGAAAACAGATGTCCTACTTTACTGTAATGGGGAATATGCCAGTGCAACAGTGATGGTTCTGTTACAACCAATAGTTTCAGTAGTCATAAATCAAACTTTGATAGTGCTTATACCTCATAAAGCTAATGCACGGGAGGAGGGTCCTCAATGAAAGCAAACCTATATGAACACAAGAGAAGGCGCATTCTGCTTTTCTAGCCCACCCTGAACAGCTTTCACTCTCCTCTCATTCTTCTCCTCTGTCTGCCTTCCTGCTCCGTGCCTGTGCAGGGGTAAACAGGCAGGAGGGCTGTGTGTTGCAAAGTGCAGTAAAAACCCAAATTGAGAGATATTCTGAATGCGCTGCATACATGTCCAAAGAATGCTCTTAAAACCAGAATAATACCGGCATATCCCACGTCTTAATCGGAAAATGCTACATTCGCAATAAGGCCTAATTCAGAATATGCTGTTTACATGACCTGTATCAAATATATAATATATGAATATTGTCATAGTTGGAATAATAGTGGAATATTAGTGTGCATGTAAACAAACCCATTGTTACAGTGCATTTCCCAAGACCAGTGTTTCTCCTATAATAATACAGGCCTGGCAGCCTGCCAGGCCAATGAGAACCCCCACAAGTCCCAAAAAAAATTTTTAATGCCAAAAATAACGTCAAATATCCATTAATTTGGAAATCAATAGCATTTGGGAGCCTCTGCGCAGCGCTGTTCCGAAACATGAGTCAACTTCTGTGTCACTGCCTGGGAAACTCTCGGTAGTGTAGCTCCTTTAAGGAATAGGGTAATGTGTAATGTGTGTGCGTAGTGAGTGTGTGGTTGAACGAGTGTGAGAGGGCGAGTGAAAAAAAGTGATGGTGAATGCGAGCAGAGCAGAGGAAAAGGTTAGCAGTAAATTGTCAATCTGGCAGTAAATGTACAGTACAGGCTACAGTGTGTCAGTTAATAAATGCTGCAGCTTCTCAAGACCAAGAAAATTCTCGTCTGTTGTTTCCCCAACTGCTGGGATGGTGGGGGGGGGTTAGGAACAATGGGTTAGCCTAACCGGACAACACTAAACGGAGAATGGAGAAATGTGTGGCTGCTGAGTCTCTCCCGAGATCTCATTACGCTTTCTATCTTACTGATGAAACACAATTTGAGTTGTAATCCAACTTTCATCAGCTGTCTCCAGTAGGAAAAAAAATAATTTTGCCACCTTTTATCTTTTTTTGGTCGCTAAAAAGGTCTTAAATTCAAATGCTGCCAGCACTGATAGTTCTCATACATGCAGATACGCTGTTTTTCTTTTGATGTCACTTCAGAGACCCCCACCACCACAGTTAGATAAAAAGCAGTGGTGTGACCTCAGTGAAGATGTTGCTCCCTTTCCTGAACCAACTCCAGCTTCTCCAATGTCTCCACCGAGGCCAGATCCACTCAGTCTCAACTCCACCCAGCAGACCAGACCTGTAGTGGACACCTCTGACAGACTGCTGTCCTCTTACAGTGGGCAAAGGCATGATGGCAAGATGATGCCCATTCAAGCCCTCACAAAAAGATGTTGGCCATCCCTCCACAACTGGCAGAGTGAGTCATCCTTAGCCGGACCCTCGAGTGTCAGGGGAGAAGAGGGAAGGAAAGTGGGAGAACATGAAAAAGAGGAGAAGGAGAAGAGGGAAACTGGACGCGTCAACAGACAGCCTCTCACAAACCAGGTGAAGGTCTTCAACAGCCGAGCTCCTTTGCAGAAGGAAGGCGAAAATAAGGAGGAAGTGATGGACGATGAAGAGGAGGAGGATGTGCAGAGGAGTGGCAGAAGAGATGGAGGAGTAGCAGGAGGAGGGCTGCAGACCTGCCCCATGTGCCTGCGGATGTTCCCTGCTGGGTAAGTATGGAAGTATATTGATGACAAAAGATTTAGAGAGCACAAAACAAATTCTGAGCGCTACTCAGTCTGCAAATCAACACTTGAGAGTGTGCAGGCACGGATTTGTGAGAGTAGAATCAGATTTGAGCACACTTGTTTCTCGAGTCTGCTTGTTCAGCTTTTCTCCAGCTGTCCTGGCACTTCAGATAGCAAACGGTCACTTGCCAACCACTTTTGACTAGCAAGCAGCAATGAGACACGCCCACATCCGGATATCAGGGTCACATCTTTTTCAAAGTTAAAAGTCAGCTTTTGAATATATTGCTCTTCTGTACAGAGTGATTGATGATTTGCTCACCAATCGTTCCACACCAAATCCTGCTCTCTGTCTTCATCTGGTGGTTAAAAGAACAACACTGTCCCAGTTTTTATTTTGAAAGTAGAAGGAGGGGTCTAACAGGATGACCCTTCATATCCAGGTCAGATTGATGTTCAGGTGATGTTCTGCTCTCAGTTTGTTTTTTCCCTCAGGGGATTCAGACTGCCAAAAGTGAACGTGAGCAGCTTTGATAATTATGAGCATGAAAATCTCTGTCGCTGGCTCAAATGTAGTTACATAATTCCTCTTGCATGCTCAGACCATCTGTTACGCTCATGATTCTGTCCTCCCTTGTGTACAAATCTAATTGTCTCAAAGGTTGACTTGCGCTTGAATTTGTTTTGTGCTCTCAAATCTTTTGTTGTAAATATACTTCTATGGGTAAGAGCTGCAACACACAATATTTAAACTAAAATCTGACTAACATAAATATTCTTAACATTACAGGAAAAAATGGAGAATGAAATATTCACTGTACTTCACTGTAATTTATCATCAGGTTATTTACCAAATAGGCCTATATGTTGGTGTTGTGTTTTCATCTATAAGATTAGCAAAACCATTTTTGACTTACTCCATTTTCACACAGAAGTCAAATTTCACACTGAGCTGATAAAAAAAGAAATAGAAAGAAAAGCAGCTACTCACATGAAAAATACAAGGATGTCGCTCCTGACAGGATTTTAAATTACAGCGGGAACTGCGAGTTCACAGTAGGTCATTGCTGCTGTAATTATTACTGGGGTGGGGGTGAAAACGGACCTACATATGCGCTCTGGACTGAATTAAAATCACTGACCAGAGCAGGTAATGTTAAAGTCACCCACTTCCCAGAGAGACATAAATCCAGTCAGAATGGGGCTTTCATCTGCCATTTTCATCCAAATCGCTCTTTTTTGAAGAAGTGAGTACTTTGGTTTGGAGTTGAAGGACTTGACTCAGTCACAGCCACCAGCTCATTGTTCAACAACCTTTCATTTACAGCTATTTCCATTCATTTTGTGCCCCTACTGCACTGTCTGCTAGAATTTGGAATAACTGTATAACATGTATGGTATTTCATTCTTCTCCTTAAGGCTGGAATTATACAAATACAAAAGTCTGCAGAGCCAACAAGCAACATACTCACCTTCCAAATTTCAACAACACGTTTTGCTGAACTGTGTGTCAAATAAGCTGATTGGTTGATCCAACTTCTTGTCTGGAAGCAAGTTTTGAAAAGAAAAACAAAGATGTAAACGTTATACAACACATTTGTACAAGTTTAAAAGAAACTTACCCCGTAGACGGCCATGAAATACACCTGTGCACAGCCTAGAGAGGCATGTTCCAGTCTGAAGATTTGCTCTTCAATTCTAATACAAGTTTAGTTTCTCCCTTTTTTTATTTCATATGTGTACTCACTTGGTATGCTGACTGTCTAATCCATAAAGTTTATGTTTTTGATTGGCTGTATGGAAACAAGTTCTCCATCTTAAAGAAGCCTTGCCTCGAATGTGGTGCAGTGCACAGTGCTAAATCATATAGTGACTTTACAAAAAATGTAACCGTGTAATGTGTAATTGTACATGTTGTTTTGTTTTACATTTGGTATCAACAGAAAATGAAACAAAATCTTTGCAAATTTATCTAAATTAATTACTTATGTAAAACACAATAATTGACTGCTTAAGTATTCTTCAAGTCAGAGTGTAGTTCAGAAACAATTTACACAATTACACAATACAATTTCATATAGCAGACGCTTTAATCCAAAGCAACATATATCTGAGAGTTGATACAACACAAGGATCTAGAAACACATCATTTGCAGCCTTGAGTCTGTGTCAGAGGTGCACATCAGCAGCCTGATAGTTTGTGTAAAGAGTGTGAAGTCGGCATTAACTGCTATGTTGTAACCAGTCACTTTTTAAGCAGTATTCCATTTATGTTGCTCATGTTACATATATCTAGCACTCGCTAGCAAGGCTAACGAAAAGTTTACCTTCTGAATCCTTCAACAGCCTCTGTTGGTCACGTGATTGTCACCTTGCACATTGTAGAGTCTTTCAGGTTCAAACAGTTGACTGTGTCTTGAACTATAACTATATAACTATAACTGTCAAGCAACTCTCCACTTTTAGGAATTTATACCAGCAGCCAAATATGAAGCTATTGCACTTAATTAGTTGGTAATTATAGATGGCTGACTGACATCACAAACTTTGTGCAAATATGTGACGAGACAAAAGTTCAGAAGACTCACAGTTGCTTTGAAATCCTTATTTGCATAATGGCCAATGCAGCAACCTCACATAAACAAATAAGGTTAAGGTAAAAGCTTTGGAAACAGTCATTAAAGGATAAGGCTGGCAATTTTTTTTCTATATATTTCTTATTGTCAACAAATCTCTCGTGCAGAGCCAAATCAACAATGAACTACAGTAGCCATTGTCTTCAGTCAACAACAGAGGTCTATGGGACAGAAAAATAAGATCTATCAGGCTTTGGAAACACACACAATACCTGTAAGTAGATCATTTTATTGTTGGTTTGGCTCTGCACATGAGATTTGTTGACAATAATTAAAATACAGAAAATCACCAGCCTCATCCTTTTAACTCATCCAGAGGGTCAAAAAGTCAGTTTATAAACAGACGGGACAAGATTTTGGTACCAGAAGCGTTCTGGTTTCCGTTTGCAGTATTGACCAATCACGTTTGAGCAGGCTTTGGTTGCATGCAGGTAAACAGTCCATATGAAGAGCAAAAGAGGCGGAACACATTGGCCGAAATGCAGTCTCAGAACCCATCGGCTATCATCTGATGGCAGTTTAGCTTTTTATTAGCTTTTTGTATTAATTTATTGCATTCATATGCATATATCTGTTTATAGAGATTAGCTGAAATGTTGTCTGGACCGTCTTAAATGCTAATCGGACTGTAAACAACGACCGGCGCACAGAAGAGGAAGTCTTGGCCTGGCCTTGGCCACTTTTTAAATAGTGATATATCTTTATACTACAATGGGTGAAGAAAGGATCCGTTACTTACCTCTCATCCATACAAATAGGTTGTATGAATGCACAGAATAGATTTAATAAAATAGGAAACACTGAAAGAAAAAACTTATTTTAAGGCGCTGAGATCGATCTTCTCATGTCAGATCTCTTACACCCACAGTAATAATCTGACCAGCATGCCCTCCCTACATTTTCAATTTTCATGCATGCAAACTGTTGAAGAAATATATATCCAGAGAAACAGCATGTGAGCTAATAGGAATTAAACTTAAAGGACAGGTTCACAATTTTTCAAGTGTGTCCTAAAACAACAGGAGCCCAAATGAACAGTGAAACATGTTTTTCTTGTAATCATTCCTCCTGTTCATACTGACCATTAGAAGATCCCTTCATAATGCACTTACAATGTAAGTGATGGGGGACAAAATCCACAGTCCTCCTCCTGTGCAAAATTTTATTTGAAATTTTATCTGAAGCTAATATGAAGCTTCAGCGTCCAAATGAGTCAAATCAAGTAGATATCTTTCAACGTTACAGTCTTTTTAGTGCCAAAGTCCCTGTTTTTGTTACTATACTTCCACCACAGCTCAACAGGAAACACTGTCTGAGGAAACACAAAGAGGGAATTTGATGCTAAAAAGACTGTAAATGTGGCAGATATCCACTTGATATGACTAACTCAGACTGCTGAAGCCTCATATAAGTTTCACATCAACTTTTAAATGCATTTTTGTACAAAATGACTGTGTGGACACACTGTGGATTTTGAATTACCGGGAGTATTGTATTGTGAGTGTCTCTTTCTGTAAATGTCCTGTCATGTCTGAATGAAGCTGTAAGGAACAGTAACGTAGAAGTCAGCAATGCCTGAATGACAAGAAGCCATCACTTCAACAGCTTGATGAAGACAGTGATGTTACATATTTCATATCTGAAAAGGGATTAATGTGATGTCAAGTTTTGTTGGGCACCAGTGGAAATTCTTAATTTGAAATTTGACTGCTCTCAGCTTGGGCTCCTGCAGGAAGAAGTCAGTATTTTTTCACATCAACACTGCCAATGACCAAAATGCAGTTGATACTCTGTATATTTAAATAATGTCATTTTCATGGGATTTAGATGATTGTATGACAGTAACTAGTTTTCTGTGTATGCAAGGCCAGCACTGAGTGTATGTATTACTGTGTCCAAGTGTTTGTTTGTCACACACTGAGTGTGTTCTCTGTCAGCAGCAACAGTAGATCTCCTTGTTCCTGTCTCTCCAGGTTCACACAGATGGACTGTGACAGCCACCTGGCCCAGTGTCTGTCGGAGATGAATGTGGACATGACCTGGTGAGCCGGCAGAACGCTGGCTGATGTCCAGGAGCTACAAGCAGCCCAGATGCCCCCACACACTCCAGGATGATCTTGTATTGTGCAAGACACACCCAGAGAGACGCTCACATAGAGAACGCTCACTATTCATTGAGGTTCTGACACCTTACACAGGCTGTCTACTGGGTGAGGGACTCCCACACAGTCAAAACATGATGACTGGTGTGTTCCAGACAGTGAATTAGATAAATATTGGGTTTCATTTGGCCAGATCAACCAAACCAAATTTGGCTCTCCTTGAGCCAGTGCTCTGGGCCTCTGATGCCTTTGATTCCAGCTGGTCAAGAGGATCTCGACACTAAAATGAAAATCCAACCTGCTTCGTTCTCCGCGAGATGAGAGACCAAAATGGAACTGAGCCATGTCGTCCTCACAAAGCCAGCAGCTGCTTTTAGACCAGTCATTTTGGACATTTTTTTTCTTTTTGATAACTACTTTCAGGCCTAAACAGTTGCCAAACCTACACTGAGGCCTGGACATGATCAATATTCAGTGGAATTGTATTATGATGATTTGATCACATTGTGTTACTGTTACAGATTATTAATGTTAATGATTTCAAGCTAAAATGAGTGAAGTTTGTTTCTCATGTGAAGGATTTTTTCAACAGTTCATGGCATTGGACATCAATTTGATTATTTAAAAAAAAATTTAAATCACTATTTTTCCAATAATGATTATTTTACCTAACCTGTTTGGTTTGGATCAAATGAACTCTGGTGGCGACCAAACAACATTGAGGTGGACTCTGGTGTGATTGGTTTGTGGTCAAACGCAGCAACTACAGCATTTTGTGATAGTTCAGCTTTTGAACTTGCTTGATTGTGAAGTGACCTTATAATACCTCATCTGCATAAGGAATTAGAAGAGCATTAGTATAATAACAATTATGCTTATAATCAGTTATTTCTTTGAAAGCTCTTTGTGACATCAAAGAACATAAATATACTCATGAGAAACATTCAAGTGTAGCTTGACCTGCTGTCAGTCACTGGAATTTAGTTTTCCCTCGTGGGTCCATGTAGCACTGATGATGCAGGATGATGTCACCTAAACTGTCCAATGAATGAGGGTCTGTCCCAACACCCACACTTGAGGTATTTGCAAGTAGTCAAGTGGCTACTTGTGTGATGTATTTCTGGTTACTGTCACAGTGCTCAAGTACCTGTTAAGACCTCAGAGTGTAGAGATCATGGATGTATTGGAGGTTCATCTGAGCTCACTGGGACACTCAATAGGACCACCCGTCACTCATGCAAATACAAATACTGTATATGGCACAATCAAGCTCAGATGATTTGTTGAAGTAGGAGTAAGATCAACGAAAGTATTACTCATTCAGGAGCTGAGAGGAGAAATACAAAGCCATTAAATCTAGAAGCAGGAAGGTTAATTTAAGCCACGTAGAAGACACATTATGATCATTTTGAATGGTTTCTGTCTGATAACATTTTTTAAGTGAAAAACTTCTCAAAATCTTTGATAATGGATATGTTATTTAATATTTATCTTGACAGTGTCAGATACAATATTAGTCTTATCAATTCCATCAAGAAGAACAGATTCATTCTTAATATTACATGAAAACCATCTGTGGATGTTCTGTCATAATGTATTGTTTGGATATTAAAAATAATATTCACACTAAATCTGACATAAACTTCTTGTCTGTTTATTATTGTATGTCCTAAAACCAGCCTACCGCCAACAACTGGACAACTTGTGCAATGTAGGTGGGATGAATTGTGGGATACACTTGGCTCTGAATTTCACTTCAAAGCGGTATTAGAGGTTTGCAATAAGTGTGGGCTAAGTGTAGTGTGTGTTGGTATATTTCAGATGTGGGACACACTTGATTACTATCTGGTGGTGCACTAACCCTAACCCTAACTCACTGCAACTGTGGGTATTGGGACGCCCCCTGAGCTACCTGGCAGTGTGTATGACTTCATTCACCACTTGGTTAGTTAAAAAGTTGGTGTGAACATGAACCGGACCAGAACTAAAAGGCAACAATGTATCATTTTTTCCCCTGGGTCCAGACTAAATTAACAGAACTACAGGTGTGAAAACACCCTCAGACTATGAATTGTTTGCCCCGTTAGCAATGTGACTCTAGAGATGGTTCGATAGTTTATTTTAATTTTTATTTAAATACAAGCACAGGGTAAAATGCAGACTTGTCTACTCTGCTTCCTTCAGTGTGCAATAGTCCTCCAGTTTCTTGGTTTGGTCCTCTTAACTTTTCAACGAGTGTCAATCAACTTATTAACAACAAGTGCATCAAGTGGCTGCCTGTAATCGGAACGTCCTCAGCTTTGCCTCATTGAAGACTTCACAAGGCCCCTTCCCAACTTTAGATCCCATAAATTTAACAACCAAAAACAAAATTATACATACATTCACAGAAATATATACAGATTATACAAGCAAACTATTATTAATGTGGATCATATGGGCAATTCCAAAGAATCATTGCCAGCCACTATAACAATGAAAATATCAGTGTAACCGTGATGAGTCATTGTAGTATAAGACAAATCTCAGTTTAAGAAAGTGTGCCAGGACAGGTGACAGGTCAAATTCCTCATTCAGATTAGCAGGAGATATTTACATTTCTACATGTATTTTAAGACTTAACCTACTTTTAATATGTGGAAATGATTTCTAGTGTTTCTACATCATCTTATTCTGTTGTATGATTACAGGTTTGTTTACATTTCACTTCGTTGAATATGACTTTTTGCGGTACTTGGTGTCACTGTTTCATCTCATATCATATGAAATACTTCATTAATGGTTCTGATGTCACTCGTAATTAACAACCCTGCCTCTTTCACATGAACGCACTCGTAGCCGGAAAACCCATAATTGACTAAGCTAGTTAATAGCCAGCTTCGTAGTACTGGTTATCTGGACAGTCAATGTTAGGCTCAGTGAAGCCAGCTAACTAAAAGATATCCTGGGTATGTTGAACTTGCAGTTTCTACTATGTAAAAACATTAAATTATTGCATCATCTTGATAAAAAAAACATGAATACAGAATGCGAACAATTTCTCCTCACTGTACTACTATATTCAAAATGATGTTCCTCACTTTGTCTAATTGACTTCCTCGAAATGTGCTTGGTAAGATGCATACTGTAGATGGTTATTTTGCACAGGGGGCAGTAAATGAATCCACACACTACATACAGTGTGCACTGTCAAGTGTGTGACTGAGCTGATGAAATTGAGGACTCACTGAGGACTGCTTTGCAGATATTTTTAAATTTTAATTTGTAGTAAACAGTTCAAACATGTTCTCTCTATATTCAATAAAAATAGAAATTGGTGTTGGATGTTAAATATTGGTTCATTATCTTTTTCAGTCTCCCTGTATGAGCAGATTAAGTGGTGATCAGAGATCTGAGGATGTGCTGGTGTGTGAGGCCAACTCCCTGGTGACACACACACACACCCATATACACGAAAGAAAAACTGTAGCATCTGCAAAGGTTTTTCTGCTGAAGCTGCAAAAAGGAAGGAGTCAGTTCACGGAAAACCAGTATCATTTTTAATAATTACACATATTTACAGAGATGCAGTGAAACAAAATTAAGCATATCCAACCAGCATTATGTTAGAACAAAAAGTCATGGAACAAGTTCATTCATTTTTAAATAAAGGTTCTTTCTTTTAGGTGTCTGAATGGCCTTCACTGTTCTGTGATGTAGTTTCAAGGACTCCCATTTCATCCATTGGTCCCTCAAGAAAAAAAAGAATGCCACTAATGTATCACCTGGTGTGCAAAATAGATCAACAAACCATGACATTAATACAAAAATTTATCAAATGAGATGGTGTTTGGGGGGTTGGAAGAGGAAGCTTCCTCGAATGTTGAAGTGATTTCTAGCTTCTTCAAGTGTGTGTGTGTGTGTATTCATTCTGCTGGACTAATCTGTGACTGTGTAACTGCTTCATTATCTCTCCTCCCTCTATCAGTTTCTTCCCTGCCTGTAAAGGCCCTGAAGCTAATTGAGACCCTTTGACTCAGGATCAGCTAATTAATCCTATTATGTGGTTATCAAATTAGCACGGGTCAGATTTCATCAAATAACTCTCAGCCAATAGAGAGCTCTTTTTTTCCTTGGAAGCACACAGAAAGCTCATTTCAGAGGCGAATACTTGTCTGTCTGTGACTTTAATCTGTCTCTTAGTTGATATTCACAGATGTGTTGTGTGTGTGTTTGATTTTATCCCAGTGTTTCGACAGCACAAGGCTCATACATTTGGTGACAAATATGCTGTTTGCTGTGCATAAAGGTGGCAGTATATGAAGTTAAACTAGCCTGAATATGAAACCTAAAACCCCAGTGTATACAAATACACTCATGGCTTCATTTTATTCATTTACATGAGAGTGAAGGTAGTAAAGGGGATGAAAATTAAGATTTGGAAACCCTTTGATGGATCATAAAGGTGCAGAAATGTATTAATATCTTGGTAAACTGAGCCTCCAAACCACTGAGGTTAGAGTTGACCACCGCATGTTGGGCTGGCTTTATACTGGGTAACTGTTATGCTGTCAGCTGTCAGTTACAAACTCATCCAGAATGTTCCAAGTGAAAACACAAACCCAATTCCTGACAAGGACTAGATGATGTTTCAATATTCAATATTGCTGCTAATGAAATACCAGAGTTTCAGTACAGATACTTTTGTTTGGGGAATATAAATATGTTTTAAACCTATTTTTCAATGGAGTAAATATGCCAAACCGCTTAATGCATAACTGTTACATAAAATCAATTAGTTAAATATAGACTTAAATTAAAATCTGACCACCAAATAATAAACAAGACTAAGAGTATGATCAAGGAGTTGATGCCAATTTCCCATATTTGACAGTTTTCATCACTATACAGTTTTTAATACTATTTTAGTATTCAAAAAGTATTAAGCCAGCTGTGATAGCTACTTTTGAATCCTAACAGGGTCCACATCCAAACAGTGGGTTGGGATTTTCAACATTTCCAGCATAAGCC
The DNA here is from genome assembly GCA_038419695.1 of Scomberomorus guttatus. Taxonomy (NCBI): domain Eukaryota; kingdom Metazoa; phylum Chordata; class Actinopteri; order Scombriformes; family Scombridae; genus Scomberomorus; species Scomberomorus guttatus. The sequence continues at coordinate 2,513,506 of CM076449.1, forward strand.
CTGGCATCCGCAATAAATGTAAAAACTGTCCACTTCGTGAACTTTAAAGGAGCAGGAAGCTTTTTTTTTCATTTAAACAATGGATAAACTGACTGTGTGTAATGTGCAACTCTGCAGTTCCCCTCAGCTTTATGGATCATTTTAGTGTCTTTCAGCTCTTAGTTTTTGTTTTATGGGCGCAAACTTCACAGTTTTGGTGAGTGAATAGTGGACTTACATTCATCAGGTGGACACAAACCTGACCCTAAATAAATGCTAATGTTGTTCTGTGTTTGCTGGATGTGTAAATAGGCAACAGTTTGCTAAAATGTTAGCCATGACAACTTTATAAGTAATATGTCAACATTGTGTTTACAGCTTGTTGTGCTACCCCCAAGTGGCCCAAAAAATGTATTATTGCAGCTTTAAGTCGTTTTTATAATTAATGTTTAGTCAAATAGGTCACATTGCTTCATTAACTGTATAAAACATGGCAGGCAGTGCTGTGACGTTGTGGTCTAGAAGGTGACAGATCTACAGTTTCAATTAATGATTATCATTACTGATGATATACAGAGTGTTTTTGAGTTAATTGATTAAGTGTTTAATGAATAACTTATATGTTATTGTTTGCTGAGCGGCTGTCAGATTAATTAATTTATCATTTAAACACTACGTCAAATTCCAACTTACAATTTGAAGGGAAGAAAATATAAACACTTTCATTACTCTCCATGCGTACAGTTAAAACTAATGGGATTAAGGGACTAAGGGAAGGATTCCTGTGTAGAAAAAAAACACACTGTCCTGAAATTACATTGCATGTTTTGATTTTTTTTCTGCTACAGATCTGCTCTGTAAATGACATGTCCTGTGAGCTCGAGAAAAAAAATCTGTACCCACAAGGGAGAAATTTATGTTTCTTGGTTTGGTTTTATGGTTTTAAATGGTTGGGTTATTATTCCTCAACATCACCTGTTAACAAAGCGCTGTCTGTCCTTAGCTTATAAGCTACAGTTACCGGCACTGATTTGTTTAGATTGTGTCTCAATGCTGGCTCAACTGTCAGTCAAACACATCCACTGGCCACACACAACTAACAATACATTTGAATATCACTTTGGTGTGATTTTAGACTGTAAAAAAGAGGTGCCTTTTTGACTTCAGTCGGACTTTAACAACCGTAGAAACGGTCTAATGATTAAGTTGCTTTGAGCTGGAGATGCGTTCAAGTTGCACTATGTAAAGCAAGACTTAGTCCGCAGAAAGTAACATACAATGAACCCAAAATGGAAATGGAGACACGTTTCCACAAGGCAGCACACCCAACTGGTCACATGATATTTTCGACCGGCTGCAGATGGTCACTCAGTGGCCACTGGGGTGGAAGAATTCGAGCTCAGCCAGCAAGCCTGTACACACTGTGGTGGCTGGAGCCAACACAGTGCTTGGTTTTTCAGCTAATGTCCTGATATAATGTGTTTCTAAAGCTGCCAGACTGACTGGCAGCAAGTATACTGTGGCCTTTGTACTGTGTATCAGAAATACAGGACTGTATGGATGCTGGACCAGTGACATTTGTAAATGATAATTTGACACTGGGAAACCTCTTGGCAAGCAGGACATACTCTTCTCTAATAAATATCTAGACATCAAGCTTTACCTTTGAGCACTTTTTCTCAGTGCAGGTCATTTCTGATGGGTCGGGTTTGTGAATGCTTCTCCTGTACATCTATAGACCAGTTATTAAATAATCTAAACACTGTTCTACACTGATTATTTGAATTGATTTGTTAAAATTTTAAAAATTCAGTCACGTCAGGACTGAGGCAGGCTACTGTGCTCCAAAAATATTGATTCCCCTCAGAGATTTGGACCAACCCTGGCAGAGTCCAGACCCAGTTTCAGCTGGTCTTGACCTACTGAGTCCATGGTGGGTGAAGAAATGTTCAATAAGAGATAAGTGCAGTCAGAGACATGGTAATTACTTTGATCTTTGAGGCACTTCTTAAATAAAAACTAATCTCCCAGTTAATGTTTTTTTCCCCCCAGTGTTCGTGAAAATCATAGAATATAACAAAAAGAAACGTTTGCGGTTACGCATGAAAGTGGGCCACTTGCATCAATAAAAAGGCATCATCAATTTTGGATTCACTACCTACATTATAATACACAGTAATAACTTATTTTTTCCTTTGTCATTGTACATTCTCATTTTGTGTGAGGCATCACCCCTCTACAAGATAGAAAAAAGGAATTAACCAAAAAATAAATAAAAGTGCGCATAAAATTTCAAGTTCTTCAGCAGAACTGTCATATTCATCCAGGGATGTGAGACGGGTTGAAATGTGTTCATGAAGGCAGGCACCGAATGAAACAGCTCTCTGTTCAAATTACAAAGCTGGTCGTGCTTCAACACGAGGATGGACATTGAAGGGAGAAAGGAATGAAGCCGAAGGAGAAAACGAAATAAAAAGGGGAAGACAACGCAACGACGGGGAATGTTCTTATAGTCCAGTGTCTTTGTTTTTCTTGTAGATATCAAGAAAGAAGAGTTTGGTATCCCAACAAAACAATCGAAATTGTCCAAGGAAGGAAACTCTCCCATTCTCATGTTTGCTTTGCTTTGCTGACAGGGTCCAAAGGGGTGAGTTCGTCCCTGTTGTCCTTTACTCTTCCTGCTCCTCCTGTCAGAGTTGGCTTGCGAGTGGTTTTTGGCTGAGACGGCAGCTTGGACAGACAGTAGGTGGGCGAAGGAGGAAGCTGGTCTCCCCTTCATACAGACTCTTCTGTGGATAGCAGCAGGGGGTTGATGTATTCAAATCCCTCAAACTCGGACTGGTCTATTCTCTTGATGACGTCCCTGAGGAGAGGGAGACAGGAACAGGAATTAGAGGTGTTGTTTCATCACAAACCCTGAACACAATTCCATCTAGGGCTGCAACTAAGAATTATTTTCATTATCAATGACTCTGTCGATTATTTTCTCAATTGGTTAATTAGTTGTTTGGTCCATAAAATGTCAGAAAATGGTGAAAAATGTTGATCACTGTTTCCTAAAGCCCAAGAAAACGTCCTAAAATGTCTTGTTTTGTCCACAACACAAAGATATTCAGTTTACTGTCATAGAGGACTAAAGAAACCAGAAAATATTCACATTTAAGAAGCTGGAATCAGAATTTGGATATATTTTTCTTAAAAAATGACTCAAAACAATGAATCGATAAATAAAGATAAATAGTTGGCAATTAATTTAATAGTTGGCAACTAATCAATTAATCGACTAATCGTTGCAACTCTAATGCCATCCTCAACAAACCTGGATCAAGCTCTGAACAATCAGGACAGATCTAAGTACTGGAGCACTGACAGAAAGACTCTACTGCATGTTTTCCAATAAAACTGGCACAGCTGGTCTTCATCACACTCCAAAACATGTGTAGCATGTGGACATCTTTGGGTGATGCAAATCAGGTGAAAACCACCTGATGGACTGATGCTGCTTAGGTTGTTTGTCTCAGAAAAAAATCCCAGAATGCTGTAAAATGGCATCCCTCAGTACATGATGTCAAGTTAAACAGAAAGAACATGGTGTAGACTAATCAGTGGAGGAACTCGACCTGCTTTTTGTTTCCTGAGAATGCTGCTTCCATCAACAAAAGCATAATCGCAGGTAAATGGAGCGGAACCCCATAACTAGTGGGCTTAGAGTGGCTGGGTAAAAATAAATGTACTCCCCTAGCAACACTGCTCCTTCTCTTGCAGCAACAGGCTGTTTACTCATCTGTGTGTGTGTGTGTGTGTGTGTGGTAATGGTGAGACAAGCAACTAAAGCCCAAAAAGGAGGCCTCTTGCTGGGAAAGGCCGAGAGGCTTTCTCTCCACAGACACTGAACAGAGGGCTTTGAAGTTAAAACAATAGGTGCGTTCACTGGACTTTCCCCTGGTGTACCAGGTGGGTGGGGGTCTCACTTTAGGGGCCACCGACAGTGTCAAACAGGTTGCAGATCCCACCCACATAGAGGACCAGGACAAGTGAATGAAATGCGTCTTTCTTTCAGTTTGCGCACTAGAATACTGATGAAGCAAATATTTTTCTTCCATCTGATCTCATGTGAAGTACTCTTGCTGTAGGAGTAGGTCAACCACCAGTACAACCATTACATTTAGAAAATGGTGTTTTTCTGTTTTGGAGTTTAGGAGAGAACAGAGAGGCAGAAATAAAGGAAGACCAGACCGAGAGGGACACACAAAAGAGAGGGGAGAAGGTTTGAGAGTTGACCAAAACAAACAGTGTGTTCACCAACGTAAATGTTGTCTATTTTTTTCCAAGCTTGGATGACTTGACCAGATGACCAATGACCAGATGCAGAATGAAAAGGAGAGAACGAGGAAGGTAAAGAGGAGGAAGGAATGAAGTGGGAGAGACAGAGCAGAGAGAAGCATGACGATATCCACAGAGAACATTTCAACAAATACTCACCTTTTGTGCCAATATCAAACTAGGAGATCCACCTTACATAGAACACCTGACAAGCTAAGAAATAGTTTTAACAACCTAAAACATCAGTGGTACAAGCCACATACCAGTCATTTTAGTCTGGTTAGGATTAGGCTTCATTCTAAATTTTAACAACTTTGAATGTTGGGGAAAAATTAAATATTCCATCTGAAATGATCCATTTGAATTCATAATTCACAGTGTATAATGCAACAGGCCATGCCTTGAACTTTCTGACCCTCTGCATGTCCTGTTATCAGGAAACTAGGCAATTCTTGCAAGCTAGAAAACTAGCAAGCCAACATTTTGGATTCTACACCATTGATTATATCCATTATATCCATAATGGTGGATAGTGCATAAAGGGTGAGGTGAGCTTGTCACTGGGCAGTGGAGGCACTGCAAATGAATTGAACTACGTTAACTCTACAAAGTAGTTTAGGATTAGGCTATGTAGTTGCCTTTGAAATACTTGATTTCTTTTAAATAATGACAGTCTTAATGCTTGTTTTAACCACTAAATCTCACGTCTTTTGTAACTGCAGTGTTCACACAACTATTGAGAGTTTTGATCAGTTTGCAGCTGCATATGAAGTCAATACAAAGAGGCGTTGTGATGCCAATTTATGAACTTACAGAAACAAGGAAAAAGGAGAGTGATCTGGAGGGGGAAAAGTTGGTACATTGTCGGTTTGTAGAGAATATACACTGACACAAAAAGTCTGGTACGAATAAAGCGAGACAAACTGAACACATCATTATACATCACAACAACCCTCGCCTGTAATTCAGCCACAGCAGAACAAAAAACAGGTGGCTAACACAAGCTGCTGGTTTTTGCTACAGTGTTTCTTGTTAGTTAAGAAGTACAAATGTGGGGCCTGTGATGTCACAAGGGTCAAGTTCCTGCCTACCATGATGGATACCTGGGGTTCCATCCCTGGTAATGCTACCTCCAGCTTAGTCATGCCCTCAAACAAACAATTGCCTGTGTTTGTGGGTGAGACGCCAGTTCAGTAGTGACAAGGTCTGCAGTGCACAGGGATTTGAGTGTTCAAACAACATAGAATAAATTGGAAAAAAAGGATAGAAATATGTTGCTTGTAAACATGTAATCTGAAATAAATAACATAATGTGACACATGATTTTGTCAGACAAGGGTTTGATACCCAGTCAGTGTAGGACCTCACCATTAGGTGTAAGGGCAATGTGTAATATGTGACTCCCGGAGTCTGTGCACTGACAACACTAAGGGGCTGACAAATATGTTTGTGTAAGACTTCTATGTTTGACGGTTACTGACCAACAGACTGCTAATTGTTGGAAAGAAAGAAACAATAAATTAGTAAATGAATGAATGAATTACCCAAAAGTCAGCATCTACAGTGCTAGGATAAGCAACAGGTTCACTAGACAGACTGGAGTAGTGTTGTGGTCCCTGAAAACAACCAGCCAGGACAAAGGCTACAGAAGAAGAAAGTATGCTTCCTTGGGCACTGGCTGTGGTTGCCATTTTCTAAGACAGGGAGCTGGCACAGAAAATCGAAAGCCTCTCTCCCCCTTCCCTCACCATCCTGGCAAGGGCCCCCAGCAATCCTGGCTTTTAATGTTACAATGTAAATCTCCAACATGGAGGGTTTGTACCCTTCCCTCTCCCTACACGGCTCTCACTTCTCTTTCTTCCTGTGCCAAGCCCGTCACGAGTGGGTGAGGGAAGACTGGAGAGCTTTTTGCATCACCCCCTCCTAGCGGGAGTGGGCGACATCAGCCCCTCTCCTTGGTAACAGAGGAAAGAGAAAGGGATGGGGAGATAAAGTGCGAGACACAGGGAGGAGGCGTGCGTCTTCTTTTGATGTGCCATGGTTTGATACCAGGTTGATATCTCTACTACTGAACTGGGAGAGTGCTCTCTACCCTGTTCCCCCCTCCTCCCCTCCCTGTAACACCCCAATCTCTTCCACAATTGCCTCCCCAAAAGTCTATCACGGGCTGCAGTCGTCAAACCCTGTCACAAATGAGCTCGGATGAGCTTCAGAGACGCCTCGCTGCAGCCCCTTAATGAGCTGTGAGGCTCACCCACTCCGAGACTGGTTTGAAGATCAGCGTATAGAGAACAGCAGAGGTGTACAGCATCTTCAAACTGAGGGACAGCCATGGTAGCTACCCAAAGACATCTGTCATGGGTGCAAAGCATGATGGGCATTTAATAAGGCTCCAATTAACACTGGAAGCTGCTGTTGCTCCGTGCCCTGACATTTCACAATCATGTAGCTATTGCTGTACATGTTCAAAGGTCTCAAGTTGCACAAATAGGGAAATGTCATGATGGTACCTATGTCAGTCTCCACTCCATCCAGCCTACAAGTATGGTGCATTCAACAACTTTGCCAAACTGGTGTTGATGATGCCAATCACTGACAGCTTGCATGGCACATTTTGTTTTGGAGATCCTAATTCTGCTTGATTTGACAGTATCAAGCCAAGAGAGACTGAGGCATGATATGTAAAAATAAGGCTCTCAGCACAATCAAGTGTATGCCTTCAGGAAGAAACTGTCCAATAGTGTCCACCTTATCCCCGGTTGTGCGATTCATTGCATCAAGACTACAAAGACAGTAAAGAGACACACAGCTCATTGAGAGAGATGAGGGAGACAGTCTTTTGAAGATAGGGGGAGGTTATGATGACAGGATTTCCACCCTGCCATTCAAAACAGGTATACACACTTTTGCCTTTAGATGTGATCAGTCGACACATCATATGACCTAGTTTGTCTCAAACATACTGAATCCTTCATGCCTTGCTGCTGTGCTCAAAGTTGTATCAGTTTTGACTTTGACCTTGTTTGTCCATGATCTTTCACTGATGAAAAGAATGTTTCATGCACCCAAACCCTTCTTGATAATCAGGTTCTTAAGCATCGTCTTCTCTGAAGGTGGATTGTGACTGCCTTCTTCTAAAACAATACCAGATGCGTTGTTTTAAATTTCCCAGTGCTTTCCTGCTATCTGGTGCACATTGGTGATGTAAACTAGGGCTGTCACGATATCAGATTTTCACAACACAATTATCGTGGCCAAAAGAATTCACAATAACGATATTATCGTGATATCTATAGAAAAAAAATAATAAGTCAAATCATCTTTAACTTTCTTTATTGTGTGTTTTGCCTCTTTTCTGGCAAATGAATTACACTCAAAATACGAGTGTAGGGAGGTGAAGAGAGAGTCGGTAACCATAACTGTACAAAGTTTGAAAGAAGTTTGAACACACTGAAGTATAAGGTTTTTATTTCCGCCTGAATATTTTTTTGCAAACAGATGCCTGCAGATGACCTATAGCTATGACTTGGCTATGACTTCATAAAAAGCAATAAAATGCAGCATATGGTCATTTTTGGAATTTCATTGGCTATTTGAAGTGCCAGCTACCGGCAGAATCTGTTCCTATTGGCTCAGTCTTTACACAAAAGAAGAGGGGCATGCACCTTCTTTCAGCACGCACTCTCGTTGGCTATTGTAGGCTGTGGACAGGACATGGAAGCTCCTATTGGGTCAAGTGAGGTGTCAATTGCAAGGTCAGAGTGCAGCCGCCATTTTGATACCAAGATGTGGCTAATGTTTACATGCTAATGTGACTTATGACGGAGAATACGTTGGAAGATTAGGACATCTGCCAGCTATTTTAAAATGATGGAACAACCATTCTTGGATATTTATTGACGTAATAATGTGTTTTGGACTAAATATTTTACTGGATTGGATCGACTGGAGCTTTGCCAATGACCGTTTTTGTCGGAGTTGTATCAGTCCTGTACCTTCTGTTGTGATTGTATACTGAAATGGTTTGCATCAATCGAATCACAAGAATCTTAGCTTTCCAAAGATGTGTCGCATGAGTACACATTTCAAGACAGGAGTTGTGTACATAGCATAGTTGTGAACTTAACAGTGTGACGGCCCGCCCAGGGGCTGACGGAACATTAAGGGGTTTTAAGAGGCCCTGGATTATTTACATGATATTATCATATGTGTATTATTAACATGATATCAATATTTCATTTTTTAAATATCATGGTTATCGTCAATACCAATATATTGCGAAACCCCTAATGTAAACCTATGCTACACTTTGCAAGGTGGGGCACAGAGCACAGTGCAGAGACAGTGAGCACATCTCATGCCAGTACTGAGAACTGAAGGTAGAAACCTAACCCTTCAATCCATAAGAATGCATGGCATATTAAATTCCCAGTACATTCCCATCCCATACATGAACAGATATCCATGGATAGGACGTTAGGATGATTGGGTGTGTACTGAAAGTGCTATTATTGATGAAAAAATGCTGAAAAAGGGTGATGTGCATGGTGTATTTAATTTTCAGTTAAGCTTCTGCTTCTGAGAAGCTTGGTTGGAGCTTGGAGAAATGGTTGGCTAAAATCAGTCCAATAAAAGCTTTGCAGGAAAAATATAAATGTTGGAGCCTGAAAAATTAATCCAGCATGGATTTAAATGAAAATGTTGTCTAACATAAGCCTGGTAATATCTATTGGCAGGGCCTGCCAAAGCCTTATGGAATCCATTTTGTGACAGCACACAGGAAACAGACTACGCTTGTGTTTCCAAGCAGCGGCTGCAGACAGTCTGCGGCAGTGGAGTCTGCACCATGTCTGTTGTTGTGCCAGATCTCTTCAGCCTTTTCTCTCCAAAGTTAAATCTTGAACAAGGGCTCTTGTCAGATCCTGAAGGCTACATGTTTGCATTAATCAAAACAATAAGTAGATGGATAAAGACGTCAATGTTGGGAACTCGCAGGGGGGGATGTTTTTCTTTATTGGATGCAGGAGTCTTCTGGGAAGATGGCACCGCACCCACTGTTTGTGTGAAAAAACATGTGGAAGGAGAGTTCTTGTTTGACCATGACAGGTTCTGCTGATCGCATGTGCTCTTTTTTAGCAACACTGTGCTGGACGCCTTTACTGCTGTAAAGTTTTGCCCTGATTGCTACCGCACAGCTCCATTAGGTGCCACTGACCAACAATCTGGCTGCAGTATGATGCCCGATATTATTAATTGATTTTGACACAATTCAAATGCAAAAGATCAAATTGAATTACTTATTTAGTACGGTACTGTCAGTGCTGTAATATGATTGGTGCAAAATCTGAATGGGAGCACATTAACACTAGTTTATTCTATCACTTCAACTTCAATAGTCCAGACAGCTTTATTTACACTACTATGTCGGTTTGACTCAGCTGGGGGCTGACATTGTTAGCCACTGAATTAGGTTCTCAGCTGTTTGCACAATACATGACTCTGCAATTTGAATCCTGGAGTAATGTATGTAGTGTTGAGGTTACAGGACTGCCCATTGCTCTGAGTTCAGACATTTGCTATCACCACATCTGGACCGCTAACTGGCTAGGCTAACTAGCTGCAACTTTCTGCGTGGAACAGCACGATGGTCCTCCAAAATGTTGAATGTGACTTATGAATGTGAAAGTGGCTTAATTAGTAAAGTATTAATGTTAGTCAGTCCAAACACCCACTCAGAGGTTAAGGCTTACGCTGTTTCCACAAAAATGTCCAAAACAGTTTAATATTCATTTGAAAACAAAAAAAACTATGCACAATAGCTGTAGCATTATCATAGTTTATATTTCATTACACAAAATGTGAAGACAATCCAAACTTCAGTTTGACTGTATAGAACTGTTGCTGTGTGTGATTATATAGTGTGTTTGACATTTTCCAGGCAGCCATTGATTTCCATTTATTTCACAATGTTATATCAGCATAAACTTGCAACTTGAAACCTGGTTGACTTAGGTTATAATTTATTGTTGTCAAAGTTCTGCAAACTGATTTTCACACTGCAGTGTGTAGTTTTCACTTGAGTGGTACACACGTGAAATGGTTCTATAAATTATTCAGCAAAGGTTGACTTTAATGATGGCAGTAATGTGAGTTTAAGAAGCAGTACTTACTCATCATCTGGTGTTAGCTGCACTGGTTCATTAGTAAACTGTGTGTCAAAGTTTTCGAGGCCGTAGTCATCAGAGATTTGAGGTTTGAAGGGTGGCGTCACCTCTTTCTTCTCCAGCTTGGGAAAAACAAACACATAAAAATGCATTATGTATAACAACTGTTTTTACTCAGTGATAGAGTGGAGACAGTAAAGAAAAAAAAAACAAAGATTTGCAAGCACACTGTGTGCTCCAAATTCTGGAAACTTTCTACAATTACAGGGCATTAATTTTCTGTCTGGAAAACTGCACACCCTCCACTTTGATCAAAATAGCATCAAAAAGAAGCATCAGTAATCACTTAAAGGATATGGAGCTGTATTCAGGTGGTTATTCTCATTTTCTGTAAGGTGTGAAATTAATCAAGGCTTTTTTAGCTCACATTTGAAAGCTTTGAAGTCAGCAAAGTGGACAAACACTGCTGCATGAAGTGTTTGCTTCTTTGCTTTGTCAAAGTAAAGGTCATGAGAACTGTTGCTGCTTCCAGCCCTGCAGAGTCTTTAAGTATATTTTTCTCCTCATTTAATTCAAAGACCAATGATGGCAATCGAAGTGACCCATACACCTAATGAAATTATTTTCTATTTATCTTAGTATTTTTCTGAGGATTCAAAGGCAGTGATCAGTTTATAGTTTGATCAAATAATTGACCGAATGAATCAGCATTGATACATCTTGAATGAAGCACTTAACTTCATCAGTGGCTAAATACAATGAATGTCTTAAAGGACCAGTGTGTTGGATTTAGTGGCATCTAACAGTGAGGTTGCAGATTGCAACCAACTGAATACCCCTCCCCTCACCCTCCCCTTCCAAGCATGAAAGAGAACCTACGGTGGCAACAATGAACTGATGTACGAACAAGTATGATGTGCGTATCAAAGTCTGATATATCTTATGCATCTGTGTCAGAGATCCACTGTTGTCCAAAAACTATTAAAAACACAACAGTGAGCCACACTATTGCACTGGGTGACATGTTCCTTCATTACCACGAACACACACACACTGTTTTATTTTGACTCAATCCCACACACACCATCATTCTGCTGAAAATACTCAATAGAGAACCAAATGTGGATTAATCCGCTGCTGCAAATAGTCCCCAACAAATGCACTATTTCCTCCTGTTTGAGTAACGTTTGCTAAAAACTACAGCGACCAGCTGTTTTAGGAAATTATTTCACTTTTAAAAAAAAATGAAACTATTTTTGTGAGTTGTTTTTTAAGATTTATGTCTTCAATAGGAACCGAATGGCTTGAGGCCACAGACAGGGTAGAGAAGTCACAAGTATTAAAGCTAAAATATGTAACTATTCCGCATTAACATGTCTAAAAATGACTAGATCTATGTTATATATTTTGTTGAGTTGTGTAATTGCATTATTTCCTTCTGTTTGAGTAACGTTTGCTAAAAACTACAGCGACCAGACTGCTAGGAGTCTTTTTAAAAAATGAAAGTATATATTTGTGAGTCATTTGTAAAGATTTACGTCTTCTGTAGGAACCAGCGGGCTTGGAGCTGAGAACCACAGACATGGTGGTGAGAGTATTAGTCAGAAAGTATTGACAGACGGACTAACACATTGTTGGTTTGGTTATTTTAATGGGATTTTAAAATAAAAATACAGCATATTGCCAGACTTATGCTTCAGTATTCAGTATTCAGTCATTCTGTTTCTCCATATTGTAAGTGTGACTTCTGTTTATTCTGTATGTATTTCCCATTCAAGTGAAAGAGAAGATGTGTCCAAACTTTTGACTGGTACTGTATGTGTATTTATCCTAAAAAAGGCATCTGTTGCTCTTCCTGAGGTTCCCCATCCTTTTTCTTTTTTCTTTTGGGGAGGCGGTGTTTCTTCTTTGGATAGAAGGTACTGTATGTTGTACAAATTCTAAAGCCCTGTGAGACAAATGAGTGATTTTAGGCTATAAATATAAAATTGACTTGCCTATATTCCACTGAATAGACAATATTGAGTGTTTTAGTTGACATCATTGTGTTTACTTTACACAATAGATGTGTCTAATAAATAAAAAGAAAACAATAATCTTGTACATTTGAGAGGATTAAACTCTCAACTCTCTCTCAGATTCAAACACTGTGGCTCTTTTCCATATTGTCAGATCTGTTACTATAAAAAAGGGCACCTTATTGCTACATTTCTCAGTGGCAATGAAGACTGAACAGGACTGGACTGAAACAGGGAGAGAAAAACAACAGAATGAAGGTTGAGGCTGCCCAGTAATTGTGCTCGAGTGATTCAGCCAGGAGAGTTTTTGTCTGGTTTGTTTCCATGGTTTCACATCAGTCCCTCATCCTGTTAAAATGTGCACTGAGGACATTTTCTGAGAACACAATGAAGTCAGATGGGCACAGAAAGACCACGGGTACAGAGGTTTGCTCTCCATGTTGTTTTTGGTCATTTTCTCAATGTGAGAAATGTAGAGTGTACTACTTTATAAAACCTGGTAGGTAGTAGGCTTAAAATACTGTTAAACCAGTTTTTGCCTGATATTCAAAGAAACTCAATACTTAATGCAGGTGCTTCAAATTAAAACCCCACCACAAGAAAGAAGGACTGTATCTAATCAGTGATTGAAAGATGGAAAAGAGGAAGCGACTAGAAATTATTAGTGACTTAAAACAGTATTTCCTTTAGAGGAGAGAAAGTTAGGGAGTGGTAAGTATAACATAACTCTGTTGTTGTATTGATTAGGGCGGCAGAAATGTTAATTTCCCTAAATTTATCAAAACAACCTAAGCCTAGAGAAAGTGTTGAGTTTGCATTAACAGCAAATAAAAAATGGGAGCACATCCCCAAACAAGGACGCTTTTCTGTAAATATGATGAACTATATTTGTAAGAAGGAAAATTGGAAATAAAGGCCTGTCTATAATATGAGCCTTTTTCAAATAAAGAGAGTGTTGATGTTCTGTTTGATCTCTGTATGTTCAGTGGACAGACTGGTATGTTATGTGCTAACTTAGTACAGTTAGCCACCACCAAAAGAGAAAATGCGACTCCAAGTCCTCTACAGTTGTCTTATTTCTTATTATCTTTTCCTTCTTTTTATTTTACTTTATCATTATTATTTTCACTATAAAATATATAAATATTGTAAGAATGCTATAAGTTTGAATGCCATCATATGTAAGCAAATGTAAATCTATGTAAAATGTACTCTTACAATAAAGTATTTAAAAGAAAATAGAGTTGTCTTATTTGCATGTTGTGTCTTCTTAGATGACTTGCTAACACTAGCTACTGGTGAGGCTACATTCAGGAATCTGGAAGCTGGTTTATTTCAGAGTTGGAGGCTGTGAGAACAATGCAGCTTCACTGAAAGGATGGGACTTCATGCAGTCACTGCAGCTAACTTTAAGACAGCTATTGATGATCAGTAAATACCACCAAACTGTAGGCTGGCTGCCTGTTAAGCCACAATGTCTCCTTTTCTTCTTCTACATGTGTTAAACACAGAAGATGGAACATGTGGGTGTGTGGGTGTGCACCTTTGACAGAGCTGGGTTCAGTAATGAAAGTAACGTAACAAGTAATGTAACTAATTACTTTTTGCTGGTGAGTAATTAGCAATATACAAACTTTTTAAAATTAGTAATATGTAATGTATAAACTACTACATTTTCAAGTGCCCATCACTGCTGATGGATGTGGTTTGGTTTGTTCTGTAGTGCCTGTTAACTACAACAGCAATGTCATGGTGTACTGACACACCCTGAAGTATACTTCTACATCACTGCACCAAGGTGAGAAGTTAAACTACTGGAAGACAGCTGCTGTTGAGTTGCTCTTTAACCAATCCATAACTATAAAGTGGGCAGATCAGACAATGCTTTTGTAACAATCATATCAATCATTTTGGAGGACACTGACAAACCACCTATGTTGTCATTAAGGTATGGGGAATGTTGAGGAATCTGTGAAAAATGTGATTCTGTAACTTTCCAGCTCAGGTACTGTAGCTCCACAGACGTTTTTGTCCTCCTTAAACAACACTCACAACTTGCTTGTTAGTAGTTTACTGTGCGTGTGTGTGTTTAGTTCCTACAAAGCTCCTGGTTCTCCTGCTGGTTTTTGCAGCAGCTTCTATGCTTCATTAGTGTTATTGGTTCAAAGCGCTTTGTGAGAACAGCTTCAAACAAACAAACAACACAAAACAACTCTCACTTTCTCTCTTTGTATCCCTTCCTGTTGCTCCCTCTCCATCAGATTGGCCTACCTTCCCCCAATCTCTCTCTCTCTTTGCTAATTTCTTTTTCAGCTTTTTCAGCGCCTACCTACACTCCTCCGTTCTCCTCAGTTTCACCCCCTCACATCCTGTCTCTATCTTTCTCCTCTCCGTTTGTCTCTGTCTTACTCATTGTCAATTCTTTTATCTTCTCACATCCCTCTCCTCCTACTTTCCCAATTCTCTCTGATGTGTTGTTGGGCAGGCTGAGGCTCTGTATGGTGGTAATGAAGCACATTGAAGGCCAGGAATGAGCCCGGCACCTTCTCTCTCTCTCACACACACGCACACACACACACACACACACACACAGGAAGTGCCCCTGAGGCGAGGGGCACATGAAAGAGGTAAATGAGTGCCAGGGCTATACAGGCAATCCATGGGTTCTCAGATCACAGAACCTGTCAATGTGTGTGTGAGTGTGTATTCCAGTGGCGTGTACGGGACAGGATTGGACGATGTGACAATCAATCTGATCTGAGGTGGCCATTAATGTGATTGGAAACAAACTAAAGTCAACAGACGTGAACCATGCATAACATCATGCACTTACACACACACACACACACTAATACTGTATCACTTAATCACACACTGTAAGTGGTGCTTCAGCTCTCTTGCCGTCTCTTTGTCATCCTCCACAGCGGCGTGGAAGCACATCTCCATAAGAACAAGGAGATTAACATCCGAGAGGCCAAATGCTTTCACTTCACTGTTGGTTTGAATTTTAGAACTGAAATATCGTTCAAAATGTCCTGCTGCTTTCTGTACAGATCTGTTGTCAGACAGTGAACATCTCACAAAGAAACATGCTAATGTTTATGTACTCAGCTGGCTTCAAGAGAGAAAGAAAGAAAACTCTTGCTGTGTGTCAACAGGCTTTCCATTTCTTTTACTGTTTTTCATTACCATTTCATTGTAAGAGGGAGAAGAAGAAACAACGACAATAACAACAACAGCGGGCGGCTTCATGCTAGTGTTGTTCTCTTTATTGTCTACTTTGATAGCTTGATTAAAGTTAAACATTCAGTTGCTATCTACCGCCTTTGCTGAAAGTGTTGTAATCTGCTTGCAATGAACAAAATGTCAGGATTGTCGTCGACTTGCTCGTCTGTCCTCCACACATGCCCAGTAAGAGGAGAAGTACCCGTTTTGGTGTTTTCATGTGGATGGAGGTCTTTGCAGAAACAAGCTGAAACTTCTGCTGCAACTCGAAAAATGGCGTTTTAGAATTTAGCTGGCTTAATGTAGACGTAGTCTAATATGAAGTCAGATGGGGCAAGAAACATGAGCAGACAGGTTGAAAACAAGCTATCAGTTTATGCAGATTATCTCCACCACTTTATTTGCAGGTTAAAATGACAGTGAGCATACCTGAAAGGTATGAAAAAACTGGTGCTAAAGATACAGCAATACTGTCATTGGATGCCCAACAGGCATTTGTCAGACTAGAATGGCAGTACCTTTTTAAACTATTACCACGATTTGGATTTGGAGAAGAATCTGACTGATGGATTCAAGTTCTCTATACAAACCCAATGGCAGGGATATTAACCAACAATATAGTTTCATAACCATCCAACTTACAGCGCTCTACCCGCCAGGGTTGTCCTCCATCACCAATGCTATTCACTTTAGCTATAGAACCTCTGGCTATGGCTATCAGAGTGCATACTGGTCTCTTGGGCATCCAACTAGATGAACAAGAACATAGGATATCTCCATACGCTGATGATGTGAACCTTTTTCTGACTAATCTTAAAGACAGTATTCCAAACCTAATCAAATTAATCAATTTAGAGAGTTCTCTTGCTACAAAAGTAATTACTCCAAATCATCACTATTATTTTTAAATAAGGATGGATGTCTGACACCAGCCATAAGGACGCCATTTACAAATACAAAAAATGGTTTTATCTACCTTGAGGTCAAAATTACACCCGAAGCTACACCTTCAAACTATGACCCACTAATTGACAGGGTAATGGAGACATTAAACCAATTTGACAGTAATTCCAATATCAATGATTGATCACATAAATATAATTGAAATGGATATACTACCAAAGTTCCTGTACCTTTTTCAGGCCCTCCGTCTCCCATTTTCCATTTTTTTTGACAAAATCAATAGCATTTTCACCAAATTCATTTGGAACAATAAAAAAGCTAGGCTGCGATTGAAGTTGCTTTACTTGCCTTATGAGAGAGGAGGTCTACATCTTCCAAATCTACAGAGGTACTACTGGTCTGCCCAGTTACACTCTGCTACATTTTGCTTTCACTCTGGTATCCCTCTTTCTTGGGTAAGCACTGAGCAAACGACTACATCAGACCCCCCCCCCCCCCAAGCTCTATCTATATTCAGCAGATTTAAAGACTTTGAGAAAAAACACAAAGAACGCTTTTCTTTAACATTACCATTAACATCTGATATCGTGTACACCAACATATTAGAGACACCCCTGCTAAATCTTGTTTCTCCCATATATCGGGCAATGATCATTTTAAGCCAGGAAGAGCTGATGGAAGTTTCAAGCTTTGGGCAACCAAAGATGGAACTAATATGCAACAAATATGATTACCTTTAACAAATCTTGAAAACCTAAAAATTACATATCTAACTAAAAGGGTTCTTGTATCCCTATTCAATGGGACTTCAGTATCTCATGAAAAGGTATCATCTAAAGACAGATTAGAGGCATGGAGAATAGATATTTGAGATATACATGAAGCAGATTGGGAAATGGCATGCTTAAAGCCACAATAAAAAACAATCAATACAAGAATGAAATTATTGCAATACAATAATGGCTAATGCAAACTTATATCACTTCAATAAAATTGAATAAAAATTTCCCTGACATTCCAGATCTTTGTTGTAAATGTTTAGAGGAAAAGGGAACATTGTTCCACTGTGTTTGGGAGTGCTCAAAGGTACGGTAATTTTGGGAAAGTATTACGCAGAACATATCCCAGATGATGGGTAAGAATGTTCCCCTCCAATCGAAGCTATGCATTCTAGGTATACACCCAGAGAACTTAGCAGTCAATACTGATATAGATTTCGGTCTTCTCCAGGCCAGGAGAATGATAGCTCCCTTTTGGAAAAATATGCAAATGCCCTCTCTGAGCTTATGGTTGAAGGAGATTACAACCTGCCTTGCTTTAGAGAGACTGACATATATTGTTAGAGGAAAAAGAAAACAATTTATCAAAATATGGAAACCTTTCTTAGTATTTTTAGAAAATGAGAATCCCGCTATGAATGTCATCACTACTGCTGCTTTTAGTTTTCTGTTTTTATACCTTTGTTTCATATTTCTTTAGTGCATCCTGTTTTCTTTACAAGTATGAGTATTTAACATGGCTTTTATTTTGCTTTACATTTTGGATTATTTTTTGTATGTGTGTAAAATCTTAATAAAATATTGTTTAAAAAAAACTTAGGCTTGGTATTGTTAATATTGAACTACGAGGCAAGTTCTGCTTCATGGCAAAGGTAAGACACAGACACATCCACAACATGCAGAACAGCAGAGGGATACCTGGTCTCTTGCCTAAATTTGATCTCAGTGTCAATAAATAATTACTCACAACAGTGAATTCCAGTTCTACCCGCTTCCAAATTATCAGTTTCTTCTCAGCTCTCATCAACATGACACTTTTCTGGCAGTAAAGAACTGTGCATTTGGAGTGGGAATAAAAGAGGACTGCAGGTAAATGATATTCAAATATGTCATCTCTTCAGAGAGAAAACTCTGCACTCCCTCAGGAACTGTCTGATGAATATTAATATGTGGTAACAACAGTAGTGGCGTGCCAGGCCTGTCAGGTCTGGAGACAGGTTTCTAGTTTGAGGGCAGAGAGCGTCGCTTCCCCACCTCTCACAGCTTTGTCAACTTGTTTTCCCTCTGCGCTACATGGGAGCTTTGTCACTGGGCTCAGGATTTCTCTCCGCTTTGATATCTTTCCCCAGTTTGCCTTTGGTGTGTACTTCACAGGCATTGTGGCAGCACTCATTAACACGCTGACAATTGTTTTCCTCCTCTTTTATGCCACTATACTACCTGCTGTCCTACCTAATTGTCCCATGAGGGACATAGCAACAATGAGGACACTGAAATAGCCTTAAATCATTTTAAATTAGCACTTGCGCTAATGTCTGATAAAGTAGCATATTAACGATGCTTTAATAGAGTAATTGTAAACTGGAAAGAAGTGCAATGGTATTGCATTTGGGAAAGCTAGTCTAAAACTAAGCTAGTCTAAATCAGGGCTCTATTTTGGATGCACATAAAGCACATACGTTTTTATGGATTAAAACACATAGATTAGCACCACAGCTGCAAATTGTGAATTTTTAAGTGATTGATTGAATTGATTTTGCTAAAACCAATGATAATGACTGAGGAATCGAGCTCAGTGATGTCAACATTTTCACATCTGGATTTTGACTATATAGATTTATGAAAGAATCATCCATAATTGGGAAGTATTAGGAAGTACTGATTTAAAAAATTGGCCAACATAAAAATCCAACAGTAAATACAGTAATTACTTAATATTTAACATTAAAATTGCATTAATCACAAGCATATAGTTATGAATTTTGATGATGATATAGTATTGAATTTGAGCCTCATGCATTGGATCCAGCAAACTCTCTTAACTGCACAAACTTAAAACTGCATATTTCTACTTGATGAACACCACCTGTACATGAGTAGGTGCACATGTCTTAAATATTAGCATAATCGACACTCCCAAATTGCTAGATGAGGCTAGCTGTTTTGCTCTAATTGTGGGCACTTTGCATTCACAATAATGTCACCCAGGAGTGAAAAGGAAAGATTTCACATTGCAGGGACTGAAGTCCGCATGTCAGGAATTAGCAGATGAAAACATATCAATTTAGCAGTGTCAGTAGTGGTATTAATAGGAGAAATGTGAATGTGAAAATATTGGTGCAGCTGTCAACACTGTGACATTAAGCAGCTGTACTGCAATAGTGAAAGTGTCATGAAATCAGATGCAAAAAAACATCTCTAAAAAACCAAGACATGATGGGAGGTCCTCAAGGGGATGTGACAGTTAAAAGAGAATATTATACAGTATTATACAGTCTTTCAGCATATTGGTTAGTGAGTATCTTCAAGTTTACATTGCTTATAATATGTGTGTAACTGGCAGCAGCTGCTGTCTGTTGTATCACTGGATGCTCAGAAGCTGAGAGACTTTATTAGTTTGGCACTGTAAGGATCATATTGTATGGCCTCTATTGTGCTTTCATGTCTGTTTCAAATAATGTTGTGTGTTAGAGCCACACCTTCAATCCTGCAACTGCACACATACAGTGCTAATGTTTCAGTTGGTATGAATATGTGTGTGTGATTAGGAATTCACTTTTATTTGCCATGTTGCTCCACAGAGGGGGAAGGCGCTACACTGCACACAGCAGTAGTCTGCACACAATGTCTATAACTATATCATCTATTTTTGAACACATACACGCACAAAGGGCTCCACCTCACTCATGTGTCTGTTAGGATCATAAATAGGACGGCGTGTTCTCTATGTTGTTTAAGCTCCTGATACAGTAGACACATGCCATCAAGTTTGACAAAGGAAAATCCAAATGTATGATGACAACTGCACACTGTTCTCAGAGCTAACTGATATTAAATGTGGGTGTGAAGAATTTATTCTGTGTTTGTTGCTGTTACATTAGTTCTAAGTGAGCTGACAGGTTGTAGAGTCAAACCCCAGATCAGTTGTCAGCGGCTGTTTTTCAGAAAGCAGCACGTACCCTGATCCCACCACTATGTGCTAGGTAGAGTACAGTATTTGGAGTATGAACTTCCATCACACTTCCATCTGCTTGAAATGTGCTTGGCTTCCCTCGTCTTTTGTCTTTTAGTTATGCAAAATGAGTCTAATTTAATAAAGTTAACCATTTGCAGAAGACTGAACACAAGTAAGTGGTATGCTTTAAATCTTATCTCAGAGATAATTATTCTCTGAGAAATGATTTAAAATGTTGCTCAAGTTAGTTTATGTGTAGAACACGTTAATTCAACAATCTGAACTAAATAACTAATATCTCTGTATAGTGGACTGCAATGTTCATTTTGGCAGTGGATTTTGATTTAGTTTTAGCCTTTTCATGACAATGTAAACTAGTTTTAGTCAAATTTTAGTCATTGGATTTTTGTTGGTAGTGCCAGTTGTTGAGATCTTGGTGGAAATTGGGTATTGGACAGCGGAGAATGGACCATATTCACACGATGGCCATTTTTCTCTGACGTCACACTCAGGGTGGGAAGCTGTCAAGTAAAGCCTGTGTGAGAATGGTGAGACGGTTGCTTGAACTTTATTTTTTGTACGTTAAATAAACTTGCTGCGGACTCCACTGAAGAAACAGTCACTTTAAGACAAACTTCCAAATACTTGACAGACATCCACCGGCGGCTCATACCAGTTTGCCATCATTTAAGAACGGCTAATAATCAGACAAACTGTCACTGTCATATTACTGTGTCATTGATGCAGGTTGATCATGCAACCATATAGCGTTACTTTTTAACGTTTGCACAAGCCAATTGATTGATTGTCATCTGACAACTTTAGTAGCATTAACATTGACGTTAAACACTGTAAAGTTACATCACAGTGTTTCCAGTACGGGTCAGGCAGGCACTGGGTCTTACCTTCAACATCGTGGATGTAAGCTTCAATTCAGTTGCTGTGTATGTTTTTTTCTATCTATTGAACTATCTATATTACTAAGTATATTAACTCCTATTGAACTATCAGCAGACAGCAGCCTGAAACTTCAGCTTACACAAGTTGACCTTGCTTCATTCTGGATACTAGCGGCCAGTTAATATCCCTCTCTGTCAAATTTCCATTGCCTTTCACCACCGCCTATTTATGTGAGTCAGGGTCCATTGTGACTGTCACAAAATCAAAGGCAAGGAATAAACTGAAAGCAACTTTGAATGCTTCTCTGTGTGTCAGCCTCTCACCCATCCCACCACGACTTGACTCATTATTTCCTAGAAGCAAGCCCAAGTGTCTCACTGAGGGTAATCAGAATATGTATTTTGGTCATTACAGCTGACAGTGCCATAACATATATTTACAGCCCAGTTTTTTTTTCTCATTTAGATGCTGATGATTAGAAGATGGTCCTCGGAATGTTTTTTGACAATCAGAAGTGGGCCTTAAGTTACAAAAAGTTGAGAACCCCTGCTTTTGGACATCCTGGCAAATTCATTCATCCATTTATCAATTTGGTCAAAGGAAAGTGATGGTAAACAAGTCAAGTTTTTTGACCATCACGCCATTCTCGCACAGGCGTTCAATTCAAACTTCCCACCCTGAGCATGATGTCAGAGGAAAATGGCCACCGTGTGAATATGGTCTATAAACATCTCAGAACCACATCTAATTCTGGCACTTGGCTTTCATGATTTTATCACCAAGAACAAACTAAATAGTTGTAGTAAATGTACATCAAAATGTACATCATAGTCAAACACTTTCCAACCAGTAGATGTGTTTAAATTGGCATAAAAAAATGTTATGTATTTCAAGCAGAACATTGGCAAAGCATTATATATAAATGATTATGAGTGAATCTTACAGTATCTGTTGTCCACAGCTGCAAAATACTGTATGAAAAGCTTCTCCATTAGTTCATGAAATGCCATCTGAAGGCAGCAGGGCATCTGAAGGCAGCAAGGCAGATAAGTTGCAGTCTGATTTGAGAAGTGCTGCACCAGAGCACAGTGTCATTACACCAGCCATCACCTTCATTAAAGCACATGCAAACCACACAAGGATGCTACCAAGTAACCACACACACACCAGACTGGTCGTTTATAACCCGGTATTCTATGGAATCAAA
This sequence comes from Scomberomorus guttatus, assembly GCA_038419695.1. Classification (NCBI taxonomy): domain Eukaryota; kingdom Metazoa; phylum Chordata; class Actinopteri; order Scombriformes; family Scombridae; genus Scomberomorus; species Scomberomorus guttatus. The sequence goes on from CM076449.1 coordinate 2,536,179, forward strand.
TTTGTGTCAATATACTCAAACAAAACTTCTTTAATAACCAACAAAAATAAGAATTTGAGAGAGAATAAAACTCACTGAAGCAAAAAAAAATCATCTAGTAATATAGTAAAACTTATAACTTGCAAACAAATTATTTGTGTAATTGTGTAAATTATTGGTCTTTTACTTTTTTAATAATATGTCCTTTTGTTTATAGTTCCCTCTGCTTCTTTCTCACTGATCAGGTTTTTGCCCTCACTGTTGGCTTTGCCAGCTCTCCCGTTTGCGTTCCCTGACTTTTTGTTTGCAGTTCTGATACCTCTGGCGTGGGCAGGTTTTTTCAGGGGGTACGTCCTCATTGGCTAATGAGTCTAAACAGCAGCACTGGGCGTACACTACCCACTAAACTTTACTGGGTTCCTACAAGACTCATAAAGTGTAAGTATTGATCACATATGTTGTCTGTGCTGTACTAGACGTGTTGTTGATTTGTTGTGTTTAGTTGGAAGTAAGGCTAAGCTTAGCTATGTAATTTAGCTTTTACCTAATTAATGTTAGCTAACTTGCTATCTGTAATGATTGCTAACTTAGCTAAGTGGCCTATCTGTTAGTACTGTGTGTGTGTGCGTGTCTATGTATGTGTGTGTGTGTGCGTGCATGTGTGCGTGTGCCTGACCGTACGGGCCTGTTTTCATTTCTGGATAATGTAAGATATGTAAGAGCATCAAGCCCCCAGGAAGAGTGCCAGGCTTTAAAGCCAATTTACTGAGCAACTTTCACTGGAATGAATGGGGCCCCGCCTCCAACGCTGTACACAGTTCTCTTTATACATCCATGAAGTGCATGCAATGATAGCTTTTGTTAAAAAGCATGCTAATTTGTCTTGGGAATCAGTGGAGGCTGAGTGAGGCGTTACCCAATGGTGCTGTCCCATTGGTATCTTAACTGTCATCTTATTCTCTCTGAAGAAGAATTGTGGGACAACATTGTGAGACCTGTGCAGGACCTGAACAGACCTGTGATGCAGTCCCAGGTAGGCCAGTATGGTCTATTGTAACAGATTATGATCCAGTGTGTCACTAATGCTATAAGTTTGTATCTATGATCTGAGTTAAGAACTGGACAAAAGCAAGCAAAATAAATGTATGATTTGCTCTCTGGTGTAGTTTGTGTGGTTGGTTTGTCCAAGCTACCAAATTTTAGCATTATTTAAAATAGTTTATCGCTGTCAATACCAGTGAGGTACTGGTACCAATAAATAACAGTTTCTTGACAACTAACCCTAGACTTGAACTGAGAGTTGACTTGAACAGTTGGTATTGGTCTAACTTAACCTTACTGTCTTTCAGCCAATGGAATATCTTTTCCGAGATCCCTGCACTGATGCTGACCCAGAGGATGGAGTGGTGGTGTCAGAGATTCCTTGCCCCCTGTCAGACCAGAACCTTGCTGTCTGTCAGGGATTAATAAATCTCATGACATTGATCTTGTGTGATCAGGAGCTCAAAGTTTGGAGTCGATTGGATGAACGGTTCAAGAGATACACAAAGGACATACAGAAATACAGAGATTCCTTCCTTTAGTAGATAGATTGTTACTTTCAGTATTACTTCAGTATTACTGAAATACCTACAAAGCTAAAAGTAAAATGTTCAGTAGTTCATTTAAAATGCTATTTGAGTAAGGGAGTTCCTTTCTATTTACTGTGTATTTCACTGCCAGCTGACATTCAACCAGGTGCAGCTTGGTCAGGTTTCAGTCTTAATCTTAAACAATAAACATGAAAAACACTTGCAGTTTATTTGTATTTTGATTTATTTGTTGCCTTTCATACAATGTAAGGCAAATACAAAGGAATATTTGAGAAATATGAGTGTAACAATTGCCAGATACGTTTACCCCCTTTTTCAACCTCAAATTATAATTCACAAATTGCTGAATGTTAAATGTGTAGGTGACAAAAGGATGTCTAGTTGCAGTAAGTACCTATCAGATGACAAATGAAACATTAACTACACTCTTGTGTTTGATTTTGTACTGGGAAAATGAAAGTTTGTGGCTATGCAAAGATGTTGCAAAGGTTGACTTTTCTTCCTTTGTGCTTTGACTTGACTGGAAGTCGTAAATTGTGTAGCTAATAACTAGAAATGTATAGCAAAAGACAAGTTTTAACCGTTTGGAAAAGTATTCTACATTAAAATTAAGAGGACATGACATGTAAACATACTCTTAAGTTCTAACACTGCACAACAAAACTAATCAAAGTTATAAATTATTTTCTTATACTTTAACATTACACTAGCAAATACCACATAATGAAAACATTTTAGGTAATGCAAATTAATACATTTTTAGATCCTATAAAAGCCTGCACCGTATTTGATTGCTGTTGTCATAATTTCCCTAAATTCACAGTAATTCAGACAATGCACAGTGGGAAATGTGATGGTGTGTGTGCGTGTGCTAACAAGTGGCTAACAAATCCGTTCCGAACATGTGGTCGAAGTGGACAGTGATCTCTGTCTCTGAAAGAAGTAGGTGCCTGTATGACTGTCCAGTCAACCATTGCATCACTTCTGGGACAGAAAGTGCATCCTCATCCTCAGCATTTCCATCTGGGGAAGTTCAAAATGAGACAATGTCAAAATAGCTGAATACAATTGGACAAAACCAGACAAAGACGTGATATTACTTTGCAGCATCTATTTTGGGTCTGCAAAATTATAAGATCCTGCTCAGTTACTATTATCAAATGGAAAAAGTTATATTTATTAATTTGTGTGCATGCTTCAGTATTAAAAGTTAAAAGATGACTTTATTAGAAAGGCTTTAAATGCTGGCTTTAAGTGCTGTACTAGTAACAGCAATAGTAGTAGCAGCTGCGGAACTAATACTGTAATGGCAGCAGTAGTACTGGAAGTAGTAGGCATTGATAGGTTAAACTGTTCAAAAGCATAGTAGTGCAAAATTTAGGTGGAAGAACAAAGAGTGTATAAGCATGAACTGTGAAGCACAGTAATAAAAAAATAAGTCAATAAGAGTGTATGGGTGGTTTGCTAAAGCACACTCAGTTACAAATTAGGCTGTAAAGTTGTAGTCCCTCACAAAGTTGGCTTAGTAAGACAGTTTGTCTTGCAGCTAAGTGCAACAGAATTGCTCTTCATATGGATACAACAGAAAAACAGATGGCATGTGCAGGGCTCCTACATGTATTTGTCAAGTAAATTCTAAAACATTTATGTAAGTATTTTAACTTAATTATTTTCAATGACTGTAATTTTTAGGGAGTAGAGGGAGGGTAAAGAATGCAGGACATAGGTGAGAGACGTAATTACACAAGTCCTTAGCATTCCAATTATTAGATTCTGATTTTCTAATACATTATATTGCCATTTAATATTATATAATTTTTGATGATGTCGATAGAGTACAAAATATTTTTGCATTCAAAAACTTTCAGGACTGGAAAGCCTTTTCAGATTTCATAGACTTTCATGGCACTTCATGGCTGTAGAAAGCCATGGAATCCAAATCACTTTGCTACATTTAGAGATGTGTACAAGTCAAATGTTTGGACCGAGGGTGGCACTAGAGGAAAGGTCATGAGGTCACCACAATTAGGAGAAATTTTCCTTTGGGGAGTATGAATGTGCTCACCAAATATACCAATCAAATACACTTCATGATATATTGTGTTCAAAGCTGACATTTTGGTCTGAGAGTGGCACTACAGGAGAGGTCATGAGATCACCAGTACTAACAGGGTTCAGAATGAGAATGAATGCACTCACCAACTTTCATGGCAATAGATTTGATGTTTCCTTGGAGCTAAGTATTGGACAGACAGGCAGACTGACCCACTGACACAGTCATCCCTTGACTCAGCCTGCCCAGGAAGTAAAAGTAAATATGAGCTGACACTTGCTCTATAAGTTATGTTAAACAGTATATCACAATACAATTAAGAACAATAAAGAAGAAAATTAAAGACTAAGTCCCACCACATTAAAATGACATTTTAAATCGAATATCAAAACTATACATGCTGTCAATGAATAGCAGCAGCCTTTTTCCTCTATTATTTTCCCAATGTTATTTAAGTTTCAGTTATTGTTTCCATATTTTATTTTATTATTATTGTTTCATTATGGAATTAAAAATATACTAACAGATAGGCCACTTAGCTAAGTTAGCAATCATTACAGATAGCAAGTTAGCTAACATTAATTAGGTAAAAGCTAACTTACATAGAAACCTTAGCTTTACTTCTAACTAAACAACAAATCAACAAAATGTCTAGTACAGCACAGACAACATATATGATCAATACTTACACTTTATGAGTCTTGTAGGAATCCAGTAAAGTTTAGTGGGTAGTGAACACCCAGTGCTGCTGTTTAGGGTGTCCGTGTCCACCAACTGAACAACGTCCATTGCAGCTGTCACTCAAAAACTCATTAGCCAATGGAGACGCACCCCTGAAAAAACCTGCCCACGCAAGAGGTTGTATCTGAAGGTTTGTGTTCACGTTGTAATGCTCTGCACCCTCCAGACAACAATATGATCTCCTGAAGAAGCGTCTTTCCATTTGTTCAGCTAATGTTGTCAGGCTTCAATGTGATTGGCTCAGTTTCAAAACAATGAAACCAGTGATGTGATTGACTGAGAATGTATTGTTTGATCACCACACCCTCAAATCTATATTCCACTTCACTCAGCCCTTTTGCACTTTGTGCTGCTGTACAGACATAAACCAAAATAGCAGGTGTGCTTGTAATCGCCCACACAGTCCATGCGGCCAAAATATACCTTTCTAATTCCCGCATATGTTGAGTGATAAAAATAGGGCACTTGATCTAGTTTTTGTCAGTGATATTTGGGTTTCATTTTCTTCATGCATTTAAAAATGTTTGTTTTCTAATTATTTTTTTCCATCCAACAACATTAGCTAACAATGCTGGAAGAGACATAATCTTACTATAATACAAGATGCTGCTTCTGATTTAGCTCAAGCAGCTAAATCAACTTCTGAAGAAGGAGGATACAAAGTATGATGCATGCAGATCACTAAATAAACTTTGCATTCAAACAGTAATTAGCTTATTTATCACACTATTGTTCAAGTTTTTGTTTTCAAATATTTATTTAGTTTTTGTCTCATTTTTGTTGTGAAAAAAACTGTCAAATATTTTTTGTCAGTTTTCATTGAGAAAATGAACACTCGTGGACTGTCACACACTTCACACCATCAACAGTGTCTATGTAATCCATGTATTTAGAGAAGCAGGTAGGTAATATGAGATTTTTTCCTTCTCCCTGGTCCTTTTAAATCATGGAATGTGCATAATTTAATTCAAAATGTTGTGGTATAAGTGTACAGTGAACGAATGAATCATGATATTTTACAGTTTTCATAAAAATCCACTGAACACAGGAACAGCACCAGTGAGCTCTTACCTGCTCCCAGTCTATACTGCGGAAAAATGTGTGTGACTTGATATCTGTGAAGCCCGTCTGGACCTGGCAACCCAGCCGCTCCTTGGGATCCTGTTGGGACCAAGTTTGTCAGGAATGTAAACAGGAGCAACTGTATTTCATGGCAATTATTCTACTTAATTTATCACTGCACATTCAAATACTAATTTGTCTGAGTTCCTGACAATGCAAGTTAACTGTCAGATTGACTTTTATGTGGAGGGCGTCATGTGTCAACAGATAGCATCTCTCTTACTATATTCCAGATGTTGCAGCTCCAAAGAGAATGAAGCAATTGCCATGTGGACAATTAGTAATAATGTTGACCCCACATGTTTCATCATGCGCTGCATGTACATATGTGTACATACAGTCCCCTGCTTACTTCTAAACTTGGACTGCTCTCTTTTCATCACAACAGTTATGGTGATGACTTACTGGGGCAAAGCACACTTGAAAAGCTACAAGGCTGTTTGCATGAGCAGAAGCACCCTTATGCATCAGAGCTACAGTAATACATCACACACACACACACATTAAACCTTGTTGAAAAATACATAAAACCAGGGGCTGAAATAAACATAACACACAGTTTTGAAGAAAAATGTACCTGTGTTCATTTTACAGACCTGAGAATGAAATAAGATGAGTAGATACCAGTATTTTACCATTTTGTATTTACTACAAATCAATACATATGTTTTACACTACTTCAGACCCTTTACCAAAATGAAGACATTTTTTTTACCAACCTTTGAGGCAACTGTTTTCCATTCATTTTACTAAGCTATAAAAATCCATTTGGCTGAGATGATTCTATATTTTTCTTACTGTCACAAATCTCATGAAAACACCAAAACCAACAATGTGTTTGTCTGTCTCTTAAACGCACCATATGTAATTTCTGCCACTCTGGGGTCTCTCAATCAAAACAATAACAAAAGATTGGGTTTAATGACGTTGTGAAGTAGCGTGGGATCATTGGAGTTGCTGTCTTCATTGTTAAACAACCAGCTTCTCCGGGTTAGGATTACGTCAGTGTTCATCGTTCAGGATGTTTTTAATGGGAGCCAAATTATCCGCAGAGGTCTCCTCCTCTCCAAAATAAATGAACTTGGTGATTAAAACAGGTAAAAACACTGAATAAAGCAGTTTCATGTAAAAAAAATCAGTGTTTCTCTGACGCTTTTTGATGGGCACAGGATGTCCAGGAGGGGCTGTGAGCTGAGCTGCTGTTAACGTTTGCTCAGCTTGTTTCTCTGATAACTTAAGATCCAGACGCCCAATGACTAAAATCGACCAAGATCTAAAAGTTATTGTAAAGTTTATTGTAAAAATGTGGCTTAAAACTGAATAAAAGTAAATTCATGACAGTTTTTGGCAGACAACCACAACATGTATTATCTTGTATACTCGTATACAGCCACAGCCACAATTGCTGACTACAACATAAAAAATAGTTTTATTTTTATGACTTATTATTTATTAATCCGTTTATATAATTTCTGTTTTTGTGAGTAGCATTAAGGGACTACAAACTACATTTCGTTATACAATCTCGTGTTGTAAAATGATAATAAATGAATCTTGAATCTTGTATTATCTTGTAGGAATATACTCTTTGGTAGATGCCAATGTGGTGGACAAGCACAATGCCGACACATGCATCTTGTGCACGTATACTCTTTGGTACAGGGGGTGTGATGCCTTTGTCAGGCAACCAAATGAAACGGACCGTTACCTTGATTAAAATTACGGATTTCTCTGGGTTTGAAAATTGTTGGAAACATTTGGGATAATGTAAGTACACAACTCAAAAAAATATATAACATAGATCTAGTCGTTTTTAGACATTTTAATGTGGAATAGTTACATATTTTAACTTTAATACTTGTGACTTCTCTACCCTGTCTGTGGCCTCAAGCCATTTGGTTCATATTGAAGACATAAATCTTAAAAAACAACTCACAAAAATAGTTTAATTTTCTTTAAAAAGTGAAATAATTTCCTAAAACAGCTGGTTGCTGTAGTTTTTAGCAAACATTACTCAAACAGGAGGAAATAGTGCATTTGTTGGGGACTATTTTCTGGCAGTAGGACGGTGTATGTGGGATTTTGTCAAAATAAATCACAGTGTGTGTTCATGGTAATGAAGGAACGTGTGGCTCATTGATGTGTTTTTAATAATTTTTGGACAACAATGAAGCTATTCCTCTATCGAGGAATAAGATATATAAGGTTTTGATACACACACAATTTATCTATTGTTGGTTTGGATCTTTCCACAATCGTAGTGAATATCATGTCTACTCCTGTTTTTGTCAAAGTTAACAGTGCTTGGTAATACAAATGTGAAACTTCTGCACTTCATCTAAATGCAACAATAACATTATTCTGATAACAATAAAAGGAGACAATGTTTTTCTATGCTGCACATTTTCATACTGTAGTGAAATGAATGGAAAGCAACAGCTGCCTGGAAGCTGAGTGTATATATATATATATATATATATATATATATATATATATAACAATAGGGCAATGTTTTGGAAAAGGGTAAGCAATACTGTAAAATATACATGCTGAATAAAACTGGCTCACTAGAATATACAGTGCTGCTTAAAAGTTTGTGAACCCTTTAGAATTAGCTCTGTTGTTCTTAAGTCTTGCAAATCCTAAAACTAGATAAAGAGACATCAGTTAAACAAATTAAACAAAATCTTACACTTGTTCATTTATTTATTGAGGAAAATGATCCAATGTTACATATTTGTGTGTGGCAAAAGTATGCGAACCTCTAGGATTATCAGTTCATTTGAAGGGAAAATTAGAGTTGGGTGTTTCAATCAATGGGATGACAATCAAGTGTGAGTCTGGGAGGCCCTGCCTTATTTAAAGAAGAGATATCTGGGTCTTCACTATCAAAGTCTGAGCTTCATAACACAGGTTTGTGGAAGTGTGTCATGGCTCGAACAAAGGAGATTTCTGAGGACCTTAGAGGAGTTGCTGATACTTACCAGGCTGGAAAGGTTTACAAAACCTTTTCTAAAGAGTTTGGACTCCACCAGTCGACTGTCAGGCAGATTGTGTACAAATGAAAGACATCCAACACCATTGTTACCTTCCCCAGGAGTGGTCGAACAACAAAGATCACACCGAGAGCAGGTGAGTAATAGTCAGGGAGGCCACAAGCGACCCCAAGGTAAGGTCTAGGAAACTAAAGGCCTCTCTTGCAGTGGCTACAGTCAATGTTCATGAGTCCACCATCACTGAACATCAATGGTGTGCATGGCAGAGTTGCAAGCTGCATTGCTGCCGTCTACGGTTTGCTCAAGACCACGTGGAGAAGCCAGAAGGCGATTGGAAAAATATGTTCTGTGGATGGATGAGACTAAAATTGAACTTTTCGGCTTGAATGAGAAGCGTTGTGTTTGGTGATGAGCAAACACTGCATTCCAGCATAAGAGTCTTATTCCATCTGTGAAACATGGTGGTGGCAGTATCATGGTTATGAATAGCTAGATGTACCAGCAAATTCTAAATGAAAATGTCAAGGTATTCATCTGTGAAGTGAAGCATAACAGAAAGTGGGTCATGCAGTAAGACAACGACCCTAAACACATGTCACTCTACCAAAAAATGGTTAGAGCAGAAGAAAGTTAATGTTTTGGAATGGCTGAGTCAAAGTCATGACCTGAGTCCTATAGAAATGCTGTAGAAGGACCTGAAGCAGGCAGTTCATGCAAAGAATCTCACCAACATCCCCAAGTTGAGACTGTTCTGTAAGGAGGAATGGGCTAAAATTCCTCCAAGCCGATGTGCAGAGCTGATAAACAGTTACTGGAAACATTTGGTTGAAGTTTTTGCTGCAAAAGGGGGTCACACCAGTTATTGAAAGCAAGGGTTCACATACTTTTGCCTCACACAAATATGTAAGATTGGATAATTTTCCTCAATAAATAAATGAATGAATAAAGTTTTTGTCTCTTGTTTAATTTGGTTCCCTTTATCTAGTTTTAGGACTTGTAGGATGTGTAAAAATCTGATCATGTTTTAGGTCATATTTATGCAGAAATATAGAAAATTCTCAAGGGTTCACAAACTTTCAAGCAGCACTGTATATGATAGACTAGCTAAATATTTTTAACTTACTGAGAATAAGTTCGGAAACCCCATTTTTAAAGGAATAGGTTCACATTTTAGGAAGTACACTTATTTGCTTTCTTTTTGAGACACAGACACAGTGACTCCTTGTCATCACAGTGATGTTTCCAGGCAACAAGCAGAGAAGCTGCACAGAATTACTAGGTGAATGTTTAAACTGTTAATCCTGAAATAGTTACACCACGTAACTATCTCTAAAGCTACAAATGTCCTATATTACATTTCTGTTTGTGCGGGTTAAACAAACAAGACACAACATGTTAATCAGTGAAGTTTAGCGGCGCTGATAGGTGTAATTTTGAACTTAGGACAGAGCCAGGCTAGCTTTTCCCCCCCTGCTTCAAGTCTTTATAACCACATCTAAGTCCAGCTTCACGCAAAAAACAATAGCAATTGATATCAATCTTTACGGAAGCTGAGAATGGCCGTGCTTGCAATTATTCTTCTAATGCCGTTATCTGGTGATCATGGGTTAATTATTTAGTTATCATGAGATAACAAAGCTCGTTTTCTCATGATAACGAGTTAATTTATCTTGTTATCTCGAGAAAACAAAAGGCCGATTTCTCGAGATAACAAAATCATTTATCATGAGAAAACAACTTTTTCCTGGCTGGTGGCTCATTTTGGTCAGTATGAAAATGAATATTAACTGGCACGGTGCATGTCATTCCTCCGTGCATTGTCCATTATGTTGAACCAATGCTACATCTATAATAGTGCACTCATAATAGTTATTACAAAATTACAGTTACAAAAGAGCACTCGTGGTAGAAGTCTGAAGATATGCACTCAGCGGTGGCACATCTCACTAATTACACTGTCCAGAAGTCAGACTACATAGCAGAATCTCTGATACTAGCAAAATACTATTACTATTAGACTAATGTATGTCTCCATGACAAAATAATATGCGTTGTTATATTTTCATTATGTTTATTATTATTGATATAATAATAGCATCTAAATTGTTAGTGGTGTAAACGGAAACATCATAATAGCCAATGGAGCAGGCTACACTATGTATGCATCGCCCTCCTGATCTCTGATAAACATTAAAAATAATAAGAAAAAACAAACTTTTATTTTCTCTATCTCAAGATAACGGCATTAAAAAAAAATTGCAAGTCCCAAGATTCTCCTAATTTAAGCAATTACAGTTACGATGCTGACCTGTCAGATTGAGTATAGCATATGATATTCAGAAATTATTATATATTCTGGAACATGACCTGAGTATAATAGTGATATATTTCAAACCTATTTAAGTTTTTTATCACATATACACTGTATATATAACAAATATCAATATATCTTAAAAATCTGCAATGACTCCACATGGGGTCCTGACAGTCTTTAGTACTGTATCCTTGTTGTAATATCTTCCTTCAATCATTAAACTTTCACTTTATTTTACATTATTTCACTTTATCACACATGATGTGATGATATCAATAATAATAATTGTACATTTAATTTGTACCACACTTTTCATTCATAGTGAAACTCAAAATGCTACAGCATAATTACATAGAACACACAACATAAAGAAAATAGTGATAAGAGTCAAGATGAAAAAGCCTTCCTGAATAAAAAGGTTTTTAGGCCTTTTTTAAAAGAGTCTAGGGTCTGTGCTGCCCTCAGATGGTTAGGAAGGCTGCTCCACAAGTGTGGTGCAGCAGAGCAGAAGGCTCGATCCCCCATGGTGCAGAGCTTAGTACTGGGGGCCCGGAGGAGCAAGCTGCTGACAGATCTGAGGGTGCGGGTGGAGGTTTGTGGTATGATTAGTTCCTCTAGGTAGGGAAGTGCATGTCTGTTGATGGATTTGTATGTGAATAGCAGGACTTTGTAGTCAATCCTGAAGGAGACAGGGAGCCAGTGCAATGAAAACACAATTGGTGTTACATGATCGTGTTTTCGCACTCTCATCAGGATCCTGGCAGCGCTGTTCTGAATGTATTGGAGTTTCTGGATGCTCCTGCCAGGGATCCCTGTGAAAAACGCACTGCGATAGCCCAGTATTTAGGAGATAAAGGCATGGACAAGTTTCTCTGCATCTGACAGGGTTAGAGAGGTGCGCAGTTTAGAGAAATGGTTGAAGGAGGTTTTGCATAGATGTCTTATATGGTCATCAAAAGTCAGCTGAGGGTCAAACCTAACACCCAGATTAGATATGGGGGATGACTGAACCTGATGTGGAGTGCCAAAAGGGACAGCTTCAGTTTTGCTGCTGTTTAACTGGAGGAAATTTGTGCTCATTGAGGCCTTTATCTCCTTAAGACAGGTGCTGAGGCATGACATGGCTGCAGAAGCGCTTGGGGCAGTTTTGATATACAGCTGGGTATCATCAGCATAGCAATGAAAAGACATCCCATGTCTGCTGGTGACACGTCCAAGGGGGAGCATGTAGAGGGTAAACAGGATGGGACCGAGAACCGACCCTTGCGGAACACTAAAGGTGACAGAGAGCGATATAGACCTGCATCCTCCCAGTGAGACATACTCAGTCCTACCAGAAAGGTAGGACAGAAACCACTTAAGTGCAGAGTCTGATGAGTCCAATGGTGATGTGTAGGCGCTCTAAGAGGATAGATCCACAGTGTCAAACGTAGCGCTCAGGTCAAGGAGAATCAGGAGAGATGGGGACCCTGCATCAGCTGCCATCAGCATGTTATTCACAACCCTGAGCAGAGCTGTTTCAGTGCTGTGTGCTCAATGAAAACCTGACTGAAATTTTTCAAATAGGTTGTTGTGTTGAAGATGGTTTTGAAGCTCAGAAGCAATCACCTTCTCTAACACTTTGGACAGGAAAGGGAGGTTGGAGATAGGTCGGTAGCTGGCAAGATCACACATGGTGATTTGACTGAGAAGCAGTGTACATGGACAGAGAGAGAGAGAGAAAGAAAGGGCTGATTGGCAGTGGACTGCTCTCACCTTGTTTAGAAAGCCCTTGAGCACGCTGGCAGCTTTCACCGACAGAGACCTTGGGATGCGAATGGGCTTCTCAAGAATAACTGTTGGCAAAAAGAGAAGAAGGACAGCAACAAAAAGAGAGGGAGGGAGAGAGAAAGAAAGAAAAGGACAATCGTGAGTGGGGAGGAGGATGATTCACAGTCCAGCCTGCCTGTGGGGGACCATGTCTGCTGCGTGGGAGTCAAAGGAAGGGAGGAGATACAGAAGACACTATTCTGTTCTTTCTCTCACTTTTGATGGTCTACACACAGCCTTGAGACCCCCACAGCTCAACAATGTAATACTAAGGAGAACAAAAACAAGCTGAAAAATAGTTTTTCCCTCAAAACCTAAATCCAAGGATGTAATACTGCTTCACACATTAGTGCTTTGCGCTAAGAGCTTTTTTTTTTGACCCAATCACAGTTCAAGGTAATGTGAGTGGTTTATATGTCCACATACAGATATGGCTACTCCCCATCAAAATCTAATGATTCAGAAAAAAGCCACAAAGTATCACAATAGAAATTTTGGTATAAGTATAAGATGAGGTATTCTCTGTATGATCTCTGGATATTTATTGCATCAATAGGCACATTATTTGTCATAAGATGCTAAATTGACCCACTTGGAATTAGAACCCAGGATCTCCTAGGTCAAAAGCAAATCAAAATGCAAAACTTCATACTGCATACTTCATTCAAGCCATTAGTGCACATTGTCTTCTATTAAAACCTCTTTACAAACACCATGGGAAAGGACAAGATGGTGACCTGGGGAGGGAGGTACATGTGCCCCTCAATTTTCAATGTCTTAATTTTGTTTCCCCCACAGTTTCAGTTTAATTTACTCTCTAAGATCTCTCTGAACAGTGTCCACTGACTGTTCAGCTGTCCTAGTCCAGATTAGAGAAGATCTGAGTCATTACATATGATGAATGTTGTATGGTCGTCACTGACATCGGTTGCTGGAGTTTCTGTGTCATTAGTAGCATCTCTGCATCTCAACCAAGTTAATTTTGCTATATTCTTAATTACTGCAGCTAATTAACCACTGTTCATTTAAACAATCACTAGTTCTGCTTAAGAACTCATAGCTCTCTCCTTCTTTTAGTGAGTCACACAGTTGTTTACATGCTTTTGAGATCTGCTAGTTATTTTCGCTTAGCAGTTAGCGATGGCTTCCCTCTCTCCCTCTCACTCTCCTGCTCTCTCTTGCTCGGTGTGTCTTATGTTTAGGTGTTCCTCTGCCTCCTTTAGTGATAATGGTACATGTAATAACTGTAGTATATTTTATTATACCATATTGGAGGAAAAGCTCAGTGAGTTAGAAGCGTAGCTCCGCACCATGGAAACCCAGTCATTAGCTACTCTAGTTAGCCAGCCCCCAGTAGCCGGTGCAGGTGTCCATCAAAATGTGATCTACCACGCCTACACAGTCTTGACAATGGTCTTAACAGCAAAATGAGCTGTTTTTTGGACTAGGTTTTCTAATAGTTATGAATGTTTATTTTCAGATTTTTGTGGATGCTTAATGTGACATTCAACTTTGATATCATATATGCAAGTTTTACTAGCTGCTACTCTTTAGAAGGTTTGTGATTGTTTTAAGTAGTGTGTTTGTTGAGTGTGTATGATGATTGTTTTGTGATTGTGATCTGAATGAACCGTCTTATTGTGATCCTGTGTATTTGTAACCTGTTCTCAGGTCTCTCTTGCAAAAGAGATCTTGATCTCAATGAGACTTCCTGAATAAATAAAGAATAATAATAAATAATGACTCTTGACATACTCATCTGCGTTTCTTCAGTTACTCAATATTCTCCTAAAAAGACTAAAACTGAACATCATCTCTGCTCAAGGCTAGCAGCTGGAAGGCTAAATGAACTACCACTAGCATAACACACCCAAATATCTGACTGAACTGTTGGCCATCCAGTTCATTGTGCCCACCTATCTTCAAACCAAAGTTACTTGGTAACTACTGGATTTTGTAATGAATCATTTTAATCTGTGGCTCATCTTGTTACAAACATGTCCACTCACAGTAAAAGATATTTAGGGAAATACACCTAAAAAGAAAAACATGGTCATGTGCCTCCGAATGACCATTCCTTGTCCTCTTTCAGCCTTCCTCTATGCTGGTCTTCATTTTTTCAGCTAAAACAACCAATCATGGCTGGTTCCAAGTAATCATAAGAATAAGCCATTTAACCCTCATTCCTATGCTCAGCTGAATTCATGTAAAGGAAAAAAAATCCTTTGACACCCCCACATTGTTACATACAATCAAATTTTTTACATTTTCTGAATGAACATTCTCACATATACTTGAGTCTGACTAATACATGGGATTGCCATTATTAGAGGCTCTTTTAGCTTATCACAGATATATAGTGCAAGTCTCGCATGTAAATGTTGGCCAATCAGGAATATAAGAAATTGCAGTCCAGAAAAACCAATGACATGTTTGAGGTCAGTAGTAGAAACAGTGTCTCCAATACATAGTTTGTCCACTGACAAGTTTAATTTTCAACAGCAAATGTTGTGCTCAATACATATGCAAGTCACAGTTAAAAAAAACAAAAAAATAACAAATTTAAGAAATCCTAATTAAATATGTTTACATTATATATATATATTTATTTATACATCATTATTGAATTTTCATAATTGAAATATTGATGTCAGTCTCAAAAATTCAGATTCAAATCCTTCCATACAGATCACATTGGCTCACTGATTGTTATGAAAATGATGTGAATGTGTAAATATGCTATGGCCTTCACAGTCACCAGACCTCAACCCAGCTGAACACCTATGAGAGATTTTGGATCAACATGTTAGACAGCGCTCTATACCACCATCATCAAAATACCTAAAGAAGGAGTATCTTTTGAGAGAATGGTGTTCATCCCTCCAGCAGAGTTACTCACTCTCTGAGAATCTATGACAAGAAGCCTCCAGAAGTTGTTCTGGAGGCTCAGGGTTCAACAACACCTTATTAAGACATCCTATATATCCTTGTTTGTGAAAAGGTTTTATCTTTTTGTTTTACCTTTTTACCACCCTGTCGCTGGTTCTCCCACTGAATCAAATGTTTGCCAGTCTGGGTGTCTGTCTGTCTAAAGCTCTGGGGTTGGCATGTGGACACCCAAAGCAGGACCTGGCACAGGGTCTAGCTAGGTGGCATATGGCTGGGTGGCTCCTATAGTGAAAGGGTTGGTTTCTGTTAGCAGGCGTTCATCCAGGAACCCGCTGCTCTACCGGTAAGACCGCCAGGAGGACGTTACTGGTGGCAGATGCTAGCCGTGGTGCCACGCTATGCTACTGACAGTCACAGCAGAGACATAATGCGTCACACAAGGCCACTGTAGTATGGAGGAATTTCTGTTAAGGAAAGCTGTGTGGGCAGGTGTGAGAGAGGGAGGGAGGAGGAGGTAAGGGGGTACGCTATGTAAGGGTACCATATGGCTCAAGGAAAAGGAAATGTAAATAGAAGGACAGATATTATAGAGGTTCCTCAATTTGTTTTCTTTGGTCTAAACCACCACAGTGAAAATCTCAATTACAAGTTAACCAGAGCTTATAAACAAGTCACATCATTCACAAATAGCTTCCTTATTGGGCTGACTTCTGGTAGTGTAACTGGTCATCCTGCTAACATTTTCGTTGGTGACTGTAATTTATCAGTTACCATAATGTTGAAGCCATTGCATGAATGTCAGGTGCATCGCAAGGTGTCACATCAAAGCTGGAACATGCTTCTATGTCTGCAGGGTTAGGGTTAAGACTGAAATATGGTAATGGTTTCTCATAACAGTTTTTTTGCGTAAATCCACAGAGATGTTTTCATGTGTCATTGCAAAATGATAAGTCCTCATCATTTAACAGTCGTAGCACACACAGGTTGGCCCATACAGACAAAAGAAGTCAACCACGGACAGTGGCCAGGGCAAATCAGAGGAACAAATGTTATAAAATCACTGCTTTTCTTGAGGGTTGATATGGTCATTTTTGGCAAATAGGACACAATGACGTGCATCAACTGACATGGGTTGTTTTTTTTTATGTTTTTTTTTTACATGTGTCATACAGTATGCTTTAGAAGGCAGTTCCTTTAGTGACAACTAGATGCTTGTTCCAGCTGATCGCTTGTTCAGAACAAAACAGCAGTGTGTGAAAAAACAAGCTGCACTGGTGTAGCATTTTGCTGCAGGTACCAGAGATGATATACAATCCAGTAAGGCCAGTTTGAGTAATAGATCCATAAGTTTGAAGGCTTATCTGATGCAAAAACACAGCACAGTTGTTTATAATACTATGAGAGACGATTTTACAACTCACAGCAACTAACATTTTATCCTTTGTCTAGACAAGCGGCAAGAAAAATGATCCCAGGATTGCATGCACACACAAGTTTGACTGGCCAAAGCTGTGTGTTGCTGGATGATGCTGAATTACTTTGCATCAAAAGTTGAGCCAGGCTGAATGTTTTTGCTGGACAACTGTGTGTTTTTTTAACCAGAGCCCTCCTTAACCAGACCCCTCTACACCTAGATCCATGCTTTATTACAGTTTACACTGTGCTTCAAACTGTATAGCAGTTAAGAAATACTCAAATGTTAGCATCAGTCCAGACTGTTAATTTTCCCCTTAGCTTATTTTGCTACACTAGGCTTTCCAAGTGCAAGTAAACTGTTGGCCATCAGATTACTACATCCGTCTCCTCATACCTTTAGAACTATAATTGTGGAATAATGATCCTGCATTAAAAATTCCCTGAAACTATGGTTTGGGGCTGTTTCCTGTGGTTGATGGGATAATGTTCTCACTTTTTTTGAACAGCATTTTGCTGTTTGCTTAGACCTCTGTTTTCAGGTGTCTCAGTGTGGTTATTTGGTACCATCTCAATTCAAATAAAAATGCCATCACCTCCCAAATGAAGCAAACTCTTGGAGAAAACTGTTCTACACATGCACCTTAATCTCATTTGTAATAGAGGCCATGATGTTCTGCCAGATTTTCCAGAGTTCCTGAGGGGTAGAGAGCATGCGTTACAGCATGTGCATTAAGCAGTACATCAATTACATGAATTTTAAGATATTAAGCCATTTCTTGCCCACACCTACTGTAACAGCTTCAGGTCAACTTTTGGGTGGTAATTTAATTGACAAAAGTAAAACACAGCCATTTTTTTTACAATCTTGTCATTGTTTCAGACATTAAGCCTACTTGTTTAGTTTTTTTTTTAGCTTAACCATTTAGAATTTTCTAAACCTATGAAGCATCATGTAATCTGACAAATTCATTTGAAACACACAAATTACTAAATTGTATTTACAAGGTGGAAAAAGTGAAAATAGATGCTTTTCCGAGTGCAAAAGGGGAAAAACACAGGCCAATGAATTTCAATGATTTTCAGAAGATAAGACAAAAGACACAATAGAAATCTGTAGTGTCCAACTGTTATCTTTCTTGCCCTGAATCAGGCTAAAGCAAACTACATCACTCATATAAATGTGAAATTAAGGAGACTCAAATGTCAAGAGATGTCACAGACTAGAAACAAAACAACAGTCGATTGAGACACTACAGTAAACTAAAACTAATTAACATTTGAGAAAAATAAAATTAGCCTCGTTTGAGATTCTTCCATTTTAATGATGCATGTCAGAACCATCTAAGCCTGGATTTACACAGGCATAAATCCTTCACAGCTCAGAGCTGATTGTTATTCCATTACATGGAATCTTTTTCTTCTGCACTCAGAATATAAGTTATGCGTCACAACGGGTTAAATTAACATGTTTTTGTTTAAATGGCACCAAAAAGCCTGCCATATGCTTGTTATATTCATATGTGATCTCCCAGTATTCCTCTGTACTCCCAATCCCTAAACCACAGAGACTGTTGTTAGAAGCTTCTGCTGATCAATCAGGGACAGATATGGCATAATATGAGAGAGGGTTTAAATATAGTAATGTCAACTTCTCTCAATAAGAAGCACCTTTTAAAGTGAAACATTTTATTTGTAAATATCAATTTCATTACTCACTGTTGCCTGACAATCAGGCAAAAGTTTGATTACAGCATTAACTATTTCTTGAATCTACTTTTCCTCCTTTCTGATTTACAGAGTATGTTTTTTGCCCTGCTAGAAGGAGGGCCCAAGGATTCTCTTATTGAGAAGTTCATTTAGCCGCTTAACCTGTTGCAGCATCTTGCATTTCAGTAATGTTATGTTTTTCCCAATAATGTTAGGTAAAGTTACCTGTTCGTGGATGCACATCACAGATTTATGGACAAATTTCATCAGCACACTTAAGTTCATAAAAAAAACTAATGTTAATGTAATAATTATCAAAGCTGTGGATGTAACGTTACTGTCAGTCGGCTTTCTTTTCTGTTGCTATCAGAAGGATTGCCCTCCCTTATGTGTTAATGGATTGGATGAAATAATGGGAATACTTATAATGCACTCCCGTGCACCACCACCACCCACTACAAACTCAATAATAAACTAAATAAAATAGAATTATTATCTTTCTGACAATGTCAACAAAAACTGAAAATGTATAAGCTTCGTAAAAGTTGTATTTATGGCAGAGTTGTTGTATTGGATTGCATTAGATTGCACAGGTGTTCCTAATAAAGTGCTCAGTGACATTTATTGTTTTGGCAGATGTTTTTGTCCAAAGTGACAAACAAATGAGGTAAAATAAAAGCCACAGCAGATAAAAGGGAAGCCTTCGAGAATAAGTATCCCAACACTCGGTTCCACGTTGCACCTGTCACAAGTGCCACAAGGCTTGCAGGTGCTTGCAGTAACATATGTGTCTGGAAAATAACATTTTTAGGGGATAATTAGGTAAACCTCCATTTGTTGGAAACCAGAAAACCAGTCCCACGTCCTTGCCCACATACCTGAGCAGTATCAGAGAAAAGCATGATTGTTGGAAACTGCAGGAGTAGTGTTTTCTGGACATATCCAGGTTTTAGTAAGGGCAAATGTAGGGATTAAATCAGCTCTACTGACAGTGTACTGAGAGTTCCACAGACCAACTGAAAAGGATGTACAAGTGAGCGAGGACTTTGCTGCCTTTTTGTACATAAGGGCTAGGATCACTTTGAATAACAGAAATGTTCTCGAAACACATGATGCAGAAAAGGGGGAGAAAACTCTGATGAGGGTAGGTAGGCAGGATAGGAAAAGTAGTCTGGTAAGACGGCCTTGCTTGGTGGACTGGCAAGGGTTTTCACGTATGAGGTGTTAACACGAGGGCTGATACTTCCGCTGATGATTCAGTGTTGCCCTTTGTTTAAATACTATGTGCTAGGTTGCAGATATCACACAGCTGTGATTTAATCATCAAATTGCACGCAGCTGAGACTGCATTAGCAAAACAATGAGAGTGGGCATGACACCCATGCTTGATAGTAGCAAGCACTGCAGTCAGTTTTTTCGTATCAACTGTGATCTCCAGGTGCTCCAGTGCTCGTCCCAAGTTTAGAGTGCAGAGAAACAAGTGCTACACATGGTCAGTGCTTGCAACTGGCCCCAATATTAGCAACACAATGAGAGTGGGTGTGACTGAGTCAGTCCCCTGAAACTCACACTTATGTAGAAAATACACAGCGAATACCAGAGACGACAACTATCAAAATGCCCAGCAACAACTAGCAGCAAGCAGTGCAGTCAGGGGAGCTGCAGGGTCAGGTCCTACGTCTCTGTAGGTTCATCACTACAAGCGACACCTCTCAGATTACACACTGACATTTGATACATTGTTATTAAAAAATACAGATTTTTGCTGCTTTAAGAGTTAGTCTATTTTATTACAGACTGGTATAAACAGGTGAACAGAGCCTTTTCCACAAATTTAGTGATAGACAAGAACACCTGTAAGCATGGTAACTGTACACAGCAACAATGGTGACAGCTGTAGATTCAGAATGTTTAAGGAAAAAAATAACTTAAATTTCACTGAAAACTTGTTCAATAAATCAACTAGAAATATGAAATGTGAACTAAAACTAAATACATTTTCATCAAAAGACTAAAACTAAATAAAAGTCAGGTACCAACATTAACACTGATATGGATATTGAGATGATTAAACCTATATTTTGGTGAACCATCAGACCTTTCCCCAGCACATTCATGCTACCCAGAGGATGAACCCTTTCAACATGGACACTACATACTTTCCTCTTCCATCGACATGTCACCTCCCCACATAAGATATCTTATCCCTGACCAATTTACAGTCCAGAGGCTTCTTCCTGGGCAGTGGGGGCACAAAAACTCCCCTTGCAGGGTTTAAGTTACAGGTATAAACCCTATAGTACTGTTAAATTAGTCTAACTCACCTTGAAAGAGGTACTCCTCTGTGTTCATGTCAGGATTGTCGGTGATGATGTCAAACGGAGACCTCCCAGCCATCATCTCAAACATCAGCACGCCCAAAGCCCACCAGTCCACACTGAAGCCTGGCGGGGTGGGGCACAGAAGATATTAATTCAGATATGTGTGTGAAATGACTGTTAGGATGAAAAGACTGTTCAACTCCGCATTAGTAAGATTCTTTTTGTTTTAAATATTTTTATTAGGAACACAAAATTATGCCATAACAGGTAATTACATGAGCAACCAAGTGTACCCATAGTATATACAGTACTGTGCAAAAGCTTTAGGCACTTTAGATGTTTAGATCCTTATCCATCACACAATACCATCAGGGAGACGTCTGAATGGTCCCAAATGTATTCAGGACAACAAGCCCAAACATCCAGCCAGAGTCATAAAGAACTATCTTCAGCAACAAGAAGGACAAGGAGCCCTGATGGTTTGGCCCCCCCAGAGCCCTGATCTCAACATCATGGAGTCAGTCTGGGATTACATGAAGAGACAGAAGCAGCTGAGACGTCTAAATCCACAGAAGAACTGTGGCAACTTTGCCAAGATGCAGGAACAACCGACATGCCAAGTACCTGAAAACCTGTGTGCAGGTGTACCGAGGAGAACTGCTGCTGTTTTAAAGGCAAAGCTGCTCACAGCAGATACTGATTTCATTTGGGTTTCTGCTGTTTACTCAACTTTGTTTTAAGTTAATTGATGAATAAAAACTATTTATAGCATTATTTTGAAAGCATCCTTACTTTACTTTTAGTGCCTAGTGCCTCCTTCCCACCCACACCCTGACTTTAGCTCACGTTTGCTGCTGATAGCTCTACTTTCTCAGGTGAGTCAAACTCGACAACTCACGGGTTTTGTCTTTTGGACTGGGACACCAGTCATGTTAACTTGGAGCGCTGCATATTCCTTACTGACAAAGGTTAGCTTACCCCACAGTAAATCAACTCTCCATTCATGTCCATTTCCATGGTTGAAATGGTACAGTAACACCAAGGGTCTCAACAGAGCTCTGGATCAGAGCTTGAGATTCTCTCAACGTGTATATGAGCTCCTCTGTCATACACATTATAAACTTTTCGAGTTCTTTAATCAGAGTCATAGTAGTTAATGAATTAGCAGCCATCGTCACCTTTGCCCTTTACTACCCAGGCATGTGGTTACACTCATTTCTGTAACTGTTTAAAGACTTGTTACTGTCAATATACTTTTGGCTTCTACCTCCTACATCACCCATGGGAAGTCCATTTAAAAGATTAAGACACAAATTAAGGCTGATTGGTGGAAAATCTTCTCCCTGTACAAGTGCTGGATTCTATTCTTCATTGTTCTTTCACAAAAATTTAAAGACTGACTGTTCAGTTTCACCCAAAAATAAGGTTGTTGGCATCAGCATTTGGACATAAACACTGATCCAAGCCATAGTGACTCCTCCACTGACCGTAGTCCTCTCCTCTGAGGATCTCTGGTGCAATGTAGTTGGGTGTTCCACAGAAAGTACTGGTGGTATCACCTGGTCTGATCCCCTCCTGAGTAGAGAAAGAAGTAGTGCAAAAGTGAGAGCAGTGGTTGAAGAGATAAAAGAGGTGGTGTGGAATAAATGAAGGGTAAGAGCATGAATGATGGAAGAAAGAGGCCTTGTTAGTACCTCTAGTCAATACTGATCTACTGCATTATTGATAATCCTCTGCCAGCCGTCCATACAGTCTACTGAAAAAAAATCAATACGTTTCTTACCTTGCACATGCCATAGTCTGTGAGCTTGATGTGTCCCTCGTGGTCCAAGAGAACATTGTCCAGCTTCAGGTCACGGTAGATGATTCCTTTTTCATGCAGGAAGTTCAGAGCAATACAGATTTCAGCAGCATAAAATCTGAAGGGAAAAAGAAGAGGAATCTAGAGATCGGTGTGTCTGACCTGTCTGCCCAAAAAAATCCACTTGTAAAAGAAAAAAGGGAATATCAAAATAGGCAGAATAGGCAGATTGCTATGAAATTATAGTTTGCATTCACTTTCTATTTTGGATGTTCCATGAGCTTTCCTCCAATGTTGCCCTCAAAACAAAAACAAGATTTCTCATGATCTAACAGGCTACCAAGACATTTTCTGAGCACATTTATGCACCCATGGTAATCATTTTAAATCTGAAGACCCCCTCAGCACCACCCTCAGCACAAACTTTACTTTTGCCTCCACTACTGGCAGTGTGTTCTGTCCAACACTTTCCAGTCGAAGGATGTGATGAAAACTGCAGCCTCTAGGGGTCTTAAAGGGGGTACTCCAACAATATTAATATTGTCTTTCAATTAAATGATCCTGTTTGCAAGAGAGACAGATTACAAAAACAGCAAAATTGGTCAAAATTGATGCAGCAGGGATATCTAGGTCAAACTCCAAAAAAGCTGGATCCTGCACAACCAATAGCATCTTTCATTAGACCCTTCCTGGAAGTCAACTGCGGTTGACACTTTGATTTGCAGTTTGTGGTGTGTTTCAGATGCAGATGTCTGCACGTAAGGTTAATTTTGTTTTGTTTTTTTTAAACCCGAAATATCAGCATCACTGGTCATTGTTCCAAGCCTAAACCATGTATTTGGTTTAATCCAAGTGATCAAACTGGTGAAATACAAAAATGCACAATATACATGCAGCATAGTCAATTATATCTCATTGATCATTGAGCTCAGTAGTGTAAGGGACTATACTAAGTCCATGTATATAAATGAGATTATTCTCATCATGATGAGCATATTGACGTATTTATAGCAAACAGTTTCTGCTTGACTCCTGAAACGATTAGATGTACTTGGTGTGCATCTTTGGTGAGTCAGTAGCATGTTTTCTCTCTATGTGTAGGTAGTGTGTTCTCTGTATCTGGGAGATAAGCCTTCATTAAGACTGACGAGCCTTTCTCTGTCTGCCTGCTATAAATCCCTGATTGTCAAATACTGAGGGAAAGACTGTTTGACAGAGAAATCACAAATCCCACATCGCTCCCCCACGCTTTCACTGTGACAACCTCGATTGTACACCGTTGTTTCATTGCTGGCATCCAGACTGATAGAAGCTGCGTCCTATCAGCAGCAACATCCATCGCCCACCAGCCCGCCTCCCCCATGGCGCGGGGGAATGCAGCAGGGCTCTCTAAGAGCACTGCTCATGAATATGTACAATCATTATGAGTGATTAACATGCTGCTTTGCATATGTACAGCCACTGTCTCCAGAATACAGATTGCAGGGGCCGATAGGGGCCCAATGGTGCCTCTCTAAATTACCCAGCCTTTGATCCAGCATTTATCAGAGCCGCAGTTGGAGTGCCCTGCAAGTAGACAGGCAAAATGAATTATGGGTGCTCATTATATTTTTCAGAGGGGGAAAAAAGTGTTAAGTTGGATTTTGGCAGCGTTGCCACATCCACAAAGAGCTGCTAAAGCATACTATTAAGCATACATTTGTAAGAAGTATGCTATTGAGGAACATTTCAGATTGAGTCTGAGTGCAAAGAAAATGCAAATAAAAGCATCTTCAACCAAGCACACACACTCCAGGTATCCTGAACCACAAAACAAGATGTTCTATGAGACTGATGTTTTTTGTTCTAAGCAAAAGACAGAAACTACACACACCCTGTACTTCACATAATACCATCATGAGGAATACAGAGGAACTCATCTGGAGGAGGTTCAATCAGTCCACCCCAAAATAGTTGCCAGTTGCATAAGTGTGTTCCCTGTGTAGCTAGCTGACTGTGCCATGTCAGCTTAACCAAAATCCAATCAAATTCACCCACTTCTGTGTCATCCACTCATCATGAAGCCTATTCCTGGAGGCCTCGCTGCAGTGCCTCGCCTTGTCCCTGACATTTTTTAATACGGTGTACAGTCTGTATAGGTCAATGGAAGAATCACAACAGTACCAGCAGTGTGAGATAAAAGCTTTGACAATGATATATGTTTATAAATGCTACCTGTACATATAGTTCCTTTGATGTGAGTTCAGATCCTAACAAAAGTTTAATTTTTCATGTGGAAGTAACTATTTATTATATCTAAATATAGATGTTTAATTTCTGGACTGGGAATTACGTTTTTTTAAAAATCATGTATGTGAACAGGTGTTATAACATCTGGATGTTTACCTTGCATGTTCTTCAGGGAGCTTCCGTTGCCGCTGCATATGAAACATCAAGTCCCCACCGTTCACATATTCAATCACGAGAAATAACCTGGAAACCAGAGCATGATGGGAAAATCCACTTTACTTATTCAGTATTTATAAGCTGCATACAAACATTTAATAAATGGTTTATATCTGCAGTAAGCAGATACAATAAATGTTTATTAATGTATTTGTTAACAACTATAACTCCTCCAGTTGCAATGTCTTCAAATGAAAAACTATAATTGCTAACAAATACTGTACATTATTACACTTAACACTTAAAAATGTCCTTCTGCTTATAATTACATTATAGTGTGTTGTAAACCATTCCTTAATGTTTGTATACTGCTTATAAATGCTAAACAGGGCGACAAAAAAAGGTTATGACTAGATAGTTTTAAAAAAATGTGAAAAGTAATAAGATACATAACGACCTGTCTTGCAGGTGAACAAGACTTCAGATCTTTATGAATTGTCATGAGTATATCGGCAATAAAAGAACACATGCACTATGTACACTTATGTATATAATTTTGATTTAAATCAATCTGTTTCTGGAGAAGGTATATTCTATATCTCTGAATACCTGTTGACTCATAAGTCCCTGTTGAATGTCACTGAAATAGTATTTCTGGGAAACAAAGGCTGACATCATCTAAGACCAAAGACCAAAACCAACAACAAATTGATACTAACAAGTATTGTCTTTGTAGCCTGATATAACTTATGCTTCTGCACCACAGACAAAGACATCCATATACAAGATGTTAAAAAGACATGAAAGAGCCATTCTATTGGACTGACACATACCTTTTGTTTCATTTAAATGAACATGGGCAGTGCAGTTTTTTTCTGAAACTCCATAATTGCATTTTTAATTTCATGGAGACATTTCCAAGCATACTCAGTGTTTACAAGCAGAGAGGAATAAACTACACTTGCTATGTTCATTGTAATGAAGGACTATGTTATCCAGTTTTAGGAACATAAGTACAAGCTACAAGAAAGCCAAAAACATCAAATACAGAAGAAGGAAAGCTCTGCACACTTTGGCCAACTGCTTTCAGTTACTAGACCCTCATTAGGGCAAGACCACATGGGAAATGCAGTTGACAGTTGTAGTTCCTGAGGTCCAGATACATGGGAAGCTGCATAGATACAACATACCTGTATCACAAACTGAGAATAAATCAGTACAGAAAAATCAGAAGTAATACAAGGGAAGAAAATATTGCACAAACATGAGGAGCAACACCTATGACCCCTAAACACATCAGTAAACTTCTATAGCATAATGCTCATATGAAAGTACACGTTTAAACGCACAGGATGTAGAGAACCTCAGTGTTTGTGATACTATGTTCTCTGTGGAGCTTCCTATGTATTTGGGCCTAGTGTGAACTGTATTTCCCATGTGTAATTGCATGAAAAAGCATTTTGTCATTATAACATTTGTCATGATGACGGTCTATAACCGAAACCTTAGCTTCATTATTCAAATACTTGTACTGGACCAAAGTCTGCAGTCTTCCTTTCTCCATAATAGAGTTCTGAAGTGGTTCCAGAAGTCTCTTTCCCCATTCTGTATTCCCATTTCCAATTTTTCTTTAAACAATATCCTCGATATTACTTTGGGGGACTCTCCCAGATAATGTAATGATCCTATAGGTTTATATTATGACCACAAGTTTCAATTATTTCAACTTTGTTTCTGAGCAATCATGTTTTGTCTGTTATTTTGGCATGGCAGCTAAAATCACTACAATACCCATGAGCCTCAGCTGCTGTTGGTATGGAGGAGAAGTCAGTCAGAGGCGTGAATAAGTGTGGTAATGAATTCAAAACACTTGTTTGACATTGTAGCTGTAAACAAAACGCAGCACTATAGTTGCTGAATTCACTCAAAAGTGACCCAGAAATTAAAAGTGAACTGATTCCTGCTGCAGACTGTAAAATCAGTTTTCTTAATAAAGTCATCTTTAGCTTCTGTCCATTGTCAGCAGCGCATGTAACACAATTTTAAGCTCAGTGATTGGATGTTTCTAGCCGAAATGCACCTTCAGAGTCATAGATAACTTATACCCCTAAAGTTTTTAGGTAAAATAATTACTTACTTAATAGGGTAACGTCATTATATGTTTTGGTCTTTTCTTGAGATTTGTTGATAATTATAAGAAGATAAAAGAACAGCAGGCTTATCCTTTAACAATAAAAAGACCGTCCTCAGGGAGTAACATTTCACTTTAGTGTGAAGTACTGTCAGGTACTGTGAGCTGTATTACAGAGCTGTAACTGACATGTATTGGCTATAAATACAGCATGAGCTCTTAAAAAGGTGTCAGCCTTATCATGCTCTTACCGACTTTCTGTCTGGAAACAGGAGTGGAGACCTACTAAGAATGGATTGGTGGACGCCTGCTCAAACACATGCTTCTCTGTCTGCACCCAGTCAATATCCTGGAGAGATGAGGAAAGACAGAGACAGAGACAGAGATGGCATGAAGGAAAGATAATGTAGAGACAATCAATTTGTCTGATCAATAGTTTCTATGTGGTTAAACAGACAGATGGAGATACACCATGTAAGAGATTTAAATATAGTCTATCTCAAGCACAATCCTCACACTCAGGTTTATTCTGTTTTGTTCCTTGGACTGGCCTGGTCATAAGAGTGGACCTTGGATGGTGTGCGAAAAGATAACTAGGCAGCAAGCCAAACCCATCTTGAAAACTATCCACCAGTTAGTCATTGACCCAAATGAAGGCTAAGAGTTTTTATATTACCTTGTGTGTTAGAAGTGTCAGGGATATAGAAAGACAACACCGAGCAAAATAGAACCAAATCCACATTTTGACAATGCATTTTATTTTCCAAATGCCTCAATATGCTTCAAATGAAGTTGGTTCTTCTAACAGTGTTTTAAACCCTTGTCCAGATGGAAAAATTTAAGTCACTGGGTCAGACAATTTTTGTACTTTTCCAAAACAGTTTAGAATTGCAATTGAGTGCAACACAGAAAGTGTTCGAAAGTGTGCACCCTTATCCACATCTGTATGATTCATGTCGCCTAGACTACAAAGACACCCAAAACAGAATTCTTGGAGAGAGATCAAGGAGGCAGTAGGAATCAGCCAAGAGAAGGCTATGATGGCATGCTTTTCACCCAGGAACAGGTATGAAGGCAAATCTAGCAATGTAGTTCCTTTCATGCATACAGACACCTTTACCTGGCTTAAAAAAAACCCCACCCTGAGTGGGAGGACAATTTCTTACTTGATTTTTGGGGTGTGGTTGGACTTGTTTGAGTTGCCATAAAACATTAAATCAAACATGGTATCACTAGGTGTGTATTGAGGATAGAAACCTCAGGCACAACCAAGGTCTTGATGGCTTTAAAGGTATATGGTTTCATAAATTGCTCTTGTCAAGTTGTGAAAATGTGAACTATGAACGTGAATGCAGCAACGTTGTTTACTGTCAGCAGTGGTGGTCCTTTTTTTAAAGCCCCCCTCCACTCAAAAATGTGTTTTTCTTCTTGTTCCTACAGTTGGATGTTTGAGCTTCAATGTGAAGAACAACGTATGTGCAGAGTTTGACACTAGAAGTTTGTTTTCACATTCATCTGCTGAAAGTGGAAAGTTTCTCTGTGCCCACTGAAAATCTGATTTTAAGGGGCGGGTCTACAAACATGATTTGTGACATCACAACTATTTTGGAAGCAGATCCTGGTCCAGTATGCAACTTACACAAGTGTGATGTGGAAACTTGAAGCCTCCAGTGCACAAACACTGAGAATGGACTTTACAGTAAAGTAGGAGACATCTTGTTTCCAGTAGTCAAACTTTTTAAAATGAAAATATTTAGATATTCTTAGATTCTGGAAGGAGTAGATGTAATTTTGAGAATTTCTGACTAGGTGGTTGAACTTCTTTGTGGAAAAACATGTCAGACACAATTTACTATTCAAAGCAGAGTATTTTTATATGTCTTAGAACATGTCTGGAGGGGATCTTTAAGTAAAAGAAGCAAAACAATACTTAATGTATGAAAGTAAAAGTACTCATTATGCAGAATGGCCCCTGACTGTTTTATTATTATATATTATATAATTGGATTATTATTACTGAGACAACATGTAGGCAGCATTTTAAGCAACTTTATGCTACACTGTTGGATAGTACAATGCATCATATTTTATATGCTCATAATAGGTCATTAAAATCTGAATTTGAAAGGTAAGTGTATATCAAATAAAAAATGTGACTGCTCTTTAAAAATATTAGAATATTATGATATTTATGGACAATCAATACATACATAATGCTGACTTTTTACACAGTTATCAACCTAGCAAATAACACACAATGACATTATGATGAAATTGGTTATCTTGCTTTCCATAATAATAATAGCCTGACAAAAGGATTAGAAATACTATTTACACTGCTGTATTATTAATGTAATACCCTGACTTTCAATCACACTGAGTTTCACTATTATTTACATCTTTACTAAAAAGAGCACTGTCCCTTACTGCCTTATGCTTGAGTGACGTTCAACTGTGGCACCCATTCATGAGATTATTAAAATTATAGATTTCCTAGTAGTAGTAGTAGTAGTAGTAGTAGTAGTAGCATAAAATGGAAATATTCAAGTAAAGTACAAGTATCTCAGAATTGTAATAGCAATGGAATAAATATACTTTATTACTTTAAACCACAGCTTGTGAGTAAAGCAGGACCCCTTCCAACAATTTAATAACAAATCTAATCTCTGGAGTACTCGCACTGTATTGTTATCAGTCATCTGTGGCTTCAGTTATAGAAAGCTATGAGTGTTTAGCCTGAGGCGAGGATGTTTTATGCTGATTTAAAGTTTCATTAAGTTGATGATAGTTAATGTTTTATATGAATTACAATAGAGTGTGTCTAATTTTCAGTTCTGCATGCTGTGCTCCAACACTATATGGGTAATTTATAATATAACAACAGAGACCCCATATTGTGCACACGATACTAAATTCCTTCTGGTCAACTCATTATTACTTGAGGAGTTTATAATTATGCAGAATATGCCATCCTAACACATCTCCTATTGGTCATTTCAACTACTTTAGTGGTTTGTAGTCTGTCCGTGCAAAGCTCTTACTACCCTCCTTTGATGTTAGGCATTACACTACTGAAGAGATGAATAATTAAACTAATGTGCATCAATAGGGCCATGAATAAATGAAAAAGGGTTGTCCAATCAAAACATTTGGAGGACTTGATGATTTCTTTAAGTTCTCTTCATTAGGGCACAATTTCCTCTTTGTCACTGAGTCAAATTGGCTTTGTTCTTTAGATATCCAAGAAAAAATGGATTTTAACACTGGATGTAAGTATGAGGTGTTTATGTGTGGGAAAAGAAAAAAACATTAAAAAATTGATGATGGAAATGGAGTGCATGAGACCTGCAACATGATTTATGTTGTCTTGAATTAGTTGTGCAGATGTTGGATGATGCAGCAGCTCTGGACAGTGATCCTTTATGTGGCCACATGAACCCAGTTGTGTTTAAGGAGTTGTCAGTTGAGCAATAGCTCCATCTCGTGTCCTTAAACAACACAAACACAGTAACACCAACAGGACTCAGCACTGGTATTCACCACTGAAAAACGACATTTAAAAAATTCAACAGCAACATCTTTTAATCCACAGAACACACACAGACAGATATATTAAATTTGGACAAATGAAACCAAAATAATCAACATGACTAGACACCACTAGATGTACTGTATGTGAAAAAATGTGATTTTCTGTAATTTGCATGAATGTTGCCTTTAAGAAGCTGAATATGGAAGTATTGTAATTGTTTCGAGTTTTCAAAATGTGTCATAATCCAGGGAAATAAGAAAACACCATGCTCTGCATGCTACATTCTTTAATAATAAAAAATGAATGTCAGCGATGTAGTGTGTATGTCTGCATATTTCTTGCTTTAGGAGCATTGTGCAGACTTTTCCTTTTTGAAATGAATTTCACGTCATGTTCATCTGGCGATTCATCATTGGGAAAAATATGTTTCATGTTCTCTCTCTCCTCTTCCCCCTCTTCCTGTGAGTCACCCACTCACTCATTCCTGCTTCCTCCTAAGCCATTTTTCCAATTCATGTGCTCTCTGCCATTTTGGTGCTGTCTTCTTCCTCATTCTTTTCAGGAGATCCACCACCAGTCTCTGACTCAGTCATGTTCACTCCCTTTCACTCATTCCTGCTTTGAAATTATCCTTGTCTGTAACTTTTATCCCATACATTATCCTTCTATCCCTCCTTTTCACACTGATTATTGCTCTTAGACCTGTTACATAGTCTTCCACTTCCCAATCCCTGCCCCCGGGACCCAAAGCCTTGCTGCTTTTCATTTTAGCCAACTAATCAGGGACTGATTCACACTTGGAATGCAAGTCAAAGTAATTAAACAGATGTAGGATCAAAAACCAGCAGTCCTCTATGTCTAAGAACAAGGACTCATATGAAAAATCATATGTATTTAAAATTAATCTCCTCAGCTATGAAACACATTTGACTCGCTGACAGACTGCATTCATCTTCATCTATCCTGGATCTGTGCACTGGATTTACATACCATCTTCTTTTGTGCCCTTTATGAGTTCCACCCTGAAGTGCAACACACACTGGCTGCACCTCATAGCATCTTGTCATCTGACATCCATATAGCACTCAATGGAGGTGCCAAACAGACAAA
This sequence comes from Scomberomorus guttatus, assembly GCA_038419695.1. Taxonomy (NCBI): domain Eukaryota; kingdom Metazoa; phylum Chordata; class Actinopteri; order Scombriformes; family Scombridae; genus Scomberomorus; species Scomberomorus guttatus. Next base: position 2,568,077 of record CM076449.1, read on the forward strand.
CAACGTAATCATGGTACAGTAGCTGGGATATGCCACTTACAGGCAGCAAGCATTTTGTGTGCACTCACCTACTATTTAAACCTCCAAATAAAGTGATTTAGATGATCTGGATAAACTGTTACAACCTGTCAAATTGTCTGTCTGGTTGTGTTTCTTGCCCCGACTGGACTTCATTGTAGCATTGTCGCCGTGTTCCCAGATCCCAGCAATCAACTCAGTGAGTACAATGTCATCAAAACTGATAGAAATGATGGCCAAAAACTATAGAAATAAGACCCAAATTGTAATAAACCAGAATTATCATTTGATTGTAGAAAATGTTTGTTGCAAATGTTTACACCAAATGCCTGCACAACCATGTTTATAGGGCCGACACATACCATACTTGTCCATGTTAAAAAGGGACTCACATCTAGAAAGGATGGCTAATATGAGGAGCCAACAAATACTGTTTCTGTCATCTGTCCAGTTGTAAATACTAGATGTGAACTTCAATTTGTCCTGATCAGACATAGGTGAATTCTCATATAATGACTTAAAACATTTTCATGCAGTATACCCCTGCATTACTGAGAATTATGTCATAAGCCTTGACATGAAGGCCAGTGTAGCCTCCAGAGAAAAGAGTTTACATGAAGTTTTGATAATATGGACAAAGAAATTGGAAAATTGAGTCAGGTGGCATTAAACACTTTCTACATCTCCACTTTCCCTTTTAATCTTAGGGGATTAATCTCAAATAACAACCACTCCATCAAGATACCTTGTTAATTTTGGTTATTAGAATAGAGGTAACTAGCATACTGAGACAACAGCAGAGAAGGTGACTAATTTATGCAGCTGCTTTCATTTCAGCTCTGGTCAAATATCTGGATCAATGAGGGAACAAAGCCAAGACTACTAAAGGCGTATAGAAACTCTCGATAGGATGCATCAACCATGCCCTGCTTCTCTGTCACATCCTTAACATCCCAGGTATACTCAGATTCTCACCTCATCATCATGAACCAGCTCCTTCTTCACCACCTTCATGGCGTAAACCTGCTCGTTCTTCTTTAGCCGAACCAGCAGAACCTTGGCATAGCTGCCACGCCCGATCACTCGGATCAGATCAAAGTCACCTAGCCCCAGAGCCAGACCCTGGGACAGCTTAATGCCATCGATGCCGTCTACTACTGCCTTGATGTCCTGGAGTGGGGTAGAGGTTAGAATAATGTGACATGTGTATCGATACATTTCAAATACCTCAATGCATAGTTAAAGTTTTAGTTAGTAGAAGAATGATCTAATAACATGGCTAACCAAATATTTTTAAACGGAAGAAAATGTAATGAATGAGAGAGTAAATTCAGTATTAAATCAGAGCCCTTCTCACCTCTGTATCTGCATCTTCTGTTTTGTCCACTGTACAGTTGTGTGCTAAAAAAGGTACTGCAGAACACAAATACAGAAAGTCACTGAGTTAAGGTCCAGTGTGACAGAATTGATTCTACACTTTAACATGTTGTTCTTTTTTTAGGCCAGTAGAGGGAGGTAGAATACAGAGAATCAAGTCTGTTTTGCCACAGGATATACTGTACCAAACTAGGTCAATCTACAGGGGGTTCTCAGAGTATCTTTTATCAGGGGTCCCCAAACAGAACCCCACATTAGTCCACTGCCTCCTTTGAACAGGATTTAAGACTCTGTTCTATGGAATCCCATCAGAGAGCAGTGGTGTTTTTAGAGTTACATGCAGTGACTGATGATAGTTAGTGTGAGGTGAAGCTACCAGGGTCTACAGTGAATCCTCTGAACAAAGTAGTCATTATATTATATTCTTATAATTCATTTGTCTGACTCCTAGAGTTACATAAAGAGCTGTGGGTTCTTTGATCCCACTCTGGTAACCACTGCATTTGTATTTATACAGTGGTAAAATGGTAAAAACTTACATAGTACCTCTCTGTAGATCAATTCACAGCCTGTATTTTTATCATTATTATTATTTTTTTGTTGCTAATTTAAACTCATGGGAGCTGTGTTAACTGATGTATGTTTGTGTTTTTGATGCTGTTGCTGTCATGCGAGTTTCACTGCTGCACTGCTTAAAAAAATGAGGTTTAGTTATAGTTTAGTTTATAAATGCTTGACCAAAAAGTCTGTTTATAAGTTTAAGATGTGATATATATTTTTGCTTGTATTCTTGCTTTTAAACTACGCATTCATGTGTGTATGATATCCTGTGTTCCTTCAGAGTGTTGGTTGTCCTTCAGGATGTGAAGTAAGGTCAGGGACAGATTCTGAACTCAACAATACAACATTATGCTGTGTCCCACTTTATACTACCTGAATTCAATATGTAGTATACCAATCTTTATAGTATACAGTTTTGCAGTTAGAATACAAGAAATCAACAATTACTTATTGTTTTATACTAAGAGGAAGTGCAAGAACAGGAGATATTTCATGTCAATCAAACTGCAACTTTTACCACCACCCACAATTATTTTTTTCAGCTTTACCAACTGTGAACAGATCTTCTGTTCCCTTTGTGCTTTTCAGTGTAGAAGAATGGTGCCCATCAACACCACAGTCAAAGTCAAAGTGTTTTTTAGTAGGAATACTGAATGTGTTCAGTATTTTGTCACTTTTCCAGGATGAACACACAACATATTCAAAATCTGCATAGAATTAGTATGTAGTATGAATTTTGGACACAAGCAGGGTAACCTCCTGATTAGTTATATTTACACTATGCAAGAGAGATACTCAGGAGAGATACTCAGGTGTTGTTGATCAGAAATGACCAGGCTCAGATCTGCCCCCTTTTTGGTATAAATTTAAAAATGTAAGGTCTACACCTTGAGATGAGCCAGGGTGTCCTCTCTTTAAAGCTGCAGTCACACCACAAAGGGACATTTGCTCATCTACACAAGGTAGGTGGGGCCGGAAGTTTGATGAATCTAGTGACTACTAGCAGGACTATTGGGGGGAACTGCTGTAGCTGGCAAGCTAACCACTAACTCGCAAGCCACCTAGATGAGCTAGTGCTAGTCAAACACAATAGCTCCTGATGCTTCTCTCTATTTTTCTCTCTATTTACTTCCACCTGGCATTTTGTTCACCATTGCACACTGTTTCTTTCAATTAAAAGGGACTGAAGAGGGAAAATAAAAATACTTGCCAACTGACCATTAACGTGCTTGGAGAGCTCAAACTTCATCAAAGTGGAACTAAAACCGTTGCAGATTTACTTCACCCCCAAAAGCAATCATCAATGATCACTGCATTTCCATGGGAATTAATTGAATTTGCAAATTTCAAAGTTTTAAATGCTGGAGTGACCAGGCCTTAATCCTACAGGTACATACAATATAGGCAGAGAATTATGTGAATAAGCACTCTAAAGTGTCTTCAGCCCTGGTGCCTCCATCCTTCAAATACACATAGTGGAACCCCAAAGGACTGTTTCCAATGGATATAAAACAATGTTTAAGACGAATGGGTATAAAACAATTTTTCATTTTGATCTAACTGGACAGCCATAAAATTATGCATGAATTATGTTCATGTACTGTATCCTGATAACAGCATAATTCTGAGTGGTCTATTATTTATTAAACTGCTCACCTGTGACATTAACATTTACAGATTACTGATTCAGAGTTGCTCTTTTTGCCTTTTATCTCAAAGCACTGCAAATACCTCACATTTAAAAAGTGCAAACTTTCATTTACAGTTGTCTTAGCTTATTAAGAAGGTTTCTATGTTACTTACTCCCATCTGTGTCCTCTGTGTCATCTGGTGGAAGGTCCACCTCTTCGCTCTTTGCATCTGAAGGGGGCTCCTGTGATGGCATGACTGGATCCTGAACAAAGAAATTCAAAAATCCACCTAAATATCCCCCAACACATTCCCCCAAATATCCATTCATACTTTTACACTCCTGGAAGAGTGTTGCCAAGGACTGAGAGGAAGATGTCTGTATTTAGAGAGGTGTTTTCAGCAATGTACAGAAAGTATGCTGCTCAGATGCTGTGAGGGTTTTCTCTCGAAAAGGCATTTAATCATTTCATCTTATCAGGCCTCAAAATCATATCTTATCTCACACTGAAGATGCAGAGTTGAAGCTGTGATAAAAAGGGGAATTCCCACTGCTGACAGTTAGCCCAGGACAAGAGCAAATACTGTACAGACTACATTGATTTTTTTAGTCAGGATTTTGGGCCTCAGAGGCTGAATTTTGGATCTCTGTATTTGGTTAGAGGTTTGGTGTGTGGTCAGAATGATTACTAGGAGCACACTGGTTCGCTGTCACTATCATGTAACCTGATGTATCATTTCAATAGAATGGGAGGAAAGAAAAGGAGGAAGAGCTGCAGAAAGACAGTCCATATATATATGAGATATTGTTCATTTTTATATTCATCAATACAAATGCATGCTGCCAGCAACTGTAAAATAAAGGTCAGAGAGGTACTGAGATTGAGGCTGAGGTTAAACTGTATGATCATATTAAAGTGCTAACTAGTTTTCTGTCAAAAAAAAGACTTCAACTGGAAATTACAATGAACAACACACTGTGCAGTGTGGGCACAGTGTACTGTTCATGTTTACTGTTGTAGTCAAAGAAGTCAAAAAAGTGTGCATGTGGTGAAAGGTAATGTTTCTTGTTTGCAGAGTGAGATCAATTAATTTCTCTTCATTGAAGCCTTACCTTAAGATGTCTTCAAACAGTCTGTCATTTAGAAAGTAAAAGCAAAACCTAGATTCTATTTCTAGGTTTGATTCTTTTTTTTTTTGATAAATACACTTTATTACAACTCAGGTCTTATATTTGTGTTTTGGTCATCATTTCTATCAGTAATAATAACATTGTTTTATCCATCAAGGCATTTTACAGAGACTACTGAGGCCTATTTTGGGTCTCCTGCAATGATGGCAGGTGAGACCAGAACTCATGGATTGTGAGAAAGTGCCAGCATTACTTACTTTGCTGGCTTCTTGTTTGTTCATTTCTTCTGAGATACTTTGTTTCTCCGCTGGTTAATCTTTGCTTTTCTACGTCACTTAAGTAGAGGCTTGCTTCTCCCGTCTATCAACAGTAATTCTAAATCTTTAGTATTTCCAGCTGTCTCTAAACTGCAGCTTTAGCATTGCCTTAGCTGTTTCAGTGGATGCATGCTGTCCAAGGAACAACATCAACAACAGGAATCTTATCTTATTATTGTTATGAGCTTGTGAAGTAGGCAGCACAGGGAGTACAATACACCTTTGTGGTAACAGTAACCTCTGCAGATGTTTGTATGCAGTCTACCAAAAGAAGTACTGGCTTTAGCTACTCTACTGTTTTTAACTTCTACATGGACTCACCAAGTTAATTGCTAAGATCTGGGAACACAGTAACACTGATAAAAAGAAGTTTGATGGGGCAGGAAACATGCTGTCCCATCAAACTTCTTTAGATTTCAACAGTAGTGTTGCAAAGTGGGCAGAGCTATTTTGGGCACCTATGGTTCCAGTATAAAAGTACCAGGAGCACCTCTACGGTTTGAATTGGCACAAAACTCTCCCAGTTGAATCATCAGTCCAAAAGATGAACAACTGCATTAGAAAATATCTGGTCCTTTGTTAAAAAGTCAAAGGTACAAGCCTTTATAATCTGCAGAAATAAATCAATTTATTTTCAGATTCTGGGTTAATTTTGGATGAATTCAACAACGCAGTGCCATTTGTTTTGTTCCCAAATGCAAAAATGGAGCATTTTAACAGATAGGTTCTGTCCTAAAACAACAGGAGCCCAATGAACAGTAAAACATGTTTTTCTTGCTGTAATCATTCCTGCTGTTCATACTGACCATTAGAAGATCCCTTCATAATGCACTTACAATGTAAGTGATGGGAAAATCCACAGTCCACTTCTGTGCAAAAATGTATTTAAAAGTTTATCTGAAGCTAACATGAAGCTTCATATCACATGATCTTGAAGCGTCCAAATGAGTCAAATCAAGTAGATATCTTTCAACGTTACAGTATTTTTAGTGCCAAAGTCCCTCTTTTTGTTACTATACTTCACACACAGCTCAACAGGAAACACTGTCTGAGGAAACACAAAGAGGGAATTTGATGCTAAAAAGACTGTAAATGTGGCAGATATCCACTTGATATGACTAACTCAGACTGCTGAAGCCTCATATAAGTTCAACTTTTAAATGCATTTTTGCACTAAATGAGTGTGTGGACACACTGTGGATTTTGACCCCCTTCACTTACATTGAAAGCGCATTTGAAGGGGATCTTTTAATATCCAGTATGAACAGGAGGAATGATTACAGCGAGGAAAACCTCTTTCACTGTTCATATGGACACCTGACTGCTGTTTTAAGACACTTGGAAAAATTGTGAATCTGTCCTTTAAGTGGTTTCTTCTTCATAGCAGCTAAGGCTCATGGTTATCGTAGTATTCAAAGCTGTCCGCCAAATGACGGACAAAACATGACCTCTCTTAAATGAAGTTAAAATCATTACACAGGTGACCATAACATAACCTATAGGATCGTGTTTCTATGTGAAGTAACACTGAGGATATTTGTTTGAAGAAAAACTTTTATTTTATACAGAATGGGGAAAAACACTTCTGGAACCAGCGTTGATGGCATAAATGGCAAAAATAAGACCCAAGCTGTAAGAAACTGCCTCTATTTTCATTCATACTTAAATGAAGAGTTAGACATAATTAACGCTTTTAAGTCATGCTCATGCATGTATGACTTTGAGTATGTACGTATATTGTATATGACCTGTTCTACTGGTGCTGCTATCACATAATACTCTTCTGATGATGGAATGCATAGTTCCCATTGTTTGTGTCCACAACATGTAAGCTTCATTTCAGAGTTTGCCAGAATGCTGTGAGACTGTGTTGGCATTGGATAGGACAGGCTGGCACTGCTGTGTGCTGCTCAGGACATGATGAAATACTCACCATAAGCCTTTGGCAGGTCTGAGGGATGAGTCTGTGACAGCGCTTATGGACCAGCAGTTTGCAGTTGATACACTTGTAGCCCTGCCTGCCCAGCCCCCATATCCTTTCACTACAGTGGCCACAGTAGGCTTTCTGTTAGACACACACAAGACAGGACACACTGACAGGTTAGACTTTAACTCACACACTGACTGACACAATCAATATTAATGTATTCAGCAAGGATGTCATTATGTAGTCAACCATATAGGTCATATTAGGCACTCATTATTCCCTGTTAATATTCTGTTTTTATGGCAGTTGGATTGTTTATCTTAATTTCTTAGAAAAAGAAGGAATTTATATTGTTGTATACTTGCATCTTGGTGGCTCACGCACACTTTTGGGATTGTTTGTAGCCAGCTCTGTAGTGCTCATGCCCCTCCCTTCCCCACATACATCTACTGTAAAGCTGAGACTTGCTGAAGTTCATTCTCTATTACATAACATGGTCTCTCAAGTGTTGGTTCTTTCATTTGTTTTTTTCTTTGTGGTTATTTTTTTAGCTTGTCTCCTATGTTGCTATATTAGTACCAAAGGATGTTTAGTTTGCAACTCAACATCCCTGGACATCAATAAATCTGTCACCAAAATGTCTCACTGGAGACTTAACACTTAAGACGCAGTGTGCTTCAGTGTATCGACAACATTCATTCACAGGGTGTGTATGCTGACAGTGAGAAGAACAAAGAGTCCCAGTCAGTGCAGTGTTGCTATGGAAATGCCTCAGTGAGACTTCAAAGGCTTCCTTCATTCTCTCTAATCTATCTCTACATAGAGGTTAAGGCGTACTTTTATAAATTAATCACAAACTTTTGGCTCTTTTATTTTAACTCCCTGCACACAATGCTCACAATCTGAGAATAAACCGCAGTATTAAGTCAAATGAACTGTTATGGATTCCTGTCACCCCTTCAGGCTTTGGACAGGCTACAGAACACCAGGAAGTGCTTTTATTCTTGAGAAGAAATCTAATCTCTTGCTGTTCTATCCTTAGGTACTTTTACAAGTATTGATAAATAAGCAGTGGAATAAAGTCACGCAGACATGTTTAATTTTTCTTTTTAAGCCCATCAGAGATCTATAAGCATAGTAGAAGCCTTGCAAATGCGTATGCACGTTTAATGGTCTACATTCATGCTAGCTGCTCTGTAAGGTTGTATTTTGCCACAGCAGTGCTTTTTGAGCTACATGCTAATGTCAGTGTGCTAACATGCTTACAATGAAAATGTCAACATGCTGATGTTTAGAAGATCATGTACCCACAATGCAACTCAACTTGATTCACTTGACTTTACAGATTTGGGTGTGTTATGCTAGTAGTGGCTAACGTGGCCTGGAGCTGTTAGCGTCCAGCAGAAATGAGGAGCAGGCTACAGATTTGATAACCTCACTTCTTTCTAACTCCCCCTGATTTTTCCAAACATGTAGTCTTCAGACTACGGAAGAGGATTAGGGTCACATGAAAAAATTTATTTGAGCTCTGAGTTTAAAGGTCCAGTGTGTAGAATTTAGTGGAAACTAGGACTTGGGAGAAATGTAATATAATATTCATAAGTATGTTTTAATTACTGTATAATCACCTGAAAATAAGAATAGTTGTGTTTTTGTTACCTTAGAATGAGCCCTTTATATCTACATAGGGAGCAGGTCCCCTTCCACGGAGCCCGCCATGTTGCACTACCATGTTTCTACAGTAGCCCAGAACGGACAAAACAAGCACTGGCTATAGAGAGGGCCATTCACGTTTTCAGTGTTTTTCATGGCCACCGTAGGTTCTCCTACATGCTTGGAAGGGGAGGGTGAGGGGAGGGGTATTCAGTTGGTTGCAATCTGAAACCTCACCACTAGATGCCGTGACATCACTTGAGGCAGTTTATCAGATTTCACACAGCTCCCTCTGGAGACACAAAAGGCTTTATAGAACTTTTTAAACATATGCAGTAGTACTCCCCAACACCTGGAAACACACTTTGATGTATTAGCATTATCACCTGTATGTTTGGGAGTCTGTTTGTTTGTGAGTGTGTTTTTTCATGTGAAGTGTCTGATGTCATGTTTGTTATTTGTAAAGTGTGCAGAGACTTTTTGGGTATTGGGAGCAACCTTGAAAGTTGACGTTGATGTGTAAAATCATTGGAATTGATACACTGGCTGGACTTGAGTCTGTCAGTGAAGTCCTTGACCTAGCTGGACTTCTCCCCACTGCTCAGTTTTATTAGAGATGTGTGCTAATGTAATCCCAGAAGCCCAGAGTCTGCTCAACCCTGGGATTTCATTAACTACAAGATTTATCACATTGTCATATTAAGAGTCGTCATCATGACATGACCGGCCACAGATTTTGCACAAAAAGGGCCTCACCTCATTTTAAGGACAAACAATAAACAGCCAGGATAATCAGGAATAAAACACTTCTATTTAGGGAGATTGTCAAACACAACTAAACCGCAGCTGCCAGACTGAAACCAGCACAGATGAAGATTGCATCATTTCTCTAGCTGTTTGTCATGTGGAAGCACTTGTTGTGGAGGTCCAGCAGTCGACTGCAGCTAGGGAATAAAAGGATGAGAGGATGAAAAAGGCTTTTATTGATTGATAGTCCTCCCTTCAACCCAGCAAACAGCATTACAGATCATACGAGTGCCTGGAAACTGACCGGCATAATATACTGAGAAATGATGTGCTGTCTGATTCACCTCTGACATAGAAAACTCATCAGAGCAAACTGACCAATGACATCTACAAAAATCTGTGCAATGATACTGGGTCATTATAGTAACAAAGGATAAGAGGATACAACAAAGAGGGATAGCAAATGAGCTCATTTTTTTGTATTTCAAGTTTATTTATAATGACTTTAATGATGAGCATTTCTTAAAAGGGAGGTTGAAGAACTAGAGCACATTGAAGTCTCCATAATAAACAACAAATCACACAAAAATGCAATAGAATGACAAAATAAAAGAAAACAAAAATAGTTTAAAATAAAACAAACCACCCTATACAAAAAAATATGTTCAAAATCATTTAGGGAAACTGCTGTGAAATGTTTCAACTATACAACAATGTTACTCCATCTGTTGATGAAGATCATGTGATATGATCAAAAGCTCCAGAACATATACTGAATGGGCCTTGAGGTGAGCTTGTTTTGTCAAGTACATGCAAACAGATAAGGTGTAACTTCACATGAAAAAAAGGACATGGTTGTATGAGCACAGGTGGTTGTAACAGCATACTACTGTAACTCTAGCTCAGCCAATCAAGTTGAGCCTAGTCCAATTCTATCAGTATCAGTAGTGCTGTATATGACCACTGTGCCCAAAGGCAGCAGAATGAATAGGTTAGAGCAGTGTGTAAAATGATTTAAGCTGTGTCCCAATCCCATACTACATACATATTCAATGCAGGTTTTGAATATGTAATATGTTTGAACTCAAACAACAAAATTAAGTGTTCTCAAAACATCACAATGCATCTAAAAAAGAGAGACCATGGCCAATAAATTGACAGGGCCGAATATATCAACCGATCATAGTTTTTGCTTTGGTTAGTTATTGGTAAACTGATGTGCCAGATGGTTTGTTACACAGAACCATCTGAGAAATCATCTATGGAAACTGTTTGGAAAACGGCAGGCACGTTCCAAAAATACTTGGCAGGTGATTGGATGAACCATCTGTCTATCACTGTCCTACTTTGCAAAGCAGCTGGATTTGTGACGCTGATTGGTCCAAACTACTGGTGGTTCAGACACAAGTGCAGATTCAAGATAGATTCTCGTGTGATCTTGCCAATCCAGCTGCCTCACAAGGTAACGTTATTGTTATTATTGGTTGCTCTACAGTCAAAGTATTGTAGGTTTCCAAGTATTTCAGAAACTGTATCTACATTAGTTTGTCCACCAGAGAGCACTGACCAGTAAAATATTCCGCTCCCTATATTGTGGGGGCATTGTTCTCCACACTCCATTGTGATGGGGGCCTGTTCACTAATCCTGTAAATTTTGGTTCTGGTATAGACGTTCTGACATTTTATGAAGTTATATAATTAATATTCAGCTTTTTGCCAAATCATATGGTTAGCAAATCTTCAGTGGCCATGGCCCGGAGCTTGGGAACCCCTGCTCTAATGGACACTGAAGGCTTGGGGTCAGCGAATAGCAGCCTGAAGGCCAGATTTGACCCCCAAAATGAGAAATGCTGAATCTGCCATTTCAGTCATTTCAACTATATTACGGGAGTTACAGTGGAACCATGTGGCATTTTTCATCAACCTAGTTATTTTATTTTTACATGAATAAAAACAATTCATAACATACAGCCATGTTTCCAAAGCGTGCAGTGAACAGTGCACCTAATGGCCAAACCTAATGGCTGACCCCTGTGGTAAAGCCTGATGCCTGAACCCTCTGCTGGGGGATGGAAAGGTAAAAGCTGCCGTCCAACACAGATAGAAACAAGGAACAACTTTCTCCCCCACTCACCCACATCATTAAGGGTGGGTGACAGCAAAGGCGGTTCAGGGGTGTCATAAAAGGACTAGAGAGCAATCAGAGTGGGCATACTTCTGCATTAAAATGTGCTATTTTAATGGAGAAAAATATATATACAGAAATATTTAACCTTTATACGGATTGGCATCAAAATATGCTATTTTTTCCATCTAAGCAAGTGCAACAGAAAAAAGTGAAAATATTATTCCATACTGTATCTCACATGTTTTTGAGATAGTCTGTTGACTAAAAGACAAACAAATAGAAACAGACAAATAGACCAATGGAAATGAAAACCAAACATCTAAAGGTAAAAATCTGGATGTTGTGAGCATCACTGGAGATATAGGTTTGTGTGCATCCATTTATTCAGCTTTCATTCTGATAACACATCTGTAGTCAGCAAAAGTTGTGGAAATTTGCACTTTCTGCCTCAGCTCACAGCAGTCTGCATGAACCAGACTTTCTGTTTAGATTTTTTTTTTTATTTTGTGCCACGGGAGGCTGGTGTCAGTCATCTCCCTAATGGAGCGCCTGAACAGCCAGCGGGGACGACTGAATTCTACTTCATCACATGGGAGACAGGAGCTAAAGAGACCCCATTATGTCTAATGGGAGGGATCCACAAAGCAGCTTTCTCCACTGCAGCGTCAGGGGGAGATGGAGCAGAATGCAGGAGGAGGAGGGAGGAGAGGGATGGAGGGAAACGTGTAAAGAGTGAGAGGAAAGAGAGGGATGGAGTGAGAGAAGGGAGGAGAAACCTGACCTACTTCTTCCTGGCTTATTTATATGCTGAGGACAACATAGTGAACCAACCAGATGCCTGGAAGCTGGCATAGCAACAACTGTCAGAGAAATCCCTGTCTGAAAACCAACTGGTTAACAATACAAACACCTGCTTCTAAGTTGTAGATTTATGTTCAAGCAACATCCGAGGACATCTGAAAAATTACAATCCTGTCTCCTACACTGCACATTTATATACAACAATATACTGCATAACAATTTGTTTTGTAGGAAACATAATACCGCTCAGATTACATTTTTTATTAATGTAATGAGAACTGCAAAACATTGACTGTCAATAGATTTAATTTATTTTCCAGGCAACCAAAGCATGATAAAGGTTTTCTGGATTAATTTAGGGATGGATAGTGGAAGACTTAATTTAGATTAAATACAAAAAAGTCTACTGCACCCAGGGCCAAGGAACAAGTCACCCAGTGCAACGGTGTGGCTCACTGATATGTTTCTGATAGCATTTGGACAACATGCACACACAAACTGCAACAATGAGTCAATTAATCGATTAGTTGCAAATTATTAAATTAATTGCAAATTATTTTGATAATCAATTAATTGTTTTGAGTCATTTTTAAGGAGCAAATTTCCATTTCAATTCAATTCTCTGATTCCAGCTTCTCAAATGTGAATATTTTCTGGTTTCTTTAGTCTTCTATGACAGTAAACTGAATATCTTTGGATTGTGGACAAAACAACAACAACATTTGAGGACCATTATCTTTGGCTTAATTGACATTTTTCACCATTTTCTGACATTTTATGGACCAAACAACTAATCAATGAATCAAGCAAATAATCGACAGATTAATCGATAATTTGTTTCGTTGCAGCCCTACAATACTTGTAATTGATCAATTCATTGTTAGTTTGGCTCTCCACATGAGATTTGCTAATAAGAAAAATACAGAAAATCACCAGCCAAATCCTTTAAGGTATTTCATTACGAACAACAGCCAAGTGCAGTGACTGTGCACAGCTTCCTGATGTCTTGCTGTCACAGTGGGGTTGTCAGATTTGGTACCATTGTGCCTGTACAGGAACCAGAACCTGTTATCACCAGCCATATCTGGCAACCTCAGTACTGACCAGTGCTGAGCATTGTACACCATACTATCAACCCGAACCTCCTCCTTATGACTTCTGTGTGAATGCCAAACTTCCTGAATGGAACTGGAATTGGAAAAACTTTGCCAATGGACAGAATTATTGCCTGGATTGTGTCCACTGGCAACCAAAATATTTGGTATTTGAAAAGCAAATGAGGGCTATGTGAATGCATTTTGTAGGGGGCAGGGTTGAAACTGATCTGTGGTTAGATTTCCTCTGATGGGCAGGTTGGGACCTTGTACGGTAGCCCCTGTACCCATTCAGCGTATGAATGTGTGTGAATGGGTGAATTGACTCATGGTGTTAAAAGCGCTTTGAGTAGTCGGATGACTAGAAAGGCGCTATACAAGTACAGTCCATTTACCATTTACCATCTAAGCAACATAAAGTAAGCAGCAGTCCAGTCATTATGATCAGTGTCTGTGGATTACAGCTCTCTACAGCCCAGAAGTACTTCTGTACAACTGTCTACCTTCAGGATATGTCTTAATTGAATAATCCAGGCTCCTCAGTGCATCAGTAGTAATGACTGCAAGGAAGAGATCTTGGACCACAGTGCTGAGTCAGCATGTCAGTGCACTCTGCTTATCCACTTTCTGGTCTAGACATGAAGACCCATAGCACCAATGGGAGACATTTCATCCCAAGACCTGCTTTACTAACCAGGGAGACAGTAAGGATGAAACCCATGATGTTTATCTTCAAAACTCTATTTCATACTGTAAACTTACAGCTGACAGAAACTGTTTGTGAATGTATTGAAATAGTCTGAGCTAAATGCTTCCCCACAGACCTTGTAGAAGGAACAGACTTTAAAGAAAACTGACAGAAACAGAATTCTTAACCCCTGCAATGATTATGAAGCCTTCATGATTCACCTTTCTTTTGAGGTGTTCCCTTCAGGTCTCAGATTTATATACGCTGATTGAACTGTACTGTGCATTTTCCTTGTTGTCGTCTTGAATATTTATTTTCCCTGAAATCTTGATCCCAGAGCAACAACATGATTCAATAATAATAATTATCGGAATCGCGTGTATCAAATGTCAGACCTTTAAACAAGGGACAAAAACATATGATACGAAAACAATGTTTAATATTTAATAAAGATACTATATGCCGAAAGCTAATATGATTCACCAGAGGAGAGCCAACACAAAGGTAAACCATATTTGTTCTTCTTTCTTCCTCTTCAGTGGAAACACATTAGGTACTTAAAGCCTGACTGAAACATGCATTAATGTCTTTGTTCTTCTGCCTTCCAGAGTTGCTGTTGTGAAGTACAGAAGAACATTTTAAATGCTGAAGTCCTGCTTCAGACAAGCAGATGGTGCCCCTTAACATCTTGGCAGGGAAAGTGTTGGAGCCCACATGTGCTTTAAGGTACCTGAATGGAGCATGGAGCTGTGAGCTGAGATGGGACAACTGCTAAACAAGCCATAACTAGGACACCATGAATTATGCATCAATATCCAGATAGCTTAGCTGGAGCAGTGACTTGATTACCTGTCATATATAATTTAACTGCAGTATGTTTATGACTCTGTTTATGAATGTTGGTAATGGTAAAATGATGGTTATGAGCAGTCTGTTGAATAAAGGCAACAGATTGTTGAACTGGAAATTATCATCATGCACCAGTTGCTAACTGTAATATGGGCCACTCAAAAACTGTGCTGATGTACCACAGGACATGTGTTCAATTAAAATTTCAATAGTGAAAGTGTTCATTTTCTTATATGAAATGATATCAGTCTCTCTTACATATGATTACATGTCAACTTATCCCAACCCTATCAACAGCCAATCAAGATCATGGTTATGGCAAATAAAGTATGATTAAAGGGGAACACAACTATTTTATATTTGTATTTAATGCCATTTGTGGCTGCGGAGAGAACTGTGTGAAATCTGATAAATTGTCAGTGGTCGAGTTGCATTTTGGGTAATGTAAGCACCCAGATTTGACAAGGAAGAACAATGCATGGAATAAAAAAGATGATATCTCTGGTTCTGCTGCATTGATTTTGTTTCTTTTTTCAACTGTCCATCGTGAGTCCAATAATATAATATAGTTCATGCTAATAGAATGCTAAATTGGTGGAGTACACTTTTTAAGGTTAGGCAACTAAAACACTTGTTGAAGATTAGGAAGAAACTGTGGTTATGGTTAATAAAAAGGGCAACATTAAGAGCAGGCGTGACGGGACACAAACTCCCTAAAATTCTGCCTCTACATAAACATCACACTATTTTAGGGCTGCAACTAATGATTATTTTCAATTATTGATTAATCTGTCGATTATTTTCTTGATTAATCGATTAGCTGTTTGGTCCATAAAATTTCAGAAAATGGTGAAAAACTCACCGTTTCCCAAAGCCCAAGGTGACATCTTCAAATTTTCTCCACAACAGTCCACAACCCAAAGATATTCAGTTTACTGTCATAGAGACTAAGAAACCAGAAAATATTCACATTTGAGAAGCTGGAATCAGAGAATTTGGACATTTTTTTTCTTTTTGGCAAAATAGTTGGCAATTAATTTAATAGTTGGCAACTAATTGACTAATCGTTGCAGGTCTATGCTACTTCCTCCATTGGCACTGGACGTACCACATTGTGAGGTGCGTAAACGCCCAATATGGACGTAATTCCCAGAATAGCACTGCTTCTGCAAACTATGGTAACCATACTGTAAAATAAACCACATTTTTGAAATTTTTTTAGATAAAATCTTAACTGAAATATTATCTTTTTATGGAGTTTACAACCACATGTCAGAGGTTTGCTCAAACTCCATTTGCTGATGAAGAGCATTAAAGGTTGAAAAATCCAGAAAAAGTAAGAATGTGGAAGATTTTTTTGTACTATTTCCAATGTCAAAAAAGAACTTTCACACACTCCATTTTCTTTTCATGACAGCTGCTTTACTAAACTCAGTAGCCACGTTCATATCTCAAATCATCTGGTGTTCATTGATGGCTTTTTACCTGGATGAAAAAATAACTGAGCCAGTCAGAGCTTTGTGAACGTCATTTTCTGCACTATAGCATCTGGTCATTCATTCCGAGCAAAAATGGCAACAAGCGTGGGTTAGATCAACGCACCTGTACATGTTATTGTAGGCCAATCTTCAATCAGCAGGACAAAAGCTAACTGGCTATATGGCTATAAACACAGGCTAATGTCTCCAGGTTACATTTTAACATCTTAGTCTTACGTTTTTAACATACACCAAACTTTACCTTAAAATAAACATGCATCTAACATCATATCTAAAACCAAGTTGGTCATAATTCCAGTATTCCCCAGTGAAGCCAGGCTCAATTAACTGAACTGACTGAAGCATTGTTCAGGCATTGCTGCATGTGCTTCCCTCCTGGGAGTGTGTATTAGTAAGATTTGAGGACACTCACCCTGTTAAAGCGCTTGGCCTGGAAGAGATGCCCGTTGACTCGGTAGAGTTTCCTCCATCTTCTGGCCCCGCGGCGATAGATTGATTCTAGGAGAGAGAGGAAACAGTTGTAGAGTAGCAGCATGGTGAGGGACTAATGGGGAGGGGGATGGAAGTACGCTAAACTAGAGGGGAAGAGATGGAGTGAGAGAAAAGAGTGCAAGCTAAGGGAAATGTCCTAAGGCTGTACGGCTCTTCCTCCGTGTGAAGTCTGAGTTCAAGTGAGGCGAAGACAATCATCAGGTTTCTCTACAATATATACACAGGCTCACTCACACATACACCACTCCCTCTCTTGCCAGTCTTTCACCCTCTGCCTTCATCTTTTTCCTCCTTTCTCTGCCTCCTCCCTTCCTACAGACCTCCATCCCATCCTCCCCTGTATCCCTGGTGATGAATGGACTTATTAATGCTCCATAATGTCTTTTATTCAGATGAGACCATGAAGGTGTAGCTTTTTATATCTGGACCACTGGGCATAAACATGTGCTTTACAGTGTGCTGGAACTGGGTGGTTCTGTCCTGATATTAAACTGTTTTAAAATGTTTGAAAGACATACCACCCTCTTACAAAAGGTTTCCTATCTGACATGTCTTCAACCCTTGCAATTAGGGCTGTCGCAATAACCGCAATATTGCAATACTGCGTTATAGACAAGCCAACCGTGGTGGAAGGCAAGCAACCGCCATGACCACATGTTCACATTTTTTCTTTTTTTCATGAGGCTAGGCCCTTCTTATTTTACTCTTCAATGTCTGTGTAATGAATATTCAACAGCTCCCCTGGTCCGTCACTGGCGGATCCCGCCTGCTGCGCACAGTGTCTCGCACTGAGCGCCAGCTAACCTGGCGCCCAGCCCTTAAAACAGAACAAGGCTTGGGGTGAGCTGACTGGGGGTTGGTGCTGATGCTTGGTAGTTAAAAACATGGCTGTGAGAATATTTTGTCTTGGTTATATGTTTAAACTCTCCTGGGTTAATGCCCAGCCGAGCAGGCTGCCATTTAACATGCGAGGTAAAGTAGTTTCAGGGTTTCTGAGTGAATAGGTGCCATTTTAAGTCCTATAATACATCCATGGTGACTCCCCCTTTGATCTCCTGGAAAGCATGGTGAATATGGTAAGTAACACAACAAGCTAAATAAATAAAATAAATACTTGTCTGACTCGATTAAACCAGAAATGCAGATGTAAATATAACAAAACAATGCTAAACACAAACAAACCGGGGACAGTCAGTGAGAGCAATGCTACAAATAGCAATGTTATACAATGACAAGCATGGTAAGAAATACAGCCTTATTTTAAATATGACGACGCATCACTGCATGTAATCATCTGTCCCTACATCCAGCTGCTCTGCTGTCTACAGTCTACAGTCTATTGTCATGCATGTGCACTTGTAAAAAGCTGATTAGAAACCTACGTCATGTATACATGTCAGAGAAATTGGCATTCTCCAGGAGAAATCCGACTGTATTAGCCTGGCATTTAGCCTGGCTCTTGATTAAGAATGATTTATAGACATTTACTTTATTTTATTCACGTATTTTTATTGTGTTCATGTTGTAAAATTTTATTTGAGCTTTTATTTTATTATTATTATTATTAATACTACTCTTCCTTAATCAATTTTATTTTTGTTTTTTATTTTATCTAGTTTTTAATCAAATTTTTATTTCACTCAATTTTATTATTATTATAGTTTTTAAATCTATTTTATTTTATTACATTTTTATAATTTGTATTTCTCTTGAAGGACTTGATGGACACATAGTGTTGCACACCTCTGGTCAATGGGTAGATTTCTACATGTTGGTCTTTTCCAAACAGTTTCTTTTTCTGTAAATGGGTGAATGCTGCGTCCTCACCTGGGCTGGTTGCTTCTCTGTTATACCATGTCATTTTTTGTGGAAAGGTTTATACACTCATCCTTGCATTTCACAACATAGACAATCTATCTCCACTGATGTTCAGGTGGACTAAGCATGTGTTGCCAGGTTTGGATATGAGGTGCTGTTTTGGGTTGTGTTCCAGTTTTTGTTTTGGTCTGACATTTTTCTTTGGACCTGGTTTGGGTTATAACAAATGTTCACTCAGGCTAACCACAGGTTTTAAAGCCTTATGGATGTGCTTCTATTCTCTGGGTTTGGCCTCAAATTAGCCTTGAATTACACCTGAATTACAAAGCAGATGTTGAGGAACAACTGGCCTGCGTGAGTTTTCTGTACATCTTAGTTTCTTGTTTTGGGGAGGCTACACATTCTAGAAATGCCAATTTGTCATTATGCATCTCCTCCTTTGTGAAACTGATGTTTCCATCTATTTGGTTAGTTTGGTGTGATCTGAACCAGTGGCTTGTATCTAAAACCTTTCTCTCAATGTGCTGTGTGTATCATTCATGGGGATACAGTTTTTTGCACTGCATTTTTAATTGAGACATTTGAGCTGCCTAATGTGCCCCAATCACCAAAGAGAATATCTTATACTTAAGATGTAATTTTGAGTCTAATTAATGCATTATTTAGCTATATATTAGCATAGTTCACTTCAGTGAGGAGTTGCCTCTTTGAACTTCAGTGTTATGTTGCTTCAAAATCTTAGTTGAAAGTACTGTACTACTACATTATCTTTTAATAGTTCAGTACTTTTTGTTAGTACAATTATCAAACGTAGTGCTCAGAAAATGACCATTATATAACTGCATCCCATATACGTAATTCAAATAAGGATAGCTAAACAACCTGTAATACATTACTGGATGGTCAACCAAACATGCCAGCTCAGTCCAGTCTAGACATCCACTGCCTATGTCAAAGGGCATAATGGGTATATTCACAATGTGTATAACCATTACTGTAGCCTAGCATCATGTCTGTTGTTCGTGTTACTTAATCATAATCTGCTCCTATTCCAGTGTGCAGATGAGATCTAAATTCGGCATATGAAATGATGACTCAACAAGTAGTGACAGGGTAACAAGTGATTACTATGGGAAATTATTATAGGCAACCATTATATTTCTATTAGCAGCAGGAAATTTTGATTTCAGGGTGTTACATTAGATAGCGCTTTAAAAAGAAAACAATTGAATTTGATTTGCTACAGCAGAGCAGACAGCACTGGACATCAAGAGGAGTTGTGTTACTCACTATGACGAACAGGGTAAGACACATGAATGGATTTTTCAATGTGTGACCAAATGGACATTACACAGTCAGCAGACAGCATCACTGATATGATGGAACCGGTCAACACTACAGTGATTTTTAACCTATACTAAATCACCTGTGTCCACACACATGCTTCCACTAGCTTTATCCAGATTATTATAGAGTTTGAGTGTCAAATTGTCTAAAAGGCTGTTTAACACACCTGTAAGCTCAAGCTGAAGTTTGCTGAACATGAATCCTTAAAAATTGATCAAATAAGCTACCTTAAAATTGGGATGCAGCAAACCAATATGCTCAGTATCGGCTCAGATACTGACCTTATTACATGAATTGGGAATTGGGATGTGACCAAACTATATGTAATGTGGATTACATTACATATAGTTTTTCTGTTCTGCTCCAGTAATTTGACACTGTGAGCTAATGTTGCATAAAGCTAGCGCTGATACTAACCATCACTTCCCACAGGTCTTCCACAATAGATACATTATAATGTGAAGGCAGTGGTAGGCATTTACTGTGAAACCTGAACTGTTGATGATTACATTCACAAATATTTAACATTACCAAAAAAGAACTGGATTTAACTATATAAAACTAGATTGCACATTTATTGGGGAGGTGGTTTTGAAATATTGCATGGACAAAATAAATTTCGCTATATTTTAACAGAGCACGATAAACGAGAACAAGGATTGATGTTACTGGTACACGACAATATTTTAGCAACTGGAGTTAAAGGTCCAGTGATTTAGTGGCATCTAGCAGTGAGGTTGCAGATTGCAACCAACTGAATACCCCTCCCCTCACCCTCCCCTTCCAAGCGTGTAGGAGAACTTACAGTGGCTGCGAAAAACATGGAAAACGTGAAAGGCCCTCTCTAGAGCCAGTGTTTGGTTTGTCTGTTCTGGGCTACTGTAGAAACATGGCGGCGCAACATGGCGGGCTCTGTGGAAGGGGACCTGCTCCCTCTGTAGATATAAATGGCTCATTCTAAGGTAATGAAAACACAATTATTATTTTCAAGTGATTATATACTAATAAAAACATACTGTCTGTCAACAGTCTGTGCCACTAGATGCAACTAAATTCTACACACTGGACCTTTAAAAAGCACAGTCATGTTGTTTAGCAGGCCCATTTGGTTTGTGAGGAAAAGAGCTGACAAAGCCACACTGAATGAAAACCAAAAACACTTTGTTAAGGGTAGGGAAAGATTGTGGTTACTGTCATTAAAAAGGTGAACGTTAATTGTGGGTCTGTGATCAAACTCCCATCCACCACCTCGACCTGAACATCCTTAATTTCTGACTTGCTACATGAAGGGCACACTAATTCCTGCATTGGCACTGAATGTTGACATTGGAAGTAAGAGATACATACTTGTCCAATATGTACATAAGTTCTCGGGATACTGGGCTGATTGTCCCTTTGTTGCCATATAAATACAAAGAGTGCAGCATCGGCTCTGATCACAGTCGCTCCCAGCAACTCAGTGTTGTTTGTAAGATCTGTATACAACACCAGTAATCCTTACAAGTTGAACATGATGGAGTGTCTCTCCTTATGTAGTTGATGCATTGTAACAAAGAAATTTCATAAATCTTCAGTATACCTGAGTTTGGGTATTGAAAAAAAGTTGGACCTTGAGAGGGCATTTGCATGAGTGAACTCAAAACTTTACACATTTTCAACAGTACTGACTGATACACATGCTGCCATTCAAATCTATAAATAATCAGCCAATTTACAAACAGTATATTGCAAACATCAGGCGTTGCCCTCCTGACTCCCACAAATTATTCACCAGCTCTCCCAGTGCCTCCCCCTGTCTGTACTGGTTTTCCAGTCTGGTAAGTTGCTCTAGTAATGGGTGCGGCTGCGGTATCCTCCTCCACTCACTAATTTTTTTTTTTGCCTCTGTTGCTATGGTAGCCACAACCCACCATATATCGGCTATTATTAGTTAGTTGTGACGATGTCAGGATGACATTGTCTGCAAATAAAAGTGAATCTTGACAACAAATTCTTCCTTCTACTCCTCTGAAAAAATGATCCCACCATTGTGTAGAATGAGGTTGAACATACAGTACTGATTTGATCTGATTTGCTGTTTATCTCTTGAGCCATGGATGCAGAGCTGTGTTTAAATTTTCATGCCTTGAGGTAAACTTTTGTTCCGGATAGGGAGCTCACTTCTTGTTTAATGTTTAAGCTAATAATCTTTTCTTCTTTCTCTTTCACCACCCTTGGTTATGTCAAATGTGCAATCCTGACATTATTTGAGCCAAAAAATATTTGTGGCCTTTTTCACTGTTTCACAGTCAAAATAAATAAAACAAAGATAAAACACACAGGGGGAAAACAGACGTAAAACACAAATTAAAACTAAAAATACCACATGCTATCTAAATGCCTTCTGAACAGATGGGTTTTTAACTGCTTTTTTTTTTTAAAAGTAGATATAGAGAAAGGCATTTAAATACTTTACCAGACACTTGCACATGAGGTACTGACTAAGGATTAAAGAGCAGAACTAAAGCAAAACCCCTGTCACAGTCACAGAGGTAGCATTGTCATGGAGGTCTATAATGGTTTGAATGTTGACTTAACAGCTATACATTCTGCCTTTTTGCACCATGATGAGTGAGTGTGATCCCAGTATCTTTAAATCTTTCAGGGCTGTGGAGATCAGAAAGAAAGCGAGCAGAGAAGAGACACAAAGAGGCTCTGCTCTTTAGGGGTCTCATCTGTGAATTCCCTCTAATCCTGTTAACTCAAGGCCTCTAAAGGAAAGTGCCGCCTGCCTTGGAGAGTCACTGCGACGTGTTTCCATAGTTACCCAGTATTTCTTCTGTGCCCATACTAGTGGGTGAGTGAGGGCGATTGGGGGAGACACATTGTGCCACTGATTCACCGCATGTGTGGAATGGAAGGAAGCTACACATCATGCAACACTTGCTCAGTCCCCACAGTAATGCTAATATGTGATTAAATCATTAATTGAAACAGCTGTATTGACAAAGTGGTTAATTGCAGCTCTTAGCTCAACGTATTTAATCTGAGTGATAATGAAAAGATGAATAGGTACTCAGAAGATGTTTAAATATGTGAGTAAATTATTTGCACTCAAATATGCATTTGGCAGCCATGCAAATCATCTTTATTAGTGTCTAATATACAAACACCTTTTTAATAATATTAGTATAAACCATTCAATAGAAAAACATTAGCAGCTAAAAGCAGGGCAAGACTCTGAAATCCCAATATCACATTACTATTAAAGACTAGTTCAGGGATCAGCTATTACTGTTTGATCATCATGTATAAACTAATGAATATATTTATAAAGTAGTTTAGAAAGAAATTCATTGAATTCACATTGGAAAGTAAATGAATTGATACATAGTATTTTATACATACATAAATGTACGTATTAATGAATAGGCTAAGTAATATTCAATCACTTTTCCGGTCTCTCAAACTTTTCTTAAATTAGTAATAAATTGTATACTTAAGCATTATCTCATGTCTGGCCATAGTATATTATGATTATATCACAGCTAAGGGGTGCTGTTCTTCTATAAAAACGGTTACCAAATATTACAATATAGAAAGTATAAACACATTCCAATAAAAACTGTTTTACTAAATAACATTACAAGACTTATTTACAAGAAAGTAGTTCCCGGCTGCCTGCGGTTGCTATGCAATGTTAGTAAACGGCTAAACTATCGTTCTAGCTAGTCAGCAATCTAACCAGAGTTTATTTATTCACCTTAATTTGGACGTTCCCATTAATTGTACACCCATGGAAAAACCGTTCAACGTCACTGGGGTCACGTAGCAAAGTGTTAGCAGTAATGTTAGGCCGACTGATTTTTCTTTTAGAAGAAGCATTGCTTGATGTGGCGAGGATGCTGCTCCACCTTCTCCGGACATCGAGCTTCAGTCGCCAATAGTTCTGGAGAGAGCTCTCACATTTGTGTCCACTTACGGACATTATCTCTCCTGATTCAAGGCCCACATCCAAAAGCTTTTGCACCATGGTGCTGTGGAGACAGTGGTTGGTGGAGCTCTGCATCGTCCCTGCTTGCTTACAGATTGCGGGCAACATGTTAACAGCAGCTGCGGAGTGATAATTAAAAATAGAACTGTAAAAGGGAGTTAAACGTCATAGCTGTAGTATATGCTCATACCACAGCTATCAACCAATCAGATTGAGAGATATTAACTACCCATTTTATAATTATTATTATATCATATCATATGATATTAGTGTAAGTGACATCAACATGGCAGAAACAAAACAACTCTACTCTGTGAGCACCACAGAGAAACCAGAGTTTTATGATTTTATTTTTAAACTCTTAACAAATAATAAGCAAGGGTGTCATTTCCACTAAAATCCTATTTTTGTCTCCCTCACTTTTGTTGTTTCAGGTAGATTTTGGTACGGATAGGGTGAACTATGAAGCGCAGGAAAAACTGCTCTTTTCCACTGTGGCTATTTGTTAATTGCTGGAGCATCATGCTGCCAGTGTTGTTGCTCTCTCTTTATTTGGGACTGTTTGGGTTGGCTAAATTTTGAATTGACTTCAGGTCTTCATTCTTTAGGTCCCATTCAGATCAGGTCTTTTTTTTAAATTAATTTATGCCCCTGGGGTTCTGGTAGATTTTTCAAGGGGCCATTTTGAAGATGTTCTAAAATTTGGACCTCTATAAACAAGTGTTTGAAAACTAAAAGCAGAATGTGATATAATGTAAATCTTGGATACTGCTAAGAGGATTATTAAAATTTTAATGTAAAAATGTTTAGTACTGATTAGATGTTGTGAAATTCAGTGTTTTGATTTAGAGTAAAAATGCTAACCTTAGATCTCAGTTCACTTTGACGTTCAGTTGGAGTGCTGAGATTGAAAGTAATGCATTCAGAATGATTAAATATTCAGATTTTGACTGGTGCCAATGAATTTCTGAGACTACTTGTGCTTTCTTTGAGCTAAAGCGGACTTCAGATTCACCTCACAGAACTGTAGCTTCAAAGAACAAACCTGTACCAGGAGCACATCTTTAGATGGGGCCGGTGTGTTCGAAGTGTAAATTCACACACCAAATTAGATTCAAGTGAGGAAGAGTGTGCTGTAGGGGAGTGACAGATGCATAAGGTAATATGAATAAGAATTACATCCAAAGGCATGGAGAAATGTGCAAGTGAACAGTTAGAAAAGGTATGAGCACGGATGAATTAAGAGTGATTTCATGACTGCCAGTAATTTCTCTTCAAAGTAATTTTTACTCTGAGTCATCATGATGCTGTAAATCTACCACAATATCGATCCAAAAATTGGTCAGTGTCAGCCACAACTAAAGAAAAATACCCCAGTGGGATTTCCCAGCCTCGTCAATCCCTTCATGTTTTACCCACAATAATCAGATGATCAATTCCAACACAGACAATGACACCATCTTTAATCCCTTCTGGTTATAGCAGATGTTATTGCTTACTGCATCCAATTAAAAAACAATTTCTGAATCGGGGGGGGGTCAGATCTCGTTTACAGCTCGCTAAGATCGTCCTCGCAGCCTGAAGGAGATGCAAACAAGAAAAGCCATGCTTGTGATACACCACTCACACTTGACTAGCAGACCTTCAAAGAGCTGACCTATTACAACATCCCTCTCTGGAGAACAACGAGTGTTGCATTGCCCCATTTTTCTGCCACGATGCCAAAATGAGAGTAAGAAAGACGCAGAGAGAAGGAACAAAGCAGGCAAGTTAAACAGCTCCTCAGATGATAGATCAAAACACAATACTACACCTCCAGATGCAAAGGCCAATGCGCACAGTCCTGCCATTTTGTCCTCTGAGGGTATAAAGAAGAGCAGATGGCCTGCTGGTGATATACTGTAGCCTATGTGTGAAACTGTGCAGCAGCATAACAGGGTGGTACTACCAAATCTCTCCAGGACAGGACATTTACGAGGGCTTGACTCATTTCCAGACATTGTTCCTCTCACTCACAGGAAAGTAACAGCATACAAGTTGCTACCAACAACACCCACCCACTACTTTAAATACCCTTCAAAACAAAAAAAAAGAAAGCACAAAGCCTCAAGACTGGGAATGTACACTGTACTGTATGCCTTCAATGAGTTCTTGAGAAATCAGCAGCAATTAGCAGTGTGCAACTGTGTGTATTCATTTGTGAGGGACATATCAAAGTATATAGCACTTGTTAACTTTTGCAGAATGAAGAGTTATTCTCTGGACACTCTGTTCCTGCTGCCACATTTTAAGGGCTATTATATAAAGCAAGGTTATAGCAGCAAGCCTCCACTTCCAAAGAAGCTAAGATGGATCAATGAAACAGCCCTGAGGCATTTTTAGACACAATTAGACCTCTATGATAGGGGGTGCTCAATAGTGCCATGACTAACTCTGTTAGTTTGACTTTTAATTAAAGCAGTTATTCAATTGTCCTTTTAATCATCCCAGTTCCGGATAAAGAGGGAGAGCAAAGGACGGACATCGCAAAGTGCATGAAATTACAAAAGACGTCCAATTTAAAGTGTGCATCTCTGAAATTTGATCCAGATTCTGGAGTCAGTAAAGCCTCACAAGGTTGGTAGGCATTTTCTGGAAAGGTTATGGAAGGTACTAGTCATGGATGTATGACAGTGACAGTGTGTGGTATCCCCTGGACTACAAAAAGTCAGTGTCACATGTTGATGAGTCAGCTGCTCATGGCAACAGATCTATCACCGTGTTACCCCTGCATCCATATCAGACCACGGACAGATGAGCTGTGGATGAGAACACACACTGTAACAGGCTTAGAAGCCTATGGAATCATTTCTTTCTCTAAAGCAGGCAATTATAACTGCCAGGTGATACAGACGCATATGTATAATAACTTGTATTCTAAACTTGTGTACCGCACCTTCCTTTCAAGCAGCATATCTCTCCAACCAGAGGTTTTGTTATTGGCAAATATGTAGAATATTATTTATTTTTTATTTAACAAAGTTTGACATTCAATAGTTTTTGTCATAGACCTAACAAAGATCAAAAGACAACATTTAAATTCAAGATAGAAAATCACCTGTTGAGAGGCCTTTAAGCATTGATGCATTGTTAATGGGCCACATTGTAGTCTTTTGTTTTCAATGACTGTATTCTTAAATTACTTATTACAGACAGGTGACAAATTAAAGGAAAAACCAACATAAAGTGTCTTAGTAAGGTGTTTGGCCACCACGTGCAGCCACAACAGCTTCAATGCTCCTTCGCATTGATTCTACAGTCTCTGAACTCTACTGGAGGGATGAACAGCACTCTTCACAAAGATATTTCCTCATTTGGTGTTTTGATGATGGTGGTGGAGAGCGCTGTCTAACACGTCGATCCAAAATCACTCATAGGTGTTCAGCTGGGTTGACTGTGAAGGCCATAGCATATGATTCACATCATTTTCATACTCAAACATTCAGTGACCCCTCGTGTCCTATGGATGGGGGCATTTTCATCCTGGTAGAGACCACTCCCATCAGGATAGAAATGTTTCATCATAGGATAAAGGTGATCACTCAAAACAACTTTGTATTGATCTGCAGTGACCCTTCCCTCTAAGGGGACAAGTGGACCCAAACCATGCCAGCAAAATGCCCCCCACAGTATAACAGAGCTAGATCCCCTCACTGGAGGGATCAAGCATTCAGACCTGTACCAGTTTTTCCTTTAATTTGTCACCTGTCTGTATATTATTGCTGAAGTATTATTATTGGTAGTAGTAATGTTGGCGGGGAGCTGTATTAATAGCACTCCTAGTCTACTACTAGTACCGTGGGCTTCAATGGATTATTTTAGTGTCTCAAAGAAACTGTTTTACCCTGACGAGAAAAGTATTCAAGAGAAAATATAACATTGTGATTGTTTAATTTTCCAATGTTATGGTCAAGCCTCAAATTGTAACATTTGAAAAGCTGCAACCAGCAAATGTTTTGGAAGTTTTCCTTAAAAAATGACTGACACGATTATGTGATTATCAAAATAGTTGCCAATTATTTTCTGTCGATCAACTAATCGATTAATCGAGTCATAAACAAATAGAATAACAAACAAAGCACCTACTGCATAACACTAACTATGAAATAGTAAATGTTTCTTTTCTCCATCCGCATATGCATACTGAATCAATTCCATCCTTTCATCTCTGACGATACGACTCAACCCAAAACACGTCATCCAAATTCTTTTGGCTTTTTCTGTCTAATAATATCAATAATCTACTCTCCAATACTCTGAGATAATATTCTTATATGCATTTAAGTGACACCTCCCCTTAATAATCTGCTGCAATGTTTATGTACTCCTAAGAAATTAAAGCAGAAATGAAACAACAACTTTTCAACAACATGTGTAACTCACATTACAGAAGGTCTCTCTGCTATAACCCAGGTATAGTCTTGATCACACTGCCATCAGATTTCTGTGTGTATTTCTGTGTGCATGCAATGTGTACATTGTGGACTGATTTGTTGAAACTTCAATATGCAACATATTTTTTTTGCAGCTGTGGCGACCCCACAGCCTGTTGCCTGTGTATTGTGTGTACTGTGTGTGCTTTGTGTAACCCTAACCCTTGGCTGGGTGGAGCTGAGGTGCCCTTGAGCTAACTCAAGGGCACCTCAGCTCCACCCAGGGAACACCTGGCCAGTGTTCCCAAGTTACTTAAGCCTGCCTGCTCAGATGCCAGTGTGCCGGTCCCTTCATACTTCACCAAGCTTGGGATGTTTCTTTTGCGTTGCCTTCTTTTATTTTAACACCAACAACATGCACTCTCATACACCACTGATCCTGACTTTCATACCCCATCGCAATTATCATAATTTACTTTAAATTTCAGTATGTTACCGCTAAGTTTGGAGTGCATCTCCCTCTTTTGTTGTGGATCGCGAGCTGGTCATAACAAATCGGGGGCTCGTCAGTTTTGAATAGAAAGCCAGGAAGTTTTTGTGGGCTTTTTCTTTCTTTTTCTGTAAGTGAATTAGTCTTTGTTAATCGGGTCAAGCACTTTGTTTGCATGAAAGCATGTGTCATTCCAGTTTTATTGGCTGTGCGTGGGGAAAGCCTTTGATAGGGAAATTGGGCTCTCATGTGAAACTTACATCACGTGTGAGGGATTCCCTCTGGATCCGGAAACTTTCTTCTCAGTGTTTGAGCGGCTAGCCAATGCACAGGGGTGGCCTGATTCCACTCACACTTTAATGTTACATGTCCCCCTGGGGAGAGGACGGGCCAGTGCTAGCTGGTTAGCATGCTAACTTCAGTAGATAACGTCCACCTTTAAAACATCCATGCATAAAATGTCCCACTATACAGTGGGGTCCAAAGGTCTGAGACGGGCACATATTTAAGAATCTATATATATATGGATTCTTAAATATGTGCCTCTGCAAGCAGTATTCAAACTATAGGCTTAACAGACAGCTTAACTGAAGTTCTAGACAGTAGTGTGGCTTTGAAATCACTATAACTGTAGTGGTGTATGTGTGTGTGTGTGTGTGTGTGTGTGTGTGTGTGTGTGTGTGTGTGTGCATGCGTGCATGCGTGTGTGTGTGCGTGTACTGACAGGCCTGTGTTAGGGTCACTGATGGATCATGTCCTAAATTACCTTGCATTTTAGTTTAACAGCCTGACCCTGCTAGAGTTGCTACAGGCAGGAAGCAACTGTTTCCATTTCTGCTCATCTTCTCTTAGTAAACACACATACACACTAAATAAAAACTGTGCTACTTTCAGTCCCTTTACACCTTTCATTAAAATGCATCTCGTATCCAGATTGTATCTAGATATGATTTAAACTGATTACATTTGCACCTGGTATTAATATGTGTCTCCAGTGTCCACATTGAGATTGGGATCTGATTGAGATCCGATCACTCTGTCCAGCTCAAACAACAGAATGTCACATCTTCCTCCTGTTTGCGTGGGTCCAAAAAAGCAATAACAACAACAACAAAAAAAAGATGGTAGCCATCTGTGAAGCTACGCTATTGAATGTGCTGATTTAATACCTCTTCGGTCTGTCTATCTCATGTCAAACTGACATTTGGATTGCGTGTTGTGTATTTTATGACGTGATTAACTTTTATTTTCATTATTGTATTACATTAATCTATTGTTTTTTTCACTGGTCATTTAGTCTATAAAATGTCAAAAAGAATGAGTAATATTTTGCACATGTTCCCAAAACCCAATGAGGCTTTCAAATTGCTTATTTGAAATGTGAGAGGCCACAACCGCCAGATATTTGGTATTTCTGCTCCCCATCAATACTTTTTCTGTTGATCCTCCATAATATTGGCTACATTTTTCAGTACTAATGTCTCTGGGAAGGACCATAGCCACCTTGGAGGACACTGAGGTCACATCTTCACTGCTTTCTCACGGAATTTTAGTTTTAGCAACCTGGCAACCAACCTAGCATAATGGTAATTAATACATACACATGCTGGGTGTTGTATAGGCTGATTGCAGTACTTTTATATCCAGTATATCTAAATTTTACTACTTTTACACCATAAAAAATAAAGAATTCAGTATTTCCCCAGCAGTATGTTATTCCGGCAGTGTTTACAAGGATTTCCAACAGCAGTTAGACCTTCATGTTGGGAACTGAACTGTTGAGTGAATAAATAAAATATGAAAATTCAAAACAGTACTTTCTTTTTGGTGTTTGGTCAAAATTTCTAAAGGAATGGGGGGATGTGTTTCTAAAATCCTGGCTCCTGACCCATTTCTGAGGTTTTTTCCAAGTTTTCCTCGTCACCTAGGTTTATTATAATATGAAATGATAACTAATCTAGTCAATGAGCAGAAAATTTATCACCAACTATTTTGATAAATATGTAATTACTTAAAGCTGGAGTGTGGGACTTTTGTCTCCCCCTTCTGGCAGTGAGAGTAAAGAGGGGAGCTCAGCTGTGATTGCCTGAGTACAAAGATGTTACTAGGACAAAGGGAGAACATTTCTCTTTGTTTGATAACGCTAAAAGTAAAGCTAAAGTTAAAGTTTTTAAAAAAGACAAGAGAGAGAGAGAGCTGAGAGCACAAGCAAGCAAGAGAGTGAATGAAGAGAGGGAGTGGTGGTAGTCAGAAAGCTGATGAATCAGATCAATAAAACATTATTTTCGGTTACGTTACGTTCTTGAGCACAAACACGCCCACATCCCCACACACCTCCGCTGAACTCTTAAGCGGTGCACTGCAACACCTGATTTGGTCTGAATATGCCCTAACACAGGCACGTTCTCATGCGCACCCTGAATGACAGGCACACAAAGAGGGCTGGTAAAAATAGATATGTTTTGACAGTCCACTGGCCCAAAAACATATTTTTTGATGGCCCACCGAGATTTGTCCCAGTATGCCCAATGGCCAGTACATACTGGCCGCAAACTACTGTATAAGCGGCTGTAAAACTGGAGATAAATTGTTTCAACGTCACACAAAATGACTTGTTTCACTATCAGAATTTGATCCATTCGGTCCGATAACATTTGGAAAGTCTAGAAGAGCGGCCAGCGCGGGAATGTTGCACCCGACATGAGATTTAAAAACTCCATACACTGTGAAATACAGAGAGATTTATCTGGCGGTGATAGGCTTAATCAGCATTGTGTAAACTTGTTTGGCAACAGCTTGAATGTAATGGACGTTCACTTATAGGTAAAAGTTCTGCACTGCAGGTTTAAGTCATTTTTCAAGCAAAAATGGGAAAGGTTAGCTACTTTTAGCTTCTCAAATGTGAGGATTTGCTGCTTTTCTCTGTTGAATTTTGAGTCTTTTTGGGTTTTGGACTGTTGATCCGACAAAATAAAACATTTGAAGACATTACCTTGAGCTCTGGGTACTTATCATGGCCATTTTTCACTATTTTCTAACATCACATAGACTGTATGTCATCAATCTAAAAATACTTCCCGCTAGCTATGGTAGCTAACGGGAAGAAAGCCCACTAGAAATCAGTTAGCTAAGCTATAAGCCCTACAGCCATAGAATACTGGATCTCTGCTCCATAGAATACTGTCAGGCTGATCTACTAGTTCATATGAAAATCAACAGACAGAAAATGTTATCACTCTCTGTTACACAGTTTCTTTCATTGTGTAAAAACATTAACATGCTACCAACCCAGTTCGCTTTTCTCAACACAAAATAAAGAATTTCTATCTGCTCTCATGTCTCCATTATAGACTAAATAATGTTTTCTTCTAACGTTACTCCCCCCTCCACCTGACACCATCCCGTGCTGTAGTTATTGGTTTGTGCAAAGCAAAAGTTACTCAAACTATGTTATTACTATGCAATGCACATCATTACAATAGCTTTTGCCTGTTCCCAATTCAATATAAAATTGTGACAATTTCAATTTACCTCTTCAGTGAACATGCTTCTTTCTTCTCTTGTCTGTTTCCACTTTAACAACTCATTGCCTGACTGCTGCTGTAATAAATAGCTGTGTGTATATATGTAAACTAATGCTTCAGACTGCAGGAAATAGTAAACAAAAACCCATCATTAAATTGACATACACAGACAGATATTTTGACTCTAATATTGTTAGCAGTCACTTCCCCAAGGAGACAGATAGACTGAGGGTTTTAAATAGGTTACATAGATCCCAATCAGCAGCTCTCATGGTACTGAGAACAACCGAGAGGCACAAGTTGTCAAGGCTGACAGTATGCAGCTGACAGAGGAGAGCCTGACATGCTCCCAGCAAAGGAAAAATACGGGATATTCAATTTAGATGCAGCTGGTGATTTGAGGATGAAAGACACTCTGTTTAACAGTTATTGTGGAATCTAACTAGCCATGTGTAGACATGGAAAACTGATCTAGTTCATGCACTGTTTGCATTTGACCCACAGTATGTAATGAGACTTATTTCACTCTATTTTCCATGATTAGTATTAAAAAACAGAAGCATACTTCATCAAAGTAACCCCTTTCCTTCACTGGCTGAGTACTTAATGATGTCATCGCTGGCAGAAAAAGGCAAACCAGCTTACCTCATCTCAACTGCATTCCCATGCAACCTTTCTAGCAAGCCTGACATGCTCTCCGGCTGGCTGTCTGTCTCTACACAGACCTCAGATGACCGGACATTGTAACAATCCCAGTCACAAAATCACCCACGTTGACCCCAGATCCCCTACCTTTGACTCGAAGGTAGAAAAGTAGCGTGAGTAGCATCCCTCCTGCTGAACGTTATCCTTCCTTCACACCCTGCATATCATGGTGGTCTCCTGCACCTCCTTCGCTACTCCTTTCCTCATCCTGCCTTCGTCCTCCTAATGCTCCTACCGAACAGCTTCGCTCATGTCTCTGTGTCGCTCTCTCTTCCCTCCCCTCCCTCCTTATTTGCCTTCACTCCCCTCCAGGCTGCTTCTCTTCATCACACTACACACACACACTTCTGGTAGTACAAATCAGAGGAGGCATATGAAAACATGCACAAAATCTAAAACAGGCATTATTTTTTATTTCATTTTTTTGTGCTTGTGCATCAAATGTTTCCCACTGAACAGGGATCACACCACATGACTGAGGCTTTTCAGAGGAACCTCCTGCCCACTCCAACACTGCAGTTGCACATTTTGCCCACAAGATGGCAGAACTAGCTCTGAATCTGCCAGCAGCATCCTCTGCACACAACACATTTAACCTAAATTTAAACCTTGTGGACTATTTTTAGTGGCTGTGCTGTGCCTATTGGAACACATCCTGGATGACAGCTACAGTTTTCTAGAAACCTGTCTGGATGCATTTTTAGCACTCTTTTCATGGGAATACTGAGATTTCTGTGTGATACTGTATACCACTACCCTAAACAAACCAAGGGTATACTCAGTTTGGAAGCAGTTGTGAGGCAGAAAGGCATAATCTGCTTTGTGGGTTTGAGTTTAGTGTATGGGCAAGAAAAGAGGGTCTACCTTTTGGAGTATCTTATTAGCACACCACCAAATATCTCCACCTTAACAAAGTTTTTTGTCTGATTTTACATCCTTTGTGTAAAAGTCGGCCAGTGGGGTGATATATTTCATCCGTTTCCCAGAGCAGTTTTTAAGAATAGTGAGTCAGCATCTTGAGTCAGCATATATAGCATGACATAATAAAACAGATTACTGGATTAGAACCAAGGAAACTAATAACAGAATAACAAAAACATGTTTGTTTCTTGATGGTTCTTGAAATAAATTTTGATAGAAATTATGATAAAGTATAAATCTCAGTCTAAAACAAAATTACTTGTTGAGATTTGTTTTGGGTTTTTTTGCAATGGATTTAGGACAGGTTACACCAGCATGAATTCTGGGATTATGTCTTAAATCAGTTTAAATCAGGGTTTATCTCTAACATCTGTTGTCACCTGTTTCACAACATTTTAAAATTGGATTACATCTAAACCTAAATTTCTGTATTTAGATATTGTGCAGTTGGTGTTAGTGTAAAAGGCAAATGAAAAACAACAGAAAGATTCAACCCATTTTAGTTGTACAGCGTAACTGTCACAACCACCAAACTGAGAGAACTGTGCTGTTCCACTAATGTTACAAGCTGTGATAACCCTGACATTTTGTGCTACTGGCTGCTCCTACACTTCTGTTCCTGGACACCACTGGACAGATAACTAGGACAGATTTCTATGTTCTACTGGATTTTGATCATATCCCCCAATACAAGGACAAATATAACAATCTTTAATTAAATGACTGATTCTATATTTGCATAATCACAGTTTAAAACTAAATGTTGCAATGCAGTTAAAATTAAAATGTAATCTGGACTCCACAAATCATGCATGATCCCAAATCTCAGTTTAATTGAATCCTTATTAGTGAAACCCAACCATATTCTTTTTTACAAAACACAAGTTGGCTGCATCAAATGAATATGTTTCTTTCATTGAGCAAGCACTGAATCTGTTAAACATGCTTATGTCTTTATAAGTACACGGTTTAAGATCAACAAAAACCACAAAACTGAAACTACAAGTTGCTCCTAAAGAAAAGTTCATGACTTAGATGATGAGATGATTAAATCCCATAAATTCCACCATAAAAGCTTTGATTATTTTAGGACAGGCGCAGCCAGAACTCCCTCTCCCAGCCAAACAAAGACTTGGACACATTTATGTCTATCCTTGCTTGCCAGTGTTGCAACACCAGGGAGGTTGTGCAAGCATTTTCTGCATTCCTTCACAGTGAGGGTATAAGGCTATTCTCTAGGCTGGACCCATAGCTTTATCACAGCAACCTTCAAGACATTTTTACTTTATCAGCACTGCCAGGATCAGGCTGTGTAGTGCCGCTACAGGCAGCAGTATCTGACACTCCTTCACTGTGAATCAACAGTGTGGATGAAAGCAGTATAATGTATTAGAAAACAAGGACTTCTCCACTGGGAGGAACTGAGTAACTGGAAATAAAGATACTAGAGATAGAGATACTAAAGATCTTCTATGTGCAGTTTCTTGCACACACTTACAGTACTTTCAACCGGAAACTTCATGCTAACTTAACATTTTCAGCAGAGATTATTACTTGTAATGTATGCTTTTCTTATTTTTCTAACAGCAATCTGTAGGCTACTGTATCTGTATCTAACTCTCAACAATGATATCACTACCACCACCACGTGGTTATAGGCACTATGTTTTCTCCTAATTCCTGAATCATTTTTCCCCTGAATCCCCTGGATCAAAATTCATCCTTATTATAACACATTCACTCCAACACAACTTTATCCCTGCAAAGACAATTGTAAGTAGGCATGCCCATATCTGCCTTTGAAGAGTTGCTGACATTTACATTTTTCCCCAAACAAATTTTGTTCAATTTTGACTAATTTTGCTTCAGACATTCACTGCAAAATGCTTTTTCTTTTTGATAAGTTATTTTGTTATAATCGGCTGCCAAATAATTTTGGCTAGGGTTTATTTTTTACACACTACCATAAAACTTGAATGCATAGTGCTATTACAACTACATTTGGTGGATAAACTCGTCAGCTCCATTAATGTGCCACTTCACCTGCAGGTGAAGGTGTAGCAGCATAACAACTTGAAATGACTGTGGAGCCCTGATCTGATCAGAAAGTCACACAGTGAAGTTCATCTGTGCATCAATGGGAAATATGGAAATATGGCAGTCAATAGTGGTCAGTGGCGCAAATTTGTGTCAAGGTACAGCAAAGGTGAAAGAGCACAAACTTTAATGTGTATATCCAACTACACAACAAAAAATTTCACATCCACAGTTCTAACATCAGCTGCTTGAAATAATCACTTTTTCTCCAAAAATGCACTTTCCATTTGGGAGTTATTATTGCTTATGGGGGAAGCAAACCACCTATACACAAACCATGTGCTGTACAAATACCTTGAAAGCATACACCATATCAAATTTCCACTGTGTAGCTTGTACTGAAATGCAATAATACTGCTTCACACTCAGCTGACTGAGTCAGAATAAGACTGCACACACACACATATATACATAGACAAGCACGCGCACGGATGTGGACACACACGCAGGCATGTAGTGCACTGAGCAGAGGAAAGAAGGAAGAAAACAGTGACGAGAGGGAGAATACAGTGTGATTGAAAAGAAAGAAAGAGACTGACAGATGTAAGAAATAGGGGAGAATAAGATAACGGGGAGGCTTCTGAAATGAGGCCATCTCCACTTCGACAACTCTACCACAGGCAGTTAGCAGTTCAAACACAAGTCAGCTCGGTTTAGCAGCTTAGCAGACCTCTCTTTCTGCTAAGCATGTACAGTAGCCTCACCAAGGCTAGCTTCAGCGACATCATTGTTGTATGGCTTGTTTGTGCCAGCTGAAGTGGTTGCCCAGTGGGAGCATTATGCAGGGGACCAGCCTTTTGTGGATTAGCCTTCTGAACAGATGTGCTCCAGGCTAACGCTATTCACTCCAGAGGTTCAATAGTAGGACATGCCAACCACTCCAAATCCAGCCACACAACAGAATGAGGTCAGCAGCAGAGGTAGAAAAGGGACAAGTGGCTTTAAGGCTGTGCTGAATGCAACATTTTAAGCCATACTTAAAGGAATTAAGAAGCTATATTTTTTCTTGTTGCAGTCATGCTGCTAGTTGTGAGGATGCTTGAGGGTCAGGGTGCTCATGCTTCTGATATGTAGTTTTGATACATGTCTACATCAAACAACAACTGTGGCTGGATATCAAAACGCTAAATATTATTTTGACACAGACTGAACCAAGTCTGATACAACCAAGTATCTGAACTTAAATCATAGCCATGACAATGTTGTATTTTATTATAAGCGATTATATGGCTGCTTGTGCTAAGACATTTAACACTTGAGATGTTTGATATATGAAAAAGTAAGGCATCGAAAAAGTCCACAAAGACAGGTATTGAATAAAGTAGCTACTGTATTTTGTACTGGTACCAAAACTCAGGTATCATATCAGCACAGTATCAATTGGTGAAGCCATTGTCAAAGTGCCATCAGCTGCAGTTCCTCCAACGGCTATTAGATGCTGGCCCCAAGAAAACTGTTACTGAAACACAGTAAAAAAAATTGTTTTCACAAAAAGTTACAATAGTTACATTTTTACTTTTTCTAGCGTGTGTGTTGGTGTATGGAATCAAGTAACGGTCTTAAATATTTTGAGCTTGTGAAATGGTTTGTGAATGTGTAATAGTTTTGCAGCTGTAGAAATATTTTGTGTTTGTGTAATTAAAATGTATGCAGGAATATTTTCAACAGTGGGGCTTCACAAAGTCTGAGAGACAGACACTCAAATTTCCTACCTGTATGTACGACACTGAAGTTACAAGCTACAAACTACAAGTTACGAGTATGAATTTTGACCCTGCTTTTACAGCTGAATCTGATTGGTCAAATGCAGACTCAATCTGTCCAATCAGAGGGCAGATGGTTCCATTGTATTCTTCCCCCTGCAGGTCCTGAAAATTAAGATGGACGACAGTACAGGCTCTCCCGCGACCCAGGTGGGTTTAATTGTACTTGAGGATGCCGTTGACATTAATGGTAAACATTTAATGTGTTGTGCATTTAGCTTGCAGTTAGTTTGTTATTGTTGTTATTGTTGTCCAACAATAACAGCAAACAGCAACAGCTGTCCAAAAGCATATTTTCAAGTTCAGGAAGGCTGCTTTATGTACCCAGAATAGAACAGTAATGTAGCTTTAGGATGTTAGCAAATGTCCGCTAGCGTTACCAAAGTAGCAGCATCAGCGTTACCAAAGTAGCAGCATGGAACTTTTCAAGCTGAAGGCAAAGCAATTGCTTAGCCATATTACATATTGTTGCTCTGTTTTAGCATGTTTGATTAAATAATGTAAGCATTTCTAAGTTAACCATTAAAACATGCTTCTGAGAAAAATTACCCTGAACAAGCTTGTATTCCCAGATGGATCAGCAGATAATGTTACTCAGGACTCCAAATCCATCAATGTGCAATATAGAGTCTGGGTCAGCGTCTGATAACGTCTCAGTAAAAGCCATCACACACATCTCTGAACTTGTGCATAAAGGACACGCAAGCTTGCAGTTCATCAGTCTTATTTTTTAGTGACTGGACATTTGCGAGGACTAAGGAGGGTAAAGGAAGGCATTCACTCCTGGTTAGCTTCTATAACCGTTGCCGAACACCCCTTTCTTCCCCTTTTCCTCTTTTTCCTGTCAAATTTTTTTTAAGCTGCGCATAAAAACATTATTGTAGTTAAAACCGTTAGGTTCACCACAGGGCGAAAAGTTGATCCACTGGGAGAATATGCGATTGAAATCCAAGGAGAAAGTCCCGAGTGTAGTGGATCCTGTTTGTGTGAGATTTGACAAACAATCCCAAGGCGAGGTTCAGTGTGGTCGTCAGAAAAAGTAGGAATAATATCTCCATCTTTGACTTGATCATGGTAAACTCACCGGAAAAAAAGCATTCACGAAAACGGAACAACATGAGAACACTAGTTTAAAGCCTAGTGAACACTGGTTAACTACACAATAAATTAAGACACAAACAAACAGAAACGCAGACACCTGCTGCCAGTCGCCACAAGAGCAGTGCCATAGTTCATGAGTTGTCAGGGACAGAATAACATTCAAATGCAAACTGATTGCAGCACAGAAAATATACTCAACTTCCTGCAAATTTACTTGCTTACTGTTACCACCAACCCTACCTAATACTACCTTACCTGATACTATCTTCAAATTTACAATGAAGCTTCTGTAATCCACAGGAGCTAGGCTGTCCTAAATCCACTAAATCCTAAATAAAAAGGAGTGGGCTAGTGTTCATGTCTAACTATGTGTAATTACGGTACGTCTCCATTCTTGCTTTGCCTTCAGCTTGAAAAAATCCTTGCCAGCACTGATGCTGCTACTTTGGTAACGCTAGCGGACATTTGCTAACATCCTAAAGCTACATTACTGTTCTATTCTGGGTACATAAAGCAGCCTTCCTGAACTTGAAAATATGCTTTTGGACAGCTATTGCTGTTTGCTGTTATTGTTGGACAACAATAACAACAATAACAAACTAACTGCAAGCTAAATACACAACACATTAAATGTTTACCATTAATGTCAACGGCATCCTCAAGTACAATTAAACCCACCTGGGTCGCAGGAGAGCCCGTACTGTCGTCCATCTTAATTTTCAGGACCTGCAGGGGGAAGAATGCAACGGAACCATCTGCCCTCTGATTGGACAGATTGAGTCTGCATTTGACCAATCAGATTCAGCTGTAAAAGCAGGGTCAAAATTCATACTCGTAACTTGTAGTTTGTAGCTTGTAACTTCAGTGTCGTACATACAGGTAGGAAATTTGAGTGTCCATCTCTCAGACTTTGTGAAGCCCCACTGTTGAAAATATTCCTGCATAGATTTTAATAACACAAACACAAAATATTTCTACAGCAACAAAACATTTTACACATGTGCACACAGGCACAAAATATTTCTGCAGCTGCAAAGCTTACATGTTCACAAACCATTTCACAAGCTCAAAATATTAATGACCATTATTTGATTTCATATTGGTGTTGCTTTAAGCCATAGAATGTCCTGAACTGAAGGAGACTTATGTTTTGTCAAGTGTTTGCTTGACTGACAGAAGTCTCAGCCTAACAGAGCCATGCATAGCCCACCTCAGCTCCACCCTGGCTTCCTCCACTTCGCCTGGATTGGATTTTCTAGCTTCAGTAACTCCCAAAATGGCAGGGAGCAGAAAATCCAAACTCCAGGATTCCTGTTATCCCCATGATCCATCAGATTTTGTTAGGCACTTTGTAAAAAAGTGATACAAATCCTTAGGAACGTGAATGACAAAACTATCTGAAATCTCCCTGGAGATGATAACTGCTGAGTTTTGTTGGTAATTGCTAGTTAAATTTTTCATGACAATCAAAATATGTCAGTTTAAGAGTTGTCTATAAGTCGACCTGTACAGCTGATCTCATCCACCCTTTTTTTAATGGATGTAGCTATTTTTCTGGCACTGGCACAGTTAGATGACCTCCCCATTCTTAATCTCACCTACAATGCTCTCACTGGACAATGGTTTGTCCAACAAGGCAAAAAACCATCAAGGAATATCAGAACTATTTGAAATTGCTGAAAAAATCTGAGAAGCAGACAGTGTTACAGAAGTCTACTCATTGACTGCAATGTAATTGAAACTATATACCAACACTTTTCAAGTGTGCCATTCTTGCAGGTTGCTTCACTTCATGGCATTCATCAAACAGTACCTTCCACACCAATACTTTGATTAGCTGAAAAGCTGTTTCATAGCAATGGTTCTACACATTGAAAGCTAATGGGTGACCTGCTTCAAGATTGCAAGTAGCTAACTTGCTACCAAGAAGTTCATAGATTAGCAAGAAGCTGGTAGCTTGCAGGAAGATTAATCATTTGTTTGGTATTGAATTTAACCAATTCTCATGTCTTTATAGATTAGCACTTTGCCCCGATCATGTCCCTGTGGTGCAGAAACATGACTGCCTTCCTCACAGCTTGCAGGGAGGCAGACCTATTTTAGTAGGTAACATTTTTGCCTCTCACCCTCTATCTCTGAGTCACTCTCCTTGTTATGAGGAGAAAAACATCTCTCTTTCAATTTTGCATGAACCATTCGACACACTGTAAGCTCATAAGCTGTTTCCTGAGAGGCCTTCGCAGCACAGGCAACCCTATCAGATGTGTCAGAGAAAAAAAGCTTATGATACAAATGAACTGCAATCCATAAAGTCGAGCACAACTGAGAGCTGCAGCATAGAGGTTGTCTTTATATAAAATGTTCCAGTTCTCAAAGCTCTAATCATTTCTCTCCTGTGCATTTGGGAGGAAGGGATTGGTCAAAGAGGCATAGGTTAAAGAGGGTTTCAATCGTCAGTTCTTAAGTAAAACATTTCTTCATCTGACGGGTGATATGACCCAAATTCAAGTCGGATAAGACAACTGCCGTGTTACTTAAAGGTTTAGTTCCAACCCATTTACTAAAAATAGGCAAGAAGGGTAAAAGCAGTGCTCCAGAAAGACTTTGTTGAGGCTGGGCTTTTCCAAAAATCAAGTCACTCTCACAAAAGAAGAATGAGAGGAGTTCAGGTCAAAATCTACTGTAATGTGAAGTCATTTCAAATGTGAAGAATTTAAAATAGCTGCCACCGTTTTTCAATCATCCATTCATTCATGGAACTCAGTTGCTAAATGTAACCAATCACAATCTGGTAGCATTCTTCCATACCATCCATGTTATATACCATCTTAAGGCTTTGACTAATGATTATTTTTATTATTGATTAATCCAGAAAATAATCAGGAGATTAATAAATCAATCTTTAAAATCTCAGAAAATAGTAAAACATTTTACAAACTATCTTCTAAAGCCAAAGCTGCTTGTTTTGCAAATATATCCAACATATTATCACAGAAGACAAAGAAAGCTAGCATATATTAGGAGCAGCTGGAACCAGTGAATTTTTTGTTCAAAAAAATACTTAAACAATGATTTGCTGGTTCATTTGGTTTGGCTGAGTTTAGAATATGTCATCATAGTAAGGTGTTCCCAAGGTCAAGAATGAATCTTCACTCTCAAACATTTGGTTTTTATATTAGCTCCAACATTTGTCACCCAGGGAATTGAATACCCAATCATGAACAAAGCTGTTCTTTGAGAAAAATCAATCAAGCGTACATGAAGAGACGTTCATTTCTGCTGGTGTGCCAAGGGAGCACAACTCATTAGGAGTAAGACAGCAGCATGCAGAGATGTTATAATGACCCAGTGATGAGCTACAAGCTGAGACCTGCATTTTTCACTTTATCTTTTGCTGATATCTAATGATGTTTGATCATCAAGAGAACATATGATGGTACACTGTGTACTTACAGGATTATATAAAAAATCAGGTGCAGTGAAGGTTTGTATTCTGTTCTACCTTTAAAAATTACTTGGAAGGCTCAGGAGTGTTATCTGTGCTGAAAATTGCCAGAAAACAGTCTGGCATCTCTTAGTTCAGTGACTGTCTAACACATGCTCTGGGCACTAGGTAACGTTTTCACTGCCCACAGCAAACTGCTATAATATTTAGCTAGAGGGAGCTGATAGGGTTTTCTATGAATACCCATCATCCAACAGTTATTTGGGCAGGGGTTGACATTTCAGGCTTTCAATAGTCACTTCATTTGGAATGAAACTCTCCAACCACTACAATCAACACACTTTTTCCAGCATGTGTGCTGGGTCCCTGTTTAGAATTAGCTAGTCTATTCCTCCATATGTTGAAAATGTTATTTAATCACTTATGTCAATTACCAGCCATCAAAGCCATTCAAGCTGAACAGAAAGGTTTTGCTAGAGACCTAAAACCGTTGTACAATCTGACTGTGGTAGTATGACATAAGACTGTGACCAACAGGAATGTCCTTAGCCAATCCACAGGCCCTAGAAATCCGTTTCCAACAAAAAGGGTCTAAAATACTTAGGATGTGCTACCTGCCCCGTACTGAACAGCAGAAACGTTATTGAGTGGTTGGCAAATAAAGTGAAGCATCTAGCAGCTAAAGAGAAAGAAGGTTTGTGGAGGTCAAAAAGAACTTATCCATATGCCTCTTAAAAATATTATCCTTATGACTCTTTTTTTGTAGTATGCATAATGGCTGTAGGGTACTTTTGTAGGTGTTACCCCATACCTCCACACAGTAACTCAGATACGGCAAGACAAGTGAACAGTATAGAGTGTGCAACACTTTGTAATCCAGAATGTGCCTTGTTTATCCTAGTATTGCAATGCTCCTTGCCAGCTTCCCTCACAGACATCTTATATGAGGTTTCCAGCAGATTTTATGGTCTAATATCACACCCAGAAATTAATTTTGATATACTCTTTCTATATAGACATTGTCTATTATCACTTGTACTTGAGTGTTTATTTCCAAACAATATAATCTTTGTTTTGTTCAGATTTAATGAATTTGTTTATGCCAAACCAGTTTTAATTTTATCATTTCTGTTGTGATCACCATTAAGAGCTGCTGTAAATTCTCCCCAGAACAAGAATTATTTGTGTCATCCGCAAATAATACAAATTTCAGTATTGTTGATACTCTACATATGTCATTTATGTACAAAACAATTGTACATAATTTCGGGCCTAAAACTGACCCCTGAGGTACTCTACAAGTAATATCCATGCATGTTGATTTATGCTCACCTATCTTTACAAATTGTTACCTAAAGTAGCTTCTCAACCAATTCAGCACAACCCCTCTGATAATTTACCTTTCCAATTTATCAAGTAATATATCATGGTCAGTGGTATCAAAAGCTTTTTTTTTAAATATATCAATACTCCCACTGTATACTGTTTTTTGTCTATACAATTAGGAATTTCTTCTATTAGTTTAATTAGCACCAAAGAGGTTGATCTGTTTGTTCTGAATCCA
This sequence comes from Scomberomorus guttatus, assembly GCA_038419695.1. Lineage (NCBI taxonomy): Eukaryota > Metazoa > Chordata > Actinopteri > Scombriformes > Scombridae > Scomberomorus > Scomberomorus guttatus. The sequence continues at coordinate 2,612,149 of CM076449.1, forward strand.
TACTGACTGTCAGTCAGCAATTTGTACTTCTCAATGAATTTGTCTAGTCTTTCAGTAAAGAGTTTTTCTAAAAGCTTAGTTTTTCAAAGATCGTTGAAAAATGTTTAACTTCAGAAGTGCAACAAACTGGGCTTGTGTGGCTGCCATCATTGCAATAACAGCGGGCACAAGTTAATCTAGCAGAGGTATTTTAAACCCAAAAGATAATGTGTGATTATTTTTGCTTCGAAATGGGCTATGTGTTTGGGTATATGAGTTATCCTGAAGGTCGTATAGCTCAGTGATCTAGGGCAATGCACTGTAAGTTTTCCTTTAGATTTAACACCTGGTATTGAAACCTAGGTGGGGAGTTTTTATTTTGAAGAAAATACAACAAAATATGCTTAAGAATATTTCTGATCTCACAGTTTCACTGAACTCCATAAACCATCAATAAGCTAAATTAATAAGATGGATAGCCTAGTCTGCGAAATTATCAGTGATACAGAATCATAATCAGTGAGGTCAGCTACATTTCCTCTCTGTGGTTGGAACATCTGCTTTCACCATGAGAAACGCCCAATGTTTACAAACAAAGGTAACCAGTTAATAGGAAAACTAGTTAATTTGTAACACTGAACTCCCTGCCATTCAACATTGTCACCACCCAAGCGTACGACTGGGGTTTAGTCTCCAGCCTGGTGATTATGATGCCATTCATCTGCATGTACTGCTCCAAATCAGCCATCCGGTTCTCTAAAGGGACGATCCTTTTTTTCCTTCTCAGTGTTTTGCTTCATCAGGGCTTTGACTTCCTCCAAGTCCAAAATTGTTTTCTGTTGTAGTCTGCTGCAACCTCCTCCGGTTTTGTTGTTGTAACGCCAGCTAGTTAGCTAGTTAGCCTAGCCAGCCACTGGCTCAGCCAGCTCAGCAGTCTATGTCATTAAACCACTTCCGCTTCCAGCAGGCCCATCAGGAAACACACTGTAAATCAACAATCTTCCTTGACTGTTAGGTTTAATTGATTTCAGTATCAGTCAAGTGAAATCCAGACCCAGAAAATGTTTTATCATCCACAGGCCTGCATCTCAAAGCAAACAAATCTGCCTCGAGTCAAGGCATCTAGGATAGAAAGGGTATGTGGGTGTGGTGTTAGGGGCTGTAATGTTGTGATGTAATCTGCCGAGTAGTGAGTTACAGAGTTCACAACAAGGCATCTTGTTTATGGGCTTTTAAATCAAATCCACAGAGAACACCTACCCCCAGAAGAGAAGATTACACTGAGAGGTCAATTTTATTTTTTTTCTTTTACATCTCCAACAGACTGAAATCAATTTGGGCTCAGATGCCTTTCAATGCAGTTCTTCCCTGAAGAAAGATTCTGCACTCTTGGAGATGAGTACATTACATTAGCGAAGAGAGGTGAAAATATGAAAAGGCCAAGTTAATGCTGTGTAACCAAAACATGGATGTGTCAGAGATAAAACAGTGATTCCTTGCAGAGGCCAAAGCTTCATTTTTTCATCAACTTGAACAGGGACCTGTCTCACATTGACTCGCAGACCCACACTGTACATACACCTCACTAAGGCTGTGTAATGAGAAATCAATCCAGTTGTTCTTGAAGCCAACAGTTCAGAGCAATCACTCCTGGGAAATCAGGGATTCCTCAGTAGGCGATGGACCAAGGATGATGTTTTGGTGCTGATGGCTCATGCAGTCTATAATGTGATGCAATCAGTGTACAAACAAGGAGGGATGCCAAGTGAGAGCCAGTGTCTTAATTATATCACAGCACATGTATGCTTAGTCTATTTGTCTCCCAGTCAAATAATATATTAAGTGCAAAATAAATAGTGTTAAAAACAAGTTATAGGAAAATCTGATGCTCTTACAAAGTTTCAAACATTTATAGTGTGATCCTGTTAATAAATCAGAATGTTGTCTTTTGAGCTTGCTCAACTACAATATCTTGTTCTGTTTACAATAATTCAGATAAACCCAGGTATGCTAACATTAGCTGGGATAGTGAGGAATGCAGTGTTGGCCCAAGGTCAGTCTCCATTAAAATATTTAGACTATTTTGTGTATTCACAAATAGAGTAAGAGTAATACCAGTAAGAGTACTGGTGAGCAGTATGTGTATATTTATATCCTTACACATGTTTTGGATTCCACTTCACATTTCGGAGGGGTTGACTGATGACTGGGTTACTTAGTTAGGTTTGGCTGCATTTACCACTAACCTGTATTTAGTCTCTCCATCTGATCACCAGTAATAGGAAACACGAGCACCAATACAATTTATGATCTGTATTACTTGAGTCAAACTTTCCCTTGATAATCTACATCAAACAATGTTAATCATCATTACATCATGTATCATCCCATTTTTTTGTTTAATTGACTACCTACTATGTAACTTGAGTTCATGAGTCACCTGCAAGCATAGCAAAGAATGATCAGAAAAGTGAATAAGGTGTTTAGAGGCCACAATAGCCCAGTTTCCATCAGTTTTGAGAAACCTGGTTAAGGGGTTTATACCCACTCACTGTGGGTTGACATGCGTCAGTGCACTTTATTATCCTCAGTTTCTAGAATTATAACAATTTAAAGACTCTTTATAAAGATCCTCTGGTTGTGGCCCATTGAAGTTGCCCATGCCTGCAGAAAACAGTGTTATTCAGCTGCATACTTTAAAAATTATAGAGCTGATCATATTTCATCACTAAAACAAAAATATTCTTGTCTTATCACCTAGGACTGGGAGCAGATAGATTACATGCCTAGACATGAAAACCAACACAATACAATCCCACTAGATTTGGCAAAATTTCCACAGAAATTAAATGGGAGAGTGAGAGGGGCTGGGTCAGAAAACCCCCTAGAGACTGAAAGCTCACTGTAGTATTTCAGTCCAGAGAGCAGGTGTCAGGGCTGGTGCATCATAATCAAAGCTAGATTACCTCACTGTGTGTACACGCCTCATCTGCTTCCTTTCATATTGACTCTGCTGTGGTTTCATCTGATTTATCACTGAGGCTAGTCAGCAGTTTAAACATCAGACGCTGCTGCTTTAAGCTCCTCTCCCTCTCTGTGTGTCCCCCTCTCTGCACACATGCACACACTGCAGTCTGCTAACAATCACATTCATCTGCATGGCAACTGGATCATCCAAGCCATTACAGCCTGAGTGGGCAGTCAATTGAGTGGCATGGTATCAGAGAAGTGATGAACAGTGTGTGTTGGGGAGGTGGGGCAACACTCAGTGGCTGTCAATAGCTAAAACGGTGACAACTGACAATAAGTGGGTTGCATTTCAATGCTGCTGACTGTAATGCCTTATGTACAAAAACGTGAAGACTGTTTACTGCAGAGCACTCCATCTCTCCCCCAGTGAGGACCTGCAAACCCTCATGTGGGTGTTAGCAGCACCGCAATTCCTTCTTTGCATAAGCAGACGCAGGAATATGCTCATTCAATGGAAACACAGCCATGATAACTGACCATGTCTCAGCTCTTCTCATTACTACGTTCAATGATGCACAGGTTAGTCTGTGTCCTACAAGATACTAATGAGGTCTGCTTAGGACAGTATTTACTATCTTGGTTATTATTAATTTAAAATCATAAAAAAAACGAACTAAATAATTATGCACTGAAAATGTCATCATGCTACAGCATGTTTGACTGAGGTGAAATCCATAAAGAACTTTCAAGCACATGAGGGGGAATTGTCAAGCTTTTATTAGACATACTGGAGGTGTACTTTCACCACATTATCCACATTTTACCTGGGAGAATCTAAGGTTGAGACAGTGACAGATTCAAAGCAGGACAACTCCAGCCATTCAGTGTGTTTCAGTATTATTAAAGTTCATATCAGCATGCAATGGTTTTTGTGGCAAGTGGGAAAGGACAAAGGGTATTTATTTTATAATTTATTTATTGAATTTAATTGAAATGTTCATAATTTTTTCCACAACAGTAACAAGTATATTTGTTACAGTTCTAAAAACTGTAACATTAACTCTATTCCTTTTCATGACATCCATGTTCAGGGAATGATTGTTTAGTTTGATTACTTGACAGCATTTAATGTAATACTGTTCAGCAGCCAACTTTCATGTTGTTCCACTCCATTTTTCATACCATCACTATTCCCTACTTTATTAACACTCATGTAAGTTCATTCTTGACCTGAAAAACAGTGGTTTGACAAAAAAAAGTACACTTGCTAGCTTTTTGCTGAGCTTTCTACTGGACAATTAACAATCACACTCCTGAGGAAGACCTGGAGATGCGGTTGACAGCTCGCTGCTGAGAAAGCTAGTGAATGGACCTTGAGTTAAGATTATTTTGTCCAACTCAATAGTTTGTTCAACAGTGAGCAATACACTTAGATTTTGGACACTTATAAATCATCATCTTTTTGAGTCTATGTGAAGCAAAACATTGCATTGTTGTATTTTTAGCAAAAAGTAGAGTACATGCTAATTGGACACAACATTTTCCATTCCATTTTAGGAATTTGTGACACACTATATAGTGCATAACTTTTACACTCAGAATGTTAATGCTTAAATAAAATAGTGGAGTAGGTAGGAGTAGTGCAGTAGGTAGCAAATAGCAAGTGACTAAATCACAACTAGAGCCTCAAACGCACATGCACAAAGAAGTTACCAACAGACTTAAACTGTCTTTGCATGCAATTGCATTGCATTCACCCATTCACACACATTCATACGCTGAATGGGTACAGGGGCTACCATACAAGGTCCCAACCTGCCCATCAGAGGAAATCTAATCATTCACACACATTCATACACTGATGGCACAGCCATCAGGAGCAATTTGGGGAATCGATAGAATAAAAAATCTTCCGATTAACCAATAATGAAAAGAATTGTTAGTTGCAGCCCTAATTTGGAAAATGTCTGTCAGTAATAAAAAAAAGATGATGTGATTTGTAGGGCAACATCGTACAAAAGCATTTTGGTCTTTGCTAACAAAAGCAAGTGTTTTCCTCACAGACTTCCCACACATCTCTTGTAGAATTTGAGCATCTCACAAATTAGATGAACCTCACCTAAATAGATTTATTACAATGAGTTTAAAGTGAGGGTTGACTTTGTAGGCCAGAACAGTGCATTCATATGCATTTACACAGATTGAAAAAATAACTTCCCTCGTCAGCTGATTTGCAGTGAACTCTCAAGTGGCATATGTCAAAATTTCCACCAGCATATGCAACCCCCCAACTATCAATAATAATCTGGGGTAAACTGCCTCCCAGCTAGCAGATCCTGATCTAGGTCTTGATACCTAAATTGTATTGTTTATAAAAATCTGATTTTTAGTTTATCACATTTACATGTTGTCTGTGCATTTACTGCATATGTCCATGTGGCTTGTATGAAGCACATGCCCACATAAAATCAGTGAGGGTTAATGTAGTAACTGACAGACACCAACACAAAGTGTTATTTTGCTATTATTTTTTCTCTCCAAAGGTAGAACTTGAATTCAGATTTTGGAGATGGCATCAAGTGTGGAATATTTTTATAGCCTACATAGAGATTCACTTCAGCAATTTCTTCACAGGCCTGAGTAGATCCAGGAATGACTGGAAGAATATTTTGCTTGTGGTGCATTTCAGTGAAATGGCCCATTAAAAGACAGCTTTTAGTCAGACATATAGTCTTAAAACAAACCCAGTGCTGTCTCACGAGAGTGCCTCTGTCATCCACAATGGATAATTCTGGTCAGTATAGAAACCACAGTGTGTTAAGGGCAGAACAATGGCGCTCTGCTGCGCCATAGTCAAAGCTCCATTAACAAGGCTACCATTGACAGATTCAGAGCTGTGTTAGCTCTGTGGTGGAAGCTGTTCTGCTGCAGAAAGAGTCCAAACGAAATGAGGGGTAGATGGCAAGGCTAGAATATGCTTGGTGACCATATACCTCCACCAAGGTTGCCATATCTTCTAAACTGGTTATTTTGCAAATGTCCTTGAACAAATGTTCTGAGCCAAATTTGAATCTGTTCAATCTAAAGTGTGTTTATGTATATATGATACAAACCTGGATTAAAGTCCAAGTGAAATCACATTTAATTATCCCTCCTTGCAGTCAATAAATTATGTCAACATGTTTTTTAAAATATACTGGTAATATTGTTGTGTATTAAAGGGGAGCTATTGTGTTTTTCCTTATTTTCAGTCATATCCATATAATGTTACAATGTCGGATGTTCACATTAAACGTGTCTAAAGTGTCAAATAATGAGGTAAATGTAAATGTAGAAGTAACCCCTGTGAGCAAAAAGCACCGGCTTCAGACTGCTCTGAACATTCGGTTTCCAATGTTTTTTTTCTACTTTCAGCCTGAGCCGATGTTGGCTCTTGACGGATTCCTTTATATGGTCATCTGCTCCACGCACAGCATGCGAGTTCACTGCTCCACTCCGCTAACATTATGGCATTTTTCCATTGATTTGGGGGTAGTCATGCAGAGCCATGACTCAAGAGCTCCAAATAACTCCATATTGTGTTATTTCGACTGCTTTTAGCGACGCTAATGAAGCTCTGCTAATTCAGTGAGGAACATGTTTCGTTTCCTGTAAATTCTTCACATTAAAAGTCTCCAGTTATTTAGTCATGTAAAAGCTTTTAAAGCAGTAAAGCAGGAAATGTTGACATTGACAGTAACTCTGATATGGCTGCCCCTCGGCAGCTTCCAGAAAGCTGGCCAATCAGAACACAGTTGGCTCATCAGGAGGGGGGCCTTAAAGAGACAGGAGCTAAGATTGCCTGTTAAGAGACAGAGGCTGAACTGAGGGGCTGCAAAAAGGGCCAGTATAAGATAAACAAGGGGTTTTTTGAACTGTGAATCACGCAAAGCTACTCCAGTGGAGTCCAAAAATAGAAATATAGAGCTGGAAATGAGCATAATAGGTCCTCTTTAAATAGGAAGAAAAAGGTTCTTTGGGGAAATATCAAAAATGCTCCTTTTTGTCTCAGCCGGCTGGGGCATGTCAATGCCTGTGTTTGATTGACAGTAGCTGGAGGGGCGTGTCGGTGTCTAGGGATTTTGAAGAGCAATGACCAAACCAGCATCTAACGGGTCCAAAGTGACATTTGCAGGTATGTTTACATGCTGTTTAATGTGCTGCAACTGAGCAGCTAATTAGCTATCTAGCCTGCTAACTGACATTAGCAGTGCATTTTTCCCCTGTGAATGTTTGTTTGGTGGCTCCTTCAACAAGCTAATCTGCAGGACAAGATGTGTGTTCATGTTTGCAAGTTAGATAAGAAGAAGACATTAGCAGGAAAGTGGGTTGTTGTCCAGAGTCTGTGGCTCTTGTGTTGTGTAGCAGGATGCTATTAGGCTCAGTGTGACCATCTGCTCTGCCTATGATAGAAGGCCACATCACTGCTTTATGAAAATTTGATTTGCTGTATCAAAATAAGGACTCCAGCTACATAGACAGATAACAGAACTGTTTTTCATCGAAATTATGTGAAACTAGGGGACACCATCATGAAACCAATGAATTTAAAATATAAATTTCTCCCTTTTGGTTTCTGATTTTTTTCCTCAAAGGAGAACACAGGACAAGTGATTTACAGTACAGATATGTTATTGTAAATTGTAATGCAATTCAATTTCAGTTGGACTTCAAACCAAAGCCTAAATATCATGTATGCCAGACTGAGTTTCATATCCACTCCAGACATGACTACCAGACAGCTAAAGCAGCCTACTTTTGATAGATCATCATCCTAACAGAGTCGACTAGCTTCCGCATTCAGATCAATGCTAGAAAGCTTCCCAGCTGCTCTGTTATCAGCAGCAGCAGCAGCAGTGAGAACATGTGGGTGTGCTGCAGTGCAGCAGGGAGGCCTGACACAATACAAACCACTGTTGCTATTTCTGAAGATAGAGATCCTTATAAGTCAAGAGGTGTGTTGAGTATTATGGGTGTGGAGCCTGGATGCATGTCCTGCTGGTCTCATTAGCCGTAACCACAAATGACATCTGACATATGACATTCTCATTCACTCCAAATGAGCAGCTGACTTGCTAGAAGCAATTAGGCAAGGTGAGGGAGATAGTGTGATGTATCTGTTCTGAAAGGGATCTTCTGCTGCTGACATCATATGTTGCAATTAGAAGGACATGCAAGATACAGAATATCTGTATTAAAGCACAAGTAAATTCTATGACTCTGAGAACAATTGTGGCTGCTAATACACTCTGTAGGCTTGGTACAGAAATGAATCATAAAATTCTATGGATATACAAGAAATGGGACACAGTCACTGTTTTGCAAGTCTCGGGTCTTACCTATGAAGTCCCGAATCAAAACAGGTACAGTAGGTCTCAAGTCAAGACCCAAGACAATACCAAGTAATAATGCGGCCTTCACCAAAATTATCATCATATTAACATCAGTTTTTGTCTTTGCTCTTAGGGAGAACATCAAGTCAACTCAAGTCCAAGTGAGGTCACGAGTCATTGATATTAAAGTCAAAGTCAAGCTTCAAGTCAATTTTTATTTTCTCAAGTCTAAATCACCAGATTCACGAGTCAACTTTAAGTCATGGGACTCGAGTCCACATCTCTATTCTGTATTTTCTGGTGCTCATGCCTAAAATATGTAATTTTATTATATAATAATGAGCTGTATAGCTTATGCTCCATGGTCTACAAGTCAATATCATCATGGAATCTCTGAGCCATTGCTTTGTTCCAGACCTCTGACATGCTGCCCATATCTCATTTTTTTTAGCAGTCAAATAAATAAATAAATAAATAGTGAAGTGAAAACAAAATGGCAACTCAGTCTAATTAGTAGCCTATTTCAGCTGAGAGAGGGAGTAAATAATGTAAATGTAATGAGAAAATTGAGTCATGATCACAAGATTAGGATTTCATATCTTTTGATAATGATAAGAGAATTCACTGAAATATGTATTTTAATGTGATCAAATATACTATTTAAACTTCGACTAGAATTCCTTTTGACCAAGGCAGCTGAGTATCATTTAATACAAAGGAGATTGAGCAAAGTAAAAAATCAAGCCATGATATTTGTGCTTAGAATTTAGTAAAACTTTTACGGGTGCCATTTATTGTTTAACTGGCTGAAAAGCAGTGCTTCAAGGGAAATGAACAAACATGAACCACCCCAAGCAAATGACTGATTGACATGACACTCAGAGAATAGGGCTGTGCAATATGGCGATATATATCATGTGACGAGAGAAAAACACCAGTTGTCTTATAATATGCTCTACTGTTTATTTTTGTACGCAAATCACACTCTTTACAGCGATATTTTTTAATAATTTGGAGTCCGTCCATCTTTTGCACAGATTACTTTGATAAATTACTCTTTTTGGCTTTTTACTTGTGAAGCTTTTATTGCACTTACAGTAATGTAACGAGTTTAGTTGTCATCAACTCTCCAACTCTCCACTGCTGTCTGTCTCTCCTCTGCTGCGCTGCACACACATTGAGGGCTCAGCCCCACCCGTGCTGAAAAAGAGCAGAGAAGAGGAGAGTAGCACAACTATAAATGACAGCAAAACGCAGTAGAGATGATCTTTATGTTATTTACATTTTGTGTTTTGCTGTCATTTATGGTCACGCTACTCTCCTCTGCTCTCTATAGTTCACTGTGGGACCATGGACCAACTATTTATTCATTGAATTAAAATGCGCTATATCAGGATAGATATTGTTATCAGGATATGAAATGATCTATATCAGGATATGAGTATTATGTCATATCGCCCAGCCCTAACAGAGAATACAAAAATATTTTCATCTGGAGTGAGTCATGACAACAGTCATCATTCTAACTTATTATATTTCAGTCATTTGAGGTCACTTAAGAGATTTTTAGAAAGCCATGTTCATACAGCTGTACTCATAACTAAGAGTTACTGTAATTTTATTATTACTGTAGTCTCTTGAAAGTCAGCTGTGTTAAGTAAACACAAAACCTCTTGTCATACCGTATTTACCTGTAAGAGAGAACAAGCATGTGACTCAAACTTGTTGCAGCCAACTAAAAGTGCAAATAAAGACGTAAGAATAGAAATTTTTGTTCATTTCTCTTTAATGAAACTATTGCTAAATATATATCAGGAATTTTATTTTATTTTCACACCTTTTATTACATGGTGAATAAGCATACCATAAGCATGTATATTAATCATGTATTTTAATACTTTAAATTTGAAAAAATGGTAAATGGGGAGGTATATTTTCTGGTACTGTGTGAATACTCTATGTCAATGAAATAGATTGGGGAAATGTTTTACCAGACGTTGTGTGACAAAATCATCTTAACTCTAAGGTCCAATTATTAGCTTATTATTGGCATACTCCAAGGTCAAGAATAAACTTCCATGCTCACTAAAAGTTGTTTTGTTTTGACCCAAAGTCACCTGTATTTTCACCAGTATTTTATTCAGTGGTGACGTCACAGTAAGAGCAGTTTAGAGCGGCTTGTTCAAATTATGCTATTTCATCACATCAGAAAGTTGATGCAGCAGAGCCAAGTAGCAGCGGCATCCTTCAACACCACTAAAATAACATCTAATGGCAATATCTACTCCAAGACAATAGACCGATTTCACAGCAGACATTTTGACTTGTCATAGCAGGTAAAGCACAGGTGGAACTCATAACATTCAGATGATTCGATAAGGGTATAAGGGTGGTATGATAAGGCTGTGGCTCAGGAGGTAGAGCGGGTCGCCCACTAATCAGGAGGTCGGTGGTTCAATCCCCGGCTCCTCCAGTCCAAAGTGTCCTTGGGCAAGATGGGTGAACATTAGAAATATCGTAAAAGTGCTTTGGATTAAATAAAGCGCAGTATGGCTCCTGATGAGCAGGTTGGCACCTTGCACGGCAGCCTCTGCCATCATTGTACGAATGTTTACGCATGCAGCGTAAAGCGCTTTGAGTGGTCGACTGACTACTATATAAATGCAGTCCATTTACCATTAACAATGCTAAGGAAGCCATATGGGTGAATTTGAAAAAACTAAATGGGATTTGGCCATCATTATATGGAATATTATATCATTCAAAAAGGTGTACTTGAAAACAGGGTTTTGTATACAAGTTTTGTAAACTTGTACATTTATGTTTGTATCTGTAACCGTAGTTTTGTAAACTTGTTTGTAACTGTAAATTCTGCACTGCAACCTTGCATATATCGTACATACATGTCTGCCTGCGAACTCTGTTTTGCAAGTTTGTGCATTCAGTTATGGGCCTGCAAGCCTGTATTCACGACCTGTGAGGCAAAAACACTTGCACGGGAGTGTATGACATGTTTATTGTGTACAGCAAATCCAATTGGTTAGGCTATTCAGTCAATCATAAGACAGTTGACAGCTAGCCAGCTGCTAGCTAGAAGATGCCAGTGGACCAAACACAACCAGGTAAAGCAACCTCCTCAAAATCTACTGTATTGATCATATTCATATAAACCCCAGAATGAATGACATTAAAGGTGGACAGAATAAAGATTTTATTGACAAAATAATGTTATCATGGTGTTAGTGTTAGCTTACTAGCTGAGAGTGAGGCAACAAACACATCAAACAAACACAGATCACTCAAAACAGAAAAAAAACATTTACAGGTGAGATGTAGTGTTTGGGCCACAATCTCACAAAATGATCTTTCTTTAAGTAAATATAGCTGTAGGTTACGCTACATTAAGGCAGCTATAAATTAAGCTTAAATTAGTTTACAGCAAAATAGTACGCTAACGCTAACACCATGCTAGCATTATTGTGTTCCTAATATAATCTTAATTATGTCCACCTTTAATATAATCTGTTTTGGGGTTTTTACCAATTAATACATAAAATTTTACAGAAGTCATTTTACCTGGTTCTAAGAGGACATCAGTGCAAACAACTCTGTGGTCCATCTGGAATCTTCTAGCTAGCAGCTGGCTGTCACATGATTGACCAATTGGATTTGCTGTAGTGGCTCCAACAAAGCTGATTGGTCAAAAGTCAAAAGTCAATGGTCCCGCCCCTTCTACAGAAACGCAACACATGCAACACACAATAAACATGTCAAAAGTCTGTGTATGTGTGCATACACTCCCAAGCACTGAAATGTTCAGCCTGCAAGTATGTACAATATATGCAAGCTTGCAGCGCAGAATTTACAGTTACAAACATAAATGTACAAGTTTACAAAACTACAGTTACACAAACAAAACCCTTTTTTCAAGTACACCTTTTTGAATGATATATTAATATTATTAATTGCACCTGTGCTTTACCTGCTTTGACGTCAAAATGTCTGCGGTAAAATCGGTCTATTCTTGTTCTCTGTAATCCCCCTCCCCCTTAAAATTTGTTGAAACTTTTTGAGGAATCTCATTAGACAATGTTAGCAAGCCTGGAGGGATAAGTTCTTGACTGGTTTGATCCAGTCTATTAACACAACCCCCCCGCAGCCCCCCCACCCCCCCTCCACTCTCTTTCAATCATGCCCAGCATGTCCCTGACTAAAGTAAGTCATCACTTGCACACTGGCTTCCACGCTTTGACAGTCCAGTCCTGTGATGCGTGAAGGACCTGCGTGCTGACTCCCCCGACCTCTCTCTCTCGCTCTCTCTCTCTCTCTATCACAAACATACAGTACATAGACTACTTTCTTTCATTCTCTCACCAGGGCTTAACAGTGCACCATGCTCTCAATAACACCAATCCCTACTTACCCAGCTATGCAAAACACACACACACACACACATACTGCAAAGACTTTACAACAACTAGGGTTATCACGTAAGCACCGGGTGCCACTCCTGTCAGCTAAGAACAGAAAACTGAGGCTACAATTTGCACAGGCTCACTAAAACGGAAACAACAGAAGAGAGAAACGTTGCCTGGTCTGATGATTTTAGATTTCTGGTACAACATTCAGATGGTCGGGTCAGAATTTGGCATAAACAACATGAAAGCATATTTATACTTAACTAGCCACTTGTGTTGTTTATACCTGTATAGCAGTGCTGGGCTAATTTTAAATCTTCTCTTAATATACGTTTTTACTTTCAGTAATAAAACTTCTCCAAATATTTTTCGTGATTAGAGTAAATACTTAAAGTAGTGTTTCAATCATAAAACTTGCCCCACTACTGCACCTGCAGGTACCACCAATGAGTTCAGTGCCAGTTTGTCTACAAGAGGGTACTTCATCTTTACAAGCAATGTTGGACAGAATGAACAACATACTCACTATGCATTTTCAGAGAATATACATACTGTAAAATATACATTCGTAGAACCTACAGGCTTAATAACAACGTTTTCCTTAGTTTTGCTTTATGGGTAATGTGAATGTGCTCAGTACATTTCGTGGAAATTGTGTACATTTTTGAGCATGTATGAAATTATTGGTCTGATGGTGGTGCTAGAAGAACAGTCAGGAGGTCATAAACACTGGGGTATGCTTCTAACAAACTAGTCCGACCACATGTGAAGGCAAAAGTGTTTACACCTGTTCCGCATGGCCAAGCTTGAAGGCAGGGAGAAAAGCCTGCTACAGTGTCATAGAGGCAAAGGAAGCAATGAATTGTACAAGTGGGAATAACTACACATGCTTTTGAAGAGTAGGCTGTACAGTTTGGCTGTGCTCAATTGTAAACACAAAAAGTGAGGAGAAATTGTTTTGTAGATAATGAAAAAGGGCAGCTTGAGAGAGAAGTTAAGATCCTGCCTACATCCTTACCTTGCACACCTGGGGCCTGTACTACGAAACAAGTTCAACATACCCAGGATATCTTTTAGTTAGCTGGCTTCACTGAGCCTAACATTGACTGTCCAGATAACCAGTACTACGAAGCTGGCTATCAACTAGCTTAGTCAACTATGGGTTTTCCGGCTACGAGTGCATTCATGTAAAAGAGGCAGGGTTGTTAATTACGAGTGACATCAGAACCATGAATGAAGTATTTCATATGATATGAGATGAAACAGTGACACCAAGTACCGCAAAAAGTCATATTCAACGAAGTGAAATGTAAACAAACCTGTAATCATACAACAGAATAAGATGATGTAGAAACACTAGAAATCATTTTCACATATTAAAAGTTGGCTAAGTCTTAAAATACATGTAGATATTATTATATATGACTTAAGTATAGAGTGAGTATTTTTTGCTATTTAGTTGGATGATGAAGAAACCATTCTGAATATGTCACATGAAAAAACTTAAAAATAATGTCAGACTGTGTCTGCTACTGAAGCAAAGAGTGGAAAAGAAGTTAATGGCTGATGAGACCTGTCTGACCCAAATTTTGCATTTATAATCATGGGAGCCAATTAACAGTGTGGATTATTTTTCTAATAAAAGACGATATTTTGTTTTTATTTCCAGTTAGCATCACACAGTTGTCTCATATTATTCTGAGCTGCATTGATGGAATCAGAGTGTAAAATCATCCATACTGTCAGCTGTCACCCTGGGAATAAAATCAACTTAAACAATTAAAATGCGGCTAAAATCATCATTATGTGTTTAACAACAACAAGTGTGAGGTACACAGGTAATAGCTCTGAACAGTGATCAAGTGTTTTATGATACATTTCTCTGTTGTCACACTTTTTACTTATGTCTTATATTGCTGACAGCTGTGATGGATAACCTACCATAAACAACAAATAATAGACTTCTCCTTTAATATCAATGTGGAAAATTATTGGTCTCTGGCTCAGCACTGCCTGTGGCTCCGCATTTCACCCTGTAGCTGCTGAATAATGGAGCAGAAATATTAGAGAGACCAGAGGTGTTAAACTAGGAGGCTGTATGACATTATGCCCCTAAACAAGACCACTGGTCTTCCTGGGGAGCTGCTGTAGTTTGCACTGTGTTGTTGTTGGAAGCCTGTTGTATTTTCATCCTTAAGGGGTTTGGCCACAGTTTCAGTCCAGTGATTAATTCCTGCTAGTACATTACATAACACTATTGTTACAGATGCAGCTGTCCCTCTTTTAGTAATGCACGTAACAGTAGATTAATGTTGCACTTCTGCTATGATATGAAGTAGTTTGTTAGATCTAAACTGTTCGTGTCTCTAAGACACTGATTCCACAGGCTTTCAGAGGCTTTTCCATTGTGCCAACAGTTCTGGCCAAAATTAATATTTGAAAATGGTCAAATGTAAAGAATATCAGGAGATAAATATCACCTATTGGTAGCTTTCACAAGATATATGTATACCAATGTATAACCAACAAAAGAACAACACTGGTGGAACACATTTTTATAAAGTCTGAACTCAAGGATGGTGATTATTTGACTAAAACTGATAAGCCTGTCACTGTAATAATGTCATTGATTTAGTCACAAATCAAAGTAAAAAGCAAATCCATACACAGCCACAACAGCCTGGCACCTCCTCCTCATGCTGGTCACCAGCCTGGTCACACACTGCTGTGGGATGGCATCCCATTCTTCAACCAGCATTTGTCGCAAGTCAGCCAACGTGGTTGTGTTGGTCACTCTGGCACGAACAGCACGGCCAAGCTGATCCCACAAGTGTTCAATGGGGTTGAGGTCAGGACTGCTGGCAGGCCATTCCATCCTTTCTACTCCCAAATTCTGGAGGTAGTCTCTGATAAACCCCGCTCTGTGGGAGCGAGCCTTGTCATCTTGGAGGATAGAGTTCGGTCCCAGACTGTGGAGATATGGGATTGCCACTGGTTGCAGAATCTCATCTTGATATCTCTCTGCATTGAGATTGCCTCCAATGGTAACAAGTCTCGTTTTTCCAGTGAGGGAGATGCCGCCCCACACCATCACACTGCCTCCACCAAAAGATGTTACTCTATTGGTGCAGCAATCAGCATAGCATTCTCCGCATCTTCCTCACACTTTGACCCTATGATCCAACTGCCGTAGGCAGAATCTGGACTCATCGCTGAACATAACGTTCCTCCACATGTTCAGGTTCCAGTGCACATGTTGCTGACACCAGCGCAAACGGGCCTGATGGTGAAGGGCAGTCATGGCAGGCCTCCTGGCAGCCCTATGCCGGAGACCGGAGATTGGCTGCATGCAGATTGTCTGGGCAGAGAGCTGTTGGCCATATCGTCTTGCAAACCTTGACTGAAAATCTGTAGGGGTTTTCAGTGGGATGTCGTCTTCTTGGGATGCCCACTTCGCAGCCTGTCTCTGACATCCCCCATTATATGGAACTTGGCCTTCACTTTGGAGATGGTACTAGGGCTCACTCCAAATAATGCCGCAACTTGGTTTTGCGGAACACCAGCTTGAAGTTGCCCTATCGCATGGGCCCTATCCAGATCAGTTAAACGTGGCATGCCGATTCTTGGAGCAGACACCTACTGACCACTGTAGCAGGGCCAATGCTCACAGGTGCTGCCAATCAGATGCCAATCAAGCAGCTGGGGGTACCAGAAGCTCAAAACAAGTGTCAATAGCAACAGCAAAATAAGCTGTTTGACAATGGCAGAGAAGATTTGGCAAATTTTTCATGGGCGCAACCCACATACTGAGCTCTGCTGCTCCTCCCACAAATGCATGTTCCTTACAAATGAGGCACCATTTAAAATGGAAATAAACAGGCTTTCCAACGGTATAAGATTTATTGCCAAGAAGCATTGTTACAACAAAGAAATAATCTACACAAACACAAATTTCCTTACTTTTTGTGCTAAGTTTATGTGACATAAATCATCTGCCCATGTCCACAAAGGTTTAACTCCGTGTGAAGCCCAAATTCATGACAGCTTGGACCATGTTGAGTTTTTTTTTTTTTTTTTTTTAGATTACAGGTACTGTTTTTTTCTGTTTTTGTCTTTTGGTCATTGTCTAAATTTCACAACCTAAATTAGCAGAGGCCCTTTAGCAGAGGCAACCTGCCCAAATGAGGATTTTATCCACCTAGTAAGTCCATCACCAATGGTGAGTGGGAGCTCAAAAATAAGCACACCCTCTCTCTGGCCGTCTCTCTTGATTTCTAAGAAACTAGTGTACACTGTTGGTTCCTGCCCCATAGATCTCATGCTGGATCTGTGTGGGCGTTGGACAACTAAGAGAAAAGAAGGCAAAATGAACAGCATGAGTGTGTAACTGCCACCCAAGACAGCATCAAAAAGCCACCTGTTTTCTTGAACAGGGAGGACGAGCTGATGAGTGCAGGGACTGTGAAAGGAAGAATAAATCATTATCACGGGGGTCATGGGTGTTTTTATGTTACTCCTTCAAGGCCCCTCTGACTCGTCTGTATTTACTGCTTTCCTGATACAATTGACAAAAGGGGGCATTGTCTGACTTGAATTTCCACTGCTAGAATGATTTGTCTTTCTTCTGAAGCTGTACACTCACCTGAAGCTTTTTGAACAAGGTCATCTAGGCTTAATTACAACTTCTTTTTGTATTTTCACCATCACTTTAATCACCACTTTCATCATCAGTTATTATTACATTGTACTCACCAAAGTATTGTAATTGCTGAGATCACGAACCACTGTAACATCACTACAACAAAGTTGTGTAATCAGACAATTTAACCAGATTATCTAAACCACTTAATTATGGAATTAAATTAGACAATGTGCGCACCTGAAATGTCGCTAATAATCCACATTGCACAGGGAAACTGTGTTCACAACTACGGTAAGCACAGTAGGTCAAGGTTGACAGTAATGGATGCTGACTTGGTGATTTATTTAAAACCTGTCTGATCATCTGACTATTTGTGTCTTTTAAGTCAAGTTGACACATTCCAAGATCTCAGAAATTAATATGGTGAGTACAATGTTACTATTAAAGAATGAAATGATGGCCAGAACTACAGATATAAAACCTAGGTGGTATAATACAGGAATTTCCCTTTAAATGGTTAATCTAGTGAATTATTGTTGCACTTTAATAAAGTTGCTAGAGACAGATTAAAAAAATAAAAGGTCAAAATCGTTGCAGCAGGGGTGCCCCCATGGCTTAGGGGTTAAGATGCCAACCATGAACTGCAACGTCTCTAGTTCAAATCTGACCAAGGATCTTTGTTGCATCTCTCTCTCCCTCATTTCTCATCTCACCCCTATCGCTACCTAATGACCCCCCCAAAATAAATAAATAAATGATGCACTAGAAGCTGAGATATTCTGAGTTTTAGTCGATAGTATGGGTCAAGCAACAAAAAGTCTGGATCCTACACTTCCCATAACCCCGCAACTTGATAGCTTCTCATTAGACACTCTGTATTGCCCATGTCCTTCAAAATCCATGTCCCAAGTTTGTAACACGGGCTTTCCAGTTAAGAGTTTTAGTCTGATGTAGTGATGACATCATCAGAGACAAAGTTCCTTCACTAAATTCAGTGCAAAAGCTCCCGGTATCTCTTCTTTTAAACATGAATTATATTTTCCACTAACTGTGTTAAAATCATTATTGGACTGATTTAGCATTTTGTTTCATTTTCTTACAATTAATGCTTTGTTTTTTATGTCTTACAATGTTTTGTTTTACTTATAGGTTACTTTAAATTTTCAACCTTATATGTTGAATTTCTATTTCATGTCATCACCTTGTCACTGTTCTTTGCTGATGTACTGAGTATAATAAAGTTTTAAGAGAAAAAAAAGACAAAGCTCCTCCAGAGCCACAGATACATTATAGAGTTTCACAGGCAGAGTAGTAGTCTACAGGACGGGTAAACTGACCTTGTGGGCCTATTTAACATTGTCGTCACTGTCAATGTTGTGTGTGAGTTAAAAATACCATCATTAAAAGAATGATGTGAAAGAATGTTTGTGATATCTGACTTGGTGAAATTCATACAATAATGTTAAAGACATATTGTGAATATATCAAATGTCTGTTAAAAACATAATTTTACTAAGATAAAACCTATGAAAGAAGCATCTTGATTGTGATTCTACACACATTTGGTTTAAGAAATAAGTGGGTCACCAGTTGAAATCTGTCAAGTGTGACTGGAAAATCACTGGATCGACAAAGCAATGCCAAAGCAAACTTTAAAACACTGTGGTGACTACTCGAGTATTTGACTAGTCAGACAAACATTTTATATAACTTGAGAAAATGGTAATGATAATAGAGCCTACAGGGTTAATAATGTAAATGTTTTAGATAAAACTGGGACTACCAAAAATACATCTCGTACAGCAAAAAGTGGTTGCAGTGCACATTTTATTTAGTGGTGTTGTGGAGGTAAATGAGTCCACAACTGACAGAAGCTATCTGACTATCTCTGAGTTGAGGCATCCCAGAGGATTACATCAGCAGCTACAACTTAAAGGAAGTTATGTGTACACTGAAATTGGATTCTGAAAGTAGCTTCCCCATCTCTGGTTGCAAGTCAGGGCTGATGAGTTTATGTAATCTCACAGTTTGCCAGTATTGAGTGGGCTGAGTACATTCAGTGTTACGATGCAAACAGTGCATCATGACAATAAAGCATGAAATTATGATGCGACAACCTAGGGTCCAGATTTAATAACTGTTTTGCAATGGCAATCTTTACATTGTTGGTACCTCAGTTGCTTGAGCTAAGAACAAAGAATATTCATAGAAAATTCATGATAATCAGTGTATGGTCCACACAAGCACAAAAACAAGTAACTTCCCTCATCACTAGTTGCAAATGCGGGCAGTTCCGGCTTTAAGACTAATCCCCCGAGGCTGGCACTTGCATGTACAAAAGCCCATTTATAATTTGAGTGTTATCTGATGTGATCTGTGGTTCTAAGATGGATAACCCTTTCTTTCTTGTTTGACTTGTTGGCAAGAATTCAGCAGCAATAATAGAGGTATTTCCGAATAATTCTTTGCACCAAGGCTAAGTAACAAGAAACAAATGACTGACTGTGACAAATACAGAGCCTGTAGTTGTTGTTAAGTTGTTAGATATGCTTCACACTATTTTTTGCACTGAAAGGAGTGTGTGTACATGCTGTGATGACGGGAGCTGACGTATGTGGTGTGTAATGGTACTGGGCAGGTACTAAGAGCAGCATGGCGATACAAACATGAGGAAAACAGATGCAGCTCCCTCTTTAGTTTAGTGACTCATGCTGGCACGTGTAACATGAGTTGTTTCTTGTGCCACAGTCAGCCAGACATTGGAGGCACCAGTCCATCAAGTCTGGTGGTCTCCAGTTAACAAGTTTAACCACTTACAGGCTGAATGGAACTCCACAATGCAGTCCCCATGGGTGCTCTAACCTATACAGCAGAAAAATCAGAAGCGAGCTGCATCTGCTGATATGCACTGAGACACAGTCACATCCACTAACTAGAGGCATTACACGTGGCAATATACATCTACGACTGCATTGCAGGTTGAGCTATTCAACTGAGCATTATCCATATCCAAGTGCTATTAATAGGTCAGTGTCCTGTCAGCAAAATTGACACACAGGAAAGTAACTTCCAACCAGACACACACAGCCACAGTCCTACACAGGCTCATAAATAGTTGGAAACAGCGTAGGGATCAATACACAGGATGACTCAGGTTGCCACAGAGCATGGCCACTACTGCCCAAAACAGCATCAAATGCCCTCAAACCAGATATAGCCTCTGAGATGCAATACTCCAGCTCTATATTCACCTCCCAGTGCTGCAGAGAGCAAGCCAAGGACAGAGAGGCTGAATGCTAAAGTACCTTGTCACTTTAGGCAAAGAAACATTCAATGTAAAAGGGCTACACCATTACCACCGTCCCAGCATCTGAAGAATGCCCTGTAGCAATTAACACACTATGTCACCCAGACAATGATTCATGGTAAGGCCTTGAGGGATGAGCACTCAGCCTAGTGTTGGGACAAAACAGCATCCAGATGGACACTGGCCTTCTTTCCTTGAACAAGTAGAGGAAAGAAAAATAGTTTGATCAAATCACATGAACTTGCATTAACATTACAAACTAGATGGCGTATTTTTCCCCATTGTAAATTCTGATTTCAAAGTTTTCTTTTACTTCTATTTTCAAAAATAGAAACACGATCCTTTGGCATAAGTCTATGTTATAGGCATTGGTTTCAATTATTTCAACTTTGTTTCTGCGAAATCATATTTTTCCATCTGTTTGTTACAACAATAGAGCCTAGCTCCAGACCTCTGAATCGCTGCCCATGGTGTTGTGGTGTTGTGTCCATTGACAGCTATTTCTTGGGGAAATACTCAACCAATAAGATTAAGAATGGGGACATCATCTTCCTTCATAGGAAAAGGTTAAGAAGTGTGTGCTCAATTGTGAAAATTAATAATATGTGAGGTGAAAGCGACTTTCTTTTTGACAGACATGGTGGGGTCTGGTTGGGGCTACTTCTTTGTCAGCCACATACACTCCTCATACAGAACAGGTTTTTTATTGATTATATTGATTATTCTGTCAGTTAAACCCCCGCTGTCACCGTTCCAAGTGAAGAAAATCCCTCCTGGAAACAAGGTTGGAGAAAGTGGTGAGACTGAGCCAAACAGTACAGTTGGGGGCTGGGTTAAAGAAATTAAAAAGCTAAGTGGAACTGAGAGGACCCACTGACTGGAGTCAGGTGATAATTCTCTGTGGGTTTGTCACTATGTGTGACCCCTTTCACATTACACATAGTCAACTGACTGATTGCTAATATAAAAATATTGATTGATGCAGCTTTGAAGCAATAGTTTAGAGTGAGCCTGCTAAAAAGCAGGTCATTCAATTGCTTTCCATTATTGTTTAGGTGAATAGCTTGGGTTATCTTTGAGTTGTTGTCATTATCAAACAAACTGAATAATACCTTGACCCAATAATGCTTGTTCTAGAAGGTGCAGACCTATCCAGTCGCCTCTCCGTTCCACTAAATTTATGCTCTTTACATTTATTTTTACAATATTATTTTTTAATATTATTAATATGTACTTTTTGTAAATAATATTAGACAATGATAAGTATATGAGTACGAGTCAGTCAGGATAGGGAGATGGTCAACTCACCACATTGTAAACTCTCCTCCTGCCAACTCTGCTACGTGGCTGGTCGAGGTTTTCAAATGTTAACATAGGGGAAAAGGTGGAGGAGATAAACACCAAACACCAACTACAATCCCAATCACATAGACAAGTAAGACTATCTCTGCATCCGTCTCTGCATCAATCTCAACATTGGAGGAAACACCAAGGTAAACATGGAGGGATTAAACAAAAGCTGCGATCCCAGCCACATGGATCTTCTCTGCTAAGCATCCTGCTAGTTAATGTACAGGCATTGAATAATAAACTGGACGACCTCCATGCCCGCATCAGTTTACTGTAATGTCCTTAGTTTCAACAAAACTTGGCTAAATCTTGGAATAGTGGACAGCACCATTTAACCAGGTGACTCTTTTTCTGTATACCGATCTGACAGAATAGAGGACTCTGGCAAGAAAAAAGGAGGAGGCATGCACTATGGTGAATAAGGATTGGTGTGATAGTAGTCCCGTTACTGCTCACCTGATCTGGAGTTCTTGTCAATCAAATACAGACCACACTTTCTACCAAGGTCATCATCACAGCGGTATACATCCCACCACAGGCGAGTACAGAGGCTGTTCTCTCGGATCTTTGCAAAGACTTCAACTGCTTACAGACCGGTAATCCTGATGCTGCGCTTATCCTTGCTGGAGACTTCAGTCAAGCTAACCTTAAGAAGGTTATGCCTGACTTTCATCAACATATTGACTGCACCACAAGGGGAATAAACACTGTATCATTGCTACACGCCATTTTAAAACAAAGAGCGGAATTGCTACCCAAATTTGGGAAGAGTGACCATATGGCCATCTTGCTGAGGTCAAAGTATGTAAACAAACTACAACGCATGCCCCCAGTGATGCAAGAGGTCAGGAAATGGTCAAGCCAATCAGAGGCCAACCTACAGTCAACCTACAGGAGTGCATTCCAGGACACCACCGTCAACGTCCCTGATGACATCAATGGATTCACTGAGTCTGGGGTGGATTTCACTTGTGAAAAAACAGAAGCAACTGTACCCGAAACTACAGTTAAATCATTCCACAACCAGAAACCATGGATTACTAGAACCATCCTGAATACCATAAACAAACTACAGCCTCCAACTTAGGGCTGCAGTCTAGCAACATGGACAATTATAAAGGAGCAGCCTACAATGTAAGAAGACCAGTAAAGGAGGCAAAAAGGGACTACATGAATAAAGTGGAGCTACAATTCCAGGAGGGCAATCCCAAAAGCATATGGCAAGGTCCAAGAACTATGACAGATTACAAGATTTACCCCCCAACCCCACACAGCACCTACATGCTTCAAGAAGTCCACCACCCATCCTGTGCCCAAGAAAACAAGACCAGCCTGCCCAAATGACTACTGCCCAGTGGCACTCACCTCTATAGTGATGAAGTGCTTTGACGGCTGGTCAAGGATTACCTCTGATCCTCACTACTCAGCACACTGGACCCACTACAGTTTGCCTACCATCCCAACCAATGAACAGAAGACGCCATAGCACACATCCTCCACACCACCCTATTTCACCTGAACAAGAAAGGGAGCTGTGAGATTATTGTTCATTGACTACAGTTGAGTGTTTAGCACCATAGTTCACTCCAGGCTCATCACAAGCTCAAGGACCTGGGATTAAACACCTTGCTGTGCATTAGTGGTGCGAATCTTTGGGTATCTCACGATTCGATTAGATTCCGATTCTTGGGTGTCCAATTCAATTCAGAATTGATTCAAAACCAATTCTCAATTGAATGAACAGAAAAGGAGGCACTATTTTCAGTCTCTTGGTCCAGTATACTGTGTGTCAAACTATTTACTGGTGTCCTTAGTCCACTGAAATACAATATGAAACATAACTGGCAATTAAGATAAATGGTCCTTTTCAATTCAAGTTAACTGCATTAATTAATTAATTAATTAATTAATTAGAAAGCATCCTATATTCTTCTGCCTGTATGAGAATAACAATGAGGGAGAGGTGGAGTGCTCCGCTGTGTTGTTATTAACATCATGTCTCCAGCACAGGAAAGCAGCCTCTCTGCTGCACCATTAGCTCCAGGGAAAGCCATCATTGTACAAGATGCTGAGCAGGCGCAGGGTTTTTGAAGTGAAACAGACTGAGCATAGAGTTATTTTCTTCACCTCACAGTTGGTTTAAGTTGTTTAAGTGCTGCAGTGTGTGTCGGTTATTAGTCTCTGAGTGATGGCATAGAAAGTTCACAATATACTTCACATTTGTCTTGCAAAGGTAATTATTTAGTCATTAGATTAAAAAATGCTTACAACTGCTGACTTTTTATAAAAAGATGAACTACAAGATATCTCTAGCGTGTGTGCACTGTAGACTGCCTGCGTGCTGCACTGCCCCCGGAGTTGAGTTCCACCTTTTTCGTTCTGTCAACGTCACGTTATTAACCAACATTTAGAAAATAGATTTTTGACATTTGTGAATCAATTCAGAATCGCAGGAGATAAGAATCAAGATTCTTATGTGAATCAATTTTTTCACCCACTCCTACTGTGCATGTGAATCCTTCACTTCCTGACGGGCAGACCCCAGGTGGTGAGGGTAGGCGGACACACCTCTTCTACCCTCATCCTTAACACCGGAGCTCCCCAGGGCTGTCTTTTGATCCCACTGCTGTACTCCCTGTACACACATGACTGTGTAGCCACTTTTGACTCCAATACAATCATCAAGTTTGCTGACGACATAGCTGTGGTGGGTCTGATCACAAATAACAATGAAAAGGCCTACCTGAAGGAAGTAGAGGACTTGACCCGCTGACTCCCCAGCAATACTAAGGAGCTGATAAGTGGACTTTGGGAAGAAGCAGGGAAGGAACTATGCTCCTCTTAATATCAACAGGTCCTTGGTGGAGAGGACCTGTTGCTTCAAGTACCTTGGTGTCCACATCAACAAAGGCCTGACCTGGGCACTTCATATTGACTCAGTGGTGAGAAAGGCAAGGCAGAGACTGTTTCACCTCAGACCCTTAGGAAATTCTGGGTATCCTCTCAAATACTGAGGAATTTCTAGTCCTGCACCATGGAGAGCATCCTGATGGGGAATATCATTGCCTGGTACAGAAACAGCACCGAGCAGGACCGCAAGGCCCTGCAAGGAGTGGATTGTTCAGCTGAACATACAATAGGCGGTGCTCTATCCTGCCTAAAGGATATTTACACCAGGAGCTGCAAGAATAAGACTAGGAGAATCATTAAGGATCCAAACCACCTGGATAATGGCCTTTTCTCCCTGCTGCGGTCGGGAACAATCAGCTGTCAGGTAAACAATACCCCACAGGCACAGGCATGAGCAGCAGAGCGGAGTATGTGGGTTGCGCCCATGAAAAATTTGCCAAATCTTCTCTGCCAATGCCAAACCGCTTATTCTGCCATTGACTTGTTTGGTATTTGGTGGATTGGATGATTGAAGTTTGAAGCGTGTGGAAGAACCATACACAGCCACAACAGCCTGGCACCTCCTCCTCATGCTGGTCACCAGCCTGGTCACATACTGCTGTGGGTGGCATCCCATTCTTCAACCAGCATTTGTCGCAAGTCAGCCAACATGGTTGTGTTGGTCACTCTGGCACGAACAGCACGTCCCAGCTGATCCCACAAGTGTTCAATGGGGTTGAGGTCAGGACTGCTGGCAGGCCATTCCATCCTCTCCACTCCCAAATTCTGGAGGTAGTCTCTGATAAACCCTGCTCTGTGGGGGCGAGTGTTGTCATCTTGGAGGATAGAGGTCCCAGACTGTGGAGATATGGGATTGCCACTGGTTGCAGAATCTCATCTTGATATCTCTCTGCATTGAGATTGCCTACAATGATGACAAGCCTCGTTTTTCTAATGAGGGAGATGCTGGCCCACACCATCACACTGCCTCCACCAAGAGATGTTACTCTATCGTTGCAGCAATCAGCATAGCGTTCTCTGCGTCTTCTCCACACTTTGACCCTATGATCCAACTGCCGTAGGCAGAATCTGGACTCATCAGTGAACATAACGTTTCTCCACATGTTCAGGTCCCAGTGCACGTGTTGCCAACACCAGCATAAACGGGCCTGACGGTGAAGGGCAGTCATGGCAGGCCTCCTGGCAGCCCTATGAGACCGGAGATTGGCTGTGTGCAGTCTGTTCCGGATTGTCTGGGCAGAGAGCTGTTGGCCATATTGTCCTGCAAACCTTGACTGAAAATCTGTAGAAGACAGCCCACGGTACCTAAGTGCTGACAGGGTGAGGTAACGGTCTTCTTGGGGTGTCGTCTTCTTGGGACGCCCACTTTACGGGCGCTGTCTCTGACATCCCCCGTTATATGGAACTTGACCTTCACTTTAGAGATGGTACTAGGGCTCACTCCTGATTGGCAGCACCTGTGAACAGGTGCTGCCAATCAGCATTGTTACAACAAGCATTGTTACAACAAAGAAATAATCTACCAAACACAAATTTCCTTAGTTTTTGTAGTTTATATATATATATATATATATATATATATCCTGACTGAGGTAGAGAGACATTTTGGTTTGTTTGTCTAATTTAAGGTTTATCAAATAGGTTTTTGAAGGTCAATCTTAACATTTACATTTTTGGATCAAATCAGCCATTGCCAATATTTTGTCACATTATTTGATCTTGAAACCATTTTCATTTCATTTCTAAAAATAACAAGTTCACTGCCAAAAATGCATTCTTTTCAGGATGAATAAGCTTCTGAAACAGCATTTAGACCATTACAATCAATTCAGTGTAGCACTGTTCTAATGTGCAATCAACCTGCATCAAAGCCATCATGTCGGAGAATTTAAGACCTGTACTAGCCTGATACATTGGTTAAATCACACCCCGCCATAACAATGCAACCTTTACACACACATATGCACACCAACACCATGTCGCACTCACTGGCAGGTGCAACCTCTGAGTGGACTGCCAAACAAGCAGCCTTCCGGGGCTACAATACAGTGAAGGAAGGCATGCCAGGAACAGGCACCAGCCATGCTAGCAGGACTAGCAGGGTGCATGCACACAATCCCTGCCTGCATTGCGTGACACGATGAGCGATAAGGCATGACTCAATCACACATGCTAATGATGGAGGCAGATAGAATATCCCCCCCCCAACCCCACCCCCACCCCCACACACACGCACACGCACACAAACAAGAATCCAGGCAAGGACACAGTCGTCCTAATCCATTGTCTCCGGGTTCAGCATGGAAACACAGATGGATTGATGAAAGGATGGATGGATTGATGGATTGATGGAAGGATGTAGAAAAAGATAGCTCACCGGTTTGCCTTCTTCCTTTCTCTCCACCTCTTTCAGCACATTATCCAGGCTAAGTGTGCATGTGTGTGTGTGTACATGTGTGTGTGTGTGTATGTGTATGTGTGTATGTGTGGTGAGCCGGCGAGGATACACACTGCTACATCCCCTCCTCTCCCTCTCTCTGACGATCCCTCCCTCTTTCTCTCTTGTCCCTGGGATTTATTTAATTATTTCCTCCCTTCCTCCCTCCCTCTCACTCGCCTTTTCTTTCTTTCTCTCTCTCTCTCTCTCTCTCTCTTTCTCTCTCTCTCTCTCTCCCCTCACAGCTGATAGAGTCGCCTTGCTTTTCTCGTGACTGTTTAATTCCCTCTGTCTGTCTCTCCCTTCTGCTTCTAGAACTTGTTATCCTCGATGAAGCAGTGTCTCTCTGTTTTTTTGGCGTGAGAGGCAGAGTCAAAAATAGAAAAATAAAGGAAAAAAATTAGAGTGCCTGCCTTGTACATTAAGAGCTGATATCTGCACAGTACAATGCTCCCTCTCTCTTTCTCTCTCCCTGTCTTTCACTTTCACACTGTGTCCCTCACCCGCCTCAGTGTCTTGTGTGATGCAGCAGCGCTGTAGGCTCCTCCCTGGAGAGACAGTGGTGCCACACAGCTGAGAGAGAAAGGGGGAGGGGGGCTGGGAAAATGTGGTGGCAGTGGGAGGGGGAGAAGGGAAGAGGAGGCAGGAGGTGTGTGTGTGGGGGCATGGGAGGGGCTTGGTGGTGGTGGTAGGGTGGGGGTTCTGCCGGAGAATCCGGTGCAAGGCAGGGCAGCCTCTGTCGACTGAGCGCATCACCCAGGATTTCAACACCACCTCCCGCCCTCTATCACTCTCTCTCCACACAGAAGGGGATCTGTTTATTCTTCACACACACATACACAATCACACTTCAAGCCCCCCCCCCCATAAAAATTTGGGAGCAAGCTGCTTCCGGGAGGGGGGATGTGACTTGTCTATTGTCGTCAGCTCTACCTTTTGATCAGGCCTTTAAGGACCTCTGGCAATTGAAAGCATAGATTTTTACATCAATAAAACATTTTTATATTTACTAGTGCAGTGCCAGTTCAAAACGTGCCTGTTCAGAATAGACCAACTGCTTGGCCTCCGGTATTGCTGCTTGCAGCTTTCTCAAGAACTGCTCATGCAAACAACTTCACACTCGACACTGCACTTCCTTGGGTCCTCAGCAATACACCTGCCAAGTGTGAAGTCGATCAGATGAACGGTTGTCAAGAAAATCAAAGGACAGACATACAGAGAGTCCTTCCATTTTAGTTAGATTTTGCTAACATAATTTTACCATAAACTGATATTATCAGCAGGAAGAGTCACAGACATCTATGCTGCAGTTTTAATTGTGTGTCACCAGGAATTTAATTGGATTACAGGACAGAACAAAGACAAACAGAGCTGAAGGTTTCAGAGTGTAATTGCTGGTGATAGAGGAAGTGACAAGTTGATGTAAAGATGACTGCCAGCTTGTTTTTAGGAATGGCACTGTTGGTCCACCACTTTATTCACTTTATAGTATAGTTTAAAGTTTCCTGAACTTTCATCAAACGCTCCCATAAGGTTCACATTTTTGATTAGGAGAGAAAAATCTCAACAAATATTGGATGGACTGCCATTCATTTGTGTAATACTTTGGTTTATTCCCATGATGAATGTCAGGTGTTATATACTGTATATTGGCCAGGTTAACATTACCATTGCGGGCATTTAAGCATGCTGATGTTAGCATTTAGTCCAAAGTGCCAGTGCACAGCTTCAGAGAGCGTGGCTACACCATTAGAGGGCATTCAGACTGAAAACAGCCCCGCATTAAAACAACGCAAAAGGCTGCATTGTTGGGGGCGTGCTGTTTCAGGTACCCGTGACACATGACTATCCAGGAAGACCAGTTTGAACAACAGATCCATGACTTTTTTAAGCGTTATTGGACATCAAAACACTACACAGGGCTTTCCTATGATTTACATGTTTTACTAAACTCTGCATTATTATTGATATAATGTACATACCAAGCAGTAACTAGCACAAGTTGAGGCTGAAACCAATATGAAAGTCCCTTAAAGTGCAAAGCCACCGATGGCTGCTAGATGCTCCAATTCAAAAAGCCTCAACTTCTCTCTAGAAAAAGTCAATCATTGTTTTCAATGAGTCATTATAGTCTCAATCTCTAAATTTAGACCCTCTAATAAGTGTGCTGGTGGTCATTTTGGAAACTATTGCTCCGCTAACAAGATTTGAAGACTTATAGTAGCTTTGAAGTCTGCCGTCTGATTAACAGCTGTGATTAACAGTTGGCTCACCTGCTGCTTTCCCCGGCTCCAGGACTCGCACTGAGTCAGACCATTGTCCCAATATTTCGGTAAGTTTAATGTTACTTGATAAGGATACCTGCTGTGTTAGCATAATTTAGCTAAAGTAGCTAATGTTAGTCCAAGTGTGCAGCGCTTAGCGTTTCCGAGGTAGTGGGACAGAGCATGAAAGGCAACACCCCCACAGTGTGTACAGTGTAATGATGGTTCACCGCAGCATGGTGCAGTGACGGTTAACATACACTTGTGACAACATGGAAGAACATAAAATTGATTGTCTGATAATGAATGTCTTTGCACTGTGACATTACATTTGAAATACTCAACAGCAATGCCTTTTTATAAACCACTGTCCCTGTTACCTGAGTGTATTACTCTAGAATAGTCACGTATGCCGTTCACCTGAATTGTAGCAGTGTGGTAGCAAGTCTCAGTGGAGGAAAATTCAAACTATCTGCATGGCCATATACAACAAAGGGAAATTAGAAATTATGTTAATATATTTTGTTTTTTTCATGATTTTGGTGAGCTGACCCTTCACAAAGTTTAGCTACTCCATATTTTATCAGGGGATATCAGTACAGAGTTAGCTTTGAAAAGCACAGACAATTTCTAAAAATTAATGAGTAACAATGTCTCCCTCCCTCTTCCACTCATTCTTTTTCTTTCCTCCCTCCATCCTCCTCCTCTCTGAAAAGATTAGCTCCATCCCTCCCTCCTCTCTCCACTCATGTAATCCAAGAGCAATCAAATTAGATTTAAAGTTCAGAAAACAAAGCAGAAAGCCACAATTATTAATGTTACATGTAGAATACTACATATCACCCACAGTGTGTGTGTGTGAGAGTGTGTGAGGCTGTACGTGTGTATCCTTCATTACCTACCTACAGAATGACAGTCACACTCTGCTCTTCACATAGTAAATCAGTGATCTGCCTCAGGCCAAAAGCACAGGGCTCCCCTCCCATCAAACACACACACACACATACACAAACATAACCACACATGCACACTCAGGAGTGCAGTCCACAAGCTACTGAAACATGCTGTCACAGCAAATAGACAGCGAGGGAGTGCAGCAACAACATGAGAGTACACGGTGGGGGGTATCAAATTGGCCACTAACATAAAACAGCAATACATATTAAGTTTTTTTTGTTAACTTTGTTTACCCTTCACTTTATTTTTAGTATATATATTTATCATGTTTACATCCAATGAAATAGCAGCAGGGACCTAAGGATGAAACTGTTTGTCCAACAGGTCCAAAGCAAGATATGACCACCACATACTGAACTGCTGTGAAATCTGCTGTAGATATTCATTCAGCAGAGGATGACTCCCAATGTTGGGTAATCTCTTGACCTCTCCTCCAGTGCCACCAAAACTTCCATTTTCACACAAGAAATATACTTGTTATATATTAAATGTATAATATTTTTAGTCAGGAAGCTGACTGAGAAAAATCATTGCAGCTGGCAGCTCCAGGCTACATTAGCCACTACATATCTCTGGTTCTGCTGCTTTGATTTTTGATACTTTTTTTTTTTAACTTTCCATTATGAATCCAACAATGTTATAGAATTGCAATGCTAAATCAGTGGAGTAATATTTTAATAAACTGGCTATGCCACCTCTTAGTGCCTGGTCATACCAGAAAGTGGCACACCGAAATGCATCTGCCCATCCTTCCAAAATAGGTAATGTTGTAGGCTTGGTGAAGTGGTGACTACATGCAGGGCTAGTTGGCAGGCTACTGGCTTGCTAACTGGTTATCAAGCTAGCTGTCACTTGACCACTAACTGAACAAAAAAGTTAACACAATTTATTCAAGAGACATATTAATACAATTAACTCCTGTCTCTCGACTGACTGCACACCATGTCTCTTTTGTGAAAAATATTCTGACATAGCAGGGTTGTATAAAATTAGATGGTGCAACACAGGTATTATGATTCCTTAATTTTGAACTCTCTGGCTCTCCATAATTTCAAAGGTCAGTCTGTCAAGACAGTTTGCAATTGTTCAACATCATGAATTCTCAAGTCAAAGTTCATCAAAGTCAAAGCCTCCATGAGCGAATTCACTTAATGCAGCAATTCCTTTGCTGGTGTGACTGGGAACAAACTGTCCAATTTGCACATATGATATCTTATACTCTATTAGGAGGACTGCCATGAAATTGGCTGAGCACAGTCATGCTCCCAAGAGCATAAACCCTTTTGACTTTAATGACCACACTTCCTTTCCTCTACCAAGTCATTTCAATGTGCAGTGTTGAAGGAATTTCAAGTCATGAATCAGAGCAGCAGTTTAACTTCTGCAGTAACTTGTTATGTTCAGTTATTTAAACGAATGTCAGTGTTTATGTTTGATTTCGGAAAATGGGTGCAAACTGTATATACTGTATAATGGAGAGGTGTTGATTCAACGTTACGCAAATTTTGGCAGCTATAGTTTGCTGATGAATTGTATTGTCTAAGAGGTATAATCGTAAAACTGTGCTACTCTGATTAAAATCCAAAGCTGAAACCAACCATGCAACCCTCCAGTTCATGCTGTCAGAAATCTATCATATTATTATCAGATAATGAAAATATATGGTTCTTACAAGTGTTCATGAAATCACAGGCTATTATCAATGAATACGTTTTAAAGCCACAAGTGATAAATTATTCTACAATATGAGCACTACAGTTCTACTCTACAAGGATGATGGCCACCAACACCTGCCACCTCCTACATGAAACCCTGAGCACCTCCTTCATTCACAGGCTACTCCACCTGTTGAGTTTGAAGGAGCTTTAGCAGTTCTTTTGTTCCCGCTGCTGTTACACTCATCAGCCAACAAAAACACATACTGGACTATAAGTCAATCACACCACTCAGCTGTACTACTGTCTTTCCATTATTTATCTTTCTGCTACAAGTATAATAACTGTGTTTCATGCTGCTGAAACTGCTACTGTATCTGAGGACACAAGACACTTTACTCACCACCTGATCCCATTTACCCAAGTGTAATTTTCATATTTGATTATTACAACTTCCTAATTTTGTCACTTATTTGTGACATTTTGTGTCTTAATACAGTTTGTAACTACCTTTTGTGGTTTATATTGTACTTACTACCCTTTTTTCAGTGCTTCATTGTGTGCATGCTCATTATGTATATAGCACACTAGTTTTTTAAAGTTACTCATTGTGAGGAAGCCTGACCAGAGTGGTTAGGAAGGTGGTAGGAGGCAGACTCAGATTTGTTGAATGGATAAAAAAATAGATTTATTCTGTCCAGTGTAACAAAACAAGTGTTTTTAAAAAAGGAATGAATACAAGCAAATCAAATTTAACTGGCTTAACACAGGATGACTCAAACTAAGATATTATCACATGCAAAAAGCTACACTGTTATCTTCTAATTTCTGCTCTCGCCTAAACCCACATCTCTCCCCTTAAATAGGCCCTCCAATCTACTAGGCAGAACCACATTTCTTGCAGGGGCATCCTTTCCCTTATAGTGGCATATAACAATGTTACTTGTATCAGTCAACAATGTTCACAACAAAACACATTATCCCCAACATAATCCTCATTACAAACCAAAACAAGTATACGTAAAGTAAAGCAAAATAAATCCACCCATACTTGGTCTAACCCATGACATCACTGGTGATGTCAGTGAGAGTATAAAAGCAGGAAGTAGTTGGGTGACTCCCCCTTTGTTTCCTGGAAAGCATGGTGAGTATGGTTAGAAACACAAGCTAATCTATAACATAAGAAACTCAAGGACTTAAATTAATAAACAATAAATGAACTTAAATACTTGTCTGTCTTGATTAAACCATAAATGCAGGTGTAAATGTAACACAATGCTAAACAAACAATTGACATGTATGGAAAGAAACACAAACTGTAATGGGGACAAAGCTGAAGCTGCTGGCGGCTCCACCCGTCAATGGATGCTTCAGCTGGGTTTGAAATAACTCCTTGAGTGCTAACGTTCACCAAAAGTGGCCTCATTCACTAGTAAGAGTGGATTTTCCAAAGTGAATCCCAGTTGTCTCTGATGAAAGTTTGTAAAATTACCCAGTGTAAAAATAGTGGTTTATATAGTGGGGGAGGGGTCATGCTAGTCACCCCTTTATGTCATCGAACCACCATTTCAGGCCACCCAAAAAATCCTGAACACAGAAATGGTGAAAAACGCTCTAACTCGACAATTCAGTACTACATAGTTCAGTCTTTTCACATGTTTTCAGCAATGTATAATGTGTTTAAAAAGAAATCTTTGACAGCTTTGATTCACAGTTGGCTCATCTGCTGTTCTCCACAGTTCTGGGACTCTTGTCCCATTATTATGGTAAGTTTAATTTTACTTCATTATGATACCTGCCCTGTTAGCACAATTTAGCTACTTTAGCAAAGTAGCTAACGTTAGCCCAAGTGTGCAGCGCTCGGTTAGTCTGGGTCCGAGGTAGTGGGGCATGTTTCCAGACCGTGAAAGGCAACACCCTGCACAAGGTCCTGGCTCCAAAAGGACACATCTACATCGAATACAACTCTGGCTGCAAAACTGTGCAGTTAACACTGAATCATTTCTGACTGTGTGCTGCATTTTCCCACTTCTACTTTTCCTAACAAGTGAGGTTTCTGTATAAGTAGTGTAGAGCTAGTGTAACAGTGCTAGTTCCACAGCATGGGATCCTGTGTACCTGTGACTACTGAGTCCTACTGTAATTAGGAATCCTAGAGGGGAATAAAGAGTGAAAGCAGAGCTGATTTACTCACTGTCCTCTCCAGGGCAGGGCATGCCAGGCTGCTCTGGTATACTGGGGAACACTGTAAAAAGACAGAATGACTGAGAGTCTGAAAATAACAGGAAACTGAATATTTCAATCTGTTGTCTTTTCCTGTCACCAAGCAGAGGGATGAGAAATAAAATGTCATGAAAGTGAAAAACCCTAAAGGCCATTTAAAACATCATAACCCAAAGAATAAATTGAAATGAACAACACACTAGTAAGTTGAAAAGAAAACAGTGCCATATTCAGGGAAAATGAAAATCAGGTACACGCTAGTGATGTGGCATGAATAAAGGGTTGGGTAAAGCCCTTTAAATGCCATTTCTTAAATGTTAAGGTGCATCCATAGTCTTTTAAAGATGTTTTCCATGTTGTCTAAAAATTGAAAGGCTTTAATAAGAAATATAAAACAAAAATTATAGAGATGTTATTCCTTAAGGACCACAATACAATGAAAAAATGGAAAATTAAAGTAGATGCAAACTCACCATGCAGCAGCAGTCCAGACCTCTTGGTTCGATTGTAAATACGAAATGCCTCCTCCAGCTCCATCTGAGACGAGATGGTACAAGGGTCTCCTACACACATACATATTTTACAATCAATATTATAAATCTGATTCTATCCTTGCACTCACATTATTCACTTTGCATGAACACGTTCTGTCTAGCGAAATTGGTGTGGCAGTCACACTAGAATATTATTCATAATGTTGCCTGTTCATTGCTGTACACACAAATCAGCTCCAGCTGGCAGTAAGAGTTCATTGTAAGACCTTCAATACCCAGAAACTATATAGTATATGGAACATATACCAGTAGCATTAGCGGATGCATTGCTCGGTAATGTGTTACAGTACTCAGTTTTTTCTGTGGTAACTTGTAAACTGCACATTACTGAACTACATATATGTACACACGTGGACAAAATTGTTGGTACCCCTCAGTTAATGAAAGAAAAACCCACAATTCTCACTGAAATCATTTGAAATGTACAAAAGTAACCATGAATAAAAATTTATTGAAAATTAAACAATCAAAATCAGCCATTACTTTTGAATTGTTGATTAACATAATTATTTAAAAAAATGAAACTAATGAAACTAATGAAACAGGCCTGGACAAAAATGATGGTACCCATAATTTAATATTTTGTTGCACCACCTTTTGAGGCAATCACTGCAATTAAACGATTTCTATATTTGTCAATGAGCCTTCTAGATCTATCAACAGGTATTTTGGCCCACTCCTCGTGAGCAAACTGCTCCAGTTGTGTCAAGTTTGATGGGTGTCTTCTCCAGATGGCATGTTTCAGCTCCTTCCACAGATGTTCAATGGGATTCAGATCTGGGCTCATAGAAGGCCACTTCAGAATAGTCCAACGCTTTTCTCTTAGCCATTCTTGGGTGTTTTTGGCTGTGTGTTTTGGATCGTTGTCCTGTTGGAAGACCCATGACCTGCGACTGAGACCTAGCTTTCTGACACTAGGCAGCACATTTCTCTCCAGAATGCCTTGATAGTCTTGAGATTTCATTGTACCTCGCACAGATTCAAGACATTCTGTGCCAGATGCAGCAAAGCAGCCCCAAAACATAACTGAGCCTCCTCCATGTTTCACCGTAGGGACAGTGTTCTTTTCTTCATACGCTTGATTTTTGAGTCTATGAACATAGAGTTGATGTGCTTTACCAAAAAGCTCCAGTTTTGTCTCATCTGTTCAAAGGACATTCTCCCAGAAGCTTTGTGGCTTGTCAACATGCATTTTTGCAAATTCCAGTCTCGCTTTTTTATGATTTGCTTTCAACAGTGGTGTCCTCCTTGGTCGTCTCCCATGAAGTCCACTTTGGCTCAAACAACGACGAATGGTGCGATCTGACACTGATGTACCTTGGCCTTGGAGTTCACCTTTAATATCTTTGGAGGTTGTTCTGGGCTCTTTGGTTACAATTCGAACTATCCGTCTCTTCAACTTGTCATCAATTTTCTTCTTGCGGCCACGTCCAGGGAGGTTGGCTACTGTCCTGTGGATCTTAAACTTCTGAATAATATGTGCCACTGTTGTCACAGGAACTTCAAGCTGCTTAGAGATGGTCTTATAGCCTTTACCTTTAAGATGTTTGTCTATAATTTTGTTTCGAATGTCCTGGGACAATTCTCTCCTTTGCTTTCTGTTGTCCATGTTCAGTGTGGTACACACCTTGTCACCAAACAGCACAGTGACTATTTGTCACCCTTTAAATAGGCAGACTGACTGATTATGAGCTTGAAGACACCTGTGATGTCAATTAAAGGACACACCTGAGTTAAACATGTCCCTCTGGTCAAATTATTTCCAATCTTTTATAGGGGTACCATCATTTTTGTCCAGGCCTGTTTCATTAGTTTGTTTTTTTAAATAATTATGTTAATCAACAATTCAAAAGTGATGGCTGGTTTTGATTGTTTAATTTTCAACACATTTTTATTTATTATTACTTTTGTAAGTTTCAAGTGATTTCAGTGAGAATTGTGGGTTTTTTCTTTCATTAACTGAGGGGTACCAACAATTTTGTCCACGTGTGTAGTTTAAGGAACAGTGTGTAGGATTTAGTGGCATCTAGTGGTGAGGTTTCAGATTGCAACCAACTGAATACCCCTCCCCTAGCGTATAGGAGAACCTACGCTGGCCGTGAGACACGCAAAAAACCGTGAAAGGCCCTCTCTAGAGCCAGTGTTTTGTTTGTCCGTTCTGAGCTACTGTAGAAACATGGCGGTGCAACATGGCGCGCTCCATGAAGGGGACCCGCTCCCTATGTAGATATAAAGAGCTCATTCTAAGGTAACGAAAACACAACGATTCTTGTTTTCAGGTGATTATACACTAATTAAAACATACTTATAAATATTATATTCCATTTCTGCCAAGTCAGTTCCACTAGATGCCACTAAATTCTACACACTGCACCTTTAATAGTGGATACTGGATAGTGGATTTTAGTATGTGAACGAATTGAGGAAAAAAAAACAAGTTGAGAGTAAAAATCTTTAGTAGCGGTAGCCAGGGCAAAATTTGAACTGAGGTCCACCACTTTCCGTGGGGGGTGTGGGGAGAAATTTCCTGAAGCCTATAGCACTAGCTTCCATCTATATGCACTTTTAATCTGTTTGATTCTGTTTGTTGTGTGATGTGACAGTAATGGCAGATCATATTGTGTTTCCGTGTTCAAGGCCCTTTAAAAAAGTCTCAATGATTTCAAAGATTGTTATGATATTTAACAAGAACCAAAATGCTTGGGATGTTATTACTGTGTGGTGCTAGAGACACCAGAGTAGTTTCTCATTCTTTTCTTTAAATAACTCACAGCCAATGTACTAGCAAAATGCTATCATCATAGCTGACTGATGAGGCAGGGATTAGTCACAGTCAGACTTCAAAAATAGTATGTAAAACAGGGAAGGCAGTGTGATTTCACCTTGTTCAGTCTAAAAAAATCTACCAAACAATTCCATAAACAAACACATCTAATCTTTGAAAAACATTCTCAAACCATGGCTCAGTTAGCAGACTCTGGCGTGCTGGTTGCTATGGAAATCGAGTGCTCGTTGACTCATTTCATATCTGCCACAGTCTGCAGCTAAACTAAATGAAAAGTCAGGTTGACTTTAACAGTGAAAACCATTTTTATCTGTAAAAGTGCTGTTGTCCTGTATATTTATGCACACTATGCAGGCATACACAAACACAGTATTTACATTTAGGATTACATGAATGCCTGATGTTACTCATATTGACATTATCTCTGGTGCACATCTTTACTGAGATGGATCTCAGCTGATTACAACAGTCCCATATATGCACAGGCACTTAAAATAATGTCACAATAATGCTGTCATTTACAAAACAGCTCAAAAAAGAATAGTCTGTGGTAAAAGTTACCGAGGTCCAGACCTCTGGGACCTCAGCTGGTACAACAGAGCCCATTATTGGGGGTTGCTGCCCTCCTGTCGAAAGGATAATGCAATACTATATAAATGGTGCTGTGTTTTTCCATTGAATTTGCATCCTCAATCTGCATCTACCTAGCGGCAGATTTACTTTATTTCGGATTGTGCTTGGACTGCCCTCCAGATGCTTCCTGTGAGTACAGGACAGCTTAGTTAGATGTGATGTGTCTGAGATCATTAAGTTAAGAAAATAAAATATATTGTAGTGATCTTTAATATTGAATATTTAGGTAATATTTATGACTCAACCTGTGAAAAACTGCATATAATTTTAAAAATTATATGTAATTTTAAAATTGTAATATTAGAATCTTTAGGTCTAATTATTAATGCAATAAGAGTCTAGGTTTAAGGCCCTTTATTTGGATGCCCTGTCTTCAAAGAAGAAGTGAATAGGTGTATCACCTGAGCATTTCATTTTGAAAATCGATTTGAGAAATGAACTGGCCCTAACAGAGGGTGTAAGCAGATGGTAGTATTTGGCTTAAACATGCAAACCCACTGGTATGGTCCTCTAAGTTCTGAATACTGTATCGCTGCTCTATGTGTTACGTTTACTGCCGTGGCCTTCCCCCTCCCTGCATGTGGTGGCAGTAGTGTGCACAATCACCCTTTTTTTGGTTTGCTATGTGTGTGTTTTTGGGTGTTGGTGCACAAGTGTGTGGTGGTCAACCTCCCTAGAAAATAACCGCTTTGTTTACTTGTAATGAGCTTTTATATTTTTGGGTGTTAACCTAGTGATAGCCAGTATTTATCTGTTAATTTACATATACAGACCCTTTCCAAAAAATTTGAATATCATGGAAAAGTTAACTTATTTCCATAATTACATTAAAAAAAGGTTCAACCTTCATAAATTATAGATCCAGGGTTTGGAGGAAGATGGGTGAGGAACAGAACCCAAGCTGCTTGAGGTCAAGTGTGAAATATCCACAGTCAGTCATGATTTGGGGTGCAATGTCCGGTGCAGGTGTTGGTAAACTCTGATTTCTTAAATCCAAGGTCACCGCAACAGTCTACCAGAATGTTTTAGAGGACTTCATGATTCCTTCTGCTGAGGATCTGTATGGAGATGCAGATTTCATCTTCCAGCAGGACCTGGCCCCTGAAGCCCAAAATATGTAAAAATAAACAAATAAATACTTGAAATCGTTTAAATTGTGGGCCCTGAATCTATAATCTATGAAAGTTTAACTTTTTAAATGGAATTATGGAAATTAATAAACTTTTCCATGATATTCAAATTTTTTGGAAAGGGTCTGTATATCATTGTAATTTTTGTAATTTAAGTTGGGTTGAAGAATCTTGTATTTTAGCTGTGTATTTTAATAAATTTGCCTTCTGCTCGGTTACATATGAAAAAGTATACTGTATAGTATATTTTGCTTTTTTTTTTTTTTTTTCTTGTGAGCTGAATATCATCAAGGTACCATTACTATAGTACTTATATTTTATTTTCTGTTTTATATGTATTTAGTTCATAACTTCTTTATTTTATTTCAGGTGGCGAGCAGAAAAGTCTGGTTGAACCAGTTTGGCTGTTTGTTCACCAACTTAAGTCTTGGGAGATGGTCTTGTACAAATCTTTCTGAGGGATGTGGAGTGGCGGCCACTTTAAAATCAGTAAAGATATTTGGATTAAAATAAACCTCCCTCTGTGATTGCTGGTATTCTCAGTTGGTTATGGAAGCTAAATTTCTAGAGTGAGGATAACTGGATATGAGACTTCAAGTCATTCCAGTGTGCAATGTGATGTGGCTGTGCCAGAAAATGGGCTTTCTGGCCACTGTGCTGTATTTTTGAGCCAGAGTTTAGCAGTAGAGTAAAAAGGACACAGCAGGTGCCTTCAGGACAGACTGCAGACTTTGACCGTGAGGCACACCCACCTTCATCATCGATCCACTTGAGTGTAA
Source organism: Scomberomorus guttatus (assembly GCA_038419695.1). Classification (NCBI taxonomy): domain Eukaryota; kingdom Metazoa; phylum Chordata; class Actinopteri; order Scombriformes; family Scombridae; genus Scomberomorus; species Scomberomorus guttatus. Next base: position 2,652,514 of record CM076449.1, read on the forward strand.
TGGGCTGCTGCTTGGCAACACTGCACATTGTTCTCACCTCCTCACACAACTCCACAAAGGTTACCGTTGCAGCCAAGTCTGTAATCAACATGTCCCTGAATGTACAGACACACACAAAACACACACAGAAAATGTCAAGATTGAGTCACTTGATTGCAAGTGGAACAGAGATCAAGAGAGCCCACAGAGGGGTAGAAGGAGTCAACAGCAAAATGACAGATTCTTTCACTGTTGAAAGTAAACTTCCAACATGGTCTACTTATTCATATTGTAGGTTACTAACAAGGAGGCTCAATCTTAAATGACTGGTACTGTAGGTCAGGTCAGCTGTTACTTTGTGTTATGGTAGTCACAAAGTATTTGGAGGTGCAAACAGGTTTCATGGAGATGTGATTCACTGGGCATGTGTGTTGTGTGGCTCTGGGCAGCCTCAGCTGTTTACCAGGTTGCACTCAAAGTTTACACTTTTGCAGGTGTTAAATGGTGCCATCCAGAATTTGGACAAATGAATAAAATTAAAAGGGCACTCTACCAATTAGACATGAAGATCTGTTTACTAGTCATGGGGAGAACTCTAAAAACTGTGTAAACAGTCATATAATAAGCATGAGCGTTTATTCTTGACCTTGGAAATAGTTTGTGTTTGCTCAGCAAACTGAGAAAACACAATCTGATGATGAAGACTCTGTTAGGTAACATAAGGTCCACATATCGTCTTAAGATTATTTTGTATAATATCTGCTATTTCTCTGGGTGAGCTTGAGCTTGGAGACAACACATACTGTATAAGGCTGTGTTTAGATTACAGGCCTTAATGCTCAATTATGATTTTTTTAGTAAGATCCTTTTTGTGTTGACGGTTCACATTCATGTTTGTAAGTGACATGTATCCGGCTCCGGTGTGAACTGAGGTCCTAAACTGCCATTTGTGAGCCACATGCATACAAGAATAACAACAATATGAAAAATACGATAAGTTCCTTCCATTTTGGCTTGAATAGAAGCTTCTCCATAAATGTCCACCAAATTTGAAACGTCCTTGTCTCTCCATGTTTATTTTTACCAGACTGTGAGGTGCAGACACTGAATGATGATGACAGGCGATATGCGCACACAAGTGATAAAAAAAAAAAAAAACACATGAAATCTGATCTGACTATTCTGACAGCGGTCACATAGCCAGAGATCAGATATGAATCAAATCTAGGGCAACATATGCAAGTGGCCCAGATCTCATCTGATGTGAAAAAAATCTGATTTGGTTTGTTCACACTTCTGTGAAAAAAAATCAGATCTGAGTCACTTGGAGGCAAAAAAAAAAAAAAAAAAAATCAGATTTGGGCCACTTGTAGGCAAAAAAAAAAAAAAAAAATCAGATTTGGGCCACTTTAGCATGTAATGTGAACATAGCCTAAGAGATAGCTTGAAGTGTCAAGTGTTCAACAGACAGAGACCTAGTGAAATATGCTATCAAGTTGCATTTGGGAGGTGTATGATCAAGTGTTTTTGGTGATTGACCCATACCTGGGCCTAAAAAAAGAACACAGCCTATGCTGCTTGACCTCTCTTCATTTTAATCTGTCGCTTTCAAGTTCCACAACTTTGGGGGAAAAATCACTACCGCAGTAACTTAATACTGAACTACCTTCACAGTACTTGATTTTATCCTTCGCTATAAATGACAGTATAAAGTATGAAGTTGAACATAATGCATGGGTTTACCAAAATTGGCAAACTATTAAAAAGGATCCAGTCTAATCGAACTATTGTAGTTGTGGTCATAGGGATGCTAATAGCAGTGGCATCTGTTTCTGAAAGATAAATAAGATGGAGATCTTTGAAAAGCCCCAGAGGTCGTTTAAACAATGCCTACCTCTGAGTATTCTAGAAATACTTTCACAGCAAAGACTGTGCACTGCAAGATAAAAAAGGATTTATAACCCGTATCCCAAGTTGCAACTACATATTATAATTCAAGTAGACAAATACAGATGGGTGACAAATTAAAGGAAAAACTGCTACAGGTCTGAATGCTTGACCCCTACAGTGAGGGGATCTGGTGGCTCTGTTATGCTGTGGGGGGCATTTTGCTGGCATGGTTTGGGTCCACTTGTCCCCTTAGAGGGAAGGGTCACTGCAAATTAATACAAAGTTGTTCTGAGTGATCACCTTTATCCTATGATGAAACATTTCTATCCTGATGGGAGTGGTCTCTACCAGGATCACAATGCCCCCATCCATAGGACACGAGGGGTCACTGAATGGTTTGATGAGTATGAAAATGATGTGAATCATATGCTATGGCCTTCACAGTCACCAGATCTCAGCCTAGCTGAACACCTATGGGAGATTTTGGACCAACGTGTTAGACAGCGCTCTCCACCACCATCATCAAAACACCAAATGAGGGAATATCTTTGTGAAGAATGTTGTTCATCCCTCCAGTAGAGTTCAGAGACTGTAGAATCAATGCCAAGGAGCATTGAAGCTGTTGTGGCTGCACGTGGTGGCCCAACACCTTACTAAGACACTTTATGTTGGTTTTTCCTTTAATATGTCACCTGTCTGTATATGCAATAACATAGCACAAACTGGGGCTATAATAAGAACTATGGTAGCAGTACAGGTTATAATGATGGTAGTAGTAATACTAGTACTACTAATGAAGTTGTATCTGCAGTACTGAAATAATCTCTCAACAAAATGAAGATTTTGTTTTGGCCCCAATTTCTTTTCAGTTTCTTAAATACTTTGAGGAAAATAAAGTAAGGTCAAGTAACAAAATCCTTCTTTTATTTATCAAAGGAACCAAAAGTTGTGAAATGTTGAATGTTGTCTAAACACAAACAGCTGAACAAGAACTTTGCTTCAATAAAATACAGTGTGTGGTCAAGTTTATAATACATCTGAAGCTGTCTGATGAGCTTGGGAATTAAGATGTACTGACTGTGTTCTGGTTATCAAAGGAATCAGAAATTGTAGGAAAACACTGGAAAGAAACTTTTCCAAAACAAGTCAGAAGACTTTGCTAGTAAATATCATAAACACAGACTTTGCACTAATTTGAATACTGAAGCTATAAACTGAACAGACAGGACAGACATTGGTTGAAACCAGTGGACATTAACTCTTTGTTTACAGTTCTGTTGTTGAATGCTGACCTGAAACAGGAAGCACAAACAGGCTGAATTTCACATTGGTATTGGCCTTCAAATACCCTTATCAGTTGATGACTATTTTAAATAAGGGTGTGCATGGTCAGTTTCAACACTAACCCCCACTGTTCTGCTGCTGGCTGCATAAGATACCGTGGGCAGAATGTATTCACATTCAACAGTGCAGCTGCTCAATGCTCTGTGAATGCAGCCAGGACCAAATATAAGCAAGTTTTATACTGTAAACAAATATCACCACCTAAAACATGCTTCTGAATGTGGAACTGAGGAAGCTACAGTGACTGTGCCTATGTGAGTGTATATGACAGGTTTCTGTGTGTGTGCCGGGCGGGCGTACATGCATCTGTGTGTTTATGGTGAGCACAGACAGCTTGCTTCTCAGCAGGCACTGCCCCACACAGTCAACACCAACAATGTGTCAATGTGGAATGATGTCAGACAAACACACACACACACACACACACACACACACACACACGATTTATGCCTATAGGTTTGCCAAAGCTGTTTCACATTGATTCATTTTCTTGCATTTATTTTTCCTGTAATCAGATAACATGTGGTTGAGTTAGCTCTGATGAATATGACATACTGCATGTACTGCATGTACTGTATGTACTGTATGTACTGTATGTACTGTATGTACTGTATGCCTATGGTTGATGATATTTCATATTTACTTTACATTTTATCAGTTACTTATTTTCTTGTACTTCTTATACTTGCCTACAGTAAACCTCAATAATTCTTATGCAACATTTTGATATCATTGAACATATGGTCTTCTACTTCATGTTTTCTCTTTATGCTATTTGCAGACAAGAATCTGACCCTTGCACTATTTGCTGAGTGCATATACTGAAGAGTGCTCAGCACACTAAGGGATTTGTCATGTACAAGAGCATAAACCTACCTATCAACATGTTGATCTTTGATCCCTCTAATCAAAATATTTCTTTCACCTCTAGCTCAAATACTGTACAATGGTCACTGTGTCTTGGTTACTTGGTAACACATGCTGTGTTCCAGTTTTTCCTTTTAACCTCTCTGCGAAACTCCATTAAGACAAGTGAATGTGGGTAATTAAACAAACATAAACTGTGACCAAAGACATCTGTCTGCATGAAATAGACTGAGCCATTAGTCTGTTCCCTGCACCATGTGGAGGTAAACAGCTCGGTTAAAGGCTTTAATGGTTTATGAGGATATCTCAGATATGACGATGGATGATTGTGGGGCAGCCTCTACTGATATTTATTCATTGACCTATTGATCTGTGATCATGGGGCACTGTTTTTTCTATACTGGACTTAAAATACTGATGACAACATGCAGTCTTCAAAGTACTGTATCTACAGTACAGTATGTTCCACGTCCAATTATGCATAACAGGTAGGCATGAATAATAGCTTAACGATTACTGTTTCATTGGCAATCTCTCTTATATATTCTCTTATATGGATTTTTGTTGACACTTTAAGGAGGACTAAAATGGCTGTTGATAATGGGTTGCTGGATCTCATTATTTTTGGATTGATTTTAAAAACAAAATAAGAATCTGCATTTAATGTGTTTATTCTGGATATTAAAAAGTGAGTGAAAAGTCAACTTACAAAAATAACACGCATATTTTTCCATGTTTGTGAAATTTTTTTTTTAAAGGGTGTTGATATGGTTTCTACAATACCATATGGTTTCTTTAAATGTACTGTATGATAAAAAATGTGGACGGGTTGACAATTTTTCAAGTCTGTCTTAAAACAACAGTCAGGAGCCCAAAGGAAGACTAAAACATGCAAAAATGTATTTAAAAGTTTATCTGAAGCTAATATGAAGCTTCAGCGTCCAAATGAGTCAAATCAAGTAGATATCTTTCAACGTTAAAGTCTTTTTAGTGCCAAAGTCCCTGTTTTTGTTACTATACTTCCACCGCAGCTCAACAGGAAACACTGTCTGAGGAAACACAAAGAGGGAATTTGATGCTAAAAAGACTGTAAATGTGGCAGATATCCACTTGATATGACTAACTCAGACTGCTGAAGCCTCATATAAGTTTCACATCAACTTCAAATGTGCATTTTTGCACTAAATGCAAAAATGCACATTTGAAGGGGATCTTTTAATATCCAGTATGAACAGGAGGAATAATTACAGTGAGGAAAACCTCTTTCACTGTTCATATGGACACATGACTGCTGTTTTAAGCAGATACTGCAGGCAACTTCTAACCCTCTAAGCCATAAACTGCTCTCCTCTCAATAGCAAAGGTACCGTATTGTAATCCAAAAATGTGAGTTGTATTCTTTCAATCTAACTCTTTATATAGTGAACAAAAACAGAAAAGAAATCTTGATTTTGCACCACTTCACCTGCACTGTCTGCTAAGTTCTACACCAAGGTCTTGTGTGAATGACCAGGTATTTACCAATGACCAACAGTTCAATATAAATAGTAAAAAGGGGTTAAAAGCATGTTCAGCATACCATGTCATTATGGAGGGCTGTGTGTCAGGATTATATGAAACTGACACGATTAGCCAGAGTTTAAAGGACCCTGTTACTCCCCCCCCCCCCCCCCCCCCCCCCCCATGTATACACACATTCACCTCTAAAAATATTTTTGAGGGTATGACCGAGCTGAGAGTTGTGAAGCAGTTTTGACCTAGTTCAGAGTTTTGAGTGTCTTCTACATGAGTAACCAGCTACCTGAGAAGCAGCTCAACAACAATAAAGAGAGCTGTCCTGTGCAGGAGGGGTCCCAGGTTCAAGTCCAACAACAGTTCATGTTATGTGACCATCAGCTCACTGTTAATTAACCTGAATAAAAGTATCAGGTAAACTATACAACCTTCACTCTAAAACTCTTTCACTCTGTCATTGACCTCTACCCTAAGCAATGTTATTTTCAAGCATGTGGTCCTGTAAGCATGCTGAATGGATTTATAAGCTACTGAACAAGGTGGGTGGCTTTTCCTTCTAATATTTTAGTCTGTTTAACATTTTCTGATCTCTTAATCATGAGATGCCACATACTGTGGACCCTGTTACTAGACTGATCAGGAAGTTATTCCACAACATAATTCAGTCATGCACTCAGTGGCATGACAATATCAGCTAACTCTTTTTGGGATCATTAGTCAATTAGTTGATCCACAAGAAATAATCAATAATATTTATATTTGATTAATCCATGAATGAAGTAACATGACTTTAAGTGTAGTTACAATAGCTCTACCAATAAATTGGCAGGCCACTATTATTGGCTGATATTAGCTGTATCAGATCTGTATCGCTGTGAATGTCGGCAGATAAAAACAAGGCAACTGCAGTACAGAAATTCTATAGAAGGTACTGTATGTCTGAGATCAAACAGTTTGTCCACCAGAGAGCACTGACAAGTTTATTTTTACACTGTAAAATATCCCACTCACTACATATCTTGGTCACAATTCTTTAAAACCCAAATTGTAGGTGTTTTTGACAGCTTTTTTAATCACCCGCAAAAATCCAGTATTTGCCAGGCTCTGTCTGATACCTTGATCAAACCTTTGAGCTTAATGCAAACATTAACAGGTGAAATACCCGAGTTGACGACAACTACACTTGTTACGTTACTGTAAGTTCAATAAAAAGCTTCAGGAGTGAAAAGCCAAGAAGGGGGGTGTTGGGGGTGGGGGTGGGGGCACGGACCAACTATTTATTCACTGAATTAAAATGTGCTGTATCGGGATAAGTATTGTTATCGGGATATGAAAGGACCTATATCGGGATATGAGATTTTGGTCATATCACCACTCTGAGATACTAACGTGTTAACTGTAGCAAGGCTAGCATGCTAAACTGTATCCCTTAAACTCAACTTCCGTTGCCGTTCAAACTAGGGCTGCCACTAATTATTTTCATTATCAATTAATCTGTTGATTATTTTCAACATTAGTTGGTTAATCATTTAGACTATGAAATGTTAAAAAATGGTGAAAAAATGGCATTCACAATTTCTCAGAAGCCACAGTAAAGTCTTCAAATTGCTTGTTTTGTCTGACTAAAAGTCTAAAATGTTAAGATACTAAATTAACTGTCACATATGAAAAGGAAAAACAACCATGGAACTATCAAATATTTGGCTTTTTTTCTTGAAAAATGACTAAATCGATCAATTGATTGTCAAGATAGTTGCTGATTATTACTGACAATCAAATGAGCGATTAAATGACACATCATTGCAGCTCTAATTCCAACTATAAAAATACAATACAGTTGAAACAAAACATTGTTTCTTCAGGACCAGTATATATAAGCTGAGAAAATGTCAGACAAAACATAAGTGCATCAAGACAAAATACTAAACACCTTACATCTAAAATGTATGCACCAAACCATAAGAGTAACATAATAAGGATGACTATGAAAAGAAAAGCATGTTAGTGGTTGAGATACTTTAGTGTGGACCCAAGTCTTGGACTGACAAAGGGAACTGAACATCACCATCCCTGGATCCACACTGCTAATGTGCCTAAAAATGATAAACATTAGCTCGACTCAACTTCTCAAATCAAAGTATTTGCTTGCTTTATTCAGTTAATGTCAATATAAACTGAACACATTTGGGATCTTGGGTTCAGACAAAAGAAATTTCTACATTCACTTTGGTGTCTGGGCAGTCGTGCCTTGCAGCCCTGCATATCACACAGAACCAGGGTCCTGCATGTCCTCTAAGGGGGCTTCATGTCTATGATATTACCTTGTTGTTTGTACAGATTATTATGAGTGTGTGTAGAAAACCTGGTCTGATAGTTTATCTTTGCTTGTTTGTGACCTCATGTAAGTCATCTGTGGCTTCTAGGGTATGAATACAAATTGCACAAACATCTATAGAAATGAAAATCCCAGAAATAAAACATGCTGAGGTAACCTCAACACAACATACTTAGAGAATATAGGATGGTAAGGGAACCAGACAAACACAACATTACAAGAAGGCTAAAGGCTAAAAGGATGAGCCTTTGGGCCATGAAAGATGGCCCAATCACCTGTATTGTTAACTGTGGAATGGCTGATGGAGTCCTACCAGAAGATTTAAGGTAATGTCAGGGTTTTATGGTTTAAAAACTCTACAAACCATCTACTGTATACTACAACATGCTTTATAAATTGGCAAGAAAACTTAAAACGCCACATGGAATTTCACAAAGAGCTATTGGCACAGTGTTGTGAGCTATTTGCAACATTTTCCAAATTGTTGCAAGATAAAAATGTCTAAATTTGAGAAGTATTTGAAGTTGAAGAACAATAGACGTATCATGTTTCTCCAAGTTAAGCTTATTATGAAAGATGACATCATAAATGTATAAATACACCTGGCATACAACTGCATACGAAGTATCAGACCTACAGAATGCTTACAGTATATAGAGAGGTGAACTCATTTAAGACCACAAACACAAGGCAAGCCTGTCAACCCAAAAATATATGATCCAGTGATGAGTGATAGTGATAGATACAGTCAATTAAAGGATAGCTTCCCAATTAAGTCTGTCTTAAAGCTAAGCTCAATAACCACTTAGGAAAATCAAAATCAATAGCTAAGCCAATCAATCAATAAATCAATCAGTATCAAAGTTGATTAAAATTCCATCAAATCCATAACTCAGTCAATATTAAAACTTTACTGCAAAAATGCATTTAAAAGTTGATGTGAAGCTTATATGAGGCTTCAGCAGTCTGAGTTAGTCATATCAAGTGGATATCTGCCACATTTACAGTCTTTTTAGCATCAAATTCCCTCTTTGTGTTTCCTCAGACAGTGTTTCCTGTTGAGCTGTGGTGGAAGTATAGTAACAAAAACAGGGACTTTGGCAGTAAAAAGACTGTAACGTTGAAAGATATCTACTTGATTTGACTCATTTGGACGCTGAAGCTTCATATTAGCTTCAGATAAACTTTTAACCCTTGTGCATCACTAGGGACCTAAAAGGGCCTTTAATGTTTTATTTTTTCAACCATTTTGGCTGTGATTATGCTGTAGACGTAATATTTGTCAAAGTTGTGTATTTTTTATTGAATTTTGATAATTCAACCAAAGATCCTATATTATGTCTATAATACACTGTGTAGAAACAATACTACATTTCAGCATGTTAGGGCCCTTTTAGTTCCCATTGAAACCCATTAAAAGCACATTTTTTGATCCCATGGTTCCTACTAAATAAATTCATGCATTCTGTTTTATAAGACTGTCAAACTGAAGCCCTGGCTTCAAAACTTTAGTTTTTACTATTTTCCAGCTGATTGACTCATTTTTTTAACCCTTTGTGCAAAATGGATGCTATTTTCCTGGTTCCACTAGGGGGCATTAATCCTCTATTAGGAATACTGTAGCTAAGTACATTACAGCTTCAATGAGTTGTATGTGTAGCTAGGGATGTCTAAATGTGGTGTATGTGTGTGTATGGAGAAATTGGTGTGTGTGTGTGTGTGTGTGTGTGTGTGTGTGTGTGTGTGTGTGTGTGTGTGTGTGTGTGTGTGTAGCCAAAATACAGACACTGAAATCCTTATGGAAAAAAATGGGCCAGTGTAAACCCACAAAAACTGTATTTTGTGATCCCATGGCCATTGTAAGATAAAACCATGGACTCTGTTTTATAAGACTTTCAAACTGAAGCCCTGGATTCAAAATTGTAGTTTTTACTATTTTCCAGCTGATTGAGCCATTTTCTCCTGTTTCCCCTATAGAACAAATATGTACCATTAGAATTGCTCTCCAGTGGAGTTTTTCAGCAGCAGCATTTCATTTTTGTCAGCGTTTGGAGCAAGGTTCAGAAATGTCATAAGAAAGTCTCAATCCCAACAGGGAAGGTTCCTTTCATCAACACAAGTGAACATTTGAATTGAACACTTGACAATAACTCATACTGAAGCAAAGAGTAAAAGATAGTGGGTAACATAGTAATATTTTTTTTAAAAAGCCTTTGAAACAGTTTTTGTCATTACTGTTGTTATCATTATCAATATGCCTAGATCATTTTGACTTTGGTCAGGTGAAGTTATGCAGGAGTGCAGTGTCACTCTGACTGACCCTGGTTGGGCTACACATTGACTCCTAACACCACCACATTCTGTATGTAGGCTACAAGTCTCCATTCCACAGGTGTTTCCCCTCGTTATCGTCACCTCCTGTCTACTTATTTCCTACAGCTAAGTTAGCCACTTACCCACAGTAATGTGCTTTAATTTTCACCAACTCCGACTCCAAGTCCATTATGGATCCGTTTGACGCTGGCATAAGCATTGTACAGTTTGGTTTATCCCCCGACTAGCCCGACGTGAACGGGACAGGCCCAGGCTAGCTGTATGACGTCAGAAGACAAAGGTTTACTGAACACGACCAGAGGTAACGTTTCGTTTGGTCCAATACTCTCCAGAAAAACTACTTCGAGCTACTTTGAAGTTTCTTTCGTTTGGACAGCAGAAGCAGCTCCCTGGCGCAAGAGTTATCAAGTTAGTCTGAATGACTTCATCATTTCCGACATGACTTCTCAAAATAAAACACATGTTAACAGGGGTATCCCGCGCTTGCCTTTACAATCACAGTAATGCTTTTGCTTTGGAAGTAACAACTCTTCACCTCTGGTAGTTTTCAGACTAACTCTGAGTAACTTGACACAGTTTCGTATGGCTCACTATGGTTACCGGAGTCCAAAGTCACCTGTGCCATTGTTTTGCTTGTTAAAACCCAGAACAGTCTTAAAGATGTATTGACAGGTGATGGACGGACAGTTTATAAAGAATTCAAAGCACTGTTCATATGGTATTTTTCTTCCAGTATCTTCACATTATTTTTCACCTACGTATGAATACTCACTAGCCTCTGTCCTGTTATAACGGGCTCTTTCCATTTCCTGAAATTAATTCTGACCACAAGAATTTGTATAAAAGTCTTTTTTATGTTTTATTTTTGTTAAAATTAAATTACCTTATTAATACCTTAATTAAAACATTAATAGAAATCAATCGTGTTGCATAAGATCAATGAAGGACAAAGCGAACAGCACAAACAATTTGATGGATACAAGGTAGATGAGGCTTCCACTTATAATGTAGTTATTGAGCGCCACCTGCTGGTTGATGAGTAAACAAATTCAAAGACGCTCGTCAATAACACCTGTAATTGATCTCATTTGTTAAGAGAAAAGTTTAGAGTTTATTGTGAAGTGAGGAAAACTCATGTGTCTCACTAGTTCCAAAGAATGTTTTATTATAAATGTATCAGTTATAATAAAACACTGTGCTGACGTGTCTTGTAAAACAGCTAAGTAGTGAGGTGCCCCTGAGCAAGGCCCTCAACCCCAACTGCTCCAGCGGAGCTGCTCTATGGCAGCAGGTCAGAGTTTGGTTGTACTGGGCAGCTTCCAGGTGTGAATGTGTGTAACTGTGTGAGTGTGGTCAGGGTGTGACTGCAAAAGAGAGTAAGGATTTCAGTGAAACGTCCCTGAATAAATAAAGGTTAAAAAAAACTCCTTTAGTGAAAGCTTAAAAGAAAGTCTGTAAAGAAAAGAGGAAAGAAGAACATATATATGTAGTATGTGCTGCTGTGCTAGAATGCTATCTGCCCCAGGTTTGCTGTGTGTCTACTTGATAGAAAAATGAACCAGGCAAAACAACAAGACTTGGGGAATTAACAAATTTTAATAGTACATCATCTGTGAGTTCAAAAACCTCTTCAGAAAATCAAATTCAAGAACTAAGCCAATGAATCAATAAATCAGTCAATATCAAAGCTGATCAAAATTCCATCAAATCCATAACTCAGTCATATCAAAAGCTAGGCAGAATTTAATAGATCAAATCAATCACAAGCCACAAACCAAACATTACAGGCCTAGGATAATGAATGAAAAACCTGAAAGGTGGAATAAAGGGGTAAATGTATTCTGAAGTCAACTTATATGAAAAGTGAAAATTATTCATATTAGCTTCAGATAAAAGATCGTCTTCAAATGTGCTTTCAGTGTAAGTGATGGGGCCAAAATCCACAGTGTGTCCACACAGTCATTTAGTGCAAAAATGTGTAAATGTATTCTGAAGTCAACTTATGCAGATAAGAAAAGCGAATACTCAGAAAATTACATGAAATGTTTCACAGTTATCAAAGTCTAAAATATTCTTAAGTATGTCAAGAAAATTAAGAGCATTCTTCAGCATGTTAAAGGAATTTATCAAACATGAATATTGATTAGTCTAAGTAGGAAAATGGCCAAATGAGTATAAGTCAAGCAGTCTTCATGTTTCCTGCCATCTCTCAGATATTACCAAATATGTACACAATCCCCCAACTTGTCCATCATGTTCACGCATTTGACAGGAATATGTTAAAGTTTGCATAATGTTCAGGTAGGTCTATGAGTTCACTTGCTGCTTCTCTGCTGGGCCAGGGACACTGCCTGTCCTCCCTCTCCCCTCCTAAAGGGGCTTATTTCCTTTCTTTGCTAAGCTCCAGGTGCGAGGGACATATTGTTACCCAACCCCCCTTTCACTCAGACTTCACCCATGTCGTTAAAGTATTGCAGTAAAAGTAGTGGTTTGTTCCCTCTGACTAATATATTATTATATATGACATCATTAGAATATTAATACTGAAGCATCAGTGTGTAAGCAGCATGTTACTGTTGTAGCTGCTGGAGGTGGAGCTAGTTTGAACTACTTTATATACAGTTAGCTAGTTTAGTCCAGTGGTTCCCAACCTAGGGGTCGGGCCCCTCCAAAGTGTCACCAGATAAATCTGAGGGGTCGTGAGATGATTAATGGGAGAGGAAAGAAGAAAAAACAAAGTTCTGATACACAAATCTGTTTTCACTTTTTGGACTTTTTCTCTTATCTTTGATTTTTGGTGAAATATTGGATCATTTGAACATTTATTGAAATGAAACCATGTGAGAAGTTTAGAGGGAAAAATCACTATTTGGTGGAGCTGTTAACAACTCATAGACATCTGAAATGTGACCCCGACTACACACTGCTTTTTGTAAGACGTCAAAAGCCAAAAAGGTTGGAAACCACTGGTTTCATCTTTAACAATGTGTTGTATTTTAAAAGCTTGTTATATTATCCATTGTGTCAAATCTTCATCTGAAAAGTAACTAAAGCTGTCAAATAAATGTAGTGGAGTAGAAAGTACAATATTTCCCTCTGAAATGTAGTGGAGTGGAAATATAAAGTAGCATCAAATGGAAATACTCATGTAAAGTACAACTACCTCAAAACTGTACTTAATACAGTATGTAATGTATTTACTTTCCACCACTGATGACATCTAATATGTGTGAATGTGGAACATTCTTGAAAAAAAGCATTCATGCTCAAATCTACTGTTGTTATAAAAAAAGAAAAACAAAGAATCTGATTAATAAACCAATCAAAATCATTATTAATCATCAATTATTTAAGTTTTACACTAATGCATCACACTGTGACCCTCTATTTGACTTGTAACACTTCTTGAACAACAAAGTGACCAAGGTCAAGACAGTGCGTTTTCTTCTCAATGGAGAGAAGAAAGCTCTGTTCTAGCCGCGCCTCAGTTCATGAGGATGAGATGGACATCAAGTATGAAGCATCCTCTGCTGGAGAAATGGTGGGAGGCAGAATGTGTCTGTGTCCTATCCTGTGAGAATACAGCTCCTGAAGACTGAAGTCTGTGTGGAAGTGTGAAACAGACGGGCGTCTCACCTCGCAGCCCTGAACCTCGTTCAGCGGTGAGATAAGTTGAAGGTAAGATTTTCATCATCAGTGATCAGGTCAAAACATTACATGACCATCCCTGATGTGACCCTGCAGTCCAAGCATTACCCAGGACAAGATGTCTGTCTGCACAGGAGATTACACTTCCTCCTCTCCACTGTTGCCATGGCAGCCAGTCACAACACAGAGCCAAGTTGTTAAGATGTGTTCCTGATAAAAGAAGTGTAATTCCTCATATTGTCCTCTCTCCTTCTCCTGGGAGCAGCAGTTGTTTGTACTACAAGCAGATGAGCCACTGATTGTTTGTCCTCCTGTAGGTCATCATGCGCCGCCTGGACGATGAAGTATTGTTCCGCCGACTATGCGTTTGGTTCTGCCTCAATCCGTGCTTTACACGGTAAGTAAGTTTGCTTCAGCGACCAGTGGGAGGGGTTTTATGATATCCCCAAATGTCATGAAGGGGAGGTGTGTGTGAGTGTTACTAGTCTGATTTTCTTGTAGATTAGGCTCTAGCAGGTTCACCAGGAAATAGTTTAGTTGAGGTGGTAAGATCCTCACACATCCTCATGATCAGTTTAGTTCATTTAAGATTTATTTGTATAGGGACAAGTATATAGCATGAACTAATGCCATATGCCACAGTATTTTTAGCCTAAGTTAATTTTCAAAACTCAACAATAAAATACATATGGAACTGCACAAGACTCACCATTACAAATACATATGTTAAAGCACAAAACTCAACAAGAAAATACATACAAAGCAGCACAAAACACAAACAACAATACCATAAAGGCTTCATAAAACAACAAGCACCTGATCACTCATGACTATATGACTGAACCCTCTTTAAAAATGTTACAATTTAAGTTTAAAATTGAGTTAGTATTGAATGACCTTAACAACAGACACATTCATGAAATATGTGGCATTTGCTGTGTGAAACAGCAGCTCTGCTATTTTTGGTCAACGGTTTTTAGTTTATGAAAGTGTTTTTTCATGTTTATGATGTCAGCAAAGGAGATCTTTGATTCTGGTCTACTATAAAACACAGAGGGTAACCTTGCAGCTCTTAAATGTCCGCCAGGTGGCACTAATCTGTTATTTAGGTTATTGTGGGATGTACTGCAGTGGTTCCTGCTGTTGCTAGGAGACTAATTACAAAACATTTAAACCTGACTGAAGTGTTGCCCTAATGTCTTTATTTCTTCTGTACTTAGTTATTCTGAGTCAGACCAGACTGAAGTCATGATGCTGTTCATCAAATTTAATATTAAATATAAGCTGCTTGTTATATTGTTAATTTATTTAAAACACAACCTGGAAAACAAATGTAAACAAAGGTTTATCCCTCACAAAGGACAGACAAAGAAATTGTATTTCACCCTCGAGTGTCTCTGGGGTCATTAATCAACAACTTATTTTAGGGGATTTCTATCTTCATCCTGTGGATCAAAAACATTTCTTAGCTGGATATAAAACATTGTTGGGTTGATACTTGGTTTGAAAAGATCATCAGTGCCTCTTATCACTGTCAGCAAATGTTAGCAACCTTTAGATAAATGTTGCTATGTAACTGACTACTGAGTCGGTTTGCTGATTTGAGTATTCTCTACTAATTCTACTGTATGTTCTATTTATTCACCATTACCCTGTAATTACCACTTGTTACCAACTTATTCAGCAAAAGTTACAGTCTCACTTAAATTGGCTGATACTAACTCAAATTTGAATCCAGTATGTTTTACTCACAATAACTTGTAATTACTTAATTATATGTAATGTATTGAGTAAGTCTACTTGTTACATGAAGTCTCTGCCATGGTATATTATAGGCCAGTGTTTTTCAGTCGTGGTTCTGGGGCACCCCTGCCCTGCACGATTTAGATGTTTCCCTGTTCCAACACACCTAATTCAACTGATCAGCTCATCATCAAGCTCTGCAGAAACCTGATAATGACCCACTCATTTGAATCAGGTGTGTTGGAGTGGGGAAACATTTAAAGCATGCAGGGCAGGGGTGCCCCAGAACCAGGACTGAAAAGCAGTTTTCCTTTAATTATTAACAGTCTAGTAGTCATACAGTTCGAGTCACCTCTGTCTATCTGTGTTACTAACAGGCTGGTGTGAGCAGGAAGAGACGGAGGCAGCAGGAGAGCAGCTCTAGAGCCTTCCAGGAGCCTCCGGAGAGAAGACTCCGTGAGAATGCTGCTGTCCTGTCAGAGAGGAGCCCCAGCCCCCAGCCCTCCACCTCTGCCCTACTGGCAGCCCGGAAGGTGTCCAGCTGGAGGTTAGCAATCCAAATGTGTCCCTGGTGGTCCAAACTGTTCTATCCTGATCCATGATACATCCAGTTCAACAGCAATACTGCATCAGTCTAAAGGGTGTAACTGAACTAGTCTGACCTGGGTCGCACAGGTCAGCATTTAATGACTTTAGAAGTGAAAAACATACCTGATAATTGATATCTGATAATGTTGCTGATTACCATCAAATTTATTTGGTTATGTCTAAAGATTATGAACAGCTGAAAAGATGCATGAAAACAGGTCAGTGTTTAACAGCTTGTTAATCTGGTGTCTTGTTATATCATGACATTACTATATGAAGAACAGGGCTTTCCTTTTGTTTCTGTCAAACATAATAATATTAGCAGTAATTAATATGACAGATATTTCATCTGTAGTACTTAAAGTGTATAATGACTATTTGTTATATGTTTTATTATTTAAATTTCATTTGAAATTCTTTCTGGACAGGAAAAAATATCTTAAGGTTTGAATGGGATCAATTCAGTTGATCTTAAAATGACTGTAAAAGAAGGTAAGGGTCCTTTTTATTGTCGTACATATGTCAGTTTTTAATTAGGAAGACTTTCGTCATTAATAATCAAGGAGAGTGGAAGAATTATGACCAAAAAAAAAATGGCATAAAAATTCCAGGTCCAGGCACTCAAGGAACGTTTGAAAAATAAAAGGCCTTTATTTCAGTGGGCTAGAGTCATTAAAAAACACAGCAACGCATGTGAACTTGCGGCTTCTTCAGGGTATGAAGACACAAAGAAACAAACAGAGTAATTATAGTTGCAGTCACCATAGGTGTGTAACACTGAGTACATGCATCATTTTCTTTCTGGCCTCTAGGGGCATAACACATCAAATACAACACAGGAAATACAAAACCAAGGCCCTTTTCTATAAACCAAGGAATTTTATGCAGCACTCTGCTGGTGTCCCCAGTGCTCACACACTGTTAATTCTCTCTCATTAATATTTTTAATTGGAATCAATTTAACTATGTCTACATATTATAAGTTCTGAAGTATACATTTTGGATGGAACATTGCATTAGGGTTAGGGAGGATTAGACCTATTGAGATAATTTTACCCAGAATTAAAGTTGAAAGAGAGAATGGAATTTTACTAATCTTTATAGGTATTGGGGAGTACTACTACATATGTTTTAAAAAGTTGTATAAAGCCCTTTGTAGCACCAGAGGGAGCTGTACAAAGTCTGACAAAATCCCTCCAGTGAATTTAAGTTGATACAGCTTAAAAATAGAAACATTTATTTCACTGAAGAGTAGCAGTACTACATTAAAAAAAAAATGGTGATGTTATCATTAGCAGCAGTTGTATCAGAAATATTAGAGACATTTCAGCTGTTGTCTCTGTAGTAGTAAGAGACTGTATTAGTAGCTGTGATGGACGTCTTACTGGCTCCTTAGAATCAGGAGTGATAACATTACTAACAACTAATAGATGGACTAGTACAGTAGTAGCACAACAAGAAACATATATTTGGATGGAATATTGTCAAAGGGTTAGGGTTAGGGAGGGTTAGACCCTCTTAAAGATCTTTCCTTCTATAACAAAGAGTTCAACACAGGTGAACTCATTATAACTCACAAAAAGTTTAGATGAAATCTAAAATTAGAAACATTTAGTATTAAATCATTTTAAGAAGAATATGTATTAATAATTTTATTTTTAGCAGGGAAAACAGTGGAGTAATGTAAAACAAAGAAATTAGTATTCTTAAAGATATAAGATTATATTAGATTATATATTAGATTATAAAACAACAGGACCAAAACATGTGATGATTAAATAAACTCATTTCATGACTTCAGACATTCCTTTGTGAAGACAATGCCTTAATACAGAATACATTTTTTTAGTATTAGAAATGCAGTAGCCAGGTGCACGGGTAAATTTTACCCGTTGGCAGTTTTAGGTAGACAGCGACCCCTGGTGGTTCATACCCCTGGTCTGTAGACAATGTTCCATTCCATTCCATGTTCCATCATCAGAGAGCACAATGTATGTTTCCATAGTTACGCAGATGACACACAACTGTACACTGTACACAACTGTCTCCGCTGAACCAAATGATGCTGCAGCTATAAATTCCATCACTACCTGTCTTCTGGTAGGACAAAACTGAAAAAGAGAAATGCTGTTTAATAATCTGGGGAAATTAACTCCTGGATTAAATCTGAGGTTGGTGAAGTCTTGGTGTTATCTTAGATTCAGATCTAAGCTTCAGGTCCCACATTAACAAGGTGACGAAAACAAAATTTCTCCATCTTAGAAACATAGCTAAAATACCAATACCAAATACCATTTATAAATCAAAAAGATGCAGAAAAAATGATTCATCCCTTTATTTAAAGCCGACTTGATTACTGTAATGCACTTTTTACTGGCCTCCGGAAAAAAAAAAAAACACTGAGAGACTTCAGCTCATTCAAAACACTGCAGCTTGGCTGTTAACCAGAACCAAGAGGAGAGAACACATCAGTCCAGTTTTAGCTGCTCTGCACTGGCTTCCTGTAACATTTAGAATTGACTTTAAGGTCCTCCTCCATATATACAAAGCCCTTAATGGGCTAGGACCAGGCTACATTGCTAACTCCCTTGTTAACTATTTGCCTTCAAGAACACTGCAATCATCTGCTGCTGGTTTATTGGAGGTTCCCAGCAACAGCCGAAAGAAAATCGGGGATGCAGCCTTTGTCAATACGCCCCCAAGCCTATGGAACACACTACCGATAGATATCAGGGAAGCCAGCTCGCAAAATATTTTAAAAAGAAAGCTAAAATGTTATCTCTTCATTTAAGGCTGTATTCAGACCAAATCAGGTGGTGCGGTGAAAACACTGATCCTCCCATTCATTTGAATGGGACTAGTGCGTTTAGGCTGCAGGCCTTTCAGCTGCACCAGTGCCGCACTGGCCTGTGCCTGGAAAGTTATCCAGAGTCAACTTTTAGAGAAACGCAACCTGACGTCACGCTGCAGTGGCCAATCACAGTCGGTGATCAGAGCTGTACAACCCTATGGGGGGAGGACATTTGTCTTCTTTTGATAACGTTAAAAGTAAAGTCGAGTTTAGCTGTTGGCTTCCTGACTCATTTTAAAAAGACAAGAGAAAAAGAGAGAGAGTGCTGAGTGCACAAGCAAGAGAGAGAGAGAGAGAGAGAGAGAGAGAGAGAGAGCCTGTAGTGAAGCAAGGAAGAGAGTGAATGAAGAGAGGGAGTGGTGGTAGATAGAAAGCCGGTGAATCAGATCAATAAAACGTTATTTTCTGATTGTTTCACAGCGGTTACATTCTGGAGCACAAACACGCCCACACCAACCCTGCAGCAGTGCGCCGCAACACCTGATTTGGTCTGAATACGGTCTAAGCCTTTAACTAGCTTTTGTCTCAGTCTACTTCACACTTATATACTACTGCACCCTGGTACAAAAAACGGTTTTGGTCTCTATAGCTAATTTACCCTTTCATGACAACTGTACAGGTGGTGAATTTTTTTATAATTTTATTAAGTTGTAAAGTTATGCATAATTAAGGATGTGGCCGCTTTGAGTGACAGGTTGCTAGCCGCTAGGTGGCTTGTTTCAGCAACCAGGCTTCATTCGGCCCACCTCAGCTCCAGCTCTTTACCCATTTTGGATTAGCCAGGAGTTAGGCGGAGTCAGGCACTGCTAAGATGGCGACGTCCAGAGCTGCCCACTTTGAGCTTCAAAACCACTCTTCAGAAACCAATAAGTGATATCACGGTGGCTACATCCATATTTTTTACAGTCTATGGGTTAAACCTGTGGGAAGACTTTCTGGGGTAACCTGAAAGAGGCTTATTTCAGCTAATCAAGACCAGTGGTGAGTCTGGTTCTTTTGGGAAAAGGGAGGTTCTGTTATGCTTATGGTTTTAGAGACCATAGTGTTAATTTACAGATTGTGTACACATGGTGAAATACTTTCTGAGTTTTGCTTATTAAGTCTCAAATTACCACCACTGAAGTACACATTCTATGTATTATATTTTCACTTTATTTTATCTTATTTTTCATATTATTGTCATAACCCAGCTCCTAGGCCATGACAAATGTGGGAACAGACACAATGGATGGCAATAGATTAAAAATATTTACTATAATAAAGTAAGCAACTAAAGAAATAATTACAAATATGGAGTGTGTCAGTCAGTAACATCAGTAATGTGAGTGTGAATGCATGAACCATGAAGTATAAGGTGTTGTGAAGTAAAAACAAAACTAGAAACAAACAAAAAACAAAAGCCTGCAGCTGCTGGCTGGCATAAGTCAAGGTGAGAGAGACCTCGAACAATGCTAGGAGTTGGCCTTTTATCCTATGGGAGCATTGGGCCCAGGTGCTCTGAATTCCGCTGGCTGCCACACCCACATTCTCCCAGATACCTTTATGGACACAAGAATATAACGATAACCCATTACAACACGAGCGTCAACACACTTGAGGTAGGTTAGGCAGGGGCCGTCACATATTATCAATATTATTTGACATTTTTTTTATGTTCATTTTGTCTTTTTTCATGTAAAGCACTTGGTGTATGTAATTTATTTTGTTGTAAAGCACTTTGAGTTGCATTTCTTGTATGAAAGGTGCTATACAAATAAAGCTTTTTATTATTATTATATTATATGATGTTTAGTTTGTCAGTTATTACGGAGATTCTTACAGGCTTTCTATTGTTGCTAAATATTTTTTTTTTATTGAAAGAACAACATCAAACATAAAATAACACAAATAACATAACAGTTCAGATAACTACACAATGCAAAGACAATGATTCATACAACATGCAACTACCTGGTTTCAGCAATAGCAGCGTCCATAGCAACTGCTATAGCAATGATAGAAAGCCTGAAAAAAAATCTTCCTAATAACTGACAAACTAAACATCATGTACATTCACTGAATGAAGATTATGAAAATAAAATGCACGTTTCTCACTAGAAATGTTATCAAAACACATTTTAATGCTGAAACTATCTCAAAATATTGCATCCTCCACTGAGAATAAAAGAAATGTCAGCCATTTTGTTTGTTTTTGCAGACAGAAACTTGACAGTCACGTGACATGGATGCAGGCCAATAGAAAAGAATAGGCCAAAAAAACGTAGGCATCTCACAATTTTAGAGCCGTTATTGTAACACTAGTATATTTTACACTGAAGGGAGGAAAATAATAAAATTGTTACCTTTAAAACTTGTTTAGGGACGAGCTTGCACAGAGGAGGCACTGTCACTCTGAAAAACTGAGTGATGACTGGTCTGCAGCATTGTGTGTCCCTGCAGCAGTATGCCTGATCACTTGCCAAAGGATCAATAGTAGTTAGGCTCTACTGAACTGAACCGTATACAGTAATAGATGCACAGATGGTGATGTGGAGGTTAGGGGATGAATCTATTTTCTTCATCTCTGCACTGAAAATATTACTTCACAAGTCCTTTGCATTTTTCTTTATCTTTAAAACTCAGCTGACTTCCGTATAATAATAATAATAATAATAATAATAATAATAATAATACATTTTATTTATTGAGCAGTTTTCAGGGAACTCAAAGACAAGTACATACAGGGAAGCACATACAAGGAATTTGCCTTGGTATTGTTGTTGTGGTGCATCTGCTGTGATCACTTTCATTTCTGGCGTTATGGCATTGGGTGGGAGATGTGTGTGTATCTCTAATGAGATCGACCAGAACAAACATTATCCCTGCATGATCTAATCTGTAGCGTTTCATTAACTCACTGTCATTCAGTGTTTGGAGAATATTTCTCCTACCTCTTTGTCTTTCCACCATTTTCTTCTCTGCTTAAGAAACTCTTAAGCCTCCTAAAAGTCCTCCTCCCTACTCTTAAAGGTTTTTCACCTTAGGAGCTCTCTTAAGGGCTAAGATGCTTTGTGAATAACCTTTATCTTTACCAGGATCTAGTCTTAACTGTAACGGGAAATTCTAAGAAAACATCACAATTTTAAGAATTTTCTTAGAATTTAATCACTAGGAGCAACTCTTTGTACTAGGAAACTTTATGAATATGGCCCCACTGTCATGTCTTGTCCTTTCTTTAGGTCATGTCTTTGTTTTTCCCATTATTCAGTTCTGCATTTCCTGTTTTACTTTGGTGTCTAACTATCCTCTCATTTCAGATCCACCTTCTGCCCTTGTGTGTTTCCCGCTCCTGTCATCGTCATTACCCTCTAATGTCATCCACCTGTCTCTAATCACCCGCCCTCTCCTGTGTGTATTTAGTCTCCTTAGTGTGCTCCCTGCTCCGATTTCTTGACCTAGCCTCTGCTTGCCCCTTTGTGTTTTGTTTGCCTTTGCTGATTGACTACCTGTGTACCGAACCTGCTTTTCTCAGTAAAGATTCTGCTTTTTGGAAACTGTGTGTTGTGCTATTGGGTCTATCCCTGGTGTGTCCGTAACCTGTCACCCAGGACCAGCAATCTTTAGGATTTATCTGACATCCCATTGGCAAAAAAAAACCTACAACAGGTCAAATATGAGAAAAAAAGTACAATGCACTGTTCATAAAAGAACACAGAAAGAACATGAAACAAAATGCGTGTATGAATCTTTCAGGACCTTCGCCTCACTCAGAGGCCATTCTTACCATAATTACACTACTTTAGGTGCAACAAAGTTCAGACGTTACTGCAGTCAGAATTCTGAGATAATTACCTTGTTAATTCAGGAAAACAGGGCAACATTTTTTTCTCAAGTGAATGCATTATGCTTCTGTACTTTAGTTTGACAGTTGAAGTGAACATTAAATAATCACCAACTGCAACAAATAAATGAAGTAGGCTGATTTCATCAGGCCATCAGTGGATTACCTGGTAAATAAAATAGGCTCTATATGTAGAGTTATCCCATCAATGAATGAGTCCCATTGATGAACCAGTCAACTGGAAAAACAAAACATCTCAGTATCAGCATGTAGATGGTCAGATAAAATCTACAGAAGTAAATATTTTACCTTGTTTCATTTATGAAATCTATCTATACTGTATATCCATCTAGCCATCCTATTCTAGGTATCTATTCATGCTGCAGTGTGTTGATGAATATTTTCCTTAACATTCACTGGCACTGCCCAGTCACCTGTCAACCAATCAATGATGTCATCCATAGCAATGGGGTAAACCCTGCCCTGGTGGTACGATAAGATTCTTTGTGAATATAGCCCCTGATGTCTTAAAAGAAACCTGTCTTCAAAAGATGTTTCTGTTCATCTGTTCTGTTCATTTTACTTGGAGTGTGACGAAGCAAATGCATATTTGTGAAATTACCCCACATTTAAAAGGGTTTAGTAACTGTATTCATTCATGTGAATTCATGTAATCAATGGGATCAAGTACAATTTTGAACGTTTGTTATTTGTAGGGGTGGATATCAAACCTCAGTTCTCCCTTGGTGCTGACCAAAGTGTGTCCATCGCACCAAGAACTGAAAACTGTCAAATACTGATAGTTGCCATTGATAGGGTCCAATCGCTGCAGATTCACAAACAGCATTGTATGTGAATTGTCCACTTATAGCAATTAGATAATTCAACAAGTACATAATTTATTCTGTCAGAGAAATAAAATGATCCTAAAATACAGTTTGTATTTGTACAAGTGGGTGTTGGACATCCTACTCCTCTCCAGGTGTGGGCAGAACAATCTTGTTTGGGTCATAGTAGTTGTCCTCTATGAGAGGAAGACCCTCCTCTTTCTGCTGGATCACACGCTCAGCCTCCCTTCTGGCCCACTGCCGCATGCTGGAACACACACACAGAGACAAACTTTTTACACTAAACATCAATAATAAACCCAAGCTTGACTGTAAGCTCCCAAAAGCTAAACATTTAGTCCCTTCACTGAGACCCAATGCAATTGCTGACCAAAGGCATGCACCACAAAGCAAGTTCAACCTAGTCTGGCTGTCTTTACGATCTTGGATAACTAGTATCACAAAGCTGGTTATCAACTAGTTCTGTTAACTCTGGGTTTTCCAGCTACAACAGGTTCATGTGAAAGAAGCGGGTTGTTTATGAATTAGTGGAAGTACTTAATATGAAAAGAGATGAAGTAGTCAGCAATGGTGAAGTGATATTCAACAGGGTGAAACAAAAACAATATAATCACATAACTGAAATATAAGACGTACAAAACACCAGAAATAATTTCCAAATATTAAAAGTAAGGATGAGGCTTATAGTGTGGGAATAATTGTATATGTCTTTAGTATAGAGTGAGTATTTTTTGATTTTTTTTGTCAAATGATTAACAAATTATTCTGAATATGTGAACATATAAAAGTTAAAGTAATGTCAGACTGTTTCTGCTGCCAAAGCAAAGAGGAACAGTAGTTAATGCCTGATTATGTCTATCTGACCCAAATGTTGCATTTATAATCATGGGATCTAATCACAGTGTTTTTTCTAATCACAGATTATTTTTCTAATAAAGGACAACAGAGGGTTTAGTTTAGAGCTGCAATGATTAATCGATTAATCAATTAGTAGAGTGGCAGATAATTAATCTGCAACTATCTTGATAATCAAATAATCATTTTTTAAAGCAAAAATCCCAAAAAGTTGCTGGCTTCAGCTGCTCAAATGTGATTATTTAATGCTTTTTAAAAAAATCATGCATGGCAGTAAAATTATATCTTGGGACAAAATAAGACATTTGAAGATGTCACTTTGGATATGGACATAGGTCTGACTTTCTGTGTGTTTCTGTGTTGTTCTGCTGTTATTTTGTTCTACACCATGTTAAACAATGTTTCTACTGTTTCCACACTTTGATCACTGTTAAGCTATCACATTACCAGTGAATGTGATCAGACTGACAGGGATGCCACTGTCAAAATGAAACCTTATTAAAAACATCTCAAAAGCAGCTTTAAATGCATAAACATCGGCGTGAGTTCTGCAGTTAACCATTTAATACGTTTCAGTGTTCTAATGACAAATTCCCATTAAAATGTCAAATTAAATGCCATAGGTTCTGGCACTTTTAGTCTTTTAACAGTCAAAATCTTTTAGTTGAGTTTATGTCTTTTCACTCAGAGTATCCCAAACTAAATGTGGTTCTTTTTAAGTATACAAACTGTAATTTTGTTGTATATTTTATCATGTACAAGTCTAGGTAACTCTTCATTACCTGCCTGGACATGAGTAACACAGCAACACTTATTGAGACATGTCTGCCAGATTATAGCTTTTATCAATTATTTATTGATATAGCTTTCATTTCTAAAAACAAGGTAGCCTGCTTGATTCCTGTCTCCACTGTGCTAGCAGAAGGAGGGTTCTCTCTGCAGAAACAAATCAAAACAGTGCAGCAAAATTGCCTTGGTTAGGACAAGTTCACAAGGCTTATGTGCATTGCAAGTTGTGGAAAAACATTCGGCACCGTTGATTTTAAGTCGACAGCTGCACACTTCACTGCTGCGAAAAAGCATAAGAAGTAAAATTATATGAGCCAGCAATAGGTTATTTTTTTCATTTGTTTTTATTCTATTTTATTTTATCTGAGAAGAGGCCTGTAGCGAACGAAAATTATTTGATTTCAAGTCGGCAGCAGCACGCCATAATTAAAGCTATAATATGTAACTATTCCACATTAAAAACGACTAGACCTATGTTATATATTTTGTTCAGTTGTGTACTTACATTATCCCAAATGTTTCAAATAATTTTCAAACCCAGAGAAATCTGTAATTTTAATCAAGGTAAAGGTCCTTTTAATTTGGTCACCTGTCAATGGTGTCATACCCCCTCTACCAAAGAGTATACACGCACAAGATGCATGCTTCGCATGGATGTATAAAAAGAATTGGATACAGCGTTGGAGGCGGGGCCCTGTTCATTCCATGAAAGTTGCTCAGTGGTGCATGAAGCAAAAAAAGCCACATCCCACTGTAAAGAAATTACCTGGATGAAAACACACTGCACACGCTCTATGGTCCGCATGTGCCGATGGAGCATGCTCACTAGAGACTTCCGCTGGCTGAGACGGCCCAAAAACATCACGTGACGTTGTAATTACACGATTTGGCCGCTATGTCAAAATGGCTTCAAAGCCTGGTGCTGTTCCTGTATCCAGTTCAGTTCTCATTATACATACATGATGCTTCTGCATTGTGGTTGTCAGCCACAGTGGCGTCTACACGATAATGCGTTGGCGTTGTGGTTGTCCACCAGAAATGGTCATAAATTGACTTTTATTCAGTTTTAAGCCACATTTTTACAATAAACTTTTTAGATCTTGGTTGTTTTTAACTATATCTTTTAACCGGATGAAGGATTTTAGTCATCAGACATCTGGATCTTAAGTTATCAGCCCACCGAACAGTGAACAGAGCAACACTGATTTTTTACATCAAACTGTTTTATTCAGTGTTTTTAATAAAACAGTGTTTATTCAGTGTTTTTACCTGTTTTAATCACCGGGTCTGTTTGTTCTGGAGAGGAGGAGACCTCTGCGGATAATTCAGCTCCCAGTAAAAACCTCCTGAACGATGGACACTGATGTAATCCTAACCCAGAGAAGCTGGTTGTTTAACAATGAAGACAACAACTCCCATGATCCCACACTACTTCAAAAACGTCATCAAACTCTGTCTTTTGTTATTGTTTTGACTGAGAGACCCCTAGAAGCTGAAATTACATATTGTGTGTTTAAAATGTTATGAGCCAGTTAGGCCTACATGTATTTTTTGTTTGCTTGCAAATAGTTTTTACTCTGTTTTATTTTATCTGAGAATATGTAGGCCTAAAGCTGAAGGAAATTGTTTGTGTTTACATGTTGCCCCAACGAACGTAGGCTAGCGTAATATTTATTTGTTTTTAAAATAGCATTATACACATGAGTCTATTGACAGGACTTATTTTATTTAGAATGTACAAGCAAAAGTAGCCTACTTTTCAATAAAAATTATTATGAATATACATGCCTTGATGATGTCATTCTTTATATAGCCTGCCTATCAATTGTTTTTAAGCTCCTTAAACACAGATAATATTTGACCGGAATTTCTCCCATTTGTCCGGGACATTGAAATCTTCCAGGACACTTGGATCTGCACCAATTTGACCCAACGAGCTAATGTGTGCTAACTACGCTAACAATGTAGTGTAGTTAGCACACATTGGCTCGGGGGGCTAAATTGGCTTGTTTTCTATATTACATGAACGTTGCTTTTTTCCCCATCGACCAATCAATTGGTTGAACAATAGGTACGATTTCAGTTGACCAAGATTTTCTTTGGTTGACTACAGCCCTAATAACTAGTCACCACTTTAATCTGATTCATCTAAAAAAATTCCAAATTTAAGGAATACTCCAAACACATTTATTGAGAAGTAGATTAGCACAGGGTAGAACAAACAGCTGTAACAATGCAGGAACACAGAAAATCTATTGCCCCAGTGCATGCTGGGACGTTTCCCAACACACCTATCTCATGTAATAACATGATCAGCACTCAGCCAATCATATAATTGCTGATCATGGTTCCTACTCTCTATTCATTTTGCCTTTGTTATTAAGATAACTTCATCCAGAATTAACCAATCAGACTGCATTCAAAGAACCAAATTAACAGAATTATTTTAGCCTGATAACAGCATCTCAGCCTGAATTAGTTAAAGATTTCCTTCAGACATTTTTTGATGTATATAAAATACTCTACTTTGAATAATAATTTGTCTGATGTTTTTTCTGCAAAAAATAATAAATTATATTATCTTGTTAAAATCCTTAAAACGACATCTATTCCTTCTCCCTCATTAAAATTCCAGAGTCTAGGAATATGCAAATATGTTCATTCTAAAAGTTTAACTTTTGGACACAAGATGTCTCCTACTTCACTGTAAAGTCCACTAAAGTCCCCACACTTGTGTAAGGGGAATACTGGACCAGGATTGGCTTCCAAATTCATTGTGATGTCACAAATCCTGCTCATAGGGCTGTCCCTTAGAATTGGATTTTCAATGAGCACAGAGAAACTTTCCACTTTCAGCAGATGAATGTTAATACAAACTCTGCACATACAGACCCTTTCCAAAAAATTAGAATATCATGGAAAAGTTTATTCATTTCCATAATTCCATTAAAAAAGTTAAACTTTCATAGATTATAGATTCAGGGCCCACAATTTAAATGATTTCAAGTATTTATTTGTTTATTTTTACATATTTTGGGCTTCCAGCTCAAAAAACCCATGAAAACAGGAATTCAAAAAATTAGAATACTGTGAAGAAATCACCATTTACTTCTCAGTTTTTGCAGAAAAAAAAAAGAAATGAGGATCACATCAAATCAATCAAAATATGGTACTTTCTAAACAATATGTCAATGTTCAATACTTGGTTGGGAATCCCTTTGCCTTAATCACTGCCTCAATGCCACAGCGCATCGAGGCAATCAGCCTGTGGCATTGCGTGGGAGTTATGGATTTCCTTGATGCTTGCTGTCAGCTCTTCTTTGTTTTTGGGTCTGGTGCCCCTCATTTTCCTCTTGATAATACCCCATAGATTATCAATGGGGTTTAGGTCTGGCGAGTTGGCTGGCCAGTCGAGCACTGTGATGGCATGGGCATTAAACCAGGTTTTGGTGCTTCTGGCAGTATGGGTAGGGGCCAGGTCCTGCTGGAAGATGAAATCTGCATCTCCATACAGATCCTCAGCAGAAGGAATCATGAAGTCCTCTTTTTGAAGCTGTGACTCCCGCCTCATTCCACTCTTTCTGGATCTCTGCCAGATTCTTGAATCTTCTCTGTTTGATAATCCGCTGAAGCCCACAATCATCTTTTATGCTGGTGCATCTTCTCCTGCCACATTTTGCCCTTCCACTAGACTTTCCATTGATATGCTTGGACACAGCACTCTGTGAACAGCCAGCCTCCTTAGCTATGAACTTTTGTGGCTTACCCACCCTATGGAGGATATCAATGATGGTCTTCTGGCCAGTCAAGTCTGCAGTCTTCCCCATATTGAAACGAACTGAGACAATTGAACCAAACTGAAGTAATTTAATGACACTTGGGGAAACCTGTGCAGGTGCTTTGAGTTTAGTAGATGATTAGCGTGTGACACTCAGTTTAAAACAGTCATGCCCTGCAAAATTTGGGCTGATTTCTTCACAGTATTCTAATTTGTTGAATTCCTGTTTTCGTGGGTTTTATGAGCTGGAAGCCCAAATTATGTAAAAATAAACAAATAAATACTTTAAATCGTTGGAATTGTGGGCCTTGAATCTATAATCTATGAAAGTTGAACCTTTTTAATGTAATTATGGAAATAACTTTTTTTTAACTTTTCCATGATATTCTAATTTTTTGGAAAGGGTCTGTACATCATTCTGCACAGTGAAGCTCCTGTACAACATCCAACTGTAGGAACAAGAACAACATAGTTTTGGGTGGAGTGGGACTTAAAACCACATTTGACATTAGACTCCAGGCTGTAACTGCTGCCAACTGTGATGAACTTCATGTTGACAGGATGGAGGAGAATACTATTGTAACCAGTCATTTTAGGTTTGGACTTAATTTAATGTGTGTCTTTAGTTTAGTGTCATCACTGTCTTCTTCTGCGCCAGTTTTTATAAACTGGTCCAAACTGGGATCTCTTTTTTGGACTCAGCACCTGGACAAGTGTATGTTTGTTCAAATCAATTAATAAATACCTAATATTGCTTTCAAATTTGTATGCTAATCTGTGTAAAAAAGCAGATTCATCCACCATGAGTGTTGTAAACCAACGGAGCTGAACCTGACAGTAACACGAGTATAGGCTGTATACAAACATGTGTAGCTCTGATACTGAGTAACGAGGGTAACACCAGACTTAAGACCAGTTGATTGGGGACGGCTTGTGCAATTGAGGCCATGTCCTCAATTGGGAAAAAGCCGATTTTTGGGTCAGTGGTTAAGGTTAGGGTAAGGGTTAGGTTTAGGCAAATATGGTTATGGTTAGGGTTAGGGTAAGTCTCCAGGAAATGAATGTAAGTCTATGTAAATACCCCAAAAGTGACCTGTGTGTATACATGCTCAGTGACCAAGTGCCGTCTCATTACCACGGACAGGAACTCACTTTGACATTCTGGCTGGCAGGGGTGGAGCAGCGATTTTCAAAAGTGTGGGAGTTCTAGGGGTGGGACATGACAAAATGGGGACAAATCAAAATGAATACCATGCATTTCTACATTTCTACATTTTTTCTACTACTATAGTTGAAACCACTGCTTCAGTTTACCATAAAATCATCACTGAGATCATATAACTGTAACAACTCAGGAGAATTTATTTAGGGTCCGGTAGCAGTTTACTACCTATATCCAGTTATTTGTATGAATTGCTGGACTAGAGCATAGCTATCCTTATTATACTTCAGATAATCACACAGTATCCTTATCCTACTTCCTTACATACCTTATAGACATGAAATTAAAAAACTCACATTTCCATTAAAATGAAATGGATAGGTTTAGATGCAAAACAAATTGAACCCTGGTTTGGTAACAAATCAGTATCTTCAAATAATTGGCTTAATAACATTAACAATTACAAGTTCAACCTGGAAATGTATTATGTTGCCCTTAAAAAGAGTCCTTTCTGTGTCCATGGGCTAGTAGAACCGAAACGGTCTTCAATTTTAAAAAAGTGTCTCTTTTAGTAGGAATCCAAAGGGATCATTTAATTGTCTTTAACTGGGAAATGAAATACAGTCACAGTAAACAAACAGTCCCTCTTCATCCGAAGTCCACCTCAAAGCTAACAGAAGAATATCACATAAGCAGGTGATTTGAGATTAATGAGTGCAGAGAGGGAGCAACTGGCTCTCACAGGCTAACTGCCACAGCTACAACCATCTGAGCCCTTTTTAAGCTCAATAATTAACAGTAACAGACTTGATGAAGAATTTGGAGAGAAAGAGAAAGCCAACAACATAAGTCTGCACTGGAATCCCCAGACTTCATAAAGAGACTCTGACTCATTATTGCCCCTGCCCCGGGCAATGCACAAACAGTAGTCTTCCCTCCCTTTACTTTCCTCTCATGTCATCCCGAGGTTGGCCAAGCATCAGGAATGGATATCTAAAAAAAAACATTTCCACCAATGCCCCCACACATGCACACTCCAATGCATCATCTGATAGTTTGCTGTGAAAGTTATGATAGAATCCATTAATAGATGTACATTGTAAGCACATTCAACTATATATAGTTTTATTGAGTGAGTTGAAAATGAGCTTGGTTTAGCTGTAGCTTATCTCAGTGTGGAGATAGAGGATGGAAAAATGGCATTTTCAATGACAAATTTGTTTTCCATTTCAGCATTATAACTTAAATTTCAATCCAAATCTCAATTTTCCCTTGATTTAATGTAGTCTAAATCATATACACACAGAAAAATTGAAACAACTGACACCCCACACTTCCATATACAAAAAGCAGGACGTGGGGGTTGGATGGGGTGGGGGGTGTTGTGGTCTGATGAAAACTCAGATGGATCTACTTGTTGCACTTAGGACACTGAAGAGTCCTACTCTGAGTATATTCATTTTAAAGTGGTTTCACATTTTAGTGCTCTATTATTTTTGAGCTGAGCATTTGCTTCTGTGCAGTAGTAGATAATTATGGTGCATACATTAGTGATGGAGCTATTGGATTTTTGAACAATAGCAATGCCAATATTGTCACAGCATTTCAAAGGCTCACACAATTTCCATCCTCAACAAGGCAATCCCTACAATACACTGATTTAGTTGAACTGTAGGCTCAAAATTCTTCGGCACGTGAGTAAAATCTTATACTACACCAGAGACAGGTGTCCTGGCCATTTTGTCCACTTCGTTTCAATGTTTCACAAGTACAGAGATTGTGTCTGTGCTTTATTAGTGCCTACTTACTATGACAACATACAATGTTTTGACAGCCTAGGACTGTTAATTGTTAACACTGCTAGCATTTAATATGAAGCTTCCGGTTACTGGTGTGGAAACATGCATACCAATTTCGTCCAAATTTGTACGAATGAAGATTTCCAGACCTTCGTGACAGCATGACATTTATGCAGTATTAATGGAAGAAATTTGCAACATTTATATTTTTTAATGTCCTTTGTATATTTGAATTGCTTACATCATACTCTCCCAGATTCCTTGCAACTTTTAGCTTGTGGAAACAAGAAAAAATTGAGCAACTGAGACATTTTTTAATTTCACTCTCTCCTCTCCTCCTCAAACAATATCATTGTCTGTGATTAATGAAGCAAAATAGTTGATATTCCTCATGATTAAGTTACATCATAAGATCCATTCATCCATCTTCTAGCTGCTTATTCAGATTCATGGTGGGAAAAGGGCAAACAGAGCAGCCCAGATAACTTTTCCTGAGCAACTCAAGTTCCTCATAGGAGATCCCCAGGTGCTCCTAGACCACCCGGAAGAGTTTTTCCAGCATGTGTGTGGGTGTGGGTGTGTGTAATGTATGTTTCCCACCAATCAAGTTTTCTAATTAAACTGAAAATATTAAATGAACTTCTGCCTTGTGTATTAAACATAGTTGTGCAGTGCTCGGCCCATAGACTTTACATTGTGATGACATCACGGATGACATGCTTTTCTTGGCTTGAGGAAATATAAAACCTCCATGGATCAAAACTTTATAATAGAAAGAGTTATAATTTTTTTTTCGTTTAAATTGTGGGCCCTGAATCTATAATCTATGAAAGTTTAACTTTTTTAATGGAATTATGGAAATGAATTAACCTTTTCATGACATTCTAATTTTTTGGAAAGGGTCTGTAATTGTTTGTATTTCTGTCTTCATGTAAAGTTAGTGACCCATGACTAACCCATAAACAACTTAATGTTTCTGTGCATAGTCATGGTGCTCAGGCAATGAATCCAAATGTTTTGGTGATCCCTGAGGGGTGTAGTACGAAGCAAGTTCAACATACCCAGGCTTTTTTTGTGACAAACCCGAAACTCACAGTCAGAGATAATTGGTATCACAACGGTGGTTATCAACTTTCTTTGTTAACCCAGGCTTTATGCTTCGGACTCTGTGCGCGTTCCCATAAAAGGGGGCGTTTGGCGCCTCATTTGACAACTCTTCCGCACAAAACAGACTGATCACGTGCCGCCTACTTCAGTCAGGAGGAACAGGTCATTATAATGGAGAGTTATGATGAATATAAATACATTATAACAACAAAAAGCAACACTGTTGCTGCAAATAAGGTGAGAAAATTGCTGATCATGTAAATTCATAAGTTAATATATTTATTGTATCACTCAATGCACTCGCAGTGCCTCGCACATTCAGAGATGATGCTGCAGATTTAAACGTTATACTCAAAAAGTGCATTTAGGTCTGACTCTGTCCTATAATGAAGGATAAGCGGAAATCACTTTAGTTTGTGGTATTTTTTCATTAGTTTTTAGTTTTTTATTAGAATTTTTTACAATTT
Source organism: Scomberomorus guttatus (assembly GCA_038419695.1). Classification (NCBI taxonomy): domain Eukaryota; kingdom Metazoa; phylum Chordata; class Actinopteri; order Scombriformes; family Scombridae; genus Scomberomorus; species Scomberomorus guttatus. The sequence goes on from CM076449.1 coordinate 2,686,233, forward strand.
GAAATACAGTCTGATATATTTTAACAAAATCCCATCCCACAAGTAACCCTAACCTATTGCACTATTACAAATTTACAATATGACATATCAAAACAATGGTAAGTATAATAAAAGACAATCAAATCAATTTTCTAATTGGTGTTCTAATAACTGCAGTACCAGCAGTTTTAAATGGACTTGGCAACATATCAGGACCAAGCATAAAAACATCTTCCAAAGTGGTATGTAGTTGCTGTGTTTTCATCATTCTCTTGATGTGGAGTGGAGTGTATGGATGATATGCTGTGTAAAATTTAAAATGTTAATATTACATGAAGTAAACAGGAAAAAAATGAAAGGAGGAAGACTGGAGGGGGGCCAGCTCCACCAGATTACTATTTCCAAAGGAGGTGGTTAGTGAAAGGGCTATGCTTTTTATAGCCAATTTAAGCCGAAACTTGGAACGTAACCTGCTCCAGACCAAGTTAAGTTTGCAGTTACCATGGTGATCTAGCAAGGTTAAAAGAAAGCCACCATCGTGACAGTGAAAGCCCTGGCTTTAGGCTCAACATACCTCGCTAACCCACTAATCTCGCTTTGTAGTACACCCCTCTGGACTGTCATTTAGTGCCACCCTCAGGCCATCATTTGACATTTACTGAACACATCCATGCTCCACAGAGGAACTCTTTTGATTTCAATGACACTTGGCCTTTCCTCCAGCACCACCCACAGGATGAACTACTGTACATTCTCAGCTTCACCTGTTATAAGGCAATAACAAAACCATTGGGATGTTTATGAGTTTCATCCTGACACCTTTATATTGTGGGATGTAGTGAACATTACTAACATTATGTGGCACATCTTTCTGATTTACCATCTAACCACTGCTGCTAATCACCCAAAAGTTATGGGCATTTTCACCTTGTGTGAAAAAAGAGGATTATTAGCAACATCATATCATACATTAAAGGATGGGTCAGCAATTCTGTTCAACCATGGGCCATTTTTTCTCATCACTGTTAATTGCAGACGGTGAAAATACAGCCTGATATGTTCTAATTTTTTTTTTGTTTATTTCTTTTCATTCATTCCAGAATAAAGTTAATTTATAGAACAGCTTAGGGTTGTCCCCGAGGGCAGATGTCAGAATAGTGAGAGCAAACAGTTGCAGCAGCTTACACCAATGTGTTTCAGTCAGATAGGCCTAATGATGGAGTGTAGCTGTGTTATTCAACTAAGATACACAAGTTTATAAGGTTCATATTTACTGGGATTTAAATGAGCCTTGTTCACATTGTTATATACAAGAGTCATGTAAAGGATTTGATGTCATCTTTAAAAAGGAAAACCCCAGCTCGTATGTATGTATACACATACATACGAGCTGGGGTTTTCCATATATATATATATATATACACAAAGTGTAAAAAGTGTACACTTTGTCAACCTTTCATGCTTTCCTAGAATTTTTGTAGAATTTCAAAAACACATTCATCCTTCACCCAGTGATTTGCATTGAGTATTTATTTGTGTCCAATATACAGTCAGTAACATTGTTGTGTGTTGTATGATTAAAAAGCTTAACTTTTGTGCACATATATAATTTAATAAGATAAACAAATTTTTTTTTTTTTTTTTTTTTTTACAAATGCACATATTGCTAGCTCATAGTCCATCCAGTTACTTCAGTTCTTTTTAAATATGCTATTAAATACTCATATACAAAAAGGAGGCAAAACCAAAAGTAAGAGTAATTACCACAATGATCACAAGGGTCTTTCTAAAGACATGAGAGTTCCTTTAGTTTCTGCTTAAAACAGTAGCACTTATCAAAGAAGGACTTCCCTGCTGGAGGGGGAATCATCACACTTGTGCAGTTTTCTGCATTACAGACAGATGAGAAGCTATTCACACAGGACGCTTTGAGATGAACAAAATATAGGCCACTCAAAATAAAGATTTAAGTCTTAAAGTTAAAAAAGGCTGAGAAAAAAAACATTTAGAGAACTTTATACTGAAATATGCGATAATCAAATGGGCATAACGGCTGTAGTGTTTTTATTATTAAAGCCTAATCACAACCTAATCACAGAACATCATGATCTGGATTACCCATAATGCATTTCAAAAGAGGGAATGCAATTTCTATGATTAAATACAATCTTTAGATTAAAATTTTAAGATACACTTGACTTTGTTCAGGTTTTGTTTTGTGTTGAGATCCGAAACATTAACAACAAGCTGGGGAAGATTCAGGGATTTGGGTACACTATTTCAAAATCAGGAGGTGTACCTCTTAGCATTTCTTAACACATAACTCTGTGTGATCACCCTTTAGTGTTTAAACGATTTCCCACACTATCTGCAATGCTACAGGTCATGAACAGTGCTTCATTTACATTTAATCCATATCAATGGGTATACCAACTGGGGCTGAGCAACACCAACATTTTCAAACAACAAGTGAAGAAAACAAGAAAGCAAACCAATATAATGGTTCCATGACACATAAGCATATTGTCACTGTCTGGTGGTTTCCTTCTGTTACAAAGTTGAATTTCTATGGATTTTAAACATTTAAGGATAGAATTTCTGAGAGCTTTTCAGGCTTTCAATTATGCAAACAAAAAATGACATCACTGTTTTAACTCAATTTGATCCATTTTTGAACCAAATCTACAGTGGAAAGTGGTTGAACATCTGCCTTACATCTCATTTAATTGAAAATGTTTTTTTACATGTCTGTTTTATTTATCTGGAATAAAAGTCCAGATATTCCTAAGGTGCTCAGAACATCTTTCTACCAGTTTGAATTCATGATGTTAGACATTGCAGACATTAAGATATTTAGTATGGAAGCCCATTCCTACCAGCAAAAAAATAAATAAAAAGACAGGAATGACAAGAATAAAAATACTAATTGTAATAAGTCATCATTTTTAATTTGTTGCCAACTGTAACCTAATTATTTTAATTTTGACTCAGGATATCATTTACACTTAGTGTTTTATCATTTTGACTCAAGTCAAAATTTTAATTATGAAATGTTTTATATTTAGACTTATAGTATATAAAAATTTTGCCTCAGCATCTCAAGTGTTTGACTTAGTATGTATATTTTTATTTTTTAGATTTTCCTGGCAGAAATGATCTTCCAAAAACAATCAATGAGACATTAAAATAAGAATAATGTAGAAATATTCCTTATGAATGTGGTCAGATGCTGTGATGTATCTTAAATGGTTAAAAATGCCTTTTTCACTGCAGTGAACAGCATCCATGAAAACAAACATCTTAAAATCCATCATAGGTTTGTCACAACTAACCAGCCAGAGCCAAACACTTCACACCATCACATCAGGATATCCTCCACATAATATTATGTCTGATGAAAGAATGTTTGGGGCACAAAAGGAAATGTAAATCAAGGCTACTGATTCAAACAAGTGAGGCACTTTTCTGCCATAAGTTTGAACATCGGCATATATATTTTTATATATATTTGCTGTCGTGCAGCATCACGCTGAAGAATCAATGGTTAAAACATTATACCCAGGACTCAGATACTACCTTCTCATCAACAGCCACACAAAGAAAGTATAGATGCTATCATTAAATAAGCCTCATTTAGACAAATATTTCCATGGATCCTTTGAGATCATGCTACAGAAAACAGAACACAGTCTTTGGGAAACAGCAATAACCAAAGTGCTAAAATGATGCATCTCACATTAAATAATGTGTAATTGGAGTTTCGATGTATGAGTCCAAACAGTGTATCAACAGAATGGTACTGCATTATGATGTCACTGTTTCATGTGAATAATGAAAAAAGAGATAAGCTGCTTTTTCATGTTTCAATTACAGAGGCTGTTCTTATGTACCGGTGATCAGATCTGAGACTTCATTTAATGAATAACTGAAACCATAAATAGCGTCCTCTGTACCTCAGGTATCAGACTTAAGAAAACAGGTATTAGCAGTCCTCAATTGTGATTGGCTGAGTCACATTCCAAGTTAAAAAAAAAAAACACACCTGTGACTGTACAGGAATTATATAGCTAATGTTAAATCTCCCTGTGAATATGTAACTGATACACAATCATTGCACTGACCCAAAATTTGTTTGAATATTGCTTAGAACACCTGTCACACATGTCCCGTCTGCTTCACAATGTCTATAGGCTCGTTCAAGATGAACTGCACCTCGCCAGGAAAGTGGATGAGATCAGGCGGCAGCAGAAGGCGATGACAAAAAGCTGCAGTCAAGTCAGTTTTACAGCAGCTTTCAAAGAATATACAGGAAGTAACTGAAATACTTACATCCTGTTAGATCTGAACCCAATTTAATAAAGTGTTATCAGATCAATCTACTAAAGCTTAGCTGCTCAATCACTAACATTGTTTTAATGATGTTCTCTGTGATAGAGTACACCTGGCACCTTGTGATAATCAAACAGAATTTATTCTGTAATCTCCAATATTAGGCTATTAAATTACCCCTGCAGCAAGCGGATCACTACTTGCCAGCCAACAAGCTGACCATAATCAGCATCTGTCAGACTAGTCAAACTCATTCACATCTCATTCCTGAAATAAAGAAATTCAAATAAAACAAAATTATTCTTTTTATGTATGTAATTGATCTTGCCTCAAGTATTTGGGGAGGTCTTGGTGTAAGCTTTTAGCTTCCTGCCTCTCCTGCACAGATGTTTATTTACTTTAAATGAATGTATAGCTGAGTATATGCAGGTAAAAGTGTGTTACCTATATGTGAATGTCTTCATGTACATATCAAATTTGTAAATATTGTATAAAAATAGTATTTTGTAGTGCACAAACAAAGTAAAACACAAATTAAACCAACTTAAAATGGAAGAGGAGAAGAAAAGCAGAAATAGACATATCCTTTAGCTGATCTGTCAAATATTCAGACTATCAGGGCTTCACATCTGTACAGAGGAGAAACTTCATGTCACTTGTCACCAAAGGTTTTATGTTATTTCAGTTCATAATGCTGACAAGAATTAAATAATTACATAATGTTCATATTGTGTCTATCTGTAATATTTGGTAACTGAATGTTTTCTATCTCTTTGGCTGATAAAAGTTGTCATCAACCACACATCTGAATTCTTAGTACAGGATCAGTTATCACTTATGAAAACCAAATGTTTACAATTAAACCAAAAAAATGAAGATAAAACATCATGTGGTTGATCCAACACCTGAGCCAATCAGCTCTTTGATCAGATGATAGCCAGGCATTTCCCATCATGCCCTGAGGTCTTGCAGTTGGTGCAGAGCCAGCTGCAGCGCCTGGCTCTAAAAACTGCCGCTGCCATGATCTCGTGAGGTTATTGTTGCCTGCATGTACATTACGTCAGAGCAAGTCGTGATCAAATCGGACACAAATCTAATCGGCATTCATTGTGCTGTGATCAATTCTGCACAGGCCTGGCTCATCGCAAACGAGCCTATTATCAGGCTTTGTCAATTGCAGACTATGACTGGAAAAATGGAAATCGTAACCACTTTTTTACAGAAGCAGTAGGACACTTAAACAATATTAAACCTGCAGAAAGTTGGTTTTAACAGAGAGCAGAAATGGCAAAAACATCTCATGGCAACAAGGATAAAAAAAGACTTAATTAAAAAGACTGAATTAATTTTGCCTCATCCACAGCATAAAACATACATGGTATGAATGGGAATCTGTGTGGTGGAATGTATGGGCCACATATTGGGTCAAGCTCTCAGAACACTGGACTACATTTACCATTATGCAATTCAATGGGATCTCTTTGTTGGACCCTCCCAGCCTGCTAAATGCCTTTCAAACACTGCACCCCCAGGTTGTAATAAAGGCTTTCTGTGATAAATTAGTTGTCTCTAAGCTAATGACATCACCCCGACATCATTAGAGTAATTTTCTCAAGGTGTGTTCAGACAGAAAGCAAAGTGGATTTCCACCTTGCATCCTTTGTGTGAATTCAGTACTAACTGTACAGACTTTTACCCTAAGTAAAGTGATTGTTGATTTTCCCTTTTAAGGATGTGTCTGGCGACTTTCTATATTTTTCTTATTGTCAACAAATATCAAGTTTTGATCCAAACCAACAATGAACTGATCTACTATCAAGTACTGTGTGTGTGTATCCAAAAATGTGATATATCTTACCTCTGCACAATCAGAGCAGCATCACATTTTCAGTCTCAGGAGAGTAATTCCATGTAGGGTGCAGTAATGTGGTTTATTGATGTTTTTAATAGTTTCTGGACAACAATGGAGCTCTATGACACAGAGGAATAAGATATATCGGGTTTTGGATACACACACAATACTCGTTAGTAGATCACTTCATTGTTGGTTTGGATCCAAACATGAGATTTGATGACAATAAGAACAATATAAAAAATTGACAGCCTTATCCTTTAAGGTTAATGGTAACAGGCTAGGTCAGGCAGGGTGGGTAAGTACAGTTTGTGTGCTGGATTTGTCCTGTTTCCAAGTGTTTTTTCCAGTTGATTTTGTCACTGACTAATTTACTTCTTCTTGCTTAACACGTCTTGTTTCTGTTAAAGTCCTTTGAGTCATACTTTCTGAGCATGATCTATTTAAACCTTGACTTTTAACAAATCAAGAGTCTGGATTTTCCCTTTATGCTTCTAACTGATGCAACTGTAGTGCTTTAGTTAAGACACTTCTGTGACTCACTGGACATAACTTAAGCTTGTAAACAAAGTTAACAAGGAGGGCAACACAGGCTTAATGCACTAAGTGGCTAAACTTTTGTTGGTTCCAGCAAAACTATTAAACACCTGCAACACAGGGTTTAGCATTTCATGCATCAGCAGTTCTTTCATCTCTTCTTCGAGTACAGACAAGAGTACAGACAACAAAAAGGCGTAACTTTATAAGGTTGAAGAAAAAAAATTAAATATTAAGTTGACTACTGGCATAAAGAATTTATGTATTCAAGCATACACAGAATGAGAAGATTATTAACAGCCGATTCAAGGTGGGAGGCTGTCTAAAAAACATCCACGCCTCCAATGGGCCACAAACCGTCTACTGACAAGTTCACTGAGGATGGGAAGCCAGCGATACATGATGGAATCAGGATGTGGGAGAAAGGGAAACTTGACATGTTGGGGAAGAAATAGTGGTTGCAAGGTTATAGGTTGAGTTTGGGGATGATGTCTGAGGCAATGCTAAAGGGCTGTATATGGGCCGGGCAGAGATGGTTGAAGACGGGGAGTGTAGGGCAGCCGAAGCTGTTGTTGGGGAGTCCGAGCTAACCTCATCCCCTTCTTCTGAGTCCCATACTTCACTTTGCAAGTAGTCTGCAAATAAGGCCTTGGCTCGTTGTAGCACCCTGCTCAGGTTGTGGCGCCGCACAAGGCGATCAAAGTGCATGGCTAACTCATTGTAATCCAGGCTGTTCTTGATGATGTGGTCTCGGTGCTCCAGCAGGATGGACAGGCACAGGAACAGCATAAAGGGATTGCCTTTGCCGAACTCTTGAGGAGGTGGCAGGGAGCACGGTTTGATGCTGGTGCTCTCAGCTTTTGTAGAACTGGGCGTGTTAGCTGTGGTGATGGGGGATTTGTTGCCAGGTGAAGAGAGATTGTTGGAGGATGACCTGCTGCCCGGCAACGAGGGGCCTCTTCCAAAAGACAAAATGGGTGAAGAGAGTAGGGATCGGTTTTGAGTGGGGGAGGGAGACGCAACAGATGTTTTTACAGTGGGGGTCATGGGCGAGTTGATCCCGGTACTGCTGAGCACTTGGGCAGAGGAGGACAGTACTTCTGGGACAGTTCTTGGTAAGGCCTCTCTTCCATTGGTTGTGGATGTGGACTTTGGAGGAGAGTCTGGAGAAGCACCTGGCCAGCTGGAAGGTGAAGCTGAAGATGTAGATGAGCCAGTTTTCCATATTGGGAGGCCATTGGGGAACAAGGAAGGTGATGACATTGGAGAGAAACCATTTTCACAGTTTTTTATGAGAGGTGTTTTCTCTCCTGGGTCATCCTCGCTGTCCACTGTGGACTGGCGCCTTGGGATGCTTGATACTGACTTGGAAGCCACCAAACCCTGTGGCTGCTCCATATCAAAGCTATCTTCATTTCGAGCAGTATAGTATTTAAACTCTCCGAAACTAGTTTGCCTCTCAAAAGGAGGAGCCTGCAAATCTGCTTTTCCCATGGTCACTTGAGGAATATCACAATCAGCGCCCTCGCTTTCCTTTCCAGAGTTGACGTTCTGCCTGTCTTTTTCTTCTATGACAGTGTTCCTGCTGAGATCTGGTTCTTCTCTTGAAGGTCTCAGCATATGTCGTCTCCGCTGCTTCTCTTTTTGTTCCTGATCATCTCCAAGGCAGTTCTCAGCTGTCTTGTCCTTGTCTGTACATTGCACCATTGTTTCATCTGGCTCTAGTGGTGGTCCCATAAGTTCCACTTCAGTTTCAGGAGGATCTGGAGGCAGAGAGCTCCAAGTAACCTCCAGCATCCTCAGAGCGTCATCAAACGCAAACTCTCGCTTGAGCTCCAGAAGCAGCCAGCGGTAACAGAAGAAGAGGTCGTCAGCTCCTCGGGAGACCAGATAGGAGTAGAACTCAGGATCTGAGTACTGCAGAAGCAGCTTTAGATGCTGGAACTTAATAGACATGAGCTGCCCATCTGACCGGAAGTTTCCCTCCAAGCGTTTCATGATGCCACAAAAGCAAATGAAGGCATGTGCCTCGTTGTCCATTACTGCAAGTATAGGCGAGGCGATGTCACTCATGCCTTGACAGTATGATATCTGAAAAACAACACACAAAGTTACACAGTGTACAGTGTGCAAAAGAGGGCAGAATTCTAAATCATGTAGATATAATCATGGCTTCTGACTAAAATTAAATGGCACTGAGAGAAACATTAACACATAAACATAAAAATACATTATATTGTATTATATAATAGAGGAGTCTATTTAGTTCAAGGATAGAACAGGGGCCTAATTTATCTACTGTGCACACATACATGTGTGCTTAAACCATGCAAAAAACACATTTCTTCCACATAGACTCCAATTTAATCATTTCTTTTTGTGCTTGGTAATGTTGTTACATTTAGAACCAGTTCTGACCATGCAGACCAAATAACCCCCAGTAGTGCACATGTATGATCACAGGTAAACCAAATCCTAAATTACAGATATGTGAACTCTGCTGTCAACCATGTAATAATGGACAGATTGTAAACTATCAATCCTGAAGTACTGAATTTCTGTTTTTATATGGAAAACAAGGTAATCATTTCTTTCAGTGTAAATTATGTTTTGGTTGTTTAATAATGCATCAAGCGTCTCTGAGGATCCAGAGGATCTGTTATTGTTATTCAGTTGTAATCAATCTGCATTGATAATGAACTGTTACATTTTGATACCATTCTACCATTCTAACTGATTTAACTTAGGTATTTTTTCTGTTATGCTGAAACTGTTAATAATTACAACAATTAAAAATGAATTAAAACAAATTTGTAATCTATGAACTGCACTGAAGTGGTAGTGTGCCCAATGTCTATTTTGTATTCTGCATTTCTTTATTTGACCACTACATGAAGCGGATCATCTATCGTCATACTGCATTTTGATTTGGCAGATTTTCAGGTATTAATATAGTGATCTCAGGTTCTCTGCTATGATACATTGCTGAAGAGACAGTTTGACATCATCCACTTATGTTTATATGCTGGGACACTTTCCCACATGCTGCAGTATCTCACTGTCTGTGATTTTTTTCATCTTTATCTTTTTCGTTTGCTACGGTCGTCCACAACAAGCGACTCTACATTAAGGCCAATGGACCTTTCAGAGGGAAGTGGTGACCATATTTGGCATTCTGGGGGCATTTCTGTATTAAATGAGCCTGTATGTGCACAAACAGGTGGATGAACAGGTGAGACTTACTGTTGTTCACTGCATGAAGTTGTAAGTGTGCATGAAATCTTAATTGAATCTTGTGTTTAATTTTAACTTCAGTTATTATTATGTTGAAAGCTAAACCTAATTAGCTTAACTTAATATTGATTAAGGGGTTCAAAAGGATTTAGATCTAGTAAGTAAATTTGGATTTGATGAAATTTTGGTAGAACAGCTCTAACCACCTGTGGATGTGTGATGGCGAAGGTGGTGAGCAGATCTGTGAGGGCAGTCAAATGTGGACTGTCTTCTGAGCCAGCATAATACGGGTGGGCCCGGTCGGTCCTCAGGACATCTTTGAGAACATTCCCACGGATAAATTCAAGGTCCTCGTGGCTGGCCCGGGCTGTCCACTCTCTCTTCAGCTGGTCATACTCCCTTGTCTTCCGCTTCATATAGTCCATTCTTTCCTGTCCACTCAGTCCATCAGGGTAGACATTAAGGAGATACCGCCAAACAACCTGAAACAACAGTTAAAGTAAATCCATCATTAATAAAAGTTAATTAATTCATAAACTACAGATGATATAATTCAATATATTCATGCATGATTTAGCATTTTATATAAGTTACATTCCCGACATTAAGTGTTTGGACAGTTACACAGTTACATTTGTTCTTCAGGCTCTGTGCTTCAGTACTTTCCAATTTGAAATAAAATAATGTATACTACATTAATGTGCAACTCTCAGCTTTAATTTGAGTAGGTTTACATCACTAAAGAAAGAAGTGTGTGGGATATATTTTAACACAGTAATCAACATTTAGGGGTTCAAAAATCTGTTAATATGAGGAGTAAAGAGGTGTCCATGCAAGTGAAGAAGATAATAATGAGGCTGAAAAAAAGCAAAAAATCTATCAGAGAAATATCAAAGGTAGTTGGTTTGACAAAATCAAAAACACAGAAAAAGAAAGAGCTATGCACTGATGAAACTAAAATCTACCTCTATCAAAATGATTCAAAGAGGAAAGTGAGAAAAAAAAGGAACAGCTCATGAGCCAAAGCAGAGCAGCTCATCTGTCAAACATACAACCAAAGCAACCAAAGAGCTTTTCAGGGTGAAGACGTGGGATATCCTCGACTGGCCGAGTCAATCACCTGATCTCAATCCCATTGAGCTGCATTCCACCTGCTGAAGACCAGACTAAAGGCAGAGAGAGTCCACAACAAGAGCTGAAGGTGTCTGCAGTGAAGGTCTGGGAGAACATCACCAGGAAGATACAAAGCACCTGCTGATGTCTGTCCAAGACTTCAGCCACTCACTGACTGCAAAGGATTTTACACTAAATATGAAATATGATGATTTGGTTTGACTTAATGTGTATGTATCTGTCCAATTACCTTTGAACCAGGGTGCAAAATTAACTTTTTTGTCCACTGGCAAAGTGGCTAGTGAATGTTCAAATTTTACCAGCCACTTAGTAGATTATCATTGTTCTTTGGCTGGTGAGTGAAGCACATCTACCAGCCACTTGCATATTTTACAAGCATTTTGGCTGGAGCTAATTTTGTGCCCTGCTTTGAACTCTTACACTTTGTGTTAAAAGGGATATATCTTGAAAACCTACTCAAATTAAAGCTGGGACTTGGCACTTTACTATCCATTATTCTATTTCAAATTGAATGTGCTGAAGCACAGAGCCTGAAGAACAAGACATGCAATTGTCCAAATACTTACGGTCTGGACTACATATGTTTTCAATTGGCACATTTTGTGCATGCAGGAGACACAGGCAGTTTTTTTTTCCTTCTGTGGGGTTAGAGGGGTTCAATTTTCTTGGTAACAACTCTGAATAATCACAAATTATATCAACTGACTAATGACTAAATGTCTAAATCTGCCATAAATAAAGGTGGTTTCTGCTTGCAACGTATTTTGGTTTCTTTTCTTGCTCAAATACTATGCCAATAATCAGAACTAGGACGCACTGTCTGATTTTGCCAAATGGTTGTTGTCCTGCGACCAACATTTTGTACGATAGCTCTGGGACAACAACTGCCTCAGCCAACAGAGAGCCCTGCTGCTGATGCCTGTAAAATTAACTAATTAAGTAATTTGTGCAAAGATGCGTAAATTACAAGGTGAAACCAACATGAAAGTTTTCAAATTTACTTATTAGTTTACACTAGTCTGTGTGCTATAAAAATATCAACATCTAAATATTACTTTCAGATTGTTTCAATTTGAGCCAGAAAGATAGCAATGCTAATCAGGTTTGGCATAGCAACTTGACTAACTGTTGGCTCACATTTTGCATGTTAACTTACTTCCATGGTGGCAAAATGCTAATGTAACAAGCAAATATGCATTTTAATATCCTACTAATAATAAAGCTGTAGTAGCAGACTAGTGTAAACTAATAAGTAAATTTGAAAACTTCCTTGTAATTTGCGTATCTTTGCGCAGCCGTTTTTAACTTCCTTTTTTTTTTTTTTATAATTTTACAGGCATCAGCAGCAGGGCTCTCTGTTGGCTGAGGCAGTTGTTGTCTCAGGGCTATCATACAAAATGTTGGTCTCAGGACAACAACCATTTGGCAAAATCAGGACATGCGAACTAGGACTAAATAAGAACCAATTCAAAAGAAAATCATAATCAAACAAATGTAGCAGACTCCTAATCCTGTTTATTTGGAAAGTCTGCAGAATGTGGGATTGGTATGTAATGCTATAAAAAGCACAGATGCTGCACCTTGCGCAGTGAAGGCTCCACACCACCATGGTAGATCCGCAGTCTCAGCTCCTCAGGTCGTGTCAGCTGGCCCTGTCCATTGAGGTAACTATGAAACTCAGCGTCGGTCAGGGGGGGCTTGAAAGGCTTGATCTCCTCCCCATAAGACCAACTGAAGGCCTGCTGAACTCTGGACAGGGTCCGGCCAACCTGAACACAAGTAAAAACAAGTGTGTGAGCAAAGACCCTGACTTGTAGAGAGGAGAAGGTAGAAAAGACTGTGAGGAAGTTTAAGAAAGTTGACACACCTGGGACAGTAATGACTGGGTGAAGGGAAGAGCTGCAGATGCCAAAGACCTAGTCCTCTCTGCGAGAAGCTGCTCAGAGCCAATCACATCTTTGGGGCTGATGATGTCCCAGTCCTCCATTACAGGACCTGCAGTTGAACAAACAGTATTAGACTTGTAAATGTATCAGTAACAATCGACTATTAACAACCTTTATTTTATACTCCATACTTAATACATGTGAAGATTTTGTTGTCATTCTTTCCAAATATCCCTCAGAACACACAGAAATTATTCTTAGATACACTTAAACTAGGGACATGACAACAATGACCCCTCTCTCCCTTGCTTTTAAACCCTGCATAGAGCCTCTCTCAATACAAGTCAAATTATTTGGTTTTTAATGTATATCTCACAGAGCATAGACTGCCTCTATAGCAGATGATTTATTGCTTTGGAAAACTAACAAACATATAACCCTTCATAACTACAGTAAATACAACATGTCCCAAACCTATTTCTTTTGATGCCCTCACATCAGTTTACCACCATATGTCCCAATTTTCCTGTTAAAGCACTGTGTTCATGTGTTCCTCCTGTAAATGTGAACAATTTGATTTCACTCATATGAAAGTCTTTTACTGTTAAAGTCACACATAGGGCACATGTTACAAAATCACAATTGTCTACACATTTCACACAACTTTCACTTTGTGGCACTACTCTTCACATTCTCTGTAATATCACACTATAATATATTTTGCCTTAAGCTTGGAGGTTTTGTTAGTTGCTTTATGGATACACTGGTGTTCTTACTGTCTTCTGATGGTTTTATGTCCATCTTCAGCTGTAGATATGGTTTGGCTGCACTGACAAATGCAACATCTAAATCCCAGTCAGACACCAGAGTCAAATACATTTCAGCACCACTCCGATCTCGAGACAGGTAACTGATCCCAAAATTCCGCCTCCTAGTTTGAGAAAACAAATAAACACAAAACATTGAGACACACACTTCAACTTCCACTAGAACCAACTTTGACAGCCTTTGCGTCTATAGAACAGGTGATCACTCTTACCCATTCAAATCAAAGGCTCTGATGAGTATGTGCTGCAGGACCTCCAGTGATGTTATCTGAGGATCAACAGCAAAGGAACGAAACTCCACAGGAAGCACCCCATCACATTTCTGAAATACATTACATCACAATCTGTGAAATGTCATCACTGACAAGTATATAAAAATCATGGAGGGAGGTGGCGACAACAACAGAGTCTCAGTTCCATACTATGTAATTCCACAAAGCTGTATACTTTATTACTACTACTACTACTATATTTTTGCATGCAAAGGGTAGACTCTGAGATGAACATAAAGTTGGTTTTAAATATCTAGAAAACAAAATGACAAATGTATGGGTAAAAATTATCCTGTTGACAGTGCACTTTAGAGACCAGCACCACTGCTACGTACACATGCATCATACACGTGGATGTATTACAAGAGCTGGATACTGTGCCAGTGCTCAGCCTTTTTTTTCTCTCAGTGGTCACTCTCAGTATTGCAGTGAAAAATCCCCTGGCAGCCCAAAAAGCATTTTCTCCATAGACCACCATTGTAAAAGTCGACGTCTGTAAAACTGTTGACAGGACACCTCGAACTGCAAACAAGGTCAGTTATGACTCTTTCTATTATGAATATTTGATCTATGGAGGTTTTATATTTGTAAAACTTTCCTCGAGCTGAGAAAAACGTCATCACAATGTAAAGTCTATGGATTGAGCAGGAACTGAGCAGGGGAAACACCACTGTGCATATTCAGTGGGCCGCACAGCACGGAAGCAAACCCAGAAGCCAGAAACTGTTTTGCCTATGTGCCAGGCGAGCAATTCTTATTGGACTCAATAAGGCACCATTTTTGGCCTGGTATTCAGCTCTTATAATACATCCATCCAATCATGCGCTATGTGTAGAGCACCAAGTTCCAGAGGGGCACCAAAACAGCCTAATGATCATCATGCACTCGCACAAATGTGACCACATGAAATGGTTTACGCAAACTTTCCATCACTTTACAGCTATTACTGGCTCAGACTGACTTCCTACTGCATTTTCTGTTGTAGCTTTCATGGATCTGTATAAAGAGAACTGTATACAGGAAGAGCACTGGACTTTGAAGCCAATTTGACATAGTGGCCAAACTGTGTAATTACGTCATGTGATGCTATTGGTCCCAAAAAGATTTTTTCATAGACTTACATTGTGAAAGAGACGTCTGTAAATCAGCGGATACATTTTTTTGAGCGTCACAACCCCAGCGAGATGACGCGTTTCACTGTCAGAATTTGATCCATTCAGTCAGATCACATTTCAAAAGTCTCGAAGAGCTGCACGGTTGAATTGTTTTATCCTCATTCAAGTTAGCTGGAGGGCTAAACCAGAAGTTAGCCATCTCAGAGGGTGGAAGTCTCTAGTGAGCATGCTCCGTGAGCACATTGGGCCCATAGAGCATGCGAAATATGTTTCCAAGAATTGGCTTTTTTCGCTTCACGCACCTCTGAGCAACTTTCATAGGAATGAACGGGGCCCCGCCTCCAACACTGTATCCAATTCTCTTTATACAATACAGGCCAAAAGTTTGGACACATCTTCTCATTCAATGTGTTTTCTTTATTTTCATGACTATTTACATTGTAGATTCTCACTGAAGGCATCAAAACTATGAATGAACACATGTGGAGTTATGTACTTAACAAAAAAAGGTGAAATAACTGAAAACATGTTTTATATTCTAGTTTCTTCAAAATAGCCACCCTTTGCTCTGATTACTGCTTTGCACACTCTTGGCATTCTCTCGATGAGCTTCAAGAGGTAGTCACCTGAAATGGTTTTCACTTCATAGGTGTGCTTTATCAGGGTTAATTAGTGGAATTTCTTGCTTTATCAATGGGGTTGGGACCTTCAGTTGTGTTGTGCAGAAGTCAGGTTACTACACAGCCGACAGCCCTATTGGACAACTGTTAAAATTCATATTATGGCAAGAACCAATCAGCTAACTAAAGAAAAACGAGTGGCCATCATTACTTTAAGAAATGAAGGTCAGTCAGTCCGGAAAATTGCAAAAACTTTAAATGTGTCCCCAAGTGGAGTCGCAAAAACCATCAAGTGCTACAACGAAACTGGCACACATGAGGACCGACCCAGGAAAGGAAGACCAAGAGTCACCTCTGCTTCTGAGGACAAGTTCATCTGAGTCACCAGCCTCAGAAATCGCAAGTTAACAGCAGCTCAGATCAGAGACCAGATGAATGCCACACAGAGTCCTAGCAGCAGACCCATCTCTAGAACAACTGTTAAGAGGAGACTGCGCGAATCAGGCCTTCATGGTCAAATAGCTGCTAGGAAACCACTGCTAAGGAGAGGCAACAAGCAGAAGAGATTTGTTTGGGCCAAGAAACACAAGGAATGGACATTAGACCAGTGGAAATCTGTGCTTTGGTCTGATGAGTCCAAATTTGAGATCTTTGGTTCCAACCGCCGAGTCTTTGTGAGACGCAGAAAAGGTGAACGGATGGATTCCACATGCCTGGTTCCCACTATGAAGCATGGAGGAGGAGGTGTGATGATGTGGGGGTGTTTTGCTGGTGACACTGTTGGGGATTTATTCAAAATTGAAGGCACACTGAACCAGCATGGCTACCACAGCATCCTGCAGCGACATGCCATCCCATCCGGTTTGCGTTTAGTTTCGACGATCATTTATTTTTCAACAGGACAATGACCCCAAACACACCTCCAGGCTGTGTAAGGGCTATTTGACCAAGAAGGAGAGTGATGGAGTGCTGCGGCAGATGACCTGGCCTCCACAGTCACCGGACCTGAACCCAATCGAGATGGTTTGGGGTGAGCTGGACCGCAGAGTGAAGGCAAAGGGGCCAACAAGTGCTAAACACCTCTGGGAACTCCTTCAAGACTGTTGGAAAACCATTTCAGGTGACTACCTCTTGAAGCTCATCGAGAGAATGCCAAGAGTGTGCAAAGCAGTAATCAGAGCAAAGGGTGGCTATTTTGAAGAAACTAGAATATAAAACATGTTTTCAGTTATTTCACCTTTTTTTGTTAAGTACATAACTCCACATGTGTTCATTCATAGTTTTGATGCCTTCAGTGAGAATCTACAATGTAAATAGTCATGAAAATAAAGAAAACGCATTGAATTAGAAGGTGTGTCCAAACTTTTGGCCTGTACTGTATGTTCAAGACTTACTTAGACTGGGCACTGCAGTTTATCTAACTAAAAAGCAAGGAATCTCTGTCTGTCTATCTGTCTGTCTGTCTTTGTGTCCTTTGCATATCTCAAGAATCGTTCATCTGATCGACTTCACACTGGGGGGGTGTATTTCTGGGGAGCCAAGGACGTGCAGTGTCGAATTTGGTGAAATTTAGACACGTGACACGTTTAATATTAATAAACTTTGAATAAACAAGGGAACAGCAAGACGCTCAGCTCCGTGTCTGAGTGCAGTGGGGGCTGTTTGATATAAACACCGTCACATCACAGCGGGGTGGGGCTTCTGGGCTCTGACTCAATGAGCAGGAAAAAGGCATGCACCCGGTCAGTTAAACTTCCCAAGAGAGAAGAACAAGTGCACACAGGAGAAAAAAAAATGAGGTGAAGGCATTAAAACTAGCCAATAGGAGCACAGACAGGTTTGATTGGCAGCAGAATCAACCAATGGAAGGCCTTAAACTGCTTCTACGGTTCAACCTCCGTTTAGTCTCACTGGTGAAGTTTCTGTCTGGATTTAAATCATTTAATTTATTAATTCATTATTGTTTTAATTGATACGTTTTTCAATTGATACATATATATGTGGTTATCGAGAAATAATAAGCAAAACAAGGAGAAATTAAAGAACTGATTCAAGAGGAAGGTGCAACTGTTTCAAGATTTAAAGAAAAAGTTTAGGGAGGAAAGAGAAACATGTGAAGCAGCCCAGGCATCAGGTGACAGAGACATGAACAAATTCAAAGCAGGAGGCAGAAAAAACTGGTAAGGTCTGACTTCCCCCTGTATCTTGATGAATTACTGTCCTGGTATTTTTAAAAGGCACAATCTGTTATCCAAATGTAAACTAAAAGACATTCCAATACACAAAACCGAAAGGACAATATGGAAATCTGCTATAAAAGGATTTACAGATCTTTAAATACAGGTACAGGTGTTTTCTTAAGCTGTTAAAAGGTTGTTGACCTCAGTAAATGTTGTAAACACAGCACTGGCATAGTTTCTGTTAAGAAACACAAAACGCTGATTCATCTATAAGTCGAACTGTTGTCTTGATTTCGCTTTATGTTTAAACAAATTAATTCCCCATAAGTCAGTTTTGTTATTTTGTTACAAACATAGGTAAGGTAGGGTTTACCTAAGCTTTTATTTGCCACTACAGCCCTGCTTACAAGCAAACCAATTTCAAAGTCATCATCAGATTCTCACATATTGATGTTGATGGCTGAGTCGGTCAATTCCATCAAGTCTGACAGTCTGACAGTGACATCACTAGATCAAGGACAATGTTAAGACATATTTTTTGCACTGTCACTATGGCTTCCAAAAGGACTTATCCTTCGATGATAATTGAAAGCCTTCTGTTGTAATCTTCATAGTGATAATTGGGTGAAATTTGTTATTTGTTCGTAGTTCATTTGCACCTTTATCTTTATGGCAGTATCATTAGGCCCTATAAATTCTTGATATTGCTAGTGTCACTTTATAATACTTAATTTTATGTTTATTCTTGTTCATAAATTTATAATTTATTCAAAACATTGCATTTAAGAAAAAAACATTTGTAATTTGCATGTTTGTTTTATTTTTATGTTAACAATTCAGCTAAGTTCCTTGAATTAAGTTTTTTACATATAAAAAGATTCATTTGGTCTCATTTATAAGCATATGATGCAGATTTGGTGTATATTTATGAGTGCTTGAAATGAAGGGGCAAACAAAAATGTTGCAAAGGGCCCCCAAAAAGCTAAAAACGGCCCTGTAGCAGCCAATAATAACTACAGTTAATGTAATAACTGCCAATACTGTAACAATTTTTCCATTCTTAATGTAATAAAAGTGGATAATGTAATACATTTTCTGAACCAATAACGTAATAACTTTTTGCAAATAATGTAATAAGTTATCACATTATTAGCTGGGTTTAAAAAAAAAAACCCATCCACACATACACCTACTCTCTCTCTAGTAATTAAGACTATTTACTTGTTTTATCTCCAGTCCTGCCCTCTACTCCTTAGCCATCTGAGTACTAAATGAAGTGCACATTTGGTCTTGGTGTATAATATAAAATCTATACCTCTTTGAATATGCTTTGTCCTCCAATACAAAGACCACCATTTCTTTTCATGAAAAATGTCATCTTTAATTAAACGTATTTAAATCACTTTTTTTCAAGCAAACGGTTTCAACCACACTATTATAGCCATTTCTCTATCGATCTCTATCTCATATATATATCTCAACAAGCCTGACTCCTGAAAAGTTGCATGAAAATGTATTAACATCAGAATCCTTGCCCTATTTACATCCCTGGCTATTTGAATACAGTTGTGACAAGCTCGACAAAGAGTCTAAAACTGAAGCAAATGATATCTATAGTTCATTCTTGAACACGTGTATTTTCTTTGGCAGTCCCCATAATTGACCACTAGATGGCCGTTGATTGACAAGTTATCCAGTCATGTGACTCTGACATTAGGCTTTCTTCCTTTGTCTGCAAACTTCTGTCTTCCTTATCACACATGTTGAAAGGTAATTAGTGATTTAATTTAATTAGTATTAAATATAATTATTAAATGCAGTTTATTTAGTTGAGGTTCATGCACACAGATTAACATTAAATATTTAGTGCAAGAGGATATACAAATTTGTGAGATAATTCTAATTAACCCTCAGTGACCCTGAGGCTGACATTACTGTCTTTCAGAGGCTGTAGCTGGCTCCATTGGTACCAACCATGTCATGTTAGCTTGTTGGGAAGGGGGCTAAATAACGCTTCAAAGTTAAGGGAAAACCTGGCATGGCCATTTTCAAAGGGATCCCTTGACCTCTCACCTCAAGGTATCTGAATGAAAATGGGTTCTGTGGTTACCAACAAATCTCCCCTTTACATACATGCCAATTTTATGCTAATCTCATGCTGTTTTTTGCATGCGGTATAAATGTGTTATTTTTGCCTATTCTAAAAATGGTGTATTTGAATATTTCTGCATACTGGGGTCACTAAACAGTCTTGGAATTGGGTATGACTGTAAAGCTGAGACTCTTGTGACTCTTCTCAATTGCATTCATGTGTGATGATGTTAGTCCCCACAGTAGCCATTTCATTGTAGTGAGACCATTTTTTGAAACTTGACCTCAGTGTATAAAATGACCTATTGTGACCTCTAGGATAATCACAGCCTCATGAACCTTTACAACCACAAACTAGAGACCGATGGCATTCAGAGAATGTATGGCTTTCCTAGGTATATTGACAATAAGGGGGTTTCTGAGCAATTTCCAGAACAGAAGTGCTCGCCATCCAATCGCTGAAAAATGCAATTCTTACAGAAATCTCCAAATGTCAAACATTTTTGATACCAAATCAGAGCATGAATCTTTCTGTGGTGTTCCTCAGGGTCTTGGTGTCTTAATGTAGTGTTTTGGAGGGATTTTTGACCATTTTTAATCAATTCTTGAGTGGTCGAAATGGTTAAATTTTGCACCAAATCTGTGTAACAAATGGTATCAACCCAAAAATTGCTGCAACAACTTATGAGACATAAATGAACATGGGAATGGCCATCATATACTTCCATCATAATGTTCCAAGCCCTTACACACTCTAAACTTTCAAAATATGAATAGACGCCTAACAAAACACAATATTTATTACAGATTTATGACTAGAAAAACTTGGCTGTATACTGCTTCTATGTGGCATATACTGATGACCTTCTATCTCCCCCTAAAATTCCCCTGTCCCCCCCTAAAAAAATACAAAAATAGGTCTATGGTGGGTCTCTAAGAGTTAAAGTGAACTGACTATAGCTAACTGTAGGCTAATTATTTGCTATCCATGACAACAATTTGATAATACCAGTGACATCATGTACAATGCAGACCTCAACACTGGTCCTTCAGAGCTTGTGTGTTGGTTCTCACCGACATTATGTTGTTTAGATGGACCAATTTCTCCTTACATTCAGGCCTTTCAGGAGGCAAAGAGACAACGCCTGTCTTTTAGAAAACCAGTTAGGACACCTACTGGAGTTGACCCCCAACCTGGCCCTCTGGCTGACCCTGGAATCTTATCAAAAATTATTGAGTTATCTCTCAATCTAAATATGTCAATACTGAGGACTTCAATAGAGTCTCACTCTTATTCTGTGAACTATCTAGACCATATCATCCCAACCTGTACAGAGAGGCACTTGCAGAGAGTTTGGAACTGGACAAAGAAAATGACTGTTCCATTAGTGTTCTGAAGCTATACAAGGCTGCTGGACGCAGCATTGGTCTCAGCACACATATAAAAGAGTTATTTAGTAAGGACAAACAATGGATGAAAGCCTGGATTCTGTTCAGCCACATAGCCTTCAGACAGTACAAAGTTAAGGACATCTACTGGGAGAATTGTTCCCGGTGTACCGTCACCTCGCGCACTACGCTTCAACACCGGACCGTGAGGTAAACATGTCAGCTGCAGCAGCAGCAAAGCTTTATTCTATAACGCACAACTAATCTGGTGGAGCTAGATGATCTCACTCAATATTTATTGAGAACGAAATTCATGTCTGAATGTCTGAATGTCCAACATCAGACTGTGTACTGTTTTTCATGCACACACGCACGCGCTTGCTGAGCAGGCAGGTGACGTCAGCTGTGAGGGTTCAGCATGATGCTGGTATATGAAGGTTTAGCATTGATGAGGCGTTTTAATTGATAATTGTCAGCGTGTCAGGTGCAGCTAGATGTTCCGTTCAGCCTAATTAACGTGACAGATCGAATGGTCGGTTAGCACCTGCTGCTGTCACAGACTGCATTCAGCGACAACAAACAATGGTGATGTAAACAAAATGGATCATTGCGCAGGTAGAACTCGCTCTCTAAAAACACACGGTTCTCGGTTACCGACAGAGTCAGAGTGTGTTTTCTGTCTACGTGTAGCAGTCGAGTGTGTGTTTGACAGACAGCTAGCAAACATTAAACAGACAGTTCACTAAACAAGACAGCAGGACTGCTAGCTAACGAGCTGACGTTGGCAGAGTATTTGTTACTCAAATTATCCTCCTACCTTCACTTTGACTCGAACCACCCCCCTCTCCTCCTCACCCGCCATCTTAAACACTCCGTTTCGGAACAGGACGGTTCTTCTGGGTTTTGTTGTCCTTCTACACCGACATGGTGATCAATAACATGATAGGGATAGCAGCACTAGCGAGTTCCTCTATTTTCTAGTCTTCCTCGGCTTTTATTTTACAAAAGGTTACAGCTGCGTTACCGCCATCTACTGGTCATAACTTTATTATGTGCTCACCAACCCTCAAAGGACCACACTGGTACAAACCACACATACACTCACCGAGCACTTTACTAGGAACACCTGTGCAATTTAATCCGATCCAGTACAACAGCTCTGTCATAAATTCTAATTTTACGAAGTTTATACATTTTCAGTTTTCATTGACATTGTCAGAAAGATGATAATTCTACTTTGTTTATTATTGAGCTCGTAGTGGGGGGTGGTGGTGGTGGTATACTGGAGTGCATTGTATTGAAAAGTGTTCCTAATATGTTGTCCATGCCATTAACATAGATGAGTGGGGCAACATATTAGGGACACTTTTCAATATAATAGACTCCAACCTCAATAATAAACACAAAGTAGACTTATCACCTTTCTGACAGTCTGTCCTCAAGAAATCAGAGACAAACAGGACAGGATGGGTTTACCAGGGATATGAATGAATACATTTTTATTTCATGAATTCCTTCCTGAACCTCACTAACTTCTTTTCAGTATAGGAGACATCTTGTTTAAATGAAAAATATTTGGTGGGCTTGGAGCCTGCGTTCCCCAGCTACAGTAGGCCTGTGTTTTCATCAAGAAGGGGTGGTGTGTCTTCTTATTTGATGTGAGGTTCAAGAGATTGAATGTGGGTGTCTCACACCAAAACAGCAAAACTGCTGAACCTGAGCACCTCATGATTAGAAGGCACATTCAAGGACTCTGTAGCACATTAAAGGTGTAAGTGAGCAAATATTTCAGAGTGTTCCATGTTACAGTGTTATGTGATGTACATTTGGTCAGTGGGTCCACCTTTCTTGACCAGCCACTTCTGGTTACAATAAGAGCAGCTCTTCAAGTTTGTAAGGCATCTTTATTTAAGCTGGTACCATATATACAATACTTTGCTGATGGGGCTGGACAACATCATTAATGGACTACATTCAAATGCCATTCATTAAACATATTTAGTTTGAATATAACCATGACAATGAAATAAGTGAAGTCTGAAAATGTTGGAAATATTTCCTGTATTAAAAATTCCAAGTCACAGATTAGATTTTAATCCAGGTATTTTATGAAAACATTTCATACATCAAAATGAATGAGTACACATGAACAGAGAGGCTCTGACAGCATCAGCTGCTGTCCAGTGTTATGCTTCAATTGGCTGCAGAATGATCACAGCATTGCATGGACCCTCATAGAGCATGTCCAGCCATAGAAATCAGTTTGAAATAAAAAAAAAAACTAAATGTCATCTCCATCCATATTGCATTAAAATGCTAGGTTAGTTTCCATGGTACAAGAATCAGCTAGCCTTCCTGAAGAAAAGCAGGTCTCCAATGGCAACAGAGAGTGGTGTTAATCAACAGCACTTGCTTCAGTCTGAATACTGGAATGCTGTTTCAGTCCTGTTCAGGGGCTACTGCAGCTCGAGGCTTGTATTCCAGCTTCAGCCTGAGCAGACAGTGCAGAGTAAACCACCGTTTCCTTCATCCTTCTCGCACTTTGGCAGCAAGTGCAGAGTTCTCCTGTCGAATGGCCTTGTAGTCATCCAGAATCCTCTCCAGGTTAGCCACAGTTTTGTTACCGTGTTCTGTCTCAATCTGTGGACAATTTAAGATGAAAAGTTACAATGTCCTAAACTGTACAGTGGTAAATATCTGAACGAGCTGCTGCATTTTAGAAATGAATACTTTGATATGTTAAGTTCTGTTAAGTTCATGACTAGAGTGCTGCTCACAAGCAATGCATTTCATGCTTCCACTGGTGGCTAGATTAATGTAAAATACATCAGTGTGCCATTTTTAATTTGACATGCTTTGTATTGAGTTTAATGTAAGAGACCTTTCTTGGACGGGGTAAATCATATTTTGTTACATTGCACCTGCCCGATGTAATTTTTCTTCCTTTTTAAGTCCAACTGAAATCACATTTAACCATCTCCCTGCAGTCAAAAATGATGTCAACATGTTTTTTAAATGTATTGTTAATAGTTTGGTTGGTGTCTGTGTTTGATTGACAGCAGCTGGCAGGCTAACAGTGTTACACTGCTATAGCTACAAGTCAAGCTAACAGGGATTTTTAAGAGCAATGACCAAACCAGAACGTAAAGGGTCCAAAGTGACATTTGCAGGTATGATTACATGCTGTTTAATGTGCTGCAGCTGAGCAGCTAATTTGCTATCTGGCCTGCTAACTAACATTAGTGTTTTGTTTTTTTTTTTAATTTTACTGCTGGGTTGTCTTCCAAAACTAAAATATAATATGGTTGTGAACTGTTATAATTTACTGTAGCTCTTTTTAAACTTACATTTCACCATTTTCTACTGATTGTTAATGATATTTGTATCATTTGAATGTCATATGCACACTGTTTTATACAACTAATAATACATGTGAGTTTTGAGGTAAAACCTGAGCTTATGTGTACAACTGGGTCAAAATAACCCTATTTTAGTTTGGGTAATCTATAAAACTCCATTAACAAACAGCCTATTTGTACCGGGTAATGTAGACCCAGTATTGTGTTGATATTTTGACCTTCACTGGGTCAATTTTTAACCCAGTGATTTTTAATGTGCATGAACAAGGCGGCCTTTGATGGAAAGATTTTCCCCCCCCACTTTTAATAGAGCTCAGCTAGCAGTTTCCCCCTGCTTCCAGCCTTTGTGCTAAGCTTTGCTAAACTGATGCTGAAGCCATCTCTGTACTGAACATACAGAGATTACACTGATACCGATCTTCTCATCTAACTCTGGGTAAAACAGTAAACAAACAAAATGTTGGAGAGCTTCTATTACATGTTTGATGTATCTGAATCAATTAAATGACAAATCCTACCTGTTCCTCGAGATCTCGAATTTCTCTCAAGATTGTGCCAGTGTCCTCAATTGTTTGGATCAGGTGATTGCAGTTCTATAGAAGAATGTAGGATGGTAAGATACAATATAACGAATTCAGATCAGAACAACAGATATTCAGGAAGACCATGTTTGAACATACTTCATGCAGGGCGGCCAGGTACTTGTAGGATTTGCGGACGGACTCATCTTTTTTGGCGTCCTAAAAATGATTAAAAAATGAATACATGAAACATGAAAGATTGGTTTGTACATACACACTCTATAAACATACAGTATATCAGACTTTCTGGTGTAATGTAAATATCCAAGTCATACTGACATCTGTGCGACAGTATTAAATATTGAATTAGGTTTCGTCATTGTAGCCTGATGAGAAAGAGAGAAATAGAGAGCAAATGATGGACATGAAAAGAGAGACTACTTTTATTTTATGGGGACATGACTAACAAAAGTTTAAACCTATACACCTTTCCTCAGGTAAAGGTGTATTATCTTTAGCCTAAATAAGTCATTTGATAATAGACATTTTCTTTATAAATGTCCAGTTTTGGCTTCATATTTTTATTTATATAAGAAATATTTAACATTTCTGCTCATTTCATACTCCTAATAGGCCTAATGTAAAAGCTTTTAAACATTATGTTATGATTATGTGAACTATGAAGATCTACCTCTAATAATTATTGTTTAAGATCTCAAGATCACAATTTAATTATCTCACAATAACAGACATTTTCTAGAGATTACAGGATAAATCTTTCATTTTCATGAAAAAACTGAAAGTTCCTCAAATGGCCACTTGAGGCTGGCTCCAAAAGCAAGTCAATCCCCATAGACAACCATGTTAAAATGCCCTTTAATTTATGTTATAAATCTGTTATGTATTGTATTGTTGATGATAATTTGCCATCTAAACATACTGAACTGTTACAATTAATTATTTGTGTGGTGTGTTCAAAATTGTGGAAAACCAGATGTGCCATGATAATACAGCAGACAGTGATCTACAGTGACACTGTAGTCAAACAGATTCTTACTGACCTCCGGAGGAGAAAGACTATGGACAAATCTCAGCGCCTCCCCTGGAACATACTGGACTTATGAGCTAACAGCACTTTAAACAGGGTTACTGGACTCTATGCACTTTACTGATGTTTAAAAAAAAAAATCACTTTGGCACTGTATGCACTTTATTGTCAATGTAAATTACTGTTCTTTGTAAATTTTAATTATGTGAAATTCAATAAAGACTTAAAATGCCCAACTTTACAGCAGACATGTTTCCGGCCTGGTGCAAAAAACGCTTTCATGACAACTGTGCAGGGGGTGATTTCTTTTTATAACTCACCCGTTTAAATTTTATTAAGGCTTAAAGTTATGCATAATTAAGGGCATGGCCGCTTTGAGTGACAGGTGGGTGCTGTCACAGGTAAGTTGCTACCACGGCGACAACATTGGTTAGGTAACGTAACCATGGTGTAACCCCAGATTCACAGAGTATAGGCGTAGCCGTCGCTATTTCAGTGTATTTTCAGGTCATGAAAGTTAAATGTAACATTTTGGTCACCTAAAAAAGTCTTGTTCAGTGTTTGGTTGTACTAAAAGGCCCTCTAAGGAGTCAGATGTTCAGTTTTTTCCAGTAACTACACTTTATAAGTAAGAGGCACTGCTATAAGCAGTATGCCAGTGTTTTTTTTTTCTTTTACTTGTTTAGTCCTCAACTGCTCAAGTAGTTTTTTCAGTAGATACATTTATATTCTCATGACAGTAATTATTTTGATGACTAATTTTACTTTTACTTAAGTACTTGATTTGACTAAATAACAGTAATTTTACTTGAGTACAGTTTTTAGCAACTCTACCCACCTCTGCTCATACATTTTTCCTTTCTTCTGCATAGAGTTAACCTGACACTTAGGGTCATTCATGAATTTGCTTTGTTGCTGGTTATGCAAACCTCCTGAAATTAAAGTTAATCTAGCATACCAAGATGATTCACTGTTGTGATTCTGATTCTTTACCTGTATGTCGTTTGGGTTCTGTAATAGTAAGAAGTTATTCTCTTTGATTAATAATATTACAGGCAAACAATGGAGACAGAATGTTACAAGAGTTTCTGATTATAAAAAAAACTCCTTTTAAGACCTTAAACACCAGTTCATCAGTCACAGCGAAGGTCCTGTCCAGTTTTCCCGTCAGGTTGTTGATCTCTTTCTGCAGCTCCTTAGTGTCTGACAAAATCTGTAAGGAAAGCCAACACAGAGTTGATGAGGAATGAATGAAGGAGCACTCCACAGATTTAGCATTGTACTCTTTGAACTACAGCTGTAGTACTCAAGTCCGGATTCGGTCAGTGTCAGATTCCAATCTTCAAGTCTTCAACTCTGCTTGAATCACACATTGTTTGTAGCCATCAAAACACACACCATTATCATGAAATAAAGCAGTAGTACACCACAGAGACCTGGGCTTATTGACCAAATCAAATCATACAGAATCAGCTTTGAATTGCAGTATATTGTATTGTTAGAATGTATCTGTATTATTTTTTAATCAGATCATGTCCCATGTATCTGGATACAGATATGAAATCATCTAAAGACAATTACACACAGGGCTGTAGCCAGAATTTACTTATCTCTTAATTCACCCAACCACAAACTCCTGAAGAAAAGCCACCAGAAAAAAATCTCCATGTTTATTTATTCATTCAAATGTTCAGTTATATTTTCTGCAAATAACTTTTTCCAGCATGTTTTCCAAGCAATTTACATTCAAGTGATTATCGAGTCCGGTATCCAGTCCCTATAATACAACCATGGGTCAGAGGTTTGGGTGTGTTATGCCAGTATCGGCTAATGTATGTAATGTAATGTTTGGAACTGCTAACCTCCAGCAGAGATGAGGAGTGGGTTACAGAGGTCTGATAACCTCACTTATTTCTAACGCTACACCCCCAGATTTCTATCATTTTCAAACTTGTAGTCTTCAGCCCCAACCAACACTGACTCAAGTGACATCACTTGAGGCAATTTATCAGATTTCACACAGCTCCCTCTGGAGACACAAAAGGCACATTTTTCACATGTAACATCTGGAAACACACTGATGTGAAATATCAGTGGAGTTCCCCTTTAAAGCCCTAATCCACCAATAGTATGTTTTAGAAGCTGCTGTGACTGCTGTGCAGAGGGTCTGTGATTTTCTCAGTGGGTGTATAGAAATGAAAGCTTTCAGAATATATCATAAGGACTGTCACAAGCCCTGCTGTGCCTACGCCAGAGTTGGATCTATTCAAACTGGCTGCCCTTTTGCTGTACTGTTTGGAAATTTCAGATTAAACTAGTTTGAAGCTCTGCTGTTTGATGTAAAAGTTATTTTTTAAATAGATAATTTCAACCTACCTTTGTAATTTCCTCCTTCTGTTTCTTGATGTTGCTTACAATCTCTAGAATCCTCTGTGTGTATGCTGACCGAGACGCATCCTGGGGAAGATTTTCTAACTCTGTTACCTACGTGGGAGGAGAACAGGCACAATATCAACCCTCAAGTGCACATTTATTTAATGTTTAATTATATAGGGGCATGTATATAGCATGAACTAATGCCACATACCCAAGCATTTATAGTCTAAGCTAGTTTGCAATGCCCATCCATAGATGGACCTTTAAAATACATAAAACTCAACATTAAAATACATATGGAACTACACAAAACAAAACAAAAAGCAGCTAATCATTCATGACTACATGATCGTTACCTCTTTAAAAACATGAGTTTAACTCTTTGAGTTTAAAATGTTACCAGTCATAATCCATTTTTAGTTCTGTGGGTAAAGATTTCCATGTGTTGATCCCCTGAACAGAACAGTACATCCACTGAATTGTGACAGTAATTTCCCCTGACTGCAACCTATGGTCCATTCAGAAGTCCGTCACTATGTTTTTCAAAATATGCTAAATCAATTAACATCTATATCTCCACAAGTCTTCATTCATATGCTACCAAAGTTGACACAGACATTCTTTGGATACTAGATATCAAGTGTTTCAAATGGCGATCAGTCAAACGGTGAGTCCAAAGTGATATTCAATATCTTGCTGTAATTTGTACTGTATGCTGTAACATTTTCTATTTCATCTCATTTTTAAACAAATTTCACCAAAATATTTGACAACACACCTAAAACCAGCAGAATGGTCTGTGATTTTTTTCAGAATTTTCTCACCAACATATGGACTGTTGCAAGTGTTGTAAGTTTAAACAGTGTGGCACATGTGATGTCATTGCCTCAAGTTGTAAGAAGGTGTGTGGAAACCATGTCTCCCCAGTATCACAGTCAGTAAGTCACCTTCTCTGGAGATACAAAGGTCCAGGTTTTGAAACCCCAGGTGGCCAATTCAAACCTGCCAACCATGTGGCAATTCATGCATGTGGCATGTTTTCAAATTCTTCTGAAGGTCATATTAAATCGAAGACTGCCCTTTGTGCTTGGACCCCGTTCATTGCTGCTTGTGGCTATACTGAAAACAATCACCCTACTTATCAACTTCCAACACAAACCATTCCCTGGAGGAAAATCAAACTGCCGCAGTTTTCTTAATGTTGAGTGTAAAACCATGCTGCTGTGGACTGTAAATGCTGTGATAGCTGGGTAGAAACTGACAAAACATTTCTATCCTCTTACATATATGACCATATACTCCACATACATCTGAAAACCTGCTCCAAGACATGATTCTGGTAAGTGATTTTACAGCAAGGTGTCAAGATACAAACTTAATTTGACTTTAAAACAATCCTTGCCTGAGTACTTGTGCACCTTAAGATCATGCTGAGAGTTCTTTCCTCACTCTCAAAAGAAATATAAATTCATTCTCATACCAGCTGTTTATATATTTCTTCCTTCTTCTTGGCCTCCTCTGTTGACACACGGATTTTATCATGCAGAGACTTGATTTCAGACAGCTTTCTGGATGATTCCAGCTGGCAAAGAAATGAACATCATGAGAATCAAATTTTGTTTTATTTTAATAAATGTAGTGATGATCTGTTGTTAAGAACTCCTTACATCCTGATTGCTGCAGATTTCTTTGAGTGTGCGGTGCTCGTCGATGAGTGGAGCACGGTGTTTCTCCCACTGAGATGCCAGGTGCAACACCCGCTTGGCGCTGGCCTCCACCAAAGCCTGCAGGGAGGAACACAAAGATCTACACCAAGTCTGGATTTGATGAAATGACGGATTGCACTCATCTCTCCTACCTGAAACTTCACCAGGTTATTGTCAGCATCTGGCAACAGGTCAATGGTTTTCTTCTTCACCTGCATCCTCTCCTCCTCTTCAGAGTTTCCCAGCTCTCTCTGCTTCAACTCATCCAACACCTACACCAAACACATTACACCAGAGGCGCTGGATTCATTCAGAAGTGGGGGGGGGGGGGCAAAAAGACTGTGTGTGAGTGTGTGTGAGTGTGTATGTGTGTGTGCGCGGATTAAGGCCTCTTCACACATTCAGTGTCCGCAGACAGCTGTGAACTTGCACGCTGATTGCGGACACAGACGCACTCCACATGTGTAGTAAACAGGGTTGAAGCGTGATAACTTTCCAGACTTGTGAATGTTATAAACTGCTGTGCAGTGTTTTTCTAATCA
Source organism: Scomberomorus guttatus (assembly GCA_038419695.1). Lineage (NCBI taxonomy): Eukaryota > Metazoa > Chordata > Actinopteri > Scombriformes > Scombridae > Scomberomorus > Scomberomorus guttatus. The sequence continues at coordinate 2,717,230 of CM076449.1, forward strand.
GCCTTTAAACACAATAATCTGTTACTCCAACCAGACTTGCTAGACCATATTTCATTGTCTCACCAGCACTTTAAACAACACTCCCACACCAACACAGCCCCTTGTATTGTTTTATACAGGACTGTTTTCAGCAAGGGCGAAATCTTCAGTCAGACGTTGGGGGGTAACAAGTGGGGATGGGGTTTTAGGCTTATTTTGGACTTTTAGCTACTTAGAATAAAAATGTCCTGACAGCTCTGACAGAGCTCAGGATTCATCCATAAGGTCTGCTTTATTACAAACAATTCCACCGTATAAACCTGGAATCTGTGTGGAACAGCTGACCTCTTTACATACAGTCAGTGGTGTAGATGTGTAGCAGAACACAGAACATCAATTACCGTCAGATCTTGACCGATCCTTTTAATGAAGTTACTGCTGCTGTGCCACGTGCATAAATACGCACATCACTCTTTCAATTTAAAGATGCACTTATTGGTTCTGCTGCTTTGTGACGCTGAAGGTGTTTAATAAAGTCAAAGGAAAGAATCTGATACACAGCCAGCTGTGGACAGCAAACAGAACATCAGTACTGATGTTTCTGCATTTCTGCAAACTCAGACATTAATCTAACACGTTTCAGACCTGCCTGAGTCACATTAATAGCTGTAGCCTATTCTGACGGACATTTCAGTAGAGTATTTTATACATGCGAAATACTAGAGAAACAAAAGAAGCAAAATACATGGAAGGTGGTTTGTGATTGTGGAGAGCTCTGTGTGTGCATCTCTGCTAATTAAAGACACGCAATTTGAGGCTTTTGTGCTCTCTGCAGTTTTCATCATGTAACAATTTGTGTCCTGAAATGTGGAGAAAAGCCTGAAACACTGGAAACAGCTCCACTCACTGTAAACAGCATCTTTACTGCCTGTAATACATCCATGGCTTGTATGCGTCTTGTTATGTGCAGCACCATATTTCTCCCCCTGTCGCTCCACATTAAGTTCCACTCTGTTACTTTAAAATACCAGTTTTGAGGAGCAGAAATATGCGGGCTCAGCTCAAACCATTCAGGGCTGAAGCAGTGGCAGCACTCAGGACCTACAGGATGTACCCAAAGCTTTGGCACCGCGCTCACAGCTGCAAACGAGATGCGCACTTTTTACCGTAATATAGGGGCATTTGTGGGCATTTGTGGGGATACAGTGATTCGCGACTTAAAATGAGTGTAGGAGGAGGGTAAAGTGGGGGGTCCAAGGGGCCATTGGCCCCCCTGCTTCCGGCGCCAGTGCATTACACAAGTGGAATAAGCATTCATTTGTGTTCATTTTGCTCTTTTTGGACATTTTGACTGCTGTTATGAAACCCCCACATCTCCATTTCACTTAAGTCTTTGAACCCTCGGGTGTTTTTCCTCATTTTTAATTTCCTTCATTTACAGGCTTATGGTCAGTCAGTATGTGTCACCCAGGCATGCCATTTATTGCAACAAGTTAGGCTATCATGCCATCATTTTGCATGTGAGTAGTACCACTATACATATCATAAGAGACCTTTTATGAAAAAACAATCAAACCATTTTCATATATTTTATATATATATATATATATATATATATATATATATATATATATATATATATCAAATTTTGGAATAGCCTGCCAGAGGATCTGAGGCTCACAGACTCAGTACACACTTTTAAAACACACCTCTAAAAACATACTTTTATAGATGTGCTTTCATGTGATGTTGTCTTTTGCCATCTTTTATCATTTAGTACTCATGGTTTTATTTCCCCCATTGATCTCCTTTTCTTTTCTTTACCTTACTCCGTGGGCATCACTGTATTTTAACACTGTAATTTAAAAATGTATTGATTTTTCATATGTACTTTTGCATGTTTTGTGTTTATAAATGTGCAGATGATGTTAAGTACTTTGTAAACAATGTTTGTAAAAAGTGCAATATAAAGAAAGACATTATTATGTCAAAAAATTGTGTTGCAGTGTCAAATGATCATTTTCAAAGTGGAGTTGCTAATGCTTATCCTTTACAGATCACATCTTTGTAAAGATTCTGCTAACTTTTACAATGTGTGTGTGACATCTGTGTGTTCTGGTTCATAACAAAGGCTCAGATCCCACCAGCTTCCATGCAGCTTACAATATAGCCCAAACCATATCTAGGCTCCAGCATTTCTTCATTTAGCTGAGGTGTGTGTGTGTTACCTGTGTATTAGTGACACCCATGTGCTTCATTTCTGCTGTTAGCTGGTCTACTTCACTGCAGAGCTGCTGGAATTGCTGCTGCAGTGAAGCCAGCTCTTCCTGCTGACGGAGCTGGACATCACCCTCTGACTGACGCCCAGTGGGGATGGAGCTGGTTACTGTTGCCGCCTCCTGGAAAACAAACACACACACACACACACACACACACACACACACACACACACACACACACACACACACACACACACACACACACACACACACACACACACACACACACACACACACACACACACACACACACACACACACACACACACACACACACACACACACACACACACACACACACACACACACACACACACACACACACACACACACACACACACACACACACACACACACACACAGAGTTAGAGAACACTGCACTAAACTCTAACTGCAGACACAGTGATATGTTCCTGGAGTGGTGCTGACCTGTGTGAAGGTGAACTTCTGTGTGTGGGTGAAGTGGGAACCCTTTGTGAGGATGTGGTCAGGGGGGGCAGAGCCTCTGAAGGCCTGCAGCAGCTCAGACAGGTCAGAGGTGGAGCGAGGACCACCGAAGGCACTTTCAGTAGAGGGTAGTGCGGCAGAACGCAGCTGCTCCTCAGCACGTTTACGTAGTCGGGTCAGTTTCCTGGACCGGTACTCCTGTTCAAAAGAGACAAAATCATTCAACATGGAATGTTTTGAAATATACATGTTTACTGCCATTACAGCCAGTAAATTATCATCAGGTAGTCTCACATAATACAAATATAATCAACTGTAGAAAGCTGTCTGTGGGAAGTTTTACAACAAGGAGAGAAGCTAATACAACTGACCTGGCAAAATAATCAGGGCCTCATTTCCCAAAAGCATCTTGAGGCTAAGATGATCGTAAAATCCATCTTACAAACCTTCTTAAGCTTAAGAGGTGTTCCCCAAAAGCATCATAACTGAAGACTCTTAGAAATGACCATAGATTACCGAGTGACCTCTAAACACTAATAGGAGGCTGACCACATCTGAAGAAGCTGAACACTGATGTTTTTTGTTTGATGTATAATGAGTGATGATAATGTGTAAACTAAAACTAAACCAACACACAAATTAAGTCATTCGATTTTTTTTTTTTTTTTTTTTAATTAAATGGTGTGTATGTCGTTCATCTCATGTTTACATACTGGTCTAATACAGACATGATGACAACATGATGCATATTCATGAAACTTATAGCAACCTCCACAGTCAGTTCAGAAGTCTGTCACTCTAGACTTTTCAAAATATGCGAATCTATCTATATCTTCACAAGTTTTCATTCATGTGCTGCCAAAATTGTTTTGGACATTGTTTGGATACTAGATATCACAATGTTTCAAATGGTGTTTAGATCAGTCAAATGGTGAGTCTGCACCTGGGTAGTTGTGGCTTCCTTATTAACCTCTTTCTACTGTCTTCCATCTATGTCTCCACCAGCTAGATGGGTGAGGGTTTTGTGTTTTGTTTGCACACATCACACAAACTTCATTCATCCAAATTATTCACTCTCATTGACTTCAATGCAATAATTTATTGTATGCAAAACTAAGTTAACATTTAGTCTCAACTACCATCAGTGACAGCTGTGCTCTAGTGTTCCAAACGCATGCCTTGTATCTGTAAGATCAGTGGTTAGAATTCAGCCAAGCAAACATTTCTTTGTTGATAACAATCATGTGATTATTCTTTCAAGCTATTTACCTATAAATCTGTAATTTTGGTGAATATTTGAACTTGAGCTGCAGTCCTGTAGACTTCCATTGTATTCAGCTTTGAGGTTGTGAAAACAAAAGACAGCATGTTCACCAACAGAGCCGATAGTGCAGGGGTTAAGCTGCTGAATATGATACAAAAGGTCCAGGTTTCAAATTCCCGGTGTGCAAGTCCTACTTGCCAACAGTGTAGCATGTATGTGGTATGTTTTCAAGTGCTTACTGAGGTCATATTAAGTCGAAGGTTGCCTATTGTGACCCCATGAAAATGTCTTTTTATTATTATTGCTATAGGCCTAGACTGCCGGGAGATTTCCCATGATGCACTGTGCTCCTCCCTCCTCCTCCCCCTCTCTGTCTGTACACATTCATGTACCATTAACGCATGTTAACTTGCAAGTGACAATCAGCTGTGGACCGACTGCTGTCCAGCTTGACGCCCACCACTGCTGCTATTTGTCATTTTTGCCCACTGCTAGCACTATTATTATTACTCATATTTCTATTATTATTATTATTATTATTATGCTTCTCTGTGTCTCTCTCCCCCTCCCTCTTCCTCTCTCAATCCAACCAGCAGATGGGCGCCCACATAGAGCCTGGTTCTGCTGGAGGTTTCATCCCATCAAAGGGGAGTTTTTCCTTGCTGCTGCCGTCAAGTGCTGCTCATGGGGGAATGTTGGGTCTCTGTAAATTATCCGCTATATGTGAAAAGTGGCCTGACATAACTTCTGTTGTGATTTGGCGCTATATGAATTCTCTGCTAAAAGTGTTTGTGCAGCAAAAACCATAAGATCTAGAAACACCAAAAATTGGCAGGTGGGTTGCAAATTGTACCCACTACTCAGGCATATACACTGCCTGGCCAAAAAAAAAGTTGCTACCTGGATTTAACTAAGCAAATAGGTACAAGCCTCCTATTGGATAATTACTGCATGGGCGATTATCGTCTTCGAGGAAGAAATGTGGCCGGAAAAAAATCCTGAATGATCGTGATCAGCGAACACACAATGTTTGGTCAAATCAAATCGAAGAAAAACAACAGTAGAACTCAGGGCTATGTTTAATAGTGAAAGTAAGAACATTTCCACACGCACAATGAGAAGGGAACTCAAGGGATTAGGACTGAACAGCTGTGTAGCCTTAAGAAAACCACTAATCAGTGAGGCTAACCGGAAAAAAAGGCTTCAATTTGCTAGGGAGCATAAAGATTGGACTCTGGAGCAATGGAAGAAGGTCATGTGGTCCGATGAGTCCAGATTTACCCTGTTCCAGAGTGATGGGTGCATAAGGGTAAGAAGAGAGGCAGATGAAGTGATGCACCCATCATGCCTAGTGCCTACTGTACAAGCCAGCGGGGCAGTGCTATGATCTGGGGTTGCTGCAGTTGGTCAGGTCTAGGTTCAGCAACAGTATGTGCTCAAAGAATGAGGTCAGCTGACTACCTGAATATACTGAATGACCAGGTTATTCCATCAATGGATTTTTTCTTCCCTGATGGCACAGGCATATTCTAAGATGACAATGCCAGGATTCATCAGGCTCAAACTGTGAAAGAGTGGTTCAGGGAGCATGAGACATCATTTTCACACATGGATTGGCCACCACAGAGTCCAGATCTTAACCCCATTGAGAATCTTGTGCTGGAGAAGGCTGGAGAAGGCTTTGCGCAGCGGTCAGACTCTACCATCATCAATGCAAGATCTTGGTGAAAAATTAATGCAACACTGGATGAAAATAAATCTTGTGACATTGCAGAAGCTTATCGAAACAATGCCACAGTGAATGCGTGCCGTAATCAAAGCTAAAGGTGGTCCAACAAAATATTAGAGTGTGTGACCTTTTTTTTTTGGTGGCGACTTTTTTTTTGGCCAGGCAGTGTATAATGACACTCATTGACCTCAAGCTGACGCTGAAATAAGTTACATTTTCACAATTATCTCAAAAACTGTTTGGTCTAGAGTCAAACTTCTTTCATCATTTTAATCTCTCAAGTCGCCTGCATCTGGTCTTTTGCTCTAAAAATGTCAAATTTTGCAATTTTTCGCAATCTGCTTGGACCCCAATCACTGCCACTTGCAGCTATATTTAGGGGGGTTGGGCTTGAGGGTTTGAACCCTCTATGTTTATTGTTATTATTACTATTACTATTATTCTTATTAATTGTTTTCTGCCGCATTGGCTAATATTGCTGTGAGCTGGAATAAGCAAAAGGCAAAAACTGGAAATTATGTGCATGTGCTTACCAAGAAATATGCAACCAATTGGCCAGATGGTGGCACTGTAATTAAGGCCCAAAAATTCAATTTTGGAAAGGTCACGCCCCTCACATCACAGGACAGAATTTCACCAAAACTGGTGTGCATGCTCTGGGGGCAAATATTAACCAAAATCTGAAGTGCCGTATTGATTAGTGCAAGTGGGTGTGGCCTATCACATATTTGCTCATAAATCATGATACATTAGATTATATTTTTATATTTTATATTATATAGATTAGATCATACATTACATTATGAGTAAATGAAGTTTAAAATGATGCTCCATATGTAAACAAAACAATTTCAGGCTCTTATGTGAGCTGCTCTGGCACTATCTGCTGCTATATACTTTTTACATGTATGTATGTTGGATATTAATTACAATTACTGTTTTTTGCATATTTGATCACATAGCCCATCCTCACCTATACTCACTATGCTTAGGCTACCTCATTAAGCAGATCATCTGATTATAACAAATATTTTAAATACTAGTGATGTAACTGCAGAATATACCAGTGAATTAAAAAAAAAAAAAGACAGTCAGCCCAGCGGATATGGATATTGATCAGTGATGGGTGCAAATCACCTTGCATAATGGCGGCATCAAACTTGGACAGTAAAAAAGGTACTACTTGCCCCTCTGGCAGCCATTTAGGTTTCGGCCAAACAAAAGAGGAGAACCAAGAGACACTTCTGAAGTGGTGTACAGGATTTGTAGTAATGTAATCCACATAAAAGATGGACAGACGACAAATCTTCATGACCATTTGCATGTACACCATCCCGTCAAGTATGCTACATTGCCATCACATGCAGCAGCTGGCCCTAGCAAAACGGCTAGCTACCAACCAACCATATCTGGGCTTTTGCAAAAAGGACAAGTACAAGCATGACAGCGAAAGATGAAAGCAGTGCACTGATGTTGTAACTCGCTACCTGGCAAAAGAAATGGTTTCTTTTAATACAGTAGAGAAGAGTGCATTTAAGGCCACACTACAGACATTTAACAAGCAGTACGAGCTGCCAGGTCAGTAATACTTCTCAAAGACTGCGGTCCCAAAGTTGTACAACAAAATCAGAGCAAACATTTCAGCAGTGCTGGATGATGTGGACTATTTGGCCCTGACAACTGACCTGTGGTCCGGCTGCAACATGATGCCTTACATGTCAGTGACCACACATTATGTCAGCAAAGAGTGGACACTTGAAACTAAATGTTTGCAAACAAGCTTCATGCTGGAAAGTCATACAGCGGACAACCTGGAAGAGGCACTGCGGGGGACCATACATGACTGGAAAGTCGAAGAAACAAAAATCTCCTGTGTAACTACTGATAATGGGGTCAATATTGTGGAGACCATCAGACAGTTAATAGCTGTGGTTAAGTTGCTTTGGTCACAACACTGCTATAAACAACGAACTCCAGCAGCAGAAGGCCAGTACTGATCGGGCATTTGGGGTTTGCCGGGCAATCAACACAGCTTTTTCCCACAGCTGAAGACGTGAGCTGCGCAAAGCATAAGCGGAGCTGAAACTCCCTCAGCACTCCTTGATCACGCAAAGTGTAACTAATAACTAACTAATAAATAACTAGTAACTACTTGCAATAATATAGTTAGTGTAAAATTTGCAAAATGAAAAACCAATAATGCACAATACACATACTAAATAGCTTCGCAAACGAAGAGATGCATGTCTGATGTCTTGCTGTTAGATAGATGTTCAGAGGGTAAAGTACAGTAGTAACAAACAATCCAAATACTGTCTGAAACATGAATGTGAATGTGGTGAGTGTGCTGATTTGCCTGAGGTGTGAGGCGAGACACGAGTCCCTGACTGTTCCACTCGCTGTCCCACTCCTGAGCAGCGCTCAGCTCAGCCATGTGCTGCTCCAATATGGATGCGACCACAGATGCATGATGGGAGGGCTGGGCGGTCACAGGGGGAAGAATGTCCCGCTGATAGTCTGTCACCTCTGAAATCACAGCACACACAAACACACACATTTAATTCCAATTCCTTCAGCATACAGTGGGAACCACAAGTCTGAGACCACACTGAAAATCTAATATTTTCACAATATTTTAAACCTGGAAATAATCAGAAAGTTTAAGGATTCAGAAACCTTTAAGAATACAAGAAGTTATGACATGTAAAATGAAAAAGAAAGATTCTGCACTATTTCTAATTCAGCAATCAAATTTAAGCAAATTTGTGGCATTGACCAACTTAACTCCTTTGTACAAAAGGTCAGATTTCCTCGAGTTGTATCCCTTCCATTGAAGCATGTGTTCAGATGACACTCAGGTGGATTTGATCTACTCATCAGAGGCTCGTTCAAGCAACTCAATTTACAGCCAGTGTTCACCTGTTATAAATATGGCTGTGCCTCAAGTTTCCAGCAGATCATTGCTTACTAAGTAGCATTGTGATAGTGGGAAACATGGAATCAGAACTAAATGAAAATGTCAGAAGTCAAATTGTTATTCTAAGCAAAGAGGGGCTTTCTTAGTGTCACATCATGGCTAGACTAAAGGGTTCTAAGGGGGCAGTGCATGAAGATCTAAAACACTTTGCAGAAACTGGATCAGTTGTATCCAAAGCACGATCAGGTAGACCAAAAATGACCACACCATCAGAAGATCAATACATCAAGCTTAGTTCCCTGAGAGATAAAAAAGCAACTTCATCACAGATACAGAATTTGCTAAATAAAGAACGCTCCAGACTCCAATCAGCAAAAGTACAGTCAAAAGAAGCCTGTGCTGTAGTGTCTCAGAGGGCGAGTAGCAGTTTCTAAACCACTTCTCAGGAGGGGAAACAAGGCCAAACGCTTGGGGTGGGATAAGAAATACCAGCATTTCACAGTGGTTGACTAAAAAAAATATTTACTGATGAATCCAAGTTTGAGATTTATGGCAGTAACAGAAGGGTGTATGTAAGGAGACGAACAGGAGAGAGAATGATACCACAGTGTATCAAACCCACAGTGAAACATGGTGGTGGGAATATTCCAGTCTGGGGATGTTTTGCCCACTCTGGAGTTGGACACCTGCACCGAATTGACTACACCCTGACCAAGGAGAAGTAGCACTCCATTCTTCAGAGACATGCTATACCCTCTGGTTTGCATCTTTGTGGAGAAGGATTCATACTGCAGCAGGATAATTACTCCACACACACCTCAAAGCTTTGCAAGATCTACTTGAAGACCAAAGAAGACCAAGGAGTCCTGACTATCATGGACTTTCCTCCACAGTCACCTGACCTCAACCCCATTGAATATTTATGGGGGCACTTGAAAACTGAGAAAGCCAAGCACTCTGTGACATCACAAACTGATTGTTCACCCTCAATCTAAAAACCATCGTAGGAGTGATATCAACAACTTTTTGGGTTGTAATTATTGCCAAGCTGGCATGAACACACACACACACAGCAGATTTTAAGTTTTTAACTGTGAACTCATACTTGGACAGTAAAATACTTTTAACCTTCCAATGAAGGAATTATTGTTCGCTCATTTAAATATATGCAGTTTAAAGATTCATGAAATATGCAGTCTAGTTCAATCAAATCACATTCATGTACTTCATGCATGTAGCTATATAAGAGATGCATTTGGATTCATCAGTTGTGGATTCAGAGGTTGCAATACATGGTAACAATTTGAAGGGACAGGAATACATATGGTTGTGGAGTTGCTATTTATGTTCAGAGTCATATTCCAGCCAAACAGCGTTAGGATTTAATGATGAATGAAACAGAAGCTCTGTGGCTAACAGTACACCTACCACAATTAAAACCTATATTATTTGGCTTCTGCTACCACCTAATGTGGATGTGAAATACCTTGATGTTATTTGTGAAATGTTGGATAATGCAGCTGATAGTAGCAGTGAAATCTATTTTCTGGGGGGATCTGAATATTGATTCACTTAATGATAACTGTCCCATGTGGAAACATTTGTCTGCAGCCAAAACTTGATTTAGGTAGTGACATTACCAACCAGAATGAATGGGTTTGGTATTACAACATCACTTTGCATTGATCACATTTTTACTAACATGCCTGAGCACTGTTCCAAAGCTGTATCAGCAGCACTGGGTTGCAGTGATCATAACTTAGTTGCAATTATGAGAAAAAACAAAATACCTAAGGTTTGCTCTAAGATAAAAAATAGAAGGTCTTTTAAAGGGTTCAATCAGGAGTTATTTGAAGAAAAGGTTAAGAGTGTAAAATGGCTGAATGTATGTAGAAAATAAGATCCGGAGAAAGCACTGAGTGTGTTTATGAAATTATTGCAGATAAACATGCCCCATTGAGAAGGTGGACTGCAAGGTGAAATAGTGCACCATGGATTGATGATGAGCTAAGGAACTTGATGGCCCAGCGTAATGATGATAGAACTGTTACTCTATCTGACAAAGTTAGAAAAAAAACTAAGAAATGCTGTGACCAAACTTATAACAAAAGTTTGTATAAAGTATAAAGAAATATTAAAAGCTGAAAATTAATGAGGAAAAGAATGATGGAAAAAAAACTTTGGAGAAATGTGAAAAATGGGGAGGAATTCTAATGCGCCTGCCTCTTTTATTGAAACAGAAGGTGTATTTATTATTAAACCACATCACATCGCTAATTATTTTGATAACTACTTTACAAGCAAGCTGGACAAACTGAGAAATGCCATGAGTGTAACAGATGACTCAGTCTCACAAAACATCATAAAAGACTGTTTCATGAAAGAAAGGCAGTGCATGTAGAAAAAGAATATGTTCAAAGGATTCTGTTATCTCTCTCTGACAACAAATCTCCAGGCACGGACAGACAATCTAGATGGCAAATTAGACCGTATTCAGACCAAATCAGGTGTTGCGGCGCACTGCCACAGGGTTGAGCAGAGGTGTGGGTGTGCTTGTGCTCTAGAATGTCACCGCTGTGAAACAATCAGAAAATAACGTTTTATTGATCTGATTCACCAGCTTTCTATCTACCAGCCCTCCCTCTCTTCATTCACTCTCTAGCTCACTCAACCTCAACTGCGCCCTCTCTCTCTCTCTCTCTCTTTTTGTCGTCTTTTTTAAAATGAGTTGGGAAGGCGACAGCAAAGTGTAACTTTAATTTTGACTTCATCAAAAGAAGAGAAATGTCCTCCCCCCCTCCCAGTAACGTCTTTGTCCTCCTTCATGGCAGGGTTGTACAGCTCTGATCAGTCTGTTTGCCAGCTATGATCGGCCACTGCAGCGTGACGTCAGGTTGTGGTTCTCAAAGAGTTGACTCTGGCTCAACTGTCTACTCCATTATGTCATATATTTAAGTGTTTAGAGTATGGTGTGTGCCCAGACATTTGGAAAGAGGCAAAGGTCATTCCACTGCCTAAGGATAATAGATCTGCCTTCACTGGTCCCAACAGTCGTCCTAGACTTGCTTTTCTGACAGCAGAGTTACAATGTGGGGTTCCTCAGGGTAGTTGCTTGCTGATTTTTTTGTTTGTAGTATCTAATGATTTGATGATGGATCTTTGTAAGTAATGTGTTGTCTGAATGTACAGCATATAATGTATGTAATTGTGTATTAAAACATGTGATTTCTGTGTCAGACCCCAGGAAGACTAGCTGACGTCATGGCGTTAGCTAATGGGGATCCTAATAAACTAAACTAAAATTCACAAGAGGCCCTTTGGAACATTGTCAAATCATGCAGGGGTAACATGGGTCATCAGGTTTTGCACAAACTTGTGGAGTCAGTTCATTATAGCAAAAGGGGGACAAACCAAATACTACGATATTCTGAAATTCATGTACATGTTTCAAAGATTTAACTTCCCACTCAAATTGTTAAGCTGACATTATCATTTGTAATAAAAAAAAAAAAAAAGAGTATTACATTCGAAACAAATGCAAAATATAAGTATCTTGACTAGTGGTCTCAGGCTTCTGGACTTCACTGTATGTCTTCTGTAAAGAAATGAACACAGCGGTTTCACCTGAACAGAGTAAAACATACTGTATGGGATGCAACCATGTTATTTGTCAGCGCTTTGCTCTCGTCTTGCAAAATTCCCTCAAAAATAGGCAACTTGTCACCTCTTCTCTAACCATCTGCACAGAATATCAGCTCACATGTCAGAGAGCAATCTGCATTCAAACTTTGAAAGAAAGTATTTTTGCATTAAAACCTTTGAAGATTGTTTTCCACTAACTGAAACTATTCTCATTATCGATTAATCAGCAGATTATCTTCTCTATTTTGACAATATCATTTCTTAGAACTTATGGTGACATCTTCAAATGTCTTGTTTGTCCGACCAACAGTCCAGTATCCAAAGATGTTCAGTTAATCTTCATGCTTGACAATCTTCACATTTGAGAAGCTGCAACCAGGAAATTTGTCACTTTTTGCCTAATTACTTAAACGATTATTTGATTATCAAAATTGTTGAATATTAATTTTCTGTCAATCGATTGATCAATTAATCAACTAATCAAATAATTGTTGCAGCTCTAACTACATATAGGTGACTTCAGACAGTCATTTATAAATCATTACTCACAACTAGCATCACATGTTTTTCAATTTTTGGCCAAAGAAAATGACAAATGAAGAGTGGGAGACCATGGTGAAACAGGAAACTCACCAGATCAACATAAATCGTACAGCATGTATGTGCAGTAGGAGGCCCACCTTTGAGCTGTTTCTTCCCTGGACCGTTAGTGCAGTGTGGTAAACTGAGGGGCTGGACATGGAAGCTGTGTAAAGCTCCTGGACTCTAAACAGGGAAAAAATTAACTTGTCAGAAATCAAGTTTCATGAAAGATTTACATGTAACTTGGTCCAATCCTTTTTGCAGAAGTTGTTCTTTAGGAGTAGGGGCAGGTGTCAGTCAATTCACTCTCAGGAAGTCACATATCACAACAAACAAGTTAACATCATGCATCCATAAGGTTGCAATGTAGGTCACAATCATTCCATTATCCCAGGGAATGTCCCAGTCTCACTTCATGTCCCTTCATGCTGCTCATCTGCTGATATAGTTCAATTCAATATACATTTAAAATATATCTTTATTTGAATTTTCTTACATAATACAGCTACATATGTATGTAGCCTACAGCCAGCCTGCTTTGAGATGAAAAACGTCATTTCAATACACTAAGTATGACAACTGAATTGCTTTAAATTATGAAAAACATCTTTGTCATAGCTTTCCTTTGCTTGGTTACATACTGTATATTTAGTCCTATAGAGTTTTGAAGTAGACACATCGCTGGTTCCAGAGGTATTTTTGCTAAAGTAAACTTCCATTTAAAGTTGTCTTTAAATGATCTGGATAATTCAGTGATACACCAGATTTGGGTTATTAAGGTCATGAGTTTTTTATTTTAGTTTCATTTCTGACAAATCACATTTTTTCCATCACTACGGCACATCACTGTAAATACTATGATGCCCATGAGCCTCAGCTGCAGTTGCTATGAACTTCTGTTCAAAGAATCAGATGTTTTATAAGAGTTTGTTCATCTTTACCGATGACTCTGTGCAGAAACTGCTGAAAAGTTGAAAAATATCCCTGACACTGATGCAAATAAACCTTTGTTTTTTCCCCGACTTGAAGTGTCCTGCTGGCAGTTGCTCACTGCTAAACACTGACTCAAACTGCTGGCTGTGTGCTCCAGTGACTCCACAGAGCACAATGGGTTATTTTGGAAGGCAGCTGAGCTTTACATAGTAAATACATTTACATCCTGCTGATTGGCTTGACACAACCCCATTTACCAAAGCTTTTTTTCAGACACCAAAGTGCAACTTTAAAGAGTTTACTTGTGTTTCACCGTGCAGTGGCAGTCTACAGTTTGGGGGCAGCCAGGGCACAGCCAGCTGGGCTTTAATTGCAGCAGCGATGGCTCTCTGGAGGACCACCGATTTACCTACAGGAAGAGAGGACAGCTTTGGATGACTTATCAAAATGATGTACATGTTAACAGAATGCCTTGTCATGCCAACATTATCTGAAGAAACTGTAGAGCTGAAAAACAGCATTTCCTCATTAGAATCTGTTACTGTTTCTTCATCTGTTCCTGTCGTGGCCGTATCAGTGCAATGTTTTCTTTCTCTAAACTCACAACAGTACAGCTTTCTGGGATAAATTTTAATTTCTAATTGTGTGACCGGCTGATCATTCTTATCCACTAACTAATAATACATAAATAAATACACACACACAAACACAGGTACTATTATACTTAACAGACCATAATAGGTGTGAGAGTAAACTGTTCAAAAAAGTACAATGTTGTAGCTGGAAGCACTGAACAGTCTTCTCCCCTGATGTCATTTGGTTATTTTATAATCCACTGTAGAAACACTGCTAAAGCCCCTGTGTGTGCTGTTAGTTTTTTACCTTAGATGGTTTGCACGGAGGATTAGCCGAAGGTCAAAAAACTATATATCACTAAAAATATAATTATTGCAAATTATACTTTGCAATACTGTGATAATGTTTTTGGGTCCTGCCAACCCTCAGACATGATATGATTCATGACTTGTGCAAAAGTCTGACATGTAAAATGATGATTACATGATAGCTACAAACCAGGGTTATAGCAACTTCTGTTATGGCACAAATAACAAATACAGTGTTACAATACATGAACAAGTCATTCTTTCTGTGTGTACATAATGCAAGTACACGCTCCTAATGCTACACACATGAGGAGAAGCATTATAAACTGTGTGATGACATAGACAGACTGTTCTCTGTACCTGTTGGCTGGTCTGAGGCCTCAGCACTCTCTCTGGGCAGCCTCTCCACCAGGAACATGAGCAGGGAGCGGATCTCTGGCTCGTTGCTATAGAGAAAGGTCTGGTAGCCTATCTCTCCTTTATAACCAATGTCCTGGAAAGCAACAGTTTGACATATTAAGAATAGTGCTGCAGAATAACAGACAGTGCTTAAATTGAGCCAGTGCTCCTACTGGGACATCTGAGTTTTACACTTTGCATGTTATGCACAAATCTCTTGACTAAAATCCCGATCAATTCCATCTGATGACAAAGACCATGACTTGTGGTTGAAAGCTCATCTGTGGACCATAAATGGACAACTTCACAAAAGGTTTGTATTGTACATTTCAGTCCTAGCTGTGAGGTTTTGTTATTCCGTGTTATCTAGTCACATGCCGCTGCTGGTCAGAGTACTGACACGTTTTGCGTTCCAATTCAAACACCGACCTCATGGGGTACATGACTTCCATCTCAGTACATGACGATGATGCAGTTTGAGTCTCTGGTGTCTTACCTGACAGGCCTGTGCCAGGCTCATGCCCACTCTGAAGCGGGCAGACATGCCGGGAGGGAGGGAGGTTGGCAGCGCGCTGCCCAGGCCTAGATCGATCACCCGTATACATCTGACCACCGCCTCCACTATCAGCTCACTGCTGAACTCTTTGACACTGACAACCTCCTCACTCACCTCTCTGGGAGACACATATACACAGATTAAAAGTACTGGAAAACAGCTTGTTACACTCACAAACCTCTGCCTCACATGGCTCTGGTCATATGACCAGCTGACTACTGTCATAATGACGCTGTTTAACTAGTTAAGTTGAGCTAAATGAATGTTGCTAACCATTAAACTTAAAGTTAGCCACAGCCAGCTACGTGTAATTTAAACAAGTTACTGTTGGCTTGACCTTGTACACGACTGGAAATACACGTAGACACACAAAAACACTGTTAATACTTACGTGCCGACTTGTTTGAGGGTGTGAATTAAAATTTTGTCAACTTCCTCCATCGCTGAAGTTTCTCGGAAGATATATTAGCTAACAGGGTTATAGCAGAACATCTAATGCTAGCGGCTGATTTATTCACTTCAAGTTAGCTCACATTAGTGTGTGTTACCCCATGGATGTATTATAGGGTTACCCACGGCTGATGGCAGGCGAGAGAAGCAGCTTCCATCTTCTGTTAGCTGGGAACTAGCTACTAGTTCATTAGCAGAGCTACCACTCTTCACTGCCTGAGAAAATCCATTCTGTTTACTGGTGCAGCTGAAGCGTCTTGCTGCAAATACGCTGTAGTTCTTGTGAACGACTCTGTTATATTAGCTACAAACTGAAGTTAACCGGGCTGTCCACAACAAACGAAAATTTGTCTAGTTAATGAGCGCATACAGCAGCAGTGTTTCTGGGAAGTGGAGTCCTCTCGACTATGTGTTGAACTTAGAACTGCAACTTAGAACTACACTTCCCATCATGCACAAAAAGGGACAGTCTCATGACCGGAAATATGCTGGGTGGTTTCGGGTGGTTCAGAAGGTCCAACCGGGTCCAACCCATAGATGTATAAAGAAAACTGGATACCGCGTCGGAGGCGGGGCACCGTTCATTCCTATGAAAGCAGGGGTGCCTTTCATTATGCTAACTAACGCTTCCTCGCGTCCTCTCTCCTTCCGTGACCAGGAAATCGTTCTGCCTTCGCCATCATGGAGGATCTTCCAATCCCCTAAATGCACCTGGAGGAGAGGAGGAGCGAGGAGAGAGGAGGCTGGAGGAGTTTAGAGCAAGAAACCACAGCTGTATCCTACGCGGAAGTGTTGTATACACAGGTGTAACAAATGGTCGGCCTGCTGTTACAGCAAATCATGAAGACTACCTGTGGAACAGGAATGAAAACACCAACTGCAGCTGTTCATATTTTTTCGTAAAATAAAAAATACTGAATCATGAATCAATCACAAAAAAACACTCTTGTAACTTTATTATTGTTCTTCATAAGCCAAGGGCTTCCTTTCTTCTTTTCCGTTTCAGTACGTCTCAACTCCTTCAGGAAAATATGACGTCACACAGCTGTGGGTCTCCTATAATATCATCCTGAGCCTGAAAAGGACGCCAGACTGTCACAAACTATATATTTTATTTAATTTCTTTCAGTAATTAACGGATTTAAATTGTCTATTTGTGTCTTATTATGTGACAGCCAGACGCTGCTATAGATCTATAATCAAATAATAAAACACTATCAGGTGTTTTCCTTCCAGCTATCACTATGTAGAAATTATTAAGTAACAGTGTAAAGTGTTAATTAATTTTACATTAATTTGAAGTTTAAACTTTAGAGTTTAAGCCTACATAATTTATACAAAATTGATCGCTAACTTCTTCATATTTGACAGTTGAGGTGCTGTGCGTCATGAGTAGTTGTGGTCTCTTCAAAATGACTGGAGAGAGCGAGGATGTCCCGTTTGATAAATTAAATTCCTTCCAAAACCTTTGATAATATTTGAAAATGAAACCAAACGATACATTAAAACCATATTTAACTCTAAAAATAAGAAAGCTGCTAAAACTGTTGATGTACTTTGTTTAATATCTTTATTTAGAAAATTCCCCCATGGCTCTTTTGTTTCTTTGTATGTATTAATGACTTCTTTGTCTGTTTTTGAGTGTGTTATCTCTGTTTGTGTGTGACCTTTAATGTCAATAAAGATGTTGGGTGAAAAAAAGAGATGAATTAAATTCCTCCCTCCTCATCTCTCTCTCGCATCCTCGCGGGAGGAGCTTATCAAACAAGTTGAACACAGCTTTGGACGGAGGGTACACGGACCCTGGGCCGCCACTCATAGCTCTCTCCTTCTTTTATTGACTTTCTCACTAATCCCACAGTTGTTTACACGATTTTCAGAACTGCTAGTTACTTTAGCGGTCAGATGACACTCATCAACCTCTATTTCTTTATTGTTTTCTATATAACCACGCTGGTCGTTGATTGGCAGTGACATAATATAATTTTTTTGCCTGACTGGCCATAAGATTTTGGCTCCTAATAGCTAAAAAGCAATACAGTTTTCTTATTTTATGCTATTAAATTGGCAAAGGCCTCAGTATTTGCATTTAGTCAAATTAGAGGGACTGTTTTCACCCAAAAAGGAGCCGGGGCATGGTGCAAGGGCAAAACCTGGATGTGCTGCTCTTATCTATAGGTCCAAATCATGAATGTATAAAGAGAGAGGTTAAAATGTGAAAATGAAAAGGAACAGGAAAGTACTTGACCTTACATTTCTAATACTATTGCTCCAATATGTGACTGGAAAGCATGTCAATAAGGAACCACAGGTAGTGACCACTATCTAATCTTTTGTAAAATAAACAGTCATACATCAGTGACTGAACTAGACAGTGTGGAAAAGGATTCTCTGGGAAATTAACTGGGAGAGGTTAAAGGAAGATTAACAGTAATATGTCCATTGAAACTTTTGATAATAAAATAACAGAAGGTATTTTTAACAGCTGCTCTGAGATCTGTCCATAAAAGTAATGTAAAAACATAAAAGAAAGCAGTAGCATAGTAGGACAATAAGTGTAAAGAAGCAGTGAAAAACAGAAATAAGGCATTTAAACTAATGAGAAGAACTCACAATTTTCAGCATATACAGTTCAAAAAAGCTCAAGCTGTAGTAACCAAGACAATAAGACAGGCAAAAAGGACATATTGGAGAAAGGTTTGTGACTCAATTGGGAGCACAACTTCAGTAGGAGAAGTGTGGGGGATGATTAGGAAGATGGGAGGTGACAGAAGGGAGTGGAGTTATCCCGTGTTCTAATAATTGGTCTGAGGAGGAAAGAAGAGGCATGAAAAATGAAATCTGACAACATGAAAGGAAGAAGGAGAACACTGAAGATGAACAGAGTGTTCCACTTAGTTAAAAAGAGTGCTTGCTAAAGCTGGAATGACTGCACCAGGAAAGGATGAAATATGTTATATTATGTAAAACATTTAACTGCAGAAGGGTTGGATAAATTAATATTGTATCATAAAGTGTGGGAAGAAGGTAGAATACCAGCAAGTTGGAAGGAAGCAGTTATTGTTCCTATAAGGAAGCCAGGGAACGATACGAGTAAGCCATCAAATTATAGACCAGTTGCCTTAACATCACACATACTGTATGTAAACCTATGGAACAAATGGTAAATGAAAGACTAATGTATGATTTAGAGAAACAGCAGTTAATAGCAGGGTGTCAAAGTGCATTTAGGAAAGGAAGGGGAACTTTGGATTCAGTGTTATGTCTAGATGTCATGGACCAAGCAGTCAAGGTATGAGGAAACAGGTTTGAAGTTCAAAGCTGGGTTTATTTTCCCCAAAAATCCAACAACTACAAATCAACAAAGGTAACTGAATTAATTGAGTTTTAGGGCCTTTAAAAAGTCAACAAAACATAACTCTACTGAAAATAAGGCTAACAAAACAAGATGTTAACTCAACTAACAGACCTAACAGAATCATTGTATTCGTCTTCTCCTCCTCTCTCCCCTTCTTCTTCTTCTTCTTTGTGTTTATTGGCAGATCACAACCAACTTCAACTAGTGATTGATCTACTAATAAATCAGTAAATAAAAAGATAAATAAAATTCCCTGTCTTGACGTGTACTCAGCAATGATTGGAGTAATGAACTCCATTTTGCCCTGCCTTATGTACTATAGCTCTTAGTGTCTCCCCCTCTGTATTGTATTTACAACAGTGCATAATAATGTGTTCTTACATCTTCCAGAATGTTATGCCACTAACACAGATTTGATGGACTTTTCCTCATCAAATATAAGTTGGAATGAAAACCTGCATACCACCTGCACACCGTGTGATGATCACCTCCTCTCTGCAATTATAACATCCTCCTTTAAACTGTTTGACATTAACTGACTTCTGTATCCTATAATAATGTCTGCCTTTATTGTCTGTATCCCATTCCTTCTGCCAGGTGTTAATTATGGCTGTTCTGTTTTGCCTTTCCCCTACCATAAACTACTCATCACTTTATTATCATACACTTTAAGAGCCTTCTTTGCCAATTTATCTGCTTGTTCATTTCCTTTAACACCCATATGAGCCGGGACCCAACAAAACTGCCCTATCTATACCCATTCTGTCTGTTCTCTTAGTTGTTTGTCAGATTGTCATCTATGTTTCAGCGTTCCGGTTTGTCTAGGTTCCTTGTTACATGCCAGCCTGTTACCTGACTGCTGTACTCAAAGTGAAGATATTGAATCAGTAATTCTGCCTTGGTCTCTGCATTTGGGTCCACCTGCTCTGCTACCTGTGATACAGGATTCTTTGAACCATTTGTATATATTGTCAAAAACATATAAAATTGTCTTTGAACATAATCTTTAATAATATTATGTGTTTCTGACTGATTCTTCTTTTTCTCTAGTAGCTGTAGATTAACATATGGATCTGGGAGAATCCATGGAAGAACATTACTTAAAACTACAGATGGACTGTAGTTTAACTCTTTCAGACCCATCTTTTCTACAACCTTACCTATATTCCATCCAAAACCTGTGTCATTAAACTCGTTATACTCCCAGCATTCACTGAAAACCTCAGTGGTGAGGTGTTCCTTTCCAAACCTTTTAGTCGAGCCCAATACGCTAATGTTTCTTATGTCTACGATGTAATGGCAACTCACCAGCTTCTACTAACAGAGCATTTGTTGGAGTTGTTCTCATAGCCCCTAAACACAGTCTTAATGCTTTATTCTGAACCCTGTCTAATCTTTGTAAAACAGTTTTACATGCTTTTCTAAATGCAATACATCCATAATCGATAGTGGATCTTATTAGCGCCCGGTATACTGTATGTTTAACACTGATCGTTTATCAGCTCCCCATCCATAACCGCATACATTCCTCATGAGGTTTAAAACTTTCTTACATTTTGTTTCTGTGTGCTTTATATGAGAATTCCACATGATCTTTTCATCAAACCATAACCCTACATATTTGAATTCTACTCTCTCTAAGGGTTGTCCATATAGAAATACATATACAGTATGCTGACAGGGGAGGACAACATAGACATTAACTTAACACAACACAAAGAAACCTTGATCTGCCCTGTGATCTGGCCTCTACATAAAACCAGGCTCCACCCTCTGCCCAATCTTTTGGTCAATCAGGCTGGTTGGGAGGAAGAAGTGACATCAAGGAAGTGGTGGGGTATTTTTTTGTTGTTATTTTTTTGTTTTTTGTTTTTTGCCATTTTCAAAAATATGGAAACACTTCACGATTTTTAACCCGGTGATGCTGTCAGGCAAACAGGCATTTGATGATGTTGATGTGATGTACATAAAAACAAATGATGGAAGAGTTTAAGATCATAAATTTAAAGCAGGACATGAAATATTGCCTGTAAGCCTAAGTGCCTTAACAAATAGATTGAGATTGTTAAGATTTGGCAGTTTTTTTGGTGAAATGCAAAAGTGCTGAACATAGAAATAAGGCACTTAAACTGCAAACAGTATATAAGAAAGAAATAGCAGAAAGAAGAACAGTTGGTGAGAGAAGTGGGGTTAGGGGAGTGATATCGTGAATTGCCCTAAGAGAAAATTGAAAGAACTGAAAAAGATGCTTAAAGGAGGAATGATAATTAGACAGCTGCAGGTATTCAGGAACCGTGAAAAAGTTGACAGTCTATCAGTATTGCTGGAATTCAAAGATGAAGTTCTTCCTGGAAGGTGATGGTTGGATATACACACGTGGACAAAATTGTTGGTACCCCTCAGTTAATGAAAGAAAAACCCACAATTCTCACTGAAATCATTTGAAATGTACAAAAGTAATAATAAATAAAAATTTATTGAAAATTAAACAATCAAAATCAGCCATTACTTTTGAATTGTTGATTAACATAATTATTTAAAAAAACAAACTAATGAAACAGGCCTGGACAAAAATGATGGTACCCCTATAAAAGATTGAAAATAATTTGACCAGAGGGACATGTTTAACTCAGGTGTGTCCTTTAATTGACATCACAGGTGTCTTCAAGCTCATAATCAGTCAGTCTGCCTATTTAAAGGGTGACAAATAGTCACTGTGCTGTTTGGTGACAAGGTGTGTACCACACTGAACATGGACAACAGAAAGCAAAGGAGAGAATTGTCCCAGGACATTCGAAACAAAATTATAGACAAACATCTTAAAGGTAAAGGCTATAAGACCATCTCTAAGCAGCTTGAAGTTCCTGTGACAACAGTGGCACATATTATTCAGAAGTTTAAGATCCACGGGACAGTAGCCAACCTCCCTGGACGTGGCCGCAAGAAGAAAATTGATGAGTTGAAGAGACGGATAGTTCGAATTGTAACCAAAGAGCCCAGAACAACCTCCAAAGATATTAAAGGTGAACTCCAAGGCCAAGGTACATCAGTGTCAGATCGCACCATTCGTCGTTGTTTGAGCCAAAGTGGACTTCATGGGAGACGACCAAGGAGGACACCACTGTTGAAAGCAAATCATAAAAAAGCGAGACTGGAATTTGCAAAAATGCATGTTGACAAGCCACAAAGCTTCTGGGAGAATGTCCTTTGGACAGATGAGACAAAACTGGAGCTTTTTGGTAAAGCACATCAACTCTATGTTCATAGACTCAAAAATCAAGCGTATGAAGAAAAGAACACTGTCCCTACGGTGAAACATGGAGGAGGCTCAGTTATGTTTTGGGGCTGCTTTGCTGCATCTGGCACAGGATGTCTTGAATCTGTGCGAGGTACAATGAAATCTCAAGACTATCAAGGCATTCTGGAGAGAAATGTGCTGCCTAGTGTCAGAAAGCTAGGTCTCAGTCGCAGGTCATGGGTCTTCCAACAGGACAACGATCCAAAACACACAGCCAAAAACACCCAAGAATGGCTAAGAGAAAAGCGTTGGACTATTCTGAAGTGGCCTTCTATGAGCCCAGATCTGAATCCCATTGAACATCTGTGGAAGGAGCTGAAACATGCCATCTGGAGAAGACACCCATCAAACTTGACACAACTGGAGCAGTTTGCTCACGAGGAGTGGGCCAAAATACCTGTTGATAGATCTAGAAGGCTCATTGACAAATATAGAAATCGTTTAATTGCAGTGATTGCCTCAAAAGGTGGTGCAACAAAATATTAAATTATGGGTACCATCATTTTTGTCCAGGCCTGTTTCATTAGTTTCATTTTTTTAAATAATTATGTTAATCAACAATTCAAAAGTAATGGCTGATTTTGATTGTTTAATTTTCAATAAATTTTTATTCATGGTTACTTTTGTACATTTCAAATGATTTCAGTGAGAATTGTGGGTTTTTCTTTCATTAACTGAGGGGTACCAACAATTTTGTCCACGTGTGTATGAGCTTTAATGTAAGAGCATATGTTCCTCCTCCCCTCAAACGCTTTAAAATGTCAGTTATGGCCACACTGCTAGTGTTTGCAAGGGAAAGCAGAGATGTGGAAGATGGTTATGGAGAATGTGGGAGTAATAGTACAGTAAAATCACACAGCAGCCCATTGGAGGATGCATAATGAGGCAGTTGAAATTCACCAATTAAGAACAGAACACAGAGTAATGTATGCAGAAGCAGTGAAGATTGTGGATAATGGAAAAAGAAATGAAACTATGATCCAAAGTATGGAAGTAAGCACAGGGCTAGGTTTGTCACATAACTGCCAAACAGGAATCACAACAGACCAATTAGTCCTGTTTTTAGCCTATTTTATCAACTGCTCAGAGCAAGCAAAGACTAAAACAGAAAAAAATCAAAATTATAGTGAAGGCAGCAGCAAAGTTCTTAAGCATGAAAGACTTATCTTGGGAAAAAAATACATGCAGATCTTAGTCAAGGAGAAGGGACCTCAGAGGGAACTCCTTAAATTATACCATAATGTTTATATTTCAGTGGAATGCTAATCTGATCGCAAATGGACAGGAGTTTAAAGGATATGTCAATACATTAAAAACAAAACCAGATGTTGTATGCATATAGGAAACATGGCTCAAGTCAGCTCTAGATTTTATTATTAAAGGATATTCTACCAAACGCAAAGATAGAAACAGTGGAAATGTCAGAGGGTGTGCAATATTTATTAGACAAGGAGTCAAATATAGACAACTAATGACAGCACAAGAGTTGGAATTAATAATTATAAAAGTATGGACCAAAGAAGGAGTATGAAAATAATACATTTCTAAAATCCATGCAAACAATTAGAGAAAGAAAAATTAGAATCAATTTTGGAATATTGGAGAGGGAAAGTAATCTGGTGTGGAGACTTCAATGCACACAGTACAGTATGGGGGAAGCAAGAAGATTCAAATGGAGAAACTATAGAAGACATAATGGATGAAAAGGGGTTGGTGTGTTTAAATGATGGTTCAGGCACCAGGATGAATTTGGTGAGGGGTACAGAATCAGCAACTGATCTCACACTGGTATCACAATCTTTGGCTTGAATAAGCAGTTGAAAGGTACTGAAAGGAAGCACTGTAGGTAGTGGTCATGTTGAAAGTGGAGGTCACATGGCGTCTGGATTGGAGAGCACAGAAGCACACTCCCTGGAAGCAGGAACAGGTGTGGTAATTAGGCAGCATGCACAGGTGCATGTGAGTGTCCTGAGCTCAGTTCATTCACTGTTTGCACTTCAGTTGAGGAAGTCATTGTTTTCCTTTGTTCTTTGCATCTGAGGGTGTTAAGTGAGTAGTTTATTTCATTTTATTTAATTTTCCAAGTCATGTTTACTTTTTCATTGTAGGTTTACCTGCTGAATTTCTTGACGTACTGAATGAGTTTGATTAAGAGTTGTTCATTGATTTTGTATTTAAGTTAATGTGATTGAATTTAATCTGTATGTTAGTTTCTTTCAATTGTAGAAAATGAAACCACTCAACACCTTACTCTGACTAAAGTAAAGGAAAATAAATTCTTGGAAATGGAACCTGCTGACTGCTTCTCCTGTGTTCATAACCATTAAGTCAAGTCCAGTGTATTCTTACAAAACGGATCACTACAGATTGGAGCCAGTTTAAAATATTAAGTGAAGGGAAATTGGAAGTTGTAAATATAAATCAGTCTGTTAATAACTTCTGAAATCAGTAGAACTATATTAGGAGCAGCAAAAGAGTCTATTCCAAAACGAAGCAGTAATAAAAGGGGAAAAAGTTTGTCCCATGGTGGCCATAAGAATGCACTAAAGCAAAACAAGGTCAAAATAAGCCTTTCAAAGGCTTTTCAGAGTATTGGAGGAAATATTGATCTGATTCATTAAGTATAAATACAACATTAGAGTAGTATTAAAAGAATGTCTGGTAATAATAAAATATGGATATCCTATAATGAAAGATGATGGAAATAAAATAACAAAGCAGAATTATTGGCACAGACCTTTTGTTAAAGTACATAGTACAGAAAATTTGAGTAATAAGGAAGAGAGGGAACAATAGCAAGAAACATAGAAGCACTGTGGGATGAAAAGGAACATGAAAATACAATTAATGTTTTCAATGAACTCAATGCGTTAAAGAAATCTGGAAAGACCACTCCAGAGAAAAATCAAATAAGATATGTTGAATAATTTTAATGATGGGAGTAAGAAGTACTATTAAAGTTGTATATGTCAGGGGAGTAGCAGGAGATGGACCCAAATGCAGGATGCAGGCAGCATGTACTGAAGAATAGTCTTTATTTGGCGTGAGTGCAGGCAGAGCAGAACTGAACTGGATAAACTTACAAAACAAAGGATCAAACAAAACACAGGAGGCAGCAACTGAAGATGAAAATATAGTTAAAGATTTAAGAAATATATAGATCAAAGACACAGAGACATGACTCTAAGCTCTCAGTCTGATCCAGTAATAGTGTTTGGTGATTTGCATTTGAAAGGTGTAGAGGTTAAAATACAGTATCTTGGCTCAACAGCATTCAGTGATGCTGCTCGATCCTGCTGACTCAGAAATATTAACATATAATCTCCAATATTACAGGAATGATGTTCCATCAGTGCAACCAATCACATCATGAGTGATAGAGATAATTATTCATTGATCCTACGTGTCTGAAGCTTCATACCGATTGTTTAAATTTAAACTGAGATTACAGATTATGTGCAGTAAAGATTTGAGGTCAGGAGCTGCTCTAACAAACTGACAGCTGTCTCTGTGCACAGTTACAGTGTTATAACAGAAGGACATGCAGAGGTTTTATTCTGAGCTCAGGCTGAATTCATGCTGTGTAATATTTGAATGTGCTGTTCAAAGAAACGACTGATGCGTGTAAAAGCGGTAACTTTAGGTAGTCCTTGAGTAACTAAACTTATATCCAACCAGGATTTAGATTCTGACAGACAGTAAACCTCCGTTAATTAATGTGCTTCGATGTGGACTGAATGAATGAGGAAACCGCATGTTTGGCTCTGTAAGAGGGAGGAGACAGAGAAACTCAGGGTTTGTTGGAGAAAACCTGCCAGCGAGCAGGTTAGTTTCACAGAGTCGGTTACCATGGTAACTGAGCCAGAGTTTCCCTCATCTCAGGGTGAACAAACTCAGTTTTCACTAATCCTGCTTTCCGAAACAGGGTCCAGGTGAAGGCAAAAGTATTTCAGATTTCACTTTAGTTCTGCATGCTTTTCCAATCGAGCATAAGTATAATGAACTAGGTGGTAAAATGTCTGGACAAAGGTTTGATGCAATGAGCAACAGTATCTCAAGTGGTCCTTCAATATAATCTGCAACATATCTCTTCCACTCAGTCCAGTTCAACAAACGGGGAAAAAGTCTGAGGGCATCTGGTGGACTGATGATGGGACATAGAGCCAGGCTGTGACAGAACTATGACAGTATAATAAGATATGGGAAGTGGGATCCATGCCCACTCAATGGAAAGAATCCATAATTGTTCCTGTATGTCAACCAGGTAAGACATTAAAAAGTTGGACACAATCCAGTATCAAGTTTTGAGACTGTGCTGTATGGCCATAAAGACTTTACAGGTGGAAATGAATGAAATGCTTTTGGAAATAAAAAGAAAACAGCTAGCATTAACATGCTGGGAAAATTTAAGGGGACATAATGAGAGTCATCCAGCTCAGAATATATTAAAACAATGTCAAGAGGACAATAGAGAATAAGGTCAATGAGATAGGAATAGCTCATAAAATATTAAGCTCTATTGTGCCATTCTCTATTGTCTTGCCATGGATTCTAGAAGAAGTTAAAGTCGATTTAAACCTGTTAAAGAAGAAAAAAGGTAAAATTACAGTCAAAAATGAAGTCAGTAAATATATCGAAGGAAATTATTCAGAATGGACAAGAATATTGATAGTGATAACCTAGCAGTATATACGGGGGAACCGCTATTCTACTCGCTCTAAGCTGGATAAAAGAAGTCAAACCAAAGTTTTGTTAGGTTCTGATTCCAGTAGTGCACCGAAAAGTATAAATACATGCAGTCAGATACAAGGCAAGGCAGTACTTGATATAGCTCAAACAATATTCAGAATTAAGAAGGCAGGAATAGAAATTAAATTCATGTGGGTTCCTGCACATATAGGTGTGGATGGAAATGAGCTGGCAGATAAATATGCAAAAGGAGCAAGAAAAAGAGAAATAAGTATGGTAGTAAACTATAGCAAGGCCGAGGTTAAAAGTATAATCAAATCAGAAATTAAAAAGAAATGGCAGGAAGAGTGGGATAAAGGAAATAAGGGCTGATACTACTACAGCACTCAAAGACAAGTAAGAGAAATGAGAGGAAGTAATAGAAATAGAAAGGAGGAGGGCATTATATCAAGGATGAGGTTTGGTCACACTGGTCTGAACAGTACATTAAACATCATGAATAAACATGCTAAGGTAGCATAAGGGAGCCTGTATTTTTATACTGTCCTAGATATCAGCAAGAGAGACAGACACTTCGGGTGATGTAGGGTACATGGCTATTTTATGATTTTTAGAAAACACAGGACTTAAAAGAATTTAATGTAATAGAAAAGTAACTTTTATGATCCAGAAAACAGTGTAGTAATTTAAGTGACTGCAAATGAAAGTAACGGAACATGTGGTAATGATGTGGGTGAGTGTGTGAAACCCTAGGTTTTCAATTGTGTGGCTGTGGCTTCGGCCATCACACTAGAGGATGAGGTAAGGAAGGTGCAAGTTCATAAAGAAACAGTGGCCGCAGTGTTCTTTGATGCAGAAAAAGTGTATGATATGCTATGGAAGGAGGGACTTCTGGTTAGGAGGCATTTAATGGGAATTAGAGGAAAAGTTTTTACTTGGGTAATGGACTTTCTGAATAAGAGAACTATCCAGGTAAAAGTAGGGTCTGAAAGGTCCAGTAAGTACAAGGCAGGAAATGGAACACCTCAGGGGAGTGTGATAAGTCCTATACTATTCTCAATTATGATAAATGATGTTTTTGAAACCACGTCAATAGATATGGGAAGATCATTATTTGCAGATGATTTGTGGAAAAAAGGGAGAAATTTTGATCATGTAGTTAAAATAAACCAAGTTGAAATGTGGGGTAAGAAATGGGGATTTAAGTTCTCAGCTGAAAAAACTGAAGTAATGTTCTTTACAAGAGGGAAGATTAGAGGAAATTTTCACTTGAAACTGATAATTTAGAAACAGCTGAGACATTTTGGTTCTTAGGAGTCTTTGACTCCAGATTATCCTGGAAAGAACACATTAAAATATTGTGGATAGGTGTAAAAAAGTTATGAATGGGATAAGATGTCACTTAATATTATGGGGAAACATTCAACTGGTCTCTGTGCACATTGTCAGGTACCATAAACAGTGCAACATGTGCTCATCAGCTGCAGGAAGTATAAATCAGAGAGAAAGGACATTATGGAGCAAATTAAACGATTCGGGCTAACAGGAGCAGGATTAAAGAGCATACTGGAGTGTGGTGATAGTGAACAGGGCAGAAGCGGAAAACGTGACAATCTGGAATCTGTAGGAGGTAACTAACTCCAGAAGATGGCAGTAATGCAACGCTATGGCTGCCAGCTGCAGTTAAACCTCAAAGAAGAAGACGTAGAAGACGGGGCGGTAACGTGCTGAAACTACATACTTACTGTTAAGCAGGGAAAACAACCAGTTTGGGATGAATTTATTAACGTCTACGGGCATTTCCACCAAACCCACACTATCTGAATGACTGTCAGTGCAGCAAATGAAACGGAAAATAACAGCTTCTGAGCCGTCTAGTGAACCCCTCCCTCACTGAGCGCAGGTAGCATTGACGCTAATTACTAAGCTAACGTCCAGTCGCGTAGTAGTAGCTACTTAGCTTAAAGAGAGATTTCAAAAGCCGAGGGGCCAGGATGACAGAGGGTTATTTATGAAGAGCGACCCCCATCCACGGTAAGTCACGAAACTGAGACAGTCTGTCAGCCAGCACGCTAGCTGCTAACGTTAATCTTTGTAAACTTGACAGGAATGAGAGTTAGCCTGTAACTTAGCATGGGGTTTATGCCATAAGTTACTCAACGCGTTGCCATGCTAGACATGGCTGGTAAAGTAACTGCAAACTATACAAGGACAGTCGTTTGGACTGATGGACATTTGGCTGATAGGAGAGGCTGTAGTTAAGGTACATATGTTGGGGCTCAACGGTAGACAGCCTGATAACATTTAACCTAACGAAGGCTAGCTTGCGGCAATTTTATAGCTAACATTAATAGACTTCAGATGGATGTATCTGTGTCGCTTTTCAGCTTGGGTTTGTCTTAGTGTTACATTTAGTAAATAAGCCGGTTTGTGTAAAATAAGACATTTTGCCCATGTGTACATTGTTACCCTTCAAACTGTGTGAAAGGTCGCGGCTGAGTCAGCAAGGCCTCCAGTAACGTTTAAACCTGCTGCTCGGCCAGTAGACAAGAAGCTTCAGGTTCAGTATTGAGGCCGTTGGTTGCGTTGCACTGGCGTTATATTGTCCAACCAGTGTGTGCATGAATACATCTATTACTAAAGAACGTGTTCTTTAGTAATAGATGTATTCATGCACATGAATCAGATCATGCTGATTCCCGAGGAGGAAGCGAATGAAAACTTCCCAAAACACTATATCTGACACAAGCTGTCGAACTTTGTGTACACACAAGAGAGGGAGAGCAGGAGAGAGAGTGGACGAGCATAAAAAGAAAATGAACTGAATTAGGGCTGCTGCTAACGGTTAATTACATTACCAATTAATGTGTCAATTAATTTCTGGATTAGTCGTTTGGTGAGTAAAATTTCAGAAAATTGTGAAAAATGTCAATCACAGTGTCCCTAAATGTCTTGTTTTGTCCCGACTAACAGTCCACAACTCAGGGAGATACTCATTTTACTATCATAGAAGACTACAGAGCCAAAAATGTTCACATTTGAGAAGCTGTAATCAGATAATTTGAATATGTTTTCTTAAAAAATGACTCAAAACAATCATTTGAATATTAGTATAGCTGCAGATTAATTTTCTGTTGATCCACTAATTCATCAACTAATTGTTGTAGCTGTAAACCGAAACCAAAACTAAACTAATTACTGATAGACTGATGTAGCTCAGACTGTGCCAGGTTCAAGGTAATTTCCCCCCATATAGCTTATCAAGTTATGTAATTATAATTCAGCATTTACTTATTTATTTTACCAAATCCTTGGCTACAAGAACAGCACTGTGGCTCAGCACCAGTCTACTGCCCAGGGCTTAGGAACCTCCTATTTGGTTCCATTTATCAGCTTTATCAATGCTTGAGGTTCTCTTTATCTACACTGCATTGCTTTTATGGAAGCTTAAAACAGTTAGTCAGCCCAGTCGACAGTGACATTGTGAAGGTATCCGATAGATATCCCTTTTGCACTACATGGTGTTGTGTCATTTTCTTTCACTACTTGTGAATTTCAGTGACACGTTTGCCAGACATGTTTTTAAGGGTGTTTTTGATATTTCTCCTCTGTCCAGTGCCATGTCTCTGGTTTTCCCACGACCCAGCACCAACGCAGTCCACAGCAAGAAGGATAAGAGACTGATGGCTGAAGTGAACGCATCGCCGCTCAAGCATTTTGTCACAGCAAAGAAGAAGATCAATGGGATCTTTGAACAGTTGGGGGCCTATATCAAGGAGAGTGCTTCCTTTCTGGAAGGTACCCTCCCACCTGCCAGTTGCTCTCTCTTTTAGATTACATCTTCACTGAACTTCCATTATGTTACCCGCTCTCCAGCATCACTTAGAAAGTGTTTTAATACAGCCTTTTGGTAGTGAAAAATGTTGGCTTAGTGTAGATGGATGATTGAGACAGAGAGAGAAAGTTTTTAGATAAAGCATGGTTAGTGTGAATGTGGGCTAACGCTCTCTTTGTCTATACACATAACTTCTGATGAGATATTTTCTTAATTCTTAGCAGATAATGACACAGAAATCTCAACTCAAAAATAGATAGAAAATAATGTGTTGCATCATTACAACATATTCCTGGCAGAACACAGACCATTTACATGATAATTGTAGGAGTATAATGTGATACATTAAATTATACTGATTGAAATGTTGGTACACGTGTGTTTACTTTTGTAGTTGTGCGCTGTAGGGAGGTAGCCAGAGAACATGTTTTCCTGCAAACATGAAAACAAATGCCGCTCTCAAATCAGTTTAAAAAATTGGCTCTGCGGATGTTTTCTGAGGCTGTCTATGGAAAGTGCAGGTATGTAAGGATTGATTGAACTCTGTCTGATGACCTTCATATGTTAGATACTCACAAAAATGAAGAGCTGGACCCGGTCACCACAGAGGAGCAAGTCCAGGAGGTTCGGGGTTACCTCGCCAAGGTGGCAGGGATTGGTGAAGTGCTCGCCCGCAGGCATATGAAGGTGGTCTTCTTTGGGAGGTAAGTATATCTTACCCTCTCTCTATAGTGTTAGAACTCCCTTTTATCTATATTGAATCAAAACAGCTTTTTTTACATACCCACCTTTTTTTTCTTTTTCTGTTTTTATAAACTTGTTTGAAATCCAGTTCTGTCTAGCTGCAAATATATGAATGTTAAATTTGATTTGAAATTAAAGGTCTTAACATCAACTTAAAGTTTGGAAAGACTGCAGGTTAAATGGATTTCTGACAGGCTTTCTGCTTGTTCTGTAGGACCAGTAATGGGAAGAGCTCAGTGATCAATGCCATGCTGTGTGACAAGGTGCTGCCGTCTGGAATTGGACACACCACTAACTGCTTCCTGAGGGTGGAAGGCACAGATGGCAACGAGGCCTTCCTCCTCACTGAAGGCTCTGAGGAGAAGAAGAGCATAAAGGTCAGGATGAGTGCTTTTTACATGCAAACAGGTAACCTGGTCAAATAGTCTCCATTCCAAAACGCTTAGTGTCTCCAACCTCCACAACTTCAGTGTGTTTGCTGTGTATGTACAGCCAGCTGACGCTGATGATGTGTGTTTACAGACGGTGAACCAGCTGGCCCATGCTCTCCACCAGGATGAGGACCTGGATGCTGGCAGCCTGGTCTGTGTCATGTGGCCTAAAGCCAAGTGTGCTCTGCTCAGGGATGATCTGGTCTTGGTGGACAGGTCAGACACAAGTTAACACTGTTTGATCAACAAATGTATGTGTTGTATATGCTTTTTTGTGGCAAAAGGCAAAATGTTGGATGTCAAAGAAATGCCTTCTCCTAGTCTGGTATTGTAATGTATTCTCTTATTATGCTTATGCTATAATGGTGGAACAACTTGTAAAACTACAAATCTTTGTGTGACAATTAATCAGGAGTTAGAATTTGTGTATTCTGACTATCTATCTATCTATATATATATATATATATATATATATATATAAATAAATTAATATAAATAAAATAAGACAGGGATATGGACATTTTTGTCTTCACACTTAACATGAGAGGAATATGGCCAATGTATTTTACGTCAGTGCACTAAAACTGTTCTTCTGGCGCTGTAGTCTGTAGTGTAGCCCCATTATTCACCTCTATATATATAAAGTAATGTAAACACATTAGGAAAGAGAATGTACAGGTTTTTTAGGTTTCTATGAGTGACATACAGAGAGGAGCAGGGCTCTCTGTATGTTCATTTGTGGTATTTTATACCAAGGCTAAGGTGGGAACACTGCTGCAAATATTTAATTCCACTTTTCTCTTGCCTAAAAGCTACCATTCTCACTTGTTGAGGACTGCAGTTTGCTTATTCTACTTGTTGTTTTCATTTCCAGCCCAGGTATTGATGTGACCACAGAACTGGACAGCTGGATTGACAAGTTTTGCCTGGATGCTGATGTGTTTGTGCTGGTGGCAAACTCTGAGTCAACACTGATGCAGACGGTGAGACACGACAACTCTGTGTTTTATACTAAATGGAGCTAGTATGTTTAAAAAGAGCAAATGGTCTGTTGAGAATCTGTAGAGACAGAAGCTCTAGAACTGGGTGAACTGTTGCATGAAGAGACATGGATGGAATGATCTTTAGGATGTAAAACTGTAATAAATATCATTGCAATGCTGATGTTTGATGTTGTTCCACTGGTGCCTTTTTTAAAACAATTGTAAATGATGTGTGTCTGCAGGAGAAGTCATTCTTTCACAAGGTTAATGAGCGCCTCTCCAGTCCCAACATTTTCATCCTCAACAACCGCTGGGACGCCTCAGCCTCTGAACCTGAATACATGGAGGAGGTCAGTCAAGTTCACTTTAGCAAAACATCCTCCATCATCACCTGGCAATACATGACATGACTGAAAAGTAGGCTTGGGTAGAACTGAAAATTGAAAACATGGTGGCATGTTTTTTAATTTTACATGGTGTATGCATAAACCATTGGAGTATGGGCTCTGTGCCACCATACACCATTGTTTTATTCAGCTGCATGCTGCAGGTAATAGTAGAAATATCTAGGTCAAGTATTTTTTGTCCCATCTTGAGTCATTGGTATCCTCACACCTTGAGCTGCCTCCTCACTCCTGTGAGTAATATTTATAGGTCTTAAAGGTCTTTTTTAAAGTGTTTATTGGTACCCAGTAGGCTTGGGTGGTGTCGCGGTATTATGGTATACCAGGGTATTTGGAAATCCTGAGATGCTGTATTGAGGTGATGTATTGTAGTGCAGTAGTCCAGAGTTCAGTCTCCTCTGGTGGGACAGGCAGCTGAGCTGAGAAAGATGGTGACTGCGAGTGGTGGTGAGGATAACGTTACAGGACTAGTAAAAAAGAAAATTGCCTCTGCCCCCGTTTGGGAGTATTTTGGATTTAGTCCCGATGATAAAGGTGAGCCAGCCAACACAGACGAAGAGAGTTGTGGCAAAAGAGGGTAACGTGTCAAACCTCCATTCACACCTCCAAGTGCATCATCCATTAGCTGCTGCAAAAGTGAAGCCATCATCGCAGAGTACATCTGCAGGCTCTGATGAGCCTACATCAACCAACCAGTTACTATGCAGTAACAAGATGCATAATAAAAGATATGGTATTCTTTCGCACCATAGAGAAAAAGGCTTTCTGTGAGATGGTCAAAACGTTGGACCCTCAATATGAGCTGCCTGGAAGAAAATATTTCTCTCAAAAAGCCATACCTGACCGGTACATTGGCTTGTCTTGGAGGCAAGCTACTTTGCTTTAACAACCGACGTGGTCAGCGGAGGACATGACCTCCAACATGTCTTTGACAGCACACTTCATCACATTTGACTGGGAACTTGAATCAAAATGCCTTCAGACCAGCTTTTTCCCCGAAATCATGTGGGGCCCTTCAAAGTACTCTCTTGACTATACAGTCCAACTTCTTGATAAAAGTATTGGTACAATATCAGTGTGTGTGTGTAAACTGAAGTGTAGTACACTATTAACCTGCTGCTGACTCAGTAGTAGCAGTAGATTAGGCAGGTGAGCAGTTTAACTGGTATCACCATTCCCCTTGCTTCATGTGTTCTGCTGGAAATGGGGATGTGGTGCAATAACATTTTATTGAATTCCAAATCCAATATGAAGTCTACTCCAGTGTTTCCTCTAGGATTTTTTTCAGCAGTGCTGCTGTTGTGTGTGTGCAGAGCCCACAACACCAGGACCCATATTTGCGCACACCAGCAGTGGAATAAATTAAAAGTACCACAGAATTGTTCCAGCCAAGTTTATTCATGTTCAGAGTCATGTGCATGTTAATTTACCAGGAGCTTTTGACTTCCTAATCCTTAATGTTTAAATCCAGTGTGTTGTCCTAAGTGATCATATTTAACTCTGCGCTGTTTAAAGCTGAGTTTTGGAATAGGACTGTTGTCCTGACTGTTGTGTTTTTTTTTTTTTTTGGCCCTGGTCTTCACTCAGTCTCTGGCTTATTTGGACTCTTGACTTGGATTCGGACAGCCCCGCCAGTATTTATGTGTACTAGGGCAATAGTATTGTTTTGCTTATTGCTTTATTGTTTTACAGATTTCCGTCATCCAAATTAAGGATTTCAAGCAAAGTTTAATTAAAAAAACAAAATAAGTTATGTATGGTTTAGTTTTAGATGTGTGAAGGGTTTTGTTTCATGTAATGCAGTGGAACTCAGTTCATTCTATTAAATATTTTGATAATTCTGTGTGTGACTTTGCATGTTTGTTGTGTAGAGATACATATTGTTGGGGGAAAAAATCATGAACTTGTGAATTTAAAACATCACCCAGCCCAAACATGCATTTGTTCTGCTGTGGAAAAGGTTTAACATTTTATGTGTAGATACCCTGGTGTGCCAGCTCACAATCTTTGTCTGAATACAGACACCAGCTGCACACTACCCAGAAAACAGACAAACCTTTTATTTTAACAGTTACAGAATTCATATTAATTAGCTACAGCTAAGCTCATCTGTGCTGCTGATGTCTGTCATTTTCATCAGAGACACTGATGCTTGGCTAAAAATGAAAAGCTGCTACCACAATGTTTTCCATTGTTACCTGTCAATTATGATGGAAATGGGGAGAAATAACAATGAAATTCTGTAGAAAGGAGAGGCAGCATTCTTGCTTCCTCTCCCTCCATTCAGCTCACCCTGCTGTTCTCAGCTTCAGTGCTAAATGATAGTGATCAGCTGAAGTTATAGGGTTTGTTCTAGCTTCTGCATTAGCTATTGCTGTTCAATAAACTGTGTTGTTGCTGTGTCAGGTCCGCAGACAGCACATGGACCGCTGCACCAATTTCCTGGTGGATGAACTGGGTGTGGTGGACCGAGCCCAGGCCAGTGACCGCATCTTCTTTGTTTCTGCCAAGGAGGTACTCCAGGCTCGTGTGCAGAAGGCTCAAGGAATGCCTGAAGCAGGTGGGGATGGCGCAATGGGGTTAATATTCCCACTGTGGTCAGTGACAAACAGTTACTGGTTGATAGAGTATATTTAATAAGACTGTATAAGACATGAGTAGTAAACGAAATGTACGGAAAGCTGACAGTAAATGTCTGCCTGGTCAGATTTGTTATCTTGTTTTAAGTACTTGTACTGCTCTGTGTGTATAGACAACTTTAACTTTTCTTTTTCAATCACTTTCTCTATTTATTTCTCAGAGACAAGTATCAAAAAAGTTTTGAAATTTTTGAAAAGTTTCAAACAATACCCAGACCCAGCCCTGATGCTGAGAGTAGGTCTCTACAGTATTACATTTTGTTGTCCTGTTTCAGGTGGAGCTCTTGCAGAAGGATTTCAAGCCAGAATGTTTGAGTTCCAAAACTTTGAGAGGCGCTTTGAGGTAAGAACAACTAGGAGTAAGACTTGAATAGG
The DNA here is from genome assembly GCA_038419695.1 of Scomberomorus guttatus. Lineage (NCBI taxonomy): Eukaryota > Metazoa > Chordata > Actinopteri > Scombriformes > Scombridae > Scomberomorus > Scomberomorus guttatus. The sequence continues at coordinate 2,754,047 of CM076449.1, forward strand.
TTTGTGATTGCAGATTTAAATATGAGGGAGGCCATCTATAAATGATGCTTATTGGGTCTATATGGTCTTATTGGGTATCCGTTTTATTCATCACTGTGGCATCAACAGTTTAGAGCTGCATCTCCCACACCAAACAACTGTATGTATAATTATTTCTAAGAAACACTCTCACAGAGTCAGGTGAGAAGATTGTTACCAATAGCAACTCATATAACTGTAAAATGTAACTTTTGATGGAAGGAGGCTAGCAGTTTCCCCCAGCTTCTAGTATTTGTGCTAAGCTAGGCTAAACACATTCTGGGCCTTTTTCTATACTGGACAGTAAATGTTTAACTAGTGTAAACTTTGACCTGAATGTTTTAACTTTAGTCATTCTTGTATATTATTCATTGTGTAAAGTAACTAAATAATCCCGATATCACAAGTTAATTTCATCTGTACTTAAATAGTGTAGTATCCATGCCTATCCCTTGTCCTTGTGTTGATGCTTGTTGGCCTGTCTGCTGATATGGTTGTTGTGTGTAGGAGTGTATCTCACAGTCAGCGGTGAAGACCAAGTTTGAGCAGCACACAGTGAGGGCCAAGCAGATCTCTGAAGCCCTGCGCCTCATTATGGATTCAGTCCACATTGCTGCACAAGAGCAGAGGTGAGTCAGGTATTAAAAGCAGATTGTACATGTATATGGATTGAGACTGGATTTGGAACCAAAGACAGAAAACCAAATGTGATCATCTGCCCTTACACTGTTAGATATCATCTGTACTCTCAGCACTCTTCATCCAGTAAAGGAATGACTGGAGAGAGAAAACTCCAAACTGTCCAATGATGGCAAAATGCCAAAAAAATAATAAAAATATTTAATTATTATATATAGTTTTAGACAGCAATGCTATTTTGATATTATTTTGTCCCACTACAAAGTATTTATACACTGCTATTACTGCTTGTTACCAATGAGAAAGAGGGAGTTAGAGTTGGACTTTAGCAAATCCATGTATTTTGCCAACCAGTGCGCTCCCAGTAGGCCAAAAATAAAGGAAAGTTGTACTGCAACACGAGCAGCCTGAGGTGGACAAAACACAGTAAAGTACAGTAATGAAAGTATCGGCATTTGATCATATTTATTTTAGCTGATGCAGTCCTTTTAAAATATGCCCGGATCTGCCCCAATATCGATCCTTAGGGTCGACATCTCTTATACTTCTCTATAGATGTTTCTCTGTGCTCTGAAATTTCAGTTTAAGGCGTATACCAAGTATGATTTGTGACATCACAACAATTTTGGAGAATTGTGGTCCACTATACAACTTACACAAGTGTGATGTGGAAACTTGAAGCCTCCAGTGCACAAACACTGAGAATGGGCTATTGGACTACTTCAGTGAAGTAGGAGACATCTTTTGTCGAGTAACTAAACTCTTGAAATGACAAATATTTACATATTCATAGATTCTGGATTTTTACATGAGGAAGAAGTGGATCATTTGAAGTATCTTTGAGAGATTTGAACTTTTTTGTGGAGAAATCAGACAAATTATTAGTCAAAGCAAAGTATTTTTATATGTCTTATTATATCTTCAAACATGTCTGGAGGGGATCTTTAATTAAAGGTTCATTTACTAGCTTATTCTACAGCTTCCACCCACATCTCAGTCTTCATCAACAGATGGAGTTTGCTCAGTTGTCTTGGTGGGGATGAAATTGAATCAACTCTCAATTGAGAAAACTTTTCCCTCATTGATAATTTCTTTAAAGAATTTAGATTAATGGTTTTTATTTATGAGACCATCTATAGTTTATGGTGTTATCACATAGCAATTAGGTGTGTGTGTGTGTATGTGTATACTGTATGTGTACTTGTACGGCTATCATTGTGAGAACCAATTTGAGTTTTAGACCTGGGAAGTGAGGACATTTAGGGAAGCGTGGCCATTTTGGCTGATCCTCACTTCCTGACACACCTTCAAAGGGCTGTTTGAGGGTTTAGAACTGGGTTTAAGTTCAGTTTAAGGTAAGGGTTGGAGATAGGCATTTAGTTGTGAGGGTTAGGGGCTAGGGAATGCATTATGTCAATGAGTCCTCACTAAGAAAGCTATACAAATGTGTGTGTGTGTGTGCGTGCGTGTGCACAGGGTCTACTGCCTTGAGACCAAAGAGGACCGTCAGGACAGATTGGAGTTCATAGACAAGCAGTTGGACCTGTTGACCATGGACTGTAAGGCCAAGATCAAGAAGATCACAGATGAGGTGGAGAGACAGGTGAACCTCAACATAAATACTTATTAAACATACGTGCCATCTCAGCAGCTGCAGTGGAACAGTGTGGCTTTAATTACTTTCCTCAGTCTTGGTGGGGGGTTGTGAAGTGATGGACTTCTGGGATCTAATTATTGGCCCACTTAACAAATAAAAGTCAAAACCAGTCCAGTCAAAGAAAACCCCTTCATTTCAAGTTTGTTTTTCATTTCACTGTGTTGCAAAGTAAGTGTTAGCAGATGCTGTTTGTCCTGGTTCAGTTTGGTTCTAACAGAGCATAAGAGGAAGTTAACCCTTTAGACAGGAAGTAGTTTTCACTCCCGTTCTCTGCTTATGTTTAGGTGTCTAATGCCATGGCAGAGGAGATCAGGAAGCTTCATGTTCTGGTGGATGACTTCCACATGGACTTCCATCCATCACCAGTGGTGCTTAAGGTCTACAAAAATGTGAGTGTCAACATATGTATGCTGCCATGTATGCTGTTCTTCCCTGGGAATCTGCAGGGCTTGAAAAGTCTTTAAAGCATTGAATTCAGTTTCTCCAAAAGGCCACGAAGCTATTAAAGAGCTGGTATTGTGGAAAACATGAAAAATGAGCTTTGGGATAGATTAGGGTGATGGTGGGTCCTCCTGTGCTGTAAAATTACTCAATTCTATCTCCTCAGTCTTTTTAAGCTATTTGAAATTTTGAAATTCACGGCTCAAGAGCGAGAAGTGTTGAGGTGGAACTTGCTACTACGTCACACCAGAAAGTCAAATATCCAGGAAACTTTAGCATGAGGCCACCACCGCCATAACTTCTGTAGTCAGAGTTTGCATTTCAGCGGGATGATGATCAAAGCAGGATACTGGGAGTGTTTGTTGGTTGTTCCAGAGGATGGAAATTTACATCAGGAATGGCTGAAATTCTTTTTTGGAGACAATCTTCCCTCCGTTATCAGTAAGTGGTTGTGTGTGTGTTCGGCAGATTTTACAGCTGACTGTCTGCTTTACGAGACTCAGCACGCTGCAGGATTTTCTACTGTTATGTTTTATTTCTGTTACTCAGCAAAAGGAATATAATATATCTGTGCTAACGCTAAGCTAGCAACATTTAAATAGCTTTGGAAACAACCTGCTGGAGGACAGAGGGAATCTGGGCTGTAAGCAAAGATGGATTCAGAGAAATCTAAACAAGTTTTGATGAAAAATATCACAGATACGTTTAAAATAGATTCAGTATTTATAAAAATGAGTCAAAAAAGGCCATAATACCAGAGTCGTACATTTATTTTACAAAAGTCTTAAACATTTTCTCTTGCCTGTTGTGAGAAGTAATGTTAGTCATAAAATGTTTGTGTATCTGATTGCCGACTGTCAGGAGACGTTCTACATCTATAAACTACAGTGAGACTGGTGTGACAGTGGATTGTGCTGCAGGAAGCTGTGGAATCCTTTTTTGTTGAGTTTTAGTCAGCACCATCAGTGTAGCAAACACTGTCACTACTGCAGCTACAGTAGCTAGCACTCCCTCACAATGAACAACTGTCCGTTTTAGAAAAAACTTGAATTAACTTTATGAATGAATAATTTTTCATTGATTAATCCAGCCATCTGTTTTCTCCCTCTTATTAATTACATCATTAGGAATTGCCATATACAGCTGGGGAATACTGAAAAATGTGTTTGGTTTTTTTTTGTTTTTTTTTTAATAATAATAAATTGTTCATGGCCATAATTTCCCTTCTGGTTTTCCATCATACTTTGATACTTTGATTAGTATGAAGTTATTAAATTGCAATCTATGGAGTATTAAAAAGGCCCTAAAAAGCCTTTAATGTAACGTGGTGAAACCTGCAGAAACCCTGCTTTACTATACTTTTTGGCAAGTTGACTTGTGGACAGATTCCAGCTAAAAGCATGTCAGACCTGGGTGTTGCATATCAATAGCCAGTTAAGAGTCTGCGTCATGTAAATTTTGTCATCTTCCCACTGTATGTCAATAAGGACTTCTGTGCAGACATCTGCCTGCAACCCAAGATTTATGACCACACTGACTATACATGCCGTTTGCACATGCAAGGACACGTTACCCAGTTCAGAATAAACCGAAATTCAGGCTAATTGCATCAGTACTACAACAGTCATGCCATTCTCACCATACTACTGCTCTCACTTTCTCTCTTAAATACTGTTTTCAGTCATTATTTATTTCCCGTCACTTCCTGTCAGTTCTTTGCTCACTGTGAACCTTCTGTCAGTAAAATTTAATAGTGCCCAATAGTTTGGTGGGTCCACCCTCTGTTAGGTGTTCTCACTGCAACCTCTCCTCTCACACAGGTGCAGAATGTAAGTGCATGTCAGCAGTTAGCTGTCTGTGGGGATCAGCTGGTCTTTGATGGCACTAGTTCTGGTTTCAGGGCTGGTACACATGCTAGCTCATTTACTAATGCAGCAGAGGAGTCTGTACTGTGTGTGGATTACCTCCCTTCCTTAGTCTGAAGTGCCGACTGTGAGAGTATCCTTAGTCCTTCTGAACACCTCCTGAGCTGGTACAATAAGCCTAAGTCTAACAGCTATAAACCTAAACCTGACCGAAGCTCTAAATCTAGTTGGTCAGTTTGTCAGATACAAAACACTTTGACCACAAAGTAACCGACATTACATTGACTAACATTTCTGTTATCATTCTTTGACTTACTCTCCTTCACTTCTTCTATATTAGGCATGACTTGCCTCCTCCTACACTGCATCTGAGTCCCTGTTACATAATAGTGTTCAACCTGAACCACAGCATTTTGAGCTTTAACATCAAAGAGATTCATATCATTGTTGTCATTTATATAATCTTTTAGTTTGACACATTCTGCTTTTGTTTGATGTTAATCCAGTGGCTCCTAACCTTTTATGAGTACTGGACCTCTTGTGATCAGCACATTCATGCCTCCACCTGTATATTAATTACAGGTTTTCATTAAGTACACGTACAAAGCCACATTCAAGCCACAATATAAACTAAACAGGCAGCCAGCTGCGGTTCTTCACCTTTGCACTGAGAGAATGGAAGAAGTTGGCGAGAAAGGGGTTCCTTTGCCTGCAAACTTTGTTCATCCATAAGTTATTTACATGGAGGTCTCATTTAGGAGTCAGTTATTACTTGTGATGTGAAGGTGTGAGAGAACTCCGCAACAAGGATATTTGAGGCCAGGTCACCCTGGTGGACTAGGGCTGTGTCTGATATCACTCCCTCATTCACACACTAATAAAAAAACAAATAGTTTACTCAGTAGTGAGCAGTAAATTGAGATTTCAGACACTCACTAATCATCATTTTTTTGCCATCACATGGATACCACTTTTTTTTTTTTTTTGAGGGCACTATATAGTTGTAGAGGTGATGTACATGAACCTAAACAGCACCAGTAGTGTCTTTTGACAGTTTCTTTGTTGTGGCCGTTTTTTTTGTTCTAGGAGCTCCACCGGCACATAGAAGAGGGCTTGGGCAAGAACATGTCAGAGAGGTGCTCCACCACCATCACCAGTGCCCTGCAGGCCACACAGACAGACATGATCGGTAGCAGACCTCCTGTTTACACCTGAGACAACTGATCACCAACATCCGCCTCTCTGCTGTTATCACTGCACACACTCCCATAGTCAATGTGCTACTAGCAGAATGCCACCAGCTACATGCATATTATCACTGTTTACTATGAAGATGATATGCATGTGTAGATGCATGCATACATCTGTCAACTATTGAGCTATGTTTTTTTCCATCTATGAGCTATCTAAACTAATTTCCTCACGTGGAAACATGTATGTTGGAACACTGTGTGTCACTGACTTCTGAGGTCAGTTCTGACTGAATATATAATCACACACTGAGTTCTTTGCTCTCCATGTGCCCATGTAGAAGGTCTGAAGCCTCTGCTGCCCAGCCCGGTCAGAGAGCAGGTAGACAAGCTGGTTCCTCGTCAGTGCTTCAGCCTCAGTTATGACCTGGCTTGTGACAAGCTTTGCAGTGACTTCCAGGAGGACATCAGCTTTCACTTCTCTCTTGGCTGGACCATGCTGGTCAACCGCTTCCTGGGGCCCAAGAACACCCGGCGGGCCCTCATGGGCTACAACGATCAGGTAACAGCTGCTAGAACAGGCAATTAGGTTTTTTTTTTCAGCACTGCTTATTGGAGGCCTACATATAGGATGGTAAAAACAAAGCCTAATATGTTTTTAATACGTTCTGTTTATTTCTCTTAATTTAGTCAAGAATAATAATCAGTAAGTGAGGGATCATAGAGTGACAGCATCATGTTAATAGTCATTTTGCAAAAAAATGACTCAAACATGAGAGGACAGTGGAGCTTCAAGTCTTTCTGTTGGAAATCAGCATGAGTCTGTAGTCTTATTAGAGGAGCTATTAGATTTTATTTGTATAGCCCAATATCACAAATCACAAATTTGCCTCAGGGGGCTTTACAATGTACAGCAATACAACATCCTCTGTCCTTAGACCCTCAGTTCGATTAAGGAAAACTCCCTAAGAAAACATTTTAATGGGGAAAAAAATGGAAGAAACCTCAGGAAGAGCAACAGAGGAGGGGTCCCTCTCCCAGGACAGACAGACATGTAATAGATGTCGTGTGTCCAGAATAGAACACAAATTACAGAAATGCAGCATGGACAAACAGGAGGTTTAGACGACCCACCATACACTACTAAGTCATGAAGTAATCAATAATTGAAGGTTAAGACAAAAAGATGAGTTTTAAAGATCCAGTGTGTAGAATTTAGTCGCATCTAGTGGCACAGACTTGGCAGAAATTGAATATAATACTTAGAAGTATGTTTTAATTAGTGTATAATCACCTGTAAATAAGAATCATTGTGTTTTCATTACCTTAGAATGAGCCCTTTATATCTACATAAGGAGAGGGTCCTCTACCATGGAGCCCGCCATGTTGCACCGTCATGTTTCTACAGTAGCCTAGAACAGACAAACCAAACACTGGCTGTAGAGAGGGCCCTTCGTGTTTCTTGCGAATTTTGCAGCCACCATAGGTTCTCCTTCACGCTTGGAAGGGGAGGGTGAGGGGAGGGGTATTCAGTTGGTTGCAGTCTGCAACCTCACCACTAGATCTCACAAAAACCTACACACTGGACCTTTAAGTTTAGATTTAAAGGACTCAACCGAGAACAGAGAGCTTCAGATGGAATATAAAGTTTAAGGAGATCAGACAGGTATGATTGAACATGTCCGTTTAGGATTTTATAGGTCATCAGAAGGACCTTTAAAGTCTGAACTAACAAGGATAGGGAACCAATGAAGGGAGGCTACAATTGGTGTAATATGGTAAAATTTTCTTGTTTTAGTTAAGATTCTAGCTGCAGCATTTTGAATTAATTTGTAATTAAGTCTGGATGAAACAAATGCGTGTATTAGCATCTCTGCTTCAGCCATGGACAGGAAAGACTGAATTTTAGCTATGTTATGTAAGTGAAAAAAGGCAGTCTTGGTGGTTTCTTTGATGTGCTTATCAAAAGAGAGGCTGGGATCAAATGTAACACCAAGATTCTTAGCTGCCACACTTCGTGAAATCACACAGTTGTCAAACATTGCTGTTACTTAATCAAACTGGTGTCTGTGTCCAGCAGGGCCAAAGACTAGTGTCGTGGAAATTGTCTGAAAACACTAAACACACATATAAAATAAAACACAAAACACTGCTGGGTTGAAGATAAAAAATTATTATTGTACAATAAGGAGACAGAACACACACAGGCATCAGCCTGTCTCAACAAACAAAGAACAAAACAAACCTCTTATAGTTTCTGAAGGAACAAAGAAATTATCTGTGATTGGTCAATGTATATTATATTAAACAATTTCAACCAATTGGCATAAGGCCATGAGATGTTATATGACCTGATCACGCATTCGCCTAATGTATGTCACATATATGGAGTTGTACATTCTTAAGACATAGGAATCCAGGCAGCCCCAAACCCAATATGGCTCTTGACATGTTTTGCTAAACTAAAGCCCAGCACATTACCTTTTTTGGGAACAAGATCAGATAGCTCCCTGAGACCCCTCAAAGAATAAACAAAGGTCATGCCACAACATACTAGATTGGTGTACATGTTGCTCCAAAACTGCAGGAGGAGGAGCATGCTGAAATTTTGGCGGAATAATAAAAATAAAACACGGAATAATAATAATAAGTATGCAGAATAAGTTGCTGTTGCTAAATGTTGTTGTTGCTGTTGTCATTATGATCACCAGTACATCAACACATTTGATATTCTTGTTGATAATTAAGCAATGTCAAACCTACCCCAGGATCCTCACTCCCACCACTTACCCCCCGTCTTTCTCCTTTTTTTTCCCTCTTTCTTCTCAAAGTACATCAATGTGACACTGGCAATCACTGTCATGTTCCAGTCCACCCTTGTTTACCTCACATCTTTTTTGATTGGGTCATTGAGGCATTGTGGCTTTTTGTGCTGTGTGATCTCAAGTCACTGGTCTCTGTGCTGTTTGCAGTTATCAGCTGTGTTCTCCCTGCAGGTTCCTCGGCCCATGGCCCTGACTCCAGTCAGCACCAGCATGCCTCCATTCCCACAAAGCTCCATGACCCAGGAGGAACTGATGGTCTCCATGGTGACTGGTCTTGCCTCCCTCACTTCCCGGACATCCATGGGTGTCCTTGTGGTTGGCGGCGTGGTGAGGACACACTCAAACTCACGCTCACACTCACTAGAAGATAAAGGCTGTTGGTCAAAGGTGATGGGTGAAAGATGTGTTTTATAGCTCTGGAAAAAGCTAGTAAGTGGTCCTTGAGCTCGGTTTATGTCATTTTTTTGGTCAAACTGTTTGTTCACTGATCACTGCAATCACAAATAGTGGTAGTATTCTGCAAAGAACAGAGGATATAAATACAAATTCTGTACAATTGTATCATATCATTTATAAAGCAGAATGACGTGCGACAGAGGATTCCATCATTATATCATATACAGTATGTAATATAAGAATCTTGACTATAGATTTGTTGATGTGAGTCACACCTCCAGCTTTGTTGGTGTGTGCAGATCTGGAAGGCAGTGGGCTGGCGTCTGATCGCCCTGTCAGTGGGTCTCTATGGGCTCCTCTACATCTATGAGCGCCTCACCTGGACCACCAAGGCTAAGGAGAGAGCCTTCAAGAGACAGTTTGTGGACTATGCCAGCGAGAAGCTACAGCTCATTGTCAGCTACACTGGATCCAACTGCAGCCACCAAGTCCAGCAGTGAGCACATATACACACAGTTAGACCTCAGTAGTAGTCTTAGTCAGTGATTTGATTTGAACAGTTATTTTTTCTTTGTCAGTCTTGTTATTATAATGTTTTGTTACCCTGTATGTGTCTCTGCTGTCTGTGGTTATCAGGGAGTTGGCGGGTGTGTTCGCTCAGCTCTGCCAGCAGGTAGACGTCACCCGTCACAACCTGGAGGGTGAGATCACTGACATGAACAGCAAGATCGAGCTGCTGGACGGCCTGCAGAGCAAGGCTAAGCTGCTGCGGTAAGAAGCCCACCACACTCAGGGTACACACACAGACACTGTGGTAGAGCCAGACAGGAAGATGTGTGCAAATACAAGATGTTTGGGTTAAGTGGTGAAGGGGCTTTAACATACCTGTAATAACTCCACCTGAAAACGTTAAAAAAAGCAGCTCACTGTACCTTTGCTCTTTCACAAACTAATTATAGATTTTATGTAGAACATTTATAGCTGATTTATTTCTATCAGTCATTTGACAGTTGGGTAATTGTCATCTCCTCAAAATGATGCTGGAATGAGTGAAGATGTCCCATTTTGTGAATTATATTCCTCTGTTTTGGCATTTCGCAAGTTAGAGAAACAAGGGGCCTGGAAAGCACTCTAACAGTACGTCCACACTAAAGGTCTTTACACACTGTATGATAACAGTCTGTGTGAAACTGTATGACATCAGTTTTTGGAGCACGTCATATTGTGTGATAAATGTCTGGTGAATAGTTGTGCTACAATGGAAACATCTGCACCGCTCTCATCTGTCTACTAAAGGAAGGAATCTCTGTATGTCTGTATATCCTTTGCATATCTCTTGAGCCGAGTGCAGTGTCGAATTTGGTGCAATTTGGACACGGGATACATTTAATATTAATAAACTTTGAATAAACCAGCACTCAATGAGCTGCTCCGCTCTGTGCAGGGGCAGGGCAGAGCGTCAGGGCTCTGCCCACTAACTGCAGCATGTCAGGGAGAGTGGAGAGACGAGATGTGACATGAGTCAGAGAAAAGCGCTCTAAAAAGAGAAAAGTAGACAGTGAAAACAGCTTTTAATAAAGAATGGACACTCTGACCCCGTGTCTAGACAAAAAGTGTAGCGTTAGCAGCACGTTTAGTGGCACTTGTGGCACTGGCTCCTGCTGCACTCTGTTCTTTTTCCATGTAAGTGGCATGTCTCTACAGCAGAGGTAGAAAAAACAGAAATACAACTGAAAAAATCATTTCTGGAGAGCTTATCTAGATTCTGCCTCAGCTGCAGTGCTTTCTCCCTCCAGAGCTCTATTCTCCAGAAAATAGTCATACACATTCCCATTGAACCTGTCCACAAGCTTCTCTAGGATAGCCCTCTTTATAGTGGCCGCTGTAGTTGAGTCTTCCCCGTTGGCTATACTCTGTTCAATCATGTGGGTCAGTGGTAATATCAGTGTGGTAATATCAGTAACCCCAACAGTATCACTGTTGGGGTTTTTTCATTGCCCAGCACTTTGGTGGCTGTTTTTAGAGGACTGAGCAATTTCACAATGTCGCCAGCATCACTGATGTCTTTGCCATCCATAGCATCAATGTCCTGTGTGTTGCATCGCAGTTCTGGCTGAGGATGGCCAGATTTAAAGTGTGGGCTAAACCCAGCCCAGACTGCTGCATCCATGTTTCTAGCATTGTCTGTAACATCGGCAGTGGGCTGATTTGGTGACGCAAGCTCCCATTTATTAACTGCCACTTTTGACAACACAGCAGTATTTTGGCCAGTGTGTGATTCTAACGTTGGGCGTGTTTGGAGAACAAAACTCTGATATGGGCTGTGATAGTTATGTGATAGTCTGGGTACCCCTTGACAAATAACATATTTTGGTGATTTTTTTCAATTGAAAAGATGTAAATAGCCTCTCTAGAGTATGGAACATAAAACACAATATCTTCAGCAAACATTAATGCTTTGTTACTTTTTATGTCATAAATTGATGAAAATAAAGTTTGGGCACCTTAAGAGTCCTGAAGTCTCGGATTCTTTTTACAAGCTCTCAGACATTAATCAGCTCGTTAGGCCTGAGGCATGTCAACAATTGTCATTAGGAAATGTCAGCTGGTGCCAGTTTCAAAGCTTTACAAATACTCGGACTCTTCAAACCTTGTGCAAACACTCGGCAACCATTGGTTCCTCTAAGCAGCTGTGTAAACAGACTCTTAGCAGACTCAGGAGTGGTGATGCACCGTTCCACTGCACACAGACACGACCTTCATGGAAGAGTCAGTAGAAGAAAACCTTACCTGCTTCCTCATCATACAATCCAACATCAGAAGTATGCAACACAATATCTACAGAAGCCTGATGCATTTTGGAAACAAGTGCTGTGGACTGATGAAGTTAAAATAGAACTTTTGGACACAATCAGCAAAGGTATGTTTGGAGAAAACAAGGAGCAGCATTTCATGAAAAGAACACCTTGCCAACTGTTAAGCGTGGGGGTGGATCCATCATGCTTTGGGGTTGTGTTGCAGCCAGAAACACAGGAAACATCGCACAGGTGGAGGGAAGAATGGATTCCACTAAATACCAGCAAATTTAGGAAGCAAACATCACACTGTCTGTAAATAAGCTGAAGCTGAAAAGAGGATGGCTTCTACAACAGGATAATGATCCTAAACATACTTTGAAATCCACCATGGACTACCTCAAGAGACGCCAGCTGGAGGTTTTGTTTGGCCCTCACAGTCCCCTGACTTAAACATAACTGAAAATCTGCAGGAAGATCTTAAAAGAGCTGTGCAAGAATACTGCAGAACTAGAAACTTTTTGCAAAGCTACAAAAAGCGTTTGCAAGCTGTGATATCTGCCAGAGGAGTGTTACTAAGTACTGACTGTAGGGTGCCCAAACTTTTGCACATGCCACAATTCATGATATAAAAAGTAACTATGCGTTAATGTTTGCTGTATCCTAGAGAGGCTGTGTTTATCTTTTCAATTAAAAAAATCAAAATATGTTATTTGTTAAGGGGTGGCCAAACTTCTGCACACAACTGTATGAGGCTTTGGGTACCCGAAGAGGGAAGGTTATCATGACTCTCAGCCTTGTGCAGGGCTTCTTTAACTTTGACCTTCACATCCTCATACATGACAGGAACCACAGATATCATCCTCAACTACTGAAAATGGTTGAATGTCTTTGGCAATAAAAATTCAAATGCTTTGTGTTATCTCTCTCCCGCTAACTTGATGCCGGTAGCTGTGCTGCAAATGACTTGTTGAGAATTGTTTGATTTGACTTCCAGTCCAGTATTCAACTTACACCAGTGTGATGCGAAAACTTGAAGCTTCCAGTGCACATACACTGTGGGGACAACCCAATTCCCTTAAATTGCCTCCATATTTCTCTCACTTGCACCTTTTGCTTGTGTCTTAGTCCCTCCCACTAAAGATGCAAGGAGAGATTAAACGAGGAAATTTGTTTTTAGAGAAATGAGACATCCTTTCCTCTTAAGCGTCATGTGAAGCGTTGTTTGTTTCTGATGATGCCGACAGCTGATCACAGCTGGATCAGCTGTCAATCAGTTTTAACAGCTGATCAGCTGTCAGTCCACATTAACAGCTGATCAGCTGTCAGTCCACATTAACAGCTGATCAGCTGTCAGTCCACATTAACAGCTGTAGCAACTTTTGATGGAGTTTGTGTCTGCACACATGTGCACTGTGATAATATTAATAAAGGCACAGTTATCACTGACAGGTCAGCTGTTTTCTCTCTGCAGCCTGTTACCTGTTCAACAAACACCTGCACATGAATAAATGTATTTATACTGTGTACTGTGTCCTGCTCAGAGGCACAGGAACCATTTCTACTAGCAGAATGCATTCAGATTATTTATTCATGATTTGAGTCTGTATTTATTGATATTCTGATTGTGAAATCCCAATTTAATAACCCAGAATATGATTACAATGTCTTTTAAACACTGGAAATTATTTATTAGGCCAAATGTTTCAGGGATAATTGAAATTATGTAACTCATATCAAACCCAACACACTTTAAAATGTGTTTCTTGCTGACAGACAGACTCTCTGACTTTAACTTTATCCATAATAACAGTTAACGGATAAATAACAGATCATGAAAAGAAAAATCTTTCTAATAAATGAATAAAGTTGTTGACAGACATCATCATTTTTAACTAGATGATGAATCAGAAAACAAATGAAATATAAAACTTGGGAGTGATACACTTGAGTTAAATCTGTGTCCACTCAGTGATGTACCCGATCTGTCCGATCAGCTGCAGCATCCAATCAATAACTGATATCCAATAAGGGGGCGTGTCAGCCTGTAAAAGATTCTGTGAAGCCTGCTCTCATGTTGCTCATGGCTCCTCAGAGCAGAAATAAGGGCATTGGGACATGATGGTGGACTGGAACATCAAGCGAGGAATGATCAAATAAGGGAATTAGGATACACCATGAGAATGGACTTTACAGTGAAGTAGGAGACATATTGTGTCCAGCAGTTAAATTTAAGAAATGAAAAATACAAGATAATTGACCTTTTTTGTGGAAAAACCATATCAGACACATTATTATTTAAAGCAGAGTATTTTTGTCTTAAAACATGTCTGGAGGGAATCTTTAACTTTGTTCACCCATTTAAATGAGTATAGCCACTTTAGGCAGCACGGCTGTTGTCATTAACCTGTACTTCTAGCCCCTGTCAGACCTCGATACATAAATGTGAATATTATTAACATGTATGTGTGTTTTGTTGTGTTAGGAACAAGGCGGGCTGGCTGGACAGCGAGCTCAACATGTTCACCCAGCAGTACCTCCACCACAGCAAGTAAACCTGCCACAGCGTCCACCTGAGAGACTGTACAACACCAGAAAAACATTTGTTAATCTGCTTTCAGGTTGATACACTTTGATATTTTCAAATTAATAAGAGTGAACAGTCAACAATGAGAAGGGAACGTTAGGATGTCTGACATTAGGGGAGGTTGAGTGGTTGTGATATGGATGTGTGGACAGTCCTGTGGTCAGCTGCTGACATAAAAATAAAAAGTTTCAAACAGCTTCAGATATTAAATATAAATCACAACAAGAAAAAAGGTTTAACCACGGACTCCAGAATGAAACATCCCCTCAGTGTTTTGCTCATTCCTGTCTATTCAGTGAGCTAATTCAAGTTCATGCAAAAGAGCATGGAGCTGAGGTGTCTCTGACACCAGAACAGCAGCTTAGTCTGAGCTATCCTTGCATTCTTATCAGCACCACTGAGTGACTCGTACCGCTTCTGTCAGAAGATGTGATGCCATTGAACTCTGCCTCAGTGAACGCGTGTAGTTTTGATTTTGTATATATATTCTGAACACTGGACAGGTGCAATGCTGAAGTGAAAGGCAGTCCACATGAGGGACTGGAAGACAGGGTCTGATCTTACTAGGATAATGAAATGAACTAAAGATATGCAAAATAATTTATTCCTCCAGTTGTAGTATATTTGGAAAATGTACCTTTTTTTCAGAGTGTGAAATGATGCTGCGCAGCTATCAGATTTTGGTTGACTTGGAGGTTGTTTGAAATGCCACAAGGAGAGAGACTATTGTATCAACATTTTTTCTGATGGTTTGGTTTTAGGTGACATAACGAAAATTAGATTATTCACTCTTACAGCTTTGTTCTCTGAGCACCAAGTAGAGCTTATCTTAACTGTACACATGTCACAGCTGTTTGGGGTCTCAGAGTGGACACTTCTGATGGGTGTGTACTCACACAGTTCAGTTTGATGGCATCAGAACTATAAATGACTGGTTCACCCTGCATGTAGAAAAGCTCTGGCTTCTACATTCAGTGTATTTCCTTCATTGGACGTTTTCACAGTAAATATTGTCATCTTTTGGGACTGTGGAGTAGTTGAATAGTTTTTAGCATTTAACAGCTAAGCTAAAAATATAGGATTCCTGTATGTAATGACTTAAAGAATATGTCTGGTGTTATTCTATATTTTCTTACTATCAACAGATCCCATGTGCAGATCCAAACTGACAGTAAGAGTCTGTCTCTCAATACTTTCCGACTATGCTACCCTCTCTGTAGCTCTCAGCTCTGCGCCCATTGTTTTCTTCTGCAGATGTAAATCTTAAAATATGGCTCACAAATATATTGTTTGATTTTAAAAAAGGCTCAGCAATTTCCCAAAACAACTGGTCACTGCTGGTCACAAACAGGAGGAAAAAGTGCATTCGTAGGGAACTGTTTTCAGCAGCGGGCGAATGCTCTAGTGAGTGTGTGTGGCAGCAGGAAGGTGTGTGTGTGGGATTGAGTCAAAATAAACTACAGTGTGTGTTTTCATGTTAATGAAGGAACATGTCGCCTAGTGCAACAGTGTGTCTCATTGATGTATTTATATAGTGGGTTTAAGCTATATCAGGCTTGTTAAAAATCATTTTATTTAGTTGCGACATTGAGAATTGAATTCATATGCAAATCATGACTTGAGGTCTGACACAAATAATTCAGAATTCTGACTTGACTGATTTGACTGTAAATACAGTCAAAATTATTCCAATTATTCAGAATTTTAACTTCCTCTCAGAATTTAGAGAATGTATTTATAGTGCTCAGAGCCCCAAATCCCTCAATCTCCTCACACCAGAGACTGATAAATCGGCTGAGATCAGCTAGATATGTCCATCAGTGTGTATGTTATCTATTAAGTAACATGTCAAAGATAGGTTTGCGGTCATTTAGAAACAGTCTCCATTCCAGTTTGTCCACCACAGAAAGCTGATGTTTGTTTTTACACTGTAAATGTCCGACTCAGCACATACCCTGGTCACTAAAAAAAATAATTTAAGGAATGCTATCAAAAAATGTTTTTGTTTATGTAAAAAAAAAAAAAAGACTGACTCGGCTGATATATCATTGTCAGATTTTTTTAAACCCAAATATAACATTTGATGTTCTCAACTGCAAAATGTGTTGATTTCTAAAACATCAGTGTGGAGTTTTGAGGGAATCTGATATAGCAGAGACACTAAAACAAAATCACCAGCGTGTGAAACATTATTTTCAGCTTCCTCTTGTTTAACTCAGAATCCTGACTCTTGTCACTATTCAGAACTGGTCTCAGACCTCACTCACTGGTCTTAGATCTCTTTCATTGTCTTCCATACATATGTAAGTGTAAAAGTTGGACAAATTTCTAAACCCTCTTACCCTGAATTTTAGAGAAGAGTGTTTTTAATGTGAAGCATTAGCACCGTTGATGCCTGTCTCAGTGTCTTGTGTCATCACTACTCAGACCTTTTCTTAGTAACACTTTTGTTTTGCACTGAATGCGTTTATGAGCTTGGCTCTGTTACTGCAGAGCTGTCTGCTTGCTCTCTATGCCTCTGTCAATATTATTATTCATATTATAATATGGTTTTACTTCTAAAGGAGGTGGCAGGAATCTGAACTACATGTGATGAGAGTGGACAAATCCAGCAATACCCCTCTGTTTGAGATTAAATGGTATTTTTGGCTTCTTGAATTTGTATATAATGTAATAATTTGCCTTTCAATTGGAAACGGGGAACATTGGGGAAAGTGCTGAAAGAGAAGAAACCACATCAGAGTGGATGTGCCTGGATTTGTCCAGTATGTTAAAGTCTGGATTGATTGGGCCACGCTGTAAAATAAAGCCATACACTGTGTTGCCAAGTGAGCAGGAAGGCTGCCCTACAACACTTCCTTTAGAGCGAAGACATGCACTTTATCAATTTGCTGCTTATTGATTATATTTTTTCCACAAATGTAAAACCACAGAGTAGTTGTATTTGGCTTCAGGAAGGTGAAGGTACCTGCATGCAGTGACTGTTGTAGTTTATTGTCCTGTTTAAATGTTCAATAATATGTATGTATGTATGTAAAAAAATAAATAAAATAAAGGTGAAATGCTGAAAAAAGTTTATTTACAGTGTTTTGTATATTTGTGGAATGGCCTCTTATAAGCAAGAAGAAATGCCAAATATATGTTTGAAGTAATTTAGAAACTCCATTTCATAGTTTGTTTACCATAGAACAATGGCAAGGTTATATTGACACTGTAAAATGTCCCGTTCAGCACACATCCTGGTCACTATTATTTCCAAAAACATCTTATCGAAAAAGCACCACGAGAAGCGCAGTGTAGCTGCTGTGCGTCTCCATGTGCACCTGTTGTTCTGGTCCATATACAGTACAGGCCAAAAGTTTGGACACACCTTCTCATTCAATGTGTTTTCTTTATTTTCATGACTATTTACATTGTAGATTCTCACTGAAGGCATCAAAACTATGAATGAACACATGTGGAGTTATGTACTTAACAAAAAAAGGTGAAATAACTGAAAACATGTTTTATATTCTAGTTTCTTCAAAATAGCCACCCTTTGCTCTGATTACTGCTTTGCACACTCTTGGCATTCTCTCGATGAGCTTCAAGAGGTAGTCACCTGAAATGGTTTTCCAACAGTCTTGAAGGAGTTCCCAGAGGTGTTTAGCACTTGTTGGCCCCTTTGCCTTCACTCTGCGGTCCAGCTCACCCCAAACCATCTCGATTGGGTTCAGGTCCGGTGACTGTGGAGGCCAGGTCATCTGCCGCAGCACTCCATCACTCTCCTTCTTGGTCAAATAGCCCTTACACAGCCTGGAGGTGTGTTTGGGGTCATTGTCCTGTTGAAAAATAAATGATCGTCCAACTAAACGCAAACCGGATGGGATGGCATGTCGCTGCAGGATGCTGTGGTAGCCATGCTGGTTCAGTGTGCCTTCAATTTTGAATAAATCCCCAACAGTGTCACCAGCAAAACACCATCACACCTCCTTATTTTAGTAATTAATGTTATACGACAGCGTTTGGATAAAATAATAAAACGGAATAAAACATGAGACGCTACTTTTTCTAAAAAAGCTGGAAAAGAGGCTGATTAGCTGCTAACACGACGTCTCCTTCATAAAAAGCAGAATATCGAGTTATAACCGACCAGTCTGATGTGTATAGAAGTGTGTGTGTGGTTATTTTGTAGCAGCCTGGTGACATCAGGTGATTTAATGAAGGTAAACACAGTGAACAGCCGAGCTGTGCTCTGGTGCCGCACTTCTCAGAGTCTGTAGATTTATCAACATATCAGTCCTGCTGCCTTCAGATACTGCAGAGATTTAATGAACTGAAGGAGAAGCTTTTCATACAGTATAAACAGCTGTGGACAGCAGATACTGTAAGAATCACTTACATTCATTTATAGATGAGTGTAGACTGATTTACTGACTTTCCTGCTTTAACCACATTAAACATTATTTTATGTGCCGATTTTGTTTGGAGAATGTTTAATTGAAATAACCTTTTTATATCTCAAGCATTAATCAGTTATTGCAGCACGTTTGCATGAAGTATTTAGTTTGCTCTTGTTGATGAAATCACCAAAGCAGCAGCAGATTGACGTTGCGCCAGAAACAAAGTTCTAAAACGTCTATTTTCAGCGCAGTGCCTAGGAACAAATTTCAACCAAAATACAACAACTGTCTTTGCGCTGCTTCATTTGAATGAACCTCAATACTGTGCACCTGTCACCAAAATACCACCCAGAAGCACAAAGCGAGTTTCAAGGTCAGGAAACCACCAAACAGTCGGTGCGCTGCTTGCGCTGGTCGCTGCGCCTTCACGAACATACAGCACTCAGTGTTTATGTTTAAAAATCACAATGTTGGCTGATATGTCATTTAAAAAATTGAAACTCTCAAATATCATATCAAATATATATCAATATTGGCCTCATAAATCCAGTACAAACTAGTTAAGAGGAACTCTTGGCATAACTGATACAGATCAGATCTTTTTTGCATTTGTATTTGTATGTACCAAAATTATAACATTATAACATTTGCTTTAACTGGTCAATATTGTGTTAGTTTTTTTTTTCTTTTTACAAACTGTTCTTTAGACTAAAGTTACATGATGAAAGACATCACATTCACATGACTGGTATCTATTAAGTCATTTGATAAAACATATACAAATAATTTCTGTTGAGATTTGAATGTTCTTATAGTGATGATGGAAACCAACATACCTACAGCCTTCCTATGACAGGAAATGCGTCTGTCATTTTATTACCAGACAGCAGCATTTCCAAACAGGTGTGGTGGCTTGTTTGATCATTTGGCCAGCAGATGGCAGTGTGATATCACTGACTCCTAAACACAGCCTTTATTCAAATCCATGCAGCCTGTTTGTAGCAAGTAAAAACTGACAAAAGTGGACACATAAACATTTAGGAAGCCATGTTTTAAACAGTCATTTACAATGAAAGTGGGAAATGTATTGTCAGTATTTATTATTCTGTAGTTTATAACCACACTGTAGGATGATCTGTGTGTCTATGACTGTTGAGCTGAGCTGCAGGCCTCACATCAACTACTTCCAAAGGTGGAGCGTTTGAGCAAGTGTATCCTTAACCTTTGAGAATAGTATATGTAACAAAATAGTCTAAGATCAAATCACTAAATTCTTCTTGCACATGACCTTCACTGACTTTGAGTAGATCAGTGATTGAACACAGTCTCAGAAATCAGTCTCACTTGATTACCTTTTTCATAAATAAATTATTAATGACTTATGATAAACAATTTGTAACTCTGACTTGTGTAAGACAACCACACTGTGTGTAAATGAATATTTGGCCACATTACTGAAACAGAAGGGAAAATAAAGATGCTCAGACTGCCTGGTTCAATACAGAATACTAAAAAAGACATTTGTAATGTACAAGTCTGTAGTTTAGTAATACTAAATAAAGTTAATAGATCAAGACTATGAAGAAGATAGTGTTCATATACCTCTGTACCATACTATATCTCTGTATATCTCTGTGGGATTAAACAGCTCTGTTGCATTTCAGTCAACTAGTGCAGTGCCCGTTCAAAATGTGCCTGTTCAGAACAGGCCGATTGTTTGACCTCCACTGCTTCAACGCATAGAAAAATGAATACAGTTAATAGCTGTTCTTTTCTCATTTTAAGTAAAATAAGGGCTGCATTAAACAATAAAATCATCATATTGGGCTCTTAGATTGTTTATTTTCTGTGCCTTCAGTTTGGATTTGAGTGAGTATGTTTGCTCAAAAGATTGGTGCTTTGTCTGTAGTGGCGCTTCACATGAACTGAAACTGGTTTTGATCTGCTTGTGGAAGTATTTGCTCCGTTTTATGCGCGTAACTACAGTCATTGTGTATTGGGCTCTGAGCGCTTCCAAAATGCGGCTGACCTACACTCAACAATGTACCTGAATGCCTCCCGTGTGGTCACTGGCTGCTGATCTGTTAAACGTGCTGCTAACACTGTGCTTTCTGTCTAGACATGGGGTCAGAGTGTCCATTTATTTATATATACTTTTATACTACATATACTTTTCTCTTTTTAGAGCACATTTCTCTGACTTGTGTCACACCTCGTCTCTGCTCTCTCCCTGCTGGAGTCAGTGGGCAGAGCCCTGATGCTCCGCCCTGCCCCTGCACAGAGCGGAGCGGCTCATTGAGCGCTGGTTTATTCAAAGTTTAATAATATTAAACGTATTGCGTGTCCAAATTGCACCAAATTCGACACTGTACTCCCTTTCTTCCCCAGCCATACACCTGCCAAGTGTGGAGTCGATCGGATGAACAGTTCAAGAGATACACAAAGGACATACAGACATACAGAGATTCCTTCCTTTAGTATACATGTATATATATATATATATATATATATATATATATATATATATATATATATAGATAGATAGATAGATAGATAGATAGATAATTGAAACCTAGCATTGATAACTCAAACAGGACCTTGAAAAACATACATTTCGATTGACTAAAATCAGATGTCTTGACATTTCCTGTTGGTAGCATGTAGATTTTCTTGTAACTACTAGAACAGCATACCATGACGATAAGTATGCAGCGCATGCTGCATAGAATGAGTGTGTAGTGTGGATTTGGGCCACAATGTGATCAATCTTCACAGCTTTATTCATACCTTGTCATGATTAGGACTACTCATCATGCATTGCTTCCAACATTATATGTAATTTAATATATTGTGACATGCAAGAGGAAAGGTTATAGAAGATATCCCCCCACAGTTATGTTGACAACATCAGATCTTAAGGGAGAATAAAGTAACTCAAATTGTTATCAGATAGTATATGTATTGGTATTGACCTCAAAAATCCACTATCATCAAGGTTCTAGTTTATATGGGCAAGTTTGTATATTTAAAATATGCTGCATCATTTACTTCTTTTAAGAGTGTTTTAAGCGCAAATTAACTAATAACTAATAATTTGACCCTTAAAATGTGGACACACTTAAGACCAAAATGTTACTGTGAGTGGCTTTATTCAGGCAACCGGTCAGAGCATTTGACAGTGCTGCTCAGACTTATACCTGCAAGATTTACATTATTTTTGTTAACATTTGAAAAAGATCTGCCACTTCACCTTGTTGCTGGCTAAGGAGATTTTTTGCAGTGTAGTTGTCTTTAATGATGACTTGTAGCAACCTGACACAGGAAAGTTCACCACGTGTATTTCTTCAAGCACATTCTCATGTGTTCATCTGTTCTGTTATCAAAAAGACAGTCGGGCAGTAACGCTCAGTTACAGTGACAAGAGAAGAAGAAATGTGCTCAGTAAGTGGGTGTTCATTGGTCTACATGTTCCCCTGTGTCCATTCATATCTCTACAAAGAAACCCATTCACACACACACACACACACACACACACACACACACACACACACACACACACACACACACACACACACACACACACATACAGAGGAAGGATTAAGGATGAGAATACACAGTGATGGCTTGTATCAGTTACATTACAATCTTTTTCTACAGCACTCACTCAGTTTAAGCTCTCATGTCAATTTTCTTCTGGGTGGACAGATAAATCAGAACATAACATTTGAAAGATACTTTACTTATTTTATTAGATCTCATTTATCTAGCTACTGAAAGGACTATTGTCTGTGTGACAAAATCATCTCAACTCAAGGTCCACTTACTGACCACATTATTAACCACTTCTCACAGTCAACATGAGTAAATTGAACTAGCCCACTTATTATCATGTGACCTACGAGTCACATGATAGGTAGGTGTATGTGGGGGGGGGGGGGGGGGGGGGGGGGGGAACAAAACAAAACAAAACAAAACAAAACAAAACAAAACAAAACAAAACAAAAAAACTAAGTATGCTTTCAGTTGACATGATTTTGTTCCACGCTAAAAAGTCTTTTTTCATACAATCCTAATTTTCCCAAATTAATGACTTTACCTTCCATTCACTGACAGAGTGATGGGAAGGTTACGCTGGAAATTTCTTTGCTAGATCCACATATAAATTTGTCAATTGTCACCAAAAAGGAAGAAATTATTGAGCTTTAATTTAACTTGCTCCGTCTTATCTTTACTATCAACATTCTTTACAGGTTCATATGTTTGAATGCTTAGAACAACATGCACCAGGTTTTCCTGATGAGCGACCAATGACGGTTGTCTCTCAGTTGTAAAGGCAGATGTTGTGACATGTTAAAGAGAAGGGAGGAGGTTGGGGCAAATGGTTGGTCGCACAGAATGTGTGACTCGAACACTTAAATTAGTGGTTCTTCTACAAAGGTTAATTTTGACCATTACTTTGACCTTTTCATAACCTGAACCAAGTAGTTTTATTTGCCTGTTAATACATTCATCTGACCAGGGTCCTGTTATTCAGACTCATTATAACCAATCCAGGTAAAATGATCTTGAATAACACTGTGAGTCTATGGTTGGCACTCATGCGATTGGCTGAGCACTGATCACATACTGGTAGTCATGACTGGTTGGCATGGTGTTTGTAGTTACAGACAGCACATTTTTACTGCAGCTGCACAGTACGATTTCATTTAAAGCCGAGGAACCATTTTACATGTTACAACTATGAAATTAGCATATTAAAATGCGGAGCTTAAATTGTATGACAAATTTCCAGTAAATTTAATTGAGTTTAATTTAATTGAGTAATCAACCAAATAATCAATTCTAATGATGCAAGAAATTCATGCATTTATAGTGTTTAAATGACAAATCCCCAGATGTTGTTTTCTGGTTCCATAGTCTGATCAATAACAAACATTTAGTTGTATATATTTCTTTTGTTCAAAGTACCCCCAAACTATATTTGGGATTAACACTTTTTAATAATTAGATTTTATTGTAAAGCCTATTTTATCGTGTATAGATTTTACTCTTTATTGTGAAAATTACATTTTAATAATTACTTTAACAGATTTTGCAGAATTCTCAGTTATTGCACATTCTCATCTGATAATGAGTTCATTTTTGGGGTTCATCTTGAAATGTTGTGGTCACAATTCACCTAATAAGCAGGACTTATTGCTCTGATGACAGTTCTAGATACATTTGAAGCTGCCTTTAAGAACTGACAAGTCCAGGCTTGTGAAATCATCAATCAATCATTGAAATAAAGCTAGTTAGCCCAGTTAGCGACATACCAAGAACAGGGCCCAAGGCTGTTAGCTAGCTCAAAACTAAGCTAAACTCAAATTTAAAAGAGATGGCTGAAACTGTAGAATATTTATAGCTTTGTTGTTTGTATTTTTATTTTTTTAACCTGTTTTATTACCCTGTTGCTCCTTACCTTTCTGTTTTAGTCATTTGTCTGTCAGTACAGTTTCTACTGTTGTAACCCTATAAAAATGATTTATAAGTAATTTGTATTTTTATTATTATCATGAATGTACAGTTTAAGTAATAGAAAAGCCTAACTGCCTCAGTGGTGCAGACCTAAGTTCAATTTAATCACAAAGAGTGAAAACCTTCAAGTTCAGCCATTAATTCATATAATACAAACATTGTACCAAATGTACCAAATGAATCTCGTGCAGACTGGACATGTTATTCAACCACTCAGCATCATCACCATCATCATACTATCCACTTTTACTCCTGTGAAAAATTGCTCAATGAATAGGCGCTTCAGACAGCTACTTAGCAAATGAAATGCATCTTGCATGGTGGATCTGCGTTGCTTGATCAACAAAATGGCAACATTGATCCCAGAGGTGGCTCTCAGCCTCATGAAGGTCCCATGCTCTGCTGGCCTGTGAGCCCGTCTTGTTCTCGCTGTAATCGCCTGTGAAAAAACAAGTTAGCGATGCTTTCGACAGATCTGTAACACGCCAGCAAACAGTAAAAAATACCCAACCATAAGAAATTAGATATGTTTCCAGTGTCGCCTTTAACTTTTGCAAGTCTTTGACTTTATTTTTGTATTTCTCACTGGGCTCAGTATGACTTGCGTCTTTTCTCTTCAGTAATGCTAAATATAGTCACCTCACAAAAATGGACAATGAAAGGAGGTGTATCCACTTTAATAGCTGATTTGGGTATGGTCTGTTTCCGAGACAGTTTGGAACATATTTACTATTCAGCTCCAGTCTCCAGTGTTTACTAGTAGAATGATGCAGTGCAGCAGTCTGTGTGTGTCCGTACTGCTGGGGGCCTTCAGGGCCCGGTGAGATGGTATGGGAAAGATGAAGTGTGATTCCTGACCCACATGGAGACACAACATGATCTCCAAATGTCTTGCATAAGTTGAAGTTTAAACTGAGATGTCAGCCACACATCAGACTTTATTTGGCACACTGCTGTGCAACTCTGAGAGCCAAAGCCCCTGCAAACCGACAGCTTACACGCCATGTCTCTGTAGCAAATGCCCACTCATAATCTTGATTACTGAGGTTTGGCTATGGTGGCCAAAACAGTCAGTGGCACCCCACAACTCACAAATGGATGTTGAAATTGTATGGAAATAATTCTGTCCATTTGAAATTGGATTAGCGTTTGAGCTAACGTTTGTGTTTCACTTGTTTAGTGAGACCTCCATGCTTTCTGAAGCAGAGGCAAAAAGACAGCAGCCAATTTAGCAGCATAATTCTGGCTGTCAAATACATCCAGACGAATGGATACACAGAAGAGAAGACAGGAGAGGAGAGAACAAAAGAGATGAAAAGAAAAGACAAGAAAGGAGAAGTCGTCAACTGCATGGTTTGAACTAATTTGCTGTTCCATTTGAAGAGTAAATACATTCAATTATTTTTTAAAAATCAGATTTTATTATGATTAATAATCTTTTAGGGTCCAAATTTCTCCTGACCCTGAGTGATGTCGTGTGGATGTGATATACAGCAGCATACACATGTTTTCTGTTTCGAAGAAAATACTCATTTCACAAAATAATTTTTTTCAAAGGAGGTGAAAATCATGTTGTTTTGAGCAAACAGGCCTGGGACTTTTGCTGTTTGATGAACTGGGGCATTGTGGGGCATCAGACACATTTCATGGCTTGGTCACCAAGATCGATTAAGTGAAACCAATCGACACATTGCGTGGTAAATGGGGGCTGCTACTTTTATGTGGCTCACACGGACTCTTTTCTTTTTGGCATTTGTGAAGGCGAGCCTGATCTAACTGATTAATACAGAAACAAGCAACCAGCCTATCACATGATATGGAGGCTGCAGGACAGTGCATGTCAGCGGAGGACATGTTGGACAGATGGAACTCTGCTGTCAGCACAAACTCATCAGTGGCAAATGTTCCGGCTGCTATTCTGCTCTGCTGCTAGTTTGTTATTAGCATATATGTTCATTTATAACCTGACTGTTGCAGAGTTAAACATTATGATTTCAAACTGTCTGAAAACTCCATTTTACTACATTGTAACCAACAAAATCATGGCTGTGTATTTCTAATTTAGATGCAGCAGTATTAGTGCTAATATATTGCATGTTGCAACTGCAGAAATAAAAGTTATTTTATCAGTTTATCAGTATCAGGTACATCAGAGGTACAACATTCCAAAAAAGCATTTTTTAAATATTTATATTTGAAACATTTTATATTAGCCACAGATAAGCGATTGCTATCAGAACCTGTACTGTTAAAAAACAACTGCAAAACACACAGGAGGTCAACACACAGCACCAGCATGATCAATCCATCCATTGTCCTGTGTCTTCACTTGTTTAACTAATTTTTTTAGTAAATCATATCTAATCATTTACAGTGAAGCACCAACATTAACAGCCTGTTCTTCTCTGTGTGGACAGCTCTGCTGTAGTTTGGACCTCTGTCACCCTCTAGTGCTCTGTCACCCACTCAACACTGAACTCACCCTCTTCACTAACAAGACTGGACTTGTACATTCTTACATTGCAGTTGCACTCCTGCAAATGCAGCTCACTTACTGGCTAAGGTCTACTTCAGTCTAAACAATCTTTGTGAACATGACAGATTTTCTGTCAAAGACATGAACCAGTAAATGAAAAGGCCTGAAAGGGCCTTTGTGTTTAGGGTTCTGGGTTCTGGGTACACTATGTTGTGTCTGTGGTCTTTATCTGGTGTCTTCTCTTTGATTGCATTTAGCTGGAAATAAAAGCGAAACATTAAAGGTAGAGTCAGTCATTCTGGAGAAAGATTGTTGATGGTTGAACTAAACACCCAAACAAATACACCCCTACCTTCATGCTCCTTCAGAAGTTCTGCCCCCCAAATTCATGGACGTGCATTGCCATGGCAACAACCAAAAGAGAAATATGGCAGAATCCAGAGCGATCCGTCAGCTGTAGAGTCACTTCTGTTCCTCTCACACTTTATCACAATAGTCCATCCACACTCTCCACCTTTCTGCAGCCTCCCCACCTCTCACTCGACCTGCGTTCAGTGTCTCTGTCCACAGAAGCAGCCGTCTGTCAGCTGCAGCTCCTGGAGAGCTGAGAGGACAGCGGCCAGACAAACTGCCTTCACCAGGCTGACTGACAGCAGACATTTAGTTATAGTTATAGTTATAGTTATTGATTCATTGATACGGTTAATAAGTTGAAAACACATATACAGAGGGATATTTGTGTGATTTAAACAGCTGTCTGCTCAGATTACGCTTCACTAAACACCACAGAAACAGACTCAGAGCGTAAAAAAACACGGGGGATCTCTGTGAGGGGATTCAGTGTGGATTGATACATTTAATAAAATGGAAGCGTATCTGTACTGTGAAAAAACACTTTCTATGTGAAATGGCCACAGCCTCTCTCTCTCCAGTTCACCAGCCCTCCCCCACCATTCAATGGGTGCCGGAGACGGGAGACTGTCATGCCCACTGTGGCTGGAATAGTGTTGTGTGGCTCACTCTGAGCCACTTTGCTGTGTATGAACACCGGATTTTTTTTCAGTGCACGTAGAATGGACAGCTTGCGGACCATGAGGAGACATTCACTGAATTTGACAAGAAGTGTATTTAACAATCTTTCTCCAGAATCACTGACTCTACCTTTAACTTGAAGGCTGCCCTCAGCTGAAGCAGAGTACTGTCCCACTGTCAGCTCTGTTTATACACCAGACAGCCTCACTGGGCAGCCTCATTAGTACTTCCACACCAGTCACCACTCACTTACTACTTCACTGTTTTGCAGCAAAATAGAGGTAAAAGACAACAACATATTTTCTCACTTCCCACTAGAGGTTTTATTTGTTCAGGTTTTGTCTCTGAGCTTTTGCCTCCACCCCAGTACAGTGGAAGTGAATGGAATGAAGTTTTGTAGTTAATGCAACAACAGCATCCTGCTCAATTACTTTTAGGTCATAATTATGATAGTCTATCTTATATGCTTTTGAGCTGACAACTCATGAGCATACATGTGTGGTTTCGCATGACCTTGATTTGTTTATTAGATGGAAACATGAACATTCTAAGGATATTCTTAATTTTTGTTCTTGTGTGTAAGCAATTAATGTAAAGTTGAGGTAATATTCACCATTGTTCATGTAATCATGCCTAGTAATTGAATAATTGGACATATGGCCATCACATGGAGATGATCAATTATCCAATGTTGTCATGTCCATGTAAAATAAAGAAAGATTTCGGAAAAAGATAGATTTTCAAGGTAGATTTTCATCTTTACAGTCTCCATTTATGCTTACAGATCCATTTATGTCTGTGTAATCACTAGGGTACATTTCTGTTTTCAGTTTTTATTCATTTTGAACTTAAGAGCAAAATAAAGATACACCAATCAAACAATCATACTTCAACCTTTTAGGAAGACCAGTGAAAGAAGCCCTGTGTGAACAAAGTTGATGTTGATGAGATGAGACTGATGCTGGAAAGAAACACTTTGACACAACCAATCCATATATTTTACTGTATGAGAATTCATCTACGCAAATCAACACTCCTTCTACAAGTTTCAACCCATACAAAGATGGACTGTGCAACAGTGTACAATCTAAAACACAACTTTAAAATCTAAAATACAAATGTCATTACACTGAAAACTGATGTTAGTACTCTTCTGTGTGCAATGCTGTGTGCAACATCAGTTTTCATAAAACACACAAGAGCTTTCTCTCTGCTCTGGTCAGCTATTATCTATATCTTTCAGGTTATCACTTGATTTTAAGAGGAGTTTCTCCCTAAATGCTATAGCTACTTCAAAGTCCTACATTGAAATACTTTAGTTTCATAACTGAGACTCAGAATGATTTTCATGTGAGAATTAAAGAGAGCATATTTAGTGTTCTCTTGAAAATAATATATTTAAATATATTTATGTAAAATATAAGCCATAATCTAGGACATAATATTAATCATAGAATGGCATAAATGAATTGTGTGTATGTGTGTGTGTGTTGGGCAGGTGGATAGTTAAAAAAAGGGTTTGATATAGTGTATGATACCTTGGTGCGTAACATGTTGTACAGTTAATGTGCTGCATTATGTTGTTACATGTAACTATTATTGTGTCTGCACTACAGTGGTCTGCATTGTGTTCACTCAGTCTCAGTAGACCTTTTCACTGGTCAAACTTTCAGTGTAAAAAAATCAGTAGACAATGGACTATTGTACAAAATAACAGTATATATATATATATATATATATATTAAAAAAAAATATATATATAACGTAACACCTTTCTATCGAATTGTATCACACTGAATTATTGTAGGATATTTACAGTGTGTATTGTACTGTACATTATTTCTAGGTATTTCTGTTTTTATCTTATTTCTATTTTTTCGTATATTTCGTATCGTATTGTACTACATTATTATTATGTGTAAGATGTTACTACTATTTGTTCCTCTCCTGCATTTCTTTATAATGCAGTGTTATTTACTCAGTGTACAAAATAATTATCATACACACACAGTATAACAGAACAGGAGCATAGGTTTAGTGGGGGAGGTGGTGCTGGAGGTGGGCCACAATCGTTCTTCAAAAGAAAAAAAACTAGTTTCACAAAAGAAAAAAATAAGTAACACAATAACAAGTAGCAAATTAAAGGAAAAACCAACATAAAGTGTCTTAGTAAGGTGTTGGGCCACCACGTGCCGCCAGAACAGCTTCAATGCTCCTTCGCATTGATTCTACAGTCTCTGAACTCTACTGGAGGGATGAACAGCACTCTTCACAAAGATATTTCCTCATTTGGTGTTTTGATAATGGTGGAATAGAGCGCTGTCTAACACATTGGTCCAAAATCACTCATAGGTGTTCAGCTGGGTTGAGATCTGGTGACTGTGAAGGCCATAGCATATGATTCACATCATTTTCATACTCAAACATTCAGTGACCCCTCGTGTCCTATGGATGGGGGCATTTTCATCCTGGTAGAGACCACTCCCATCAGCATAGAAATGTTTCATCATAGGATAAAGGTGATCACTCAGAACAACTTTGTATTGATCTGCAGTGACACACACACACACACACACACACACACACACACACACACACACACATATATATATATATATATATGTGTGTGTGTGTGTGTGTGTGTATATATATATATATATATATATATATATATATAGAGAGAGAGAGAGAGAGAGATAGATATACACACACAATTAAAAATTCAACTCTTCTCTCATCTGGATTTTGACAGCTGGACATTAATAGGTTACTGTTAGAGAGACTTTAGTAAGTAAATCAATTAAACTGTAGAAAATTGATGAATTAATATTAGATGTATTACTTCATAATGTTTGCTTTTGTTTGATAATGCATTGCATTATATCTTTGTTTGTCTCTGGCTAGATAGTCTAATAATTAAAGAGAAACATTGCCCATTATAGCACCACATCCCTCTCTGCCAAGGTCTCACAAACACTGATTTACAGCTGTTTATTGCATTGGATTGACAGGTATTTATGTTGTGTCCTCCCGGTGTAAAGTGCAGGCTGCTGTGCTGGTGTGGAGGCACTGCTGTGTGTTTTATATGCCTGTGATGTAGAGTTTCAGTGTGAGTGTATTGTGTGTGTGTGTGTGTGTGTGTGTGTGTGTGTGTGTGTGTGTGTGTGTGTGTGTGTGTGTGTGTGTGTGTGTGTGCGCGCATCTTTATCCCTTCGCTTCCATTGGCTGCTGAAACTTGTTGGAGCTTTTCCCTGTCGAATAAGAGAAAGCTCTACGAACCTATCGGTGCTTGCGACCCGTCCCCCCTTTTCTAGCCCGCCTGGTCCAGACTTGTCCGAGATACCGTCAAAGTGGTCCAGCCTGCACCCTGGTTAAATAAGCTCATGTCAGACACAGAGCAGCTCCATATTGTGAACACATTAACAGTGTAAGGACTCCCTGCCGCTCCACACACAGCGCTGCACTTTGCCGCCGAATTTCATCTCAACCTGCTCCACGAGCTCTGCTAGCTTGACTGCTCTGAGGGCTTTCATGTTGATTTTTAATCTCCTTTTTCTCCTCCGACACACACTGGACCGTCAGACATTTTCCACCTTCAAAACACTTGTGACCAACAAGTCTATAGTTGAACCGGACAGCTAAACTTGTCCATGTGTTTTTTTGTTTTCTTTTTGTACCTTGTTTTTTTTTAACCGTATAATGTCGTCTTTGCCAGGAACGGTACCGCGAATGATGCGCCCAGCTCCCGGACAGAACTATCCCCGTACCGGATTCCCTCTGGAAGGTAGGATTCAGCAGCTGGGGGACCCGGCTCCACAGCCCCCGCCGAGCAGCCTGCCGGGCCCTTTACACTCGGGGAGAGGAGATTTTTTGAGGATTTGAGGAGACTGAAAACTTGAAACTCAATTTGACAAATGAAAATATGCTTGGTTAAACATAAAAATGTCACCTCATTGGAGGAGTTTTAGCTTGACAAATAGCCCGGGCCTTGACTATACAGCAGTAAATTGGTTTATTTTTGCCATGAGGGACTCGCATTAAAACAACTTTTTCAGATATTGAAAATGCCTTTGTTAGCTTACTAAAATTGTAGCCTAATAAGAAGTTATTATATTAGCTTATTAGGCTAAATATTAAAGGTCTTAGACTAAAGAATGTTTAGGCTAAACGGGCAGCTGTAGGCCTATAGGCTAGGTGCATTTAATTTATTAAATTTATTAATCATTAAGTGACCATTTTGCCAACTAATTTAAAAAGAATCTAAACACAGAAAAATCCAGACAGAGTCTATAGGCAAAGATAGGGGATTTCCTCAAGTGTCCTGCGCCTGGAAATTTAAATCAAACAGAAAAACAGCGAAGAGAAAGAGAAGCAGAGGATTACATCAATATTTGGACAGCGTGATGGTGAATAATGAAGACGGACAGACGGAGCTCTTCACCTCCTCTTCAGGGTCTGACGGAGCTGTGAAGAGCCATCCGGTTAATGTCAATCTGTTGACGAAAAATTGCGTTTGTTTCTACACTTCAGTTTTACGTGTCAAAATTAGAATAGGGCCTACATTAATGAATATGTTAACATTTCATTCGAATTATACACAGAGGCAACACAAAATTTAAATGAGAATAGTTTCATCTAAGCGTCCCTTATGAGTAAATGTTAGAATAAGAAAAAGCTCCATCTCAGTTTGGCCTTGTGTCGTCCACAGTGTCCACTCCTCTGGGCCAGGGACGGGTCAACCAGCTCGGCGGGGTTTTCATTAACGGCCGGCCGCTGCCCAATCACATCCGACACAAGATAGTGGAGATGGCTCACCACGGGATCCGGCCCTGCGTCATCTCCCGACAGCTGCGGGTCTCTCACGGCTGCGTCTCCAAGATCCTCTGCCGCTACCAGGAGACCGGGTCCATCCGGCCCGGAGCGATAGGAGGCAGCAAGCCCAGGGTGAGAAGGACTGACCATAACAACAACAACAATACTAAAAAGATAATATTAATAATTATAATAAATTATTAAGTAATTAAATGACAATTGTACATTTGTGTATGCCTATTTATTTAGGCCTCTAGCCTAATGGCAGTTTTGAATAAATTATTTTTCTTGCTTACATGAACTTTGCTACTAAACATCCCAGCAGCCTGCGCTCACCACATGTGTCCTTGCTTCTGTCCCACCTGCAGCAGGTAGCCACGCCGGACGTGGAGAAGCGGATAGAGGAGTACAAGCGGGACAACCCCGGCATGTTCAGCTGGGAGATCCGGGATAAGCTGCTGAAGGACGGTGTGTGTGACAGAAGCACAGTCCCTTCAGGTGAGGCCTCCTCTGGTAAGCCGCATTTCATTTATTTTTTTCATCCTTCGCTATTCCGATTCAAATTAATAGAAGGGACAAAACAGTGTTGAAAATGAAGACAGAGGTTAGAGGGAACGGAACGAAGGTCATAGTCATTATTATTCATAATAATATTTTATTATTATCAGCATTATTATTATTATTAGGCCTATTACTGACGCTGCCTTTATGTTCGCAGTGAGTTCGATCAGCCGTGTACTTCGAGCTCGATTTGGAAAAAAGGACGAGGAGGACGAGTGTGACAAAAAGGATGACGACGGAGAAAAGAAAACCAAACACAGCATCGACGGCATCCTCGGCGACAAAGGTAGGCCAGAGGACAACGCACAGCCAGGCTGGTTTGAGCAGTTCAAAACTGTGTGGACAGCTGGTTGGACTACAGTCTACTTGATGAATTGACTACAAATTGGGCCTAAGTGGGCGTTTTGTCGCTTCGGTTTTTCCTCCTTTAAGCTGTTTTCCCAGCAGACACAGGAGCCGCTTAATTATTTATGATGGGAGCATGGATCGGGCTCCTGTGGGGCTGCTTAAACGCTTCCTTGAAAGCGATGCTGACAGATGACGGATGTGCCAGTCAATATCAATTACAGGCGGCCCGACAGGGACGCCGCTCACATCCAGAGGCCAGGGGCCACAACCCCACAGCGGCCTGTTTAGGACCTGCGTGGACGTCACCTCCAAAGATTTGATTTGATTTGGAGGCACCGAGCCCGACAGTTTAGAGAAAACTCGAAAGAGGAAAAAGACGAATGAGATAACCCGATAATATTAAAATAGATAAAATTCATAACATTGAAAGCCAGCACGAGAAAAAAAATCTTTTTACCGTGAAACTTGCAAACCTCTTCAACGTTTCATTGTAAAATTTAAACGAAATATGCACAGAATAGGCTAAATCATTTTAAGGAACAAAACAATCAAATTTGATCCATAATAGGTGGAAGGTATTGTATAAAAATCTTTAACATTACTGATTAAGCGTGAATTTTTTAAGTGGCATTTCTCTCAGATTGCAATAAAATTGCAATACAACTGGTGACGTATATTTAAAATTCAGCAGCTTATATATATTATGGGATTTTTTTTATAAATGTTTGCGACATTGAATACAACTTTTTAAAAAATATTTTTGTGTTTGTTTTGTTTGCTGGGGAGAAACTGTACATGTCAGATCAATTTTCAATACTAAGTTGAGCTGCTTTGCTCTCACTTAGAGAACAGAAGCTGTAGAATAACCTCCATACTGTGATTGTCTTGTAGACCTCTTTGCTGGCATCATTTTGGCAGGATCAGTTGTCTGTTAATTAGACTTAAGGGGTGTAGCTCCTGACCACTGGTTCCACTGGTGACATTTTTTTTCAAAGCGCTACCAACTGTCCTCCTTTTCACATTCTTCAAAAGATCACCCTGACTTGTGTCTTTCTGTCATCCGGGCCTGGCATTTAATCATTTGAAGACTTAGCCTATTACAGCTGCTAATGAAACCGGTGTCTGTTGAATAGGCGTCTGTGTTGGAGAGGGGTGTAATAGCTCAAAGGCATGGTAAGAAATATATTTATCCCCTATCAGCCCTCACTCTCACAGTTCCAGGCACATGCGTTCTGTTGAAGGGCTTTAAAGCAGATTAAATTGAGCCTTTTATTTCTTTTCACTTTCATCTTTCAGAGGCTCACTTCGTGGTGTGGAGCCTGCGGTGCAAATTCATGAGATTTTATGGCCTCCTCTCATGTTGTTTAGATTGCATTTTTAAATATTAATTTTATTTGTTTTTATGGGTTTGTTTTTGTTGGCACTTTGACAGCAGGGAAAGTCAGAGTGTATTTTAGCAGCAGTGTTAGGATGAATGACAGAGGTATGACTGTGTTACTGAGACAAACATGGATGAGCAACATTTACAGTGATTTTTCATCAGATGAGCTGCTGTTTGTCACAAATATACAGTATGTGGCAGGCTGCATACTACATGCAAATTAATCAATTTAATTTCTGTGGAACCTTTGAAACCACAGCTTTTATAAATGCTTTATAAAAACACATAAAAACAATACAAGAAAATATATTGTGATTTATATATATTTCTTTATTAGCTGTGCCATTCTTCTACTCATGCTGCGTTTTCTTACAAATGTATACTTATACATACAAGAGAGGACACCACATATATATTTTCATTTGTCTTCAACAATATACAGTATGACAAAATATGACAGAATATAGATTTATAACTGATTTTTACTTTATTCAGTTATGATAGATGTTAATGTTTGGAAAATATGGATATGAAAAGATGCAAAATAATCAGAATATTCTGTAGATCACTGCAATTTAAGTCAATTTTATTTATATAGCCTAATATCACAAATCACAAATTTGCCTCAGGCAGCTTTACAATCTGTACAATTTACAACATTAGACCCTTGATTCGACCAAAGAAAAAACCCCTAAAAAAACCCTTTAACAGGGAAAAATGTTAGAAACTCAGGAAGAGCAGCAGAGGAGGGATCCCTCTCCCAGGACAGACAGATGTGCAATAGATGTTGTGTGTACAGAATAGAACAAATTAGATATGTATGATATTTTCCAGAATACACTGTAAATATATTATAAATTGTGTGTTAGTATATTAGGCCTCCACGTATGGAAAACTCATTTTATTGCATGAGGGCAGGTGTAGGTAGGGCAGGTAACCTCTGTGGCTACAGTTAGACAGCGGTCTGCTTTTGGTCAAACCGACTGTGATGAGCTTTCCATTAACAATGACTGATGCACAGTCTTTTCATCTGCAGTTTAAGGCAGTATTTAGTCAATATCCTGTTTCCCAAAGATATGCATAACCCACTGTGGGCAAAAAACCCACAAAAACAAACAAACAAACAAACAAAAAAAAAAACAGTGGCAATTTCCAGAGTAAGCCTGGCTGAGAGAAAAAAAGGTCGATAGTGAGGATGGAGAGAGTGCATCAAACAAATCCAGTGGAAGTGACGAGAAGCAGCTTTACAGAGAGCACAGGCTGTGGGAAGTTCTATTGCAGCTATTAATAACACTTTTCCCCGGGCATCCGCACTTACTCCACTCCATCTGCACTTTCTCCCAGCTATTTTGCTGGGTTGAAATTGAGGGAGACCCAAATGTTGGCTGGAGATAACACAATCATCACAGCCTCGGTCCTGGGCTGTGTATCAGTGTATTAAACTGGGATTAACCTCCCCTTTCCCCCTCGCTGCCTCACACCAAAAATTCACATTTTTAAGGGACATATAAAAAAACACAAGGGGGGCTCCAATGTGCAACACAGAGGAATGGTTCCAACAATAATAATGATAATGATCAGCATTACTGTCATCATGATAATTATTAAGTTGAAATGCACTCGTCTCCTATGATATGATCGATGATGGAGTCATTTACCCAAAAAAAACTAATGTTTCCTGATTCCATTTTATCCAATCTGAGCATCTGCTGCTCTTCTCTCTTTAAATTGAACAGTTTGGGGTTTATGGGTTGTGGGTCAGACGAAATGAGCAGTTTAAAGACGTCACACACAAAACTGCAGGTGGATGTTTGTCTGACTTTGTAATATAATGACTAAACAAATAATTCAAATAAATATGATAAATCTGTATGTAATATAAATTTTAACTGCAGCCCTAATCCTGGTCTCACAGCAGGATGTAATTTATTTATTTTAATCGTTTATTTAACAGGGACTATACAGATAAATATTGTTACATACAGATAAGCAATACAACAGAAATGATGTATACAAGGCATCTAGCTGAAGCTAATTTGCAACCCCCCGTCCCTGGTTAGGCTTTTAAAACTAAATTCAAAATTAGATGTAAATGCGGAGATTTAGAACAAAGAGCCATAAAAACAGCTAGCAGGGTATAATAACAATAACAACAACAATCTTTGAGAAGAGTTAATATCCAATGTGTTACAGATTTATTACAAAACCAACACAAATATATGTCGTATTATCCATACCATTGCATGAGCTAGTGCAAATCAAACCTAACGAGTAAAGGGTTTTTGTTTCTGCTTGCTCTATCCCTTTGGTACCTACTGTACGTAGTCTGTTTATCCTTGTGAGGCTGTAACACTTCATTTCCCATTGAGGGATCAATAAAGTCTTTTCTTAAAACTTGTTTCTGACACATCGGACCTCTGGTTTCGATTTCACATGGTGTTACTGTAGGCACTAAACACTGATTTTCTCTATGAAACCATGGGACCTTGCTTGGGACTGGAAACCATGGCTAGGTGGACATAGGAAAATCATGTATGAGACATTAAATAAGTGCCAACAGTATGAAAAAACACCTGGAGTGGGCGATAGGGGTAAAATCCTCTATCACATATTATGCCATTAAATATTCCAATATCATAATGTACAGTATTGTGATAAGCTATATTACATTTTCTAGAAAAAATGGCTTATCCGGTTAAATAATGCGTGACAAGTGATGGTACTTCATCACATTGATGCAAAACTCATCAGTCGTGATCATTGTTTTTCAACACTGCTCACAATGACCTGATGCAACCAGAAATATTACAGGAATAGCTACCTTGGTATAAATGAGATGAGTGACAATAGACATGTTTATATCACCTCATGGTATATACGTCGTCATGTAGGCCCACCCTAAATTTTCCCATTAAGATAGTAATAGTAGTAGTTATAGTAATAGTTACCTTCAATTATTCATTTATTGATCAATCTAGTTATCACTGATCATGTCCTTACTGCCAATAATTCTTCAGGATGACAAAATATTAATTTATAGTCAGTTCCTTCTCCCTGTGCTTATGTAAAATGAAGGGGTTAATGGTCGGATCAGGCTGTTGAGGCTGGCAGGGACGGCATTAGAAGATCACACTGATCCCTGTGGGGGAAACTGGGTCAGTGTAGCAGCACAGAGAAACAAGATAAGACAAAGTAATAGAAGACATGCACAGGAAATAAGAAACATGAGAAAATAACACAAAGGAGTTGCCACAATAGAACATGTAAGGTTGAATGTTTTATATGATAATATGTGTAATAAAACTGTTAGCATTATGTCAGCAGAAAAACATCAACTGAATTACGACACAATTAATAAGACCATCAATTAATGAGTTAATTAATCTAGAAAAGTATGAGGGTAAGGTTTTAGTTTAAAGTAGGTTTCAACCTCTTTAATATATAAAATAATCCATCCAAAAAAGCTCATGTGAAAGTGTCACATAAGTAACACATTTCACATATGAAAATTTCACATGATCTGGACATATGAGATTCTTAGATATGTCACATGAATTGTAAATGCCAGAATTTGTATTTGCAATATCACGTAATTTTCAGACATTGCATGTCAAATATATCTGTTATTTATACATACATGAAAACATATGTATCATGATATTCAATGAGGGCAGGATCTGGAAAGTAATACTAAGAGCTTTTAATTAGGTGCAGCAACTAAGGCCATGTGCTCCAGATCTCATCATATCAGATCCTACCTCAGTTGTCCTGTCTGTTGAGGCACAGGTTTGAACTTTAGTTGGAGATTCCTACGCATTTAATAAGGGCACTTTCTAATATCAGTGTATCACAATATGGCAAATTAATGCAAAGTCACACATAGAACCGATGTTATGCATAACATCAGATCAAATGAGTCATATCAGAAGCTCTTTAAAACATACATCAAAAATTAATAGGCCAGTTTTCATAATCAATTATTTTATTATATTAATAAATAATATCAATTAATTATAACAGACAACCTAATTCATCTGAAGATATCACATTAATGGACATTATTTTTGACATTTTATAGACTAAGTGATTAATCAGTTAAGTAATTGATAGATTCGTCTAATGAAACAATTCTTAATTGCAGCTCCATGTGAAATTGTAATGATTAAATGTATTATAAAGCT
This sequence comes from Scomberomorus guttatus, assembly GCA_038419695.1. Classification (NCBI taxonomy): domain Eukaryota; kingdom Metazoa; phylum Chordata; class Actinopteri; order Scombriformes; family Scombridae; genus Scomberomorus; species Scomberomorus guttatus. The sequence continues at coordinate 2,793,150 of CM076449.1, forward strand.
TTACATCATTAAAACATCACAAATCACAGGTCTGTTCTGTAATTACAACTTAGAATGCTAATTGTAGTATTTTTTTTCTTTTTCAACAGTCATTAGCATTTTTGTCGGGGTTGACCTACTTGTTGATTTTCATTTATTTCTTGTAGCACTTTGGACTCCTCAATGATGTCTTTGAGAAAACAAATATATATAAAGGGGAGCTGCTGAGCTGGGAGGGGGCTTTGAATAGGAGAATAGCAGCCCACTTCTTTGCCATGGAGTGTTCAGTAGCCATCCCTTAATCCTCCTTTCATTTCGCCGACAAATGCCAAGAATCTTGTCTGGCGACCCAATGGGAAGCTGATCAGCCAACAAAAGAGGAGCAGTGCACAAAGAGCAAACAGGCAAAATGGGGTTGAGGGCAGTCAGAAGCCTCAGGCGTCCCATTAACAGCCCATTTGCAAAGGATACACACAGGACAATGGCAAAAAGAGAAATCACAACACATAGTACAGACAATATGGCAACAACCAATTAATAAAATGTCAACACTTTGGTTGGTCTTTAATTGGGCCCTGGGTGAGTTGGAGAGCTCTTGTATTGCAGCTGTGCAGCTCCAGTTTGATGTTGAATGTGTATCACTCATGCTTTTATTCTAAAGTCAATTTACATAGATAGAATATATAAACAAGTTTTTAACAAACCCATTGAGTGGTCAAGCTTTGCTCAAGCAGAACTTTACGCTAAATTACTGGAGATCCCAAAGTGTCCAAAGATACCAAATATGTCAGACTGAATTTGAGGAAATGTTTATATAATTATGAATATTTCTATTTGATGGAATGTTGCAGCTATAAAAAACATTCTGGGCTTTGAATATTTCACTCAGTGTTTTTATTTTAAGGGGGAAAAAGAGTTAAAGAGGTTAACTTGATATCTTGTGCTTGACTGGTTTGTTAGCTGCCACTGTGTCAGGATTTGGCAGGGAGACATCTGCTTTAATCCAACTCATTTGGCTCTCAAGAGCCCGCAACAGACCATTCAGGGAGGTTTTCTTCCTCCACTGCAGCTCCTTCACAGCTAGCTGCAGGATCAGACATGTCAAACACTGCTGGCTTTAAAGACACAGCTCCCTGACAGAATGATTCTCTCCAAAAAAAATACCATTTAGGTTTTTTTCTTTCATCTACAACTAAATTTATTTTTACACAAGAAACAAAAGTATCTGTGTCTTAAATTAAACCCTGGATACATGTTGATTCACATTATCTTGCTGTCACTTAGACGTATAAGACATATAAGACAACACAATATAGCCTTTGATCCTTGAAAATTAGATGAAATTCAGAATAAAAAAACTGCAGCTGCTATTTATGATTTGGACAAAAATGTAAATAAATATCAGGACTGTAGCCTTAATTTTAGAAATACTCCAGAGTCCAAGTCCCTCCTATAGCCCCCCTAAATTTTTGTTCAATATTAGGATTTGATAAATTTTATGTATTTGTTAGCTGTTCAGTTATAGTCTCTGTATACTTTTATTTCCCCAACATGAAGATCTAAATGCTGTTTTAAAGTATTCTCCACACTACCGCAAGGAAAATCTGGGTGAGGAAAAATTTAATCCTTTATTTATTTTGTTGGTCCAAATTTACCCTGACAAATATAGCACCTGAAATTCAAATCTTTACATGTCAAAGAAAACCACATATCACAGGTGAAATGCTGTTTTGACATGTGTTAAACCACGTGTCTTGTTGCTTTCACCTGTGATTTCACATGTGGAATATCTCAAAATCACAAGTAAGCATATTATATAAATTTATTACATGTGATGTGATAAAGTACATGTGAAAAGGTGTTTCACATGATATGATACATTCACCTGGCTTATATTGTAAGGCTAATTATACTATTTAGTCTATGTCATGGTGTTTACTGTTGCCATAACGACATTTCAAGTGATCATTTTAACCCAAACCACGATCTTTCCCTTAACCTAACCAAGTGTTTTTTGTGCCTAAACCAGTTGCCGTGAGCGTGTAATATTACCGTGGATGGGTCTACATTGGATTTAGTTGAAAACCCGGTGCGTCGCTATTTGGATGTCAAACGGTACCTTGTGTGTCTGTATGAGACGCCACAGGGACGTGACAAAATGTTGGTATTTGACAACCTGGGATGAGAACGTGTTGGAAAACTATGCTTCTGATTCTGTGGATTATTGGCCTCTGTGGACCGTGTCTGTCGGTGGAACTTCCAACAGTACACCTGAGTGGCAACATGGACAGGTGTGGCGAAGAATCAAGGCTCACATTCTTGTAAAGTCGAGAGACTTTGCTGGAGCTACAAGATGACGTCAAGCCACTTCAACCATTCGATTTTGGATATCATCCCTCAGGAGCTGATTAGAGCTAATGAGAGAGAGAAACGAGGAAGGAGAAATAAACAAGGAAGGACAGTGGGAGATTCAATTGGCCACCCCTTCCATCTATCATTCTTACAAACCTGCGCTCATTGACCAACAAAGTGGATGCGATATGGACAACACAAGGTACTGTAACAAATTTTGTGAGGCATCTTTTTTATGCTTCACGGAAAGCTGGCTACAATCTACAATGCCCGACTCTCTCTTTGAAGTCCACCAAAGTGCACCAAAATACTTAAAACTATTATACCTGCTACCTCAGACAGGATTGTCATCACTGTTGAAGATGTCAGGAAAACATCTCAGTGTCCAAATACCAAGAAAGCTGCTGGGCCGGATGAGTGCAGTGCTTTTCTTTTGAAGAACTTTGCAACTGAGCTGGCTCCAGTGTGGCAACCAAGTTTTCAAGCTTCCGTAGGCACACACACTGTCCCTCTGTCATGGAAAACTTTGCACATAAAACCAATACCCAAAATTCCATGTCCAAATAAACATAAGGATTTTTAGACCAATAGCCCTTACCTCAGTGATTATTAAATGTCTAGAAAGAATTCTGCTTCAATATCTTGTCATTACAACAAAAGACAAACAACAATTTGCTTATAAGAAGGGTTTTGGTACAGAAGACGCTGTTGCCACTCTGGTTCATATAATTTCTAAACATTTAGACAAACCCAACACCTATGCAAGAACCCTCTTTCTAGAATTTTTTGTCAGCTTTCAACTCAATACAAGCAGACATCTTGGTGTCAAAAATGATCTAGCCAGATCTGATTCCCTATTTAATTCATTGGTATGCCTCTCACTAACAGAGTCCAGATTGTAAAGGTGAACAAAACCCTTTCATCTGCCATCACAACCAATGTTGGGGCCCCTCAGGTTTGTGTGAGTTCAGCCATGCTTTTCACTTTCTATACCGAGGATTGACGTACAGATACACAAATCAATACATTCTAAAGTATTCTGATGATACAGTTCTAATACCTCTGTTAAGTAACTCAAGCAACCCTGTGCTGCCCTAACATGGCATGAACTAAGTGCTCGAGTGGAGTAATAATAATGCTCTTGAGATTAACGGAAGAAAATTGTATTTGGTTTTCCATCTGACTCTCATAAAGTTCATATTTTTATCCATAATGAAAAAAATCAAGCAGGTATTTTCATACAAATACTTGGGTGTAATGATAGAGAATCTGTTATACTGGAAAGACCACAGTGAATTTGTCTATAAAAACACAAAACAAAGAATTTATTTTCTCCGTTGCCTTAGGTCTTTTGGGGCGAGTAGACAAAGTCTTACTTCTGTGATTCTGAGTGTTCTACAGTATTGTAATACTACATGGTACATGGTACTACTTTAAAGTCAAAACTGCTCCACCAAATGAAAATCTGCTCAGAGATTGTAGGCCATCCCCTTGAGAAACTCTAAGAATCAGCCTACCATAATAACATATTAGTATTATAGTAGTATATAGTAGTAGTATTATCATCATCATATCCTCATCATCATCCTCATTGGTAGCTATAGATAAATATAGATAACATTAAGCATGAAAAGAAATAATTTACATACAAGCAGCCAAGTATTATGTCAGAGGTATAAATTATTATACTATTTCAATTTTGAAAAAGGCAGCTTGGTATTTTATTTTTAAAAATCCTATCATTAGCTGCTTTTTTCTGTTTATTTTTTAACGTGTGTATAACTGATTATTCATATTAGCAATGAATGTAAAGATTCTGTGTTGGGGAAATGGTTAAAGGAATTATTTTAGCGAGTGACTAAATACATCTCCAAAATCCTGTTTGAAATTTCCATACAGAGGTCTGTGTGCTTGGATCTATTAGATGGCTTATTCATGGTTTTCTCCATCAATCCGTAGAGGAAATCACATTCACCAAATGCAACCATCCAGTGTAATTGGCTAGAAAATGACCTTAAATATTCAAAGATTACTGGGGCATAAAGGCCCGTCAATTTTTGGGGGGGCAGAGTAAATGTTCACGCTACTGAAAGGTATGAAAGTGGATTAATGGCCATTTCTCCGTCACTGCATTAAAATAATTTGAGCCACATATTTAACACGCTCTCAGGCCATGAAGGGAACTGAGCATTGTTCACAAACTAAAGAGCTAACACTACATTCTTATGGAAATAGATCAGAGAGCAGACTGTACAGTGGCTACCTTGGATTATAGAGCTGATTTTATAGAATGTTCTGGCTTTTTTTTTTGCTAACATCACATCTGATGATTAAATAACTTGTTAGTTTGGAATTATGCAACCCAGTCTTATATCAAAATGTACAATAGCTACATTGGTCCACAGCGCAAACGTATTAGTTTCACAGTAACGGCTCTAAAATTGTGAGATGCCAAATTTTTTTTTTTGCCTTTTCTATTGGCCTGTATCCAAGTCACGTGACTGCAGAGTTATTATAGTTTTATATTTTTCATTAGTTTTTATTTTTATTTCGTTTTTAATTTTTGTTTTCAATTCAGTTTAGTTTCAGTTAGTTTCCAGCATGGGTTTGCTCATTTCAGTTTAGTTTTTATTGTTTAAAAATGTTTAATTTTATTAGTTTTGATTACTTTCATTATTAGTTTTAGTTTTTATAAATTATAATATGGGGGTATTTGTCAGGGGCAACATATAAGAAATTCAGAATAAGTATTACAATACAAACACAACACTTTGTGAAGGCAATTAACTCACAGTCATGTACACGTCCCAGTCTCAATAAACATATGCACCAATGCCTCCTCATGCATGTTTATGTTGACAGATTTTACCTAATTGACAAAGACTAAAACTTAAGACATTTTCTGTATATTTTTATTTTATTTTAGTTAGTATTGTAAGTACACAATATCATTTTAGTTAGTTTTTGTTTTTTTCTAAAGTCTAGTTTTTATTTTTATTTCAGTTAACTAAAATGTTTTTTCACATCCAGTTTTAGTTTTTAGTTTAGTTTTAGTTAACTATAATAACCTTGGTGACTATCAAGTTTCTGTCTGCGAAAACAAACAAAATGGCTGACATTCCTTTTATTCTTAGTGGAAAATGCAATATTTTAAGATACTTTCAGCATTAATATGCATTTTGATAACATTTCTTGCGAGAAATGTGCATTTTATTTTCATAATCTTTGTTCAGTGAATGTATATGTTTAGTTTGTCAATTATTACGAAAATTCTTGCAGGCTTTCTATGATTGCTATGGTGGTTGCTATGGATGCTGCTGAATTATTGTCTTTGTGTTGTGTAGCTGAGCTGTTATGTTATTTGTGTTGTTTTATGTATCTGTTTGATGATGTTCTTTCAATAAAAAACGTAGATTTGAAATTTTGCGATTGGCTGAACGGAGGACCCACCTGGAAGTATTTTCCTCACTGTCACTGTATTAAGGTTTTATTTTAATGATACCTTTAACATTTCTCAACACAAAAATACAAAAGTGTTCTTGATAACTTAACAATCTACTGCAATTGTTAACACATTGGTAAGCATTCAGGAGGCAGTTTAGTACATGCATTATGTGGCTGAACAAATATTTTGAATCCATAACAAGCTCCTTAAAGTGGCAGTCTTGAAGATCTCCGTTTCGTTCTCTTTGGCAGCATCATATGGCCTTAAGTGGTAATTGCAGGTGTGTTTTTGGACCTCACTTGACCTCACTCCCAGAGATCCAAACAGTGTTGCTGTGTGACGTCAGCTAGCACAAGTAAAGAAAGTCTGTTGCTCATGGTCCGCCTACTCTTTGGCAGATCAACCACTGGGTGATGAAAAACGCGTCACTAACTGCTAATAATCATAATACTGCAAATGCAAGAGCTTTCATCAATGGGCCATTGGCTCAATCATCATTGTTTTACCTCATCTGGTGATAGATAGTGACTTAACAGACATATTTAAATGAAAATCTTTGCGATTATAACTAACAGAGAAAACACAGTTTGAAGTGCTGCATAACTCCTGCCGACACTAAACACCAACCCAAAACCCCATTTCTAGAATACTAGCTGAAATATCTGAAATACACCATCTTAATTTTTCTTAACAGATCATCTAGATACAGTGTAATTACTAGTTCAGCGGTACTAGATATTTGATATATTCAGTAGATACATAATTTTACGACCCCATATTTACTAGAAGAAGTAAATATGGGGAAGAAGAACTACAGCTGTGGTGCTGATTTGTATCAAGCTGCATGGTGCGGCTCTAGGGAGTTGTAGTTTTTAAAAAATTAGTGTTAGTGTTTTTTGTTAGAATTGGAAGTTATAAATACTGAATTGAGAGCACACTGAGAAGTTTAAGGGGATGGTAAACACATTTGTGTAATCAGATATTAAATATCTAATTGTTAAATGGATGAAAATTAATTTTAACCCTATTTTACCCATATTTGACAGCACCCCCAGTTGTTGATACACTCCCATGATAGCTGAGGTCAAGACCTCTCTATAAAAGTTGGTCCCATTTCTGCAGCCCCTTTTGTTGCTGAATTATAAGTCTTCAAACATGCACCGAGGTCAAGGTTAAAAGTTTAGTATGTCAAAGCAGGAGCCATGTAGAATCTTCATACTGACATATGTTACTCTCCAGGTTCGAGACCTTTCCAACGATGTATTTGGTTTAGCTCTACGACAAAGTTTTAATTTTCCCATTTCATGGACACAAGCCATCACAGGCCTAGTTTCAGAGAGCACTTTGAAGAGTCAACATATAAAATAATGTTTTTTTAAAAAATTTTTTTTTCTTTTTTAATGGAAATAGTGACCAAAACGAGCCGCTATCAAAAACAGACAAAAAAAATTATTAAAACTGATGGCCTTAACATTAACCTATTGTATTGTTGGATTATCAAGGACACTTTTGTGTTTTTGTGTTGAGAAATGTTAAAGATGTCATTAAAAGAAAACCTTGACAGGGTGACAGTGAGGAAAATACATTGGGCGGTGGGTCCTTCATTCAGCCAATTGCAAAGCTTCAAATTCTGGATTTCAAATTCAATTCATCCCTGGGGCGCATAACACAAGTAACATAACAGCTCAGACACAACGCAAAGACAATGATTCAAACAACATGCAACTACATGTTTTCAGTGATAGCAGCGCCCATAGCAACCACCATAGCAACAATAGAAAGCCTGAAACAACCTTCCTAATAACTGACAAACTAAACATCATATATATTCACTGAACAAAGATTATAAAAATAAATGCACATTTCTCACTAGAAATGTTATCAAAACACATTTTAATGCTGAAACTATCTTAAAACATTGCATTTTCCACTGAGAATAAAAGGAATGGTAGCCATTTTTTTGTTTGAGCAGACAGAAACTTGACAGGATGCACGTCAATAGAAAATAATAGGCCAAAAAAAAATTTAGGCATCTCACAATTTTGAGGCCTTTATTATGAAACTAATACATTTTGCGCTGTGGTTAAATTATGAAGTTCTCTCAGAGAGGAATGCATGTTTCATTAGACCTACGGAGTAATGACAGAATTGAATATAAGTTGAATATGATAACTTGATATCAATAACTATGCAGATTTGTGTCAAGTGTGTTAGTAAGGTGTTGCTCCAACCTGAGCGTCCAGAACAGCTTCAGCGCTCTTTGTCATAGACTCAAGTGTGAGGAGCTCTGCTGGAGGTATGAACAGCATTCTTCTGAAAGATTTTCCCTAATTTGGTGTTTTGATTGTGGTAGTGGACACACGTTGCTCCAAAATCTCCCATAATTGTTCAGCTAGGTTGAGATCTGGTGACTGTGAAGGCCATAGCATCACCATACTGTAGCATTCACAAAATTTTTATACTCATCAAACCATTCAGTGACACCTTGTCCTCTGTGGACAGGGGCACTGTAGAAGATACTACTACAGGTGATTGTTTTGATCTGTATATCAGTTTAACTGGAAATGAATATTGGCTTATTTGCTTACAGAATGTAAAGTATTTTTAAAAAGAAAATCATTGGTGATTTAATAATCAGAAGCGATGAGGTAAAAACATTCATTTCACTTACCTAGTCTAATGGGGCGGCTGTGGCTCAGGTAGAGCAGGTCAATCAGAAGGTCAGTGGTTTGATCCAGAGCTCCTTTCAGTCCGCATGTTGAAGTGTCCTTAGGCAAAATACTGATACTGTGTGGGTGGGTGAGCATTAGAAACATTGTAATGCGCTGTAGATAAAAAGCACCGTATTGCTCCTGATGAGCAGGTTGGCACCTTGCATGGCAGCCTCTGCCATCAGTGTATGAATGTGTTATATGTATATATAAATGTATATGTATATAAAATGTATATAAATGAAGTCCATTTACCACCTCAAAAAAACAGTACTACAACAGTCTACAGCGGTACAGTATAATGTGGTATGATATAATAGTCTCATACCACAGTATCAGTATTATTTTAATAGATGTCCAGCCCTCTCTCTGAACACAACACCACAAGCAGAGGGTTTGAATATGAACAAAAGAAAAGTCAAATAGTTGATGAATGTTTTGATTTCCAGGATAGAATGTGGTGAGAGTACTACAGACAGCGGGCTGCTTATACTGAATGACGACAGATTGATTTTTATTGGACCTTGATCATGTTCTTAACCCTATGTACTATATACCAATATGATAAACTATACACTGTGTAATAATGTCGAAAGTACTTTTTTGGGATATAGTATATGTAGGTGAGACTAAGTAGTTCAGGTGTAATAGCCATCGTGATATGAATGTTTATGTGCTGTAGTCTTGTACTAATTAAATACAGGTCATGTCAAACTGTAGCTTTGCAATGATACTGCAAATTTCAAATGTGGAAACACTGCAAAAAATGAACAAAACTGTTTTCCAATAGGCAAAACAGGGTTTAAGGTCGTGCGAAAAGATGATACAGTATATACTGTAAGACGAGTTTTTGCCATACCGTTTATACTGACATATCTATCCATTAATAATTCTGATTGCACTGTACTAGGTCATTACAAGCAATGTTGCAAATCAATGACAAGGACTGTTTTATGGAAATATTGGATTTGCAGGTTTTGAATTCACTGGTTTAGCCAAAAACAGACACACCTAACTGGTCATTGTATCCATAAACAGTTTCTTAAATTATTTTTCCAGGAAACTATATCACAATATTGCAAAATAACATTATTTATTACATACACTGTAATGAAAGATTTTATCTATAATGCACACAACAGCATCTATCAACACCACACTAAACAAGTTATAATTAGTGTACAGTGTACAAGTCAGACATAGTCTTAATTTTATTTGTTGAATGACTCATCCTTGTCACAGACTGCCCTTTGTTCTACATATTCTTGGTTCAGTTTAAATATATTTGTCTAAATGACCACTGCCAATCTGAATTTTGTGTGCTTCATATTTAATGAACAACACAATCCATATTGCACCTGTGTCTCTCTGATATCAATGTAGTTTTACAGATTAAAGCTTAGTACCAAACAGATTGCAGAATTTCCTGATTAAAATGGAGCTGTATGTGAAAATATACAGTATTTGAACATCCTATTCAAAACTGAGAGAGGCTTTACCGTCCTCATGGCTGATGTGATCATACAGCAGGAATCAATGAGAGATTCATGTTTGAAAACAGCAAATAAGATTGGGTTTGAAGAATTTACCCTTTTTGCAAATGCTGGCCTTAAAGTCAGCATTGTTTAGCATTTTTAGCCCTGTTCAGGCAGCTGCAGATGATGACAGAAAACAACCTGCCTGTCTGCTTTCAGATGTGATCCACTGATACACAAGCAGTTGCTAACAAGAAAAAAATCTGAAATGGACTAGGAGGCCCGTCTGTTATTTTGTGTCTGCATTTGCCATTCAAAGAGTTGATGAACTCTTCCAAGTTTATTAAAGAAAAGGAAACAATATGAACCAAAGGCTTGAGGCACGCAGGCTGACAAGTGGCGGCCATTGTGGCTTGAAGGCAGATGCATGAATACCTCTGAATAGACTCCCTCAAAGTGACACGATTGAGCTAGACAACGGCAAAACACTGAAAGGAAAGCTTCTCCTCTGCGCTGATTGGCATTTCTAATGCTCCTGCTTTGAATGCAGTTGGGGGGTGTGCTGTGGTCCACTCACTACAGTTTGTACTGCTGTTTGGGTGGAAGTAAATACCTTGTGCAGGCAAAAGCTCAGAGCGCAGGATACTGTGGGAGCGCACAACTGGGAAAATAAATAAATGATTAAAATGAATTGATATGTGCAGATTGGAGGGCCAGAAACACCAGATTATGATCACTTGTGTTTCCTCTTATTTAGACCAACTGGATGGCAGAAGATCACACTCAAATCTCTCCAAAATACTGATTTGCACACAGCTGGCACCACGTGGAGACCTAAATTAATTACTTAAATCTACCAACACAACACTGGAATTTAACAGTAATAGAACTTCAAATAAATAAATCTTCAAACCCTGTTTTGTTTTTGTTGAAAGATATGAGGACCGTTTTTTTGTTATTTTATCTTTTATTTTGTTTTTTGTTATAAATAAGAACTGATATTTTGCATTTGGACTTGATGTTTATTGGACTTTAAAAACAAAAAATGGGGCTTTTCAAATATACACAGGAAAAGTAGAACTGCTGAGTTTAAATGTATTAATTAGCCTTTTTTAAACTATTTTCACAACATAACAGGCAGCTCTGCTATGCCAGCAGCTTCATTACACATAACATATACCAGCTGTCTGTTCATTCTGCCCTGAAGGAATTTTTGCGGCGATGTGCTGTATATTAATATTTCTGGTGTCCATAATTTATATTTTGGAACTTCACGGAGGTGAACTCTTTTTTCTCTCTCAGAAAGCTCAGCCTCTCTCCTCCCTTTCACCTGTTGCTGCTTTGAAAGGGGATGAGAGGAACTGTTTCACAGGGTGTTATATACCCTTACTATATACACAGATTGCTACTAGCAACTTAGTTATTTCTAGTTGTTTCTCCAACCAAACATGACACAACAGGAAAGGTCACAGGGTCGCTCAAAGGCTTTATTCTCTGGGGAACACGAATGTGCCCATTAAATTTAATAGCAATCTAACTTTTGCATTATGAGCTATATTATCAGATATCAAAGTGACCTTTATATGTTGGACACTCCCTGAGTGTCAGCAATACTCAGAGTGTTCAAATTTGGGAGGTTTCATCCTGCCAGGAGCATCAATGTACTCATAAGATGTCATGACAACTTGGTAATTAGATTTTGACATTTCTTCTGTACAGTTAGAAATGTTGGCCTGTTGGTTTTACCAGAGGAAAGGTCAGGGGGTCATCACAACATTCTGAGGAAGTGTTGGACAAGAGCAACTGACTGATCTTCACATCCCTTGGTATGGTGTAGGCGGAGATGACTGAGTGGTCGATAGCAAATATACAGTAGCTGACAGTGAATATCTGTGAAATTGTCTGCCGTTGGATCAGCAGGGCCAATGTCTCAGTGTGTTGGGCAGTTGTTGACCTTGTGGTTACAGCAAGCTGATATTCTGCCTCTGCCCATCATACCTTTTTTTCCTGTAACTCCATGTATCTCTAAGGCAGCATGAGGAAGTAGAGTTTGGCTCCTTCAGTAGAAAATGGTTTCTCAGCTGGATCTATACTGTAAGTGCTGTTAAGGCTTGTATATCAAATAGTGACGCCTGCATTTCAAGCATTAAAAGCATAATTAGAAGTTAACACTACAGCCGAAAAGCCTAAAAACCACCATCAGTCTGTGACACTTATAGCCATAAAATCTCCCATTTTCTGCTCTTTAGCACCTTTATCCTGGAATCTCTCTCACTGCCTTATTTGTGTGTTTTTGCTCTCATACACAAAGGCAATAAACATATCCTCAGAGTGTTACAAATCAGAAATTTGCCCCCCCCCCTCCACCAACTGTGAGAGGGATGGCCAGCGTTGAGTGCAGCCATTTTGGGGCAGCCAGCTGCAAGAGAGAGCACTCAGCTTCAAACAGCAGGGTTTGTCTTACATGGGAAACTACTACACTGATTTAAGCATCCACTGGCTCTGGGCTACTACATCTACCCCCCATCCCAACTCCACACTTCCATCATCATTCTGTCTGAAAGACTCACTCCTAAATAAGAAAAATACAGAATCCCACCAGACTTATTCTTTAAAACACTTCCCTGATAACCATTAAAATTTTAGTATGGGCAATATGGGCAAATTAATACCACAATAACTATAATGGCATTGTCCTCAATATCGATATGTTTCAATTGTCCATAACGTATTAAAAACCATGAGGTAAAGTTAAAATCTTCAATTTATCTTAGCTGGAACAAAGTCTTATAAAGGGTATGTTCTCAAGTATTGAATATCTTAAGTTGTAACAAATGTTGGTAACATTTAACCTAGTATTGCTTCTTCTAGCTAAAATATTAGAGCTGTGTCCTATATTGTTAATCTGCAGTGCATTAATCAATCACAACCCAGTAAGTTCCCTCTTATGTTTTACATAGGTGACTTAGACTGGTGAATGACCATATAATGCAGTGTATGACACATACTGAATATGAAAGGCCTTGAAAAGGCTTGGGCTTGCCTGGATTGGCATGAAAAATGACATCAGCAGGAGGATAGTGTTTTTTCCCTCTGGAGTGACAAGCAGCCTATCCCTCCATCTCTAACAAACGTATCAGAGTGCATTTCAAAGCCTTTTAAGCAGAATCTGTAAAGAGAGTCAACAAGCACAAATCACTTCATTTTCTTTGCGCTCCTCTGATTGTTAATATACTTTCTTCCAAAATAAGATTATACTATTGCTCCTAAAAACTTTCTGCAATTGCTTTCCTTAAGCCTGCAGCTGTCCACTGAGGGCTTTGCTGTGTCGAGTATATCTTAAGAGTGCCTCTTATTATTATATTTGCTCCCAGCTCTAATCTTTATCGGTGTTTATATTGACAGTCGGCAATTTTTGTTTATGGCTATTTTTTAAAAATCTACTAAATAAAGACATGAGCGTGCCAGTGCCTGGGGAGGAAAGAAGATAAAGACTTTGTATTTAGTACCAGTTTGCTAAGACATAATGCCCTGATAAAGCCAGCATCTTTGTGTGGGCTGGATTGAGTTCAGTGCCAGTTCTATGTAGCATTTCCTAAGAGCGCACAGCTCGCCTGTAACAGCTCCTATAGCTTTCTGTGAAACTATATGTTTGTGGCTGCAGTCAAGTATTTTTACAGAGTGAAACAACAAAAGTTGGGATTTTTCCATTTTATTTTTCAGCACATAGAGTGTGCAGAGTTCTTAAATCTTTTGGCAAATAAGGTACTCATCACTGTAAAACTGCCTACGCTGCACACACTCCACTCCTGCTGCTGCTGCTGCTGCTGCTTACTATACACTTTTGCTGCATTTGTTGTGACTAAATACCATTGTGTTGGAGCTGTATTGGAACAAAGGGAGGAACAATGCTGAACTGAGTGAATGGGAGCGTGTGCAGAGGCAGCGGCAGCGTCACGGCGCTGGTCTCGGCTTCAGCGCAGTTTTGCCCACTTGGGCTTGAATTTGAGGCCTTTGTTGACAGAGCGGCTCCTGGTGCCAACTGGCAGATTTTATTTTACTTTCTTTTGTGTTCTTTGAATAATTTTTAAAACTTTGGCCTCAATTAGTTGAGTGTAGATACCTTCAATTCAAGGCCCTGTATTGTCGGTACAAGAATAAAAACCCGCAAGTCAAATGAAAATATGCCATAGCAGCAAAAATTAAATTAACCTGTAGCTTATATTACAGTAAGCTGTGTTGACAAAAAACATCAAATGAATAAAAACCTTCTGGAACAAATGTGAGCTGTTTATCTATAGCAACCATTTTGAGGAGTTGGTGCAAATGATGTTATATTCCCATTTGAATAGGTTACATAAATGTTCTTGAATGGGTGATTTGCGTTGACAGGGACACAGTGTATTTATATTAATAAATGCATGTCAGGAAATGTATGACCATAGCAGGTGCAATTATGCTAAAAATGACTTTTCATTCTCGGCTTCATTCAGACTTTTGATCTTGCTGATAAATCTTGTTGGTCAGGAATGTGAAACTTGAATATGTTCAAATACAGCGATACCTGCATATAAACATTTAGTTAATGTCCCAACAACTTCCCCCGTTTATGTGTTCCATGTCACGCCTCTGCACCATTTGACCTCTTTAATTCTTAAATATGTAGGCTACACTTTGCTTGGCTGCTCAGCTTTAGTGAGTCAGACTGGAAGTGTTTGCTGAAGTCCTGGAGAGTGCGGCGGGGCTGCCTGTGGTCTTTCATGGCTGGGGCCCCCTGAGGTGCTGCCTCTATTGGCCCTGAAAGGCCCTGGGAGGCTCCGTTGTTTAAGGTGAGCCCACTTTGTCACTGAGGTAGCTGACCAGAAAGAGGCGTCCAAAGAGCCTTCAGAGCCGTAACAAGACGGCAAAAAGAGCTGCAGCCAGCCCCTCTCCACTTCACTCTGTCCCCGTCTATTCACTCTCCTCCAGCCAAAACTCTTCAGCTGCTGAGGACAGGAAAGAGCCCACAAGTGGACATTGTGATTGTAGTCCTACTGCTGGGGGTTTGTACCCTCTATTTACTTGGTCTGTTAGATGTGGTCTTTGGAATGGATTGTAAATCTGTTGGAGGGAATTAGCTAGCATGTTGATTAAAGGGCCCATTCACCCAAATTACAAAAAACTTCACACAGTCACATACACCCACTACAATGGAGGTGAACTAAATTTAGTTTAATTCACTGGACATTTACGAATATACCCATACTGAAGCACGTGAGTTCACATGACCATGCACACATGCATGAGGACACATGTCAGTGCAAACAGTACAAAATATATAGTGGTGATGCAGCTAGGACAACAGTGTATAGCCACGGTAATATGACTTCAGTACGGGATGAAGGGCTGCTGACTACCCCCTCCACCCCTAAGGTAAAATACAACTATTAATGAGATTCAGGCAAGGTTTGTAACGTGACTTCATTAAATACCTGCAGCATCACATAGCAGCAAAAAGTGTGTCTCCAAATTAACTGGGGGTGTGCGCATTTACACACGTGGCACAGCAGTGGTAACATTAATTATTAAAATCTCTCAACACAGGCACAGGATCGGTCTCAATCTAACAGAAGTTAATGTTCTGTGTTTTTTTTCTGCACATCCGACAGGTCAGCTGTTACACACAGATTCCAGTGAAAATGTTTGTAATAAAGCAGTCCTTCTCTGGATGAATCCTGAGCTCCATCAGAGCTGTTGGGACATTTTTATTTTATTTTAAGTCTAAAAGTCTAAACTCTGTTTCCCCTGTCCTGTCAAGTTTATAGCCTAATTACAGTTTTTAGTTGCTGCTTGTCCCTTCTGTCCCACGATCTCTGCAGCATGGAAATGTTACTGAAAGCAACCAATAAGTTACAGTAGTTGTTGCCTAATTGGGCAGATAGGCCTATCATTATGCACAGACATGAATTTCATTGTTGTTATTATGTTTTGGGACAACAGTCAAAGTCAATTCTAACCAGCGTATTGGTGTCCACCAGGTCCATAAGCCGCATGTCTCATGCCCAGTTCTTTTCCCCACTTTGCTATCTTTACGCACGGAACTATTTTTGCTGGACTGGCTCACATGCAACAGAAAAAAATAAAATCTTACAACACCCCAAATGGGCCTATAGGCTGCCCCAGCCACCCGGCTGTGGCTCAGGAGGTAGAGCGGGTCGTCTACTAATCGGAAGATTGGCGGTTTGATTCCCGACTCCTCTAGTCCGCATGTCGAAGTATCCTTGGGCAAGATAGTGAACCCCAAATTGCTCCTGATGGCTGTGCCATCAGTGTATGAGTGTGTGTGAATGGTTAGATTTCCTCTGATGGGCAGGTTGGGACCTTGTATGGTAGCCCCTGTACCCATTCAGCGTATGAATGTGTGTGAATGGGTGAATTGACTCGTAGTGTTAAAAGCGCTTTGAGTAGTCGGATGACTAGAAAGGCGCTATACAAGTACAGTCCATTTACCATTTACCACCAACACCCTTACTTCTTGTGGCTATAGAACAGTGTCCCTATACTTCCTATCTGTGTGCTAAAAATGTTTATGAACCACTTATTGGAAACTGCAAATATGTTTTGAGAGAAACATAATGCCTTGCAGGTCTAGTTTTGATACAGATTTTAATAACATGAAATCTTAAACAGTCAAATGTTTTTGTTTTAAATCTGGTGTGTCACATTGATGAGCTTCTAGTCTGATTCTGGGCAATATAAATACAAATGACTTGACTTGACTGTCATGTTGAAGAGAGGTGTGTAGCGGCCAGTCATGGTGTGAAAACATAGCGTGAAGGCAGTAAGGAGAGCTGGCAGGTGGGTTAAATCCTGCCCTGAGGCTGAGCAGATAGTAGAGAAAGAGATCTTTATCAGAGACAGCACACTAGAAAAGACTTTTAGTACGACGTTCTGCTTTCTCTCTCACGCACACAAACACAGCAGCTGTGGACAAAACTGAAGCATCAACAGGCCATTTTGTGAGAAAGACATGGTTTTGCACTACAAAATTCATCATTTGTTGAGCAAATGTAGTGTGTACGACTGGTCAGAGCCCATGGAGCAAAACTGAAAGCAGATCCTGATTGTAATTATACTGGAACTAATATGATTTTCAAAATGACCCATAATTAGTTTCATGCAGCTCTCTAGAGCTCTGTCAGTCTTTGTCCCTATGTCTTGGTCAAAGTGGGGAACAGTATTGTCAATATTCTCCACAAGAAAACACTGTTTACAACTGCAGTCTTTTGACAGTCAGTCAGCAGATGTGTGAGATCTATCTATTCAGCAGTTTGTTAGAAGAGGGCTATAGAATCCCTGTCCTGTCCCCTCTAAAATGATACCATCCAAGCATTCTTGTATGGCCCTGCAAATCCATGAAAGACCTCACTCAGTTTCACATCTAGTCCAGGGAACCTTATGAGGCTCTAGAAGATAGAAAAGAATAGTTCTTGAAGTACATTTAGACAGAACAAGGGAATGATTTTTTTAAAGGATATTATTATATCCTTATAATTCATTTAGTTGGTCATATTAATAGTCTAAATAAAAATGCTAGCTGGTATCAACCTCACAGAGCATTCAAGAGGGTGAAGATGATAACAGCTCTGTATAGACAACACAGTTTAAATAAACTATCACATAATGAAATGACCATCTACAAAGGAAACACAAAATCACAATAATGACAAAACATTAATATCATGCGAATAATTAAAAAACAAACTTCTTTGTATGGTGTTAATTCTGTTTTTCACCTAACAAATCTATTGTTTATCATTTGTTAAGGTGTACTGTATGCTTCCACTGATAGAAACTAAAGAGAAAAACAGAAAAACCCAGAGAGCTGCTGATTACACAGCAGACCCTCCAGGCACTGAAGACCCTAAGGTCATGTTCGCTGTATTTTCTCTGGGAATTTAGGGGTTTTAGCAACATCCGGGGAGTTTCATCCTGTAGTTAAAAAGGTAACACATGGTGGATATTTTATTGGCTGATTATTGGTATTTCAATTGTTTGTTTTTTTTTTTAATTAAAAAAATCTTTTTTTTCCTCACCAGGATTGTACTCAGTTTTAGAATCCTGGCTACAGCAACCCTGTCTCTAAACAACACAATTAACAAATCTACTAAATATTTGTCTTCCAAAGGTGATATATATATATTTTATAATGCACAATTCAGCCAGGATTCTGAATGATTAATTTACACAGGGCACTTGTAAATCAGTGTGTCTTGAGAAAATACCACTATTACCACCAGTGATGCCATTGATCCCATTGGGAAGCATTACATTCAGTGTTAACTGTGTTTAATCAAAATAAAACAAAAACACTTTGTTCAAGCTGAATCTATTATAGATTGATTCTTCAGTACAGGGAAAGTCAAATAAAAGCAAAGCAGACTCAGAGGGACACAGCACATACTCTGATTTAACTGCACATTGTGAAAAACATAATTGGGTATTAATTTGGTGATAAATCACTCTCCCTACAATAGTGAAATGGAATTACAGCTATCATTATTAAGTATTCAGAATGTCCCATTTTACCACAACAATAATCTGGAATTGGGCCATAATTGTTTAATTAGATTTGTTTTTTTAGAGGAAGCAAGAGTATGTTTGTGTGTGTTTGTAGTTTCTGCACACAATTCCAGTGATCTGATAAAAAAGTAAAAGCATGGATGTGTTTCTATACTAATTGTATTCACACTGTAACAAAACAAGGATGTTGTGTGAAACCGAAGCGTACAGTTTATTTATACCGTGGCACATTTGCAAACCCTGTTTGTGTGTATATGTGTGTGTGAGGAGCTGCACCGTGCTCCCATTCTCCTGATAAGACATAGCATGCCAATCGAGGGATCTGGTGGAGACAAAGATGAAGTCCAGGTTGAGCCCCTCTATCGGCTCTAGGCGTCTGTCTCATTAGCATAATCTCTGCTTCCCATTATCAGCTGGAGAGAGGAGCTGACCATCCTGATCCACTGGCCTGTCAAACTTTATTCTCCTCCATCCTGGGGATCTGCATTGCGCTGCCATCTAAAGCAAGCGTGGAGCTGCTGCTAGCATGTGATACCAAACCACCAATGCTGGTGTCAGCACGGCTGCCTGGACACTGCCGGCAACACTGTGCCATGACATGCGCAGTGCTTTCCAGCAGCAGCCGCTCACTATCATTTATGTCCGACCATTCTGAGTGTTGCTCACAGCTCTGCTTTTCAAACTCGCTCTCAGGTGACCCACTTTTTCTCTACTCTGGCAAGACAAACTTATGCTATTATTATATTAAGTGCAAATGAAATTCATTGCCGTATCACAGGTATATACAGGGTTCTTCTCTCACTCATTTCAAAGCTGTTTGTTGGGCTCATCAATTACTTTTTGGGCATTTCTCAGATTCAGATGTTACCTCATTACTACTAACGCTGGTATCCCCACATATACTTTAAAGGACACCTGTGAATCACTCAGAAACAAGTATTCTCATCTGTTCACGGTACAATGTATAACACTTCTCACTTACTGCCAGCAGTATCTGGCCATGCATGCATTGTTTTTTTTTTTTTACATAGAAAGATAAAAACGATGCACAATGAGGTCTGTGGATTATCCAGAGTAACAGGGACACTCTCTCTGGGAAGACACATGTCTGATAAATGTTCTCATTTGTCAGTGCTGTGAGTACCACAGCCATTTTCATCAATGTCTCACAGCTCCAGAACATGATACAAGTCTGCATCCTCTTTATTGCAAGATATTATTTAAGAGGAGAATAATATGTATGATGCAAGATATTAAGATGGATAAATCTGTCTTGTGTTTGTAAGAATGGATTGTGAGTCTTTAGTTTTGGTAGTTTATATCGTAGATGTTTAAAAGACCTCATGGATTTAGATATCAGGCCATTGATAATGTTACAGAAAGTAGTGGGGCATTTTAAAGGGATTGTCAGGAACAAACAACTGAACTTGGACAAAATAAACATTATAATCAAATTTCACTTACCAATCAAGGAAATTGGGAGACTCTTCCAATTATTTATGTCAGATTAAAATGTTTCAATAAGTGGTAAATAATTAAATTGATATATCCTGCTCAAGTCTTTGCAGACATGGATACCTAAATATTTAAAATCTTAAAAAACCATATTCAGTGTGAAGGGGAAAATGGAATTGTTCTGGAAAACTTGGGGCTCTGTGACATGAAATGCTCCCAAAATTGACTTGGGGGTGAAAGTAGTAATAAGAGATAAATATATATATATATTTAGCTTTCATTTTGTTTTTGTTTTTATTAAGAAAAAAGGTATGAAATTAAACTAGGTACAAAAATAAAAAAGTAGATATTAAAATAAATAAAACAGATCAAATAAACTTGTAATTTAATTTCCTTTGTGTAGTACTGTGTAGTCTTTTTAGTGTAACATTGGTGGTGGAAATATTGCATCCATATATCCTTGAGAGTTTATAAAATTCTGCACCTGTTCCAGACTTGTATTGGCTGTACACACTATCTACCTTTTGTGCTGTGAATATGTTGACTGCTTACATCACTTCTAAAACTCTGAAAGGAAAATAAGGTGACAGGTTTGGTGGTTGAGGTGATTGAAAGGAAGAAAAAATAGGCAAACAAAAAATAACAAGCCTTATGGACGTTTTTCTCGTGTGCAGGCCGAAGCTATGCAGAGGCAGAGGAAAGAGTCAGACAGAAAATACTGTAGGGCGAACAAGCCTCATTTTCACTCCCACCCCTCCCTCTCTCCCACCTCTACCCCTCTCCTCCCTTAAATCCAGCAGCATGTGGAGGGAAAACAAAAATAGAGTCCATCCCGTCGCAGCAGCACCCCGAGGACTCGGAGGTGCCTTTTGGAAAGTGATCCCAGCCCACTGCAGCGGCCTCAAGTGTTGTCACGCTGAGTTAGTGCCAAATTGCTTTGCAGCAACCCCCCCTACCCCCCCACCCCCATCCCTTCTCCAACCTACCAGCAACAAAAAAGCCATGTACTGTATATGGAGGCTTTCTTTAAAAAATGTGCATGTATATAAATATATGTTTTTTACCTTGTTTTTTAGGAAAACAAATCTTTGCAGGGACTAAAATGGTGAAGGAATTGATTTAATTAATGCAGCAGCATGTCCTGCGGCCACATGTAATCCATTGAGAATTCTCTAGCGGGAGCTTTCAAGGAGGGCAGCTGGGGGGAATACAAAAAGATATTCTCCCTGAGACTCTTCCAGTGGCCTGTAATGGCAGCCTTGCACTAATCCCATAATTCCTTGTTTAATTAAACTACAGAGCCGACCCTGTAGTTGTATAAGCCAGTTTGATGGGGCTTTTCTGTCTTACTTCACCAGCACATGACCAACTTCTGCACACAACTTATATACAAACAAGTAAATAAACTGTCCTAAAATATCCACATCTGCCCACACTCTTTACAGTCAATACCCAGAATTCTCGCCACCACAATACATTTATATGACAAATATGTACATCGAATATAGACGTGCACATTTGCAAACCTCTGCTCCGTTGGAGACATTTTGTGGACCTCTTTAATGTCCAAATGTTTTACACACCTGAGCTAAAGCCTCTATACTCACACAGGAATTTCACAGGGTCATTGTATGTCACACTGTGTGAGATGGATCTAAAATCTTGGACTCAGTCTGTCAGATTGTGAGATGAATGCTGGTGAATCACACACTTACGATGTAAATAGAAAAAAGAACATTATGCAAGCAGACACATGTCATTAACTGACATCATCCATCTGCGCTGTTCTCATGTTTTAAAAATGCAACAAAACAAAAGCTGGCACTAACATGCTCTGAGTTTTCTTTGACAGAGATAGACAAACCATTTTTTAAATTTCATTTTAAAATTCAAAAAAAGTGTCACGTTGGTGTATTTTGTGCCATTTTATGTTTTACTTTTCGCTGGAATAGTTTGTAGACTTAGGTCACATTGTTGGATTTTGGTCTTATGACATTGTCAGAATTTTGATAAAGGCTGTCTTAGGTCTCCAAACCTCTAAACAGCTGTCACTGTACTGCTCTCACACAGAGATCTAAGACCACTGTTTTGGATTTACAACCAAAAATTTCACCACATTTCTCTTCCGATTGTTTTATCCAAAAGCCCCAAATGACAGTATAGGGGCCTTAACAAACTTAACATTTTTGTTTTGATACTATTTATGTCCATTTTTTCAGCAATTCAATATATTTGCACTAAATAACTGCCTCTCTGTATAGCACTTTACATTGTTACAGGCAGAGTCATTGGAAGCTCCAACATTTGCAGTTTGGATGCTATTACACACATTTTTACAGTTTGAACTTTAGATTTTATTACAAATGGCTGGATTTTAGGAATTTTGCCACAGCATGAGAGAACTGTTGCCATCCTGTTAATACTTTTGCTTTTGAGGAACATGTTTTCATTGTTATTATAATACATATCCATTAGTGTTTTTGAATTTCCCCCCATTTCTTTCAAGCAAAAACCCAGAGAGGCAGAGGGATGACATCTGACAAAAATCCCCAAGTTCCCCACATTGTCGCAGTACCTTGGTATGTGTCTGTCTCTGATCTGAGCACCAGGATGCCTATAATTTGCCTGTAATAATGTAAACGCTTTGCTGTCTTGTTGTCTGTCAGCAGCTTTCTGCCACAGTTTTCATCCTCTCCTGTGATTACAAAAACTCAAGCTAATCATTTAGGAATGCTAACCAGCAGGTGATAGATTACCACTTCACTTCACTCTGGATACATTTTTTACATCAATTTTGTGATAATGTGTTAACTTATCTTAGGTAATATTATAAATACATACAAATGTACAGTACATACAAATTGTCCAACCAAACAGAACAATATTCCCCAGTATTATTTGTTACAACACCCCAACATTGTGAAGGGTGATTTATAGTCAAGTTCACTGTATTCAGATTTAAAAAGATTTAAAAACGTAGAATATGGCAAAATGGAAAAATATATACAGTCAAAAGTTTGGACACACCTTCCCATTCACTTGAATGAGAAAGTGTGTCCAAACCTTTGACTGTATATATTTTTCCATTTTGCCATATGGAAATCTGGGAAATCAGGTAAACCTCTTGTAGGACTTGTGATCTGTTTTCTGATGAGCTGTTCCATGTCCAAAATGTACAAGTTTGTAAATCTCCACAAAACTGATCAACAATAGTTATGTCCTGTGACTGTGATGTCATACCATAGTCCACACTAGCGTATAGCAGAGCATTATATCTCTGCTTTATATTTTATAACTACTCACCAATCCTGGTAAGCAGCCTCATTTCAAATGGATATCTGCACGCATCAGATAATCTTCCACAGCTCCTTCTGAACGGCAGCATGGACACCTTGTGTGTGAGTGAAATCAGCTGCACAATAAATACACTAGGACTATTTTCAGCCTGCCAGTGTGTTTGTCTGGGCTGCCCTGAGGCCCACAATGAAAGAATGGTGCTACACATGTCGTCAAGGTGGTCTGGAGAGATTAGCACCCCTCATTCCACTCCAACTCTCAGCACCGTGCCCCGGGGGATGCTAGGATATGCAGGTTTTGATACAGAATTGTACTTACCAAGCACAAGGAAATTGTATTGTCATATAAATAACCACACAGAGAAATCATGTAGCCTCCAGAAGAGTCATTGGAGGCCATGCTATTTGAAGCATCATTTGTCCCTTCCTCCTCAGCCTTCTTCTCTCTGTATTTGGAGGAAGTTGTGAACATGCCTATTGCTGTGTTAAGTCTTCATCACTGCCACATGATGTGACTTGGCTTTGAACTGCTGAATTTGTTATCAATAGATAGACAATGAAATCACAAGGCAACTGGACACATACAGATATGACACAGATATTGTGGCATTAAAATGGAATGCCAGAATCATTGTCCCTGATCAGGCAACACTCAGCTGTCTTCCCCCCTCTGGCTTGGATTCTTGGAAGTGATGGTGGCTGTGAGGGGAAGTCCAAGACAAGAGTAAGGTATGGATTTGGATTGTGTCTTTCTTGGAATGGACACCTAATTGCCCCATAAGCAATTGTGAGAAATCTGTTCTGCCCTGACATCTGCAGTATTCAAGGACCCCGGCTCTCTTCTTTTGGGCTACCATCAATCAGTGCTGTCACCTATAAAAAGTTACTGCTCATTTACTTTGCCAAATATGTTTTTGAGGCACTGTAATAGGTGCCTGGATTATGTTCCCTGTGTCAGATGGGGTTTACTCAGTTGCCATGGAACTGTAGATGTTCAACTGAACATACAGCAACACACACACACACATCAAGTGAGTAAAGGCAGGCACACACATTACTGTTGAGCAGATAATGAACATGATTTGGGCATGATGACTGATGGGAACGAGTTTGAGTGGGCCGTTCCACTCTGGGTCAGTCGGTGTTGACAGTTGGCAGATAAAATCATATAGTGTGTGATATGTCATCAGTCATGTCTTCAGATCCAGTCAAACTGCACTGCAGTATAAACTGTACAAGTGGCTGGTTGCCATCCATGTTTGTTTTGGTACAAGAACATGTGACAGTGATCTCATGGGCTTTGTGGAGTTGTCTACCACCAGAACTCCAGTCGTTACTGACCAGTCGTTGTTTAGTGTTATTAATCAGTCATAAGGTTTATGCTCCATTCTGAATGTCACATTTATGCAAGTTGGTGGAAAGAATCTTTATGTGTGGTTTGTCCAAAGCTTAAGTGGACCTTCAGTTGAGACTACTATTTCTAAGGTCAAGAATAAACTGTTAAACTTAGTCCTATCTCATGTTTCAAGTCAATGTTGATTTTTTCAATATTTCACCAAACCACCATCTTTACTGAACTCTAACCAAAAGCTGCCTAAACAGACCCATAAAGACATTAATCATGCTTTGTTGCCAAGAGCGTATATTGCATGAAAACGAATAAAAAATGTCAACAGTGAATGCTTTGGAGATTTGTTCAACATACAAACTGCTGAAGCAGCTCAGAGGACGTGTTTGCAGGTTGTCTTATTTTCCCCGATGTGCAATCCTGAACACTCCTCACTTGACTTCCTCTCACATACTGTACTGTAATGTTTGGACATGTGTCCATTTAGGATAAGCATTGTGTGTTGACAGGTTTGATGACTGTTAGTAAATGCTGACAAGCTGGTTCCTTTTTGTGTTGATATATTGTTTGATCTGTTGTGCTTTGCAAGCCTGTTGCCTTATTTCTTGGCTTTGGCCTCTGTTTGTTGATATGATTTATAGTGAAGAACTTTTCTTATTGTATCCAGTTTATAATCAGTTTTCTTTTCAGCCAGACTGAATAACTAAATATACTGCATATTCGTTTGCATATGTGAATGCATATGTTATATGTCATTTGAAAGATTAGATTTTTTTTTCTTTAACAGTCACTTTAACAGGGATTTACTAGACAGTCTTACTTTGCTGGAATTAGAAGCTGTTTGTAGATTGAAAAACTGGCATCAGGTCATATAGAAATCCCAACCACAGAATGGCTTAAATAAATGCTTATTTAGTTTCTGCATGTTCATTATGCATTTAAAAATGAATTTCATTCAGTTTCACAACAGTTGGTTCAGTAATTTTTAGTATTACTGAAATTAACAGATGCAAATCAGCATCTTTTTACATTTTTGTGATGATTATGATAAGCCCTTTGATTTTGTCAGATAATTGTGAAAGAGGATCTTTATAAGTGTGATGTTATTATACTGATGCAAAATGTCCTGTGGTTGTGTGTACCATGGGATTTGGGACAGTTAGTTTGTACATCTCATTTGTTTGTATAACATATTCACAATATAAAAAATGCTACATGAAGTGACCTCTAATGTATCCTGTTTGTTCAGGCAGTCGGATGGATGAAGTGTCAGACGTGGAGTCGGAGCCTGACCTCCCCCTGAAGAGGAAGCAGCGCAGGAGTCGAACCACGTTCACAGCAGAGCAGCTGGAGGAGCTGGAGAAGGCTTTTGAAAGAACCCACTACCCTGATATCTACACCAGGGAGGAGCTGGCCCAGAGGACCAAACTCACTGAGGCCCGGGTTCAGGTAATACACTGACATCCAACTGTCTGTCTATCCATTCTTGCTCTCTCTCTCTCTCTCTCTTTCTTTTGCTCTATCATTTAAAGGGTGGGTTCACCCAAATAGAAAATAAAAATAATAAAAATAAAAAAATAAAAATAATTTAAAAAATAAATTAATAACATCACAGCAAACTGCCTTCTTCAGGTCTGTGTTTTCCTTCTCTTTCTTTTGGGTTCCCCCAAATAACAAAATCAAAAAATAAAACATTTTTTTACTCACCTCTACTGGTACCTGACCATGCAGATTCAGGAGATGACTGGGTTTAGTTTGTTCTTCTCAAAACATTAAAACATGACATTTTAAAATTCAACAGCAACATCTCTTTCCAGAAACACTTTCCCAGATAATCTGGATAATCCAGAACACACTGAAGAAAGTTTTTATTGAAACAACTTTCTACCAAAGACTCCTATTTCCTATGTCCTATTTGTCCTAATTACTTCAATAGAGGTAGAGACTGAAGAGATAGATACTGTATCTCTGGGAAAATAAAACCAAAACTATCTGCAGTAGAACCTGTAGACGAAAAGGAGAAAATACTGTATGTCTTTGTAATTTGGGTGAACAGACCCTTTAAAGGCACATTCATCATTCTTAGTTAATTGTGTCGCTGTTGAAAAACAACTGCAGCTCCTTGCTCCACAGACCCTGCCTGCCTCAGTCCTATCAGATTTCTTTGTGTCACTCAGTCAGGGCCACAGATCCAGTTGGACAACATTTCTAACCTTTATAGCGAGTGAGGTGCTGGTCAAAAGTGAACATTTTGTTTTCAGGTGTTCAGCAGTTAGATGTGTGCCCACAGTGTTTTTTCTTTTTACTTTCTCTGCCCTCATGCTTTGTCTTTTCTTTTGGATTTATTTGTATCGTTGTACAAGATGTCACATTATTGTCAAGTCCAACTAACATTCACATACACATACATACAATATAATACTGGAGGCTCTACCAGCTGTTCACATCTCAGATATGGAACGGCTTTGGTCTCTGTTAAGTTTTGACAGCTCCACAGTGTCCCAGTAGTGCTGGAGAAAATACTGTAGAGCTCTAACAACAGCTGTTAGGTGTTCAGCAGTGGAGTGGGGGCTGCATTCCTCATGTATGTCTCACTCCCCAACATCTTGGCTGGAATCTGTTTTTCCCACCACTTTCAAGCCCACCACTCATTGTAAAATTCACAGAAGAGTCTGGTCTCTCTCTCACGGGAGCTTTAATCCACAACAGCAACG
This sequence comes from Scomberomorus guttatus, assembly GCA_038419695.1. NCBI lineage: Eukaryota > Metazoa > Chordata > Actinopteri > Scombriformes > Scombridae > Scomberomorus > Scomberomorus guttatus. The sequence continues at coordinate 2,820,487 of CM076449.1, forward strand.
TGGATCAATCAAGACCCAGGAAAACAGAGAGTGAGAAACCAGCCACCATGGAAACCATTCCCCACTCTGCCACTTAGCTCTTATTGCAGACCACAGAATGATCTACCTCTGCATGACTCTGCTCATCCGACATTTACTGACAGATTTCAGCCAGATATTCAAAAACAAACAGTGGATATACAGTTGACAAAACAATCTCAAGGCCCACTTTCTCATTTGTTCAGGAGCTTTTGACCATATCACATTGTCTCCATCCATGCTGACACTTAACTGGTCAAATGTAAAATGTCAACTGTCCCTGCTTAGAATTGTAAAGTTTCTAAGTGGGCAACTGAGCAAAATCTATTTGCTGATGAGGACAGAGTCAGTGGAAAGCTCCAGAACAAGCGAGTAAGTGGACCTTGACTTGTGAAGTCAACTGCTGTTGACAAAAGGCTGAAGCAGCAGTCACATTGTGAGATTTTGATTCTATTTCGGACACTGAGAATTTTCACGCTGGCTGTAAATCAGCTGTCTGTGATCTTGTGTCAAAGTATGATCTAAGATTTGATGGCTTGGATTGATGACCAAAGATTTCACCATGTCTTCCGACCCAAAATCAGAAGAGAAACGCGATGAAACTCATTCAGTTTCTTGTGGATGTTTAGGCCTACTAATAAAATGATCTTAGTGGAGCCCAAAATCACAAAGTGTGTGGAACTCTGCTGGAGGGATGAACACCATTCTTCCAAAACATATTCCCTAATTTGGTGTTTTGATGATGGTGGTGGAGAGCGCTGTCTAATAAATAAGTTTCTTCAAGAAGTCAGCTTAGTGTTCACATTTGTTTGTTACTTGAGCACCTAGTTGGCTGGTGAAGTAGTGACAGCATACTCCTCCTACAAGGAGGGCGCTGTCTAACACATCGCTCTAAAATCTCCCATAGGTTTCCAGCTGGGTTGAGATCGAAAGCCAAAGCATATGATTCACATCATTTTCATACTCATCAAACCATTCAGTGAGCCCTTATGTCCTGTATGGAAGCATCTGCATTCAATATGTTTCTACATTCTGCATCTTTATTACAGTATATAGTGTTTTCATTCTTTGGGATGTAAATTTCTACTGATGATGGCAGGCATGGTCTCAATTATTTTGTCTTCATTTTACAAAACTAAATAACTCAATTATTTTGTAAAAATTGTTAAATAGACTGATAGAAGGAGGCTTTTACTGAGAAAAGAATATTGATTTTACAGTTGAAACCAACTGTAAACAGAAAAGGGTATGTAGATCAAAATGGATGTGTGTGTGTGTGTGTGTGTGTGTGTGTGTGTGTGTGTGCATGCGTGTGTAGTTTATATAGTTTATAAAGAGTTAGCATGAGATTGATGATTTGACATCTTCATGGCTCTCACTCTGTTCTGTTGGACTTTACTGCTATGAAATTCAATCAGGTTATCCAGGTTTTTACTGCTCATCCTGGACACACACACGCACATGCGCACACACACACACACACACACTGGTAGTTCCTTCAGTAATTCTAGGGCATGTCAATATACTAGCAGCTTAACACCAGACACCATGCATGCATACTTCCACACATACGCAGAGTGAGACCTCACCAGTCATCTATAGACTTAGGTTTAGGGCTGCACCTTTTCATTATTGATCATTCAGTTTGTTATTTTTTTGATTAATACAGTAGATAATTCTTTTACTTCAAATCTCAAATGTCCAGGGGACTTCTATGACATTCACAGGTACCTTTACCCTTCCCATCACCATTTCCCATAGCCCAAGGTGACGTCTTCAAATGACTTTATTTCAAATCATTGTTTCAGTACTACCTTAAAAAAAAGACACGAATGGGGATTTTTTTCATCATAGAGTTTTTAATTTGTTTAGATTTAATAAAATGGATTTACACTGATGTACAAAGTCTTCCTGCAAGCATGGAGGGAGGGTTTAACCAGTTTTTTAAGCTGACCAAGATACTAATACTGTCTTTTTTTTATCCAAATATTGTTGTTATGAAAGTGATGATAGCCAATATTTTGTTACTGTATTCATGACCTAGAACTCTAAAAACTCATTCGGTTTCTTGTGGATGTTTAGGCCTTCTAATAAAACTTAAAAAATAAATCTTAGTATTAGTGGCACCTTAAAGGAATAGTGCAACAAATTTTAGGAAATACGCTCATTCACTTTCTTGCTGAGAATTGAGATGATGAAGATGGGATGACTGATACCTCTCATGTCTGTGCAGTCAATATGAAGCTATAGCCAGCAGTTAGTTAGGTTAGCTTAGCATACCGTAAAGACTGGAAACAGCTAGCCTGGCTCTGTCCAGCGGTAACAAAATCCACCTACCACCTTCTCTAAAGTTCACTGATCAACATGTTATATCTACATCTGTGTCTTATATCTTGTTTTATTTATTCAGGGTTTCTCAACTGTTTTCTGTGGCTGTGGTTGGGAGGAGGTGACTGAATTACTCTTCACAGTGTTTTCCATCCACAGTCATACTGTAGCTCTGCAGAGGGAGTTAGACTGTTGAGTTGATCAGTCAGACTCTACTTCTTCTCCTATTCTTGCAGTAGTACCTCAGGGCGACAACACCTGCTCTAATTATTTGAGTCTCCTCCACAGAAATAGGAGTCCAAATGAACTTCTCCACTTGAAAGGCATGTTTTCATTTGCTCCAAATGAAAAAGGAGGATTTCTGGAGAAAGTGGGTGGGTGGAGAGCTGGAGGCAATACGTAGGTTCCTGCCAAGGCTCTGGATGTGTGGTGTGTCTGTGCGCGCGTGTATGTATGTGTGTGCGTTCATTTATTAACTCATGTGAGTGGTATTGTATGGTCTGATTCAAATGACGCAAATGATCAAAATGTAGTTACCTGTGTGTCCTAATCTGGGACAGTGTGTGAGGAGGAGACAGAGGAACAGACGGACAGACCCAGGCCCTGTGAATGTGTTTTCTGCAGAGTGACAGGCTGATACTTGCTCTGAGCTTCTGTCTTTTAGTTGGCTTTAATTAAGAACTTGGAAATTAGTGCCCTGCTGAGTTGAAAAAGAGCACTGTTTAGCTTTTGGCAATACACACCCTTTTGTCGTTTCACAATCTGCCTGATTTGGCTCACTTTATTGGACTTTGGAGTAGGTGTGTGTGTGTATGTGTGCTTGAAATGTTCTCATGTTAGACATTTTTCTTTTTCTTTGTAAACTCTTAGACAATTACATTACACTGCAAGACAACTAATGATACTGTATATGAGGCTGTAATATGAATACAGTTCTTACCTTGGGTAAGAAGAGAGCTAATGTTAAAGTAGCATTTTACTGTCTTTAATTTGGCTTACTGGAACCTGTTATATAGTGCTGTAAATGAGCATTTGTTTTCTTGTATGTTTTTGTAAAGACTTAGTTAATAATTAAACTGGATTTATTGTGTTTCCAAAAAAACAAAAGCCTCTGTACCCAGTGTAAAACTATAGTGTTGTAAGTGTGGTGGCTGCTTTGATCAGTCATGTGTTAAGTGTTGAGCTGTTGGATGTTGCCGCCTCCTCTCCCTCCTCTTTGGCCTCCATTCATCCCATTGAGGCTGCATTCATCTGTCTGCAGTCAATAAGGAACAACGCATGATTAACCACACACACACACCCACACACACACACACACACACACACACTGACCCACACCATTTACACATAATAAAATGCACACACTCCATTGACATACCATTTTCTTTCTCTTTCATACCAAAAGATCAATACATTCTTTTTTTTACAATGTGGTAACATTTCAAAGTGTTGTTATTTGAGCTCTTCTGATGGAGTAAGACCAAAATATATATTAAAAATATATTAAATATTAAAGAGCAGTTTAACAGCAGTTGAAAATGTTTTTTCTCCTAACATCCTGTGGTTTAACTTCTCATCTTGCTGCAGTGATGTAAAAGTGTACTCCAGGTTGTATTGGTACACTGTGACATCACTGGTGGTTGTGCTTAAGGTGCAACAGAGCTCACTACTGAGTACACCCAAGCACACTCATCAGTGATTCTGGGTATAAGTCTGAAGTATCCAGCCATCTGTCTGCTGTTGAAACAGCTCCATACACTACACTGCATTCAACTGTTCACTAACCTCAAGTCCAAATTTCACAATACTTACTTCAGTTCAGTCACTTTATTATCCCAGTCAAAACAAATCTGTCCCAAAGAAGCAGCTTTTTCTTCTCACTGTGACACTAACATAGCATATGACACAAGTTAAGCTGCCAGCTAATAAAATGAAACAGGAAAGCCCAGTTTGACTCATTAAACTGATGCTGTCAGTTTCTTTTTTTTTCAGGTGTGGTTCAGCAATCGAAGGGCCAGGTGGCGAAAACAAGCAGGAGCCAATCAGCTAGCAGCATTCAACCACCTGTTGCCGGGTGGATTTCCTCCCACAGGGATGCCAACACTTCCTACATACCAGCTGCCAGAGTCCAGCTACCCAACCAACACTCTGTCCCAAGGTAGAGCAGATAACACTTTTAAGCTGATAATGTATAGATGGCTGACAAATTGAACATGCAGTGTGTTAGTAAGGAGTTTCTCCACCACATTCATCCAAAAGATATTCCCTCATTTGGTGTTTTGGTGATGGTGGTGGAGAGAACACATCACTCCAAAATCTCCCATAAGTGTTATTGTCATCACTCCCTGCTGTGCTGAGCTGGTGCTTACTTTGGGGAGTGATGAGGCAGAGACACCATATATCAACTCTGTACATGTTTTACTTTCACATAAAAATCCATTCTGTGTGAACTGGCTAACTGAAATACACATTACTTTTTGCAGTTGCAGTCTGCAGCACTGAATGTAGGCCTGATCAGTTGTATGGAATAGCCATGTTTGGGTAGCACCATATTGCTGAATGCAATAAATTGATTATTGTAGCATAATTAACTTTTTTTTCTTTTTGTGGCAAATATATAAAATATAAAAGTGGAAAGGCAAAAACATTTAATTCAATATTGTGTAAAGAGAGAAACAGGCCTGTTGATATGTAGAAGGAGGAACTAGTTAAAAAAAGCTAAACATAAAGGATCATAAAGGAACAGTATATAGTATTATACTTCGTTTGATCGTCTCTTTGTATCCAGTGCAGAAATACTGTCTTTGAAAGACTGGTAGCAGGGGAAATGACTATTCACATGAAATAGATCTGTGTGAGTGGAGGTTTTTAGATGGTTCTTAGCTTTTAGCTGTGCTGTTCTGTTTTGTTCTTCAGATGGTGGCGGTACAGTTCACCGTCCCCAGCCGTTACCTCCGTCAACTATGCACCAGGGTAGTCTGTCCAGCACTGACAGCAGCTCCACCTATGGTCTGGCCTCCAACCGCCATGGCTTCTCCAGCTACTCCGACACCTTTATGAGCTCTGCACCTAATAACCATGTCAACCCTGTCAGCAACGGACTCTCCCCACAGGTAATACCTGCTGGACTACTATAATATCTATGTACCAGGATGTGTACTCATGGTAACATGAGTCTCATGGTAGCTTAGTCATGAGTCAAGTAAAGTAGATAGAACTAAATATTTACCTCATCAGTGTTGGGCAGTTATGCATTAGTGTAATCCCAGCAAGCCTCTGTTACTTCTGAAGACCCTCTGTTATGACATTTTGGTTGGTTGGATTGTTTGGACAATCACTTTAATCAGTGTTCAGTACAGAGAACACACAGAGATGGAGGCAGCGAGAGGTGGCTAGCCTCCACCAAAAGAGGAGGAATACACCTCCTGGTAACTCCAAACCTTTACATGTTGTCTCTAGCCACTGGAACACCCTGAAATCTGCTGGGCTTTTTAAGGCAGTGTTCAGACCGATATTAGCCCTGCATGAAAAAATGCAGCCCTCTCATTCATTTGAATTGAGCCTGTGTTGACAAAGCGGAGGTGTCTACGCAGAAACATCCGGCAAATCAACATAAGGTCATCCGAGAAAAAAGTTGAACCAGGCTCAACTTTTGCTGCAACACAATGTCATCTGCCAAGGCTTAGTTCCTATGTGCTTGCTGTTTATGGTCAGGGAATTGTTCCAAAATGTAGGCTGGTTGCTTGTTATATCATAATGTTTATTTCAACACATGTAGTAACAGTAGATTTGTTTGGAGTCACATTTGACAGAGATAAGCTTATTAGCAAAAAGTAATGAAGAAGTTGTTATATCTGCCGTTACTGAATCAGTGAGGTTAGGTTAATACTTTTTCAATGTGTAACAGGCAAAAAGTAATTAATTACACTTTCCAAGTAACTTGCTAAATGCTGGTTCTCATAACAGAAGAATAAGTGACCTGGGAGAAGCAGATAGGTTAAAAACAGCAGAGCTGTATAGAATCCTCAGGGCATGGCTGGTTAAATGTGGCGTGGTTATTGGTGAAGAGTCTTAAGTCAAGTGTCTTTTTAAATACTGTGTAACATGTAATGGTGTTATCCTGCTCCATCATCTCGTTCATTGTGCATTCACAAGAAATTGTGGCTCATCAGTTGAAAATAGATGCATCTAAACCTTTAATGAATCTGTCACCAATATTTTTTGTTTATTTATCATTTTAAACTGAAATTTGCTTTTCATATGATTAAACTCCTCAGGCCCAAAATTTGACTTTATTGTTTTGGAACCACTCAATGCAATTTACAGACAATACCAGTGATGATTTCAGAAGATTTCCACTGACTCTTAGTCAGAAAGTGCTACATTACTGCACACCCCTCTTTGTGAATGGGTTGATTAAAACAATAACATTTTACAATGAATTGTATCCCCCATCTCTAAGTCTGTGCAATTACCTAAATGTTGGAGCCCATGGCTTCTAAAAGATTCTAGTGTGAACTTTCAATCACAAAGATGTTCATTTCAAGGACAAATCCCTTCCACTCTTAAGGGGAAAAAAGAAAAATAATCTCACTGACTATTGACTGTGATCATTAATTTCAGACAGCCTCTCTCATTTTGTAATGTACAGATGCTGTCAGTGAAGGCTGCTCCAATGAATCATAGCTGATATCCAAGTACCATATCCTGTAGTCCTTCTGTGTGTGTGTATTTGGTTTAGTGTAAATGACTCTGCATACCCTCTCTTAATACAGAGTAACAGATTTTTAGTCCATTGAGTCTAATTTGATTTAGATTTTTGCCAGGCTAAATAAATTTGGGTGGTTACATACATCTACATACATGTAGGGCTCTTTGTACTAAATGATAGGAATGGACCTCCCATTATTTATACATAAGTTCTTGGCATTTCATTAACAATAGTACCCAATGGATCAGTTAACTGATTTTAGCTGGATAACACTGACACTTACATGGTGGAATTGTAATCAGGAGGAAGAATAACTCTTTATTCAAGGTGACTAGACAGAGAACAGGCAAAGAGTTGATTGGCTGGGGAAAACACTGGGAGCAGGGAAGGACTAACGTGGCTGATACAGGGCACAGGAGGGAAACAGAGCAAACAGAAAACCAAAAACCACACAATGAGACAGATTATCCTATTCTTCCTATAAAATAAAATGCAATAATGTCTCAGATTACATTTTCTTCATAACAACCCCTTAAACTAAACACATGCTCCTATATAACACCAGCGTGAAAGGTGAAACTGTCTCTTGATAGTTTGTGTGTAGAGAGATGGAAGCCCAGTTTGAGTAAGACATCCATGGGTTTGTCTTTTTATTTACCATAACCACAATCCTCTTTCCCCAATCTCTATTAACAGATATCTGCATATGAATCTGTAAGCAACTAGCTAGTAGTATTGACCAATCACGTTTGAGCGGGCTTTGGTCGCATGCAGGTAAACAGTCCGTATGAAGAGCAAAAGAGGCGGAACACATTGGCCAAAATGCAGTTTAAGAACCCACCGGCTATCGTCTGATGGCAGTTTAGCTTTTTATTAGCTTTTTGTTTAAATTTATCTGCATTCATATGCATATATCTGTTTATAGCGATTAGCTGAAATGTTGTCTAAACCGTCTTAAGTTGCTAATCGGACTGTAAACAACGGCTGGCGCACAGAAAAGGAAGTCTTGGCCTGGATATCTGTTATCCGTTATCCGGATATCGCTGGCTACACCGAAGCCCCTGAAATATTGGTCGTTGCTCCCAGAGGCTAAATCATCGTCAGACAGATCAGACAGATAGCCAGTGGGTTGCGAGATTGCTGTTTCACTAACTTTGACCATACTGTGGTTGCCATGCAGAGATAGTAGATAGTGACAGTTTTTGGACATAAAAATATTGTCATTGAACATAATCCAGGGTTTTACAGAATCATCCAATGTCAGTGTTCTTGTGTGTTGACATGGTTAGTTTGTCATGCAGTGCAGTGCCTCAATTTAAATCAGTCATTACTAGATGTAAACACAGCTTGTCTCATTCACAAAGAGTTGGCAGCAGAAACTCTGTCAGTGTGTCCTCATGAACAGGGAGGAGGGAGGGATTCCCCGTGTTTTCCTGTCTTGCTCTCTTGACCAATAATCATTCAAAATTAGACTGGACATGTGTGCTCACGTGGGATTGTTCTCTGTAGCAGAATAGACGACTGGCTCATATCAATGCACATCACTGGCTGAAGATGAAATTTGATACACTTAGTCCACCCAGAAAAAACGACATCCTCTAACGAGCAGAAAACAAGATTGAAATGGTGTTCACAGAGAGTTCAAATTCGACACCACATTTGCCTGCAATTACTCTCTCTTTCAACATATTTTATTGGCAGTTTTTATTTTGCTTTTCAGAGCTTGTTGACTTTCCTTCCTCCTGTTTTCTTCGATGAGAGGAGAGACGTGAGGATTTGGTGACAAAAAAGAGATTTGCTGTTGTTGCTGGAGAATTGGAGATAACAGCTCTTTCTACAGCATATATGTTTATTAATTGTTGTGTCGAGGCTTAGTGCTCCAAAAAGAAACCTGCATATATATATATAAAGAGCCACGGCCACCCTCTCCATCCCTAAACAACACAGCACTGGTTTACATTAGGGATTACCAGACTGCGGGAATACACTATATACATTCTTCTTCTTATTGCTTTACTGACTTAAATGTTTTACTTTGTGTTTTAGATGTGACACAGAAAGTGACTTTGCTATTCAATTTACCTCCACATGAAAATATTCAAAAACCAGTGTTAATAAGTGAAAATACTACACCATTCAGATAATTAAAAACTGTCTACACTGATTTTTTGATCGAACTTTTGAAAAAACTGTACCATAATAAATTCTAATTAATTCATTTATTTCCCACTACAGACCAAAACAAATCAAATCAACCATTGTTTATATACAGTCCAGAAAGGAAGTATTTGTACAGTTATACATTTTCTTTTCTTCAGGCTCTGTGCTTCAGCACATTTAATTTAAAATAAAATAATGGATACTACATTAAAGTGCCTAAGTTTCAGCTTTAATTTGAGTAGGTTTATATCAATATAGAAAGAACTGTGTGAGAGATATAGCCCTTTTAACACTTAGTGCCCTATTTTCCTGAAATAGGGCACAGATGCAGACTCAAGTCCAAACTTCCTGGTGTAGGTGCATGTCAACATTTTCTGACAAACCAGGCACAGTCAGGTGTGATGTGGAGGAAAGGCTTAATACATTATTAGTGGGAGGAATACAGAATCAGTAGGTGGAGTCAGGGCAAGCTTCAGTCTGTATCTGATCACAGGTCAGGTTAGGTTTTATATTAATAGGTCAGATTGGAATTGATTGAGATAATTGGGCAAGAACAGATTTGCAAATGGGACCGTGTTAGACTCAATCTGGAGAAAATAATGACCTCAAATGTTTAAACCTGTTTCAAAATGTTTTCCTAACATGTTTTAATTGTTCATGGCATATAGGATGTTGATATAGGCTTACTCTGCTTAGGAAGGAGCACATACGACACAGGACCTCCGGTTGTCAGAGTATTTTACACACTGATTCTATGGATAGAAGTTCATGCGCAGAACACACTACTGAAAATATTTTGTGACATGAATAGCAAAACTAAATGTACTGTAATAATCCTCTTGACATGAAAGAAAACTATTTTGATTCTCCAAGCTATATTCGGACTTTATTGAGCTTAATCAAAATGTCCAGACAGATTTGATGGAGCTCAGGACACATCCTGAGGACAGCCACATTACTCCAAATTATTTTATTGTTAAACTTGGAATCTGTGAGTAACAGCTTTCCAGTCTGATGTTTAGAAAACACAGAACATTAATTACCATAGATTCTGACCGGTCCTGTCCTTGTGTCAAATAATTAATGAAATCACCTCTGTTGTGCAAACCATGCATAAAATAATGCACAGCCCCTCTCTCAAATCATAGACTGTAGAACGCAGATTAAAACACGTATCATTCCTGCTATTGTGTGATGACTACAGTTGTTTAATAGCATGTAAAACACTGGACATTCTACAAGTTGCTTTGGATAATATTATTGGTAAGAATCATCCTAAAAAATTGTATTTTGATACATGTCAATCTGCAGTGGATGAAAAAACATTTGTGTGCTTGTGCCTCTGACAACTGAGGCCACGAAAATTGCATCCCTGCGTCTGTGATCTGGGCAGGTTTTAGCACAAACACAATTTCATATCAAAATATCAGATAAAAATGAGCACCAAAATTGCTCTGCACTGCCTAATCAGCATAAGCACAGCCCCAGTGCCAGGAAATCACCAAACAAGTGCAGAAAATTGCATAAAGACTGCATTCACCCTTGCACTGGCTTTGCGTCGGCAGGAAAATAGGGCCCCTAGCGTGGGGGTTCACAAGTAATATACACATGAAGTCAAACAAAATCATCATATTTCATATTTAGTGTAAAATCCTTTGCAGTCAGTGAGTGGCTGAAGTCTTGGACAGACATCAGCAGGTGCTTTGTATCTTCCTGGTGATGTTCTCCCAGACCTTCACTGCAGACACCTTCAGCTCTTGCTTGTTGTGGACTCTCTCTGCCTTTAGTCTGGTCTTCAGCAGGTGGAATGCAGCTCAATGGGATTGAGATCAGGTGATTGACTCGGGATAGGATATCCACCTCTTCACCCTGAAGAGCTCTTTGGTTGCTGTGGCTGTATGTTTACGATGGTTCTCCTGCTGAATGATGAAATGTGCTCCAATGAGTTTTGATGCGTTTGTCTGCATGTGAGCACACAGAATGCTCCTGTACTGTATACCTCTGCATTCATCCTGTTGCTTCTGTCAGCAGTGAAATCATCAATAAATGTCAGTGTGCCAGCTCCATTGGCAGCCAAACATGCCCAAGCCATAACAGAAGCACCATGTTTGACAGATGAGCTGCTCTGCTTTGGCTCATGAGCTGTTCCTTTTTCTTCACGATGCAAATTTTCTGCTCATCCACAAGACTCGTGCTCCTCAATCTACCAGCTCGTTTTCCTCGACATTTTCTAGTTTTCCTGTGTTCACCTGCTTTTTTAGAATAAACCTTTTGACAAATCCATCTCTCTCTGATAGATTTTTGCATTTTCAGCCTTATTATTATCTTCACTCGCACGTTCACCTCTTTACTCCTCATATTGACAGACCACTCCACCTCAATCTATTCCATTATTTATTATTTTATTTCAAATTGAATGTGCTGAAGTACAGAGCCTGAAGAACAAAATATGTGTAACTGCCCAAATACTTATTGTCTGGACTGTACATACCACCTGACACACTAAATTACAGTAAGTGCTTCATTTAATACAACAAATACAAAACAGACTTTTAGGGGACCTTGAACAACAAAATAAGATAAAAAAAATATTAAAATATTTTAGTGTCTCTTAGGGTTTCATTTGTCATCTTATACCCCCACATCTTCTCTGCCTTCTCCTTCTTTTCTCTTTTCCCTCTTCATCTTTTGTTATTCCTTTTCTCCTCCTCTACATCTTCATCTCCTCCTCTGTTTGAACATACAATAAATACAAACAATAACAATGTTATTTTAAATTCTATTTCAACTTTGAAATTTTAGGAGCAAATGTAAAACTGTGTGGATAAAACAAAATATTTATTCAACCATGGAAAAACATTGAGATTATGTCAGTGGCATGGATACTTGTCTTGCTACTGATTGGTTAGGGTAAACTAACCCGCCTCCCCTCCCAAACATAAATCGGCTAACATGAACAAAATGCTGAGAAAGGCTGAGAAAATGAAGTGAAACTAAATGGCAATTCAGTCTGATTATCAGGCTATATTAAATGACACAAGACACAATATTTCAATGTGATGGAATGGTGCAGCCATTAAAAACATGGTGTCTCTGGTTTGAACATATTAGTTACTGCAAGCATATATAGTGGCTTACATGATGCAGTAGAGCGTTTATTTGTATATGAGGCTGTCATTCATTGTGGAAACGATGGTGTTTATAACTTTGATGCTACTTAGAAAGAAATTTAAAAACTGTTATTATCATACTTTTCCTGTAGAACCATTTTGGGGAGCCTGTTCCACTTCTACAGTACCTTCTATGAATAGATAAAATCTTCAAATTATCCTTCATCATCTGTTGTGGTTTCTCATTTTCTGCCGTTTTATTTGTTTTAAATGGTAAAATTTTAGAAGGCTGCACCATTTTGCACAGCTTTCAGACATATTTATGAGCTTAAGGCTGGACCATCCACTGTTATATGTTACGGGCACTGACATATGAATTCACTGTGGAGGAAATCCCATCAAATTTAAATCAATACAGCTCCAGTATATTCATTTGATTGAAATGGTATTCATTCCTGACATGAAATGCATCTGCAGTGAATGCTGCTGCATTGTGTGTTTATTGTCCTCTCAGTCTATTCTGAATGGCTCTGAGTTCCAGCTCAAGCTTTTCCATTATGGGTTCACTGCTGTTGACCCTTTCATCATGTTCCCAGGCATTTACATGCGATAACAATGTAGGGCGAATTTCCTTAGATCCCACTTCAAAATTGCAGGGAGACCATATGCTGTACGTCTGACAGGCAATAATTCAATTTGAAACAGCTATATTGCATTTGGAATGTAATTCACACAAGCCATTTCTGTGCCTCCTCTGAAATTGAATGGGAAAGAATTAGAGGCTGACTTTCATGTGGAGATGGAGAGTGCAGCCAATTCCAAGTCTTATTGACAGAAAGACAAAATGACAGTATGAAATGCCATTTCTGTGATGGCACTGCATGAGTAAATAGAAACCTTTTTCACAGCTTCATCATCAGTGTTGTTACAACCTCCCTCCTGCCTCAAAAAAGTAAAGCGTTTTTATTTTTTTATTTCAACCACACTTTTTGACAAATTCCCATAAATCTATTTTGCTTTTGAGCCTTCTAAGTGGTGAGGAATTTTTTTTTCTTCACTCAGACAGCCAGTGATGCTGGATCATTAATCCCTTTTTGTCAGGTCAGACAACTTAGTGACCTGGCACTGAAGATGAAACTATTACTTTTCACAGTGACCCCAACACATCAGTGCATCACACCAGTAAAGAAGAACACATTTCTCCTCTCGCGCTCTCATTTCCTCTCTGGTTTGTTGGGAGAGGAAGATTTAGCCTGCTTTGGAATGGTGGAGCTCTCTGGCTCGCTATTTGATGTCAGGGTGAGGGAGAGAGAGAGGGAGAGAGAGCAGGCGAGTAAGGATAGAATAGAGTGGCTTTCAGTGTAGGGGGATCAGAGCTGCTTTGGTTCCCCAGCTCTGTCTCTTTGATCCATATCCCCAGGCCTGCCTGCCTGCCTCGCTAACTCAGGCCTCTGCTCGTGATTCCTGACAACTGTCGGCCTGAGATAAGGAGGTGGGGTGTGGGGATGTGGGGGGCCTCTTCTCACACTGCCCCCCACCCCCTGCACCACTACCACATACACGTCCATTAACACAGTAACCAAATTTTAAAAATCAATGACCGAATGTGTTGAATTATAATCAAGAAGCCTGGGCACAGAGAGAGCTGCCAGACAGTGAGGGAAAAAAACATTTTTGGGTTGTGACATCCCCCCACCTCAAGCCCCTCCCCCACATAAAAAATAAAAACACCCCCATTCCTGTGCCCGTCCTCCTGTAGCCCCCAACTCATAGTGTGTTGACACGGCTGTGTTCACCTGAATGTCAATGAGTGTGGTGCCTAATATTAGTCTCAGCTGCTATTAAAATTTGTAGTATTAAGCCCTTTGACTGGGCACGCTGTCAACTGGCACACTCCTATGTCAACAAATCAAAAAGGATGAGCGCATATATTTACATCATTCCCATACTGAGGAATAGAGCGGGGGATAGCTGTTAATTAGAAATCGGCTGAAAAACAGACTTAGTTGCTTCAGTTTGGCAAGAAGCAAAGCAAGGAGCTTTATTGCAAATAAATAAATAAAAGACAAGACCTACTCAAGGAAGATGCCAGAAAGCAGAGGAATTTAAATCATATCCACTAATGGGATGTTCATAGAATCTATTTTTTCTTTATTTCTCACTAAGGGTTTTCACCTCTCCTAATACTAAATGGAGCCCAGGGTGCTGTCTGACTGAATGGGTGGGTAGAAAAGTGTTAAAGCACCTCTAGTTCCTTTAGTGTGGATGATCACATAAATGTGATTTATCACATTTATGTGATCAGTTTTTACAAACACATGTGCCATGATTCTGATTGGCCAAAGGGGAATCCTTCACATCTCTGACATAGTGTCCCATTCAGCATTGAAAATTAATTCTCGTTCCAGGATTCCTCTGATTTTAGCTGTTAGTAGGCTACAGCTAGCCAGGTTCCAAATATAGTCAGTGTCCTACCTAGATTTTGTCTCACCATTTTGCACACGTCCACATCTTCCCTTTCCTCCTCTTCTTCTGCCCTACACGCCCACCCAGCCCCTCCCTCAATAGGAAGCTGTATTGTACACTGGCTGTGGACAAATGGAAATGTTATTTGAATGCAAGGCTGTTTGCATACGGGTGTCAGATCCTCTCCACAGATGATGTGTGCTGCTGCTGCAGTAACAATTAAACAGACAAATATAAGGGAATGTGATTTACATTTAAATTGACCTATGACCAAAACAAATCCAGAGGATGAGGTCTAAAGTGAAAAGGTCTAAAGGAGAGCAGATAATGTGAGGATCCCCAGCTCTATTTCTCTACAGCCAAATACTATGTAGTTTAACATTGCATAGTATTTGCATAGTATTGTTATAGTATATATATATATATATATATATATATATATATATATATATATATTATATATATATATATATATATATATATATATATATATATATATATATATATATATATATATATATATATATATATATATATATATATATAGTAGTATTTGCAATACTATGTATTGTTTATTACTAGAGTACAGAAAAGGGGTATGTACATGATGTCACTAGATGTGAGGTAGAATATGCAGCTGATATGGTGAAGAGCTCACAGTTTTGTGAAACAAAAAATCAAATCAGAAGAGTAGAATATCATTTGAAAAAAATAGGGCCTTACATGTGTGACTAAAAATACTGACAACACAAAACAGTCCTCCTGGCCACTCTACTCTAACCGACCATCAGTAGTGGGTTCAATCAGAGTATTAAGCATATCATTTGCGAGGAATTGCATGGTAGAAAATGATACCTTAATTAATGGGGTGGCACTGGTGGTCATGTAATGACCAATATTGAAAGGAATCATCTGAGAGGTGACAGTGTCAGTAAATTTGATCATTATCTGCCTGTTAAATGTAAGCACTGTGCAAGTGGAAATGTTGCACTAGAGCAAACATCATCAAGCCATCAAGATTTCTCCTCCACAGCAAATTTCACTGGTATGGACCAATGGGTAGGAGACATGACCTGATCGTGATGCTAGATAAAATGTCAGGGGGTTACCAAAATTATTATCTTTTATATATATATATCAAGATTTAAAAAACAGGCAAAAAATTCAAATATCCTCTGATGTGCACTAATTGCTGAACCAGTGAATGTTGCTGAACCAGTGAATGTGCTCTCATAGTCATGCTCTCATGAGGCTGCAAAATAAGATGTACCAAACTGAACAAAGCCAGTACCAGTGCAGGTACAGGACTACAGTGCCTATTTTACAGCTCTAATGGAATTGATGTATTATACTGTGTCAGTAACTTTGGATACTGGAAGGTAAAGATAACGCAAAGCAAGACACCCCCCCCCCCCCCCCCCCCCCCCCCACAGCAAGTATAAATATTTCCACTGCACAGTCTGTCTGTCTGAAAGCACGTTTCTGTCTGTCTCTGCGAAGTGTTCAGGGCCCAGCTGCCTGCTGTTTCCAGCAGCGCTCTGCCTGTCAGCCTCCAGCTGAGAGCCATCTCTCTGTTTATTTACATGTCATTATGGTAAGGAAGAGTAGATATTAACACTGTCAGCTGCTGTTTGACCTGACATCCCTCAGTGGGCCGACTCCCCGCTGCTTGAGCAAACAGTTCCTGCTCGCTTCCATCATCTGCCTTGACCCCAGCCTGCTCTGATGAAGAGTCACTTGACCTGAAATCATTAAAGGTTACCAGTTAGTTTGGAGTAAATGTAGAGGAGGTGGAGGAGGGGGAAGGCACAGGTTGGTGTTAGTGAGGAGCAGAGGGTGTAAAGTAAGAAGATGATTGGAGTAGTGATACTATACCTATAAGTAAGTGGACCTTGAGTTGAGGTTGTTTTGTCAACTTGATTTCAGTTTCCTTGAATGATTTGCGGTTTACAAGCTAAAGCAACTTTCAAAGACATTAGTAAAACTTTCCATATCTCATGGTGGTATTTACCACTTTGCCTTTTCTTAATAACATCACAGGGACACTCACTAAGGTTATCATTCAGTTAATCTTATTTCTTCAGATAAGGTTATATAGGATATTTGTCTTTCAGTTCAGTCAGGGTCTGGGTGATTTTGTTTATTGTTGCAGCTCTATATATTTAAATAAATCTTCATAACAAATTGACATTTGATTTATTTTTTCATCACTGATGGGGAGTTGGGATTTTCAGGATTATGGCCTCTGACGAAAAAACACATCTGCTTGAAGTGAAATAGCATTAATCTCATAATCACCTCTAATTGCATCAGATATTCTGCATTCAACACTGACATGTTCGATGTGCTTTGCAATTACTGTCTGATTTACAATTCCATGGCAGACAGTGATAGATCCTATATAACGCCAGCAACATCTCAACATCAGCCTTAATCCCAGTTGCTGCATCCGCCCACAACAGAGGCTCAACCTGACACTTTGAGGTAAATCACAGTTATGTGGTGTAGTGAAAGTTAACATTAAGAATAAATTAACCCTCAATGTCGCACACTGTTCTTTTTACCTCAACCATCTCCCGAGTCTGGTGTCAGTGATCATGTTTGCTCAGCAACATGCACTGCAGCTGGAATCAGACCATGTGGACAGGAGCCTGGCTGATACTGGTATTTTAGGGCAGTACCGATATTGATATTTGAGACTATGAAATATCTGAGGAAAATGTAGCAGCCGAAAGTTTTGGATGAGATCCCTTTTAATTTTGTCATCAATGAATAGTGACCATGATATGTAGCGAGCAAGACGTATTACAGTGTAAAAATCAACTTGCCAGTGTTCTCTGGTGGACAAACCATATAATGGAAACTCTGTTTCTAAATGACCTCAAACATATCTTTTTTATTCTCTGCTGCTATTACTTGTTTCTTGTCGGCTGACATACCATACTAGCCCGAGTATACAGCATGACCCTGAAGATATAATGAGCCGCCCTTTTCCAACACCCGTTCCCTTTCACACTCGTCCTGTTGGGATAGTGTCCCTGAGATACTGTTAATCCAAGGAGAAGAGAGTCCTCATCCTTGAAACCTTTTCTCTTGTAAAAGTGAAGAAATATGATTAAAGCAGAATGTAAATCCCACATTTGTGTAGCTTGTCTATCAGTCACATACACCTGTCCAGCATTTTTCAGACTGTCTTTTTCATATGTGACAGCAGTAATTCTTGACTGCTTGACAGATAATTCAATCCTTGGTGTGTTTCTGTAGTGAAAATGTCAGAAATTGCTCACGACTTGTTTTCACTCGTCATGAATTTTTTTCCTTTGTGGCAGAAAAACACATGAACTGTCAGAAGGTCCTGCAGGTTAAACTGAGCTAACCAAACACTTTTAGAACTGACAGACTCTAAAAGACGCATGATTAACAGACTCTGAATGGCCACACTCACATATGGCCATTCGTGGTTTTGCACTCATTTGTACATATGAAAAGTGATGGAAGTAGATTTGTGAAGAACGAAAAAAAGGATCTTGAGAGAGAGGTTTAAACCGTGCCTACTCTCACACCTCCACACACCTGGCCAATCACTGTGTGAAGTGGGCGAGAATGTCAAGATTGTCTGTTTTGAAAAGTAACAAGAATTGTAACTTTCAGATTTCCCACCAATTCCACCATCAGACAGGTGTAAAGGGAGGGGGTTTCAATAATCCTGTTCAATAATCTGACAAGCACTTTGTTTGAAGCATATTGTCATCTTCCGCCTTTCACCTACACTACCTGATGTAGGTCTCATAAGGCCCTAAAATCCCTTAACCGTCTTTCAGTTCACCATTTTGGAACTCAGCTACTTCAGAAGTGTGTGAGCTAAGTTTTAAAATATCATCTAAACAGTTGAGCAGGAGTTTGTGGTGCACTGGGCACTATAACAAATCATTGAGTTTACCTTACAAAACATTCTGGCCTTCTGATAAAAAGCATACTTTTTGTTTTGCTTCTCTTTGGAGAATAAATATCATTGTGATTAGATGGTAACCTGACACATCAGATGGTTTGTTACACAGAACCATCTGAGAAGTCATCCTTGGAAACTTTGGAAAAGGGCAGGCACTTTCAAAAAATACTTGGCAGGTGATTGGATGAACCATCTATCTATCACCGATTATCACCATCATACCTTGCAAGGCAGCTGGATTCGCAAGATCACAACATCAAGCGATCACATGAGAATCAGCATTCGGACACAAGCACATAACTTGAAGCCTGACGAAGCCACACAATCTTGTGATGTTGTGATCTTGCAAGGTAAATCAGATGATGCTGAGCAGCCTGAAACTGATATGATATCATTTCTGTAATATTGCAACAGTAGTCCTAATCCTCACTCATCATAGTGTGGTGAGGTATTAACCAAGAGTTATGCTGTGAATTGGAACAGCCTCAGAACCTAATATCAGTAACATAACATTTTACAATTTTTGAACCACACATGAACAATATAAAAGGCTTAAAGCTATAATATAACACTATAGCTTGAAATGTCATAGTTGAGTCAACACAAAATGCAAAACTGTCCTTATATTAACCACAGATGCTTTCCACATAAATTTAGAAAATGTAAAAAAAAAGAATTGGAAATCTGTTGAGGGAAGCCCTGGCTCAAAAGTACAGTGTTCTCTATAATTATCTGTAACTCTCTCAGCCTCCACGGCTTAACATAGAAAAACTAGAGCCATTAAGACACACATTTAATTAAAAAGAAAGAATACCAGGCATGCTGTTTTGACAGGTCATGACAGATGGGAAGATCAGTTCCTAAACTTAGCACCAAAAACACCTCCCACAGTAAATGATTCAAAGAGTGTTTAGCACCAGCTGAATGTGTTTCAAAGTAGTGTAGTGAGAGGCTGAGGGACAGATTGAAATGTGGGAGATGGTAGTGTGTGGCGCAGAGATAACTGTGGCACATCTGCACACCTCTGTCCTCCTCTCATCTCTTCATCTGTTAAAGACTCCTCACACTGTTTGACCTGGAGGTTTATCACCTCATCCACCTTCTGTCTATCTGTATCTGTGTTTTTTGAGTCATTTTCACTGGCTTTCATCCTTTCAGTGAGGAGATGACCTTGACTCACGTATAGCACATCTTTGTTCACTCTCTAGTCAACATCTCTACAATTTAATTCTGTATCTACAAGAGGTCAAATCATTGTATGTCTGGTGTATGGTCAGGTACATTCATACCCCAGCAAACATTTAGATATGCAACAGCTGACAGGATGGTCTGCAAGATAGTTGAACTACATACAGTATACTCATCAATGAAGATGGGTCTGTTGAAGTTTTTTGGTCATCAATCGTAACATCCCATCAGTATCATTTTACTCATCCAGCTCATTGCTGAGATCTGGGAGATACATCACCAGCAGAAGTCACAGTTAAACAGTGAAGTGCAAGAGGACAGGCAAACCAAGCATTCTGACAACTTGTTTTGCACAATTTCAATATAACCCACCTATTAATTTCTCAGTCATAATCGCCCATTGCATTATAAACTATGCACACAAACCTGGTACTGTATGTAATGTTTGCATACTGAGTCTTTAAACTTGTATGGTGCAACCCAATATTATTACTACAAAGTAAGTTATGCTGGAATTACACATAACTGGTGCAACAGCTTGCATGGCCTCAAAATGCATTACTGCATATTTACTGCACAGTTTAGTGGGATGTGCATATTGTTGTCAAGCCTGTTGCAGTGTCTCTCAGTTATGAGGTAGGTGAATTATACCCCATTCATTCTGACACTGTGATGGAGGTCAAACCTGTGTCGGGGGCCTATCTGTATGGGTCAACCATCTTTCACGACCCTCCTCTCGACTAGGGCGGATGCAGGTTGGCTTTGTTTAACTGGTATTACCACCAGGAATGATAATGATACTGACGTTTAAACATAATTTAATTGACTCAATGAAAAAAAAGAGAGACAGAAGGAGAGAGAGAGTGTGTAGATAGACAGAGAGGAGAAACTGAAACTTTACTTTTATCTGAAAATGATTGAATCTAATTCAGTTTAATTCTCTGATTTATCAGTGAATCTCTGCTAACAGTGAGAAAGAGGGTGACAGCTCCACTCCAATGAGCGTTGAGTAGCTCCTCCTCACAGGTGCGCCTGCTGTCTGAAAGTGGTTCAACTGAATGTGGGATTCTTCCCTAATACACTTTGCTTATTCATATTAAGAAACCATGTGCTGCTGTGCGCACATTTTGACACCACTGGTCACTGTGTGGATGTTGTCTTGGAGACATGCGTACTGGGAATATTTAAGAAGCCCTGCGTTAGCTCCTGGCTATAATAGCTGTAAGTACTAACTATCAGTGGGCTGCAGCTGCAAAAGAAGACTGAGCATAGAAAGCAACAAAGAAGAGAGCTTCCTCTAACATGAGCACAAATCAAACAAAGAAAGAATGAATCCTGTAGTGGACACCAACTGCCACATGTATCCGCATTGCTGTCTGAACAAGCCTCCTGTAACATTTAGCAGCTGTGGCTAGCATCATTAATATTATGGTTACTGTTGCTGTAGTTTAGCGACTTTCAGCCTGCACACGGGGCTCCTGTTTTCACATTAAAGGGTCAGGTCACCCAGATCACAAAAAACACATTGTCTCCCTTACTTCTAGTGCTACTTAGCCAGGCATGGACTGGCCATCAGGCATACCAAGCAATCTCCTGGTGGGCCGATGGGTCTGTGTGCCGGCAAGTGCGTGTCTTTTTTGTTTTTGACCTAGCTCACAGAGCAGGGAGACATTGCATTGTTGCTCCACTGGTTTATCTCTCATCTGATATCTGCCCAATCACATCCTATAATGTGATCCATCCTTTGGTCCACACTCTTCCCCATCTTGAGCTGAGAGACACAGAGACAGAATGAATGATGATGCAGTTAGAAGCAGAGCAAGAGTGAAGGAACGAAAAAACGCAAAGGAGGTGCAGAAAAACCTTTGGAGAAAAATTTAAATCTTTAGAGCTGGAGGCAGCAAAATGTGCTAAACTCCCAAACATGTTTGCTGCAGTAGCAGCACCATCACCTAATCTGCAGCAGGTGCAAGACATGCACCATGAGCAGTCTGTGCTGGCTTGATGAGGGAGTAAAAGAGAGAGAGACAGAATCCTCCTGTGGAGGCAGAGGGACAGCAGTACAGAGAGTCAAAGTGTAGGAGCTGTTGAAGAGGTAGCAGTAATGATATGTATAGGCTAGCATCAGAATCAATAATAGCAAACGTCAAATACCAATTTCCTCATACTACTTCATACTACCATCTTAATAGCTAGCTGGGTTACAGGAGGATAACTAGCGCTAAGTAGCAGGAAAAACTTGCTGCTCAACCCTAGTTATTGAACCATCTATATACTTACCTGGTGTGATATCCATGCTGTCCTTATTTAATTAGCTAAATCATGAAAATGAAGATATTGTGCTGAAGACGCTTCCTATGGATCTAACACGCTTATCATCACAGGTATATCACCTCAACTGATGGCTTATCTCTGAAGTTTAAATGAATTGAGTGAATTTATTTTTAATCAAACACTCTTCAACCAGTAGATGCATTTAAGTCATTTAGTTACTTTGTCAATTTATTTCGAACATGTAAAAATAAAAAACAGATAAAAACAAAACAATAATAACAATAAAATGAAATAAACAATAAACCTATACAACAAAAACAGGAAAAAAGAGGAAAAAGGAGTTCTACGAAAAGCCATTATTTAGTTGTGTAAACTGGTTAAAACAGACTGGTTTCGACCTCACAGGATCTTTATCAAGGCGGAAACAGTAGATTGTTTACACTTGGTTCTCTAAACACTGGAAATAAATTATATTGCATCACATAAGCAGCAGACTCAAAAAAACAATAACATCAAGATATGAAAATCATATAAAAGACATAAACTTACAAATCAAATCACTCAGAATGATGCAGTTCCATCATAAGGGGCAGTTACTATAAGCACAGGTCTGAGTATGAAGAATAAACAGCTCAGTTAGTTCTTCACTGAGCACACAGCTCAGCTCTAATATCCCAGCCCTTCTCTGTCACTGGGAGGAACCCTGGTGCTTTCTCATATTATGGTTGTCCAAATATTTCACCCGGTGATCCAAGTGCCTTTAATTGATGTCAGTGAGTTTATGCTAAATATGAAGATTTGAATAAATTCCAC
Source organism: Scomberomorus guttatus (assembly GCA_038419695.1). Classification (NCBI taxonomy): domain Eukaryota; kingdom Metazoa; phylum Chordata; class Actinopteri; order Scombriformes; family Scombridae; genus Scomberomorus; species Scomberomorus guttatus. Next base: position 2,843,504 of record CM076449.1, read on the forward strand.
TTTCAAGCAACACAATGGGCCACTCTGCAGTGACAGGCCACCTCCTTGTTGCCCTGAAAAGAAGTGTCAGGCTGCTGGAAACCCCTCACCTCCTCGCCCATGTCAGGCTTTGACACCTCCTGGGGTCCTTGAGGCTCTACCCCTCTTCCCTCTCCATTTTTCTACCTATGCCTCTTTTCCACTCGTTCTATCCCCTTTCTCTGTTTTCTCTCTGAATCTGTACCACCATTAACAGGCCAGCCAGGTTTTAGAGGCCCCTTAATCACTTAAAAACTAACACTCTTTATGGAGCAACAGACAGAAAACAGTCCAAAAGTAAAGAAATCATGGATAAGATGTGTTTAAGTAAAAACATGTTTTCTTTTTTCTTTTTTTTTTTGTAGTTTAAAAAAAAAATTATATTTGGTGAAGCGAGACTAAGGGCTCAGAACTGGTTTAAATGGGCTTTCCCATTGTCCATCTTAAATACAGGTGATTTAACAGTGATAGATTGGAAAAAAAAACACTGAAACAAAAAGTTTGTTCTATTGATTGATGTAGGTGAGAAGATTCAGGCACTGTGATATGCTGATCTGGTTTCTGTTTTTCCATTGTAGCAGAATTGTTTTCTTGTGATAGTAAGGGTGTTGTGACTCGTTATGCTCAGAATCAGTGAGACCCATCACATACATTTTGTAAAAAGTGTTCTAGGGTTAATCTTATATTGACGTGACTGTTGTTGGGCCTCAACCATGGGGTCAGACAAAACACAGGCCTACATGTAAAACCTGAAGCCTGACCATGAGGCTTCCTTTGTCCTTTGTCCCCTGAAACAAAAGGCCAGCACCAAAATGCTGCTCACAGATCCCGCCTCTTATGATGCTTTGCCAGTTCGCACCTAGGTGAGAACTCACAGCAGGAAGCTCAAACCCTGGTCTCTGATTGGCAGAGACCCACCAACACCACCAAGAGTCATGGCAACACAGCCGTGACGTCACTGCCCACTGCACGAATTCAGCATCGCCTTTCCACCATAGCAGCGCTGGAGGAAGAGCGTTGCTTACTAAAGGAGGTAACCCCGTGCACGTGGACTTTTTCCCCTATCGACTGAAGATTCAACCCTCGCTGGACGAGCTGAACTTCTCCCTGTGTTCAACCGAACACAATCAGCGGATCTGAGAGAGAGAGACCACTGCTGTTGCAACCCAGCACTCTCACTGCCTGCAGAAAGAAGAAAGGGATTTCTTCACGGAGACACGGATAACTTCTCTGCCCCACTCTTCAACTAAGTCGACTCCGCTGTTTCCCTCGCCACGCCGCCGAGGATCAGCTGCCGTCAAAACCCTGCCAACAGAGTGCCGATGGCCCCGTCAGTATCCGAACCAGACCAGACGGCTATGTCTGGACAGAGACAGAATTAAATGTGTGTTTGTTAGCTTTTAGCTTTAAGCCTAATTGCTATCTTGTTGTTGATTTAACGGACCGCCGAGTCCCTTTTGCCTGCTGTACTCTGTGTACATCTGCACGCACGCTCTCTGTGGACAAACAACCGCTGCTCTCCCCTCACGATTGTAGGATTTCACCGTGAGCCGGCGTTTCTCCTCCTCCTTTCACTCTTGCTACTAACACCTACACACACGCACATATACACATCTTTTCTTACACATCTGACGGTCAGATAACGTGGGACACAGCGCCGCTCTGCACTCGTTATCTACCATCAGACACGTGTTAGATACATTTAACTGGGTGAACGCAGAGACGCCGACCCCGAGGTCGCGCCATCTTACTATTGTTATAACCGGCACTGTGGTCATAGCCGCTAGTTGGTTATCACGTAACCAAATAGTATCTCGCGAGATCACGCCCACTGTCCTTGAGATTGCGCGACGTCACCTCACGAGATCACGCCAGTCGCCCCAATTCTCGCGCAACATCATCTCCCAGGTCACGGTCGCCATTTTGTTCACACACCCACAGAGACACACACACCCATCTACACTCCCATATACACACACACAGGCACGCGCCAGCTTGCATGTGTTTCCATTGTACATAGCTGTATTATTGCTTTGGTAGTATTACATTTTAGGAGTGATTTATTGATCAAAGCATTTGCTAACTTGTTAACTTTGCTATTGTTTAATAAACACTGTTATATCTTTAAAGAGAAATCTTTTGTAATTATCGTGCTCATTCATTGTAAAAGGTGGCTGATTGAGAGAGAGTCAGAGCTCGAATTCAAGCCTATATTGTTCACTTGTGGATGCTGATATCCCTCAGATATTAGCATCCCAAGTGAACTTTGTTTATGAGACTACCTTATTGTTTGGTTATTGGTCCCGGTTTCCGGGTGGTGCCCCGTATTATTAATTCATATTAATAATTACATTTTATTAATTAATAATTATCTCTGATAATTATTAATTATTGCTAATAACCAACCAGCTTACAATCAACAACCCTAAACCTGTACATTTGTGTTCTTTGATGTATTGATGGTTGTTCTACATATTTTTGTGCAGAAGTTGGTGTTTGTGCTCATATTAAGAGCACCAACATTTACCTATTGGAGGTGAAATACTGCAATTATTACAGGATAATTTGTACAGATTCGACAGAGATTTGTGTAAATTTGCTCTTTTATTGTCTGTCAGCGGTGTTGGTGTGAATGGGTTTTTGGATTTATTTTTTTAATTGCATTTCTTAGTTGAATGCACTGCAGATACTCTCCATCATATTTCTGTACCAGTTCTAATTTAATTGTTGTTTTCAGAAAGGAGATGAGTAATGTCCTTTTCTTTCTGTTTAGCATTTGTTATCATTTGTTTTGAGCTTCTTCATTACAGTCCTCTATTAGCATGACAAGCTCCGTATGGCTGTAAAACTTACTGACTGTGGGTTAAGGTGGGACAGAGAGTTGACTATGGGCAGAGGGGTCGAAGTTTATGTTCTGCTTGGTCAACTGTTGTTGTTGGTAACGAGCATTGTAATTGACTCAAGTAAAATATAATCAAAGTATTTTTCAATTTGGGTTGGTTCAGAACAATAAAGAAAATGTAATTTTCTCATTCACTGGCCAATAATATCATTGTCACTAATACAATGTGCAGCTATATTCAATAAAAATAGACAAATTAGTCTTAATTTAAAGAAATGACTGTTGAGGGTTTTTTCTACAGCTAGGCAGCATGTGTTGTCAGATGAGTGTCGGCATTTACAGAGTTGACATTTTGGCCTGATGGTGAAACTAAAAGAAAGCTCAGGCGGTCACCAAAATCATTTGGAATCGGCATCAAGGACCATGAAAATCCAGGGCAGATATCATGGTAATGTGTCCTGTAGTTAAGATATCTTGCTCTGTATGGAGTGTTGGACAGAAAAACTGACAGACCAACTGATATTGCTGTATTTACCGTTTTGAAAATTTGATCCATGCTTTCAAATCTTTGCTATGATAACACAAATGAAATGAATTGACTTGCATAATACTATTTTGTTATTCCCTACACCAGAGACTGTATCATTTTGACCAAACAATACTTTCTCTTAATGTGAGGCTCTTAATTGTGGTTATTGTTGTATAACGAATACTGGGTATTGTGAATCCTAATGACAGTATCTGTTCCTGTTTGCAGGTGATGAGCATCCTGAGTAACACCAGTGGTGTTTCCTCACAGCCACAACACGACTTCTCCATCTCACCACTCCACAGCGCTTTGGATTCCTCTCCGTCCAATGCCATCTCAGCCAGCTGCAGCCAGCGTTCAGCCGAGGCCTCCATTAAGACGGTGGACAGCCTCCCATCATCTCAGTCCTACTGCCCCCCCACATACAGCGCCACCAGCTACAGTGTGGACCCAGCTGTGGCGGCTGCCGGCTACCAGTACAGTCAGTACGGCCAGAGTAAGTCCTGCTGTGTCCAGGCTAACTTTACACTTTTATGTGACTTCACACAGTTGAAGTAGTGCTTGTCAACATTTTCTTATGAAGCACGTCCATTTTGCTTCTCTTTATCACTAACATGCAGGGTTGTGCTGCTTGGTGATTAAATGTTACAATGGTCTCACTGTCTTTCAGAGGAAAAAATAAATTTATACATGGTTCCTAAACCCACCCAAGTCCATCCCAGGTGTGCTTTGTGCCTCTGCTCACACCAAAATTGTGCCAGCTTGCACTCAGCTGCCTGGGTACAATACACGTGACTGTGCCATGTGCCTTGGTTCCCAAAAACTGCAGCCTTTGGGTCTAGATTTTTTCTGGAACTTTACCATAAGCAAAATGCTGTAATGCTTAACTCCTAGTGCCAAAACATACCCAAGATACAGAAATGTGATTTTCAAATTCAACGATGTTTTAAAAATTCTCAAAATCACATCACAATATTGCAAGATATTCCTGCAATAATGATAATTCTGATTATAAGGTCAGCGGAACTACAATATAAATATGCTTACAATATAACTGTGATACTATAACTACAGCTGATGTGGTCAGATCTACAGGTACACAATCAGCTCCTGTATTCAGTCTGTGAGATAGATGGTGGATCCACAGCAGACAGAGGCAGAGCTGTGAGGTAGTCAGCTGATCAGTACCAAACGTTAGTACAGATAGTATTGTGTAAAACACGTCCAGCTGGTGTTTGTCCGCTCTCCTTCCTTTCACATCCCCACCTGACTGTGACTGACTGCATCTTTAGCCTCTACTCTTCACAACTTGTGAGAACTCAGGAGGTTTTCTCTTTGTGTGAGGTGGCATCTCTGCTCTTTTTTCTGAAGGTGAATAAATGATATCAAGTCACCTCCACACGACTGAAGTTGTTCCATTTCTGAAACGGACTCCTCCACAGCAGAGCCAGAATCAACATGCATTCACTTTATACCATGTGTGTTGCTGCTTTACGTAGTCATGACGTAAATACATCAACATCAAAGTACATTAAATATTGTGATATGACAAATTTATAGATTTATTCCAGTATTATCATGAATGATATGATATGGCACATCCCTAATGGCAACAACAACATAATTATGGCAAATAAAAATATTAATAAATAATAAACCTATGGTTAGGGTTAGGGTAAGGCAAATAAAACACTTATTAGTGTTAGGGAAAGATTGTAGTTAGGCTGTCTGTGACAGGACATGAAATTCTGGTCTCCTGCATGAAAGTAAAACACACTAAAAGCCCGTACACCACCCCATCCTCACATACTTTCTGCCTCACTACATAAGTAACTGTTTGCTAACAAGTTCAACATATCAACTTAAAAGCTGATGATATGTCAGTGTTGTGTTCACTACTTGTTCCTGTTGAAAACAAGTGGACAAAAATCAGTAAATGCAGGTTTAAACATTATCACACATTATCTACAGTATCTGAGCATGGCAACTACAACATGAGTAATGTTAGAGAAAGATGGTGTTGTGGTTACAGAAAGTCAGACTGCTATAGGCCCATCCACACCTTTGATTTCTGCTTTGCTACAAAAAAAGATCTTTGCTGGCATTAACACTGAACATTTGCACTGGATGTAAATCGTGAAGTGTAGAATTCCAATATGGCTGTAATTCTTAGGGACACTGGGCTACTGCAGATGGACATCAAAGAATAATTCTAATTTGCTACAACTTGGGTCTTAATTGTTTTAAATAACAGTGTACTCACCAAAATAACTGCTGAGATTTTCCTTTAAACTGTGGACCTGTATGATGATATATGATCGCCAACATTAAAGAAATAATATGTTTAAAAAATGTTTCTTTAAGAAAATGTCTCTGATGCCATAAATGATCCCTTCTTTGCTGTGGCCCTCCACCCCCACCTCTCCCTCCTGCAGACTGACTTAACTTCAGACATTTGACTCTTCACTTGTTCTAATTCAGGAAACACCTGACAGATTAAAGTGCATTTTGTCAAAATAGCTGAGGTGTGTGAGTGTGTGTGGATCTGTGTTTGTGCATGTGCATGCGTGTTAGTGTGTGTTATCAGGCTCTATCTTGGAGGCAGAAGACTCTCAGTGTGACTGCTCAACAGGGATTTAAGGTATAAATCTGGTTGACAGGAAAAAAACAGCTTCCTTTAGAGGGCCTCACTAAACCCCTGTGAAACACATATACACAAACACACACACACTGCTCCCCCACTAGTTGTCTGGGTGACTGGCACCTTGGCAGACAGACCTGCCCACCCATAGGTGCTCTTCTTTCTCCCAGTCCTCAGAACAGAGTGACAGCTTCCTTTCTGTGCACACTAGCATCCTAACTGACATGCCATACTTATCTCCACCCCCCCTCCAATAGCCACAACACACACACATGCACACCCAAACACACCATGTCACATCACATCTGCTGTCAGCCCTCCTCTCTCTCTCATGCACTATAAAAGAGAAGTTATCGCCAACTGAACCAGGGAGGGCCAACATTCACTACTCTTAGAGAGCAATGTGCTGAGCATTAATGCCAGCTTTCCAAGAACCAACTAACTGTCTGTCTGTCTGTCTTTTTATCGCTCTCTCTCTCCTAACCTTAACTAAGTGTTGCCAGTACCTACACATAACTACAATACAGTTTAATATTGCTTGTTATGACCATGACAGGCCATGACACATAAAGGGAAATACAAACGGTTGTACTCAAAATCAATCAATTATATACATTTTTTTAAGAAACTGCAGCGAAATATTAATCTAATGTGTAAAATGGTCAGTCAGTAGATCAGTTGTGTTGGTGAGTGGATGTGTGAATGTGTAGTGTTTAAACTAAAGAGAAGTGCAACCAAACAAACAAAAGAAAACATGGTGCAAGGGGGAGAGCCAGCAATGAAGTGACAGAGAAAGGAATGGGGATGGCTGATCCTAAATGCATTCTGGATGGACTGGCCAGGTGCACCCAGCTGCACTAATACAGTCTCCTCCTACCTGGACCTGAAGGAAGAAATATACAAACACAGCAGCCCAGGGCAAGACACAAATGTAAGGGCCTTGGCAAAGCCAGAGGGCCGCCACGTGCTGTAGTTTGTTTTTTTTGTTTGTTTGTTTGTTTGTTTGTTTTTTCATTTTTAATCATGGTAAAATGTAATTTAGGCAGAATTACATTTCATGGAAAACTTGCTGTTGCAATTTAGTTGTATATGAATGTAATAGACAGGGTTGTAAAAAACATGTCAGAGCCACACTGTTGCACTGGGTGACATGTTCCTTCATCACCATGAACAAACACAGCAGCCTTGAACACTTTATCTGTTAGTATGAAGGATGATTCAACCATTTAATATCATTTTAATGTCAAATGCAACAAAATGTATTATAGATTTGTATGTTTTGTGCGTTCATCATGGAGGTTATGTATTCAATTAAAACATTTTTTTTTGTTTTGTTTAAATTCAGGTGGACATCCCAAAACTCCCAACAATAAAACATATGACCAAAAGATACAAATAAACTTGAAAAAAAGACACCAAAAATATTTCCATTTGATTTAAAGGGGCACTCATAAAAACCTGGCATCTGGTGTGTGAATATTTCACTCGGTGTAAACATTATATACCTTCAATGAAGGTAAAATGAATGAAACATTTTCTTCAAACTAAAAACACACAAAAAACTGATTTTCTTTAATGGTAGATTGAGGGTAGTAGTAGTGTAGGTGGATTCCAGCAGATGATCATGATCTCTCCCTCCTGTCTCCTGTCCTCTACAGCTGCTGTGGATTACCTGGCCAAGAATGTCGGTCTGTCCAGCCAGCGCAGGATGAAGCTTGCCGACCACTCAGCTGTACTGGGACTGCTGCAGGTCGAGACTGGCCAGGCCTACTAGTACTCACCTAACATATTTAAACAACATGGCACCTGGTCACCAGCACAACCCACACCTCCTGCTACCATCCATACAAATCTCCCAGTGAGCGTGTGTGTGTGTGTGTGTGTGTGTGTGTGTGTGTGTGTGTGTGTGTGTGTGTGTCATAGATTGACTATACATGGGTCTGATATTTAGCTTTTTTATTCTTTATTATATATCACCGTTTCTCCAGGGTTTTAATAGTGACTGATTCAGCTGTCCAAGCTTTCAGCATTCCCCATGGGACCAAATCCACAAGAACAATTTCCACTGTTAGGAATATTGTGAAGTGTGTTTTTTAAATTTTTATTCGTTGTTCATATTGCATCAAACTTTGTACACAGCGTCAGTGTGTATCTATAAACTAGTGATATAAGCAATTACATTGTGAACCCTGAGCCAATCAATTTAGAATGAGCATCACCTGCTATCCAAAATCGTGAAATCTGGGATAGATGTTCATTATAGAGCATTGACACCATGCTGTTTACATGTTAGGATGACACACAAGTGATTTCAAAAATGTCCACACTGAAACACTGAAACAAAAGGAAACCAGCTGAATCTCTCCTTCCTCTTCTGTCAGTCAGCAAACAACTGACTTACACATAGTCTTCCTGTAATGGTGCATTAAGACTGAACACCAATCACAGTTTTTTGTAAAGTTGAAACAGTTTCAACTCACATGGACATGTTTTGCCTCAATTCCTGACACCCCGAGTGAATTCACATCTGTTTGTATCCATTGTGTTGTTGAATTGACATTAAATGCAATTGTGCACTTTTAAAATTCCCTTCACATTGAGTCTGAACAAACCTTAATGGAATCACAGCCTAGGTACTCTACTGAGTGACCTCCTCCTCAGTTTTTTTAGTTTTATTCATTGACATTTTTCTGGATTTGTTGTCAGACAACTGCAAGAGTGATTTGATCATGGCTCATGAATGCTACCTCAAATCCAAGTGAGTTCTGCTTCTGAGCACTGCAGCATCACTGATGGGTGGTATGAAGTTAGACCACTGGAGGTCAACAAAAACAGGATTTTCAGCTGCTTTTTAAAGTCTTTAAGGTTTTTTTTTATTTTTATCACGTTGAGAGGAATACATTCTGGGGCAATACTTTCTAATTTGAACTTAGATACTGAATATCAGCATTGGCATTGACAGATATTGGCAGCTTAAAAAGAAAAAAAATGTATCAGCCTATAGGAACGTGTGTGTGTGTGTGTGTGTGTGTGTGTGTGTGTGTGCTTGTATGTGAGGGAGATGAACACCTTTTTAGCAGACTCTTACGGATTCATTCGGCCATTCCTGAAGAGACATTTCTGTTGTGACACTGCAGTCCTTCTTATCAACAACAAGACCTTCTGAAGAGCTTTGGCAATAGTTTGAGCTCCTGACTGAGCAGCTGACATGCAGTGTGAGGATCACCCCCCACTTGGTTGAAGCTGGACATTTCTCCAGGCAGTTTGGTACCAATCATTACAATTCTGTTCTTTATTTTCATTTCTTCTGATTCTTGTTGATTTAATGTCTACTCCATTCATGTATCATTGAAAAACAACCACTGGGTAGTACTATGGCAAGCCAACTTTCCATGATTTCCCTTTTGATAAGAAATCACACAGAATGTTCATACTGAGCATACCTTTTCATAATCTGCCTGTGACAACTAATATATGGTTGAGAATGGTTTAAGATACATTCCCTAATTTTGCTGTGTCTATGTATGTGTTGAAATCCTAACATTTCCTCTCAGCTCACTGTTGATGTGTTGAAACTCACACCACTTCAGTTGCATTTCAAAATGGCTGCATTTCTAAATGGTAAATGGTAAAATGGCTGCATTTATATAGCACTTTTATCCAAAATGCTTTACAATGTTTTCCCGCTGCTCACTCACCCATTCACACACACACTCACACACCAATGGCAGCATGCTACCATGCAGGGTGCTGGCGCAGCCATCGGGAGCAATTTGGGGTTCAGTGTCTCGCCCAAGGACACATCGACATGCGGACACAAGGAGTCAGGGATTGAACCACCAACCTTCTGATTAGTGGACCTCCTAAGCCACAGCTGCCTCATTTCAGTACAGTGAGCTGAGAGAAAACTTGAGGCAATAACAAAATCAGTGGAGCACATCTACAAATGAAGATACCATAAATTCTTTATATACCTCAACTGCAGAGAGAAGCAGGCCTATAAGAGATTTGTAAAAGTATATTTTATATGTTATGTTAGTAAGAAGCCTCCCTGTTTCCTGGTCAGCTCCTCTTAATTTGCTGTCAATGTAAACTCAACACTTCCTCCATGTTGACCTGCTGTCTTGATGAATTCAGTATACAAACACACAAGTACAAATTCCTTAAAAATACAATTGATTTCAATTTGTCTCACTTTACCACTCTTTTGATTGCTATTAAGCTACAGTCAACTCAGCACTTCCTGCACAAATGTTTCATTTTAAAAGCCTTCCAGCAGCTCAAAGGGCATAATTCTCCTGCTGTCCTACTAGGCTTTTAATGTGATATATCTGCAGGGAGTGCTGTGGTTCACTGGCAGCTTAACGGCAAATGAAAGAACGACAAAAGGAATGACAACTGTATTAAGCAGTATTAATGAGTATTAATGAGTGATGTACTGATGGAATTAGTGCTGTGGAAATGTACTGATACCCAATTTACCATGTGAGACATTATAATATTTATACTTATACCCCTTCAGCTGCTTTTATTTATACCGGCTTTTTAGGATATACAGAATACGTGTGTCAGATAATCAAAACTGGTTCATACTGTCACGATATCTTTACATTTTGTCATTTGGCAGATGCTTTTATCCAAAGCTGTATCTTTTAAGGTTACAAATGGCAAACTCATTAGTCACAATGTAGAGATAAATTAGCATTTTGACACATTATAAAGGAATTACACATATCTGTAATGTCAACCTAAAAACTGATAAAGTGGTTTGCCATAGTAGTACAAACTACAAACTGCACCAGTTCCATAAAGCATTCCAGTGAGGATGTGTTATACATTCAGAGAGAGGGAGGTTTGTCAGAGACTGACCTTCCTCACTCTAATCACCCATACTGACCAAAGGGAAAACTTGCCATTCCACTCCAGGCTCCCCACAGGACCTGCTGCACTGCTCAGGAGAGCTGTGTGTTCTGCTCTCCAGTGGAAACCACTTTGAGGTTCATGGACTGGAGGAGAAATGGAGACCAAACAGAGAATCACTCCCCTAAATGCATTATTCCACACATAATAAATATTCCAACAATCAAAATATGTTTCTGCATTGTGCTGTATTTGATGACACTCCAGAGGGACACTCATACCCCCTTTCCACCAACTGGACCTAGAGCTGATGCTGGGCTGGTGCTGGTGCCGGTTTGCAATTGGTTCAACTAGCAAACCTTCTAAGAACCAGCTTGCTTTTCCATGGGCTAGAGAGCCAAGTTGTTATGTAACTGATGCAGTCACATGACTGCATCACATGACTGACGGCCATCTCACCTGGCCAGCAGCTCCTCACATCTCTGAAAACATAACAATGTAAGCGGTTCTTTGTTCTAGGCCAGCAAAGTGTTGGTGCTGCTCTGGAACCAGTTTTCCTGGCTGAGAGCCAGTTCTTTGGCTGTTGAAACGCAAAGAACTGGTTTGAGGCACCAGCTCTGAACCGGCCATTGAACTGCCTTGGTTGAAAAGGGGTATCAGTGTTTAATCTCCGGTTTATGTGACCGTCATGAATTTCAAGATGATGCCATGAAATTAAACTGAGTTCATCTCCATTCCCTCTGAACGCTGGTGTCCATGACTGCCCTGGGGTGACTGACTGAGGCAGAGGCTTTTATAAAATCATCTGTCTGCATCTCCACAACAGCCAGGAGTCTTTGGACACTGGCTCTGTTAACCTTGTGTATATACATTTTTTTATTGACAGCAAACCAAGGAGAACATTAAGGATCAAATGTACAGATACGCCCATTCACCCCCACCCCTCCTGTTTACCTCTTGGTCAGTGTTCAAATTACATTGTGGCTTTTTTGGGGGGAGGGGTGGGGGGGTGTTCATGACAGGGTATTAAAGCTTATTATGTTCAGATCAGTGTTTTGGGGGCAATACATCACTTAGTGAGAATTGTGGGCCTGTTCCGACATAACCTGCTAATGTGACACCAAATTCACACACAATAATTACAAGTCTATAAAACTTTAACGATGGAAACAGCTGATGAGCCATGATACATAAAAACATCTTGCACATGCCCAGATCAATAATGTTACACGCATTATTGAAGAAGTTAGCCGCACTGACCAGGGCTGCACACACACATTTAAAATGACCCATGACAGGACACACAGGATTGATCTTATATCATTGATTGCAGCATTACAAATACCAATGATTATTCATCAGTTTTTTTTAGACCCCCACCCCCCACCCCAACTCAAAATATTGTTGCTTCCAGGGGAGCTCAGTTCTCTATTAGGGGAGCTAATCCCCCCGACTGCCCTGTAATGCGAACACTGCTCTTGGTCCTTTCTCTGCTTGTTTTGTTCAGCTTTCTGTTTGGCATGTGTGTATGTTGCCATCGTATTATTTATTCTACCTGTATGAAGTATTAGACTAGTGGGAAATTTGTATTGGCATTTACTCCCCTCAGCCTGTTGGTGTGTCAAATGTACTGGCCTAACTGTCTGTTCATTAAAGCTCTACAACTGGACCAAGACCACAGGGCTGTGCTGGCTTGTTGTTGTGGTTGTTTGTCAGCAGTTAGAATGGAAGTAGAAGAAAAAGGATTCAGTGCAGCATGTTTGAGATTTTAAAATCTGAGGCATAAAGCACCGTTTATTCAGGTTTCATTTAGGACCAAAAAAAAAAAAAAAAGATGGGCAGAGGACAGATAAACAGACACCACCATCATTAGGTCCTGTCATTAACAGGAAGAAAATGACTCAGTCTATTGTTGTGCTAGTTGTAAAAGTGCATGAGAATGTCAGTTGGTTTGTGGTAATTTATGCAAACTAATATCAAGATAAGCTTAATGTTCATATAAACAGTAGAGGTCGACCAATATGTTTTTTTCAGGTCTAATACCGATACAGATTATTAGTAATCAAGGAGACCGATCACCGATATTAAGAATCGATATACATTCGCAGTAAAAATTAAAATCTTGGTGTCACAATTTAGAACACACAATTTTAATGCATGATTATGCTTTATTTATTACAAGAAAGCAGCTTTGGAAAGCCATCAGTTGGTTTCAAGAAAGTAATTACATAAAAAGTACATTTACTCAAGTACTGTACTTAATTACAATTTTAAGGTACTTGTACTTTACTTGAGTATTTCCATTTGATGCTACTTTATACTTCCACTCCACTACATTTCAGAGGGAAATATTGTACTTTCTACTTTGTTTTATTTGACAGCTTTAGTTACTAGTTACTGCTCAGATTACAATTTTACATAAAATAACAATGATGAGTTTATAAACTACAATACATTGTTAAAGATTAAACCAGTGGTTCCCAAACTTTTTGTTTTGTGGCCCCTTATAAAAAATCTGTGTGTATTTGTGTCTTTTTGACATGTTTCAGATGTCTTTGAGTTGTTTGCAGTTCCACCAAAGAGACATTTCTCCTCACATGGTTTCAAATAAATAACTGTTTAAGGTCCAAAGAGGTTAACCTCCAATAGTTCACAAAAATGCAAAGATTAAAGAAAAGTTCTGAAAAATGAATCCAAATTCAAATTTATGTAGCAGAACTGTTTTTTCTTCTTTCCTACCTAATCTATCATCTCAACACCCCTCAGATTTATTTTATAACCCTGACAAAGCAGCTCAAACTAGCTCCACCTCCAGCAGCTATAACGTTGTTAAATTTATTTAATATATCAGTCACAGCCAGCAGCAGACAGCATTTCTGCAAAACAAGTACTTTTACTTTCATACTTTTAAAACTTCAGTGTAGAGGATTGTGATGTTTATTGCATCTTTGGCAATATCTGCTGCCTTACCTTCGAAACACAGCTCGACTTGCTCACTGGAGCTGCTCCAGTCTACAGATGCTTCTCTGTGGCACAGCAGCATGCACAGCCTTCAGTGTTGATAGGCTATTACTCGTGATGTGTAACCAATCAGATAGTGCTATGGGCGGGACATCGCTTGAGACCACAGAGCGGTGACTACAGAGATGCTGCTGCATCAGAGCCAAAGTAGCCAATATCGGCAATCGGATAAAAAAAAAATGATTCCAATAATCGTAAAAATGCTGAATATCAGATCCGATAATTGGCCAGGCTGATAATTGGTTGACCCCTAGTAAACAGCTGTGAATACTGTTGCCAAACAGCCAGTAGTTGCTGGCCTACATGGTGTGGCTTTTATCAGGAATCCTCGTCCACATCGTGCTCTTCATAATGACAAAAGTGGAACAGCTGAATTCAAAGAACACACTAGTATTTTATTTTTATCCCATTCTACAAATTGTGCATACTTTACTTACTGTCAACCAAAACATACCATGTGTTTTTTATTTTTCCAGCATGGAAATGAACTATCAGAGACTTGAAAAGTGCTTGAATCCGATAATCCATCCTACTGAATATTGTAGCCCTTTATTTTGTGCAAAGCCAGTAAAAGGACAAATGCAATCTCCACGTTTGCAAGGCCACATTTGTCTGGTGTTTAGTCAGCCATGTATATTTATATGTATATATTTTTTGTTCATTTCCTCGCTGCTGCTCTGGCACAGACCTGTGCGGATTCTCAGCTGAAGATTATGTTTATGTGGAAGAAGATCAAAGATATTATTACAGGGTGTTCTCAGTTATGCTTCTACTATTGCTTTTCTTACTATAGTAGTGACAATAGTGTGTGCATGTAAATGTACCCACATACAAAGTTTTATTCAACAAATTAAACAGTAATGTAGGAAACAGGACTGAACTGGCACTGCAGAGAAATGAGAACTCCTGGTTTTCACACTTGTCAAACTTCAGCTATCATTACATGGTAATGGCAGTTGCTAATGTATTATCATGCAATATACAATATCCCAACAATTCAACCATCAAAGCCACTTGAGCCATGCATTGCCTGTATTAATAAGCAGAAGAGGCAGCCTGATGGAGATTTTAGGGTGGTCCCATCAGCTGGATGCTCGGCCATTGGCTCGGCTGGGCCACAGTGAGCAGGGCTCTGGAAGTCCCTCCAGGACTGTGGATGAGAAATTTACACTGCTAGTGAGGGAGTGGAGCTGCAACAAACTGCAATAACAGCAAATTCATAACTGGTAACATGTTCAATACACAGAGGAAGCCAACATAAGGGCATTTTCATTGGACAGGGAGGAGAAGGTAATGGCAGGTGAGAGGATGCCAGCATGGTGTAGTATATAGTTTTACTGCACATTCATGAACATATATAATTCTGATACTTATTCAGCTGATGACAGGGAGCAGCCAGCGTTATGAAGATAATCCATTGGCAAAAGTTCTTTCTTATTGCATTGATGACATAAACCCCAATCATGATCTAATCCCCCTTTTGATAATATATGACTCTCCAGGCTTTGAAGTCAGCCATGACAGCTCCAGTGATTGAAAATAGTAAAAATCCTCTGTTGAAGCCAGGCAGAATAAATGGAGTCGTGTTAATGAAGAAGGTTGTATAAGCTCACAGTGGAGCAGTGTTGGCTGCTGCCTGAGGGCCTGTGACCCAGACCTGACCACAGCAGGCTGTCTTGGGGATGGAGCAGCATACTCAGGCCTGCTGGCTGAACTATCTCCAACAGCAGAGAAGAAAGATCACATGAAAGATAAAATCAATGGAGGATGCCATCCAGACTGTTTGGAGGAGGGGGGCTGCACAGACTTGCTCATTTCATCAACTCTATTAAAACTTTATTCAAACAGAATTATACTGAATCAAAGCCTAACGTTTTAGCTTATGCCTTCATCAGGGGCCAAACAGACTGTACCATGAAAGTCTAATTAGACTTACTGTAAATGTTCAGGTCAAAACTGGTGATACTGCTGTGATGTCAGACATTTTTACCATGTGGAGTTGTTAACAGAGCAAAGGTATTCTATCCAGAGCTTCATCTGGACTCACATACAACATGCAGTGTGAAGTGCATTGTTGAACAATGTTACTTCAAGTTGAAATCTGATACTTTTACCACCATGTATGCTGTTTGGGATCTCTGGTGTCTGATAGGTCAAGGGGAACTTGCAACAACATTATGGTCTCATTTTGGATGGAGGTGCAGGTTTAGTCTTTAAAGTGGCTGTCATCAATATTTTTATAGTCTATTAAAGGTACAGGAAACTCAAAAATGTGAATTTGTAGCTTAATAGGTGTTAATTATGTTTTCTTGCCATGAGCTCTTATAAATGTCAGTGTCTGCTGTAAATTACTTCTATGTTGTTTCTTTACCTAAATGTTATGTTTATTTCCTGGTTCAGCCACTGGCTTTTAAGCCATTTGATTGACATAAGTCTAATTAGTGTAGACAGGAGGTGACTTCAGTGTTGGACAGTGCAGGACTATTCTAAGTGACAAAGACTGAATAAATATATTAAAAATGTAATGTATAGGATAATATACAGTAAGATTCCGCCACTTTATCAGCTATTAAGGAAATTGAAGTCTGGTAAATAATGAATTAATGGACTACAATGAATAAAACTTTATTGTGTTAACTTATTGACACTTTTCCCCGCTCTGACTCAGCCTCTGTCACTGCTTCTGCTGAGTTTAAAGATAAATGTGCACAGTCTGTATACACACATTTTAATGTTTCTACCTCCACTGGATTAAAATGGAGGCTCTTCCTTTTATTTACCTGTTGCCATGGTGAATCATAGTATCAGAGCTCCATTGATGATGGCTTTTTTCATTCATCACACATGCACTGAACTCAGTGAACATACTCAGAGTTGGTTGAACTGATTCTGATTAGGGTAAAGGCTAATTTATACTTCAGTGTTGAATCTACGCAGAGCCTATGCCGTAGCCTACGCAAGTGGCCTACGCCGTTGTGGGCATTTATACTTGTGAGCTGGAGTGTCTGCGTCATTCTGCAATTACACCGCCAAAACACTAGTTGGTGGTGGGGTTTCTATGCTGCTGTTTTGAGTTTCTTGCGGTTTCTTCGTGTACTTTAAACAATGGTGACTGAAACTGAGCAGATCATGTTGCAGTTGGAGTTACTAAATGTTGAACAACAGTTACTTTTACTGAAATTACTGCAACACAGAAAAGAGAGAAGACATCGGAGGAGATGATATGTACAACCATTGAACCGATCGAGGCAGAAGGAGGGTGAATTTTCTGTTCTTGTCCAGCTACTGAGAGACATGGACGTGGAAATGCATTTCAAATATTAGGTAGGTAGATTTGATGATTTGGTTAGTCGTCTGCAACCATTTATCTTGCATCAGTGTATGCACAATATGCCTATAGACATTACTCAGAGACTGGCAATCATACGAGTGTCCTCCACAGTTTCTCCGTACATTGTGAGGAGCTTCCTTGTCTTGATATCGATGGCCTCTGTCTCCTCCTTTGGCCAGCTTATACCAGCAGGGTATCTGATGATTGGCAGGGCGTACATGTTGTTGGCTCGTACCTTGTTCTTCCCATTCAGCCATCTTTTCAGGACCTGCCTTACTCTGTGTAGGTATTTGGCTGTGGCTGACTTCCTCACAGTCTCCTCATGGTTCCAATTTGCCTGCAGGACCACACTTATCTAGTCCGAATGACACTCCGATGTCATTGCTGTAGATCCTGGTGATGTGGATCAGTGAGTCGATGTCTCGCTCATTCCTGGCATACAGCTTGATATCATCCATGTAGAGGAGATGACTGATGGTTGTTCCACTTCAGAACCAGTATCCATAGCCACTCTTTGTGATGATCTGGCTGAGGGGGTTCAGGCCTATGCAGAATAGCATTACCTTGGTATATGCTGCACTTGATGGTAAATTGTGCAATTGGCTTGGAGTTGGCCTCCAGAGTTGTTTTCCACAGCCCCATTGACTTCTTGATGAAGGCTCTTAGTGTTCTGTTGATGTTGTACATTTCCAAGCATTCCAGTATCCATATGTGTAGCATTGAGTCGTAGGCTTTATTGTAGTCAATCCAGGTGGTGCACAGGTTGGTCTATATATATATATATATATATATGGAAAACCAACCCACAGCGTCATGTTATTTTACATTAGTTTGCTTCTTATCTGTACTTTCTTATGTTATGTTATGTTCTTATGTTCAAATGCAGGGCTGTGCAGAGACCTTTAGAGGACCAGGTGCTCAAAGTTAAAAAGGGGCACATGGAACAAGATTTTAAAACACCATACACCAACATAATTTATAACATAACCTGTTGAATTATAGCAACCCATTTTCAAACAGAATAAACAGAATAAACAGAATAAACAGAATGTAATATGGAATATTTCAACAGACCGCATCATACTCATCATGATGGAGTGTCATTTTATGTATTTTGGCCAATAGCAGGCCTGTAAACAATGAAGTGCATTAAATTATAAGAGATCCCACCCTAAGAACAGCAGGAGCTTGTCCTCCTCTGCTCTCCTCTCACCACTTCACACACACTGCCCTTTCCCCTCTTGCCTGACCTGCAGCTGTTGAAGCATTTCAGTCAGAATTTCAATCATGAATTTTTCCCAAAGAAGAGAGAAAAATTATTTTATAAATGATACTGAGATTTGGTAGTGCTTTATTTCAATCAATTACTCTTTATTATATTTTGATCTTCCTCTTGCCTCTCAAAAGGAGCAACCTCCTCTGCCTCCTCTGAGGCTATATATATATATATATATATATATATATATATATATATATATATATATATATGGTATGAACATCACAATGATTAAGTCAACACACCTAATTTAAACCTAATTTTGTAGGTTCAGATAATACAGTACAGTACAATAAAAGTACTGGTTTTTGAACATTTAATGAAATTAAACCATGTGAGCAGTTTAGAGGGAAAAATCACTATTTGATGGAGCTGTTAACAACTCATAGACATCTGAAATGTGACCCTGACTACACACTACTTTTTGTAAGACATCTGTAACATCCTCATCTACAAAGCTAAATCGGATTGTGCATTACAGGACACCATTGTATAGTGACACAGTGTGTGTGAGATTGAAGATGGTTAAATAAAGATCGCAAAGTAAACAGTAACACCGGTGTCAATATCCTTTAGTTATAAGGAAATGACAAACCATACAATGACTCAGTCACAGAGCATACTGGAGGAGTATGCAGATGTCTTCCAGGGCATAGGAGAGTTCCCAGGAGAGTGTAACCTCCGTATTAACCCAGACATGACACCTGCGGTATACCCACCGCGCAGGATCCCCATCGCACTATGAAGCCGACTGAAGAAAGAGCTCGACAAGACGGAGGAAGACAACACCCTTGCACAAGGTAACAGACCCTACAGATTTGGTTGTTGAAAAGCCTCAAACAGGCAAACTAAGAGTATGCCTGGATCCCAGAGACCTTAATAAGGCAATCCAAAGACCACAGTACCACTACCTACACTGGAGGACGTCACCACAAAACTCGCCAGAGCGCAACAATATCCTGGTTTTCGGAAAAACCAAACAAGAACACGACGGCAACCTCAGAGCTATGCTCAAATGCATGAGAGAGAGAGAGAGGGGTGAGGTTAAACCCAGACAAGTGTCGTATATATGTGTCAGAGGTCAGCTGTTTTGGACACAACCTCTTACGTGAAGGCACCAGACCAGACCCACTAAAAGTGAAGGCAGTCCAAGAGATGCAACCACCACAGAGCAAGGCTGGACTGGAAACCATACTTTGGATGATCAATTACCTGGCCAGATTTGCACCATGACTCTCTGAGGCAAATGCACCACTGTGACAGCTGTTGAAACAAGACAGTGAATTCATATGGGATGACAACAACCGCAGAGCATTCAAACAGATGAAAGAACTCATAACACATCACCCAGTGCTTGCATACTTCGACCAACAGAAAGAGCTGAGGCTCCAAGTAGATGCCTCAAAATGTGGCCTTGGCGCAGTGGTGCTCCAAGACAGCAAACCAATTGCCTATGCATCCAAATAAGGGTTAGAGCTATATGACCATACATGAGTACATGTATGGTAGGAGAGTGATTGTGGAATCAGACCACAAACCACTGGAAATGATACTGCGGAAGCCACTGGCAGCAATGCCACCACGTTTACAAAGGATGATATTACAGCTACAAAGGTACAACATCCACATCCTCCACCACCCTGGAAAGGAAATACTGGTGGCTGACACTCACGAAAGTCCATTGAACACCATGATGACAGCCTGATGGAAGGTATGGAAGCACAACTGCACACTCTCATCAGCAGTGTTCCAGTAAGTGACAGCAGACTGCAGGAAATGAAAGAAGCAATGGCACAAGATGCCCAACTCACTGCACTGAAAAGAGCCACATAAGAGCCCACCCAACATCCGAGAATACTGGAACCACAGAGCTGAAGTTTCTGAAATTGATGGCATAATGTTAAAGGGAGAAAAAAATCATAATTCCTAAGAGACTCAGAAAACATGATACAGCGTATACATGCCGGACACATGGGTGTGAAGAAAAGCAAGCACAGAGCACGAGATACACTGTTCTGCCCTGGCATGGGAAAGGAAATCGAGGCAGCAGTGGACCAATGCAGCATATGCCGAGAAAGATGCAGCGCAAACCCCAAGGAGTCCCTGCTATCCTACGCCATACCTGAAAGACCATGGCAAGTAGTAGGCACGGACCTGCTCATGTGGAACACAGAAGACTACATTGTCATAGTAGATAGTAGTTACTACAGCAGATTCTTTGAAATGGAGAGACTACAGAGCTGCACTTCATCAGCAGTCATCACCAAGCTCAAATCAGCATTCGCCTGCCACAACATTGCATTAACTGTCATCAGCAATAACAGGCCATGTTACAGCTCAGAAGAGTTCAGATACTTCACAAAGGCATGGGAGTTTAAACACACCACTACAAGCCACCGTTACCCACAAAGCAACGGCCTTGCCAAAAAGACAGTCCAGACAGCAAAATGCATCCTAGACAAAGCCAAAGCTGAAAACGGTGACCCTTACCTTGGCTTGCTAGACTACAGGAACACGCCTGTGGACAACCTGAAGTCACCTGCTCAGCTCCTGATGAGCCAAAGACTATGCTTGATACTTCCTGTGACTGCAAAGCAACTGCAGCTACAAGTCATACCTCAGAAAGCTGTACACAAGATAAGAAAGGTATGCCAGCACCGCCGGCAGTTACAGACTCTTTCCAAAAAATTTGAATATCATGGAAAAGTTAACTTATTTCCATAATTACATTAAAAAGGTTCAACTTTCATAGATTATAGATTTCAAGTATTTATTTGTTTATTTTTACATAATTTGGGCTTCCAGCTCATAAAACCCACGAAAACAGGAATTCAAAAAATTAGAATACTGTGAAGAAATCAGCCCTAATTTTGTAGGGCATGACTGTTTTAAACTGAGTGTCACACACTAATCATCTACTAAACTCAAAGCACCTGCACAGGTTTCCCCAGATGTCATTAAATTGCATCAGTTTGGTTCAATTGTCTCAGTTTGGTTCAATATCCATCATTGATACCCTCCATAGGGTGGGTAAGCCACAAAAGTTCATAGCTAAAGAGGCTGGCTGTTCACAGAGTGCTGTTTCCAAGCATATCAATGGAAAGTCTAGTGGAGGGCAAAATGTGGCAAGAGAAGATGCACCAGCATAAGAGATGACCGTGGGCTTCAGCGGATTATCAAACAGAAGATTCAAGAATCTGGCAGAGATCCAGAAAGAGTGGAATGAGGTGGGAGTCACAGCTTCAAAAACCACCACATTCAGACACATCCGGGAGATGGGCTACAACTGTCGGGTTCCTTGGCTCAAGCCACTTCTGAGCCTGAGCCAACGTAGGAAGCGTCTCAACTGGGCCAAGGAGAAGAAAGACTGGACTGTTGGCTAGTGGTCCAAGGTCCTCTTTTCCGATGAAAGTATTGTGTGCCTTTCAATCGGGAATCAAGGTCCAAGGGTTTGGAGGAAGACGGGTGAGGAACAGAACCCAAGCTGCTTGAGGTCAAGTGTGAAATATCCACAGTCAGTCATGATTTGGGGTGCAATGTCCGGTGCAGGTGTTGGTGAACTCTGCTTTCTTAAATCCAAGGTCACCGCAACAGTCTACCAGAATGTTTTAGAGGACTTCATGATTCCTTCTGCTGAGGATCTGTATGGAGATACAGATTTCATCTTCCAGCAGGACCTGGTCCCTGCCCATACCGCCAGAAGCACCAAAACCCGGTTTAATGCCCATGCCATCACAGTGCTCGACTGGCCAGCCAACTCACCAGACCTAAACCCCATCGAGAATCTATGGGGTATTATCAAGAAGAAAATGAGGGGCACCAGACCCAAAAACAAAGAAGAGCTGACAGCAAGCATCAAGAAAATCTGGGCTTCCATAACTCCCACGCAATGCTACAGGCTGATTGCAGTGATTGAGGCAGTGATTAAGGCAAAGGGATTCCCAACCAAGTATTGAACATTGACATATTGTTTAGAAAGTACCATATTTTGATTGATTTGATGTGATCCTAATTTCTTTTTTTTTCTGCAAAAACTGAGAAGTAAATGGTGATTTCTTCACAGTATTCTAATTTTTTGAATTCCTGTTTTCATGGGTTTTTGGAAAGGGTCTTTATATTCAAGAGGAAGAGAAAAAAGCAAAATACTTGATTAATCATTTAGGTCACATGTTTAACATTGATTTGGCTACAGCTGTTATTTTTCAAAGTACAATCCTTATTTTCTTAAAATAAATGCCTCAGTATTGTTTAGTGGTGGGATCAGTATTCCTGCCTCTGTCCCTGCTTTCAGTCCCACACTCTCTCCTAGTGCTAGGAAATTCCAGTGTTTTTGTTGTTTCAGTACATTCGAGTCTGGACTTCTAAATGTATTGAGTATTTTGATTTTTCCAGTACTGGGTGTTGCACCTCTCAGACCACTATAATGCAGGACACTCTAACCAGATATGTACTAAATACATTTATGATTCATTATCCTCCCAAAATACCAGGCTGTATGCTAAATAAATCTAAGATATTTTATTACATCAAGTCATTTTTTATTTACTTACTGTGATAATTGTGTTGATGCTACATATGTATGATTTTTACAATAAATAAAGCAAAATACAGACCCATATTTGTATCACAATGAGAAATGACCTGGAGCAAATAATGACAATCAAAATGCAAAACAATTATTAACAAGCACTAAAGTAGTCTAACTATCATATCAACTAAACTGCAGCAGAGAGTCCTCAAGCAGAGAAGTATCCACAGATTAACAAGCTAACAGACTAAAAGTATGAGGGGCTGTTAGGGACATTATTCAGAATTACCATGCATATACATGTACTTTTCTTCTCACATACACATATGAAACCAAACTCATCCACATACTATACTGAAAACCACATACACATACAAGTGAAATGCTTTTACATACACAACTGAAACACTCTCACACGAACAACTGAAAAATTATATGCTTACATATACAACTGAAATGCTCTCATGAAAACTATTGAAAAGCTTTCACACATACTAGTCAAATGTGCTCATATGCACAGTTAAAATGCTCTCATATTGTATTGTGAAATCCTTTTACATAAACTATTGAAAAGCTTTCACACATACTAGTCAAATGTGCTCATATACACAGTTAAAATGCTCTCATATAGTATTGTGAAATCAACACAGTATGTGCGGTGCTAAGCTACAGATAAAGATAGATCACTGCGGTCAGTCAATTTCTTCTGCAGTTGCTTCACTTCCGGTGGAGCTATCAAGCAGAAATACGGACAGCACCACTCTGCCATTGCAACTACATTGTGGACAGAGGGGGTATTATCCTAAAATCCTGTCAGCAGGATTCAAGCTGCCACCTAGCATCTACAGTTATCTAGTGCAGCCCCCCTTTTTTTCTTTTACCGCTGCAGCAGCACCGTGGTAACACAGTGGTAAAGCAAAGAAACAAAATGAGTAACATCTGTATTGTTAAGGAACGCCACTGTTTTCTTATTAGGCTACTTGCAGGCTGTTGAGCAGACATCAGTGTCGCTTATGTTCATAAGCGACACTGCAGGCGCTTTCTTTTCCATGGATGTATTATATGAGCTCTTATAATACATCCATGCTCTTTTCTCAGCCACCTTCCAGTTCAACTGAAATCCCTTCCATTTTAACTGAAATCCTTTCCTACAACATACTGAAATGCCATCATACAAAATTATTTTTTTCAATGGTAACTGTGAAAGCTTTTCAATAGTTTATGTAAAAGGATTTCACAATACTATATGAGAGCATTTTAACTGTGCATATGAGCACATTTTACTTGTATGTGTGAAAGCTTTTCAATAGTTTTCAAGAGAGCATTTCAGTCATGCAAATAGTTATTGAATTAACATACAAAACATTAAATGTGCCTTGAAAACCCATGAAACATTAGCTAAATAACAACACACCAAAATAGCAGTGACTCCATCATGCAGATTGATAACCTGTAAAACTGAGAGGGGAGAGATGAAGGAGCAGTCCGCCCATTCACCACTACACTAACTGCACCGAGAGTTGTCAAGTGTGGCACTAATGTGCGTTCACGTGCTACACAGTGACGTAATGACCCTTCCTTCTTTTATAGTTTCCTTGGGTCTACTGTCTACAGGCTAACAAGCTAACTAGCTAAGAAACACTGAGTCTACTGTCTACAGGCTAATAAGCTAACAGGCTAACAAGCACTGAGTCTACTTTCTACAGGCTAACAAACTAACAGGCTAACAAGCACTGAGTCTACTGTCTACAGGCTAACAAGCTAACAAACTTACAAACACTGTCTGACTCTGTATGAAGTTCATTAATTAATTAATAAATTTCATATGCCAATGGAACGGAAAGTGGAATACAGTTTTATGAATAAAGCAAAGTTGTAGTAAACAAAATTGTCTTGATAATCACACACATTTATTTCAAGTGTGACTTCAAAACTCAATTCAATTCAATTCAATTAAACTTTATTGCCATTATACTAATACACAGGTATACAGTGTAATGAATGGCTTATACACTAGTCTCTCAGTCACAGTACAACATACATGGGACATACAATAGTGCACCATAACAGTGCAGGATAACACAATAGTGCAGGACAACATTTGTTAGCAATTGTAGCATTGTATTGTATAGTGAGGTAGTATGGTAATACTACCATACTACCTCACTATACAATACAATGTATGAGGTAGCATGAGGTAAGTATACAGGATGAATATAATATAAGCTGTTTCTCAGTTTGGATGTGTGTGTCTGTGTAGTCCAGAACCTCCTACCAGGTGGTAGGGGGACAAACAGGTGGTGACTCGGGTGTGTGGGATCACTGATGATGCTGTGGGTTCTAGTCAGGCATCTCTTGTTGAAGATGCCCTTTATGGGTGGTAGAGCAGTCTCTGTGATTCGTTGCGCTGTCTTGACCAACTGCAGCAGAGCCTTGTGGTCAGATGCTGTGGTGTCACCATATCAAGCCGTGATGCAGTTGGTCAGTATGCTCTCTGTGCATCAATAGAAGGTACTGAGAATCCTGGGGTGAAGGTTGACCTTCCTCAGTCTCCTGAGGAAGTGCAGGCACCGGGGCTTTTTTGATGAGGGAAGATGTGTGGAGGTATCATAAGAGGTCCTCAGTGATGTGGAATTTGAAGTTGCTGACCCTCTCCACAGCAGTTCTACTGATGTGGATGGGTCTGTGATGTTTCCCTCCTTGCCTCCTGAAATCAACGATCACAGGTTGTTGTTTGTACATCAGTCTGCTAGCAGTTTGATCTCCCCCCTGTAAGCCATCTCGTTGTTGTTGTTGATCAAGCCCACCACTGTGGTGTCATCAGTGAACTTGATGATGGAGTTTGTGCTGTGCTTGGCAACACAGTTGTGGGTGAATATAGAGTATAGCAGTGGGCTAAGCACACAGCCCTGGGGGACACCGGTATTCAGGATGCATGTAGTGGAGGTGTGATTTCCCATTCTAACAGACTGGGGTCTGCCAGTGAGAAAGTCTAAGACTCATTTGCAGGTGGTGTTTTGAAGACCAAGGGCTTGGACCTTTTTGACTAGCTTTGTGGGGATGATAATGTTGAATGCTGAGGTGAAATCAGTCAACAGCATTCTAACGTAAGTGTTTGATTTGTCGAGGTGGGTCAGTTCAAGGTTAATGGCTGTGGAGATTGCATCCTCTGTGAAGTGGTTTGCCTGGTAGGCAAACTGATGACTAGCCTCTCAATGCACTTCATGATGATAGGGGTGAGTGTGACAGGGTGGTAGTCATATAGGCATGTGAAGGCAGCTTTCTTCAGCACAGGTAATATTGTGGTGGTTTTGAAGCAGGTGGGGACAGTAGCCATGGCCAGGGACATGTTGAAGATGTCAGCAATAATAGCAGTAGCAATAGTGGAGGCAGGACATCCACAGGACCATGCCGCAGTCCCCATGGTCATGGCCCACCATTCAGGCACTGGACCTTGTTAGATGAGAAAGCACAAAAACTCTGGGGAAGAAGTGAATTTAGTAACATGCATTAATGGTACATGAATGCATACAGATGGAGAGGAGGAGGAGAAGAGAGGAGCTCAGTGCATCATGGGATGTCCCCCAGTAGTCTAGGCCTATTGCAGCATAACTAAGGGCTGTTCCAAGGTGAGCCTGGTTGGCCCTAATTATAAGCTTTATCAAAAAGGAAATGTTTTAAGCCTACTCTTAAACGTAGAGAGGGTGTCTGCCACCCAGACCGAATCTGGAAGATGGTTCCACAGGAGAGGAGCCTGATAGCAGTATGTGCCTTATTTTTGCAATATTATGTAAGTGAAAAAAGACAGTGCTTGAAATGTGTTTTATGTGGGAGTTAAAGGACATATCCTGATCAAAGATAACTCCCAGATTCCTTACGGTGCTGCTGGAGGCCAGGATAATGCCATCTAGAGTAGCTATATCATTAGATAATGTGTTTCTAAGGTGTTTAGGGCCAAGCACAATTACTTCAGTTTTGTCTGAGTTTAGTAGCAGATAATTGCAGGTCATCCAGGTCTTTATGTCCTTAAGGCATAATAATAATAATAATAATAATCAAAGCTGCAAGCAGCAATGAATGGGCCCTCACACCTTCTGCACATCGGAGGAAGCAGCAGCTGTGATCAGGATTATTGGAAACTGTTTGAATGGGTAAAATATTATTTCTGGTGTGCAACTGACATGGATATACATTTTTATGAATATTGGACATTGTATGTAGGAGATAACTATGACTTCCTTTGTCCACTATGTGGCACTAGAGAACACTGACAAATTATACATCATTTTGCTATCATGTGTAGACCACACCATGTAAATTTCATATAAGTTGGATGATGTTTGTCACATAAGACTGATTTGATTTTGCCACACCCATGCCCAAGACCCATATCCGATATCAAGTTACGCCACTTCTGATGCATGTGCAAAGTTTCGTGAGTTTTCAATAAAAATTGAGGCGCAAAATCCAAAATGGCTGACTTTGTGTTGGGCAAAAAAATTTGAAAAAATATGTATTATGTAAAGACTGGTGAGAGCAATGAACCCACAGCATTTCATGCACATCAAAGAAACTTTGTCTCAAAATGGCCTTGTGTTTGGGGGCACTATGGAGCCCGCTAACCACGCCCAAGCCCATTCACTATAGAACTTTGCAACTTTGACGTGTGCCAATTTTCATGAGTTTTCGAGCATCGTGAGCCCCTCAAAAATGCAATGGCGTACTAGAACAGCAATAATAATAATAATAATAATAATGATAATCCCTTCAAAAACAATAGGTTCCTCACACTTTTAATGCCAGGGACCATTGGGCCCCTGGCATTTTCATGCTTAGGCCCTAAAAATAATGATAAAAGCTGCGAGCAGCAATGAACAGGCCCTTGCACCTTGCGCATGTTGGAGGGAGCAGCAGCTGTGCTATCACTCCTGGAGGTCGGTTGACACAGCTCTGAATTTTCAGGATTATCGGACACGTGTCAGTGAGTTACTATCACTTTGTGTGTCCACTATGTGGCGCTGGACAACACCCAGTAATTATACGTCATGTTGCTGTATAACCATGTGCAGACCACACCTTGTAAATTTCAGGTGAATTGGATGATTGCCACATAAGGCTTAACTTCCGTTGCCAGTAGGCAATGCTACACAAGAGAGTCGTTAATGCAGCAACATATTTAGTGGAGGTCGATTGACATGCATATGCATTTTCATTAATGTCAGATATTGTGCGAAGGAGGTAAATATCTCTTCCTGTATCCGCTATGTGGTGCTAGAGAACACCAACTAATTATACGTCATGTTGCGCTATTGCATGTGCAGACCACACCTTGTAAATTTCAGGTGAATCGGATGTTTGCCACATTAGGCTTAATTTCCTGTTGCCAGAAGGTGACATCTCATCTCATCTCATTGACTATGTCATTGTATGAGTCAGAGACTGCCATGATGTGAACATCACAGATCAATACAGATGGCTGCTAGACAGATTATCACCTTATTCATTCCACGATGTCCATCAAACTCAAGAAGAAGAGGAGGGTTCAAAAGAAGCAGATCCGACCAAGACTGAACCTTGAAAGCCTGGATAAAACTGAGTCATGGACCACCTACAGCAGGCACCTGAGAGCACTGGCACAACACCAACAAAGATTCTTATGAAAGATTCTGAGGATCAGCTGGGAGGACAGATGCACCAACTTCAGTGTTCTGGAGGAAGCCAACATGGAGGAAGCCAGCATCACCACTACAATAATGCAGCACCAATTCCAATGGACAGGCCATGTCATCTGCATGTCCAATTCACGTCTTCTCCCAGCTGAAGGAAGGTCAGTGAACCCCCGGTGGGCAAAGGAAATGTTTCAAGGACAATATCAAGACCAGTCTGAAGAAATTCCACATCACATCGAGCAACTGGTAGCACATTGCACTGGACAGGCACTCCTGGAAGAAATCCGTGCAGGAAGGAGCTGCATGTCATGAAATGTAACTCTGCCATGGCGCAGAGACAAAGTGATACCGCCACAAGGAGAGAGAGAAAAATGCTCAACCACCACCAATGACCACCCCTCTTCCGTGCCCACACTGCACTGTTGGGTCTTTAATTATCAAAGATAATCATTAATTGATAAAAATTAGATTATTAATATAAATTCATAATACGGGCACCACCCGGAAACCAAACAATAAAGAAGTCTCATAAACAATGTTCACTTGGAATGCTAATATCTGAGGGATATCAGCATCCGTAGGTGAACATAGAAGGTTTGCATTCGAGCTCTGACTCTCTCAATCAGCCACTTTTCACAATAAATTAGAACAATAATCACAGAAGACTTCTCTTTAAATATATAACAGTGTTTATTAAACAATAGCAAAGTAAACAAAGTTAGCAGATGCTTTGATCAATAAATCACAATCCCTAGATCTAATTCTACCTAAGCAATATTAACAGCTATGTACAGTGAAAACACATGCAAATGGGAGCGTGTGTGCGTGTGTGTGTGTGTGCAAGATGGCGACTGTGATCTGGGAAGATGATGTCGCACGAGATTTAGGGTGACTGACATGATCTTGTGAGATGACGTCACGAGATCTTAAGGACAGCATACATGATCTCAGGAGATGAAGTCACATGAGTACCAAATAGCCGATGTGACCATGGTGGGGGATGGCGTCTCTGCACTCACCTAATTCAATGTATCAAACACACGTGTCTGATGGTAGATAACGAGGGGCAGGGAGGCACTGTGTCCCACATTATCTGACCGTCAGATGTGTAAGAAAGGTGTGTGTATATGTGTGTGGGTGTTAGTACAAGAGAGAGAAAGGAGGAGAAGAAACGCCAGCTCACGATAAAGTGCTGTGACTGTAAGGGGAGAGCAGCGGTTGTTTTGTCCACAGAGAGTGCAGACAGCAGTCTGTAACGCATGTTATCTGATTTTCAATCAACAAACAACTTACTTTCTCACCCATGGTGACACAAACACAGCAGTCCCGAGTGGGACAAACACAAAAAACAGTCTAGCATGGTGAACACAAACTAAAGAGGCAGCAAACTTCAAAATACTCCTCGGAGTATAGCAGAACAAAAGGGACTCAGCGGTCCGTCAATTCACAACAAACAGCAATAAAGCTTAAAAAGCTAAAAGCTAACAACACACAATTATCACGGTCTCTGCCCAGACATAAGCCTCTTACTTGTTTGCTTCAGAAAGTGTTTTTCAGTCAGTCTTCGGTCCAGATCGGTTCCTTGGCTTGGATGCTGACGGGCCCATCCTCGTGCTCTGTTGGCGGGTTTCATGGCAGCAAAGTCTCGTCTCGTCCAGCAAGGGGAGAATCTTCCAGTCAGTGGGGGAAAAGTCAACATGCACGGGGTTACCTCCTTTTAGTAACCTGGGTCACGGAGGAAGCATAGCACGGTTACATGTAAAGGCAATGTTGGATTTGTGCAGCCGCTTCTTAAAGCTGCTGTGCTGTCACGGCTGCATTGCCATGAATCCCGGTGGTGTTGGTGCGTCTCTGCCAATGAGAGATGAGAGTTTGACGATTCCCACAGAGTTCACACCTAGGTGCAAACTGTGAAGAGCATGATGGGGGTTGAAGTCCGTTTCGAACTCCCTTTGTTTGACTTGGCGCTGTTCTTTTGTTGGGGTTAAAGGACAAAGGAAGCCTCGTGGTCAGGCTTCAGAGTTTACATGTAGGCCTGCCTTTGTCTGACCACATGGTTGAGGCCCAACAGCACCAAAGTATGTGGATTGTGGATTGGTACCTACAGCCATCTGAAGACCCACAAGTAGACGACCCAATGGAGAGGACAGTCATACTGACCACCAATGATGACTTCCTGGTGGCAGTACATACCAGTACAGACCCGATACATATCGAACCCACAAATGAATCAGCACTTTGGATTCATTCATTCATTTTATGCTGGCACTACTCTCTTTCCTTGGTTTTGCCATTCTCCACCTGCCCACCAGATGCCCTTTAGTTTGTGTTCCCACCAAAGGTGAAATCTTCGCAGAGACATTGGAGGGGGACCGAATGGGTATGGGGTGGTAGACTATTAGTTACTTAAAATAAAAATGTCCTGACAGCTCTGATGGAGCTCAGGATTTATCTATAAGGGCTGCTTTATTACAAACAATTCCACCGTATAAACCTGGAATCTGTGTGTAACAGCTGACCTGTGTAGAACACAGAACAGTAATTACTGTCAGATCCTGACCAATCCAATGTTAATGAAGTTACTGCTACTGTGTCTTGTGCATAAATGTGCACATCATTCTCAATTTAAAGATGCATACATTGTTTTTGCTGCTGTGTGATGCTGCAGGTATTTAATAAATTCAAAAAGGAAAGAATCTAACACACAGCAGCTCTGGGCAACAAACAGAACATCAGTACTGATATTTCTGAATGACATTATTAGTAAGACTCAGACATTAACACATTTCAGACCCGCCTGAGTCACATTACTAGCTGTATTTTGATGGGCATTTCAGTAGGTTTTGAAATAGAATATATATATATATATATATATATACTGTATATATATGTATATATATATATATGGAAGAAGTGGCTGATATCAAAAATCCTACCAGTGGCTGGAAAAGGCTGGACTGAAAGACAGCACAGAAGCACTAATCATGGCAGCACAAGAACAGGCACTTAGTACAAGATCAATAGAGGCGGGTATCTACCACACCAGACAGGACCCCAGGTGCAGGCTGTGCAAAGATGCTCCTGAGACAGTTCAGCACATAATAGCAGGGTGTAAGATGCAGACAGGAAGAGCGTACATGGAACGCCATAACCAAGTGGCTGGCATAGTGTACAGGAACATCTGCACTGAGTATAGGCTGGAAGTCCCAAGGTTCAAATGGAAGACTAAGGTGGTTTAGACTGACCAAGCTAAGATCCTGTAGGACTTCCAGATCCAGACCGACAAACTGGTGATGGCATCATGTTGATCGACAAACAACAGACGAAGGCAGTGGTGATAGATGTAGCAATCCCAAGCGACAGCAACAACAGGAAGAAGGAAGACGAGAAGCTTGAAAAATACCAAGGGCTGAAAGAGGAGCTAGAAAAAATGTGGGGAGTAAAGGCAACAGTGGTGGTAATCAGAGCACTGGGGGCCGTGACCCACAAACTGGGAGAGTGGCTCCAGCAGATTCCAGGTACAACATCTGAGGTCTCTGTCCAGAAGAGTGCAGTCCTAGGAACAGCTAAGATACTGCACAGAACCCTCAAACTCCCAGGCCTCCTGGTAGAGGACCCAAGCTTGTGGAAGACACACCACCCTATATATATATATATATATATATATATATATGTGTGTGTGTGTGTGTGTATATATATGTATGTGTGTGTATATATATATATATATATATATATATATATATATATATAAACATTTCATTTACTATTATACTAATTTAAGTTGAATCCTTTTCCTTTTTCCAGATGAAGTTAGCCATCATTCCATTCCACCTTTTAAAACTTTGTGGAGGAATTGAGATTGACATTTGTTTTTGAAATTCTCCAAATTGATAAATTCAAAATGCTAGATTATGTGTCTGTGTTTAGTCAGAGTCACCCCTCATTTAAATTTATTTTATTCAAGATATAACTGTGGCACATACATTTTGGAAAATGCTTGATTTTGAGTTGTAATGCTTCCTCATGTGTCACCTCAATAAAAACATATCCCACAAAACTAGAGAAGGATGTGTTTATTAGTAATCAAAAGGTTGTTTTTTGAGATTTGAGAGTTTTGAGAGCAAAAATTGCTTTGCATTTTTCATTTACTCCACTGAAAATTTCAGCAAACTTCAGTTCAAATATGAGACAATTATGAATGTTATAATGTAATTCAACCTGACTTTCCCTTTAATTTTCTCAAAAACTGTACAGTAGCATGACTCTGGTGTCATCCTGAACAGGATTTCATTAAAATTTCAGAAAACGTCTTAAAGACAGTTCAAATATGAATGAGGAAATTATGAAAGGTATAATGAAATTTGAACTGACTTTAATTTTCTATTATGGAAACAGTTTTACCAAATTAGGGCTTATTTGGTGACATCATGATTCAATGAAGTCTTGTTGAATCGGACGTGTAATATAATGTGAGAAATTATTGCTGTAATGCGAGTCTTTCATCCTTTTTGGTCGCTCCAAGCACCAGTACCGTAACGGTGCAAATCGATGCACATCAAAATCCAAACGGTGGCTGGCTTGCGGGTTTTCGCAAATGATGGCTCACTTGACCGCAGTACCTCACACCCTGTGTGCTGTTATTGGCTGGCGGCTACACACCCACTGCCCAAAGGTTGACGCCCAGAAACTTCACAAAAACACAAAACAGCATAATAATA
Organism: Scomberomorus guttatus; assembly: GCA_038419695.1. Taxonomy (NCBI): domain Eukaryota; kingdom Metazoa; phylum Chordata; class Actinopteri; order Scombriformes; family Scombridae; genus Scomberomorus; species Scomberomorus guttatus. Next base: position 2,876,937 of record CM076449.1, read on the forward strand.
AGAAAATAAACTAATTTCAGGCAGAGGGCGGGGTCTCTGCAGAAAAATACAAAGCAACACACTTCTGGTGGGTCATAAGTGATGACTGAGTGGGATTAATTTTGTGTGAGTCTATACACAGTTTTTTTTTAATTAAAATCCTGCATAGTATACCTTTAATCTTAATATGAGCAATAAGCAAATAAAATATCTCCAACAGGGATAGGATTCTGACTCTTCTCTCTGACACTGAAATAGATATAATAATCTTTTATTCCTTAAAGAAAAAAAGCAAACTAATAAACGATCTTTATCTTTATTCAATTCTCACAAATTTTTCATTGGTATTTTAGTCTTTTTTATGATACAAATCTCCATGATACTAGGGATATGCAGAGAGCCCAGTATTTGTATTTGTGTCTATTATTTGTATCTGTATTTGAAAATAAAAGTTGAAATAAAATCCTGTTTTTGTTTTTATTACAGTTTTAGGATATTAAAGTGTTAAAATAAATGTTCATGAATAAACTTACGAAGGAGGTCCCCACATTGGGTCTCAAACTCAAGTCTCCCAGATCATAGACGACTGTGCTGATTGCTGAGCTAAAATTTAGCTCTGTGCCAGAGTGCAGACAGACTTGTACATATTTATACACCCATAACACAGAGACAGCACAGTGTATAGCATTCAGGCCCACCCCTAACACACACACACACATATATATATATATATATATATTTATATATATATATCTTTGTATATATACCCCGTATTGATACAATGACTAGCAGCAGCCAATACGGTATCGACATCGTATATAGCTATGGGGTGGCCCTGCTCTGCCTCATGGAGACAGGACGCATTGTCAGCTCAGCATAGAAGACGTGGCCAGTGTTCTCATCACATCAACCATCTGAAGTCACTGCAGTACAGGAAGTTCTGCTCCATTCCACCCAAGTTACCAACAAACTTTTCATGCTGATGTTGGACGACATCAATGTGACGGTTTTTCATGGGGGTGTGAGACATTTTTCAATCCCTGAGAGTCTGGTATGTTCCTGGACCTCTCGGTGTGGTCCCCAGGCCTGATTTGAAAGAGTGGTGGGGTCGTTGCCAATCCTGGACCTTTCCACTGCACTCATTTAAGTGAGGGCTATATTGCCTCACCCCATTCTAGGATAGCACCTCATGGCTTGGCGATTGAGAGGGAGAGGTTGAGTAGTTTGTGCCTTCCAGTCGCTGTAGCTTTCACAGTCCAAAATGCATGGGGCCCCTCCACATCCAGGGTTTAGGGGACGCATTGGCATGTGTTTGTGGACATACAAAGCCCTTGACCCACACCCTCCTAGTTTCCTCCTGTTGACACCCCCCATGTAAACATTAGTTACAAACATAAAGTTATATTTGCCCAGTAGTATCTCAACATTCCACTTGGGTGGTTTTCATACAGATAATTTTTTATTTTACATACAGCACTTTTATGGTAGCTTTACCTTCACATACTTTAACAGAACAAAGAAGAGAGTGAAGATAAACCTATCCTCCTCTTTTATGGAGGGAGAGGAGAAGGTCCAAAAAGTCACTTAATGGAGCACAAATTATGAATAGGAAGCAGCATAAATTATTTGTAATATCTCAACATCCATTTAATGTGCTATGAACAGAACAACTGTATATTCTTTTTAAAGCTTATTTTACAAGAGGACACCTGAAGACATTTAACCCAGAAAAATACACTTTTTAGTTAAAATAGAAGAGACTGAAGTAGTGGCAATTATATGTAAAGAATGTCATTTAATAAGCAATTAACCTCAATGGCAAGATCACAGGAGCAGCAAGACTTTCACAATAATGATTATTTGAGGTTATTACCCTGACTGAGAGCAGAAAGTGCCATGAGGAACGCAGCAATTAAAGGACATGTCTGTAGAAGTTCAGCCCCCCACCTTAGCCAGCCCGGGGGTATTGTGCACGGAATACCGCTGTGTCAAACACTCAACACTGTCACAATGAAAGCACTTACAAAGCCTTACATCTCCCTAAATCCCATAATTATTCGAGGATACACTATGTACCCTGGGCTCCAGCTGTCTGATCGCCACAGTGAGGGGATTGCACCTTATACAATCAGCTTACAGCAGACAGATTGTTATGATTGGCTAATAATATCAGCTTGTAAGTAGTGTGCTTAAGCAGTGTGAAACAGATGAAGAAGAATAAATGTGAAATAATTTGCTAGATTCCTCGCTACCTCCTCCTCCTGCTCCTGTTATTGGCTGCTGTTATTCCTGCCGTTCTACTTTTTATTTACCTGGCTGATTTCATTTTCCCAACAACAAAAGAAAGTCAGACGTAGAATCTTTTTGAAGACCCCCATCCTCCACTCTTCACCCATACTGCTGCTGCTATCCTCGTCTTTCATTTAGTGTCAGGGTTTTCCTTAAGTCTGCCGTCTTTTATGTCTTATCACAGCAGTCCCCTGAATGTACGATTACTGAGCTCTGCAGCAACCTCTGTTGTTCTGTGGCCCGCTCCCCCACCCTGCACCCTCACTCCCTGCACCCCACTCTTTCTAATCTCCTTACTCCAGTAGCACTTTGAAATTAAGCTGTGAGGAAGTCGGGTGTCTCACTAACCTCTGTGCTACGACACCAGGCCCTCAATCAGCCTCATTGTGGAAAAAGTCTTCAACACATCTGAGTCAGCATGTCTGAGCTGACAGCCGCTCTGAAAATCTCGGCTTTAAAAGGCAACATGACTCGCTGATACCCAGCTGACTGCACAAAGCAAAAACATGCAGATAAATCACCTCTGAATATTTCTTATTGACTGTTGTGATTGCCATAATCTGTGCTACATTTTCAGACAAATTAATGTCCATTATGTGTGGCCATTAATTTGCTTTTATTAAGCAAAGTTATCTCCTAACAGGCATGAAGTACTGGCATAGACAAATGCCCTGGGAGTATTTTTTGAGACAACAGCTTATCATACATTATGATTATGGCGCGGCAAGGGAGGGGGAAGACTAGCAAGTGAAGAGTAACTAGAATGGTTTGTGACAACGCCACCTAGGGAATTTCACCCTAAGAGTAATCAGGGTTGTGATAAACAACCAACAAGGCACTGAGGTTCGTTTTGCCAACAAGGAGAGAGACAGGACGTGGTTCCAGTCAGCAACATATAATTTATAGTGACAATCTAATAATTAAAAACTATCAAAACTCACTCATACCATAAAATGAGGGACACAGAAAAGGGGGGGGGGGGTGGGGGGGGGGGCTTATCAGTGCTGAGGCTTACCGGTAGGGGGAACGTGAGTTGTAAAGGGGTGTGAGGAAGCCCAGGAAAACACACAAAATCACCCCAATCATATAAAAGAAATTAACAAAACAAAAAAAGGGGTGCACAGCACACACAAGGGGAAACCACCACCAACCGAAAACTGAAAAGGAGACACAAATTAGTGGGGTTAACTACACAAAAGAAACCAAAACCCAAAGAAACAAAATAAACAAAAAAATACTGTTGGCAGCCAAACCATATGTGCAACAAAATTATAAACTGCCCAACATCATCAACTAAAGGAAAATAATTAACTTTAATTTAGACAAATTAAGTTTAAACCAAAAAAATGTAAGTCAAAAGCACATGAAATAAATCAAAGAAATAAACAAAACCAAATTCAAAGATATCTATCCTGCTACACAAGGTTTAAATTTAAAATGCAGTTTTTTACTTGAGATGGACACATTTCTGTATAAATTACAGCATTTTTACATTGCCTTAGTCGAGGGACACATACAGTAGGGTCCAAAAGTCTGAGACCACTTTCCCATTAACTTGAATGGTAGGGTCCAAAGACTCAGACTTTAGGACCCTACTGTAGGCCATGACACTACATACAATGATGAGTAAATACCTAAATATCTCCTTGTGTTGTGCAAGGCTTCAGCTCACATTCTGTGGATGGGATGAGAAAAGGAAAGAAAGAAGAAGCAAGTGATAAACTGTCTCTAACAGACAGCAAAAAAAATGAAAGAAGGGAATAAAAGAAAAAAACAAAACAAAGGGGAAATTGCTCCGGCTTAGCCTGGCATTGTTATCTCTGCAAGCTAAATTACAGCATCTTATTACAGGAGGGATCCTCTGAGTGTCACTGTTTAAATTATTCTCTTCTAACAGCAGGGGAGAGGCTTTTATACCTGATTATGAATGTATTTGAGAAGAAAGGATGTAAAAGCAGTCACACAATAAAAATGGACAGGTAGCTGATGTAGTGGCAGTGAGATGAATGACTGGGAGGGGTTGGACTGGTGGTGGTGGGGTCAGATGTTACTATTGTGGACCATAAGAAAATGTGGCCCACCACGCACGTTAATGTTCTTCCCTAGGTGGCATGGTCTGGTAGTGAGTAGTGAAATGTAAAGTCCTTAAATAGCTACTTGTCAGTACCCATAAAACACTAATCATGTGTTCCTTGGTCTGCGATCTAATGTCCATCAAAATGTATTTTAAAGTCTGTGTAAAGGAAAAATTTCTTTTTATATTGCTGTAAATACATGTTAGAAATAATTGCTGAAAACATGTGAAAAGACTGTGAATTATGTAGTACTGAATTGTGGAGTTAGACTGTTAAACTGCTTTTTTGGGTGGGCGGGCCTGAAATGGTGGATCCATGATGTAGAGGTGTGACTAGCATGACCCCTTCCCTAGCACTATATAAGAACTAGAGCGCCCTTGACATCAGCTGGGTGTGTAGTTTGCTAATGGCAGCATGCAATACTATCATTGCAAGCTTAGCATTAGCATCCAGGGGGATGTATGCTGCAGTCACAACTCTCTGGGCAGATGAAAACATCTACACTTAACTATGACATATTCTAGGTTAGCAGAGCAGTGCCTCTCAATAATGGCATTGTTTGTGCACCAAGCTTTGTTAACATAAATGCACAGTTGCCCATGCCCCACCTCTGGTCTTACCAGAGTCATTAGCTGTTGTATCTGCCCTGAGGATGTAGCACCCTGGAAGCTCAATGGCACTATTGGAAACGCTGCTGTTAAGCCATATTTCCGTAAAAATCATGACATTGCAGTGCATAATCTTTTTATGAGTGGTGATCCACAGTCGCAGTTCATGTTATTCACCAGAGATTGTACATTGGTGAGGAAAATGCTGGGTAGGGATAACCAATGAGGAGTTAACCCTTAGCTTAGCCCTTAGCCCTCCTCTCTTCCCCATTTGTTTACACTAGCCCATTACACAGACTGTTCAAGGCAGGAATGCTGTGCCTTTATTCCACCTCGCTGTACTATAAAAGGTATGGGCACGGAGTAGGGGGGCAGAGTTGCTCCACCAATAAGCTGGCTACGGAGGTAGTCACAGAGCTGGATCGACTGTGTGTGTAAAAGGGACAGCCGGCATAGCAAGACAGGGAACTGATGCTGTGTTACACGTCAAGCCTCTGAAACTGGAACGCCAGCATACTATGTAAAAGCACACACAGGGGCGGCATTATGCCAGCCTTGTTCGGTGTAAAAAAGCAAAGGCAGCTTAATGACGGATCTTCTTTACAGCTACGCGGGATCTCTGTAATAAAAGAGCCTTCTCTCTCCCAGACAGCAAAGCCAGCTTGATAGCTACCAGTGTCATGGTATTAGTTGTTACTGGTGAATGGAGCCTTTTTCGGTCAATGGTAGTGTTCAAGGAGTTATTTCGAACCCAGCTGAAGCGTCCGTTGATGGGTAGAGTTGGTGTTAAGCTCCAGTCCACCCAGAGGATGTATCCATGTCCTGCTGCTGGTGCAGCACTGCTACGCAAGCCGCGCCTGTGTGCGCCTTTCTGCCTCTCTGTCCAGTCTCACCCTCACTGCCTCAGGCTGTGTTGCGGATGTTATTCCGGTGCCTTCACCATCACTAATTTCAGCAAAGAAGTGAGTAACGTTGACACCAAACTTCAATGAAAAAAAACTTCATTGATGGATCGCTTGTTAACTACTCATTTAAGTTACATTTTTACTGAAGAAAATATACGCCGAATTAAACAGTGGCTCCTAGCATTACTTTATTTTTGAAATATCATCCGTGTTGCTTGTCTTTCACCTACAGACAAGGCCTATTTTAAATAGTCTATTTTTTAAGGGAGTTCAGCATTAGTATTGCTAAGTTCAGAGGCTGTTCAGTCAGGGCAAGGTTTCAGTGCCTTCAGCAGATGCACCCCCAGCATTTCAGAGCTCAGAATACTGCTTGTTTTGCCACGATTTTGAAACCTAATTTTATATACTTATATACGATTTTTTTAATCATTCAAATTTGGCTGGGTGGTTTTCTGTGGTGTGAAACACATATTTATTATTGCTTTACATAGACTACACAGACAACTGGAATATTGTTGCATTATTTACAGTTCAAAAGAACTCCTTATTTATCTTATACTGGCCCTTTATGCACCCCCTTAGTTCAGCCTCTGTCTGAAGCAGACTGTTTTACCCCCTATCTCTTTAAGGCCCCCTTCTCAATGGGCCCGCTCTATTCTGATTGGCCAGCCCCTGGCAGAGTTCCAACTGTTCCAGAGGCTACGTAAACAAACTATGGTAGGAATTCACTTCTTTACTTTAAATGGAAACGTCTATAATACATGTTCCAAGTCCAATTCAAATATGAAATATGCGAGTGGACGCCAATGCAAACAACACATGGAACAACCTTACCAACAACCTTAGTAACAAACACTACGGAATCAACAGCCATTTGTGAGCATGTGCAAACAATCTAATGTCATCTTAAGGATGAAGTAGAGGTAACATTGCAAACGAAGCGTTCAGAGCAGGTTGAAGGCTTTTGACTCGCAGGGAGAATTTTTACATACATTAACCTCAAGTTTTATCAAACAATCAAACAACTTCTATAACCACACTTGGGTCACATGATGACATTTAAGCCATCTCTGTTTACTGATGAAAACTGAGTGTATTTCTGTGATATGACGTTTACATGGAACACAGAGATGGTTATTCATATTCCTGTATACACGAAATACTTGTATCGTGTGTTACGACCCAGAGGTCGTTTAAGCGTTATTCCTGATGTGTAATTGGTATGTGCTTTAATTCTGTGTTTGTATTGTGGATCTCTCTCTCCCTCTAGGGTTCATGCTGCGGTGTCTGCGTGTGATGGGATGCAGGTGGGCTAGGGCTAATTGAATGATTGGGACTGTGTGAATGTATGGGTTGTTCCAGGGAGCTGATTGGTTCCAGCCACCAAGCTTGCAGTTTTAAGGCCAGCTTCTTCCAGCTCCTGCGGGCTTATCTCTCTCCACTTCCAACCAACTTGTTTTGATATGTAATGTTGTATGTAGCTTTGCCTATGTGAAATACCAGCCCAGGTTTTGTAGGGGTGGGTAGCAATTTTGTTTAACCCTATTTTCTCCTGTTTTTTTGTCAAGTTAGGAGTTAGGCTAGTGACTTGTCTTTTTGTTCCTTTTTTTTGTTTGAGTAGGTAAGTTTAGGTTGTTTAGCTTTAGTTCACTTTTGTTTGTTATTTTGCTGTTAGCCCACCCTGAGGCCTAAAAGATTTTGAATAAAATCTTTAAAGGGCTGCAAATTCCTTGTTGCTGGTGGTTCTTGAGAGCTGGGAAGAGGGGAGTCTCACTCTATTCATGTTGCGCCAGGGTTTCCCCTAGGTCGGGTTGTAACACCTGGTAACTGCATGTTATTTGTGCTGGTGCCTGTGATGTTTACAACACAAACCTGACAATTTTGAAATTGTTTCTCTCTTACATTCCTGTAATTGTTAACATTAAATTAATTAGACTGTGGCTATTGCAAATGAAGCCACTCTGGTTAATAGCAGCATTAACATTATTACATAACAACACTGACTTGCATATTTGGCTTCTCCACCTTATCATCAATAATGGCAGACAATAACTACAAGAAATATTCAACATGTCCTCCATCGGTGTCAGGCTGTCACTGGAGGAAGATACACAGCTGTGACTGGTGGAATAGGGTCGCCATGATGGAATTTGGAGTGGAGAGAAAATTTCCCCATGAGTAAAGCATTTTTTTACAGGCTGTGTAACAGTTGATTGTTCATGAAACCACAGGAAACAACGGTGCCAGCTCCAATGAGAGTGGCCCTAGAGTTGTAAAACTGATGAAAATGTACCGGTTTCTTGTCAAGGATTCTAAGTGTTCCTTTATACAAAGACTCTAATGGTTTTAGAGTAGTGTTGCTAGCCTGCGACCAGGTTGTTAAACAGTAATTGATATGGGAAATGACCATGGAATGCATGTACATCTCTGTTGACATGTAATCTCGAATGAACCTGAAATTTGAAAGATTGAATTTGACCCGGTTACAGACCTTTTTCACCTGAGCCTTGAAAGAAAGTTTGGAATCAATCAGAACTCCAAGGTACTTGTATTCAGATATGACCTGTAGCCTCTCTCATGATACAAAGATATCTGGCTCTACACTAGAACTATTTGTCTTACTAAACAGCATTGCTTCAACTATGCTGTTACATGAGCTATTGAGTTTGTGAGTTCATTAGCAACAATTCATGCTGGCCACCATGTACATAAATGATAGTGTCATCCGCATACATTTGGATGTTGGTGACATACAGATGGGAAATCATTGATATATAATGTAAATAGCAATGGGATGATTCTGTACTCGGACATACCGAGATCATCTTAGACACGAGTGTTTTATGATTAACAGTATCAAATAACTTCTAGAGGTCAAGAAACACAGCTCCAACAACACTACCTTTATCCAATAGAGATTTGATTTTTTCTGTGAAAAAACAATTTGCTGTCTTAGTTGAATAATTGGCTCTTAATCCAAATTGCATTGGGTGCAGGGCAAATAAGCTAGTATTAAGATGGCAGATGATTTGTTCAGCTACCAATTTCTCTGCAACCTTTGATACTGTAGGTAGGATGCTGATAGGCCTGTAGTTAGGTAGGTCAGTCAGGTAGAAAGGGGATCTCCCCTTTTTATATTGGACAACAGCCGACTTCCAAACACTTGGGAACATTCCCTGAGAAATTGAGAGGTTAATAATTTTGGTAATAGGATAATTTAGTGTTGTACTGAGCTCTTTGAGCATAATCTCATCCATGCCAAATATATCCTTTGCTCCGGATAGTTTAAGAGATCTAATCATTCTGGTAACCTCTGATTCAGTGACATTCCTTATGCTGAAAGCCGGTTCCATTGCATTAACTGGACAAACATTTGTGTACTCAGGTGATAAAACATTGAGCAATGGTAGCTACAGAATCAATAAATTAGTGGTTAAGAGTTTCCACTACTTCTGCTGGATTGTTTGTAATCTTTCCATTTATTTTAAGTTCAAGCAGTTTCCTTTCTTTATTGTGATGTCCTGTTAGTTTTTTTTAACTGGTTCCAGATAATTTTAGAATCACCTCTTGCCTTACTAATACTGGTATATTTAATTTTTTACTGTTGTCTTCTTACAGCACATACAGTAGGAGACATTTCATAAAATGGGATCAGCAACTCCAGTTACCTATGAAATGATTATTATTAGTAGTAGTAGTAGTAGTAGTAGTAGTAGTAGGAAAAACTGTAGAACAATAAAAATTATCCAGCTGTGGGCTGACTCAATTTGAAAACAGTTTTCCAGCAGGTTACTGGTGTTAAAAAAACATACTGAAATTGTTTGAAATTAGAGGTAGTATTACCAGATAACGTGCTCAGCGAATCATACTCTTGTAGTAAAGTTTTTACCAAATAAAATAATTTTCATCAAGTTAGTGTAATCTTCAGTTTTCTGGTGAACTTTCTAATCCTGGTCTGTAAAAAATTACCAATTAGTATGAAGCTTTACTTGATCAGCGGTTCCCAAGTAAAAAGCAGTCAAGACTGGTCTTAAAAGAGTACTCCACCTGTAGGAGCCAGGATCCTTATTTCTAAATATTGTGAAAAGTGTATCTTTATTGCCCTATTAGATATTTCAGTTTGTTGACTTCTTCTGTGCTTTATGTATTGTAAACAGGGTTACTATTATATTTTATTATGAAAATCAAATATGGAGTATTGCCTGAGTCTACACCCTTTTTTCCCCTATTAAACAAGCTATTGGGGCTGTTGTGACAGAATATACTTTTTTTGTTTTGGACTGCAACTCAGAGCGTTTCTAACTGCACACATCATACCTGGGGTGTCAAGGCAAGTTTGGTTCATAGGATTGCCACTACACCACCGATTTCTCATTGCACTCCAATAACACTTCTTCCTTGTCAAAACCTGGCCCCTACATTGCCCACAATGTAACTCGATGGCCGACAGTTCAGTCAGAGGTTTGGGTGTGTTATGCTCATAGTGGCTAATGTAGCCTGGAGCTGCTAGCCTCCAGCAGAGATGAGGAGTGGGCTACAGGGGTCTGGTAACCTCACTTCTTTCCAACTCCACACCCCCAGATTTGTTTCATTTTCAAACTTGTAGTCTTCAGCCCCAACCGGCACTGACTCAAGTGAAATTACTGAGGCAATGTAATAGATTTTGCACTGCTCCTTCTCCATCTCCCTTGTCTCAAGTTCTACTCCCCAAGACCTGTAAACAGACTGATGTGCAAAATCTGTTTAAAGCTAAAACCTAATGGGGGAAAGATGAAATCATTCAAATAGATATTTTCCTTGGTGGCCTAGAGTATGACTTTTTTAACAAAAAACTCAAAATGTAATGTAAAGGGTTGTGATAAATTTTCTTTAGCATTCTTGAAATACTTGACTAGAAATGAAAAGTTTTATAACTAAGTTCGGGAACAAAGACCACGCCTCATACACATCCTATTTCAGCGCAAAGAATATTCAGGCACACCTTATCCGTTCCTTTCCCCTTTGTCTCAGTTTTCACATGACCCCTGACAGACTTGCATTGCAAACGCTTACCTCCCACCTGTGCTCCGTGTTCCATGTTCCTCCATGAAATACCATGCATGACCCTCAGTCCAGCAGTACCAACGAGATTCATCCTTCACCACCACACCACACTGTACAGAGGCCGTTTTCATTGCTGTTTCTCGGAGGAAAGCTACTCCTCCAGCCGGGATCCAGACACTCCACATGCATCCATGCAATAGCCTACTCAGACTCGGACGAGCTCTACCTCCCGTGATTAACGTCTCCAACCAGATGCTTGCTCACCTCCAGCTCTCTTTCCTCCAAAACGATAATAAAGCCAAACTTTTCCAACTCTATGAAGACTCAACTTTCATCACTCCTCTGGCCAGCTGCTCGAATCCTCCCGGTCTTCAGGTTCACTGCCCAATGCCAACCCGACACCGTGCACAGATGACGTCAACATGCTGCCTACTACAACAGAGCCCAGACTTCTTCAGCCCTGGCTGAGGGCCAGGCTGCCCTCCACAAGTATTTTCTGACTTAACCTTCATCCCAAATTCTCCTGTTTATTTCTTATGCATTCCAAACAAAAGGGGTTTGCTTAATTATTATTGCTCACACTGATTGCGCTTTCTGTCATTATGTTTCCATGTTAACATTTTTGAGCTCAGAAAATTCTGACCCATCATCTCTTCTTTTAATGCCTGATGGTTATCCCATGTCTAGCTCCTGGTTTATTAATAACTAAGCAATTGATTAAAGAACCACTTTGCTAATTTTCAACCTTATCTCTATTGCTCTGTTTTTTATGTTCTTTGTGTCTCTGGGGTGCAGCTTCAAAAGAAAAACTCAGCTTTCTCGGTCAATATAGCACACACTGGGTAATGTATTGCTTCGATCAACTACACTTACCATCAACACTGATTGGACGTCCACATGAAAAGTGGCCAAATTTCCCTTAAGTGCTTAAGGCAGGTGTGGTCTAAGCCTTCTGCAGTGCTCAGGCCACTCCCTCAGGATAGGCACTGCTACTTCTGCAGCTATTCAGGGAATCCCATCCCCTTCTCTCCAACAAATGGGCCACTGGTCATCTTCAGCACGCTACACATACATTCTACCTGATTCCTTGACATCATCCTCTTGGTTAAAAAGAAAAAAAAGCCCTAAGACTCAACGGAGTCTCCGACTGGACAGTCGCCTGCCTCCATCGTGCCCTCAAGGAGAAAAACATCCCCCACACAGCCTACAAAGCCAGACCTTTCCAGCTCTACACAGCCTCCACTTCCACCACTACTTTAGCCGGCCACTCACTTCTGGGTTCCCTACCAAGAGCCACCTGCACACAGCACACCGATGACATCATCACACCACCCACTACAGCAGAGCAGCAGACTGCTTCAGCCCTTGTTGATGACCAGGTCATACTTTCCATTGTGCCTGCTCCCTCTGTGTCTGAATTGACTCATGTTTTTCCTTGTTTCTTTCATCCCAGCATCCACGAGTCGCACATTCTACCCCTACACACTCATGCCCTGGCTCTCTTCCTTCCATATTATCCATTAAACAGTATCCTTTTCTCTGCTTTCTCAAGCCACGGCTGATATAGCTCCCTCAACTCCATCTGCTTCTTTTTCATTCATTCAACTTTTATTTAAATCTCGAGGTATCATTGAGGGCATGCCCTGATGTTCAATTTTCTATGACTGTATCAAATTCTTCGACACTGTGAACCATTTTCAGTGTAATCATTTCATATCGATTTAGTGCTTCAGTCAGCTTAGTTTCTCCCATCACAAGTTCATACCATCAGCAAGCCATGGAGTGTCCTCCTTCCAACCCACTCCATTTCCTTTAGCTCCAAAGAACCCTCCAGACCACCAGACCATCCATTTTCTCATATGTGGTTGTCCCACTGTTTCCACTCAGTCCACACACTCAACCCCTTCCCCCTTTTTTCTCCCTCCCCTTGACCCCCATTCATCCCACACCTCAACCCTCCTTCATCCCACAGGCTTCTAAGGCCTTTGACGGCCTCAAGCCTTTATTGCAGGCTAAACTCTCTTCTCACTTCCAACAGCCTTTTGCCTCCTTCCCAAATTCTCTATCTTTTCCCCTTTTTCTTAATTCCTAACCATTGTACTCAATCTAGGTGTATCATACCTATCGCTAACTATGTAACTATATTACTCCTGACAACAAATGAAGAAATCCAAAGCCACAGCTGAGAAACTGCAGATGGTTCAGATGGTCTATTATGTTACATCTGGAAGAGGCAGAAACAGAGGCCGTGGATGAGAGAGAGACAGAGGCTTCTCCTTTAATAACAGAGAAGGAAGCCAACCTTGTTGGAAGTGCAGCCAAATGGGCCACTGGTCCAGAAAATGCACTGCCACAATGCCAGAGGAATGGAACGGTGGGCAGGGAACGGCACGCCCACCACCTGGCAATGTGTCTGTGAACAGACCATTTGGAAAAAGGAATCAACCACCACAGAGATCATGACTATCTATGCAAGTCTCAAATCCTTCCATCACTTAGGAGGAGCAGAGTAAAAACCCCCAAATAAGTGATTCTGAAAATTCTGATCTATTTTACCTTTCTCTCCACTTTAAGTCCAAAGAACTCCCAATTTTTAAAATCACCAGTCCATGGCACCACCTATAAAATGCTGGCTGACACAGGAGCTACTGAATCAACATTAAAATCTGCAACGGAAGCTTTCCAGATGTCTCAAAAAACTAAGACCTACTAAGTTGTGTCCTGTAGAATGCGAGGAATTTGGTGTTAAAAATACAGCATTCATTTGTCATTGTCCCAGAATGTCCAGTAAATTTGGCAGGAAGAGACTTGTGCGCTCTGCACTTGACTGTTGAATGCACGGAAAAAGGCTTAGTGTTGACAAAATCTGATCTTGGTGACAAATTTTTGGAACATTGATCCTTCTTTAGCTGTACAAAAATTGCATGATTTTGTTGAAACTCATAGTGATGAAAAAATTTTAAAACAAGATTCACACACCTATAGGTATGTGTAACATGTAACATATGAAGGTGTAGGTGAACAGTTTGAGGAAGAGTGGGACAGATGAGGAAAGGTTTCATGGTAATGGTATTGTTGTCACAGAGGATTTTGTTGTTTTGCTTGTCTAAATTAGATCCAGAGGAAAGTGTTTTCGAGGATTGGCGTCCCTTATTGTTCTGGCCAGGTCATTAGCACTTTCAGATTATGATGTAGGGATGGCACTACAAGGCATAGGTGTGTCCTGCTGTGACACCAATTTAGCTACAAGCCAGAAGGTGAACTACAGGAAGGGAGTCATCATCCATCCTTTCCACTGTGCATTTAATGCCCACAGAACAATTCAATTGGCAGAGGAGGTTCCCACTGTGGTCTATAATTTTGTGATGGACATTGCGGAGTCTAAAAATACCCATCAAGCACTGGAAGGGGTTCCCAAGCAAAAGCAAAAGCACCATGGACCTTGACTTGGTGGGCTTGAAACTCATCCTTGCCTAGGTGATAAGTTTCTCAAGTCTTTGTAGGATCCACCTACTACCGGGGACCGATGTTAACGTGATGGTAAGGTTATCTATAAATGCTCTTATCGGGGGCTGTCATACACCAGACTTGTTTAGGGGGCCTCTGCATTCCACTTTGGCTGACTTGGCTACCATGTTCATGGCAGGGGCAAAAAGAATAACAGAGATGGTAGAGTTCATTATTATTCCTTTTCCAAGCCAATGCCAGTCCGATGTTTCTGAAGTGGCCCTCGGCCTGAAATTACTGTAACAATCCAGGATCAGGTCCTTGAGCTTGCTGGGAACATGGTGGTGGTGTAGTGCAAGCTCAACCAGTCTGTGCGGTATGGACCCACGGACATTGGCCAGGTCCAAACACAGAACAACTAGGTTGCCTCTGTTTTCATTGGCTTCTCTGATGATCTCCAAGCAACCGGGAACTCCAGGAATTCCACCCTTCTACACTGAGGAGTTGATGTAGCTGGTTTTGAGGAGAAACTCAGTCAATCTTCGGGAGACAATGCTGAAAAACACCTTCCCTTCGACACTAAACAGCAAAATTGACTGAAACTGATTGATGTTCTTTGAGTTTTCCTCTGTGGGGATCCAAACTCCCTCAGTGCACCTCCACTGGTCACAAACTCTCCCCCTTCACCATATCACCTTCAAGATCTTCCATAGGTGTCAGAGAAGTCCTGGGCAGTGCTTGTAAACTCTGTAGGGTACGCCACTGAGGCTAAGCATGTTGCCTCAATCTCATTCAGACTCGGCTCCTTCAGATTGAACTCTGTTGTTGGGGGGCTGATGAGAGCATTGTTGGGTTCAAGCTCCTGTTCCCTCATCGGATTGCCCAGGGTGTCATGGAGGAAGTGATTGAATTCATCTGTTGAGTACATGAGACAGCCACTGCGTTTGTCCCCAAGTAGTTGTTTAGTAAAGCCAAAGGGACTGGCAATGAACGCAGTTTGCTTCCTGGCTCTCTCTCTCTCCCTCCCCTTCACCTGCGCCACTCTGCCCTGCAGAGCCTTTTCCTTAGGATGTTTTGTAGGTTGGCTAATGCTTGCTTCTCCTCCTCAGTGGATGTCTTGTATTGGTTTCTGAGGGTTTGAAGCTCCTGCCGCAGTTGATATATTTTGGTGGCCCTGCGATTCATGGTGCAGGTGGTGGGCTTGGTGTTACCTTTCTCAACATAGCCAAAACATAGTCAGTATTTTTGCAACTTAACAATACATAAATTAACATTTTCTCATTATGTTGAGAGAAAACATAATTCAGCCAGCATTATGTTTCTAGCAAAACATATTTGCTGTTCAGCCAGTTTAGTCAGATCATACAGGCATTAAGACAGGACAGAAAAACAGTTCATGACATTGAACAATCTGGTTATAGTGAAGGTGTGGGAGGCTGTTTATCAAGTTCATCAAATGCTAGATAAATAGTGGTGGTGTATGTAACGTGTTTTGTGTGGTTAAAACTGTTTCCTGCCAGTCTAATACTCAACAACCCGGTCTTAAATTTTTCTGTTAGTGCTAATGGCAGATCAAAAAGGCATACAGGAAAAAATCATTAAAATTCATATGTCCTTACAAAAACATTGATTGTTATCTATCTGATTGCCTTCCCAGGTACAATGCCAATTACCTTGAAGTGGATCACCTGTATGCTGTGTGTACTGCATTGCTGTGACACTGATGAGGTCTTTTTATCTTCTTTAACCTTCCTCCTGTGTTAGCTTTCTGTTACCATCCCCGGTGTTAACGGGTCGGTTTCGACCCATGTCTTAAATCAGCTTTAAAATACACTAAAAACAATAACCTATCATCCAATTTTTCTGTCATCTCTTGGTTACCTTGTTAGGCCTTATCCATGAAAATGTTGGGTTTAATATTTTTGGTGTCAGTCTCTGGGCCTTTTTTTAAATCAGTATACCTCTCGATTTCAATAAAAAAAAAGAAAAATTAACCTCAAGAGAATCATATAAATAAATAAAAGGTTGTTGTGTCACCTGAATATTGAGGGGTATAGAACACATCTCTGAAATTAATTTGCTTGATTTATTTTTCTCATTTTAAAATTAATAACTATAGTAAAATCTATGGTGTTATGGGTCAGTTTTGACCCATATATATTTTCTTCAAGAAAATGATTTGGGCACCAGATCCAAAAACAAAGAAGAGCTGACAGCAAGCATCAAGGACATCTGGGCTTCCATAACTCCCACGCAATGCCACAGGCTGATTACCTCAACGCCGTGGCATTGAGGCAGTGATTAAGGCAAAGGGATTCCCAACCAAGTATTGAACATTGACATATTGTTTAGAAAGTACCATATTTTGATTGATTTGATGTGATCCTAATTTCTTATTTTTTTCTGCAAAAACTGAGAAGTAAATGGTGATTTCTTCACAGTATTCTAATTTTTTGAATTCCTGTTTTCATGAGTTTTTTGAGCTGGAAGCACAAAATATATAAAAATAAACAAAATAAATACTTGAAATCGTTTAAATTGTGGGCCCTGAATCTATAATCTATGAAAGTTTAACTTTTTAAATGGAATTATGGAAATGAATAAACTTTTCCATGATATTCAAATTTTTTGGAAAGGGTCTGTACATACATATAGACAGAGTCCTTGCTTATAGTTAGATGATCTTTTCCAGAATGCAGATATATGATCATCACACTTTCCCATGAATGAGTCAGTGTTTCTGTACAGCGACAGCATTTGGATGAACTCTCATAATATGACAGTGTTTTATGCAAAACAGAGTTCAAATTTCTTATTGACTTCATATTTATTTTTTCATCCTGGAAACAATACAGACCTCTGCAGAAACCTCTCCTGAGCAGAACATGTGGTGGAAAAGTCTTTCGTTGAGAGTTTAGAAACACAGTTACATGATTGCCCCATTCTCCCCTGTGTCTTGTAAGCTGTGCAAAGAAAAAGAAAGCTACATCCCTCTATCTCTTCTAATTCAATTTCATGTCTCTTTCTTTATTCCTCCTCCTCATCTCTCTTGACTGCGGATCAGTAGAACATTGAACAAATTGTTTTGTGTTCGAGCGAGAAGTGAATTAGCACAAAGACAGACAGTATTTATCGAGGGGATACTGGGAATACAAAGATTGTTCTCCAAAGTCAGACTTGTCGCTGATTCTCTCAACCAAGATTTTTCATTTTCTTGTGTCAAGTCTTGTATATTTTTTCCCTTTGGTGTACTGCGAAATGGAGAGAGCTAACCCTCACACACACACACACACACACACACATACACACACGTACACACAGCAGTTCTTAAAAACATGTCCCTCTGCTCTTTGTGTTTCTTGCATGTAAGTCCCTTCGCATTCTGATAAAAGCAGCGTGGCTTTAGACTGGTTGCTTTCTTGGCAAGATCAGTGGAGTCCTGACTGTCTGACATACATGTGTAAGCAGGCACAGTTAATGTGCACTGCAGCCATCAGGGACGGGATTGTGGATGCTACAGATTAAACCACTACAATAGAGTCAATAAGAACAGAATGGTTGGCTTGCAACTCTGCAACCTGCATCCAAAACATGGAAGATGTTTAAAGCAACAGCACACAACAACAACTCTCTCTCTCTCGTTCTCTCATATCCATCTGTCACACAGGTTAACAGGTCAGTATTTCCACTTGTGTCTATCAAATTGCCATCCCCTTGCCAGTGATATGCACACACAAACACAAGTCAGCCGTCCAGCATGTATTGGAAAAAATAGATGCCAGTACTGAACCAGCAGCTGCACAGCATGTGGCTTTTATCTTAGATAACATGACTACTGTACATCAATGCCCCTGTGGCAATGACCCCCTTATGACCCCCCTAAAATGCAGCTTTTGGCTTAAGAGCCAAGGCAAGACTCCCTCCCCTGTCATTTGAAGTAACAGACATATCTTTTTTCGTTGTTGCGGATATATCTTCCCCATTTTTCATAGTTTTCTCGAATGTAATGTGAAGTTGGCATTCTTTGGTTTAAAAATAGTTAAATATCAAACAGTCAAATGAGGTTATTGTCATGTCACTGTGAAATTGTGAATGGATGGAATTTATCAGAGTACACCTGTATCAGAGTACACCTGTATTTCAGTATAAGCTTTGTAGTGCTGTATATAATTTTGTGTGCTAAGAAAATACATAGTAAAAAACATATAAGTCATGTACAGTCATGGATGAAAGTATTGGCACCCCTGGAACTTTTCCAGAAAATGCACCAAGTGTTGCAATTACGAATGTTTTGGTATACACGTTTATTTCTTTTAAGTGCATTGGAACAGCACAAAAAAGCAGAAGAAAAAAGGCAAATTTGACATCAATTTTACACAAAACTCCCAAAATGGACTGGACAAAATCATTGGCACCCTATTAAAATTGTGGGTAAATAATTTCATTTCAAGCATGTGATGTTCGTTTAAACTCACCTGTGGCAAGTAACAGGTGCTGGCAATATAGAAATCAAAACTGAAGCCAGTTAGAGTGTATAAAAGTTGGCTCAACCTTTGTGTCGTGTGCCTGTGTGTGTCACACCAAGCATGGAGAAGAGAAAGAAGAGCCGAGAATTGTCTGAGGACTTAAGAAGCAAAATTATGGAAAAATATCAACAATCTCAAGGTTACAAGTCAATCTCCAGAGATCTTAAATTTCCTTTGTCCACTGTGCGCAATATAATCAAGAAGTTTATAACCCATGGAACTGGCAAATCTCCCTCGACGTGGACGGAAGAGAAAAATTGATGAAAGAATGCAACGCAGGATAGTTCGAATGGTGGATAAACAACCTCAGTCAACTTACATGCAAATTCAGGCTGTCCTGCAGACTCGGGGTGCATCAGTGTCAGCTCGAACCATACGTCGTCATCTGAATGAGAAGAAGCGCTATGGCAGGAGACCGACGAGAACCCCACTTCTGACACAGAGACATAAAAAAGCCAGTTTGCAAAAATGTACCTGAGTAAGCCTCAATTCTTTCTGTTTACAGAAGGAGGCCTACAAAGAAAAGAACACAGTACCTACAGTCAAACATGGTATAGGTTCAAGGATGTTTTGGGGTTGTTTTGCTGCCTCTGGCACTGGGTGCATTGACTGTGTGCAAGGAATCATGACTATCAAAAGACTTTTGGCCCATAATGTGAGGTCATGAGTGTTTCAGCAGGACAATGACCCGAAACATACCTCAAAAAGCACCCAGAAATGGTTGGAGACAAAGCACTGGAGAATTCTGAAGTGGCCATCAATGAGTCCGGATCTAAATCCCATAGAACACCTATGGAGAGATCTCAAAATTGCTGTTGCGAGAAGGCACCCTTCAAATCTGAGAGACCTGGAGCAGTTTTCAAAAGAGTGGTCCAAAATTCCAGTTGAGAGGTGTAGGAAGCTTGTTGATGGTTATAGGAAGCGATTGGTTTCAGTTATTTTCTCCAAAGGGTGTGCAACCAAATATTAAGTTGAGGGTGCCAACAATTTTGTCTGACCTAATTTTTGAGTTTTGTGTAAAATGATGTCAAATTTGCCTTTTTTCTTCTGCTTTTTTTGTGCTGTTCCAATGCACTTAAAGGAAATAAACATGTGTATACCAAAACATTCGTAATTGCAACACTTTTTGGGGAGAAATGGTGCATTTTCTGGAAAAGTTCCAGGGGTGCCAATACTTTCGTCCATGACTGTATATATGTGCATGGTTTCTTTTTTATGTGAATATAAATCTGTAGTCTAAGTTCACTGATGAATGTCATGTGGCTTGTACTACACCACAGCAGAACGTACTACAGACTTGAAGGTGTTATTTTTTTGTTGGTCTTAGTTTAGATGATGTATATGACTTGTCTTCTGAATCACTCCACTGCTAAAATGAATGCTTAGTTTCGGAGTTAATTTAACTGGCCCCTCTTAAACAATAGTTGGCCCCTGTGGCTTACATGGACTAGAACCGCCACTGCTTGAGCTGTGAATGAAGTGAACAAGATTGAGCTTTCAGCAGCTTCTGAATTCAGTGAAGATCTTTCATCATTTGATGGAGTTTTCCTTGTTTTCTCTTTTGGCATTCTGAGTCCATTTCATACAGCTACCAACCCAATTTAAGCACGGCAACACTGAGTTGAAATCTGTTCACATGGTTAACCTACTGTAAATGTAGAAACATACATCCATATTTATATATAGGTCATATGATATATTCAGCTCAGGGACCATATTTAAAAAGCAAACAGCCCTTAGTAACCTTTAGGGGTTCAACAAATTTACAAATTTACTACTGCAGTTATGGTTCTAATGTGAGCATTTCAGTATAGTTCCATACTCTTCACTGTGTTAATCAATGTCATGATCCTGTCACAGTCTGACTCCATGTCCCTTAGTTGTCATTTTCCACCGGTCCACCAGATGCCCTCAGACTTTTCTACCTGTGACTGGACTGAGCAGGAGATGGATAGATACTTTGAAAAGATGAATTGACTGTTTAATCCTGCATTGTGCTCTTACATTGCCATGAATGCCCTTTGTGCTTATTGATCAGTTTCTATTGATATACATGGATAGATTGTATGGGAATCTGTAGGTGGACAGAAGGTGGATGTTCTGTTATAATCCAACATGCTAAAATGATTCAACAGTATCAGTCTTTCAGATTTTTGTTGTTCTTTATGCTGGTTTCATTTGTCTGTTTAAGAGTTTAAAATGTTGTCATGGCATAGAGAGGATTGTGTTTCTGGGTTTTTGGTTTACTATGTGTTTTTTTTCCTCCTGTGTCCCTTTTCTGCTTTTCCCCACACCTGCCCTGTATCAGCCGCATCAGCTCTGCCCTGCTCACTATGTTTCTCCCTGCCTATTGGGTCCATCTGTTCTCATGTCTCCCCACCTGTACCTCATCTCCTCATTAGTTCAGTTAGTATTTTAGTCCAGTTTTCAGTTCATTCTTTGTCTAGTTGTCTGCTCAGTTTGCCTGTTCCTGTGTCAAAGTTTCTTTTGTTTTCAATATATAGTTCTGCATTTTATCCTGGCTGCCTGCTGTCTCCTGCATTTGGGTCCTTCTGCTCTGCTCTCTTTGTGTCAAACAATTTACATTACATGGTTACCAAATCATTTTTCTATAATCATAAGACAGTATGTCAATATTATGAGTGTAATTATAAAAAAGACTTGCTAATGAAAAAATCTCAGCTGGTGGATTTGTTTTTTTTCTCTAAATACATGTATGAAAAATGTCATTCTTTTTATGTTCAAATCACATGTTCATTGAAATTTAAGTTTTTTTTATATACAACTGACAATCTTGTTGGCTTAAAAACCTGGTCTGGTTTTGTATGTGTAATGTAGACAAATATGTACTGTACAGTTGTCTTTGTTACAACAGCATAGCTGAAAATATGAGCACATAGTCTGCAGTTCCAGCTTGTTTGTCCTCTAAAGCTTTTCGGCACGTATTTGGTTTTCATGCTAAACATTTGTTTCTGACACAGCTGGGCTCAGTGTGTATTGTCAGAGCAGGAAGTCATTAGCACCTACAGAGACTTTGTAAAGCACCTGCACTAAAAATATTCAGCACATGTGAGCATCTGCATAGGAATTAAATCCCCTCCATTGTCCCTGTGAGCTGTCTTAAGAACAGTGAATATCTTAGCTCTAACCGACCTGCCTTTGGGAAGGAAGGCAATTACAACAGGATTTCATGTACACCACAGCTCAGGATTACAAAAGCCTTGTATCCGAGATGGTGTGACCCCACCCTCCATTGTGGCTCCATCCTGCTGGGATGAGAAAACTCCAGACCTGTGAGGTAAATTTAATTTGAAAGATCACAGGCATGGATGATAATCACTCCCATTCTAGCAGTGGACTGTGAGATATTTCAAGCGACAGGATTACCAGAGTGACTCAATTTAGGGGTTGTAGTACATGAGAAGATGGAGCGGAGAAAACAATGACTATGCTAATTCTCCTCACCCCTATCTGTAGCGATGACCCTGTCCATACACTGTACTCTGTTTCTAAAATGTACCGCGCAAAATATTCCAGCCAATGTATTTCAGCTAAAGCTTCTTCTGCTGAGACTGGAGAGTCAAATCCTTGAATACTGAGCGTACAGACTAATATGGGGCCTCGGCAATATCACATCAACAAGTAAAGGCTACAGTGACAGTGCATGTTAATGCTGGTATGGGTAGGTCCACTGACACAGGTGGAGGTTGGAGAATTGACTTTGTGAAAAGCATTATAAAGGCCACATTAACAACAGGAAACAATAACTAACACAGAGATAAAAAAATAGTAGACAGGATCACCAAAGAGGAAAATGTATATGAAAACAATATAATAATTAAAGCTGCAAGCAGTGATGAACGGGCACTCGAACCTTGCCCGTGATGGAGTGGTAGCCGTGGTATCGCTACTAGAGGTCAGTTGACACTGCTCTGAATTTTGAGGATTAAATTGTGTATACATTTGATAAACTATGTGTCATTTAGGCTTCACTTCCTGTTGCACACAAGGCAATAATACATAAGTAAAATCTTAATGCAGCAATACATTTACCAGAGGGCAACTGACATGGATATACATGTTCATGAAAATTGGACATTGCATGTAGGAGATAACTATCACTTCTTGTTTCCTTTATGTGGTGCTAGAGAAAACCCACTAATTATACATTATTTTGCTATCATGTGTAGACCGCACCATGTAAATTTCATATAAATTGGATGATGTTTGTCACATAAGGTTGATTTCCATAAGCCATTTTGCCACACCCAAGCCCAAGACCCATATCAGATATCAATTTTCGCCACTTCTGATGCATGTGCAAAGTTTTGTGAGTTTTAGAGCAACCCTACCACCTTAAAAATGCGTTTAAATGCTTATAATAATAATAATAATAATAATAATAATAATAATAATAATAATAATAATAATCTTTTGAAAAACAACTGGGCCTTCAAACCACTCGGTGCTCAGGCCCTAATAATTAAAGCTGCAAGAAACAATGAACGGGCCCTTGCACCTCGCTTCACTTCCTTTTGCATGTAGGCAATACTACATGAGTGGACGCAGGAAGTGATAGTTATCTCCTACATGCAATATCCAATATTCATGAAAATGTATATCCATGTCAGTTGCCCTCTAGTAAATGTATTGCTGCATTAATATTTCACTTATGTAGTATTGTCTACATGCAACAGGAATTGAGGCCTAAATGAAACATAGTTCATCAAATGTATACACATTCTCTAATAAGTCATAGCCAGCACCATGTACTGCATACCAGAAATAATATTTTACCCATTCAGTTTCCAATGATTCTGAAAATTGAGTCATATAGATAAATCTACAGCAGTGATATCACAGCTGCTGCTCTCTCCAACATGCATGAGGTGTGATGGCCCATTCATTGCTGCTTGCAACTTGCAACTAATAATAAATAATAATAATATTGTTATAGTACGCCATTGCATTTTTGAGGGGCTTAGGGTGCTCGAAAACTCACAAAAATTAAAGTCAAAGTTCTGTAGTGATTGGACTCGGGTGTGGCCAGTGGGCTCCATAGCGCCCCCAAACGCAAGATCATTTTGGAACAAAGTTTCTTTGATGTGCATGAAATTTGGCTCTCATCATTCCCGACACAATACATATATTTTCAAATTTTTCCACCCAACAAGAAATCAGCCATTTTGGATTTTGTGCATCAATTTTCATTTTACAAACACATGTTTGAGACCTTTAGGATGCATGAAAACGAACGAAACTTTGCATATATGTTCAAACTAATATATGCTTCAATTAGTATCACAATTGGGCCTGGGCGTGGCATTTCAGCTCTTTAGCTTCCCTTAATTACTTAGCACTTTAGAGGTGCTCGGCGTGCTCGAAAACTCACGAAACTTTGCACATGCATCAGAAGTGGCGTAACTTGGGTGTGGCAAAATGGCTCAAGGGCGCCCCCTAGAAAATTTCAAAGCAAAAGCCCCCACCTTTAATATTGACCTAGATTTACAGGCAGATGTACCCTTTCCAGACTTAAAAAAAGCCTCTTGGAGCCATACCCTATGTCCAACAGGAAGTCAGCTATTGGATAAATTGTGCATTTTTTTCGGAAAGTGAAGCCATTGATAGACGACCACCCAAGTGACTTCAAATTTGGTAGGTTGCATCTAAAGATCTTTGCAATGCTAAATTGCGAAGCTTTCTATATTTCATTGAAATTTGGTAGGCACATGAAGCATGTCCAGATGCACAAAAAAGCCTCTTAGAGCCATACCCTAAGTCCAACAGGAAGTCAGCCATTTTGAATTTAATTTGCAATTTTTGCACAGATTTTGCCATTTGCAGGCAATGTATTTTAATGAACTCCTGATGAAAAGCCAGAATTTTTTTTTTTTTTTTACCAGACAGGAAGTCAGCCATTTTGGATTTCATGATAAATTCTAATTTTATGAACACTTTTAGGGCCTTTAGGATGCGCAAAAACTGTTTGTACTAGTAAGTATTTTGATTTGATATCACAAATGGGCTTGGGCGTGACACATTGGCTTTATAGCGCCCCCTAATTACTTTTAGCATTTTTTAGGTGCTAGGGATGCTCAAAAACTCATGACATCCATCTATGCACATCCATCAGAACTGGCATGACATGACAAATGATATGGGCAGGTGTTATATTTTAACGAGCTCCTCCTGGAGATTTGATCTAACGGAGTTCAAATTTGGTTGGTGTCATGTTAAGACGTGCGATGAGAAGTTATCAAAATCCTTTTCACAGAATGTCCTTGATGTGGCATGCCAGTAAATTTGTATGTTTCGCAATGAAACAGGAAGTTGTTGTAACTCCACTGGACTTTGTCCATTCTGCCCCAAATTTCACATGGTTGATTGGAGTCCAGGCTTGAAAACATTTACATGTCAATACTGAGTCATAGCGCCACCTACAGAAAACAGGAAGTCATCGTTATGTGACAAACAACATCCGATCTACATGGAATTTACAAGGTGTGGTCTACGCATAATATAAGGCAAATTGACATATAATTAGTGGGCGCTCTCTAGCACCAAATAGTGGACACAGGAAGTGGTTTTTAACTCCTTTGTGCAACATCAGATATTCATGACAATGCATATGCATGTAAGGCAACCTTCACTAATTGTATTGCAGCATTAATTGCTTACAATCTAAGCAAACGGCTCTGAAGTTTTCAGCAGAGTGATTGCCCTTAATGACTGGTTAAAAACCTGGTGCTCTGAGAATAACTTGGTTTTTATCGATAAATGGGACTCTCTGGGGCAGACCTGCTTTATTTAAGAGAGATGGACTTCACCCAAATCATAACAGAACAGCAGTCTTGGCAAATAACATATTAGACCGTCTGTTATGACAAGGTGAGCATGCAATGTCAAATCAGTGGAGAAATTCTAGTTTGGTGGGACCTTCACTGCTGGGGGTCTTGCACATGGTCATGTAATGTTAATGCACTGTGATGAAGCTGCTAATGCAGTGCCTAATGTCCCTGGTGCTGTGTCTGTTGCCTGTTTGTAATTGTGCCTTTAATATTGATTGTCTCCTTCGGAGATGTTATAGCAATGAGGCGGCAAAGGAGAGGGCTGGTTCTGGTTCCCGTTCCTCTCGGAGACTGTGGTTCAGGGAATATGCTTGCACAAGATTCAGAGCTAAACATGGCTATGTTTAACGTCCATGCTCTCACTAATAAGACACTTTTTATAAAAAAATCTTATTAGTGAAAACAAACTTGATTTTATTTTTCTCATGGAAACGTGGTTACAGTCAGATGGAGCATCCCTCTTAATTGAAACATCACCTCCAAATTATAACTTTATTCACTCGACCCATGAAGGGGCTGCTACAGATACTCAAATACGTTTAAATGTAAATACCCGCGCTTTGGTGATTTTTCTTCTTTTCAATATCAGGCCATTATACTTGAAAGTCAAACTCCTGTGCTCCTGGTCACAATCTATCGACCACCGAAGTATACAGTCTCTTTTCTACCTGAAATCTCGGATCTACTCTCAGTCTGTGTTACCAACTATGCCAATCAAAAACAACTTTTCCTAAAAATTAACTGGTTAGTTACTGGTTAATGGGTGTCACTCTATCAAAAACAAAATTAACCGAAACTGACATCTCTAACGAGGATCATTCCTAATGATGTCAATGACCTCTGAGCTCTTATCAAACACTAGAAGAAGATATAAAGTACAAGGCAAGATATCAAGTATGCAAACACATGTTGCTATTATACTATAATACAGTGGATTGTTCTTTTCCTAACTGGTGACCTGAACTTGCATATTGATAATACCCTTGACTGCAGGGCTGTGGATTTTATACAAGTTTTACATTCTTTTGACTTTTAGAATTTTATTTTCAACCATTTTATTTTCATGGTTGAAAATACACACACACACACACACAAACTTTAACGAGCATGTCCACCATCCCTCACAGTCAAAGTGCGAGGAGTTTGCCTCATTCTTTGAAAATAAGATTGTCAGCATCAGGACTAGTGTTATGAATACTACTAATCAAAAATATGCTGGTGCTGCTCGAGGAAATCTAAATTATTTTAGATTTCTCAGTTGAAATCCTCCACCTGCTCACTTGATGCCATCCCCACCTCCTTTTTTCAAGAGGTTGTAGATAGTTTTATTCTTGATGTATTAGATATTGTAAACTGTTCCTTAAAGTCAGGTATCTTCCCAGATCCACTTAAAAATGCTCTAGTTAGGCCTCTACTCAAAAAACACACACTGGACTCCTCTGTTCTGAGTAACTACAGGCCCACATCCAACCTTATGCAGTGTTGATACAGCTAAAGGCTTTTTTACTTGACAGTGATATTTATGAAAAATTTCAGTCTGGTTTCAAAGGTGGACATAGCACCAAGATTGTACTCACTAAAGTCATAAATGATTTTAGAATAAGCGCAGATAAAGAGAAAGTTTCTGTCCTTGTTCTTCTCGATTTGAATGCTGCGTTTGATACCACTGATCATGAGATACTTCTGAACAGACTTGAAAGCTAGATTGGTCTCTCAGGAACTACACTGAGCTGATTTAATACCTACCTCACAGACAGAAATTACTTTGTGAGTCTTGGTGACTATCTTTCCGAGAAGCGAAGCTTTCTCTAAGGAGTTCCTCAGGGCTCGACCCTTGATCCCTTGTTGTTTTCCCTATACATGATACCGCTTGGAGAAATTATCCGTGACCACGGGATTCATTTTCATTGTTATGCTTGTAGGGAATAATTTCCTTGTGTAAAGTCAGGCCAGTAGTCAAGCTAGTATTGGCATACAGGTAGTGTGCAGAACAATGTCAGCTAAAGTCGTGAACAAGTCAGCATTCATGATATTTGACTACTGGCCGATGAGCGCATATGATATTTAAACCATATATTGCTTATAACTCATGATTATTGAAGGCCATTGGCCCTCTTTTTATTTTATAACCTAGTATCAGGTCAGACACCATTGTTTCCAAGAGCTGAGTCATTATTGGCTCATTGCCAAAGTTACAGTGCTAATTTACTGGTAGTGATGTCAGTTGCCAGGGAAATTCTTTGCAACAATAGTGACTGAAATCCAAGTTTGGGAAAAATGGGATGGACCCCTAGAATTTTGGGCCCACAAAAGGTGGAGTCTTTGAGAGTATATAAGAAGGTGTTTTATGATTCTACATTAGGTTTGTTGTTCCATGGACCACAGCCTCACTGCTGTATTACACTTGATACACAGTAAATTTAATTTGCATTGAACTCTGCCAGTCTCAGTATACTTCCCTGAGTTTGGATCATCATTCTTGATATTTGATACAATTGTGCGTTGGGAAACCTCAAGATCTATTAGCCCACTCTGAGGGATTTTCCACGACATGCTGATGATACCCAGCTGTATTTATCTGTAGCACCTGACAATAAGGATGCCCTCCGTCCTCTGCTAAACTGCTTCTCCAGAATTGTGCAGTGGATGAATGGCAATTTTCTTAAAATTAAATTAAGACAAAACAGAAGTCTTTATCATTGGCACAGACGCTCAAAGAGATGAAATAATAAATAGACTTGGAAATCTGGCCCTACAGGTAAAACCAAAAGTGGAAAACCTGGGTGTTGTTCTTGTTCCTGACCTCAACTTTGAGAATCATATCAGCAACGTTACTAAGATAGCCTTTTATCACTTGAGAAAAACATTGCAAGAGTCAGACCCTACCTCTCCCTAGAGGATGCCAAGAAACTGACTCATGTCTTTGTACTCTCACACTTAGGTTATTGCAGTACACTTTATACTGGCTTGCCAAAAAAACTATTGATCAGCTGCAACTCATCCAAAACTCAGCTTCAAGAATTCTAACCAAAACCAGAAAAAGAGGTCACTTTACTCCTGTATTAACATCTTTGCACTGGCTTCCAGTAACGTTGAGGATAGATTTTAAAATTATTTTACTTGGTTTTAAAGTTCTGAATGGGCTAGCACCTTCCCACCTGTCAGATTGCCTGTCGGAGTATGGAGTAAGGGTGCCACCAACTAACAGCAAGAGGCATGGCGATGCTGCCTTCAGTAATCACTGAGGATTTGGAACATGCTCCCTCCTCATAGTAGACAAGCAACCGGTTGACAGTTTTAAGGAGCATCTCAAAACCTACTTCTATGACCTTTAATTGATTTTATCTCCCTTCTCCAGGATTTCATTGTCTTTTACTCTTTTACTATGTCTTTTTTAAATTGATATTTATCCCGTTTTTAATATTTCTTTTGTAAAGCACTTTGAGCTGCATTTTATGTCATGAAATGTGTTCTATAAATAAAGGTTATTGTTATTATTATTATTATTAATCCACTTGTGTAGCACAGTCTACTGGCAACAGCAAGCAAGCCTTATGTGATAGGTTCCTTTGATTTACATGAAATTTAAAGTGTGGTGTACATTTGATATACAGCAAAATATAGGGTTTTTCCACTGGCACTCTTGGCTGCGCTGATTCAACCATGCCACGTTGATTTGCATTTCCATTACCAGTTTTACTGCGCCCAGTTGTGTCCGAGATGAACCATCTCCGGAGTTGAGCTCAAGAGCGCCCAACCCGCCTCCAAGCAGGCAGCAATGACATCTCGCTGACCGCAACCAACCTGTGACGACCCCCCTTCTCCCCGCTTCTCCCTCTCAAACAAGCTGTGTTGCAAGACTCAACACCTCTGTGTTGGAGACCAGAGAGAAAGACATTCTTAAAAGCCTCTGTGTGATCAGCTCTCACTCTTTTGTAGCTTCTAACTGAATCTCTGTGGTGTAAAGATTCGTTTCTCTCCTGTGTCCCTATTTGTACTTTCAGAAATCTCCTTTATTTTACTGTTTCCTGATCGCTTTCAGCCATATCAGAACCATATTAACTTACTGAAGATGAAAACATTTCCTAATACTGCTGCATATTAAAAGCTTTCACGTCATCAGTTAAAAGACACACCTTCAAGAGGATAGCCCTTGTAATGGTGATGGAAAATTCTGCTGTGCTGGGCTGACATGCTGAGTCACACCGAGCCAAGCCAAGCCAGTACATGTATGGAAAAGGCCTAATAATGTACATTTAGTGTGTGTTTTCTAGCACCACATAGTGGACAAAGGGAATGATAGTTTTTTTTTAAATGCAATGTCCAATATTCAGTAAAATTATTTTCATTTCATTAATATCATTTTAATTTTTAATGCACACATGTTTGAAGCCTTTAGGATGTGCAAAAAGGAGGTGCTAGGGGTGCACAAAAACTCACGAAACTTTGGACATGCTTTAGAAGTAGCGTAACTCGATATCTGATATGGGTCTTGGGTTTGGGTGTGGCAAAATGGCTAGAGGATACCCCCTAAAAAATTTCAAAGCCCCCAACCTTTAGGTTTGATGTACGAAATTTGATAGGCAGATGTACCATCTCCAGACTTGAGATGGGTGGCCCTATGAGTCATACTCATAGTGCATTCTAATGACAACAGAAAGTCAGCCTTACGTGACAAACATCATGCGATCTACATGAAATTTACATGGTGTAGTCTACACAATATACAGCAACATGAAGTATAATTAGTCAAATGAATATGCAATTTCCATTAGGTAATCTCCAGTGCTGCGTACTACACACAGGAAATAATATTTTACCTATTCACACAGTATCTGAGAATCCAGTGTCTGATAATTCAGTGTCCAATAATCCTTTTCAGAGCCGTGGCAACCAACCTCCAGTAGCGATACCACGGCTGCGACTCTGTCCAACGCGTGTGAGGTGCGAGGGCCTGTTCAAATTTCACACACTACTGCAGATGCAGAAAAAAATATACTGATTGGCCAGATGGTGGCGCTATAACAATGAACTTTACATTTTGGCCTATAACTTTTAAACTTTTTAAAGTCTCACAAACAAAATTCTTTTTTTCCTGGATTCTTTGGGTCCAGACAAATCAATCCATATAAACCACGTCATTTGCACCTGGATAGATTTTCCGCCATTTTGAGCATTTCTGAACCAAGCTGGAAAAAAGTACTTTTTCGGCTTTTTGTTATTCCATACTGTTTTGAAATTACATTCAGTGTATTTAAGTTCAATTTTACATAAACGCTCATAAATCAAAATTGGCTTAAGCAATTGTAACCAAACTTGGTACACATGTTCCGATGGTAGGTCCAAGTTTCACAGCGCAGTGTTGGGATATTCTGCCACTGGGGGTGCCACAAATTTCAAAAGTTTATATCTTGTAATCAGCTGCATGTATTCATACAAAATTTGGTTTGCATGATCTAGGGTGATGACTTAGTCAATGCATAAATTTTGGTAATGATTGATTAAAGTGGGCTTACATTACAACAAATCTAAATTTCTAGACATTTCACATTCCAAACTTCAAAAAATCCTACATCCTACATCCTACAGAGCTGAAATATTTTCAGCACATTCACTGAATTGTGACAAAAGTTTACCTCACTGCAACCTATGGTCAATTCAGAAGCCCGTCACTCAATATTTTTCAAAATATGCAAAATCATTTAACATATCTATATATCTATCTAAGTCTTCATTCATATACTACCAAAATTGACACAGATATTCTCTGGATGGTAGATATCAAGTGTTTCAAATGGTGTTCAGATCGATCAAACGGTGAGTCCACAGTGATATTCTATATAATAATTTGTACTATATGCACAACATTTTCTATTTCACCAAATGTTTGATCAAACTTCACCAAAGTATTTGACAATACACATGAAAACAGAAGAATGATGTGTGATTTTTTTTTCAGAATTTTATTGCTAACATTTTGTGTTTTAAGTTTAAATAGACAAAAATACCCCAGTTTTGCACATGTCATGCCTCAACTTGTGAGAAGGTGTGTGGAAAGCCATGTGTCCTTAGTGGCGCAGTCAGGAAGTTACCTTCTCCGTGGATACAAAGGTCCAGGGTTTGAATCCCTAAGTTGGCCAAGTCCTACTTGCCAACAATGTAGCAACTCATATATGTGGTATGTTTTCAATGCTTATTGAGGTCATATAAGTTGAATGCTTGCAATCTGCTTGGACCCTGATCATTACCACTTGCGGCTACATTTTGTTTTGTTTTTTTGTTTTCCAAAATAGTGGATTTGTGTACTTCTGCCTTGAAGTGAGCATTTGTTTTTCATGTTATATTTTTTTTAAATGTATTGCTCTAAAGAAGTTAGATTTCTTTCTGAAAACTTAGATTAATTTGGTTATTTTTAAATTCACTGTTGCTGTTTCACTGCCTGTGGATCAGTTTTCACACTTTTTACCCCTGGGAACACACATTTTCACAATGTTTTTATGATCTAAAACTGATATGGCATATTATTGTGTAGGCTAATGAGACAACATTTATCCTACTTTTAGACTGCTGAACTACCAGCTTACAATGTTTTATTCAACATGTCTATTTTTCAGTGAATTTGAGAGGGCTTTGGCTTCATCTTATGCATTGAGATAATTTGAGGACCTGTTTTAATGTTCCCAAGACCCATTTGAAACAGTGCTGTAGATTGTCCATGCACTAAATGGCAGTATGAACTCACCTACTAGCCTACATGAAGTAGATTTTTGTTTTGTCTAAATTGGTTTGATGGGTAATCTATGAAAGTAATTGTTTGTGCTTATATCATTTTATGGTTGCTAAAACACTTGGCAAAAAAACAATGACGATTGATTAAATTTTTAGTAATTTCAACCAACCCACATCATTGTGTTAAACAATGGCAGTGTATGCACCCATTGCATAATGCAGACTGAATATCTGAAATTCTCACATACAGCACAAATTATAATCATATAGTACAACACGAAGTGCTAAACATTACAGCAGTCAAATAAAAATGTGAAAGTAGAATTAAAAAGTAAAGTAGCAATTAAACACTGGTGCCATGGGTTTGAGAATTCTCAGCTGCCCTGCAGATGTTCATATTTTCCAGAGCAATTGTCTTAACATTACTATTAAAAATTAAATTCCAAATGAAATGTAATGTTTGCAGTAAGTCATACAATGCCGCAAAATTAAATAAAATTCAGGCAGTAGTGTTCCAGGCAGAACAGTAGGGACCACCCAAAAAACAATTTGGTGCACACTCTGCATGCGCACACACCCTAACCACAGCCCAAATGGTCTGGGCTTAGATCCAGACCATGTCAACTCCTAGAAATGCCCTGGTGAAAAGTTGAAACCTTTGTTAAACAACAGGTACCTTGATTTACATGAAATTTAAAGTGTGGTGTACATTTGATATACAGCAAAATATAGGGTTTTTCCACTGGCACTCTTGGCTGCGCTGATTCAACCATGCCACGTTGATTTGCATTTCCATTACCAGTTTTACTGCGCCCAGTTGTGTCCGAGATGAACCATCTCCGGAGTTGAGCTCAAGAGCGCCCAACCCGCCTCCAAGCAGGCAGCAATGACATCTCGCTGACCGCAACCAACCTGTGACGACCCCCCTTCTCCCCGCTTCTCCCTCTCAAACAAGCTGTGTTGCAAGACTCAACACCTCTGTGTTGGAGACCAGAGAGAAAGACATTCTTAAAAGCCTCTGTGTGATCAGTTCTCACTCTTTTGTAGCTTCTAACTGAATCTCTGTGGTGTAAAGATTCGTTTCTCTCCTGTGTCCCTATTTGTACTTTCAGAAATCTCCTTTATTTTACTGTTTCCTGATCGCTTTCAGCCATATCAGAACCATATTAACTTACTGAAGATGAAAACATTTCCTAATACTGCTGCATATTAAAAGCTTTCACGTCATCAGTTAAAAGACACACCTTCAACACCTACTCACCTTGTTGAGTATACAAAAAACTACAGCTCCCAATGAAATTTACCAGTGCAACAGCGCAGGTACTTACATCATTTTAACTTGGTTTCACCAACACTGATGTCATTTTTTCATCTTTCTAGTAGTAATCTGTACTGTCCAAAGAGTACAGCATTCACTTCTTTCTGTCCTGCTGTTATTACAGACCCCTCCCCTTGTCCATGGTCTCAACTGTTCTCTAGGAGCTGAGTATTTAGCCCACAATGGCCTAGGGCTTATGGGAAATGCTGTTTGTCAGATGCCCCAAAAAAATTTAATAAACAACACTATATGAGATGTTTTTAAAAAATGATTTCAGTTATACACAAGCTTGCGTGATTCTCTCTTAAATACATATGCAATGAGGATACACTCACACAAATGACAGACAAACTAGAACTGCAACCCTCCACAGGCCAAGAGATAAGATCATGGTATGCTTCAAACCAAGTGCTTGTCAGATTGTCTTCCTGCATCTGAAACCTCCTCTCCTTGTTTTTTATTTATTTATTTATTTGTTTGTTTTTGTTATTTTCCACTTTTTGGATAAGTACAGTGAAGATGAAGACAGGTAATGTACAGAAAAAGAGATACCAGCTTGAGGCAGGGTCTGTATGACCATTTTTGTAACTTTCCAAAACAGACAATCCAACAATCACACCCAATTTATGCAGTGATTTGTCAGGAGCAGTAGCATAACCAGAAGTAATATTGTGGGTGGACACAGAAGATCAGGTGAGCCAACCTCCAAGACCATTAGGTTCCATTAGATACAACATGGTTGCAAAAACTTGTTCAATCACCAGTGTTTAATATTACAGGCACAAACTGAAAAAAAAAACATTACACCTGCTTAGAGTTCAGCATCCTGACCTGAACCTGACAGGTCCTGATAATGGGATGTGTGTTGGGTCTGATTTGGGCCGTTTCTCAACCCAGTCTCACATCAAAATATGTAATAGCTACGTTGGTCCACAGAGCAAAATGGATTAGTTTCACAATAACGGCTCTAAAGTTGTGAGATCCCAAAGTTTTTTTGGCCTATTCTTTTCTATTGACCTGCGTTCACATCATGTGACTGTCAAGTTTCTGCCTGCAAAAACAAAAACGAAAAAAAAAACAAAACAAGACTAGGTCAAAACCTTGTATATGGCTGGGCCATGTATGGTCAGTGTGTGAAATTGTGGCCAATTTGTTACAGTGATAGTTAGTGGTAGTGTCTATAATGTGGATAATTCCTGGATACTAAATGTTCATCTGCAATTTTCTGTAGTGGTCCCAGTAATATTTGCTGGTAAAGTAGCATATCACATGACATGGTTGAGCTATGTCTGAGTCCAAAAAAAATTATAAATGCAGTTGCAAGAAAAATACTTTCCACTGATATCTTGGGATGTCTGTTTTGAAAGAAAACTTATTTTAATTCTAATTATAACTATTCTAATGATCTGTTAACTCCCTCTGCTCTTTCATTGTTTCACTCTGTGGATGTCTCTTGTTCACTCTGTATTGAGTGTTTTGTCAGAGTGATGGTTATTTGGGGAGCTTTAACTGTGTGCTCTCCTTCATGCCTCTATGCGCCTTTTTTCTGCCTCTTTCCCGGTCGATGATCACGGAGGCTGAGGTGGAAATTATAAATGAAAGTTCTGACAGCATTTTGTGTGCAAATTCAGGAGGCTAATCTCCGCCCAGTTGCCGCAGTTACAGTAAAATTAAGCGCACCTGCAGAGCAGCCGCCCCACACTGACCTGATATAGCAGCTACATGAGTCACGTGTTTTACCTGCAAGACCTGTGTTTTAATGCTTTTGTTCATCGTTTGTGATGTGAAAACGTCAGACAAATAAAAAGCTTGTTTCCTGGTATTAGTTCAGTTATAAAATTCTCCTGCCGGCTGCTGACAGCGCTGTCAGGCAGAGAGACGATCACACTGGACGGTAGAGACGCTGGTACCCGTCTGCCATTCCTTTTATACTCAGTGGAAAATGCAATATTTTAAAAATAGTTTCAGCATTAAAATGCGTTTTGATAACATTTCTAGTGAAAAATGTGCATTTTATTTTCATAATCTTCATTCAGTGAATGTATATGATTTTTAGTGTGTCAGTTATTACGAAGACTTTTTCAGGCTTTCTATCGTTGCTATGGTGGTTGCTATAGACGCTGCTATTATTGAAACCATGTAGTTATGAATCATTGTCTTTGCGTTGTGTAGTTTTCTGAGCTGTTATGTTATTTGTGTTATTTTATGTAACTGTTTGATGTTGTTCTTTCAATAAAAAACATAGATTTTAGAGCCTCAGGGATGACATGAATTTGAAATCCAGAATTTGAAGCTTAGCTGACCAGAGGACCTGCCCCGCGAGGTATTTTCCTCACTGTCACTGTGTTAATGTTTTCTTTTAATGATATCTTTCACATTTCTCAACACAAAAAAATGTCCTTGATAACTCAACTATATGATAGGTTAATGATGAAATGAAAATGAATGAAATGCCATCAGTTTTAATTATTTCTCCTTCGATTCTAAAAAAAAAAAAAAGTTATATCTGAAATAAACCAACATCTTTACTTTTTCTTAACAGATCATCTAGATACAGTGTAATTACTAGTTCGGCTGTACTAGATATTTGATATATTCAGTAGATACATAATTTTACGACCCCATTTACTAGAAAAAGTAAATATGGAGAAGAAGAACTACAACTGTAGTGCTACAACTATATCAAGCTGCATGGTGCGGCTCTAGGAAATTGTAGTTTTTAAAAAATTAGTGTAAGTTTTTTTCGTTAGAATTGGAAGTTGTAAATACTGAATTGAGAGCACACTGAGAAGTTTGAGGGGATGGTAAACACATTTGTGTAATCAGATATTAAATATCTAATTGTTAAATGGGTGAAAATTTATTTTAACCATATTTTACCCATATTTGACAGCACCCCCAGTTGTTGATACACTCACATGATAGCTGAGGTCAAGACCTCTCTATAAAAGTTGTTCCAATGTCTGCAGCCCCTTTTGTTGCTGAATTATAATCCTCCAAACATCAACTGAGGTCAAGATTCAAAGGTTAGTATTTCAAAGCAGGAGCCATGTAGAATCTTCATACTGACATATGTTACTCTCCAGGTTAGGGTTGGGGCTGAAAAGACCAAGTCGTTCTCATTTCCAGGTCACCAAATACCGGTGCATGCATAGGCTACTATTTACACAACCCTGGAGATTGATTCTTTGTATCTTTATGATTCTTGGTTTTAGGATTTTATGTGAGCATGACATTGCCCTTTCAATCAGAATCTGTTTTATTAGCCAATGCAAGCACACAAAGAATGTGTCTCAGCGTCTGCTCCCAAAAAACACAGAAGAATAAAAATAGACAAAAGTAAAGTAATAATAACAATAATAATAATAATAATAATAATGCAATAAACAAAGTAATAGTAAAATTAACTAAAACTATTTATAGAATGGAATAGTTATAGTTTTGAAATGGGATATAAAACTTGAAATGAGATAACTAGACAATGATTCAAACAACATGCAAATACGTGGTTTTAGTGATAGCAGCATCCATAGCAACCACCATAGAAATGACAGAAAGCCTGAAAAAAACATGAGGCTCACAATTTTAAAGCCACTATTTTGAAACTAATATGTTTTGTGCTGTGGCTGTGCTGTGTGAGACTGGGTTGTGTTTCTTTGCACACAGCTGGAGTATTTTCGAGTGTAATTTAATAAGAAAATTATCTCTCTCTGTCTTTCTCTTACTGACCTTCTGCCATTTGATACAATGCCCACTGGGAAGCGGGAAGAGAGACAAAGAGTAGCCGATGTGTTAGCATTAGCCTGATGAGCTAGCGGTCAGTCACAGATGAAATAAAGCAAAAACTTGCAAAAAGGGGAGCTTCTTAAAATCCAGTGATTCAGGGAAGGTTGTTGCATTTTCGAAACATTGTGACCTTGTTGTGGCAACAAATAAAAATCAACCTTTCTCCACATGATTTCCTCTACAAAGCTCTGTTCTGGATTAAAACAATTTGGACTGTTGACAAGATCAGTTGGAAAATATGCTTTGGGTTTAACAGCCACATTCATCAAATTTAACCTACTAACAGGTGAGGCAGATTATTTACTATTTTGAGCTTCTATAGTGTTACATGCTGGAAGTTGACTGCACTCTGTGTATTGCTACTAAACCTAATCAGCTGGTTTACCTTGCAAGGCAGCTAGATTCATGAGATCACACGAGAATCCATCTTGTCAGCCTTCAAGTTATGCACGTGATCTCGTGATTTCACAATCT
The DNA here is from genome assembly GCA_038419695.1 of Scomberomorus guttatus. Taxonomy (NCBI): domain Eukaryota; kingdom Metazoa; phylum Chordata; class Actinopteri; order Scombriformes; family Scombridae; genus Scomberomorus; species Scomberomorus guttatus. The sequence continues at coordinate 2,914,964 of CM076449.1, forward strand.
CATGAATCCAGCTGCCGATAGACAGATGATTCATCCAATCACCTGCCAAGTATTTTTTGAAAGTGCCTGCCCTTTTTCAAATGGTTTCCAAGGACAATTTCTCAGATGGCTCTGTGTAACAAACCATCTGGCACATCAGGTTATCAGCTGGTAGAAGTTATAAGGCTGTATGCTCTGTGCTGGTGGGCCACTGTACCATATTCTGTGTTGGTCTGTGGCCATTGTAAGATTAGTTATTTTTTTTTATGTGCAAGAAAGCCTTGCCAAAGCAATCATATAACTTTGTCTTTGAAGAGGTAGAATATTAATAACTAGAGAATATATTTTCTGTAGAAAATGCATGCGAGAGCTTGCAGCTGCAGCTGCCATTGGTGCTTGAAGATTGCATATTGGCTCTAGCTCTAGAAAAAGTGGAGTTTATTATTATTTATATTTATTGGAGTAAATGTAAGTTGGATGGCTTAGCTTTAGTTTACAGGTTATAAACATGAGAGGATAACATGTTTGATTAAGAAGGTGCACACTGTATCAAATGAGCTAATGCTTGACACAGAAATTAGTGTGTGTAAAAACAACAAAAAAGAAGAAACTAAATAAATAAATAAAACAAGAAGCATAAATGATGTTCATATGAGCAGTTGTCACATAATGTTTAAATGTGATTGATTTTGTGAGCCAGAGTCTTTAAGCAGGAAGAACACCGATGTCAGGATCATCTTTGTCTACCAAGATTAAAGTTGCCTGTTGCTGGGATCAAACCCAGAACCTAGTCATTATAAGAATGCAGTGCTCAGCACTGAGCTGACTTGACTCTCATATGACAGTAAAGGCAAGATCAGATGTTCATATTGAGACTTTTAACTGCACAAAAAATGAGGCCTGCAGTTCCCATATTTTTTACAATATTAAAGGGAGCAGGAGTAGCTTAGCATGATGATACATAATAAGCATATCAACCAACTTTGATTATAAGAACAGTGTGATGAGGAGCACTGCCTTGAGTGGGTATTGAACTCACAACCTTGTAACCTTACAGGGAAACTGACCAGGGAACTGTGCTAACTGCTGCTCAGGTATCACAGCAAACCATAGCACAAGTTGACATTTTCTTGAGGAGAAGTTGATTGCCCTAAAACTAAACCCCCCCCCCACACACATTTGTACATGATTAGTGGTAGCAGGACTAGCTGAGCATGAGGATGTATAATATGTTTACACAGTGTTTGAAGGAAGAGGGAATCTGTAACTTTAAAAAATGGGAGGTTGAGGAAATGCAAATTGTATGGAAGTCAATGAGTGCTTGACAGTGCTCTCCTTATCAATCAAAGGACGGGTTCACAATAACATCTGTCTTAAAACAACAGTCAAGTGCCCAAATGAACAATGAAACATGTTTTTCTTGCTGTAATCATTCCTCCTGTTCATACTGACCATTAGAAGATCCCTTCATAATGCTCTTACAATGTAAGTGATGGGGGACAAAATCCACAGTCCTCCTTCTGTGCAAAAATGTATTTAAAAGTTTATCTGAAGCTAATATGAAGCTTCAGCGTCCAAATGAGTCAAATCAAGTAGATATCTTTCAACGTTACAGTCTTTTTAGTGCCAAAGTCCCTCTTTTTGTTACTATACTTCCACCGCAGCTCAGCAGGGAAACACTGTCTGAGGAAACACAAAGAGGGAATTTGATGCTAAAAAGAATGAAAAAAACTAAACTAAAAAGAATGTGGCAGATATCCACTTGATTAACTCAGACTGCTGAAGCCTCATATAAGCTTCAGACAAACTTTAAAATGCATTTTTCTCAATTACATTTTCATTTCTCATTTATATTGTAAACACATTAGGAGATCTTCTAATGTCCAGTATGAACAGGAGGAATGATTAGAGCAAGAAAAACATGTTTCAGTGTTCCTGACTATTGTTTTAAGATAGACTTGAGAAATTTTGAAACTATCCTCTAAAGTTTAGATCTCAAAAACTATACCTCCCATGGGTTGTATGTTTACATTTTGAGAGAGAGGAGGCTTGTAGCAGCATTTTAAGGTTGGTCTAAAAAAATCTGTGCTCTAGCCTCGGCCTGATTACATGACACACTGATCAGGTCTGAAAACTGCTGTGAAAGTACTCCCTTTAGACTTAAATTGCTCCAAAAGTACAAAAGATATCACAGATAACACAGAATAGAAATTCAAATTTTCGTGAACATTTTAAAGTTTGAACCTGGTCTGTAGGCCAACATATGTCTGAGCAGTTGAGCTTCAAAGTTACAAAGGTTCTAACTGATTTGGATCATTCTTCCCATAGACTGCCATTGTAAAATTATGATTTTCAAAAATTCATATGAAATCGTTGGAATATGTAAAAACAAAAGTCATAGCACATATCTTTTTAATGAGCTGCAGTTTAATGTTCATATGATATTTGTAGCACAAAGTGTGCATGACCATACCGAAGACATACAACAAATTGATTAATTAATAACAAAAATATAAATATAGGCTCAGGTCTCAGGTTGGGTCTCAAATTCTGAGGTACCAGACAAGTTCAGTCGGGCCGGGTCTGAAAAGTATGGGTACGGGTCTCTGTTTTAAGCCTGCTACAGGGCATGGCACTCCCCAATAACCATGCACATGCACACATACTGACAACAGTCAGACAAAACATGAGCAGTAAAAAGCATGAATGAGCTGACCGGACACAGTAACAGCCAGGCACAGCAGCCAAAAAACCACACGCACGCACATAGGCACACACACACACACACATACACACTCTACTCTGCACTCTCTTTTGACTCTACAGTGTGACTTCACGTCACAGGTCAACAATTTGTGCTATTAGTTGGCTGTGCAAAGTTGAATGTTGAAGGACACAGAAACAGAAGTGGACTGCAAAGCTTCATACAGATTTACTTCATGAGTGAATCCAATGCTGCTGTGACCACACCCTGACTCAGAGAAACTGACAACTATCACTCACAACTTGCCATGAGTCACGGGCAAATAAAAGTTCTCATGTTTGGGCTGAAATTGTTGTTTAAGCCCTGCGGTGCTGCTCTGCTATCCACAGTCATCTCCCAAAAAGTATCAGAATCAGGGCTTCAGGTTTCACAGACATGAGTCAGTGCTGAGGGGGAACAGTGAGCGGGCCGTATTGGGGGGATCAGGGCTGCCGTGAAAAGGGACACTTTCCCAGGGTTTTGAGAAGCGCAACAGCTGAGATCCCCCCTCACCCAACACCCATTCACTGCTCCCACACAGATGCACTGTATGTATGTATGCACTGTGTGTGTGTGTGTGTGTGTGTGTGTGTGTGTGTGTGTGTGTATTGGTGCTTGTGATGTTGTGCCAGTGAGGATAGTTGTGTAATGAGAAAGAGAGAGAGAGAATTGAAAAAGGATAATGTTTTTCTTCCCATCAGCACCAGGATGATGAGAGTGGAACAGCAGCTGTGCTCTCTCTCTGTCTGTCAGTTCAATCCAATTCAAAGGGGCTGTACTGGCATGGGAAACATACATTTACATTGCCAAAGTGCATGCTATAAGTAAAGATTTACTAGAATAAAGAAATGTGTAAACAGAATTTGTCACATTGCAACATTGTAGTCAATGTATAAATAAGAATAGGTCAAATTAGGATTACAAACAGAATTGTGATTTTTATATTAAATATACAGATAAGTTAAGATAACTTAAAAGAAAATTAAAAAATGTAGATATTGCAATTAAAAAAACAATTAAGTGAGAACTGTATAAACACTGCAACATTTTTTCCTCTGTCTGTCTGTCTGTCTGTCTGTCTGTCTCTCTCTCTCTCTCGCCCTCCTTACTGTGAGCATATCTGGTGTCCAGAAAGTTGTCTAAGAGCATTTGAATTTGTTGGCCTCCAAGTGCTTTCCTGTCCTTTTAATGAACACAGTACTTTGGCTGTGATCAGACAGAGGTGTTAGTGGTTTGACTATAAATAAACTAATAGAGCGAGGGTCTAAATCTGTTATCATGTAATCTACTGTACTACTGCCAAGAGGTGAGTAGAAGGTGGGTCTTCCCAAAGACTCTCCTCTAAACTGACCGTTAACAATGTACAGACCGAGACTTTGACAGAGCTGGAGCAGGTCTCTTCCATTCTTGTTGACCTGGGGGTGCAAAACTATGGTGAAGAAGGTTACTAGTGTTTTGGAGAAAGTTTTGTCCAACTTTGTGTTTGTTACCATTCTCTGAGTTTGAGTCTGGGCGGGGGCCAGTACATGCATTGAGGTCTCCGCAGATAAGCACATTTCCCTGGGCCTGAAATCTGCAGATCCAGGTGTGGAGATGGGGAAGATTTCCTCGCTGTAATAGGGAGAGTCACTGAGGAACATATATTGTTCATAAAAACAAATCTCTTTCTGTATATGTAATGTCTTTTTGTATTTAGAGCCAAATGTGTGAAGGCTCAGATTTTATTATTGTTATATATTTTGACAGTTCTAATTTGTACCAAATTATAGTCAATCAATTAATCGAGCAATCAAACTTCATTTGTATGGCACCTTTCATACAGGTTAGTTCTGTTCATATTACTGTTTTTCAGTTTTTGCAAATTAGCAAAAAATCCATCATGACAGACTTTTGGACCATCCAAGAGGTATTTTTGTAGAGCACATTAAGTTGGACTTGTGTGTGAAATTTCAAGTCAATTGGACTTACGGCATGAGGGGCGTGGCCTTTCAAAAATTGAATTTTTGGGCCTTACTTACAACACCATCATCTGGCCAATAGGGCTGATATTTCTGGTAAGCAAATGTACATCATTTCCAATTATTGTGCCAAGTTTCATGGTTTTCGCTCATTCCAGCTCACAGAAATTTGAGAAAATGCAGCAAAAAAATAATAATAATTAAAGCTGCAAGCAGTGATGATCAGGCCCTTGCACCTTCGCGCACATCAGGGGGCATGCCACATTCGAAGTGCAGCATTACATTACATTACTTTACATTTACAATATGGACGGGTGAAAAATTAGAGGAAAATTTTGAATAAATGAATGGAGAAACATAATGAATGCAGATGCTTCCACACAGGTGCACTGCATGGTACAATTAAGGAATTAACATCCAATCATGCTCTGTGGCATGTAAAAAATATTGAGCAGGCTGAGCAGCTGATTCTGATTTTGTATCAAGATGGCAAGAGGAAAATATCTAAGTGACTATGAAAGAGGGTTTCCTTTGTTTGGGCACGGATGAGCTTCAGTCACAAAGACTGCGCAAGTGGCTAGTGTTTCAGTATCAACAGTGACTAAAGTGACATCTGCATTTAGATCTATAGGTGGAGTTCCATAGACTTGTAGAATCAATGCCAAGGTGCACTGAAGCTGCAGGAGATGACTATCACTTTCTGTGTCCACTATGTGGTGCTAGAATACACGCATGTAATGCACATTATATTTCTGCATATAAAATGTGGCCCATTCACTTTAAATTTAATTTAAATCAAAGGAAGTTTGTACCATAACGCTTACTTCCTATTGCCATTAGGCAGTGGTACACAAGTGGATCCTTAATGCAGCAATACATTAAGACGAGGTCGCCTGACATGCATAGTCATGAATATGCATGAATATATCGGATGTTGCACAAAGAAGTGAAATACCACACTGTGTCCTATGTGGCGCTAGAGAACACCTACTAATTATACATCATGTTGCTGTATGTCATGTGTAAATCACACCATGTAAATACCATGTAAATCGGAAACAATTTTTAAAATTCACACGAAAAATGGAAAAACGAAATAAAGCATTATTTGTTTATCCTGTTCTCAAACAAGTTGAACACAGCATTGGACGGAGGGTACACGGACCTCAAATGAAGGCGTACAGTGCCTTATCTTCCTGTTAAAAAGACAGACAGTGCGTCCGTCCAATCAGTGACAATCCTTGTTGATATCAGGTACCTACCTTTTCCGGTAGAAGTTGGATTTGCAATTTGCCGTTGTGTTTTGTTATTTGCTGTTGTGTTTTGTGAGTTGTTGTTGTCTTTTCCTATTTGTTGTTTTGATTTGCACTTCACGACCACTGTACAAGGGTCTTTAGATTACACTCACCAAACTTCAAGTCAGTCGGTTTATATCTCTTGGAGGAGTTTGTTAAAATATAATGCCTGGAAATGGCCAAAATTGCGCAAAAATTGCAAAGTAAATATAAAATGGCTGACTTTCTGTTGGACTTAGGGTATAGCTGCAATAGGCTTTTTTGTGCATCTGGACATGATATATGTGCCTATAGAATTTCGTTGATCTATGTCAATTCTGAAGGATGGGCTTCGAATTTGAAATTTTCTAAGGGGCACTATTGAGCCATTTTGCCACACCATGTCCAAGACCCATAAAATATTTAATTAAATAAACTTCTGACGTACATGCAAAGTTTCATGACTTTTAGAGAATGTTTAGCCCCTGAAAATGCGGTTCTTTAGGGAGAATAATAATAATAATAATTCCTTTAAGGAACAAGAGGGCCTTCGCACCATTGGGTGCTCGGACCCTAGTAATAGAGAATAATAATTCCTTCAATTACAAGAGAGCCTTTGCATCGTTCGGTGCTCGGGCCCTAATTACAAGAGGCCCTTTGGAGTTTGAACCCTAATAAACCAGCACAAATTTAGAAGGGTTATCACCTTTCTGACAATGTCAACAGAAACTGAAAATGTATAAGCTTTGTAAAAGTAGAATTCATGGCGGAGTTGTTGTACTGGATTGCATTAGATTACCCAAGTGTTCCTAATAGAGTGCTTGGTGAGTGTCAATAGTTTTTGTCAGTCCCATCCAGCAGCACTGCTTTCCTCCCTGCCTCCTTAAAAGGCGTGGTTACAGCGTGACAGGGCCACTGAATTCTACGTAGCTTCTGAGTCAATGTGCAACATCCTGGAGTGGAGTTAGTTGCCTGAATTTGAAGCTTCTTTCCAGGAAATTCAGACAAAACTTTTGTTAAGCGAGTAGATTTGGGGCTAATTAGCTTCGCTTTTGTCACAAATACCCGTATACAGCCTGCAGGAGGAGACACAGCCGGACAGAAGATCGCAAAGAGGCTGTTCGCTGACGGTCTCTGCTCTACTGTAGTTAGCTTGATAACACACTCTTGAATATTGGCAACCCAGTTTGAAAATGGCCACAGATGAGCTCTCGTCGAAGCTCAGCCGTCGGCTGCAGATCGAAGAAGGAGCCGAGGAGGCCGTAGCTGTGGAAGTCCACGAACACCAGAATGGCTCGGAAGACAAACCGAATACGGCCAATGCGGACTCGGAGCTGGGCGCTAAACTGATGCGGCGAGGGGAGTTGAATGAGGGGAATGGCGAGCATTGCCAGCCCAGCACCAAAGTGTTCAACCCCTACACCGAGTTTAAAGAGTTCTCCCGAAAGCAGATCAAAGACATGGAGAAGCTGTTCAAAACGTGAGTTTGTGACAGTCATGGTGAACACTGGTGAATACTAGTAACTCCTGAATATTTAACATGCCTTCAGGCGAGCTCGTGGTTCCGCATTTTTATTTCATGAGTCACTGAGTTCTGACAGGGAGGTAACATCAAGATTTCCCATGGAAGTTGAGTTGGCAGGTGGCTCATTTAGGTCGCATTTTAATCAGACAGATAGTTTTTACTATTAGAAAGTAGAAAAAGTAACGCAACATCATACAAAACATTTATCTAGATTTAGGTATTAGTGAGTGAGGAGTAGTGGAAAAAGCTGAAAGACAGTAGTCAGAGCACTGGTGGGAACTGATGAAAGGTGTTTGTTATTATACTTGACATTTTGTGGGGTTAAATGGTTGAACTTAAACTTAAATTCAATTGATAAATAAAATACTTAATATTTGCGTCTGTAAAAAATGTAAAATCTGTTGTAGACATGGACCTCTGTAGGAATGCAGGGTGGGGACGTTATGCAAGTCAGTGATAAGGAAATGAGACAACAGGCTGCTGACTTCCTCTGACTGTAGAATATTGCGTAGTGTTCTCAGCTCTCACTGCTGAGAGCAGGACCTGATGTGTGCATGACAAAGAAGTAGTTATTGCAACTGAATTCAGTTTGTCAGATTGCAGAAATCCTCTTTCTGGAGTAACACATGTACATTAGTTACAGTAGTTTGACACATGCCTTCATAAAATCAGATGTGGTGATAAATAAAAAGAAGTATATGACCTTAAACCTCAGTTGCACCAGGTCTGCAACTTCTGATCATGTCATTTTACATTACAATAGTGGTATATGCACTCAGTTGCCAGTTTATTAGGTACACCTAGCTAAAACAAATGCAGTCCAAAACAACAGCTCTGCAATAATATCATACCCTTAAAGGGGTCATATTATACCCCTTTTCCACAAGTTAACACACTTCCCTGTGGTCAATACTATAAGGATCAACCATCACAGCAGCCTGCTCATCCTGTCTAAACAGCCCTGTTCAGAACAGCCGGTTTGAGTGTAAATAAACTTAGATTTTGCTGTGATTTTATTGCAATAAACGGATCAAAAGGATGCCAAAATAACTACATCTTGACGTCAATTTGTAAAAAGCCTGAATTCATCCTTTTGTCAAGTCTGTCTGTAAGAAGACAAACAATTTTTAAAATGCTTGTTTTTTGAATGGAGTCAATCAATCAGAGCTATGCTGACATTGTAGCTGCTCCATCCACACTCAAAATAACATAATCTAAAGGCATAAATACAGCAGTGACATTATTGTTTATCCACATAGATATCTACATACGGTGTAACTTTAAAATGATATAAACTCACTGGCATATAAGATGTTTATTATTGATGACAGCAGCTGTGTGACTGTGGTGTTAGCTCTGGCTAGGTTGAGAAGCCAGATTGAAGATAAATCCAATCATCCCAAAAGTTTAAAAAACAAACTTCTCCCGCTGATAACCTGCTCTGGATCAGAGCAGAATCGGGTGTTTATTCCTCCAGAATACAGCAGCAGCAGCAACGCAGGACTTTTTGGCTCTGCTCCCCGGCGTGACTGCAGGGTGACTGCAGGGTGACTGCAGGGTGACTGCAGGGTGACTGCAGGGTGACTGCAGGGTGACTCAGGCTCCACAATTGAATTGGAGCTGAATGGCAGGAATTTTGGGTCAGCCAGCATTTAACATGAAGCCTTATGGCAGAGCACAGTCAGAGTGTCAGGTGGGTATACCTCTGCTAAACACTTCCTCTTACTTATAAAGTTCTCTTACTGTTAAACAAACCTGTGATTTTTGAGAATATACATGACACTTGGCTTGATAAGTGAAGATGAAAATGAAGTTATTATTTTTATGAGCATCTATATCTTGTGCACAACTTTTTGTAAACGAGTCCTCTGTTCATTCTGTTGTTCTTTTTGGTGTTGGCGTTTTTTCCTTTACGGTTATGGCTCTGTTGTGGCTGCAGGGTATTGCTCCAAGAGGCTTTTTTAAGTCTGGAGATGTTACATCTCCCTACCAAATTTCATACATCTATGTCAAATTTAAAGGTGGTGGCTTTGACTTTTAAATTTACTAGGGGGTGTCTTTGAATCATTTCGCCACACCCAAGCCCAAGACCCATATCAGACAACTAAATACACACTTTCACACGCGTGTGCCAAGTTTCCTGAAGCAAGCATCGCTAGCTCCTCAAAAACAACTTCCTGTTTCATGGCGAATAATGTCACCATGGCAACAGCTTTTGATGAAAACTCAAAAGCTTCACTATTTAGCATCATCAACGTCTTACAACCTAGCTGACCAAAGTTTAGGTGGATCTGGTTAACCTGCTAGGAGTAGTTAGTAAAAGTATGGGGCATATAACTTCCTGTTACCAGTAGGTGGTGCTATTACTATGATTCAATATTGGCCTGTACATGTGTTCAGACTGGGACTCTTGAAATTTGGGAAAGATCTGTCGATATGGAGTTGAGTTACAACAGTTTGTTTTGCAGTGGCAAAATTATATTCTTTGCAAGCTCTCTCAGGCCACATAAAACGAGGTGCCGGGCTGGATTTGGCCCACGGGCCTTGAGTTTTACACGTGCTGTAGAACAAGACAAATGTTAGAAAAAGAACTCTGAACTATTTTACAAATGTGTCTGCTGAAGAACAGCCACTTCTTAATTGTTTCCAGTGGACATTGAAACAGTGACAGAGCCATGGCCGGAGTGCAGCCAGATCCTGTGTACATTCGTGTGAGCCATCACTGAGGGAGACTGTTGCTCAGATTGACTCTGAGGTTTTGTCTCTGCATGTTCCTGACTTGTGACTGTTTGTGTGTGATGCCCTGCCCAGATTCTTCAGGTTCCTGTCATGTCCAGGCATATTCAGGCATTTTAAATTAACATTCTACAGCCATCTTCAGAGGGTTCAGACCAATCAGATATGTACAGTTTACAGCGTTTAACTAAAAATGAAGTGTATTTACATGCACATGAGCATCCTGGTTTTGAGTCTTATTCGCATTCTGGATCTGATGTTTACATGGAACATGAGAAACCTGGTTATTCATATTCATGTTTACATGATTCTAAGCCTCTTTTTCTACCAACAGAGAATGTTGAGAAACCTGGATCAGGTGTTTACATGCCACAGTATCCTGGTTTTTAATGGAGTACTCCAGGAAGTGGATCCAAGTTTCAGAAACCTGGATATGGTGTTTACATGTGAAAACCATAAGCAGGACTCCAAAAACCTGATTATAACCAGGATACTGGTGCGCATATAAACACAAATTGCCCTCCATGGAATTTTTGAAGATGATTTGGAAGTTGGCAGTTGATCATTATATTGTAGTGGTGAGATCTAACGGGGTTTGCAGCCTCAGGCTGTTTGTAGCAGATATTTTACACAGAAATAAAAGGGTCTGCAAATCTAACAGCATCCATCACGGAGTGGTTGGTTTAAGTAGGTTAAGTAGAAATCATTCATTAGATCCTATTGAATTACAATTAGTCATCCCATTTTTATTATTGAAAGGAAGAAAGGTCTTTGAGCTGAGCTCAAATTGATTGGGTGAACTGCAGTGCCCGTTCAAAACGTGCCTGAGACAACCTGCACTGTGTCTTGAAGATACATACCAAGTTACCCCGCGTGAAGAACAGGAATAGAGCTTAACTCTAAACTTTTTCAGTTCATCCTCCTATGGTAGTTCATTTCACTACGGATGTAATCCCTCCTCTGACCAATGTGGGTTGCAATGGCAGAGTGGCGCTGTCCGTATTTCCGCTCATTGACTCGAGCAGAAGAAGAAGCAGAAGCAACGTTGTTTATGAGGTATTTTTTATATATTTCTCGAGAACTGCTCATCCAAACAACTTCACACTCGACATTGCACTTCCTTAGGTCCTCAGCAATACACATGGCAAGTGTGAAGTCGATCAGATAAACGGTTGTCAAGACGTGAAGGACACACACCCACACAGACAGACAGAGATTACTTCCTTTAGTAGAGAGATGTAGCACTAATTAGCGCTGGGCAATATGGCCAAAAAATTTCATGCTTTGAGTTGATTTGCAGTTTTAATCCACCTTTGTTTGCCTGCAAAATACAAGTTTGAAACATATTTTTTAAGACAGCAAGAATAATGAAAGACCTGCACCACCTACACATGAAAAAATTATCACACATAGATATTGACTGTTCGTACATCATGGGCATCCAGATTAATAATCAGAATCTGGAAACTTCAGTTGACTCCCAGTGCTTCAACTCTCGTAAGTAGGGGTGCAGCGGATCCCGAAACTCATGGTTCGGATCGTATCTCGTATCGGTTTGCTTTTGAGCCACGGATCAGATCATTTTTCGGATCAGAGAAAAGAAAAAAAAAAGGGAGACAAATATAACTTTGCTTTGCATTCCATTTATTCTGTAAAACACTTAAAGCAAAGAGCTTTTGCTCATGGTCTTAAATGAAAACAACATTCAAGATATCCAATGTTTAAATAAAATCTTAAAATATCTAAGATATTCAATACTCCAATTGTTAAATAAAAGTGCAATATAAGGCATGATACCTTCCTCCTTTCAACATGGTAGTGAATGAAACAATAGCCTGTGTCCACATCATCAAAACTTGATAACTTACAAACACGAACACATGTCTTGTCCTGCGGCTTAGCTTATTGAACGAGCCACCTAAGAAAAAACATTCACTGAGGAAAAGTGCACCGCTAACATCAGTTAGCAGCAAAATAGCCAATTAGCTGCTCAGCTGCAGCACATTATACAGCATGTAAACATACCTGCAGATGTCACTTCGGACATGTTAGATGCTAGTTTGGTTGTTGCTCTTCAAAATCCCTGTTAGCGACACATTGTCCTATCCATGACTTGTACTTACAGCAGTTTGTTTACTTTGTCTCCAATGAGACATTGAATTTTGCAGTTAATCCGCAGTTCACGTCTGCTGAACCGTGGGGGGCAACCTGTACAGATCACAGGTCAACTACGTTCTATTACACCACTGCTCGCAACCAGAGATGATACCTCGTCAACTAACGCAAACCGAGAGCAGAGTCATTTTCAGTCTGTTCCTCACTTAGATGTGACTGTTAAATTCGCTATGAGATATCTAGGGCCACAGAGACAGCTGGCCACCTGTAGTCACTACAGTCCTGTGAACATGTAGTGAAACTAATCACATCACAGTTCACAGGACTGTTGTGACTCAAAGCAGCTAATGTAGCAGCAACCATCTATGTTAAGTTTAGACTAAAAATTAACTTTTTGTGCATGTTGTAATTGATTTTATGATTTAGACATTTTACACATCGTGCAAAAACAGAAATTTGAATTAATTGAATTAATTTGATATATCGCCCAGCCTGAGCACAAATAAAAACATTTTTAAAAAGAAAACTAGTGTGCTGGTAGATGTTAATTAAAGTCTCAGATTAAATTAAAGTGGTAATAAATAATATGTAAAGACAAACAACAAAAGCATATATACAGAAAAGTCTGGCAGAATCAAGCATATGTGTTCATAAATGGTTCCTCCCTATGACGTAACAAAACTTCATGCCTCTGTGGTGTAGTGAGCACAGACACATGAAAGGAGGAATATGACAAATGTCTTATTGTCTATTTTGGGATGTTCTAAAAAACAGTGACACTTCTTTGGCTGATAAAAATCTAAAGGGGAACATTCATGGGAAAAAGGCCCTGTTTCTCTTTGCTGTTCCCCCAGAATTCTCTGTGGAAAACAAATATCTGAGAATAGATATGGAATCTTGCCAGGCAGACTCAGGATATTCACAGGCGGCTCAGAGTGGAGGGGCTTTGCAACTTAGCTGTGCAATCTAATGTAATCCAATACAACAGCTCTGCCATTTTCAGTTTTGTTGACATTGTCAGAAAGGTGATAATTCTACTTGTTATTGAGGTCATAGTGGGTGGTGGTGGTGTACTGGACTGCATTATATTGAAAAGTGTTTTCAATACAATGCAGCCTAACAGCCTACATGAGCAGTGTTTCCCCATAATTGTAGAGGCCTGGCGGGCTGCCAGGCCAACAAGAATCCCTGCCAGGACAAAAAAATATTTTTTTAATGCCAAAAATAACGCCAAATATCCATTCATTCAGAAATCAATAGCGTTTGGAGCGTCTGTGCAGTGCTGTTCTGAAACATGAGCCAACCTCTGTGTTATTGCCTGGGAAACTCTTGGTAACGTAGCTCCTTCAAAGAATAGCTCAGTGCGGAGGGAGGGAGATGGAGGAGGGGTGGGGGAGAGAGAGAGAGAGATTTTAATGAATTGTGATTTTTTTCATCTAATTATTGAATTGTATTATCTTTGGCAATAATATCGCTTTGGCAATACTATTCATCTGTAAATGTGAATGTAACTATAGAGACACACACACACACACACACACACACACAGTAGTCTGAGGACTAATTGTAAAGTTAGATTAGCCCAATCTTCAGTCATCTAACAATCTTTGACAAACACACAAAAACAAGCATGCATACACATGCCAAAAAAACAAAAAAAAAAACACGTTTAACACGTTTAATGTTTTCTGCAATTTTCTTGTTGTTTTTATTTATTCATTGATTTTATTTTATTTAATGAATTGAATTATCCTTGATGCTTTGGCAGTATTGTTCATCTGACATTCGTGCCAATACAGCTTTTTGAATTGAAAATTGAAGAGAGAGAGAGAGAGACAGAGACTGCAGCTACCGGAAGAACCCGCCTACCATCCAAGAGCAGGCAGAGAGTGGGAGAGTTTCTGCCGAAAGCAAGCATCGAGACTCGGGGAGGCATGAGAGCAGCTGCTCGCTAACAGCTATGTGTGTTTACATCAGAGAGAGGGAGGGAGGACAGATGTCTCACTCAGTTACTCTGCTGCTGCGACTCTGCTGCTGCTGCAGATGGTCACGGAGCAGACACTTTCACTTTGTAATGGTAGTGTCTGTCATCTATTTATCACACACTTAGTATTTTAAATTGAACGAATGAATGTGGGCGCTGATACACTGAACTAAATGGATTTTATTTATTTATTTATTTTTTTTTTTAAAAGCTCTGCTCTGCTTTGTGCTGTCCTCCTGTCCTCATGCTATCATCCTGTGTTACTCTGCCTTTTTTAGCTACATTGTATACTGACACAATGACAAAATGTGAGTTGACGCAGGCTTCTTGACTGATGCACTGATGTTTAGGAGGCAGCCCTAGAAAAGACAGCTTTGAAAGTTACACAACACAGATGAAAGAACGCTACTATTGGAAGTGCTATAGATGTTTATGCAGTCTGTGGCATGGCAGATAGATAATGGGGGATATAATTAAGTCAATTACAGCATGATTGCTAGCTTTGGCCACACTATTAACTCTGGAGTGAGTATTCAGGAAGCAATGAGTTTGTCTGGACATGATTCTGTCTGCCAAGGAGGAAGTGCCATCTTTTTAAATACCGACTTCCTCTGTTTGTAGGCTAGCTCAGAAGTGACAGCAGGCCTCTCAACATACACTCACACTATATGTGTGTGTGTGTGTGTGTGTATGTGTGTGTGTGTGTGTATATATATATATATATATATATATATATATATATATATATATATATATATATCTTTATTTATATCTTTATTTATACTATTTTCTACATTGTAGAACAATGAACAACATCACAAAAAAGTAACACAAAAAAGTAACACAAACAAACCAAAATATCTTTCATATTTTTGATTCCTCAAAGTAGCCACTGTTTGCCTTGATGACTATGCACACTATTAGCAATACCTTAACCAGCTTCATAAGGTTGTCCCCTGGAATGGTTTTCAATGAACAAGTGTGCCTTTTCAAAAGTTAATTGGTGGAATTTCTTGCCACCTTAATGCAACCATCAGTTGTGTTGGTATACAGCAAATAGCCCTATTCCACTACTGTAGTAATCCATATTATATTATGGCAAGAACCGCTCCAGTGACAGTTTTACCTTCAACCAGGAGAAGTTAGGGGCCAGTTGGAAGATGCATTAGCTGATAACTCAAACGTTACTCACCTTGTGTTACCACTCATCGCAGTAACTTTCCAGGTGACTATCTCATGAAGCTGGTTAAGATATTTCCAAGAGTATGCAAAGCTGTCATCAAGGCAAACTGTGGCTCCTTTTGAGGAATCTAAAATATCAAACATATTTTGGTTTGTTTCACACTTTTAATCCTTTTGATGTCTTCAGTATTGTTCTACAATGTAGAAATAGTAAAATTTAAGAGAAATCCTGGTGTATATGTATATGTCCAAACTTTTGGTACTGTATTGATCTTGATTAATCAATGTGGTATGTTAAAGTTGAGTGTAAGAAAATGAATCATTAATATTAAGTCAGTATGTACAAACATGCCCTTTGGCCAGTCTGAGTCAACTTGTATCTTAGTTCAGGGCCACACCTCTGTGTGTTCTCTGCCAAACTCCGTCTCAGAGTTGTAATCTGTTCACACAAAATAAACCTTTCTACGTAATGCACACCTTATGATTTCAACATTATTTGTAAGGTCTGGTTTTATACATATTTTATTTGCTTCTGTTAAATTTAATGGTTTTAATTTATATTTATTGCCTTTTTAACTGGTCCTGTGTTTCGGTGCATCACTTATGGTCAGCCTTTTATTTCTTAATTGATTGGAATGTGTGTCAGTTTGTGGGTTAGTGTCAATATTGCTGAGTACTGTAAGTTGTCTAACTGTATCTGTTATTTGTTACTGTGCATGGGCAGCCAAATTAGTTTCCCCTCTGGGGATTAAGTTCTGTATCTAATAGGGGTGTAATTGTACACAAACTTCACGGTTCAGTATGTACCTCGGTTTTGGAGTCATGGTTCGTTACATTATTGGTACAGCAGAGACAAAAAGGTAGAAAATAACATTTTGGCTGATTGGCCTTAACTATTACTGCAGTTTAGTATTATTTATAGTTGTTCCGAACAGCTTCACTCAAAGGTGTGTGTGAGTGTGAAAAGCCGACTGTCATAGAGGGGGGAGGAGGACGGAGGAGACGCGGTGTCGTTTAAATATGGTTAGAGAATGTATGTATGCATCCAACGAGAGCCAAGTCCCTGTCAGGAGAGAGTATCCTATGGTAAACCCCAGAAAAAATTGATGAATTAGTGCACAGTCGCAAAATGGATGTTGATTTACATTTATCACAGATTGGAGACACAGAGGGGTAAAATTTATGCAACATGACCTTAGAATAATGAAAATGGTGAATCACTTTGAACTATGAATATGGGAAAGTGCTGTCCTCCATATTTCATCAGGCAACACAGCATTGATTTCCCTTTCCCAAGCCTTCTTAATACAGCTGACAGATACAAAAACCTTTTTAGAAAAGAAATTCACAAATTTAGTGATAAGTTTCTTACTCTATGGAGAAAGAGAAAGCAATTCCAAAAGAGTAGGCTATATCTCTTACAAGGAGACTCAAAATGGAGGATGCTTTCCCTCACAAAATGCCTAAGTTGCATATAATGAAAAAAAAATAGTGAGGTAGATTGTACCTTAATTTTAATTGACCAAAAGACGCAAACTTGTTGTATAAATAGAAGTCCTTTATGCACTTAAGCCCTTTGCAATGCTGGCATACAGGCGTGGTTGTGACAAAATGGTGTATATATCGAAATATTAGGGACTTTGTAGATATGTTTAATTTGAGAAAGAATCTTGAGTGAGTTTCTGCTTCAGCATTAGCTGAATAGTAATAGTAATCTCTAAATACTAGAAAACCCAGACCTCCATCCAGAGTGGGCCTAAATAGATGTTTGTTTGTTTTTTTGATAGTCTGTGTTCTCATAACCCCAAATAAATCCTAAAATGACTGACTTTATCTTCTTTCAAGTCAGCCAAGATCAATATTGGCAAGTCTTGAAAGAGATATTAAAATTTTGGTAGGGATACCATCTTAATGGCATTTACTCTGGCAATCATAGATAGGGGCAAAGTCCTCCAGTATTCAGTGCTGCATTTTAGTTTATCAATACCTTCTGAGTAATTTAATTTGACTTTTTGAGATTTTAAGTTCTAAATATGTGATATAATCCTGAACAACTGGGGAAATCCTGTAAAATTGTATTTCCTCCAATAAACATAAGTCCACTTTTAACCCAATTTAAAGTGTAACCAGAAATTTCCTGAATGATTTAATATATTGTAAAAGATAAGGAATGCCCACTTAGGGATTCATTAAGGTAACAAGTAGATCATCCGCATACAGCGTAAGAAAACATTCTGATGTATCAGCTGGAATACCCTGATGTAAGGATGACTTCTTATGATTCTTAAGATTTTGGTGCTATATTGAATAACAAAGGGGAAAAGCAATCTCCCTGTCTCACATGTATCACCAGTGCCAATGGGTAGGCAGTTCATACAAAGAAGCTCACCAACATCCCCGAGTTGAGACTGTTCTGTAAGGAGGAATGGGCTAAAATTCCTCCAAGCCGATGTGCAGGGCTGATAAACAGTTACTGGAAACATTTGGTTGAAGTTTTTGCTACAAAAGGGGGTCACACCGATAACTGAAAGCAAGGGTTCACATAATTTTGCCTCACACAAATATGTAAGATTTGATAATTTTCCTCAATAAATAAATGAATAAGTTTTTGTCTCATTTGTTTTAATTGGGGTCACTTTATCTAGTTTTCGGACTTATATACATAACTGATCATATATTCATATCATATTTATGCAGAAATAGACAAAATTCTAAAGGGTTCACAAACTTTCAAACAGCACTGTATAGGTGTCATTTTTACAGAGGTTTTTGAGCTACAGGCTGTCTGTGCAGCTCAGGTTGGGTCTGTCTCTCCCACACAGCCCTGTAAAGTTATCCACTTTTGTCTCTTTTAAAGGCTCAGTTTTTTGGTTCGGCAGCTTATAAAAACGTAGTTCTAGGTTCTTTACCCTGTTGGTAGTGCATCCCACCACACAGCAGCGTTTAGGCATTTTTCTGTTGTTTGCTAGCAGACAGAAGTGACAAGGAGGCACATTAACTCAATACAAAGACAATGGAGAGCAATGAATTGTTTTCCCCTCCGGGGTGGGCAGGACTTAATTGCACTCTGTCTCTATCATTGCACCATGTGTTGAAGCGCTCTCTCAGTCCTCTGTATCCCTCTGTAAAAATAGTCTTTAAGTGCAGACAGCATGTTATCACTATATTGACAACATGTCAATATAGTGATAACTTCCATTTCACCAAAAAGTACACTTAATGCCTTTTTATTAAGTTCCTTCAAAGTCTTCACTGCAAATATTATGAGTCTGGATGTAAACTGCAACTTGACTGGTTGGCGGAAGCATACAACCACAGGGCGGTCTTTCTAGTTTTCAGTTCTATTAGCATTTCCAACTAAATTCCTTTCATCTTCATTGTAATGGACAAGAGAGAGAAACTTCAGACACCTCAAAACCTGAATGAATAAAGCCAACATATATCTGCATGGCAGAAGTGGCACAATGTGGGAGGTGTACATTTCCTTTCAGCTCTGCTGTAACAAACCAGTTTTCTACTCTATTCTCTCAGGTATGATGCTGGGAAAGACAATTACATTGACTTGATGGAGCTGAAGCTGATGATGGAGAAGCTTGAAGCTCCTCAGACACACCTTGGCTTGAAGAACATGATCAAGGAGGTGGACGAGGACCTGGACAACAAGCTCAGCTTCAGAGAGGTGAGGAAAGAAAACCAGATTAGAATCAGTCAGATGTGATGGGATAGATTTCTGCTCCCTACATGCATGTTCCTGTGTTCTTCTGGTCCCCCTCAGTTCCTGCTGATCTTCAGGAAGGCAGCAGCAGGAGAGCTGGCAGAGGACAGCGGCCTTGGTGTCCTTGCTCGTCTCTCTGAAATTGATGTCTCCACAGAGGGGGTCAAAGGAGCCAAGACCTTCTTTGAAGCCAAAGTAAGTTGACTCCAAACTTCTTCTAACAACAAACAGCTATTGTATCAACATTTTTGCACAGAGAGAAACGGTATACTACATACATTCACACAAAATGACACATGTATTCAGTGAAAGTTACTGTTGAAAGCTGCTCTGATGTAGTCCAGTGTTTAACGAAGCCTCCACACAGGATGAGTTCAGGCACAATGTTGAGTGTAGGTGACTTGCATGTTGGTGTTGTTCAGAGCCCAACACACAATCATTGTAGTTACAAGTGAAAATGGAGGAAAATAGACTTGAAGCATGAAAATATGCTTCAGGTGCTTACATGTATGTAATGAGAGCCATTATGTGGCCTGTGTTGATTAAAATAGAAGCTCATCTGTTGTGTCAGATGTGTGAGAGATGCCTCCTGTATAGACACGTATGCATATAAGTAAATAAACATTTCAAAAACGAGAACTTTGACTAAATGCATCTGTAGAATCACACATCGTATGTTGCTGGTTAGTAAAATGTTGATTCCACTGCTTGACCTGTTGCACTAGTAAGGAGCATTAGAGATGTTCTGATACCTGAACATGCGTATTGGCCAATACCGCGTACCGATCCCATACCATTGCCTTAAAAAAACATTTTACCAGCTGTATACTATCAACCCTGTATAGATGTGATATGATTGCTATCTTTCACGTGATGCGTCTTCTAATGGTTCATCAAATTGCTGGTGTTGAAATTGGCAACACTAGTGCCACCCCTCGAAACTAAAGCATTGCATACTGTACACGTTGCCTTTTTACTGGTAGGACTTCCCAGTGTAAAATATTGTCAAATTGCTAACATTAAACTATTTACCGGAGATCAATTATTCTTTGCAGCTCTAAAACAGTAGCTGCCAGTGGCTGCACAGTGCAGCTTGTTGTGTAGGCTGCTGTTTTGGAGCAGCGAAAAAGAATTGATTTTTTGCAAATTGATTGTATTTCTGATAGCATAACCGATTCTGAAAATTACAGCATATGACATGCCATACGAAGACATGGTGGCTGCAAAAAGCCTGGAAATTAAATGAAAACCAGGCAACAACAGTCAATGGTTCTATCTGAATACAAACAGCAATAAAGGAATCTTTCCTTAAAACAGTTTAAAAAATGTTGATTTATGAGAGGAAAGAAGGTTCCTTACAAAACACATGTCAAGCTCCACTTTGGCTTTCATCACCTGACAGCTGTATGTGTTTTTGTTGGATAGGTCCAAGCCATTAGTGAGTCCAATCGCTTTGAGGCAGAGATCCGCCAGGAGCAGGAGGCCAAGAAGAAGCAGGCTGAGGATCAGAAACAGAGACGAGCCGCCTTCAAAGAACTGCAGTCAGCCTTCAAGTGACGTCCTCTCCCTTCTCTCAGGACCTGTCCCTACTAACACTGTCAGCTTGTCAATGTTTGTGTTTGAATGCTCCATGTATGTCAGACAGTGATTGTCCCATACACACTGGTCACTAGTCTATGATACGGTGGACTAGATACATTATGAAAAATCCACACTGTGTATACAGTAATGCAGATAACGGATAAAGATCATCATAAGTCCAGCTATCTAGAATCATGTACTGATTTAGCTCAGTAACACTGTCCTACAACAAAAACACAAGTTCAATACAAGTTAAGTTCAACGATAGTCTACACTGAGCTAAGTGAATGGATGATTCTTACAGTCTCTGTCATCCACCACTGTGTCCAGAGTGTCAAATAGCAACCCTGTGACCTGAGCTGCCTCACCTTCATGGAGCTCTCATCTGTTTGTATCTTCTTCTCTTATCTTTGCACTTTATGTACTGTGCAGCGCTACAAAATACCAAAGGGACAGGCAAAGGGAATTTCCAGGCCATAACAATGGCAGCAGATCTGAGTGCTGTTAGCTGCAGTCTTCGCTCCGCCCCTTTTTGTCACGTCTTCTGAGTGATGTTATTTGATTATTTGATGTTATTGTTGAATTGAATATGGCTGGTTCAATCATTGACGGTAGTCCTTTTAGACAGTGGTGTTAGACAACACTGCAAAAAACAGCCACCTCATTCATTTCAATGAGATAACTGTGTTGGCACAGCACAGGGCTTAAGCAAAAAAAGGTTGAAATGAGTGAGATATTGTGATAACTTGTAAAATCCTGCCTCATAGTATAATAAACTGCTGTGCAGTGTTTCAGTGTCACATAGACCTTCCAACTTGTGAATATATTAATCCAGTCGGCCTTCCTGGACAGTATTTGATTGTCTCACCTGTTCCAGAAAAAACATGCACAACTCAGCACGTGTGTTTGTTTAACACAGTCTGAATGTTCAGTATCTGTTGTTTGGATCTTAAATCCGTGAACTGTAGCTGAAATGACAAAGTATGGGTACGGAGGACCAGTCTGGTACTGGCACCGCTTCCTGGTTCGGTACTGCTATCTGTATTTTCAGTCATTCATTTGTTTAATGTTTGATGTTAGCCTACTGTTGAATTAAGGCTGAATCCAAAAGCCAAATATCACTTCACCGTGCTTGCAGACGGACGTATTAAGTCTGCAACTGAATAGGGCTATCCAAATCCACCATTCGTCAAGTCCACAAGTGGCCTCAAGCAGGCTTTCTGCAGACTATCAGAGAGTCTGCTCGGGGTGCAGACTTCATTCGGAAAATTAACCATAATCCACAGCAATATGGAATGATGACATAAAAGAAAATATAATATATAAATATAATAATTATAAGCTATTATCAGTCATTTAAAAAACAATAGTTATCATAATGATATGATAACTTAATGCATGATATGTGCAGGTCTGAGATTTTCCCTTTACATGAACTGCTAAACACTGCTAACATTATATTCACATTCAATCTTCAACTGAGGACCTTTGTACTACATTGTAAATTTCTTAAAGAAATTCAGTACAAAGTCAAGAGGTTGTGATATGCAACACAACAAGCTAGCAAAGCTGGAAACATAACCGCATTCCCGCACATGCTCAGTGGTGTCTGCCATACTAGGAACCTCTCTCCTGAGACTGAAAACGTGATAGCTGTTATAAGTCTTTGGAGCCATTTCTAAACAAGTTACGGTACCCACTGTCTTCAGGGACAAAGGAACATGTCACCCAGTGCATTGGTGTGGCTCATTGACGTGTTTTTATTTGTATTTGGACAACATCAGAGGTCTATGGCACAGAGGAATAAGATATATCAGGCTTTGATACACACACAATACTTTTTGTATTTCTTGATTTGTTGACATTAAGAAAAAGTATCTGACTTTATACACACAGCGACTCGTATTAAATCCACAGTGACACTTACTTGTAAACCCTGTGTCACACACATTCAATGTTTATTTCAGAACAAATAGCCGAGCTGTATTATCTGTATTCATGTTTCAGGGGCTGTGTGGATATTGAGTAGTGTTGGTAATTCATTATCATGTTGTGGAAGGTCAGACAGCTTTAAAATCAGTTTGTTGAAATGTGGGTCTCACTAGTTTTTGGACATGATTCCTATCAGCTCTGTTCATTTTTTTATTCACCAACATCTGAGATGTGAGGATGTAGTGACTTTGCTGTAGACTCAGCTTGAAGTTGGAGTCCACGTCAACCATGAGCCATCAGAAACCACCAAAAGCAGGTATCTGGAAGTGAAAGTTTAACTCTTTCCTGGTTCAAATTTGATGGCTTTACCACAGTTGGCCATAAACAACCAAGTGAAACATTTAGCTAGTGTTCACTTTTTTAAAATATTTTAGATCAGCGGTTTGGACTCGTGTACCCAGAGCTCAACAAGTAAGTGAGTACGGTTTCATACCTGATAGGAATTATAGCCAAAACTGTGCAAATGAGGCCCAGGCTTCTGTCTTTTTGTTGTTGTTGTTGTTGTTGTTGTTGTTGAATTCTCTCCCCTGGATAAACCAGTATGTTTGACACAGAATATCACATGTGCCATTGCAGCAGGTAGACAATACTATATATTGCTTTTAAAAGCTTACACTGCTTTTACATTTTTCACTGTTGTCTCACTATAAGTGATGTGAATTTAGATGTTTTGGCAGTGTGCACAGTGTCAGTACTATAGTTTGCCCTGTGTTGCAAGTGAGGGGAAGTGTGACTTCCTGCAGAAATGTGAATAGTACTTCCTCTCATGTTTCATATGAAATGCTGTATTCATGTCTTTACAAAACAAGACGCATCGTACTTCTTAACAGGATAATCAGATCCTAAAATGCTAATCAGCTTTTTTCCTGCGGTCCTTGATTGTTGTGAGACCCAGCTTGTGTGTGGTTCACTTACATTGTCTGTAATCAGGTAAATCTCTTTAGCTATGTGATTTGCACAATTTGCACTTGCGTGGTCATTTGATGTAAGTGTCTTAATCCACAGATAGCAGATTTAACCTTGTTATAATTGTAACTTTAGTTCAACATTAGCTTCCTTTCCTGCTGATGTTAAAGCGTTAATCCTGAAGATTGTCTTCCCATAAGAGTACATTGTGATATTCTTATATCCCACATATCCACTGAAAATAGAAAGCAGCCCAGTGTGCCAGAGATTCATAAGAAGAGACTTACAGTGGCAATTTTAAACAAATCAGCATAATTACTATTACACACATCTGTATAAAGATAATCCAGCTGTGAGCATTTGTACAAAAACTTTTCTTTTACAAAAAATATGGGACTGTTCGCCACTAGTTGGTATCTGTCGCTTTTCAGTTCAGACAAATTAACAAGTACGAGCATCTTTTCCTTTTTAAAGAACCATCAGCAGTGGAAAAACTGCAAATATGTAGGGCAGTGAAACCTCACTAATCATTTATTTATAAGCATTCATAAAATGTATATATTGAACCTCAAACACACCAGTCAGATATATTTTTATATGATCTTCAGGATTATCACTTTAAAAAATCTTTACTAAATTTTACATTTTCTATCATGGCTCAGAGCAATTCAGATTATTTTTAGAGCCAGTGTTTTCTAAGGTTAAGTGTTTGCTTTGGAGCTACTTTGTAAATGTGAGAGAGAAACTGCAAAAATAATATACAAGCTCCCGTAGTGTTGTTGATACAGCACTGTCTGTTGATGCATGCCAGCACTTCACAGCACAATATGACTGAAATGTTCCTAATGAATAATAGAACAAATGTTTCATCACAGGATGAAAACTACTTAGTATCTTTTTCTAGGATGAGGGGTTTTGAAATTTCCCCCTAGTTCATTGTTGATTACTGAACGCAATTCACAATTGGGTTTTGAGACGTGATCAGTGAGCTGGGAGGACATCTGGGGATTTCAGGGTTCTATGACAAAAAAAGACACATATCGACTCCTCCAGATGAAAAAAAGTGTCTAGATGTCTGTAAAAAAACATAGTTTTCTTGTGTAAAGTAGAGAATGGTGAGTAATTGTGATTTTGGGTTTTGTCAGATCTACTGCATGTTTTTCCTGCTGTTTGCTATAAATATACAATAAGGTGGGGCTGCATGATTCTGGTCAAAATGAGAATCACGATTTTTTCCGCAGTTCTTAGACAGCTCATATGAAACTGCATGAAACCCTAAATTCAAAAATAATTGTCTACTCGGAACACTTTTTAAAAATGTTTTCCTGTGTATTTAAAAAAATTCTTAGAAAATTGTAACTAATAGACAGCTCATCTGTAGCCAGGCCCTAGAACACACAGGCCCCTCACAATGTTTCATCCCTTGTTTTGTATACCATTTTTTTCCACCTCCAAACTCCAGCAGGTATTACGAGCTGCTTCAGTCCTATGTGTCCTCTCTGTGGGCCAGACTGTTCATGATGACGTCACAGATCATGTGTGATTACAGAGTTCCGCTTGATCATAAATCTGCTGAGGCTTTAAAATGCTGTTTGACACCTAATGTTAATGTAACATTAGAGCAGGAAGCAATGCAAGCACCGCGTTTTTGTCAAAACTGGATGTCTGAGTGGTTCAAGCATTGAGGAGTTTTTCCGGTCTTTATGTGGTCCTTTTTGTGTCAGGTAGTTGTACTAATTTGCGATGTTACATTTGTTTGCAAACGCGTTTTTTAATCGTCGTCATCATCTTTAAATCCAGCTCCACACAGCACAGCTTGCAAGCAGTGTTTTTGTTTGAACTGGGGGAGGATACATGTTTTTGTTCCTCCTCTCCAACGCTGGGTTTCCACGACTTTGATCAGCTTTGGTCTTTTTATTGTTCCTAAAAATTATATATGACATGAGCCCCCTCTTCCTATGCAGTTTGTCACATGGAGCAATGCACACTTGTCATTTGTTGATGCAGCTTAGGGAAAAATTAGGTGCGTTTGGTTTGATGCAATGGATCTCCCAGCTAATTTAAACACAGTAGAATCGCTGTCACAGCTTGTGAATCGCTGTCAGGCCTGAATCACTATTGTGATCTTATTTTGATTAATCATGCAGCCCTACATTGTTTTTGGTTTTGACTGACTTTCACAGAGATCTGTAGATCTGTAAAAAAGGTTCTCAGGCTGATTTTCATGTCCTCACACAATCAAAAACTATTGTTTGCTGCTGTTTACTGTAACAAGTTGGATTTTGTTTGTTACTGATTTTCCCATATTCCTAAATATTCAAAACTACTTTTGTCTTTAGAGAAGTAAAAAACAAAAATGATGAACCCTGATTATATCCAGCATTATACCAACACTGTATTATGTAGAGGAAGAGTAACAAGAAACAAAAGTCTGATTTATTTTAAACTTCTTTCCCTTAAACATTACATCATTACTGGTGGAAAGAGTGCACACATGGTGAATTCCATTAATATTTTATCATTCCAATGAATTCCTCTCCTACTTCATTCCATAATGTCCTCATTGTTACCACAATGGTGCCAAATGTCTGAAATATTGTGATTATGCCCTGTCTAGTGGAGCTTTTCCCTCTACCACAAAATGTGAATGGACAATGATATTGACCATGATGATGACAAAATGTATTTCTTTAGAAAGCAGTTGACCACTGTCAGTGTTTGTTTTTTCATCCAGTTGTAGACACAGCATTCCATCATCAAGTACATCAGTGGCATGGATGTATGACACTCAGTGCCCATCATCCTAGCTCACTGTCAAAAGTTTAGAGACTCACCTGTGAACTGTGCTGAATGTGAAAACATCAACAGTAAACTGGGAGGGGATTTGGTGTCTCTGGGCTGAATAACATCATCAAGGGGGGTTTCTCTAAATAATCTCGTAAGTTTTCCTTCTGTGGTTGGATTTTATTTAGTTTTTCCTTGTTGTCCTTGTTTTCACTTGCAGTCACTATCTGAGAACAGTTTATAGTATGTATAACTTTACTGTCCTATGCTGATAAGAAATTAGGTTACTCTCTAATACACCTTTTATTTTGAGTTTTAATAAAATGCATCCTTTTGTGGCAATAAATTGTCTGTTGTGTGTGTGTGTGTGTCATGATATCTTTATGAAGCTTTTGGCAAAGGTTCAAGAAGTCCTCAGTTTTCAGGCATGCCTGTTAGTCAGGAGACATGTCTGTGTAGCCATTTGTATGGATTTCTGGGGACATAATCCTTAATGAAAGCTTCCCTTCCTTTGGAGAACCTGCAATGCACCTGTAAAAGTTTTAAGTTTAAAGATCTTGACATGGCAGCTGTTTTCCACCCTACCCACACTAAGCTACTCTACACGGAATGGGAATGAAATATATATTTTATGAATAAAATACTATACTACTATGCAGATAAGAGTGGGGGGAAAAAATAAGTTTACTGTATCTGATCATTTAGACAAATATAAGGTTGTATTTTTATCAAAAGTTAGTTGACATGCACTTAAGTAACCAGGTTACAGTCTGCTCTCTCCAGTAAGCTGATTTCATAACTGTCATGTTAATGAGGAATCTGGGGCCATATTCACAAAACTGAGGCTAAAAGTAGCTCCTAACTGGCCAAGTTATGAGAAAAATAGGTGTCAGTCCAAACTTTAGGACCCTAAGTTTTGGTCTAAGAGTAATTCAAAGCAGACTTAAGAGCTAAAGGTAGTTCTTAAGTCTGAGAGAAGTTAAAGGAACTCCAGGGCCCATATTTATGAAACTCCTCAGAGTAGGAAATCTCTCTTAATTGGCCAAAAATTCTCAGAGTGACGCATTTTGGTCCTGCTTTTAGGATGAGGAGTAAAAGCATTTTATCAACTTGTTAACTTCGCTCTTATCTCTGCCAATAGTTAGTAGAGCTCCAGAGGTGTCCTGACCTGTTAGAGCTTCAGACAGATGTTCAGTGAGAGGAGAGATGCTTTATGAAAGCTTAAAGGGGATAAGCTTATTGTTTTTACCAAAAAAAGTGATGAATCAAACTTTGTGCTTATACAAATATTGTGTATGTGAGAGCAGAATAAAACTTTCCCTGCAACATGTCAAATATTTTTATAAGGTTTAAAATCTTATTTATTTAAGCTAGAAATAGGCTGTTCACACAACGCATTTCTCAACACTGTGACATTACAGAAATAATCATTTTCCCCTTGTGGGAACAGACGTTAACAGGCGGTGTAGTTAAAGCTGCAGTGCAGGACTTTTGTTTCCCCCTTCTGGAGTTGTGAGTAATTACAAAAACACTGTTGATGCTGTCTGCGCCTGCATACGATGATCCCAGGTTTCTCATGTACATGACATTTAACTAATCAGCTTACTGGAGAAAGCAACACTGAACTTGTTAGTTACTCGACACGCGTCTCTTTAGCTTGACTTCCGCCCTTTATTCTTGTCCCCTAGGTCACACACCCATACAAAAGTTCCTACCTGTGTAACATCCACAAGCAACATCCCCTTTCCAAACAATGAGTCCTCCAAGATGCATATCGATGTATATAGAATAGAATATATCTTTACTGTAAAATAAATTATATTGTTAAAATCCTTAAAATGACATCTACTCTTTCTCCCCCATTAAAAATTCCAGTTTAACTGTTGGACACAAGATGTCTCCTACTCCACTGTAAAATCCATTCTCAGTGTTGGTGCACTGGAGGCATACTTGTGTAAGTTGCATACAGGACCTCGATTGGCATCCAAACTATTTGTGATGTCGCAAATAATGCTCGTAGGCCCAATCAGATTTTCAATGAGCACAGAGAAACTTTCCACTTTCAGCAGATGAATGTTAAAACAGCCTTCTAGCCTCAAACGCTGCATGGACATCATTCTGCAGAGTATAACTCAAACACCCAACTGTAGGAACAAGAAGAAAAACATTTTTTGGAGTGGAGGAGGACTTAAATTGTGTAGAATGAATCAGTGTTATTCATACACTTTCATTGTTACTGAGTACCTGAAACATTATACTGGGTGTAACACAGCTGAACAAACAGCATTAAAATAGAAATGACTAAAGTGATAAACAATTGACTTTTGGGTTGATGCTTTTATTCCCCTTTGTTGGAGTTGTGATAAAATCTTTTGTCTCAATCACTCCCACCCCTTACTTAAACTGACAGGAAGTTTTAAAGTGCAGTTTCCAGTGCGTAATACAGGAAGAGAGTTTGTCTGAGTCGCTATGTTGAGCTAAAAGTAGTTGCTCCGTGTAACAGCGTTGAGCTTCATAAAAGTGGAGAAACAGTTACTGAAGTGTTGATTGTAGGAATATTATTTGCAAATGTGTGTGGAGAGTTGTGTAACTGTATTTCAATCCATGTGCGTAATCAGATTTGTAAATGTGTAAAACAATCTCCAAATCAGTATTCAGATTTGCAGTGTACAGAGATTTGTGAATGTGTAGACAAATCTATAAATGCGTACATAGATCTGTAACTGCATACATACATATGTCTGTGAATGTTTAGACAAATCTTTAAAAATGCATTACATATTAATGTCTGAAAAGTCTAAGTATTTTGCTCCAAGAGCTGGAAATACAGACAAGTCATCAGTTACAATTCAGATACACCTCTCAATTGGCTGTCTTTTCACACATAACTTTTGTTACACTTCTGCTGTGGCACAGATCCGCAAATATGGAGATTTGCGAACGTGTGTGGCAATTTGTCTGTAACTCCAGGTTTTCTTCACCCAGAGCAACATGGATGTTTTAAGAAGGTTCCCACAGCCAAGCAACCAAAAGGACTTGCTCTCACTCTGGCTCTCTTTAATCTGTATATATAAGTCCATTCTGTCCTTTCAATCACATTTGAAATTACCAATGAGCAGAAATTACTGATGAGGAGAAAATATTTTACCTCATTTGTAAACATAATGTAATGCTTGAGTGTGATTAAACACTCTTCCATCAATGTGTAAAATTATCAAAATCTATTTGTAACATGAATATTAGAGTTGTACTGTACGAATAAAAAACCAAGGTGGCTTACGGTGAGAACATTGTTAACATAAAAACTCCCACAGCTTAATCTAACATGCTGTTTAGGACCAGGGGACAAACACTGGATAGTAATACATACTCACAGATCCACTAAATACTACAGCGATAAATACCATACAACCTCTGAGATTAAGTAGTGTTTTATAAACTGGTCCCTACCTGAGGTCTGACACTGTCATCAACATCAGGTACCAATTTCTGCTGGAACAGAAAACAGGAAAAAATTAAAACCAATCATGACACACTGAGATAAAAGATGCTACATTTTAAACTTATTCAGTGTGTGGGGATGTAGGTGGGTCCCTTCTTGTCACATCTGAGTCCACTCTTGTCTCATTTGGGAAGATTTCAATTACTCAAACCTAACCAGTTCATCCAGGTAACACTTTGGTCACCAGTATGTCAGTCTATCAATACTTTCGGGGTCATTCCAAACACCCACAGACTATCCCAACAGGGGACATATGGACAAGAGAAGTCCCTACAGACCATGACTACTTGGGCTGCCATAAGAGAAACACTGGATAATAATGCATACTCATAGACCCACTAAATACCACACTGAGACCATATACCTTACAATCTCTACAAGATTAAGTAGTATTTTATAAACAGGATCCTACCTGAGGTCTGTCAGTGTCATCGACAATCTGCTAGCTGACATCATGTGCCAATTTCTGCTGAAAAAGAAACAGGACAAAATAAATATATCAACCTAGACACAGCTCAAATCTCAAGACACATTAAGATAAAAGATGCTACATTTGAACTCATTCACTTTCTGCTGAAAATGACAAAAACTGTATCAACATTAAACAAATTAATCTGCTGATTTCACCATTTGAAGGTAAAAATGGAACATTTGTTAAATTGCTGGTCCACGTTTAATTATCCATGATAAGTTAGTGTACCTGTTTGCGCCAAGGCCTGCCTGCATCCCTGTTATTGTAAGTTATTTCTTCACCTGGGGAAATGTCTCCTAGGGCAAACAGGCAAAGATGTGACATCCTACCAACAACAATAATTTTCATCTTGCAGTTAGGCTTGTTGTGGTCATCATGCACAAGTCTTCCCAGTGACTTGTCTTCAACAGATGCATCAAGACTTAAGTAAAAGAGTGTTAATGTTAAGAGTAGAAATTGCCTACTTGGTTTGGATACAGTGTTGAGCATTGTAAGATATAGTTAAAAGAAAGTCATGTAAAACTTGGAAAGAGTTTGGAGAGAGAGAGGGGCTAGTTTCATCCAACAGCTGAGCAAGCAATTGAGGTAGCTTACAGCAATATATGTTAAAGGTATTACTGTGATGGAGATTTGCTTGCATGGTTTGTTAGAAATTGGGAAACAGGTTATTCAAAGCTCATCTTCTAAAACTATTGTAATGAATTCTAATTACACATGCAAACAAGGGCATATTCACTATTACTTACCACCAACATTTCACTTTCCACTGCAAATCAAACAGGAACACTTCTGTGTCCTTGCAGTTCTTCATATGAAGACAATCCTGTTTGAAAGGTTTACCACAGTATTCAAGCACAAAATTTCCTTTGTTGAAAATCACCATAGCAAGCACACCTCAACCTTTAAAATAAGGAAAAAAAAAACACCACATTATTATTTTTATCCAATAGAGCAGTCTACCATCTTTCAAATTGGAGCCTATTATTTAGCAAGCTAAGGCAAAGCTGTGCAACTGTAGTGTAATATTGAGGACCCATATCCAACACCAACATGCTTGTTGAAGTCAAGTCTCCTTCTCAAGTGATAACCTTAAAGCTCAGGTAGACAACTCCCCCACCCCTGTAACACCTCCCTACCAAGGAGGCTCAGGCATGTGCATGAGAGGGGCAAATTTAATAAATTTCCATTTCTTTTACACAAAACACAAATGTGCCAGTGCAATCTAGTTGTTACTAAATAATCCATCGATTTCCTATTCTGAAACAAAAATTGGAAAACAAAAAATGGGGTGTTTTTTAATTATCAATGTTTGTAACAAAGTTTTAAAAAAACGAAAATAGAGCCGTTTTCCATTTGATTTTGTCCTGAAAATACAATTTTGTGTTGTTTACTTATTACGGATTTTCATATAGTGAGTCAAACATGAAAAATCCAGTTTCCATTACTACAAAATGTAAAATTGGGGCGATTTTAAATTATCTTTGTTATCAACAGGTGAACTGGAAGCATTCATTGTCCATATTTTTAGCTATGATCTTTAGCAAGAATAGCAGATGGTCGGGGGAAGAAGATCAATGTCGGCACCCCACACACACACAGTGAACCAGTATCAAGTTTATTAATCAAGTGTAATTGTTTTGTTTCTATAAAATCTCTTCTTTACATCACTGGTTAGATAATACAACCCAAATATTAAGAGTATAGTTAAGACAGGTTATGCAACAAGGACTCTCACTGCATCTATGTAGTTGTAGGCTATTTATCTAAATATGCAT
Organism: Scomberomorus guttatus; assembly: GCA_038419695.1. NCBI lineage: Eukaryota > Metazoa > Chordata > Actinopteri > Scombriformes > Scombridae > Scomberomorus > Scomberomorus guttatus. The sequence continues at coordinate 2,947,187 of CM076449.1, forward strand.
ATCAGGAAATTGATCCTCCAGTAGTTAATTCAAGACAAGATGCAAGTTAGGAAGGAGATGATACACACACAGGCAGACATCAAGCTCACACAACGTTGCCTGTGCGTGCACCTTGTGCCACACAAATGGATGGAGAGGCCACGAAGCAAAAGGTGACGATCTATAAGATTCTTACAGCACATCGAAAGGCACTGAAGGTTCAATGCCTTCACTGCTGTGTATGAGCAAGGTGACCACAGAACGCAATAGAAATGCAGGTGACTGACGGCACTCAGTGGCTTTGGTGTTTCAGTGTGCACTCTGGAAGCACCTGACAGGGGAGATCCAAGCATTCTTCTCTGCTTCGTTTGGCTGTAGACTAACTATCGCATCGTCTTATGGCTTTAAATTGCTTAGCCACAATCCGAGGTACCTGACGGACTTTAATATTGGATACTAGTGGAAAAAATCTAAAGAAAGTATTTTTCTGTTGAAAATGAGATATTGTTTGTTTAAGCTCAAACATGGTTATAGCACAAAGGACTATTATAAAAGACTGATAATCTAAGAAAAAAGGAATGGAAAGAAAATATAAGTGTTAAGTAAAACAAACATCTTAAAGACAGTTATTTGACTGAACAGTACAGCGCATAGAAAGGGGGGCATCGTGTTATCTTGTGTTGTGTTATGGTACATCACTGCCACCTGGTGGACAGATACAGATAGTATCCTGTAATGGGGTTTTGTTTTAAATAAAGATTACCAAGTGAAACACATGATATGTGGTCCCGAGCTCCTTTCTTGCCATCCTAAAATAACAGTGATGAAAAAACTAGGATACATTATAGCCGACTTACTCACTCTATGGTCAGGGATTGATATTTTTAATGCTTGGACCTTTCTGTTTTGGCAGATATGTCTGTGGAGATTAAATTGTCCAAAATTGTATTAAAGTGCATTGCATCCACTATACAATAAAGGTCATCAAACAAAACAAAAACACAATATGCACAACAATTGACAAATCAAATGGAAAACACATCTTATGTTATATTTTGGTAGAGAGAGAGAGAGAGAGAGAGAGAGAGAGAGAGAGAGAGATTTGATTTGTTAATCCCAAACTTCACAAAGCTAGAGGACCATGAAAAGCAACAGATTCTATTGGGAGAAGGACATGCAGCATACTTTGTTGCACAATAATACACTGACTGAATGTCACAAACTGAGGGACACAATTTAAACAACATCACTGAATGTGACAAAGAATTATCTTGACATAGTCTATTATACATATGGTTATTTTTATCTGTTCCATAAATTACTGTTGTGAATGTCATGTTATTGTTGTATTACCTTAATTTAACACTGTTTCTAAGCTTTGGCAACATTGCGACTTTACATAGTCCTGCCAATGCAAGCACTGTACAGTAAATGTGAGAGTTACACACACACACACACACACACACGTGTGTGTGTTTAATGTTCTCTGAAATGTTCTTGTAATGTTCTCTGAAATGTTCTTGTTCTTTTTATTTTTTTATTTTATTTTATGAATTGTATTTTGTTCATCTCATTATTGAATAGTATTATCCTTGACACTTTGGCAATATTATTCATCTGTAAATGTGATTATTCAAAGTAAATGTAACTATATAGTAGAGTTACACGTACACACACACACACACACACACACACACACACACACACGCACACACGCACACACACACACACACACACACAGTGGTCTAAGGAGTAATTGTAAAGTTAGATTGGCCCAATCTTCAGTCATCTTTCACAAACACACACAAATAAGCATGCATAGACACACACACACACAAAAACACACAAAACACATGTTTAATGTTTTCTGCCATTTTCTTGTTCTTTTTATTTATTCATTGATTTTATTTTATTTAATGAATTGTATTATCCTTGATGCTTTGGCAATATTGTTCATCTGACATTAATGCCAATACAGCTTATTGAATTGAAAGAGAGAGAGAGTGAGAGAGAAAGAAAGAGAAAAAAGTCTTTTGACTGAAAGTTTTTTTCACGCCACAGCCTGCAATTTGTTAAACATGGACAGATTACATTACTAGATGCCTGCTAAACAAATTAACACAATATGTAAAATTATGAGATTTCAGCACCACTCCACACATGACCATGTTCTCTAATGCAGCCATCAAGTTTCAATACTATATACCAATAGTGCTTTAAGGGAAGATGCTTTTCAACAGCTTTTCTATTGCCAGTTTTCTCTTTTGTCATTTCAATGCCATTTTCAATCTATGAAATGAAACTGATACTTTCTCTTTTTTGCAAAGCCTGTCTCAGTTTTTACTCTTTCATATAATCAACCATCTACATAACTTTTCAGTACCTATGTTTTTATTTTTCTTATTAATTAATTAATTATTAATATACACATAAGATTAAGGGAAGACAACACACCTGAAATTGCTTTATTTGTTCTGACTTATTTCATGAGGTTGCCTAATTTGCATAATCCCATGATAAAAAACAAAGGTTATAATACAGAAATATATTGTATGTGGGTCGATATTAATAAGTTTCATTCTGATAGAAGAACACAATTTATTTTGTCCCTATTCAACTGTGGTGTCTGGCCTTAAAACACATCCACCCACACCCATGTTAAGGTTATTAAGAAATTTCACATAGACATGTTGCAAATTGGGTCAACTAGTACAGAGAAAATAAATGATATAAAGTAGGGATGTGAATGAGTCATCGATTATTGGTTAATTGGCGTTAATAATTAAATTGATTAAAAACATATTAACAAATGATGCAGAAGACGAGGGACGTGTGGTGTAACTGTCAGAAACTGTTCTGTAGATGTGCTGCAGTACGCGGTTGTGCCACCAGGTGGAGCCTCTTACTTTTTAATGAGATTGAGTTACGAGTGTGTTTGGTGACCATCCATACAGCCGCACAAACTGTAAAACAAATATACCTCCCTGCCTTCCGAGGAAGATAAAAGTCACAGTATGTCTCAATCTGCTCACTGTGTTGTGTTGATGAACGAAGCATAAAGTTCTGAAAACTCCACAGAGTTGTTGTCTGGCGGCTGTGCGGTTTAGCTATCTGAGGCTCATACTAACACTAAACTAGCATGTTGAACAGAAGCAGCTGCTCTGTTAATGCAGGCTAAGAGCTGAGTGTCAGACAGCAGGACTCTAATTACACATGCTTCCCACAAAATCAACACAAAAGTGATGATCTGTAATAGCGATTCTCCTGTTTTGAGTATAAATGTATTTTAGCGGTGGCAGTAAATGGACTGATTACGTTGGAGCAACAGTATTTGTGCATCTGTTGCAGCTGAGCAGCTGTTTCCAGCAGCTGGACTAATGTTAGTAACAGTGAACACACACATCACTTCATCATGTAGATCAGCTCTGCTGATTATTTTATATTAAACCAGTCAGACTGAAGTCCGTTGTGAAGAGACTGGGGTAACCTGTTTTATATTTACTTTACTTTCAATTGGTAGGCTAAACATGAACTTGCCAAGCTCAACGCTAACATTAGCTGGCCAGCTACCATCTGGAGCAAACTGTTATTTATCTGTCCACCGTTTATGTTAACTCATTTTCACTGATTGAACATTCAACAACAACAATATGAGTCTTACTGTTGTTATTCTGTCATGTCGAATTGCGAAGATTGACACTGTCACTCGGAACTATGAGTTAAAGTTGAGCGATGATCTGTGTTTACATGTGTCACGCACGCACACTGTAAACAAACCCATTGGCTTGTGAGTGTGACAATCTGCGAAGAACTGATCTGGTTGATGCAGCTCTCACTGTTTTTTGTTTTTTGTTTTTTTACACCATTAAGTCCACTAATGAGAGAGAATGAGTTACATCTCTCTCTCTCTCTCTCTCTCTCTCTCTCTCTCTCTCTCTCAACAACACCCCACTGCCCCCGGAATTCAAAACTCATCGGATCTGCACGAATCAAAACGGCAAATTTCGCTGAAAGGTGACAAGTTTGCACCCCTGATATTCAGTTAATATTTCCAAAACCATAGCCTATATTCTGTTAGGCTAATATGTAGACTACAAGGTTTTTATTTCTTGCAACTGGGAAATTTTTCCACCTGAGAAGATAATTATTGTTAGCAGCTTTTATAAGTAGGTATATTTTCAGCCAAATAATCAATAACAGACTGTGCGTTGCCAGACCTATTCCACACTTTTATTATTGTAACAGTGTAAGAAAACTCTCCTATGGAATTTCAAGCCAACAACACACCGCCATCAACTTCTATAATAGGTAGGTAGAGTCCTCTATGTGCTTTTGTAGGCCTACGTGCTGTAAGTGACAAAACCATTTTTTTTTAAAAGCCCAATTTTCATTTCAGAATAGAAAATCGATTGAGACGAAGGTACACAGATTCTTAATCATTCAGCAGCAAAAAATGTATTGTCAGCATAGCTTGCGGTCACAAACACAGACTGTGATACAAACATCAGTCAAACAAGGTTCTTCTAGGTTCACTCTGTACTATAGAGAGAGCGCCGTCTTGGGCAAACTTTAGAAATTCCAAACATTTCACACAAAACTCAGCTAACTCTGCTAGCTCAGTCGAGCTGTTACCAAATCATTCTCTGGCAAAAACATATCTTTATATCATATAGATTAGCTACTGCAGTTGCAAAGCCATGGCTAAATCCATTATTGAAATTGTGATTAAAATACTTTAACAGGGGAAAGGGCAGTGTGTGTGAAGCAGTGAGAGGAGACCAGAGGAGGACGGACTCCTGCTGTTCTTAGGTCGGGATCTCTTATATCAATTTAATATACCTAATTTTTTATGCTGTTATTGAAAAACACATAAAATGATGAAGTCATTTTAATGAGGCTGTCCTCCCTAACCAATCAACAACCAGAATACAATATTGACATCGTGTTGGTCCAATGATTATTTCCAAATTTCATCTTCAATTCTCTCTTCAGATCTCTCCATTGTCCTTCCACTGTCAGCCATCTCATCTGTTTGAAAGAAGAATTTCATGTATAATTAATATGGTTGCACAATATTGGATATGCCGATATTTTCCATCTCGTTTTTGCCGATTGCAGATGCCAATACTGATATATGCACACATTTTTTTCCACCTGGCTGAGAAGACTATTATGCATGCAATCATAGATTGTACTAAGTATGATCAAGAAAGACAATATATGAAGGGAGAACTTAAGAAGACTGGAGTTCAGGAGCTCAGCATTAAAACTTTAATGAACCTACCAAGTGGGTCGAGCAGTAGAGTTTTCTTTGATTTTATTAGACAGACAGGATTAACAGGTCGGATTTAAACTCTGGTACACACTCCGGAGCAGAAGTTGGCGGTATTGCACCTAATACACTGGATGCCAATGGCTGTTATAAACCAGAAAGAAGAAGAAGTTTTTTTCAAACAGAGTGGTACATCCTGTCAGCCGAGGTGTTTCTTATCTGTGCAGCTGTACACAGCAGCTCCTCCACGGATTGTTTCACCCTGCCTGTCCCAGGGCTTCCCCCGCAGGCTCCACTGGAGCACTGAGCCCTGGTTTGTTATTCAGTTTAAAGTGGGAAGAAGCAGCAGGTCTGTCGGGCAGCTGAGTGAAAAAATAATTCACGATAACTATAGAAAATTTGAAAAAAAAATGCCATCAGCCAAATCATCTTTTACTTTCTTTATTGTGTGTTTTGCCTCTTTTCTGGCAAATGAATTACACTCATAATATGAGTGTAGGGAGGTGAAGAGAGAGTCGGTAACCATAACTGTACAAAGTTTGAAAGAAGTTTGAACACACTGAAGTATAAGGTTTTTATTTCCGCCTGAATATTTTTTTGCAAACAGATGCCTGCAGATCAGACCTATAGCTGTGACTTATTAGCCGTAAAACACAATGGGACCACAGCATGGAGCCTTACCTAATCCAAATTCAAATTTAATAACAATCCCACAGAAAATTAATATTTTTTCTAAGGGTATGTCTAGGTGTCTTCAAAAAAAAAGTCATTTGGAGACACCAAATAACCCCTGCTTCAGAGTAACTGAAGCATAACACATTATAGTGCTTTGTTCCCCTGTTGAAACTGAACTTTGCGCATATAAAAGAGTCAAAACAGTGATATGGTGGAAAAGCAGTTCATATAAAAAGTAAATCACAGCAAACTATTTATATTTACATAATTTCCATGTTGTGGCTTCATAAAAAGCAATAAAATGCAGCATATGGTCATTTTCGGAATTTCATTGGCTATTTGAAGTGCCAGTTATCGGCAGAATCTGTTCCTATTGGCTCGGTCTTCATACAAAAGAAGAGGGGCATGCACCTTCTTTCAACACGCACTCTTGTTGCCTATTGTAGGCTGTGGACAGGACATGGAAGCTCCTATTGGGTCAATTGAGGTGTCAATCGAAAGGTCAGAGTGCAGCCGCCATTTTGATACCAAGATGTGGCTAATATTTACATGCTAACGTGACTTATGACGGAGAATACGTTGGAAGATTAGGACATCTGCCGGCTATTTTAAAATGATGGAACAACCATTTGTGGATATTTATTGATGTAATAATGTGTTTTGGGCTAAATATTTTACTGGATTGGATCGACTGGACCTTTGCCAATGTAACAAGACTATCAGAGTGAGTAGCGTGAATTTTGTAATTATTTGTTTGTTGGTGGTCAAACTTGAAATTCCTCTGCACCTATATCAGCAATGACCTCACCTGATCCCACAACACCACACAATGGCTATATGTCCTGAAGAGAGTGAAGAAATTCAGCATGTCACCAGAATCCTCAGCAGCTTCTACAGATACACAGAGAGCATCCTCACCAGCTGCAGCACAGCCTGGTATGGCAACTGCTCCGCCCTGGATCGCAAGTCCCTGCCCAGGTTATCTCAGGGACGGCCTTTCCACCACTGCAGGACATCTACCAGACCAGAAACCACAGGAGGGGCCCAAACATCATCAGCAACCTACCTACTATACAGTGCAACAGACTGTTTTCTGTGCAAATGACAATAAAGATTTGAGTAGGGAACTAATGAACCTGTCTATCACAAACAAAGGTGATACCTTGGGAGAAGCAATGAAACGATTCTGAAATATTCAGACTGCATTTGAACGGCAGAATTAATTTGCCACCAACATAAATTTATTTAGTATCAAATGAACAATTTTAAGTTTCTAGTAGCTTAATGATTCAGATGAGAACACTTCGCACAGTATGTTGCAGAGCTGACTTCATGAATGTTGTATATGAACTGGTAATAGCACTGTCAGCAGGGTTGCAGTGCTTAGTCTTAGTTGTCAAACAGTGTCTCCCTGTGGACTGTGATAGTAATTCAGTGTCACATTCAAGACTCAAGTAACACTACTCTCAGTAGTATCACTGTCTGTCCGCTTCACACTATGGCTAATGTTCACAGCCTCTCATGAAGGACCAGACCAGCACAGGTAGGTCTGAAGCCTGCATGCGTTTTCCTTTAGATTTGACTGCATTATCTGAAGTATATGCTGCATGCAGCGACTACTGAAGTTTCTAGTTGTCTCATTCCTCTTTGGTGTGAGTGACCTCCTTAAATTTCAACAAGGCCTTAATATTAAGGAACATCTTCATGGAATGATCAGGATCTAATGTGTTATGAGAAATGCTGAGTGTCTACATTTTAATAATTCATAATTTTTAACATAAAATGTGGCATTTTATGCAAAATGTGTTACATTTTATCTATATGCTCCAGAATATTTATTAGTACTGTGACTGTAACTCCTCTTTCAAGTAAAATACCTGCACCAAAGAGAGCAACTTCAGTGCTGCTTAAAAAATTCATGCAAATACTAGTGTTTGTATACAGTATATGTGTATTTTTCTTCTTTGGGCATAGTTTGAGTTTTTCATCAGTTTCTATATCTTCTAGTTCTGTAATGCTACACCATTTCTTTTCTTCTCCTTCTCACTTTTCTAATTCAGTGAGCTAGATGGCCTGTCTTGGTAGTGAATCTCTGTCATTCTGCTATTGCTTATTTGCTCTGATCAGTCATTTACATATACACCTGCTCACACACAGGATATATTATACATCTCTACTTAAGCTATCTGTTTCCACACTACTGTATCTCTGTCTGCTCTGCTCTCTGATTTCAATCTTTCTTTGCATGATGCTGAGCCAATCACCACCCTCTGCTCGCTCTCCCCCCACCAGCTCCCCAGCATGCAGCAGGAGCTGGTTCTCTACACCAGGTCCTCAGGTGCTGCCCTTCATCAAGCCTTTTCATGCACTGAGAACTACTTCTGCCCCTTCCTTCTGTCTCCTACCACTGCCAAACTACCCTCCCCTATGTCCAAACTTCTTAGTATAACTGAATACACCTCAACTCCAGGGCACCATGTCCCTTAATGGTTCATTTCCTAACAACAATAATCAAGCACATGTGGAAATCCAGCTGGCCTCCAGAGGCAGGATGATAAGCAACACTCATCCACAGAACAACAATCACAGAAGAGGTCAGTGCAACTAGAACAAGCAGTTCAATAACAGGACGGACATATGAAGTGGCTTGAGAATTCTGTCTTCATCCCCTTCCCACAGAGAGGATACGTGATATACTGGAATAATTGTAATTGCAAAATTCCAACTTGTAAATAGTATTCACGTCAACATCCAAGTCATATTGGCACATAGGACACTCAGATTTTTTAACCCTCCCTCAACCAACTCTGTAATCATACAACTGTCTTGAGTTGACCTTTGACATGAAAACTTGCAAATTGCAAACACAGGAATCTCTCCGATCTCTGTTATCCATCCCATTTGATATTAACCTGGCATTAGAAAATATCTTCTATGCTGCACATCATACATCTCAAGTCTCAACAAAAACCCTTACCATACTGTATACTAATTCCTGGTCCATTTTTAGAGCACAGCCTTCTTCAGCATTCATACACAAATTTCAGATATGCCATGCCCCAGAAAATTACAACATGAGCAAAGTCTTTTCATTTACATTTATTTGAAGATCTATTTATACTAATATTTATACTAAATATTATTAAAACACATTTATTCATTTTCTTTTTGAGGGTGAGATGAGGAGATAGATATCAGGCTGTCTGTGTGTTCAAGACAAGCACATTTTTATTTATATATCAATACCAATATCACATATCACAAATTTGCGTCAGGGGCTTTACAATTTGTACATTCTCTATCCTTAGACACTCAATTTGAACAAGGAAAAACTGTCCCCCTCCCCTGCCCAAAACAAGTGCTGGTGTCAGGACATGGTTTGCATAAAGTGTAACCAGGGGGAAACAGCTAGCCAACACCTGTAAAGCTCGCTAAATAATATGAACGTATTGGCCCGAATATAAGACAATGTTTTATTCTGAAAATTACTGTACATTTGGAAAAGTAGGGTTGTCTTATATTCAAGGGCTAGACAATTACATGTTCACAAGATCAGAGATCCATTTTTGATGGCGAGAGTACCAATGTAACACCGGCTTCTACAGAGTGTGTTGTATTATGGGTTGTTTGTAGTATTGATGTTGCTAGGATAGCGAGTATCTCCAAGTCAGTTTATGGTGTGTCTGTTATGGCCAATCCACACAGAAAGCGAGACACGAAGTAAGTGCTATTGAAGCGTTTGATGCACACCGACTCCGGCCTGCGTTCGGATGTCTGTCCACAGAACCAGCCACTCACAGGCAGATTAGGAGCCAATCAGTCAATATAGATACAGTTAATAAGTTCAGGACATATAAACAGCGAGAGATTTGTGTGATTTAAACAGCTGTCTGTGGAGATTACACTTCACTAAATGGAAAAAAATAGGCTTGGAGTGTAAAAAAACACAGGGGGTCCTGGGGTGACACGGTTCTGGCGTGCAGCTCTTTGAGTCAGTGTGGATCGATACATTTTATCAAATGGAAGCGTATCTGTTCTGTGAGATACAAATCAGTGATTACAAAACTTCAGGAAGCTGCACATAGTCACTGTGCCTGGTATTTTGTTCTTCTTCAAGATATACTGTAGTTCCAGCCCGTAACTCCCCCTGTAACCACAAACTGTCATATTGATGTTTCTGTTTGTGTAAGAAGTTTAAATAATGACATAAAATATGTTCATTAGTGAGATTTAGTGGTGTTGGTAGGCAATTTTCCACTTTGGGCAGAGCCAGACTAGCTTTGGGATAAGCTAGGCTGACCATGTCTTGACTCCATCTTCGCACAGACATGAGATTGATATTGATCTTCTTACCACAATAAGTGTATTTCAGAAAATATTGAACTATTCCTTTAATATAGGATTTTTAGGTCCTAAATGGCATGTCATTAGCAGCCAAGCTATCAGCAGTTCAAACCATATTAGTCACAGCTGCTAAATACTATAGGATGCACATTCGGTGGCATTGCTAATTAGTGATGATTTGTTACTCATTATTCAGTGAGGAAAGTGACACCTTTACTTGTGACTTTTTGCTACTTTGTAAAGATAATGGAAATATTTAAATATCACTGGTATGTTGTTCAGAATTTGTCAGACAGTGATAGATCCATATTCATGAACAGCCCAACACAGTCTTCTTCATTTCTACCTACTGCTCAGCCGAGTCAAAATGATCTGTATCATTTGAGGGATTCCGTGCTGTTTTCATGGGTTACGACAGTCACAATAGACATCATCCTAAAAAACTCATGCGTTTTTGGATGTAATCTCTCTGTCAGATAATAGAGTCAAAGCTGAGACCTCTTCAGGTCAGTCGAACCCCATCAAGGCTTCTAGGACCCACAACGAGCTTCACAAAGAACTGCTGCTGGCCCACAAACGGTAGGTGCCTTACGGGAGAAACAAAATGATCAAATCCTTTTGAAAATATTAACAAGATTTCATAGTTATTCCTTTGTAAGATGATGACCTGACTAAAGAGCTACTATATCATCTTTAGTCAGCTTTTTCAAAGGATTTGTTTGCTTTGTTTCCGTTATTGTAGTGCATGGAATGCCTCTCTCCTCTGTCATTATTCTCTAAAGCAGGTGTCATTAAGAATACATGAGAGTCTCATTCTTTCTCTCACAAACTTGCAATCATACACCTTCTCTCCATGCTGCTGCAGTCCTCTAGGCTACTGGGAGCATGAAGCAGTGTAAAGTGATATCTACTGACCTGGCTCCACCATCGGCTTGTCCTGATAGCACACATTGTATCAGTGAAAGCACTGGATCTTTGTGTTGCTGCCTGTTAATCTGACCTCACAGTTTACAAAGTTTCAACCAGAAAGACTTTTTAACAGGACTTCAATTTATCTTAATGCTCCAAGTTTACGATATTATTATTTGATTACTATTTTAAACAATAATGTGACTTTTGAAACTGATCAACGAAAAAGAAGTGAAAACAGATCTCTCCAAAGTGATCTCACTTATTACAAATGTAAAAGCATATAAAATACATCATCTGTTTTACTTGTAAAATGATTTGCACTGCTTAAATGTTATATGTAGCACCATTGACCACTGAGAGATGATATACTTGTATATGGACTGGTTGACAATAAAGTTCTCTTGAATCTTGATCAGGAAAGTGACTAGTAACTACAGCTGTTACATAAATATAGTGCAGTAAAAATAAAGTATTTCCCTCTGAAATGTAGTGAGATGGAACTATAAAGTAGCATGAAATCCAGTAAAGTACCAGTACCTCAAAATTGTACTATGGTACTTGAGTAAATGTACTTTGTTACATTCCACCACTGCAATCTACCAGGAGAAATGTGGCTCCTGGTTTCCAATTTATCCCCAGCAACATTTCTGAAATGTTCATAGATTCAAATAGGTCTGGTGTTGTCATCATTGACAACACTGTTTCCCCACTTTAAGTATGATTAAGAATGGTGACATCATCTTCCTAGATAGGTAGTTAGCCACAAGAAGACTGTCTTCCTAAGAAAAATGACAGGATCAGTCATGGCCCAAAACAAAATATATTTCTATATATTAACATTCATACGCCATATGATACGTTCGTTATATAGCAACAAAGTCTCTGTATGAAGGAGGTTGGGGTGGATAGTTCGGTCAATAAAACAGCAGACCTAAACACACATGTTCGTTTCCCGTTTCCAACCGCAAATTTCACATTTCCACATATTAGTACGATGATGAAGATTATTTAGTTATTACCATTTTTTTGCATTCTTCACAAACACTAAACCAGATTTTTTTACTTCTTTAGTCTGTTATTTGATTTATCAACATAAATTAAAACACATCTATTTGCCAGGTAGAATCCTGGGTTTAGATTTATCCATCTCATTTAATTTAGTGGAACGGCCACATGGCAGCTGGTACCTTGGTCCACACACAGCAGATTCCTCATAGTGGCTGGCATTGGGCTCTTAATGTAAAGCGGTTTTAGGGGGAAGATAGTCTTCACTCCTCACTCCCTCCTGTGCTGAGCTCAATGTTTCCTTGTGGGGAGTGATGAAGTCAGAGCTTAGACGCCAAATACTAATGCTGTACATATTCTACATTTACATAATCTACTCCATGTGAGTTGGCTGACTGAATTGTGATTATAATGTAAACTGTAAAATAAGGGTAAAAATATAACCTGTTCATCCATATTTCAAATTTGAGAAAGCTTGACCCTGTGATAATGTCTACAAACCACCTCTCCTTTAACTTTTCTAACTCCAGGTCTGTTTCTGTCCTCTATTCGCATAGGGGTCTGGTGCTGAGCAGCAGGTCAGAACTTCAGCAGGTGCTGGAGAGGAGGAAGAGGGTGCAGACTGGCCGAGAAGAGGAGGGACACACCAGGACTCCTCTGGAGGATGAGCTACACAGACGTCAGCAGAAACAACTTGAGATAGTAAGTCATGTTTATTTATAGTCAGCATATAAACAATTAATAAATGGTTTATTACACACTACAATGTAGTTGTAAGCAGATTTAAGGGCATTTTATGTGTTCATTAATATCTTTGTTAACTCCTCCTATAAAGCATTCATAACTTTAAAATATAATAACAATAATTGAAAGTCTTATAACACAGTTGAAATCATATCTTAAGTAGGTTAAATAATTTTACAAACTGTTTTAGTTGAATTAGTTTGTTTATTTTTGTCCCTAAAGTTATAGGATTACATGTATAGGAAGTTATAGAGGACATTTTTTTCCTTGTCATTTTTATACTGTAGATAGTGACGCAACCTTTCTTTATGTTTTTAAAGATTTTAAAGCTACTTTGTTTAATTTTACAAAGTTCATCCCTGCTGTCGATATATATGCACACTGTGTGAGTATTTTCAATTTCACTTACTTTGCTATGTTTATACAACATGAATCAGTATTAACTGGCGAATGTACTAACATGATGAATACACTTGCATCAGGAAATGTTTCCACTACCATGCATAGAGTTCTATGTAAGATGCACAGTCATGCTAAGCATGAAAAATAAACTACAACATCCAATCTAACACTCCTGACAAGTCAACTTTTAATCAGCATTTATCAGTATTAATAAAGCATACATAGTGCACACTTTAATTTAGGTCCAATTTTCAGGAGAATAAACAATTAACAAAAGTATTTATCAGTGCATGATTCAGGTTTACTGAATTATGTGGATAACTTGGCCGAGTCATCTCCAGAACAGGCCTTTTTACATGAGTCCATGTAAGTTATCCAGATAACTCGGTAAACCTGCTTCTTGAAAAAGACCCCAGTTCTGAATATAGAGTACACAGTTATGTTCAGCAAAATATACAAGCTGACTTTGCTGTATAAATGTCCAACAGCACATTCTTGGAAAATAATTTATAGTTGCAGGACATGGACAAATCAGTGAAGTTAATTTTGTCTCCCTCATGTATGGGGTGGACAAAATATTAGGAACACTTTTCAATATAATGCACTCCAGTACACCACCACCTACTACGACCTCAACAATAAACATAAAGTAGAATTATCACCTTTCTGAAAATGTCAACAAAAAATGAAAATGATTAAGGTTTGTAAAAGTAGAATATATGGCAGAGCTGTTTTATTGGATTATATTACACAGGTGTTCCTAATAAAGTGCCTGGTGAGTGTAAATGTCTTTGTTTCTTGTCCCTAACCCAGTTGTTGCATGTTGTAAGGGTTTTCTTGTCAATTTTGTGCATAATGGCGATACCTAAACTGCCATTAGGATCCTTTTTGGTGAACCTTTCTGTCTGCTTGGAAGACCACCAGGCTGATGTGGTTAATTCTCGGGGGATGCCACTGTACAGATGCAAGACCTTTTATTCACACAAATAATGGATGGATTTATACACTAGAAACAGTTTTAGAACATCTCAGTTTTTGGGGTAAGAAAAATGTTTTTTTTAGTCTGGACAGACAGCTGTAGCGGAGGGAGAGAACATTTGAAAACTAGAGAAACTGTCAAAACAGAGATCATTTCCATTTCCTGTCTCACAAAATCCTTCATTGTTGCCCTCATCTTAAGGTAATACTTTTTGCCATCTTTACATGAATAATGTTTCTCTTGTTTGCTTTATTTTCTTCCCAGAGGCAGAATGAAAAAGAGGAGAAGGTACGAGAGGAAGCTCAGTTGATGGAGTTTGTCAGAGTCCGACAGAACCTGAGAAAGATCCACTCAGTGATCCAGAACAAGGCTGCAAACTCTTGAAGTGCTACTGTAGAGTGCACCCACAGTGTAAATTAATATCTTGTCTAATCTGACTTTTTTCAACATCTATTGGCCTTTGTGTGCAAGAGTAACAACAAGCTGCATGCTAAAAGACAGAAGCAGATGAAATACAGAAATACAGATTTTTTAAAATATGGACACAGATTCACAGGTACTTGAATGGAAAATAGAAACTGGATTTTTTTTTTGGCAGCTATGTGAAGAGATGTCGACTGTCGTGTTGTGTAAGTCTAATATTTGTCAGTATTTATGCTTGATATAGCAATTGTTATTTATCAATAGCATGTTGTAGAAAACCAACATGATTTCATTTGATCTGTCAGATTTGTTAATGTCCTTATTGTGAATGCATATTAAAAATGTCTTTATGATTTCAGCTTATGAGACTATTCAACTGCCAGAGTGAGAGACTAAAAGGATCTCATAACGTTATAAATAAAGTTTTAGGCACTTGTGAAAAAAGGCTGTAAAGTGAGGATGAAGTATGTTTTAATGAGTGTATAATCACCAGATAATAAGAATTGTTTTTGTTACCTTAGAATGAGCCCTTTATATCTACAAGGGAGCAGGTCCCCTTCCACGGAGCCCACCATGTTGCACCGTCATGTTTCTACAGTAGCCCAGAATGGACAGACCAAACACTGGTTCTAGAGAGGGCCTTCCCTGTTGCAATCTTCAACCTCACTGCTAGATGCCACTTAATCCTACACACTGGTCCTTTAACTTCACACAAAATTCAGTAAACAGAAGAAACCTAAATTAAATCAGTATTTGGTGTGAGCATGCTTTGCTTTTAAAAACAGCATCGGTTCTCCTTGGCACACCTGCACACAGTTTTTTTGAGGTCCTTGGCAGGTAGGTTGTTCCAAGCATCTTGTGTACTTGCCACAGTTCCTCTGTCTCACTTGCTTCTGTCTTTTCATGTAACCCCAGAATGATTCGATCATGTTGAGATCAGGGCTCTGTGGGGGCCATACTATCTGCTGCAGGACTCCTTGTTCTTCTTTTTGCTGAAGATATTTCAAATTTTGACTCAGTCCAGAGCACCTGCTGCCATTTTTCTGCACCTCAGTTCTTGTGTGTTGTGTGTAGGTGAGTTGCTTTGTTTCCATGCCAGAGAATTGGCTTTTTGGCTGCAAGAGCTGATGGCGCTGCTGGACATCTTCAGAGAAGGGATCTCTCTCCCAGGACAGACAGACCTGCAATAGATGTTATGTGTACAGAATAGAACACAAATTACAGAATACAGCATTGATACAGCATAACAAAATTATAATTGGATTTATAATATATATGAAGAATGTGATGAAGAGGGAGCCAAGAGGCCTCCAGGTGCCACCAGAACAGAATGGGACCTAAGCCACGCGACTTCCATCACCACGGAGACCTGGGAGGAGGACAGACTACACATGCACACAGGGGAGACTCACATCACACCATTAACATACACGGGGGAAGAGACAACAAAAGACATTTTTCACACAGGAGTGAGAGAAAGATAAAGACATCATTCAGAGAGAGAGACATGAGGTGAGGCTGAACTCCTGCAGGATGAGGAACCAGATCCAAAACCTCAAGAAATTGCACCGACAGCCAGGCAAGCAGAGCGGTTCCAGGATGGGTGCTGCTCCATCAAGGGATGCCTGGGAGACAAGAGAGGACAGGAGGAGAAAATAGTGAGAGGGAAGGAGAAAAGAGAGGAGGGAACACAGCTCGGACACTCGTGTTTGTAGAACAAACAGAACAGTTGCAATAATTAATATCTTGTCAGCAGGACAGTGCTTAGTAATTTCATCGAGACAGAAACCAACCTGCTGTGCAGTACAAGGTCATGAAGTACTCAATAAAAGGCTGTTACGTACCCAGACCTCCCCCAACGCTCTGCAAGCCCAAACTGCTGCATGGCCTGGCCAATCTGGCTCAGCATTCAAGTTTTATAAAAATCTTTTCTTCAGAGTAGGTGAGAATCAAAAGAAAACCAAGCAACCAAATAACAAAGGGAAGTCAGACACCACGCCAGTTTGTCAGCTGATGTTCAGGCCATTTCTCGGCGTCCTCTGATCCACAGGTGTTTTCAACCCCCCCCCCCCCCCCCCCCCCCATCCAGTCCAGCTAATGAATGAAAAGCATGTGAGGTAGTGTGAGCAGGGGCTACACATTAGCAGTGTTACTGAAAAATGTACATGCCGCTCAATCACAACATCCCACCCTCATAAAAGTGAAAAAAAAAAAAACACTAATTCACCTACTTTACTTTTTACTTACTCCTTTTTTGTTTTTATGCCATTTTTTCCCTGTTTCATCATTTCTTAAAACATTACAAGCTACCTCAAATATGAGATGCGGTGTGCTTCTATACAGAAATCAACATCAGTAACATTCTCTGCAAACATCTCCATTTGATAGCATCCATCCTTAAAAATGTTCCCCTCAGTGCAACCTATGTCCCTCATCCTCTCGACAAGGCATCAGCTTGCCTGGGACATGCTGTATGTTCAGACTGCACGGCTGCAGGGCAAGACTCCATCTTAACAACCTCTGTTTTTTCCCTTGAACTTCCAGGGGGTTATGATCTGTGTAGACAAGCAAATCCTCCAGGCTACTGGACACGTAAAACTCAAGTGCCCCCTTTTTATTCTTAATCTTTGTATCTTCTGGTGTGGTTTCAGTTTCTTGGACAGTAGGCTACAGGCCAATCCAGGCCGACTCCTTTCCCATCTGCCTGCAATAGAACATCCCCCACACCAAGGTCACAGCAGGGCATCCACTGCTAACTTGAAAGGGGCAGAGAAATCACAGGTTCACAAGACAATAAAGCTTTTAATTTGTCCAAGGCCTTTTGACATTCTCCAGTCCACACAAATCTAATCCCCTTCTTAACAAGGTTCATCAGAGGAGCCACCACTTCTGCAAAGTTGGGCATGAACCTTTAATAGAACCCACTCATGCCAAGAATACGCATCAGCTGTTTTTTGTATTTGGTACAGGGAGATCTACAATAGCCTGCACTTTTGCGTGTCTTGGCATCACTAACCCTCACCCCACCTGATGACCAAGATAAGTGACTTGTCCTTTCCCAAATACACATTTTGGTAGATTCACCACTAGTCCAGCAGCTTCTAATCTGTCAAAAAGCTGTCCAATATGGTATAATTCGCTTTTAATTTTAGGATATTAAAGTGTTAAAATAAATGGTCATTAATAAACCTCCAAAGGAGGTCCGCACACCGGGTCTCGAACTCAAGTCTCCCAGATCATATACAACTGTGCTTACTACTGAGCTAAAATCAAATTTGCACCACTGTGCAGATAGACCTGTACATATTTATGCACCCATAATACAGAGACAGTATAGTGTGCAATGTGTAGGGAAGCACTTCAAAGCCAATTATTGCTTTGCACTTTTCATTTATTGCCTTTTTTTTTACAACCTAACTTTTTGAAAAGGAGAAGGGGAACAACAGGTTATGGAGAGTCCCTTGAGAACACTTTGTGTGTGTCAGTAACTCAGCTTTGTCTCCGGGGAACACCTCCAACTCTGGGACTGATGTCCAAATTAGGAAATGATCGTCATGCAGCAGGTGGATGTGACTCATATGTTGGATATATATTGAGAGAGCCTCATACGGGAGCACCATTTGTTAGGGGTGCGTTGATTGTAAGCTGGTTGGTTATTAGCAGTAATTGATAATTGTCAGATAATTATTAATTAATAAAAATAAAATTATTAATATGAATTAATAATACGGGGCACCACCCGGAAACTGGGACCAATAACCAAACAATAAGGTAGTCTCATAGACAAGGTTCACTTGGGATGCTAATATCTGAGGGATATCAGCATCCACAAGTGAACAATGAAGGTATGAATTCGAGCTCTGACCCTCTCTCAATCAGCCACCTTTTACAATAAATAAGCACAATAATTACAAAAGATTTCTCTTTAAAGATATAACAGTGTTTATTAAACAATAGCAAAGTTAACAAGTTAGCAAATGCTTTGTTTCAGGGGACAAAGGACAAAGGAAGCCTCATGGTCAGGCTTCAGGTTTTACATGTAGGCCTGCCTTTGTCTGACCCCATGGTTGAGGCCCAACACTCCCCTCGTTAAGACCTGCTGATAAACAGCAGAGCAGAGGAGAGAGACTGAGATAGCAATAGAACCGACTGGTTCTATTGGTCACTGGTATTTGACATGTTTTTTTTTTCTTCCTGAAAACAAATAATTTAAAAAAATATTTGTACGAAATAAATATTCATAAAAACCCACTATTTGTGCTTTTTTGAATATTGGATTCGGGCTAAACCCTAGCGTCCAATCCTATTGATGCAATCCTTTAACCACGGTAAAGGATAGGCATTAGTTTTGGTCACATTATTGACTTTGCAAAAATCAATATACGGACGCACTGTATTAACAGGCTTAAGGACCAGCAACAAGAGTGAGCTCCACTCACTGACTCCAAGTTCAGTAGCTCCAATTGCCTTCATGTAGTCCAGCTCAACTTTAACTCCAGCCCACCTGTGAGGAGGGACTCTATAGGGATGCTCTTTGATCACCTGTATCCACCTCATGTAAAACCAGATTAGCAAGACCTGGAGTATCCTTAAAAAGACAAATATGCTTCTCCACCAACTTCACAATATCCTGAGCTTGCTGTGGAGGCAGATAGTCCAAATGTTCCCACAAATTTGCTACTACCTTGGAATTCAGCAGCCTGGCTGGCACAGGCTCAGGGGAAACAAAGCTACCCTCACTTTCCTCCAGCTCATCTTTCTCCACAGAAGACATCAAAAACACTGGGCTAAGTGAATCCTGCTCAAAATACAGCTTTAGTAGGTTGACATGGAACAACCTGGTTTTATGCCTGCATTCAGGAGTGCTAACCACATAATTACACTCACCTACCCCTTTAACGATAGAGTATGGTCCATGAATTTCAAGCCCAGCTTATCTCTTGCCTTCACTTTTTCCCTGACAGCAAAAGTGAGCTTCACAGCTCTTTTGTCATAGTAGTCAGATTCTTTTTTGCCACCTCACAGGCTGACTGCAACCGATCCTTAATGGTGGCTGCATACCATAACACCCGACTTTGTGTTGTAGACTCAAGAAGCTTTTTCTTTGCAATTCTAAGTGGCCCTCTATCTTCATGTCCATAGACCAACTCAAAAGGACTGGAACTAGTGGACTAATTTACAGCATCTCTCATCACAAAGAGCAGAAAAGGCATTGCTACATCCCAACCCCCATGGCACCCTACACAGTAGGTCTAGATCATAATGCTCTATAGCACCCTGTGATTGTGGATGGTAAGCAGAGGACACAGCCTGCTTAATACCAAGCTCATACATGATGTCCTGAAACATCCCTGATGTAAAATTAGTATCCTTGTCATGCTGGACTTCCTTAGGCAAGCCTACTCTTCAAAAGAATTGGAGTAAAACCTCCACAATAGACTTAGTTTTTATACTCCTCAGGTCGGGTGCTGACATCCATTATGTTCAGTAAATATTCATTTCCTTTTTTCGGTTTTGGTAGGTGACCAACACAATCAATCAACACTTGATTGTCTTTAAAGACAGGAGGGGGGGCATAGCGGAGCCACTGGGATATTTTGATTGGGTTTACCAACCACCTGACATGCATGACATGACTTACAGTATGCCACCACATCTCGGTGCATTTTTGGCCAATAGAAATGTTTCATGATCCTATCCTGTGTTTTACATATGCCCAAATGGCGTGCCCAAGCTGTCTCATGGGCCAGATGCATGACCTCTTGCCTAAAACTAGTTGGTAGTACAATCTGTGCAGCTACAGACCAATATTCATCAGCCAGGCGATGAGGTGGCCTCCATTTCTGCATCAAAACATCATCTTACAGATAAAATCCCTCTTCTACCTCCTGTTGGAGCAATTTTAGCTTTCAGGAATTATTATTGTTTGATTAATTGTCTGATGTTTATAAAATTATATTTGCCCAAAAATTTAATTTACCTTTTTACCTGGTTTAATGAGTTTTGAACTAAAGTCTTCCCCTGCTGCCCTTCACTATGCATGTGGCCACAGTAGGGCAGGATATGACACCACCTGTGTATGACTATAGGGATCAGAATAATTGAGACACAAGGACATAGTTAGATGGGGGAGCGGTATAGTCTTTTGACTGCAAGCTATTTTTGTTTTATTGTTTTTCTAGATAAAAGTTTATGTTGATTGCTAATGTTTGTATGCTGCATGCCTGGATTAGAAAATAAATATGATGTGATGCAATGTAAGAAGAATCTCCACAATTATTTGGAAAAAAATTGAGGTGAGTCCAAAATGACAACAACCTACCCCCAACAGGACAGCGGCTATATTCTTTAGAATTGGTGAAGAAGTCATGACATTTAGTCAAAAGACTACGCAAACTGTGGATTATAAAACTCTGTGGGATGGACAAGTGCATGATTTCCATGGATTGCAACTGCCTTTGAAACAATGGTTGGATCATAAAACTCTGCAGGATAAGTGTATGATTCCTATGGAATACAACTGTTTTGAAATAGTGATTGGAGCCCTGAACTTGGATGCTGTGAGTGGGCTGCACTGGCAAATTGAATGAAATGAAATGCTGTATTCACTGTAAGTACTTCATCAAACAATGGAAAGGTCGATGTGCGCATGTTAATGAAATGTTTGACAAAATGAAATGCATAAATGAACTAAGCCTACAAGCAATTTGCTTAAATAGAGAATTCAAGTGGAACAGTTCTTAAACAAATTAATGACTCTAATTGAACTAAATTGGTAAATTGAGGACAAAAGAATAATGGATCTGGATAATCCTCCAGTTGATGCTGGCATGGCAGAGGACAATTTCAAATCACTCAGTGATTCACAGTGGAGTCACAGTGCATCCAGAAGATACAGAGGAAAACTCAGGGCATGCACACGCAAGATAAAAGAAATTAAAGCCTTACTGGTACATGGTGGAAATGTTGAAAAAGTGAATGAAGGTGTTGCAACATTTCAAATATCACTCAATGAATTTAAGGAGATTTATGGATTGGTTCAAATGCTCTTGTCTGAGGAAATAAAGGAAAATGAGATAATTGAGTGGTATGAGCCAAAAATGTCCACATTCAGGAATTTCTTAAAGGATGTGGAATGTGGAAAAGTTCTCAAATAGACCCTCAGATACTTATTGAACCACAGGACAGTATTTCCAACACATCAAAGAGATCACATTCCTCAAAACACTCAAAATCATGATCAACTACTTCTGTTGCCTCAGCCTGCCTGAGAGAGCTGCTCTCCTAGCCTGTGCAGCAGGTTTAAAAGGAAAACATGCACTGGAAATGGAGAAGGCTCAATTGCAAAGTAGATTGGAAAAAAATGGATTTGGAAATGAGCCTGGCTGAATCCACTGCAAAATTGAAAATACTGGAAAGCTTTGAGTCTGGTTCACAAAACCCACCTTTGTGTCAACCACAAGCACAATATGATGGCATAAATGATTATCTGAAAAGTTATGAAGGAAAATCTGATGTGTCAAAGAATCTAAACTCATCACCAATTAAATTTGTTGAGCTTGGAGCCATCCCCAAATCACCACTTCAAATGCTTTTAAACCAAGAACCTAGGCCACCAGAACACATTGATAATACAATCCAAACCCCTCAAGAAATGGCAACAAGAACTGGAATTACAGTGACAAATAATAATGACAATTTCTTAACTCTAATGCAGAGGCAAAATGATATTGCTGATTTACTGGTCCTTCAGCACAAACAGATATCACTTCCTACTAGGGAAATCCTATTTTTGATGGCAACCCCCTAAATTATCAGATGTTTATGAGGGCATTTCAGCATGGCATTAAGGAGAAAACCAGTAGCTACCAATATAGGTTACATTACCTGGAACAATATACCTGTGGATCCTGCAGAGAATTGGTTAGAAGCTGTCTTCATATGGATGCTAATATGGGCTTTGCTGAGGCTAAGAGATTACTAAAGGTGCATTTTGGAGATGAAATGAAGATTGCTAATGCCTTTATGGAAAAAGCCCTTAACTGGAACAGTATAAAGGCAGAAGATGGACAGGCACTGCACTGTTATGCGCTCTTTCTGAGAGACTGCTGTAACACATTGAGGGATCTGCAGGACATGGAGGAGCTTCACTTGCCCTCTAACTTAAGGCTCATTGTGTCAAAGCAACCTTATAAACTGAGGGAGAGGTGGAGAACAGCAGGTTGTGATATTTCAGTGTAAAGCCAAAGGAGAGCAAGATTGCATGACCTTGTAGCATTTATTGAAAGGCAAGCTAAAATACTACAAGATCCACTCTTTGGTGACATTTATGATCCTCTTGCTAATGTAAAGGCTTTAAAGACCAAGACTATTGCTGAATCAAAACCAAGCAGATTTAAAAGCAAGGGAAGCAGTTTTGCTACCACAGTGGCAACAGTGTTTGACAGCAAGGCTGAAAAGTCCACACAAGAGAAATCACCTGTTAAAGGCAACATGACCTCCCGTGCAGTGACAACTCATGTCCCTTTTGTGCTGGCAAGCATCCTTTAGCTGAATGCCAGAAGGTAAATGCACAATCACATGAAGCTAAAACTGAGTTTTTTAGAGAAAATCGATTATGCTTTGGATGTTTAAGAATGGGACATTTGAATATAAACCGTAAAAGAAGAATGACCTGTCAGAGTTGTCAGACCAAACACCCTTCTATTCTGCACATTAGGAGATCTTCCAAGCCAAAGATGAACAACTCTAAACCACCTCATAAAGCAGAGCAGAATAGTGTAGCAGCAAAGCCTGAGGAGACATCTATCAGCAGTGCTCTTGCTTCACTAAGAGAAGGTGAAGGTGAAGGAATAGGAACCGGGGCTGGTACAGACTGCATACCTGCCATAGTGCCAGTGCAGGTTAAACTTTGCAATTGAAGTAAAAGTGTATGCCTATGCCTTCCTGAACCAATGTAGTACGGACACATTTTGTAAGGAGAAGCCCATGAGGCAGCTCAACACTAAAGGCTGGAGAACTGAAGTTCTTCTGCAGACCATGGTAACAGAGAAAACTGTCAAGAGCTGTGAGTTAACTGGTCTAGAAGTAGGCAATGTTACATATCTGAAATTGCCCAAGTTATACACTCAGAACAAGATCCCTGTTACAAATAGAAACATTCTTACCCAGGTGGACCTCAACAAATGGCCTTATCTGCAGCGGATCCAGGTAAAGGAGATTAATGCTGATATGGAACTCTGATATGGGAAATTATCAATAGCCAAGGAAATGGCCCCTATGCAGTGAGAATACTGTTAGAATGGGTGGTTAATGGTCCACATAATGCTTCTGCTGCTATAGATGATGAACGTTCTGTGGAATTAGTGAACTGAATCTCAGTTGTTCACCTTGAGAAGCTTCTAGAAAAACAATATGCACATGACTTCCCGGAGAAAGAGTACGAGGAGAAAAGGGAGATGTCAGCTGATAAACGAAAGTTCATGCAGGTTGCAGCAAGTTCTGTTACTCTTAAAGACAGTCACTACCACTAATCTTTACCTCTTTATGATCTGAATGTCATTATGTCAAACAACTACCAAATGGCAGAACAATGAGTATTACACCTCAAAAGAAAATTCTAAAAGGATCAGGTTTATGCAACTGAATATAAAGGCTTTTTGAATGACATCATCATGAAAGGATATGCTGAGAAGATACCACCAAAAGATCTGCAACAGGAGAATGGCAAAGTATGGTATATACCCCACCATGGTGTCTACTATAAATGTAAAAGAACTATCCGTGTGTTTTTTTCTTTCTTTTTTAATCAACTCTTTGATTGTTTAATAAGGGTAACAACATGTACATATAATATATATACAGAACCTTTCCAAAAAATTAGAATATCATGGAAAAGTTAACTTATTTCCATAATTACATTAAAAAGGTTCAGCTTTCTTAGATTATAGATTCAGGGCCCACAATTCAAATGATTTCAAGTATTTATTTGTTTATTTTTACATAATTTGGGCTTCCAGCTCATAAAACCCACGAAAACAGGAATTCAAAAAATTAGAATACTGTGAAGAAATCAGCCCTAATTTTGCAGGGCATGAATGTTTTAAACTGAATGTCGCACACTAATCATCTACTAAACTCAAAGCACCTGCACAGGTTTCCCCAGGTGTCATTAAATTGCTTCAGTTTGGTTCAATTGTCTCAGTTCGGTTCAATATGGGGAAGACTGCAGACTTGACAACTGGCCAGAAGACCATCATTGATATCCTCCATAGGATGGGTAAGCCACAAATGTTCATAGCTAAGGAGGCTGGCTGTTCACAGAGTGCTGTGTCCAAGCATATCAATGGAAAGTTTAGTGGAAGGGCAAAATGTGGCAGGAGAAGATGCACCAGCATAAGAGATGACCATGGGCTTCAGCAGATTATCAAACAGAGAAGATTCAAGAATCTGGCAGAGATCCAGAAAGAGTGGAATGAGGCAGGAGTCACAGCTTCAAAAACCACCACATTGAGACGCATCCGGGAGATGGGCTACAACTGTCGGGTTCCTTGGGTCAAGCCACTTCTGAGCCTGAGCCAACGTAGGACACGTCTCAACTGGGCCAAGGAGAAGAAAGACTGGACTGTTGACCAGTGGTCCAAGGTCCTTTTTTCCAATGAAAGTAAAGTGTGCCTTTCATTCGGGAATCAAGGTCCAAGGGTTTGGAGGAAGACAGGTGAGGAACAGAACCCAAGCTGCTTGAGGTCAAGTGTGAAATATCCACAGTCAGTCATGATCTGGGGTGCAATGTCCGGTGCAGGTGTTGGTAAACTCTGCTTTCTTAAATCCAAGGTCACCGCAACAGTCTTACAGAATGTTTTAGAGGACTTCATGATTCCTCCTTCTGAGGATCTGTATGGAGATGCAGATTTCATCTTCCAGCAGGACCTGGCCCCTGCCCATACCACCAGAAGCACCAAAATCTGGTTTAATGCCCATGCCATCACAGTGCGCGACTGGCCAGCCAACTCGCCAGACCTAAACCCCATTGATAATATGGGGTATTATCAAGAGGAAAATGAGAGGCACCAGACCCGAAAAAAAACAAAGAGCTGACAGCAAGCATCAAGGAAATCTGGGCTTCCATAACTCCCACGCAATGCCACAGGCTGATTGCCTCAATGCCACAGCGCATCGAGGCAGTGATTAAGGCAAAGGGATTCCCAACCAAGTATTGAACATTGACATATCGTTTAGAAAGTACCATATTTTGATTTGATGTGATCCTAATTTCTTTCTTTTTTTGCTGCAAAAACTGAGAAGTAAATGGTGATTTCTTCACAGTATTCAAATTTTTTTTGAATTCCTGTTTTCATGGGTTTTTTGAGCTGGAAGCCCAAAATATGTAAAAATAAGCAAATAAATACTTGAAATCATTTAAATTGTGGGCCCTGAATCTATAATCTATGAAAGTTTAACTTTTTTAATGGAATTATGGAAATAAATAAACTTTTCCATGATATTCAAATTTTTTGGAAAGGGTCTGTATATATAATATATCAAAGTGGAGAAGAAATTAAGGAAGGCAAGAAAAAAAAAAGCCTGACAGGCATGCTAAAATATGAAGATAGCTGTTTGATATTTTTTGCATGATGGTAATTGTATAGGGTCTATGACCTAGTGTGTGTGCACAGCAGATCTCTCACTTTCTCAGTAATGGAAGCCCGTGTATATATATATTTCACTAGCAAGGACCACACCATCAAAAAGATAAGTGATTTATTGAGAGAGTTAGGTTAGTATTTATGGGATTGCCGGAAGAGGTGCGGTTGAGAGTGGTCCTGCTCCTGAAACTTTGCTAGATAAGCTTCAAGGAGTAGTAAGGACCACACCATCAACAAGATACGTTTAAATGATTTATTGAGAAAGAGTGATGATGCTTGTCCCTGTTATTGTTCTGCTTGCTTGTTTGGATGCAGTGTGGGGAGGCTACGTGGGGAATCCGCCACGGCTTCCGGGCAGCGACGACCCCCAAACACCTCCAGTTACTTAAGGTGAGCTTGAGCAGATTTGAGATCTTTGAGATCCGAACGGATGTAACAATGATACATTTGGGAGGACCATCGACCCATGAGTTGTATGAAATGTTCAGGAATGCTGGCACGGGAAGCTGATGTGGCAGCTCCAATTCTGAAGGAGTGACCAGAGTAATGAATGGGGGATATGCCAGACAAGGAGAGTATGTGTCAGAAGTGGTGGTGGAACCAAAATTGGGTAGCCACTTGTCCAGATTCTGAAAGGAAAAGAGGGTCTGTTGCTGTTGAGCTCTGAGATTTCTGGTATGACAAGTAGCTTGTGAGGATTTCGAAGGGATTCAGGGGCGATTGGACCTTGAAGTAGAACACTGGCGTGGGCTGACTGGATTGATTGGTTTTGGTCTGTTTGGTTTGTCTTCTGAGAAATGGGACAAGTGTGAAATGCAAGCATGGCAGCTTGGGTCGAAGAGAAAGGTTGAGGAGGTGAATTCAGAGCATCTGAGGAAACCGAAGAAGGCGAGCGTTTTTCACTGGTTCTTGATGGAGGAGTCCTTTAAGGAGTGAAGTTATTTGAGGATGGCTTGAGGCAATGCCTGGACTGCCGGTTATGAGTTTGGAGAAGAAATTGATGCAGCTAAGATAGACTTTAATGCCATTACGGAATGGGCATAGGTAATAAAACAAGTCAGGGTGATGAGGTCGAATGACAGAAAGGTTATGTTGGTTGTGAAAGTTATGGAAACTTTTCCAAGCTGTCCAGTAGGATGAAAGGGTTGAGGGCAATAAGCTGTTGATGAGAGTTCTGGAAGTTGACAATCAGGGGTATCAGGGTAGGATTTACAAGTTGAATGTCAGTGCTGAATATGGAGGAGCCGGAGTAGGCAGGGTATCTGCATGCGGAGCCAAGCTGAACTTCTGATATGAGAAACGGGAAAGAGAGTCAGCAATGGCGTTTGAGTGACCGGGAACATGAGCTGCGCGGAGGATGTAATGGTGTGTAACTGAGTGCCAGGTTGAGCAGCGCATGAAAGGCATGATGGGTGGGGAGTTGGAGCGTCCTTTATTGATTATGTCTACGGCTGCGAGGTTGCCTGAGTATATGAGGACAGACTTGCGGAACCATTCATGGCCCCAGAGAACTGCGGCGGCTATTATGGGGTAGATTTCAAAAAGAGCGGAGGAGGCAATCTGGCATTCATTTGCCAACTCAGGGGGCCATGCTGCTGTGAACCATCTTCCATTGTAGAAACCCCCAAAACCGGCTGAAGGAGCGGCATCAGTGTACAGATGGATGCTGTGAGGGTGAGTCAGTTGGTCAGTCTTGAACTTGAACTGTCCAGAGAGATGAGACTCAAGAGTGATGGGACGGAAGAAGCAATGGATAGCAGGTAAGATATGATGGCGCGCCCTTGGGGGATGATGCGTAGGGCGAAGTTGAGGTGGCCAAGGAGGGGGAGAAGTTGGCGTTTGGTGCTGCACGGGGTAAGGGGGAAATTTGAGTTCAGTTTGATTGTGGCATAATGAAGGGAGAAATCTTTGTTATGTGGGTACGCAGGGCGGGCATGGCCACCTCCGCAGAAGGAGCATACGTGGAGGAAGCGGCACTGGGACATGCTGTATCTGGCATCATTAAAGTTGTTACATATGGTCCGACCACCTTGGTGCATGATGGGCTGGCCTTTTTCATCAATGTTTTTGGTAATGGGGAAGATGACGGAAGGGGTGGATGATGCTGGCTTTAGAGGTATAGGAGGTGGTGGGGCCACCGATGCCAGGAGGGAGAAAGCAGGAGCTTCTGCTCGGTTTTGAAAGGTTTCGGCATGGGCGGGAATGGAGCAGAAGGAGGCTGGGTGAGACGGTGCTCCACAGAGGGAGCATGTAAGGGCTCCAAAACAGAGGGCCAGATTAAGTATGATGGACATGTAGTCGTCTAGTTCTTGGTGGCCTGTGGGAAAGTGTGAACAGAGGACATCTCTAAAGAGAGAGAAAGCGTAAGCAAACTTGGTTTAAGTAAGTTCCTTGGAATGAGCGGGTGTTCTTTCTTTCAAGTGAACACCCGCTCATTCCAAGGAAACATATTTGGCAGGTGGACGGTCCTGGGGTTACGTTGCCTGGCGCTTCATCTGAAGTAGGTAAATGTAGGAAGTATTGGTGGGAGATGGCCGCTGGAGCTCTGGTGTTGCTTGGTCCAGCTGATGATCCCTGTTTTCTCTGTTTCTGTCCTTTCCACTGGCTTTGGGCTGAAGGGTGTACTGTCTCTTTAACAGAGGCTCTGATGTCATGACGTGTTGTGTGGGTGGTGACATTGCCCTAAAGAGTGCTGGTGTTGTCGGGGCGGTGAGTAGGACAGGCCGACATGAGGTTATTGAAAAGATTTCTTTATTGTCCGAACAATGGAATGGGATTCCTTTCTCTTTTAAGGTTTTTTGAAGGGTGGCTACTGTCCAATCTGAGATTTTGGAAGAAGGCTGCCCATCATGGGACTTTGCTGGAGCGTGGTGATGCAGCGACCGGCTGCGAATTGTGCATCCGGTGTCGGGACAATGGCAGGTGTCTGGAGTTATCCTGGTGGGTGAAGGAGTTGGAGACCCACGGCGATGGCGATGGACTGGCCTCGAATTGCCTCATCCTCTCATTGCTGTTGAGGGAGGTGGGCTGGGAGACTCGGAGGATTCTTCAGGTAAACCTTATTCTTGGATGTTGAGGAGAGATGAACCGGGCGGGATATGGACCATAAAGGAGACGGAGCTTGCCGGAGTCACCCGCTTCCTGGACGGCTTATGGACCACAGAAAGCTGGGTCTCAGGCACAGACGCAGTGGGGAAGTTTTTAGCCGAATGAGTTGTTAAAGCTACAACCCATTATACACAGTGCACAAATCATTAAATGATCTCATTCCTTTATCATCCCATATATCTGACAAGATATCAACACCTTTTGTAGACCACTGTGAAAACTGAAAAGTGGCCCCTCCTGTAATAAGATTGAAGTTATTAAATATGGGACTATGAGTGTGCCATTTTAAGGAGGTCTGGGTATGGTTTTCTACTAGCTGCCACGTTGATAGTAAAAAGGACATGATTAGACCAACCTGACGTTTTGCAAGTTTAGAAGGCAGAGCAGAGTAAACAAGGTCCTGTAACTGATGAGGGTGGGTGAGATTCTCTTCTATTTGTCTCCATGAGACCTGAGCATTGGGGTCAAACCATGTTGACACAGAACACAACAAATATGACCAAAAATACAATTTAAAATTGGGGACAGCTAAACCACCATCATTTTTACTTTGTTGCAATGTGGACCATTTGATACGTGGTCATTTACCACCCCACACAAACTTAGAAATTACTTTTTTGAGGTCTTTGCCCAATTTAGTTCACTCTCTGGACACAAGAGTCAGAGTCCCAACTAATGCCTATTAATCCATCCTTAAACCCATCTACACTCCCACCTCATATTCCAGTGGTTAAATCATTCACGTATCTAGGCATTGATATCCATCCGTCTTTACAATCTACTTCCATGAAGAACTTCCAAAACATCCTAAAACAAGTAGAGGAAGACTTGTATAGATGGACAAAATTACCTAACTCTTTGTCAACGCGAATCTCCAAAATCAAAGTGGATATTCTCCCCAGAATATTTTTCCAATATGATACTGCTTCCTCCCCCAAATGGCTATCAGGACAAATTAAAAAATGTGTGGAATTGAGGAGGGGGCATTATTGACATACAGCAATATATCAACTACAAATAAGGACAGAAAATGGTGTGTGCTGTAAAAGATGATAGGTTCAATAAGAGGATGTTGTCTTATACTTTTGGCTAGAAGTTCTAGAGAAAGTTCTAGAGAAAGAGGGTAGGACCTTGTAGAGATGAAAATTGGGGTAGATAAGATGTTGTTGACAGTCACCATGGCTGAAGGATTTGTATGAAGTACCTTAACCAGTTTAATAAAGCCTGGCCAAAGCCAAACTTCACAAGCAACTCCCATAGGTAATGCCACTCAAGCCGATCAAAGGCTTTTTCTGCATTGAGAGATAATACAGGAAAGGGTGTTTTAATATCTTTTGAAAAATGTAACACAGTAGTCAGCGTAGTTGTCTATGATCTGGGAGACTCGAGTTCGACCTATTGTGGGGACCTCCTTCGTACTTATTATAACACTTTAATTTTCTAAAATTAAAAGTGTAATAAAAACAAAAACAGGATGTTTACACCTATTTCCACTTTTATTTGAATACAAATACAAATAATTTTGCTGCCTCAACAAATACTGGGCTCTCTGCACATCCCTAGTCTATAGCTACTACATAAAGTGGGGTCTTTATTTGGTTTTAGGACTGCAAGTAAAGCCATGTTGACACTGCCAAGAAGCCCTTTTCAATAGCGACTAGAACCATATCTAACATGTATTGTCCAAGTTCATCCCAGAACACTGAGTACAACTCAAGTGGAATACCATCCCATCCCAGGGACTTTCCTCTTTTCATACCAAAGATGGCCTACTTGAGTTCAGTTAATGTTATAGGGGTCCCCAAATGGTCTGCTTCCTCCTGATATAAAGTTGGGAGATGTTAGTTTCCAATAAAATATTTACTCTTTTCGATGTCCAGAGTTATTTCTGAGGAATCGAGGTTAGAGAAGAAATTTCTAAATTCTGTGTCAATTTCCTCGGGGTCTGTAAATAGACCACGTACAGAACTGATCAATGTGATATTTGAAAATTTTTCATTTTGTCTCAAGGCATAGGTCTTAATATTAAGAATTCTGTTCTATGTCTCAACAATGAGTTCAGTTCAGAGTGCAATGCGTCAATAGTTAATTTATCATTTTGAGTAAAAGGAATTTGTTGCTCTAATTCAGCCAATTTTGCCTCCAGTTCATTTATTTTATCTAATCTGGTTTTGTTATGATGGGATGAGAAAGATATTGAAGTATTCCCTATGAATCATTTTAAGGCACCCCAGAACATGCAAGGATCAACAACAGAACCCATATTTACTGAGACAAATTCACATAATTCATCTTTCACAAAATTTTTTGTTGTTCAACAGCAATGTGTTAAAACACCACTGGGTAGCTTTTTTTTAGGTGTATCTCTGAGGGTAAAATTGCTGCACTATGAATTTCAGATATAAGTGAGGCAGACATGAATATATAGTCAATGCGAGAATAAGTTCTATGTCTATGTGAATAGAAACTCTATTGAGTCACTGAAGGATTTATGACACAGAATATATCTGTAAGGCTAAGGTCTGTGATAAGTTTATTCAGAGTGGTTGAAGAAGCATTCTGGGAGTGAAGACTTAGATAACTTGAACGGTCAAAAGCAGGAGAACAGTGGTATTCATATCCACTCCCAATATTAAGGAAAACTCCTGCATATTGGATAAGAGGTCTGTTAGATAAGTAAAAAAGTCGGTGTCAAAAGTCATTTGGAGTGTAAACGGATACGAATGCCACCTTTCTTCCAGCAAGGATTGTTTTGATGTTGGAGACAAGGCCATCCCCACTTCCATGGTTTTCCAAGATGGTTAGTGACAAGGTACACCTCAACACCACTACAGAACCTTTGGTTTTGGATGTGAAAGAGCTAGAAGCAGCCAGAGACATCTTTGCTTTTCAAATGGAATTAATGCTATAAACGCTACATCCACTTGATGTCTATGTAGAAGGTCTAAACAAGCAGTGCATTTGACCGGGTTATTGAGCCCATTTGTATTGAAACTAGCAAACTGTAGTGTAGTTATGATGGAAATACCTGCAAGAGAGTTTGAAAAGCATCAAGTGGCTGAGGTCATCCAATTACGTTACAAGATCCAAGTAGACAGTAAATAACACACTCCCCAAAGTATGATTCCGCCTTTAGATATATATATTAAAGAATACAACACAAGAGAAAGGGGAGTAAAAATAAAAATAAATAAATAAATACCTTTCCAAGATCAATTTGAGGCCATAAAATAAATAGTCCCAATCCCCTGCTGCAAAACATACTTGTGAACAACAATTCCCTCTGGGTTACAATAAGTAGTAACACCAGAAAAAAAACAAAAAAAAAACATGACCACCCCGCTGGTATATCAATTAAACCAAGTAACAACCCCTTATTATCAGACACCTGGCACTGAGAAAGCTGGCTAAACCCAGTCAACAATGCCCATTCCAACAACTGTATTTGAAATATAGTATTAACTGAAGATCATAAAATGAAAATTAAAAGAAGTCAGTAAAATATGACCACACACTTTTCTGTCATTGCATACTCATTAGCCTGAGCCAGGAGCAGAAGAAAAAGAAAAGTGTGGTCCTAGTGGCACTAGTTTAGTGTGGTGGAGTCCGCAGGCTGTTTTCATCATCATCATTATCATCTTGTCTATTAATAAAGTAATCTGCTTCTTGTGGAGTGTTGAATGTCTTTGCCGCTGAGTTTCAGTGGAGAGTGTCAGGCAGCCTGAAGAATCCGATTGCGGGTTGCCAAACCCAAGCATGTTACAGATGACTGTGCTTGGAGAAGAGGTAGAGTTGTTACGCAGAGGTCTCGGTGAGCTCTCATGATTTCAATACTCTGGGTACCCAAAGAAGGAAACCATTTGGGAAGGGATGCGGTTATGTACTGGCAGGCGTTAGAGCCCTCAGCACCCTCGGGAGTCCCTCGGATTTGGATGTTATTGCAGCGACTCTGGTCCTCCAATTTGGCACCTGTTGTCATTACTGGTCTTCTCTGTGGTGTCCATACACTTATGAAGAATTGAGGTGTATGCTTGTAGTTTAGATACATCCTTCAAACAGGTGGAGATGTCATGTCGCATTTTGTCAAGTGTGTCGTTCAGTTCTGTGAATTTGGTCTCCATGAATCGGCGTTGTTCGGCCATGGCTAGCTTGATTGTGCTAGCTACTTTATCCTACACATTGCTGTTGCAATTACTCAATGTGTCACTCGAGTTAATGTCAGTTTGCTTGGTTGACCGCAGTTGTGTGCCTTTCTGTGAGTGCATTGTTGAGTCTTCGTGTTTAAAACACTGAAAGAAGTCCTGAGCTGGCTCCAGCCAAAAACCCCTGGTGCTGGTGTGCAGCAACCTCCTTTTCCTGCTGGCATGCAGCAACTCCCTGTTCCTGCTGGCGTGCAGCAACTCCCTGTTCCTGCTGGTGTGCAGCAACTCCCTGTTCCTGCTGGCATGCAGCAACCTCCTGTTCCTGCTGGGCCACCGCAGCAATTCTCTGTTCCTGAGCTGCACCAGCCCCCTGTTCCTGAGCTGCACAAAGTCATGGAGTCCCTGGTTCTTGGTTTCCTGTTTAGCTGGTTCCTTTGGCTGCCGAGTCCGCCTGATTCCAGTTTTCTCAAGGAGGCAAATGCTCCTTACTCCTCTGCAGCATCCCCCATTACTCCATCCCCCGAGTCTGCAGCATTCCCTGTGGCTTCGCCTCAAGAGTCTGGAGCATCCCTTGTGGCTCCGCCTCCAGAGTCTGCAGGAACCCCTGTGGCTCCACCTTCAGAGTCTGCAGCCCTCCTGAGCCACTTCACCTGTCTGTCCTGCCCCCCAGTCGCCCTCCCGAGCAACTTCACCCATCTGTCCTGCGCCTCGGTCGCCCTCCAGAGTGACTTCACCTGTCTGTCCTGCATCCTGGTAATCCTCCAGAGCGGCTTCTGCCATTGTCCCTGCCCTCCAGTTGCCCACCGGGAGTCCTCAGCCAGCCCCAGGGTCGTCCACCTGAACTGTCTTGTTCCCTCCCTGTTCTGCCTCAGACTGCCCACCTGAGTGCCGCCTCCCTGGTTCCCAGTGCCTTGGCCTGTGGACTGTCAGTTTTGGCCTCCTCCTCCCCCCGTCCTCTGATGGCTGTCCATCCTGTGTCTGGTGGGGGGGGGGGGGTTTGGGGATGTCTGGAGCTGGGGGGGTACTGTCATGGTCTCATGATTTTGGACTCTTTATGTTTTTGTTCTTTTGGATTCCTGTGCTCTCTGTGTGTCTTTATTTCCAGTTCTTTATGGCTGTTGAGTCTGTCTCTATTCTTCTGTTCCCTCCACATTTTCCCTTCACACCTGTCCTGTCTTGCTCCCAGTGTCTTTCCCAGCAAATCACTCTCAGCCTGCCCTTGTGTGTTGCCACCTGTTCCCTGTCTAAATAGTTCAGTTTGTACTTAAGTTCAGTTTTCAGTTCAGTCATTGTCGAATCGTCTGTTATGTTCAGTCTGATCTGTTCTGTTTGGTTGCCTGTCTGCACTTCAGTGTTCCTGTTGCGGTCGTATTGAATAAATATTCTGCACTTAATCCTGCCTGGCTTCCTGGTCTCTGCATTTGGGTTCACCTTCTCCTCAACCCTACGACAGAAATTGCCTCACTGGAGAAAGGAAAAGAGTGCAATCGAGGAAGCTCCCTATACAAACTGGATCCTATCATTCACTCTGGCATTCTGAGAGTGGGGGGAAGGACTAGGAAGATGACTATGCCAACTGAGGTCAAACACTCAATGATCCTAATTCTCATGTTTTACAGTTAATACTGAGCCACATTCACCAACAGGTTGGTCACTCCGGAAGAGATCCAATGCTCTCCAAACTTCAGCACTATTGGCTGTCTTGTGCTAACTCTTCAGTAAGCAAAATTATTAAGTGCTGTGTTTTTTGTAGATGACTACAGGCCAAAGCCAGAGAGCAGAAAAAGGCTGATCTCCCGCCAGATCGAGTAACACCAGATCACTACACAAGCTGCAAAGGTTTCCAGATATTTCCTACCTAGGACTAAAGTCTCAGACACCCTTACAAGGCACCTCTTGTACTATAGGAGTGATACCATCACTCAGTACAACATCCACATAGGAGGATTCACAATCACTGGGATGAACTCGAATTCCTGCCAGATCATTACCCAATAGGAAAGTTATCCCTTCTAAAGGAATTGATTATTCCCACTTCAGCTGGCCCACTCATTAGGTTAGTTCTCAGAAAAACCTTGTGAAGAGGCACAGGAACAAACTGATTGCCAACATATTTAACTAATGCTGAGGCATCCAAAAATGACGTAGGTGGCAAGTCTAACACTCCCCTCAAGAGCAAGGACCAACAAGCCCTGGTGTCCCTAAGAACAGTTACTGGGACTTCCTTACCCTTTTCTGCCACAGACACTGTACCTTTTGACACAAAGCCTTCGAAACCCGATGGGGCCAAACCTACTGGCTTGTTCATGTTCTTTTCCCTGAACACTTACAAAAGTGACACTTACTGGCTTCTTTCCTTTTCAATGCAAGACATGCAGATTTAATATGGCCTGGCCTTTTACAGTAATGGCAGACAACCTCATAGCGAGGGGGACGGTCAAACCAAGTATAGTCAGGTGGGGGAACTTTATTTAAGGGAAGGAAAACATTTGGTTTAAGCCATGTTTCACATAACCCAATCATATCAAAACTATGCTTGAGAATCAGATCATTTATTAGTAAGGCTTTGGTAGACAGTGATCTGATATTTATAAAGCCAAATTTAAGCATCTTGTTAAATTTGGAATTAGAGACCTTGTGTTATTAGTTGACAGTTTTGAAGGCCTGCACTTTGCCTTTTTACATGTGCTTCTGCAGAAGAGGTTGTACAGCACATCTGGAAACACCC
The DNA here is from genome assembly GCA_038419695.1 of Scomberomorus guttatus. Lineage (NCBI taxonomy): Eukaryota > Metazoa > Chordata > Actinopteri > Scombriformes > Scombridae > Scomberomorus > Scomberomorus guttatus. The sequence continues at coordinate 2,983,545 of CM076449.1, forward strand.
GTCTGCCATGAAATTTCTGCCTGTTAGAGACCTTGCTGATGCAGGATGACCACTTTGTGTATTGTTGTTATGCTCACTCTTACCATGGTGTAAGATTTTTAGATGAACTTGTCACTTCTTCAGCAACTTCATCTTTTTTTAGTATGGGTGTCCCTCACCCAGTTTTATTTCCCACTATACAGATGTTTCTGTTTCGGTTAATGCCTACAAATTAGGTAGTTGTTCATTAACACCTGTTTGGTATAATACACTGGGCTATATGTCAAATTCCTCTCTCCTTTTTTTATCTGGTAAGTGGTCTGCTACTTTCTTACTTTCTTTAACATATGACATTTCCCATTGACAAAATTGTTCAGAAGATATAAAATAAACAAATGTTTTTTGTGAAACATCTGGAGTGCCTAAAACTTTTGCACAGTACTGTATATATATATATATATATATATATATATATATATATATATCTTAATTTATCATTTGTCAGTAAGATCTCTACTATTGTCAGTAAGATCTCTACTATCAGAGCTCATGTACAGACCCTTTCCAAAAAATCAGAATATCATGGAAAAGTTTATTCATTTCCATAATTCCATTACGAAAGTAGATTTCCTTGATGCTTGCTGTCAGCTCTTCTTTGTTTTTGGGTCTGGTGCCCCTCATTTTCCTCTTGATAATACCCCATAGATTCTCAATGGGGTTTAGGTCTGGTGAGTTGGCTGGCCAGTCAAGCACTGTGATGGCATGGGCATTAAACCAGGTTTTGGTGCTTCTGGCGGTATGGGCAGGGGCCAGGTCCTGCTGGAAGATGAAATCTGAATCTCCATACAGATCCTCAGCAGAAGGAATCATGAAGTCCTCTAAAACATTCTGGTAGACTGTTGCGGTGACCTTGGATTTAAGAAAGCAGAGTTTACCAACACCTGCACCGGACATTGCACCCCAAATCATGACTGACTGTTGACATGACTGATATTTCATACTTGACCTCAAGCAGCTTGGGTTCTGTTCCTCCCCCTGTTCCTCCCCCGTCTTCCTCCAAACCCTTGGACCTTGATTCCCGAATGAAAGGCACACTTTACTTTCATCGGAAAAGAGGACCTTGGACCACTGGCCAACAGTCCAGTCCTTCTTCTCCTTGGCCTAGTTGAGACGCTTCCTACGTTGGCTTGACCCGAGGAACCTGACAGTTGTAGGCCATCTCCCGGATGTGTCTGAATGTGGTGGTTTTTGAAGCTGTGACTCCCGCTTCATTCCACTCTTTCTGGATCTCTGCTAGATTCTTGAATCATAATCCGCTGAAGCCCATGGTCATCTCTTATGCTGGTGCATCTTCTCCTGCCACATTTTGCCCTTCCACTAGACTTTCCATTGATATGCTTGGACACAGCACTCTGTGAACAGCCAGCCTCCTTAGCTATGAACTTTTGTGGCTTACCCATCCTATGGAGGGTATCAATGATGGTCTTCTGGCCAGTTGTCAAGTCTGCAGTCTTCTCCATATTGAACCGAACTGAGACAATCGAACCAAACTGAAGCAATTTAATGACATCTGGGGAAGCCTGTGCAGGTGCTTTGAGTTAAGTAGATGATTAGTGTGTGACACTCAGTTTAAAACAGTCATGCCCTGCAAAATTAGGGCTGATTTCTTCACAGTATTCCAAATTTTTGAATTCCTGTTTTCGTGGGTTTTATGAGCTGGAAGCCCAAATTATGTAAAAACAAATAAATAAATACTTGAAATCGTTTGAATTGTGGGCCCTGAATCTATAATCTATGAAGTTTGAACCTTTTTAATGTAATTATGGAAATAAGTTAACTTTTCCACGATATTCTAATTTTTTGGAAAGGGTCTGTATATTGGAATGGTACCCTAATAGTAGCTTCACCAGTGCACACTGATACCTTTACTAACTTGCATCCTATCGTTGGGTCAGATTCTTTGGGTCTCAGTTTGAAGAAGTTTAAAATATCTCAAAACCAAATCAGGAAAAACTTCTCTTTGGTGTCCAAAAAATCCTCAGGAGTCAGAGTTCAGAGCAGCAAAAAGTGTTCTTTTATTGCCAGGCAAGAAAAGCAGAGCATATCACAACACACAATGTGTATCTGAGGTGACTCTGGTCTGCTGTGGTTTCTGTCTTGTCTTTTATACTCTAGGGCCTTCAAAGGTCACGCCTATGGCCAACCCCTTATTTCTGACTAATTACACTATTAGAACTTATTTTCGATCCTTGTTTGGTCAATTCTCCTGATACAAGTTTCAGCAGACCAGGTTCTGCCTAGGCATGTCTGGAGCTTTGTCCAGACATGTCCTCTTTCTTTTAAGACTATTCTTTGTTAATTTTACACCAATATCTTCACAATTCCCTTTGGTCTTATTTTTTAAAGTTATTACTGCCTGTTTTTACACCCTTATTTCTAAACCTCTTAAGGATCTTTTTAAAAAATATTAAAGTTTAATAGACATACACTTCAGATTTCAACAAGTGCACTGAGTGAGATTGCCATCTGCATAATATGTGCCTTCACACTTAATTACACATCTTGTGAGGTATACATGAAATATAATTAATCCAGTGTTTCATAACAGTATTTTAACCTTACTTAAGGCTCAACATGCAATATCACATTAAAATCATTCTGCAATGCAATTTTGTTCCCTTCAGCACATCACAGGTCTTTAGAAATTATACCACACAATCCCCCTCCACCACTTAAGAAAAGTTGTTTTTGATTTAATACTCATATACTCATACTCATATCCACTTAACCCTATTCCTCCTGATCTTGACCGCACTCATCCAAATAACTACAGACCCATTTCAAAACTACCATTCCTTTCCAAAATTATTGAAAAAGTTGTATTCCAGCAACTTCAGTCCTTTTTAACTGAGAACAATATTTTTGATATCTTTCAGTCTGGTTTCCGTCCAAAGCACAGCACAGAGTCTGCACTAATAAAAGTCACAAATGACCTGCTGCTGTCTGGTGACTGCACAATATTATTGTTGTTAGATCTCAGTGCCACCTTCGACACAGTAGACCACCACATTCTTCAAGAGTGGTGGGTGGGCACTAGGCACCACACTCAAAAAATCTAGGCATTTTATTTGATCCCGATCTTAAATTTAATTTAAAAAATGCTGTTGTTAAGTCCTCTTTTTACCATCTTAGAGTTTTAAGCAAAGTCAAGCATGTTTTCTTTTAGTGATTTCGAGACAGTAAACCATGCTTTTATCTCCTCTTGCCTGGATTATTGTAATGCACTGTATTTCGGAGTCAGTCAGACTACCCTGTCGTGCCTTCAACTGGTGCAAAATGCAGCTGCACGTCTGCTAACTAAATCTAAAAAAAAATGTTTTTAAAACTGTAAATGGGCTAGCTCCAACATATATCAGTGATCTGATACATCCTCACTGCTCTCCCAGAGCTCTGATGTAATCCAATAAACTGATCCTTTCCATCCCAAACAGTCGTTTGAGGTGTAAAGGTGCTTTTTCCGTGGCCGGGCCCAAGTTGTGGAATAGCCTCCCTCTCCATGTTCGATCAGCTCCCACCATCGACTGTTTTAAATTGAGGCTAAAGACCCACTTGTATTCTTTGGCTTTCTAGATGTGTTTTTGTTATTGTCTGTGTGTCATTCGTAACTGCTCTATATATTTTACTTTTCTCCATGTAAAGCACTTTGGTCAACTGCTGGTTGTTTTTAAACTGTGCTATATAAATAAACTGACTTGACTTGACTTAACCATGCAAGTGGAAAAGATAATAATGAAGCTGAAAAAAGCAAAAATCTATCATAGATATCAAAGGTAGTTGGTTTGCCAAAATCAACAGTTCATTTCATTCAGTTCATTCTAAAAAAGCAGGTGAACACAGGAAAACTACAAAATGTCAAACGAGCTGGTAGACTCCCTTGTGAGCCTTAAAAAACAGAAGAGCAGGCTGCAGATCACAAAAACATAGAAAAAGAAAGTGGTAGAGTGCTGGAACAAATTTCTATGGACTGCTGAAACTAAAATCTACCTCTATCAAAATGATGGAAAGAGGAAAGTGTGGAGAAAAAAAGGAACAACTCATGAGCCAAAGCAGAGCAGCTCATCTGTCAAACATGGTGCTTCTGTTATGGCTTGGGCATGTACGACTGCCAATGAAACTGGCACACTGGCATTTATTGATGATTTCACTGCTGACAGAAGCAACAGGATGAATGCAGAGGTATACAGTACAGGAGCATTCTGTGTGCTCACATGCAGACAAATGCATGAAAACTCATTGGAGCATGTTTCATCATTCAGCAGGACAACAAACCTGAACATACAGCCACAGCAAACAAAGAGCTTTTCAGGGTGAAGAGGTGGAATATCCTCGACTGGATAAATATTTGACCTGATTTATTAGTAGTATTTGTATATGTTGTATCTCTCCTCTGACTTGAAGCAGTGTGATAACCTGTGAAGCTACAATTTACTGTAACTGCAAAAGTATTACTGTCAATCCATAGAGACCAGTCTAAAATCAAGGCTTGACTTCTGACCTCTGAGCTTACTCTACAGCTGCTGCACATTGGCAGGTGCTATCTGTATGTCCTGCATAGTGTTAGCCTTCCAAAAGAGATTTATCACCACAGTCCCTCCCTCACCCTCCCCACTGGTAGAGGACTACTATTTCTAGTCAAGGGCACAACACATTCAAAATAGCGCTCTCTGAGAATCTATTGTCATAAAGACATCTGACTCCACTCTGTACCCAGGCCTCTGAAAATAAGTAAATTATGTACAGTTATGAGAACTACACATTTCACAACACTGGAGGGCCTCACCTTCAATCTGACTTGAGTGGCTGCCCTTCAAAATGTTCCAATATAGAGAGCTTATGTGTTTATGGTGTAATGGATATGAGTGACCTAACAAGAATTCTCTGTGATGCCATCCCAATTGTTGCCAGGGCTTCCCAACTGGGGCACAGATACTTCACTTTGCCCTGTGAAGACCATGTTAGCCTGACTAATAAAAAGATGAGACACAGCCATACTCATTTACACTATGTATATACATTGTGTAACAGACTGATTCTATACTTTTTTGCCAGAGTATTTTATTTTGTCAAATATGTTACATAAGACCTAAAAGATGTAGATACTGACTCTGCCTTTGGACAATCTTAAGAGAATGCACAAGGAGACTCAAGCCAAATAAAATGTGTCCTTTCATGTTTTTGTCAATTTCAACTACTGAACTGGAATAACAAATTAATATATAATTGAATACAGTTAAACGCATGATTTAAAGGCAGCTAAACCACAAAAGAAATTCATGTGAATTCCACTATAGACAGCAGCTGAGATGTCAGTAATACTACCTCTGCCAAGCTAAGAAACCTTTTGGTGATACTTGTTTAGCTGCTGTTACTCTTTTCTTCATCATTTTTGGATTTTACTGTATCATTATTATATGGTATGATAAACTGAATTACTAAAAGGACAATCACATTAAGCTAGCTTTAAATTAAGATAGCTCTTGTGCTTTAGCTGTCCAGTTGGCTGTGTGTGTGGCATAGAGTGCATTAAGTGTGATGGCCATAAAACAGTTATAAGTTAGATTCTGATCTTACCTCAACTTGACCAAATATTTAAATACCATTTTTTAACTTTGTAAGGCAGTATAGGTGAAGTCTGAATAAAGGAGTTGCATGTAAAAATGACAGCTGGAGGATGACTTAAATCAATATGATGTCATATCTAAGTGCAGGCTGAGCTGAACACAGAGATAGCTCATAGGGAGTGTCTCCACTTAGGTGCTGCAGTCAATGTTCCACTATTGTTGGGTGGTTTCTGTTGTTTCCTATTTATAGATCTCTCTCTTTCTGTCTACCACTCCTCCCTCCATCAGCCTTGGATTATGTGGGATGGGTCAAGAGCTTTTTTAGTGCCATGCTGCTCCAACAGTAAAGACTGAGACAGTTAGTGCTGCCAGTCTTTGTCCTGTGTCTGAGTGCAGCAGCAGTGTGTCAGAGGCAGGGACGGAGCAGCAGCCATGGATGATGTATATAAAGCAGCGGTGAGTACAGATAAAGCCCAGTATTTTATATTTCCGTATCTGATGATAATTCGCTTAGAAAGCATGTAATAATCCCAAAATCCTAGACCTGTTCCCATCCTTGTGTGTTGTGCTTTAACCAAAAGGAGACCAAAATATATCACAGTCACTCTGCTGTATGATATGGACCTCTGCTTGCAGATGTGTTTGATAAAGTTTAGGAGCCATTGTGACAGATGTTAACAGTAACTCTGCTCCTTTAATCCTAAAGTCAAATTCAGCAGTCCTAGAACAAAACCAGCCAGTAGCCCTGCAGTCACCATGAATGTGTCAGGGAGGCTTAGATTCAATTTACACTTACACATTTCACTTTTGAGGCCATCATTTGTGATGCACATTTATTGTTTGAGATTATATTGTGAGGAATTCCTATTTTGTTGCCCTGAACCAAAGAACATCTATATCATGTAGAATGAAACTTTTACTCACAGAGTCATAGTATTGGACAGATCTGAATTATGTGAAAATCAAGAATTTTAGGGGCACTTTAATGGATTTCTGAAAATGGAAATTATATGAACTTCTACTTGTGGTCAGGACTGTAGTTACTGTTGAGGACACTGAGGTCATGTCCTCTGTACTTTTGAGTGGGAATTCAAGTGCTTTAGCAGCCTGTGTTTTTTGTGATGACCACTGATTGGAGTTTATAGTATATCTTCTTGTGATGAACACTTCCTTACTGTTTATGATTGTGTATAAATCTAATTTATATGTTTGAGAGTCTGTATGTCCCTTCAACTTGAATAACACTGAAACAATAGGTGTGATGTGCTCAGACAGAGCACAGAGTGACAGGCTGCTGTGGTTAGTTCATATTTGTGGGCCTGACAATAGAAAAAGAACAGTTGGGCAGTTCAGGGGAAAGAAGAGAAGGGACAGCTGATGGCTCTTAAAACAAATGGATGAACTCCCTACCCCCACCACCGCCACCACCTCCAGCATAACGCCACACTGCTCACAACTCCTCCAGTCTACTGTGCCACAGAACAAGAATAGTAAGTGAAGAAAGCAGCGTGTGACATTGCAGTCATACTGCACTGACAGCAGCACAGAGTGGTTGAGGTTATCAGTAGAGTTGTAGAGTTGAATTTCTATTCCAAGATTGAAGTGGTAAAAAGAAGTAAATTACTATAAAAAAAACACAACGATGTACACAATGATCATTCTGATTTTGTTTCCCTCAGGTTGAGAACTTGACAGAGGAGCAGAAAAATGGTGAGGAGACATTTGGTTATTTTTACTACCATTATCTATATTGGCCATTATATACCTACTGCTACAACTGATAACACTTACAAGTAAGACTGCTACTATTAACAATGATAGTATGTAAAGGAAATGTATTTAAGTTTTATTGACTTTCACAGTTTGTCTTTACAGAAACAATAATATAAAATATGCACATACACTGTCCTTTATATGTAATTATGCCCAAGTATATCTGCTTAATGGATAATGATGACAACTGTCAGTGTGGCCCACCCTCTGCATTGAGCCTCCCAAGAGAGGAACTTTCCTCTATACTTCTGATTTATTCTATAGCCCTGGAACACAGGAAGTATACCTCCGGTTCAGCTAAAGCATGAGTCCCCGCTCTGCAACACTGAGTGCCAAAAGGAAGAATATTAGTAGGAGGGGCAGACAGTTTTGTCATGTTGTTAATAATTCTCTGAAAAAAATGAAAAAAGTGACACTGTCACTTACACTGTTATATCATAACAGTGTGCAGATAAGAGTGAGAGAGTGAATAAGTAAGAGAGGATGGAGATTGAGCAACGGTAAATGGTAAATGGACTGCACATATATAGCGCCTTTCTAGTCTTCCTACCACTCAAAGCGCTTTACAATACATGTCAATATTCATCCATTCACACACACATTCATACACTGATGGCAGAGGCTGCTATGCAAGGTGCCAACCTGCATGGAAGTTGAAAGAATGACCAAGTGAACACGAGAAATAACACTAACACACAATCTGCTAAATGTTTCAACATGGTTATAAAACAGATTGTCACTAGACAGGCTTGCTGACTTTTGCTGCATCCGCCCCCTCCGCATGTCTCGATTCAAGCATCAGTAAAGATCAGTAAAGAAGTAAAAAACACAACAGTGACATTGGGATGTTGTTGATGTCATGTGCAAACAAAGCTGTCATTTTGGTCTTACTGGTCTGTTCGATTAGTCTTAATGGTTCTTCAGATGTAGCTGAAACACGTACAGACAAGGGGGGCTTTGCTTTTTTCCTCTATTTAGTTCTTTGGGCTCTTATAGTGCTATTATTGACTGTTGTACTGTCCAGTCTGAATATTAACCTTGCACTAACAGGCTACCTGTAGTTAGTATAGAGAGTGGAACATGGAAAATACAAGTACCTGTCCAATGTTTACAAATCAAATGGACCTGCAATAAATTACCTTACTTATCAGTGTTCAGTACAACATTACAATACAACGTTGTTGTATTATATATCTCTATTTCTATTTAATGGGTTCTACAAATGATTCTAGTTAAACCTCTGTTTAGTACATAATCCTTGCAGTGTGTGTGTGTGACATGGGCCATGGGTGTGTCTCCAGGTTAGTTTTGGTCAGCCAGTCATTCCCACTCTGCTTCTTGGCGTTACATTTTGGACGTGGATTTCTGTTTGTAGTAATAAGTAACTTAAACACATATCTCCTTGTCAGACAGTAATATCTCCCTGTGTCCCCTCTAGAGTTCAAGGCTGCCTTTGACATCTTCATCCAGGATGCAGAGGATGGCTGCATCAGCACCAAAGAGTTGGGGAAGGTGATGAGGATGCTGGGGCAGAATCCCACCCCTGAAGAGTTACAGGAGATGATTGATGAGGTGGATGAAGATGGTATGTCAGCATCATGAAGCCTGTCACAACACTGCACTGTTGACATCATAATTGTGTCTGTTTGTAGCCATATGCAATTTACTTTTGGGAGCAATAAAAGGCTTTACTCTAAATATTAAGGATATCACTGTGAAACTTTGGGAATCAAGGCCAGCATTAAAGTAAGTACAGGAATTAACTGGTTAGTAAGCTGGTGGCTGGTTTAACTTCATAAGATGCTGACATTTTGCATGCAATGTAAACTAGGTTTAGATTGAACCTCTCTGACATCACCAACCAGTGTTACTCATTACAAACTCGCAAAGTGATTTTAAGTTGTAGTGGAGATGCTACATTCTCCAAAGCTAAGATGATGCAGCAGACATGTATAATTTTTCTATGTGATAAATGGTGCAGCCATTAAAATCATAGATTTTTCACTCAGTGGAAACATCATAGTTTTAATGAAGAGCTGCAACAAGACGCTACAGAGTATATATGGTATGAGTGCAATAAAATGAGTTTCATGACATTAAAGCAACTAAAGGGGAAGTTAATCTGATTTAAAGGTAAAGTATGGTATAGACATATGGAGTCTTTATAATATCACGGTGTGTGCTCACAGGCAGTGGCACAGTAGACTTTGATGAATTCCTGGTTATGATGGTCCGCTGCATGAAGGAGGAGAGCAAAGGAAAATCAGAGGAGGAGTTGGCTGAACTTTTCCGTATGTTTGACAAGTAGGTTCCTCTTTGTATTTCTGTTCACACACTACATAGTGTCACTTCAGAATTCCAAGGAAATGTCACCCCTTGACTGTAAAATCAGAAATCAGTATTGACTAACACTAGTAGATTGACAGATGGTTTTAAATGTCACTAAAGTCAAATAGCTCTCTTGAGGATTTTGAATGTTAGAAAGAAATGATGTGGTTCAGGATAGAGCACTCAGAACAGTTTAGTGTTTAAGTCTGTCCGAAATTAAATTGCATTTATTTTGTCTACTGCAGCAACATATTTGCTCTGTAAATGACTTGTCTGGTGTTGTTCTTTGACAAACAATCATAAACCAAAAGGGAGAAATTTATATTTAAAGTCCTTTAGTTTCATGATGGCGCCCTCTAGTTTTGCATTCTATTTTTTTTTTTTTTTTGTGACCAGATTTTTGTGACCATCCCAAATTCTGGGATGAGGATGGACAGACATGAGATTATTTGCAGTATTTACATAAGATTAGAGAGAAATAAATAAATTGAACAAAATAATGAATAATAATAATAATAAACAAACATGAGCATACATACACATATACAAGTACACATATATAGTACAAGTACATTAGGACATATACAGTGTCTACGAGTATTTATACACCTTTACAAATTCTGACAAATATATAAAAAGGTTGGCACTGTGAAAAAAAAGTTTATATTCAAGTAAGACTTTAATAATACAAAATTATTACTGATATATTTTTAAGAAAACATGTTGAGATTACTTTTGACTGCATATAAGATTGATTCTTTTATCTTGTGTTGAGGAACGGAGATGGCTACATAGACCTAGAAGAGTTGAAGACCATGCTGGAGTCCACTGGAGAGGCCATCACTGAAGATGACATTGAGGAGCTGATGAAGGATGGAGACAAAAACAATGATGGCAAAATTGATTATGATGGTACAGAAGCCAAACCATTAGTAACACTCATATGAAAACATTTTGCATTTGCAATGAAAGTTTGCAGGACATTTGATGAGAACCAAAACTGCAATGCTGTGGGTCATAAAACCAAAACAATGAGCTGAAAGCTCCGTAGAGTTGTGGGAAATAATTCTTTGTGAGTTTGTCACTACAAACAACATCTGTCCTATAACACATAATCATCTGATCAATTATTAATATATAATATAATGTAATGTTTAAATATTTTTTAGGCAGTCAAAAGCATTTCATTCCTATTGATGTTGCAGACATTTCAGTGATAACTATTAAAGACAGGAAGTGAACCACCATTGTTAAAGGCATTCTTGCCTTTTGCTGCACCACATGGCTGTCATGCTATTCTAAAACTTTTGAAATCAATCAATAATTCTGCAGGCCTGTATGTAAGACAGCACTTTTAACATAATGATGTTATTATGATGACATTAATTTTTATACAGATAATACATGTGCAACCTACACCAAAGCCTACATCCAGTGTCTTGTCAAAGTGTTTGACTTTGTTCATTCTCTCTGGCAGAGTTCCTGGAGTTCATGAAAGGTGTTGAATAAAGGATTTAGCTGAAGGCCTCACGCTGCAGCATCCTCACTTTCCATTGGCTGCCACACCATCGAAGGCCATTCCTGAAGATATGCCTCCACCTCCTGTCTGCTTTTAATAACATCAGCAACACACATATCCTCAACAGACTGCCCTCTCAGTTATTCTCAAACAACCTCAGTAATGCTCAGAGAGGTTTGGAGATCTCATTGACTACAAATTCCTCCATTTCTGGTAGTGATGATGAATCAAAGTGTCATATATAAAGACTATTTTCAATAAAAAGTTTTTCAGAATTGCATATTTTGTCTGTCATACTATGTGATGTAATAATATGTTCATGAAACCATAGTTTACATCTTGAGTAATATTACACAGAACTTACTCATTTACAAGGGGGGCATAGGGTGTGTGTAGGGGTAAGGGAGCGAGAAAAAGACAAAAATAAAGTGGGCATTAACAATAATAATAAATAATAATGACTGTAGAGTGAGAGAGAGAGAGAGAGAGAGAAAGAGAGAGAGAAATTCTCTTACTCCATAGCTCCACAAGTGTAACGTGAGCAGCATGTTAGCAGAGCAGCAAGTGCTCTGTTTGTGTGTCTACACAGGAGGCATTCAGGTACAGTGTTGAATGTAGGTCACCTGACTTTTGGAAGTGCTCAGAGCCCAATACACAATGACACAATGTAGTTACACATACAGACCCTTTCCAAAAAATTAGAATATCATGGAAGTTAACTTATTTCCATAATTACATTAAAAAGGTTCAACATTCATAGATTATAGATTCAGGGCCCACAATTCAAACGATTTCAAGTATTTATTTGTTTATTTTTACATAATTTGGGTTGCTTCCAGCTCATAAAACCCACGAAAACAGGAATTAAAAAAATTTGAATACTGTGAAGAAATCAGCCCTAATTTTGCAGGGCATGACTGTTTTAAACTGAGTGTCACACACTAATCATCTACTAAACTCAAAGCACCTGCACAGGTTTCCCCAGATGTCATTAAATTGCTTCAGTTTGGTTCGATTGTCTCAGTTCGGTTCAATATGGGGAAGACTGCAGACTTGACAACTGGCCAGAAGACCATCATTGATACCCTCCATGGGATGGGTAAGCCACAAAAGTTCATAGCTAAGGAGGCTGGCTGTTCACAGAGTGCTGTGTCCAAGCATATCAATGGAAAGTCTAGTGGAAGGGCAAAATGTGGCAGGAGAAGATGCACCAGCATAAGAGATGACCATGGGCTTCAGCGGATTATGATTCAAGAATCTAGCAGAGATCCAGAAAGAGTGGAATGAGGCAGGAGTCACAGCTTCAAAAACCACCACATTCAGACACATCCGGGAGATGGGCTACAATTGTCGGGTTCCTCGGGTCAAGTCAACGTAGAAAGCGTCTCAACTGGGCCAAGGACAAGAAGGACTGGACTGTTGACCAGTGGTCCAAGGTCCTCTTTTCCAATGAAAGTAAAGTGTGCCTTTCATTCGGGAATCAAGGTCCAAGGGTTTGGAGGAAGACAGGTGAGGAACAGAACCCAAGCTGCTTGAGGTCAAGTGTGAAATATCCACAGTCAGTCATGATTTGGGGTGCAATGTCTGGTGCAGGTGTTGGTAAACTCTGCTTTCTTAAATCCAAGGTCACCGCAACAGTCTACCAGAATGTTTTAGAGGACTTCATGATTCCTCCTGCTGAGGATCTGTATGGAGATGCAGATTTCATCTTCCAACAGGACCTGGCCCCTTCCCATACCGCCAGAAGCACCAAAACCTGGTTCAATGCCCATGCCATCACAGTGCTTGACTGGCCAGCCAACTCGCCAGACCTAAACCCCATTGAGAATCTATGGGGTATTATCAAGAGGAAAATGAGGGGCACCAGACCCAAAAACAAAGAAGAGCTGACAGCAGACCAGCAGACTTTTTCAAGCATATCTGGGGCTGTTTGGGAACTGACTTATTGGGGGTATTAAAGAAGCAGAGTGAAGCATTATCAGCCTCCTGCCAACATGCTGTTCTCTTGCTTTTGTCAAAGATGGGTGATTTGACTTTACTTAGAAACTGGAGACTACTTTTTCTTCTCTGTATGGATTATAAAATTCTTTCCAAGGTTTTTTCAAACAGACTGAAAGACTACATTGACCTGCTGGTACATTAAGACCAGTCATATTGCATCCCATCATGTTGACATTGGTATCATTTCTCTTGACCAGGAGAAATCTTTTGACAGGGTAGACCACACAAATTTTCATCCCTGAGAGATTTTTCATCTCTCAGGGCTTTTGGCTTTGGAGAAGTCCTGCATTGGTACATTATACAGGGGGCTTGTTGTATGGTTAAGGTGAGGGGTGGGCTGAGTCACCCTCTTCCAGCAAGAAGAGAAATTAGACAGGGTAGTCCAATCTCAGGCCAACCATATACCGTGGCCATAGTACCTCTCCTCTGCAAAGTTCAGACTGAGTAGACTTTGCTTGGTGGGGCTGTCACAGAGGCAGCCTACTGTAGTGTCTGTTTATGCAGATGATGTTAATGTGTGGTAACACTTTATAATAACCATAATTAATAAATGGTAAATTGATAGTTAATGAAGCTTTAGTTAATATTTATTTTACTGTTAACAGACAATGAAATAATAATTAATAATGTTTACTAATTATTAGTAATGCTATAATTTGGGTAACACTTTATTTGAAGGGGTGTGCATAAGACTGACATGACACCGTCATAACCATGACATGACACCTGTCGTGAACATGAAAAAATCTTTATGAATGTTTATAACTGTTGTCATGATGTGTCTTTTGGTCAATTGTGTCATTTTTAAATGCAAAGTTGACATTGTTATGTCTTTGTTATGACAACTTGTCATAAATATGCCATAGCAGGCCTAATTATCATACTTAAAGAACTATTTAGCTTTATGTGTTAACAGTACATTAAACTGTCGTATGTGGTTGGTTTTGACATTGGCTATCATGAAACCATTATAACTGTGTCATGAACATTTTCCTTGACCTCAACTACAGTGGTACAATTTGGACTGGTCTTTAAAATGTCATTAAGTGTTATAACATTGTCAAATGCTTTTCAAACAGTGTCATGAATATTTTCATTGACATCAACTACAGTGGTACAATTTGGACTTGTCATAAAGATGTTATTAAGTTTTATTACATTGTCAAATATTGAATACCTTAACAAAAGCAATAGAAAAGTCAAGAGATTGTTTTTCCTTTATTGTATTTGCACAACAAATAAGGGTCCTCAATAAGGGTGGGAAAAAAATCGATTCAGTTAAGTATCGCTATTCTTTTTTTAACAATTTTTTATTCCTGAATCAATATTTAATTTACTATGTACACTGAGCTAGCGTAGTAACAGCTACCAGCTAACAGTTAGCCTGGGAGCTAGCCAGTTAGTCTGTTAGTAATGGTGTATGAACTGGAGAGCTGTGTATGAACAGAAGTCGCCAGTTTCCTGCTCACAGTGAATAAATCCTCACATTTAACGGTGCCATTGACCGGTAACAGTTTAACATTCCGCTAACAGCTAACAGCTAACTGCTAATGGCTAACTGCTAACCATAGGTATAGAAACATAGATACCACGTTTGCGATTTGACGTGCATCTGTGCGGTCGCCATATTGGGGCGGTCAATAGTCAAGAGTCAGAGAGTGGACTGCTTAGGAAAATGCTGCAGGCATGTGTGGCATTTAGCTGTACAAACAGAAGAAACATTCAAAACAGGCATCCTGGGATAACTTTTTACAAGTGACAATTTTATTGTATTTTACTGTTATGTAAATTAGTGAATGTGATGATGGCTACCTAATGAAAACATGGCGTTACTGAATAATTGTTGAAGCACTACGTGACCAGGGGTTAAACATGATATCTATCTCATTCTTTGTATAATTTATTTTATAGAAAATTATTAGCTGGAATGTGTTTGTGCTGATGAGATTATACACACTAGATCTAGTAAGTCATATTTAAGCTGCTAGCTTAATGCACAGGCTGCACCATTCAGCTACATGCCAGAAGTAATTTTGAGATGCCCTTGTTTTTGTCAAAGGTTCCCCAAAGATCCTGGACTAAGGAAAGCAGATGATTTTGACAGAACTGTGCATGTGAAGGAATGTGTGATCCCTTCAGTTTTTGCATCTTTTCCAGACCATCTGAAAAAGGTTAGTGTATTTTTAAGTCATAAGATTATAGTGTTCTTTCTGGTAAACAGTGCTAATATGTAGTGGAAACTGACTAGAATGATGAGCATACAAATTATCTTGTGCTAACTTAACTGAAATTACCACTAAACCTGATTTGAAAGTAAATGTCACTTTTAGATTTTTCTAAAACTGATTTCTTACTTAATTTGAAGATGCCCAATAAAGCCAGGTCAACTAGGACATCAACACAAGCTGGTGAGGCAAATGATGATCCTGTACCTGTGTCTGAATCTCCTGAACCACTGAACTCATCAACCTCAATAAGTGTAACAAAGCAGTTACAGTTCTCTGGTAGGTTTTCTTTATTCATTTATATAAGAATATACAGTGGGTTTTATTTCATACTTGCAAAGGCAGTAGATAACAAACCAGACTACCAATAACATTTTCATTTGTAAATGAATTGCACTGTAAAAATGTTCAACTTATCATGTTTCACCCCCACATAATGCATTAATTGAAATCAAATTATAGATTTTGGAGTCAGTTTTTCCTGACATTCCAGATCTTCCAGTTGAACTCCTAAAACAGCACCATGTCTACAGTCTGGCTCAAAGGGAGTTTGCTTTAACACCGCGTGGCCCCAAAGCCTACTGCTATGTAAGAGACACAATGCACATACTGCTTCCTCATTCACACACACTTCAAAGATAAACATACTAATGTATTCAACAGAAGTATTGTTTGTAATAGGTGCATTATGGTTGGCATGTTCTATTCCCACATCCACACACACTGCAAATGTACAGTATTTTACTATCAGTATCCATTAATCACATCTCCAACCTTTACAAATAATGTGTTGTAGTTGTGCATACAAAAAATTTTTGTTTTGTTACACGGGTGGTTGCGCTCTGTGGACAGCAAGCCTGGAATAAATACCTCACTTTTCGACATGCTACAACGAAAAAATCAGGAAGATCCAGCAAAATATGGTCAAGCGTGTTTTATCATGGATGCAATGGCTATCAGGAGGCAAGTGCAGTATGACTCTCACACACAGACAATGTCAGGTTTTGTGGATCTTGGGGACGGCATTGATGAGACCAGTGTAGCAAGTGACACCCTCGTGTTCATGGTGGTTGGACTGCAAGGCCGTTGGAAAGCCCCCATTGCCTACTTCATCACTCAGACATTGACACCAGGCACTCAGAAGGTTTTGCTGGGGCATGTATTAGAGGCACTGTACGAGTGAGGTAACGAAGTACTGTGTGTGAAAATGGATGGGCATGCAACCAATGTCAGCATGTGCACCATGCTTGGGTGCCAGCTAAAAATGAAATCATCTGAGCCGTTGACGACATATTTTGCCCACCCTTCAACAGGCAAGCAAGTGTTTGTGATGATGGATATATGGTCATATGCTTAAATTGGCCCGGAACATGCTGCAGGCATATAGTTCCATTTTGAGCTCTGTTGGACAAGTGAACTGGAGCTATATATGCCACCTAAATTAAGTACAAGAAAAAGAGGGTCTACATGCTGCAAACAGGGTCACAAGCAAGCACATTAACTTCAGCACACAGAAGTTGAAGGTGTCCTTGGCTGCATAGACATTGAGCCGGTCTGTTGGAAAAGCGCTGTGCATGTTGAAGGAAACTGGGTACCCACAGTTCCAGGATTGCTCAGCAACTGCTAAATTTGTTGAGATAATCCTTGCTAATTTCAGTTTTTCTGTGATTTCCTCTACTGCCAGTGATGGGTAAATGTAGTGCATAGGCTAACCTACCTCAGTGTTATCAGTAAGACACATCGTAAAACACTATCTTTACATTTTTTGGCAAGATTTGAACTGCAATTTTGAACCATGTTCCTGTACCCGTTGAAGTGTGAACCCCCTGAGATTTTGCCCAAAAGTTTAAAGTAATTTGACTGTTAACATACGATAGGGAGTTTTTGTGTTTCAGGTGATTGACAGATTGTCCGCCATTATGATCAGCCGAAATCCATTTGCTAAAGGCTTTAAGGTGCCATTGGGTTCCCTCAACTGGGAAGAGACAACAGAGTTCTTGAAAGAAGCCTGGCTGTCAAGGGTCATTTTAGCAAGGGGTAGGAAGGGGCTCCCAGACTTAATCAATTAGGGTAATTAAAAGGTAAGTGAATTTGTTGGGGGGGAGCGGGGGGTGCATTCTGGCAGACAGCACTTAACAACAGCAACAGGATATAACAGATTCTTCATCAATTCACTTTTTTTTAACGATTACAGGTTATATCCATAGTCGATTTCAATTTCAAGCAAACTGGTGGAACAGGTTGAGTTGCAGTGGACTACATGATATTAGTAGTTTTCCTAGTGATTTCACAAACAACAAATTTGCATACTTGAGGCCGGTGACCAAAAGACTTAATTAATTACAGTCAAGATTCAAAAACCAGGCAAGACAAATAAAACATCATTCAAATGTCCAACATCCAGTTCCAAAGTGCAAGTTCCCAGCACCGAACCACCCGGCATAGTCATTGGTCCACCCACAATAATCCCATGAGTCCATGCCTCCTGAAGGGTGTGGACCCCACCAACACCAGGGCCAGAGGCAACAGGGCTGTCCAATTCAGGCCTGTTTCAGCACACAACCTGGCTAAATTGCACTTCAGGATACAATCTTGTCCCTCAACTAGCCCTGCTGACTGTGGGTGGCATGGACAATGCAGTTCCTGTGCAGTCCCCGTTCAATCCCCCATGATATACAGAGTTCAGCCACCATTCGTCCAGTAAAACGACCACCTCCATCTGAATTGATGCTCTGTGGAATGCCGAATCCCATCCTTCAGCAGGCACCCCACCACAGAAGTGGTCAGCCCTCCTGCAAGCCCATGCCTAAAGCCAGTTTTAGAACATATACACATACAAAAATATTGCCATATCCATTAGGCAAGGCAAGTTTGTATAGCACATTTCAACAACAAGGCAATTCAAAGTGCTTTTCATAGAGCATAATAGACATCAAGACAGAATATAAAAGCAACACAAGGCAATGTAAAAAGACATTTAAATACAATTAAAAAGTGTTAAATTGGAAATAAAAAGAAGGTAAAATAGAATAAGACAGATAAAAAAAGGAGAATAAAAGAAGAAATGAGTAAAAGAGGAAATTAACCCTTAAATTTGGTTTAATTAAAAGCAGTAGCAAAAGTTTTCAGCTGTGATTTAAAAGAACTGAGAGTTACAGCAGACCTGCAGTTTTCTGGGAGTTTGTTCCAGATATGTGGAGTATAAAAACTGAACACTGCTTCTCTATGTTTAGTTTTGAGTCTGGGAACAGAAAGCAGACTTGTCCCAGACGACCTGGGAGATCTGGATGGTTCGTAGCAGCAGATCAGAAATGTATTTTGACCCTTGGACAGCAGAATTTTAAATATCAATTCTTTGACAGACAGGAAGCCAGTGTAAAGATCTGAGAACTGGAGTGATGTGATCCACTTTCTTAATCTTAATCAGCTGCAGCTGTCTGATCAGTTTTTTTAGGGAGACCTTTAAAGACACCGCCCTAATCTCTCACCTATGTAAGTGGATGGAGAAGATATTGGTCAGAAGACTTAATTACTTTCTGGAACATAGAAGATTGTTTGCATCAAACCAAAGTGGCTTTCGAAAAGGATGGTCAACAGTGGATGCTGTAGTAAAAGTGAATAATGAGATAGAGAAAATGCTTAAAATGAAAGAATTGATGACTGTGTTCTTTGATATCAAAAAGGCTTACGATTCTGTGTGGAGGGAAGGGTTGCTAATTAAATTGAACAGGATGGGAATTAGAGGTAGATTCTATAATTGGGTATTAGATTTTCTATCTGAACGAAGATTTAAAATTAAAGTGGGATCAGAGTTGAATTTGGAATTGTTAATGGAATTCCACAAGGCAGTGTCATTAGTCCGGTTTTATTCAATATTATGATTAATGATATTTTTATGAATCTTGACAGAAGGATTGGGTCACCTCTCTATGCAGACAATGGGGCCATATGGGCAAGGAGACGAGATTCCCTAAGTGTATTGGGTAAAATCGAGGAAGCAATAGGAAAAATAGAACAGTGGTCATATAATTGGGGCTTTAAGCTTTCTACAAGTCTTGTAAAAATGCATGTGGAGAAGGTGGAATCAAAATGCAAAAAAGTTGAATATAGAATATATAAGAATATAGGCTGGAAAATATTTGTTTTAACTCTCCTACCCCTATTAGTAATGTCCCCCCCTGGCTATTCCCATGACGTAAAATAGACATAATGGATTTAAAGAGAGAATGGGAAGATAGGACATCTGGCGAGTTATTATATAAGAAACAAATATTATAGTTATTTAGATATGTATACAGACAGGCCCAAAGATGAAAAGGATAAAGTACGCATAGGAATATATATACCCTCAGTGAATGTTAGAATAGGAAAAAGAATACCTAATCAGATGTCAGTTTATACAGCAGAGATAATGGCGGTCATCATAGGCCTACAGTGGGTGGAGGAAGTAAGACCTGACAGAGTGGTATGCTGTGTTTATTCGGTAGCAGTCCTTCTCAGTATACAAACTATGAAATCTAATAGGTAAGATTTAATACTGGAAATCCAGCAAAGTCTATTCAGATTACATAAACTTGGGGTGGGAGAGCGATTTTGTTGGGTACCTGCTCACGTAGGAATAAAAGCGAATGAAAGGGCAGACAAAATAGCCAAAAAAGCAACAAGGATGGGAGATGTCATACCTTTTGGTAAAGCAGAAGCTAAAGCAATACTCCAGAAAGAAATAATGAAGAAATGGCGGGACAGATCGGACAGGGATAACACGCAAGAAAAAATATTACAGCGTGCAGAAAACCATTAATGCACAGGATGTGTTTAAAGGAAACAGAAGGGAAGAGACTGTTTTAACGAGACTATGGTTTGACCATACAGGTCTAAAGAAAACGTTTTTTGCTCTGGAAAACATCAGATGAATGCTCAGAATGTAAAATGACAGAAAATGCAGAACATATACTGATGCACTGTCAAAAGAATAGGTAAGAGAGGATAAGACTAACTCAAAAGATAGGTAAGGCAGGAAGAGAATGGAACCTTGAGGGTATTCTGGGAACAACAGGAGGTGGGACTCAGGACACACAGAAAGCCGTTGTGGAATATTTGAAGGAGATAAGATTATCCCATAGAATTTAGTGAGGGTTTTTTTTTAATTCAAACTATCATTTGAGAATTATTTATTTACCTAATGATGTAACATAGTCCAGGAATAATATCGCATACTACATACTCCGGTACAGTAGGTGGCATTATGCACCTTATAAGCAATGGTTGCAAACCACCATAAAACCAAAAGAAGAAGAAAAAGAAGCAGAAGAAGAAGAAGAAAAAGAGAGGGCACATCCCATGGATTATAAGAGCTGGATAGTGTGCTGCCGCTCAGCTTTACAGCCAATTTTTCCCAGTGGCCACTTATGGTATTGCAGTGAAAAATCCCTCTGTGGCCCAAAAAGCATTTTCTCCATAGACCACCAAGAGACGTAAAAGAGACGTCTGTAAAACTGTTGACAGGACACCTTGGACTGCAAACAAGGTCAATTATGACTCTTTCTATTATGAATATTTGATCCATGGAAGTTTTATATTTGTAAAACTTTTCTCAAGCCGAGAAAAGCAATTTAAAAATCTGTGTCATTACAATGTAAAGTCTATGGGCCGAGTGGGAACTTGCGGGCGAGGCCAATGGGGGAAACACTACTGCACATATTCAGTGGGCCACACAACCCAGAAGCAAACCCGGAAGCTAGAAACTGTTTTTGGCATATGCGCCAGCCGAGCAATTCTCATTGGATTGAATGGGTGCTATTTTTTGTCTGGGATCCAGCTCTTATAATACATCCATGGTACATCCCAAGTCTCTTAAATTGCATCCACATTTCCCTCACTTGCATCTTTTCCTTGCATCTTAGTCCCTCCCACTGTGGATGCATGGAGCTTTAACAGCTGATCAGCTGCCAGTCAGCTTTAACAGCTGTAGCGACTTTTGATGGAGTTTGTGTCTGCACACATGTGCACTGTGATAATATTAATAGGGGCACAGTTATCACTGCCACAGCAGCCGTTTTCTCTCTGCAGCCTGTTACCTGTTCAACAAAGACCTGCACATGAATAAAACCCCTCATTCTGTATTTATACTGTGTACTGTGTCCTGCTCAGTATTTATACTGTGTACTGTGTCCTGCTCAGTATTTATACTGTGTACTGTGTCCTGCTCAGTATTTATACTGTGTACTGTGTCCTGCTCAGTAGTTATGCTGAGTACTGTGTCCTGCTCAGAGGCACAGGAACCATTTCTACTAGCAGAATGCATTCAGATTATTTATTCATGATTTGAGTCTGTATTTATTGATATTCTGATTGTGAATTCATTATTTAATAACCCAGAATATGATTACAATGTCTTTTGAACACTGGAAATCATTTATTAGGCTAAATGTTTCAGGGATAATTGAAATTATGTAACTCATATCAAACCCCGACACTCAGGAATTTTCAGCCTCACATGTGACTGAATGGAAATGACAACAAATGATGTAAAATATAAATGTGTTTAAAATGTGTTTCTTGCTGACAGACAGACTCTCTGACTTTAACTTTATCCATAATAACAGTTAACAGGGGAAATAACAGATCATGAAAAGAAAAATCTTTATAATAAATGAAAGTTGTTGACAGACATCATCATTTTTAACTAGATGATGAATCAGAAAACAAATAAAATATAAAACTTGGGAGTGATACACTTAAATTTAATCTGTTGTCTGTCTCCACGTCAGTATGAAACTGCAGTGATGTTGTAATGTTTAAGATTAGTCCAATCAGCTGCAGCATCCAATCAATAACTGATATCCAATAAGGGGGCGTGTCAGCCAGTAAAAGACTTCCATGAAGGCTGTTGTCGCGTATCCTTGCTCGTTCCTCAGAGATCCCTCCTCACTCCTCAGAGCAGAAATAAGAGACTTGGGACGCCTGTCAAAATGGTCAAAGTGGACCAGAACAACTTCTGGTTCAGGCAAGGAGCGAGGAAAGCAAATAAGAGACTTGAGATGTACCCTATGGGTACATCTCAGGCTCTTCTCATTTCTCTATTATGTGCCTCCTCATCTCCTCTCTCCTCTGTCCTCCTGCCTGTGACCTGGAAATCGATCTCAGTGCACCATGTTTAAGGATGTCTCAATTCCTAAAATGCAAGGAATCAAGGATGTATAAACTGAGAAATGAGAAGAGGGGCTCAAGTCTCTTATTTGTCCTTTCTGCTCCTCTCCTCCTCTTTAACCAGAAGTTGTTCTGGTCTGCCATTTTGATGGCCGCCCCAAATCTCTTATCTCTTTCTGCTCTGAGGAGCGGGGAGGGATCTCTGAGGAGTGAGGATCGAGGATACACGAGAGCAGGCTTCACTGAATCTAACCATATTGGATATCAGTTATTGATTGGATGCTGCAGCTGATCGGACTGATCTGATACATCACAACATCACTGAGTGGAAACAGATTAAACTGTGTGTATAATACCCAAGTTTTATATTTTATTTGTCTTCTGATTCATCATCTAGTTAAAAATCTGTTAATTGTCAGTCTGATCAACAAAAGAACCATAAACAACATTTTTCATTTATTAGAAAGATTTTTCTTTTCATGATCTGTTATTTATCTGTTAACTGTTATTATGGATAAAGGTAAAGTCAGAGAGTCTGTCTGTCAGCAAGAAACACATTTTAAACACATTTATATTTTACATCATTTATCATCATTTCCATTCAGTCACATGTGAGGCTGAAAATTCGAGTGTTGGGTTTGATATGAGTTACATAATTTCAATTATCATTGAAACATTTGGCCTAATAAATAATTTTCAGTGTTTAAAAGACACTCTAATCATATTCTGGGTTATTAAATAATGATTTCACAATCAGAATATCAATAAATACAGACTCAAATAATGAATTAGTATTAGTATTATCACAACACAAACTTAATCAAAAGTCGCTAAGCTGTTAAAGCCCACTGACAGCTGATCCAGCTGTGATCAGCTGCCGCCGTCATCAGAAACGGACGTCCCTTCACGTGACGCTTCAGAGGAAAGGACGTCTCATTTCTCTAAAAACAAATTTCCTCATTTCCTCTCTCCTCGCTTGGTTTCCTTGTGTCTCTCCAAGCATCCACGGTGGGAGGGACTAATTTGCAAGGAAAAACGCAAGTGAGGGAAACGTGGATGCAATTTAAGAGACTTGGGATGTACTCCATAAGAAGACGACGTTCCCAAACCATACCACAATGCATCGCGCAACATACGTCATTCGCTCCTCAAAATCCAAGATGGCGGTATTTGCGAAACGGCCTATGGTGTCTGTTTGAGGACCAAAAGCATTAAACGAAGGCGCCGTGCCGCAGAGCAAGAAACTGGCAATATTTATATTGAATATTCACCTTATAGTCGTCCAAACCAATAAACAGAACTGTGTTTTGTATCCTGAAAGAATTGTTGCTGTGCTAGAAGACGCTGCGAAGCTAACTTAGCGTTAGCTGCCTCCTAACTTTGATAGTGTCAGAGGAATATCCAAAAGACAAAAGGTAATGGAAACATATATTATTTTAATAATATACTTGACTTGGCTTCATGTACGTCAGATTGGGTAACGTTAACGCTGACAGCAAGCGTTGGCTAACGTGAATATTAGCGATGAGCGGTCACAACAAACCAAGACGCAAATCATGCGCACATTTATGCTACTGTAGTAAATTCTTTGGTATTTAGTCGCACGTCCCATAAGGAGGAACGACGGCCAGTTCTCCATCTTGATGTATAACGTAACGGTAGAAACGATTCATCAACAGGGTGTTAATGAGCTTAGTATTTATTTTCCATATAACTTACTTAACGTTAGCTTGCGGGCTACCTGGTTACGCTACCCAGCTAGCTAGCGGTTAACTTGTTATCTTGCTAAATAGCGTGACATGTTATAAGTGTGTTGTTTTTTTGTTTTTTGTTTTTTTTGGTCTGCGGTAGAAACGTCCTCCTATAAGTAATTTAAGTGGTAGGTTAACTACGGTCGTACAACGATTGTGCTTACAAATACACTGCTTTAGTTAGCTAAAGTCACGTTAGCCTTAGCTTGCGCTAAGGTAATTGTAGTACAACGGCCTCATGACAACATTAGTGATTCATGATGATTTCCTGTGTTCATAAGTGCGTGTATGTACTGTGTGCTTCATGAATAACGTATGACATTTAAAAAGTGGAAAAAACATATTGTGATCGACCGATTTCTATCTCGTACGAATTCCATGTATGGCATGCCTTTTACTTTATTTTTTCAGTGATGTGTTACTTGGTGTAATTGACCAGTACAAGTACTTTTTCAACCAATCAAGTGTGACACTATCCTCAGTGTTAAACTCTTTTTGCCATCATGCAATTTGTTTGTGAAATTACTTTGTCAGTTTGTGTTTGATAAGCAAATGATTGTCTCAACATTTTGACTAGTCATAGTATGAAAGGCACATTAAGGGTTCCCTTCTGTGTAATTGTCCCAGTAAGCCATCACATTGTGAGCCAATATGCACAATACTAGCACCCTGACACTGAGGTAACTGAATGAAATTCAACAGTAATTAATTATAGTATTTACAGCTGTGATTTTACTACTGTGACATGTCGAAACATTTCCTGTGGAAAAAAGTCTATTATCCGAATTACAGATTGACAAATATCAGCTATGACTTTCAAGCAAGGTTTACCATGTGTTGTAACCAGAAAAATAGACACCGATGCAGGCAGGAGAAGGTGCAAGTCACCATGCTTGATCAAGGGAACATTAAGGCTTTTGCTTTGTCATTAGCTCAGCTTTGGTTTATGTTTTAGAAGGGTCTAAACCCTTGAGGTCTGGATCATAATAATGTGGTCTTTTGGGGGAACATTTACATCTTTTAGTTTTCTTCATTTGGTCCAGACCAAGGGGGAAATGTTTCTATCCAGTTTGAGCTCACACTGTCTTTTTTCTCAACAAAAGAACCAAGTTAGACAGACAGGCAGGTAACAGCTTCAGTGAATCTCATCCTGCACCATCAGCACTACATGGATACAGGTGGGAAAATAATATTCTGATGACTGATGGCAAGTCATGCAGCACATAAATGCTTCTTTTATATTTAAAGAATACTCCACCCATTTATCATTGTACTTCTTTAACATTGTTGGACAGTTATAAAAAAGATCTAAATCGATGCAGCAGGGCCAAAGATATCTTTTTATATTCCGTGTGTGTCTAAAGAGGTAGTAGTGAATGAGGGAACAAGGGTTTTTTAGTTTGGTGATTGTGAACACATCTTAGGTCAGCATATCTGAGGTTATGTTAAAATTGCTGCAGACCTGGTTTAACTGATATTTAAGGTCATAAAGTTCAGTATCAGTGCAGAATTCTACAGGCCAAATAATTTCTAAAAGTTCAAATCTTTCATCATGTTGGATCAGTTGAAGCCAATATTGTCATAAGTGTCAAACTAATCTAAATGTGTAAATACATTCTAAATGTGTTAGATCTACCTTTTAGTTAATTTTAACTGAGGTCTGTGTACTGCAAGACTGATTGTATATTTGACACTGCAGTAGACTGTAAGGAGATCAGTTATTATTGTAGAGGCTGAATCTTATGAATATTATTTACATTTGTATTAGACTGATATGTTTTGTGACAATAGAAGAGTCAAGACACTTGATAACATTTATACAAAAATAAAACAGTCCTGCTCATTGATTTAAAACATTGCCCACAATGGCCTACACCCAGAGACACATTTATATAATATCACAATATATTATGTGACATCCTTGTCCAAACAATTGCCTCCTTGATTAAATATGTGGTCTTTGCTGTGTTATGATGAGGCCCTGTTCTGTTTCTTTGCATGATATATCTCATGAAAGTATAATTAATTAATTTGACATAAGCAGAGGTGGGGAGGTGGCCTGCAGGAAAGCCTGTGTATGTTTGGAGTTGCACCATGTAGTTGGTTATTGATTAATGATGATACTCACTGATTGTAAGCTTAGTCTAAAATTATTGTACATTAATCTGTGACACCCCCCCCACTCCCTGTACATAGCTCATCAGTTGGAGCAGAGGAAAACAGCAGGAGTTGCAGGGATTCAAGCATCCCTTATCATCATCGGGCCCTGAGATGACATCACAGCAGCCTCAGCTCCCCAATGCTGCTATTCCTCCCCAGCTTGCCCACAACTCCTCTCCTCAGCAGGCCCGGCCTCACATTCATGCTAATCAGCTGGACTCAAGTCAGAGCAGTGCAGCTGCTGGGCCTCTGGACCACAGAGCTCTGACAGGCAGGCCTGGCTGCTCCAGTGTGGCTGCAACCAGCGGGGAGGTGACCAACAGGAACGTTTCTGCCTCCTGCCCCAACTCCAGCTTGTCCAGAAGAGATGGGGGCTTCGAGCCCTGGCCTGAGGAAGCAGTGGACAACTCCCATGGGCTGTACTCACTCCACCGCATGTTTGATATAGTTGGAGCCCAGCTAACGCATAGGGATGTCAGGGTACTGTCATTTCTGTTTGTTGATGTGATCGATGAATATGAGCGTGGTGGCATCAGGAGTGGAAGGGATTTCCTGCTGGCCTTAGAGCGCCAGGGTCGCTGTGATGAGACCAACTTCCGACACGTGCTCCAGCTTCTGAGGATTATCACTCGCCACGACCTGTTACCTTATGTCACACTCAGGAAACGACAGGCCGGTGAGTATAGCAGTGTCATCAGTGTGTTCACACCAGAAGTTAAATACATATTTAACTAAACTTGCAGGCCAGTATAACAGGGTCCAAGCACCCCAACGCAATTCGGACCAGGAGCTTCACTGACCCAAGGCAATCAAGAAGCCAAGAGCATTTACCAATAAGGTTTTAAACAGTGGTTCAACTCATTGTATGTTAAGCGCACACAGATGACCTCACACAATTCACACTGCCAGGAAATGATCCAGACCTGGATCACTAGGACTGATTCCTCTCTGTCTCCACCAAAACATCTCTTGATGAATAAATCTTAATGTCATTCATGAGTGATGAAGTGTCAGAGTTTAGGTACTTTTTCCACCCTTGTCCACCAGTGCAGCTCAGGATAACATTAGATGTCAGAATATGAATATTAAATATTTTTTGACACCATGACTGCATGATCAAATATATAGTGCAAAAATATGCCATAACTAATATTTATACATACACACACTTATATGTGCACTATACAAATAACATCATTTTTCAATGTTTATTCCACTGCAAGAGTAAACAGGAGAGATGTCAAGACAGCAAAAGCAACCATTATGCCACTAAAGGTTCTAAACTTAGTGTCTGGCATGTTCTCTGGACCACTATCCATATGCCAATGACACTACACTACATGAAAATGGTGAAAGAAAGAGGAGTATGGGATGAGGAAACCCTAACAGAAGAAAGTCAGTCAGAATCTCTTTTAGCTGTCATTTGGCCTTTTGCAACAATGCTTTTTATCCCCTTATATTATGGGCAGCTGCGATGGCAGGATGAGACCATGGAATTGAAGTCATATTAAAATGTTGTATGATTACAGGATAACAACACAGTTATATTAGACCAAAAATATTCTCTTTATATCTTCATAAATATTATGATTGAAAAAATAGTTCACTCGAATAGTTTTTTTTTTATCCAGAGTCACTAACATTTAGGACAGAAGATCCCAGTGCACAGCTAGTCATATTCAATATTAAACAATGTTATATCATCAAACACTCAGTAGAATGTGCAAGCCACATGAAAATGCAGCCTCTTAACACTGAGATAAATCTCAGTAAATACTTAATGTTGAACTGCAATTACCTCCAATTTGTGGTCTGTCGCTGCCCTCTGAGGGAGTACCTTTGCCTGCACAATTAGTTTTGTGTCATGCACACAAACTCAAGGAGGGACACCATGAGACCATGACTGAAATGTTCTTTTTGGAAAAATAATTCTTTAAAAACACACCGTATAGTTGATTTGCACCAGATTTTAACTGCATACACTTGGGGAAAATAGTGCGTGTGTATATTAGATCTATTGCTGAGTTAATTTAAAAAAAAAAAATTACAGTAAAAGATATAATACACTCTGCACGTCCACTAGGATACAGCATTAAAGGTTCTATATGGGTCTGGGCGATATGACCAAAATCTCATATCCCAATATAGGTCATTTCATATCCTGATAATGATACCTAAGCCCAAAGCTTTTATTGCACTTACAATAACGTGACGAGTGTAGTTGTTGTCAACTCAAGTACTTCATCTGGTTCACTGTTTCTCCTCCGTGTGCAGCACACACACGGAGGGCTCAGCCTTGCCTGCACTGAAGACATTCGCTACTGCGTTTTGCTGTCATTTACGGTCACCGTCGCTGCTTCTCTCTTCTCAGTGCGGGTGGGGCAGAGCCCTCTGTGTGAGTGCAGCACAGCACAGCACAGCAGTGGAGAGTTGGAGAGCTGTCAACAACTAAACTCAACAAACTATTGCAAGTGCAATACAAGCTTTGCAAGTAAAAAGCCAAGAAGAGTAATTTATCAATGTAATCCACGCAAAAGATGGACAGACTCCAAATGATGAAAAATATTGCCGTAAAGAGTGTGATTTGCATCACAACAAAATAAACGATAGAGCATAATATGAAGTGAGACATTTTTCCTCTCGTCACGCGATATACATCATCATATCGCACAGCCCTAGTTTAATATGTAAGAACTGTGAAACAATTTACATGTATTAATCATTTTTTATTGGCAATGAGTCAACAGGTTGTAACGCAACTTAAAAAATGAAACCTTCCCTGACTTTCTCGGTTGCCTGTAACAGCCTGTGGACTGATTTCTGTGTGAAGGACTAGGGCCGTTTTTTCTGCGAAAATCGACCACTGCACATTTCACAACAAAACTGGGGGCTGACTGACTGGGAGTGAGAGTTGCTTTGCTGAAGCATGGTGCAAAACACAACATTAGACATTTTTTATGAGAAGTGTAAGTGAGGAAAAAGACATCACCTGCAATAGTCTTGCACCGCTGCTTGCTCGCAAGCTTGAGCAACAGGATGCTGACTGTAGCCCCACTCACTAATGAGAAGGGATTTTGATTCTTACATATAGAACCTTTAAACTATTGTGGGAGCATGATAAAGGATTATCTTAACTGTTTTAGATGGTCAATTTTAACTTTAAACCTTCATTAAGCGATTCTTAAAGGGAAACTTTGGTATTTTTCAACCTGGACCCTATTTTCCCATCATTTTGTGCCTAATTGACTAATGGGGACAATGATTTTTGAAATTGGTCCAGTACTGAGCGAGAGCGCTTCAGCTGCCAGCCGTAGCGGGCTGCAATGTAATCTGATGGGGCAATTGCACCCGTCAAAGTACATCCACTAAAATTTGTACACAACTACTGAGGTCAACTTTAATAATTAAATAAGTATTAACAAGGAGTGCCTGTGTAGTTCCACGTGTGGCGGTGAATGTGGTACAGACACAAAGTAGCTGTCCTGATGATTAGCTTCATATTTTATCATGAACCCAACCTTATTTTCTGACATTGTAGTATGAGCAACGTTATGTTGGCAGGTAGTCTGTGAAAGTTCTCTCTGAGTATAAGATGCTAGCAGGTTGTTTCAATATCATTATTTGTGCAATCTATAGCTGGGGTAGGTGACATCACTTTAGGCAATTGATCAGATTTCGCACAGCTCCCTCTGGAGTCACAAAAGACTGTTGATGACAGCAGAATTTTTTAGATCGCATTGTATGGCAAAAACTAATTAGGAAAGATTTCTGGCACAGCCATCCCGAATATACACTTAACACATGATAACTTATGTGATCAGCTATATATTACAATTATACACTCACTGAGCACTTTATTAGGAACATCTGTGCAACCTAATGCAGATCCTTTCGTAATGCACTTACAATGTAAGTGATGCACAAGCCTCATTCTGTGCAAAAATGTATATGAGTTGATCTGAAGCTAATATGAAATTTCAGCCGTCCAAAATAATCATAGATAGACAGATTAGATGTCTTTAAATGTCAATTGTCATATAAGGCTTCAGATAAACTTTTAAATGCATTTTTGAAATTGCACTTGAAGGGCACCTTTTAATAGCCAGTATGAACAGGAGGAATGATTGCAGTGAGGCAACCTCTTCTATTGTTTATATGGGCACCTGACTGGGCAGCTGTGTGTTGCTTCAATGAAGAGTTTTCACTCAGATTGATGACCCTGTGTTTATGGAGCCCGCTGGCCTTGCCCAAGCCCAATCACTACAGAACTTTGCAATTTTCGCCAGTTCTGATGTGTGTCAATTTTTGAGTTTTCAAGCATCCCAAGCCCCTCAAAAATACAATGGCATACTAGAATAATGATAATTAAAGCTACAAGCAGTGATGAACAGGCCCTCGCACATGTCGGAGGAAGTGGTAGCCATGGTATGGATATTGGAGGTCTGTTGACACAGCTCTGAATTGTCAGGGTTATCGGATACTGTGTGAATGGGTAAAATATAATTTCCTGTGTGTAGTATGTGCTGCTGGAGATGACTTATTAGAAATTGTGTATACATTTGATGAATAATGTGTCATTTAGGCCTCACTTCTTGTTGCATGTAGGCAATACTACATATACTATACTATACTATCGCCACATACTGTGTCCACATGTGTGGACACAGTATGTGGCGATAGAGAACACTCACTAATTATGTCATTTTGCTGTATATCATGTGTAGACCACACCATGTAAATTTCATGTAAATCAGATGATGTTTGTCACATAAGGCTGATTTCTTGTTGTCAGTAGGTGGCGTTATGACTATGGCTCAATATTGACATGTAGATGTGTTCAGGCCTGGACTCTTATCAAACATGAGACATTTGGGGTAGATTGGACAATGTAAAGTGGAGTTACAATAACTTCCTGTTTAATGCCACAAACATGTTTTGGGCAGAATTGATCAGCATGCCACTCCAAGGGCATTCCATGAAAACTAAAAAGCTTCGCAATTTAGCATTGCAAAAAGGTCTTTAGATATCAAGTACCAAATTTGAAGTTGCTCAGGTTAAATCTCTAGGAGGAGAGTACAAGTACAAGTACAAGTACAACACCTGTAAATGGCTTCACTTTGCAAAAAAATTGCAAAGTAGATTCAAAATGGCTGACGTCCTGTTGGACTTAGGGGATGGCTCCAAAAGGCTTTTTTTAAGTCTGAAGATGTTACATCTGCCTACCAAATTTCATACATATACGTCAAATTTAAAGGTGGGGGCTTCGACTTGGAAATTGTCTTGGGGGGCACGCCAAGATCAAGTCCAAGATCATTTCAGATATCAAGTTATGCCACTTGCACTCATGTGCAAAGTTTTGCAAGTTTTCGAGCACCCCTTGCACCTCAAAAATGCTAAAAGTAATTGGGGGGTGCTATAGAGCAGATGTGCCATGCTCAAATCCATTTGTGACTCCAATCCTCTTAGGCTATCCTACTGTTGCTATGAGACTGGACCTTCTCTTAGGCTACTAATTTAAGCCACAAGCTGAAAATCATACACGTAATTTCTTGACAATATAACAATAATATCTACAATAACAAAACAATCGAAGATGAAAATATAACCCCACTATGTAGACTATCAAAGATGAATGAAGATCAGTGAATCAAATCTCGGCGGACGCACACAGATTCGACGTTAGACGTTAGATTAACACCAAAATATAGATTTACAAACATGACAAAATACCCCACACCCCTCAAATTATGAGTCTTAATGTCTAGCAATCAATAGAAATAATGATAGCAATAGAATAAAGTTAATCAAGATTATATAATCAAAGTTAACGAGGAAGGAGCGAGAAGCCGCAGTAGCCAAAAGCGACATGAAACTCACCACTCAGATGAACAAGAAGAAAGAAATCAGCCTATCTTCCGTCCAAGAATAAGTTTATTTCAGCAGCAAAGAATCATGACAGTTTACATTTACTTCTTCCCTTAAAACACTGTTGGTCTAGAGTATTTAAACATGATGGCTGCATTAGAGAACAGCAGCAATGGTTGTGTGTGGAGTGGTGCTGAAATCTCATAATTTTACATATTATTTGTTTAGCAGGCGTCAAGTAAAGTAACCTGTAACATGTTTTACAAGATGGGGAATATGACTTGGCTTGAAAAAAAATTCAGTCAAATGTCCCCAGTTAATCCCTGGGGACACATTAGCCAACAGTCCTATACCAGCTTGGTATGATGAAATGAAAACATCAACTCTGAGCTTGCCAAAGTATCAAGGGTAGCCATAACAACTGATGGGTGGACTGGTATTGCACAGGGACCACTACATCACAGTGACAGTCCACAATGTTAGTGAATGCCACCTGAACAGAAAGTATGAATATCAGAGTGGTCCTGTTTTAGCTGAGGAAATAGGGGAAGCCCTTTCTGAATTTTGGTATAAGGGACAAAGGAGATGCTGTAATGGTACATAATGCAGCAAATACGGCGTGGCTGTCCATCAACTTCAAATAATGCATAGTGCATACTCTCAACCTTAGAGCACAAAAGGTGTATACCATCCTTGGACAGCAAGGATTCGGGATCCCATTGTTTGGATTAAAAGATCGTGCATTGTCAAGACTGTTCCAGGAGAAGCAGCGTGTCCTGGGTAAGAAAGCTAAACCTCTCTGTAAACCTCAATATAATTCTAGCTTAAACAGAATTAATAATAGGGCTGGGTGATATGACTAAAATCTCATATCCCAATATAGGTAATTTCATATCCCGATAACGATATATAGCACATTTTAATTCCATGAATAAATGTCTGTCCATCCTTTGTGCAGATTAAATAAAATTACTCTTCTTGGCTTTTTAATCCTGAAGCTTTTATTGCACTTATAGCGTATAGCTATAACGTAACGAGTGTAGTTGTCCTCATCTCGAGTGCTTCACCTTGTTCACCGTCTCTCCTGTGTGTGCAGCACACACACAGAGGGCTCAGCCCCGCCCACGGTGAACTATAGAAAGCAGAGGAGAGTAGCGTGACCATAAATGACAGCAAAACGCAGGAGAGACTCTCACACTGAGCTGAAATTAAACAAGTGCACATAAATTTGGTAAATAACATAAATAAAGATCATCTCTACTGTGTTTTGCTGTCATTTATGGTTGCTGTCTCGCTGCTTCTCTTTGCTCTTTCTCAGCACGGGTGGGGCTGAGCTCTCCATGTATGTGCAGCGCAGCAGAGAAGAGACAGACAGCAGTGGAGAGTTGGAGAGTTGATGACAACTAAACTCGTTACATTACTGTAAGTGCA
Organism: Scomberomorus guttatus; assembly: GCA_038419695.1. NCBI lineage: Eukaryota > Metazoa > Chordata > Actinopteri > Scombriformes > Scombridae > Scomberomorus > Scomberomorus guttatus. The sequence goes on from CM076449.1 coordinate 3,017,347, forward strand.
ATAAAAGCTTCACAAGTAAAAAGCCAAGAAGAGTAATTTATCAAAGTAATCCATGCAAAAGATGGACTGACTCCAAATGATGAATAGCACAGCCCTAATTATTAATATTATTATATTACAATAGTGCCCATATTTCAGTCTTGCCCAACCATTCTGTTGTGTTCGATGTGAGAACACACTAGAACCCTTTCTCATGGTGGAAAGATTTTTTAAGCAGTATTCAGCCATCCAAGCTGCCCTCTTGGACCCACAAGCCAAAAGGCTCATGAGAGACAGGTACACATATACTAGGGTGAATTTCACAATTTTGTGTAGAGACAAATTAAATATAAATGAATAATACTAACATAATGTTACAGTTAAAGACAAATATAATAATAGACATAAAATAACATAATGATAACTTAATCAATATACAATATGAGTAAAATGCCACCGAATTTATCAGTCTGATGTGGCTTCTGTACACATCCACACAGAGTGGCCAGATTCTGCCCATTCTTCAAAAGTTGGAAAACCACTTGTGAATCTTCTTTCCAAGACTCTTAATTTTTGGCCACCATTAAAGAGAAAGTCTTGGGAGACCTGTCCAAACGCTTACCAGGTACAAAAAGAATTTATGATAAAAATCAATGAAATGCTTTTTTCTCTGTGTTTTTTAAGAAAATAAGAATGACAAAATATGGCCTGCTGTTTACAGGATAATGATGACACAATGGAGTTTCTTTAGGAGGCCATTTTAATGGACTCCAGGTTTAAGGCAAAGATAACAAAGGATGAAGTTTGGGAACAAGGAGGCAGCATTGAGGAATGCAGGCAGTCAACCAGCCAAATGTAAGGTTTTGTTAATGTGTGCAGTTTTAATTGCTTTTGTATTTACATGAGATGTATTTTCATTTAGCCTGAAATGATGTACATAGCATACTAACAAGGTCCATTCTCCTTCAGCTTTCACCAATGGATGATTATGAGGTAACAGGGCAGGCCCAGAGTGAGGACAAGAATATGAAGGAAGAGGAGGAACTTGTAAGCCAGACTAAATATTTTGATACCAATCTTCTTAAATTGTATGACAAAAGAACAGCATTGCTTGATTACAATAATATCTCAATGTCCAGTTTCTTCCAGTTTCCAAGAAAACCTCTCTGCACTTGAGGAACTCGTCGCAGAAGAAAACAGAGCTGAGAGGGAGGACCCTATCTCGTAACACTTGACCAGCCATCAGTGAAAAGATAAACATTTAACTATCCGTCTATGAAGGTCTCCCTCCCATTTCCATCTCAGATGACCCTCCAACACCTACCTCTGCGTTCAACCCTCCTCAGCAAATTCTGAATTCTCTACAGCTGGGGACACAATCAGTAGAGAGAGAGACAGAATTCTCCCTGACAAAGTCTACATGCTAATTATCTTAAAAACTGTTGATTTGTTTGACTCTTTGGCAGAATTATGATGGGAAGATGCCAGATTGTCCCTAGAGCAAAGTTGTTTTTCCTGTTTACATGTCTTTGCTCTGTTTGAATATTGTTAAAAATTAAACAGTTTCTGCCAGAAGAAAAAAAAAAATGAATTACTGTTTTCAAAAACATTGTCTTTCTCTGTTTTACAAAACCATAGAGAACAATAGATACCGGTAGCGAAAAACTCCTAACTCATCCCGAATCAAAAAGATGGAAAGAGGAAAGTGGAGAAAAAAAAGGAACAGCTCATGAGCCAAAGCAGAGCAGCTCATCTGTCAAACATGGTGCTTCTGTTATGGCTTGGGCATGTTTGGCTGCCAATGGAGCTGGCACACTGACATTTATTGATGATTTCACTGCTGACAGAAGCAACAGGATGAATGCAGAGGTATACAGTACAGGAGCATTCTGTGTGCTCACATGCAGACAAACGCATCAAAACTCATTGGAGTACATTTCATCATTCAGCAGGACAACCATCGTAAACATACGGCCACAGCAACCAAAGAGCTCTTCAGGGTGAAGAGGTAGAATATCCTTGACCGGCCGAGTCAATCACCTGATCTCAATCCCATTGAGCTGCATTCCACCTGCTGAAGACCAGACTAAAGGCAGAGAGAGTCCACAACAAGCAGGAGCTGAAGGTGTCTGCAGTGAAGGTCTGGGAGAACATCACCAGGAAGATACAAAGTCATCACTGCAAAGAATTTTCCACAGAATATGAAATATGATGATTTGGTTTGACTTCATGTGTATCTAATTATGTTTGATCCTCTAAACTTTGGACACTGTGTGTTCAAAGGGCTATATCTCCCACACAGTTCTTCCTATACTGATGTAAACCTACTCATATTAAAGCTGTAACCTGGCACTTGAATGTTGTATCCATTATTTTATACAGGCTGCTATTTTGGCTGTGTCCTATTCGACCAAAAGTAAATCAACATTTTATGCAAAAATAACTGAAATAAACATATACATACATAAACATGTTGGTGTGTACAGTACTAGTCAAAACTTTGGACACACTTTCTCATTCAAGGCAATGAGAAGGTGTGTCCAAACTGGTACTGTAGTTGACTGAGGTTACAGCAAACCCTGGTAGTGGACAAACGCTGTCTGCTGCATCATCTCTGCCTGCTGTGTGATGTATTCCACTAGTTGGAATGTGATGATTACAACTGGAATTCAAAATAACACCAGACATCAACTGTCATTTTCAGTGTGTCCAGACCCTGTTGACAAGTATCTGGAAGAGACATCAGTACGCTACATTTCACCAAGAGGAGCAGTTCAGAGCAGGGACGCAGCGCCTCACAGAAGGACAGGTGGGTGTTTGTGTGTGTGAATTCTTTCTTACATTTCTCATTTCTTCAATCAGCAAGAGTAAGATTAGTAATATATACAGCCAATGGAACATTCTCATAAGTAAGTTAATTGTAAAGTATTGTGTGCTGTGATGCAGAAGCTTGATTAACATAAAAATGTCATACTCCAGGTCCTCAGCCAGTCATTTGCTGTTCTCCATCAGGACCCCATGTTGGCCCGCCCCGAACAAAGCCAGCTACTCCTGTATCCAATCGCAAACGGAAGAGAAGTCATTCCTCAGCTGACTGCAGAGAGAAGCAAACATGTGGTAAAAAGAAAAACAGCATAGAGAGAGATCATCATTTTTGTCTGATCTCAGAGTATGATGCTTAAAAAACTGCAGTCCAGTGATATCAGTTTTGAACAGGGCTGGCAATTTTTATATTTTTCTTATTGTCAACAATCTCATGTGCAGAGCCAAACCAACAATGAACTCATCCTGCTTACAATTATTGTGTGTGTATCCAAAGCCTGATATATCTTATTCTTCTGCCCTAGACCTCTGTTGTCCTATTAAAAACACATCAGTGAGTCACACCACTGCACTGGGTGACATGTCCTTTCACCCCAAAGAGAGTGGTTACCGTAGTTTCTTTAGAAATGGCTCCAAGGACTAATAACCGCGATATAAGCCTCAGGAGAGCAGTTCCATGCACAGTAAATGTCACTGGGTGTGTGCAGGAATGCACTTCGATTTGCGGAGCTTTGTTAGCTTTGGCTACATATGCCAACATCTGTGCTGAAGTTCTTAGAGAAATTTACAATGCAGCACAAAGTTAGGAGAATTAGAGTTAAAATTGTGTGATTGTCACACACAGATAGCTCGATTTTTGTTCATTACTCCTCCACTTTGGAAGTTTTCCTCTCTGCTGTATGTGCAGTATAAACTGGTTAATTTATTCCTTATAATCAGCAGTCAGTCAGCTCCATTCCTGCTTAGAAAGTCATCCACTTCTCGAGAACTTTTAAAGGTGCGCTCCTCACCATTGAAAATGAAGCACAGGCTGTCCCAGTAGCACATCTGGAACAGTATTCGTTTTCGGATAAGCTGTTCACATGTCCTGTTGAACTGACCTGTGGCCTCCCTCACCTGGACTGGAGTCCTGGCGGATGTGAATCTTGTTGCCCTTGTAGGTTAGCTAGCCTTTTTATAGTTTTTCTTGGGTTGGCTGAGGGCTCTGTGTGCCCTGTCAGTCTTAACAATTCCTTGCTTGGTGTCCAATACTAGCATGTCTGGAAGCCAGGTGTCAAAAAACCTGATTGTTTGCCTCCCTTCTTCACCTTGAAGACCGATGACTTGTATGTTGTCTCTGCAACTTCTATTTTCACTGACCTCGGCTCGTTCAGTTAAGGGCTTACCTCTTTGCTCATGTTAAGCAGCTGTGCCTTCCACACAAGCCATGCAGTCTTCACCCACAGAAATGCAGCTTTCTGTTTCAGTTATTCTTTTGGTGTTGTCTTCCAATGCGTTTACTCAGTCTGTTTAGCGGGGACTGCAGTTAGGCGAATATCTGCTGCATTGGGGTGCTAATTGTCTCTAACATTCTGGGCAATAACACTGGTGTTTCTTTTCATTGGAAGACATTGCCATCTTCCATGCTAACCTGACAGCAGGCAATGGGCATCTTCAGAGTGTTCTCCTCCAAGTTTCTCATGTTACTGTTCCCCTCAGTTCCAAACATGTTTCCTAACAAAAGTCATTGAAATAATTGTGGTTTAATCCATCAGAAATAACAAATAATTGGACCTTGAGACGGGAAGCTGGACAAAAATGATCTTCTCACTCAAAGTGTATCATGTGACCCTCATTTCTCAATTATTAATCGAGAAACTAAAAAAATGTGTGTACATGTGTATGAGGTGTGTGTGATGTATGCTCTGGATAACTCCATCACACCGTGAAAATCCATGTGTATTCCTGACTGGAAGATATTTGCTTCTGTCTCAGCAGTTTGATATTGTATCATATTTTGGTTGCATATTGTTTAGGAATGCCCAACAGAATCCTGGGTCTGGATTGGAGGAGGTCCAAGATTTGTTAGAACACAGATTTTTTTCAGGTTCACACAAACACACACACACACACACACAGACAGCTATAAACACTTTTGCCTGGAGACATGGTTGGAGAACAGGTAGAATGAATTGGTTAATTTCGAGCATACTCTGAGCAAGCTATGATTGGGATGTTGTTATTTCAAAATGTCCCAGTCCTTATTCACTCTTTTGATTCTGACTTGATACTTCTGACTCTTTCCTTGTGCTCTCCTCCTCAGATATTCGCCTCCGGGTTCGTGCTGAATACTGCCAGCATGAATCTGCACTTCAGGGCAATGTCTTCTCCAACAAGCAAGAGGCAGTGGAGCGGCAGTTTGAGCGGTTCAACCAGGCCAACACTATCCTCAAATCCCGAGACTTGGGCTCCATCATCTGTGACATCAAATTCTCTGAGCTTACCTACTTGGATGCCTTCTGGAGGGACTACATCAATGGATCATTGCTAGAGGCCCTCAAAGGGGTCTTCATCACAGATTCCCTTAAACAGGCTGTGGGCCATGAGGCTATAAAACTGTTGGTCAATGTAGACGAGGAGGACTACCAGGCGGGCCGGCGCAAACTGCTCCGTAATTTGGTCACAAGTGGAGGGGCTCCCCCAGGAAGTAGCAAAGACTGTGTATCTTAGATACATTCTCCACATGATAGTATTCAGGAGGAACACTGCTGTGCTTCCCTTGCGGGGAATAGAGTGAGATGTGTTGGTGTCATTTGAGGTGCCTGAAGTGCGTGCCTAAAAGAAACTCAAGAATTTCCAGCCAGCCCATTGATTCCTTGAGAGCTAAGATCGGACGATATCTAGTTGTCACCCCTAAGCGTAGCATGCAAGGAGATTGGGAACTATGTCAGCAAAAAGTTGGCAATGCATATAGGTTGACATAATTTTGAATATGAAACTGTTCATTTTCTTCAAGGAGGAGAATGCTGATCTCGTGCATTAAATTTAAAGACAAGTTTGTTATTTCTGGTATGTTAGCTCATTGAAACACATTTGTTGACTCCCATGATGCTCTTAACTCCAGTTGAAAAGCAGAGTTATTACAGAAAACATGCTTAAAGCTGACAAGTTACTCCCAGTGGGAGCTGTACTTTATTGTCAAAGTGGTTCATTTTTGGTGAAAATTTTCAGTTTTTCAGGTACATTACAGATTGATTGGATAAACCCAATCAGAAAGTGTTCTGTATGTTATAGAAAGGCACAGACCGCAGTAGACTAATTAGTTTTTCTGTTTCTGTCATCTTATTATCCTACTTTCCCAAGAATTTTAAGACTTTCCTTGTCTGTAAAGATGAACCCTTTTTAGAGCCTATTTTATTGGCTCATATTTGGTCACTCAACATCATTTGCTGTGTCCGAAATCACTCCCTATTTAGTAAATAGTGCACTATCTTTACCTTACACCATTTTATTTGAGTGTCTGAATTCTGAGTGTGTAAATGTATCCACAATATAGTGTCCTCAAACTTTCTACAATGGAATGGAAAGAGTGGTGTCCATGGCATGTACACTACTTTTTGCTAACAATCCCACAGTGCAGTGTAGCACATTTAATAGATGCAAAAATGACTGAGAGCTGACAGTAATGATGCAAAACAATGGAGTGTCTGAAATCTCAACTTACTGCTCACTATTGAATAAATTATTGGGTGTGTTTTATATAGGGAGAAGTGAATGAGTGATTTCTGACACAGCCAGTGACTTGGCTTTCTCATAAGTCTCTAATTACTTTTTTGGATGATATATTGTCCCAGAAATTATTTGCGATAAACAATATTATTGTCATTAAGACCATTTTATGCATATGCATATAACATTTAATTGCAGTTAACATGGTAATACCGGTTCAAATACCATACTTAACTATTTGAGAGGTACCAGGACCCCTACCTTCACTTACAGCATACCTGCAGCCTACATAAATAGTCCATGCACCCCCAGCATATGAGTTTTGGGAGAATTTTGGAGTTCTAGAAATGTCAGGGGCCATTTTTATTTGTTGGGGAGAGTGTAATGCTCGCACAAAAAAAGGGATTTTATGAGTTAAATAGTTCATATACACATAAGTCCTTTTCTTTTTGTCTTAAAAAAGAAAACAAATACAAATTTACAACCATCACATTAGTATTGTTCAGCTTGCACATTTTATGCGCTGTTATGCTCTTCTATGTCAGTAGGTGGTAGTGTTCAGCCGTGATTCCTCTGGGGACCGGACTTTGAGGGTACAGGTGTTGTTCCATCTCATAAAGCAAACTGTTGTTGTAAAGGAACGATACACTGCATTCACTCACTACTGTTTACAACTTTTTCTGGGTTAGTGGGGATGCATAGTCTCTCTCAATCAACATGAAACAACTTAGTAATGTTCCCTTAGAGTATAATTAAGTATAAGTTTTGTTGTCACAGCTTGCTAAATGATATTAAAAACAAGCGGTAAATCACCTGTTTCATGTACCCTAAGGTGCCGTCTCCTTAGCGAAAACTGGATTTATCAAAATGCTGAAGCCTTCTGGAAACAACCTGCTAAAACAGATTATTTGCCTCAAGTAAATAGACCACACATAATAAGTTATGCTGTTTATTCTGGCATCATGTTAGCTAAAATGTTGGTAACATTCTTATGTAAACAAACACGCATGTAAACACAATGGGCAATATCGAGATCAGCAAAAATGATTGAGGTAATTTCCATGTTTTGTTTGATAAGTTGATAACGTAATTATTGTGACAGGCCTAATCTCAAATATCTTGTTAACAGCAGCTGTGATTCTGGTGGAATTTTAATTTCAATTGTTCAGTCACTGCCAATATTTAAAACTTTGTGGATCTTTCTAATGTGTTGAATTTTATCCAATGGAACATGGAAACTGCCAGTTTCATTGTCAGCCTGTACCTCTGCTCACTCAACCTCTAACCCATGTTCACTCATTATGTAAGACTGTTACAAGATTGAATTTTTCTTTTTTATTTGAAATGACCTTGTGAAAATCACAGCCAGTGTGGGTAGATTCATTTTAGTTGTCATGGTAGTAAGTTCCAGAACAGAAATAGAGTATCAGTGTCTGTGTCAGCAACGTCAGAAATTGTGCACCAGCAGAGAGTCCTCTGTTGAGGACTGTGTTGATAGTACATGATGCCACTGACAGGGTGTCAGTGAGAGAGTTGTCTGTCTGTTAAGCTTAGTCAATCATTGATTTCAGTCATTTAGTGCAATTTTTCTCTAGTTTCTTCCACTGCCTTTTGTTTTCTTATTCCAGAGGCACAAAACCACAGGTTGACAGTGCATGTGCAAAGCACTGCATTCGCAATTGGTTATTCTCAAATGGTATTTTGAGCATATGGCAAAGTGTTTAATCAGATTGACAGTGGGGTGATAATGGTAGGCTTGTTTGTTTTGTTCGTCCTTTAATGATACTTTGTGAATTAGGAATACAGACTGCTACTGCCTGGCCATTTGTTCTCATGTAGGTGCAGGCCATTTGGCTGTAGTCTCTGTGCTGTGTTCAAGTGCAACTTTAAACAGAAAACGTGAGTCAACCTGCCCTATCACCAGACAAGAATGTCAGTAACAAAACCCCGGAGCACATTTAATGACAACATACTTCAAATTCTTGCTTTTTCAGTATCTCATCATGGTAACTACAGTATGGTAAGGTTAGAGAAAGACTGTAGTCACGTTTAATAAAAAGGCAAATGTCAGGACACCACACGTACTTCCTGCACCTGCACTGAACATTGGCATATGACATAAACCCTGTGGAGCAAATTCAATCAATATGGACACAGTTCATAGGGTTACTGGGCTGGAGTCAGTACAGACATCATCATACATTTTCACACATTGTGGCTTTAAAAAAAGTAAAGAATTTGACTGGTGTACCAAGATTGACTATGACTGCAAGCTCAAAGTACTTTAGTTTAAAAAATGTACAATACCACTGATCTTTATCACAGATAACGTAGCATAATGCAGTTTTATGATGAGATTATTTCAATCCTGTAACAGAAGTAGATTAGAGACTGAATATCATTGTAGTAATAACTGACAGTCTCTAATGTCAATATGTGGTATTTTTCCTTTTCTGTTGCTCAGTGCACATAGCCAAATGGCTGACACTTAAAAAAATACTAGTCAGCTCGCAGGCTCACACAATGTAGCTGCAAATGTGTACTTAGTCAGCAAAGTATGGATTGATTCAGTTCTTCAAAATAACAAATAATAGGCCCCTGAAGTGGGATTGTGAGACTAAAAGTGTGTGTGAGTGGATAAATCCAACACGTTAAAAATCAATGTGTATTCCTGACTGGAAGATATCTGCTTTTTTCTTAGCAGTTTGATAATGTATCATATTTTGGTTGCATATTGTTTAGAAATGCCCAACGAAACTCGGCTCTGAATTGGAGGAGATCCAAGATTTGTTACAACATAGAGATTTTTTTCAGGTCAGTTCTTAACCAGGGAGTGAGTTTAGCAGAGCTCTCTGTGTCAGTGCTTGACTTCCCATCGTGAATATTTGTTCTTGTTGCGTTATTGTTCTTTTTGCCAAATTTTTGTAATCAGATTTTGCCTCTTTTAGTTAAAGTGTGAGCTGAAATTCAGCATTTTACTTTGACATATCATATTAAAAGTTAAGTGTATGATTTTACTGTATATACGTTTCCTGCTAAAAAAAGCCCTTGCTTATCTCTAAAACATCCATGGGTACATATCAGAACACACAAGTCATGATTGGAAGGCCACCAATACTGTGAATTATATAAAGTAGGCCTACATTTTATACTTTTACCCCAGTGGAATTTCATATAAGGTTGAAAGTTAGTATCTATTATATAGGTTGGTGTATGTTTTGTTGATTGTATGTTATGTTAGTTGTTAAATGCAGCTGTCTTTTACACAAAATTGCATGTAACCTTCATGATCCCCAGAAATGTCATAGACACTCACAGTGCAAACATTTTGTAAATAACTTTATTGGATGTCAGGTTTTCTTACTTTTGCATTTATTTCTGAAAACAGACACGTAGGACTGTTAATAAATGAAGTGGATGGGTTTTGTTGAAGTCCCAATCCTAATTTTTTATGTCACATGGCACATATAAAAATGAATCTTGTTGGTGGAAAATAATGTACAATTTCCAGATCTGACTGTAAAACGAAATACAGAGGACGTATTTACACAAAACGCTTCCTGATAGATCTAATGCTTATAAGTGTGGAATAATCAACACATGTAAATGTTTAAACTGTGTATGAACATTTACAGACTGGGCCTTGGTGCATCTCACTTCTCTCTTACACGTGTCCTCATTCCTTTCACTCGCCTCTTGCTTCTCAGCTCGTCACAGTATGGACATGAGAAAGACGTCTTTCTCAAATCTAGGCAACACATTTTTGACAAACTAGGCAAACCGAGTTGGTTTGGGCCATGAATGTTCTTGCAGAGACTTGAATGTAATGTATGTCAGTATGAACCAAACACTCTACCAGTATGATGGTATGGCTTTCAACAAATGTAAGTGAAATGATAACAAAAGTTGGTGGTTAGTTCTGTTTAACTGTTGACCAATAAAAGTAAGCCTTGCCGTTTTCTGTATGCCATGGATACCCTGCAATCAGTTAATTTATTGATCATCAAACTGAGCTTTGACTAACCGCCATGACAGCAGGTCTGCTGCCTGTCAGTCAGTATGATCCAACTTTGTACAAAATAGATTAAACAAATTTCTGAAAATACATTGGTTAGTCCTGTGTCCTTGTTTACAGACAGTGTTTTCAAATAGACCGTGACAGTGAATTCATTCATTAAACTGAGCTTAGTCACTGCAGCAGCAGATTTACAATACAGACAAAGTATTTGGACAGTTTCACATTTTTTGTTCTTCAGGCTCTGTGCTTAAGCACATTTAATTTGAAATAAAATAATGGATACTAAAGTGACAAGTCTCAGTTTTAATTTGAGTAGGTTTACATCAATATAGAAAAAATTGTGTAGGAGATATAGCCCTTTTAACACTTTTAACACGCAAGTAATTCAACAGATACACATGAAGTCAAACAAAATCATCATATTTCATATTTAGTGTAAAATCCTTTGCAGTCAGTGAGTGGCTGAAGTCTTGGACAGACATCAGCAGGTGCTTTGTATCTTCCTGGTGATGTTCTCCCAGACCTTCACTGCAGACACCTTCAGCTCCTGCTTCTGGTCTTCAGCAGGTGGAATGGGATTGAGATCAGGTGATTGACTCGGCCGGTCGAGGATATTCCACCTCTTCACCCTGAAAAGCTCTTTGGTTGCTTTAGCCGTACGGATGAATTGAACTTTGTCACCTTCTTTTTGTATTGTTTTTTGTTAACTGTAACCTGGCCTTCCTGTTATTGAGGCTCACCAGGGCTTTCCATCTTGTGCTGATTTGTTTAAGAAATAACTTTCATGCATCTCTTTTTGGCTGGACCAGCCACGAACCAGCCCTATAACCACAGTTGTCCATGAGTGAGTGAGTAAGTGATGAAGTTACCCGGTCGGCTGGCTGAGTGTTAGTTTCCTCATTGGCCATAGCTCTTTCAAAATGAATCAGTGCGAGATGATGAAGCAGAGGACAGCAGCATGACGCAGAGCGACTGTGTTTCCTGCTCCGAGCTCTGACGCTCTCAGCTCCGACATTAAATGCAGAAGTTGGCTAAAGTCCTGTTTAAACAGACACATACAAGCATCTCTGCATCTCCTCCTCAACCATCCAGTGTGATCGTCTCTCCGGCTGACACCGCTGTCAGCAGCCGGCAGTAGAGACGCTCCGCGGTGCTTTTGGATTTTATAACTGAACTAATACCAGGAAACAAGGAAACTCCGTATTTCACTACGTCCTCTATGTGACCCTTGCAAAGCCCTTTGATTTTGCTGCGGTGAGTTTGTATCAATTTATGGTTATTTGTTGAGCAAAAAGGACTGTGAGAACACAATTTAAACTTTATGATTAAGATTTTCATTTTTCAGTTGCCATCTTTATCAGTCTGACATGCCTGTAATCAGGAGGTGGTGGTGCCATCAATTATTTCAGGCATTTCCTCTGGCAAGGTACTATACTTATATTAATACTATACTTTGGATGAGAATCTCCATTATGTGCATTATGTAATTTGTAATAAATATAAAATAATGCATACTGGAAAAACATTGTACTGTTTGTCACTTTTTCTTCAGTCAAGCCCTATAGCCAATCACCCAAGAAATGATCCTACCAGAGCCAGACGTCATAGAGGTCACCCCATCTGAGCCAGATGTCATGGAGGTCACCCCAACACCAAGAATCCACATATGTACAGGGAATGTTTATGTACTGCTTGACTATTGTTTGTGTATGTATTTACCTTTCCTGTTTCATAAAGGTATTTATGAGCAGCACTTGACTAACAACATTATTATTGGAATTTCTTATCATTTTTCACAAAGCACCCGGTGGTGATGAGAGGGATTCAGCTGGCCTGTGAGTGGGTGGAGGAGAACCGACTTTGCTGGGAAGGGTTACCAACCAATGATCTTGAGGATGAACGATGATGCCTTGTTGGCCATCACGATGCGGGACCTGTTTATGAACACCATGCTTTATGAAGGTGAAATGGATGAAGCTGAAATCCAGGATCCCGTCCTTTTTACTTTTGAGAAACTAGAGCACATAAAGTTTTTCATGCAGGAAATCCATGATAAAAGAGACATTTGTGTGTCTTGCTTGCACAACCCTCACCTGTGACATGCAAAGTGTCTGTTCTTGTAGTTTTATGTAAAATTTCTTGAGTTTTTAACCCATTAATTAATTTAACCCACTTAATATACTAAAATGAAATTTAATCTTGATACTGAAAAAAAAAACATTTTTCTAAATTCAAGATTTATTTTTATGTTAGCTACACATTTTAATCAGTGTTAATAGAAATAAAATAAATCCAGCAACACTTGGAGGACAGTGCAAGAGTATGTGACTAATAAATTGTTAATTAAGTAACTCTACTCCCAAGTATTGATGGAGTGGTTGCCTCGCTACCAGTCTCAGAGCACACGTGTCCTCTTGTTTTTTCTTTAGTGTGGCAAAGTCAACGTGGCTGGTCCAGACTACTGGACAGGTTACTCATTACAATTTGATTAAGATGTATATATATTTATATGTATATGTTATATATTATATGTTTGTGTGTGTGTGTGTTTGTGTGTGTGTGTGTGTGTGTATGCAGACATATATATACAGTGGGGGAAATAAGTATTCAACACGCCAATCTCTTTTTAAATAAAAAAAAAATTTCCAGTGCAGCTATTCACATGAAATTAAGACCGGACATTGGTATTAACTCAATAAGGCAACACAGCTAAAGAAATCATAACATTCCAATCAATAAAAAAAGTTCTTTGCATTAAATTGGAATGACACAGGAAAAAAGTATTAAACATGCAGTTAGAAAAAGCACTCAACCAGGTGATTCCACTAATTAGTCCTCTTACCTGTGCTAATTAGTATTAGCCGGGTTAGTGTGTGTGGTTATTAACACTTCCACTCTTTTAAAAAGGGTTAGCCATCTGAGAAAGCATCATTTGCAACCAAGCTGTCATGCAAGAACCGTCTTATGATGGGTAGAGGCAAAGAGCTCTCCCAAACCTTCGCAATTAGATTGTTGAGTAACATAGGAATGGTACAAGTTACTGACTGATTTCTGAACTCCTAAATTTTCCCATAAGCACCATTGGGGCTATTATCCAAGTGGAAGCAGTATCACTCCACCATCAACCAGCTACGCACAGAAGCTCCTTGCAGGATTGCTGACCAGGCAGTCAGACAATTAGTTAGAAAAGTAGCCCAAGATCCAAGGACCACTCGAAAAAAGCTCCAGAAAGACCTGGAAGAAACAGGTACAATTGTCACAGAGAAAACAGGCAATGCACTCCACCACGGTCTCCATGCACCCTGTAAGACTCAATTACTGAAGAAAAGACATTTTGAAGCTTGTTTGAAGTTTGCTTCACAACATTTGGAGAAGGCTGTGGATTACTGTAAGAATGTGATGTGATCAGACATGACAAAAACTTAAAATTTTGGCAATAACACTATACACCATGTTTGGAGGAGAAATAACTGCCAGTGGCGGACTCACGCTGTCTCAGGGGCAGGGGCCAAAAAATATAAAGGGCACCTGATACATAAAATGGGCCCCCACTTCACAATGTTTTTCTCCCATAAAGTGCACCTTCTTTTTTTAAGCACACCCATCCAGAACCTCCAGCTCACCCTATTACAACAGCATCATAGGGCACTGCAGTACATCCTCTTCATTTAAAGGGCACATCATTTTCTTATTTTTGGGATTCTTTACAGGTCACAATCACATTTTCTTCCACTGAAAGGGCACCATGAGGGCACTTAATTCCAGATTGTCACATATAGAGGTCCTCTAAAGGCCTCATTCTGATTTACCCATAACTAGACAGTCATTACAGAACTTTGGTATGTTTTCTCCTTTGTGCAGGCACCTTAGAGGGCACTTTATCATACTGTGGGGATGCAAAGAACACTCACTGTTTTTTTATAGCTATAGCTATAACAGCTTTGTGGAAAGCTCACAAAATCATGCACTTAACACACACACCTTGTAAATACACACTAATATGGTAAAAAACCGGATTCCCTTCCAGACAAAAAAAAAACAAAACAAACAAAAAAAAAAACAAAACACTGAATTTCACCATTTGGAAAGATAAAGGTATCACACAACTTAAACACATCCAAAACTCATCTTTCATCCCTTTTGAAGAACTGACCCACAAGTACAGAATAGACCACAAATCCTTCTTTCAATATCTACAACTCTACAACGCGTAAGATCAACTTAAAACAAGGCAACATTCAACCATCCGCACTAGCGGAAGAAATAATAAAGCTCACAACACCTCATAAAACCCTCTCCAAATTGTACAAACTTCTCAGCACCAGCCTGACAATATCTCCCTACTGCAAAATGGGAGAAAGACCTATCCATATCATTACCAAAATCTGCACAAACACATTCTCATGACAAATAAACCCAACCTCCAACTCATACAATACATCAATACATACATAGATCATCCATTGAATATATAGAAACCATCCTACATCACACTCAAAAAAATTCATCAAATGGGCCTCTCAGATTCAGATAACTGCTCACTCTGCCCCCTTAACACCTTAGACTACTACGCAATGTGGCACTGCCCACCTGTACAACAATTCTGGAAAGAAATCACTGTCCCTCATATTGAACTGCAGGATTCCACTCTCACATCACTCTGCTTGTTAGGTGAATTATCTTTAGCTACACTCCCCAACCACAGTATAAAGATTTGAAGAACAATAGTGTGAATGCTGACAAGGACATTTATGCTATTACTTTTTATTTTTATAACTTTTATAGTTTTTAAGATATTAAGCTTTTTTCAACATTTTTTTTACAATGTAAGTAAATGGGAGCAAATGACACACATACAGACTTACACATGCATACAATTATATAATCAATATGGGCTTAAAGTGTCTCAGCTGTAATTTGAGAGTATTCACATCCAAATAGGAGCAAGGGTTTAATACGTAGCTGCCTCTTTTTCAAGGGACCAAAAGTAATTGGACAATTGACTCATAAGGCTGCAAAAAAAATAACAAGGCTGCATGGGCTCTTCCCTCGTTAACCTGTCATCAATTAAGCAGTTAAAAGGTATGGAGTTGATTCCAGGTGTGGTGCTTGCATTTGGAAGTTGTTCCTGTGAACACACAATATGCGGTCAAAGGAGCTCTTAATGGAGGTGAAACAGACCATCCTGAGGCTGAAAAAAAAAAGAAGAAATCCATCAGAGAGATAGCAGAAATGTTAGGAGTGGCCAAGTCAACAGTTTGGTAGATTCTGAGAAAAAAAAGAGTGCACTGGTGAGCTTGGGAACTCAAAAAGGCCTGGACGTCCACGGAAGACAACAGTGGTGGATGATTGCAGAATCCTTTCCATGGTGAAGAAAAACCCCTTCACAACATCCACTCAAGTGAAGAACACTCTCCAGGAAGTAGGTGTATCAGTATCTAAGTCTACCATAAAGAGAAGACTTCATGAGAGTAAATACAAAGGATTCACCACAAGTTGCAAACCATTAATCAGCCTCAAAAATAGAAAGGCCAGAATTGACTTTGCCAAAAAACACCTGAAGAAGCCAGCCCAGTTCTGGAACAGCATTCTTTGGACAGATGAGACTAAGATCAACCTGTACCAGAATGATGGGAAGAAGAAAGTTTGGAGAAGAATTGGAACAGCTCATGATCCAAAGCACACCACCTCTTCTGTAAAACATGGTGGAGGCAGTGTGATAGCATGGGCATGCATGGCTTCCAATGGCACTGGGTCACTTGTGTTTATTGATGATGTGACAAAAGACAGAAGCAGCCAGATGAATTCTGAAGTGTATAGAGATATACTTTCTGCTCAGATTTAGCCAAATGCAGCAAAGTTGATTGGACGGCGCTTCACAGTACAGATGGACAATGATCCAAAACATACTGCAAAAGCAACTCGGGAGTTTTTTAAAGCAAAGAAGTGGAATATTCTGCAATGGCCGAGTCAATCACCAGATCTCAACCCAATCGAGCATGTATTTCACTTGCTCAAGACAAAACTTAAGGCAGAAAGACCCACAACAAAAACACACTAGTTTTTCTATCTTTATGGGGACTTTTAGTGACACACACACATACAGAGTGTCATTTCTGATTTTCAAAATAAAAGCCACTGTATCTTAACAGGAAGCTCAGGATGAGGCTGTTTTCAAACTAAACGCCCCATATAGGCTGGTACTGACTCTAAGGGAATAAAAACAATCACAAAATGTTTTAAAAAGGTTTTAACATCCATAATTAGAAGATAATATAACAAAATATACGAATGATTTAATGCTTTTGGTTGTTCATAAATTTATACCATAATTTGTGCTTTTGGTGCATGAGTCTGAGCAATCAACAGTTTTGCCAGATTGGAATGACAGTTTTCCGCACAATCCTGGTTAAAACCCACCCGATTCATTAAAAAAAAAGAAACACAAAAACCTGTATAAAACCATAGGCTAACAACATTAACAAACCATTGTGTACACACACATGTAGTGCAAGTACTGCTATGGAATGTGAACCACAACAAAACACCAAAATCTCATCTAAGCATCGTAACAATTTAATAAATGAACAGCAACAGTACAATAAATTTAAATGTAATCGGTTGATAATTATTAATGATTAACTCATGTACAACCTAGTTGTCGAGCCGCTGTTGAAAACACAAACATGACACATAGGTGTCTTCGTAAAAGCCTTAAAAGCCTTTTTATCTTACCTTATATACATGGTGTCACCAACAAGAAGCATTTCACCTTCTTCACTTTTCTGAAATCAATCTTTTTATAAAGCTTGTTTGAGAGCAAACGCTGAATGTTGTTGCAGTGTCCCACACTGATGGGTCACAAGTTAAACAGACGGTAACTTAGGCTGGTCAAACCGGGTGGCTACTGGCCAAACAGTTTGTACAGTGCAGAAATCTAGCCACAAACTGTATTATGTGTACACAATGACAAATAGGTTAATTTGTTGAATATAGGCCACTTTCCTAATGAGGATAATGGTATAAAATCCCAAAATAATCTAACATTATAGCTGCACTGCCAATTTTTATATATAAAAAACGTTAACTTATGAGTTGAATACTTCTTGCTGAGCACAATTTAACTTAAGTAAATTGTTATAGTAGATAATAAATACAAACAAACAAACAAACAAACAAAGTAAAATTGATAAGACTTTAGGAGGACACCTGACGTTAGTGGTTAAGGTGACTTAGCACCTGTTAACGTACATGAAACACTTTGGCTCCCTGGAAACCACACTAGCAACTGCAAAAGCGCAGGATGAAATGAAAGTGCCAAAAGTGCCAGAAATGTCATTGTTGTTTCTCATTCACTGACCACAGTGTTAACTAGCTAATTTAGCTAACATTAGCTAACTGTGGCATTAGCATTTAACTTACCATTGGCATATGCGTTTTAGTCATATCCTTTTAACGTTATGCCATTCAAATATTCACTTAAAACTTACCTTTAAAAGTTGTATGCAGAGACAGACTGGCCATCAAAAGCACCCTGGTGGGCTGGTTGCTCTGTTGGCCATTTGAGTAGGCCAAAAACAAGAGTGAGAGAGATGCATTGTCAGCTTACTTTGATTATGCACCAGCCCACATAAAACAGCTATTTTTGTCCCATTCCATCCCTGGTTGTGTGAAGCACAAAATGTTATTTTATCTTTCTGTCACACACTCTTTGCTGTCTTTCTAACGTACTGATCCATATAATGGTGGGATGGTGCTATGCATGCACAGAGCCATTACACTATCTACAGCAGGATTGCCCCTACTACATCAATTTTACGTTTTTGCGACATCTATGTTTTCATCACACAATAATACATTCAGACGATCCATAGATGACACTTCAAAATGCATACAATCAAATGCAGATGTCGCGATCTTGTGCAGACATCGTGCAACCTATATCTGCTTACTTGGAACTTCCAGCTCTCACATGCAGTTTCTTGTACAGATGGGGATGCTGAACAAATCTTTAGTATTTTCAACAATGCTTTGCTATTTATTTCAGCTTTGAGCATTCACACACATTTTCCACAGGAAATGCAGACTAGTTTTTCGGTCGCTAACTACTTCTGCTGCCAACATTCACTGTATGTTAACAGAAAAGGAGAGATGTTTTTCAAAATAGGATCCCTAGGATCTGATATTAACGCAACAAATTTCTTCTTTTACAGTTTTAAGATATTTTATTTCTACTACTTACATTTCAATGTCCAAGTTTCCAAAGCAATGTGTTTCAGTCGATATCAGCTATTTTTCATCCATTTTCATCACAGCTTCAGCAATTTCTTTCAGCTTCCAGCTTCTTGCAGCGGCAGCAGCGGTAGCATCAGTTGGCAGCAGCAGCAGGGATATGTAGCACCAGCAGCTAACAGCTTCCAGCTCTCAAAGGCATTTTCTTCAGAAAATGCAGACAATCTAGTTATTATTTAACTACTCCTATATACTTTCAGCTAGAAAAGCCATTCATATATCCAAAAGTTCAGCTTGTTCAGGACATTTTCAGAACTTTTATGGACTTTTCAAAATAAAAGACCCCAACTGCCACTGTGTAGGGAATGCAGAATGAGGCTGTTTTTTCAAAATAAAAGCCCCATAGAGTAACTGTATCTCAACAGGAAGTTCAGGATGAGGCTGTCAAAATAAAGGTCCCATAGAGTAAATGTATATTAACAGGAAGCTAAAGATAAAGCTGGTTTTCATAATAAAAGCCCCATAGGGTAACTGTATTTTAAAAAGAAGTTCAGGATGAGGCTTGTTTTTCAAAATAAAAGACCCCAACAGCCATGTGTTAACAGGAAACTAGGGATGGACCTAGTTTTCCAAAATAAAAGCCCAATACAGTAATACTACATACTATACATACATACATACATACTGTACATACATACATACATACATACATTTTGTGCCTGTACATACACCTACAGTAACACATACTGACACAGAAACACACACACACACACACACACACACACAGGGGCTTTTACTGTAACATACACACATGACCTTGCTTCAGCAATTTCTTTAAGCTTTCAGCTTCTAATGTATTTCAGCTTTCCTCATTCACAGCAGCTTGCAGAGGCAGCAGCAGAGGCAGCAGCAGAGGCAGCAGCAGAGGCAGCAGCAGTAGCAGCAAATTGCAGCAGCTGGAGATGCAGCAGCTGACAACTTCCAGCTCTCACATGCATTTTCTGAAGAAATATGTATCATTTCTTTATGTCCTTTAAGAATATAACTTCTCATCCATATTATTTTAAAACATATTGGAAAGATGTGTTTGATATTCCTCGTCTTTGGTTAAAATTTTTTAGATGTATTTACTGGTCATCTTGCTCTACTTATTTATGGCTTTCCGGTTAAAATTTTATATATTACCAACAAGAAAAATGCTTAAGATATGGAGAATAAATGAGGATAATATCTGTAGATTTTGTGGTGATGATGAAGAGGATATTATGCATCTATTTTGGTATTGTCTAGTGGTTGCATCCTTTTGGCAGCAGGTGGCAAATTGGTTATCTGAACAAGCAATACTTTTACCTTTATCCCCTTTCAACATCATTTGGGGGTGTCAATAAAAAAAATGTTATTTAATATTCTTGTGTTGCTTGGAAAACTTTATATATTTGTTTTGAGCTCCTTCATATTATGTTGAGCTCCTTCATATTATTTGTCAAACATTACAGGAAAAGATAATTTTGAAAGTTAGGGCAAAAAGCTCAGGTATAAATAGATGGGAGATCCTGACAATGTCAAAAACTTGGGATACAGAGCTATGATTATTCTATATCATAACTTAATATTATCTGACTTTTTCATTTAGTACCTTCTATAGAATTATGTATTTAATTTAAATTGCTGTAGAAGTGATTTGTTGTTACATATAGTACTTGACATGTATGTACATGTACGTATGTTTTTATAGGTGTATATATATGTATATATGTGGTGTCTGTCTATATATGTGGTTTGTTTGTGTTTGTGATGTAAGTTATATGTTATTTCTTCGTGTGAGTATTGTATATATATTTTATGTTTGTGTAAAATATTTTTTTTTTTAAATGGTAAATGGACTGTACTTGTATAGCGCCTTTCTAGTCATCCGACTACTCAAAGCGCTTTTAACACTACGAGTCAATTCACCCATTCACACACATTCATACGTTGAATGGGTACAGGGGCTACCCTACAAGGTCCCAACCTGCCCATCAGAGGAAAGCTAACCATTCGCACACATTCATACACTGATGGCACAGCCATCAGGAGCAATTTGGGGTTCAGTATCTTGCCCAAGGATACTTCGACATGCAGACTAGAGGAGTCGGGAATCGAACCACTAATCTTCCGATTAGTAGACGACCCGCTCTACCTCCTGAGCCACAGCCGTATATATACAAAAACAACAACAACAACAACAAAAAAACACTTATCCAAAACTTTGACTTCTTCTGGATATATGTGTTCATATTTTTTGGGGTGATGTCTAATCGTTGCAGCCAACGGTTTCCATGTGAATTCACAGTGATTCAGTCTCCCAGAAACTGTGCAGCTGGTCGGTCAGTATTTGCTCCTCTCCAACACTCAGATGAAAAACCTTCACATCCATAGGTTCTGTAGTAACATTTATGACAGGGATGGACACAACACCTTGAATCAGCCATCCAAATTTACTCTCCACAGCCACTAGTGCATTGTCAAGTCTCTTCGTGCGTCCTGACACTGCATTCCAGTAGTAGTCTCCTCCAATCAAAATCCCAAGGCCTTCCTTTTCCATGCCTCTCACCAAAGTATCAGTGAACTGTAGACCTTTATCTTCAAGAGACCATCTTATTTTTCCATCTGCCATTTGCATGTTTGAAGAGCATGCAGTTGGTGTTTCCAGTAATTCCACATTAACAGCAATTACTCTTTTGTGAGTTACAGAGCCAAATGTGTGCAACTTTATTATTTCTGTTGCACACTGGTAGGTTTAAAGCCCTAGAAATATCTTTACAGATAAAACTGTGTTGACTCCCCCCCACTTAATAAACACTTAGTGAGTTGGGGAATCTATCCATACTGTAGCAGTCTCTAACAATACAGTGTTGTATTGTACAGTATCTGTGGGTGATGGGTCATTACCTTTGTTCTCTTGTGCATGCTTTGACTGGTGGATACAAACAGTTTTATAATGTCTTTTGCCACATGCTTTGCATCCAATGTCTTGCACCCTACAATTACGTGCAGTGTGTCTGGGGCCTAGACATATAAAACACCTGCCAAATTGCCAAATTGCCAGACACTACATCAGTGGCCTTTCTTACAAGGGGTCATATTTAGTAACTTTGTGTGTGCATTTATCACCAGGTCCTTGTGGCCAAATTGACTAGTGAGCATGTTAATTGCACTCATAATCAGCATGCATCATAATTATCATTAAATAATGCAAGGCCTGTGACTGCACTCACTACTGTACACATTAAAAATGACTTCGAGTAACTAAATTTGTCTGTTTTTCTCAAATTTTCATTACTCTGTATGGCCATTTCATAATGACTCCAAAAACCCTTGCCACTCGCTTATGTCCGCAGAAAATTTCTGTATGTCTAGTGTGGGAAGTTTGACTGTATTGACTCTTTGCCCATTGTTCCTCTGGCTGGAAAACCTTGTACTGCTTGAATCTTCATCCGTGCGCATATCTCATCTTATCCTTGTTTTTAATGAGCTTCTGCCATCCATACATATATTCTAAAGGAGAATTTATTTCCTCATCCAAATCATTTTCACAGTTTCTGCTTCAGTGACGGACGTGACAGGTCATGCCCATTTGCACCTGTAATATTTTTCCACCATTTTGATGTTTGTGCTAAACAATCTTTTTGTTATATTTTATGTGATGTCCATATTGGATGGTATATTACCAGATGTTATCAATAGCGCCGCCATGTGGTCAATTAGTAATTGCTTTACCATGAGACATACGACAAAAATATTTGTTCAGAGGGTTCCTTGGATGAAGAAGAATTTATAGGTCATGCCCATTTGCACCGTAATTTTTTTTTTTTGTTTACCCCTGGCTCTATATGTTATCTGTATGTAATTATATGTAATTTCCCCTAGTGGCCCAGAGCATTTCCATTATAGAATTTTTTTTGTAGCATTTTCCTGCTTGTGTTTTGGTATTCTTAGCATTTCTTGATTTGGAGCTTGCTTTTCTTGTCACATCCTGCCAAGACTTTCTGTTTGTGTTTTTAGTTCCTGTTTTTATTTTTCCCTTTGAGCTGCTGCATGTATTTAAGTCCAGTTTTCAGCACTGTCTTTTTGTCGTCTGTTCTGTTCTGTTCTGTTTTGTGAGTTTGCTCTGTTCCGTTCAGTAGTGTCTTGTATTCTGCTCAGCCAGTTTTTGCTTTTTGCCTGCACAAGGATTAAATAAAGAAGTTTCTTCAGCCTTGATCAGCTTCCAGTCTCTGCATTTGGGGCCACCTGCTCAACTTACCTTGTAACATTTCTTAATGTTTATGCTTTGTCTTTAGGGGCCACCATAATTTATAGATGCAATAGGCTAAATTTCCTGCTGTTCTAATAAAGATAAAGTGAGCTTCACATGTGATCAGAACAATGAACTATTACATATACACATAAAAATTTCTCTATTTGGGTTCATTTTATTGTGAGGCAGCACACCTTGTGATTACAATATCACTCTTTTCATTTTATTTGATGGCCACATTATTGTTGCTTGATTACTTACTTGAAGAAAAATAGACATGAAATGTCTGCTGGTTCAATGTATTTGAATGTTGTTGGGAAGCTCAAACATCTAAGACTTCGGATGTTGGAGCATGGGAGTCTGAGACACACTTTACAGACATAGACCTATCGAATACACATTTCTTATTTTATGTCTATTGTTTGTCGTTCTCACATTAATCCTGTAAGTTTGTGCTTTTAATGATTTAGCATTAGAAGATTCCATTATACACTAAATCCAGAATATATTCCCCTATTCCCCACATCTCACACCATTTTGTTATGTTCTGACGGAGATATGAGGCATATATAAACGATGTATGAACTGACTGATAGCTGACAATGTGTAGTACAGACAGAGGGGTTGACAGATCATCAGATTGGATATCACCAACATCTCACTCACACACTCTCTATTTTTGCACAAAACACACAAACCTGGCAGCTCTGCAGATACCTTTCCAGTTAACCCGGTGAGGACTTACAATGAAAGGTCATAGGAGATTTTTTAAAATATTGGTTGGGACAAGTTAGCAACACCTTCATATTGGTGGTAGTCCCTACTGGGCATACCCAAATCTATACCTGCTATGTGGTACCGCAGGCTAAGTCTGTTAACTAATTGATAGATACACAGAGAGTTTGTCTGAAAAGAGAGACATTGTTAGAAGAAGGGAGATGACAGGCTTTTAGCATGCTGTTGCAGACAATCACAAGCTTTTAGTGCTGATGCCAGTTGTAGTGCAAGATAAATAATTTACTTGTGAGATTATCTTTTGGCCTCTGCAGTGCAGACTACGTTGCTGATAGGGCTCTTTGTGTGCCGTGTGACCAAGTAGGAGGGAGTGGAAGCCATATTAATGCCTCCATCCACTACATTTAAAGCAATCCAGGAGCAATTCTGCTACGTAGTGCTGTATCTGGCTGTCACCAACCCCCATCATGAGCAGTGTGGTCCAGAACCCATACATTGGCCGAACTCCAACCACTCGGGTGAGTAGCTAATAGTTTTTGGGATGGATTGATGGATAATGGAATAGATGTTGCATGGATATGCAGCCCATGTCTGGAGTACTATGGGACAAATATCCCTCAAGATTGATGTGGCCCAAGATAGTTCAACATCTGTTTCTTCAATGTCTTTTTCTTATATTTCTTTTACTTAAGACACTGCTGTCCTTCTGTTCAGCATCAGTGAAAGTAGCTAGAGGATATGTTCCATCATCGTCATCAGGTTGTGGAGAGAGGTTCTTAAATTATTGAATGGCTGGGATTTCCTGGTTTAGCACTGTGTAGAGAGCAGTGTGAGGACATAATAAAGGTTAGATTTTATAAAAAAGTTATTATACAGTTACATGTATTATGTGTAGATGTATGAGCTCAAGAGCATTTATTGCAGAGCATCTTTACAATGCAATAATGAAAATAATCATTAGTTGCAGTGCCCTAGTCACAGACCACAAGCCTCTTAAAGCAGTTATACCCACCAAAGTCCAAACCCACCACTCAGGATTGAAAAGTGGACAACAAGGCTGCAGCCCCACTGCTTTAAAGTTGTATATAAACCAAGGACACAGAATGCAGCTAATGTGTCACACCTCACAGTTAACCCACCAGCATGTTACTATCACAGAGGAACTCATGAGGCTCGAAATGCAGTGCCATACGCTTTTGCACCATAAAAACTGGAAAACCTGCAAGCATAGGACTCCATTCTAGTTACCTTGCTGAGATCCATAAAGACTAATCACCTAAAATCAATATCATGATTAAATTGTCATATATACCCACATAACAATAATACCTAATAACAATATCTTATTAAATATACAGTACCTTCTCTGTCCTCACAGTGGAGCTCATATTAGTTATTTGCACTGAAAGAATATAATATAAAATATAATATAATATAAAATTGACTATATTAAGTAATTAAGAACACTTTTAGGAATTTTTTAGCTAAATCAAACTTCCAGCCTCCAGACTGGTCAAGTCGCACAGGGGAGACTGCTTTACAGATACAAAGAGAAGTTGAAGCTAACTTAAAGGTTCTGATCTTAATCTGGTTAACCTGATAGGCAGAGCTTGTAAAAGTACAGCAACTGTAACTTCCTGTTGCCAGTGCTATGACTATGATTCAATATTGATATGTAGATGTGTTCAGGCCGGGACTTTTATCAAGCATGAGAAATATATTCAAGTTACAACAATTTCCTCTTTCATGGCGAAACATCAAAATTCGCCACGTCACCACGGCAACAGCATTCTACAAAAACTCAAAAGCTTCGCAATTTATCAAATGACAGATGACACTGACCAAATTTAAAGTCGCTTGGGTTAATTCTCTAGGAGGAGTTCGTTTAAGTATAACGCCTGCAAATGGCAAAAACGGAGCAAAAACTGCACAGTAAATTCAAAATGGTTGACTTCCTGTTGGTCATAGGATATGGCTCTAAGAGGCTTTTTTGTAAGTCTTGAGATGTTACATCTGCCTACCAAATTTCATTGCTCTATGGCAAATTAAAAAGTGGGGGCTTTGACTTTGAAAATTGTTAGGGGGCGCTATCATGCCAATTTTCTACACCCAATCTCAAGACCCACATCAGATACCAATTTTTGCCACTTCTGATGCATGTGCAAGGTTTTGTGAGTTTTTGAGCACCCCTAGCACCTCAAAAATGCATTTCAATGCATAATATAATAATAATAATAATCTTTACAAAAACAATGGGCTGCTTGCACTTTCAATGCCAGGGATCATAAATATAACTTAATTATACATGTAACTTACTGTACTGTACTGTATTTAAGGTAAGGCCAGTAACAAAACGCCAGCAATCACATATACTTCACTGTCAATGGAAATTATTTTTCCATAGTTTTTTGTCAACAACATTTTAAAATAAATGGAAAAGATCTACATTTTCCTATCTATCTTCCCATCCATCATGATCCACACCTACTGGCTAAAGAAACCAACTGGACTCCATGAATGCCTGGCAGCACAAATGAACCAACTGCTGATGGATGGGACCCACCCAGAGTGGTTAACCCAAGGGCGGACAGTCCTGATCATGAAGGATCCCCAGAAGGGATTCTATCCAACTACTGGCCAATAACCTGCCTCTGTACAACATGGAAGCTCCTGTCAGGCATCATAGCGGCTAAGATGAATAGGCACATGGCCAAATACATGAGCAGGCCCCAGAAAGGAATTGGTAGTAATACCAGAGGAGCCAAGCACCAGCTGTTGGTCGATAGAGCAGTCGCCCAAGACTGCAAGACCAGGCAGACCACCGCCTGGATTGACTACAAGAAAGCCTACGACTCAATGCCACACACGGATACTGGAATGCTTGGAAATGTACAACATCAACAGAACACTAAGAGCCTTCATCAAGAAGTCAATGGGGCTGTGGAAAACAACTCTGGAGGCCAACTCCCAGCCAATTGCACAAGTTACCATCAAGTGCGGCATATACCAGGGTTCTGCATAGGTCTGAACCCCCTCAGCCAGATCATCACAAAGAGTGGCTACGGATACCGGTTCCGAAGTGGAACAACCATCAGTCACCTCCTCTACATGGATGACATCAAGCTGTATGCCAGGAATGAGCATCGGAATGTCATTCGGGCTAGATAAGTGTGTTGGGATGGTATCAAAGAGAGGGAACTGAGGGGGTTGAACTACCAGAAGGCAGCATTGCAGATGTTCAGGACAGCTACAAATACCTTGGGATCCCGCAGGCAAATGGGAACCATAATTGAAGCTTATTTAGCAAAGTTTCAGGAGCAGGATCACACCTCAACTGCGCCCCTCCTGCATTCCTATAAATACCACCTAACCCTCTCCTCCTCTTCCGCTCTCATATTCTGCGCTTCACGTGCATGCAGTCTCAGTCTAGCTTCTCAGAAACAAACTCAAGCTACCACCAGATGTTTTTGTCTCCGATTTCTCGACAGACAAACCGTACTTCACGCCTAATCGCATGATTGCATTATAAAAAATTTGGACATACGCCAGAATTTCGATCTTAAAAAGTCAACCCACCATGGATCACGAACTGCAGATCAACCCGTCTGATTCGGATGAAGATATGTTTGAAACTGGTTCTCCTCCAGCCATGACACAGCAGTCAGACCAAAGTCAAGCATCCCAGCGGGGCCGCTATGTTCACCTAAACTCAAGCTCCCCTAAGGTGACTCTCCGACACCCAGTAGATCTCAGGCCTCCTCACCTCCGTCAGTGAGGGCCGAAAACCGTGGCATAGCTGCGAGTAAAGGCGGCTTCAACTCTCTCCTCATCGGCTGCCTCACTACAGTCCGGGTTACTATCCACCACGGTGAACCCACGGCACGCCCTCCTCTTGATCCGGCTGTCTTTACATCCACAAACAGAGCCCGACATCTGAGACTGAACCGTTGCCCATCTCCAATGATTGCTGTAAGGGAAGGCATTCCCTTCAACCACAGCAACAATAAAGCCAGACTGTTACATCTCTACTCAGCGGCAACAACAATCACCAAACCTCCCGCACTTCTGGATTCCTTGCCAGAACCAATCACCGCCAGAGCCAGCAAGCGTGACGTCACAGACCCTCCGCTGCCTCCACAGCCACAGCCTGCATCACCAGCACCCCCTGGTGGGGGCCAGGTTGTATTTTCCCCCGTGCAGCAGACATCACTGGCACCAGGATGCCAGGTTTGCATCATCCCTCATTCACCTTAACAACCCCTTTTCTTACCAGATCAGTTAAAGTCATTACCGGCAGCGGGATACTAGGCACTAATTATTCCATCCCCCATTTATCTCTGGTTTCTGTGAGTGGCACTGGGTTGCCAATTTCTTATTCTATTATCCATCAAGTTCATTTTAGAGGAGAAAAATCAGCTATTCTCGCTACACTTCAGAAACATCCTGCTGTTTCAACTATAGACACCAAGTTGCCAGTTACCCACTTGGATATTCTTACTAACATCACTTCAGTAATGCCTCAGTATTCAACGCCTCTTCAGTAAATCTATAGTTACTGGCACCGGGTTCCCAGCTACTAGTACAACCAATCTAATATCACTTCAGTAACACCTACCATCACTTGCCCCGGGTTGCAAGTTACTTATACAACCAATCTAATGTCACTTAGTAATCTATAGTTACTGGCACCGGGTTGCCAGTTACGAATACAACTAATCTAACATAACTCCTATCGTTATGTTCACCAGGTTACAAGTTAAGAATACAACTAATCAAACGTCATTTCAGCAACGTCTGCCACTACATGCACGTTGCAGTAGTCAGTCGTCAGTAACTTCTATCGATACACGCACCTGGTTAAAATCTGGTTAAGATCTATCGTCACCTTAGTAACGTCTGCCATTACATGCACCGGGTTGCAAGTTCAATACAACTAATCTAATGTCACTTTAGTAATGCCAACCGTCACTTGCACCAGGTTGAAAGTTACTACTACAAATAATGTAACGTCACCTTAGTAACATCTATAGTTAGTGGCACCGGGTTGCAAGTTACTATACAACTAAATCTAACATCACATCAGTAACATTTATTGTGATGTGCGCCAGGTCACAGGTTAATAATACAACTAATCAAGCGTAGTTTCAGTAACGGCTGCCATTACATGCACCGGGTGCAAGTTCCAAATAGAACTAACCTAACGTAACTTCAGTATTTTCCATTGTTACATGCACCTGGTTGCCATTTACTAATATAACTGATCTATCATCACCTTTGTAACGTCTGCTGTTACACGCACCGGGTTGCAAGTCCCTAATAGAAATAATCTAACGTAACTTCAGTATTTTCAAGTTTTTCGGTAATGCTTACTGTCACTTGCACAGGTTGCAAGTTACTATAATCAATATAACGTCACTTTAGTAACATCCATAGTTACTGGCACCGGGTTGCAAGTTTTTAATTCAACCATAATATCGCTTTAGTAACATCCAAAGCTTCTGGCAACAGGTAGCCAGTTACTAATTAACATCACCTCAGTAAGGTCTATCGTTACATGCATCAGCTTGCAAGTTACCATACAACTAATCAAAAGCCACTTCAGTAACAGCCGCCATTACACACACCGGGTTGCAAATACTTCTACAACTAATCCAACATCACATCAGTAACGTATATCGTTACATGCACCGGGCTGCAGGTTAATAATACAACTAATCAAATGTCACTTCAGTAAAATCTGCCGTTACATGCACCGTGTGGCAAGTTAGTAATAGAACTGATCTAATGTCACTTGTTACCTCTATTGTTATGTGCACCTGGTTGCCAATTACTAATAAAACTGATCTAACATCACTTCAGTATCATCTGTTGTTACAAACCCTGGGTGGCAAGTTTTTCAACACCAGCACCAGCAGCCTCCATCATCCAGGGCAAACGACACCGGGATGTCAGTGCCCCCCGTCATCCAGCTGCAGCAATCTCAACAGCCAGCCTTAGCAGGGGAACCTGGCATCCTGGCACTGGGATGAGAAGGTTGAGAAGATCCTGTGGGACTTCCAGATCCAGACTGACAAACTGGTGATGGCTAACCAACATCATGTTGATCGACAAACAACAAAAGAAAGCAGTGGTGATAGATGTAGCAATCCCAAGCGACAGCAATATCAGGAAGAAGGAACACAAGAAACTTAAAAAATACTTCTTCATGTAAGAAAAATAACACACACAAAACAGAATTATTCCTTGTTTATATCAAGAAGCAAATCCTAAATCATTTTGGTTTTAGTGCATCTTTCTTTATTGTACTACACTCCATTGTTTTCACAAATACATGCAATTTAAAAAAAAATCATGTTCCACCCACCGTGCTTTTTTTTTTTTAATAGTGAGGCTCAGCAAATGTATGGTCCTGAACATCCTGGTCCTTTTATGTAGGAGGAATTCAGCTAATTTGGTTGCATATCAATTAATGTATGAATTAACTGTGAATTAACATTCTTTAACTGGCGATCTATTAAGTGTGAACTAATCACATAAAGTTATAGTGACTTGATCATTTCTTATTGGTGAGATACATTCTACATTAATTCATGCATTGACAATGACCATGCCATTTGTGAGGTATTTTAAGAATATGTTATTGGGATCAGCAAGAAGATTTAGGATAAATAGGATGAAGGTTGATTACGGTGGGATGATTGGGGTCAAGGGGAGGGATGAAGAAGGTAGATCGCCGGGGAGGATGAAGTGGAGCCGGAGGTAGATCGAGGTTGTGTACGGTGGGATGATAGGGGGGATGAATGGGGGCCAGTTGGTGTCGAGTTGAGGCTGAAGCGTCTAGGAACCCAGGTGTGGAGACTCAGGATGGGGGCACGTCTCGATGAGCTATTCAGCTTCATCATCCCCCAGTCGTCCCTATAATGATAGAGGAGAAGAGAATCACTGAGATGTATCAGCCCGAACATGCATGTCTTTGGTGGTGGGAGGAAACCGGAGCACCCGGTGGATACCCACGCATACATGGGGAGAACATGCAAACTCCCCACAGAAAGGATCCGGGACAGCCGGAGTTCAAACCCAGGACATTCTTGCTGTGAGGCTACAGTGCTAACCACTGAGCCAGGGAGAGGAAATGGTTAGACACTCCTATATAGGTATGCACAAGTGAACGGTTTACAGAGGCACAGGTGATTTGGATTAATGAGGCATGGGTGTTTGGATTAGTGAGAGAGCGGGATGTGGTCTTATTCCTGAACTTTAGTTATAATAACTCCATTTAAATCATCATGAGTCATGCATAAGTTAAGAATTACTTAAGTATATGATTTGTGCCCTTATTATGAAGTTACCGTTTTTTTCTACCTTCAATGTGTTACCAGCCTCCGTCCATCTGAGTTGCTTTTCTATCACCAGATCAAAACTAAACTAAACTAAACTAAACAACCAGCCACAAGCTATCAGTCAGGATGTTGCTGTTTTCCTAACTGAAGCGGCAGGGAAGGAAAAAGGATGAGTGAATGCATATAGATATACATCAGCAAAAACAGAAATACTAGAAACCATTTGAACAAGAACCACACAATGATGTGAACCGAAAAGGAAATTCTATCTTTCTCAAAAAGGATGGCAGGCAAATGATGAGTCACATGTCATTTGTGAAACTGAGGATTCTAAACAAGGGACAGATATTATTTAGCATCTAAGATGAGGAGGAATGTAGTGTATATCACTTACTTAGCAGGCGGACTCTGGTCTGGTCTGGACCAAATAGCAATTTAATCTGGACTGGGAACAAAATTTACCACAACCTGAACCTGTATTTGTAGCAAAGTCTACACAGGCTGCTCAGTGGCTTGTGTTTTTCTTGTGCTACAGGCGTATAAATGCAACCAGAAGCATACCTTTATGCTTTAAGTGTATTTCTTTCCATTTTATACTTGGAACTTCAGTTCAACTTCAGTTGCAATGGCAACGGTGGCACATGCAGATGCAGCAGCCAGTAGCTCCCTAAAACATCGCTACATTTTTGTTTTAATTTGCTATTTTTTGCCTTTATTACTGAGGCAGAAATACACTCATCAACTTTCGAATTAAGTGCAGCAGACCTTGAAACACCTTGATCACTGCCAACAGCATCTCCCAAACACCCAGCCAGACCAGCCAGACCAAAAGCCACCGCAAGTCGTGTGATTGCCCCAGGAAGAGAAGAAAGAGAGCCGGGATCAGAGCTAATCTAACCAAGCTTGGACCTAAAGTTATTCCTCTACCCAGCCTACTTCTGGCTAATGTCCCGTTGCAGGAAAATAAAATGGATGAAATAAGACTCAAGTTAACTCAGCAATGGGAAATCAGATACTGTAGTGTCATCTTAACAGAGACCTGGCTCCATCCCAACATCCCGGATCAAACTATTGCACTTGATGGGCAGACCGTGTTCCACGCCAACAGAACACAAGACTCTGGTAAGAAGAAGGGAGGTGGACTCTGTGTTTACATCAATGATGCTTGGTGCTCAAATGCGGTCAGAGTGGATAGACAATGTTTACCTAATGTCGAGTTTTTAATGTTAAGACAGAGAATTCACCAATGTGTTTGTTGTTGCTGTTTAGACCTCAGAACTGTTTTACCTAAATTCCACATCCCCACCAGGGGATGTAATGCCCTGGACCATGTTTATACAAACATTCCTGGCAGCTACAAAGTCCTCCCTTGTTCCCATTTTGGTCTATCAGACCATATTTCCCTGCTTCTCCTGCCTACTTACTCTAAGCTGATAAAAAGGATCAAATCATCTGTAAAAACTGTTGGACAGAGTGTGGACAGATGAAGCTACAGCAGCACTACAGGACTGTTTTGAGTGCACAGACTGGCACATGTTCAGAGATGCCTCCACCCAGGAGAACCACATCAATCTTGAGGAATATACATCAACAGTGACATCATATGTCAGCAAATGTGTTGATGATGTGGTGATCATAAAGACTATAAAATAATTCCCCAACCAGAGAGCCTGGATGAATGGATAGGTGAGGGCTCTATCCAGTTGGATGAGTATGACTGATGATCCCTATTGTTTTTGTTCAGATTTTTTTTAGGGATCCAAGCACCAGCTGTGTTTTATGGAAAGGTATTAGAGTGTACGAATTCGCTCCAGGTGAAAAAAAATACGTTATTTCATGTATCAGTCGTGTAGTTTTTTCAGTAGTCTTGATGCTGTGATGGGCTATGGATGAGTATTAATGCCTGCGTTTGAACATGCTGTATTTTAGAGATGTTGTACTGTGTGGGTAATGGTAGCCTAAAGGTTAGAGTAGTGAGCTGGGGACCGTAGGGTCGATGGTTCAATCCCCAGGACCGGCAGGGTAAGTCTGAATGGGAAAAGTGAAGCCTTGTACAAGGCCCTTAACCCCAACTGCTCAGTGGCTGGCAGATCAGACTGTAGTTATAGTGGGCAGCTTCCAGGTATGAATGTGATCAGGGTTTCCCTGAATAAAAAAATTGAGAAACTTAACTGTGCAGTTTGGTTTCATGTGATGTGCACTTCTGGTGTGGTCCTGTGCCATGCTTTGTTTGTGATAAAGTTGCCTGTGCATAATTCCATATTGTGTTGCATAATGACCTGTGTTGTTTCTGTTAAGTAGCTGTGCGCTAAGTGTACTTGCTGTAACTTATTATATATTGTAGGTTTCATTTGTATTGTCATGGCACCCAGCCTGTGTACACCTGCATGAATATGGTCAGATGTTACTCGCTACACTGTGAATAAGCTAATCATTATGAAGCATATTAGAAACAGCTGATGGCAACCAGCCAAAACAAGCACAACTTCAGTGTTCACTTCGTGAACACTATGCGTCATTTTAGCAGAGAATATAAATTGTGAGACTGTCAGTTCTCAAAAGATCATCTTGTCTTTCAGTTGTTCCTTCAGCCAACAGTGCTATGTCTCTCCACAGTGAATTATCTTCCTGCATGCCACAATTCCACAGATGTCTACCAAGGCACCCACTATGTGAGTAAGGATATTGCACGGTTTCAAAAAGCATTTTCATGCGCATGTGTGCACGTTTATCTTTTCATCTGCAAAGCACCAGTCCTACACACCCAATACATCACTCATCCATAAATGATCCAGTCTTTGTAATTCATAATGCAGATAGCAGAGACCATGAAAAACAGCTGTGATTACGTTACAAGCCATGATACACAGGGCAGTAGGAAGAGTTGAGTTTAGGATTATCCTGGGGTCTGACACCACCTTCCTCTGACAATTTGTGAGGGGACTATTTGTAGACATGGCTCTATCACACTCCTGTTTGGTTTTGACACCAGATTTTGTTTCGTCATCAACTTCTAGATGCCCAAGCCTGGGGGCAGTGGAGGGATGCCACCTGGGAGTCGAGACAACGCCGGGATATGTCGAAGCAGTAGCATTAGCAGTGGATGTGGTGGATCTGGAGGCAAGATACTGTCCCTGTCATCCATGAGTGAGAGTGTCCGCAGTGGCCTGAGCTGCTTCTTGTCAGAGCAAGCACTGGAGCAGGAAGAAAGGCAGCAGCGCAGTAGCCAGTTAGCAGAGTTCCAGCGCCTGAGAGAGGTTCGCGCAGCTGCTCAGCACAAAAACCTGGAGGATTTCCTTAGGATGAACCATGTTTCACTCAGGGAGAGCATGTCTTATGCCACTGGCATGATTTACAGGTAAGATGAGGCCAGTTATGGTACACATATAGTAGAAAAAGTGGTCTTCAACCAGGCACTTACAATTCAGTTTAAAGAACTTCATTCATTCCCAGCAGCAGAGTACACTCAAGCACAAACATCTCAACAAAACACAGAATAGAATGATACAACAAATAGAATACTTATTGTGAATTCCCTCTCTTTAAAGGGATAAAGCTGGCTAGAACTTCATTTTCTAATGCTAACTTCATACAAGTTGCGAAGACATGGAAAAATGGTGATTGTTTTCAATACAAACTGTGTTCCTCTGCATGTGCAGTACCCCTAAATTATCCCATTTTCCAAATAAAAATAAAAAGGTACATCTTAAGGAACAATAGCTGGCAGATTATCAGGTATGCTCACATGGGTGATGATAGACCTGAGGGAAGCAACAACCAAGATCCAAACCAGCCTGTACCTGAGCCTTTCAGACCTGTCCCCATTGAACCTGACTGATCCCACAGAGTTTGAGACCCCACCCACCCAGAGGCTATTTTTATTTCATTTCATTTGTATAGGGATAAGTATATAGCATGAACTTGTGCCACATACCACAGCATTTATAGACTAAGCTAGTTTGCAATGCCACTCCCTACATGGGCTTTTAAAATACATAAAACTCAACAGTAATATATTTTGGTTATTGATATAATTTCTCCTTTAAAGAGAAAGTTATGATTACTTTGGCAAGGCTTTCTCACACATAAAAAATAACTAATGTGACAAAAGATAGGTTGGACGATTTTATCTGTTTATCTTTTGTCACAAGGAGGTCAGAATGTTTCTACAGTTCAAACAGCCTTCCCGAATCATTGGGGATCTTAAGATGCTCTACTTTTGAAAGTATAACGGCTAAGCCACTGAGACGCATCTGCCTTAAACAGCATACCTCATGTGTCTAGTGAAATAAAAAGTCCAAACTGTCTTCTTCAGGTATTAAAGTATGTTTATTGCTCACCGCACAAGGATCTTGAGTAGGCAATGCAAGAATCCATTATAGAAGTCCATAAATTTATCATAAAGCCATACATTTCAGCAATACAATGCAGTAGCATTCTCAGCATGAGGGTCAACAACTGTTTACTTCTTCCATCTAGCTACTGTACACCAGACACTTGATTGAATGTTCCTACCTATATGGTCTGTAGACCACAGCACACCCTGTGTACAAAGTGGTGAACTGTATTACATTGGCCTCACATAAGGAAATGGCTCCTACAGCAAGTTTTTGCTTTATTTTATCCACTACTGACAGCTTGCTTTCTAGGCTAATGCTAACACATCCTTGCAACACAGAGAAACAGAGAGAAAGAATCTCATGTCCCAAGCCTGAAGCCTTAACCAAAAAAAAAAAAAAAACAGCCCAAAACTGAACCAACATATGACGGAACCCCTCAGGTTCGGATTAGGATTCTGAAATCTACTTTGTGTATTGTATTGCTCACCAAGCATATGATAAACACTGTTCATTTGCCATAGCCAAAATCTTTCATTAGCCTTAACCATACTGTAGTCACCTATAGACTTTTCCTACAAGCAGGAATAGTAGAAGTTCATGTACTTAGCAACTGTGATGACATAAAACTACTTGTCTTTCAGGTTGGCAGTGGTTAACAGTCTTCAGGTGTAGCAGCTCTTGTACACAAATGACTGCAGAAGCACTTAAGATAACAGGCCTGTTTTGAAACTTATTGATAATTCATTGTCAGTTTCTTAAATGATAACGAGACAGAACATGGACCAGTGGTTGATAATTCTGTCTTGGCATAACAAGTTTTATCTAGGGTTAAATGTATCAAAAAACAAAGACATGTCCACTGATTTTATAAAAACACCAACTAGTCAGGATCCAAACATTGATATTGTTCTTGAGAACAAATAATTCCAGCAGCATTTGTTCTTTCTAAGGTAGATGTATTTAATTTAAACATGATAGCTCTCTCACTGCACTTTATTAATGATATTATGATAATAACTAATAACTAATAATATGATAGATAGTTTGAAATCTTGGTGTCATCTTCGATCCAGCTTTAAAATTTAACAAACATGTTAACACTGTGGTGAAAGGTTTCTTTTTCCAGAAATATCGCCAAACTCAAACTGTTCTTCTCATTTAATGACCTGAAGATTGTCACAAATGCCTTAATTTCCTCTTGGCTGGATTACTGCAATGCTCTTTATTTGGATATTAGTCACCCTTGTCTCACTTGCAGCTGGTGCAGAATGCTGCTGCTAGACTAATAACTAGTACCAGGAAGAGAGACAGCATCACACCTGTACTGGCGTCCCTGCATTGGCTACCGGTCAAGTATAGGACTGAGTTTAAGGTTCTATTATTTGTTTTCAAAGCTTTACACTGCCTGGTGCCCCAGTACATCTCTGAGCTCCTCTGCCCCCTTTCCAACCCCAGAACTCTCAGATCAGACCAGCTGCTTCTGGCTGTTCCTTGATCGAGGCTAAGGGGTATGGCTGATCATGCATTCGCAGTAGCTGCCAAAAAGCTTTGGAACAGTTTACCATTTTCAATTAAAATGTGTTAAAAAGTGTTCCCCATCTGTAGACACTTTCAAGGCTAAATTTAAGACCCACATGTTTTCTCTACTGCTTTTTTGCTGTCACCATGTTATGTTATTTTATTTTATTTGTTATTTTATTGTACAGCACTTTGGTCAACTCTAGTTGTTTTTAATTGTGCTTTATAAATAAACTTGATTTGATTTGATTTGATTTGATTTATAATTAGCTATTCTCACTGGACAATGATTTTTTTGTCAACAGAAATCTGGGCAAATCAGGACTGAGGGTTTCCTGTCTTGGATTAGGTGAGTGTGGCATTTATGTGTGTATGCATGCATATCTATTATGACAATGTGACCATCTGCGTGTCAACATTTTTGAGCATGCTGCAACAGATTTATAAGAGCAGAATCAGTGGATTTTATTATCTTCAGCTATTCTGGCAGATTATGAGCATTTGAGATTGTAAGGGGGATCTTATAAACAATAAAACCAATCAATAAATCACCTGGTTCAGAACCGTTTCCGCAACTCATATACCTCTCCTCTCTATCAGAATGGTTAACATAATTAAATTATCAGGAAATATCACCACACATAAATAACAATAATAATAACAGCAAATATATATTTTTTTATTGCATTTGTTCAATATATGACAGAACATATCAAAAACATAGTAGATTATCTTGAATTAAACAAAATGAGGTATGATGAGATCCTCTGTCACCATGTATTTTGCAACAAAAACAAGATAAATTAGTTAGGTGGTGTTTTGAACCAACAATACAAGATGAAAGCTAACCACTTAACACCCTGAGCTAAACCTGAGCAGAGGGCACCAGTAGACTACCAACTGAAAAGGACTGGCAGTAGTCTTAATTATCGTCATTAGCTCTTCACCATTAGTGTAATTTTGAACAAAAGTTATATATAAGAGTTATATTATATAAGAGTATATCAGGAGGAATTCTTAAAGGCGCAGATTTAAACAGGTTGAAACAAACTGAATACCCCCATCCCCCCTCTCCCCTTCCAAGTGTGTAAGGTAATTTTATTTATATAGCACCTTTCAGACACAATCTAATTCAGACTGCTTTACAAAACATAAAAAACAACAAAAACAAAACAAAGTAACAACAACAAAAAGACAAGCAGATAGGTAGATACATAGCTAATTTACTGGAAAGCTGCAGTAAACAGTAGTGTTTTGAGCCCTGATTTAAAAGAGCTGGCAGTTGTGGCCTTTGACAGACAGGAAGTCAGTGCAGTGATTTAAGGACCGGTGTAATGTGCTCCATTTTCTTGGTGTCAATGAGAACTCTGGCAGCAGCATTCTGGATGAGATGCAACTGTCTGAGTGATTTTTGGTTGACACCTGTACCATTACAATAGTCCAGCCTGCTAAAATTAAACACATGAACTAGCTTTTCCACATCTTGTCTTGATAAAAATCTTTTGATTCTTGCTATGTTTTTGAGGTGGTAGTATGCTGACTTTGTGCTTGTCTTTATGTAGCTGTTAAAATTTAGGTCCAAGTCCATAACCACCCCAAGATTTCTAGCCTGATTGTGTTTTTAAGTGTAATGGAGTCTTGGTGAGCACTGACTTTTAGTCTCCTCCCTGGGGCGAAATACAATTACTTCAGTTTTTTCTGAGTTCAGCTGCAAGAAGTTCTGGCACATCTATTTGTTGATTTCTTTAATGCACTTATTTAGCTGTTGTATAGGCCTGTAGTCATGTGGTAACACTGTTATGTGAAGTTGTGTGTGTCATCGGCGTAAGTGTGGTAGGATATGTTGTAATGTTCCATAATCTGAGTAAGAGGGAGCATGTAGATATTGAACAAAAGGGGGCCAAGAATGGACCCTTGAAGAACTCTGCAGGTGATCTTTTTTCGCTCAGATTTATAATCACCAATCGATACAAAGTAGTCCCTATCATGTAGAGACCAGTTTAACACAGTGCCATGCTGAGGTCAAATAAGACTAAGATGGAAATGTTTGACGCATCACAAGAGATGATGAATGTTGTTTAGGACTTTTATAAGTGCTGTCTCAGTGCTATGATGAGGTCGAAATCCAGATTGAAAAGTATTTAAGAGGTTGTTTTGTACTAAGAAGGTGTTGAGTTGTTGAAAAACTTTCCTAGGAAGGGTAGGTTTGATATTAGCCTGTAGTTGTTTATCAATGTGGCATCCAGATTAGGTTTTTTTTAAAAGCGGTTTGTAAAACTGCGGTCTTCAGGGCCCCTGGAAACACGCCAGACTGAAGGGAACTGTTTACTATTTGTAAAACATCTGGTGCTATGCAGTTTAAAACATTTTTTAAAAAGCTTGTAGGCAGGGTGTCAAGACAGCAGGTAGTGGGTTTAAGA
The DNA here is from genome assembly GCA_038419695.1 of Scomberomorus guttatus. Classification (NCBI taxonomy): domain Eukaryota; kingdom Metazoa; phylum Chordata; class Actinopteri; order Scombriformes; family Scombridae; genus Scomberomorus; species Scomberomorus guttatus. The sequence goes on from CM076449.1 coordinate 3,056,739, forward strand.
TGTTGGACAATTCCTGTCAATGTTGCACAGTTTAGTAGTTAAAAATGTGTTAAATTTACTGCAGTGGTTTTGTGTCGAGACACAAGTAACATCATGCCCAGGACAGAATTACAGACTGTTTGTCTAATCTTCAGAATTTTGTCAGTGAAAAAAGATGCAAAATCATTGCATGATTTTGTGGATAACAGTTCAGGAGCGACTGATGCTGGGGGGTTTGTTAAATTATCAACCATAAAAAATAAGGTGTATGTATTATTGCTATTTTTTATGAATGATCTGAAAGGACTGTCTTGCTCTTTTTAGTTCCAGGTTATAGTTGTGGAGTTTCTGTTTATAAATGTTATAATGAATTTGAACTTTGGTTTTTCGCCATCTTCATTATGCTTGTTGGCACTTTCTTTTGTGGACTTTTACTGTTGTTGTATTCCTCCATGGTGCCTTCTTCTTACCAGAGACAGCTTTGGTCTTTATGGAGCAACGGTGTTAATAATATCCACAACGTTAGAGCTGAAACTGTTTACAAGATCATTGACAGGAACTGAGAACAGACCTGGTGTTGGTGTAAAAGCCTGGGTGAATAATGTGCAGGTGTTTACCTTAATGTAGCGGTTTCTGATTACCACAGTTTTGGTTCTGGTTGTGTCAGCGGAGATGGTCATTTCAAAGACTAGTTCCAGAACATGTCCCTTATTGTGTGTTGAGTCCGTTACATGCTGGGAAAATTGAATGTGCAGAAGTTCTTTGGCACTGCTATCATTGGGATTATCAATATGAAAATTAAAATTACCCACTATGACAACACGGTCGAAATCAATACACACAGCAGACAGCAGTTCCATGAAATCATCAAAAAATTGTGCATTATATTTTGGGGGCCTGTAGATGGTTACTGATGTTGCCCAGGCTATTTGGATGGATACCATCTTGACGGAAGAAAGCTGGGCGATTCCAAAAGAGATTAAAATTGTTGATAAAAGCTATTTTGCGGGTTGCACAAGTTGAGTGCAGCCAGCTGTGGAAACTCAATGTGCTGTTGAAGCGGCCCACGCCTGTGGGGGGAGGGGACCGGGGACGTAGAGCCGCTTAAGATGGACTGAGAGGGAGTCAAGAAGTTCGCCAAAGTCGCGTTTCAGTATTTCTGAGGTCTGACTGGGAATGTCATTACAGCCAACATGAAGGATAATACCATGGGCAAGTGGATGGTCAGCTAGGATGCTGGGGATTTTCTCCATGATGTCTGTCAGTTAAGTGCCAGGAAGGAGAACCTATGGTGGCTGCAAAACTTGCAAAAAATGCAAAAGGCCCTCTCTACAGCCAATGTTTAGTTTGTCCATTCTGGGCTCCTGTACAAACAGGCAGGTTCTGTGAAAGAGGACCTGCTCCCTATGTAGATATAAAGTGCTCATTCTAAGGTAACAAAACCCAATGATTATTATTTTCAGGTTATTATACACTAATTAAAACACAGTTATGAATATTATATTCCTAGATGCCACTAAATTCTTCACACTGCACCTTTAATATAAATGAGACAACAGATGTAAATACAGGTTGAGAATGATCCCACATATTTTTTTCAGTATCTGCTTTTTTATCCAATAAGTTTTACTCTTAAAACGAAATACAGATTATATAATCCCGTTGCACCACCACTACACTGTGGTTGTCTGCCAGAAGGTCATAAATTGACTTTTTATCCAGTTTTAAGCCACATTTTAACGATACACTTTTTAGATCTTGGTCGTTTTTGACTATATCCTTTAATCGGATGAAGGATTTTAGTCATCGGACATCTGGATCTTAAGTTTTTTTTTGTATTTTTAAGTTTATACAGTAGGCCATCTTGCTGTGAAATGTAAATGCAAGTTAGCAAAATTTAAATGCAAAATACCTTTGATTTAAACAAATTTAATTAATGTAAAAATAAGCTGCTCAAAGTGTAATGTAATAAATGTTAAAGTTTGCTACCATCTTTACTTTAAAAAGAATTGTCTCTCATACAAAATGTGTGAGAGACAACTTTAGCTCATGTTGATGAGCAGCAGCAGCAGCACAGCCTAGTCAAAGCCTTCATGAAGAAGTTGCTGCTTCTCGACATGTGGAGAGCAACACCCTCACACACCTTCCCACACTAAAAGAAAAGACTCCATCTGCTGATCAACTCAACAGATATGCAGCCATGTTGAAGGCAACGCATGGTGAGTTTTCCAGGTGATTTGAAGACTTCAAAGCAGTGGAACCTGAAATGCTCACAATCTCCTCTCCTTTTACATGTGATGTGGACAGTGTCCCCAGTGACGTACAACATGAACTCATAGACTTGCAGTCTGATGCACTGCTGGCAGAGCACTTCAAATCAATGCCACTACTGACATTTTACTCATCTCTCAAAGAGAACAGACATGAGGAGTCTAGTTCAGAGGATGCTGGTTCTCTTTGGATCAACATACATACAGTATGTGAACAGACATTCTCAGTAATGAAATTCAACAAGTCAAGATACAGAACCTCCTTCAGTGATGATCATCTGTCAGCTTTGCTGTGTATAGCAACATCAGGAACTACACCTGACTTTAATTCACTAGTTCAAGCCCATCAGAGACTTGATTCCTCCCACAGAGGAGTTAAGTTGGCAAAACTACCCATGGATTATAATTTGTATCACAGAGATCTTACTGCTGTAGTCTAAAAGACTGTCATAATGACCAATGCACTTGTTAAGGTAACAGTTCTTGTCAAAGATACAAACAGGAATACAGGATGGGTTGTGTCCATGAAAGCTGATTGGTATAGTGTGTGGCTTTGTTCCACGGTGCAGTAAATCAAACCACTTTAATAAGACTGTTTGGAGTGATTTTCAATATAATGCATGCTGAACAATAAGTGCACAGTATGTTTTCTAAAATTCAATCTAGTGATAAAATTAGAGATTACAGCATGACAAAATTTGTTTGGCCCCCAACAACAGTCTGGATTTCTCATGTGGCCCCCCAGGAAAAATAATTGCCCACCCCTGCTCTAGAGAGTTTGGGGGCCGGTTCCAAAAGGGGCCACACTGCAACAGTCCAGGATTCTCCCTAGGGTCTGGGTGCGGCCCTAAGCAGAACATCCATAGTGTTCACTAAAACAAAAAATTCAAAGTAAAATATGTCTCTTTTGGACAAAACATATTTTTTCTGTAGCAAGTTGCTCTCATCTGTACCTGCCTCCAGCTGCCTTTCTCCAAGACTTGAGTGGTTTTGCCTAAATGGAACACATATGGTTAATGACATTGTTTTGAACTGCAGGTGAACCAATGCCAACTCCACCTATGAAAAAAACTCACACAGCTCACTCTGACTGTGTATCTATAGGGCTATGTGTATGAAAGCAGCCTGTATGAAGGAATTAATTTATCAGACATACTGCAGTGCAAGCAGGTAATACTACTATTGTCAGTTATTAATTACATTATTCTGTTATTTTATCACCACAGCCAATGCTACATATTTGCATATTCTGACCTCCTAAGGTCACCCTACTGCCAGAACTAGTGTTGTTTCATCTCATTGGTTGGTTCAGTCATTCTGTTGTGATTGCTCATCAGCTCTGGTGTGGACCTGTAATTCTCCCATCTGCACCAGAGAGCAGACCAGAGTTTTCCAAAGGCTTTCTGTAAATCTCCTGCATTCTCACAGGTAAAAGAATTTTAAAAGATGTTAATTAGTGAACCCTAACAAGAGAAAGAAGCCCTATTTCTTGCTCAAATTTAGTAACCCAATTCCTTTTGCAGGCTTAAAATTTCTGTTATGCTAATATTTAATTCTTCACTTACACAAATCTGATTGTGCTCTTACTAATCTGTGCCAGCACACACTCAATGTTGGCTTGCAATTTGATCAGCATTCCAAGTTGTTGCAATTTAATTAAAATTTGTTTAAATTCTTATCTTGTTTATTTATTTCAATAAATATCATAATACATTCCAAGGATAGCTTGTGTAGGGGATTATACTTCTATTAATCAATTCACCTCGTAATAACCAGGGCACCACCTCCCTTATTTTTATTTGTGCCAGGAAGAAACACAGAAAACAATTTGATCAATCAATCTCACGTCTGAAGTAGTGTGTACCGATACAGTGATCTAGTTCTCTGTTTTAAATTGAAGCCACAGACAACGACATACTGATAAATGCATATTTATTTAACTAAATTGGTTAACAAATGAATAAATAAGGTAGCAACACAAACAGATAAATGGATAATCAATCAGAATGAGTGCAATTGATTTAAATGGCACATTAGAAGTGATGGATGAGCGATGGTGAAATGTGGGGAATGATAACATTAACTTACTAGAAAAATAGTTGTCCTCTAAGAATTTATCTGGAGAGTTTCATTTTCAAACAACACCAACTCTTCACAGAAGCAGATGAAGAGCAGGAGAGGTTTATTTAGCCTTCAGAGCTGGGCTTTCAGAGACATTCAAAGATAGCAGAAGAAAAGGGGCACTGGGTTTCCTACACTTGCTTTGATAGCACCTTCTGCTTCAATTCACGCACACACACACACACACACACAGTGTAACCATTTTGTTTTATCTTTCTGTACAGGCACGTGGGTTACCTTTGGAGGCCAGATAACAGATGAGGTAGGAGAGAATGCCTGAACACCTGTACAGCCTCATGAAATCCCAGCTCAAGTTAAACAAAGAATAAGAATGAGAGAATTGTCTCACTAAGTAAAATATATGGATTCAATCTGTATACTGTACTGTATACCAAAGCTGAAGCAGAGAAAATAATTGTAATACACTGGAAAAAGACAGTAAATTAGACTTTTCCACTTGGGTGCTTAGCCTTTTAAGTCAATATAAATTTATACACATAATACATTTTTAGGCACGCCAGCTTGTCCAACACTTGGATGAATATGTCAGCAACTACTGGATAAATTGTAATAACTCTGGAGAACCCTGATTTTTCATTTAGAGCCATCATTAGGTCAAAAAGGTACATTTGTCCAATTCATGCTCCAGTACCTGAGAAACTGCATTGGCATTACAATCGGCTCGACTGGTAATCCACATCAAAAGTGAGATGTGAGCGGCGCATAAGTGCACTTTAAAAAAATGATGGCAACAATGACACATAATATAATTGATTCTATTTCAAGTATTAAAACTGTGATTAAAATGTATTGAATATGTTATTCAAATTAACTCAAAAACATTAAGTCCATGGTAATACAAACAGTTAAAATGTGTTGGATTTAGTAATGTGTGATGTTCACTCGCCCTGATGAATTTTATTAAAATTTGCATTTTAATTTCCCTTAATATATGACCTCAGTCCATCACTTGAGGACATTATAGGCACAGAGGATTTCTTGTTATGTAAGTTCTAGTCCTGTTGGTGCATTTAAGTTACAATAATGTTTTTAAACTTCAGACCAATTGTTTGTTATCATGTAAGATTTTTTTTCATTTATTTTCATTTCATATAAGATTTTTTTCACCAGCTGAGATCTTCAGGGCTGATATGCTTATTCAAAAACCCAGTTGGAAGAGATTAAAATCTCACATGTTGACTTCATACTGAAGCTGTAGGGGACACACTGGGCTCTCCCTTAAATTGAAGCTGGAGGGTGAACTCTGAGCTAAATGGTAAATGGCTGCATTTACATTGTGCTTTTATCCTTTACAATGTTTCTGCTGCTCACTCACCCATTCACACACACACTCATACACTAATGGGGGCAAGCTACCACGCAGGGTGCTGGCACAACCATCAGGAGTAATTTATGGTTCAGTATAAAGACGCTTGATATACGGACAGGAGTAGTCAGGGATCAAACCATTCTGATTAGTAAACAACCCACTCTACCTCCTGAGCCAATTAGCTAGTTAAAGTTAGGTAGCTATGTTTAGAGAATTGATAAATGCCATAGATGTAACATTGGCCTAGCAAATTTAGCGATTACATGAGGTGGTGGAGAGGAAGAAATTTGAAGAGCTTTGTGTGATTGGTCATTCAAAAATGGAATTTGTGATTTGATTGTCTTATCAAAGTTGGATATCGCCATTTGATTGGCATTTAGAAAGATGGACTATGAAGCATGGTTAGTTGTCAAATTATGGATTTCGACATTTGATTTGCTTGCAAAATATGGACCATGGTACATGATTGATTTTCAAATGATGGAATTCATGACGTGAAGCTAGGGAACTCTGGGCTCTCCCTGAGCTGCAGTGGTGGGACACTCTCTGGGCTCACCCTGAGCTGAAGCTGCAGGGTGCTCTCTGTGCTCTCCCTTACATGATGCATGATACACGGTGGCATCTGTCTCATTTGATATGGCCCACAATGGTGTCTTCCTGAAATCTATAACTCAACCTGGTGCATTATGATATAAAGCTGTCCTCACAGAAACTGATGTAGGACGTCACAGCCTGTGTACTCATCCAGACTGTTGGTGGCAGTCCTGAAAAAATCCCAGTTAGTGCAGTCCTAACACTCAAGAAGTCCTCCACAGCTTCACTGTTCCACTTCTTAGATACCCTCACCACAGGCTAGAGAGTTTTAATTTCTGCCTGTATGAGGGGATCATGTGGACCATGATATGTTCAGTGGCCCATTGTAGTGATCCAAAGTATTCTCCTCTCTGGTCAGGCATTTAATAAACTGGTTTAAATGACCTTTGTTAACAGTAACTAAGGAGTCCGGGTTTGTCCGCTCCACACACACCATCTGGTCGGCGGGTTTGCGCTGTGCCTCCTGCACGTTGGCCTGCGGTAGAATGTAGCCACCAACCAGTATGACAGACAAACTCACAGGAAGAGAAGAAGGGTTTGCAGTTGATGAAGAAAGATTCCAGATCAGGAGAACAGTACTGCAGAATCACTGTCATGTCATTACACCAGCCATCATTTGTGTAAAAACACATACCCTCACCTTTACTTTTTGCCAGAGAGTTCTATGTCACAATCCGCTCTGAAAAGTTGGAAGCCTGCCAGCTGCAGTGCAGAGTCCAGTATTGATCCACACAGCCGCATCTCTATGAAGCACAAAACAGAAGATTTAGGAAAAAATGTAAACTAAAGGACATCCCAACAAACAAAACTCAAGAAACAAGGTTAAAACTTGTTAGAAAAGGATTTACAGATTTTCTATTACAGGCACTAACGATACACAGCAACTCTATGAATATGATGTTTTCTTAAGCTGTTAAAAGGTTGTTGATGTCACTAGCTGTTGGAAACACAGAACTATGATTGACTGATTGTTTCAGTTGTTATGAAACACAAAATGCTGATTCATCATTCATCTGACTCAACTGTCTTGATTTGGCTTTAAGTTGGTGCAAATTAATTGCCCATTAGTCTGTTTTGTTATCTTGTTATATTCCAAACACTGCTCTATATTAAGTACCATATACATGGTGTGAGAATCAGCATAGAGACTGATTGGTCCATCAACCCATCCATAAGGCCTTGCAGCCGCGATAAAATAGCTGAGTTAAGCTAGACCCTGTAGAAGAAGCTGGTGTCCAGTGGGGGTTTTTATATGCTGTAAAGCAATTTCTTCAGTTTATCACACTTCTTGTTCAGGGAAATCTTCACCAGTTTCTTGGACAGTCCTAAACAGTATTTCATTCATGCATAGATATATATTTAAAGTATACATATTATGCACATTTCCAGGTCTATATCTATCTTCTTGGGCTCTACTGGAATATCTTTGTATGACATACAGTTAACAAAAACTCTATTTATCTTATACTAGCTCTTTTTGCAGCCCCTCAGTTCAGCCTCTCTCTCAAACAGGCCATTTTAGCTCCTGTCTCTTTTAGGGCCCCCTCCTGATGAGCCCACTCTGTTCTGATTGGCCAGCTCTTGGAAGCTGCCCCTCAGCAGACATCCGCTACATCAATAAATCATGAAACAAACTATAGTAGAAGGATTTACTACTTTTTCTTGTTCTTTACTCGAAATGTCCACTTCTCAAATACATCCATACATGTTTGAGACAAAATCAGATCTGAAATATGCAAGTGGACAACACAAACAACACATGGGAAAACCTTAGCAACAATCTTAGCAACAAAGGCTACGGAACAGCTGACGTTACCTCCACAGTAAGGTGAAAAAACTGTAGCAAACAAAGCATTCAGAGCAGGCTGAAGCCCAGACTTTTGACTTGCAGGGAGCATTTCTACATACTTTCTCAGGTTTTGACATAGACATCATAACAGTATAAACTTAAATAACAAAACCACAAAAAAGACGTCCCCTTTAATACAAAACCCAGAAATTTGCTCTAAATATAAATATTCTAAAATGACCTGCCTTAATAGTATTCTTAAAGGGAGGACATGGATTAACACCATGCTGTGATAACTCATTTAATAATGGAATCAAGTACTGTGTGGATCGAGCCTTTCAAAAAACAACTGTATTACACTGATATGTCATCAACCAACATAGACTCTTTAAATATGAACAGGGGCTTCTGTATTTCCATGTATTTTCTTATTTTTATTTCTTGCACACAAACACAGCAAATGGTACCTTTCTCTATGTGCCAAACATCGTAGTAGTGCGTGATGTTGGCCTCCCTCAGGAATCTCTGGATTTGAGAGTGACAGTCTGTGACAATTAGGGATGCCCCCTGAAACTCAGCTCTGAATTGGATACGGTTCTAATATTTAAAGAACATATTCAATTTAAAGAAAAGGAATTAGCGGCTAACCATGTTAACTTTTCATTTTAACACTTACATACATACATACAGTACATCAGTTCATCACATCTTCTCATATGGGCCATCATGTGGTTCTGTGCCAAAAAAAGGGGGACTGCAGGTATCGTCTAAATTTTAGCCAGTACAGAGATAATAAGAGAGAGCCTTTGCTTCTTCCTTGAAGACCCTTGGGTCTGTCTTGAGCGTTGCATCATCAATATTACATCAACAATAAACTGTTCATGGTACTTCCTGAATCCTGTTACCTTTAGGGAAAATTGTGAGAGCAGGTGGTAGTTTGTGCAGACCAGGCCAACCAGCAAATAACATGAGGGGGGAAAGTTGGAGGCTGAAGAATTTATATTTAATTAAGTAACATTACAGATATGGCAATTCATCTAATAGTTGCTGAAATCTGAAGTGGTGGACCTACCAAGTAACTGACGTCACCAATCCTAAAGTCACGCCACCACCTCGATCAAACATGTTGCTTAAATAGGTTCTATGCAGTGAAACATTCTCGATATAAGTTTGTGCCTTTAGAAGAACTTTTCAACTTGTCAACAGAAAAGGGTTTCTCACAAGTCAGAGGGAAAGAAAATACAGTATTTTCACAAATTTCTAAATCTTTATCTGAAAATTTTCTGTTGAAGGTAGCAGAGGAGCTGATGACTTTGGCATATGAGAATGGCATCAATCTGTTCGACACAGCTGAAGTGTATCATGCTGGAAAGTAAGTATGGCCCCATGAACTTATTAATGGCAATGAATTGATAATCAAGTAATCATTAACATCCCTAACATCCATTCTTACTGACAGTTATCACCACGCTTCCCAGAAGTTAATGGAGGTGGCAACATGGATGTATTAAAAGAATGCAATACCAGACTCACAGATGGTGCCTTTTAACTCCAATAAAAATGACTCACCTGGTGCAAAAGTAAAAGTTTTCTGGGTTTGCTTCCGTGTTGTGCAGCCCACTGCACATGCACATTCGTGGCCCATTGACTTTACATTAGAAGATGTCACGCACTTTAAAATCACTTTTCTAGGCTCTGGGGAAGTTTTGTAGTTTGAGGTGTCAGTTTGTAGTTTATAATGGTGGTCAATGGGAAAAATGCTTTTTGGGCTGCAGAGGATTTATTTTTTTGCACTACCGTGAGTAGCCACTGGGATACAGCAATGTTGAGTGATGGCATTGTATCTGGTCTCTTAATCTATCCATTGGTTGCAACCATACACCTCCAGCTGTCATGCTCTTTCTGACTTCATCAATGTCATCAATGTCATGGGTGAAACCAAGTGTGGGGATTTGTATTTACAATGTATTTTTTCTTTTTAATGTAATTGGTAGGAAAGGATTGTTGTCAGCATAGACTACATTTGCCTTCAGGTTGCCAACAACAAGGTTAGTATGAACACAAAGGGGAAAAAAAGCTACAAATTTCAGAAAACACATGGAACTCCAATTTCTCTTGTTGGCTTGTTGCTTGGTGGAAACCCTAACCCTCTGTGTCCTAAGAGAAATGTTCTTGAGAGAAACGTATTGTCTTTTAAACCTGTATTGTAATGTCATGTTCATGTTTTCTTTTTCTTTTTAAAAACTGTTTCTTCTTGGTGATTAGTGATCTTTTGATCAAAAAGACTACTTACTGCTGTCATACATATTCTGATCAGGGCTCCATGCCAAAATGTGTAAGCAGATTTGTCAGGATATTGGTTGCAAATAAATTTGCTTGGAGTGCCACCTTTGTGTAATATGGTTGCACTGTGTAAATAAATACACTTTTAGACTTTGTCAATCTGTTCTGTAATAATAATAATGCATTTAATTTGTACAAAGAAAATCACTAACACGAGTTAAGATGAAAAAGCCTTCCTGACTAAAAAGGTTTTTAGGCCTGTTTTAAAAGAGTCTAGGGACTGTGCTGCCCTCAGATGGTTAGGAAGGCTGCTCCACAAGCATGGTGCAGCAGAGCAGAAGGCTCGATCCCCCATGGTGCAGAACTTAGTACTGGGGGCCCGGAGGAGCAAGCTGCTGACAGATCTGAGGGTGCAGCAGGAGGTTTGTGGATTGATCGGTTCCTGTAGGGGGGTAAGGGAAGAAATGCAGAAGCTCTTGTGAGAAATTATTATTTTAACATGGGAGTCAGTAAAAGTTAACTCATCTTGTACCTTATTCTGTTGTCATTTATTAAATTGGATAAACAATTGATTTTTATTTATTAAAGAAACATAAATCTCTTTCTGTCTCTCTCTCTCTCTGCTCTTCCAGGGCTGAAGCTGTTTTGGGAAGTATCATAAAGAAGAAAGGATGGAGGTACAGTTTTTAGATTGTATGCCTTGTTTGTGCATACATGTCTTAAAACTAGTAGTATCATATCAGAAGGTTATTTTAAAAATAATATCCATCACTTGTGATAAGGTGTGCAAAGTGTAATTGTGCATATTGTTATGAACAGTATACAAATGTATCCAATGCATGCCAGTAAAACAGATGAACAGATTGAAGTAAATTTTAACAAATTAGTGCCAATAGTTGTATAAATGGTCTTTGAATTAAGTTAGGCTGTAATGTGTGCTGCTCTGTCCATAGCAGTGTCATGAATGTCCAGGAGTCATTAAGAGAATGTATTGCTCTGTGGTAAAAAGGGAGGTCCATGAAAGTCAACGTCAGAAGTTTCTGAGGTCTAAGGTGCGGCAGAGGGGGGATGAATTATAAAGTTTGACGGAATTACCTGTGTCGCTCAGTGGAACACTTTGGGGGGATCAGTCTGTTGCTGAAGATACTCCTCTGCCTAACCAACACATCATGAAGGAGGTGTGAGATATTGTTCAGGATGTTCACCAGCTTGGTCAGCATCCTCTGCTCCACCACCACTTTCAGAGAGTCCAGTCCTACTTCTCCTATCACAGAGCTCAATTTCTTCACTAACTTAAGTCTTCAATCTCTTGGCATCTCCAGCCCTCCCACTGCGATTCCAACATACTGCAGCATATAAGATGATGCTGGGCACCACAGACTGATGCATCTGCAGCATCTTACTGCAGAGAATGGGGGACCACTGTGTTGCTTAGTCTAAAATCCATAACACAAGCTGAGCATTGACAGGGTCTTGAACTGATCTACTAACAGCAGAAGTTTCATGTTGTTGAAATCAAAGAACACTGTTCTCTCAGCTTCATCCAGGTGAGCCTATAGAGGATAGATGATGGCATCATTAGGGAATAAAAAAGGTTCTAAATTGGAAATTAATTTTTTAAAGTTATTTTTTCTTTTATCCATCACCACACACACACGCAGAGGCCGCAGTGGAGACAGTGAACCAGGTGAAGTGAAAGATAACATTTTACTTGAGTTGACAGCAACTACATTTGTTACTGTCAGTGCAAAAAAAACCTTCACGAGTAAAAAGAGTAATTTATGAAACACCTGTTCAACAAGCATAAATGTAAGCATAAGCATAAAATATTAAAAGTAATATTTTCATCTGCTTTGCCTGTAATCTCGACAACAGTTCAACTTCACACTTGGCAGGTGTATTGTTTGGATGATGTTCTTGAGAAATTTATAAAAATACCTCATAAACAACATTGCTTCTGCTTCTTCTTCTACCTGTGGAGTCAACAAGCAGAAATACAGACAGCGCCACTCTGCCATTGCAACACACATTGTTGTCGGAGGGAGGATTACATCCGTAGTGATAAGAACTACGATAGAGAATTAACTGAAAAAGTTTAGAGAGTTAAGCTCTACTATTCTCGTTCCTCAGTCCGGGAATTTGGTATGTATGTTCAAGACATAGTGCTGGATGTCTCAGGCACGTTTTGAACGGGCACTGCAGTTCATCTGATCAACTTCCGTTCAGTATTGGTAAATTGTAGTGTCTACCGATAATCTGCAAGAGAGGCGTTTAGGGGACGGGCACTGTTCTCTCTAGGTATTGAGAAATCAGCCCGTTTTGTACAGGCACATTTTAAACAAGCACTGCACTAGTGTTTTCTGGATGAATGATTATAAAAATCTTAAGCTGTGTTTCAGGAAGGGAACCTTTTGTGTGACAGATTTTTTTAGTAGAGCAGGTGCAGAAGACAAAGTTCTTTGTTTGCAATGTAAGATGTTTTGTTCTTGTCTATGTTTGACTAATGTTTCACCACTGCAACTGTTTCTTGGTGTCTTGTAAGTCCATGTGGGCTGGCCACATTAAATAACTAAATAACTATAGTGACTTTGCTGTTGTAAACATTACTTTTGCTGCCTAGAAACAATATTTTGTTATATTTAAAATATAAATCAATTCTAATCCTGCCCTGAATTTATTCTTTTTTTAATTATAAGAAAACAATTCTCTAGTAATGAAAAAGAACAAATAACAGTATCAATAAAGAACTGATAAGGAGTATCGATAAGAGTAGTAGTATCAATAAAATCCCAAGGCATTATCCACTCCAATGTGTTCCTGGTAAGCAAACAGCACAGGGTCCAAGGCTAGTATGACCAGGGACCAGCCTCTCAAGGGTATTCATTGCATGGGATGTAAGTGACACTGGTTTACAATCATTTAAGACTTTAGGCTGTCCTTTCTTGGGCACCGGGATCAAACATGATGGTTTTACACAGAGACCCTTTCTAGTCTGAAGCTCAGAAGATGTGCTTAAAGACTCCAAACAAATGCTCTGTACATGCAGTACATTTGTGTTTATGCCATCAGGGCCTGCAGCCTTGCCTGGTTAAAGTCTCACTGTTTCTGGACACTGCTCCTTTTTGCCTTTTTTGCCTGCCTCTTACTGACCTCTACCTGCCTGCTGACTTCACCCCTCGCCTTTCATCCATTCCTACATTACCTAAATAAAAGTGAGATGTTTGAACTTATCAATGTCATTGAGTCGTGCACTTGAATCCTTTGTTTTTGAGCCATGACAGTACAGTCTGGTCATTTCATACTCAGCCGGCAGCTTACCCTCCAGGCCCAGGCTTCACTCGTGTTCTGGTGAGTCCAGCCTCCGAGTGTGTAGGTCAATCCTCACCCAGTGCTTGCTGATCTTTGAGCTCCAGCCTTCCTCGTTTCCCATGGAACAAGCCAGAGTCAACTACAACTCTCAAGACTCTAGGGAACCACTAAGTGGGAGAGACAGTGTCCAGTCAGCTCTTCTGTTGACTCATTTACATCTGAGCTGAAGAAGGTATTTGACCACACAGCTGAATCTGTGCCTCAGAGGCAGATGAGTGGTGGACTACGCAGCGTCAACCGTGGGGGGATGTAAACAACTACAAAGTTGGATGTATGTCTTGTATTTCCTTCACCCGTCGCTTTATCTGCACTCTGCAACCTCAGTGCTTCCTGCTGATTTCAGTCAGGATTTCAAGCTTCTCCCCAGCTATTGTGGAGTCTGAGTTGCTCCCTGGAATAAACAAAGGAAAGCATCCCTCTATGACAGGCACTCATGTGGCACCCAGGTGAAAAAAGTGCCCCAAACTCCAGAGGTACAAGAAACAATTGTCTAAAGAAACAAGACAAAATGTAGAAGTAGCTATGATAAATTTAAACAAAAGATCTGGCATGTGCTGAGATTGTAGGGCTGCTATCTGAGATGGTGCCAGAAATTTAGAAACTACAATTCTAACGCTTGGGTGTTTATGTTGGTCACACTTCAAATTATTATTATTAATTAATTAAATTATTTTATGTATTGCTTCTGTTGTGCCTATCTATTAAAGCAAATTACCTTCACTGTCATAATGAGCACATTTAGACTTTAGGTATTGAAATGTGTGATTGGTACATTCCTATTTTATATGTGATGTTTCCAAAGACCACATTGCATTTGACTATCAACAGAAATAAAATGAGGCAATATTAAATATGTAGATCTCTAGATTTTAGTTTGTGTTGAATTAAGCAATGTGTTTGATAAATAATTAATTTTCATTTTACCATTCATATATACTGTTTCCAGGTGTCATATTTACATGAAGGAGACTTCCACAGTCTGATTTCTATATTTTTTTTTTGTGCTCTCACATGCAGGCGTTCCAGTTTAGTCATCACCACCAAAATCTTCTGGGGAGGAAAGTATGTATACGTTATCTTTTTCTATCCATAGTTCTCTCTTTTGCTCTCCTTCTTTCTCTCTTTCTATCATTGCAATGATAGAAAGATAAATGATAGGCTCCTTACTAGCCATAAGCTAAGGTATAAGAAAGAAGTACTTATGTGGAGGTAACGTTACATGTAATGATGTGCAATATACACTATTTATTATAGGCCTTATAAGTCAAAAGGTAAACAGAACTGCCTTATGGACTGTTGTCTGTCGTCTGAACTACAAATTCATGAAATAACATATCTCCACAACATGGAAACTCCTGTCAGTCATCATCGCAAACAAAGTTGAAGGAACATGTGCATCATTACATTAGCAGAGTTTAAAAAATAGCTAATGATAAATGTATTGCCTCTTGCTAAAAGTTTTTCGTGAACCTTCTTAGGAACGCAGAAACTGACAGCAGAAACTGGGTTACAGTTTTGGTTTTTGAGCTGTAGTTCCTGAACCCCAAAAAGTCCTTGCTCCCAAGATAATACTTTCTGATGGGCCAGAATTATATGGGTTGGTTCTGTAGTATTAAATATTGATGACAGATCAAACAAAAGCCTTCTGACTGTTAGTCACAAGTATTAATATTATGCCTTTTTGAGGGCCTTTTTGAGGGCATTTTATGCCTTTATTGATAGTTGATAGTAGATGGATGACAGGAAACCAATGAGAAGAGAGATGACATGCAAGAAAGGCCTCAAGCCTTATGCGAAACAGGGACGTTGAAGTTCATAGTTAGAACCTTTAGCCCCTAGGCCCCTGGCATTGGGATTTTTTGGTGAAATGTAGCTGACTCCCCGACAAGTCTCAAATAAGCAACATAAAGGGTTCTATTTTTATGGTGATGCAACAGCCACCATAAGCAGTGCACCAACAGTTTGAAATTACCTTTCCCCTGAGAGGTGAAACAGGTGGGAGGTTCCTTTAAATTAGGCAGAACAAAGAATCACTTTGTTCTGCCTAATTTAAATGAACCTCCCACCTTGTGGAAAGTGGTTGCGCTGAGAATAGATGTCTCTCAAATAGACAAACCAAGTCTGTTTCTGAAGCAAAGTCACTCTCAACAAGAGCAAACCAAATACTTGGAGGAAATGCAGCAATAGTGTAAATATTTGTGAACATTTACTGTGATTAAAGAAGGAATGTCAGTAAAGCAGTCTGCATTTTTCATACATTGAGTGATTTTCACAGTATCTGTTGTACAAAACTGCATTATACTCTATAAAACCTTTCTCATTCACTGCAGACATCTGAAGGCTGGCTGTGCATAAACACTTTCTGTGCTGGCTGGCAATGTTATCTTGTGGAAGCAAAAGCAAGTTTGATTTATGGAAACAGTAGGGATGTAAAGGAATATTAATTTATTATTTGGATATGCACAGACAAGGCGTTCTAATCAGATGCATACAATATTAGAATTCTTGCATTCTCCCCTGATCTGTTACCCAACTGACACAGTTTACCACAAACTTCACACTCCTTTCTCTCAGAGTCATAACCTGGTCAAGTCACAGACATTACACACACACCTTGCTACAGTTAGGCCGTGTTCAGACCAAAAATGGCAGAGTGTGAAAAAACACAGCCCTCTTATTCATTTGAACAACACGCTCCCACTACCACAGCCCTTGTATGCGGCCTTAGGCATCAATATCTCCAATGTCAATCAAGGATAGACATTAAGAAAAGTTCATCAGCACTTTGGAACCAGTGCCAGAGCCACGAGACTGTTTAACAGTTTTTTCCCATGGGCTGTTAGGCTTTTCATCCATTTCATCTATTCTTATTGTGTACACCGTAGCACTGAAGGAACACAGTTTTGTTCCCCTGTATACTGGGTATTGTATATGGAGTGAGTGACAAATTGTGCCTGTGACGTTCTACCTTGACAGCCTTCAATTTGAAAGAAAAGCATGCAATATAGTCTAATTTCAATTCAATTCAATTTTATTTATATAGCGCCAAATCACAACAAATGTTATCTCAGGGCACTTTACAAATAGAGCAGGTTGAGACCGTACTCATTTATTTACAGAGACCCAACAATTCCCCCCATGAGCAAGCACTTGGCGACAGCGGCAAGGAAAAACTCCCCTTTAACGGGAAGAAACCTCAAGCAGAACCGGGCTCTAGGTGGGCGGCCATCTGCCTTGACCGATTGGGTTTACAGCGAAAGAAGGAGGGAGGGGGACGGGGGAAGGGGAGAGGGGGGTGGGGTGGGGGGAGACACAGAGAAGTATAATAACAACAACAACAATAACCATAACAGCAGTAGTGTAAGTAGAGCTATGACTTTATAATAGTAATAGCAATAATATCAGTAGCAGAAATGGAAGCAGGACATCCACAGGACTACGCCACAGTCCCCACGGCCATGGCCCACTGTTCAGGCACTGGATCTTCCTGTGAGACAAGAGAGCACAGAGATTCCGGGGAAGAAGTCAAGTTAGTAACATGCATTAATGGTACATGAAAGCATACAAATGGAGAGGAGGAGGAGGAGAGAGGAGCTCAGTGCATCATGGGAAGTCCCCCGGCAGTCTAGTCCTATAGCAGCATAACTAGGGGCCGGTCCAAGGCGAGCCTGGCCGGCCCTAACTATAAGCTTTTTCAAAAAGGAAAGTTTTAAGCCTACTCTTAAACGTAGAGAGGGTGTCTGCCCCCCGGACTGAATCTGGAAGATGGTTCCACAGGAGAGGAGCCTGATAGCTGAGGGCTCTGCCTCCCATTCTACTTTTAGTTATTCTAGGAACCACAAGTAAGTCTGCATTTTGGGAGCGCAGTGCTCTAGTGGGGTAATAAGGTACTATGAGCTCTTTAAGATATAGTGGCGCCTGACCATTAAGAGCTTTATAAGTAAGGAGAAGTATTTTAAATTCTATTCTGGATTTTACCGGAAGCCAATGTAGCGAAGCTAAAATAGGAGAAATATGATCTCTTTTCCTAGTTTGTGTTAGTACATGTGCAGCTGCATTCTGGACCAGCTGGAGAGTCTTTAGGGTCTTGTTAGGGCAGCCTGACAATAAAGAATTACAATAATCCAACCTAGAAGTAACAAATGCATGGACTAGTTTTTCTGCATCTTTTTGAGGCAGGATGTGCCTGATTTTTGCTATATTACGTAGGTGAAAAAAAGCAGTCCTTGAAATTTGTTTTATATGATGGCTGAAGGACATATCCTGGTCAAAGATAACTCCCAGATTCCTTACGGTGGAGCTGGAGGCCAAGGTAATGCCATCCAGGTCTTTATGTCCTTAAGGCACACTTGAAGTTTAGTTTAGTAGTCTAATGCAATCTTTAAAAATTAATTTTAATTAAGTATTTCTAGGTTGTCAATTTCCTTTGTCCAAGTTGGACTGTTGAGTGACATGATAATGTTTGCTTGTCACCTGATGCATCTACACACTTTTAAACTACACACAATTAAATAGGAAAGAATGAAACAAAGGGGTTGGGCCAATCACCAAGACTTTCGCAATAAAACACCTGAGAGTGTTTTGAACTGTGATGCTTGGAGACATGTACACTGCACAGTGATATTTTATGGAGTCTATTTCAAGTGAGTGGGGATTTGATGTGTATGTTGTGTTCATTTGTCATCACAATATTAATGTTATAACTACTGTCACTGTGTGCATGCTTTTACCTAGCTAGATTGCTTGCCCAGCCAAACCACAACACCAAAAGGCTTAGTTAGCTAGCGTGTTGCTAACATGGTAAGCATGGATGTAGTAGAACTGGATACAGGACTCAAAAATGGCATCCACTTATTCTTATGAAAGTTGCTCAGTGGCGCATGGAGCCAAAAAATTGGCTTCCCACTATAAAGAAATTACCCGGATGTTGCTCATGTTTCCTGATTGTCGGGCCCATAGAGCATATGTACTAGAGACTTCCGATGGCCGAAGTCCAACAGGAAGTCAGCCATTTTGAATTTACTGTCCTTTTTTTTCGCAAAGTGAAGTCATTGACAGGCGTTGTACTTTAACAAACTCCTCCTAGAGATTTAATGCAAGCGACTTCAAATTTGGTAGGTTACATCTAAAGACCTTTGTGATGTTAAATTGCAAAGCTTTTTAGTTTTCATGGAAAGTCCTTGATGTGGCACACTGGTCAATTTTGCCCAAAACATGTTTGGGGCATTAAATAGGAAGTTTGGCTTCTTGGCTTTATATTGTCTAATCTGCCCCAAATTTGTCATGCTTGATAAAAGTCCAGACCAGAAGACATCTACATGTCAATATTAAGTCATAGTCATAGCGCCACCTACTAATAACAAGAAGTCAGCCTTATGTGATGATCATCATCCGATTTACATGGTGTGGTCTACACATGATATACAGCAACATGACGTATAATTAGCAGGTGTTCTCTAGCACCACATGGTGGACACAGGAAGTGATAGTTATCTCCTACATGCAATGTCCAGTATTCATGAAAATGTATATCTATGTCGGTTGACCTGTGGTAAATGTATTGCTGCATTAATATTTCACTTATGTTGTATTGCCTACGGGCAACAGGAAATGAAGCCACATGACATGACACATATTTAATCAAATGTATACACAATTTCCAATGTGTCATTTCCAGCACCACTTACCCACAGGGGGCACTACTGTAATATTATAACATGATATTTCTACAATTCTGTTGTCTTTAATAAAATGAAACTTGGTACAAAAGTTGTGTACAAAAATGTGCACAGCATATTGAAGCATGGCACCAATAGCCCCAGCTTGTGGTCATTAGTGAAACACCACCATACTACTTATTAACTGCTATTTCTCTTAAATATAATATTCCATGGTAACTAAATTCAGCACAGTTATACAGATGGGGATTCTGAGTCTGTAGCATTTTCAGCAATGCTTTGTGATTTGTTTTAGCTGTCAACATTCACACACATTTTCCACAGAAAATGTATTTTCTAATTATAATTATTTCCCTTGCACTCCAGCATTCAGAATTGCCCATCAATCATGTTGTTTTGTTAAAATTAGAACCACTTACTCCATCAACCTTACTGGGAACTACAGCCAGACTGATATCCACATCATTTTTATTAAGAAGGTACATACAACATTTGGTCTTTACAGTCTACTTAATTTAAATAGTAGATTAGATTGAGCATTGTCTGATGGTGATCAGATCTGATGACCTTCACAAAAAATTTTATTTGGTTCTAGGTTTTGTGCTTACATGTGCATAGTTTCAGTACAGCAATGACCAATATAAATGATCAATATATTTAAGTTCTGAAATTAAAAGATGTTTGTTTTTCAGGGCGGAAATGGAAAGAGGATTGTCTAGAAAACATATAATTGAAGGTAAGCCACCACTATTAATAAGTAAGGCAAGCACTTTGTCATAACAAAAGTAAATTTATTTGAAAAATTTGTTTGAAAAAGAGCACAACCAAGTTGTTCATAGCTTCATGTGCTACTGTAGCCACACACAATCATTATGTAATTTATGAAACAGGTCTCAGAGCATCACTAGAAAGACTTCAGCTGGAGTATGTGGACGTGGTTTTCGCGAATCGACCTGATCCTAACACACCTATAGAAGGTGGGTGTGCTTATCCTCCAACAGAGTAGGCATGTTGCTTTCTGTGGTAGGGCAATTATACTGAGTCTTACTAACTTGGGTTCAGCCTGGTCAAATAAGATTTGTGAATGCTGGTTATCCAGTTTACGTCATAAAATTTTATAAGACATTAACGCCTCTTTAAATTTTATGAAATCTAAAAAAGTATAGGAGTATAAGTATAGGTTACACTGGCTGATCTGTCAGTGGGTTGGTTACAGTGATCTCAGCTGAAACTTTCAGGGCTCTATTTTCATTAATCAAGGTATAAATACTCGAGTACAGTATGCCATATCCATGCCAAAGGCATGCTGACGCAGTTTTGTTATTTTTGTTGCCAGAGGTGCATGGTGCACCTGAGTCGGAATTGTATAGAAAACAAGCATCCAAACGACAAAAGGTGGGGTTGGATTAGAAAGAATACATCATTATACATTATTTGTGGGTATGTGATAATTGTGTCCAATTGTTTGGTCATCCAGGGGGAAGTTTTCCTAAAAGAAGACATCCAGGATTTGCAGGGTTAGCAGCACAAATATCCACACATTTGCAGTTACCACTGTAGTACAATCAGTAAAATAACTGTGAAATTTAAAAAGCATTAAGTGTAAGTGCAATTTAGTATTTTACATTTTAATTTTCAAAATTCTCTGAAATAAGCTTTCAGTTAGTTTATATGCAGCAGTTACTTCTAACTAAGCAGTTACCTATTAAACCTTTTCTGCAATTACTATTAAGATCAAATTAATATTTTTTTGCTGGTTGAGTGCTCACCTTTACAGCAAGATTTATGTTTCAAATGTGTTTCTCGATTGTAAAATCTACAGGTCATCCTCTAAGCCAGAGCTGCACCAAGTCAAGTCAAATCAGTATTATTTATATAGGCCAATATCACAAATCACAATTTTGCCTTAGCATATGACACCCACTGTCCTTAGATCCTCAATTCGAATAAAGAAAAATTCAAAACTCAAACCCAAAAAAACCTTTTCACAGGATGACAAGATTAAGTCATTGGACCATATATTTTTAATGACGTTGTTTTGAAGCTTTGCTTCTGGCCATTCATGTAGTGTGACATCTGGCTGTGATGCAAGAATGAGAATTGTAGCTGACATACTGGAACCTCCCATCACAAGCAGGATAAATAGATACAAACTTGCTCCAAAGATTTTTTTAAGCATGTAACCCTCATTGCCATTCCAGATAAGTGCTCAACAAAAGTTGCTAAGTGTGAAAATGTCATTCAAGAAACACAACACAAGGATCAAGAGCCTCATAAAACACCTTGGTTAGCTGCTTGGCCTTCATAAAACTTGCACCTGCTCATAACATCCTCAATGTGGGATTGCAATTGACCAGTTCAGCACAACTTTCATTCAGTGAGACCCAGAGTAGCCTCTACTAACCTGTCTGTTCTCTCTCAGTACGCAGTCAGCACTGAGCACCGTGCTCTTATTTGTTCCACAAGCCCTCACCCAGTATTGTCTTTCTAACCTCTGACTGTTAGTTCAATCACTTTACAAAGAGAGTTGTTGAAAATGTGGGGAACCTTAAGCTACTCAAAAAGATATGCTTACATCTAGCTTCTTCCAGTTAAGAGTGATCCAACCACTGTATACTCAACCCAGAAATTACATAAAGAACATTTTAGACTAGCTTTAGTACAGTTTTTATGCTATTCACTCTTCTTCCCATGTGTACTGATCTCCTTCTTCCTTTTGCCATAGTCTGTCTGATGATTGTTGAACCCTTATAATTTAGCTGATTTGGACTGTTTTGCTAGAGACAGTGAGGGCAATGACCCATGTGATCAATCAGGGGATGGCCATGTATTGGGGAACATCACGGTGGAGCTCCATGGAGATCATGGTAAGTTCTCACACAAGTCTCAAACAACCTGTAAATTGAGTCCTTGTAAAGATTAAAGAGTTGAATCCCAGTAAAAAAAAAAAAAAGTAAATATGTAAGTAAGTAAAAATTCAGCAATAATAAACTTTGTAAATCATATTTTGATGGCGAGTGAGTTAATAAGAATCCCACCAGTGTAGTAACATATTAAAACAATACAATAACTGTCGAACAAAATGTGCACTGCAGAGTGTACTTTTGGTTAGATTAATAATTCTGACAGATTGCAGTTATATATAAACAATCATCTCTGCTGTTAAAGTGTAACAGCAGAGATGCAATAAAAGCAATAAAAAATGAACAAAGCTGATTTCATGGTAAAATAGACACTATATGTAGAGTTATCCCATCAAAGGATGAAGATTTGTTCAACTGGAAAAAAAAAAAACATCTCAGTGTCAACATGTAGATGGTGTTTGGTGTCAAATACAATCTACTGGACAAGTCAATATTTTACTTTGTTTCATGGACGATATTTGTGACCATGTATGAAAAATTTTAAATATTTGTTCATGAAATTTATCTATCTAACTATGCCCTGTGTGTTGATGAATATTTTCCTTAACATTCACTGACACACACCAGTGACCTGTTAATTGATCATTGTGGAGGTAGTGAATAAGTTAATTGATGAAACATGATGTCATCCATAGCAACCTGTTTTGGGCAGGTTTGCCATAGGACAGTTTTTGTACAGTTCAAAAATGTTTAACCTGTGAAGATTTCTATGGTGAACAACTAAATGCTCCCTGTGCTTGCGACAGGAGGCATACTCAGTGGCACGACAGTTCAACCAGATCCCACCCATCTGTGAACAGGCAGAGTACCACATGTTCCAGAGGGAGAAGGTTGAAGTGCAACTCCCTCAACTCTTCCACAAGATAGGTAAGCAGTTGCCACAGTCTGTCTTAATAATTACAATAATGAAGATCTCATTCTTTTCATTAGAAAGGTATTTTGTTTGTTAGATACTGAATCAGCCATGTGATTGCTGTTCTTTGTTGGGAAACTGTAGTGGTGAGCTACAGTTTAGTGTAAATTTTAATAAATTAATTTTAGTTTTTGATGTTATAATTCTGTTGTCATCCTGATGTCATTCTGGTGTCACTCCTGGCCTCCTACTCTCCCATATTGTGAAACTGCAAATAAAAAAGTCACTGAACATGAATTTGCTTTGTGTGATTTGATCCACTACAATGCCTGTTTTGTGTGTGCAGGTATTGGAGCTGTGACATGGTCTCCACTGGCCTGTGGGATCATCTCAGGGAAGTATGACAGTGGGATCCCCCCCTTTTCACGTGCCTCGCTTAAGGTAACGATCCTACTTCCCCCACAACTCATTACTTCATTCCATTGTGTCACATCCTCTGACCTTTTACCATGTACTTTTTTCAGATTAATCCTTATCCTTTCTTTGTTTAACCTTTTTCCATTATAACAGTCACATCAGAGACAAAACAGCCAGCAGGAGTCAAAAATACACATAATAACAAGCAAGCAAGGCAATTTGAGCGCATAATAGATTTTTCCTAAAATCAAGTTACAAAACAACAACAATGAAAACATACAGTATGTTCTCATGTAGTCTGATTATTATTTAGCTGTGCAGGTAGCTTTGTTTTATTTGTTTAGGTTTTAAATGTCTGTCAATGAGATTTCTACCTCTGTCCCAACTCACTGTGTTTTCATTTGAACTACTTTCTATTGAAGAAATAGTCCCTTTTAGTAGGAGAGGCTGCTCTGAAACTGTAGCTAATAAAACTACAAGTGACTGTACTCTTCACTTGAATTAGCTACAGCAACACTACTATTTTACTGAAAGTAGCAAAATATACAACAGGCTACTAAGTTTAGAGAAACACAGCTTGCCCCCTGTGTTACAGGAAACTTGACTTAGAATCATATGTTTTTCATATCCATATATAGGAATGCATGTAATGACATCACTTCCTGCACACCAAAACAAACAAATGCTCTGTGTTTTGTTACTCAAAATCTGTGATTTTGATGTACAATTCTGCAGATTTTGTGCTTTTGTTGTTGGATCTTTGAATTAACTGCCTGTTACAGAGTTGAATCATTTTTGGACTTCAATGCTGAACCTTGATTTATGTTGGCAACTGCTTGCTAGTGATCAGCTGTTAACTGTACACAACTAAGAGCTGTTTTGCCAGTCAGCTGTTAGTCATCTTGTTAGCCAAACTTGTCACCAAGCTGACGGCAGAAAGATTTGAGAAGGCTAACAGACTCTCTCTCTGTAAAGCTAACAGCTTTGAATGATGGGATTATTTGATTGATGATTACAATCGGACAAAAACACAGGAATGATCAAATATAAACACAGGAAGAATCAAATAAAACACAGATAAGAGGATAGATGGTATGTGTAAATTAATGAAAGCATAGTATAATATCTTGATAAAATCACAACATAAACAGCATTACACATAAATGAATGATCTTTATTTGTCATTATAATAATATAATTATATAAATACAACAAAACTCTGTTTGGTTTCTCTCTGGTAATTAAATAAGAAAAAGCAAGACAATTAACTTAAAAACAGAAGATAAAAGCAAGACAACTGGATAAGAGCAAGACAACTGGATAAAAAAATAAAATAAAATAAAATAAAGTAAATAAGTAAAAGCAGCACCAGGATCTAGCAGCAGTGCAAAAGTGACTTCAGTGCAGGTTTGTTAGTCTTTGGCTATGTGTGTGTGTGTGTGTGTGTGTGTGTGTACAGTCCTTAATGTGCATGCGTGTGTGCTCACATTTCTTTTTCACTGTTCTGTGGGAGGGGTGTGATGGAGGCCACAGCTCTGGGGTAAAAGCTGTTCCTCAGTCTATTTGTTCTGTTTTTATTGTCCTGAACCGTTTGCCTGATGGCAGTGGGTCAAACAGGGAGTGGCTGGGGTGTGTGGTGTCTCTGATTATGCTGCTTGCCTTCTTTCCAAGTCTGCTGGCATAGATGGTGTCCAGTCGTGGGAGCTCCATCCCGACAATGCACCGGGCAGCCTTCACCACGCAGTGCAGGTCTATTTGCTGTGCAGCTGTGCAGCTGGCATACCACACTGTGGTGCAGTTTGTCAGGATGGTTTCAACTGTGCTCCTGTAGAAGTTCAGCAGCAGTTTCTGTGGGAGTTTAGCCTGTCTCAGCTTCCTGAGGAAGAAGAGTCTTTGTTGGGCCTTTTTTACCAGCAGTGAGATGTTGGTGGTCTATGTCAGCTGTTTTGACATGGTAACTCCAAGGAATTTTAAGTTTTCCACACTTTCCTACTCTGTACTCTGTCCTTAGTTCTTCTGTAGTCTATGATCATCTCTTTGTTTTTGTGGTGTTAAGGACCAGGTCGTTGTCCTTGCACCACTCGGTCAGATGATCCACCTCGAGGCTGTAGGCCGTTTCATCATCATCTGAGATCAGGCTAACTATTGTGGTGTTGTCCGTGAATTTAACTATGGAGTTAGAGGTGTAGATGGGGGTGCAGTCATGTGTGAAAAGTGTGAAGAGCATAGGAGCATAGCCCTGCGGGGTGCCTGTATTTAAGATGAGGGCGGTGGAGGTGTGCTTACCAACTCTGACTTGCTGTGGTCGGTCTGTAAGGAAGTCCATGAACTATGAGCACAGAGAAGGACCAAGGCCCAAAGTGTTCATTTTGCTGATCAGTTTATGGGGGATGACTGTATTAAATGCAAAACTGAAGTCCACAAATAACATCCTCACGTAACCATTTGATTCCTCTAAGTGTGTCAGTATAATGTGGAGGGCTGTTACAATCGCATCCTCTGTGGAGCAGTTTGCCTGGTAGGTAACTTTTTTCAGAACAGCCTTCACCTGATGTTGCTGGAGGACCAGTGTAGACTCGTCGTCAGGTGGGTTGATGAGTGGACCAGCCCTCTCCCTCTGAGTGTTAAAGCGGGCAAAGAATTGGTTCAGGACATCAGGCAGTGTGGCGTCATCATTTAGCAGCTGATTGTTAGTTTTGTAGTCCATCAGTGCATTGATGCCGTTCCACATACTGCGGGGGTTGTTGTTATCAAATTGATTTTCAATGCGCTGTTTGTATTTGCGCTCTGCATCGCTGATGCCTCTACAGAGTTTCCCCCATGCTTTGCTGTAGGCATATTCCTCCAGGTCTGTTCCCTCTGCAAACAACTCCCAATCTGTATTATCAAAACAGTCCTGCACCATTAAAGTGCCTTCCTCAGACAACGCCTGTACTGTCCTGATGGTAGGTTTTACTCTACAGTGATGTGTAAGCTGGGGTCACAGTGATGGAGATAAGATCTGATTGACTAGATGTGGTTGCTTTGAATGCTCCTGGAATATTTGTGGAGACTTGGTCTAATATGTTGTTCTCTCTTGTCGGGAAATTCACATTCTTGTAAAATTTGGGAATGACCAGTTTGAGATCTTTATGATTGAAGTCCCTTGCTACAATGATCACACAGTCTGGGTGCGCCATTAGCTGTTTGTTGGTGTTGTCGTGTAGCTTTTCCAGCGCCTACTTAGCTTTAACTTGTGGGGGGATGTAGACCACCGGTCCACCCTGTAAACAGAGCAGCCAGCCAGCTCAATAGCAGTGTCAGGTATGTTTTGGCTCAGCCAGGTCTCCGTGATGATAGTTGCACAGTGAGGCATGGTTCTCACTCTGATCTCATCCATCTTGTTGGTGAAAGACCTGGAGTTAGTGAGAAACAGGCTTGGTAATGCTGGTCTGTACAGAATACAGAAATACGTGAAATACAAAGAACCAAGAGAGAGCCGAGCTGCTGCTGCTGCTGCTTCCAAGAGCACCACCATCTGGAACCATTTTTAGTGATGGCTGTGATTGTTGATTGCTGCATGTCCTTTTGTTCAGCCTGGCTATGTTTGTTTTCTTTCTCTTTGTTGTCTCTCTTTTAAAATCTTGAGATCTTGATCTCCAATGAGATTCTTCTTCTTCTTCTTTCGGCTGCTCCTATTAGGGAGCCAGGTGAAAGTGCAAGGAACCTATTGTTTTTGTAGAGATTAGATTTGTAGAGATCTAGTACACCATTGCATTTTTGAGGGGCTTGGGAAGCTCGAAAACTCACAAAAATTGGCACATACATCAGAACTTGTGAAAATTGCAAAGTTCTGTAGGGATTAGGGGTGGGGGGAAAAATTGATTCCTAGATGCATCCCGATGCGGACATGGATGATTCTGCATCAATTTGCAAAAGTCAAAAATCAATTTTCTAAATCTTAGTTAATAATGTGATGTTGACAGAAAGAAAAACGCGGAACTCAACTGCAAGGGCAGTGCAGCACAAAAGGTGGTGGTTGCAAGCATTTTTTAAATTAATGACTAAATAATTACCTTTGCAAGATGAATGTGAAGTATATTGTAAACTTTCTGTGCCATCACCAAGAGACTAACATTAGTGGAGTGGAGTAGCGAACTCCAGCAGAAACAAACATACACTGCAACATTAAACAAAGTAACTTAAACCAACTCTGAAGTGAGGAAAATAACTCAGTGCTCAGTCTGTTTCACCTCAACAACCCTGCACCCACTCAGCGTCTTGGACAACGATGTCTTTCCCCGGAGCTAACGGTGCAGCAGAGAGGCTCCACCTCCCCTCTTACATGCAGGACACTGTAAGATGCTTTCAAATTAATTCATTCATTAATGAATGCAGTTAACTTGTTAAAATAAAAAGGCATTGGACTATTTATCCCATCTGTCACTTGTATGTCATATTGTATTTCAGTGGCCTAAGAACTGAGAAAAAATATATCATGTATAGAAATCAAAAGTTTTGATGCATCAAGATGCATCAATAATCGTTGTCATCACATCGTAGCCCTCTGAATTGGAATTGAATCGAATCGTGAGGTTCCTAGAGATTCCCACCCCTAGTAGAGATTGGGCTCGGACGTGACCAAGTTCGGTGGTTTCATCACTCTCATCATTCTCGACATAATACATATTTTTACTTTTTTTTTCGCCCAACAGGAAGTCAGCCATTTTAGGTTTCATGCATCAATTTTCATTTTACAAACACATGTTTGAGGCCTTTAGGATGTGCAAAAAATGTTGCCTCTTTAGTGCCCCCTAATTACTTTTAGCATTTTTGAGGTGCTAGAGGTGCACAAAAACTCACAAAACTTTGCATGTGCATCAGAAGTGGTATAACTTGGGTTTGGGTGTGCCAAATGGCTCACAAAATTTCAAAGTCAAAGCCCCCACCTTTGATGTAGATCTACGAAATTTGGTAGGCAGATGTACTGCCTCCAGACTTTAAAAAAAAGCTTCTTGGAGCCCTACCCTAAATCCAACAGGAAGTCAGCCATTTTGAATCTACTTTGCATTTTTTTTGCAAAGTGAAGCCATTTACAGGTGTTGTACTTTAATGAACTTCTCCTACAGATTTAATCCAAGTGACTTCAAATTTGGTAGGTGAGATCAAAAGGCCTTTGCAATGCTTTTTAGTTTTAATGGAACGCCCTTGGCGTGGCATGCTGGTCAATTTTGAACAGGAAGTTGTTGTAACTCCACTTTATATTGTCCAATCTGCCCCAAATTTCTCATGTTTGATAAGAGTCCAGGCCTTAACACATCTACATGTCAATATTGAGCCATAGTCATTACGCCACTTACTGACAACAGGAAATCAACCTTATGTGACAAGCATCATCCGATTTACATGAAATTTACATGGTGTGGTTTACACATGGTATACAGCAAAATGACATATAATTAGTGGGTGTTCTCTAGCGCCACATAGTGGACACAGGAAGTGATAGTTATCTCCTACATGTAATGTCCAATATTCATGAAATGTGTCACTTGACCTGCATGCAACAGGAATTGAGGCCTAAATGACACATAGTTCATCAAATGTATACACAATTTCTAATAAGTCATCTCCAGCGCCACATACTGCATACAGGAAATTATATTTTACCCATTAAAACAGTGTCCAATAATCCTGACAATTCGGAGCTGTGTCTTTCGTGCACCACCTACTGACAACAGGAAGTCTGCCTTATGTGTCTGTATCATGTCATGTATCATCCAATTTATATGAAAATTTACTTGGCGAGTCTACACGACATACAGCAACATCATTAGTGGGTGTACTCTAGTTCCACATAGTGGACTCAGGAAGTGATATTTAACTCTTCTATTTAACCTTCCCATAACCGCTATCTATCATAATAATCCTAGCCCAGGGGTTTTCAAAGTCTGACACTGTGGGCCCCCCTTGAGACAACTGCGCCCCCAACACACCCCATCTACCATTATTCCCTGGGCCAATCCAGATTTGTGATAATAGAATTCTGACCATTAGTAATATCATTATATTGATAGTGCAACATGAAAAAGATATTATTAATGTAGGACGTCACTATTCCTCCTCCTATTATTGTGTGATTGCTGCAACACTTAGTTCTTTTTGCTACACAGATGCCCCATGTGAAAGTGCTCAAGATATTACAACATGTTATGAATAGAGCCAACATGTGGTCAGCTATTTAGTGTTTTAACATTTTTTCTATTAACTCATGAACTGTGAGGCGAACTGTAGGAGAAAGCATTTGTACTGAGGGTTCCAGGGAATAAGACAAATTTATTAATGTAGGCTGCACCCATTTGCATCTATACATTTTCAGTGATTTAGATTTTTTTGCTTCACACATTTTTTGCTTCCTATTCTACACATTTCATGCAATCTTCACCAAACTTGGTACATACTGTCAACGTCTCCACAAAAAACGTAAACACTAAACAATACGCTACATGACTCAATGGCTGAAGGCACCAAAGTTGGAGACAAATATAAAAGGTAGGGTACATTAAACACAAAATATACCCTTTACATCAAGTGTCTATGTAACCTTTTTAATTCATGTCCCACTTGTCCCACCTGTTGTATGGAGAGTAGTCTAGCTTGGATTTTGTTATATTAAAGTTAATATTTGCAAATGTCAATTAATATCTTCCTTATTGGTTTTTTTGTTATTTTTTTAACATCTTCCTTATTATTATCCTTATTCCTTATTACCACATTAGGCGGACAAGACAGACAGTATAAAGAAAGGCCAACCTTTTAACAGTTTTGCCAAGGCAGAAAAGGCCATTGACATTTGGAGCAAAGACAAATATCATCCCATTCATGTAGAAAGATCATAAAATATTATTGACAACAACAAAGAACTCCAAGGCAGGATTGTTTACTCCAGAATAACATATTCCTGTGTTCACTTTGGGACAAAGAGAGACAGTAAAAAAACAATGGTTTTGAATTTTAGGAGACTCTGGGCCCTATTTTCATGATGGTTTGGCATTTTCATTGTCTAAACTAAACTCACTAGCACTGAGATGCGCAGCTGGGCATGTGTTTTGTGCAGATTGTCGGCGCTGTGCAATTTTGGTGCTAAATAGTGCCGACTAAAAGCAGATCTTAATGATAATATAAAAAATAACCGCGAGGAAGTAAAGTACTAAAGTAAAACTGGATCAAGAGGAGGGGTGAGAGAAAGATTAAGGAGACGCGGTTGCAAACATCCCTTGCCACTAATAACTCTTTCTAATATCTGTTCTTTGAGCAACACAGTGAATGAACTGATGGCGAAAGTCCAGTATGATAGCAACTTAAAGCAACCTCATCTGTCTTCCAGAGAGCTGGTTAAATGAGGGAATGGCAGATCCAAATCTGCCCGGTTATACATTGATAAAGGCAGATAGGGACAATTCAAAATCACGGAAATCCATCAGTGGTGGTGCATCTTTGTTGACAATCGATGGAATACAGCATTCAGGAGAAAGTCTGCACCCGTGATTATGAAATTTTGGTGGTCTCGTTTTGACCTTTCTACTTGCCAAGAGAATTTGGTCAGATCACTAGCATATTAATCTATTTACCAGGACCAGACTTTGAAGGTGTGGCAACTAGGATTGCAGAGAGCTACAATAGCTTACTCTCCCGATCAGCTGATCAGCCCGTTTTCATCCTGGGGGATTTTAACTCTTGCGACCCACACTACTACATCATGTGGACTGCCCAACCCATCTGACGCGCACCCTGGATAAGTGCTATGGCAATATATCAGATGCCTATAAATCTGTAGGCCGGCCTTAGGAAAGTCTGATCACAACATTGTGTATCCCACGATACAGGGCAAAACTGAAACACCAGTGACTAAGGATATACAGCTATATAATGTTTTATGAAAGTAATACTATTCAACAAAAATGGTTTGAATTTTAAATTATGGATAACCAGCGACTTAAAGGACTGCATTAACCAGAAAAAAAAACTTGCCTTTATTAATGAGAATGCAGAGCTGGTCAATGAAAAGAGAGGTGAACTAAGATGTAAACTGAAGAAAGAAAAAACAGAGTATAAGGATAAAGTACAGAAACGTTTTTATTCAGGCAGTGCTAAGAGAGCATGGGAAAGTCTAAATCAGATGACGGGCAGAGAGGCAAAGCAGAAATGTATCCCTCTGTCTCACCTTTCTCCACCCTTTGCTCATGACTTAAACTTATTTTATAGTTTTATAGCTGATAAAGCTGATAAACTTCTGTACAGAGTGTGATGTAGTGCGTAGCTCTATCCCAGAATATGTTCCAATTATACTCATAGAACATGAAATTGCCTCAAGTTTGGCTTGCATTAAGCCCAAAAAAGCCCCAGAGCCTGATGGCCTTAGAGGTCGAGTGTTTAAAGATTGTACTCACCAAAAAAAGTTATTAAATAAATAAACTAGGATCCGGTAGGTTAACGTGATATTGCGTATAATGTAAACTTGTGTATTGTGAGTTGTATTTTAATGAATGTGTATGCTGAGACAATGTATGTATTGTCATTTTGTAAGGTTTTTTTTAATGAATGTGTATGCTGAGAAGTTGTATTGTCATATGTATGTTTTTATGTTTTTATGACATGTCTTATGGTGAAACTGAAGGCAAATTTCCATATTGTGGACAATAAAGTTTTTGTATTTGTATTCGTATTAGAAACATCTACTTGTACATCAGAATATGATTTTTTAATTTGATTATGATGATAAAACTACCACAGTAGGCAAAACTACTGGGAATATCACCAAAGCAGAGTCTGTACTGAGTTAAGTCAAGGGCTGTTTCTAACTGGTATCTGTGCTCCACAGCTGCTTGTGTGATGTATGATAGGCTTCTCTTATGATTGATCAAATTATATTCTATACTACTATACTATGCTATACTATAACACTATAACTCAAAGTTTATACAGTGGAAAACATCATCAGTCGTCACTCACGCATCCTCATCCAATAACGTAAAGGTGCCGGGGAGGAACTGCCGGTGTCCTCTCTTTTCCAGTGGGTCTCCAAAAAGTAGTGCCTGCAGTATTATGTTTTTATTTCCAATAGAGAAAGGCCAACAGCAGCAATGAACATTTTGTAGTAGAGCAGAAGTGAGGCTGTAATTGTTTTGGCTAAATCTGATTGTGCCAATACATGAAACAAGTGTGCGTTTGTGTGTGTTTTTCAGAAAACTCCAATTCCAACAGTTCTCTCTTGAAATCGAAATAATAGGTGATCCTATTTCAGTCAATAATGAGGAGATGTCAGTTTATACCATCATGTAAATGGCAGCCAACTGACAAAACGATGGAAACAAGTTTTTTTATAGTACAAAGTCTGTTAACTGTGCTGTTATTGTGTGAATGATTGTCCTCCAAAATATGACTTCGTCATCATTATGCATGGAAAACACAAACATGAATGCATTGTAAATAGGGACATACTGGCAATATATTTGTGTAGTATAAATTCATGTTTGTTTTTACTCTTATTGGGATTCCATATATTCTGCACGTACTGCACCTCTGAGGGAGGAACAATGATTTCTCTTTGGAAAAGCCAGTCTGATCTCTTCCATTAGAAAATGCCAGTGCGTCATAGTGGGGAGAGAACTGCTGTTAAAAGGAATGAGCGCTGTTGATCTAATTGGTGTTTGGTGAAGTCTGCCCAAAGTCCACCTGTATTAACACTGATCCAAAAGAATTTCCCCAGATAACACCAGGATAGTACTTGTTGCCGTGATACCGCCAGTCATGAAAATTGCAAAAATAAGTTGGCCACCCTTCCAGAGTCGATATCACCCTGGTTTAACGCCTTTGCTACCACTAATGCTACTGCCATGAAAATAGGGCCCTCTATGTCCACTGGAAATCATCTATTGTGTGATTACTGTAATTAAACATGACTATCAAAATAATAGTTGAGGTTTTAATAGAATTAGAATTAGCTAAACATGATAGGTTAATTAAAGATACTAAACTATTTTGAACTGTGTTATTTGACTATAGGCAAACACGTGAGGCCATTTCAGTATTATCTGCAGATGGGGTGTTCCATGGCCATTCAGCTTTGATATGACCAGAAGGAGGGGAAATTCTGTATCACAAGAGTGGCAGATGAACACAACCATCCTATATCTCATCTGCCTTTTTACAAATATCCAAAAAATAGGCACCCAAATGCAGAGGAAAGAGCAGAAATTGAAAGGCTGGTACGGTTGAAGGTGAGTTAGGTAACACAAGTACATCTTTTGAGACTAGAAAGAAAACATTATGATATACATTTTTTACAGTTTTGTTACATGCATCAACAGGTCAATTCATCCACCCTGAAGAGCTTTGTCAAACATAGTCATGGAAAGCACCTCAAGCTTAAAGACATACATAACATCAAACAACAAGTTTAAAAAAAGTGGATGAAATGACCAAAGTGAAGCTGAAATGGTGAATGGTGAATATTGTCAAAAACTTGTGAAATGTGTTGTGCATTTGAGAGGAACCCTGACATTATATTTGTAGACTCTACATACAAAACAAGCAGACAAGGCTATGTCCTTCAATGTTTAGCAGTGGAAAATGAACATGGTACAGTTGAACATGTTGCATATGCATTCTTACGACTGAACAATATTTTTCTACCGTCTGCTCTTTATTCAAACAAGGAAATCCAAGCTGGCAGAACATCAAAATGTTCTATGTTGACAAAAATGCTACAGAAATTAAAATTCTCCGAGAGAACCTTGTGGAAGCAAAAGTACTCTTATGCTCATTTCATGTCATAAAGCATTGGAAAAAGAAAGTTGCAGAGCTTCCTCTGACCAAAGAATGAAAGAAAAGTCTTCTGTCCACACTCCTGTCCATACTGTACAGTGAAATACTACCAAGCATACAGAAGCTGAAAGAGCAATGCCCAGACAAGAAATTTGTGGAATATTTTCTGACCAACTGGGATGCCCAAAGAAAAATGTGGGCTCATGTCTTTAGAAAGGACTTGCCCACCATGGGAAATAACACAAAGAACAGGATCAAAGGCCATTTCCAAAAACTGAAGATGTTTCTTGAACCAAATCTTTCAGTGTCTGAAAGCCTTATTGAACTGATCAGATTCATAGATTGGCAAGAATGTCCATGTATCAGTTTTTGGACGCTTGCTGTGACAGCCAGATGGCAATGGATTTATCCAAACTCCTTACTAAATCAGCATCAGAAAGAATGACAAAGACTACAGTGTTTACTGGAGAGGTCAGAGTAGCCATAAGACATACACTGTGGACAAAGACATGAAAGGATGCTCTTGTAAACTGTCAGTGTCATTTGGTCTTCCATGTGCCCACATTATATCCAATGTGAAAACGTGTCCCTTAATGATCCATCATTGTTTCACCCAAGATGGCATAGAGTTGGTGGCCAACCTGAAGTGGAAGTTGGAAATCACCTTTCAGAATCCCTTCAAACCACACTGAAGCCACCTGAACATGGTGGAAAGCTCAGTGGGAATGACCGATTTAATCTGTTCTGTGGCCATGGAGGTAACAACTCTGATAGCAAGCTCATGGGGTAAAGAATATGAGGACATATTCCACATTCGGAAACAACTGCTGCACAGCTGGAAGCTAAACAGGAAGGTGGTATTACTTGAAATTGACCAAATGTCTGAAGCAACTAGCCTGGAGAGGTTGGAGTTGGACAGAGATGCTGTACATAGTTGATGATGATGTCATGATGGTGGTAAATGAATGCCACGGGACAGAAGGTGAGCCAAAAAGGCCTTTCTTTAATGAATGATGCTGATGACATGAAGGTGACTCTTGAAATTACACCGGTGAAGAACAGACGAGGAAGACCAAAGAGACAGAAAAACTTCACATTTAAAAAAAAAGGTGAATGGAAATAATCTATTATAAATGCTCAATGTAATTTAGATCACATTGCGTAACAATAGTTTAGACCCAGAAAACTGAATATCTGTCCCTGCATTTCCTTGCATGAATGGTTAATTTCAAAATATTCAACCATTTTACCCATTACTTGTGATCTTTAGCGTGAGATTATATAGCTTGGTGGTATCTGTTGTACTTCGAATGATAGCAACAGCCAAGCTACAATTAAATACTGAAATTGTATATGAGGTTTTTCTTGTATCAGATGTAGATAATACATGCCTATCTTGGTGTCCTGGCACAAGAATCCACCAAGCAAGTGTACGTTATTCAGTGTACCATTGTGAATTTTTGGAACAAGTCTGAGTACACCGTCTTGGATCACAAAAAGGTAAATAATTTTACAGTTATTAACAATGCAGACCTTAATGTTCTTATTGTTATGCTCTTATTAAGACAAATTTGTTTTGAGGAGTATCACTGGATTTTCCTGCCAGTGTATAGACATGGATACTGGTTCCTTGTTGCTGCAAATGTGGAATCGTGACATGTCTATATTGTGGACTCCTTGCCAAGTCCTGCAAGAAAGCAGTGGTTCTTCTTGCACTGGATGTATATTTATTCATATTGATAGTGTAAAATAAGTAAAGCCAATGACATGTTTCACTTATGTTATGTCTTTTTAATTATGAATTAGAAACTTCATGAAGGAGAGAGGCAAAAACAGCGAGCTGCATGCACTGCAGAGCTTGCTCCCCTGTCCTGACGGGACTCCATCCCCACCACGAAGGAGAAGAAGTCATCGCCATGATGACATGAGCGACTCTGGAGTCTCTGATGTGTCAGATAGTCCGCCACCACATCAACGCCAGGCTTGCACACGCAACAGCTTGAGTCCCACACAACAATTACTATCTCATGGAAGTCGAATGCTGCCCGGGTGACTTACCTCACCCCAAGCACCCTGCCAGAGGGCACAAAGACAACACTGTAGTCCTGTGGATTCACACCTCAGGAGACGCCAACCTAGTGCTGGAAGGCAACAAGACGCCTCGCGCCAAGATGGATGGCAGAACAGGACCTCTCAGACACCGACCACCTTGCAAGCGTGGTGGGAAACAATACCAGTGGGATGATGACCAGACCCATCCCCCAGCTGACCTCTTTGAACTGTTTCTACTCTCTAAATGGGTGGAGCAGCCTCCACACCGAAAGGAGGTGGATCCACCATGGTAGTGTCCCCTGCAGTTAAGGTTGGCGTGCAGCATGCAATAATGCTTAACACCACTTTAACCTTCACAACCTTCACAAGCACATCTGGTATATGGTCTTGGCAATGCACTCCAAATCCTGTTAGGTCTAGGATTCACTCATTACCTACAGGTACATTCAAACACACACAGGCCAGACTGGACTCCCTCCTTCCACTGGCTAACTCCAACCTCCAGCACCTCACTCTTCAGACCAAAAGAAGGGATGTTGGGCCTCAACCATGGGGTCAGACAAAGGCAGGCCTACATGTAAAACCTGAAGCCTGACAATGAGGCTTCCTTTCCCCTTTGTCCCCTGAAACAAAGGAGCAGCACCAAAATGCCGCTCACAGACTCCACCTCCCATGATGCTTTGCCAAGTTCGCACCTAGCAGGGAACTCAAACCCTGGTCTCTGATTGGCAGAAACCCACCAACACCACTGGGAGTCATGGCAACACAGCCGTGACGTCACTGCCCCTTTAAGAAGCGGCAAAAGTCTGCCGATTCAGTCGACCCACTGTTTCCTCCGCCACGCCACCGAGGATTAGCTGCCATCAAAACCCTGACCCGTCAGTATCCGAACCGGACCAAGACGGATGAAACACGCATCGAATCGCTTTGTGAAGCGATCATGTAAGAGGCTATGTCTGGACAGAGACAGAATGAATTGTGTGTTTGTTAGCTTTTAGCTTTAAGCCTAATTGCTATTTTGTTGTTGATTTAATGGACCGCCAAGTCCCTTTTGCCTGCTGTACTCTGAGGAGTATTTAAAGTTTGCTGCCTGTTTAGTTTGTGTTAACCACACTAGACTGTTTTGTGTTTTGTCCCACTCGGGACTGCTGTTGTGTTTGTGCCATCATGAGTGAGAAAGTAAGTTGTTTGTCAATTGAAAAGCAGACAATGTACGTTACAGACTGCCGTCTGCACACACGCTCTCTGTGGACAAACAACCGCTGCTCTCCTCTCACGAGCCATGAGCCGGCGTTTCTTCTCCTCCTTTCCCTCTTGCTACTAACACCCACACACACGCACATACACAAACACACACCTCTTCTTACACATCTGACGGTCAGATAACGTGGGACACAGCGCCGCTCTGCCCTTGTTATCTACCACCAGACACGTGTTTGATACATTGAATTGGGTGAACACAGAGACGCCGACCCCCAGGCGGTGCCATCTTGCTATTGCTATAACCGATATCCGCTATTTGGTTCTCACATGACTCCATCTCGCGAGATCATGCCCGCTGTCCTTGAGATCGCGTGACGTCATCTCACGAGATCACGCCAGTCACCCCCAATTCTCGCGTGATGTCATCTCCCAGATCAGGGTCGCCATCTTGCTCACACACCCACAGAGATATACACACCCATCTACACTCCCATACTCACACACACACACACATGCAAGCCGGAGCATGCATGTGTTTTTCATTGTACATAGCTGTATTATTGCTTAGGTAGGATTAGATTTTAGGAGTGATTTATTGATCAAAGCATTTGCTAACTTGTTAACTTTGCTATTGATTAATAAAGACTGTTCTTTAAAGAGAAGTCTTTTGTAATTATTGTGCTCATTTATTGTAAAAGGTGGCTGATTGAGAGAGAGTCAGAGCTCGAATTCAAGCCTTCATTGTTCACTTGTGGATGCTGATATCCCTCAGATATTAGCATTCCAAGTGAACCTTGTTTATGAGACTACCTTATTGTTTGGTTATTGGTCCCGGTTTCTGGGTGGTTGCACAGGTGATGTCTTCAGCACCTTCATAGCCACATTTTCTTGTTGCATTTAAACAGAAGTCTATTAATGAGGGCTAGACATGTGATCCTTGCCTTGTTATGTATCCTTGGTGCTTATTTTATTTTATCGACTTTTATTTATTTATTTTCAACATTTTATTGTTTTATTGTTGTGATTATCAGTCTTGCAAAATTGTATTTATTGTTGACTATTTTCGTTCTTATTTTTTGTCTGTGTTTAATGTTGCTATGTAAAGCACTTTGGGCTGCATGTTTGTATATAGTTTGTATATAATAAAGTTGAGTTGAGTTACAGAACTGATTTGTTAGTCTGTCTGTCTTTTTAATTTTAGCTATCTCACTGTTTTAACACAGTAACTTTGCTTATTTTTTGAACAAAATATTTGGTGGGTCCTCCACGAAAAATACCTCCACAGTAGGCTCTCGGTGAACTTGCATTAGACACACTTAACCTGTGAACCTATTAGATCCACCATAGCCTTTCTTTGAACTATTCATTTTGATATAATTTTGTATATAAACTAAACTTCTATATCTCGTCTCCTACCTTTTTTCAGACTGTTGTGGCAGATGTATGCTTTCTTCTGTACGAACAGAATTTAAATACATATTATCAAACTTTCAAAGGTGAATTTTATGACCTGAACTTGACTTAAAAAGTCCAACAACACAAACCAACTTTTTATGTTGGTTTGTGTGATATACATGATTAAGTAATAATTCCGAGGCTCAGC
Organism: Scomberomorus guttatus; assembly: GCA_038419695.1. Lineage (NCBI taxonomy): Eukaryota > Metazoa > Chordata > Actinopteri > Scombriformes > Scombridae > Scomberomorus > Scomberomorus guttatus. Next base: position 3,096,007 of record CM076449.1, read on the forward strand.
ACAGATATGCATGTCCCCCTCACCTTTGTCTTTCATACGGTGCCGCAGATCAGGAATCTAATGCCGTTTCTAAAATATACATACAGTATCTAATGTGTGCCCAGGTGTTAATAGCATTGTTGGCTACAGACACCTGGGTGCTAATAGCATCTGCCTTTGTTTATTGATGTCTCTCACTGTTCCTCTGTAATTGGTTACAAAAGTTCTGTAGGTGTGGCCTAATATGTTTAGAGAGCCATAACTCCTGAAAGCATAATCCAATTCCAACCGAATTTGGTAATGCTGTACAGAAGGGGGAGCTGAACAAGTTTGTACAATCTGATGCAGTTTCACCCACTAAAAGCAACTAGCAGTAATCACACCCATTTTCTGCAGGAAATTCACACTATGTTATTCTGTGTTCCTTGTCTTACTTCGATTTGGAGGATAATCGTGCTCCCAGTTTTAAAATTACCCATAATGCTTTGTGGGGTGTAAACAGCAAGTGTTAGCATGGATTCAGAGAGTTAGCTTTGGGCTACAACTTGAACCCAATTTTTTTAGCTCATATTTTGTTTACATTTAGGCAAATTTGGCTCTGTTAAAAGTATGCCGAATTAGCTGATAGCAGTTCCTGTTTGCAGTGTACCCATAGATGTACAGACAACCATCATAGAATTGATTTTTTAAAATGGATTTTTAAGCAGAGTTATGTACATGTGTTTGCGATGTGCATCAGAAGTAATAATATTCATATAAGTCACTTTGAATATAAAAAATGTGCATTATGTCTTACACAAATTGTGCCTCCCTTCAACTCCCTTGCTCCCCAGTGGGGAGGCGTGCCTCACAGTCTGAATAATAAACCCAAATCAGAATCTTAATCAGCTTTATTGGGAGGAAGTTGACTTAGGGCTCTAAATGTACTTACACACAAATTTACAGAAAGATACACATACAGCTAAGACAACAAGCTAAACAGACATAAACATATAATTATGAAGTACAGGAAAGTAGCTAAAAAAATGCCGCCATCTGTGGTGCCATCTTAAAGAGGTCATATTATGCCCTTTTCCCAGTTTAATGTGTTCATTTTCATGGTCTATTTACAAACATTTGCATGTTTTATGGTCAAAAAGCACCTAGTTACAGCTGTACAAGCCATGGATGCAGCTCCTCTGTCTCACTCAGCCTGTAACAGCTGTTTTGTGTCTGCTCAATGCCTCTCTCTTCTGATTGTTTTCTGAGTGACATACACCCAGGCCAATCACAGGTAATGGATTGTAGCACACAGAGAACAGAGGAGAGGAGAGAAACTAACATCACTAACGTGACAGCAAGATGCAGTAGAGACTTTCACTGAGCTGAAATGAAACGAGTGCACATAAATTAGGTAAATAACATAAATAAACATATTTTGTTTCTTTCAGGAGGAGCGGGGAACACAGTTCCTGAATACCGGCTGTGTGCATTTCTCCGTGGACTGAGTGTTTTGATACTTTCACAGTATTTATATAGCACCTAGACCTGTTTTATAATCAAAAAAGAAATGGAAATCTCCTTTTCTACAATATGTGTCCTTTAAAGTGGTCTATTTTGTAGTGGTCTACTAGATCACTACTGTATTGAGTCTCCGGCAGTGAATTGCAATCAATATTAGATGTGTCTTTTCTTGCATCTTCTGTAACATTAATTGTTCAGTACAATACCAGAATCCCTGTCTTGCCTTTTAGTGCTGAGGTCTGTATTGTGCTGTCTGCAACAGGGTTATCAGTGGATGAAGGACCAGATCCTGAGTGAGGAGGGGCACCGTCAGCAGGTGAAGCTTAAAGAGCTGCTGGCAGTTGCTGAGCAACTAGGCTGCACTCTGCCCCAACTGGCTATTGGTAAAACAAAACTTTAATTAGTTTCTCTGTCCTTACATCAATCATATCCTACTGAGTACTTGTCCTTGTTTTTTTTCTACTGAAATACCTGACATCTCTTAGTCAGGTCTTTAGTAAAATTGGTTGTCAACAGCACAAATACAGCCTGTTGTAATTCCCTTGCCTACCCTGTGGTCCAGATGACTTCACTCTTTGCCTCCACACAACAGCAGTGGTTGCTGAAGGTCTGCATTCTTCTTCTTCCCACAGCCTGGTGTCTGAGGAATGAAGGTGTGAACTCTGTCCTGCTGGGAGCTTCGAGAACTGAGCAGCTGATGGAAAATATCAGAGCGATACAGGTCAGACAGCACATAGACAGCAGGTGGAACCACTTTGTTAATGGTCCTGTAATCACAACCTACATTTAATGGTACCAAACAGTCTTGCCTTATTGTTTGGAATACATTAGGTCATTTTCACATCTGTTGTTACATTTACTTGGCACAGGCTAAAGAAAAGAATGGTCCATTATTGCCCTTTAGCTCTGGTCTGTCTTCATGTTCACATCAAATCAAAAGGCATAAAAACAAAGTCATATGGACCCACAGATAATGCATTCATTCACAGCCTCCCATACTTGATTGCATTATCAGGTGGTTTACACTTCGAACCTTCAAGGTTTATTCAGGTATGCAGAGATTTTTTTCTATTTCTTGGTGACTGATCACTGCAAGTCTCAACAGCTTCTATCTGTATCTTCTGTTTGTTTCTTATGTTACATTGATATTAAAACATATACATTTTTCAAAAAGAGCTGGCTACGGTTTGACAGTTAACAAATAAGTAGAAAGTCTCTTATATCTCAGACAAGTCTCATATTTAGGAATAATATTGGACCAGTCACTCTCCTGTGAATCTGTTGCTGCTAAAATATTATCCAAGTGTGCCAGCATAGTCAAGTTCCTGTTTTGCAGAACACGGCTTTTTGACTTTTCTGTTAAAAAACTTCTTGTGTCATCATTGATACAGTGTCATTTCAATTATGCATGTTCTACTTAGTACAGTGGTTTGACAGCTAAATTTAGGATGAAAACTGCAGGTGATGCAAAATAATATTCGGCATTTATTAAATGCATCCTGTCAAACCTATATTGGTAGTGATGGATTCAGAAGGGTAGGACTGCTGCCAGAACAGCTCAGAGTAGCTGCATCACATGTACAATATTATCAATGCTTCTCAATACTTGTGTTCTCAGATAACAATGGCTCATACTCAGCATAACTATAATACCAGGGCCAGTGTGCGTTAATGTGCCTTGAGTGAATAATGTAGTCAGAAGCTCCTCTTTTTTACACTAGTGCCATGCTGTGGAACAGCCTTCCGCTACACATCAAGTTTTTAAAAATGACAGGTGCTTATAGAAGTCAGGTTAGGACTTATTTATGGAACAGGGTCACAGATTTATAATAAAATCTGCAATGACAATGTTAATTTAGTTTTCCTTGTATTTTGATGTGGGAGTTATTATTTTGTATTTCTTAAATTCTGTTGATGTGTTTTTGGAATTCATGATTGCATTGCTTGTTTTTTATGTTGAATGTCTTGTGCTTCTTTATGTTTCTTTGTCTTTTAAAATCTTGGGACCATGTTGAAAATTAGTGTTTTCACTTTAACATGTTATCCTTTGGATTTTTTTGGAGTTTTTTTTGTGTGTCTGTTAATCCATAAATAAAATCAATCAATCAATCAATCAATCAATCAATCAATCAATCAATGTGCACTTGTGTGAGGTGGGTTCCCAGACGTGGTTCACAACGTGATGCAAAATGACACCTATTGCATATTGTATGAAAGCTCATATTGAGCACACCTGTGCTCACTCATCAGCTCACTTGCCATTAAAAGCCTGAGGAGAGGTTCAGTCTGGGCAGTGTTTGCTGTGTGTCAACCACGTGTGTTGTTCTTGTACCGATTGGTTGACCAACATCTCTGAGGCTCGCTTTTTGTTGAAGATATTATATTTTGCTCACATTGTGTACAATAAATTCTCTTATTTTTATACATCTCAGTTTCCCACTCCTCCTTCTTATCTGGGTAATTTTTTATTGTTACTCCCCTCATCCCCTAGACTCTTTCGGGGACGTCACAAATTAATTTGAGAATGTACAGTAATCCTTTCTCTCTTCTCCTTCCACAGGTTCTTCCAAAGTTATCGTTGTCCATTGTGGCTGAGGTGGAAAGCATCTTGGGAAACAAGCCCTATAGTAAAAAGGACCTCAGATCCTAGAAGCACTGCTGCAGCTGAACTGTCACACTATCCTCTGTTTTTGAAAAGACTTTTCGATGAATGAGACACAACAACACACATGGGTAATATGTAACCATTTGCAAGAGTGTCTTGATCACAGTTACACTTATTGTCACTCAATAATAAAGTTCTACAATATGCAATACTTTTGTAGTAGTTGGAACATCTCACCCTCAAAAAAAAGAAACACTTTTCTGATTAGCTGAGCCACTGATGCACTAATGTAACTAGCTAATTGTTGTGTAAGTTGCAACTTGGTGTACCAAAGCAGTCTTCTTCACTGTCTACAGATTGTTGCATCAATATTTCACTGAGAGTGTAACTTACAAAATGTTAGCAATTGTGTGCAATTAAACACGTTGCACAAGAACTGTAAACCTGTTCAGCAAAAAGCATTATTGTGATGCATTAGGCTTTTCAGTGTATATTTACAATATATTTGGGCCTACATAGTCTTTTTCCAAGGACTTGTGCTAGTTTTAGTGTAGGCGTTTGATTATTGTTACTTTTATATAGTCTTTATTTTAGTCAATTATAGTTAAATTTAATCTAATTGTAGTAATGCATTTGGATTTTTTGTTAAGTTGACATTTTAAATAAAATATTTAGTGATGATTTTTCCAGACATCTAAAATTAAATTCAAGATGTATTTTTTTAAATCTCACCAACACAATCCTTTTTTGCGTCTTGTTATTTGTGCAAAGAAATAAAAATGTTAAAAAGCACCCAGATAGTTGTAATGCTGCCTGAAGTTTTTTTTACAGAGGAAATTACAACATCTTTAACCTGATAATAACATTTTATAGATAATTTACAGAATTCAAAGATCCTTTCATTTTATGTGTGAGTTGTTTTGTCATGGCGAATGTGGAAAAATTTACATGTATACAGTAGCTCTCCATTGATATGCTAAATGCCTGTATTTTTAGATGAACATTCACAATCTTTCCTCATGATTGATATCCTATTTTTAATACATTTGATGGAAATATCATGAAACTTTCTGAGAGTTGTACCCTAAAGTAGTTATGATTGCCAGGAAGCCAGTACTGACGCCAGTAAACAGGTGTAACAATGGTCAAAACTAGAGGCTGAATGTTGATATTAAATCTCAAATTTGTGTAGCTGGTCTATCAGTCACTTACTCACACACTCTTGTCAGGTTCTTGGAAGCAATCAAAATTATTTTGTCTAGTAATTATCATTTTCAGACTGTCTTGTTTGAGCTCCTCCTAAGACAGGAGTAATTATTTCCCCTTGACAGAAAAACACATTGAACAAGCCTTCAGAAACTCCCAGATCGCATGTTAGTGACAATTGTAAAAATGCATCTGTATCTGGATAGGTTATCTTGGTTATCAAACCTACTGATCAGATGAATGATCTGACCAATGTGTTGCCTGAAACCCCGCTTTTTTATTTACAATACAATTAAACATGTGGAAATGACGATGTGACAGAGATTCTGGTAACACCTTATAATAACCATCATTAATAAATGGTAAATTGATAGTTAATTAAACTTTAGTTAATGGTTATTTTACTGTTAACAAACGATTACATGATAATTAATAATGTTTACTAATTATTAGTAATTTTACTATAATTTTAGCTATAAAGCTATAATTTTATATTATATATACATTTTTATTTTTTTAATTATTTTATCATTCATTTGTGTAATATAAAATAATTAGTTTATAAATTATATATTGTATCATAGCTGATAAGAGACGATGGCAATTCTGATTAGTAAACTATTTATTAACAGTTTATTGTTGCACACATTATAACATTTTATATAAACCTTTGAGAAATTGATTGTAAAACATCTACAAACATTACATAGATAGATGGACCAGTTATTTGTAACATTTTGTTAATTGGTTTGTAAACTGTCTATAAACATTATATGGATGGCTGTTATAAAGTTGCAACTGATGATTACAATACCTTGGTAAATGGTTAATAAATACTTAAACCAAACGTAAACCATCTATAAATATTATTTAGATAGTTTATACTTTGTCAATGGTTAGTAATTGGTTTTTAAACCATCTACAAACAGTATCTGAATGGTTATTGTAAAGTTGCAAATAATTGGTTAATAAACACTGTGTAGTGCATCTATAAACATTATTTGGCCATTATAAAGTTGCAATTGATGTTTATAATTGTTTATAAATGTTTATAAATGTTTTTATGGTTTATAAAGCATATGTAAACAAAAATGATCTATATATGTAAGTTATTTACAAACTTTTAGGCAGCCCTCTGATTGTACATTTCAACTTTTCATGTACCGAGGAGCAGCAAACCATTTAACTGTTCCTCACCTGTTACAAATGACATGTAAATGTATAAATTACTATTCATGTGCAAAGCTTGCTGTAGACTATTAAATTGGAAAACAATCTACAGATCTATCAGAAAGTTATAAGAAAAGGAGAAATGTTGTACTTCCTGGATTCAAGCAGAGAAATGTAAGATTTTTTCTTTTCCACGGCAAGTTGTAACATTGTTACAAAGTCATCAAATTACATTAGAGAACATTTAGTGACTTTGGGATGTGGCTCTCACAGACTGTTAACTGTGAGAGAAATTTCTGCACTGCAGAACAGTTGTACACTCACAGGGTACCAACATCTTAACAGTGTAACTGAATATAAGTGTTGTGTGTATAATAGCATGTTAGTCACCACCAGAGACTACAGTGTAAATTTCAAAGGAACAATTCGGTAATAGAGACAGCTAATTGCTATGGTATGGTAGGGTCCTTGGTTGTTGTACCAAAACCCTGCAACTGTCAAAGAGGGTCAAACTGTTCTTGCAGAGAACTTGTTATTTTCTACAAGAAATTGCAGCGGGAACACAGACAACCAGCTATTAATGATGCAGAGATCAACATGAACATTGCAAAATTTCTTGTAAAAGTAAGGATCTCAAATGAATTGTGTGCAATGAGGACATAATATTGCAATTGAACATGAGGGTCAGTTATATGTGATGAAAATGCCTGTGTCTGAGACAAGTTAAATTTCTGAAGGCTAGCATCACCCTTAAACACAGTAGTGTTGAGCAAAACAACAGTATGTGTGATGATATAAATGTGGCAACATTGTTTTTTTAAAGGATACCAACGTGATTAAAGATGCATGAATTAATCACCAGCTATTTTGATAATTGATTAATTGGTTTGAGTTTTTATAAGAAAAAAAGTCAAAATTGTCTGATTCCTATAGAAGCAGAGGATGGCTTGCAATTATTTTTTAATGCCGTTATCTCAAGATCACGAGTTAAATATTTTGTTATCTCAAGATGACAAAGCTCGCTTTCTCATGATAATAGGTTAGTTTATCTCATTATCTCGAGAAAACATACCCTACAATAGATTCAGCTTCATGGACTTAAAGTATCACAGTAAAAGTACAAGTATAACACTATAAGTAAACAAGTATTATCAGCCTCATGTAGTTAAAGTATCACAGTAAAAGTAAACAAGTATTATGAGCTTCATGTAGTTAAAGTATCACAGTAAAAGTATACAAGTATTATCGGCTTAATGTAGTTAAAGTATCACAGTAAAAGTATACAAGTATTATCGGCTTAATGTAGTTAAAGTATCACAGTAAAAGTACACAAGTATTATCAGCTCCGGCCTTTAGTTTTCTCAAGATAACTTAACCTGTTATCAAAAGAAAACAAGCTTTGTTATCTCGATAACGAAATAATCATCTCGTGATTTTGAGATAATGGCATTAAAAATAACAATTGCAAGCACGGCCGTTCTTGGCTTCCACAGATTCCAGCTTCTTAAATTTGAATATTTTCTGGTTTATTTAGTCCTCTATGGCAGTAAACTCAATATCTTTGTGTTGTGGACAAAACAAGACATTTGAGGACGCCATCTTGGGCTTTGGCAAACAGTGATCGACATTTTTCACTAATTTCTGACACTTTATAGGCCAAACAACTAATCAATTAATCGAGAAAATAATCAACAGATTAATCGATGCTATAAATAATCATTAGTTGCAGCCCTAAATGGGATACAGTACCAGTTACCATTGTAGGAACAACTGAACTTGTGATGGCAAGTAAACTATATGTGCAGTGTTGTACATTTTTAAATTGTATACCTGTATACATTTTGCATACACTCTTTGTTGTTATCTAAGCTCACTGTTTGATAATTAAGAAAGCCTATACACTGTATTCCTAAGTTGTGTGTGTGTTGGGCGTGATATCTATGGATATTTGTACATATGTAAGTAAAACACCATGTTGTAGCACTGTATGAACTTAGTTGTCTGATTCAATAACACCATTGAGAACATCTGTATCTCATGTGAGAATATTAAGTGTAATTATTTGGCTAGGAGGATATTTTGTGTAAAGATGTGTTGAGAAAGAAGAGGAAGAAATATTAATATAGTTAGTGAAACTAACTAAAACTTCTAAAAGTAGCATGTCAAAATACTCCACTGAAGGCCTGCATTCAAACTTTTACATAGGTAAAAGTGCAGAGGTTTTGTCAGTAAAACAGTACTTAAAGTATAAAAAAGTAAAACTACTCATTAGGTAGCACAATGGCCCATGTCAGTGTTATGTTATAAGACTGTTATACTGTGTAAGCAGTATTTTATTGTTGTAGCTGTTCCCTGTAGAATTATTTTTCCAGTATTATATCCTGTTGGGTAGTTTAATAAATATGTTTTATAAAGTAATCATCTGTTTTTTTATGAAAAATCTTAAACTGTAACTAGTAACTATAGGTCTCAAACAAATGTAGGCGTAAACATCTGAAATGTAGTGAAGTAATAGTAAAAATGAACAGAAATCGTAAATAGTCAGGAACACATATTGTCCCTCAAGATACACCTAATTATTTTCCACCACTGGTGGAACCTGCTACATGAAAGTTAGATTTCACTGCTGGTACCTTTTAAATGTATCAGCTGCTAGAGCACCTGGTACCATCAGGTACTATAGTACTTGTGTGGGTACAGTGTTTTTTTTATTTCACCTGGTGTGTCACATGGTCCCTCAGAGTGATTTACACTGGTACTACCATGTACCAATGTACTGTGGTGTGTACTATGGCACCTCAGATATTACAATGCTGGTACCATGGGACAAACTGAGTGATTATCATGATACATACCATGGTAATATCTGTAGTACCATGGTAATAGCCAGTAATAGAATCTAACATGGTATTATCTGATGTACCATGGTATGTACTAGGGTAATAGCTAAGGTACCATGGGACTACTATGGTATACCATGGTATATAGTATAGTTTAACATGGTAAAATTTCTTATGGGGCGTTATGGTCACTCAGCTGCACAATAAAGAACAGGCAATACGATAAAACACGGTTGCATTATTTTATGCACCAAGAGAACATTTGAAAATGAAAGACAGCATGTTCATTTGATATGAAAAACTTTTTTATTGTTATTGACAAAATATGTGCGGCACCTCTCAGTAAAAGTCTGTCTGTTGTGTTTTTGCCCAAAATGTATAAAACGAAAAAACGACCTGTTTCTGGCCTGTGTCAGTTGTAACGAAAAAACAAACGGTTAAAACGTACCTTGGTCTGACTAACTGTCATAGTTCCCTGTTCCAAGATTGAGTATGTCTTTAAAATTGAATTCTTCCAATCTCTAGCAGTCTTGGATTTGTTCATATTCTGAGTGAGAGCACTTGAAGGCAGCAGAGCTACGTTGTTACAGTGCGCATGAGCGGAAAGCTGGCGCCAAACAGCCAGAGGACTAGAGCAGGTCTGTTTTAACTTTTTTCTGCTGAAGCTAAGGCCGTCAGTGTTAACTGTGAATTCTTCTACTGTTCAGCTTTTCTCAAATGTTTGACAGTTAACCCGGAGCTAAGAGACAGTTTCTGAAAGCGCGTCATTTTGAACACTGAAGATAATTAAGCTGTTGACTAGCTGAGCTCAGAGACACATGATGCCTTCACTGTCTCTGAATGGAGTGACCGTGAATTTCCCCTTTCCTCCGTATGACTGTCAGAAAGACTACATGCAAAAAGTGATTGAATGTCTTCAGCAGGTAGGTGCTGACATGTAACGTTGCTAATGGAAACAAGGCACACTGCGGCCCACCGAGCAATATTTCTCAGCTCGGAATCATTCGCTCATATTGGTAACATTAAAGAACTGTAACTAAAAAACAGACAACTTAATTCTGGCTTTATTTGGAGTCACGATCATCTTTTAGGTGTAGCATTTCTATACCATCAATGTTGCTACGTTTTCCAATGACTGGTTTAGTTTCAAAAAAGTTTATCCCACTAATAATAATCTTCCACCAAAACTACACATCAGACAAGAGCTGCATGAACCATATTCAAGGGTTGAGATTGTATTAATGGCTAATAATAGTACCACACATCAGCATTTATGAAAAATCATCTTCCTTGTTCTGTCAGGAGTTAGTGTCTGCTGACAAGCACACAATTTAAGATTTTTTTTAATGGAGTTTGACAGACGCTCTCTCCAAAGATTAAACCCGTGTACATGTCTTCCTGTTTGTTCCAGAGGGTGAATGGGATTCTGGAGAGTCCCACAGGTACTGGTAAAACCCTGTGCCTGCTATGTGCCACCCTGGCCTGGAGGGAGCACTTCAAGGACACCATCTCTGCCCGCAAAATAGCACAGAGGCTGGGTGGGGAGGAGATGTTCCCTGAAACACCCCTGTCATCCTGGGGGACAACTGCTACTGATGGGGATACACCAAGTATGTTCATATCATATACAGTTCAGTGCAGTAACAGGTTTTTCAGTGGCTGTGGTCTCCAGGACCCAGTGTTGTTTTTTTTTCTTAAACCGTGTACACTCATTTCTACATATAGAATCTGATTGATCCATTTCTTCTGTGTCTGAGAATGTGTGTACATTTAGAACCACTGACTTAATCATAGGTAAAGTGTTAAATAACAGAAACACAAACCAGCTCTATATCCATGTAGTAATGGACAGATTGTATATCGCTCTTGACAATGTTTATTTGGCTTTTATTTGGAAAACAAAGTAATCATTTTTTTACAGTGAAATTATACCGTTAATGCCTCATCTCATTTCTCTGCATCACTTGGTGCTTCATATAAGAGATCCTGAGGATCTGTTATTGACATTCAGTTTCAGTCAATCAATCTGCATTAATAATTAACTGCTACATTTTCACTTGTGGCTTCAAGCACCTTCTCCTCCAAATAGCTATGAAACGCAAAATGAACGGCCTTGGTGGCTGACTGGTGGGTGACTGGAGTCAGGGAGCAATGTGCCCACTGCAGCCCAGTGCTTCAGATATGATGGTTCTCACCAACTCTCTTGGCTTGCCATTATCGGATCTCTCTTTCACACCAACAAGGCAAAGGTTGAGAAGCCTGTCTGTTTACAGTGTCTTGCACAGATCTCTGAAGCTCCTCGTATTGTCGTGCTCCCTGTTTAACTTCTTTATCAAGCTGTGCATTTTCCACTTCCAAGTCCATAATTGGCACATCTGCCAGCTCAAGGAGGAGCTCTTGAATCTACAATACTATCAGATTATGATAATCTTTGATACGACTCAAACAGTAACCAGGAGCTTTATTCTTTAGAATTTTGTAAGTGAGACCAAACTTGAAATTGGAAAACTGAGAAATTTGAGATGTTGAAAATATATCGGGGGTCTAGATGTGTTCAGGGAGGTAGTTTGGATATGATCCCTTTGGCAGTCTGAAGCTTATTTTGAATGAGGTGTAGAGAGCTGATGTATCAGCAAGTGGCAGCATACTCAAAGTGATGTTGAACTAAAAACTCGGCCAGAATTTTTAATGTTGCCATATCTAGCAGGGCTGCTTTCCTGACTAAGAAAGCCAGAGAACAAAACAGCAATATTCTTTAAATATTTTCTGTTGTGACTCTTTCTGTACATGTCCTAATAAAGTCATAATGAACATTTAAATGACAGAAGCTTATGTCTGAATGACAAACATACTTTTAACAGACAACTACTACAGTTTTCTTATTGTCTTCCAGCCTACTACACCGACATCCCCAAGATCATATATGCATCCAGGACGCACTCCCAGCTCACCCAGGTTGTCAGTGAGTTAAAGAACACGTCATACAGGTGAACTACCTTATTATTAAACAGCACATGCTGTCAGATATATTCTATGCTGTACAGGATTAAATATGTTTATGGAATTTTACTGTTGTCAGTCAGAAGAACAAAGAACGCCCACACACTGAGGTGTGTGCGTGTGTGTGTGTGCGCATGCTATGTCTCTCTCCTGGGTGTTCTCTTATATCCCTCCAGGGCCATTGTTTGTTGTTTTTATGAGTTTTATATATATATATATTTTTTTTTTTTTGTTAACTTTGTACATAGAACAGTGTTTTTTGTAATTAGATCTATTCCCACTTGTGAAATAATATGTAATATGTAGCCAACTATAATAGTTATATTTACTATATTCAGATTTTCTTTCTTTCAGGGAATTTGATTTACCTCAGTGATGGATATAAAGTTGATAGCTTTGAGTTTCGTGGTGTAAATAATTTGATGTGTGGCCTACATACTGATCCAGTCTAGGAGGTCTATATGTGGACACTCTTGGTCACATGCTGAATATTACCTGATGAAGACGTGAAGTCGAAACATTGCAATTATACTCGCCTTTTTGGGAGCATTCAGTGTGTTCTTTGTACTTGACATTGTTTTTGCCTTTTAGCCAATGCAGCTGATAATGTGGTGGGATGTGCATATGATAATTATGTGATCACTCTGACCAACACTTAGAATCAGTTGCACATATTGTAAATGGATGTAAGGCATATAAAGGGCTCTATACTACACAACATGACCATATTTTTGATTTAATTGCTGGTGCTGTCAAAGAGGTGTTACCAACAGATGTAATCATGTACAGACATTCTAGTGTGATACCAGGATGATTTAATGTCTTTCCTGACCTGTTCTGTAACATCTCCAACACCCCTGATGTTGTTTTTCTGGATGAAGGCCAAACAAAATGTTAATCTTAGAGATAGACTGTGTTTTCGACCTGTACATGGGTGATGTTTTTCTGATATCCTGATCGAGTATCAATCCCTGGTGGCAAACATCAGTGAGCAGGATATGAATGTAGATTGGTGATAATAGTAATAGTAGTACATCCCTACTTCAAATCTTTGAAATTGCCAAATTGTATTAAATATTCAAATGTGTAGCTCTCTCTCCCCCCCTCCCCTGGATTCAGACCTAAGGTGTGTGTATTGGGATCAAGAGAGCAGCTGTGTATCAACCCAGAAGTGATGCGTCAGGACAGCAATCATGTCAAGGTAAGACTGCTGTTGGTTTGTTCATGCTGTAAAATTACACATAATTACCTCAGGGGAATATTTTGTTTCAGTGTCTGCTGCATCGTTCTTAATTCAGCACACTGTCATTATTTTCAAACTCAAGTGTTGTTGAGATTCTAAGCGTCTACAGTAAACTGGGAGAATATTTTGGTTATTTTGGGGGGCACTTCTGGATGTGCTCATTCAGTTCATATTGTGGGAGTTCCTGTTTCTCCTTCTCTTTACAGCAGGTGAGACACAAAAAACTGTGGTTTTGGTTTAGGAGATGAAAAAGTGGATTCAATCTGTACAGATTTCCATATAACTTGCTGTGAAATCACCTGTTTTCCAGGTCCACATGTGCAGGGGAAAGGTCTCGACCAGGTCATGTGTCTACTACAATAATGTTGAAGGTAATGGTTTAACAATATGCACCACAGACATCAGTGATGTCAACACAAAATGAGTCCATTTATAGACAATGAAATGGACTTGATTGAGCAAACAGGACGTACTACCACAGACAATATCCATGTAGCAAAATGTAATCCAGAAAGGTGTGTCGTTTGACATTTAGTTCTACATGTTAAAAAGGGCTACATATAGTATTTTAACAACGACCACAGTGAGTTGCATAGATTTACTGGACAATTAGTGGTGGAAAACAGCTGTTTTTCAAGCACTGATGGAGTTGAAGTGTTTACTACTTGCAATGGTATAACATCCGTTTGTTAACTGCTACTTGTATCCCCTTTTTACATGAAGGAGTAATTTTGCCTTGCCTTCTTTAGAGAAAAGCAATGACAAAGACTTGGTGAATTCTATCCTTGACGTGGAAGACCTGGTCAAGTTTGGCAACAAACACAGGTGGGATTTATGTATTTATTTTCACCTTCTTTCTGTTTCACTAACAAATCTCTGTCTGACTTTATTAGAAGTCCAGTGGAACTGTTAGTGTACGGTGTTTGCAGGACAGTTGTGTGTTGAGTGGCAACATCGAAAGTTACAGCAGTAAAAGCTCATAACGTGTGCATAAAACACCTGTCCCAGATCTACTCTATACAGCCTGACCAGCTGGTAGTAGCTTCACAGATATATATTGGTATCAGCACATACTGTATGTCAGCTGATAAGTTAGAAATTGAAGTACAGATAAACCAAAGATTAGTTGGCTGTAATTAGAGATGTGTCTCCATTACATAGTTTGTCCACCAGAAACAGCTGTTTATTTGTCCACTAAAATGTATTGCTCATGACACACAGATGGGTGACAAATTAAAGGAAAAACTGCTACAGGTCTGAATGCTTGACCCCTACAGTGAGGGGATCTGGTGGCTCTGTTATGCTGTGGGGGGCATTTTGCTGGCATGGTTTGGGTCCACTTGTCCCCTTAGAGGGAAGGGTCACTGCAAATTAATACAAAGTTGTTCTGAGTGATCACCTTTATCCTATGATGAAACATTTCTATCCTGATGGGAGTGGTCTCTACCAGGATCACAATGCCCCCATCCATAGGACACGAGGGGTCACTGAATGGTTTGATGAGTATGAAAATGATGTGAATCATATGCTATGGCCTTCACAGTCACCAGATCTCAACCCAGCTGAACACCTATGGGAGATTTTGGACCAACGTGTTAGACAGCGCTCTATTCCACCATCATCAAAACGCCAAATGAGGGAATATCTTTGTGAAGAATGTTGTTCATCCCTCCAGTAGAGTTCAGAGACTGTAGAATCAATGCGAAGGAGCATTGAAGCTGTTGTGGCTGCACGTGGTGGCCAAACACCTTACTAAGACACTTTATGTTGGTTTTTCCTTTAAGTTGTCACCCGTCTGTATCTTGGCCCCACTTCTTAAATAATCCTAGTTACCCTAATCAAGAATGTTTATGTAGTCTGTTGATGTTAAAATCTAATATCAGCTGAAATGTCTTTATGCCTTTATCATATTTTTTTAACTCAAATAAAAATCCAGTATAAATTAATGATAAAAAATGCCTAATATCAGATGACTCATTTAGGAGATAATAGTGTGACATTTCATCATGAATTGCCTCTTACATGCAGGTGTGTTCACTTGTATTTTGAGCTGTCCGCCAAAATGACGGACATAACATGATTTCTCAGACACCAAGTTAAAATAATTCACACTGACGGCCATAACTTAAACCTGTAGGATTGTGACATGCAGGAGAGTCCCATGTTTCTATGCTAAGTAATTTTTAGGATATTGTTTAAAGAAATTTTTGAAATGGGAATACAGAATGGGGGAAAGCTCTTATGGGACCAGCTACCTCTCCCACTTCACAACCCTTTCTAAAAGGACCATACCAGTGATTTTGCATGTTTAACCCAAATAAATACTTTCCACTTAGACCTTCCATAATTGGCAGTTATTTCACAAAACAGGCAGCCATATTTAAACTTTTGTAATGTTTTGCAGAATTAGTCGATTGGACAGACGATCAAAATGTCCCGTTCATGGCAGCAAAACATTCCTGTTGTGGACTTCATTGTTTTTCATGTGTTACAGCTACACCACCAGCTGCAGTCTGTTTGTTCAAGAGTCCGGTGCTCTGGTTGATCCAATGATGTAGCAGCAGTGTCCCCTATTCTTGACCTTTGCTGGTCTCGCTCTCGTTGCCTCAGCACCATTTGTCCTTGCTGTACTCTGGTTCAAACTGATACAAAAAGTTGTTCTGTAGAAAGTGTAATCGTCCTCTTGTCGGAGCTCCTCATCAAATTTGCTGCCTGACATGTTTTTTGTCTTCATGTCTTTTGTGTTGCAAAGGTTTCCCTGCAATGATTGTAAAATTAATCCTTAAACTTTCTTTAGGGTCTGTCCTTACTATCTCTCCCGTTCCTTGAAAACGCAGGCAGATGTGATTTTCATGCCGTACAACTACCTGCTGGATACAAAGGTAAGCAGACTCGCATGCTGTCTCAGTCCGATGTGAATGAGGAGGCATAGATTATCGCCGGCTAGGGTTGACTTACTTCACAGTAAGTAAAAGTAATGAGTTAACTCAAAAGTTCAGGTGTTTGTTGGAAATAAGGCACACTGCACACACTACAGTTTTGAATAGGATGTTATGACAGTGTTACAGCCAAAGCTGAGTTTATGCTTCCCCATTAGGTCTGGTGTTAGGACTGTTCCCCCGCAGCTGTGTCTGCTGTAGAGAGTGATTGAGTGTAGGATCTTACCTGATGACTGAAGTAGTACCGTCACAACACTACATGGATGTGTCGTACATTATTAGACCACGTTGTGCATTTATTATTGCATGTACCCAAAGTAATGGTGTTTTTCATGTTCCTTCATTTCCTTGGTAGTATACTGCAGGACAACAACAATTGGGTTACTTTGTCTCACTACTACTCTAGGAGACCAATCCGTGCACCTTTGTCTCAATTGATTTCCTATTCTGAAACGAAAATTGGGAAATGAAAAATGTCAATCAGTGTTTGTAACAGTGTCTCAGAAAGGTTTTCCATTTAATTTTGTCCTCAAAATAGAATTTTGTGTTGTTTCCTTATTATGGATTTTCACGTAGTGAATCAAACATGAAAAATCCAGTTTCCATTACTACAAAATGCAAAATTGTAGCAATTTTAAATTATCTTTATTATTATTATCAAAAGGTGAACCAGAAGCATTCATTATCTGTATTTTTATATATGATTTTTAGCCAGAGTAGCAGCAGGTTAAACCTGATGCGCCAGATGGTTTGTTACACAGAACCATCTGAGAAGTTGTCTGTGGAAAAGGGCAGGAACTTTCAAAAAATACTTTGCAGGTGATTGGATGAACCATCTATCACTGTCTATCACTGTCTTAGCTTTTGAGGCAGCTGGATTTGCGACGCTGATTGGTCTGAACCACTGGTGGTGGTATGTAAAACATAGCTAACTTAGATTGTACAGTGGTTCTAGGCATTAAAAATTAAATAAAAAATTAAAGTTTTTGATAAGTGCATGGACCGTGGACATAAATCAGTTATCCAAGGATACTTTCAGTTGAGGCTTCATATTAATAGAATCTGACTACAACCATTCAGCTAGGCTTCAGTTTTCCATAGGCGAGCTCAGCAATGTTCACAGAGAGATCGTTATTGAAAGAATTACTTGGGACCAATATGGATATTAATTCCATTTTAAACATAGCCTTCCTAACTATCTTATAGCTGCAATATCTGTTTTCTGACCACTAGAGGGCAGCAAGTCGCCACTGTAAACAAATGCATTTTTTTTCCCAAAACGAAAACCTCGTCACCTATAAACACAAAACTGCCTTACAGGCACAATCTTGTTTTAACTAAGAGATTTGCTGAAAAAAAATCATTTTTTAGTGCATGGATTACAAGTTTAACATTATCAAGTTTAATATTCAAGTGTAATTATTTTGTTTCTATAAAATCTCTTCTTTACATCACTGGTTAGATAATACAACCCAAATAATAAGAGTATAGTTAAGACAGGTTATGCAACAAGGACTCTCACTGCATCCATGTAGTTGTAAGCTATTTATCTAAATATGCATATCAGGAAATTGATCCTCCAGTAGTTAATTTAAGACAAGATGCAAGTTAGGAAGGAGATGATACACACACAGGCAGACATCAAGCTCACACAACGTTGCCTGTGCGTGCACCTTGTGCCACACAAATGGATGGAGAGGCCACGAAGCAAAAGGTGACGATCTATAAGATTCTTACAGCACATCGAAAGGCAGTGAAGGTTCAATGCCTTCACTGCTGTGTATGAGCAAGGTGACAACAGAACGCAATAGAAATGCAGGTGACTGACGGCACTCAGTGGCTTTGGCGTTTCAGTGCGCACTCTGGAAGCACCTGACAGGGGAGATCCAAGCATTCTTCTCTGCTTCATTTGCCTGTAGACTAACTATCGTATTGTCTTATGGCTGTAAATTGCTTAGACTATTTATAATTTTGTAACAGTGATGAAAAAACTGGGATACATTATAGCCAATTTACTCACTCTATGGTCAGGGATTGATATTTTTAATGGTTGGACCTTTCCGTTTTGGCAGATATGTCTGATGAGATTAAATGAACCATGATCACAGGGCCATTAGGCTGTTGTAGGCAACTATTGACTGTCGATAGGATCTGTAGACATGTGAGGACATTTATTATATTCAGTTAATATTTCCAAAACCATAGCCTATGTTCTGTTAATATGTAGGCTACAAGGTTTTCATTTCTTGCCACCAGGACATTTTTCCACCTGAGAAGATAATTATTGTTAGTAGCTTTTATCATATTAGGCATATTTTCAACCAAATAATCAATAACGGACTGTATATTGCCAAAACTATTCCACACTCCTATTATTGTAACAGTGTAAGAAAACTCTCCTATAGAATTTCAAGCCAACAACACACCGCCATCAACTTCTATAATAGGTACGTAGAGTCCTCGATATGTGCTGTTGTAGGCCTAAGAGTATGGGGCCAGAATAGTGACAGTTAAATTTGGCATTGAAAATAAATTTTGCCATTGAAAACAAAACCTGAACTGAAAAAGGAAACATTGGCATTGAAACACTTGTACTGGAAAAAGTTGTATTGGCACTGAAAGTTCCACTGAAAAATAAAACACAGGCATTAAAAAATGCCTGATCTGTTCATTTTAATACATTTATATTTATGTAAATGTAGTGATATCTGTACATATAGAGCGCCAGAGGCAGCGCTGTTGTTCTGTCAGGTTAAAACATGAAGCTTCACTTTACATTCAGACAAACTAATGTGGCAGCTACAATTGTTAGATTTCATCTGTGAGACCAACATTTATCTTCCAACTCAGGACTTTTGTCCATGTTGGGATCCTGTAGGAATGATGACTTTTTTTCCAGTGATCTGATTGGTCAGTGGTCAGGGTGTTGACAGGTGGTGATCTGATCCTCCGAAGTTAACCTGCTCCGGAGAAGGTTAGATGTTCAGCATAAGTTACCATGGTGATGTATCCCGGTAATAAGTGAACTACCGTTGTAACCCTGAAAACCCAGGGTTACACCTGAAGTTACCTCGTTAACCCCAAATCCTGCTTCGTAGCACAGGCCTCTGAACCGGCTGAGGCCATATTTATTTTTCTCTTCAGTCCAGACTAAAGGCCCAATCCCCAGCATTTAAAATGGACATTTTAGAGCATAATTACTGCAATTAATTTAGGAGGGCAAAGACAATTCACACAATCACTTTGACATTGTTTAACAGTGAACATTTATGTGTCAAACTGTCTTGACAGTGCTGACTGATGAGGGAATGGAGAGCCAGAGAGTCAAAAGCAGAGTCTATATTGCATGTTGGGGCCCTGAGGTGCAAAACACACCAACAAAAAAACACAACAGGCCTGTTCCAGAAAAGTATTTCAACAAACTCTGATTCTAACTATAAACTCTGTTCTTGAACAGTTTGTTCATACAGATTTAGTTTTTTTTTAGTCAAACCACATTATTTGCAGTAAACATTTCATTGCAATTTCACCTTTCACATTTCACCTGACAGCTGACTTATTAATATAAGTTACAGTATTATAAATAAAAACTTCCACTCACAAAAAGAGTGACAATGCGTAGATTTTATTCTGAGCTGAAAGGGAATCAATGCTGTGTAACCTTTTAATGTGAGGACAGCGATTGCTGTACAAAGAAATGACTGATGCAAAAAGCGGTAATGTTAGCAAAGATAGTCATTGGGTAACAAACTAATATCCAACCAGGATTTTGATCTCCCTTTCCTGACATTAGTTTGCTTCGATCTAGGCTTTGATATGGACTGTAACACTGAGGAAATGAAACGTTGTGTCTGACAGCTGCTTTAGCAGGAGGGAGGAGACGGAGAGAAACTTGGGTGTTTGAGAAAAGCTGTCAGAGAGCAGGTTGGATCACAAAGTAAGTTACCACAGTAATGAACCCAAAGTTAAAGTTATCTCTGTTTTCCTGAACTGAGTTTCCCTCAACTCAGGATTAACAAACTCAAACAAACTTTTCACTAAGCCCACATTCTAGAACAGATCCAACATTCACAAAACATTTTAACCCTGAATTGACTTGAATGGACTGAATTGTCCAATCACAGAATGGTTTTCCCTACCTTTTTCAACTTTTTGAAATGTTTTGCTGTTGTGTTTTGTCCAATGTTGTAGTGTTTTGCACCCCAGGGCCACCATAATTGTCCCATAAACATTAATATAACCCTGCTCTGCCAGAGTATAAACTACTTCACAAAACAGGCATGGTTTGCAGTTATTATAGGAGATACAAATTCAGTACATCTCTTGAATAAACTGTATTACATTAACTTTAGCTGTTTGGTAACTGGGCTGCCAAGCAGTCACAATAGCTTGTGACTGACTACTGCTAACATCTTCCCGGCTCGTTAGTCGACCTACTAGCACGTAATACAGCTAATACATCTCTGACAGTGTGTAAAGACACTGAACAGTAAACAGTTATGCAGTTATCAATGAGCGGCATGCATGCATGTATCTTTTCCTCTGACTCAAAGTGGGGTATGATTATAAGCATAAAAGAGACCCTAGCATGCTTTCTGTTAGCACTGTCACAGATATTGAAGTGTGTTTGCTTGAACATGTTTTGTATTGCATTAAACATTTAGATGGATTTATGATGGTATGACCTCTTATTACTCATCCAGAAAAGTAGTGGTATTCTTTTCTTCCTCTTTGCTCCACAGAGCCGCAGGGCGCACAATATTGAGCTGAATGGAGCTGTTGTTATCTTTGATGAGGCTCACAACGTGGTAAGACTCTCTCTGGACTATATCACTATCTGTGACTGTCATTAAGCCATAAAGTCAAATTATTCAATGAAGATGGTATAGGATCTATAAAGCACCAGTATGTATTAAATGAATTATATATACAGTACAATGCAAAGGTTTTAGGCACTAAAAGTAAAGTGAGGATGATTTCAAAAATAATGCCATGAATAGTTTTTATTTATCAATTTACTTGATACAAAGTTGAGTAAACAGAAGAAACCTAAATGAAATCGGTATTTGGTGTGAGCAGCTTTGCCTCCTTATATTATATTATATTATATTAGTGCTGTGCAAAAGTTTTAAGCACTTTAGATGTTTAAATTCTACCCTCACTCATGAATAAGACCCCGAAATAATTGAACTCCTTCACTTGGGGCAGCAACTCACTCCCAACCCAGAGGAAACAGTCTTTATCCAGCATAGCACCATGGCCTCAGATTTTGAGGTGCTGACTCTCACCCCGGCTGCTTCACATTCACCTGCAAACCATTCCAGTGCCTGCTGGAGGTCACAGTATGTTGAAGCCAACAGAACCACATCATCTGTAAAAAACAGAGAAGCAATCCTGAGGTCCCCAAACCGGACACTGTTCTCCCACTGGCTGCGCCTTGAAATTCTGTCCATGAAAATCACAAACAGAATCGGTGAGAAGAGACAACCCTGGCAGAACCCAACACCCACTGAGAACGAGTCTGACTTACTGCAGAGAATGCAGACACAGCTCTCACTGCGGTTATATAAGGAATGGCTAACGGCAATGGCCCCGGTAACCCATACTCCCGCCGCACCGTCCACAAGGTGCCCTGAGGGACACGGTCCTTCTCCAAGTCCACAAAGCACATGTAGACTGGGTGTGCGAACCCCCGTGACCCCTCAAGTGCAGGGGTGAAGAGCTGGTCCACTGTTCCACGGCCAGGACAGAATCCACATTGTTCCTCCTGAATCTGAGGTTCGACAATCGGCCGAAGCCTCCTTTCCAGCATCCTGGCATAGTTTGTTGTTGACTGTCAGATAGGTGATAATTCTACTTTATGTTTGGTGTACTGGAGTGCATTATAGTCTTCCTAGTATTTTGTCAACCCCATTAACATACATGAAAGGGAAGGAAGCACATTTGCACTGCAATCCAAATCTACGCCAGCAATTTTAACTGTTTAATGTACACCAACCAGTGTGGAGGTACAAACCAGAATCATCAGATGATGAAGCGTTAGCTTTAACTGAAAGTTGCAGACTTGTATGGGACTAGAAATTCATGATCATCTAGATGGACACGACTGTGGTCACTCTGTGGTTCACTAGTTTATTTTCTTGTCTGCAGGAGAAGACGTGTGAAGAGTCAACATCATTTGACCTGACTCCCTATGATGTAGCCTCAGCCATTAGTGCTGTGGACAGACTGCTAGTGGAGCAGGCTAAAGAAGCCAGCACCAGAGACTCTGTGGCTCAAGACTTCAATGTAGAATCCCTCAACTCTGGTCAGAATGCTTGTTTGTCTCAACTATTGAGGTTGCACAAATAGGGGCTGGGATTTCTGGCATTTGATTTACACAAAATTGAAGATATTTGAATGGCATAAACAAATCTACAGCATACAGTATATGTGCTTAAATTTCTGTTGGTTGGTTTTGTTTCAGGTTTGAAAATAGAAATAGACACCATTGCAAAAATCAAGCGTAAGTATTCTTTATTGTGATAAAGAAGATAAATAAGCTTATTCAACCATTTGTCAGTGCTTTGTGGGACTTTTTCAAACGGCTCTTGTCTGCTTCGGCAGAGATACTGCTGGATCTGGAAGCTGCAATCGATTCCTATGAGGTTCCAAGTGACAAAGGCATCACAAAACCTGGAATGTACGTGAAAGTGTGGTAATATGTAGAAAGCAGATGACAACTTAACTGTAACATTTCTGTCTAACGCTTACTCCAAAACAAATGCTCTCATCATAATTTGTTATATTGTAATCAGAACACTTGTATAGTTTCTGTTATCTCATTCCACCTGCAGGATTTTTTAGGGTATAGTGTGGGGTTATTTTCTATACTTGTGTAAGACACTGCAGGGTCTGAAATGGGCTGCTTGCTGCAGCTGTGGTCAGGGAACACAGGGGAGATTCCCTTACTACTCCAGGGTGAAGTTGTAGCTAACCGTGGCATTACCCCACATCCCTGTATTCAGCTGCTGGAAAACAAAACTCAAACACTCATACCGAACATTCACTGACTGCACTCTGCCTGTCCTGAACATAAGAGTAGGGGCTGTCAGAACAGATTCATCTGCTGATTAATTTCTCAATTAATTGATAAATCATTTGGTCAGAAAATAGTCAAAAAATGCTCATCACACTCTTTCAAAGCCCAAGTTGACATATTCAAATAGCTTGTTTTGTCTGGCCAACAGTCCCGAACTCAAAGGTAGTCTTTTAATGTCATAGAAGACTAAAAAAATATTTACATTTGAGAAGCTGAAAACAGTACATTTTTAGCATTTTTGCTTTTAAAAAATTACTAAATGATTAATCAAATATCAACAGTTGCCGATTCATTTTCTGTAGATTGACTTACCAACTAATTGTAGCAGCTCTAGTGCAAATACACCGTCTCTTTCACACACTCACCACATACTCAACCCTAAGTTCTCCCTAAAGGAGCAGCATTACTTTGCTATGAATCCAACAGTATTTACATTTCACATGGTTTTGCTCTGTATTGTTGACTGAAGCCAAAGTGTGCGCACACGTCCTTATCTTTTGTTGTACCAGCTCTGTCTCATCTGCATGGTTTCTTAAACTGCGAGGTGTAACACTGTGACTCCACTTACTTTTGGTATCAGCACTGAAACTCGGGTATCATATTGGCAGTAATAGCTGAACATTTCAAATGGTACCCGGCCCCAAGAGAGGTTTGAATACCTCAAGACACCCCAATAGTTTGTAAAACTAATGAAATCGTTTCAATGAGCTGGGAAACTGAGTTATATTTTGATTAGCAGCTCTTATAAATGCAGAACCCATCTCAATTTAGAGCTGGTTTCAAATTTATGAGAACTGGTGATTCATTGACCTGTCCAGCTCAAGTGAAAGCAAATGTAAGTAAACATTTCCCTTATGTTTGGCAAGATATTTACTTAAAGTGGATTTTAAAATGAAGTGTCTCTCTGTCTGTCTCAGCTTCATCTATGAGCTGTTAGAGAGAGCCCACCTGACCTATAACAGCAAGACGGCTGTCTATGAAGCTCTGGAGCAGATCACTGGATACTTAGCAGGACGTCAGTATGGCTTGCTTTCTTCTCTCCTGCATTTAACATAACTGCTATATTTATACAACAGCATGTCACTTCCAAGGCTGCAACTAACAGTTATTTTTACTATACATAAATATTTTCTCGATTAATCAATTTGTCTATAACAATGAAAAATACCTGTTCTAATTTCTTAAGAGCCCAAATTGATGTCTTCAAATGTGTTGTTTTATTGGATCAACTGTCCAAACCTAAAGATATTCAATTTTCTATCATGTATGACACATTAAAAGCTTCAAATCCTCACATTTGAAAAACCACAATCAGTTAATTTTGGGCATTTTTCCTTAAAAAAATTACTGAAACAGTTATTCGTTTATCACAATTGTTGCCGATTAACTTTCTGTCAATCAACTAATTGTTGAAGCTCTAGTCAGTCATTCATTTAGGATCTATTAGATTTGTATTTTTGTATTCTTTGCAGATAGAAACTCATTTCCCTTCATAACTATATTTTATTAGTGGGAACTGTATGTAGACCAGTATCTGGATGTGCTGTGTTAGTCCTAGTCTCTACTCATTTCATACAAGGGCTCATCTTCTGTCCGCTGTAACTTACAAACCCTCTTACAATACAAAATCGTATGCAAAGTCCTGGTATAATTAACAAATGAGCTGTGTGACACATTTCTCAACAGAGCCAGGAATATTCCTCAATACAAGTGGACTGCAGAAGCTGTCCGATATCATACAGGTATGCCACATTGTGAAGTTAAAGGATTTGGCTGGTGACTTTCTATACTTTTCTTATTGTCAACAAATCTCATGTGCAGAGCCAAATCAACAATAAACTCATCCTACTATCAAGTATTGTGTGTATCCAAAGCCTGATATATCTTATTCCTCTGTACCGTAGACCTCTATTGTTGTCCAAAAATTACATGTCAACAACATGTCAGTGAGCCACACTGCTGCACTGGTTCCAATTACATTGCTAGCTTGTTGTGCTACATATCACAACCTCTTGACTTTGTACTACATTATAAATTTCTCAAAGAACTTCAGTACATGAAGATGCAAATGAGACGTATTGACAATAAGAAAAATAGAGAAAATCACCAGGTCAAATCCTTTACAGGAATAGTTCATTTTTGGAATATGCTTATTATATTTTCTTTTGAGTGAGATGTTCAGATAGATATCACTTGTGTCTGTGTGTTGTGTACAGTGCTGGAGTCAGGATGTGGTTAGCCTAGCTTAGCATAAAGACTGGAAGCAGAGGGAAACGGCTAGCATGGCTCTGTCCAAAGTTCAAAAATACACCAACCAACACCTCTACAACTCTTTGATTAACATGAATCTGATGTATTTAACCCTTCTGCCTCGCTTTAAAATCTCAATACAGCATATTAGGGACCTAAAAGGGCCCCATCAGAGGCTGCCATAAAAATATTATATATTAATATTTTTTTCCACTTTGAGTAAATAGTTTCAACCAACATCAGTCCTGATCATAACTACTAAATATTCATTCATTTTCAGAATTCTAACCCTTTAAATGCCAGTTTTTGTGATGATACCACTAATTTTTATAAAAGAAAATACAAAAAATTGAAATATTTTAATAATAAAGGCAAGGGGGATTTTTTTTTTGTTATCACAGTCTGGGATATGGCAATGATTAGCAACAACAATGATATATAGGCAATATTTTGTGTGCAGTATAAGATTAAAGTAAAGAATCAGACCTGTTAACTTATAGTGTATGTAAAGTGTCCTATTACCCTTCAAAGTTTTTACCTTCTAATAGCATATTACCTTATTTTGCTCTAGAAATAAAGCACACATGCAACATCACCTTGAACAACATTTATTTTTCAAAATTTTAACAAGATTCAACATTTAATATTCAAAAAGTTCTGGGGGCTTTGAAGTTACTCTTATCTCTGTATTTCAAAAACATATATATCAGAGCAAATGGAAAAAAATGCCATGGGAATCACTTGCCCTCTTGTTTCATACACACACACACACACACACACACACACACACACATAGACAGAGTGACAGATATGCACTTGTTCTGTCACTCCAAACACACACACACATCTTCAAAGCTCAATAGCATATATTGGGGGGGTGGGGGTAAATGTCTTTGTATGTGTGTGTCTGAGAGAGAGGGAGAAAGGAGTAATGTGAACTGCACACACACACACACACACACACACTAGTTTCTCCACACACACACATACACTACCTTTGGACATCCATATCAATACAAACAAACCATTTTCAGATGAATAAATGTGACGCAATGTCCTGCAAAACTTGATAAAAGCATGAAATGCCCCTGCCATAGTCCCTAGTGGAAAGCAAGGCTAATAGTATGTATTTGTTCTTAAGGGCTTCTTGTTCCTTCACTCTGATGTTCTCTTCTCTGTGCAGAATGATGTATGTGCAGAGTTTGTTTTTACATTCATCTGCTAAAGGAGGAAAGTTTCTCTGAGCTCACCTTAAATCTCAGTTTAACACATGAACCTATGAGCATGATTGGTGACATCAAAACTTGTTTAGAGCCAATCATGGTCCAGTATGTAACTTACACAAGTGTGATGTGGAAACTTGAAGCCTCCAGTGCACAAACACTGAGAATGGATTAGCATATTCTTAGATTCTGGATTTCTAATTGAGAAAGAATGAGGGGGTGCCATTTTAAGAATTTTTGAGGTAATTGAACTTTTTTGTGGATAACTCAGAGAAAAATGTATTATTCAAAGCAGAGTATTTGTATATGTTTTAAGACGTGTGAAGGGGATCTTTAGAGCACAAATAGAAATGTGAAAACAACAATTGGTGTTTGTCGAGGGAGTCACAATCTAACTGTTTCTTGGTGAACAACAGTCAGGTGCAGTGACTGTGTGCTGCTTCCTGAAGTCTTGTTGTCACAGTGAGGTTCTTAAGTGGTGCCATTATGCCTGTACAGAGAGCAAAATTCCTACTTATATGTAGGTACACTGTTGTTTCTGTTGGTTTTTTTTGTTTTGTTTTGTTTTTTTGAGAGAGAGAGCGAACACATCACTCATCCATAAACAGTTTACCACAGCAACAACTTTCCTTTTCCTGTAGCTGGTGTTCTGCGGTGAACCATCAGAAAAGGACAGACAGCAGCAGATGCAGTCCAACACAGCTCATTTTAAGGTGTGTGCCCATTCAAAGCCATGACCAGCCATAAGGAGATGATTGCACATCTGCACTCACTAGTTGACATGCATATACAGTACACTTATATCAGCTGTCATAACTGTTTGTTTGGTGCAGGTTCATATCCATCAAGACACCAGCTGTCACAAGAAAAAACAGAACACTGATGTGTGGGCATCCTCCACCTCAAAGAAACAAGGTAACAGAGCCTGTGACATGCAACCATATTACAGTTTACAGGTGTGGAATCATTTATCCACTTATTCAGACGCTGGGCTGGAAAAGTTAGATACTGAATATCATCATTTGTGACATCAGACTGAGTGTGAGTTCAGAATGGCTTGTTCAGTGCAATTTTGTCATCTCAGAAAGTTGGTGAAGCAGTAAGGAGCTCCACCTTCATGCTTCAACAGCTTTCAAACTGCGAAATCCACTCCAGGACTTAACAAATTCTTGTTCTCCATAATACCCTCTCTTTAATATGTCTGCAAATGAAAGAGGATGAATAATGAATTAAGTTTTCACACACACAGGATGAACCCTGTTGAAATTTTGAGTTTGTCATTAGTTCACCTCAATAACCTGTGTTCTCTCTGAATAAACCTGGTTAAAGTAATAATCTTGAAGATTTTCATTTAAATAAATGTCTGTTAAGTCACTATCTCTCACTGAATGAGGTAACACAATGGTGATTGAACTTATGGCTCACTGATTAAAGCCCTTGCGTTTGCTGTATTATGAACTGAGTGTATGTGGCGACTTTCCTGGGAACAATCCCAAGGGGCGCACTGTTAGTGACGTGTTTTCAAACACCTAGCAGTGGATGGTCCTCCAGAGCAGGTAGGCGGAGCTACTGCAACAGGCTCGCTCTTCTCACACTCACTTGTGTGTGAAGTGGTGAACTCTTTTTTTCCAGTCTGACGTCACACCGGTGACACTGTTTGGATCTCTGGGACATCCATGGAAGTGAGGTCAAAAAAACCACACCTGCAATTACTGCTTATTGCCAAAGGTGCCACCAACGAGAACAAAATCGAGATCTCCAAGATTGTTACTTTAAATGTGCCTTTCTGTGTTTCTGTGCACCTTGCAGGCAACATTCTGAGTTACTGGTGCTTCTCTCCTGGCTTCAGCATGCAGGACCTGGTCAATCAAGGTGTTCGCTGCATCATTCTGACCAGTGGGACTCTGTCTCCCCTGTCCTCCTTCACCTCTGAGATGAGGATGTAAGTTTGTTTGTGCTCACCTGCCCGTCATCAAGTCTTATTTTGCCTGTAGAGGTGTGCTATAACATTTCTTCACTCACTTGAATACCAAGCACTTCACTAAAGAGTGAATAAACCCAGAATTAAATTAAAAATTAAACCCAGAGCTGAGCTCCTTATATAGTGAGCTGTCATCTGAAGGGAGTTGATCACCTGCGGGAGCCAGTAGCTGGTGCACCAATCACCTCCTCATCCCGTCTCACACCTATTTACGCATGTCCTGATTTTGCCAAGTGGTGGTTGTCCTGAGACCTACATTTTGTATGATAGCCCTGGGACAACAACTGCCTCAGCCAATCAATGTTTATGATGTCATCAAAGAGAGCCCTGCTGCTGATGCCTGCAAAATAAATTAACAAAAACTAGGTAAAAACAGCTGTGCAAAGATGCGCGAATTACAAGGTTAAACCAACATGAAAGTTTTCAAATTTTCTTATTAGTTTACACTAGCCTGCTACTACAGCTTTATTATTAGGAGGATATTAAAATGCAAAGGTTTGCAAAGGTGAGCTAACGGTATACAAGTTGCTATGCCAAACCTGATTAGCATTGCTATCTTTCTGGCTCAAATTGAAACAATCTGAAAATAATATTTAGATGATAATATTTTACTCAAAAAGACATTTGGTTTATTTTCATATTTAAAGGGCACTAGCAAAATATCTAGCTTTAGCTAACAAACCATAAACTTCCCTCTGTTATTGATGTTGGTTGAGCTTAGGTTAGTGATACATTCAGCAATTTTATGGGCAATGCAACAGGCAACAGTGAGAGCTAGGGTGAAACCCTAGCCAATATGCTGAGGCAACTCCTGGGGTACTGCTGAACCTCAGAAGTTGCCCATAACATTGCTTAGTCTATCACTATCCTTGGGTTCAGGATACTTTGGGCAATTTTTTGGGCAATATTAGTTGATACAAAGTTAGATGTTTTGCTAGTGCCCTTTAAATATGAAAATAAATCAAATGGCTTTTTGAGTCACACATTGAGTTACACATTAAAAATTTGGTTAGTATTGGCTTTGTGGCTTGCTCATGTTTGCTAGCTAGCTAAGTTTTACCTTTTTTCTAAGCTAGGCATGCTATAAAATAACAACACAACTAAATATTACTTTCAGATTGTTTCAATTTCAAACCTTGTAATTTGTGCATCTTTGCATAGCCGTTTTTACCTCTTTTTTTTTTATTTATTTTTTTTTTTTATTTGCAGACATCAGCAGCAGGGCTCTCTGTGATGACATCACAAATGTTGATTGGCTGAAGCAGTTGTTCTCCAAGGGCTATCATACAAATTGTTGGTCTCAGGACAACAACCACTTGGCAAAATCAGGATGTGCCCTATTTACATCCATGCACACATCATGCATACCACCTGATGCATACCATGCACACATTCACAATGAAGAAAACACATAAATCTGTAATAAAGTATGACCAAGATTGTAACAGAGACTGTAACTGATAAATAATACATAATTATGATATCATAATACAGCTCAGCTTTCCTCTATGGATCACAATTTATTGCAAGGTATATTTGTGTATATGCTGTCCAGAGATCTACGAGAGCCCAAGTTTTTCATTGTGTGAAAATGCAATTTTGGTATTGTAATGCAATAAAACCCTTGACCAAGCTTATTTGGTGGAGTGGGGGTTAAGAAATCATATGCACCAAAGGCTCCCTACCGCACATGAACCAGGAACATGGTGGTTCACGGTCACACCTTAATCCCCAGGTCACCAGGGTGCTTCAAAATTTTAAAAAATTCAAGTACTATATCTGTGAAACCCTACTCATTATTGTTTTTGTTGCGTAAACAGCAGAAAACCTTGATCTTGACCCCAATGTGTTTTGTCCTTGCCTTTTCTGTAGAAAATTCCCAGTGTGTCTGGAGAACAGCCATGTGATAGAGCGGGATCAGATCTTTGTTAGCATTGTTGAACGGGGTCCAGATGGGGTGCAGTTAAGTTCAGCATTTGATAGAAGGTTAGTACTTGCTGTCTACACTCTACACATGCACTTCAGCATCAGTCACAGACACAAGGTCCCACAGTTCTTCGATAGGAACCGTGTTGGAAAAGAGGAAAGAAGTCACATGACTCATGGGTTCATTTACTGGACAGGCCAGCACATTACTTTGTAATAAGTCATCTTGTGCATTTGACATTCTGGTGTAGAGGCTCAGATAACAATTTTTTTCTTCTCTTTTGATATGTTTTGCAGTACATTTTCTTTCAACATCCATTTCCTTGTATACCAAACATGTGACATTAGTTGGGGTTGTTTTGTTAGATCCTTACAATTGACATACGTGTAAATAAAAATCATAATCTTTCCTTTGTGACAGGTTTGTTCCTGAAAACATGTCATCTTTGGGCAACACTGTTGGTAAGATCACACTATATGTACAAAAATGTTTATACTAGGTTTGTAAGGCATGTTCTTTGAGCTAAGATAAGAGCTATTACTGCTTGTAGGTAACAAAGTTGTATTTGTTATTTCACCTCAAAATGTCCTATTTGAAAAGGGGACCTATTAGCATCAGTTATGCCAGAAGTCTATTTTTCAGAACTTTTTGTTTGATAATTATATGATTGAGTCAAATGTTTGTGCTCTCTCCTCAGCCAACCTGAGCCGTGTTGTCCCTCATGGTCTCTTGGTGTTTTTCCCCTCCTTCACCTTGATGGAAAAAAACCTGGAGTTCTGGAGAGTAAGTGGATGTTTCAAATGATCTCTGAATTGAATGTTGCCATATACAGTACTGCCCCCCCCCCCATCCCCCCCATCCCCCAATTTCTGCATATTTGTCACACTTAATTGTTTCAGATCTTCAAACTAAATTTAATCGAAGATAAAGACAATCTGAGTAAACACAAAGTGCAGTTTTTCCATGAGAATTTAAATAATTGAAAGAAGGTATCCAACAACTGAATCACCCATGTGAAACAGTAATTGCCTCTAAACTTAATAACTGGTTGTGCCACATTAGCAGCAACCAACCGCTTTGAGAACTGGAAATCAGGTCTTTCGTTTTGCTGTGGGGGCATTTTGGCCCACTCTCTGCAAGAGAGGAGACCCACATTTCCAGTATGAACTGCCAGTTTAAGGCACAGCATCTCATCTGGGTTCAAAGTCAGGACTTGGACTAGACTACTCCAAAGTCTTCATTTAGACTTGAGGGATTGAGGGACTTGATAGGTTTTGTTGTCATGCTGCATATCCTAAATGCACTTGAGCTTCAGATCCAGACTGATGAGAGGACATTCTCCTCCAGGATTTTCTGCTAGACAACAGATTTCATGGTTACATCAGTGATGACGAATCACCCAGACCCTGAAGCAGCAACACCATCACCACCATGTTTGACTATGATGTTCTTATTGTGAAATGCTGTGTTAGCTTTATACCAAATTCCATGGGACCCATGTCTTCCAAAAAGTTACACTTTCTACTCATTAGTCCACAGAACATTATCCCCTGATGGCTCAGGGGTCATCAAGACGAGCCTTTCTGTTCTTCTTTCGTCTTGCAGCTCTCCCATGGATACCATTGTTGCCTCTGTCTTTCTAATGGTGGAATCATGAATGTAGATCTTATCAAAGGCAGCGAGGCCTACACTTCCTGAGATGTTCATCTGGGTTCTTCTAGGACTTCCCAGATGAGTTGTCGATGTGCTGTGGGAGGACATTGGTTTGGCTGTGAAAAAATAATGGACGTAGCCACTGTGACGTCATCCATTGGTTTATGGACTCCCATTTTGAAGCCTTGAGTTCAGCATTTTGACTGTCACCATCTTGGATTTTTGGAGCCAGAAGTGATCATATTTGGATGAGAGGGTAGAGCTATCTCTAATACTAGCTGCTAGCTACTTGCTTGGTTAGTACGGTGCATTTACAGTCTATGGTTAACTGTCATAATGCTAATTCTAAATTTGCTTAAATGCTTAAAACCATCAAAACAAAATGTACTTACCAGAAAAACTGAACATCTGACTCCTTAGAGGGTCTTTTAGTACAACCAAACACTGAACAAGACTTTTTAGGTGACCAAAATGTTACAATTAACTTTCATGAACAGAAAACACACTGAAATAGCGGCAGCTATGCCTATACTATGTGAATCTGGGGTTACGCTATGGTTATGTTACCTAACCAACATTGTTGCCGTGGTAGCAATATGTGAATCACAACATAGCCACTCCCTAAAGCATACCCTGCTTTATTGTTCTATTTTACGCTGAATGGGACCATGATTTACAGACCTAAAACTAGCAATTGAGACCATAAACTCATTAGGAAAGTGTTTACAGAGGTAATAAATGAAATGAGAAGTAGGGTCATTTTCTTATAGACTTCCATGCAATCGGACTTCTTTTTGGAGCCAGTGGAGTCACCCCCTGCTGGCCATTATAAAATGCAGATTTAAGTCACTTCCGCATTGGTTTTATTTTTCAGGCCGGAGCTACCCACTTGGGCTGGCCATTGCTGGGAAGATTCCCTATGTTCCAAGTTTTCTTTATTTTGGGATAATGGCTCTCACTGTGGTTGACTAGAGTCCCAGAGGCTTAGAAATTACTTTGTAACCCTTTCTAGACTGATAGATTTCAATAACTTCAATAAGCTTCTATTTAAGTGATGTCTAGATTCAGCGGGTCTGGCTGTAATCAGGCCTGGCTGTGTTGAGTCTCATTCAACCCAAATATCAATTAAATTTGCTTACTTGGATGATTACTGGGGAATTACTGTTTCACATAGGTGATTCAGGTGTTGGATAACTTTTTTCTTTCAATAAATTAAATTATCATTTAAAAACTGTATTTTGTGTTTACTCAGATTGTCTTTATGTTATGTTAAAGGAGGTTTGAAGATCTGAAACAATTCAAAAATAGAAGAAATCAGGAAGGAGGCAAATCCTTTTTCATGGCACTGTAAAATATTGGTGTGTGTGTGTGTGTGTGTGTGTGTGTGTGTGTGTGTGTGTGTGTGTGTGTGTGTGTGTGTGTGTGTGTGTGTGTGTGTGTGTGTGTGTGTGTGTGTGTGTGTGTGTGTGTGTGTGTGTGTGTGTGTGTGTGTGTGTGTGTGTGTGTGTGTGTGTGTGTGTTCGTGTGTTCGTGTGTGTGTGTTCGTGTGTGTGTTCGTGTGTGTGTTCGTGTGTGTGTGTTCGTGTGTGTGTGTGTGTGTGTTCGTGTTCGTGTTCGTGTTCTCACCAGGCTAATGGACATGCAGATCGCATTGACAACATAAAGCCAATGTTTATTGAACCTAAAGGAAAGAGCAACTTTACTGAGGTGAGTGTGACTTTCTTTAATATATAGATGTATCTCTCAACTGATGTCAGTGGATGTCAGTGTGAGAAATGATAACAACAATTAATCTTGCCTCTCTGTCTGTTCTTAGGTGATTGATGGTTACTACAGCAAAGTCAATGATCCAGCATCCAAAGGAGGAAGCTTCTTTGCTGTCTGTCGAGGGAAGGTGAGGTTACTCGCTGCCCTAAAATGTTTAAAAATATACTGTTTTACCTTTACATCTCTGTAGTGTTTGAATTACACCATGGCTTTCAGGGGGTGTCTGTTGCAGGCTTTAGCATGCTAACATTTGCTAATTAGCAGTGGACACAAAGACACAAATGTCATTAGTTTTGAAGGTATTTGGTTATAAACCAAAATATTGGACATATTGTAATTTTGACCTGATGATGGTGTTAATGAAGTCAGAAGATCACTAAAGTTATGACAGTTCATCCTGCAGGGAACATGAACATGAATATACCAAATTTCAAGGCAATCCACCCAACAATATCATATTTTACTAAAAATCACAAATGAGGACCTCATGGTGGTGCTAGAGGAAAGGAGTCAGGAGATGACCAAAGTCGTCATAATCTAATCCCTTGACCAAATTTCATGTCCATCCATCCAGTAGCTGTTGAGATATTTCAGTCTTAGCCAAAGTGACGGACCGACAAACACACAGATAGACAGAAAGACATTTCCATCCCTCTTGCCACACCGCTAGCAAAAAATGATATATAGCTGATATATAGCATTTACTTTAATTTCAAAAGTACAGTTCATTCTGTTGTCAGCTTAGTGTTTTAAGGTCTGATGTGTCAGAATCAGAACTTCCTCAGAGGGAGATAAGAGAGAGAGAAGCTGAATCTGCCTCTAACACCAAATATTACAAAGAAATACAAAAATATAGCACACCACTTAGTGAGAAATTTGGGCCTGTTACTTCACAACTAAGGTGTCAGAGTGCAGAATGGGCTTAGTGTTAAAGGAGGGTGTTTTTACATTCACTCTATTGTTTTTGTGGCTAACCAGAAGTGTGTGAGTGTGGTTGACAAGGGCAGTAAGGTCTTGACTTATTGCTGACACTATCAGGAGGTAACAGGGGAGAGTGAGTGGTGGATACCAGTTTTTGCCAGATAACGTCTTTGCTGAGGAGTAGTTAACCGGTTCAGTCGCTGAGAATCTCTGATTTGACACCAAATCCATACACATATTACATACAGTATAGGTGCACAAAAAATACAACACAAAGGCAGCTACAGCCATAATGCAAACAAAAATACCCTGCACAAGTCCATATTAGTGGTGTTAGCTGAATTATTGACAGAAAAAGCACTGACCACGACAGAGCCACACACATACATTTGATTTGAAACTATATGATGGGACATTGGTGTTCATTTTTTTGAAAGCAGCATTAGAAATCCTAAAAGATAAAGGTTGATAATGTATCCTTTATTTCAAGACCCTCTCAGACTCGGGCTTTAGACTCTTCATTTATTTGTTCCAAGTTTAAAACATGTTTTAAAAGCTGCCCAGCCAGTTCTGTGTTTCTGTCCATCTTTTCCCAATTTCTGAGTTCTCATTCCAAACACTCCTCTCAGCGTTTGTGTTCCATCATCAAGATCATCTTCTATGCCTGCACAGTATGCTTTTTTGATTCCATCAATTGCAACTGCAAAACTGTAATATCACAGTTAATCTTAGATTTAGAGAAACATGTAAATGATGTCAGTCAGCTTCAGTAAATAATTCTTACATCTTTAAAGCAAGCTACTGCAAGGACGTCTAATCTTATAATCCAATAAAAATGTTTAAGTAGTCCTAAAATTTAATATTTTATTATAATTTTAATGTAATTTTCTTCACATCACAAGTAAGATTAGACAAATGTTTCATTTCTTCCTGTGCCAGGCTAGCGAGGGTCTGGATTTTGCAAACACCTTTGGTCGTGGTGTTATCATCACTGGCCTTCCCTTCCCCCCGAAGATGGACCCCCGAGTCATCTTGAAAATGCAGTTCTTGGATGAGATGAACCGGAGGAAACCCCCTGGTGTAAAGGTGAGGCTAATCTCATTATTGTGTTTTTAACCACAGCCTCTCTCTCTCTCTCTCTCCAGTTCACCAGCCCTCCCCCACCATTCAACGGGTTCTGGAGACGGGAGACAGTCACGTCCTCACACAGACACAGTGTTGCTAAAGCCTGCTAGAAAAGTCACTAGATGATGTCACATGCTAATTTGCATATCTATGACGTCATGACGTAATTACAAACATACAAGATTTTTAAAAATCTAAAGGAAATTAAGTTAAATTAAAGCAAATTGACTGTAATTAGCTATTTCTACCTCTAACTGAAGTATCCTGAATAGAGAGATGATCCTGCACTGGAATGAATTCACTATTATTAATTGTCTATTTTGACAAAACAAAATCAAACTTAGTAAAGATAAATCATTTAGAATAAAAACAATGAGGATCAATGATTGGTCATTAGGTACACACATTCACAGCTCATTCACGACTCTGTCTGGCTGATGATTGGTCCATTGAACATGCTGCTGCTCTGTCCCACCCACTGAACAGTCCGTCCAGAGAGCCACATTAGCTCTCATTCACTGAGAAATACTGGCGACTCCCTTCAAAGAGAGGAGTTAAGGTCTGTCCATAAAGTCGCTAGATACTGTATGGGCTAGCCCCTTTTTTGAGAAAAAGTCGCTAAGGGTTCTGAAAAGTCGCTAAGTTGGCAACACTTCCCCCTGTCCCGTGCATGAGCATGAACGCCCCCTGCTGATTAGTGTTGGAGCAGTTTTGTGTGGTTCCCTTTGAGCCACTGTGTTTACATGCCCATATACAGAGCCAGGGCTGTGTATGCACACCAGGGGGGACAGCTAGCGGACCATAAAGAGATATTCACTGAATTTGACAAAAAGTGTATTGGATTAGAATCGCTGACTCTTCCTTTTAATTGAGCCTGGTCAGTTTAGGCTAACCCATTGTCCCTAATTTCGGGGCTAACCCCCTTCACTTTTCCAGCCGTTGGGGAAACAACAGACAAGACTTTTCTTGGTCTTGAGAAGCTGCAGCATTTATTAACTGACACACTGTAGCCTGTACTGTACTGTACTATACTATACTATACCTATACTAATCAGGACCTAAAATTCTGACAGTTGCCTCGGGCTGCCTCTGGTCACCAATGCTCCAAATTGATTGTCAGTGGTCGTGTCTCACAGTGAGATGTAGGAGCACCATTTTGGATTGACCACCAAAGATTTTCCCACGCTTCTCTCATGACTATAAACTTTTATCTCAGACAGCCCAAAATCAAACCTTGTGAAGGAGCCTTAAGTAAAACCACACAGAGCACCTAGCATGGCTGTAGACTCTTAGTTAATGTCCCAACTCCATAGTACATACTAATTCTTAACAGTATGTATATACTAATCGTCATAGTATACTTTAGCAGTCAGTATACAAAAAATCATCATAGTTGAACAGTTTATACTAATAGAAAATTATGCAATATGTATAACATTAAATGTTAGTCAAACTGAGACTTTGAAATGTCATTGCCAATTAATAGTTATCACAATGTATTTTCTCAGATTTTATACTTTTTTGTTTTGGTTTTGTTGTTGTTGGTTGTTTGTTCGTCCAAGAGCTTTCTGGAGCTCCTGCTTAGAGTTAGTGTGCAGTCTGGGATTGGGGGATTGGGATACTCCACTAACCTTTAGTTGTTTTGATGTTTGATGTGTGTGTCTGTGTGTGTCTGTGTCTGTGTGTAGTACCTGTCTGGGCAGGAGTGGTACAGACAGCAGGCTTTCAGAGCTGTGAACCAGGCCATCGGCAGAGTCATTCGCCACAAGGAGGACTATGGAGCCATCTTCCTATGTGATCAAAGGTCAGGAATGGTGTTGTCAGCCATCAGTAACTTATATCATGATAACTTCTTTGACATCTAATAGAGCGTGTTCCTGCAGTGCAGCTCAGGTGGTGCTGCAGTACTGCCGCCATAACTTTCTCTGTTCTCATGCCCAACCTGCACTCCTTAGGCTTATTGAATTTTTCCAGTCCTGGGAAGTTACCAAGTTGCCCAGAATATCTTGGGATAGGATCACTTTTGCAGAAAAAAACATTAGTATTAGTATGCAAAAACATTCTGATTAGATTGCAATTCTTTGGCAGTACAAGTCCCTGAAACTAATTTCTGTCTCTACAACAGCTAGCAGTTGGAAATAGGGCTGAGTTTGGGGATGCTGTAAAAATAGAAATTGTGCAACAGTTACAGTATGTTTTGTAACATCTTATGCCCCTCTAGTCTATTAAAGTCACCTGACACAAAAGGCTTGTTACAATTACTCGTATGAAAGCTAACTTATTGAAAATTAGGACATTTTTTAAGAGTTATTTGGCTCAGATTAGTCTGACTCACCAGAGCCTGTGGTATAAGCCTGCCATTGGCTGACTATTTCACTATGAGCGTGTTATCGTTTTCAAAAATCCCTGTCGCTATGGGAAACAACAACAACAACCTCTGAGCTAGCAACCTACATGCTGAAAATGGCAAGTTTTGACAAAGTTTTGGATCGTGCAATAAGGCAGGCCTGCTTGGTTCTCTCGGTGAATGGTTGTAAAGATAAGTTTCTTTTGCGCTGATTTAGCCATTTTAATGCCAGGGCTCGCTTCCCCATGTTCCACCAAAACAAGCCCCCCCCCCTCCCCTCCAACACTATTTAGCAAGGTAACCCACGAAGGTACAGGGAAAACATGCAAAATCCACACAGAAGGACCCCAGACTGCCAGTGGGTTCCAACCCAGAACCTTCCTTCTGTGAGGCAACAGTGTTAACCACTGCACTGCTGTGCCACACAAGTATTTTTAAAGGGTTTTATATCTTCTTATTTTTTCAGTAGGATATTTTTAATAATCGCTGAGTCTGTAATCTGTGAGAGGTCGGATGTGTTCACATTGTTCCCCTCGTGTAGGGAACAGATTCATAAATGAGTCTCAAGTATTTTTAGTCCTAGCTTAGCTCAGAGAGATTCCTGGGAGTGATTCTGAGAAGTTTGATAAATATTGGCCCAGACTTACCACATCTGTTCTGAGCCTGAAATGCAGGTTGTCTCTTCCTTTGCTGGGCTTATCGCCTCCTCTCCCTCATCTGTTCAAAAGGCATTGCATTTCTTTTGTCAAAATGCAATACAATATTACAGATAGTAAAACACAACAGTAAAATAATTTAATTCAATTTCAATTTACTTATTTATATATATGAATACGATAATGTTTAGAATGTAGTAATAAAATGACAGACAAATGTATGACTTTTCCACAGGTTTAAAAGCCAAGATGCCCGAGCTAATCTGCCATCGTGGGTCAGGCCTTATGTGCGTGTGTATGACAGCTTCGGGAACATAGTCCGTGACGTCTCTCAGTTCTTCAGGGTTGCACAGAAAATGGTAGGTCAATGGTGTTTGATATGTGGTGCTAAAAGCAAAATATATTTTTCTAAAAATCTGTCATCCCTGAAATCACAACATGGTGTCCTTACAAAGCACGTCTCTGTCATGGTTTTTATAGCTAACTCCCATATGTGAGCATTTCATTTTAAATTGTTGTACACCAGTGGTTCCCAGCCTTTTTCATTAAGGAACCCCTATTCCATCATTGAGTAAACTGATGACCACTGACAAAGGGACATATTTTATGGATATTTCATATTATGTTCAATGCATAAAAATAACAGCACAGAACAACTGATAAACAGTACAATGAACCCAAATAGTGAATGCAATAACTGCAGGAAGTTTGTGTAAAATGAGAAATTTGGATGATTTTTGAGCAGATTATTTCCTGTGAGTATTGCATCAGAGATGAGTTTTCTATTTTTAGGAACTTTTTATACAATTCTGTCTGTATTATATATATATATATATAAATATATATATATATATATATTTAAAAATTTTAACTAACATACATACTTAATAAGCTTTCTGACAAATTCAGTGTTTTCTTCTCCCTGCCACTCGGCCGTTTTATTAGCTCTTTGGTTTTTTTAACTGCGTACTTTTCTAATGGGAGTGAAGGCTCTGTGAATACAGCTTGTGTTCATGTCTACGCTGTGAGATTTATTTTCAGTCAATATCTTAAATAACAATATACATTTTAAAAATAACTACATTACATTTAATAAATAAATACATTACATTTAGTTGTTTTCTTCATAGAAATGAATGGAATGATGAAATATACTATATAATAAAAAAAAGTTTTCTTCTATCCCTTAAAATCAAGAAGGCCTCGAGACCCCCCACGAAGCTTTGGCAATGCCTGCTGGGGCTCAGGACCCACAGGTTGGGTACCAGTGTTGTACAGCATTCCAGCCCCCAAAACAATATCTCACATATTTTGGAACCGCTCACTAGTGACACTGTTCTGGATCAAAATTCAAATATGGGTATGTGGTATAAAGGCAGAAATGGACAAGCAGCACATACTTATGGGTGATTTTTTTAAATGTATAAACTCAGGTGGTGGCGAGCATCCTTGGAAAAATATTAATTTATAAATAAACATGGCTAGTAACTTGAAATCCTGTTGTAAAACATCACTACACAGTATATATACAGACCCTTTTCAAAAAATTAGAATATCATGGGAACTAACTAACTAACTTATTTCCATAATTACATTAAAAAGGTTCAACTTTATTAGATTATAGATTCAGGGCCCACAATTCAAATGATTTCAAGTATTTATTTGTTTATTTTTACATAATTTGGGCTTCCAGCTCATAAAACCCACAAAAACAGGAATTCAAAAAATTAGAATACTGTGAAGAAATCAGCCCTAATTTTGCAGGGCATGTTTTAAACTGAGTGTCACACACTAATCATCTACTAAACTCAAAGCACCTGCACAGGTTTCCCCAGGTGTCATTAAATTGCTTCAGTTTGGTTCAATATGGGGAAGACTGCAGACTTGACAACTGGCCAGAAGACCATCATTGATACCCTCCATAGGATGGGTAAGCCACAAAAGTTCATAGCTAAGGAGGCTGGCTGTTCAGAGTGCCAAGCATATCAATGGAAAGTCTAGTGGGAGGGCAAAATGTGGCAGGAGAAAATGCACCAGCATAAGAGATGACCATGGGCTTCAGCGAATTATCAAACAGAGAAGATTCAAGAATCTGGCAGAGATCCAGAAAGAGTGGAATGAGGCGGGAGTCACAGCTTCAAAAACCACCACATTCAGACACATCCGGGAGATGGGCTACAACTGTCAGGTTCCTCGGGTCAAGCCACTTCTGAGCCTGAGCCAACGTAGGAAGCGTCTCAACTGGGCCAAGGAGAAGAAAGACTGGACTGTTGGCCAGTGGTCCAAGGTCCTTTTTTCCGATGAAAGTAAAGTGTGCCTTTCATTCGGGAATCAAGGTCCAAGGGTTTGGAGGAAGGACGGGTGAGGAACAGAACCCAAGCTGCTTGAGGTCAAGTGTGAAATATCCACAGTCAGTCATGATTTGGGGTGCAATGTCCGGTGCAGGTGTTGGTAAACTCTGCTTTCTTAAATCCAAGGTCACCGCAACAGTCTACCAGAATGTTTTAGAGGACTTCATGATTCCTTCTGCTGAGGATCTGTATGGAGATGCAGATTTCATCTTCCAGCAGGACCTGGCCCCTACCCATACTGCCAGAAGCACCAAAACCTGGTTTAATGCCCATGCCATCACAGTGCTTGACTGGCCAGCCGACTCGCCAGACCTAAACCCCATCGAGAATCTATGGGGTATTATCAAGAGGAAAATGAGGGGCACCAGACCCAAAAACAAAGAAGAGCTGACAGCAAGCATCAAGGAAATCTGGGCTTCCATAACTCCCACGCAATGCTACAGGCTGATTGCCTCAATGCCACGGCACATTGAGGCAGTGATTAAGGCAAAGGGATTCCCAACCAAGTATTGAACATTGACATATCGTTTAGAAAGTACCATATTTTGATTGATTTGATGTGATCCTAATTTTGTGATCCTTTTTTTCTGCAAAAACTGAGAAGTAAATGGTGATTTCTTCACAGTATTCTAATTTTTTGAATTCTTGTTTTCATGGGTTTTTTGAGCTAGAAGCCCAAAATATGTAAAAATTAACAAATAAATACTTGAAATCATTTAAATTGTGGGCCCTGAATCTATAATCTATGAAAGTTTAACTTTTTTAATGGAATTATGGAAATGAATAAGCTTTTCACTGATATTCTAATTTTTTGGAAAGGGTCTGTATATCTCACAAAGCAACAGCAAGTGCAAGACACATGCTGATAGATGGGAAAAGTTAGACTGGCAGAGGGGTGGTGCTAAACTGATGAAATCAACTGAAATATTTGACTTAAATGCTCTTTGGTGAAGACTTGTTTTTACTGAGGCATTAAAATTGTAATTATTTTCATTGTTTGGATTTAGCTTTACAGAGTAGTTGATCAGGGGGCTGGAGGCAGGTTAAATACAATACATATGTTTTTATAGTACTAATAATAATCCTAAATGTGAAAGTTTTGAGTACAATTCAGCAGTTAATACATTGAGTGTGTGTCAGGAGTAGAATACAGTTAACTTTGTCACTTTGCACTGACTGTTGCTTGTTGCGAATGTGTCAGAGGCCCGTGGTAGAGAAGAAGGCTGCCCCAGAGAGCTGTGGGACAGTGTGTTTACCAGACACTCAGTCCTCTGGCTTCACTTCCTGCTCCTCCTCCCAAAGCTCCCATACCCAGAAGGCCAAGGTGCTGGACGCCCACATTCCCAGTCTGAAGAGGAGGAGACTCAGTTAGTATACAGGGAGGGTTTGCACGCCTCCTTAAGAACCTGAAACATTTCACAGAGTAAAAGAAAGTCCTTCATTGATTTGTTACCTGTTTGGTCTCTGTGCTCAGATGACCACACTGGAGCCCATGGGATGAACAAGATTTGTATAGAGTATGAGTCTGAGGTGCAAGAGAGTCAAAGGAGACCCGCCAACCTGCTGGACGCTCTGGAGCAAGGTGACCATCGCAGTGGAGAGGAAGATGATGCTGCTGTGGGAAAGAAGAAGGTAGACACCTTGGTACTCTTTTGTACGTGAAAAAGTTGGCCTTTGCGAAAATAAGACCTGTGCCATATTTCATACATGAGCAAATTTGCTGTGACAAATGTTTTGTACAGTACCATTGTCAGTGTGATTCCTACTGTGTGTAATAGCAGTTGTGTAAAGTGGGTCATTACAACTATTACTGATTTCAGTGTGTTATATCTTGGAACTACAATAGCAATTGATTTTATTTCTATATTTATTCGTTCAGTTGTGGATTTTTCTTTTGTAGGCAGACCGTTTGTTCTCAATGTCTCTTCAATATGACAAGAGGATGGATGATGAATTGCGGGGAGGAAAACGTAAAATCAAATTGGTCCAAGAACAGGTACGTGTTCTGCTAATAACACCAGAGATTGGTGGTGTTAAATTTCCTTTTTTTAATGATGTTTGGCTTGGATGTTTTACGTCACTAGATGTCCACAGCGTCCAACTGTGTTGTATTCCAGCTCTGCCATGGCTGCTGGAGACAATCCGCTGCCATTGTAGCAGGTCCGTGAGCTGGGCACTCTGCTATCTTTACACATTGAGTCTGTTTAATTGCCATACCAGCACGTGTCTCTGAAGTGTGAATTTGACATGGAATGTGACCCCCTGATGCCATCATCAGGCCAAAATGTCCACTTATACAGAAGAAA
Source organism: Scomberomorus guttatus (assembly GCA_038419695.1). Taxonomy (NCBI): domain Eukaryota; kingdom Metazoa; phylum Chordata; class Actinopteri; order Scombriformes; family Scombridae; genus Scomberomorus; species Scomberomorus guttatus. The sequence goes on from CM076449.1 coordinate 3,140,080, forward strand.
TGTTAAATACACCTTTTGCACAGCATACATTTTGACTGGTCAAAGCAGGAAAAGCACAGCTGCAAATAATAATATTAACAATGGTTCCATTCCATTAATTGTCCCAGTAAGCCAGTAAGTATGTGAGTGAGTGAGCACGCACATTACCTAGAACCTGGAATGGCTCACCTTAATGCATTAATGTTATTAATGCTACCTGTGCTTTTCCTGTTTTGACAAGTGAAATGCCTGCTGTGCAAAGGGTCTATTCTGAGCACATTTCTGCTCAGTCAATTTTAAATATCAGCCATAGTTCTAAAAGTAATAACTGGTTTGGTGGCCTGACCCCACACGTAACAGCTAGCCAATCATAGCTCCTTCTGCTGCTTTATGGGTTGGACGTATTTCATTTTTACAGTGGGTTGACATTTACATTAATCTGTAAATGTTAACACATAAAGTAAATGAGCTGTTAGATGGAATGTGGAGGCACGCACGTTAAAATTAATTTAGTGTTTACTTTAAAATTCAGTTAATAATAATAATAGACAAATGCAATGATCATTTTATATTATTGTTTTTGCCTGTTGAAGGGGAACTCCACCAAATTTACACATAAAGTAAAGGTCAGTTGACTAGTGATGAGGAGGAGTACTCAGCCTTTGAAACACAAAAAACTGTTGTAGAATGTTTTCTGTGGCTCAGGTCTGCCAGAATGACCCTGCTGGTGACATTTTTGCAGAATACAAATTTCCTTAGAACACAATCGAACAACACTTACCATGTAATACAAACACAACAATTAAAGGAAGGCTTACAGAGAAAGGCCAAGATTAACATCCAAGAAAAGACACAAGAAGTCTACATCATCATCTGTCACTCTGTCTGAAGAGTAAAACCAACCAACAATGCATACTGGGAGGTCTGCTAATAAGCTGCCATGTGTCTTAAATTTGAAACATGGTCCTATAAGAGTTCACTATACACATCAAATGAGGTCATAAGACTCCAGTTCATGATGGTATGTTGTCAAACAGTATTGTAGGTGGCAGCCTGTAATTCTGATTCAAATGGAGTGTTTACAGACAATGACCACATGCATATTTTCTGTTCTATTTCATTTATAATACCTGTCAGTTTAAAGGGCAGGACCGTCCAAATACACTGTGCATGTTGAAATGTATTACAGTCTTGTTCAAATTCTTTTAGCCTTATATTCTGTGATGAACTCATGTATATGGTACATTAGACATCTTTACATTTTTATTTCCATAAAAAGTGTTGCTGGTGAACATTGTGTATTTTTTCCATCCTTATTGAAGAAAATGAGTGCGTCAGATGCTGTGTCTGAGGAAAATAAAGCCAGCAGGGCTAAAAAGTTCCTGGCAGAGATGAAGAAGTCACTGAGCCAGGTCAACTTTGAGCGAATTGTCCAGGCCCTGCAGACCTACAAGAAGACTGACAACCTGGACGTCCTGCTGACTGAGACAGCGGTCCTAACTGAAGACACTAATACTCACAGTCTGCTCTGGGGTAAGTCATCAGCAACTTGCACATTTACAGGGCGTTTCCACCACAAAGGGACCAAGAACCTTTGAGGAACTCTGGGACTAAGCCTTCATTTGGACTGGAGGAACCAGGGACTAAATGTAGTTTCTGTGGGATAGTTCCAGATGCGAGAGAGGTTTTACTTTCCAAAGCTACAGGACCATTGAGAGCAGGGTTTGCAGGGATGACTGTTGCTGATTGGTCAAAGAGAGACAGGCTTTACTGTCCCAACTTCCTGACTACCAACTGTAAAATGAGCGAGAGAAAAGAGAGGGAGAGAGAGAGAGAGCAAGGGCAAGCAAATGAGTGAAAGATAGAGAGGGAGTGGCATCAAAGAGATGGAAGGGAGCGGATGTTTTCATTATTGTTTCATGGTGGTTACGTTCTAAAGCAGGAATAACGTTCAAACACTCTTCTTTCTCTGCATTTCTCCTTTTCATTAATTCATTAACTCAAACATAAGAGTCATCAACCGCCTATGCAGCAACAGGACAACTGTGTTTTTGTTCTCTCGTGTGAAAACTGCGTCTCAAGCGCTGCCATCAGTTTTTAATGGACCAATGTCATTGGTCCAGTTTGCATGATCTACCTGGTTCTTCAGATGAAACACAAACGGGACTGCACAACAGGGACTTTTAGTTCCTAGTTTAGTTCCTGAGATGTGTTCCTCTGGCTCCATAGTCCCTGTAAATGTTTGGCCGTAAAGGGGTTTTACAGTGTGATTTCTCTGCTGTCAGTGAGCTCTATATATTGTGATCACAAGCTGCTAAGATTAATACTGTTTTGCTTTGATTCACCACTCGTGCTTATAATACTCTTCAGAGAGCAACCAAAAAAATTAGAAAACATCTGAACAATGTAATGTAATTCAATGCAATACAACAGGCCTGCAATAAACACTGCAAACATCTTACATAAAATGTTCCATCCATCCTGCTGTATGTCCCTGTAGTTGGTTGTGAGTTAAATCTAGGATTTAAGACTGCACTCTAAAGTGTTTCTAATGTTTTCTCTGTCATTCACAAATATGGAAGAACAACAATATTTTAAACTGCACCACCGCCTCAAAATGACCAAAAAACTATCTTTGTGACCAATTATAAAGGTAGTTTTTCTTACAGGACTGTTGGATCAGATTGACTTCAGTGTGATATCCTGATCTGTGTCTTCACTGTGTGTTATAGTGACCCATCAGCAAGGTTGGATTACTGACCAGGCAAAGCAGCTCCCAAAAGCTTAACATTCACTGCCGTTAATTAGTTGTGCATAATTTAATTACTTGCAAATTTGGCAACAGAAATGACTGAGGTGGGCCAACTTACAAGTACATTACTGCTTAATGTTGTGGTCGTAGTGTTTTGTTTTATTGGCCAAAATGTGCTCAGTCAATTTCCCCACAGCTAACCTTGGCCCAGGAGCACTGGTTGGTCTCTAGGCATATCATTTAACTGTGTATTATTCACTGTTTGCACTGTAATTAATGGGAACTTGGAAGCAACAGGGTTATACACACAATACATTTTGTGTATCTGATCCAGGCACATTGCGAAAGTGTGATCATCTGTTTTAATGTCTGTTTCAAATGCTCCAAGTGCAGTAAACCCAAGATACACAAATAATCATGATGTAATATTGAGCAAATAATATTGTTGCTGCCTGAGCATCCAGATAGTGTACATGTGTCTTTCCACATCAAGTTTGTCACTAGTTGATTTCTAAAGCAGCCACTGTGTCACAGGCTTCTACCAGTTTGTACGACCACACCACAAAAAAAGGTTTGATGAGAAATGCCAGGAGCTGACTGGGCGGGGCTGTGGATACAAACCGGATCACTCACTGTCTAAGGATGAGAAGAAAGCACTGATGCTGCACAGCGGTATGTCAGACTCCAACACTGCACTCTTCATGTTTTTTGGTCATATTTTGTATATATATACAGTACAATGCAAAGGTTTCAGGCATTATAAGTAAAGTGAGGATGTTTTCAAAAATAATGACATGAATCATTTTTATTTATTAGTTAACTTCATGCAAAGTTGACTAAACAGAAGAAACCTAAATTATATTGTTATTTGAGCACACTTTGCCTTTAAAACAGCAGCAGTTCTCCTCGGTACACCTGCACACAGGTTTTCAGGTACTTGGCAGGTCAGTTGTTCCTGCATCTTGGCGAAGTTGCCACAGTTTAGATTGTGGCAACTTCGACTGTGGATTTAGACGTCTCAGCTGCTTCTGTCTCCTCATGTAATCCCAGACTGACTCCACGATGTTGAGTTTAGGGCTCTGTGGGGGCCATACGATCTGTTGCAGGACTCCTTGTTCTTCTTGTTGCTGAAGATAGTTCTTTATGACTCTGGCTGGATGTTTGGGCTCGTTGTCCTGCTGTAGAATACATTTGGGATGATCAGACGCCTCCCTGATGGTGTTGCATTAGAGAGCAATGGATCAGAACAGCATAGCCCAGCCAGAACTGGGAATCACAGCAGTGTGACTAAAATTTGTAAATGTTTTCTTTTCTTAAAGCAACAGATGGACAACCCAGTGTGGTTCTAACCTCCTCCAGTTCCAGTGGAACATCTGCCTGCAGTCAGCTGAATACACAGCAGCTCAATCAAGGAGGACACCACCTAAACCATCAAGGTCTAAGAGAAACTCAGACTGGTAGGACTCATTCCTTTGATGCTGCACACACTTCAGTGATTGTTTAACCTCTGCCATCTCCAGAGGGCAATGACCACAGTATACAGACATGAATATGACATAAATTTCAGCATATTCTACATTACAAGAGTTACAATTGTAGCTCGTTTTCTGTATGTTGTCCTTTGGTTGGTGCTGTAATGAAGTGCATTCCTGCCCCATAATGTTCAGTCCGATGTTCATTCAATACAGAAGTATTAACAGTAATCAGTACAGCTTAATTAAAACATCCTATAGTTATTAAACAAACTTACTTCTAATATTAACTAAGTTCTACTTTATAACTACTAATGTTAATTCTTTACTTGAGGTTAAATTGTGGTAAACAGTCTCTCTCTTTTTTTTCCAAGGAAAGGTCCTTTAATCCAGTGTTTCATGAGACTTGAGTTGATAAAGAATGTAGTTATTTTTAGTTTGTGTCATAAATTTCACTTGGGATTTATGCCACACAGTTGGGAGGGGAGGGGTCTAGAGGTAGAATGGGAGGTGATTGTCCTTTGAATGTCCTGTGAGTCAACACTGAAACTTTAATGTGGCGAAAGGACTCTCAGTTTACCTTTTGAAGGCATTTCCAAACCAAAGTTGAATGTACAGTGCATTCAGAAAGTATTCAGACCCCTTCACCTGTTCACATTTTGTTATGTTGCAGTCTTATTCTAAAATTGTTTAAATTCATTTTTTCCCTCATCAAAGTGGCCAGCTCTAGGAAAAGTCCTGGTTGCTCTAAACTTCCTCCATCTAAGAATTATGGAGGCCGCTGTGCTCTTGGGAACCCTCGGTGCAGCAGAAATGTTTTTGTAGCCTTCCCCAGATCTGTGCCTCGACACAATCCTGTCTCTGAGCTCTGCAGGCAGTTCCTTCGACCTCATGGCTTGGTTTTTGCTCTGATATGGATTGTCAGCTGTGAGACCTTATATAGACAGGTGTGTTTCTTTCCAAATCATGTCCAATCAATTGAATTTACTACAGGTGGACTCCAATCAAGCTGTAGAAACATCTCAAAGATGATCAAAAGAAATGGAAGACACCTGAGCTAAATTACAGTGTAGCAAACGGTCTGAATACTTGTCAATGTGATATATTTCAGTTTTTTCCTTTTTAATTAATTTGCAAAAATTTCTAAAATTCTGTCTTCACTTTGTCATCATGGGGTATTGTGTAGATTGATGCGGAAAAAACTGAATTTAGCATAACGCTGCACCATAACAAAATGTGAAAAAGTAAAGGGATCTGAATACTTTGTGAATGCACTGTACATCCATATTCTTGAGGTTAGAGGTTATCGTTGATTGAGCCCAGACCTTCTTTGGGCTTTCGCAGAAATTAGCAGTTGGAAATCGAAAGGATGGGCAGCATCAGCATGAATTGGATTTAGTCACTCATAGTCAGTGAACACTAGCTGTTAGCAGCTACATGTCAGCACACAGCTAGTGTGGGTTCAGATGTTGACAGTCTCAGTAATGAGAGCACAGTGAGGGATGTCACAACAGTAAAACCAAAAGTAGTCATTTCACCTCATCTGAAGACATGTGTCCTTTCCCTTCTGTCCCATACTTGTCTCAAAGTCTGTTCCTGATGAAAAAACCTAGAACTCTCTGGTCAGTCTTTGTGATGATGTTAATTCTGGGCCCAGGAAGCAATTGTACTCACAAAATGCATACACACTCTCAAGAGATGAGCATAACAACCTCTATGCCAGCTTAAAAAAACTATTTAGTGTGTAGGTACCTTTTAAGTCTAGTATATCTTAGTTTGTTTTTTTGTTTGTTTGTTTGGTTATTGTGTCACGCACATACAAGTGTCCAGCCCACATGGACAAAATACAGCTGCAGTGGTGAAACACTTTTTAAACATAGACAAGAACGTCTTTTGTCTTTTTTTTCTGTACCTGCTCTACTAAACAGCCACACAAAAGCTCCCTTCCTGAAACACAGCTCAGGTTTGTTTTTATAATCATTCATCCAGCAAAATTCATCAGAAATCAAGGACATTTTACTAATTTACTCATTTCTATGCAACAGTGAGTTTGGCTGTATTTTGGTTGAAGGAAAATACAGTTTTGTTTGGCAGTGTACCTAGACAAAGTGTATTAGAAATGTATTGACTTAATGGTCATTAAGCATGAAATAAACTCAAGAACTCTCTTTTCATGTTAACCAGGTTCTGCTTCAAAGAATGAAGTCCACAGTGCCTTTCTGGCTGATGTGAGAAAAGCCCTCGAAGCAGAGAGATCAGCTCAGCTCTTTCAGGCCATTCGTAGCTATAAGACAACAGACAACTATGAAAACCTGGTGACCACAGTGGTGAGCTTATTCACAGAGAAAGATGAGGACTTCAACCTTCTCGTCAGTGAGTTCTGTCTCATCATAGCATTAAAATGTTTCCTGTCAGTGGTTCTCACCATTCATTTAATCTTTTTATCATCTTTCTTCTCTGAAGGATTTGGCATGTTTATTCGCCCTCACCATAAGAAGCAGTACAAAGAGATGTTGGATGCTTTGATAGGTCAGTCAGCTGATGTTCTTGCTACGAGTGAAGACCAGGAAACATCAGGTATTATAGTATATTAGCAACATGTGTTTGCATACTTGATATCTTGCCTTGTACTTTATATCTTCTTCTAGTGCTAGATAAGAGCTCAGAGGTCATTGACATCATTAGGAATTATCCTCGTTAAAGATGTCAGTTTCGGTTAATTTTGCTTTTGATAGAGCGACACCCATTGACCAGTAACTAACCAGTTAATTTTTAGGAAAAGTTGTTTTTGTTTGTAAGAGCTGCCCAGCAGTCAGTGGTAAGAGCTAGCTTGTCTGCCCTGGTTAGTTTGACTTTTAGCTCATCCTTCTTCACCTCAAAGTGTTTTCAATGTGTTTATTCGCCCTCACCATAAGAAGCGGTACAAAGAGATCTTGGATGCTTTGATAGGTCAGTCAGCTGATGTTCTTGCTGTGAGTGAAGACCAGAAAACATCAGGTAGCTCTCAATGGCAGAATGTACTCCGGCTCTAGCTCTTTCAATCCCTCGCCCTCTACCACACTGATTGGCAGCATGTCAGTCTCAATCATTCAGCACACCAACTGAGTGATGGCCTAATAAAGTAACACTACGTTGTTATTACAGAAAGAGTAGGATTAGCATGCTGGCTAACAGTCCGTCAGCTGTGTGACTTTATATCTGCGGCGTGTTTCAGAGCACACAAACATCGTAAACACACCTGTCACCCGCCCAGCATAGTGCTGTTAAACCAGAGACACTGTGGCAACACCTTATTTTTATACAGTCTATGGACTACACACAGCAATGGCACAGCTATGCTAACTATGCTAGCCATGCTAATTAGCTGCTAGCTGCTGTGAAGGTTGGTAAAATGTGCTGCTGTCAGTGTTGGAGCCTCCGTGTGAGACATTTCAGTCAGTAAGAGTGTGTTTTTAAAACTTATTTCAGGGCTGCGCTCACTCTTGCGCTGCAAGGTACCGAAATTTGGCACCAACTGATCTAATATGAATAGTGTGAAGTAACAAGTTCAGTAGCCAACCCAAGTATACAAATTAACCTATAGACCGACATGCGTAAATGGTCAAAAATGTTCTCGGTGGTTAACCGTTGACATCCCTAATCCTCATGGGGACCATTAACGTCTGTAACAAACCTCTTGGTAGTCTAGCAGTACCTGTCAGTGGTTGATAGTTGTTGGTAGTTGCACTGCACCATGGCACTGGAACAGCCTTCCAATCTGAACTGAAAATGGTTACAGGAATATCACACCAAAATTTAGATGAGAAACACTTCTAACAGAGGCTACCAGTTCCCCCCTGTTTCCAGTGCTCTATAGGGCTAACACACCACTGAGCTATCACTGTTTTGAACACACAGCAAACAATTATAACAAAGTTTTTGCAAACCAGAAAATCTTATTGACAAGTGTATATAATCAAAAACTCTCAACTGTGAAGAAATTAAAGAATCTCACACACTGTTGATTACTTGTCTTCACTTGTATATGTTTTTATATATTGATCTTGTTTTGTACACTACCAGAGTTTTAGAACACCTCCATTTTCCCAGTTTTTATTGAAATTTACATAGTGTAATGTCTCAGTGTACAAACAATTGGAGATAAAAAAATAAATCATAAAATCCTTTTGTTTAGTAAAATGTAATCATAAGTTTTTGACTCATCAGAGTAGCCACCTCTTGCAGAGATAAGAGATGAACACACATTCTTTCTACAAGGGAAATCAAATATTGTTGGAAAGTTCTTCCCAACACTGTTGCAGAAGTTCCCACAAATGTGTTGCATCTGCAGGTTGCTTTGCTTTCACCCTTCTGTCCAGTTCATCCCAAGTTGAGCTGAGTTGTTAACTATTACTTGATTACTGGAAATTTTATAAAGGTTTTCACATTATTTTTCAATTTTTGGAACCTCTGAGAGTTTACTGCCTACATTTATACCATTTAGGGTTTATTCACTTGAACTGCTTAAATTTCAATAAAAACTGGAAAAATGGGAGTGTTCTAAAGCTTTTGACCAGTAGTGTATTTCAGTAAGACAGCAATTGAGCAAATTTTCGCGGTCTGCTGTTATTCTGTATTGTTTGTTCTTATTGTCAACAAACGCCATAAAGACCAAAATCAACAATGTGTTAGTCTATTTCTCATTACATTCTGACTTCCCTGCTCTGTCTGTGGCTCTCAGCTTGGGGCCCATTGGTTCCTACTTAAGATGTTCATCTCTGAAAACTACTTAGAAATAAAGGTTCAATTTTTAAAAGGCTCAGTAAATTTGTAGAACAGCTGGTCACTGTAGTTTTTATCAAATGTTATTGAAATGTGAGGGAAAAGTGCATTTGTTAGGGACTATTTTCAGCAGCGGATGCATCCACATTTGGTGCTCTAGTAAGTATCTCTGGCAGTAGGATGGTGTGTGTGTGTGTGGGATTGAGTCAAAATAAACTACAGAAAAATGTGGTGCATTCTTCTCAGTGTTCTTGGATCAGATATGTGGAGCTGATGTAGCGCTGTGCATTGCTGTCTGCCACAGCAAAAGTAGGAACATATAGATATTTCTTTTTCTCACAGGTTTCAATTCCCACAGACAATAGTGTTATTATTTACAGAACAAAAATGTCTATTATATGAATATTAAATATATTTATACATATTATATAAATATATAAGACTTCTGATATCTGTGAGACCTTACAACTCCTTGTGCGTGTTTTTTGCAGCTTCATCATCACCTTCTTTGAAGACACAAAGCAAGATTTCCAGTTTTTTCTCAAGCAGCCAAAGAATGTAGGATCTGAGTTACAGGAACATTGTGTATGTTACCATTCAAACAGCTCATAACTGTTATTGACTATGTGGCCAGACTCTAAATAAAGCCTGCTCTGTATTTAATTACTGTCATGGAAAGTGGGAAAATGTAATATTAATTAAAATGTTTCTATATTTTTAAGCTAATTAAATTCATGAAATCTACACGTGCATTGTGTTTCTTTTGTTATTCCAGCAGTGCTGTACTGCATCCATGATGAAGTATGCAGATTTATTCTTGATGTCAAAAGTCAAACTCATCACTCTCCACCAAACAAACTGCTTTTGTTCATCTTACCATCAAGATAGGTGACACCTTATTTTCACATATATTTCAGTGTTTAGGCAATGAAAACACACTGGCTGGACAAAGTGAGGAATTTTATGTATTCTGGTGACAAAATTCCCAGCTATGTTGCACCATGCTCAGGGTTTTTTATTTTTTTTATTTTTTGACATCTTTTATTTACAAACAGAATAGGGGAATGATAGACCATTCTGTACATGCACAGCAGCCCCATAGTCAAATTAAAGGTTGAGAACAATATTAAAATAATAGATCACACAACTAATGATTAAAGAAAATCAACACTGACAAAGCATAAAATGTTCAATCGCATTTTCCTATGGGATCTTTTTCATTACAGAGGTTTTGAATGGCTGCATAGAAGCTTTCCACATCAGTTGAAGTCTGAAATTGGGCACATTAAGTCATCTTTAAAAAAATCAGTTCAGTCAATTTTATTTATATAGTGCCAAATCATAACAAAAGTCATCTCAGGGCACTTTTGACATAGAGCAGGCCAAGACTGTACTCTTTATTTATCAGAGACCCAACAATTTCCCCATGAGCAGCACTTGGCGACAGCGGCAAGGAAAAACTCCCCTTTAACAGGAGGAAACCTCAAGCAGAACCAGGCTGCCATCTGCCTTGACTGTGTAAAACCATGTATTCTAAAAGATAATTTTGCTAAAACAATGAAATAAACAGACAAAGTGACCAGAAGTTAAAACATGTTTAATAGTAATTCCATGTCAGATTTAGAAAATGAGCATAAAGGAGGAATAACCTCATATTTACTGGTGACAGTTATTGTACATTGTGATGGATTTCCTTATGTATTCCTGTCAATACTGGGTTTCAGGATTTGACCACTTCCACTCAGGGCTGGATTAACCTACTGGGGGGCCCGTTTCCCTTTGGTGCGGTTGGTAAATCCTGCCTTGCCCACACTGCACAATGCTTACATGGATAACTCAATATCCCAATTCACCACAACAAACTAAACATGACACACCTGACAAGCTCTTCCAAACCCAGGCTTTTAGAGTTTAATATACCACGTAGGTAAAGTCCTCAGGGAATTCGTTGTCTCTTTGATTCTATGGACTATTAAATTGTCTCTCATTAATCCAGTTTGTAGATCCAGTACTGTTTCCTTCATGGTGTCATTTTCTTTGGTCAGTTTTACAGTGTCAGCACATAGTGTAGTGACTGTTTGTTTGAGCTCTTTTACTTTAGCTTGGTACATTTGGACGGAGTTTTTGAGCGCCGACACCTCAACAAGTATAGAGTCTAGCTTGTCTAACTAGCTTTTCCTCAATGAGTAGGATAATGCTGCAAAAAAGCATTCTAACAGCTCCCGACTGTCCCCACAGCAAGGAGTATAGAAGCACAAGAGACGAGACTCTGGTGCTTTTTTGACAACCGCCGTTAGATGGCGCTGCGGTAGCACTGCTGCCGTTTTGGAGTGAGAACTCCAATGGAACAGCACAGAACCTACAGAGACAATATGACCATGAAAGAGGATATAAGTGGAATAACAGAACGCAGTGTTCGGCAATCCACTGCAAAAACTATCAGTGTGGCAGCACACATCTTGCCTTTCATCGTTTCCCTGAAGATCCTGACAGGTAATTATTTATAAAAGTGTAGAAATTATTTAAAGGGCCAGTGTGTAGGATTTAGTGGCATCTAGCGGTGAGATTGCAGATTGTATGCAAACTGAATAATAATTTGTGGGTCACGGCCTCCAGGGCTCCATTTACCACTTGCATCACTTGTATCCTAGTGAAGCATTGCTAAGTTTAGATGAACTTTCAGCTCAATTTGAGAAAAAAACAAAGTAATTGATGGGTTTACTAAAATTTCATAATTTATTGGTTGAGGAAAAATATTTTCTCACTAGGCCTATAGTTCATAGTGGGCTACTTTTCTACAGATGTATTTCAAAGAAGATATATATTTTTATATATCTTTGTAGAGAGTGAGGAGGCTTGTGGTACTGTGTTTGTATTCACAGAAGACAGTGTCTATATTCTTTTTTTTTTTTTTTTTTACAATTTAAAATGTGTGTCATTGTGTCATTGCTAGAAAATAACATCCCAAATGTTCTGGGTGTTGAAATACTTTAGAGCTGAAACAATGGCTGATTGAAAGAAAATTTATTTGCAAAGATTTTGATAATTAATTGTTTGAGCAATTCTTTAAAGTAAAAAAGGCAAATATTTGCTGCTTCCAGCTTCTTAAAATCTATTGGATTTGTTTCTTTTCTTTGTCTTATATGATAGTAAACTAAATATCTTTGAGTTTTGGACTGGTGATCAGACAAAACAAGCAATTTAAAGGGTTTTGAGAAAATTGAGACAGTTTATGTTTGCTGACATTTTCTAGACAAAATGATACTAATTGCTTTTTCTTCTTCTTTTTATGAGAACATACATCTCAAGCACAAAGAAATGTGCAATACAACACAGTATAAGGTCATAAAAAACAATAACATTTACATTCATACAAACAAACAAGACAAAAAAGAAATATAGCCAGGGGTAAAGTACACTGAATTTAACATAAAGGCAAAATTAAATAAAATCATTGAAAGACATGCAGATGTTGAGTTTTGACAGCTTTTCTATTCTCACTGTTTCAAATACTGGAGATGTTTTTAATTTCATTAACCAGAGCAGGAAAGAAGGGTTTACTGTTGTTATGCCATGCTATGTCTTAATTTGTAAATCTAAACCCATAATTTGAAAGTTTTTGTTGTTTAATAAATTAAATTCAGAATGAATGTTTTACAAATTTCTGCTTTGATTCTTTCATAAATTTAATAAATTAATTATCCTTATCCTTGGGGTTCCCAGCAAAAGGACAAATAGATTAATTTCACTTTTATTACACTAACTTCCAGGAAATGTATTTTCTTAGAGGGGAGTCTTTCAAAATCCTCTCAAACACGGGTCTGTGTTTGAGATTGCCTGGTTTCTCAAAACCCCAAGAGTGCTGGATTTTTCTAGCTTCCATTTATGTCCACTGCTCACTTTTTGCTCTGGGAAGCAGGGCAAAAATTTATGTTATGTTATTATGTTCTTTCTATTTGCACACTCAGACTTTGTAAACCTGAAACTATGATTTGAAAGTTTTTGTTGTTTAATAAATGAAATTCTGAATGAATGTTTTGCAAATTTTTGCTTTGATTCTTTCATAAATTTAATAAATAAATACATAAGTATTAGTTATAATAGTATGCATATTTATAATATTTTTTTTTCATTGTTCAACACAGGCCATTATTAAATACAGTATATGACAATAAAATAGAATTTTGTTATACTTTTGTACAGTACTTTGTAGGCGGGACGTTTTACTGGCGTCATTAAAGGTAGAGTCATTGATTCTAATCCAATACACTTTTTGTCAAATTCAGTGAATATCTCCTCCTGGTCCACTAGCTGTCCCCGCGGTGTGTGCACTGAAAAAAAACCCGGTGTACATACACAGCCCTGCTCGTGCACAGGACAGGGTGAAGTCATCAGAGCAGCTGTCTGTGCAGTGTTGCCAATTTAGCGACTTTTCAGAACCCTTTAACAACTTTTTCTCAAAAAAGGGGCTAGCACATATCTAGCAACTTTATGTACAGACCTTAACTCCTCTCTTTGAAGGGAGTCGCCAGTATTTCTCAGTGAATGAGAGCTAATGTGGCTCTCTGGACGGACTGTTCAGTGGGTGGGACAGAGCAGCAGCATGTTCAATGGACCAATCATCAGCCAGACAGAGTTGTGAATGAGCTGTGAATGTGTGTACCTAATGACCAATCATTGATCCTCATTGTTTTTATTCTAAATGATTTAACTTTACTATATAAGTTTGATTTTGTTTTGTCAAAATAGACAGTTAATAATAGTGAATTAATTCCAGTGCAGGATCATCTCTCTATTCAGGATACTTCAGTTAGAGGTAGAAATAGCTAATTACAGTCAATTTGCTTTAATTTAACTTAATTTCCTTTAGATTTTTTAAAATCTTGTATGTTTGTAATTACGTCATGACGTCATAGATATGCAAATTAGCATGTGACATCATCTAGCGACATCTAGCGACTTCCAGCAGGCTTTAGCAACACTGTGTCTGTGTGAGGACGTGACTGTCTCCCGTCTCCAGCACCCGTTGAATGGTGGGGGAGGGCTGGTGAACTGGAGAGAGAGAGTCTGTGGCCAATTCACATAGAAAGTGTTTTTTCATGGAACAGTTTTTTACGCTCTGAGTCTGTTTCTGTGGTGTTTAGTGAAGCGTAATCTGGGCAGGCAGCTGTTTAAATCACACAAATATCCCTCTGTATATGTGTTTTCAACTTATTAACCGTATCAATGAATCAATAACTACAAACACCGTTGATTTCTTCCTGTGGAGCCGACATGCAAACTGTTTTGGTCATGAATAATATAAATGCATTCTGCCAGTAGAAAATGTTCATGTGCCTCTGAGCAGGACACAGTACACAGTATAAATACAGAATGAGGGGTTTTATTCATGTGCAGGTGTTTGTTGAACAGGTAACAGGCTGCAGAGAGAAAACAGCTGCTGTGGCAGTGATAACTGTGTGCCTTTATTAATATTATCACAGTGCACATGTGTGCAGACACAAACTCCATCAAAAGTCGCTGCAGCTGTTAAAGCTGGATCAGCTTGCGTCTCTCCATGCATCCACGGTGGGAGGGACTAAGATGCAAGGAAAAGATGCAAGTGAGGGAAACGTGGATGCAATTTAAGAGACTTGGGATGTACTCCAAGTGTCACTCCAAATCCAGTTACACTCGCAGCTGTGGAGGGCACTTCTAATGAAGGGGGAAGGTATAAATGGATAGCCAAATTATGGGATGGCCTTGCCACTCTACCGTAACAAGTAAGCAGCTGTTACCATGGCAATGGATAGACGCCGTGCTTGCACAGCTGTTGCAATTTCATATACATATATTCATATTTTCAAAAAACAAGGTTTACAAAGTGACAGATCAACTTCATTAATTAATTAGGCTAGGGCAACTTCTTACTCCCATGCCTGTATGGCAGCATTTTTTAAAAAAAATTTTTTAGTGAATAGGTGTTCATTTTCCATTCATAGCCTTATGAGCTGCCTTATCTTTTCCACTTTCCCTGTGAACACGTAACATCTAAAACCATGAGAATGAGATATGAGGTCAAAGACATATTTTAATTTATTTTTATGTAGGCTATGCATGCATACAGGCATTTGTGGGTTTGCTACAAGTCAAGCGATCTTAGGACAAAGTGATATTCTCATTTTTGTTTTATCTTTATATTTTGTTTGAGACTGTAAAGTTAGCATGAGGAAAACAAAGGTGCGTGTGCTTGATCTAAAATACTTGACAAAGCAGAAAGACGGCACTCCTACATTTCTATGTTGTTTTCTCCATTCTCCTGTTGCACATGCATTTCCTGTTAGGACTTCCTGCACCAGTGTAGACTTGCTATTTAAGGGTTTACGCTTACACTCCGCGCTAATTTGAATGGGACGGCCCATAATTTGGCGAACCTCCACATGAACATGCAAACAGAGGGGGAGTGGATAGGGTGAGGGGATGGGGGCTGGTTTGGGATTGGGCCCACAAGTCCAGAGGGTGGACATTTGAGTTTAGCCAGTCAGTCAGTCAGGGACAGACATCCACGGTTATAACGCTGGCTCTGCTGTTGCTGTCCAGCCAACAACAGTCAGGAGGCCAAATGAACAGTGAAACATGTTTTTTTTTTTTTTTTTGCTGTAATTATTCCGCCTGTTCATACTGACCATTAGAAGAGCCCTTCATAATGCACTTACAATGTAAGTGATAGGGGACAAAATCCACGGTCTGTGCAAAAATGGATTTAAAAGTTTATCTGAAGCTAATATGAAGCTTCAGCGACCAAATAAGTCAAATAACTCATATAAGCTCCACCTCAACTTTTAAATGCATTTTTGGGCACACTGTGGATTTTGGCCCCCATCACTTACCTTGAAAGCCGGCAAAATCAAAATACGATGCCAAATGGACATCTCGGGGTTGCCATTTAGATATCGCGATATTTACTTAAGCAGTGCTTCCATCATGGCAGGCAGTAAGTTGGTGCTAGAAGGAAGAGTAAGTATAAAAAGCTTTATATTAGGGCTCAGCGTGGTCGTAATCCCATTGGTCAGAACCTGGTTTGGACATCTTGACTGGGTCTTTGATTATCTGACGGAAACTCCAGGGAAAATAGCCATTAGTATCTACATTGCAGTTATCAACGGCCTCTTGCTTATCACATACAGGGGACCTCTGTACAAGGTAAGTTAACGTTAGCTAAAAGCTAGCTAACTTCCTCGCTGGATCCAGATTCTACCTTATTTTGAGCAACTTTAAACACGTTTCAGCGCTGTTCAGCAGTAAAGTATTTGATCCACCATATGGAAAGTAATTGTGGAATCTGACATACTTTACTTTGCCGTTTAAACTTTAATGTTGCACAGCTAATGTTGGCTAACTAAATCACCTAGCTAGCTAACATTGCTGCCCATGTTGATCTCATTAGCTGAAGCCGCATTGATGCGCTCAAGATAGAAACCTGAGCCAGGTAACGTTAAAGCTGCAGGGCTTACTCCTTACTGCGACTTAGTATGTATTCATGATTCTGTTAATAGCCCCGACAGGTTCTTTCTGTGCCGTGGAAAGAAGTGACAAAGCCCAATCCAGAGGGCTGATAATTCACTGTTGTCTTGGTTGGTCTCGAATCTGTTTATATAACATGACTTAAGGTCTTTGACGAATTACCACATATCTTCTTCCATATAATGTAAATATAAGGTATGTGGCTTTATGAACAGGCACTACATAATTAATAATAATGAGTGTTGTGGCTGCTCTCGGATGGGGAGTCCGCAGTAACTCCCTGTTAATCAGACCTGTGGTCTTGGGGCTGGCTAGAGAGAAAGTTTGTTTATGTGTCTGTCTGACCCAGGATAACCTGAGTGTCCTGACTTGTTGTAGGTTGCTGTGAGAGCCTGCTTTCTGGGAGTTACCTTTGGCTGTGGCTTAGTTATAAGCTGCTCTGAAACCACCTGGACACATTTTGGCTGGTATGTAAATATATTAAGAAGTCATTTAGTCATTTTTTAGCATCAATTTATTCTTTTAAGTAACATGATGCTGCTGTGTGGAAATGAATTAAATGTGTTTATAAACAGCACCCACTCCGTAATATCCCTCTGAACTATTTATGTTGTTTTACAGTTGAATCAGTGAATTAAATTTGACTGAAACCCATAGCAGTGTTAATTGTTTAACTAGTTGCCATAATCATCCCTCCTATTCATACTGACCATTAGAAGATCCCTTCATAATGCTCTTACAATGTAAGTGATGGGGGACAAAATCCACATTCCTCCTTCTGTGCAAAAATGGATTTAAATCTGAAGCTAATATGAAGCTTCAGCGTCCAAATGAGTCAAATCAAGTAGATATCTTTCAACTTTACTTTTTAGTGCCAAAGTCCCTGTTTTTGTTACTATACTTCCACCACAGCTCAACAAGGAAACCCTGTCCGAAGGAAACACAAAGAGGGAATTTGATGCTAAAAAGACTGTAAATGTGGCAGATATCCACTTGATATGACTAACTCAGACTGCTGAAGCCTCATATAAGTTTCACATCAACTTTTAAATGCATTTTTGCACTAAATGACACTGTGGATTTTTGGCCCCCATCACTTACATTGAAAGCACATTTGAAGGGGATCTTTTAATAGCCAGTATAAACAGGAGGAATGATTATAGCGAGGAAAACCTCTTTCACTGCTCATATGGTATGGTGGCCCTGAGGCTCAAAACACAACATTTCAGAAAACACAACATTTCACAAAACAGAAAAGGTTTGTGATTGGACAGAACCCAAGTCAATCAAGATTGGTCAGTTTACATCAACTTCAACGTCTGCAGACAGGTTCTCTTAATTAGCTTTTCAAGTCAGTCAGTGCATCTGTGGGAGTGACCAATATTGACTATTGACTTGGGTTCTGTCCAATCACAAACAATAATTATTGTCCCTACCTTTTCCGTTTTGTGAAATGTTGTGTTTTCTGAAATATTGTTGTTTTGACCCTCAGGGCCACCGTACACCTGACTGTTGTTCTAAGACACACTTGAAAAATTGTGAACCTGTCCTTTAAGCTCAACAGAGACACACTTCCCAGTTAGCAGTGAACCAGGGAATGTGCTGTATTTTGTGATCGATGCCCGTTACAGCTTGAACATGTTTCTGCAGGTACATGTGCTCCCTGTCATTCTTCCATTACTCTGAGTACCTGGTGACAGCCATCATTAACCCTCGTAGCCTGTCACTGGACTCGTTCCTGCTCAACCACAGTGTGGAGTACACCTTGGCTGCTGTCTCATCGTGGGTGGAGTTCACTGTGGAGAAGCTAATAGTTCCAGGTTGGTGTGTCACCTGTCTATTTGTCACTGCACTCAGTCCACTCAGAACTGTCATATGTCTTTTATTCATACTGCCAGTATTCCACCGTGTCAGTGTAAACCCTGTTGAACTGACTTTCAGCTCAGGACATGGACTGGACAGGACATACAGAGCATGGATGAGTTAATAGTGTAATAGTTACATGGTGCGTCTCTGTGAAGTTGCTAACACATGTCCCAGGTGCTGCCTAAGTGTCTGTCAGAGGCTGTGTGTGAAATCTAGGACCCGAATCAGATATTCAGAGTCAAGAGGGCTGGTGTTGAAGAGGGGTCACATTTGCTATTTTAATTTGTCATGTGTTTGTGGTTCATACTTTTTCATATCTATAGACATTTTTCATTTTTATAAGTACTCAGCATTATTACTGATGTTTTTGTTTTACTCTTCATACACTTTACTAGAGCCGCAGCAATTATTCAAGTAATTGATTGATAGAAAATGAACAACTATTCATTCAATAATCAAACATTCATTTTGGGAATTTTTTAAAGGCTCTACACTTTACCTAGGATTATGAGAAATCTATTATTCACAGCCTCCTCTCAGTTACAGTACAGCCCAGCTCACCTGCACATTGACCTCCTATAACAGCTACATGAGTCTCATGTTTTACCTGTAAGACTCATGTTTTAATGCTGCTGTTCAAACCTAGTATATCACTGGACCATGTATGGTCAGTGTGTGAAATTGTGGCCAATTTGTTACAGTGATAGTCAGTGGTAGTGGCTATAATGTGAATTACTGGATATTAAATGTTCATCTGCAATTTTCTGTAGTGGTCCCAGTAATATGTTTTGTTAAAGTCTACTGAATTAGCATCACATGACATGGTTAAGCGACGTTTGAGTCAAAAAAGGTTATAAATGCAGTTGAAAGAACAATACTTTCCGCTCATATCTTTGGAGGTTTGATCAACTCACTCTCAGTCCTGCTGAGAGTGAGCTGCACTCAGGGCTCCGCTGTAAGCACCCCTGAAGACTTCGACCAATGGTGTAACTTCATCACTCAGTTAGTCAGCGACGGGCAGACATTCGGGGTTATAGGGCTGGTCTGTGGCTGGTCCAGCCAAAAATAAAAAGTCATGGTCACAGTTCAGTTATAAAATCCAAGTGCACCACATAGTGTCCCTCCTGATTGGCGTCTGACAGCTCTGTCAGCTGAAGAGTTGATCACACTGGACAGTAGAGGAGGTTGGACCAGCATCTGGTTCAAAACTAGTTTAGCTGACTTTGGTAATATTCAGCACTGGAGCTGAGAGCGTTGGAGCAGTGAACAGAAATGTGTCGCTCTGCTGTGCATTGCGCTGTCCTCCATGTCTATCACCTGTCTGTGTTTCCATCACACTGATAATGTCAGGTCATTTTGAGACAAGACTGTAAAAATTTCAGACCTGTCGTGCTGTTATCCTGCGTTACTCTGTGTACAATGACACAGCTAAAAAATCTGATGCTTAGCGGGCAGCCCTACTGTAATCACTCCCTCATTCATGAACACTGTAGTTAACTCAGAAGTCAGCAGTAAGTTAAGATTTTGGACACTTATTAATCATCATCATTTTGTCTCATCACTGACAGCTGTAGAGTTGCACAGCAGTAATTTTCACATCTATACAATGCGGTGCATTGCATTGTGGGATTGTTAGAAAGTGGTGTACATGCCATGGACAGGTTATACAGGTGGAGAGGGGAAACCAGTGAGAGGACATTAGTAGAAATTTGAAGTAGAGAGGTGCAAACCAGAAGTTGAAACTCTGAATTGAGTTTGATTAAAGTTACACCACATTTCACTCTCAGTTCTTCGTATTTAGTTTTAAGGATTTCATGGAGTCCAACAGACACCAGACAAAAGCAGAGGTCCATCACAGATCCTACATCACTTTAATCTGGACATACCATGTTTACTGTGTAGCATCACCAGTGTCTGTCCTGTCGTCTCTCTCAGAGCTGAAGCAGCTGAATTGGTTGAGCTTAGTGGGTCTGCTCATGGTGCTGTGTGGTGAGGGCCTGCGCAAGGCAGCCATGTTGACGGCCGGCTCCAACTTCAACCACATCGTCCAAAATGAGAAAGCCCAGAGCCACGTCCTGGTCACTGATGGAGTCTACTCCTACTTCAGACACCCCTCCTATGTGGGCTGGTTCTACTGGAGCATAGGAACACAGGTCTGACACACTGCTCAGCAGTCACATACAGTATGGTGTTTTTGGCATTTCAGTCTCAATATGCTGCTAATGTTTCTCTCTCACAGTGTTGCAACTCAAATTCATACCTCATTTGAATTTTTCTCTTTAATCATAATGATATTAATACATTCTGCCAAATACTACCATAAGATAAAGTGCAAGCTGGATTTCTCTTTTTTGGTGCACTTTTGTGTAGTTTGTTTACTGTCATTTTTTCCATAATTTTCCTGCCTCTCAATATACACTGCTGTCACTGTAAATTTGGGTTTACATGTCACCCAATTCTGTTAATACAGTTATTACTGAAAACTGCAAAAGAAATCATGCTGAGGTTTATAAATATTATTTACTCCCTAATTCTAATGTGTGGTCTCTACTTTGATCATTTGCTAGAATGAGCATGAATGCTAGGACAAGAATTAGAGAACACTCTGCTACAGTGACAAGCAAAGACTTTATTAATGTTCAATAAGCAGCTCTTTATTTTCACTGCCAGTGTCTGTACACAGGAAGCCAAGCAATTTTGTAGTTGTACATTATATCACATTTTCTTTTTGTACAATGTTTTTCTCCAGTTCATCATGACAGTACAGGATGATACAGGTTATGCATACCCAATTTGATGACATCTGTACACTTTAATCTTGAAATAATAGGAAAAATGTGTTAACAGCGCCTATTGTTGGATTTGCACCTCTGGGGTTGGTGTACAAAATATGGTGTGATTTGAAGAGTCTGTTGGTGTTTTCCTCATAAAGACACTGTACAGTCAAAGATCAAAGTAATGTAGCTAGTAAACAGAGCAATATTAATATGGGTCTCTCTGCCCTGTACTTGTGAAGAGAGATCTCCCACATGTTCTGTTTGACTGACTGATGAGTTGTCACTGTTGCAGGTCATGCTGTGTAACCCGGTGTGTATATTGGGCTACACGATAGCCAGCTGGCGGTTCTTCCGGGAGCGGATCGAGGAGGAGGAGCTCTCCCTCATCCATTTCTTTGCAGAGGACTATGTGGAGTACAAGAAGAAGGTTCGTACTGGGCTGCCCTTCATCTCAGGGATCCGTGTCAACTAGACCAAGGAGCTGGATGCTGGACCTAACAGACTTAAAGCACTGAAGCAGGTCAGACCTGGTGGATGTCTGGCATTAGCCGTGGCTGCCCTCCAGAGGGGGTGGGGGGGGTGGGGGGGGCCTGCAGCTGGCTGAGCCCTGTAGCTCACAGACAGAGACCATGACAGCGGGTGCAGCGGTAGGCAGCTGGGCTGCTGTTTTTCTACCAACCTCCATAGTCCACTGAGAAAGGCCAGACAACCAATGAATTCCATGTATTCCAACAGCACTCCATCTGTTTCACTTGTTTCTGTTTGCATGCTTTGACCATGCTTGGTGTTAACTGATGACCTGTATGGAAGAATGATACGTCAGCAGAGAGTGAAATGACCATTCTTTGATGTTATAACGAATGTTTGGAGATGTTTCAGTTTCACAGGAAATCCACCAGGTTCAAAAGGTGTTTGATTGATTATGGTCATCAATATCAGCCCTAGTTTAGTCAAAATTCTGTATTCTTAGATTTAGTCATTTCAAGCTAATTCACTGCAAAAAGGAATGCTCCACTGAAATCTGTCATATGAATATAAAACACCCTCCACTCTGTATCTAAAAACCACACCATTTTCGGGACTTGAGGAAGGCCAGGTCCATATGGTCTAATCAGTGTGTGAAATGTGCAGGAAAAATGACATGGATTTGGATTCAGTTTTAAACTCCTCGGGTCCATTTTGGATCAGATGTCTTTTTTTGGAGATGAATTCATTCACGTCAGTTTTCCACGTCTGTTTCAGGTTTGATCTGTGAGTGAAGACCTCTTCACTGTATTATTGAAAGGTGTCTCTGACAGCTGTAGTCATTTTGGATTCACAACAGTTATAAAAAAACAGGTCAAAACAAAATGATTGTAGAAACTTCTCAAGCCACTCAGTTTCTTGACAACAAAGCTTACTACACTACTACCATGTCATGCTATAATTCCAAAGCTCAGCCACACGTAGCATATTTAGCAATGTAAGCAACATTTGAACTTTCATCAATACAGTATTCCCGAAGTGTCCCTCATAACTACTTTATTTTTCAAGGTGGAGAAGCCCCTCAAACAGTCCTGAACATGGAAAGCTAAGGATGTCCACTGAAACCAAGAAAGTGGAATTCTGGAGAGTAAATCTCTTTAATACAGGCTGACTGAGTGCAAACATCCAAACCATGGTAACGTTTTTATTTAGAAATGTATCCACAAAAATATTTCTTAAAAGTTTCTATCAGGTTTTTAAGACGGTAGAATGGTTGTTGGGAAGCTCCATCATTTACAGGTAGACAGCGAGTGAATATACTGTGCAGTCAGTACCGGCTGCTCTACGTCTAACACTGTAATCCGCTCAGGCTAAAATACTGCAGCCACAAGTCACAAAACTTAAATTTCAGGTGTTTTTTGGAATCATTGGATATTGAAGCCTCATGAATTGACCATCTCTAGTTAGGTTTTTCTATATTTAATTTATTTGGTCACATTTCTGTACACAGGGGTATGGCAAAATAGATTATTAAAAGTGTGTACATTACTTTCTGTGTTGTAGCATCAGTTTATCCCTTTTTTTTAAGAATGAGAACTTTGCAAAACAGTACCATGTCCTATCATTTCCATCAGCTTGAGTTCATCATTGTGTTCCTCCTGCTCACCTTTCATACTCACTTTGTGCTAGAAACCAACCAAATGACTGCATTGTGTATTGGTAAAGGGTTGGAGAGAGGCTGAGTCTGCAGCTCTCTCTCAGGTCTGTCTGAGTGGCTTCACCAGTGCTCCTACCCTCTCTGCAAACCCTGACCCCATTGTATGTTTGAGAGATTGGTAAAATAGTCAGCAAAGATGCTCTGTAGTATATGTTTTAAGGGTACCCTGTGGAGTCTCTGACCACTAGTGGCACTGTAGTGCATGAGGAGTGTGTCTGTGTTTGTTTACAAAAAATGGCTTCACAGGGTAACTTTTAAGAAAAGCATTCTTTGTCTTCAGAATGTGTAAAAGTACAACATGTTTTGGGGAGATTGTGCCATTGGTCACCTTGTATACAAACAAATGAAAAAAGTCAATATTATTAATATATTCCAAAATATGATATGATAAAATATAGGGCAAATTTCTCCGAGCTTTACAGTCTATACAGCAGCACTTGCTGTTCTTAGACCCTCGATTAAAATGTTCTGCTTATTTGTGTGCACAAATGATTCATTAAAGAGCAAAAGTTAAGTAATTAACATTAATTTGAGAACAGAAAGTATTAATTTGAGTGCACTATTTATTTGTTCACACAAATTTGTTTTTTGTTTTTGTTTAGTTTTTTTCTCCATGACACTGAGCTGGGCTTCCGTACATGGCATGGTTTTTAATGTGTCCATTGGAGGATGTGACAGGATGAATAAAGGGGTGCTCACCTAGAATGAATCCTGAAGTAAACAATCCTAAATGAATACAAATTACATTGGTTAAATGTACTAATCTACAGACCGTGAAAACTAACAAACTGTATTACTAAATGGTCAGAAAGATCCAAGTGGTCACTTAAAACATTGTGTGCAAGCGTTAAAGCGTGGCACCTGCTCGCCTTCATCAGGCCTACTATCATCAGTGAAAGGTTAGGTGCTGTGACTGGCCGGTCGGATTTGAAGTTTAGATTTAGGCATGAGAATGAAAATGGCTATGAGCCTGAAATAATGAAGTTTAGATATTAAGATTACATGTTTTTGTGAAGTTATTGGTTGGAGATGCTTGTGGTTAGGAAAAGGGTTTGTTGTGGTTGAAAGAAGGTAAGAATGTTGGTGGGTCATCACAACTGCAATGGGATCAATAAAAACACCTCAACATTTAGCATTGTACCTGTATGCTAAAGGTTTAGCTTGTTCCCTTCACTCAACATTGTGTTTGACACTTTTAGTTTGGTATATACTATAGTATCACTTAAAGTTCTGTATGCTGAAGTTTTAGCTTGGCACTGACTTAACATTAGTCTGTATTATGTTTACTGCAGTAAGTCTAGGCTTTGTTCTACTACCATTAACAGGCTTATGTATGCTGAAGGTGTAGCATGCCTCTGCCTCTTACTAATTTTTTTGCTTGTTACCTTCACTCAGTGTAGCGTTTGGTAGTTTTTGCTTTGTGCCTACCATGACTTGAAATACTGTATACTAAACTTTTAGCAGGATAACCACAATCACCACTAGGACTGGCTATCAAACATCTACAACCTCATGTTGGTACTGACCCAAATGTGACATTAACAAGAACTGGAATCTGGCACTGAATGTTTAAGATTCACACCTTTCTTTACTCATTCTTTAAGACAGTTTCAGATTTAGATCATTATTTGATCATTATTATATTTAGGTATAGTCCTCATATGTCTCAAATGTGTACAGACAACATTTAACATTTAAAAGTTTGGCTTAATTTGTTAAATGTGAAAAAACACAGTTATATTGCTCAAATAAAAAAAAAAAATTGGTATTGCTACTGACACTAGTACCAAACAATACCCAGCCCTCATCACTACATGGTCTAAACTAAATAAGTAAATAGCTCATTCATCACTACTAATTCTAACACTCAGGACTAGCTTGGAAACTGAAGATATTCAACCAAGGACGTGAATTTTTAAATTTTATTTATTTATTGGTCTTTATGCTTTAATGTTGACCAATTGGCACAATCTACAAAATACGGGACTTTTGTAATGCAGTTAGAAATTCATGTGTGTATACACGTGTGTTTTGGGATGAAAATGTTGGTTTAAAGTGACACACTTGTAGCATATGTGTGAAGTGCACTCTATAAGGTTAGATCATGAAGCCGCTGTATGTGAGGTGTTCACATAATGAGTTGACTGATGCAGCATGGCAGACCTGAGTTGAGTTCTGCATATGTTGCACTTCTACTGTATAGAATATTGTTTATCTTAGGCCTATATTAAACACATGTCACTCTGACTGAAAACTGTTGGCTGATTACTGTGCATTTATTCACAAAGCAAGGGTTCTCAACAGCACTTGTGTCAAAAAAAATCAAGATAATTATTGTAAAGGATTTGTCATATCTCCCATCATGCAGAAATGATTTCTGATAGAGTGATATTAACATGTGGACATGCTGTATTACATTTGGGGAGGAACAGATTACAAGTAATAGATTTACAGTAATAATAACTGAAAAATGATTACATTCTTGTCAAAGTATGAAAAAGCAAACAATAGATTATTTTGTCACACAAAGGAAGAGATGAATTTTTAGACGACAAAGGTGCCTTTTGTATTTCTCACTGATCAAAGGCCTGAGCGGTGTTTCATAAAGCAAGATTACCAGCTGAGCTAGGCCTACTTTACTAAACCAGGCTTATTTTCAGGAAGGTTTGAATAAAGAAGGTTTAAATAAGCCTGACCTAACTTACCAAAGAAACCTCCAGATTGCCAAGTGATTTTGTTCCAGTCAACACAAGTTGAAATTTTAAAACTAGATTATGTAACTTTTTAAAGAAGGAACAAAACAGTCTTCTTGAAAATGTTGAGTTGAATTGATGAGCAATAAAACATAACATAAAAAGGGGTTTTCTGCTACAATCTTACTTGGTCTGGTATGACCAGCAGCTTGTAGTGGCTAATGGTAGCAAAATTTAGGTAGATATTGCTGAGTAATTTACATTACTGAGTCTGTTTGCTGATTGTATAACTCTTCTGTACTTGTACTACTGTTATAGTATGTTTTAACATCATCATTATTCATAATTGTCACTTGTGGCCCTAGTGGCCCATGAAAAACTGTAATATATGTAAATGACAATGCCTCACAAGTTCCGTGATTGTAATGGATGACATGGGGACAAAGAACTATCCCACGTGAAGCTAAGGGTGATTTGCCTCCACACAATCATTTATATGACTGAGACTGATCGGCTCTGGTTCCCTACGAGGAACTGATTTTCAGCGACACAGAGCAGGGCTGTATTCCAGAAAGAGGGATTAGTGAAAACTCTGAGTTTGTTCACCCTGAGATGAGGGAAACTCTGGCTCAGTTACCATGGTAACCGACCAACCATGGTTACTGTCTGTCAGAATCTAAATCCTGGTTGGATATAAGTTTAGTTACTCAAGGACTACCTAAAGTTACCGCTCTTATGCGCATCAGTCGTTTCTTTGAACAGCACATTCAAATATTACACAGCATGAATTCAGCCTGAGCTCAGAATAAAACCTCTGCATGTCCTTCTGTTATAACACTGTAACTGTGCACAGAGACAGCTGTCAGTTTGTTAGAGCAGCTCCTGACCTCAAATCTTTACTGCACATAATCTGTAATCTCAGTTTAAATTTAAACAATCGGTATGAAGCTTCAGACACGTAGGATCAATGAATAATTATCTCTATCACTCATGATGTGATTGGTTGCACTGATGGAACATCATTCCTGTAATATTGGAGATTATATGTTAATATTTCTGAGTCAGCAGGATCGAGCAGCATCACTGAATGCTGTTTAGCCAAGATACTGTATTTTAACCTCTACGCCTTTCAAATGCAAATCACCAAACACATTATTACTGGATCAGACTGAGAGCTTAGAGTCATGTCTCTGTGTCTTTGATCTATATATTTCTTAAATCTTTAACTATATTTTCATCTTCAGTTGCTGCTTCCTGTGTTTTGTCCCTGTCAGATTAAAGCTGAACAAATATATTTCAAATGTAAAGTAGCTGCAGCCTGATACACAGTCAGATTCCACTTTATCATCATTAAGGAAATGTAATTCTGGTAAAAGATAAATTAATGGACACAGAATAAAACTTTATTGACACTTTTCCCGCTCTGACTCAGGCTCTTTTTTTTTAAAGATAAATGTGCACCATCCACATACACATGCATTAATATCTCTACATCCACTGTATTAAAATGGAAGCTCTGCCTTTTATTACCTGTTGCCATGGTGACTCGTAGTATCGGAGCTCCATTGATGATGGCTTTTTTCATTCATCACGCATGCGCTTAACTCAGAGTGAACATACTGAGAGTTGATTGAACAAACTCTGATCAGCTGTTTCCCATCTTGGGGTTCATCAGCTCAGAGTTCAGGTTAGACTCAGAGTTTGTTGAACCTGATTTCTGGGATGGACCTCTGGTGGCTCTGCTCCAACAGGTGAAGGAGCTGAAAGCTCAGCTTCAAAGAGCAGAGAAACACAGTTCCCTTCAGGACATGGTCAGTTAACCGACCTGGAGTCAGAGACCAATGACAACCAGTCTCTCTGGGACCAGGTAGAGTATCTGACCAATGAGGTCCACAGAGAGAAGACGTGGAGACAACAGAACAGAACAATCTGTTCCGCAAACAGAGGATCCAGCTGGGCCAACAGCTGGAGGACACTAAAAACAGCTGGCTGATCACAAGAGACAGCTTCATACCATGAGCTCCACCTGAGATATGAAACTGAGCTCCAGGCTAACAAACAGAATGATGCCCTTTAGATAGAGGTTGAGGCTGAGATGAAGTCTCAAGCTGAAAGGCTGTCAGTGAACCAGGAGCTCATTCAGAGACAAGCTCATTCAAATGGAAGAGGAGAATGAAAAAGGAAAATCTTGATCTCAACCAGGTCAGTCAGGTTCTCCAGACAGAAGAGCTGAAGCAGCGTGATGAGCAGTCCCTCAACCTCCTTCCAGAGGCCAAAGTGTCTTAAGAGAAAAAAAGAAGTGTTTGGTCTGAGATATCAGTAAATATTAATCTGTATAAATACATAGCAGCTACAGATTTTTAACTTAATACATGTAGAAACTGTAGAAAACTAACAGAAAACATTAGAAAACATTATTCTGGTTTGACAAAACAATGTTTCAAAGTATACTTTTTTCTGACACTTTCAGCTGTATCACAGTCTTTATCAGCAGTTGTTTCAGTTCTTATGGAGATGGATCTGTTGACAAGTTCAGTAGCTGTTATGATTTCATCAAAAAAAAAAGCGGACCTTGAGTTGGAGTTGTTCTGTCAAACTATTGAAAGTCAAGAATGAACTTATTGCTTATTATTCTGGTTATTTAACTGCTTGATCGCCAAGTTGTTGTTGCTATTGAAGCACTGACGCAATAAGGTGGGTGCTGATGTCTGGATCTAGAGACCTTGTCTTGAAGAGGGTCTCTGTGTCAAAATCATTATTCTGTTATGTGATTATACTGTATTTTCCATATTCCTAAATTAATGTGGTTAATCAAACTACTACACAAGTCCCCTCTATTAATTAGTCAAATACAACATACAGTAGCCTACATAAATGCAAGTTTTCTGAAAGGATTAGAACTAATAAATCTTCTATTAAATTTTTTTTTTTTTAATCTTATCTGTAACACTTACTGTATGTAGTCTGTACAGAGGCCTGTAGCATAGGTTATTTTATTTTCTACTCTGTTGTTTAAATCATTGTTACGGATTGTTCGTTTTCAGGTTTTTTGTAGTGTGTGTTTTTATATTTTCAAGTGGTAAGAAAATCCCAGCTTGTTAATCAATCTCAGATCAGATCCGCGGATTCAATCAATGATTTGGCGTTTGATTTGTACAGCCAAATGTGACGCATGCGCACGGCTCGCTCTTCCTTTCTGTTAGCTTCTCCGCCATGGCGCCTATTGTAAGTAAAATCGCGTGTCAATAAATTCACTGAAACTGTATATTTTCCTTTGTGAAAGCCAGAGAAAATGAGCAGGGTGTAATTACAGTCATGTTAATACAGTCCTGGTCATACTGCAGGGGTCGGGGTCGTGCTTTGAAGTGTTTTAGTGAGCCCACATGTAGCGGAGTGTTTGTGGCCTATGGCTGCCTGTCGGCTAACGTTAGCTGGCTAAATAACGTCGGTGGGACTGAAACACCACGTTGTAACTCGGTCAGTCTGTGTGGAGCCTGCGTGACAGCACGGTGTGTTTAACTAGTTGCATAAACGATATATGTCTAATGTGACGATGTAATTAGCTTTCCCCATTTGATATGTTGTTGCTGCGACACTTGGACGTTATCTCTCTCACGGACTGTGTGGTGCTTATTGGCAAACCAACATGCCTCCAGAGGACGAAACGAGAAGAACAAATGCGTTCATTCTTGACTTTCTGTAGTGTTATAGCATTTTTAATAGTTTTTAGCCAGTTTTCTTTGATAAAATACACAGTGACCGGCAGCAAGAACCAACTCCAGTTGAAAACATTGTTTCCGAATCAAAGAATAGTTTTTTATTTTAAATGTTTTGTGAGGTTTGCGCGTTTGTCAGCAAGCAAAGTTTAGTTGTCACCAGAAGTAAACATGGACTAGCATTATGAAGAGTTGATTCTGTTGCTGTAGCCTCTCTGGCCAGTCAGTGTTTTTCTATTATTTTATTTTTAGCAGAAGAAGCAGAACACCGGCAAAGGTGGTAAGAAGAAGAAGCAGGTCCTGAAATTCACACTGGACTGCACCCATCCTGTTGAAGATGGCATCATGGATGCTGCCAACTTTGTAAGTCCACCACTCATCGGATGTTCTCGTTGGTAGTTTTAGTCAATTTACTACAATTGAAATATAAACATTCCTATTGACTCTTTCCAAAACATGTAATTGTATTTGACTCTCTTGAACATTAATCAAGTTTGTCCATGTAGACATGAACTTGTATGAAAATCATCATGCTGTAGAGAGTTGGAACTATTTTATAAAAGTCTGCACTGCATTGCTGTGCAATACCAACATAACTTTGACAACAATAAACACAAGAAATTATGTTCACTTCGATACATTACCTAACATAAGCAAGTCAAATTTGCACATTGAACACATTCAAATGTAAAACAATGATATGTTTTGAATGTTCAGCAGTAATGTAAAGTATATGTGATATGCAGTAAATGAGATGAAACCCTTGTAAGATCATTGATGTCAGATATGATTCTGTCAAATATATTCAGCACTGTTTTTGCTAGGCTGTTGAGTGTATATTTTGATGAGGTATTTGCCATAAACAGATATTGAACTTTAGCATTTTCAAATTAGAACAGTGTATAATGACTGTCAATGGTGTGTGTGATGTTTTTACAAATGTGTTGTTCTGGATCCAGGAGCAGTTCCTGCAGGAGCGCATCAAGGTGAATGGGAAAGCTGGCAACCTGGGTGGTGGTGTCGTCTCCATCGAGAGGAGCAAGAGCAAGATCACCGTGTCCTCTGAGGTGCCCTTCTCTAAAAGGTAAGACACTTACAGTTTACAGACCTGCCAACCTTTTTTTGTACACCTAAGTGATGGAGACATTAAGCTGGCATGATTGTTTCTTCTCCTATCAATAAAAAATGACCAATGACAGTTTACCTCGTACAATAGCTTTTAATGTCAGTCACACTGTGTGGACCGTGAAGTTGCTGCAGGAAGCCTCCCAAATCAGTGAAGCCCATGTCTTTCTATTTCACCTGTCATGCTCATGAGAATATTTGACTGGAAAGTCCTAATTTTTGTTAACGAAATGAGCTATAGCACTCACAGGTTTGATATACATTTGACTGACAAAACGGGCTTGTGATTCAATAGTGCTAACGGTGTATCTAACAGGTTGTTGCTAACTTTGGGGCTACATAATGTGTTGCTGTCTTCAGCTGAACTGCTGACACAGACTTTTATTATTTTAACTTTGCCAGTGTGCAGTGTAGGGTGCACAGTAGCCAGTAGTAACTTTAGTAACTTCTACCTGCTGCTTCTGGTTACATGAACACACAAGTATCCTGGCCAGCTTTTCACTGAGGACACTTGGAAGTGAAGAGAGGAAGAAAGGAAAAGTCACCATGAGATACTGGAGGAAAGAACTGAGGGGGGAGGTGTGTGTGTGTGTGTGGGGGCGCACGCGTGTGTGTGTGTGTGTGTGGGCGCGCGCGCGCGTGTGTGTGTGGGCGCGCGTGTGTGGGCGCGCGTGTGTGGGCGTGTGTGGGCGCGCGTGTGTGTGGGCGCGTTTGTGTGTGTGTGTGTGTGTGTGTGTGTGTGTGTGTGTGGGCGCGTGTGTTGGCGCTGTGTAGTCTTAGCCTACTCATTCAAAGAAAGGAAACACCCCCCTTTGCAAATTAAGTACACAATATGTAATTATGTACAACAATTCATTGTGTGAACAGCATTGATTCGCATCTGACACATCTAGGTCGCTGAAGTGGTACTCAGAAACGTCATCTAGGTCTGAGTTTATCACCTGCCTTGTACTTGATTATGGGGGCAGCTGTGGCTTAGGTCGTCTATTAACTGTAGTGTTGGACAATTGACCATTGATGAGATGATTGCCGTTGGCTAATGCCCCCTAAATAGTATACGATAACTAGGGGTCGACCAATTATCAGCCTGGCCGATTATCGGATCCAATATTCAACATTTTTCCAATTATTGGAATCGTTTTTTTTTTTTTTTTTAATCCGATTGCCGATATTGGCTACTTTGGCTCTGATGCAGCAGCATCTCTGTAGTCACCACTCTGTGGTCTCAAACGATGTCCCGCCCACAGCACTATCTGATTGGATACACGTCACGAGTAATAGCCTATCAACACTGAAGGCTGTGCATGCTGCTGTGCCACAGAGAAGCATCTGTAGACTGCAGCAGCTCCAGTGAGCAAGTCGAGCTGTGTTTCAAAGGTAAGGCAGCAGATATTGCCAAAGATGCAATAAACATCACAATCCTCTACACTGAAGTTTTAAAAACACCACAATCTTATGATCTATTTCTATGATGACAAGCATGTCCAGTTTCCCATTTACACTGCTGAAAATGCCAGAATAATGCACTCTGTTGCAGTGATATAAAATACGTTAAGCTAATGTTGAGTCTTGTAACATTAGAGCTAACTTGAATGCGATAGCAAACATCAACAACTTCATTTGTTGAGCCATAATTAGCCACCTGACTAACAAAAAATGTCCTGAAACTGTGTCTGACTCTTTTTCTTGTAACTGTCAGAGAGGTGCAGGATTGTTGTTTCAGACTGTAGGCCTTAGATGGAAGTGCATCTAAGGCCTGTGTTCATACAAGGACTGCATAGATGGTGTACAGTTGTCAGAGTTCAATAGTCCCTTCTATTGCTATTGTACATATTCAGCTATAGTAATCATTAGTAATGAAGTAGCGTAGTTTTGAGTGACAGGTTCCTGCTATCACATGGTGTTAATGTATAACATTTAAACAGTGGTGGAATAAGTATTCAGATCCTTTACTAAAGTAAAAGTATCAATACCACAATATAAAAATACTTCATTACAAGTAAAATTCCTGCATTTCAAATCTTAAGTAAAAGTACAGAAGTATTACCAGCTAAACACACACTGCAGCACTTAAATAACTTAGACCAACTGTGAGGTGAAGAAAATAACTCAGTGCTCAGTCTGTCTGACCTCAGAAACCCTGTGCCTGCTCAGCGTCTTGCACAGCGATGTCTTTCCCCGGAAGTAACGATGCAGCAGAGAGGCTGCTCTCCACTGCTGGACACATGACGTTAATAACAACACAGGGGAGCACTCCTCCTCCCCGTCATTTTGTTATTCTCATACAGGCTGTAAGATGCTTTCAGATTAATTAGTTAATTGATTGATTGATTAATTAATACAGTTAACTTTTTAAAATAAAAAGCCTGCGGACCATTTATCTTATCTGCCAGTTATGTTTCATATTGTATTTCAGTCGAGTAAGGACAGCAGTGAATGGTTTGGCACACAGTACACTGGAGCAAGAGACTGAAAATAGTGCCTCCTTTTCTGTTCATTCAATCGAGAATCAGTTTTGAATCGAGAATTGATTCTGAATCAGGTTGGACACCAAGAATTGGAATTGAATTGAATCGTGAGATTCCCAAAGATTGCCACCCTTAGTAGAAAAGGAGGAAAAAATATAGTTCTGCTACATAAAATTGAATTTGGATTCATTTTTCTTTAATCTTTGCATTTTTGTGAAATATTGGAGTTTAACCTCTTGGGACCTTAAACAGTTATTTATTTGAAACCATG
Source organism: Scomberomorus guttatus (assembly GCA_038419695.1). Lineage (NCBI taxonomy): Eukaryota > Metazoa > Chordata > Actinopteri > Scombriformes > Scombridae > Scomberomorus > Scomberomorus guttatus. The sequence continues at coordinate 3,173,645 of CM076449.1, forward strand.
TGAGAAGAAATGTCTCTTTGGTGGAACTGCAACAACTCACAAATTTTTTTTATAAGGGGCCACAAGACAAAGTTTGGGAACCACTGGTTTAATCTTTAACAATGTATTGTAGTTTATAAACTCATTGTTATTTCATGTAAAATTTTAATCTGAACAGTAACTAAAGCTGTCAAATAAATAATAAGTAGAAAGTATTTCCCTCTGAAATGTAGTGGAGTGGAAATATAAAGTAGCATCAAATGGAAATACTCAAGTAAAGTACAAATACCTTAAAATTGTAATTAAGTACAGTACTTGAGTAGATGTAGGTAGTTACTTTCCACCACTGCATTTAAATAATTGAAACCAACTAAAGGCTTTCCAAAACTGTTTTGCTGTAATAAATGAAACATAATCGTGCGTTTAAAATCGTGCATTCTAAATTTTGAAACCCAAGATCTTCATTTTTACTGCAAATGTACATTGGTTCTTAATATCGGTGATATTGTTGTCCTTGATTACTAATAATCAATATTGGCCCTGAAAAAAATCATTGATTGACACCTACAGCTAACAGTATGTCGCTGTGTTTACATTCCCTGGACTTCGTCATATATCTGTACTGTTTTGGATTTTGCACTTGAAATGGGAAAAAAAAGTAAAAGATTTTGGCTGAAAATGAAAAAGTAGACAAAGTTGCAAAAGTGTATTGTACATGATTGATTCATGATTATACACACATGATTCTGCAAAACCCCTGGAATGGTCCTTTATGCAACTCTGACGTACATTGTCCTTTTTACGTCTGATGTGTTGCCCTTTGTGAAGCAAAATCCTGACGATACAGATACAAGATCAGGAGGTAATGATGGGCATTTTTAAAAAATATCAGTTAATAGACAATTTTTTTTGCCTTTTTATACACAATTTATACATAAAATAAATCAGAAAGTTTACATAAATACAGAATGAAAGGATAAATGCACTAAAATAGGATGAAGTTAAATTAAAAAGACAAACTGACAAAGTAATTTTTAAATACACTACAGGAGAAAGCAATGTTAAAAAAAATCTCTTGCGAGTCTGATAGAGCAGCTACACTATTTTAATTAGTATAGCTGTCTACACAGGCTTGTGTTTCAATTCAATTCAATTCAATTCAATTTTATTTATATAGCGCCAAATCACAACAAAAGTTATCTCAGGGCACTTTACACATCGAGCAGGTCGAGACCGAACTCATTTATTTACAGAGACCCAACAATTCCCCCCATGAGCAGCACTTGGCGACAGCGGCAAGGAAAAACTCCCCTTTAACGGGAAGAAACCTCAAGCAGAACCGGACTCTAGGTGGGCGGCCATCTGCCTTGACCGGTTGGGTTTACAGAGAAAGAAGGAGGGGGGGGGGACGGGGGAAGGGAAGAGGGTGGTGGGGTTGGGAGAGACACAGAGAAGTATAATAACAACAATAACCATAACAGCAGTAGTGTAAGTAGAGCTATGACTTTATAATAGTAATAGCAATAATATCAGTAGCAGAAATAGAAGCAGGACATCCACAGGACCACACCACAGTCCCCACAGCCGCGGCCCACCGTCCAGGTGCTGGATCTTCCTGTGAGACGAGAGAGCACAGAGACTCCGGGGAAGAAGTCAAGTTAGTACCATGCATTAATGGTACATGAAGCATTGAAATGGAGAGGAGGAGGAGGAGGAGGAGGAGGAGGAGAGAGGAGAGAGGAGAGAGGAGCTCAGTGCATCATGGGAAGTCCCCCGGCAGTCTAGTCCTATAGCAGCATAACTGGGGGCCGGTCCAAGGCGAGCCTGGCCGGCCCTAACTATAAGCTTTATCAAAAAGGAAAGAATCTGGAAGATGGTTCCACAGGAGAGGAGCCTGATAGCTGAAGGCTCTGCCTCCCATTCTACTTTTAGTTATTCTAGGAACCACAAGTAAACCTGCATTTTGGGAGCGCAGTGCTCTAGTGGGGTAATAAGGTACTATGAGCTCATTCATGCTACATGTGCTTCAGGTCTGTTTTCCTCTGTTTTACATGCATAACTACAGTCATTGTGTATTGGGCTCTGAGCCCTTCCAAAATGCAGGTGACCTACACTCAACACTGCACCTGAACACCTCCCGCATAGACACACAAACAGAGCACTTGCTGCTCTGCTAACATGCTGCTTACATTACACTGATCTGTAGTTTATGGGTGTTATCAGCACAATAATCTACTAACTTTGTTAATTGCAGCTCAAGTCTGTTGAGCTGTTTCTTTTTCCTGAATGAGCCACAGTGCACTTGAAAGCGAAGATAAGGCTGAAAATGAAAAAGTAGACAAAGTTGCAAAGTGTTTACATGATTGATTTATGTTTCAGATTCTACACGTGATATTTTTACTTTATGAACAAATATGACAAATGTTAGAGCTGTGGCTGTGCTGTCATTCCTGTTTCACAGGTACTTTGTCTCATCTACAGTATTATGATCATGCAATATTAGAATTGAATTGTATGGAGACACTCGGATTCTGACGATAAAATATGAAACATTACTGTTGCTTCACTACCACTGAGCTGTTAAGGGTGTGTTGTTACCATCAGACAGAGCCAATCCAGAGCTAACATGTGCAGGTGTGTTTGTTGACCGCCTGTAAGGGCCACACAGATTGTAGTAAGTCAGAGCGCTCACTCTGCTCACTGTGGCAGTCGTGTTGATAAACTCTCTAGCATAAAGTTGTGAAAATTCCACAAACTTGTTAGGCCTCACTCAATACAGAGTATGCCAAGTTCAAACTTGCATACTTGGGAACGCCCAACTCAGCTCAGCCCTGGTGATTAAACTTCAACACAACTGTACCTGACTGCACTGTGACAAAATCATCTCAACTCAAAGCTCCACTAACAGACTTTTCCAGACACAGTCAATTATGTGAATTAGTCTGTAATGTGGCTACATTAAAAATAAAGTGCAATTTAATATAGACTGTGTTCATTTTAATAAATGTATATTCATAGATTTTGATTGAAATGTGTTTATCTGTACATATAAGAAGCCCAAAGTCCACAGAAGCAGTGCTGTTGTTCTGTCCAGTAAAAACATGAAGCTTCACTTTAGCTTCAGACAAACCAATGTGGCAGCTCCAAATATTAGATTTATCTTCCAAAAGGAATTATATCAAATTCCTTCAACACACACATCACTCCATCATGTAGATCAGGACTGCAGATTATTTTATATTCAATCTGTCAGACTGAAGTCTGTTGTGGGGATTTTTATATTTATTCATTATTACAGGTTATTTACTGTTGAAGGTTGCAGCTCTTTTGATGAAAGAAAAAAGCGTCACATTTGTTTAAATCTCAGTCTGATCTAATTGTCCTCTAATGAAGCTGCTGTTTGCTGTGTTTGATACTCTGCTGCTGTAAATTTATTTTGGCCAATCATTGAATAGTCACAGATGGGAGCTCCGCAAATTTAAATAGTCATAATTTTGTGTTATTTAATTCATAATTGAAGTAACTTTGTTGCTTAAAATTTGCATCCCTACTTTGAGCTGTTGTTTGCTCTCTTCTGTAACATGTGGCCATGTAATATACTGTGTGTAATAATACACTGTCTTGTATTCTGTATAGACACTTTCAGTTGGTCAGGTGGACAGTGGATTTGTGTTCAACAAATAATCAATTAGTGGATCGATAGAAGAGTCACTGATTAAAGACTGTGGTCTGTGCTCCCAGCTTCTTCACTGCTGCTTTTCTCTGATATTGTGAAAGGAGTATCAGTAATATCTGGGTTTTACACTGTTGGTCACATCGGACACCTTGAGGTGGACATGCAGTCGACACCTTCGCTTTAAAAGTTTATAAACTTTTATGTAAACAGTGTCATAGCACAGGTCCATCAGATTTTATCTTATTTTATCTTATTTAATCTTTACATTAAAATGTGATGGACATTCTGTTGACTAAATGATTAATAAACAGATAAATCAAACATGAAAATAAGTGTAAGTTGCAGCCCTACAGTGGTGTAAACACAGCGGCTGTAGGCATTGAGGTTGCAGTAGCTAGTTAAATTACTGCTGTAGCATTTGAGTCCACTGTGGTGCATTAGAAATGAGGAAGTATTGTGAGAGCTGTAGATCAAAAACCAAAGATATGAAAAGTAAAAATATTTGGAGACTTTTTAGCTTCCTCTCAGTGAAACTTCCCTGAATAAATAAAGTGACTCTGACACAGCATGGTTTGTCTCCTGTTCTACAGATACCTGAAGTATCTGACCAAGAAGTACCTGAAGAAGAACAATCTTCGTGACTGGCTGCGCGTCGTGGCGAACACCAAGGAGAGCTATGAGCTCCGCTACTTCCAGATTAACCAGGACGAAGAGGAGGAGGAAGATGAAGATTAAATTCACAATTCATCTGATTTTGTACATTTAAATAAATGTTGTTTACAGTCCTGTGTGTTTTGTTTGGGTTCTGTCTGTGTGTCACAGGGCAGACACACTTCCAGGGCATCATGAGTTAGAAGGAGAAACCTTAACATCTTGGTGTTAGATGAATGTGGAGCATTAAGCTTATCACGGCTGATTTCTAAACATGTTTAAGATGGCTGTACACTTTTTCGGTAGAGCTAAGAACTAATTCCAGAAAACACAGTCCTTCAAAGACACAACTATTCTGCTCTGCTGCCATCAGCAGAGGCTGTGTTCAGTTCAAACAGGAGTTCTGCAGCGTGTGATAGTGTGTCAGTGCTTTGGAGTCTAAGGTCATTGTAATCATTTCTCCTGTTCATACTAGCTGCAGAGACTCCTTCAATGCCATCTGAAGCTAACATGAGTCTGTTCTACCAGTAGAGTTGTTTTGTGTTAATTCTGAATGCACTTTAAAAAGGTTTGTCCATTGACCTGGTATTTAGCGACAGATTCTGTTTCTGTATGACTTAGAGTTGTGAATAAGTGTTAGGCATTGTAGTTAAAGTGTTAATGCAGTTTAAAATCCATCTTCAGCAATATAACTGATATTTCTCCACTTAGGTAACATTAGACCAGGTCTAGTTTAAAAAGACACTATTTACAAACACAGACTACATCAACATGACTCCAGAGACTGTTTTATGCATGGGTTCTAATTTGTAAAAGCTTTACGTGTTTTGTGGAAACAGAACAAAGGGCAATTTCACAGCTTTCTTTCCAATCCAGACCATGAGAGACCAGGAGTTGTATTCACTTATCTTACCACTAGGGTTCCTCCAAAGTGACCTGAAGTTTCTAACTTCTAACTAAAGAGTTTCCTCTTACAGACGGGTTCACAATTTTCCAAGTCTATTAAAACAACAGTCAAGAGCCCAAATGAACAGTGAAACATGTTTTTCTTGCTGTAATCATTCCTCCTGTTCATACTGACCATTAGAAGATCCCTTCATAATGCACTTACAATGTAAGTGATGGGGGACAAAATCCACAGTCCTGTGCAAAAATGTATTTCAAAATTTATGGGACTCCAAATGAGTCAAATCAAGTAGATATCTTTCAACGTTAGTCTTTTTAGTGCCAAAAATCTCTCTTTTTGTTACTACCACCGCAGCTCAACAGGAAACACTGTCCGAGGAAACACAAAAAGGGAATTTGATGCTAAAAAGACTGTAAATGCAGTAGATATCCACTTGATATGACTAACTCAGACTGCTGAAGCCTCATATAAGCATCACATCAACTTTTAAATGAATTTTTGCTCAAAATGACTGTGTGGACACACTGTGGATTTTGGCCCCCATCACTTAAAGTGCTGCTTGAAAGTTTGTGAACCCTATTTCTGCATAAATATGACCTAAAACGTGATCAGATTTCCATGCAAGGTTTAAAACTAGATAAAGAGACATCAGTTAAACAAATGAGAAAAAAATCTTACACTTGTTCATTTATTTATTAAGGAAAAGGATCCAATGTTACATATTTGTGTGTGGCAAAAGTATGCGAACCTCTAGGATTATCAGTTCATTTGAAGGGAAAATTAGAGTTGGGTGTTTCAATCGATGGGATGACAAGTGTGAGTCTGGGAGGCCCTGCCTTATTTAAAGAAGAGATATCTGGGTCTTCACTATCAAAGTCTGAGATTCACAACACAGGTTTGTGGAAGTGTGTCATGGCTCGAACAAAGGAGATTTCTGAGGACCTTAGAGGAGTTGCTGATACTTACCAGGCTGGAAAGGTTTACAAAACCTTTTCTAAAGAGTTTGGACTCCACCAGTCGACTGTCAGGCAGATTGTGTACAAATGAAAGACATCCAACACCATTGTTACCCTCCCCAGGAGTGGTCGAACAACAAAGATCACACGAGAGCAGGTGAGTAATAGTCAGGGAGGCCACAAGCGACCCCAAGGTAAGGTCTAGGAAACTAAAGGCCTCTCTTGCAGTGGCTACAGTCAATGTTCATGAGTCCACCATCACTGAACATCAATGGTGTGCATGGCAGAGTTGCAAGCTGCATTGCTGCCGTCTACGGTTTGCTCAAGACCACGAAGCCAGAAGGCGATTGGAAAAATGTTCTGTGGATGGATGAGACTAAAATTGAACTTTTCGGCTTGAATGAGAAGCGTTATGTTTGGTGATGAGCAAACACTGCACTCCAGCATAAGAGTCTTATTCCATCTGTGAAACATGGTGGTGGCAGTATCATGGTTATGAATAGCTAGATGTACCAGCAAATTCTAAATGAAAATGTCAAGGTATTCATCTGTGAAGTGAAGCAAAACAGAAAGTGGGTCATGCAGTAAGACAACGACCCTAAACACATGTCACTCTACCAAAAAATGGTTAGAGCAGAAGAAAGTTAATGTTTTGGAATGGCTGAGTCAAAGTCATGACCTGAGTCCTATAGAAATGCTGTAGAAGGACCTGAAGCAGGCAGTTCATGCAAAGAAGCTCACGAGTTGAGACTGTTCTGTAAGGAGGAATGGGCTAAAATTCCTCCAAGCCGATGTGCAGAGCTGATAAACAGTTACTGGAAACATTTGGTTGAAGTTTTTGCTGCAAAAGGGGGTCACACCAGTTATTGAAAGCAAGGGTCCACATACTTTTGCCTCACACAAATATGTAAGATTGGATCATTTTCCTCAATAAATAAATGAATAAGTTGAATGTTTTTGTCTCATTTGTGTAACTGGGGTCCCTTTATCACTGTTTACATCATTTATGCAGAACTAGAGAAAATAGAGAAAAGGGTTCACAGACTTTCAAGCAGCACTGTACATTGAAAGCACATTTGAAGGGGATCTTTTAATAGCCAGTATGAACAGGAGGAATGATTACAGCGAGGAAAACCTCTTTCACTGTTCATATGGACACCCGACTGCTGTTTTAAGATACACTTGAAAAAATCTGAACATATCCTTTAAAACCAAATCACAAAGCTGTAACTTAATAAGGAACAGAACTCCTAGGCTAAGAGAAAGGGCAGGGTTTACCCCGTTGCCATGGATGACATGTTTCATCAATGAACTTACTATCTCCACAGTGATTGGTTGACAGGTGACTCGGCTGTGTCAGTGAATGTTAAGGAAATATTCATCAATACACTGTAGTGTGATTAGAACAGGATGGATACACAGTATAGAGAGACTTCATCAATGAAACAAGGTAAAATATTTACTTTGAGATCTATCTGACAAACACCATCTAGGTGCCGATACTGATGTTTTTCCCTTCTGAAAAAGATCTTCATTCATTGATAGGATAACTACATATTGTGTGTATTTTACCAGGTAATCCAGAGTTAGAGAGGATGCCATGATACAAATCTAGTCCAACACAGGCCTCCCTACACCTGTTCCTGTCTGCACACAGAAAAAAATGAATGTATATGGTCAGAAATGACAGATGGCTGCTAAAGGCATTTAAGACTTTCTGAGATAAATACTACACAAACAGCACAGATAGAGGAACAAATCAATTTACATGAATCTTTATTAACCATTTCAATGAAAAAACAATGTAACCCAGAGAAATTTCCATAAAAAAGAATGCAGTACAGGTAGGAGGAAAACACCTCTGCTGTTATTAAAACTGGGACAAGCCTTCTTCAGCATTGAACCATTTCCAGACAGTGCATTATTGGTTCTCAAAGTTCTGACCTGCGTGTGAAACCGCTTTGAGCGCTGGAATAGTTAATTCTACTCATATTAGCAAAGATGAGAGCTAGCAGACACTGTGGTCTGGAAAGGACTGAGGTGTGCATCTTTGATGCAAACACTGAGGAAGAAGAGAACAAAAGGAATGTAACATCGAGTGGAGTGCACAAACTCAGAACATCATGTTCCAAATCCTGATTGTATTCTGTGGCAGCTGCACACATACCTGCTCGTACTGCCACATATGTGAAATCAGACTGATCAGCTGACCGTCTGGAACAACACAAACAAGACTTCCATATCCTGAACATACACATAGAAAAAGGCACAGGTATGGAGTGTTGGTCTCTGAAAAGCCCTCAGTAGGAAAAGACTGAGGGTTCTGCTGTAGCACCCGTAAATGTGACAAACAACTCTATCATTTCAAATACTGCGACAAAGAAACAACAGAACAAGAGAAATGAAGACATGACATTTGGCTGTATTACAAAATGGAAAAGGGTTTTTGGGAAGCACGACTCTGCTAGGTGTGAAGTGCTTGAACTGTTGCATGTTCACTTGAGGTGAGAAGTGAAGATATCTTGACTGTTCATTGTGAGAGCTGGACAATCCAGAGGATCTGTCCGTCTCCAGTCCCATTTTGTCTGATTTCACTGTCCAAATTGGTGGAGAACTAGTTTGCTGGTAGTTGAGATGTGTGGATATCCTGCAGACTTGTGAGCGCCTCCCCCCCCGAACTCAACCATCCCCACTAGTGCACCACCCGGCCAGGTGTTCCTGCTGAGCATCGCTGGTCACTGCTCAAGTGAAAAAGGTTGAGGTGTTGCTGTTGGAGGCCCAGTCAGATTGTTCGGGGGTTGTACTCAGGCAGCTTTTTCAGTTTCTCCTGTTCCTGCTCAGTGTCCTGTCTGGCAATAATCAGAGAGTGAGCGTAGCCCATCACCACCTGCAAAAAACAAACACATGACACTCAATAATCTTTTCAAACGACATTTTACAGTTTACTGCGGGGCCAGTTATAATGACATATACAGACCTTTCTTCTGAAATCAATGTCTAAATGAAAAAAAGTGCAGAGCATTCACACAGACATACTAATATCTTGGCTCATCACTGGTTAAGTCTAAAATTGTGTAAAAACTGAACTGGAAGCAAATTTTAGATCTGCAGAAACATATAAAGCAAAGATGCGAGTTATTTGTTCTGAACTGAGAGTGCGTTTACCTGCACCTAAAGGTAACCTGTGGACTTTCTGGCACAATTGAGCAGTTCTCCGAATTGTTTGTGTCATTCATCAAAGAGAAACCTGGTTTCAGTACTCAAGGTCGGTCATTAGATAAACCTGACCTCCACAGGTGTGTTGCTCCTGGAGAATGCTGATTTCTTGGTCATGTGACCATGTGCACAATAAAGACTGCAGACAGGGAAAGTAGCTCATTACAAGAAGCAATGCGTCCTCTTTTTTAAAATTCGATCCAAAGTCTGACTCAAACTGAAACTAACGGAGTAGCCTGTAGAAGTCTAAATGAATCTGTTTCCACAGCCCAACATTTGACTGTTAAATTCACACACTTTGATGCTGTGAGGGAAGAGACACACGCCAACAACACAAAACCTGAAGGAAAGAGCATCTTCCAAGACTAATAAAGATAAAATAATAAGGTCGTGTGTAGAGGAAAAATCTAATTACTGATCAACTGCATGTATATGCAGAATTACAGTTACCAGGTTACTACAGAGCATGTTATTACCTGTGTAACCTGGCTTCTCTGAGAAGCCTGGTTACTGTAAATGCAGGTTAATCTATTGAATTTAAGCAAAACGTTTTCCTGAGGCTTTATGACTCCAATTCAGGAATCGGGAGCTGATCAGAACCTTTTATCATTATATTTATGTCTAGTTACCTGCTCAATGTAGATGCCATCCAAGGTCTTGACCTCCTGGGCGGTAGTGGAGGATTTGGGTTTGTTATCTCCATATCCCTGAAGAACAGATAAGACAGAATCAGCACTGAGCCACTGACTATCAAAACAGCCAATATTTCTAGCAGTATTTCATACCTGTAAACAGTTTTCTACAGTACCACATCAGTGTTTTACCTAGAATCATCTCCACGTAAAGGTGAGAGACACAAGTGAGACCAGGGTACGCTGAGACATTTCACAGTTGTAACACAGAATGATCATGTGTGCAAATCATCATTTAGCAGTTAGATCAGTGAGCTTCCCATTAACACCACTATGGTCTTCCTCCTTTGTACAGTAAATATGGACTGAAGAACAGTGTATCCTGTTAGAGGTGGGTTACAGTGACTGGATCTGACCTCAGTGTCTGTGTCACATGTGCTGACCCCGCCATGGCTGAGGCCTCAGGTCTTACCAGCTCTCCAAATGTGGGTGAGGGGCCCCAGCTGATGGTACTCTCATCTGCAGCAATAATGATGCTGCTCTTCCTGTTCAACACAAACACACAGACTCAAACTCCAAACAGAAAAAACTACAGTGTAGAGCTACACATGGGAAATATATCACATGTAATATATCACAATACAAACACATGACGAGCTGTAGTAGGTGGTCTCATGTTTTTATTGTGCCATTGTGATAACAGCAGCCTCATAAGCACTTACTAATGCTTTCCCTCAACCAATACATAGTCTGTACTGCAGATGGCACAATCACCTTGTGGATGTAATACAATGTCTCCAAGTAGCTAGAGAGCAAGGTCTGTTCAGGAAACACTGGGCCTCATGCAAGAAGCACTCGTACGAACCGATGTGTTCTTAAAATGCACATACGAGTGATTTAACAACATTTGTGGCATTCATCAATTTTCTCATACTAAGAATTCTCTCTTAGGAATGAACAAAATTTACGGGTGGCCCAGAGCTGTATGAATAGATCATCTCTGCCTTTCTTCACTAGGGAGAAACACGTGTTTGACTTAGAATTATAACGCCCTAATATAAGCTGAACAACGCGTCTACGTCATGGTTAAGAGTTGGTGTCGGCTAAATTGAACTCTCTAGTCAATTTATTAGAGGAGTGATTAGTTAGATTATATCACCCATAACGAATACTCCGTAATCAGTTATCATTGACATTTCACCATCAATCATTTATAACTCCGAATACGTCACTTAAACACTCATTCTGATTGATTATTCATGTCTGGTTTACACCAACGTCTCATTTCTTCACTGCTCAATATTTAGCTCAATAAATATATCTTTATCAGCATGTCGTTGTCTGTGGCTTCAATTTAAAGCAGAAAATTGGATCACTGCATTGTAACACATTACTTCAGATTGAGATTAATAAAGTTGTCTCTGTGTTTCTTCCCGGCACAGTTAAAATTAGACTAAACAATGGGAAGTGGTGCCCCTAATTAAACGAGGATTTCATATTAATAAAAGGTGATGTTCCTACACCAGCATCATGCTGTGTTGCAGCTGACAGTGTAACATCTACTGTGGACTATTCTCTCCTCTAATATCTGTGACATGACCGCCTCTCATATTTGACACTCATAAATGTGTTATGTTTTTGTCTGCTGATTTATGAAAGCAGAACCTGAAGCTCTGTTTTTATTCTTCGGTAACATTTTTGTGAATGAAACTCACCCACAACGTAGCGGAACATGGATATATGGACATTTTAGGGTTGTGGATTATGCTAATGATCACATCTCACGCATGTGCATCTGTCATGAACAGGTGGCATTCATCAGGCTGAAACCAGAGATTTAGGACAAGTTCAGCCAGTTAAGAGAGTTTGTTGAATCTGATTTGGATCACTCATACAAGCAAACCTCAGAGAAAGTGAGTTTTGGGATAAAATTACAAAAATGTTATTGCATGAGGCCCATTGTCTTGTTGGTGAATCCCTGTTTGTGTGTTAACTTTAAGACCTCAGTATGCTTCAAATAAACTGCTTGTTGGATTGTCTATCAGTGTCTGAAAGTTCCTGAATGATCTACTCTTGTTTGAGCATATTCAAACATACTGAGACCTTCATATATGCCAAAGGCTCAGAATGCTTCATTTGACCTTCATTGAATTCCTCTGATTTTTTGATATTTAGTTGTATATTATTTATTACCAATTACACATTTACACATTTTAAGCTTATAGCCTTTGAATGTTTTCATCTTTGTGATCAACAGGATCTTTCATTCCTTCCTATCTACTGTGTGTGTGTTGATCTGGGTGGCGAGCTGCTGCATACAGAACTACACACTCAACTTCTCCTAGCTCCTTCACAGCAACAACTCTGATGACAACTTATAAATGTGTTTGCTGAAAAACAGACGCTCCACTTCTCAAATGTCTCCAGTGGACATTGAAACAGTGATGGAGCTGCGATGGAGCTGTGGCACAGCTGGAACGCGACGCTGGTGGACCCAGTAGACATAAGGAGTAAAATGTCCACCAGACATATGAAAGAAAACCTCACCATGTCACAGAGAGAGGGGAACAATTAATGTCAGCACTCACCCACATGCCAGACTGCGGATCTTCCAGCCACACAGATCCTGCACAGCTTTTGGGTACATGGTTGACTCTCTGGATGTGTTGGTCACCCCCCAGAAGAACAAACCCCCTGTAAATATAACGCTGATCAGCCATCTACTAATACAGCAGCATGCAAACATACAAAGTATCTGTGTATCTTTGTGTGATTTTTACAGCTGGACAGTAATGTAACAGAGTGAGACTGTCCAGAATTCTTCCTGCACCATGATTGTTTGGCTCTTACCCATCTCACTGACTGCAAAGGAACACTGGTAGCCTGTATAGATCTGACTGGCACCACGTCCAGGGAAGTCAAACAGTTTGACCAGTCGGGGAACCATCTCATCTTTCTGCTCCGTGTGTCCAAGACGCCCATACCCACCAAAACCCCAGCTGAACACTCGCTTCTGAGAATCCAGCACCAACTGCAAACACACACACTAGTTTTAATGCTCAGTGTTCAGGATAATAGCATTAGTTCGTGAACTCTGGTAGTGCCATCACTGTCTGTGGAAAAATATAATTTGTTTCTAATGAGATTAATAAGTGTCTTCTCACTGTGTGGTTAGCCCCGCAGGCCACATCTCGGACCACCACATTGGGGACAGGCATGACCTGGCCATCCTTGGACTTCTCAATGAAGATGGCGACCCGCCGAGGAATGAGCTCACAGTCAAACTCAATGCGCTGGGCACGAGCTATGAACTTCCCATCACTGTTGTGACCTGCAATGAGAAAGGTGAGAGCACACACTTTGAATCCAAGGTCAATATTATACAAAGAAATAATACAGAATAACCTTACCAATGGCATGATTTAAGTTTTAAATGTGATATATCAATATCAGCTGATATAATATATATTGCATTTTAACAGAAAAAAGCAGTGTGATGCAATCAAACTATGCAAATACTATATAATCAACCTCACACATCACAAGTCTTTCACATTTCTCTGCTGACATTTCTTGTTATTTAACAGCTGATATATGTTGGTGCTGATACAACTATCTGTGATAAGCTCTCTTTGTAAAACTGGTGTCCAATTCCAACATTGGCCTCCTTCAGCTTTATGCAGTATTGTTGACATACCAAAACAAACATTCTCCCATTTGTCCCACTGATCACCAAGTTCATCAAACACACTTTAAACACAGCAGACACATTAAAAACAACAGATCTGCTTGCATGTTGGGAACGTACCCAGCTGTCCGTACTCAGGGCAGCCAAAGGAGTAGAGGTTTCCTTTGCAGTCCACCACCATGCTGAATTCTGCACCACAAGCCACCTTCACCAGGGGCTGGCCATTGTAGGAAATCTAGAGGGAGAGAAAGAAGGTACACCAACATCCTTACTATGAAGCCTCTGAAAGGTTTTGTGTGTGTTTTTTAAACTACTGTTTGGTTACTTTGTAACACTTTTTGCATTCTCTTTGATCCGTTTTTCTGGAAGAAGGGACAGCTTTGATAGTACACCGTGTCCCAAAAGTTCGTGCACCACAGAAAAAGTCAACTCAGAATTTGAATATTCAACAGAATGCATTTATTCTAAAGCCAGTGTATCCTCCCCGCATCTTAATTACTGCCCTCAGCCTGTTGGGCATAGAATGCACTAAGTTCTTTAGAACAGAAGGCTCAATGTTGCCCCACTCCTGCACAGCCCTCGCATTGAGCTGCTTCATGGTGGTAGGGGGTGGGCTGTGGAAGACCCGACTGCTCAGGATACCCCAGCAGTTCTCAATCGGGTTGAGGTCCGGGGAGTTGGGTGGCCATTCCCCTTTGTGCAGAAAGCCAGGAAGCTGCTCAGAACACCACCTCTGAATTGTACGAGCAGTATGTACAATACCATCTTGCACGAAGACCATTTCCGCACGCCTGTTGAACATCTTCCTAGCTGTGACGGGGCCCGATTTCTTCTTTCTGGTGAGTATGGGAACTAGCACTGGCTGGAGAATGTTCTTAACATAATACTCAGCGTTGATGGTGGCGCCCTGGGGTACAACATGCAACTCAGACAGCCCTGAAGATGACATCGCCCCCCCAGACCATGCAATGGGCGCTGAACTTGACCTGTTCAGAAGGTGGTACTTCCATTCAGTGTAAATGCGGTCGTTTTGGCTGTTGGGAGTTGGAAATAAGTGGAGAGGGCACTCATCAGAGAAAACCCAGTTTTCCCAGTCTCTTGGGGTCATTTTAGAATACTTCTTTGCAAAAGCAAGCCGCTTTTCCTTTTGCAGTTTGCTATGGCGAGGAATCTGCTGTCTTCTGTATGCTCTCAGACCCAGTTTCTCAGTCAGAAAATGATGGATGGTACTCTTAGACACTGCTTCCCCAAGATTCTTCAGTCTTCAACTGAGTCTGCGGCAGGACTGGTGTCTCTTTCCCTTTGCCTTGCAGATGAGGTCCTTGGCCCTCGAACTCAGAACTAAGGGGCGACCTGCACGGGGCATGTCTTCAAGGGAGTCACAACTCTGGTATCTCTGCCACCACTTCTTCACCTCACCACATTGTATGCTTCTGCAAGGTCCTGAGCTACCTCCCTGCAAGTTTTCCCTGCCCTGTGCAAGGCAATGGCTTGAGCACGGACTTGAGACTTTGTGCAGATTTTCCAGATTTTTGTTTGGCCATCGTGGCAACACTATCAAAAAGGTTCTCTCAGTGACATCCTTCATGGTCAACCAAGAAATTTATAGGCCTATCACAAACAGATGAACTAATTAAACAACCTCACAACACCTGGCTGACCAGGTGAAACCCATTTTGGAGACAGACAAAAATGTTGCCCATTGGGGTGCATGAACTTTCGGGACACGGTGTAGTTACAGTCACTGGTTGTCACCAAAACTGGCAATTGCTACAGCCATGCTACGTATATCAGTCGGTCTGTACCATTACCGCTAATGTGTAATATTACACTTTTTGTGATTTTCTGTTATTAAATACAGACTGTTTTGGTGGTGCACACCACCAAATATTGTGCTGCACAACTAGAAGTGCCATGTTGGTTGTGCACTGCTGACTGTGAAGTAATGCAAAATTACAGTGGCGAAAGGTCAGTTGACCATAAGCACAGAAATATACTGTTTGAAAAATATATTACTCCACCAACATTTCAACACCAACATACAGGCATTGGATCTGTATAAAAAAGAAATAATGCAAGCAGCAGTAACAAAAAACAACTCTAAGATCCTTGAGAAAGTAATCGCCAATCAGTTGTGTGACTTTTTATATAACAATAGTTTATTTGAAGATTTTCAGTCAGGATTTAGAGCGCATCATAGCACAGAGACAGCACTGGTGAAAGTTACAAATGACCTAACAGCATCAGACAAAGGACTTCTCTCTGTACTTCTTTTGTTAGATCTTAGTGCTGCATTTGACACCACTGACCGTCACATCCTATTACAGAGACTGGAACATTTAATTGGCATGAAAGGAACTGCATTAAGCTGGTTTAAATCCTACTTATCAGATCGACTTCAGTTTGTACACGTTAACAATGAATCCTCCATCCGGGCAAAAGTTAGACACGAGTTCCACAAGGTTCTGTGCTTGGACCAAATACTATTCACCTTATATATGCTTCCTTTAGGTAATGTTATTAGGAAATACTACATAAATTTTCATTGTTATGCAGATGATACCCAATTATTTATCAATGGAGCCAGATGAAACCAATCAGTTAACTAAACTCCAAGCATGCCTTAAGGACATGACCTGCAATTTTCTGCTACTAAACTCCGTCAGGCGTCCAGCATCACCGTAAGGAATCTGGGAGTTATCTTTGATCAGGATATGTCCTTCAACTCCCACATAAAATTTTTAAGGACTGCCTTTTTTCACTTACAGAATATTGCAAAAATCAGCCACATCCTGTCTCAAAAAGATGCAGAAAAACTAGTCCACACATTTGTTACTTCTAGGTTGGATTATTGCAATTCCTTATTATCAGGCTGCCCTAACAAGTCTCTAAAGACTCTCCAGCTGGTCCAGAATGCAGCTGCACGTGTACTGACAAAAACTAGAAAAAGATCATATTTCTCCCATTTTAGCTTTGCTGCATTGGCTTCCTGTAAAATCCAGAATAGAATTTAAAATACTTCTCACCTACAAAGCCCTTATGGTCAGGCACCATCATATCTTAAAGTGGGGATGCACTGATCCGATACGGATATCGGGTCCAATACTGACTCAATTTAGCTCCATCAGGTATCTGTGACAATGGGGCCGATCTATTATCTAGAAAGGAGGACACACTGGTGCGGCACATAGTGCCATTAGATGCTTTTCTCCCGCCGGAGCCGGGTTACTGTTGTTGTTTCAGCATTGTGAAGCACAAGGCTTAATAGACAGTACAAAGTGTACTCTAGCTTAACACTATGTGAAGTTATACGATATCTTTAGTAAATAGCAGTTGTCCTGAGCCCGTGAAGCTCAATAAGACCGGCTATTGTAGCTTATCTTGCTAAGAGAAAACCAGTCCTGTGTGGCCTAAAATGTAACAGCAAAACACCTCCACTAATTAAATCCAATGCAACACAGAACTGAACATAATCCCCTGACTATCTACTTTATAACCGTGGTGGTTATGTCAAAGCAAGTGACTAACAAAAGTCGAGTTTTTGTTTGATTATTTAGCAATGGCTGGCACCTAGAGTCTGGTTCTGCTGGAGGTTTCCTCCCGTTAAGGAGGAGTTTTTCCTTGCTGCTGTCACCAAGTGCTGCTCATGGGGGAATATTGGGTCTCTGTAAATTTAAGAGTACGGTCTAGACCTGCTCTATGTGAAAAGTGCCCTGAGATAACTTTATTTTATTTATGTATATAGTGCCAAATCATAACAGAAGTTATCTTAGGGCACTTTTTACAAAGAGCAGGTCTACCGACCCTTTCCAAAAAATTTGAATATCATGGAAAAGTTAACATATTTCCATAAAAAAGGTTCAACTTTCATAAATTATAGATTCAAGGCCCACAATTCAAATGATTTCAAGTATTTGTTTATTTTTACATAATTTGGGCTTCCAGCTCATAAAACCCACGAAAACAGGAATTCAAAAAATTAGAATACTGTGAAGAAATCAGCCCTAATTTTGCAGGGCATGAATGTTCTACTAAATTCAAAGCACCTGCACAGGTTTCCCCAGGTGACATTAAATTGCTTCAGTTTGGTTTAATTGTCTCAGTTCGGTTCAATATCGGGAAGACTGCAGACTTGACAACTGGCCAGAAGACCATCATTGATACCCTCCATAGGGTGGGTAAGCCACAAAAGTTCATAGCTAAGGAGGCTGGCTGTTCAGAGTGCTGTGTCCAAGCATATCAATGGAAAGTCTAGTGGAAGGGCAAAATGTGGCAGGAGAAGATGCACCAGCATAAGAGATGACCGTAGGCTTCAGCGGATTATCAAACAGAGAAGCTTCAAAAACCACCACATTCAGATGCATCCAGGAGATGGGCTACAACTGTCGGGTTCCTTGGGTCAAGCCACTTCTGAGCCTGAGCCAACGTAGGAAGCGTCTCAACTGGGCCAAGGAGAAGAAAGACCTTTTTTCCAGTCCAAGGGTTTGGAGGAAGACGGGTGAGGAACAGAACCCAAGCTGCTTGAGGTCAAGTGTGAAATATCCACAGTCAGTCATGATTGGGGTGCAATGTCCGGTGCAGGTGTTGGTAAACTCTGCTTTCTTAAATCCAAGGTCACTGCAACAGTCTACCAGAATGTTTTAGAGGACTTCATGATTCCTTCTGCTGAGGATCTGTATGGAGATGCAGATTTCATCTTCCAGCAGGACCTGGTCCCTGCCCATACCGCCAGAAGCACCAAAACCCGGTTTAATGCCCATGCCATCACAGTGCTCGACTGGCCAGCCAACTCGCCAGACCTAAACCCCATCGAGAATCTATGGGGTATTATCAAGAGGAAAATGAGGGGCACCAGACCCAAAAACAAAGAAGAGCTGACAGCAAGCATCAAGGAAATCTGGGCTTCCATAACTCCCACGCAATGCTACAGGCTGATTGCCTCAATGCCACGGCACATTGAGGCAGTGATTAAGGCAAAGGGATTCCCAACCAAGTATTGAACATTGACATATCGTTTAGAAAGTACCATATTTTGATTGATTTGATGTGATCCTAATTTTGTGATCCTTTTTTTCTGCAAAAACTGAGAAGTAAATGGTGATTTCTTCACAGTATTCTAATTTTTTGAATTCCTGTTTTCATGGGTTTTTTGAGCTAGAAGCCCAAAATATGTAAAAATAAACAAATAAATACTTGAAATTGTTTAAATTGTGGGCCCTGAATCTATAATCTATGAAAGTTTAACTTTTTTTAATGGAATTATGGAAATTAATAAACTTTTTCATGATATTCTAATTTTTTGGAAAGGGTCTATATGTGTTTGTGGGAATGACTAACGGAAGGTATAAGCAGATGTTTGGGTCAAACATGCAAAACCACTGGTATGGTCCTTTTAAAACAGACAGGCTAAAACAGGCTGGACTGAGGGGCTGCATAAAGGGCCAGTATAAGATAAATAAGGAGTTTTTAACCCCTTAACATTCCTTTAAATTATATGCCAACGCAAGTTATGATGGAAAATATGTGGAAGATTAGGACATCTGCCAGCTAATTTGAAATGATGCAACAGCCGTTCGTGGATATTTACTGATGTAATAATGTGTCTTGGATCGACTGGAGCTTTGCCAATGTAACAAGACCGTTTTTATTGGAGTTGTATAAGTCAGTGGAGTAATAGGAGGCTTCATAGGTGAGTAGTGTGAATTTTGTAATTGTGTGTTTGTTGGTCGGTTGTCTGACAGAGGCATAGAGTGTACCAGCTGATTGTATCTTGAAATGGTTTGCATCAATGAAATTGCAAGAATCTTAGCTTTCCAAAGACACATACATAAGTGCACAACTATGCTATGTATGTAACAGTGCAATGGCCCGTTGGAACGTTAAGGGTCATGCAAAGATATTCCAGTAGAGCACCAGAATATAAATGTAGACCTGGAAATGTGCAGAATATGTTTCATTTGAAATAACTAGAACAGGCCAGGCCGGGTTAGTTCTAAACACTGATAAGTTGTTTCTGTGTGGCTGTGATTGTAAAAGGCTGAGGCCTGGCATGAATTTAGCTTTGGCTTTTCCTATTGCTGTGACTATGACTATGGTTGTACACCACCACACTGTAAGGTAAAATGAACAGCAGAAATATTGATCATGAGTTACAGTATGTATCTGTATGAGTCTGTCCTCTGGCTTCACAGTGTGTAGTAGGTGTGACAGTGATGGCTTACTGGTGCTGGGCTGAGGACTGCATCAGTCTGGTTGCCTTGGCCGAGCTGGCCCAGCTTGTTCTCACCAAAAGAGTATGCAGTGCCATCCTCTGCAGAAAAGTGTGACATCAACCCACACACCATCATATAACATCTCTCAAATTCTGTATACTGCCGTTTATGATAAAAGTATAGAGCAATGAAAACTGGATTCCAGTGTTATTAAAAAACTCCCTTTGGAAACCAATACAATCACACTAATTTTCATTCAATGACCCCCCAACCCCCTTCCCATGATAAGCACATATCATGGTGCAGCCTACCTGTGAGTGCCAGGGTGTGATTGCGTCCACAGGCTGCAGCAACAATCACATGATCTGCCAGGCCCTCGATTAACTTGGGAGCCTCCAGGCGCTTGGTGTCACCGTGACCCAGCTGACCTTTGTCATTACGACCTGAAGAAGCCAGAAACAAAGAGCTCAGTGATGACTCCTTCCACTCTGGACTCAAACACTCTGACAAAAACCTGCATACAAATCCACTTACTGTCACTCAGTGCTGTAATTTCTGGGAATAAACGGTACATACCCTCTGGGTGTGACTTACAGTATGTTTTAGCAGGAAACTTGTACATACATGCAGCATTAAACTCACCCCAGCTCCACAGCTTTCCCTCAGTGGTCAAGAGGAGACTGTGTGCAGCACAGGGACCAGCCATCACACAGCTGACCTGGACATCATTCAGACACCCGTAGCGGTGAGGACCCCACAAATTCTGGCCCAGGTTGCGGAAAGCCGCTGGAAACACACACAGACCACACAATGAAACATTTCATATGCGCATCATATGTCAAGACCTGTTTCATGGTACTTTGATCCTCTTATTTACCCAACCACTGAGTGGCTGGTGAGAGAATAACATGAACAATTTACAAAATACTGCATCCTAATAAAACCAGCCTTGTCATTACCACCAAGGTATTTATGAGTCTAAAAAAATTCATATTAAATTGTTCATTGACGTGAAATGACACGGATAGAAAATTTTGATCAAATTCCACATGTAAATGTATCAATTTTATTGTGTTAACCCCAAAAACAAAAGAGAAATACATCCACATGAAAACACATGTTGCTAGCTTCTATTTTGTGAATGTAGAAATTAACGCTACAGTTTCACAGAGGAATATCTGAGGATGATATCCATCTCTTTCTCACATGTAGCAAAAGAAGGAAAACAGAAAGTGCAGAATAGTCACTGTTTTTGTCGGACCTACAGTAAGTTAAGTCTCCCCTCCCACAGCTCTCCAGGCTCATGTGCACGCACCTATCTTCAACCAAATTCCATCTATTTCTGACACCCCCCCTTTAACAAAGTGACAGGTTTAGGATTGGGATCATTCTCCTGTCTGGTACTGTCTGTTATTTTGAATATTTGGATAAACCTACTTCACACACACACACACGCAAGCTAGTTTTTACTAACTCTTAAATCCACTCATGAAATCCAAAGCCTAATATATCTACTCCTCTGTGCCATAGAGCTTCATTGTTGTCCAAAAACAATCCCACATATATCCTGCTGCCAGAAATACTCACTGGAGCACCAAAGGCAGATTAATCCGCCCCTGAAAATAGTCCCTGTTTTTAAGGAAATTACTGAGCTTTTTTAAAAAATAAAACGATATATTTGTGAGTTGCTAAAGATTTAAGTCTTGAGTAGGAACCAATGGGTTTAGTGCCACAGACAGGGTAGTGAAGTCAGAAAGTGCTGGAACACAGACTAACATCGTTGGTTTTGATATTTTCATGGGATTTGTTAACAATAAGGAAAATATAAAATAATGCATGCCTTTAAAAAAAAACATGTTTATATTTCTGAATGGGATATCACAAAACTGAACTGCTTCTCAATAATACTGTTCAGAGTGTGTCACTGTTAAATCTGTCAGTTACTTGAATAAATCTAGATCACTGAGATTTACAGGAAGTTCACAAGAAGACACCACTTTCAATGGAAACCGTTCAATTCAAGACTAACTACTGCTATACTTCTACAAGGATTGCTAAAAATACCCTACTAAACCTTTATATATGCAAGTGCCTAACAAAAGAATTATTTCAATGTGTTGTTGATGCTCTGGCAGGCGCAGCATATCGCCCATCTAGAGATGGTCTTTGTCTATGCAGCTGCTCCAGCCGACACCCCCAACCCCCATCCAGTCTCAACAAAGCAGATTTATCAGTGTGTACCAGAGTAGGGAGGCAAGGATGGAACAAGGCAGTCCGCAGCCTGCCCCAGGCATCAGTGGGCCCACTGCAGGGGGGAGCAGCACAGAACATGCATACATATGAATAGACATTACTGTCACAATCAATTAATGGGATCTCACTGGCTAACACGTGTGGCCCGTGCATCCCAAACAAAGACACATGTATACCTAACATGTTGACATCCTCAGTCAGACACACTGGAAAACCTGATCAGTACTTTATTGATTCTGTCTGGCTGTTCAATGCAGAGAACCCATACATCAAATCAAAACCCTCACATTCTGCCCAATCACTAAGTATTACTAAAAATCTCATTGTAGGAGGTCTGTACTCACTGCAGTGCTTTAAAATGTAGTGAAATGAGGACAACATTTAAAATTAAGATCATTCAGGCAGGGTGGTAAAAGTAATCGATTACTAGTTGCATCACATTCTCTCGAACTATTCGGCATCAATGCACAAATCTCCAAATCAGAACTCAAAGGGATCCTCACACAGTGGCTACACAGGCGACTATTCGCCTCAGTCTAGTGGCTACTGTGATATACCTGTCAAGACTCATTTTCAGGAAGGAGTGGGGAGTCTAAACAGGCTAACAAGGTTCATCAGCATGAGATATTCTGCTCCTTGATTTTATTAACTTTAGCCAAGTTCAATTAAAGGAATAGGTCAACATTTTAGAAAATACACTTGTTCTCTTTCTTTCATCATTTCAAAATTTTAAAAACAGGAAAATAGGCTAATGTCTCTCACTGAATAGGCTCTACATGACTACACCATGCCAATGCCTGCCAACTTGAAATGCTAATGGGAATAACTTACTTTAGTATGATGGATATTAATGATTGTTGAAGTGATGAAGTTTTAAGAGTTCAGAATGGAACTAAAAAATTGAGTTATCAGCCACAGGTATCTGTCCTCCTCTAGACCTGACCCAGTCATTTGATATAAAAATATTCTACCTTGTTGTTTGGGCACCTCCTTTCTTCCAATCAAATCCCAGTTAGTCGCTCCAAAGATGAGCAGTTGACCTTTCACCTTTGGGCACTCAAGTTTCTGTGGAAAGGACATGAGGTCAGTGACATAAAAAAACTATACATTGTAGTCTAATTTCAAAAAATAAACTATTTACATGAAATGTTTTAAATGTACAACACACAATTCTCATAGTTTTCTTAATAAAATAGCAAAATGGTTAGTTTTAAGACATCAAACCCACTATTTTCTCTTTGACATCATCTGCCACAGTGATGGGCTGCAGACCAGACTTGGCGGCAGGCTTTCCAGGCTTCTTGTTGTTCTCCTGCTCGTAGTCAAACTCATCATCGCTACTAAAGTCCCTCTCTTTCCTTTTGCCACTGGCCCTCTTCTTTTTCATCCCACCATTCCCCGAGACATCTGTCACCTTCTTACGTGGCATTTTTCAATCAGAAGCTGTTTTGTGAGAAAACAGTGATCAGTTTATACAGAGCGCTACAATCTCTAATTCAGACTGTTGCTGTACTTGAACTAAAATCTTTAAAGAAACAATGAAAACGTAACAAGCTGGAGAAATACTGGGCCACAGCAAAAACAAGCATTAAGAACAAGGCAAGTGGGAAATATTACATATAACATAAAAACATTCAAGACTACTTTAGTAGAACTGCATGATTCACAGAATCATTCATGCTTGTAGAAAAGCACAACACAAAGACAAATGAAACAGCCCCAAATTAAAACAAACAGCTATAGAAAATATGCCAAATACACACATATCAACTCATGAGCAGGTTGTGGAAGAACAGGTATTAAAGCAATAGCTTTTATACTTCTGCTTTTTAACTTCAAAAACTCTAACAAGTGAACAATGCAGGCTTTAGTGCCTTTAAACACGCACTTCAACCGCTACCTGCTGGTGAGTGAGTGGTAACGTTAACGGAACTAAGTTCACTATACAGGTTACCTCTATTGTCAAGTACCAGCCATTAGAATTTGAATTTTGGCCAGTTTCCCCAAATAACTCTCTTCAATGTCTGTGTAATGAATAACTAGTAAAACTAGCGCCAGTAAATAAAAACAAATAAACTACAACATGTACCGGACAACCGGTGTCCGTCTCGTAGCTAGCTGTTAGCTTCATTAGGCTAAGCAGCCGACCACTATCGCTCTTTGTTCACATAATGGTTGGGTAGCAAGCTAGCTGACGTGCTAACGCACCACATATGAACTTATATAGTTATCCGCTACACAAACGAGCAAGGCAATGTACGAGCAAAGCAATCGTAAATAGCAATGACTCCAGACTGAATAAGCCTGTGTAAGACTTGCAAAATAGCTGACTTAATTAAGCTAACGTTGCCTTGCGTTAAGCTAACAGCCGCTCTTTAAATAGAGCCGTGTAACGTTACTACATCAAACGATGCTACAACAAAAACTTTTTCAACATTTTCTTGATTGGACACATATTAGGTTTAAAGTACGCAAGGTCTCTCTGATTTCGAATGATGTTACTTTTAATTTCATAAAGCTTACAATAAATCATGTACCGGGATTTCCTGATTCAGCAGCTCTCCGTCCGTCTCCGGTTTGATTGATTTGAACAAAAGAAGCTGCAGTCTGCTTTCACACCACGTGGTTTGCATTTACTATTCACACAGGAAGCCGAGACTCACCAGTACAGGTACAGCCCATAATGCATCCATGAGCCCATAGTACAGCCTCCACCTGGACATACAGCTGCTCTGGACCAAAGCTAGAACAGGGACTTTATATACTAAACGTGTCTTAGACAGCTGGACACTGAAAAACTTCTGGCACGGAAGAAAAGTTATGTTGAGAAATAAAACACTTGCATCAGGCAAAACTTGGAACAAAGACTGAATGCAATAACAACTCTCTTTGCACTTGGAATCTATCACAACTTTTAGGCTGATAAATAATGAACGGAACAGTTTTGACGATAGACTAATCACAGTTCTTATTTATTTATTTCTATGTATTGTTTTGTGTATTATTTCGTGTTTTTGCATTCCAATTCATTTCTAAGTCAACGTTTTAAGTTAATGATAATAGTTAATGATCTTCAGCCTTGCCGAGATATATTCCCAGTAAGCACATATAGGTCGCCGCGACGTCTGTACAGTTGATTGTGGCCATTTTGAAGCGTCGTCTATTGAGCGTCTGAACGTTTTATTGTGTGATGAAAACCTACAGGACGCAAAATTAATGTAGGGGCGATGTAATCCCAGCTTAATCTGGGAATGGATCATTTCCATTTTGCAAAACATTTCTCTGTATTCTGCTTGTTTATTTTTGGACTCTCAGAGTTGTACAATGTGTTCATATAGGTTACAATATTAAAAGTTAAGACCATGATGGTATGTAAAACCTTTAGGTCTGTATGTCACCTTCTCTTTCAACAAGTCTGATGTTCGCTCTTTTTGAGAAGGAACCTCAAAAATGCCATCAAATCTAACCACAATAGACTTAATTTTCCTGCAATATTTATCAAATTATAATTGTCAGTATAATTACTGATTATCAGTAATTACACCGTGACTGTCAATGTAGGCCTACTCTTGTCCTCATATTAACTCAGTATTGAAATGCCAACAGACATTAAACAAATGTTTCTGCAGCCATCATAATGGTGAATGCATGCAAGTAGCTTGTTGCTGATGTGGTGGTTATCCTGAAGTCTTTTGTTATCTGAATGTGGGAGTATGCTGTGACATTTTGCTCAAATCTACTTCCCCAGTCTAACATATACTTCAACGCCCCAGGTGTGCATTTGCTCATGTTTTTAATGTAAGAATTGCAGTCACATTCCACCCATTCTCCAACTACTTTTGCTTGTTAAGATTTACAACCATGCCTGCCGTGTGTTACAAGGTCTCAATTTAGCTTAACATATTTCATTCAATAAACTTACTTGTCTTCTCTTGTAATCACCCCATTGCTTGACCCCTCTTCCAGTCATTTGCATACCCAGCTGGCACGTAACCGACCTCCAGTGTTGAAATGTGGTTGAAATAACGTCAGTTCTATGGTTGTAAAAACTTTAACAAAATACTTATAAATCAATTTTTAAATTTTAACAAGATCTGTACATTGAATCAACATAATGTCTTTAACAATATACAACATACATTTCTTCCTTTTAAATTATGATTATGATTATTATTATATAATATTAATGTATGTATAATACTTTATATTATAATTGACTATAATTATATCTCAAGTTATGTTCTTATATTTTTTGATATAATATAGATATCTCACATAAAAAATATATAACATTATCAAGCCCATTTTCACTAAGGCCAGGTTCCTCCTAGTGGCACTGACAGGTAGTGGCACCTCAGTAGCAGTCTGTGGCAGTCTGTCAGCAGTTGAAAGCCAAATTTCTGTTACTGTTTTTGGATGGTTGTTGAGCAACCACATTCTACTTTTTTATTTTTCGTTCATTTTTTGTAATTAATTCCGCCAAGGACATTATGATTTCGCCCCTTTTGAAATAAAAAGTAACAAAAATACACTCTTTACTAATCTTGTTTTATTATAAGAGTGCAATGGTGTTATGTAAACATAATAGTGTCAACACAGGTTTAAACATAATTGAACAAACATCATTTTAGTAACATGTAGGCTCCTTAATAAAATATAAAATTCTGAAAAAAAGTCGGCTACATGTTTTTACATTTTTATTTACAAACTTCTTGTTTTTCACTTTTTCATCTTTGTCACTTTTTCGCGACATCTGAGCAGCAGCAGAGTGACAACTGACACTAACATAGTTAAGTGGTATAAACATTAACATATTTTTATGCTGTGGCTCAGGAGGTAGAGCAGGTCGCAACTAATTGGAAGATTGCGGTTTGGTTCCCAACTCCTCCAGTCCACATGTCAAAGATACTGGGCAAGATACTGAACCCTAAATTGCTCCCGATGGCTGTGCCATTGGTGTGTGAGTGTGTGTGTGAATGGGTGAATGTGGCTTGTAGTGTAAAAGCGATTTGAGTGGTTCGAAGACTAGAAAGGCTCTATATAAGTGCAGTCCATTTACCACGTGGCCCCTCTGATCACACCAAGGTAGGCTTTCCATCAGGATTTCTTCTAGTTTTAGGTAGAGGTCAGGCCCCAAACTCCTGTTTTGCGGGTTGCAGTGCTTTCATTAGCAAGTCTAACTGCCTCTGTCGAGCTTCAGTAAGGGCTTTCAGTTCAGAATAACTTTATTGTCAACTGACTCACAAGACACTTGTGCCTGGACTTCAGTGGAGAAAAGGGAGGAGTGCTTATCCTTTTGCTTAAATGACTGCCCCTCACACTGCATTGTCCACTAAACAGCCTCCCTACGCACATCACGAATTGTCCACTTGGGGTTTAAACAAACTTTGTTCTCAATCTCCTCAGACTCTGATTCCTGACACCCTCGCAAAATTGGTCACGCAGGTCTCTTTGAGATTTAGGCTTAGCTTGCACGTCTGATTCTACAATCTGATCCATTAGGGACATCAAGGCAATCTAACAATGACTCTCCCTCACATTGTTAACGGTTAAAAAACCTGTGCTGAAGAGAGATTAGTGAGTGTGAACATCCATATACTTCTCTCAAAATTGTAAATATACCATTAACAGTCTCCCTCTTCTGTATAGGCAGATATTTAACCTCTGTGCGGGCTGCCCCTCCTAAATGGTTATACACACAATTGACTTTTTCTTTTTCAGTAGGTTTCAATTGGATATGGTTCTCAGTTGGTTCAATCCATTCTTCCAGAGTAGGAGAGTCTGCTCTATCCAGATTACCAGAAAACTTTGGTACCTTCTCACTCTGCTGAATGTAAACTACCCTCAGTCTCAACATCAGTTGACTCAACACTGACCATGGCACTGCTGGAAGGTCCAAGGTGGAGAAGTTGTTGAGTGTAGTCTCTGCAGCTGCTTGTCTAGTTCATTAATGCGCTGCTTCATTGTTTCCCTCTGAGTCTCCTCCATGACCTGGGAGAACTGGGAAGACAACTATAGCTCTGGATCCTCTCAGCCACATGGTCCAGGCCCACTGCTGCTCTTGCCGTTTCAAAAAACAAAAATCAATACTGCCATCCACTTCCCCCAAAACAAAACGTTACTGCTTAGCTACTTCTGCCCAATAAAATGTTACACCCACTGCAAGTCACTAGCATAAGGAATGACAATAAAGGAGGTAAAGAGTAAATATTTTTATTACAAACTTCAGCTTGACAACTTATATTTGTCCACCTTAACCTCCTCACAGTTGACTTCTCAGCTATCACTAACAGGGCAGGGGCTAAGTTTCACTTAAACACACCAGTGCACACTGTAATCAATAAGTCTTACACACTAGGCGATTAATACATTCCAATGTTTACACACGATTATTTTCACTACAAACAATTAACAACCACGTCACACCTTAAGCCTGCCCTGACTGCCTGACTGGGATTCGACCTGAGTGGGAGAAGCAAGCAGATTGACAATAAAACAAACAAACAAAAATGAAGAAGAAAAGAAAAGTAGACCACCCAAAGGGCAATACCCATATCTTTTTGCCTGCTACCAGCTCACTTGCCAGGGCAGACTAGACAGAAAATAAACCCCCAAAAAACAAACAAGCAAACAATGAAAATAGTTCCATGGCAAGAGCAGCTAACGGACCACTGATGCACTGCAGGGAAACAAATAACAATCTTAAAAACACTTTATTACAAAAATATTAAAATACATACTGATTAAATGTTAAAAACTACATGACTAAACCTTAAAATACCTGGTAATAAATGTCACAAACACATTCAAACCTGACAGCATAAAACACTATACACAGAAAACAGCCTTAGGCCTACCAGTTGTTCCTGCAATCTCCTCTTCCCTGCACACCAGCATGGACTGAGGTGTGCATCTGCCTCACTCCACCGGCCTGAACCAACGGTCACAAACCTGCATTCCTCCTGCAGGTAGCCCTATCTGCCAAACCTCACTAATTGGTGTGCCTCCCCCCTTTTTACTCTTTTTTTTACCTGCCACAGTAACATTAGAAAGCATTTGTTGTGAAGAGATACTGAGGTAACGTGTTAGCATGTACATGTAACACAGGAAGTTATGTAATGAGTCTTCTCAGTAACCAAAGTATCTGCAGCTACTGTGAGGATTGTACTGTCCATGTTTCACAGAATAACTTGGACTTTTTCACTTTTCAGTCCTAAATGCAGATTAATTGTTTGATACCCTTTTAAAATGCTGTAGAGGAATATTGTGTAATTTATATTGTGATTTGTCAACACAGAAATAAAGTTTGACTTTGAAATAAATGTCTTGTGTTACTTACATTCTCATAGCCAGGATGTTAAATAAACCAGAGTTTTCACCCTGTCACATGAATGAACAGTGTAATTACATAAAACCTCTGTGAACATGATATTCAGTCTCTAATATGACAGGACCCTTACTACTAAATTTAAAAATGACCAAAACCCTCCTTAAAATGAAGCATTTTATTCATAGCCAATGAAATGGAAATATAAATTGTATATAAATAATTCACAAAGCAGCAAAGCCATAACTTTTATGTAAACTGTCCAGATCAAGTCCATCGAGGGAAAGGATTTCTTGTATACTGAGGATGTGTCAGCTGGTAATGGAGCTCTCAGGTCTCAGTGGTCATCCTGACTCATCTTCCTGTCGATACCAAGACTTTCCTGATACTACTGGCAGCTGTCGCTTCACTTAAGCATGACACCTGCCCGGCAATAGCTTCCTCCCCTGATGAGTCTAGCAACACCTCATCAAACATGATCTTCATCAGGTCACTCAGATGATCTTTAAAACATGGGAAATTCAGTGTCACTTGTACATTATATTTTCATGTTTTATCATGGCAAACCATGTACAACTGCAGATAAATTTGGTTTTGAATGAAGGAGAAGCATAGATTTAACAGGGTGTGTAGTGATCACAGTGCCAACGTCGACTTCATTACAGTATGACAAGATGACACCAAAATGACAGAAAACTTTTCATAAAGTCACCAGTAAAGAGACCTGCCCATTGTAATTTTATAATTCTTGAATCTAGCTTTTTATAGCGTGTATTTCATTTCTACGTAATCTAAACCATAGTTATTGACATTTAACTTAGTCGCTTTTTTGTAAAGAACACACACAGAGTTTATGTAGCCTCATAAATGTGACCCTGTGCTGCCGTGGTCCTGCTTGACACCCACGCCCGCTATTATTAGTAGTAGTCATATTTCTATTATTATTATTGTTGTTATTGTTATTGTTTGATCTTATGCTACTCTGTTTCTCTCTCCCCCCTCTCCCCCTCCCTCTTTCTCTGTCAACCCAACTGGTCGAGGCAGATAGCCGCCCACATAGAGCCTGGTTCTGCTAGAGGTTTCTTCCCATTAAAGGAGAGTTTTTCCTTGCTGCTGTCACCAAGTGCTTGTTCATGGGGGAATGTTGGGTCTCTGTAAATTGAAAAATTAAAATTTTTTTCTATGT
The DNA here is from genome assembly GCA_038419695.1 of Scomberomorus guttatus. Classification (NCBI taxonomy): domain Eukaryota; kingdom Metazoa; phylum Chordata; class Actinopteri; order Scombriformes; family Scombridae; genus Scomberomorus; species Scomberomorus guttatus. Next base: position 3,204,328 of record CM076449.1, read on the forward strand.
GAAAAGTACCCTGAGATAACTTCTGTTGTGATTTGGCATAAATAAAATTGAATTGACTTGACTTCAATTTGACTAATTCCTGCACGTCATTCCAAGTTGTAAATGCTTCATTGTAAATAGTCTCATGTTGTAACTGTTAGCCTACTTGTTATTTCATTGGGGAAGGTTTAATGCTGTTTCATGCATGCAAAAATAAATATTGGGCTTCTTAACTTTTGTTACAGAAAATCTATTAATTCATCAGCACACTTTACCTATTTCACTTGACTGTAGTTTGGAGTGTCTCACTTTTAGAATAACAACTTAGTGGTAATGTTTATAAGTCCTATAGGATTTTCATGTTTTCCAGTAGAATCTTTTAGGATCCCCATAAATTTCTTCAAATCCTATAGGAATTCTATAGGAAAAAGTTTTGGTTCTTTTAGGATTTTCTCAGTCCTATTGGAAATCTGTTTTTTTCACTATTGGTTCCAATTACATCCCTTGGGATTCCTATAAATTTCTAAAAATCCTATAAGACTCCCCTTCTTTATAAGAAACAATGTTTGATTCTTCTAGGATTTCACAGTCACAGTTATAGGAAATCTGTGGACCTTACATATATTTTAAACGTCTTACAAGACTTTTATTCATTTTTACAAAAATTACCAATGGGACTCTTATTCCTTATTTAAAATCTAACTTTAATCAAAACTGAATCAAAATTTGAACAGACTAAGTGTCATTTTTGACCAGATGCATGTGGTGGTTGTAAATAACTGAACTAAACTGAAGGCTGAATGATTATTACAATTTAATGTTCACAATAAAATTACAATACATTTTTCACAATCAGATTGCAATAAAATACAGTTACATCTTCAGCACACTGGAAACCCCAACAGTCATAAACATTATGGATGCAAAATTCAAAAGCAGTTATTCAGTTTTCTCAAAGGGTAATGTTATAATTTCATGTGGGTCAATGTCAATAATATCACAACTGCAGGGATGCAGCATTAGATGTCATCAACATCACTGTTTATGTTTTCCAAAAATTCAAGATGGCTGCTGTTAGCGGGCTAGTAGTGAAGTAACCAAGCAAAACTGTAAGATATTTTAATTTGCAACATTCCAAATAAATGTTTTTGTGGTGCTCTGATGTGAATATCCACTTGATGTTCTTTAATTTTTGTAGCTGACCAAATCAGCATCAGGAGGCAGTTTGGCGCTAAAAAAGTTTAGCTAAAAAATGTAATGTAATGGAATATCTTCTGCCCAAAGCTTTCAACTGCTGCTGATTTTAATAACTGCTCTGGTCTGGTGGGTAATGGTGCAGACACATATGGCAAGCCATTTTAACATTTAATCCAACCACACTCCTATCTGTAATTACATTTTAGATATCTATAATAACATTTCTCCTAGTCAAAATTGTATTCTCACTAGTTAGAATGGTAATTAACGATATCCACAATAAGATTCTTACTAGTAAAAATTGTATTTCAAGATATCTACAACTTTGATTGTACTAGTAAAAAATAAATGTAATCCTTAAAAAGTATAAGTGGCCATTTTAACATTAATAGCTAGATTGGATATATATTGCAGATATCTGTAATTCAATTCTTTCTAGTCAAAATGAACATTTCAGATATCCACAGCGTCATTCTTCCTAGGACAAATGATGTCACTTTTGCCATTCATGTGTAGAATGATCATTCTGGATATCTGCAATACAATTCTTACTAGTCATAACTGAAGTGAGCCATTTTGGCATTTATTATTATCTTTTTGGATATCCAGAATTGCATCCTTACTAGTAAAAATGACATCATTCCTTCTAGTACATTTCCAAAATCATGTCGCAGAAATTTTTCAGAGATCAGGACTCTGGGCAGGCCATGTCATTATTTCAATGTTTTCAGTTTCAAGGAACTGCTTTACCCGTTTTGCTGTGTGACATGGAGCGTTGTCCTACATGAACACTGCAGGCTGATTGGGTGATGAACGCAGGGAAGGAACCATATGTTGTTGAAGAAGGTTCTGATAAACATTTGCATTCACTCTGCCATGTAGCTGTATAAGAGGCCAAACTCCTGCTGCAGAAAACATGCCCCAAACCATGACACTTCCTCCTCCACCTTTCACTGACTTCTTTACACACTTTGGGTTCAGTCTTTCTCCAGTTTGTCAAACATAATGTTTCCCATCGGACCCAAATAAATTAAACTTGCTTTCATCACTGAAGTGAACTTTGGACCAGTTCTCCTCTGTCCACACAACATGCTCCTCAGCAAAGCTTAGTCTAGCCTTTTGATTCTTTGTGCTAATGAGAGGTTTGGTCACTGCAGAGTGACTGAACTGGCGAGCAATTCCAGCTGCAGTGTGGAAACGATTGCCCATTGAGATCCTCCGCAGTATCCTGTCCTCTCTTGTATTTGTCTTCCGTGGACGACCAGCCTTCTTGGGGGACTTGAATGAGTTTGTGATGTTGTAAAGATTCAATATTCTTGAAATCACAGATTTGGAACAACCAACTTGTCTTGCTTTGGCCTTCATCTGGACAACCTGCTGCCGGAGGCTTTCAGTCACTTTAGAACGGCCCAAAATCTTGCCGAGTCAGTGAAACTGGAAGTTAGGCTGCCAGTTAAATAGGGGTTGACAGATAATCAAGGAAATTAGCACCAGGTGCCAGATTAACACCAATAACTGGGAGGTATCTGAAAGTGTTCTCTAATTTTGATCAGTGTGTTTTCTGCAAAATAATGTTTTTTGTTGAAATGCCTTAGTTATTTTGTGGAAAAAGTGTTCTAGTAGCATCGTATAGACACAACAAAAAGTCCTTCAACTGTTGAGCAGTGAAGATGACTCTACTTCAGAAAAAATCAGTTGTTTATAAATTGTTCTCTAATTTTGATCTCCAGTGTATTTCTGCACATCTAGGACTGAAGAGACTAAACCACCTGACTCACCAGAAAGCAACTATTTTATTGAGAAGTCAGATAAATAGTTATATTTTGTATTTAACGCACTTTTCATTGTGAACTTCTTGTTAACTGGAATAATTAAGAATTAGGACTATAAAAATTATTTCATTTTTTGTTAAATCTTTTCCTGCAGGATCAAACTGACTACTGAGTCACACTGCCCTGTCTACAGCAATCCGAGGTACGTTTTTTTCATGAGAAGCCTGTAAGATCGACAGTAATTAAATAATTCTCTATGAGTTGTAGGGAAATGGCTCTAGTGGGAAGTGAATCTCTGAAGGACAGCTGATCTTGTGTGCATTAGTGATCTAATGTGTTTCTGTTCTTTCCATTCCCTTCATGATCCTGGTGGTGTTTGAAGAGTAACCAGAATGTCCCCTACGTTATCTCCTTTGCTGCCGGGGTTGGAGTGGCTGCAGCTTCCCTGCTGTCCTGGTGAGACATCATTCGCTCATCATAATAGGCCTCATCATATTGTACTCTTATCAAATCAATGAGGAGAGGAGGCAAGGCAACAACAAACTACTACAGGAACAGAGGTAAGACATTAAAATGCATTAAAAATCTTGTTTGGGTTTGTACGTCTGTGAAGCAAAACTCCAACTGAAGACACTCTTACCTTTGCAGAGACAACGAGACACATTCTGAAACAGACTCAACTGAACTGGCCAACATAGTCAACCACATTTTACAGACGGACCAGTTGAGTGATTGACTGGCATTTTGCATTGTGTGGGACCAACGAACCTGAGCTTGTTGGATCATACAGACACTGCCTTGTCCAGTCACATTACTATTGTCACTATATTCATTCCAGTTGTGAGGTATTTAAACATCTACATAACCTGATTGGCTCATAAGTGTTACTGCTTCAGTGAGGCCGAGTCCTTTTAAAAACTCATATCCTAGCCTTTGTATTGGTGACATTTTCCCAGCATGATATTCACTCTCATCTTTCACTCATAGCTCTGTTAGCTCCATTAGCAGTCAGATCTCAAAGGCTTGAAAGGAGAAACTTGAACAAATAGCGATATTTCAGCTCTGTTTTGGGGTTAAAAATTCAAAACTGACAAACTTAAACTTGAGTCACTCACTTGCTCTTGAGTCATTGACTTTGTGCATTTTAAATATGTTTAAATGTGTTGTATTTTTTACAATTTGTCATCATAACTAACTGAAAACTGTCAGCCAGGCTGTTTCTACCTCATCCCCACCCCACTGTTTTTTTCTGAAAGAGGCAGTAATAATGCCTTTTAATGCATATTTCCATCACTACTGTACTTTAAGGTTTTAAGTTTTAAGGCTCTATATATGTAACCTTCTTTAAAACATGTTTTCTTCCTCTCATCAGAAAATGTATTTGCAACTACAATACTTCAAATGTCAGCAGGGTTTGAAAACATGAACATAAAAAAGAAAAATCAGGCCAATACATAAAATAATTTTAGGAAAAAAGCAGATTCATTTACAAAACTGACTCACTGGATTTACCCACCGAACAGAACATGTTTTTGTTAAAGACATAAGTCAAGTGTTTATGTACATCATACTTTCACCCTCAGACAACCCTGCCTTACAGCTTGCTTAACACACAGTCTGTATTCATGGTCCACTACTGCCATCTACTGTCCGGGTTTTGTTTTTAAAAAAAGTGTGTAATTAGTGTAGCTGACCAAACTACCACCGTTACTCCGGTTTTACAACCTATAAGCTATAAAACAGGAGTAACAGTGGAGTGTGAAGTATCAGATCAAAAATATTTCAAATCATGACACTCTTGACTTGACAATGGTAAATTAGATGATCTATCACATGCATTCAGTAAGTGTTTAGGCTGAGGTTTGATGAGTGTATCAATATTCATCCACAGATTCTGCAGCATTGAAAGATTCAGCATTGATTTCAATTTAATTTTTTTTAGCTCCCTCTTGCTTCATTACATATATTACTTACAGAGCAAATTATGCACCCTTTTTCCCACAGAAATTTACTGTATTATTTTACAGGTTTTTTCAGTTTTTTTTTAAATTGAGCGTAAATGCCATAGAAACAGAGTAAATTATTTTTATTAAAAATATTAACCATAAAATAAAGGCTGTAATCTGTAAATTAATATAATGGAATATTACAGTTTCTTAACAGGATTATTCAATTGTTGGTACAGATATTTACTGTAGACATTGTCTGCATTTGTACAGTCGAACTGTTGTAGAATAAATAGAAATTGTCATTATAAAACAGCTCTAGAATGTTAAACAAATTTATAAATCTGCAGAAAAAATGAAAAATATTGCAGAAATACCTTAAAATTACCTAATATAAATAAAGGCTCATTTTTATACAGTATTTTTTTGTAAATTCATAAGATTATCCAATTCATCTATAAGAACGCCCCATCAAAGTAGAGATTTCTTAATGTAAAACACAAAAAATTACATACAAATTACCCTCCTTTAACACCCATTAATGGTATCTTGAGAGCGTTAGGCTTTAATTTTATGTGATTATTAAAATGTCTGTTTAAGCACTGTGAGCCTTTCAACTAGCCTGAACATGAACTGTCACTGCATGGCCTAAGCCACAGTAGGCCAGCGCGGGAATGTCACCACCAACACCAGATTAAAAACTCTGTATATTGTGAAATACAGAGATATTTATCTGGCAGTCATAGGCTTATTCAGCATTGTGCAAACTCTGTTGTTTTTTTATGAATATGTGTATTATTGATGTATATGCATTTGTATGTTCTATGGAGGTTTTGCACATGATTGGTCTTCATATTTGCATGCGCACATTTTTTTCATTGTTAGTGTGTAAACCTTTTGGCCTCTTATCTGACTGTTGCAGTCACAGAATGTGATATATATAGTGTGTAAATCTAGCACTTATTTGGCTGTTGCAATCACATTATGTGATATTTTTCTCCTATTACTTATTAGATGGATTTTTTTCTTGTTACTTATTTCATAATGTATATGTATTTGCATTTTTTATGGATGTTTTGCGCATGATTGGTCTACATATATACATACATGAATTTTTGTATGTAAATCTATCGGTCACTTATTTTGCTGTTACTATCATATGCGTGATATATTGAGTAGATCTATTGGTCACTCATCTGGCTGTTGTAATGACAGAATGTGTTATATTTCCTCCTATTAATTTTTTAAATTACTATTTGTCTTACTAATATTCCTCCAATTAATATTTGTCTCTTGAGGATGGTTGTATTTATGTACATGCACTTGCAGGCTATTTTATTAAGGAGATTCTGAACATGATGAGGTTACATACAGTATGTTGACACACATGCTATTTTTATTCTTCGTTTGTAAATCAGGTGGTCACTATCTGGTTGTTGCAATCACATAATGTGATATATCTCCTTGGAAGGCTTAAATTTTCTTAAATTTTCTTATTAGTACTAGTACTAGTACTATACTAGTATACTACTATACTACTAGTACTAGTATTATTTTTTTATGATGCCTGTTTGGATGATTTGTAGCGGCTGGTTGTAATCACCTAACCTGACATGCACAGAACCAGTTTGTTACACAGAACCATCTGAGAAGTCGTCCATGGAAAGTGTTTGGAAAAGGGAAGGCACTTTCAAAAAGTACTTGGCAGGTGATTGGATGAACCATCTATCACCGTCTATCACCGCCTTACTTTGCGAGGCAGCTGGATTTGCGATGCTGATTGGTCGGATACAAGTGCATAACTTGAAGCCTGACAAGATGGATTCTCGCGTGACCTTGTGATGTCGTGATCTTGCGAATCCAGCTGCCTTGCAAGGTAAGTAATCACCAGCATGTTCCTTGTTTGCCGCTTAATAGGGGTCACACCCACAATTGTTCCAGTAGCGCTGAGGAAGGCCTAGGACTGAAATGCGTCTGTTTTTTGCTGCTGCGCATCATTAAAAAAGTGATATACACTTATTACGTGTTGACGACTTAATTTTATTATTTTTGTGAAATGCTGCCCTGACAGTGTTTTTTGTTATCATACAAATTGACATGTGCAACACACGCTTAAAACATCAGCGATTTGAATTAAAAAACTGAAGGGGTAGGCATATAATAAAGGCTGTAAATCCACTTTAAAAATGCTGGAGCATCCATGTGTCTTTTCCTTGAGAAGGTGCGATCATTTGTAGATCTCATTTTTCTTCTCTAAATATTAAGACCCAAAGTGAGTCACAGTCAGCCTATGTTCAACAAAATTCAAGGCCCTCACTGCAGTCTTTCTGCTCCCTCAAACCATTAGTATATATCACTCCACCATTTCTACAGGTCGAAGGGAACAAAGAGCAAAAGAGCAAAGAGCAGAAATAATATAAGGTGAATAAAGAGGGACCTCAATATGAAAAAAGCTTTACAATGGTGTGCTCTATTTTTTTTTAGCAATAGGCAAGAGAGGTGTGTAAGACTGGGATTTGAAGCAGGGCTCAACAGTCCAGGCAAGGCTTGAGCTTTGGTAATATGGGTAATATGGGGGTGAAGGAATGTAAGACATGGATGTAAGACCTCAAAATAGTTAAAAAAAAAACAAATGTAAACATAGAAAATGTCTCTTTATAGTCTCTGTGCTTCAGACAGATCAAGAAAGTGCGGGCAGATTCAAACAAATGAGTGTTGTACAATCATTGGGTGAATCAAGCTGTGGGGAAACGATCTTGACCAATGATATTGTTTGAGTTCTGGGGGCAGTCCGCCCAGCGTGATTCATCCAATGACTGTGCAACATTCAGTTGTTTGAATCTATGCATACTTTGTTGATCACTGTCTGAAGCAGAGGCTATAGAGAGACAATTTCTCTGGATAACGTAACGCAAGTCATTTCCCAAGCCTGTTGATTTGAGGAGAATAATACACATTCAGCTTTCACTAAAGGTAAGGTAACAATTTTGTTTTTCTTCATATAAATTTTCATATAAAGAGAGATATCAACTGAATGTGTCATGAGTTGAGCTAACACTAAGGCAGCAGAAAGGGAAAGTAAGATAGTAGCATCCAACGCTAGCTATAACCTGACATAACTAAAGCGTTGATGTTGCATAAGTGTCAGAATTTTGTACAGTATATATATATATAGTGGTTCAGCCCTCCATAGCTCTGCCCAGGTGAGTTTGCGAAGTTCCACATGCTCTCACCTTGTCCACGTCCCTTGCTTGGACATGCTGACCATCCTGCTGCAACGTTCTTCCTCCACCTCTGCACGGATCTCATCCTGGACCAGTTGGCACTTCTCCTTGCCGTGGGCCCGGTCATAGCGAGGCTTAGGAAAGCTACCAAGGCCTGCCCTCCCCATTGCCACAGTACTTACCAAGGACTTGTGCCTCAGCCGTGCCTCCACTCTGCTTACGGCTTCTTGTGCCTGCCACTTCCTCCCGGTCTTCACAACAATTCCTGCCGAGGCCACCTTGACATCTGCGGAATCCCTGTACATCATTACTTCTCTAGAGTGGCTGACTCCTCTGAGAGTCCACTGAGAGGGAGGTACAGCTTGGTGGATTTGCCATATAAGGCAATGCTGCTTAAGGATCGAGGGAGCCCCAGCCATTTCCTTAGAAACTGGCTGATGGCCTTCTCTAGTACCTCCACCGTTGTCAATGGTACCTCGTAGATTAACAGGGGCCAGAGTATTCTAGGCAGGACTCCGTGCTGGTACATCCAGGCCTTGAACTTACCTGGGAGCCCAGATTTGTCGGTGGCTGTGAGCCAAGAAGTCAGGCCACTCTTTGTCTGCCGCACAGCCGCTGCATCCTTCAGGGAGCTGTCAAAGATTTTTCCCAGGCTCTTGACAGGTCTTTCAGTCACTGTTGGAATCTTGGTCCCTCCAATTGTAAAGCGGAAATGGTCGGCCACTTTACCTTCTTTCAGGACTAGAGACCTGGATTTAGCTGGCTTGAAGCTCATCTTTGCCCATGAGATGAGCCGTTCAAGCCCCTGTAGGAGCCACCTACATCCAGGCACAGACGTGGTCGTCACTGTCAAGTCATCCATAAAGGCTCTTATGGGGGGCTGCCGGGTCCCAGATTTAGATTTTGGCCCTCTGCATTCAACCTCTGCAGACTTGACAATCATGTTCATGGCCAAGGAGAAGAGTGACACCGAGATTGTGCAGCCGGTGATTATGCCCTTCTCCAGGAGGTGCCAGGCAGATGTTGCATGGCTTGAGGAGACTCTTGCGCTGAAATCGTTGTAGTAGTCCATGATGAGGTTGCAGATCTTTCCAGGAATGTGGTGTCTTGTCAGTGCTGTTTCAACAAATTTGTGCGGGATAGAACCGTAGGCATTGGTTAAACCAAGCCAGAGAGTTGCCAAATCTCCTTTGCTTTCCCTTGCCTCCCGGATCAACTGCTCACCACTCCTGAGTGATCCAGGCACCCAGGCACTCCAGGAACTCCCCCCTTCTGGACAGAGGTATCTAGGTAGGCGTTCTTCAAGAGGAACTCAGTTAGTCGTTTGGACACGATCTTAAAGAAAATCTTGCTCTCAACACTGAGTAGCGAGATTATACGGAACTGACTTTTCCTCTCCACCATATCACCTTCAAGATCCTCCACAGATGCTTGAGGAGCCGTGGACACTGCTTGTAGACCTTGTAGGGTACACCATTGGGGCCAGGAACCGAACTGGATCTTGCAGCTTTGACAACTTCCTTTACCTTTGCCAGGGTGGGCTCATCACTGTTGAATTGAAACGCTGGTTTTAGAGGTGTCACCAGTGCCTTGCAAGGGCCAAGCTCTTGGTCTCTTAACTTGTCACTGAAGGTGGCATTGAGGTGCTGGTCAATCTCTTCTACAGGGCAAGCGAGGTGGCCACTTCGCTTCTGGCCCAGTAGCCTCTTTGTGAAGGTGAAGTGGTTGCCAATGATGGCGCTTCGCTTCCAAGCCCTTTCCTTTTCCTTCCTATGGTGCCATTCGGCCCTCCTCAATGTGATGAGCTTCTTTCTTACGATGTTGATGAGTTCCAACAAAGCAGGTCTCTCCTCTTCCTTGGCTGCCTTGAACTGGCGTCTCAAGGATTTCAGTTCTTGCCTCAACTGGCTTATCTTGACTTCCCGCCGATTGAGCTTTGCTGGGTTTCTAGCTCCTTCCTTCTGTTCCTCTCCAAAACATTCAGCACCTATACTCATTATGAGGGAGCACATGGTTTGCAGTTTCTGGTCAGCGTCACCCTTTGAGATGGATTCCAGGATTTCGTCGTCATCCAGCTTGGTCCACACCTTGCTGTTGGCGACACCACTTCACCCGGCAATGTTCCAATTTCCTGCTTGGTGGGGGGATTCGTGTTGCTTGGAGGTTCCGGGTACTGTCTGTCTGACCAGGTTCTGCAGCCGGCACAACAAAGGCTATTGCATCAGCTGCCGTTCCTGAGCGTAGCTTCACTTTTTCACTCCCCAGGCATGCCATCCTAGCCTGTAGGGTTCTTCGTAGCGAGCTTTGGGTGCCCCCTCACGGGAGCTCAAAATAAATGTTAGTTCCACATTTATGTTTTAAGACACTCTGTGTGTGTGTGTGGGTGGGTGTTATTATTATTATATTGATTAGTGCAGCTTTTAGACCAGACAAAGTTTCTCATTGGATCTTCAGTGGAGGGCTGTTCCAGAGCTGTTTTTAGCATTTATACTTTATACTGAATTTAAAGGTAATGAATGTGTATTGTCCTTGAAAAGTCTTTACTGTTCCAAACTAAACATCAACCTTGAAAGTGGAATAGCCACAACTGACAGTAACTGTACTTAAATGTACAGTGTCAATGAAACTTGATTTGATGAAAAGAGGAAGTAAATTATTTCTGGCAGTCCCTTGCTCTGTCAGCACTTCTGTCTTCTGCTTCTGTCACCATATATTGCTCTTGCTGTTGGACTTTCCCTCTCAGCTCATGTTGTAGTGTTTCAGAGACGACACAGTGTAACTTGAGTAAGATTTCAGAGTAGTGGTGTTATACAGTTGGAAAACTTGGATATTTGTTTAGGAATTGTGTAGGAGAGCAGATTTGTCAGAACGGAGATGCACTGATGTATGAGGTAGGTTGACACTCAGTGTTGGATCAGATTCTTAATTTTGTTGACTTTTTGTTGCACCCTGAATCAGAGTGTGATACGTTTATATTACACAGTTCAAGTTCTTGTGTGGCAGTTTATATATGTGGCAGTCTTATATTTTAAGACCACATTAAACACTGATGTATTTGAGAAGTTTGCCCATCAGTCTCTGGTGTATGGATAAACACTGAAAGTAGAAACATGTAGACCAGTGTTGAGTTCAGTTAGAAAGAGATTTTTGTGTATTGCAGTGGTGAATAGTAACTAAGTACATGTACTCAACTCCTGTGTAATTTTGGGGTACTTTACATGAATATTTCTATTTTGTGCTACTTTATATTTCCACTCCACTACATTTTAGAGGGAAATACTACTTACTGCCAACATCAAGAAAGGAGGCATTCTTTTTTACTTACTAAGAGTTTGAATGCAGATCTTTTACATGCAATGGAGTGTTCACATCACTGTACTGCTACATTTACCAAAGTAAAGAATCAGAATATTTCTTTATACTCCAACATGGTGTAATGGACAACCAGGAGCTTCAATGGGATTTAAAGCGAGGGCATTGCCCAAGTTGTTCTCTCTAAAGGGGCAATTTGAACATCTGGCAGAAAAAAACTCCTTAGTATGTTTTTTTTTTCCAACAATAAATGTGAACTACAGTATCACTTTTCATTCAAGGGAATGGTAAGGTGTGTTTTGACTGGTACTGTATATATGATCAAAAGTTGAGTTTCCTTCTCCTCCACATGTTTAGTAGAGCAATGCTGTTTGTTTGTTCCTGGAGAACTTGAAAATGAGTTTTAAGGTTTTAGTATTTGCTTTTGAACATTAAGGCTAGTAAATATTGTATTATTTCTACTGGGTGATATTCATTTCATCTATACTGCCTACAGCCTATTAATGGGTGCCAGTGACTGCCTATTAGGTGCTGCTGTAGATTGGCAGTTTAATAGATTGAAAGCGTTCTAAGAGGTGTTAATGGATAACAGACTTTAACAGATTAAATGGTAAGTGGAGTACACTTGTATAGCATTTTTCTACCTTAACGGAAAAAGCACACAGTTTTTGCCTCTCATTCACCCATTCACACACACACACTCCAATGTCGGTGGAGCTGCCATGCAGGGCCTGGCCTGACCATCAGGAGCAACTTGGGGTTCAGTGTCTTGCTGAAGGACACTTTGACACATGGACAGGAAGAGCCGGGCTAGTGGATGACCCGCTCTACCTCCTGAACCACAGCTGCCCAATTGTAGTGGGGTTCAGGGTGAGCTGGGATAGAAGTAGATGTCGCATTATAAAAGTATCATGGTACATTCTACTGTCGTACTCATCTGCAAGAGGGCGTCATTCACTTGAACAGTTTATGAAATTGCTTTTGTTTTTCCTTCTTGGAATTAAAGGATTTTTCTTGTTTCCTATAACCTGGGCTTTGTTTCCTTAGCTCTTCCCATTGTCTGTATCAGAAATAATAACTTTGCAGTCACCAAGGTCATAGCTGAGATCTGGGAAGATGGCAACATCAGTACAACAAAGTCCAACGGGGCAAGAAACAGCAGCAGATAGACAATCAGACAGGTTGGGAACAAACAGTTCATCAAGAAACCACTTTATTTGGAGGTCAAACTGAGAGTAAGCCCTCCTGAAATGTAACTAATAATCCCTTGTTGAACAGGAAAACTGTGAGCACCTGACAGTTTTTGTCAGTTTGGGTGATAATTTTACAGTTCACCTTTGTTTTCTCTTCCAAATAAACTTGACTAACCTGGAGGTTTGTTTTCAACCTGTCTGATCATCCTACTGCTTGTGTTTCTTCATCTGTCAGACTTTGTAGTAGAAAATAAAACCCAAATTGCAATAAATTATGATTATTCTTTTATCCTGTCCATAGTGTTAAAGTCGACCTTGTGTTTGACTGTCAGCTGCCTGCAGGTGTGCTGAGGCTGAAGGAGCATTGCGCTGTCACCCAGAGGGAGCTGTCGGTGCGTCTCACTATACCTCATGTTGCCCATATCAGACAGAGCTGTGACACTAAGGTACGACTCTGACTGAGACAAATCCCACTTCATGTTTCTGACCTCTGCTTACTTGTATTACTCAACTCAACTTTTACTGCCAGGGAGACAGGACTTGTTGTTATGCACTTTTCAGGTGTCATATCTGATGAACTTATATGATCTTCATGGAGAAACTGGGGTTCACTGCAGCAACCAACAGTATAATGTGATACAAATGGGGGCTCAGAAAGTATAATCAGTATGTATAAATGATAAGTAAGGATAGATATGAATTAGAGTATCATGAGATTGGATTTGTATCATCCAACTGGATTTAATTTTAGAGTCAGGTTTGGCTATGTGCAGTAACCATGGTTGTACATCTGTACTTACATTGTGTTTTCCAGGTGCAGCACTTGATGAAAGCAGCAAGGAAAGGTACCAAGGACGGTTTAGAAAAGACAAAGTTAGCCATGTTTCGCAAAGTGTCTTTCCTGCAGAGAAAAGACTCAACAGGTACAGCATCTGTAACAAGTTCACCTAATATGTTCGGTATGGGTAAAAGTTCATTCAATTATGTAAGAGTCTGGTTCATCACTTCTGTCCAGGCCGGAGGCTTCATTCATCACACATAATTTTGTGAGTAAATAGTGCTAATGCAAATATTTCCTTAAGAATGTGCACACGTTTAAAACCACTCCTGACCGTGCATGTAAACAAGACCAACGTTGGTGGACAAGTCATGAGTGCTAACAATATCAGCATATTTAATTCAGATATGGTTATGATAAAAACATTCTTGACCTTCTCCTCAGTGTCGGTGCAGTACAACTTAAGCAGGGGACAGACCTAAAGACTAGTTTACCCAACATTCTTAGAAGACAAACAATAATCAAATATGGATGTCCTAAAAGATCATTTAAATTTGATTAAAGATCCTCTCCATATAAAAATACTCTGCTTTTAATAATAATTTGTTTCTGACATGGTTTTTCCACAACAAATGTTCAGTTGCCTGGTTAAAAATCCTTAAAATGACATCTTCTCCTTCTTCCTCATTCAAAATCCAGAATCTCTGAATATGCAAATATTTTTATTTACAAAAGTTTTTCTGCTGGACACCAGATGTCTCCTCCTTCACTGTAAAGTCCATTCTCAATGTTTGTGCACTAGAGGCTTCAAGTTTCCACATCACACTGTGTAAGTTGCATGCTGGACCATGATTGGCTCCAAACTAGTTGTGGTGTCACAAATCCGGCTCGTAGGTTCACGTGTTACACTGAGATTCAGGGTGAGCACAGAGAGACTTTCCTCCTTCAGCAGATGAATGTGAAAACAAACTCTGCACATACATCATTCTGCACAGAGAAGAAAACATCATCCAGCTGAAGGAACAAGAAGAACAACATGTTTGAGGGGAGGGGACTTTGATGTTTGCAGTGAAAAGCTGCTGTTGAGCAGCTGTTGCTGTTTAGCAGTCCTTACTTCTCTGCAGAGTCTGAGATGTTTTGCAAAATGTTACATGTGCTGCAGAGACCCCAAACACTGCATGTAAAAGAAATCACCATTAACGTGTAGAGATGGAAATAATACATAAAATAAGTTGCAATTAAAACTGCAAGTAAGTAACCGTGCTGCTTGTGTGTTCTTCTTTGTGAATAAAGTGTTTGTGATTGATTTTCCAGGTGAAGGAAAGGATGATGCAGGTTACATGGACGTGTCTGTGTGTGAGATAAAGCACCCTCCACCACAGCTCTGCCCAATGCCAGAGGGGCTCAGCAGTCAGCAGGTGTGTGTGTGTGGATGTGAGTGTATGTACACTCACTGCCTGTGTATAAGAAAGAGCAGATAATCTTGATGGATAGCTTATATTTTTCAAAATTATTCATCCTGTGCTGTGCTGAAAGTAAATAATAAATAAGTAATTCAAGATAAGCAGTTTTATCATTCAGTGCATTCATACAGCAGTATGCACTACATGGCTATTGCATTAGTATCATCTAACTTTACTGCCTCCTTGAGTCAACTATACAGTGGCAGTGTATCAATTTTATAGTAAATATGTTATAAAGAAAATAAATCATTATAAATATAGAAAATTCTCCAAATGTTGCCAAAAGTGAAGTCAAGTTAATGTCAGTTAAAACTCCCAGGAGGGAGTTAAGTTATGGTCAAAGAAAAGTCTTGAGTTTCATTGACCATAACTTAACGCTGAATGAAAGAAGGGCAGAGAAGAAGTGGTTGGAATTAATTGGAGAATGAAAAACAGAGAGTAGCACAATTGCGAGTATGACAAGTAATGTTGTATTGTTTAAACAGTATGTTGATGTAAGCCATAGTAGAGTTACTGCAAGTGTGTGATGTGAGCTGATGATGTGAAAGTTTCTCACTGACTCCTTCAGGTTGTCAGACGCCTCATTCTCGGTTCCATTGTGCAGAGTGAGAGCAGCTACCTGGACTCTCTCAGGAGAATCCTCCAGGTGAGCTGCTGGTCTCTTCATGTCAGTGTGGAAAGGAAGGCTTTCCAATTATAGGAGAAAGTAGAACCAGAACATTTTTTATGGATCATTTCAGTTTAATATAACTTGTCTTATTTTTGTAGTTTTTACCATAATTTCCATCAGTAATAATAAGTGTAGAGATCTGTGAACACAGCTCTAACTAGAAGAGTACACTCAGTAGAGTGCAGATCTCCGCCAGGTGTGTCTGGGGGCATGTATAGTCTCAGTTTTCTTTAAGATGCATTTAATAGTGTAATGGTACTGTAACCGAGCGTCCTCCTGGGTTCACCTAACTGTATAAACTTAATAAGGTAACTCAATAATGTAAGGTAATAAGTCCAAACTTCTCAATTTAAACATTGACAAGACACACTGACAAACGGACAAACAGACAAACTGACACACTGACACAGACACACGGACACACTGATAAATGGACACACGGACACACAGACACA
Source organism: Scomberomorus guttatus (assembly GCA_038419695.1). Lineage (NCBI taxonomy): Eukaryota > Metazoa > Chordata > Actinopteri > Scombriformes > Scombridae > Scomberomorus > Scomberomorus guttatus. The sequence goes on from CM076449.1 coordinate 3,220,317, forward strand.
CTGACAAACGGACTCACTGACAAATGGACACAGACACACGGACGCACAGACACACTGACACTGACAAATGGACACACAGACACAGACACACAGACACACTGACAAACAGACACACAGACACACTGATAAATGGACACACTAACACACTGACACACAGAAACACTGACACAAGGACTCACTGACAAACGGACACACAAACACACAGACACTGACAAACGGACAAACAGACACACAGACACTGACAAACGGACAAACGGACAAACAGACAAACTGACACACTGACACAGACACACAGACACACTGACAAATGGACACACAAACACACAGACACACGGAGAAATGGACACACAGACACACAGACACACTGACACTGACAAATGGACACACAGACACAGACACAGACACAGACACACAGACACACTGACAAACAGACACACATACACAGACAAACGGACACACAGACACACTGACACAGACAAATTGACACACAGACACAGACACAGACGCACGGACACACATGACCAAACACATGATCATATGACATAAAAAGCAGTAAGATGGGTCAAGACAAGAAACACCAGCAGTCAGATGATGAGACAGATCGAAAACAAACCCTCAGGTTAGTTAAACTTATTTGGAAGTAAACAATGAAGGTGATTTATGATGATAACCAAATTTTGCAAATCTTGACAAGTTAGCAATTAAGCCATTAATAAATAATTAAGGAAACATTTTCCCTGTTTACAGTACAGATGCTCACTCACAGTAGTAGCTCATAATAGGATGTCTGCCTGAGATTTCTCTTTCCCTCTGAATGAGACACTCTGCAGTGGGAAATTTTCTACAGTAATTGCAAAAAAATAAAAAATGAAAAACTGCTGTGATGGAAACCACACATCAACATCATGCTAAATTGACCTGACCTTTTTTTAATCTGTCAGGAGTACCAAAGGCCTTTGCTAGAGCCACAGAACTGGATCCTAAGCCCCAAGAAGGTGCGTCAGATATTTTACCGTCTGCAGGAAATCCATCAGTGCCACTCCATGTTCCAGATCGCTCTAGCATCCCGTGTGGCCGAGTGGGATCACAACGAGAAGATCGGAGACCTGTTTGTCGCCTCGGTCAGTCACACACACTTTTCCTTCTCTCCAAACTCTAAACTAATTACTACCAATCTCCTTTTATAATATTCTATAACAGATAGATATTTTAAAATAATCTTTTATTATTTTAAATTCAGCTTTATTTGTCTTCACTCTTCTGGTCTGTGTCACATCATCTGTGAATTAGTACCTTTACATGCACACTAGTCCCTGTTATGTCTTATTCTGGTTTTAATCATATTCAGGGTAGATAATCAACATTAGAAACCTGGTTATTCATATTCCTGTGTGACTAACATTAGGTTACATCTGTGCAGAAGTTTTTTGACTTTTTGTACTGAGATGCAGGTGTTCTCAGGATGGGACTTTGACTAATTGCTGTCCTGACCATGTTTTATGATCCAATATTTATTTGAATTCTATTTTTTCCCGGTCTGGACAGTACTAAACATACTCTCTTTAACCTCAGCATTAACTGAATACTGAAGTTTTTGACAGCAGCTGTTTTTATGTATTTTGTGACTCTGCCACTAACATCGCTGTGCCTTGAGTGTTTTAACGGGGTGCAGTTGTGTGATTTTAACAGCTGTCATTCCAGGAGCAAACATCTGGATTTATAGCCACCAGCTATTATTCAAAATGCTTGGATTGCTGATCTCGATCCTGTGGTTGACTCAGTACATTTTTAGTTTACTTACATTTCAAGGTGCAGATCATTGTTTATCATTATAGGTTATCGTTTGTTAACCCTGCTGACTTAATGACTACTGCAAGACTCGAGTTCAGGACGCACCTGCGCACAGCTGAATATCTGTACATACACACGTGGACAAAATTGTTGGTACCCCTCAGTTAATGAAAGAAAAAACCCACAATTCTCACTGAAATCACTTGAAACTTACAAAAGTAATAATAAATAAAAATGTGTTGAAAATTAAACAATCAAAACCAGCCATCACTTTTGAATTGTTGATTAACATAATTATTTAAAAAAACAAACTAATGAAACAGGCCTGGACAAAAATGATGGTACCCCTATAAAAGATTGAAAATAATTTGACCAGAGGGACATGTTTAACTCAGGTGTGTCCTTTAATTGACATCACAGGTGTCTTCAAGCTCATAATCAGTCAGTCTGCCTATTTAAAGGGTGACAAATAGTCACTGTGCTGTTTGGGGACAAGGTGTGTACCCCACTGAACAGGGACAACAGAAAGCAAAGGAGAGAATTGTCCCAGGACATTCGAAACAAAATTATAGACAAACATCTTAAAGGTAAAGGCTATAAGACCATCTCTAAGCAGCTTGAAGTTCCTGTGACAACAGTGGCACATATTATTCAGAAGTTTCACGGTCCACGGGACAGTAGCCAACCTCCCTGGACGTGGCCGCAAGAAGAAAATTGATGACAAGTTGAAGAGACGGATAGTTCGAATTGTAACCAAAGAGCCCAGAACAACCTCCAAAGATATTAAAGGTGAACTCCAAGGCCAAGGTACATCAGTGTCAGATCGCACCATTCGTCGTTGTTTGAGCCAAAGTGGACTTCATGGGAGACGACCAAGGAGGACACCACTGTTGAAAGCAAATCATAAAAAAGCGAGACTGGAATTTGCAAAAATGCATGTTGACAAGCCACAAAGCTTCTGGGAGAATGTCCTTTGGACAGATGAGACAAAACTGGAGCTTTTTGGTAAAGCACATCAACTCTATGTTCATAGACTCAAAAATCAAGCGTATGAAGAAAAGAACACTGTCCCTACGGTGAAACATGGAGGAGGCTCAGTTATGTTTTGGGGCTGCTTTGCTGCATCTGGCACAGGATGTCTTGAATCTGTGCGAGGTACAATGAAATCTCAAGACTATCAAGGCATTCTGGAGAGAAATGTGCTGCCTAGTGTCAGAAAGCTAGGTCTCAGTCGCAGGTCATGGGTCTTCCAACAGGACAACGATCCAAAACACACAGCCAAAAACACCCAAGAATGGCTAAGAGAAAAGCGTTGGACTATTCTGAAGTGGCCTTCTATGAGCCCAGATCTGAATCCCATTGAACATCTGTGGAAGGAGCTGAAACATGCCATCTGGAGAAGACATCCATCAAACTTGACACAACTGGAGCAGTTTGCTCACGAGGAGTGGGCCAAAATACCTGTTGATAGATCTAGAAGGCTCATTGACAAATATAGAAATCGTTTAATTGCAGTGATTGCCTCAAAAGGTGGTGCAACAAAATATTAAATTATGGGTACCATCATTTTTGTCCAGGCCTGTTTCATTAGTTTCATTAGTTTCATTTTTTTTAAATAATTATGTTAATCAACAATTCAAAAGTAATGGCTGATTTTGATTGTTTAATTTTCAATAAATTTTTATTTATGGTTACTTTTGTACATTTCAAATGATTTCAGTGAGAATTGTGGGTTTTTCTTTCATTAACTGAGGGGTACCAACAATTTTGTCCACGTGTGTATGTAACCTGTATTATTGTTATTCACACATGATTGTTACACAGTGATGAAAACAAATGAACTGCAGATCGGGCGTAATATTTCTTCCTCCTATTTGGCGCCCCTCCAGCTGGTGGTGCTCTAGGCGACCACCTAGCTTGCCTATGCCTAAAAATGGTCCTGTATTTAGTCTGCAAGTCCAGATGAGAAAACCCTGATGACATCAATATTATAATTATAAAAAGATAAAATTTGGTATTGTCTTTTAAGTTTGAAACTGGAGGAGAAGTCCAGCAGACAGTCATGTACATTCTTTATGTAATCAGTCAAATAGCTGGAGATATCACCTTTTGTTTAACCCCTTAAAGGCCAGTTTAGATCTTGTATTTTAACTTAATTATTATTATTATTATTTTAACTTTTTATATTGTCAAAACCAACTTCTCCCACTCTGTCTGACAGTTTCATCAATATTCTGTATCATCATGTTGTTCCAGTGCTTCAGTGAAGCTACATGATGTTTACACCGAATGAAATATTCAAATTGTTTCACAGTGTTTTTATGACTGCACCACTCCATCAGAGGGATATATTTTAGATGTGTTGCACATCATTTTAGACACATTTCCCCAAACTTCAGCTTGACAGATTTGGTATCTTTGGAAATTTTGTGATCTCTGCTAGAATTTCAAACACAAACAAAGTTTGTCCTCACAGGCCCACCGGTCGGTCAGTGGGGTTGAAGACGTTAAACATTTCTTGTTATTTTCAGACACAATCTATAAAACTAGCAGTGACCTTCTGCAGAGGTAGCGTTCACTCAGTGCGTGTCAAAAGAAATGGTTACTGCTAGCTGTGCACATGTATGATAAAAATAGTCTATCAACCTCTTTCCTCCACAGTTTTCAAAGTCTATGGTACTGAATGTGTACAGTGACTACATCAACAACTTCACTAATGCCATGGCACTGATCAAGAAGGCCTGCATGTCTAAACCTGCTTTCCTGGACTTTCTTAAGGTGCTCGCTCTTTGTTTTTAACTGTTTCAAACTTGTGATGTTTTGTGGTGTTTTGCCGTTGCAGACTGGATGAGTTTCAGTCGAGTTTCTCAGTTGTCTGACAGAACTGATATGCCTCCATTTTGACCAATCTTTTTACACTAGCCGCATAACATGTCATGCTTCGTACCTGTAAACGCAACCCTTAAACGTCTTAAAGGCCTGAGATATCTGCATTTATTGTGTCCTGGGCTGTGAGCCAGTCACAACACTTCTGAGCACACAGCAGCACTGTGAACAGATCCAGCATGACACTGACAGTGTGACAGCTGCTGCTGTAGTTTTACTGACTAGGACTACAACTAATGATTATTAACATTATTGATTCAGCTGTCAGCTGTTTTTTTATTAAAGGGGATCTTTGCATCATTTACAGTTATTTATCTTATACTGGCCTCTATACTCAGCCTCTGTCTGAAACAGGCCATTTTAGCTCCTGTCTCTTTAAGGCTTCCCTCCTGATGAGCCCACTCTGTTCTGATTAGCCAGCCTCAGGAAGCTGCCCCTCAGTGGTAGTAGGATTTCACTTTTGTTTCTCATTCTTCACTCAAAGTGTCAACTTCTTTTATGTTCGAGCCCCATTTAGATCTGAAATATGAGAGTGGACAATGTGAACAACACATGGAACAACCTTAACAACAACCTCAGTAACAAACATTACAGAGCAGATGCAGGTTTATGGACGTGCGACAAGCTGATGTCTTATCGTCGGGAAAGTTTAAAAAAAACATTGCAAAAGAGTCAGAGCAGCTGAAACCTGGGCTTTGTTTTACAGGGAGCATTTTTACATACGTTCCCTTCAAGTTTTGGACCTTTAGCCATATTTAACATAAACATTTGACATTATAACTGTATGAAAATAACAGAAAATCCCAAAAAGCATGATATGTCCCCTTTAATCAATTAATCATTTAGCCTATAAAATTTCCCATCATTGTGTGACCAACAGTTCATAAGAAAAATATAAATTCAGTTTACAATGATATAAAAAGCAGCAAATTCTCCTGTCTGAGAAGCTACAACCTGAGAATGATTGCAAGTTTTGCTTGATAAATGACTTTAATACACTGTTATTGAAATTGATTGATCAGCTGATCATTTCAGCACTACTGCTGATTTTTCCGCCACGCAGCCGGTGGAGACAAGGTGTTACAGCATGAAAGCTGTGTTTATTGTTGGGCAACTTTTTAAAAATTTTTTATTACATTGTACATTACATTGTACTGGGCATATCTGTGTGATCAGTGAGTGTATGTACAGTACATTTTTACATCAATATGAAAGTTAAATACCAAGATAAAATAAAAAGATTCGCAGGGCGAGATACAGACAGTAGACACAGCACAGGAACTGCCTGTGTTTCTGTATTTTCATAGCACAGATCACTAAGTCTCCCTTGTCCTTGTGGCTTTTTAGAAGAAGCAGGCGTCCAGTCCAGACAGAATCACTCTGTATGGTCTGATGGTGAAACCAATCCAGCGCTTTCCTCAGTTCATTCTGCTGCTGCAGGTGAGTGACTGACACAGCAGTCATTGGTCACACATCATCATGTAGTTTTAGATAACATAGCATCTAGACCTCTTACAAATTGTTAAAAGCGTGTGGCATTTGGTTAAAAAGGAAGTGATTGTTTACATGTATGTGTAAATGACATATAACCACTGTATAACCACTGAAGCTGCCACACATTAAATTACAGTCATTATAATACAGCTGATAAAAAAGATTTCTGACCTACATGTCTCTTCACCTGTAAACCACCAAGGCATGGATATCTAGTTATGAAGCTGTTGTTCTGCATTTTCAAACAGGAAATGCAAATGTTGCAGTAAGGGACAGTAAAGTGGTGTGCAGTCAAGTGAAACTCAGCACCACCACTGGAACATTTTGTTTCATTTCAAGGCTTTAATTTTTGCACTGAAACTTTCTGTTGGAGTTTCTGACAAGAGGAAGTGAAAGGCAGTCACTCCTACGTCTGCTGCAGCACATTGTGAGTCCTAGATGGTATAAATGATCCTGAATCTCCCCCCTTAAAACCTGATTTTACATAACAAATAAAAGTAGGTATTATTCTCTCATTCTGCTGCTGCATAGCTTGTTAGATATATGTTGTAGATATAACAGATTAGATTAGTTTGATGGTGATAAGGAATGTGAAAGTTACAGAAGGGATAAAAATGGTTATTGGTTGTTGGTTGTATCTGAACCGACTGCTGGAGGATAAACGGTGTGGCCATGTAATTCACTTTATGTAATTCTGAGACAGTTTGATTTATGACGGTTTATACATGAAAAGGAATGTGCATGATTATATTGTAGACTTTTTTTTAACTCATGGATGAAGTTCTGATTTTGATGTGTCCTCAGCACAGAGCAGTTATTGCCTTTTGTGTTTTGTCTTGTTTTCCCCACCTGCTCTGCATCAGATTCATTAGCCCTGCCCTGCTCCCTGTCTTCCACAGCCAATCAGCTCCCAGTCTGCCCTTGTGTCTTGCCACCTGTTCCTTGTTGTTTCATTAGTTCAGTTTGTATTGAAGTCCTGGTCTTCTTCAAAGTTATTCTTTAGCCTTGCTCTGCCTACAGTCGGATCCACCTGCTTTGCTCCACTTAACAATGATCACAGGGGCTTAAAATTATCCAAGACCTCTACTAGTGAACAGCGGGTGTCCCAATCAGAATGTTCCTGTATGATTTCCAAGTTAGATATTACTAGAACCAGCTGATACTTACTCAGATCAGTGGATAGGATTAATTCATTTGGATGCCCTGAGGTGACAATGACTAAAACAAGCTCCCTCGCTGGTTTTGTCCAACTAACAGTCCAAAACTTAAAGATATTCAATTTATGGTCATATGTGATAAAGAAAAGCAGCAAAGCTCACATTTGAGCAGCTGAAACCAGAGAACAAATTTTTGCTTGAAAAATGACTGAAACGATTAATTGATATGAAAATGGCTGCAGGTTAATTTTCTGTTGATTGATTAAACCATTAATTGTCTAATCTTTGCAGCTCTAAATTGTAAAGTAGCATTGCCCTAATGCAGTGTGCAATTAATTGATGTATTTGAGTGTCATTGTGTAAAACTGATCTTAAGAGTAACTTAACACCTTGTGATAATCTTGTTTTTTCTGACCTCCAGTGGTTTGTTGCACTTCTCACCTTGCTGCAGTGATGTAGAAGTGTACTCCAGGACACTGTGACATCACTGTTGGGTGTGCTTACATGTGCAACAGAGCACAATTTTTTAAATTTTTTTTTACACTTCTGACCACATCCAACCAGGCATCAGTGATGCTGGCTGCGATCAGAGGTGAAGCAGATGAAACTAAACAGAGAAACACTGCTGCTCAGCGTGGTGTAAAGTTACTATTTAAGAAGAATGACAGGGTACACAGGGAAAGTCCATTGTTCATTGTAGTTTTAAAGGGAGTCCATTACTCCCATTGTAACTACCTCTACATGTAGATGAATAATTGCTAGCAATGCCCTGAAGTCATAAAAAACATGTGCATCATTCAGATGGGGAGTGGAGGTATATTTTTGGTGGACTTTGTCTCCAGGACATGTTGAAGAGCACACCAAAGTCCCACACTGACCGGCTGCCCCTGCAACTGGCTCTCACTGAGCTGGAGACACTGGCTAAGAAACTCAATGAACAGAAGCGTCTGGCTGACCAGGAAGCTGAGATCCAGCAGCTGGCACACAGCATGGGGGAGCGCAACCTCAACAAGGTGACACATGCATGATGTATTCATTAAACCTCGAGGTCAGGGTGACGCTATGGTCTGAGATCATTGAAGTGTCTTAAGTTCATAAAATAAATAATAAGATCATTTCAAACAGACTCCACAGATCTTCATTTACTGATTAACATGCTTTCAGCAAGACATTGTACTCAGTGAATTCTTTGTCCTTCCAGTTGTTGAACTCGCAGCAAAGGCAGCTGATCCAGGGTGAACTGCTGACTGAAATTGTTTATGGTGAAAAAGGTCAAATTCTCAAGTCAAAAGAGAGAAAGGTCTTCCTCCTCAATGACACCCTGATCTGTGCTAATGTCAACCTTAAGTGAGTACCTCACAGACTCTGAAGATGCTCTGTTTTAGCTTGGACGTTTCTCTTGTTACCTATGGAGGATATTTTTGGTCATACTTAAAATGAAAATTAAAAGAGATAAAATTAAAAAGATTATTATTTTACTGCACTACTAGGAATATTCAGGCCATAATTAAACTTAAAAGGAAATTGAAAAAGCAAATTTAAAATGTAAAATGATAATTTGAAAATGTAAAGATAATAACTTATCTTTTAATTTTCTATTTGGACTTTTCATTGTAATTATGACCAAAAGTATCCTCCACAGTTATCTCCATCACAATTATTGTAGTTGTTGGACTTGATGTTGAAAGAGTGTAGTTTTAGCTAAAAGTGTGTATTTTGGGTTTTAGTTGACAGTTGGAACAGGCATTTTGGCAAAATATGCTTGGGTACTGTGTTACCTAGAGTCAGATCACAATTGACTCGAGTTAACGGCTTGATTCCACCAGGCGCAGCACAGCTTCTGGAGCTGATCGTGGCCACTCTAGACAATGCTTGTGATTCCACCAGATGCACTGCAGCGTGTTTCAGAAGCAGCTCTCTGCTCTGCTCCACTAAAAATACACGCCTAGTTTATTTTTAATGGAAGCCGCGTCAAGCTACACAAAGCAGATGCCACACAGGAACAGCATCCAGTCAATTTTCAAAATAAAACACCCTGAGCAGACTCCAGATCGTATATCACATCACTACATCAACATTATGTTGTAACCTGTGGCACCAGGCCAGAAGTCAACCCGTCAGAGGGTATGTGTCACCATGGATGACGAGAGGTTCATCTTGGAAGTGGATGAAAAAATCACAGATTTTATATGACACCACTGCTGCCATGGCTTCCTCTCCAGGTAGAGGGGTGGCTCTCTTCTCTCTGGAGCTGCAGGAGCAAAATGCTCTGCTTCTGAAACGCTCCTGGTGGGGTATGATGCCATGCGGAGCATGGAACAAAACCACGTCCCAGCCAGAACACAACACAGCCGTGCACAGTGGAATCAAGGCGTAACTGTGATAAAGTATTCTAAACTCAAAGTTCACTTACTAGCTTTATCCTGAGCTTTTGGCCATATCCCACAACCTTCTTTGGCGAAAGGAAGTTGCTCTCAAATATGTTCTCCCAAAGTCAAGCATGAATCTCCATGATCCAACTACAACTACTTCTTGAGTGAGTGACCAGTAAGTTCAGTGACTCTATGCACCATCTCCATCCACCAAGTCCTGTTCTAATGTGGAGCTGCCAGGTTTCAGCTGTTGTAGCAAAAGCAGGGTGGTGTTTTGGGGAGTGTGATTTTGACTGATAGAACAGCTGGATTCTTGACACACAACTCTTGCGCGGAGTAACTGCCATCACTAGTCATCCATAATGTGCTTGTCCACCAGGGGTCCCCCTGACATCAGCAGCCTGGTTCCTGTTGGTCCTAAATACACAGTGAAGTGGTGTACTCCTCTGCTGCAGACGCAGGTGGTGGAGGTGGGACAGGACAGTCTGCAGAACAAGGACAGTGTAGTCACAGCCAGACGCCACAGCTCTACCTTCAGCACTGGTACATCCACCACTCAACATCCAGCCTTTCAACACCCACCACACATACTAATGTGCAGTACAGTAAATACATGCACAATACTCACAGAGCTTATGCAATCAATGAATGCAGATAAACAATATAATTGTAATGTCCCTGGTTCAGGTCCAGCCAGAGTCCTCTCTTGCATGTTATGCACCTCTCTCTCTGGGTACATGCCAATTCCCTTATTTGATCTTTCCTCACAACCTCAATCCTCACTTGACCCAGAAATCATTCTGGTCTGCCATCATGAAGGCTGTTTCACTGCGCTTATTACTGATCTGGGGAGCGAGGAGAGATTCCTGAGGAGCCATTAACGAGGATACAGAACACCATCCTGCACAGAAGTCTTACTGGCTGACACACTGCAGCTGATCAGACTGATCTGATGCATTACAACATCACTGCAGTTTTATACCAGAGTGGACAGACAAATAACAGATTACACTCAAGTGTATTACTCCGAAATTTCATATTTGATTTGTTTTCTGATTCACCATCCAGTTAAAAACAGAGGATCTGTGTTCAGGGAGACAGGGAAGTCTAGCCTCTCAGCAAGAAACACATTTTAATAATTTATCGTCATTTCCATTCAGTCACATATGAGTCTGGAAATCCCTGAGCGACAGGTAGAAACTCAATTTGAGTTACATGGGTTCCACTTTCCCTAAAACATTTGGTCTAATAAATAATTTCTACAGTTTATCATCATATCATGGATTATTATAATTAATTTACAATCAGCATTATCAATAAATGCTGATGCAAATAATTAATAAATCAAATAATGAATACATTTAAAAGAGGCTTTCTGCCAGTAGAAATGGTTCATTTGCATTCAGCGTCTGAGCAGGACTGATCTGTACACAATGTAAATACAGAATGCAGGTTTTCAGTCGTGCATGCATTTGTCATACGATTTAAAGGAACATACAGAGAGAAAACACCACTGCTCCAGCAGTGGTAACTGTGCACCTTTATTATTATTTGGACAGTGCATATATGTGCAGATGCAAACTCCATCAAAAATACAGTAACTATAGAGCTGTTAAAGCTGACTGAGAGCTGATTCAGCTGTGCCACTGTCATTAGAAACTGAAGTCGCTTCACGTGACAGTTCAGAGGAAAAGACGTCATCTCTCTAAAATCATGTTTCCTTGTTTCCTTTCTCCTCACATCTTCAATGGGAAGGACTAAGATGCAAGGAAAAAATGCAAGTGTGGAAAACGTGGATGCAATTAAGTGAATTGGCGTGCATGCTTTCTCTCTCCCTGTGTGTCCTGTCTCGCTACACTGTCGACAGTCAAAAGGCTAAATTTCCCCCAAAAATCTTAAAAAACGAACAAACAAAACGGGGCTCCCCGGGGGCCTAATGGTTAAGACACATGCCACATAACCACAACGTCCATAGTTTGACTCCCGTCTGGAAGACCTTTGTTGCGTGCCATATCCCTCTCTCCACATTTTTCCTGTCACTCTACACTGACTGTCAAATAAAGGCAAAAAGCCCAAAAAATAATGTTTTAAAACAATAAACAAACAATCATAGATGTTAGGGATTTACCTGATATTATTTCCAAGCTTAGCTGTTGTGAATGTAGCGATAATTTACAAACTCCACGCAAGTTCCCAGACAGCAGGTACAGTAAATATCTAGCCAACATGTACACCACATACAGTAGCAGGCTGTTTCAAAATGCTGCTCCCATCCCATCCTTTGTATACAGGTAACTGATAAAAACTACTCATGCCATTATTTTAGAGAGTATCCTCACTTCAGTTTTAATGATCTCAGTTTTTACATGTGTGTGTGTATATATATATATATATATATATATATATATCACGTGTACACATTTCTTAAAGGTCTTATATGTACTTCCACACCACATTGAATTGCTTTGTTTTATTGTTATCTTCAGTCATTGTCTTTTCTACGGTAAAATGTTATTTCCATGTCTGTAAAGTAGGGCTTCTGTTTTTTCCCAGACTTTTAAAATGAGCCTCTTATAAACAATTAGTTTACCCATTGATTAGTCTTCTGTCTATCAAATTTACTGACTAGTTGACTAGAAGTGTCAGTACTAATGCTTACTTGTTACGGATCACAGTATTTACCCTCTTAACTCTGCAGCACAGTGAGGCTCCTTTGTGTCCTTTCCATCTAGTTCAGTCTTGTACCATTCTGTCCTACTCTTTCCATCCCATCAGTTGTTTATTATATTTGGTTAGATGTGTGTCACAAAGGTGGTATTAAATAAAGAATCATTTGTAAGGGGGCTTTGTTTCAGGTAAAGTGTTCCTGGGTCCTCCCAGATTGTACCAGGAGCTGGAAGAGCTGCAGCATGACCTGGCTGTGGTGGAGGAGGTCTCACTGCTGGTGGGAACACTCAGTGGAACCTACCAGGTAATAATGATTACTGCTTTCTGTTAAAGGTATGCTATGCAGGATTTGTCGGTTGATGTTTGTAAACACACAGCATTCAAAGTTGGCCCCTCCTCCCCTTTTCTGATTGTTTCACGGTGGTTACGTTCTAAAGCACAAATAAACACACCCACACCCTGTGGGAAGGTGCTGCATTGCTGTATTTTGTGTGAATGCAGCTGAAGCACACACTTATCCTGTCCGCTGTGGCCTCTCTGCTCTGCACGTGTGTGTGTGTGTGTGTGTGTGTAGCTCAGCCCCGCCCTCGGTCAAACAGACACACTGACAGCAGATGAGCAGCACACAGCAGTGGAGAGAGACAGAGAAGCAGCACATAAAAACACAGAATTGTAACCTGGTCGCTACACTTCATATTTTGTTGTTGTTCTCTTGTTTTTTTAATATATTGTCTTCTCTAAGTTTGTTTCCATTCACCTGTTTTTATGCACATTTTCAATTTATGGGAAAAAACCCTGAGTGGAAACGTGAAATTTGACAAAAAGTTGAAATGTCGCAAAAAAGCTTTTTCTGTTGTCTGAGGTGTAACAGTAGCTGTGTGGATAAAAGCAAATGTCAACAGACTGAGTGAATAAATGATGAAGCTGAAAACATCAGATCTGTGTGGAGCGATGAGGAGACTGTAACGTTCCTCAAATCAATACATAAAACTAACAGAAATGTCATATTTCCATCACGTTTTCCACATGGTTTTCCATTGTTTGAGCTTTGTCTCGTTGTGTCCTCTTCTTCTGCAACAGTTTAATGGCACCGACTGGAGAATTAGCACCACCAACTGTTAATCCGGATGAACCAAATCCTAATATTCACATCATCAGTGGATGGTGTGCATTCATTTGCATTTTCTTTTGCTGATTTTATGGAAATTAGGTTAAAATTTGCACCACATTTGGATGGAAACTTGGATTCTGTCTTTTTGATTTTCCTTTTTTGTCTGTTGTTCCTGCTTTAAAGCACTTTGTATTTTTTGTTTTTAAAACTATAAGTAATATAAATTTTCTTGGTTGATGGGTAAAAGCTTTGACATAATGAGAATCAGAATCAGAATCTGTTTTATTAGCCAAATATGCAGCATAAAATAATGTGTCTTGGTGTTTGTTTCCATAAACACCACACAGAAGAATAAAAATAGAACAAAAATCAGGTAATAATAAATAATGAAATAATAAACAAAATAATATTTAATTAAATAAAAAATTCTAAATCTATTTACAGAATGGAATAGTTATAGTTTTGAAATGGGATATAAAAGTTGAAAGGAAATATTGACTGTACAAAGGAAATGTGGACTGTGCTATGGACAAGAGCAACAATTAAATGTCAAATGTGCATAAATCATGAAATTATGTGACGGTGGAGGTTGAATGCAATGCACAATGTAAAATCCAGTTTGATGAAATATATGAAAGTATATAGTCTGCAGGGATTCAATGAGGGATGTGAAATGTAGTCCAGTTTGATAACAGTACAGTTCAGCTATTTAGTAAGGCAACAGCTTCTGTGTCTGCTGGTGGATGTTTTTATGGATCTCAGTCTTTCCTGAGGGAAGAAGCAATGTGATGTATAAATTAAAATTAGTAATATATAAAGTAATAATGTCACTGAACCTGGTTTAAAGACATCAAAATTACATGATTGGTATTTTCTTTTGACTTACATTCCTGATCATCTTTAAGCCTTCAGTTTTACCAGATACCAGATGATAGTATTAGGAGTGCTTACATCCACCTGTTTGTATGCACATTTTGAATTGCTAATTCTCATGAAAACAAACATTTGGCTGAAATCTTGGCTATTACACACACCAAAGTAATTTCTGAGATCTGAGAATACAAGGACATCAGTACAACAAAGTCTGACAGGTCCAGAAACATGAGCAGTTAGATGATCAGAGAGATTGAAAACAAACCAACAGTTTATCCAGTTTATCTAAACCACTTTATTTGGAGGTCAAACTGAAATTTTGCACATGTGAAATGTTGCTAATTATCTCTCAGTGTTCAATACACAACAGTAGGTCAGTAGAGTAGCTCAAATATGACGCAGGAAGTGAGTATGTAAACTGGGGCTGCACTAAGGCTGCTGTTGCACTGCTCAGGATGGCTCAATCTTATCAGGATCTTAATAAAGCAACAGATGATCTGGTTGATCTATCTTTCCTTTCCTCTCTTGTCTCTGTGTCAGAATCTAAACACCACAGTGTCTCAGGACTGGTGTCTGGCTCTGCAGAGGCTCATTCGTCTGAAGGAGGAGGAGATCCAGAATGCCAACAAGTGTCGCTTGCGTCTGTCTGTCGCAGGAAAACCTGACAAGTGAGTGTCAGGAGAGTGATTCTAGACAGCGAGGATCAGCTGTAGACCAACCCAGTCTCACGGCAGTTTGTGAAATAGTCACAAAATTTAATCAATTGATCTGTGTACATGGACATGATTTTTCCATTTTCCATTTTTTTCATGACACTCAGCACAACTTCCAAACTCATGTATTTCAATTGGAAGTATGTTTCATGCCTGCAGCATGTTTTTTTTTTTTTTTTTGTCAGTCAAGACTCAGGAGCACAGAAGCTGTATTGTTTTTTCTCGTTTGTTGCTCATTTTTGAACTATAACCACTACATTGCTCAACATTTAATCACAAGACTTTATCCTTGTTTTTACTTCATTATTTTAATTTTATCAGTGCGGTGGGCAGACTGGAGAGGACATGCAGTGTATGAATACTTTCCTCACTGTCAATTTTAATATCGTTAACATTTCTCAACACAAAAACACGAAAGTTGTTTTGTTTGTTATTGCAAAAAGAAGAGATTGTGTCTGTCATCTGATTCACTCACATCTGAACTTTTTTTTATATCTCATGCTGGCAGGTCACATGAATATATGTTCTCAGGTCTAATGACCAACCGCTACTGACACCTTGTGGTCAGAAGTGTAATAACCCCTAATCATCACATCCCCCTTTCTTGGGGGCAAATACCGCAGAGATATACAAACAAATGACAGGTGTCAGTCATCTTAGCTATTTCTTATTAAAGCATATCATTGCAACGCACGCATCTAGCCTTAATATACTTAGCATGAGCTAACCAGCATAAACATAAACCTGCATAAAGGTCTGTAAGAAATATTAACCTCAACATTAATCTAAACAAACTTTACACACTCTTGTCATGTTTTATTTTTTATTTTATTATTTTATAATATTTTATTATAACAGTTTCTCAATCACAAATTCAGTCTTTCACAGGCTTTCTGATTTCTCTTGTAGATCTTCTTACCACAGGTTCTCCTGGAGTGTGTGTGTTGGTGGAGATGGATTCAGATTCACTGTGGGCTTCACCAAGCTCTCGAACAGTCTCTTGTGTTTTAAGAAGACTGCAGTGATTGTGTCTGAAGATCTGTCCTTCCTTTGTTCTCACAGTTCATGACCGTGGAGCAACTTCTTAAAGAACAGCAGCTTTTGTCTTCCATCTATCAGGATCTTCAGTCATTGTTTGACAGTAGTAGAAGCTGCTTGGCTGTCTTGTCATAGAATGACCTCTGCTTCATCTTCTGTTGTAGCTTTTGTTCCAGCTTTGGATGTTTCTTTTGCTTTGAGTAGCTTGGCAGTGTGGTACGCAGCTTTAAATTCATCAGCAGCTCAGCAGGTGATAGTCCGCACTTTAGAGATGATGCTCTGTAGCTGAGTAGAGTAGGGTAGGGATCTGAGTCAGTCCGCAGCTTTCTTCAGGAGTTGCTTGAGAATGTGGACTCCTTTTTCTGCTTTTCCATTTGACTGAGCATACTGAGGACTAGATGTCATGCTTGAAGTTGTACTGTTCTGCAAATTTTTGCCACTCTCTGCTGTTAAACATGGTCCAAGTAGCACTTCAGCTACCATGATAGGCTCTTTGGCTTGCTTGTTCCTGTGTTTCTGGCATGTTTCACATCTGTCAGAAGACTGTATCTCTTACAATTCTTTTACATTTCTCGATTCTGTTTTGCTTCAGCAACAGTTCATCAATGACACTCAGTTCACCTCTGATGTGGTAGAACAGTGGACAGGAGCCTACAGGCCATACATTTTTCATGTTCTCAATGATACGTTGCAGCTCTGTGTCTTTTGCTGTTTCTTCAGTTAGTGTAGACTCGGCTCGACTGAAATTAAAAAATGCTGATATCGCATGGTTTGCCTAATGGCATCCAAGACTAAAATGCATATCTCTCATATGTTTTGTTCTTCTTCAGAGAGCAAAGAGCATCAAATTTATTGAGCACTTTATCCAATTTATCCAAAAACATACTGTACACTTCTATGGCTTCTATTGTTAGTGGTAACGCTACCTTCATAGCATCTGGCTTTGTTTCCAGTCCCATGGCCACGATGTACAGTTGAAACTGCTGCTTGAAAGTGCACCAATTGCTGTCGACATTCCCCGTTAGTTTCAAACTCTCTGGTGGCTTCAAAGAATCCGTGTCGCTTATCACCATTCACCTCACTGTAGTTTCACTCCTGGTACCATGTTTTGGTTGTTATTGCAAAAATAAGAGACCGTGTCTGTTGTCTGATCTGTCTAATCATCACAACAGTGTCCTTAATAACTCAACAATACGAAAGTTTATGGCCATCCATTTCAGTTATTTCACCTTTGATTCTGAGAAATCAAGTTTTTTGTCAGTTTAGGGTAATAGCAGAAGCGGCTACATTAACCTACCCATCATCCTCAGCAATCGTTACTACGGTGAAGACATCAGCTAAAGCTGTACATTAATCTATATTCAGTATAACATTATATAGTACTGCAGATTGGTGGTTACAATCAGGAACAAAATACTATATTGAAATGTAAGCAAAATAATGTGTGTATGTATAATAAACTCGATCAGCCATAAACTGTGCAGGAAACAGAATTTGAAGCTCTGTGATTGGCTGATTTCTTGAGGCAATGCAGTTTGGGACTTGTAGTTGACTAAAGCCTACACAATTCCCTAGACTTTTTCAACAAACTGGGATTATTTCAACTCAGTTGTTATTTGTTTGTACTGATGAACTGGGAGAGTTTCATGCCCATGCAACTGTTGGAAATGAAAACAGGCCAACATGAAACAGTTCATTTGGGAAAATTGATTGGATTACTTTTTATTTTTTTACTGTTTTTGTATGACAATTATTACAAGTCCTGTAAAAAAAACCTTTGCATATTGGTTTTAGTGGTAGGCCTACTTTTCAAGTTATTATTATTATTATTATTATTATTGTTATTGTTATTATTATGGAAAAATGGAAAAAATTATGTCTATGTGCACAAATCAATTGATTAAATTTTGTGACTATTTTATGAACTGCTGTGAGACTGGGTTGTGCAGACAGACATGTAACCAATGTATTTTTACATGTTCACATGGTTTCATATCTACTATACACTTGGCTTCCAGGTCTGGTCGTCCAGTGAGCATCATGGTGGTCTTCAACACTCCCAGCCCCCTCAGTAAGATCTCCTGGGTGAACCGGCTTCACCTCGCCAAGATTGCTCAGAGTAAGTCCAGCACTCAGACTGTAATTTTACCTACAGTATATCTACCAAAACCAGACTTTTATTCATAGCATAGTGGAAACCAGCAGCGGCCCCTGGACTGCTTCAATTTGTTTGTATGCCACAGTAACATTTTACTTAGGGTTATGTTTATTTGTCCAATTACGTTTGAGCCCCTGAAATGAGGAGCGTTTGTATAAAAATAGCTACAATTCCTACATGTTTAATCATATATTTTTGTTCAACCCCTTGAATTAAACCTTAAAGTCTGCACTTCAATTCTGTTGTAGTTGTTTCATTTCAAATCCAATGTGGTAGCATGCAGAGCCCAAATCATGAAAATTGTGTCACTGTCCAAATATTTCTGGGCCTAACTGTAGTATTTAGTAAATGCTAGGATGAGAAACCATGAGATGTAGCGGTGAACCCATCGTATTACAGATATTCCTAATAAAAATTGTGAAATTCACTACAGCATTTTTGATTGATCCTTATTTTTCATCAGTATATTTTAGCTGTATTTATTTAAGCAAGTACAAATAGCCTAGCTTGCTGTTTAATTTCTCATGGCATTTGTTTTTATCTTTTCTGCTCCAGTCCAGACATGCACAATGCACAGCGAAACATCCCGCTATCACATCAAATTTAGCTTGCCTTTATGTAAGCTAAATCAGATGAACTGCAATTGAGCTTATTAACATTTGTAGTCTTAGTAAATACCCCGCTAAATTAAGAAATTAAGAAATAATTTTGCACCCCTGACAGTAGTTTGTAAATATTCCCTAGTGTCTCCATCACATAGAGCAGTGACACTGTACTACACTGTCCAATGGCCTACTCACTGTATATCATGGTCACTGTTCTTTAATAATCTTTTAAATGTTTATGTAAAAAAAAAAAAAAAGTTTTGATTGAGCCCTGTGACCGATTACACCAACCAACCCACAGATTCTGTGGCTCAGGGACCCCCTGACCTCCTGGGTCACTGGGTCTGTACCCATAGGTCTGTTCAATGATCCTTGCATGGACCTGTGATACATTTAAAAAGTCCACTGAATTTGATTGCTGTAGACCTTGAGAATAGTTTTAAGGCAGAAGACTGTTGGGAAAACCAATATCCAACCAATATATTTTTAATTAATTGATTATAAAACAGTACCACTGAAGATATGACAAGTCAGTGAAAGTCTATAACATGTAGAACTTTAGTTATGGTGAAGCAGAGTGCACTCTTCAATCTGTGATTGAATGAGGCTCTAAATGTGTTTGTCTGCACAGGGCAGGAAAACACTCCAGGGTGGGAATGTGCTGAAGAAGATGGAAAGACCAAAGCTCCATTTAGTTGTCCACTGTTGACCTGCAAACTTCCAGTTTTCTCCTCCAAAACACACACACTGAAGGTAAGAGCAGCTGCTGGTTACTGAAACAAATATTTAGAAAGGACACAAAACATGGGGCTGATTCTTGCAGTGACTGACAACAGACATTACATTTGCAGATTTGCAGGCCACTGAGCAGCCATAAATTCTACTTCAGACACAGCTGTAATCTTAATAGATCTGTGAAGAACTAATATTTATATAATATAATACAAATAAATAATATAATATATAATATAATATATATTATAACTGATGAATAGATACAGAAATACAGAAATTAAGGCTAAAATAAATGCAGAATTCTACACAGAAATGTAGAAAAAAATGTAGATTTGTAGATATGCAGAAATATATATTAAGAAATATAATTAATTAATTTATATATCTATTTTCTGATTAATTACCAGCATTTAGTTTTTCATTAAATTATTTATTACTGATATTTCAGCTTTTACTTGTATTTGTATTCATATGTATATATTATTTTACAAATAAATTAAAACATGCATTAATTTATTTTGGCTTAATTAGAATATTTATTTATCAATAAAGATAAGTCATTTTTTGTCCTCCATAACAAGCTGTAGGATATTCCATTTTTCTCTGTAAAGATGTAAAGACATGCTTCTGTAATGGCTATAATCAGTCTGTCTGTCAGAAACTATTTAGTTCCCTTTATGGTGGATGAAAAAGGACATCTGATCTCAGAGCATATCTTGTGCCTCTTACTGTACATGTGGGAAAGTACTGCCTGTATTTTTGTGTTTAATAAGCCCTGTCCAGGAGTCCTGCAGTAAATGAAACATGTATCTTTCTGTTTCTGTTTGTGTAGCTGGAGGCAGCTCTTCACAGTCCATCTCAGTCCAGCCTGCTTGGTTTTTGCACTGCCAGTACGTGTTTACCACAGGGTTACCTCTGGGTGAGTACACTGAACTGAACTGTAGATTAGACTGTAGACTTACTAATTTCCTGCCTTTTGTGTTAACAAAGAACAACTATTTTACTGATAGGTACGTACTATACGGCATGGCCTAAGCTGTGACTAGACTATGAATTTTGAATTTGAATTCACTTTTTTATCACAGATTGAGTATTTAATGTTTGTGTAGTGTAGTTTGACTAATGTGATACTACAGATCCGGAATGTACTGAAAAATACATTCCAGATCTGTAGAATTCAACTTGGAAAACTTAAACAACATCAGTTCCAGTAGAACTGATTTCTTCTAGAAAATGCCAAATAACCACAGTACTTGAAACTAATAACTAATAATATTACTTTCAAAATACTTAGACCATAAGCATGCTCTTTTGGACATCTAAGCAAACTATTTTTCCATCTGACATTCAAACACACACTTCCAACTCAGATATTGCTCTGCTAGCTACCATGACCAACAAGCTAACAGAGTGTTGTGCTCTATGATGAGGGAGGTTAGCTGGTCGCCCAATCACATTTGATTGGATAAATGTATCTGTACACCCCTGAGTTCAGTATATTTTATTAAATATTTAACATGAATTACATTGCATTATTTATACATTAATATACTAATGTTTTACAAGAGAAAATAATACAATAAGTTTTATTTGCTGTATTATTTGCTTATTTGTTTTATTTGCTGTATCTTTAAACCTATTGCATTTTTTTCCTGGTATTGTTTTATTTTACCACAAATAAAAAGTTTCTATTAGAATGAAAGATATAATCACATACAGTAAAACTCTACAAGTAGGAGTTTTATCTGCCTGCTGTTTGAATCCATTCCCTTTTTTGTTCCATGGTGATCAGGTTGCTGGTGGAGGAGGCAGCTCCAACCATGGCAATATTGAGATCTTCTCCCTGAACCGAGCCATTCCTCGCCTGGTCAAGAGTGTCCCGCTGAGGGCTCCAGTCCTGTGTGTGGAGTACGTGAAGGAGCCATGTCACAGCACAGAGGAGAAGGAGGCTGAGAAAGCCCACACTGCAGCCAAGATTGGAAACATCATCTGTGTTGGTCTGCAGGATGGCAGGTCAGTCATTTCTACCCGCTCACCTTCTCAGTCTGTAGACATAAACTCATACAGGACACAGGTAGTGACTTTTTATCTAGTCCAGTCAGTCAGTTTGTTTTAACCAAACCAGATACAACATGTGAATCAGTGACCTTTAGAGGTGTTGGTAGCTGTATTTCTGAACTTTGGACTGAGCCAGGCTAGCTGTTTCATCTCCTTGTCTTCCCAGCATCCATGTGTACAGCAGTGTGGACACAGCCGTTCAGTGCCTGCTGACCTTGGTGAACCCTGACAGCTGTCCAGTTCTCTGCCTCAAACACTCGCTGTCCTTCCTCTTTGCTGGGCTGGTCAACAGCAAAGTAGCTGTGTACCACAGAAAGACTGGAGGTGAGTGCTCACTGAGGAACACTCAGACACAGTGCTGTTTTTTTCATATAAGGGTCAGTTTATGGTCAATCAGAACTGGTTCATGCGACAGTGTTCTGAATGGCTACACTCAAAGGCGGAGTGAAAAGCCAGTCTTATGTCAAAGTCTGTTCCCCCATTGAATAGTGCTTTGTGTAGCAACACCTCCACGGTTGGGGTTAGGACTTAAGTTTTGACTATGGACAGGCGTAGCAGACGTAACTGGTTGGGGTCAGGTTAAGCATCACAGAAGACGACTGGTTGGGGTTAGGGATAAGGTCGAGTGCTGGTTAAGGTAAGGGGAAACACACAGGGACAGGGAAACATCAACACAACACCAGCCACCATAGAGAGAGGGGAGACGTGACATTGTTCCCATATGGAGATAACAGCGCATATTTTCAGACAGTCTCTCATGGAAGGCAGTCATAGTGTTGCACCTGACTGTTCAAATTAAAAGTGACTGAAATGGTTCTGTCAGGAATGTAAAAAGAGAGTCAGAGAGAAGTTCAAACCCTGGCTCCTTTCTCATCTCTGCACAGATGGCCAACCACAGTGTGAAGTGGGTGTGAATGTCTGATTGTCCGTTTGGGAAAGTTACAGAAATGGCCCTAATCTGACCTCGGAAGGGGGCGGTGGGGGGTGGGGTCCATCTGACAAATAGTATACTGGTCCCTTCAGAGTGAAGAGACTGTGGTGCAGCATTCACAATATTACATAGCAGTAGCAATTGCTTGAGCACAGAGCTGTGAATGGGTGGTAAACCATGTGCTGTGTCTCCTTTCAGAGAGACTGTGGGACGTGGACTCATGCAGGCTGGTGTCTGTGGGTTCTGAGCCAGTCTTCAATCTATTGACTCTTGAGGACACTGTATGGGCTAGCTGTGCAAACCAAGTCACTGTCATCCAGGGATCCAGCCTCTTCACCCAGGTACACCATTTATCAGCCACTAGTGAACTCCAAATGCAGGGCCATGTTGGGATAAAGTTGCTTTGATGTTCATGAAATTGGGTGGGATCATTGCTCTCATCATTCTGGACATAATACATATTTTTTGAAATTTTTTTGCCAGAGAGGAAGTCAGCCATTGTGGATTTTGCACGTCAATTTTCATTTTACAATGTTTACACATGTTTGAGGCCTTTAGGATGCACAAAAACTCACAAAACTTTGCAACCATGTTCGTACCAGTAAGTATTTCAAATTTGATATCGCAAATGGGCTTGGGCATGGGACATCTGCACATGAAGTGGTGTAACTTGATATCTGATATGGATCTTGGGCTTGGGTGTGGCAAAATGGCTTGAGGGCGCCCCCAAAAAATGTAAAAATCACAGCCCCCACCTTTAAATTTGACATAGATGTAAAAAATTTGGTAAGCAGATGTAACATCTCCAGACTTTAAAAAAAGCCTCTTGGAGCCATCCACTAAGTCCAACAGGAAGTCAGCCATTTTGAATTTACTGTGCAATTTTTTCACAAACAGAATAGAGAATATGTTACATCTAAAGACCTTTGCAATACAAAATTGCAAAGCTTTTGAGTTTTCGTGGAACACCCTTGGCGTGTCGTATCAATTTTGCCCAAAACATGAAACAGGTAGTTGTTGTAACTCCACTTTACATTGTCCAATCTGCCCCAAATTTCTCATGTTTGATAAGAGTCCAGGTCTGAACACATCTACATGTCAATATTGAGTCATAGTCATAGCGCCACCTACTACCTAACAGTAAGTCAGCCTTAAGTGACAAACATCATCTGATTTACATGAAATTTACATGGTGTGGTCTAAACATGATATACAGCAACATGTTGTATAATTAGTGGGTGTTTTCTACACATAGTTGACACAGGAAGCGACAGTTATAGCAATAGTCACATAGTTCATCAAATGTATACACAATTTCTAATAAGTCATCTCCAGCACCACGTAGTGCACATCCTGACAATTCAGAGCCGTGTCAAAAGACCTCCAGTAGTGATACCACGGTTGCTGCCCCCTCCAACGCACGCGAAGGCCCGTTCATCACTGCTTGCAGCTTTAATTTTTCGTTATATTTATAAAAACAAGTGACTTTGCTTGGTTTTGTGAAGCCTGAAACCAGCTCATTGCTGCTTGCAGTTTTAATTTAGGCTGATTGAGCTGCTTCCTTCCATTGAACGCGAAAAGGTTTGAACCTGCAAATTGCCACTTGCGGCTATATTTTAATTTGAGTTTGACTTAAAGACAATCCAGCAGTGAGGTGGCTGCACACAGCATGGAGACACCTGAGTGCCCAACACTCACTAGTCACAATTCTATGTGGCCTTGTGTGGGAAATACTCTCTTTACTCAGAGAACAATGGTTACATACAGGTATGCTTTGCTCTCTATAAAGAGAAGTTCTGTCATTTAGAACTTGATCCAGATTTTTGCCGCACCCCTCCAGTCTCTTCTCTAGAACCACAGCACATCTCGTACCTGCCTGCCAGGCTGGGATTAACCTGCTAGTGTGGCCTCTGTTGATTAATTCTGATTGGGCCATTTTAGGTCTTTTACTTTCAAAGAACAAACCACTGTTTCACATTAATAATAATTCATTTGTAATTATAAATAATTAAATGACTCAAGAGATCTTGTATACTGCATCATGTTGGTTTGAAATCAAATTAGTATGCAACACCATGTGCCAGAAACTCATTGCTGCTGCCTGACAGCACAATACTGCTGTCCCAGTTTCCACAGAGGCTGAAAATGTATTTAGCTTCATTAAAATGAATTCAGATCATTTTTCAAGTCTAATATTTCATATTCCAGTCCCTGTGTATAGTGTCCTTTCATTACTATGAATGTGGTCACATGAGTTGTACACTGTCTATACTACCTTTCCCCTTCTGCTTCCATCATAGTTGAAATATATTCTCACTTTACCACAGCCAGAAGTCACAAGCTGTCAGTTGTAATTCCTCACAGCGCTGTCACTTTGATGAGACTCATGTTGGGCATCAGGTATACATGGGAGATGTATGTGCTGCACTGAGTCCCCAGGGGCCCCAACACTTGTTGTGACAGATGAGTGTGTCTCTGGAGCTGACAGACTGCCAGAGGCAGTCCAGCTCCTCTCCCTCCACATCCACACTGATGACTGCAGCTCAGTCTCTGTGGGGAAGGCTGGAAGATTTAATTGAATAGAGAAATGTGTTATTTTGATCAGTCACTGGTGTATATGTGAGTGTTTGCACTCATCCTTTTATTCAGCATGTGACCTCTGTACTGCTCCTGGGCTTTGTGAAACTGTTGAAATATGAATATGCCCTCAAATGGAACTGTTCAGTGGATGAATTTCATGAAAAGAATAATTTACTTTGTAGTTTGTGGTACAAACAGTCTTAGATTTGCACTGACATACATTATTTGCATATGTAGTATGTCAATATTTGCCTTTTCCTAGAATGTTTGCAATTACATATCAAATTCAATAGTAATGTGACAAAAGACTGCAGAAAGCACAGCTGAATCCAATTACACAGAGTGATGCATTCTCGTATTTAAAATAATTTCATCAAAAGTCTGACTAAAGAAGTCTAAATGAGTCAGTTTCTACCACTCAAAACTTGACTATTTGTTAAATCCAAACACTTGAGGAACACTGTAAGGAAAAGCTGCTCTGCCTGTCTGTCCTGCCTGACACCCCCTCTCCCCCCTGTAAGTCTGAAGTTCTGGGGTTGGGGAGAAATCTATGTTATATTTGACCCTGAGCTACTGTTGACAGATTACCCACAGACTGTGACTATCTGTGCCTCTCTCTGAACTGTAGTGCTTTGAAGCCCATTCTGATCCAGGCTGCAGGGTCAGCCACATGGTTCGTTCAGGTGGGGGGGTTTGGATGGCCTTCACCCAGGGCTCCTCCATTCACCTGTTTCACACAGAGACCTTGGAACCACTGCAGGAAGTCAACATCTCCACCCGCACTGCCCATCTGACACCAGGCAAGGCCTAACAGCACGTAAATAACCCGGGAGAGTGTAGAGTGATGATTTGAGTCTTTTATTCAAGCATTTATGGTCCAGTCATTGTCAAAGCCATGCTCAATCAGACACTCTAAGAATGCCTCCACCTCATAAGGTCACCATCATGAACACCCTTTGTTATCTCAAGGTAATACGACAATTAAGTCATGATTCCTGACTACAGTCAGTGAATGAGATTGCACATGGCTTGTATTGATTTCAATGGAATGGACCGTTCCTGGTCAGAGTACATCCTTTTTTGTTACTTTGCACTATAGCTGCAATGATTAGTCGATTAATTGATTAGTTGCCAACTATTAAATTAATCGCTAACTATATTGATAATTAATTAATTGGTTTGAGTCATTTTTTTAAGAAAAAAAAATCCAGCTTCTTAAATGTGAATATTTTCTGGTTTCTTTAGTCCTCTATGACAGTAAACTAAATATCTTTGGGTTGTGGACAAAACAAGACATTTGAGGACGTCATCTTGGACTTGGGAAACAGTGATCGACATTTTTCACCTTTATCTGACATTTTATAGACGAAATCGAGAAAATAATCAACAAATTAATCAATCATGAAAATAATCATTAGTGGCAGCCTTGCTTCACACCCGCGTGATCATTCTTATCTACTATCTGCTGAGTTTGTATTTTCTTTTTTCTTTTTTTTCAGTAAAAGACAACAAGGGCTTTATTGTTGTGTATTAAGGCACAGAGCTTAAGATAAATCTGGTTAATTTATAATATAATATTGTAATTTTGCACATCACTTCTGTCAGTTATGATAACATTGTTCTCACCAAAGTCAATTCTGAAATAATTTCTTTTTTCTTTTTTTTTAATTGATATTTTTGACAGACACATACAACCACCAGACACCATCTGTTATTTTTGTCTGTTTTTTGTTAAACAAGCAGAACAGTAAGAACCAAAACAGTCTGGTAATAACCTCACATGACCAGACTCTGCAACATCATTTATAACATCATAACATCAGCCTCATATAACCATTACCCACAATGACAGTGATTCACACAAACACAAAGGTGGGACAAAATAACAAACAAGACAAAACCAGTTAACAAAAAAAGGGTAAGCCCTGTACAGTCAGCAATAAGACCAGAAGTCCCTAGACCTAATGACCAAATATAATACGATAATCCACACTGTCCAATCAATGTGGTGAGTTTTTCTATTTTCAACAGATTTCCTGAGCTGCTCAGTGACGTGAATTTCCAGGGCTTTTACACAGACTATGAGGGTCCTGTATCAGGGCTATACCTCTGTGAAACATTGAATGTATTAGGTTGAGACAGCAGTAATGATGGTGATGTTAATGGTTAAATGTCTCTATGTATTCCAGGTCAGGTTTATGTCTCCAGCTTGCTGATCTGCCAGGGCCTGCTGTGGGTGGGGACCAGCCAGGGCATCATCCTCACCTTCCCCATACCCACCCTGGAGGGTATCCCCAAGATCACAGGTCAGCACTGAAGGCCTTTTTACACTGTGCGATTTTAGTCGGTCTGAGACAAAAGTTGACAGTCGTGAGAGACATGTGGTAAAATCTCAGTGAGACTCGATGTGGATCTTTGGCAACTAAATGGATGATGTGAGCTGATGACGTATCTCTACTTTGATATACTTTTTTCTATTTACATGGAGCATGTGCTCTATATTCCTTCATGAAATGATGACCACACATACATAGCACTAGCAGGAAACTGAACCCCAACAGCTCTAAGTTAAGACAAATAACCCAAACAGGAAACACATTTTTAAAGGTGCAATATACAACATTTAGCCACTAGATGTCGCACTAGCAATATAGTTGAGGGGGGGGGGGGGAGTGGCCCCTGAAAAACAAAACAGAACAGAGAAGCTCGGATTATAACACACACAGAGGGAGTGTGACTTCATTCTCTGCCCAGGACACCATTACTCCACTATATCTTTACACAGCAAACAGTTGTTGACATCTAGTTAGGCTATTTATTTCAACTTTAAGTAATATATTTTTTCTGCACTTTTTTTTTTTTTTACACTTTTAAGACTATGAATTTGGGTTCAATTTGAGAGGCTCAAAATGTGACATGTAGTGCCTTTTCAAGAGAAATTGATATTAAACCTTTTCTGTAAACCTCTCCCGTTGAACTGTGTTCACAACTATTTTAATGTTTGATGATGTAATTTCATGGTCGTATTGCAACTAATGTATACTTTTTGTTTGAGTATGTGACCATGATATCAGCAAGATTTTCAGCCTGTATATATATTGTCCTTGGTGTAGAAAACATGGCAGGGTCAAAGCAACAACATTCACTAATTTTCTCACACTTAGAATTTTCTCTGATCAAAATTCACAAGTGATCCAGACTTTGTTTGACTTAAGAATGTCTTAATCTGAATGAATTTGTAGTTTAAATATGATACAGAAATTAACTGAAATAAAATATATATATAACTATAACAAACTCAAAGCAAACTTAATATTCTGCCCAGCATATCATCATCATCATCATAGCTGCCAGTTTACTGAGAGGTTTGTTAGATGTGATGATTTTTTATTTCAGGCTCAGTTTTTGCACATCTTTGTCCCGTACCATCTTGTGTTGCAGCATCACCTACTGTAGGCTGTAATATTCTGTCACATCCCTTGACCACCTCTCATATTAGTCATGGAGCACTTTGCTTTAGAAAGACGTTTTTTAGTATCTAACTTCATGTCAAAGTGTTCCCTCTTTATTTCTGTCACAGTACAGTGCTGCTCTGATGGATTCATATTTTCTAATATAGTAGTTTCAGTTCAACTAATACAACTGCTGACACTGATAAATGTGTCTGCTGATTTCTGACAGCAGGGCTTGAAGTCCTATAAATATGTTAAATGTTAAAACTTTCTGCAAGTGAGAAGAGTCAATTTAATAAATGTTTAGCATTTATGATAAAATCTTCAATGCGAAAAACAAGGTTATTTTCAATCACAATAGTCATAAAAATAATATATTTAGAACTTGAGCAGTTGCCGTTGTAGAGAGGCACAACAACTATGCTATATATTTATCCTGTTGATCTTGGCATAATGACACACATCATTTACTTCTTCTCATGTGTTGCCATGTGAGACAATGTGGATTCATTGGGAACTGTGTTTCACTCAGGTAAAGGGATGACATCTCTGAATGCTCACTGTGGTCCAGTTGACTTCCTGGTGTCAACGTCCAGCACCCTGGCCTCCGACGTGCTCAGACGGGACTCCATCCTCAACAGCAGCGAGGAGGGCACTAACGGAGAAGGAGGAGGTGGAGGTAAATGTGATGTGGGAGGAGATGGAGAAGGACAGAGAATGGAGCAGACTAACTCCCCCCAGGACTCAGAGGCTCTTTCACTGAGGAAGGAGAAGCCTAAGTGTCTCCTGTTGCAGTACCGCCTCCACTCCACCTGCCAGCTGCCCGGGAAGCTGCTGACAGCCCAGTCAGACCAGGGCAACCCAAGAGCCCCGGATTCCCTGGAGCACAGCCCAGAGGATGGTTCCATCTATGAAGTGAATGAGGACCCTGATGTGTGGGTGAGGGAGCGGCCCGTGGAATTGGGGAAGGAAGGGGAGGCCAGGCGCAGCAAAGTCACCTCAACAGCCATCTTCTCTGGAGGCAGAGGACACCGCAGGATAGGACAGACAGCCTCAGCAGACACCTGTTCAGACCCCAGTGAAAACACACTGCTAGTGTGGCAGCTGCCTTTAACTCTGAGCCAATGACAGGTGAGGATGTCACCTGACTAGCTCAACAATCAGTTTCCTCAGTTACTGTGGTGACCTCTAACACCAGCTTACTTCTAAACATTTCAAATAGACTCAGCATCACATCTGAAATCAAAGGAGCCAAGGACACATTACCTACAACAGCTTCTTGTTTTCTCTTGTTTTCCACTTAAAGTTGTAATCCTTAAGATTTCAGTCCCGGGAGCCATGGGAACAGCAAGTGGGGTTTTTATACTACATGTCCCAGAATTCTGGGGACAGCAAACAATGGTTGAGCAGCTATTTTGTCATGGTGCACACAGCGTGAGTAGTTTTTCAAACAATCACCTGCAGCTTCTCATCTAACAGCTCACTGTGGCTGCTACTTCTTGTTCCATTGCATTTAATTTCCTTGTAGTGTCTTCACAATAAAAGCCACCCTGTGTTCTGCCAGTGGAATGCTTTTAATGTGAGGCAGCAGCAGTAGGAAATGCTGGGTTAGCATTATCACTAACTTAATGCAGCTCTGCTGTGGCTGAAGGAGAGTGAACAGTTAACAGGGAGGCTGATATCAATGAGATCAAATTACAAACAACGCTGGATAACATGGCAGACCCCGCCATTAACAATGAAGACTACTTAATAGAGAGGTAATAAGAATGTAAATACATTGAATGGCTATTGTAGAAAAAATATATACTATAAATAATATCAAAAACAAGGTTTCATTAAAATCTTAAGGATGCTAACTTTTTTTTCAATGGTTTGGTTGTGTCAGGTGGACACCATGAACAAATAATGTCAGCAAGCTAACATTAAAGGTAACATTACTTGTGAAGTCAGATCAGCAGCTACCTCCAGCAGTGGTGTTGGACATGAGGAAGAGCAACATTACTCAGCTCTTCGTCCAGAGGTGGTCATACACCATGGTATTAACCAGTATGACTTCACACATGCCTAGTTTGCATTGCTGCCTATCCCATCATGCCAGATTGGCTTTTACAGGCACATGCTGTATATTTATCAAACAGGCCAGAATCAAAGTTTGCACATTGCTGGAGTTGCTTTTTGAAACTGTGATGAACACCTTCTGAAGCAGTGACAGGGACTGCTAGACTCCTAAC
This sequence comes from Scomberomorus guttatus, assembly GCA_038419695.1. Lineage (NCBI taxonomy): Eukaryota > Metazoa > Chordata > Actinopteri > Scombriformes > Scombridae > Scomberomorus > Scomberomorus guttatus. The sequence goes on from CM076449.1 coordinate 3,251,172, forward strand.
ACTGAACTGATTGCTATCACTATCAAAATCTAGCATTTGAACAATCTAGCTACAATGAACAAATATTTCAATGATAGACCAGCTCTTTTAAGGTTTACATCAGTGACATGGGATGTTCTGAAGGGGACTCAACTGAACCCACTGGCTCACACCAATTATGTAAAAATCCATGTGAACTATATAGAACTATTATAGAAATTGCATCACTCATGTTCAGTGTCCATGTTTGTATCTAATATAGCAACTAACAGTATTGATGTACATGTACTTAATTGATGCACCATAACATGCTCTTTTCATAACCATGTGCTTGCGGGCCTTTGTTGCATGTCACTCGTTATCCCTGTATTTAAATGATAATACGTCTCAATCTGCCTTCGAGTGGGCCGACGTATTTGATTTCCGACGTGATTGGACAAAAGAACCAGTTATGATTGACCATAAAATCAATCCTTACTTTTTCAATCGGAGCTCCTACATCTGACAACAATGCAGGAGGCTGAAAGATAACACTGAGGTGACGTGACAGCGATGTGTCACTCAAAAGCAGTCCCAGTCAGGTTGTAGTGAAAATGATTAAATTCAGTCTGGAGCCAGACTGGAGTCCTCCTATTGAGTACTCCCTACAGCAGTATATTTTCAGTAGATGCAGTAGATTTAACAAGGGAAAAACCATATCAGACACAAATTATTATTCAAAGCATTGTATTTTATATCTTAATGTCTGGAGGGGAGCTTTAAGAATTACACACTGAATTTTATATATATATATATATATATATATATATATATATATATATATATATATATATTTCCAGTAACACATTTCCCAGTGGACTGCTCTATCATTAAACAAGGGAAACAAAATATCAACAAAAAGCTCTTTTACAGGAGGCATAATAACGTTACTGACGATACTGAAGGATCACTCCCTCCCTCTCTAAGGGCCACAATGTGCTAAGAATGAAAAAAAAATAATGAAAGAAATTGTTAGTGTCACAGAATAATTTTCAGAAATAATAGCTTTAATTGTGGTCTTCAGAGACTCTGTGGAAGGAGAGCAAAAATTAGACCCAAATAAACTGAGCTGTGGGTGAGCAGCTGTGTTGCACAAGGAAATAAGCTACTAATGTTCTTATCCAAATTAGTTGATTTCTAAAAACTCAAATAACCTTAAAACTCTCTCACCACCTCGCACAGCATAATGACCCTGGCCAATCCATTCCTAATGGGTCTGCAATTTATTCTGAACAGCCCTGGTGGGTGATCATGGGCACTTTTCACATTGAGACATGCCTTTATTTTTTGAACATTCAACATTGAATCTTTTTTTTTTCCCATGAGGTGAGGAAAAATGTCTGCCACCTGATCAAATCTAAGCATGAGAGCTGGCTATGCTAATTGGCCACCCTACAGCCTATCAGGATTAACATTCTCCAATGCCATTATCCTCCTGAATCTATTGTGAACCCTGAGTGACATCACAGACACCACACCCAAGATTTCCCTCAGTATGATGCAGTCAGTGCTCATTATCAGTCAGAGTAGAGTGACCCATCAGCAAAGTTGCTCACAGTGTGATGGTGCTATACAGCATCTGGCCCTTTGTTCAGTATCTGTCCTCTCTCCCAGGGTTGAAATCCTGCTGCAACTTTTGTGTTCCAGATGAGTGCTGCTGCTAACTGCTGGGTGGATGTTTAGCTACTGCCAGGGGTCATTAGAGAGCAAAAGAGCAGGTTCCTCAGGTAGATGTGGGTAGTGGTGTGTGGTAGAGCAGCACAGCCTCGGGTCACGTCAGCTCACAAGTGAAGCTCAGCAGCAGCAACATGGAGGTTAAGGTGAGGGAGCACTGACTGACTGCTGCATCGATGGCTGCACACAAACAAGACAACATGCATTAAAGAGCACTGCCATACAAACTACATCATTACTGTGTAATATTGACTGTTACAACTTCATTTAAAAATCTCCCATTAAAGCATCATTCTGGTGATATTTTATTTATATCTGGCAAGATAGTCTTAAAACATATAGGAAGGCCCTCTGTAATGCCAGAGCTGCCTATTACTCATCATTAATAGAGGAGAATAAAAACAGCCCTCGGTTCCTTTTCAGGACTTTGGCCAGGCTGACAAAGAGTCTCTATTGATCTGTGTATTCCTATAGCTCTCAGTAGTAATGACTTCTTTAATGATAAAATTCTAACTATTAGAGACTAAAATCATCACCTCCTGCCCTCAACAGGCACCGATTTATCCCCAAACAAAGGAACCTTAGAAACAGCTGTAAAACCTGGAATATTTAGACTGTTTTTATCCAATTGACCTTTCTGAACTAACTTCATCGATTTCTTCATCTAAACCATCAACCTGTCTCTTAGACTCCATCCCAACTAGGCTGCTTAAGGAAGTCTTACCCTTAGTTAGCACTTCTTTACTAGATATGATCAATCTGTCTGTCTTTAGTAACAGGCTATGTACCACAGTCCTTTAAAGTAGCTGTAATTAAACCTCTTCTTAAAAAGCCTACGCTTGATTCAGGTGTTTTAACCAACTATAGACCTATATCTAACCTTCCCTTTCTTTCTAAGATCCTTGAGAAAACAGTCACCAATCAGTTGTGTGACTTTCTACATAACAGTAGTTTATTTGAGGATTTTCAGTCAGGATTTCACCAGTGCTGTTTCTGTGCGCATCATAGCACAGAGACAGCACTGGTGAAAGTTACAAATAACCTCCTAACTGCATCAGACTTCTCTCTGTACTTGTCTTGTTAAATCTTAGTGCTGCATTTGACACCATTGACCATCTCATCCTGTTACAGAGACTGGAACATTTAATTGGCATTAAAGGAACTGCATTAAGCTGGTTTAAATCCTACTTATCAGATTGATTTTAGTTTGTACACGTTAACGATGAATCCTCCATCCATGCAAAAGTTAGACACGGAGTTCCACAAGGTTCTGTGCTTGGACCAATACTATTCACCTTATATATGCTTCTAATGTTATTAGGAAACACTCCATAAATTTTCATTGTTATAAAGATGATACCCAATTATATTTATCAATGAAGCCAGATGAAACCAATCAGTTAACTAAACTCCATGCTAAACTTCAAGCATGCCTTAAGGACCTGGATGACCGGCAATTTTCTGCTACTAAACTCAGATAAAACTGAAGTTATTGTGCTTGGCCCTAAACACCTTAGAAACACATTATCTAATGATATAGCTACTCTGGATGGGATTACCCTGGCCTCCAGCACCACCGTGGATATACCTAAATACATGTATGTGCAGGTATGGTGGGGAATGTATTAGGTGTGACATCAAGTGTTGGAAGAGCAGGGGATCAAACAGCCAACCCTGTGACTATTGGACGACCAACCTCATGAGCCACAGCCTTCCGATTGAGTTTTGTTTTTAAGACAGAGGCTGATAAGTCCTTCTATCCATCCATAAGGCCCTCATGTCTGCAATAGAGTAGCCGAGGTAAGGCAGGTTTTACCCAAGCTTTTATTTACCACTACAACTCTGGTTGTAACTGATAATGACATAGAATGACCTACCAATAAAACGTTGTTTTCCTTTCTTCAGTCTTGGGTTGTCTGTAAAAAAACACAAAATAAAAAGCATTTTCTGTGAGCACACTGAACAAATAATCAATGATGGAAACAAATCACCCCCAAAAACAGACTCACCAAACACAATGAGGCGGGTGTGTGTGTCGGTGGAGCCCAGAGGATTCTGGGCCGTGCAACGGAACATGGAGCCATTGAGCTCCGCAGGAACTCTCTCCAAAACAAGTTCTCTCCCATCATGCTCCTCTCTACCATCCAGCAGAGGCCCCCCGACCTTGGTCCAGGTGAACATGGGCTCCGGGAAGACCTCGCTCTGTGGACACACACACACACAGGTGTGTGATTAGATAGCTGCGAGGTCAAGTCCCAGTGTAAACTGGAGGACAAGGTCTCAACATCTGCTGGTGTCTCTGAGCCATGTCCTTCATCTGTAACACTGCATGGTGCATGCTAACATTTTGACTTCATATTAGAAGTTTTTATAACGAAGTCTTCATTATTGTGGCCACCCACAATTAGAATTGACTGATGGGTAGAGATGTGTTAAAAGGTGTGGGGTGAAAGCTCAGAGCTAATAATAAAGTGTTTTATCATGTTTTATCAGTCAGATATGCAAGAAATGGAGCTTGTAGTACAGAATAGGCTCACTTTAATGATGCTCGTGATTTTTCCTCTTCACATTTCATTGGCATTAAGGTTACTGGATCTACTCTCAACACTCCACAGGGTGAAATGATGAGTGAAGAGGGCATGCACTTTTAAGATAGTCCCTAACTCCAGTTTGTCAGTTCCTTTGTACTGTCAGCAATGTTTTCAAAGTGCCACATTTCATTGCCCGGGTCACGAGAGGAAAATAATACCTGTGCAACATCCACCAAGCTTTATCCTGCACTGTCTAACTAATCTATTGAAAAAAATGTTGATCTTGTTCAAAAGTTATTAATGATTAGCCACAACAACTGTCTGAATATCAAACGATCTATACCTCTGTGTATTTTTGTCCCATATTTGTTTACATTTAGGCAAAATCTGCACCATGGAAAGTTGTTATTTGAATGCTAGTAGCTCCCATTAGTATTGTAACCATACAGACAACAATTACCTGAATTATTTTAATATTAGAGAACAACAACTATATTAAATTACTGGAGGGCAAGATTGGAAGTTATATGAAGCACCTTTTTATATGATATTCAATTGGATTCAATTATTTTTTTCTTGAGAAACTGAAATGCTGATATCACTGGAAAGAGTGAGTTCTGCTAAATCAAAAAGTGTGATGTCTGTGAGATTTGAGTTATGACTGTGTCAACTTGAGTTAACTAACAAGTTAACTGAAAGCATCTATAATATATATTTTCATAATAACAATGTGTGAGCGAGAGTTAAAGAGCCAGATATTTCCCTCAGGAGTTGGTAGAGAGCAAAAACAGATTTACAAAGGGAGTGAATATTGGACTTACATTCACCAGGTGGACAGAAACACAACTCCAAATGAATGATAATGTTGCTCCGTAACTGCTGGATGTGGAAATAAGCAACTGTTTGCTAACAAGTTCAACATATTGACTTAGAAGCTGATGATATGTCAGTGTGGTTTTCATTACTTGTTCCTGCTGCCCCAAAGTGGACAAAAAAAAAACAGACAATGCAGGGTAAAGGCTCCTTGTGAATATACGGGAATCTAATGTACATTCATATAATGCATACATAGTATATTGCACACCATTGAAAATCCATATCCATGTTATTTGAGGTAAGTCCAGCAGGCTTGTGATGAGGTAACAACACTAGCTTCAGTCCTGCAGTATTATTTATTTTATTTGCAATTTCACATCAGGTCAAAAAATAATCCTCCTTATAGCCAAACATATGCAAGGAGGTGGCATTATGGAAGTGATCATTAGGAAGTGCTGTAACATACCAAAAACCTGCCTAATGCATATGAGTGGGAGCTTTCCAGGAAAAACCTGGAACAGACCTGGCAGTGAAAATGAGAGATTTCAGAGACAAATACATTTGTTACAGGGGGAAATCATTTGCATTAAATGTGTTGTGGAACAACATAGTTATCATAACAGTGTTAATCCATCTAAAGTTTCCTTGGGCAACCACTGCAGGCTGCTACTGCACTCTGTTCTTTTTAGGAGGCAAAAATAACACATCTGTTTATATTGTGTGCAAACTGTGTATAATATCATATCTGCTAAACTTACATACAATATATATATATGTTGTCCCTGCTTGCAATAGCTTGACAGTAGCACATGAGAAAAGGTAACTCAAGTGTCTGCGAGTTGATTTTCACAAAGTGAACATAAAGGAACTGAAACCAAGGAAGGAAATCAATCCAAAAAACCTACCGTACACTTTGAAACATGGTCAAAGTAGTCCTTTTTTTCTGTGCATATCTTTGATACTGGAATGTCCCCTACTATTTGTTGTCATTTTTAGAACTTCACAGAGCTTTTTCCTGTTTGAAGAGCCACTGCATTAGAAACTCACTGCAGAAGGTCCCAGCTGGAAGCCCTGGACTGTGATCCGCACTGTGTCTCCCACCTTGGCCTTACTGGGGCTCATGGACAGCTTAGGTCCTCTGGGAGCAGCTGAGAGAAAAGTAAAATACAACGTTGGGCTGTTGTTGTACAGAAACACTCTTTCATATCTCTGAAAATAATAATAGTACATGTTACGTTAACGTGGCTATCCACAGATGAGATGAGATGTACTCACCTGCTCCGAAAACATTCAGATGTCCTTTACATGTAACCTGCAGTGTAGCAGTACAAACTGTGCTGAAGGCTCAGGATGACCCACTTACTGTTTATTGTTCTCAGTTAAATTGGATTTAATGAATTCAGTGGCCTGCCCCTGTTTATTCTTTCTATCCCTGAAATTGTCCTCCAAAGATTTGGTTGTGTTTGAATAGCAACCGCTCTCATACATCTCATCACACATCTCCTGTGTCTTGTGTCAAAGTCTGTTCCCCCTTTAAACAGTGTTTCCCAGCATGTTTCCTGTAACACCTCTATCGTTGGTGTTAGGTCCTATGTAAGGTTCTGGTTATGGTAAGGTTGGGTTAATTTTAAGCATTGTAGAAGACAACTGGGAATCTTTAAATGTTGTTTTCACAATCTGATTAACTAGATATTCTGTTTGCATGAATATTCATGAAAAGAATAATGTCATACTTTTGGTTCACTACAAGTCTTTTTTTTAGTTTTATCACAGTGAGAGGTACTGCTTAGTTCAATATGAATAGAGGTGAAAGACTAAGGAAGAGGAGGTTGAATAACAAGTGTTACCATATTTTCCCTTTGCTAAAAAAAGTTTCTACTGCAGACTTTTGTTATGCACTTATGCACTGTTAGGCACATCCCTGTTCCCCATATGACAAGTGAACCTTGCCTTGCAAGTCTTAGCAGTCCCTCAGGAGTCTCCCATACTGTCTGATACTAGTGCATGAACAAATCTGGCGAGCCCTGAAGCCCCCAAACAGTCTTGGTATCCTTTGGCATATGGCTAGCAATCCAGCTGTACAGAAAGTGTCGACAGCAGGAGTATGTACTGGAGCTTGCATCACCAACATGTGAGTTGTGTCCAGCTTATGGGTTTACCGTAGTACTGAACAATCTCAGCAGTGGCATCAAGGCTTGCACAATTTCAGCCATGCATAATGGAAAAATGTGTCAGTCACTACCACTGTGTTGAAAACTACACTATGTCACAGTGTTCAAGGGAGTTTGTAATAGTTTAAGATTGTAATACTTCCATCTCAACTGCTGGCAGTTATTTTGGTCATAAACAAAGCCAAGAAAGCAGGAGAAGGTGGGAGGTTTTGGCAACGTTGGGCTCAGAGAGTGAAGTGGTAAACATCAGGTCTGCACTGATACGAACACATTCAAAAGAGCATAAGTAAAAACAACTCGTTTGCTTACTTTTTCACGGCACTAACCACCCAGCAGCATTCAGTGGTTCTCCTCTACAATAATATAAACCTGACTTTATTATAACCAGATGATCTGATTAACAGGATTCAGAGAGTTCTGTGTGCATGTTAGCTCAGTGTGTGTTGGTGTTTGACTCACCCAGTGTGACCTCGGCCTGCATGGGCATGGACAGGGCAGGATGGTTCACCTCACAGCTGAACAGAGCCTCGTTGTCCAGCTGGGGGTTTAGGCTCCAGGTCAGCATAGCTCTCACCTCCATGGTGCCGTCACCTGCTGCCTGCTGTTGGTGCTGGAAGTAGTAGAGTGGGTCGCTGGTCTGGACCCAGCGTGGAAACTCCCGGCTCACCACCGTTTCAGGGATCACCTCGGTGGTTGGCTCAGGGTCCGACTTGAACTCTTGCTCTTGGCCCTCTTCAGGGCCATCTTGGCCCAGCCGAGCCAGCTTTCCCTCTTGCTCAAGCAAGGACAGGGACTTCTTGAGCTTGGTGTCATCAAGGTCTCGACTGGTGAGAACCTGGGAGCTCCAGAGCCCAGCCTGGCTCCTGCCTCGGCTCTTTTCTTGACCAGGGCTGCTGCTTTGGTCTCCCACTGAGGAGGAAAACTGGGTGGTTGGCACCACATCAATAAGCTCGCCATCCCGCTTGAAGTACACCTGAAAGGCAAGGACAAATACAGGTGACCCTTCTCTCTGGACAGAACCTCCATCTGTTGGCTGTGTGCTCTCTATCACTTAAGGGAGAGGACAAGCTTTTACTGAGTCAAATGCTTTGTCACTATAACAGTTGTTTGAAGATACTATGAAGCCGGCCATGGTGTTCGACAGGAACATGCGCACTATCACATGAGGTTGTTAACTGATTGCTGGCAACAGTGTACTGAGATCTGAAAATTTAAAAAAGTAAAGCGTCACCTCCTGATAAATCTCATTTATCATTCCCAGCAAACATTCCAGAGGAGGAGAGGTTATGATCAGAGCCACTGTCGTCATTTTTCAAAACAAGGGGTCCTTTTTAGGGCCCAATGGTCACTTTCATGAAAAATCAAGAGCTGTGTCATCCGACCTCAAGGAGCAATACCACAGTGGCTGCTCCCTCCGATGTGCACGAGGTGCGAGGGCCCATTCATGGCTGCTTGCAGCTTTAATTTAAAATTATAAATGAAAAAAACTTTAATTTTAGAACTGATTAGAATTGATTAATATTTTAAATATAACAAAATATTGTTTCTAGAGCAGCAGCAGTAATGTTTATAACAGCAAAGTCACTACATAAACTAAAATCTAATACGTCAATAAAATAATATTTCTGACATCAAAATACTGAGTGAAGTGAAATCAGTCATGATCAGTCATTTACCTTCCCTCTGACTGCTAATGTGGATTCATTGCCTGCAGGTACCCTGTTAGAGAGAGGAGGGGCTACTGTCTCAGCCTGAAAGTCAAGAAGAATTTGTTCAGTTTTAAGATATGTCACTGATTGGGCTAAACACTTAAGCTACATACAGTCAGTTTTTGTTTTGTTCATAACAATTTGTTATTAGCCTAATAAGCATCCTATGTTTGTTAAAACATACCAGCGGTGGATGGGAGACTGCAGGCAAAGCAGTTGAAAATATCTCTTTTCTGCATTAAAGGGATGTATCAGGCACATCTCCAGCTCTATATTTATATTCTGGGGCTCAACTGGTATATCTTGATGATTTACAGTTTAAAAACTCCTTATTTATCTGATACTGGCCCTTTATGCAGCCCCTCAGTTCAGCCTCTGTCTGAAACAGGCCGTTTTAGCTCCTGTCTCTTTAAGGCCCCCTTTCCGATGAGCCCACTTAGTTCTGATTGGCCAGCTCCCAAAATCTGCCCCTTGGCACACTTTCGGTGGTTCCACAGGCTACGTAAACAAACAATAGTAGTAAGTGGGCATGCGCAAACAATCTAAGGTCACCATGAGGAGGAAGTTGAGGTAACACTGCAAACAAAGCGTTCAGAACAGGCTTAAGCCCTGGCTTTTGACTTGCAGGGAGCATTTCAAGTTTTGGAACTTTGACCATTTTTAACATAGACATCCAACATAATAACAGTATATAAATAACATGAAATCACAAAAAGCATGACATGTCCCCTTTAAATATACCCAAGGTTCTTGAAATTTTAGAACCAGTTCCAATTCAGAACTGAGTATCAGGGGGCATCCAGCATGCAGCTGACTGAGTTACTGTAGTAAGTCAGTTACTCTCTCACACAGTTTATGCATTTCCAGCTCATGAAAGAAATCTATCTGTGTTCCTACCCCTGCAGTAGGTGCTGGGAACCCCAAATGGAGCGCAAAAGGTTTCATTTTCCTACTGTGTTTATTTTTAAAACCCTTCTCTCCAGATGGGTAGAGAACTCTCAGCATAGCGTTTTTTTCCTTTCATTCAACTTAGGCGCTGTGCCTAAGTCTTAGAATGGTAGGGAAACCCTGTCATGTGACCAGAGAGATTGGTGTCTGTCATCATCATTATTTACCACAAATACAATAACCCAATGACAGGCAGAGAGGACCATGGTTAAACAAAGAGAGCTATTGAATAGGCTGTCCACTTTAAGGATAAACACAGAAAACAGAAAATTAAATGAAGTGGAATTCTATCAACATTTTGATTACATGTAATATTGCTCCTCTTCATCTCACTGATATGTTTGTCTCATTCAGTGTGTGAAGCAATTCTTCACTCTTTTCATGGTGGACTTTATTTGATGCAGCTGCCCTCTAATCCCCTGATATTAAATCCCGATACATTTTCCAAAGAGGTCATGTAGGGTACAGACCAAAGCTGTAAATAGCTTTTTCATTTAGAACTTTCAAGCTGCTGCAGACAGCATCAAGCTGAGCATTGTTGTTTTTTTCCCTGTGAGCGCTTAACATTTCAAATCCAGCGGTGCTCCCAATTTCATTCTGCAGTGAAAGAACAAGCATCCTCTTTCACTCTGTCAGGATTTCTAAAAGATTATGGTCGTTTTCCATGATCATGAATGGAAGAATGGTCCATGAAGCCTTCCTTCCAAGCAAAAAAAGCAGATGTAAATTCAATAATGGAGGCCGAGTCCTACAAGAGAGATAAAGAGTAAAAGGGCTCCATCTCACCATGGGAGCTGGCTTTGCTCCTGCAACAATGCAAACCAGAGTGAAGTTCTGGGCCTCGTAGCGGCTGAAAGGAGCTGGGCTGTTGGCTGCCACCACAGAGATAGACTTGGGAGGTACTGCAGATAAAATACAAAAACAACTAAGGCACTCAAATATGGTAGTGCTTTGCATTCTTTGGAGAATAAATCTCCATTATAAATTATGAGGCATTTATCTGGAATTAAAAATAAAAAGCAGATGTTTGGTTTGTTAGTGTTAATATGAGTCAATATGCTGATGGTGACAGTAAGTGTTCTGTTGGAGCACCCTGAAGTGAATACTTCATACTAATCTTCAATTATACTTTCACTACAACAATGGATTAACATTTTGTGAAATATGCTCATTCACTTTTTTTGTAAGAGTGAGATATTCAGATTGGGATCAATTTCATGTCTGTGTGTTGAATACAGAGCTAGAGTCAGGATGTGGTTAGCCTAGCTTAGCATAAAGAGAAATGTAAAAATGACAATTTGTGGTTTGAGGGAAAGTCATGTGATGAAACTATTTCTTTATGAACAAACAGCGTCTCCTGCTATAGCTTGGGTTGCCAGATACATTTGGTGAGCACAGGTTTTAGTATAGGACACAGGCACAATAGTAGCAAACTTGCCAACCTCACTGTGATGACAAGACCTCAGGAAGCTGCACACAGTCACTGCACCCAGCTGTAGTTCATCAAGAAATAGTTCCAGTACATAACTCTAAAACCACAAACTGTTGTTTTTTTCTTGTTTTTTTTTTTGTGTGTGTGTTTTTGTGTAACTGTGAAGCACTTTGGGTTGTCTCTGGGATGAATGTGCTATATAAATAGATTTGCCTTGCCCTGAATCAATTGATACATATAAATGTTCATATTCATGTAGTATGGATTGGTAGTTCTTTTAACAATACTAACATGTGATGAAAGAGTGAGAGACACAGTGGGTTTACACAATTTTGGATAATGATTTTATTCTAAACTATAGCTATACCTATAAATCGGCCTGGCTGATATATCAGCCGATATTAGCTTCTAGCAGATATATCATATCAGTGTATATGTCTGCCGACAAGTAAGAAGAAATTGCTGTACAGAAATGCCAAACTAGGTTTGAGGTAATTTAGTAATTATCTGCAGTGGAAGGATATTAACAAAAAGAGGGAAATTTTGCACATTAAGGCTGTAACTATCCAAGATATCCACTTGCTTTGACTCATTTGAATGGCAGAAGCTTCATATTAGCCTCAGATAAACTTTGGAAAAGATTTCCACACCTAACTGTGAATTGAAATATTGAAAGCATAATAGCTCAATGTTCATATGGGCACCTGATAATTTCCTAAAGACAGACTTAGAAAATTGTGAGCCTATCCTTTAAGCTACACTTGAGATGCACCCTCTGCTGTTACTCAGGGAAGAGTGTGCATTTCACACCATTTTCCAAAGAAGTGGGTTTTAAAATTCATGAGACAACATCAGAAATGAATACATACCTATGACAGTGAGGGTGATGCTGCTGGAGGCTAGAATCACCTTTTCTCTGGAGCTCCTGTCATAGATCCCCACATGGCATTCATACAGGCCGTCGTCCTCCATCTGGACCTCAGGAAGCCTGTACACAGATAATAAGAGGATTTTTTTAACCATATCTTTCATTTTTAACACTTCAGGTCCTTCACTCATAAAATATGTTTTTCTTCTTGTTACTTCACTGTTATGTTAGTCTCTTCACTGTGCACTGTTGTATGTGCAGTTTTTCACATTCACCTGCTGATGGAAGAAAGTTTCTGTGTGCTCACCTTAAATCTCAGTTTAACGATTATTCCTCAGAGCTCCAACAATTATTATGCGATTGACAGAGCAAAAATGCCAAAAATCTGTGGGTTTCAGCTTCTCAAATGTGATGATTTAATGTTTTTCTTTGTTGTACATGATAGTAAAATGTTGAAAATGTTGGGGTTTTGGACTATTGGTGGGACAAAACAAGACATCTAAAGACATCACCTTTGACTCTGGGAAATTATAACTAAATGCATACAAACATGGGCAGAAGAAAACTGGGATGGTTTATTTAAGAAAGATTACAAATGTCAAACGCAATTTGCCTAAAAGTAAAAGATCATTGTGTGCACAGACATGATGTGGTATATTAGCACTATATATTGAAGCTGGAAGACACAGAGGGGTGATTGAAGATGAAAGAATCTGTGAATATTGTGAGCTGAATGAGGCGGAAATTTATTTCATTCTTTAAACCATGATTTATGAAGTATTGTTCAAAAAAGTTCATGTTTCAGATGTAGATTTGATTAGAACTGGGAATAGACCTTTAATTGAAAAGCTTTTTGATCAAGTTTTTGCATTTTCTGAATATATTTCTAAAGCATGGGATACTTTATTTTATATGGATTGCAGAATATTTGTCTATGAATTAGATCAGCTGAAGAGTGTTGGATATAATGCAGATTTTTTTGATTGTATATGTATATAGTGTTTGTATATTTGTTATATTTTCATTGTTGGAGATGTTCTGGAGCGTCGTGTGTGGGATGTTTATGTTGGATAATGTTGATGTGTTGTGCTGTTGGATGCTGGTGGGTTTATATGCAGGAGTGTTTGCTTTGTTGTTGATTAACGTGTCTGAATAATTAAATGAGGGATGGGTCATGTAAATGGCCAGACACACAAATAAAATTAATAATTCATTTATATAATAATTTTTCACAATTTTCAAACATTTTATAGACAAAACCATTAATTGATTAATGGAGAAAATAATCAGCAGATTAATTTACAACGATATCGTTAGTTGCAGCTCTAGTGACATCACAACTAGTTTGGAGCCAGTCATGGTCCAGCATGCAACTTACAAGTGTGATGTGTAAACTACTGGTGTCCAGTAGTTCAAGTTTTGAAATAAAAGATATTTACATATTCATAGATTCTGGATCATTCAATGAAGGATAAGGAGGAGATGACATTTTAAGGATTTTAACAAGATGATTAAACCTGTTGTGCGGAAAAACTGTATTAGATACAAATTATTATTCAAAGTAAAGCATTTTCAAATGCATCTTAAAACCTGTCTGGAGAGATCTTTAAGATTAAAGACAATGGAAATGTTCCACTGTCTTAACGTTTCTCTCATTCTGAGGATATTAAAAAACAACACAACTTGTACAGCAGTAGCCCGCCTTACCGCACAGTTGACTGGTAGACCAGGTCCTCTCGTCTGCGGTTGTCCTCCATGTGGGAATAGCTGGTGTTGTACATGGCATCATAGGTGAAGATCTTTTGCTTGGCACTGCCTCCTTCAGTCACCTGGAAGGAAGTAAATTCACATTACTGGGGTTAAATACAGCAGCTGTAACCATGTAGATGTGCACTGAAATGTTCTGTACGTATAACAATGCTTTGTGCTTTTTTTTAGCCAAATTGGTGGTGTGGATTGAGAGACGGCAGCAGTGTGGGTCCACCGCTTTTCAGACTGAAATATGTCAACATTCCCAGAGGGTGAATCTACTGACTCTGATGATCCTCTGACTGTACACCAGCAGGTTCACATTTGTGGTTCACGGTGAAGTATCTTAACAACTATTGAATGAATTGCCATGAACTTTGGTTCAGACATTCATGTTCCCCAGAGGATGAATTGTAATCACTTTAGTATTTCTCTGACTTTTCATAATCGGGTCAAAATTTCATTGTCCAATACTTTGGTTTATGACAAAATACCTGTACATCAGCCTCAGCTGTACTTTGCGTTTAGTGCATGAATCTATTATGAGGACTAGATATCAGACAAGATAGCTCCATTGATTTGAATGAAAGTTGCTCATCTAGCACACAGGCCAAAAAATGTTTGCTCTCTCCCTGGTCAGCTTCTGCATTGTGTAGCACACCGCACACATCATTGGTTGATATTTGGTTGTTTAAAACAGGATGGTTAACTTTTCCTAAGCAAATGGCACATTTCTGTTCCTCAACTACTTCTTCTGTCTGTATGACACATTCACGGCAACTGGTGTGTATTGCACATTAGGCTTGTTTTACTACAAATACCCAGATAGCAGCAATAATCCAAGTAAGGTTTTATCATAGTAAATATTCTAAATATTAGAACTGTAATGAGTCACTTGTGTTGACAAACACAAGGAAAGCACATGAATCTAACTTTTTTCTGTTTGAACACATGAGACCATTCTTGACACAGTATGCCAGAGACTGACAAACAGCTTTTATGGCATTAAGTTTACCTGCGTGCTCACCCGAAACCACACAATCTCTCGGAGGTTGCCGTCTGTTTGGAAGTTGCATTTCAGTGTAACTGTGTCTCCAATGACAACATGAGGAAGAGGTTCAATGGAAACAGTTAAATAACCTGGCAAAGAGAGCAGAATGGGAGACATTTTGAAATAACATTACATTCAGGCAGTAGTTTCCAAGTCAAGTCCCCTTAACGTTAGTATAGGTGTACCACAGGAGGCCATTCTTGGTCTTCTTTTATTCACCATATATATAAACAATATCATCTCTGCAACCCCAAATTGTAATGTACATTTTTTTGCAGATGACACTATTTTATATCTCTGCTCTTTGTTACATTTACAATACCTATAATGTCAGGTCTCAGGACATTTTAACATCAGCTGTACCTCTTGTTCATACTGAACTTGGAAAAAGTGGTTTCAAATACTCTGCTGCATACAAATGGAATGAGCTCCAAAAATATTTATATTCTCTTATTTCACTTGAACAATTTAAAAGGTTGTACTTGTTTTTGTTGTACACACTTGTAACTGCTTTTCTTAATTGTGAAAAATGTATAATGTCTGTCTGTGAATTACCTGTGCATCTGTCTATGTTTAAACTGTATATGTTTATTTTTATACACAGGTTTCGCTGAAAAAGAGATCCCAATCTCAACAAGACTACCTGTTTAAATAAAGGATTAAATAAATAAATAAAATTCCTGTATGTGTATGTCTCATATTGTGAACTGTGAGGCATTTAAAAAGCAATCAACTATGAAAGTATCACTGGACTTGTACTCAACAGCTTCACAGTTAGTAACCCTGCAGCCTGTAACTTTTGTGGTCATTCAGCTGTATTCCTTCTCTGTCCTGCAAAAGTCAAAGCTGAGTCAAGGTGGATTCCCATTTAGCAAATATGCTCATGCTGCATTAATACCTTTTTGGGGGAAGGAAGCATAACACAAACACTAAGACAGTTAAGTCAACATCTCTCATACCTTTTCCACTGCAGTTTAACCAAATGTAACCCAACATGTAGCGATTGTCACAGGTTCTAGTTTAGTTTCCACTATTCTCTGCTCACTTTGGGGACGTGTTTCCTGGAACTACATTTGGGATCTGCTCAGGAACTGATACTAAATCCATGTTTCAGGAACATGCGGGGGGTTGGCAGCAGTGATGTCACATAACAATTACAAGAAACTTAACAACAGTAATCACCAATTTACTGATGTTTCTGTACATAGCAGGAAAAAAAATACTAAAAAAAGGAAAAGTGGAGAGTGTTTGCTGGACAAACCAACATGTCCAGGCTCTCATTAGTATTTGTGGAGAGGAAGTCATTCAGAGGGCGCTGGAGTCACAGGATAGAAACCAAAAGGTGGACCAGTAGATTGCTCAGTGTGTGGTGGAAATACAAACAGCCAATCAGAGAAGGATATTTTTTTTTAAATGAAACAAGATTTTTAAAAAACCTACATCATTGTGTTGGTCTGAATGAGGTATAAGAAAATCAATCAAAGCAACACATCCTCCATTGTCCCGTCTGAAAACCACTTACCACTGTTTCTATGACACAGTGTAAAATATATCCAAAACATCCCAGTCTGTAAAACATGGTGGAGACACAAGGAAGAACATCATACCACAACCTCACAAGGATCTTAAAGTTCAGGCTACAGGTTGTTAAGCTGCTGTATAAAACTTGTCACTGGTCATTACCATATACATTCTGTATCCCCAACAAGGCTAAATACATTTAAAAATCCTACATAACATAAACCCCACAAATGTTCTTGTTTCAGATTTTGCTGATGTAGATGTTAACTGAACTTTTTGTGGAAAAGAATAGTAATCATTCACTCATCATTTTTTCAATTGTAACCTTACAGCCAAATTGTGGTCAAATTTTAGTCATAATTTCCAACATAAACATAATTTTAAACTTTAAATTAAAGGTATTATAACATATTTTAAATGCCCCAGGACTGATTTTATTGTAAATGGAATGGTTATAATGGGATTTTTCTTTATGATTTTACATATTTTACAAAACTCTCCTAATGTTAATTTTTCCTGAAAACAAAGAGTATATGCACAATTAATTATTATAACTACATTTACATTTTCTGTTTTTTTGTTTTTTTTTGCCTCTTACCAGCAACCCTTAACAAGACTTGATTGTAATTTCAATTTACAATGTCTAACTTGACATCTGATCCCTCCTGGTTTGTAAAATACAATGGAAAAGCAACACAGAACCACCTTAACCCTTTCCAACTGGTTCCAACAGGTTTAGGGTATGGGAAGCTCCAGGTTACAGGTTGTTAAGTTCCTGTATTGGAAAAGTAGTTTTAGTAAAAACTATGTTTTTACATTTCTCATTATTACAAGAAAACACAACCCATATGTCCACATGCTGATAACAACTGCATCTAGGTTGCTTAGTAAGAGCACAGTTTCATTAAAAGAAAGTAAGACTTGACCATTTTATTCAAACTTTCCTGCATATCCATTTCAGCAGCAGCAATACTTTTTTTGAGATACAGATACGGTCTGCTATTTCAAACACCTTTCTCATGTTATTGTCTCATTAAAACATGTCTGTATATGAATAACCATTGTTGTTCATATACAGGGGTGGCTGTGATCAGAAGATCAGTGGTTTGATCCCTGTCTCCTCCAGTCCTCATGTCGAAGTGTCCGTGGGCAAGATACTGAACCCCAAATTGCTGCCGAAGGCTGTGCCATCAGTGTTTGAGTGTATGTGTGAATGGGTGAATGTGGCTTGTAGTGTAAAGTGCTTTGAGTAGTCGGAAGACTAGAAAGGCACTATATAAGTGCAGTCCATTTACAGGAAGTCGTGTGACATCAGGAGCTGGAGGTAGTCACCTTTTTTCCTGCTTTTTTAAAACACTTTAAGAGAATTGGAACAATTTTTCCATTTGTATGCAAACTTCATTTAAATAAGTTACTAACAACGACTAATTCCAGGGCTATTTTTTCATCCTTTCCCCATCATCTCTTCATTTTAAATCTTTTTTAAAAATTATTATAATTACAATTTTTTATTTAAGACATTTGAAAATCAGAGTTTTGAAATCAAAACCAACTAATTGTAACAGGTGGAAAGTTTGTATAGCCTGCGCCTTGTTGCAAACTAGCTTGTTTAATGAGTGTCCATGTACAATGTCAGTTGTCATTTTGCATGTTGAGTTACATTCAACTTTGTCCAATTAGTAATGTTTCAGTGACCATACAGGATCATACACTGTGTAATGTAAACAGTTTGTAATGGCTAATTACTAGTATTAATTAGTTTTACTGTTAAGTTTAATAACTTGAAATCCACAACCTACAGTAAAAATATTGTTTCACTGAAGTTCAACATACACTGCATGGGTCAAAGTGTGATGACACCTGAATTTTAAACTCATGTGATAGAACATGTAAATCCATCGGCCTGACCAAAAGTACAGAAAGTATGTTGTCAGGGGAGTCTGCTTACTTTTGGCAAAATAGTGTAATCATATCATAATCAAACACCTTTGTAAGCACTGCTGACCCTGCTAGTCAGTTGGTCACACATTATGACATTGGGATATATATATGAGTCATGTAAAGTATTAGCTACATCAAAATTCCTCTTTAGTTTTACAAGTTACTGATCGTGCTCTCTGGAGTGAAAACAAAAGAAATCGCTGAAGGTCTCATATATCATTTTAACATTCTTTTATTATTCCTTTAACAGTCTGACTCCCATCAGCATGGCCTTTTCAGTTTCAAACTGACTGCAGCCCTCGCAGGTCTCCAGGACTCCAACTATCGGCTGGAAAATACAAAGCATTAACTAGCACAAGGCCAAATACTTGATTATTAGGTCACACTGTTCACTGTATAAAGGGCTGGTCGATATCTCGAAATCCTGAAATCACCTGCAGCATTTATTTTTTCACCAACTATAGCTCATAGTGAACATTCACTGACTTCTCTGATGGTCCGCACAGACACACTGTCTCTCTCACACATATCAGCACACACACACACACACACACACACACACACACACACACCGCAATGAGCTGCACCACTCTATTTTCCAACACTATTTACATTTAGCTTTGTCTTGATTGTATTGTTTTGACTGAAGCCAAAGTGTGCCCACACAATTAAAATTACATCTCTTTCTGTGCCAGCTCTTTTGCGTCTACTGTGGTATAATTTCTAAAGACCTGTGATGTGCTGAAGGGAACAAAATTGCATTGCAGAATGATTTTAATGTGATATTGCATGTTGAGCCTTAAGTAAGGTTAAAATACTGTTATAAAACACTGGATTATTATATCTCATATATACCTCATATATATACAGTACAGGCCAAAAGTTTGGACACACCTTCTCACTCAATGTGTTTTCTTTATTTTCATGACTATTTACATTGTAGATTCTCACTGAAGGCATCAAAACTATGAATGAACACATGTGGAGTTATGTACTTAACAAAAAAAAGGTGAAATAACTGAAAACATGTTTTATATTCTAGTTTCTTCAAAATAGCCACCCTTTGCTCTGATTACTGCTTTGCACACTCTTGGCATTCTCTCGATGAGCTTCAAGAGGTAGTCACCTGAAATGGTTTTCCAACAGTCTTGAAGGAGTTCCCAGAGGTGTTTAGCACTTGTTGGCCCCTTTGCCTTCACTCTGCGGTCCAGCTCACCCCAAACCATCTCGATTGGGTTCAGGTCCGGTGACTGTGGAGGCCACGTCATCTGCCGCAGCACTCCATCACTCTCCTTCTTGGTCAAATAGCCCTTACACAGCCTGGAGGTGTGTTTGGGGTCATTGTCCTGTTGAAAAATAAATGATCGTCCAACTAAACGCAAACCGGATGGGATGGCATGTCGCTGCAGGATGCTGTGGTAGCCATGCTGGTTCAGTGTGCCTTCAATTTTGAATAAATCCCCAACAGTGTCACCAGCAAAACACCCCCACACCATCACACCTCCTCCTCCATGCTTCACAGTGGGAACCAGGCATGTGGAATCCATCCGTTCACCTTTTCTGCGTTTCACAAAGACACGGCGGTTGGAACCAAAGATCTCAAATTTGGACTCATCAGACCAAAGCACAGATTTCCACTGGTCTAATGTCCATTCCTTGTGTTTCTTGGCCCAAACAAATCTCTTCTGCTTGTTGCTTCTCCTTAGCAGTGGTTTCCTAGCAGCTATTTGACCATGAAGGCCTGATTCGCGCAGTCACCTCTTAACAGTTGTTCTAGAGATGGGTCTGCTGCTAGAACTCTGTGTGGCATTCATCTGGTCTCTGATCTGAGCTGCTGTTAACTTGCGTTTTCTGAGGCTGGTGACTCGGATGAACTTGTCCTCAGAAGCAGAGGTGACTCTTGGTCTTCCTTTCCTGGGTCGGTCCTCATGTATGCCAGTTTCGTTGTAGCGCTTAATGGTTTTTGCGACTCCACTTGGGGACACATTTAAAGTTTTTGCAGTTTTCCGGACTGACTGACCTTCATTTCTTAAAGTAATGATGGCCACTCGTTTTTTTTTAGTTAGCTGATTGGTTCTTGCCATAATATGAATTTTAACAGTTGTCCAATAGGGCTGTCGGCTGTGTAGTAACCTGACTTCTGCACAACACAACTGATGGTCCCAACCCCATTGATAAAGCAAGAAATTCCACTAATTAACCCTGATAAGGCACACTTGTGAAGTGAAAACCATTTCAGGTGACTACCTCTTGAAGCTCATCGAGAGAATGCCAAGAGTGTGCAAAGCAGTAATCAGAGCAAAGGGTGGCTATTTTGAAGAAACTAGAATATAAAACATCTTTTCAGTTATTTCACCTTTTTTTTGTTAAGTACATAACTCCACATGTGTTCATTCATAGTTTTGATGCCTTCAGTGAGAATCTACAATGTAAATAGTCATGAAAATAAAGAAAACACATTGAGTGAGAAGGTGTGTCCAAACTTTTGGCCTGTACTGTATATATATATATATATATTTCATGTATACCTCACAAGATGTGTGATTAAGTGTGAAGGCACATATTATGTAGATGGCAATCTCACTCAGTGCACTTGATGAAATTTAAAGTGTGTGTGTATTAAACTTTAATATTTTTTTCAGATACACATTGTGTGTTGTGATATGCTCTCCTTTTCTTGCCTGGCAATAAAAGAACACTTTTTGCTGCTCTGAACTCTGACTCCTGAGAATTTTTTTGGACACCAAAGAGAAGTTTTTCCTGATCTGGTTTTGGGATATTTTAAACTTGAGATCCAAAGAATCTGACCCAACAAAATGGCGAGCCAGCCAGGAGAGGATAGTGTGATGAACAAGAGAGGACAAGGACCAACGCCTGGTGCTGACAGCAGACTCCACACTACCCACGGGCCCACAAATTTAAAAGGTAAGCAGAGCCTTTAAATATCTGCAAATTTGAACAAGTGGTGTTTGTGGGGAGAATGCTGATCCGCTCAGGTGAAGGTTAACCTCTGTTCAAAACTATGTCCCACTCCACCTGAACCTAACCTTTGCAAATTAATCATTACAGGAGACAGAGAAAAACAGAGCAGCAGAGTGTTATCTGTGTTGTCTGTTTTTGTCTGTCTTTGTGTCTGTCTGAATGCCTCTACAAAACCATGGCGTGGATGAGAATGCATGTGAAAGATTCTTGTTCAATGTGTGCATAGTATGCTGGCTGATAGCAGCACTGGTATTTGCTGGAGGTTTGATTAGGATGGCAGTAAATCAGGAATAGCTAATAAGAACAGAGCAGTAGGTTCCTGAGAATTACAAATCTTGGTTGTCTAAAGTTCTAAAAATGTTGTGGAAGTGTATTTTTTAGAGGCTAATAATTGTGTGGTGTAGAGAACACTGTGTAATATTACTGTATCAAGTCAAAGCAGGCACAATTGTCTTTTTTCTATGTTGTGTGTTAAGAAGACCGACGTCCAGAGAATAGAGAGCCTGAATAGGTAAACAGGCTGACAGTTATAGCGCGCCCCTGTCTAGGGACAGGCAGTTACCATGAAGGATGTGGTGAGAAAACGTAGCACTGATGAAAGAAGAGGAAGGGGGAGTGAAGCAGCAGACCACACCCACCGCTCCGATGGAATTGAGCCAACCACGCCCATACTCATCCCATGTGGAGCCAACACAGGTGAAACAGTGGGAGCAGGGTCCAAAACAGAAGGTGAGCTAATAGGAGAGTTCCAACAAATCCCTCGACAGAGAAGAGAGAACACATTCCAGCGAGAGGCCCAGTCCTGCACAGAGCATATACACAGATGAAGGGGAAAGAGATAGGAGAGAGTATAAGGAAATCACAGAGAGACTCCAGGCTAAGGGCAAGAACCAGTACTGACTTCCAGAAGCCAGTAACTCTCTCCCAGATGAAGAAGAAGTGCAACAACAATCACAGGAACTAAGCCTCACACCCAAGGAAGAAAGGGAAAGATGCAGAAGGAAAATGCTAGAAGAAATGGAGATGCTACATGCTCTAAACGAAGAGAGGAGAGAACTGCAAAAAAGGTTGGAGGCAGAGTGTGAGAGACATAGAGAGCTGACTCAATCTGGCAATGAGGCCTGACGCTGCATATTGGATGAACAGCCACGCCCCACACGAACAGTGAGCCTGCAACTAAGGGGGACTATGATGGCTGGAGAAGAAGAATTAGAGGAATTTCTACAACACCCCACTGAACTAGCAAACCACCAAGAGGGTGGAATAAAGGAACCCCCCACTCAAACCAGATACTGGCTCAGAAGTAATGGACCGCTAGAAGAAATGGACAATGAGGGACCCCATCTTCAGGCAACCCTGGTGGTAAAAGGTGCACACCGGATCGAACAATATGTGCCATGGTCATTCTGTGACATGATTGGACTAGCAGGAAGGCTGCCAGACCTGGATGAAGGTCACAGCTTTAGAAGAAAACACAGCAGGTGTCACCTTGGCTCTGGGTGACATGAAAGCATTGCTCATGCATGTAGCAGGAAAGGCAACCACAGAAGAGATTTTTCAAGGAGCAGGTTTGGCTGCAGCAATAGGAGGAAACATGGCTGATGGTGTGGGATTCAACGGCCACCGCAATATGGTGTGGGCAGAGCTGAGAAAACAATACCCTGAGAAGATGGACCCCTCTAAGCTGGAGGGGGAGAAGTTAAAAGATGGAGAATGCCGAGCCAAGTTTCTGTGATCCTTCCAGAACCGATGGAGGGAGGAAACTGGTAGTGCATGGAACGTCAACAGCACCACTGAAAGTTTGTTCAAAGTAATGGTGAAGAAAGCCATGCCACACGAAATACTAAAACGCCTGGACAATATAGTGGGACTAATGAAGATGAACTGGCCATTGTTCTCAGAACACCTCATACATCATGTAGAAAATGCAAGAAGAGAAAGGCAAAGAGAAGAAGAGGTAAACAAACACTTGGCCAGCAAGCTCACTCAGCTGCAGCTAAATGAGATGCACTCCAAACAGAAGAAGGAAAAAGGTAAAGTGCAGGCTCCAGTGGTGACAGTAGAGCAACCACCAACACCACCAGTGCCACCAACAACAGTGCCTCAGTCACTAACCCAGCCCCAGATACCTCCAGTAACTACACCCATGACACCAGTCGCTCCCCTGCCACCTATTCATGTCCATGTGAATCAGCCTCAGACAGAGAGAGGACCGCCCTTCAGAGGACGACCGGGGCAAAGGGGAGGTTATTATCGCCAAGGAAGGGGAAGAGGACACACCTCACAGATGTCAAGGCGTGCACAGTCCCAAAATCAATTAAACATGGACCAAGATGAAGAAATGTTGCGTTGGGGATGTGATCAGAAAGGCCATCGTCGAAGAGACTGCCCCACCAATCCGTGGCTGGGACCAGTGAGGGATGCCCAGAGGAGCCAGAGGGGACACACATGACGCTGGTTGTATCAACACAGCCACGAGAAGAACCAACTGTTGTCATTGAAATACAGAATCAAGAACACACCTTTATGGTAGATACAGGAGCCACTTACTCAAGTATTGGCAGCAAAGGCTCCTCCCTTCCCCTCTCAGGCCAATCTATCAAGACCATAGGCTTCTCTGGGACAACCCAAGTAATTCCTCTAACATGACCGGTGCACATGAAAATATCAGGAAAGCCAATAACAGCACCTCTACTTTACTCAGAAAACACACCTATCAACTTATTGGGACGTGACATCCTGTGTCCACTAAAGGCAACAATCACCCGGACCCACAAAGGCCTTAAACTGGACTTTATAAGAGACAACGCCCCAGGTATGATGGCAGTTCAAGAACTAAGAGACTTTGAAAAACCAGCTACTTATGTTCAACCTGCAGTGTACTGGATCCAATGGCCACCTGACTCAGAACTTGCACACCAGTGGAAGACATGGAAAGCATGTATTTAGAAGGAACTGCACAAGAGCCTCAACTACCACTACACTGCACCATGATGTATGATGAAACTCAACAACATACTAACTACAAAGAATGGAGGAAAGAACTGATTAATGGCAAGGTATTCTCAGTGCTGTGTCAAGACCTATATGTTGTACCACAGGGAGCAGCAACAGCATTATTCTACCATCAGAACTACATCATTGGTTTCAGGTAACCAACTCTATCCCACATGTCACACTGATGATAATGGATGGACAGGAGTCGGCTCTACAAATAACAGCATGGAAACCAACTCAAAACACCCAAGTGCAGGCATCCACCAATGGACAATATCTAAAGATATCACTACGAACATATGATGAAGGAACAAGAGTCCAAGTACTGCTGAACCAGAGAGCCTCTACTCAACTGCCACTTTCAGAAGAACACAGTGTGCTATTGCATCAGATACCCCAAGGGTTATGGTCCCAACACAAAACAGATGTAGGGCTAGTTAGGTCACCACAACCAGTTCACATCAAAGTCAAAAAAGGCATATATTGCCGTACAAGAAACAATACCCCCTAAAACCTCACCAAATTGCAGGAATAGCACCTACTATCAAGGGCTTGGTAGCAGCAGGTGTATTAAAACCACCAAAAAGTCCCTGTAACACTCCAATTTTTCCTATCAAAAAGATGAACTCAAATGACTATCGATTGGTGCATGATTTGCATGCCATCAATTCTATTGTAGATGCAGAGACAACTGTGGTTCCAGATCCACATACCATATTGTCTAACATTCCACATGATGCCTGCTGGTACACAGTCATTGATTTATGTTCAGCATTTTTTAGTGTGCCACTACATTCAGACTCACAGTATTTATTTGCTTTCACTTATGAGGGAAAGCAATACACCTACACACACCTCGCGCAAGGCTATGTAGAAAGTCCGTCAATATTTAACAAAGTATTGGCCAGTGATTTGCAGCACCTAAATGTATCTAGTACTGTACTGCAGTATGTAGATGATTTGTTAGTGTGCAGCCCCACCAAAGAGTTATGTGTACAAGATTCACTCTCAGTTTTGATGGCATTAGAAAAAGGGGGACATAAGGTGAGTAAAGATAAATTGCAGCTTTGTCAGTTGCAAGTTGAGTACTTAGGTAGACAATTATGTGGCAACAAAAGAGCAATTGCCCCCTCGCAGATCGAGGCGGTGTCAAAAGCTCCTAAACCACTAACAGTAGGACACATGTTGTCATTCCTGGGAATGGCTGGTTTCAGCCGACCGTGGATCTGTGATTATGCTATTAAAACCGCCCCATTAAGAGGCCTGATCCGTGCTGCAGGACAAACAAATTACAATGGACCACAGAAGCTGAGGGAGCCTTTCAGGCTTTAAAACAGGACATGCAAAAAGCGCCTGCTCTAGGTAACCCCAATTATGCTAATGTGTTTCATCTGTATGTTGCAGAAAAAGCAGGCTATGCATGCGCAGTATTGATGCAAGACACTCCCACGGGTAAGCAACCACTAGCATATTACAGCACCAAACTAGACAACATTGAGACGGGACTTCCACCCTGCTATCAGGGGTTGGCAGCAGCTGCTTTTGCCTTTCAAAAGGCATCAGCTATTACAATGGGCCATCCAACCATTTTGTACACTTCACATCAGCTACATGCACTTATTACTAGCCCCAGATTTGTGCTAACGCAGGCTAGAAAAACAGGCTATGAGGTAATCCTCTCAGCCCCTGAGCTAACAATTCAACGATGCACCACAGTTAATCCTGCCACACGCATGGTGTTACCTGTAGAAGGCACACCACATGATTATGTCCAGTCAACAGATATGTTCCTGAGGCCATGACAAGATTTATATAATCAGCCAATAACAGCAGAACTAACTTTTTTCGTAGATGGTTCTTGTTTCAGGGATGCTACAGGAAACCACGCTGGTTATGCCATTATACAGCTCCACCCAGATGACACCTTTACTGAGGTACAGACTATGAAGCTTGCTCAGCCTTGCTCAGTGCAACTTGCAGAAATCAAGGCTTTGACTGCAGCATGTCATCTGGCTGCAGGTAAGACTTTAAATGTTTATACAGACTCTCAATATGCATATGCAGTCTGCCATGTTCATGGCGTCATTTGGAAACAAAGAGGATTTTTGAGAGCAGATGGCACCACAGTAACTCATGGAGAAGCCATCTCATCTCTATTGGAAGCCATACACCAACCAAAAGCACTAGCTATTATCAAATGTGCAGATCATCAAAAAAACTGAATCATTAATAGCCAAGAGCAACAATTTAGCTGACAAAGCCGCGAAACGTGCAACCACATCCACCTGTATGGGGTCTATGCTAGTAGCTGAAGATTGTGAACCACTAACAAATTTAGCATCCCTAATAGCAGCACAGCAACAGGCAGGTCCATATGCACATTCTGTATGGTTAAAAAGGGAGGCAATTAGAATCACTGAGGAAGGTCCATCACACGGATTATGGCGCAGTGTACACGGACACTTCCCACATCTTTGATACAGGTCGCTATATGCAGTGCGCATGGCCCTGACCATTGTGCAAGGGGGGGAGGTGCTAAGACGACTTCAGAAAGTCTGGTGGTCACCATTCTTAGCAGCTATGGTTGATAGAACAGTGAAGTGTGCGCATATCATAATGTAAGGAAAGCATTTTCAGTGCCAATTGCACATATTCCACCACCAGAAGGTCCTTTTCGTCATCTAATGTTAGATTACATCGATATGACAGAACGAGTAAAAAGATTCAGATACATCTTAGTGGTAGTTGACAGATTCAGCAGATGGGTAGAAGCAGTCCCAACAAAAGGTCCAGACTGTAGGTCAGTGGCTAAATTTTTGTGTAAAGAAGTGTTTCCAAGGTTTGGATTGCCTGATACTATCAGTTCTGACAATGGACCAGCATTTGTAGCTGACACGGTGAAAATAGCTTTCAAAATGCTACGGATCAAACAGAAGTTTGGATGTGTATATCATCCACAGTCACAAGGAGCAGTAGAAAGAGCAAATGGTACATTAAAAGCGAAGCTTGCAAAAATTAGGGCAGATAGTCAGTACAAGATAAATTGGGTAGATGCACTGCCACTAGCTTTGATGTCTATGCGAACACAAGCTAACCGACTAACACATCTAACACCTCACAAAGCACTCACAGGGAGACCAATGCCTGTTCCCTTTTGTAGAGGGCTATATGAAGGGCCACCACTTGAGCAATGTGAAAGAGAACTAACATGTTACCTGCGACACCTAACGCAAATACACAAGGCTGTGTTTCAACAGGTGAAAGCAGTGTCAGAGAACAAAGACGCTGACATTCCTGAACAGCTGAGGAGAATCGAGCCTGGAGAGTGGGTCTACGTGAAAGTGTTAAAATGCAAGTGGGAGAGGGACCGTTCAAGGTGATACTAGCTACTTACCCAAAGTGATCCTAGCTCTTACCTGGGGTAGCTAGGAGGGTAAGAGATTTTGGTTTCATCTCAATCACTGCAGCAGAGCACGAGACCCAGGCGAGAGGGAAAGGGAGCAGCACGAACCAGAACCAGAAAGGGACGGCGAGCCTCTCAACTGGAAGATAGGCAGCACCACGAGTCCCAAGGAGAAAAACAGTCACAGAGGTAAGCCAAGAGGCATAGACATGCAAGCAGAAGCTCAACCAGCAGCAGCTCAATTAGCAGTGGGTCCATAAGTAGTGGCTCGCTACCAGCCAGACAGAGTCATGAAAGTTCAACAGAAGACGAAAGCACTCCAGGCTCAGATCCAGGGGAAGGACCATCAACAGGGACAGTTCCACAAGAATGTGTTACTATAATTGGGAAACAGGAAGGTGGGAGAGAACCAAGGATTAACAGATGGAAGGCCTTAGCTTTACTAGCCCTAGGAATAGGTCTAGTGCTCACTAGTATGGATAGCTTAACAACAGGAATTAAGACAGAGCAGAAACAGTTGAGAGAATGTGCTTTGGCCACAGGTTCAGTAGCTGCAGAAAAAGGGAAGATACCAATTGAAGAAGTAATCACACTCACATATGTAAGATCAGCACAGTACAATCAGACATTAACTCTAGGACCAAGAGGAATAAAAGTAGACACATATGCGGTTCACAAACAATGCCTGATTGAAGGGATGATAACAATAATGGTACAATGTTCACAGAGCCAATACACTGAAACAAACTTGCACCAAACAATGACTGCTGAAGCAGCAACCAAATTGACCCAAATTCATGTAAAACAACGTACACTTAGAGATGTACAAGATACGTTGCAACAAACAAGCGATGACAAAATTTTGGGATGGGAAAGCAATTTGTTTTATCAGTGGGTGAAATTCTCAGCCAGACAGGTTAGTCAGAAAGCCTGCATTAAATGCTACAACCCAAAAAGACTGCCTGAAGTCAAACTAACTCCAAGCTTAGAAACTAAAACTTGCAAAAGTCAGGTCACTTGCTTTGCCTATTGTGCCGCAGTAATGGCAAGCTGGGAGAGCTGGACAAATAAGGTGAAATGGACAAAAAACACAACAGTTTGCCCCAAACAGTTAGACAGTGAGCTTGAGTCATGGACACCACCACTCACTAAAATAACAAAGGAGTTGGTGCATCCCTTTTGCATAGCAAGAGGAGAAGACATAAAAAACAAAATGAAAGCACTCAATAGACAGATAGTACAGAAAACCGCAAACACAACTCTGTGAGACTTGGGGGTAACAGTGGCTAATGTCAGTGACTCAGGAGAGATAGCCAATGTAACATCAAAAGATGGTCTGCAGCTGAGTTACAGGTGGCTACGCACCCCAAGCTCACAATATGGTATGCCCTATTGGCTGTTTAGCACCACGAGCAGCGCAGCCATACGATGTAAACAAGTAGTAACAGACAAAGCAGACCTCAGACTAAGCCAAGATCAAATAGTGTTAGATAAAACAGCACTGTTGCGTGTCATAAAGAATAATATGCTTGAGGCCCAGTTTACTCTCCCAACGTTAAAAACTGGCACATGACCATTGGCAGATGTATTCTGGTTGTGTAATGACAACCAGCAGGTAAAAATAACTTTGCCAAAAGAATGGACAGGGATATGTGCACCTGTCATGTTAACAGGACAAATCACTGTAATTAGTGGGCAACTAAGAAACAAAACTAAAAGCGGGCAAGCAAAAAACAAAATTAGACTCAAGCGAGACATACAAACGCCTTAGGAATCCGACAGCTCAATTTATGTAGCATGGAACCAAGAGCCCATTGGAGTTCCTGATGAGCATCAGGCCGTAGGAGAAGGGTGGATAAAGTCAGGACAAGGAACAGGATGGCTGCCATTGGTAGGATCAATAATAAATGCACAGTACATACCAAGAAACAGTAACAATTTATCAATTGGACATTATCAGCAGTAGAAGGCATTAATCTACAGCTGCATGCTACAACTCGGATGGCTCTGCAAAATAGGTTTGCGATAGACAGACTAATGGCTGAGGAACAAGGCATCTGTAGCCTTTTTGGCGATGAATGTTGTACAGTCATACCTACAGTAACTGGGAAAGATGGCAATTTAACAAAGTTGTTGGACAAAATAAAAACCCTAAGAAATTAACATGTAGCCAACTCCAACTGGAACACTAAACCCCAGCTACTCTCTCAGTTTTGGGACTGGGTAGGTGATTTGTCCTGGAAGAAAATCCTACAGGCAATTGGAATGTTCCTGGGAGGATTTTTGCTGATAGTGGCAGTTGTTATGTGTTGTGTATTACCGATACTGTCAGTAATGACATAAAAAGGCAACAACACTGCTTCCTGGGCAGTTCCCACTCCAGATCCAAAACAATGTAACTGTAGAAATGACCACAGAAACTGAAAGTGCGGATAACTGGTATGAAGAAATGATAACAATAGAACAAAGTAATTGATGAAGTATGATGAGAAAACACAGACAACAGCAAGGAAAATGCAAACCACGAATGTTGCGCGAATATCAAAAAGATTTACAAGGGGTACTAGATGAATTACCCTTTGGGCCAGTACCAGTAAGCCGATCTAAAACTATACAAAACTCAGACCAATCAGTGCATTCAAAAGATTTTCCGCTACCACCACCACCACTAGAGGCTCAAATACAATCTGTAAAAAAGGTAGCATGGACAATCCAAACTTATAACTTAGGGCAAGGTATTGTAGTGGACTGTTCCAATATCACCTTGCACTATACATATGACCTAGTGGCTCCCAGAACCCTTCAGCGATTGCCCCTTTGCACCAAATACATGCTGAAAATGATCTCAATATATTGTGGATCAGATTTATTATTTAGCACCCATGTGTTTCTACAGAGGTATGGCAAGACAGGACTAGAACAAAAATCAAATAGTTATGAACTACAGTACAGGAATACAAACTGGGCAGAAATCAGTCTAAGGAGACAGTTAGCCATGTGGCCAGAGGAGGATGAAGACTAGCCTAAGAGATAGGATGATGTGTTAATCCCTGCCTTTACGATGTCCCACTAAGAAAGGTATGGCTCAGCAACCACAGACAGACTGGCAGTATGAGATGCACATGCAAAGAGGGTCCATGTCCCAGGCTTGGCCTTGCTCCACCAACTGGCCAGCTCAGCCGACTGCAGGACCCAGCTGGACCCCAGGTGTGACTCCACTACCTGCCCAACCAACACCCTCCAATCCATGGTCCATGGGGAGCTGGATGCACCATCAGAGACAACCCCAGCCACTGCCAAGGATGATGGACGAGCAGATGCAGCCAGCCGCCGCGCCAGAAAGAGGACAACAGCCCAGGGCCATCCCCACCACGAGCAGAAATGCAGCGACCTATGCCTCAACAACCACCATGCCACACCTGCCGATGCAGCACCCACAGGTGATGAAACCAGCACCACCATACAGTCCAGTCTCACCAGAGTCACTACCTCCAGGGAACAACTCTACAAGTGATCCAGGAGCCTATGTCCAGCAACAATTGGCCAAGTACACGGAGCTCCTGCTGGAAAAGCTGCCCCCTACAGTGCCTGAGACCTATCAGACAGGCATGCCACGGGGAAATGCACCTGAGATGCACCGTTTGATGGAAGAAAACCAGCAGATGGGTGGTACCCCAGCTCCATCAGGAAGGCAGCCACCTACAGCTGCCCCAGCTCCATCAGGAAGGCAGCCACCTACAGCTGCCCCAGCTAACACCACTCAAGCACCATTGCCAAGAAGGCAGCCTCCAACAGCCCAAGCCAACGTCCCTGCCAGAGAGAACATAACTGCTGCAATGTTGGCTGAAATGCCCTTGGCCCACTTCAGAACCTTCGTGGCTCTTAGGGCCCCAGAAGAAGTTGCGTTGTGTCGCAGAATGCGTAAAAGAGAGAAAGCACGTCTCCACGCTAAAGAAGCACGTCGTAGTGCCAAACAACACAGAGAAGAAAAAATCCAATGGCTGGAAGAGAGGCATCGCTTGCTCTCTGACAGGGCAAGGGAGACACAACTATGGAAAGAAGAAAGGTGTCGGCTGATAAAGGATACCGAAGAACTCATGTGCAGCAAGCGAGATCTGGCTAAACTGGCCTCATTGGAGAATCGGGACCTCCTGGGACCAGGAACCCGCCCAGCAGAGAATCGCGTCCCCCAGGGACCAGGAACCCCTGACTCACACCCCTATTCCCCCACTACTCCAAATCCATGAGAGGACACATACCCCAGTCACCACCAACACCTCCGCTTGAGCACTGCATGTATACCTCAGCTCCAAGATATAGAGGACTCTTTGGACAATGATCACATGAACACCTATTACTTGAATGAACACTGTTTTCCATTTGTAATCATCTCACGAGTTTTCTTCTCATATATCCGCATGCTGGAATTTGATACTGTGTGACAAACATAAACCTAATGAATATGCTTTATCCTCACAGATACAGATAAAATACTGCTGCATTTTCATTTTTACATGCCATAGTTTGAGGATCCCTATTATTAAGAAGTAGTATGGTTATCAACCTCGTCATGTGCATTATTAATTTATTGTGACATTACAGTCACAAAGGGGGGAAATATGGTATAATTTCTAAAGACATCTTTCTAAAGATGTGCTGAAGGGAACTTGCATTGCAGAATGATTTTAATGTGATATTGCATGTTGAGCCTTAAGTAAGGTTAAAATACTGTTAAAAACACTGGATTAATTATATCTCATGTATACCTCAGTTATATTTCATGTATACCTCACAAGATGTGTGAAGGCACATATTATGTAGATGGCAATCTCACTCAGTGCACTTGATGAAATTTAAAGTGTGTGTGTATTAAACTTTAATATTTTTTTCAGATACACATTGTGTGTTGTGATATGCTCTCCTTTTTTAAAAATATCCTTAAGAAGAGGTTTAGAAATAAGGGTGTAAAAACAGGCACTAATAACTTAAAAATAAATAAGACCAAAGGAAATTGTGAAGCTATTGGTAAAGTTAACAAAGAATAGTCTTACAGGAAACTGGACATGTCTGGACAAAGCTTCAGACATGCCTAGGCAAAACTCTGGTCTGCTGAAATTTGTATCAGGAGAATTGACCAAACAAGGACTGAAAATAAAGTTCTAATAGTATAATTAGTCAGGAATAAGGGGTTGGCCATAGGCGTGACTTTTGAAGGCCCTAGAGTATAAAAGACAAGACAGAAACCACAGCAGACCAGAGTCATCTCACATACACATTGTGTGTTGTGATATGCTCTCCTTTTCTTGCCTGGAAATAAAAGAACACTTTTTGCTGCTCTGAACTCTGACTCCTGAGGATTTTTTGGGACACCAAAGAGAAGTTTTTCCTGATCTGGTTTTGGGATATTTTAAAATTCTTCAAATTGAGATCCAAAGAATCTGACCCAACACTACATGGTTCATTACATCGCTTTTAAAACTGTAGGTGAACTGATTCCAACTCTACTCATACACTCCAACATGCATTCATGAAAGTCACCGTCTTCTTCATCCTCCTTTTGCATGTACACTGAAAAAAACTGTGAAATCACAGGAAACAGGGACAGTGTGAGTTTCACACTACAGCTGTAGGTGAAAGAGTGACTCAAATTCATTACTCACAATGTTATAGTTAGCATTAGCTATATTAGCTGTAGCTAACGACTCAGATTTATTGTCAACAACATTACAGTTAGCACTAGCTACATTAGCTGTTGCTAACAAATAGCTGCTAATGACTTTAGCCTTCACTCCAGCTAATGCTACATTACATTTTCACACAGGATCATTTAATAGTGAAATGAACAAAGCACAGAAGTGCATTGCGTTTACCAAAGAAAAAAAATTGGAGGCCTTGTCTCATAATTATGACTTCCGTAACTTGTAATTACACAGAAAGATCTCATTTGAGATTACAAGATATTTTTTTCAGTACACTGATAAGGACTAAAACCAGAAGGTGGCAGTAATGCAACATGAAGAATGCCAACTGTCGTAACCCAAAAGAAGAAGAAGAAAGTGGTAGTAGGCTATGCACATTGTTGCCGGAGGGATTATGTAGACCTATTTGACACAAACAATGACACAAAGAATAACAATACCATAAGCACTACAATTAGTAAATCAACATTGTGCATCTAAAGTCGTTGGGATTGTTTAGGCAGACAGCTCTGTTCATCAAGGAGCCGCTGTGAGATGCTTCATGTACACAAAGTCACACATTAGTAATGTATCCAAGCTACTACGGAACCATTTGGTAATCAAAATACAGCATGCAATAAAGTAGATATGATAAAACATAATTAACTCATAATTATAAGATACTTAAGTAATAATTATGAGATAAGGCCTCCAATTTTTTTTTCTTTGGTGAATGCAATGCGCTTCTGTAACAACGTGACAAAGTGAGAGAATGGCAGTTTTAAAACTTAATTATAACTGATAAAAGAAAAAGTTAGTAGTTTACCTGTTCCATTGCAGCCGTGAACAAAGCACACATTCCAGCATACATTTAGTATCACAGGTGCTATTGTTGTTTATTAAACAGCGATGATGTGAAGATGATGAAGGAATCTCCATTGACACTGTCTTGCTTGTATAAAAAGGTTTATTACAAAAAAGTCCAGCATCAAAACGGACAACATGGACTGCCTGGAGAGGATTCTGGGCCAATGCGAATCACTATGGCTAACAGCTCTGAATCCCCACTTATATAGGATAGTTGTTTACCCTGATACTAAGGTAAAACATATGGCCCTTATTTACAAATGGCCTCATCTGTTTAGAATTAGGAGAGAGAGAGAGAGACCCATCTCCTATGGGATTTTAACCTTTGGACCTTAACCTTTGAACCTTACACTTTTGGACCTTAACCTTTGGACCTGGGGTCTCTTAACTTCAACATACCTCAGGAATCCAAACACCATATTGAGTTACAGACACTACACTGTCTTCCTTTTTCTTCTTGTTAGAGTTGTGGCAGACTACGGCGCCGTCTGCTTCTTCGTCCTCCTCGTACACATACACTGTCTAAATAATTTGAGGTTATATTTTAAATTTCGAAGGAAACCACAGTGTAAAAATGCCTTAAGGCTATGTGAACAGATGGCAGTATATATTATGTAACCCCCCCCCCCCCAACCTATTTAGGTCAATTTATTTAATTTTTAGTTTTTTGTGTGTTTGTTTTATATATTCATTTATTTAATTGTATTTTTCATGTTTGTTTTCTTTTTAATGTTCTACATTTGTGTTAAGTTACTGCTGGAATATTATATATACCGTAATATAATATATAGAGATGCAATGCCTGTATGTTGGTGTTAAAATGTTTGTGGATTCATAAAAAATTTTAAAAAATACACTGTATAACGAAACTGTGAAAAAGAACCACTTCTGCCTGTTGTCACACCTTAATGTCCTGTGTACAGATGACCACTGTGGTTGGGTTGACACCTCTATTTTTGTGCATCCTTGTGTGCATGTATGAGGCAAATAAGACGGGGACCCACTCATAAAAAGCTACTCCATATCGTTACAACATTAAATTCCACAGAGTACCTTTAATTATTGTAACTTTTTAAACCCTTCTGATCCCCCAGTGGGTCGGTCATTACACACTCATTGCTTTACTCTACTCAAGTTTCTAAAGATCCCAAATCTGTCAGGCTCAATTTTATAAAAATGTATGAGAAGATGCACAAGATGTGCACAAGAATATTTCCATTTGATGAAATGTGCAGCCATAACAAATTTGGTGTTTGAATATTTAAGTGTAAACATGATATAACTTCAACAAAGAGCTGGAAAAAGATGAGACAGAATATATATGACACTGTCAGGCAGAGAGGAATGTGACTTTGCCAACCATAAAGATATTTAAGGAAAAGGGGGAAAACAGGATTTTACATCTTAACCTTCAAATAGCGTTGGATGACAATTCAGTTTGTAATCATACTTAAAAGCATAAAAGCATTAAAACGTTTGACAAACAAAAAAGTTTGCTGTGTTCACAGCAGCACTATTTGGTATGGATATTTCCTTGAAGTGCTCCAGATTTCCCTCCTGACACTTGAATATTTAATATGGACTCAATCCCTTGGAGAAGATGGGATTAAATTTAGCATGAACGTAGAGCTGCTGTTGCATTTCTTTATGACACTGGTTCTTGTGCATTAAATTAGCAGCTCAGCATCAGTCGGAGCTGTTAAAACAGCAAAGTGTGTTAATCATTCCATCCATTAAGGCCACTGGCCCTGCAAGTGTGCTCTGCAGTGAACTAAAAGCTGACACTGACCCCTGCCAGTCTAATAAACACACCCACAGACAGCTCACACAGTACACTGCTTAGATGCACTAATCCCTGGGAGCAACTGTACTTACACCAGGCCAGGATTTATATGTTATATGCTGTGACTGGTGGGATTAAATGGGTTAATGCAAATTGTAAAGCTTCAACTGCATTAATGTATGATACCCTTTCATATGTGAAAATTCATATGCAGTAGGTACATGTGTTTTTAAGATATTACTTTGTGAAATGTAAAACTTCACATAAAAACATAAATTTCACATGTGCGATATATATATATATCTCACATGTGAAAGATCTCTCATGTGCAAATGTGTACATTTACATAGGATAAATTACACATAGACACACTTGGCTTTATTATGTAAAACAGCATTTCACATGTAATAAATTCATATTTTGAAGTCATATGGAATTTGTTAGATATTTGAGATTTTGTGAAAAGATTTCACTTGTAATGTGTATGTCTTTGTGTAATATGTATGGGTTTTAAATGTGATGAATTGACATAAAGTCACATGTAGTTTTTGGGCATTTTACATGAGAAAAAATGAATGTGATATGGGGACATGAGATTTTTAGATACCTCACTTATGAAATACATAACTTCACAATTTCACAAGTAATATCAGATGTGAGACAAATGTCACGTGTGATAAATTCACATGAATGCACATGTGGTTATCACAAACTGCATTTCCCATGTGATGAAAACATGAATTTTTCATTAGATATGAAATGCATTTCCCATGTGAAGAATTTTCAATATTTTGAAATAATATACAATATTTCAGTAATATGTAAAATGTGCTATTTCATATGTGAAATGCAAGCCTTCACATGTGAAAACATATAGTATAACATCACATGTAATTAATTCACATATGTGATTTATCATTTGAAACAGCATTTCACATGTGATCAATTCACATATATCCATATGTTGTTTTTGGACATTTCACATGTCATAGGCACATTTCATTTACATTTGAAATGTGAAAAAACCATTTTCACCAAAAATGAAACTCATTTTGGCACGTGTTTTTTAGATATTTCACATGTGAAAAGCGAGAACTGAAATCCTCACATCAATTTCACATGTAATATCACTTCACATGTAAAACATTCACATATGGGCAAATGTGTTTGTTTATATATGAAACAGTAGTTCACATGAAAACTTTCCATACAATTCATGTGTTATTTTCATTTCATGTATGAAATATTACACTTCAGATATGAAATGTAATATTTCACATATGAAAAGAGGAATTTCACGTGTGTATTCAGTTGTAAGGGATGAAAACCAACACAGAGCCTGACTTAGTCTTTACAGTGTGTGTGTGTAGCTGGTTTGGGACTGCCCTCTGACATGTGGACTGGGACCAAAGGCACCTTGCAGAGCGGCAGTCTGGCAGTGCTGGGAGGTGCTCTGATGCCCTTTGTCATCACAGTAAGCCTCACCTCCACAACACTGGCCTGTACTGCATGACGTCAGCCTGCCTGCAGATTATTTTTCCCATGTTTTTCTTCTTAATCCTCCCTCCAGCTTTTCATCCAGAGAGCCAGCCATTTGCCAAGCACTGGTCTCTACACACACACAAACAATGTGGCAGAGAGATTAACACTTATCAGAATAACATTGAAGTGATAGAAATACATCACTCGCACATGATAACTAAATCATAATGTCCTGTGTAAACAACAGAAAGCAATCGTTTAGCTAGGGAAAAGAATATTTTGGAATGAGATTACGGTTAGTGAAATGAGATATTCAGGAGTGATACCACTGTCACTCAGCTTTGGCTTGGTTGCTTTTGCCCTACTTTTCAGTTCAGTGTGACAAACATAGAAAGGACAATTCAACCGCTTAGCCTTTATGAAGGGCTGTGTACTGTAAAGTATTTTATATTCCATGTCTTGTGTTGTCTGTGCTGGAGGAGATAAAACTGGCTTATCCAGCCAAGTCGTTCTCCTCTTTGTAATTTCTCCCAGTATAGAAGGCAGAGAGTGCCCTGCTGTCAGATAAAAGACTCCAGTCCAGACACATCCAACACATCAGCAAGTTGAAAGACCACAAAAACTGTTCAACTGCTGCTGCTGCTGCTGCACTGTGCATTAGGATGGGTGAAGCTGCTTTGAATGGGAAATACGGGATGTTCACCTCATGTTAATACTCTTTGACCACAGAGCTCAGTTTTATATTCAGGGCAACCACATCTGTCATCTGGCTAACAAACTGTCAAAGTTCAGGCCAAAATCTTTCCTGAAAGTGGTATGGTTCTGTCACAGTCTGGCTCTATGTCCCTCCACCAGTCCTCAGACTTTTCCCTGTTTGTTCAGACTGGACTGAGGGGGAGAAGGACAATAAGAGGTTGCAAGTTATATTTAAGGACCATTTGAGATACTGTAACTTGCTACACTGACTCTCGTACAAACTAAGTGCAAAAGTGAACTGAAACTCAGAGCAACAGTTGTCTTTCTTTATGTTGTTACATGCAGCCTTAATATTGCAGGCCACTCCGCTTGACAGATTTATTGGTTCATGTTTATGTAAACAGCAATTTATGTTTCTAGTCTTTATGGTTTTAAGGTTCCTAGATTGGCAATCTAATGCTGAAGTGTATTCGCTGTGTTTGCTCAGTATGAACTACAAGTTATATTTATGTAATTCTGAGACAGTTTGATTTATGACAGTTTATACATGAAGAGGAATGTGCATGATTATATTGTAGACTTTTATTTAACTCATGGATGAAGTTCTGTTTTCGATGTGTCCTCAGCCCAGAGCAGCTATTGCCTTTTGTGTTTTGTCTTGTTTTCCCCACCTGCTCTGCATCAGTCTCATTAGCCCTGCCCTGCTCCCTGTCTTCCACATCCAATCAGCTCCCAGTCTGCCCTTGTGTCTTGCCACCTGTTCCTTGTTGTTTCATTAGTTCAGTTTTTATTTAAGTCCTGGTCTTCAGTTCAGTCTTGTTGGATCCTTTGTTCTGCATTCTGTTTCATTCTGATCTGCCAGCTTTGTTTTTGCCTGCACGAGCCTCAAAGCTGGAGTGCGGGACTTTTGTCTCCCCCTTCTGGCAGTGAGAGTAAAGGGGGGCCTCAGCTGTGATTGCCTGACACAGATATGCAGCAGTTCTCATGTGCACTTTACTCCATCTGAGATGTTTTATATTAAGCTAGGCTGACTGACACCACTTCTCCACTGAACACACAGACATGAGGTTGAAATCCCACTGAACATTTAGTTTTTCAAAAATCCTGAGTTATTCTGTTATAATGAATCATTACCATTTGAAATGAAATACTTAGTGCCAACTACAAGTTTGTAAGCAAGGAATGTATGGGAAAAATATACATTACACATAGAGCTGGGCATTATCTCAAATTAATTCAAATTTTTGGTTTTGCACGATGTAAAATGTCTAAATCGTAAATTGAGTTATTACAACATGCACAAAAAGTTAATTTTAGTCACAAAGTAACATGGATGGTAGCTGCTACATTAGCCGCTTTAACAGTCCTGTAAACTGTGCAGTGAT
Source organism: Scomberomorus guttatus (assembly GCA_038419695.1). Classification (NCBI taxonomy): domain Eukaryota; kingdom Metazoa; phylum Chordata; class Actinopteri; order Scombriformes; family Scombridae; genus Scomberomorus; species Scomberomorus guttatus. The sequence continues at coordinate 3,290,874 of CM076449.1, forward strand.
TAGTTTCACTACATGTTCTGCTCTGTCTGTACTCAAACTGATTATTAAACCGGATGCCTATGATCTACTGGCAGTCAATATCTGTGTGGGATAACCTGTATTTTATATGTAATGATGACAGCCTGCAGGTGGTGCAGCTATTTAATTGTTCTTGCTCAACTGTCTTAAAAAATATATGTTTTACAATCCTGCATTTTACAGTCAAACAAAAATCGATTAATATCTTGAATCAACCCCAAGCTTGAAAAAGATTTGAGATTTGATTGTTTGGCCACATGTCCCAGCCAGAGTCCTGCATCAGGTCGGACACCTGACGGGTGACCCACAAAAATAAGTGATTGGCGGGTAGTATTTTGTCTAAATTTTATTTCGTTTTTTTCGGTTCAGTTCTGAGATGAACAAAGAACATGCCGGTCGGATTGTGGTGCGTTACTGACAGGCACATTAACTGTGGATATGTGCTGCTTAATATTGTGAGAATAAGCAAAAAATATTTTATTTTATAAATATTTAAATGTATGAAATGGACCAAAATGATCACTTTAAACATATTGCCTAACCAAATTATTTAAACAGCGCTAAATGATTCCATCCCACGCTTTTTGAGCCAAATAGTGGTTGATCATTGTAACATGATCACTATGAGATGTTTCCACTGCATATGGTTATTATAGGAAATGCAATTTTGAGTCGGGCTGTGGGTCTCGTGTGGACAGGTACGGTCGGATTGCAGAACTAATTGGCCATATGTGAAAGTGGCAGGGTGGGTCTGGTTTTGCACGTCGCGGGTGTGGGTCTTGAAAATCAGACCCATGCAGGACTCCCAGCCCTAATAACACATAAAATTAAGGGAAAGTGATGTTTAAACACAGCCCAAAAATGCAGCACTTTAATTCAGAAAGCATGGGGATGTTAAAAAGATCATGTGATTAAAATCTATAGAGTCATTATGTATTTAACAGGGTGGGGGAAATTACAAATGATATCCAACTAAAAATGAATTGGAGCAAATAATGTGGCTTAATGTGGATCAATCAGTTAAACCTCAAGTAAAATTAAAAGCAAGAGCCCTCTGCAGTTTTAAAAACAGCAACGTTGTACATATTCATTATGGTTTTAATCATTAAACAATACTTTTTGGCTTTTTAAACAAGTTTTCTTATTAAAATATTACTACTAATACTGTTTCTTCCCCCCTCAAAGGTGAATACTGTTTCACATTAAACCTTTTAGAATGAAGGTTTCTCTGGTTACAACAAAAAGCCCAGATCCCTTCAATAAAGTGTTTTCTATTGTTGTTGTAAAAGTAAAAGTAAAACCTCAGCAATACTACTGTTGAAAGCAATAGCTGTCAGTGGAGGAGCTCCCAGCTGCCTCAGCTCTGTGGTTTCCAGCAGTGGAAAGAGATTCATTTATAATCCAAAATCTAGACAGAGGCTCCCAAGATCATAGACAGAAAATCTGTGAATTCTGATTTGGAATTAACATCCATGCACTTAACATTTAATCATTTTAAAGTACAGCTTACCTTGAGCAATATGGGTCAGAGTCAGACAATGGGCTTTTTATCCCTGAGGGGAAAAATCTCCCAACAGCATTAGGTAACTTACTAGATGACAGCTCACTTGCTCTGGAGCCACATCTGCAGGCTGCTTAAACGAATTACCTGAATTCCCGTTGAGAAAAATGTTTTTTCTTTTCCTTTTATTATTATTTATTTGTACTTTATCATCGGCAGGAGCCACCACAACCAGGAGCTGCTGGATTTATGGTAACACAGAAATATTGGTGTATGTTCACACATACTTTACATTACCAAAGCAGAACACAATGTTCTTATTTTTCCTAGGGTTCCTTGGCTACCAGGCAGCCATTGGTTCCCATTCATTTCACCCTGGCTGCATTAACCTGTTAGAGGGTCATGTTTTATTATCCAATATTTGTTTGAATTCTGTTTCCTTCATTATACAACTTACAGCGCACACTTCATTAAAATGAATGAAGCAGTTCAGATATGTTTTACAACTGAATAACTGTAGTAAGAATGTGGATCTATTACACTCTTCAACCTCATCATTAACGAAATACAAACATTTTTAACAAACAGTAACTGTTAACAGGTTCGGTTCACCTGTAAAATGTCTGTGAAATAGACGCAAATTGACACTCTGACACTCTGCTCACTGTTCATTGCTGCTCACTGACATACAGTTACTCTAACTGAAACTACTGATCATTGGTTTTATATATTTTGTGACTCTGCCGCTCACATCGCTGTGCCTTCAGTGTTTTAATGGGGCGCAGTGGTGTGATTTTAACAGCTGTCATCCCAGGAGCAAACATCTGGATTTGAGCTGACAGCTATTATTGTACACACTGTAATTACCCTTTGGGATCAATAGAGTACTCAGCTCCAAAGAGCAATAATAGTGATAAAATTGGATCTATCAGGAGAGAAGTTCCTAGTACAGCAGATGCCACTAAGCATGTGCAGGAATGTGATTCCATTTACAGAGCTTCGCTACCTTGTTCAATTCAATTCAATTCAATTTTATTTATATAGCGCCAAATCACAACAAAAGTTATCTCAGGGCACTTTACACATCGAGCAGGTCGAGACCGTACTCATTTATTTACAGAGACCCAACAATTCCCCCCATGAGCAAGCACTTGGCAACAGCGGCAAGGAAAAACTCCATACTACATAACATAACCTGCTACATAACACAACCTCTTGACTTTGTACTACATTATACACTTCTCAAAGATCTTCAGTACAAAGTCAAGACTTTGTGATATTTAGCACAACAAGCTAGAAAAAAAATCAAATAACAATTGTGAAAATTCTAGATATGAAAGATATGAAAATTCTTAGCAAATTACTGGGCAAGGTGATTAGAGAGGGTACTCCCTAAACTGATCCATTGGGATCAGAATGGTTTCATAAAAGGCAGACAGGGCACCCATAAATTCAGGAGAGTGCTGAATATTTTATACAGTCAAAAGGAGGAAGTAGATACAGCCCTGCTTTCTGTAGGTACAGAAAAAGCTTTTGATAGGTTCCAATGGCTCTATCTTTTTCATATTCTTGCTAAATTTGGCTTTGGGGAAACATTCTGCCGGGTTAAATTACTGTCTAAAAACTTAACAGCCCAAGTCTTAACCAATACCGCTGTATGCCACCAAGGATGCCCCCTCTCCCCTCTTCTTTTCATTTTAGCTATCAAACCACTTGCCATAGAAATAAGGTCCTGTATAGGTATAGGCCAAACCAAATATAGGATGGTGCTGTTTGCTGATGATGTCATTGTTTTTCTGAAACATTAAAATAAATCCATCATGCTATTAAATGAAATGTGAATCATGAATGTGTGAGTCAGAATGTGGCACAGTTTAAAGTATCTGATTGTTTCACCTACTTGGGAATTAAGATTGTCTCTTTATATAGATAATATAGCGCAAACTAAAGTGTAGGAGCAGGCTACCAAACTCCTGGCACGAAGGACAACATTATCAATCTCTTTAATTGGCAGAATTAATATTTTAAAAATGGATATTCTGCCAAAGTTTCCATATTTGTTTCAGAATATACCTTTAAACCCCACCAAGACACGTATTTCCAACACTTAAGAAGGATTTTAGCAATTTTAGCAATCAAGTACCCGAAACTTGCAGTGGTACTACTGGGCAGCTCAACTACAAACAATTTTTTTATTTTTCTTTAGATAATGTCCCAGGTTGGATAGAGTTAGAGAACTGTTTACCACTACACCTATATTTATATTCATAAACCTTCAAAACTGAAGGTTTTAAGAAAATTCAGAACTAATCTATTTGTATTAAATATGATAAATGTATGGTATGACATTCAGAAATACATGAACATACATCAACCTCTCCCAATTAAGCCCTATATGGGGGAACTTATATGTGGAAGATCAGATATGTTTTCAAATGTGGTTCACAAGGGGCATTAGAGAGGGGAATATCCTTTCAAGAACTGTCAGCTAAATAAGATTTACAAAGCAAAGACTTCTTAAAATTCCTTCAAATATGAAATTTTATATATATATATATATATATATATATATATATATATATTAGTAGGAATAAGTAATAGTATAAGTAAAGAAATTTGTGTTTTGTAGATTATTTCTTTGTTGTAACAATGCTTCTTGGCAATAAATCTTATGCCGCTGGAAAGCCTGTTTATTTCCCTTTTAATTGGTGCCACATTTGTAAGGAACATGCATTTGTGGGATGAGCAGCAGAGCTGAGTATGTGGGTTGCGCCCATGAAAAATTTGCCAAATCTTCTCTGCCATTGCCAAACAGCTTATTTTGCTGTTGCTACTGACACTTGTTTTGAGCCTCTGGTACCCCCAGGTGCTGCCATTCGGGTGCCTGATTGGCAGTACCTATCATAGGCCCTGCTACAGTGGTCAGTAGGTGTCTGCTCCAAGAATCGGCATGCCACATTTGACTGATCTGGATAGGGCAACTTCAAGCTGCAAAATAATAATGCTCCAAATAATGCTGCAAAACCAAGTTGCGGCATTATTTGGAGTGAGCCCTAGTACCATCTCCAAAGTGAAGGCCAAGTTCCATATAACAGGGAATGTCAGAGACAGGCTGCGAAGTGGGCATCCCAAGAAGACGAGACCTCAAGAAGACAGTTTCCTCACCCCTGTCAGCACTTAGGTACCGTAGGCTGTCTTCCACAGATTTGCAGTCGAGGTTTGCAGGACGATATGGCCGACAGCTCTCTGCCCAGACAATCCGGAACAGACTGCACGCAGCCAATCTCTGGTCTCATAGGGCTGCCAGGAGGCCTGCCATGACTGCCCTTCAGCATCAGGCCCATTTGCGCTGGTGTCGGCAACACGTGCACTGGAACCTGAACATGTGGAGGAACGTTATGTTCAGCGATGAGTCCAGATCCTGCCTACAGCAGTTGGATCGTAGGGTCAAAGTGTGGAGACGCGAAGACGCTATGCTGATTGCATCTTTTGGTGGAGGCAGTGTGATGGTGTGGGGCGGCATCTCGGTCACTGGAAAAACGAGGCTTGTCATCATTGGAGGCAATCTCAATGCAGAGATATCTCAAGATGAGATTCTGAAACCAGTGGCAATCCCATATCTCCACAGTCTGGAACCGAACTCTATCCTCCAAGATAGCCCCCAACACTCGCGGGGTTTATCAGAGACTACCTCCAGAATTTGGGAGTGGAGAGGATGGAATGGCCTGCCAGCAGTCCTGACCTCAACCCCATTGAACACTTGTGGGATCAGCTTGGGCGTGCTGTTCGTGCCAGAGTGACCAACACAACCACGTTGGCTGACTTGCTACAAATGCTGGTTGAAGAATGGGATGCCATCCCACAGCAGTGTGTGACCAGGCGGGTGACCAGGTGTATGGTTCTTCCACACGCTACTGAGGCTCCTGTTTGTTAAATGAATTAATTGTTAAATTGCCAATATGTCTTCTGTTTCTTCAAACTTCAATCATCCAATCCACCAAACACCAAATGAGTCAATAGCAGAATAAGCTGTTTGGCATTTGCAGAGAAGATTTGGCAAATTTTTAATGGGCATAACCCACATACTCAGCTCTGCTTCTCATCCCACAAATGCATGTTCCTTACAAATGTGGCACCATTTAAAAGGGAAATAAACAGGCTTTCCAACGGTTTAAGATTTATTGCCAAGAAGCATTTTTACAACAAAGAAATCTACCAAGCACATTTCCTTACTTTTTGTGCTAAGTTTATTTATTATTTTCGTATGTGTGTATATGTATGTGTGTATATGTATGTGTGTGTGTATATATATATATATATATATATATATATATATATATATATATATATATATATATATATATGTGTGTGTATATATATATATATGTGTGTATATATATATATATATGTGTGTATATGTGTATATATATATATATATATATATATATATATATATATATATATATATATATATATATATATATATATATATATGTGTATATATATATATATATATATATATATATATATATGTGTGTGTATATATATATGTGTATATATATATATATATATATGTGTGTGTATATATATATGTGTATATATATATATGTGTATATGTATATATATATATATATATATATATGTGTGTGTGTGTGTATATGAAAGTTGTTCTTGAATCATATGAGTATATGCATGGTTTTGGTCTCTTTTGAAAGGTAACACTCTAAAGGTTTTTTAACAATGTAATGAGTGCACTGGACAGCAGAGGTAGACTGGGCTTCTGAAATTAATTACAAAATATTTCTTCCTCCCTTTTGGTGCCCCTCCAGCAGCTGCCGCCCCTAACAGCCCTGATTGCAGGTGTGACAGAATGCAAACTTTGTTCTCCTGTGCTAAAATGTGCTATACCCATCCAAACCCTGATCTTGCTTATAATCTGGACCCTCACCTGGGACAAATTTGCCTTGGGAGACTCTACCAGGGGCTATTGTCCCTGAAAACACAGCTCCCAGGGTCACATGGACACGCAAACCCCTCCGCCACGATAAGGTAGCAATTCTCCTCAGATAACTGAACCCAACGTAGAACAATAAAGACCACATTCCAAAAATCTCCATCTTATTTATTTGTTGAAAAACATTATTTTCCTAAAAGAAGAGAAAAATGCTCCAATGCAGTTACATTTTAATTAGTTTTGAATAGAAATCAAATTGTTCTAAGAATTGAGTAGTTATGAGTCTTGGTATCTTTAAATTAAAAAGAATAAGACGGGGCAAAGCAAACTTGTATTTTAAAAATAAGTTTTCATTTCATCTTAGGACACGAACATTTTAAGTACAGACAAAAATACTTGATAATATGGAGATTTTTGCAGTGCAGATTCATGGCTTATGAAAAAAGCAGCAAGGTGTCTATTCTAACCATCATTAGAATGGTAAAAAAAAAAACTCCTAAAATAGTCAGTGATCATCATAATGAAAACATAAACAATCATAAAATATAAAATATCAAAAGCAAGTGCATAGCGTCACCTCTAAACAAAAACTGTAATTATTCTCCAGCCTTTAAAGGCATTGCAGACGTGCTCCTGGAGAAGCTGCTTGTTCTGGGTCATGTCCACTTACTGGCTGTTAGACTGAGTGTGTGAGCAGAGAGGAGAAGGCAGCAGAGAGCGAGAGGACCAGTCATCCTGTTGGTGCTGCTATTCAAACCGAAGGATGCCATCTGATGTTAGAGCGGAGGACGACGGCAGCGTTTCATCTTCCATCCTACACACTGAGGCTGCCTCACACTGCTGCTCGGGTTTATAGTCAGAGGATTACAGTCTCTCTCTCTCTCTCTCTCCTCTCTCTCTCTCTCTCTCTCTCTCTCTCTCTCTCTCTCTCTCTCTCTCTCTCTCTCTCTCTCTCTCTCTCTCTCTCTCTCTCTCTCTCCTCTCTCTCTCTCTCTCTCTCTCTCTCTCTCTCTCTCTCTCTCTCTCTCTCTCTCTCTCTCTCTCCTCTCTCTCTCTCTCTCTCTCTCTCTCTCCTCTCCTCTCTCTCTCTTTTATGGTCCAAGATGCTTTTTTGTAGAGCACATTGAGCTGGACAAATTTCAAGTAAATCAGCCCTACGGTGTGGCCTTTCATCATTACAGCGCTACCATCTGGACAATTGGGCTCATACTTCTTGGGAAGCAAATGCACATCATTTCCAGTTATTTGTGCCACGTTTCATGGTTTTCACTCATTCCTGCTCACAGCAATTTGAGCCACGGCGGAAGACAAATAATAATAATAAACCCACACAAACTCTTCTATCCCTTTGGGGTTTGAAAAAACAATACAAAAATATACAAAAGGAGAAATGCTACAAAAGGATTCGACAAACTGCAAGTGCTCCCGGCCGCTAAGGGGGATGATGAACTCTTGGCTTGTTTAAGATGAGTTTCACCTTGCCTGGAGAGGAAGAAGACCAACAGCATGACATTTTATAGAAACTCTTCATATTGTTTGATCAGAGAGATGCTAACTTTAATTTGTCAATTGCTTCAATTTATTTTATTAATTTACCATTTGCAATATAATAAAATTACCTGGTGAGATTGGTGCTATATACAGTGCTGCTTGAAAGTTTGTGAACCCTTTAGAATTTGCTCTATTTCTGCATAAATATGACCTAAAATGTGATCAGATTTTAAGTCCTAAAACTCGATAGAGACATCAGTTAAACAAATTAAACAACATCTTACACTTGTTAATTTATTTATTGAGGAAAATGATCCAATGCCACATATTTGTGCGTGGCAAAAGTATGCGAACCTCTAGGATTATCAGTTCATTTGAAGGAAAATTAGAGTTGGGTGTTTCAATCAATGGGATGACAATCAAGTGTGAGTCTGGGAGGCCCTGCCTTATTTAAAGAAGAGATATCTGGGTCTTCACTATCAAAGTCTGAGCTTCATAACACAGGTTTGTGGAAGTGTGTCATGGCTCGAACAAAGGAGATTTCTGAGGACCTTAGAGGAGTTGCTGATACTTACCAGGCTGGAAAGGTTTACAAAACCTTTTCTAAAGAGTTTGGACTCCACCAGTCGACTGTCAGGCAGATTGTGTACAAATGAAAGACATCCAACACCATTGTTACCCTCCCCAGGAGTGGTCGAACAACAAAGATCACACGAGAGCAGGTGAGTAATAGTCAGGGAGGCCACAAGCGACCCCAAGGTAAGGTCTAGGAAACTAAAGGCCTCTCTTGCAGTGGCTACAGTCAATGTTCATGAGTCCACCATCACTGAACATCAATGGTGTGCATGGCAGAGTTGCAAGCTGCATTGCTGCCGTCTACGGTTTGCTCAAGACCACGTGGAGAAGCCAGAAGGCGATTGGAAAAATGTTCTGTGGATGGATGAGACTAAAATTGAACCTTTCGGCTTGAATGAGAAGCGTTATGTTTTGTGATGAGCAAACACTGCATTCCAGCATAAGAGTCTTATTCCATCTGTGAAACATGGTGGTGGCAGTATCATGGTTTAAGCTTACTTTGCTGCCTCTTGACCAGGATAGCTTGCAATCATTGATGGAGCTATGAATTCTTGTATCAGAAAATTCTAAATGAAAATGTCAAGGTATTCATCTGTGAAGTGACGCAAAACAGAAAGTGGGTCATGCAGTAAGACAATGACCCTAAACACATGTCACTCTACCAAAAAATGGTTAGAGCAGAAGAAAGTTAATGTTTTGGAATGGCTGAGTCAAAGTCATGACCTGAGCCCTATAGAAATGCTGTAGAAGGACCTGAAGCAGGCAGTTCATGCAAAGAATCTCACCAACATCCTCGAGTTGAGACTGTTCTGTAAGGAGGAATGGCTAAAATTCCTCCAAGCCGATGTGCAGGGCTGATAAACAGTTACTGGAAACATTTGTTTGAAGTTTTTGTTGCAAAAGGGGGTCACAAGGGGGTAGGTTACTGAAAGCAAGGGTTCACATACTTTTGCCTCACATAAATATGTAAGATTGGAAAATTTTCCTCAATAAATAAATGAATATGTTTAATGTGTCTCATTTGTTTAATAGAATAGAAATAAAAAGCCTTTATTGTCATTGTATGGTAGATACAACAAAATTAGGAGTGCTACTTCTGGTTGGTGCATTAAAAACACAGTACAACATAGTCTCACAAAACCACACAACACAAGTCCTAAAATAAATAAATAAATAAATACCTGAGTAATATTGCAAATAAATAGATGTGATTATTGCACAGTGTGAAATTCACAAGAATGATATATTATTGCACTTGAGAATAAATATTAAGTTGTAGCACAAGGACAGTTTTCATATTGCATGCTGAGTTGATTACTTTTTGATGGAGTTTAGAGTGCAGATGGCCTTGGGAAAGAAACTGTTCATGAGTCTAGTGTAGTGTAGTGCCTGCCAGAGGGCAACGGGTCAAACAGGTGGCGACCAGGGTGTAACAGTCTTGTACAATGTTTGTGGCTCTGTAGAGGTAGCGGGTGTTGGCAATGTCCTCCAGGGAGAGAAGATGGCAGCCAGTGATTTTTTTGTGCTATATTTATGACCCTTTGAAGAGCTGTTTTTTCTGCTGCTGAGCAGCCGGCATACCACACTGTGACGTAATAAGACAGAATGCTCTCTGTGGGTTCCCAGGAATTTAAAGTTGTGAACCCTTTCCACAGTCTCTATTGATGAATAGTGAGGGGGTCTCTAGTTGGGTTCCCTTTATCTAGTTTTAGGACTTATGTATAAATCTGATCATGTTTTAGGTCATATTTATGCAGAAATGTCAAGCAGCACTGAATACCTTATATATTGAACAACTCACTGTGGCTGCACCTGACTGTTCCATTACTCCCTTGCAAAAATTATAAATGATCCACTGAAAATGAACATTTTATTTTGTAGATGCACATTGGATGAACAGTTGTGGTCTACGTTAAAAAATCTTAAAGATTCCCACTCAAGTTTTAGGACATGTAAAAATCCTCTACTTGAAATAACAGAATGTGGTTTTTCCAAAAAATTGGCATCATGTTAAAATCCTTAAAATGACATTTACTGTTTCTCCCTCATTGAATAATCCAGAATCTTTGAATAAGCAAATATATTTAATTTTCAAAGGTTGAACTGCTGAATACAAGATGTCTCCTGTTTTTCTGTCTTTGACTGCAGTGGGACTTTAAATGAGATATTAAGGATTATAACTTCAAACATTCGCAGGTGCTTTTGAACTTCAGGATGTATATAGTGGTTAGTGTATGCAATGATACAATAGAGTAAATACTGTACATCTGTTTTGGTAATTTTGGGAAATAATAGGTCTCACACAATGAGTGCTGCAGTTGTGATGCTTTATTTGAAGCAGTGCCAGTGTGAAGGTTTTTAACAGGATCACAGATTGGCCAGACGGGCCTGTACTGAACTCCACTCAGCCACCTGAACACAACTCAAACAGAGCTCAAGAAAATCTCATTGGACACCAAACCAAAACCCAATGCTCTGACAATCAACAGCTCGTTTACAATTTAGAGTGAAGCCTGGTTTGAAAGAAGTCCACACTGTCTGTTAGAGGAGAACACCTGGGTTATTAAAAAAGAGTTGTTAAATAAAAGTAGAGACCTGAACCTGGTCTGTGACTGTAAAAGGCAGAGAGACAGTGACAGGCAGCTCCAGTGTGTGTGAGGTGGGGGTCTGCATGTACCCCCCCTGTGTCAGTGCAATTCACCCCCCCACCCCAAGTTGTAAAGGCAGTTTGTTACATTTCACATTATATCAGCTTCTGCTGTTATTCTCCACACTTCATAATTAATACAGTATGTGTACACTGGTTTATGGTATTGGTATGTAGCTATATTTACATTTCAGTCTATTCACAAACATAGAACACATGTAAGATGTGTACATCTGCTGCCACCAGCAGTCATATAAACACAGAACCAGTGTGAGAATGTATTTCTACATATACAGTCAAACTAAACTGTCTTGCATATGTTTTTTCTGTCATGTACATGTATGTGCTTTGTCAAACATCATGTGACTAAACCAAGTGCACAGATGTCTGACTATTACCTTTACTGTAGTTTGTCAAACACATGATAAAAAACGGAGGCCTACAAAAACCAATAAAAGCCATCACCTTCTGTGTGTTTAAGGAAAGTTAGAACTCCTTCAGGCACCTTTTTACACATATGGACTAGAGAAGTGATGTGATCAGGACTCGAGCAGTAAGCAGTCCTCATTCTCACTGGCAGGCAACATGAGCTGCTGCTCGTAGTACAGACTCTTGGCGTAGTTGATTTCTTGGGAGATTTTGACGGCCAGACTCTCACTCTTCACATGGACCTGTGCAGACAAGGAGAGGATCGTTTAATGAAACTAATGCTGGGATCAGACAGGATATGTTAGTATTTAGTGATGCTCACTGTGTCAGATTAGTCATAGATCATCATAGAGTCGTATATTCTTGCTGTGAGTGGCTCAGAGGCATGACAGACTATACGTCAAACCCTGACCAATCAGAGCTCACCATCTTCCACCACCTTTGTGACATACAGAGGTGATGGATACAGAGCTGTCCCCCCTGACGCATGTTTCTGTATGTAATCAGGGTTTTCTGAATGAAAGTGAAGCCGGAATCATTCATGCTCACTGGGAGGTGAAGGTTTCCCAGCCGGAGGACACAACCGTCACAGAGCACAAAACCAGAACTATCTGAATGATTGAACAAATCAGACATGAGGCTTAAGTAACATCTCTCCAGAAACAACGTCCCTCTTCCTCTGGATAATCCACAGACTGGTGTGTTGTGCAGATTATCCAGTAGAGGTGGGTGAACAAACTGATTCACATAAGAATTGCAGTTCTTATCTTTCAAGATTCTGAATCAGAACACAAATGCCAAAACTCGCCATACTTTTGCAATTGTAGTAGTAGTTATTATGTTAGAGTTGTCTTGTAGCTTGTGTTTGTTGAAGATTAACAAGATGAACTACAGGAACTATATCTTCAAAAAATATGTGTGTGTTTGGGCCCATTTTGGATTTAATAGCTTAATAATTATCTATGCCAGGGAAGTATTTAGTGAATATTTGTTACCTCATCACCCAGAGACTAATGTTAACGGAGCAGTGAACTCCAGCGCTAACAAATGAGAGCGGCTGACCAACACACACTGCAGCTCTTTACAAGACTTCAACCTGTGAAGAAAATAAGTGGCTCTGTAGTCTGTTTCATTTCCTGCCACGCTGCGACTGGAGAGTGTTTTGGATAATGATGGCTTTCCTTGAGAGCAGCAGTGGAGTGCAGCAGAGAGGCTGCACTCCACTGCTGGAGACACTACTCTTTTTTCCCCACCTACTCCATCACACTTATACACCAACATGTGCTTCTACAACAAACATTGAAGCAGTGATGTCAGTCAGTAAATGACACTTCAGAAGACTGGACGATGTTTCCATGCAGTTCACTTTGATACTTTTCTCTGTTGGTCAGAGAGAGATCAGTTAGCTTCACTGTGACTTCTCATGTTTCATATTGCAGTTCAGTGGACAAAGTACAGGAGTGAGTGATTTGGCACACAGTGAACTTGAGAAGAAGCCTAAATACAGTGCCCCCTTTCTATTCATTTGATAATAGGTTCTGAATTGAGAATAGTCAGAGAATCAGTCAGATGAGTGTCTCACCATGGGTTTCTGGTGGGAGGGGCCGGGAATGGCCACACCACTACTGGTGCTTTCAGCCTTCTTGGTGAGCTGCACATACACCTTCCCATGATCCTTAGAGACCAGACAGTGGTAGAGGTCATCATACTTGACCTCCAGGAAGATGGCCTCACGGTCAACATAGTCCCCAGGCTTCAGGAAGTAGACCACTTTGGAGGAGATGAGCACGCAGTAGCTGTCAATAGGCTCCACTGCGATGAAGCTGAGGCCGGGAAACAGAAACAAACACTCTCAGTCTGACGGAGCTGCAAGGGGTCAGACACACTGTGCGTACAAATGCAGGGAAATGAGTGAGACTCACAACTCAGAGTGGATGTTATCAGTGAGGCGGAAGAGCTGCTCCTGACCGTCAGCCTGTGTGGCCGAGTATCGAGGCAGCAGACCCTGAGGTCCTTTACAGCAGCGAGGCTTCCTGACACGCTGCACACTCAGCCTGCACAACACAATAAGAACACAAACACTTCATGTTCCAGCAGGAACCACAACTTCATAGTTTTAACACTTGTCCAGAACTCTGATAGCATTGTTTTCTTTGGCTTTTATATAAATTTATATGAATTATTTATATGAATGCTTGCCCCTTGTGAGGTGTGCAGGGTACGATGTGAAATGTTTTGATACCAGGGCTGATAAGATACACAAGACTTGGATGTCAATACCAAAACACTACTTTTTGATACCTTTTTTTTTTCCAAAACTCTTTTTATATTTAAAGGGGTACTAAAATACTAACAAGAATAGTACTGCTTTTATCACCATAATTTTTTTTTCATGTTTTCCCTACAATATCCCCTTGTGAAAACAAGCATGATTAATGCTTGTTTTCATGCATGTCTGTTTATAGGCATAGTGAACTACCTGCTGGAGAGGCACCGAAGAGGATGAAGAATGTTCTGTAAATAATTTCAGATGCCTGACATCCAATGTGTGCCTTACATTAAAACAACACTGCTCACTCTGCACCAAACACTTGACACTGAAAGGAGACTACAGGTAGACTCTGCTGTAGGATATAACTCAGTGTCTCATCATTAACTGGAACTCTTGGCTGCAATTATTTTTGCTCATACAGCTGCGTATATAATCATGCATGAATAACCAGGTTATGTTCCATGCAAACATTATAATATGATCCACACTGGGATAAGAACTCTATACTGATACTGATAATATGTATGCAGGAGTGTCTAAATGTAGCAGTCAGTAGGCTTAGTCAGTTGGTTTATCAAGACACCTACAGTATAATGACAATGATGTACGCAAAGTAAAATAAAATAATCAATTGATTAATATCTGTTGGCTATAAATCCAGATGTTTGTTTCTGGAATGAGAGCTCTAAAAATCGCCCCACTGTGCTCCATTAAAACATTTAAGGCTCAGTGATGTGAGTGAATCAACTGCGGAGTCTCAAAATACCAAAAAGCAGCAGCGGCCAGTTTCTGTTAATTAAATGAAAGCAATCCAGCCACAGTGAGCTGAGCTGAACATTTAAAGAGCTGCTGTTGGTTGAAACCTTTGTGTTTCATTAATGTAAGGTTACCATGTGTCTGTCTAAATCCTGTCAAGACCTGCGCAACAGACTTACACTGACTTGGTTAAGGTTATGGAAAAGATGATGGTCTTAGTTCAATATTGAAAAAGTGACCCACGACAAAATATGCTTACTTTGCCAATAATAACACACTAATAACAAAAAGCTAACCTTGACCAAAGCACTAGTCTCTGGTGACAAAAGACCTGAGCTTTGTATTCCCACCATCCACCCTTCTTTGTAAGAATGACACACGTCGTCCTTTGAAATGACAAAACCATTTAGTTTTCTGTAAATGTAATTTCTAGACAAGGGTGCAACAAGGACTTTGGTAGCAACCATCTTAGAATATAATAATTTGGCAATAGCATGTTTAGGCCAAGGTTATAAAGACAACTGAACAGACTGCAAAAGCAGGTAGGGCTCATTGCATTAGCATGTCAAATAAATAATATCCTGTCATTATATTCCCTTTTAAATTGGATAACAATACAAGTCTTGTCAGTTCACTTTCAATATGTGTTGCTGCAGCAAATTCAGACCTGCATGTTTTCTCTGCAGAGACCAGAAAGTCTCTTTGACTCAGTATATTACAGAGGGTGGTGTCATTTTTCCAGCAGCTCACATAATGCAGGTAATAGACTCAACCCACCTGTGGTTACTGAGACTAGCCATGTCCCGGACCGTCTGTGCTGTTTCTGAGGCAAAATCCAGAGCTCCAGCCACTGGTTTGGTCACGGTGCCAACCAGACCTTTACCTAGGCCTGAGAAGAAGCCGCTGACTCCGCCCTCTGTCTTCACCCCCTCCACTGTGGAGGTGATGATGCTGGTCATCCCTCCAATTATACCTGTGAAAGAGAGAGATAGTTTAAAAAGTTCACACAGATGTTTCTGAGGTTATTTAGTGCAGGGCTGCAGTAATACAAAGTGTGGACACACTGCATGAACTATGGCAGTTATGGAGCATCTGATTCATGTCTGAGGACTGTCACAGCTCCCACACAGTTATCTGCTGTTGCTGGAATTCAATGACATACATTTAATCCCACTGAGGATTATGTAATGTGTGTTATATATGAACTGCACTTTAATCTGTACTGATAACCATTTTGCTGCTTCTATACTATATATTTGTTCTCTGGGCTGAAGAGGAAAAACATTGTTGATTGTTGATCTCCGCCTACCAAAGTCTGGGGATTATTAAATGCTCTGTAGTTGCTTGAACGACGGTACGAACGGCCGCTAACAAACCTACGCCCCTTACATTTTGTCAAGGACATGCCTTACCGGAAATGATACTCTCCCTCAATTCTCCTCCGTAGTGAACTGCATGTCACTGCCCCAATATGAAGGGCGGCCCTAAAGACCCCCTTTTTTTAAAAAAAAAAAAAACTCGATAATTGTTTTCACCCAGTTTTAACAACGAAACCTGGGAGATTGTCCTAAGTCTCTAAGAGTGAAGCGTTTAGAAACTGACCTGTGTGTCTATGTCAGTCTAACCAACAGACTGGTTTCCTGTTGGAACAATCAAGGATGGATGTGCATTATGTTTTTTCCAAATTAGATTTTTTGCTGTTCAGGGGGTTCTAAATGTCAATTTAGACACCTAGTAAATTATTATTTTGCCCACTATCTATAACTGCTACAAACACAGAAATGTTTCCAGGTTGTACCATGAGCCAGTCCATGGATCCCTGCTACCAGGTGCTCTCCACTGGTGGCTCCATGGTATCTGATGTACTCCCTCTCACTCTGGTGCCTGTTGTCCATGGTCTTCCCCAGCCCGTCAGATAAAGTCCCTGCAAACTGAGAACAGGAGGACATTCACACCACTTTGCTTTTTCCACCATTACAATTTTCACAGGGTTTTTATTCTTCTTGAGTGGACACATTAACAGGAACACTTGTACAAAGAGCCAAGCAATAAATTAAAATATAATCATGTGTGATGCACCGGGATGGACAAAAGAGAAAGCTGTAAAAAATACAAAACATACAGTACAAAAAGCAACCAAAAACAACACAAATACAAAAAAGTCAGTCATACACAGCTGAGCAGGGGAGTACCTTGGCAGCAGAGTTGGACACACCATGGGTCACATTGCGTATGAGGCCACCCACGTTGCCATACTTGATGAGCTCAGACACGCCCTCAGTGACATCATTTAGGAGGCCCATGGGGTTCCCCAGGAAGTCTACAGAGCCCAAGATCTGAGCTGCCTGGCTGATCAGCTCCTAAAGACAGAAAACACCACACGGTAATGATGTGACACAAAGCTGGCAGTCCACCACCTAACAATATGACAATACACCACTGTGTGTGATCAATCAAGTTTATTTGTCACCTGTAATCCTTTAAGGTACAATCACAGTGAAATGTAATCTCGCCAGTTCCTTTAATTTGTGTTCCTATTCAATTTAAACTCTTAAATTTTTTAAATTGAATAGAAATAGCAATAAATATATGTGGATGAGTGGGTTTTCCCTGCCTATCTTACTCAAAGGTGGGCCACCTTTGTATTACTGGCCACCGCCTTTGTTGTGCACAAATGCTAGAGTTATCTTGTAGTTCATATTCAAAAACGGCAGCAATTGCAAGCATGTTTTGATTTAATGACCAATAATTACCTTTTGCGAGACGAATGTCAAGTATATTGTGAATACTTTCTACGCAGCACTTAAACAACTTAGACCAACTGTGAGGTGAAGAAAATAACTCGGTGCTCAGTCTGTCTCACCTCAGTTTATCTTATCTGCCAATTATGTTTCATATTGTATTTCAGTCGAGTAAGGACAGCAGTGAATGGTTTGGCACACAGTACACTGGAGGAAGAGACTGAAAATAGTGTCCCCTTTTCTGTTCATTCAACCGAGAATCAATTCTGAATCAAATCAGCACCGAAGTATCGTGATCGTATCGAATCAGGAGATAAGCATATAGTCCCAGGCCTACAAAATAAGGACTGTCATTTGTCACAACCTTTATTTTTCATCTTTTTGTTCCATCTTGGTATAATATTTAAATCCCTAATCCCTTGCGTCTGTCAAATCATGATTTTTTTCACTTAAGCGCACAACACTCTAAAAGGTGCGTGCACAAACCATGTACGCCGCACCACGCTCATTCTCCAGCCTTTGCCACCTTTATCTTAAAAAAATCCAGGGAAAACCCTGGGGTGTTAGTCTTAGGCAGTGACCTCATTTAGGATCCTAGTGGCCTGAGAGTAGAAGCTCTTCAGCGTCTCAGTGCTGGCCTGGTGTATCCACTACCGTCTTCCTGACCGCAGCAGGGAGAAAAGGCAGTTAGCTGGGTGGTTGGGATCCTTAATGAGCCTTATTCTTGCAGCACCTGGTGTAAATATCCTTTAGGCAGGGTAGAACATCGCCTATTGTATGTTTAGCCGAATGAGCCACTCTTTGCAGGGCCTTGTGGCCCTGTTCGGTGCTGTTTCCGTACCAGGCAGTGATCTTCCAAGTCAGGATACCCTCAATGGTGCAGGACTAGAAATTCCTCAGTATTTGAGGGGATACCTGGAATTTCCTCAAGCGTCTGAGGTGAAACATTCTCTGCCTTCCCTTTCTTGCCACTGAATCAGTATGCAGCGCCTGGGTCAGGCCCTCGGGTGATGTGGACACACAAGGTACTTGAAGCTGTACACCCTCTCCATTGAGGACCTATTGATTTTGAGGGGGGATTGTTCCTTCCCTGCTTCTTTCCAAAGTCCACTATCGCTCCTTAGTCATACTGATGTTCAGCAGTAGGTTGTTGTTCTGACATCAGGTCCTCTACTTCCTTCAGGTAGGCCTTTTCATTGTTATCTGTGATCAGGCCCACCACAGCTGTGTCGTCAGCAAACTTGATGATGGTGTTGGAGTTGAAAGTGGTAACACAGTCGTGTGTACAGGGAGTAAGGGCAGGGGGCTCAAAACGCAGCCCTGGGGTGCTCCAGTGTTGAGGATGAGAGTAGAATAGGTGTGTCCGCCTACCCTCACCACCCGGGGTCTGCCCGTCAGGAAGTCAAGGATCCACATGCACAATGAGGTGTTTAATCCCAGGTTTTTCCCAGGTGATATCTGTCCAACTAGAAGCTCATACAGTTGGTGATGGAAATTAATTCTCTTTTTACTGTGCACTCACCACTCCATCTATTTCCACTGAATGCATGAAGCAGTAACTCAATGCAGAGAAGTGATTCTCAGCCACCACTGATGTCCCCAAGTTTTGGACCTCAGTAACTTTTAACACAGGCTACTCTTTTAGGGTTCAAACCCTGAAGGTGTAGAACCCTAATACTGATATTCTTTTTAGAAATGAGAAATGAGAAATTCAGCGTAAGTTATTGAAGTAGGTTAAACATCTTTAATCCAATGTAATACATTCTGACTGCTTTACTGTGATATATTTAGTTAGTATTTGGCTTCATTATTTGTTTTTTTAATTATCTGAGGGAGTACACCCAAAGAAAAAAAATCACCTTCTATGCCCAGTGATCTTGGACTGAGCGAAGGAAGAGTGGGTTCAGATGACAGAGGGTGATGATACAGAGAGCACATAAGAAGACAGATTAAATGTGTATTTAAGAAGAGATTAAATACACTATACACTATTGCTCTGGACTGCAGGAAAATGAAAACAAATTCTCTTCACAACCACCATGGCCACCGCTGAACCTGAATTAGAAATTTTCCCTGGCTACAGCCTTGCCCTCAGCTATAATGCTTGCCTCGATTGGTTACTGAGAAGTGTCTGTTTCTTAAAGCTGGATATTAGACTGCAGCAGAACAGACATCACACAGACTTACAATGCAAGCAATCATCATTATATTATTTTCTAGTGTGTAGTTAAATGGTAAATGGACTGTACTTGCATAGCGCCTTTCTAGTCATCCGACTACTCAAAGCGCTTTTAATACTACGAGTCAATTCACCCATTCACACACATTCATACGCTGAATGGGTACAGGGGCTACCGTACGAGTCCCAACCTGCCCATCAGAGGAAATCTAACCATTCACACACACTCATACACTGATGGCACAGCCATCAGGAGCAATTTGGGGTTCAGTATCTTGCCCAAGGATACTTCGACATGCAGACTAGAGGAGTCGGGAATCGAACTGCCAATCTTCCGATTAGTAGACGACCCGCTCTACCTCCTGAGCCACAGCCGCCCTCTAGTTATTAGTTGATATCTAAATTTGGGCTGCATTAGCCAATTAGGCAAATCAAAGTTCAAAGCAGCACTTCTAAACATGCCTAACAGAACCTTGTGTCCCTCTCACCTCTCTGAAGTGCTTGAGAATGTCGTTGATGATGATCTCCTGGGTCTCGTAGGGGTGCACTCTGGTGAATGGGTACATGTTAATGACAGCGTCCTCAAAGCGAACCAGTGGAAAGCCCAGGGTTCCTTTTAGAGCCTGTGGTGACAGAAAAACATTCATAGCACAGCAGCTGGTGGAACAGGAAGCAGTTGCATGACATTTCCGTCATCCATAGATGTACTAGAAGAGTGCACTCAGTAGAATGCAGATCTCCGCCAGTTGTGTGCAGTCAAGATGGCAGCAAAGTTAACAAAAATGGGGATATTATTCATCTCATATCGTGCCTAACTTTATTGGATCATAACATAGGTATGGAATTAATAGTTCAAGATGAGACCAAACTTTTCTATGGATGTCAGTTTTTGAGCCACGATAAAGGCCAGAATGTGGCCTGCAAAAAGACTAGCTAAGCCTTGTTTTTAGCCTAGCCGATTACCAGAAATGCCTTCTGCTATGCCATAATGCAAATCTTAAAATGGTGAGTAAAGTATAGCTTTACGATAGGCTCATAAGAGATGGCATTATAAAATAGGTTTTTAAAAATTGTGAATCACCACAACCATGAGAGGTCCTTGAGCACACAGTAATATGTGCACAAAAAATATTAGGCTGATGGGTCCAGTAGTGTGTGAGATTAGCTGGGGACACGGACACAAGCACACACATGACCAAATGCATGATCCCCTCCAGGCTCATGCCTGGCAGAGATAATAAAACTACTACAGCTAAAATCTATTTTAACCCACACACTTACTGGTGCTGTTTTTAAATCCTATATCTAATGCTGTTTTAATCCTCTGATCCCTAAAATCCTAAAAATGTGTCAAGACAATTAATCTTCTGTCTTTGTCCAGCTGGGTATCCTACGGGTTGGTCTTGTTAACTTTAATGTGCAGTTCATCTAAGACGAGAGCTGAAACAATTTACTGATTAATCAATTAGTCAGTCGACAGAAAAATAATCTGCCACTATTTTGATGATCAATCAATTGTTTCAGTCATTTTTCAAGCAAAAAAAGGCAGACATTCATTAGTTCCAGCCTCTAAAATTACATGATTTACTGGTCTTCTTTGTCATATGATTCTAAACCCACTATCATCCGCATAGGCTAATCAATTGATAAATTAATTGGAAAAATAATAGTCGATAAAGAAAATAATTGGTAGTTGCAGCCCTATTGAAGACTGATTTTAAGTAAGTGAAATTGCTAGTGCCCTCTGGGAAATCCTTCATTTTTTAGGTCCAAATGTCAAAGCTGGATCCACCTGCTGACTGTTCCATGTTAACTGAGAACAAACACCTGATCCAATGGTCCCTGGCATTGAAAGTGCGAGGAACCTATTGTTTTTGTAGAGATTATTATTCTAGTACGCCATCGCATTTTTGAGGGGCTTGGAATGCTTGAAAACTCATGAAAATTGGCACACATGTCAGAACTGGCGAAAATTGCAAAGTTCTGTAGTGATTGGGCTCAGGCGTGGCCAACGGGCTCCACAGCACCCTGCAGGGCCATTTTGGAACAAAGTTTCTTTGATGTTCATGAAATTTGGTGGGTTCATTGCTCTCATCGTTCTCTACATAACACATATTTTTTCAAATTTCTTTGCCCAACAGGAAGTCAGCCATTTTTTGATTTCGTGCATCAATTTTCATTTTATGAACACACGTTTGAGACCTTTAGGATGTGCGAAAACTCATGTTTGATCCTTACACAAACTGATCTATGTTCAAACTAGCAAATATTTCAATTAGTATCACAATTGGGCTTTGGCATGGCATTTTGGCTCTATAGCGCCCCCTAATTACCTTTAGCATTTTTGAGGTGCTAGGGGTACTCATGAAACTTTGCACATGCATCAGAAGTGGCGTAACTTGATATATGAAATGATCTTGGGCTTGGGTGTGGCAAAATGGCTTGAGGGCACCCCCTAGAAAATTTCAAAGCCCCAACTTTTAAATTTGACATATATGTACGAAATTTGGTAGGCAGATGTAACATCTCCAGACTTTAAAAAAAGCCTCTTGGAGCCATTCCGTAAGTCCAACAGGAAGTCAGCCATTTTGAATCTACTTTGGATTTTTTCCACAAACTGAACCCATTTTCAGGTGTTGTACTTTAACAAACTCCTTCTAGAGATTTCAAGTCACCAAAATTGGCAGGAAGGCTGCAAATTCCACCCACTACTCAGGCATATAAAATGACACTTTAAGTTTCCGCAATTATTTGATATTTGAATGGTTTGTGTTGCTGAAAGTATGCAGAAGTAGTTAGCGATCGAAAAACATATGGAAGAATAAATAAAACTTTAAAGAACAAAAGTGTAAATGCTTCAGCATTCACACTAATAAACCGGCACAAACTCAATAGGGTTCAACTCCTTTGGGGTTTGAACCTTAATAATTCTGTACTCACAAATTATTTAATTGAGTTTATTAAAGGAAAGAGTTTATTAAAAGGAAAGAGAGTGGTTTGTTTTTTAAGAGGAGTTACATACTGGAAATATATCTTGACAACAGTTAATCCATCCAATCTGGCTATAGTGCAGGATGCCGGATACAGCCTGTGAGCACAGGTTTTAGTTTTAGTCTCTGCGCAGGAAATCAAACCAAACCTGACAACCTCACTGTGACAACAACAATTTATTTTATTAACGTAAAAATGTCATCATCTGCACATCTGTGAACCCAACAAATTGAACAATGGCGTGTTACATTAATGCAGTTATTTGTATTGTTACACTGCACATTACATGTACTGTTTATACTGTTGAACTTGTACTGTGAACATTTGCACATTTCTGATCAATATATACAATATGTTTTAAACTCAACAGTTCTTTTCACTTAGAATATATTTTTACTATATTTAATTTTTCTTTTTTTTGTAACATTTTATTTATATATTTATATCACCTGTCTTTTGTGGTGCTTGTTTTTTCTTTTACCATCTATTTTTTGATTGTTGGGCACCAAAACATTGAGGCAAATTCCTTTTATGTGCAAACCTATTTAGTAATAAACCTGAACACTTCAGGAAGCTGCACACAGTCACTGCACCCGGCTGTAATTCAAGAAATAGTTCCAGCACATAACTCTCATTATCATCTTATGTTTCTGTTTGTTTAAGGATTAATCAAATAAGATACAAGGTTGGATAGTTGTGTTTTTGAACTTTGGACAGAATGAGGCCAGCTGTTTCCCCCTGCTTGCAGTCTTTATGCTAATTTATGCATGTGAACATCTCACTCAAAAAGAAAGATAATCAGCGTATGTTGAACTATTGAAAAGAAAAAAACATGAGCATGTTGCGTTACCTTGAGATCAAGAGGCAGCTTGTGAGAGGTGAAGACGCTAAGCTTGACCTGAGGGAGGCTGATCTTCAGGTTCTCAAAGTAGTAGCGTTTGAGAGGTCCTGAATCCTCGTTGGGTCTCTCATGGAGGTTTTCATCCAACTTCTCCAGTTCTGCATTCATTACAATTATTATTTTCAATTTTTTACTTTAAGCAAACACTGTGTGTTTACTCACAGCACCACATGAGTATTAACATTCCACTAATCACCCACCAGCTTCTGTCTGTCCGTATCCAAAGAAGCTGAGCAGCTTGAGCAGCAGTTTCTCCTCAATGATGACAGTGAAGCGTCGGGCCGTCACCATAAGGTGCTGTAGACACATCATGGTTACATCATTAATTGCATGATTCTCACATCATAATGGTGCATACAAGAAACCAAAAACAATCTGGTTTTCACCAAAAGCAATGTGGAAAAAAGAAAACATATATTTTACAGAAAGCTATAATGTACCACAGCAGTGATTGACAGAGTGTGTGACACTCACCTTGAATAGATCAGTGAGCATGAGGTTGCTGGGAACTTTGACAGAGTTGACCTGCAGGGCTGGGCCACTGTCGTTGACACTGCTGTCGCTGGAGCTGGGGGTCACACACAGCATTACAGGCTGGGTGGTACCCAGCAGCTGGTTGTCCACCTGATAACCACAACATGACAGACCAAGTATTTAAAACAACACTCTCCACTAAAACAGTGCAGTCTTGACTGGATGTAAAAGTTATGCGCATTATTAGCA
Source organism: Scomberomorus guttatus (assembly GCA_038419695.1). NCBI lineage: Eukaryota > Metazoa > Chordata > Actinopteri > Scombriformes > Scombridae > Scomberomorus > Scomberomorus guttatus. The sequence goes on from CM076449.1 coordinate 3,315,053, forward strand.
AGTAATGTGTCTACATCAGTTAAAAAAGTAAAAAATCTAGAAAAAACACTTGAAAGACAACAGAACATCACCTGAGTATTTGACCATACTATATACAGTACATTCACAGGAAGTTTCTGTATATGCAATGCAATAATGTAGTATATAACATTAGCATGAATCCATCACTATGTGCTCGCTATGAGCCCCTTTAACCTTTTAGCACTTTTTTGATTGTTTCACTGCTTTCTTGATTATGGTATTTCTTATGCACTTGTCTATTTCCAGTCATTTCTTACTTTAATAATATAAAAATAAATACATTTTAAAAAACCCAACAACTTCTGTCTAGCGCTATTTCTCATTGCACTTGTACCTGGTCAGCTACTTGAGAATTTGTACCATGGCTCTTTCTGAATCACTGTCTTCTAACACTGGATTGTCTTGCCTCCCTTGTAAGTTACTTTAAATAGAGGCATCTGCCAAATGACTAAATGTAAATGTATAATGCCTGCGTCATTTCCAAATTGTTTAATTTTGGGACTAGGTTTCAGTAATTTGCATAGACAATTTGCAGCATTTTAAAATGATTGTTAACAGTGTTTATGAAAGTGATCAACACCAAATGTTTCCTGCTGAATGGGAGTGTGGTGGACATGCTGAATGGCTCTTTCTGACACCAATCTTCAGTGGTTCAAAATCCTACTTGCATAACTGGAATTTCATAGTCTTTCATTCATACAAATGGCATACTGTGCAGAGTCCCACAGGACTGGTATACTCATTCAGACGTGCATGTCAGATGGTCAAATAGCTTTGAAACTCCACCCCCGCACACTTTCTGATGTAGTTGTGTGGAGGTGAGAAAGGAGTCAGGGTTTAAAACTCTAGCTCTCCTTTTTCTTTCATTACACAACTATTTTTTATGTGAACAACTGAGTGCAACACTATGACTGCATTCCAGGAGAGACTGTCTGAAAATATGTGCCATTATCCCCGTATTTAAACCTTCTTCCCTCTCTGTGATGGTCGGCTTTTCACTCCACCTTTGAGTGAAGCCGTTCAGAACGAACACAGTTGATTTCCGATGTGGTTGGACAACACATGGTAAGAACTAGTTCTGATCGACCATAAATCGGGCTTAAAGCTCAGAAGCAGCTGATCTGTGAATACTTAAAGTCACAATGACTAAAAACTAGATAACACATTCTAAACTTATGAGTTATTATGGATGGCAATCTCAATGGCAAGATACACTGGCAGCGTATGTTGTGCATCATCATGTGTCAGCTCGTTAGGATACACCACTGCCCTATTTCCCAGTGTTGATGTGAATCAACTTTCCAGAAAAGCAACAGTTTTATCACATTCACTCCCAGGATCAGCAGCACCATTCCAACTACTGTACCATGACTATGTCTTCTATCTGTATGGAGCGTCCAGTGTGTGCTACAAGCATCAACTGACATGCGTCAAATGATGCAATGTGTGTTGCACTTTAGTTTTTAGAATCATATCAACAACATCACTGTGTATATGTACTTATTTGCCGTTTTGCTTTATCATGACGCGAAGCACCTTGAACCTTGTTTTTGTTAGAAATGGTGCGATGCGGTGAATATGGTTGTTCTCATCAGCTGGTGAGCTCACCTGGATGCTCTGGATGCTGAGCTCCAACACCTCATTGGCAGCAGTGCGAGTGAAGTGGACGTCTATACCAGACAGTGTAGTGAACACAAGCTCCTCAGGAACCTTGTTGACCAGAGACACACCCACACCTTCCTCCAAGTTCACCAACACCTGGGAACAAATGATGTCACTGTCACAGGTTGTCATTTTTGATTGGTTGCCAAGCTTTAAGAAGGCAAGTCTAATGGGCAATCAATGACAACCCTTATCCCTGAAGTACTGTATAATGGTTTAGTGTCTGTCTGCATCTATTTGTTAAGCTAAATGAATTGAAACCAACGCCAAGCTCAGTGCACAGTTGGTGACATGAGAAGAGGACTGGGGTGGGCTGGCCCAACCACACAATGAGTGGAGTAGCAGTGGAAAGCTATTTGAGTTCACTGTGGTTTAGCTAAGGCCTAACCTTCTTGTTGATGGCAGTCCAGGCATGCAGTAAATGTTGGTACCTGGTACAACCAAAAGCTTAGTAACAATTACATACCCTAGACCCAATAATAAAACATTTTCGTATTACTTGTGCAGTGACACTCCAGAGAAGATGTCACTGGATAGGTTTCTCATAGAGATCCTTGAGAACATTAAAGTTAATATGGAACTGCATACACTGAATGTAAGACTCCATAAGATTCAGCCCCTGGTGCCAGACATAGATGTTTTTATTTTATAACAAATTAGATCAGGAACAAATATATTTTAAAAATATAAAAAATAAGACACAAGTGGGTATTCATGAATTGTTTGCCAGGCATGTATGTCAGTGACAAACCATGGTGCATGTAAAATGCTGCCATGGAATAATTTCAAAGTTTCTTGTACCTCCAGCTCCTGCTTGGGCTCTTTCTTCTTCACATCCTCTTTGCTCCTGTCCTGCTCTGTGCTGGGTGAGCTCCGGATCATTCTCCTCTGGTTGAAGTCACTGATCTACAAACAGGGAAATGTTAAAAAAGCATCTGTGAGCAGAAATGATGAGGTTCTATAAAGGAAACTATAAAAGAAGGAATCTGTCTGTGGGTCCTTTGCGTATCTCGAGAAGCGTTCATCCAATCGGCAGGACTTCTGGGCTCTGACTCGACTTCACACTCAGTGTGTGTATTACTGGGGACCCAAGGAAGTGCAGTGTCAAATTTGGTGCAATTTGTGACAATTTAATAATAATAAACTTTAAATAAACAAGCAACCAGCGAGCCGCTCAGCTCCGTGTCTGAGTGCAGTGAGGGCTGTTTGATATAAACACTAACAAGTCAAACTGGTGTTTTCTAAAAAAAAATATTGGGACCTAGAGGGAAAAAAACATAAATAAATAATAAGTAGAGTAATGGCAAGAATCCACTGACAAACGGAATATTCAGAAAGCAAACCGGATGGTACCAATCTGCCTGAGTGCTGCCCAGAGCATCTAAAAGCAATACACAGGGTCACAAGGGAGCAGTCCAAGTGCCATGCTAATAAACACCGTGCTAGGAGAAGATGCTGTCAAAAGTTTCTTAACAGTATTGTGATCTTCAGTAAGACTATGCAGGACTGATACATCTACAAATACCGGAGAGGCAGCTGGTAAGATGCAGAATTTTAAAATAATTTGAGACATCTGGCTAAGATCACTGCTGCTGCCAAGCCAGATTGGGCTTGTGCTAGCTTTATGCCATGGGGGGATAATTTAACTCTTTAGTGTTCATGTGTGCAAGATATGTTGTCTATTTTCTATAATCAAGTGTCTATTGGTCGTAAATCTATTTGCGAATCTTATGATGCTTGTCAAGTAGAAGCACGGGGGAATCGTGGAGATAAAAAGTGTTGATTGTTGTTTGTTAATTGCATTTGAAGTACATTCTGGCTTACTTTTGGTCACAAACGTGGTGAAATAATGAATGATAAAACTATGCGTAGTAGTTAGTTGCATAGGCTTTTAGATACAGTATGTTATGGGCTTATGATGGCTTAAAAATGGTTGTTTTAAAGGACTGCATAATTCAATATTACTCTAAATAAATATGATTATAAAATACTTTGTTAAATACTTACATTAAAATGCAACAAAATACATACATTACCTGATGTTAAGCCAAGAGTTACAACAGCAGCGACTATACAATTTAAGTAAGATAAGGCACTGGTGTTTAATGGTTTCTTTCTTTCTTTTTCAATATTTACAAATGCATATATTTTTGTTGTTGCCTATTTACATTTATTTGCAATAGCATATACAGTACAGGCCAAAGGTTTGGACACATCTTCCCATTCAATGTGTTTTCTTTATTTTCATGACTATTTACATTGTAGATTCTCACTGAAGGCATCAAAACTATGAATGAACACATGTGGAGTTATGTACTTAACAAAAAAAGGTGAAATAACTGAAAACATGTTTTATATTCTAGTTTCTTCAAAATAGCCACCCTTTGCTCTGATTACTGCTTTGCACACTCTTGGCATTCTCTCGATGAGCTTCAAGAGGTAGTCACCTGAAATGGTTTCACAACAGTCTTGAAGGAGTTCCCAGAGGTGTTTAGCACTTGTTGGCCCCTTTGCCTTCACTCTGCGGTCCAGCTCACCCCAAACCATCTCGATTGGGTTCAGGTCCGGTGACTGTGGAGGCCAGGTCATCTGCCGCAGCACTCCATCACTCTCCTTCTTGGTCAAATAGCCCTTACACAGCCTGGAGGTGTGTTTGGGGTCATTGTCCTGTTGAAAAACAAATGATCGTCCAACTAAACGCAAACCGGATGGGATGGCATGTCGCTGCAGGATGCTGTGGTAGCCATGCTGGTTCAGTGTGCCTTCAATTTTGAATAAATCCCCAACAGTGTCACCAGCAAAACAACCTCACACCATCACACCTCCTCCTCCATGCTTCACAGTGGGAACCAGGCATGTGGAATCCATCCGTTCACCTTTTCTGCGTCTCACAAAGACACGGCGGTTGGAACCAAAGATCTCAAATTTGGACTCATCAGACCAAAGCACAGATTTCCACTGGTCTAATGTCCATTCCTTGTGTTTCTTGGCCCAAACAAATCTCTTCTGCTTGTTGCCTCTCCTTAGCAGTGGTTTCCTAGCAGCTATTTGACCATGAAGGCCTGATTCACGCAGTCTCCTCTTAACAGTTGTTCTAGAGATGGGTCTGCTGCTAGAACTCTGTGTGGCATTCATCTGGTCTCTGATCTGAACTGCTGTTAACTTGCGATTTTTGAGGCTGGTGACTCGGATGAACTTGTCCTCAGAAGCAGAGGTGACTCTTGGTCTTCCTTTCCTGGGTCGGTCCTCATGTGTGCCAGTTTCGTTGTAGCGCTTGATGGTTTTTGCGACTCCACTTGGGGACACATTTAAAGTTTTTGCAATTTTCCGGACTGACTGACCTTCATTTCTTAAAGTAATGATGGCCACTCGTTTTTTTTTAGTTAGCTGATTGGTTCTTGCCATAATATGAATTTTAACAGTTGTCCAATAGGGCTGTCGGCTGTGTAGTAACCTGACTTCTGCACAACACAACTGATGGTCCCAACCCCATTGATAAAGCAAGAAATTCCACTAATTAACCCTGATAAGGCACACCTATGAAGTGAAAACCATTTCAGGTGACTACCTCTTGAAGCTCATTGAGAGAATGCCAAGAGTGTGCAAAGCAGTAATCAGAGCAAAGGGTGGCTATTTTGAAGAAACTAGAATATAAAACATGTTTTCAGTTATTTCACCTTTTTTTGTTAAGTACATAACTCCACGTGTTCATTCATAGTTTTGATGCCTTCAGTGAGAATCTACAATGTAAATAGTCATGAAAATAAAGAAAACACATTGAATGAGAAGGTGTTTCCAAACTTTTGGCCTGTACTGTATGTATATGTATATGTATTTTTCTTTTTCTGTTTTTTTTCTATTCAAAAGGTTTTTCACCTAATGACTAATGGAACTAATGAAACTGTCAAACTAAACTGCTCAACCTGCCAAAATAAAAGGAGAAAAAAGGAAAAGCTGTCATTGTGTGGAACCCAGTTAAAAACCTTCGAGTAGATGCATAAATCTCTTTCAAGTGAGGAAGCTGCACATATTCTTAAAACATAACTTGACAAACAGCGTCACATCACAGCAGGATGGGGTTTTCTGAGCTCTCACTGGCTGAGCAGGACAAAGGCACACGCCACGCTCAGTTAAACTGTCCGAGAGAGAAGAACAAGCGCACACAGGGGAAAAAAACAGAGGTGGAGGCAGTAAAACTAGCCAATAGGAGAGCAGACACGTTTGATTGGCAGCAGAATCAACAAATGGAAGGCTTCTACGGTTCAACCTCAGTTTAGTCTCAGTGGCAAAGTTTCTGTCTGGATTAAAACCATTTAATTTAATAATTCCTTTAATTGATATGTTTGTCAATTGATACATATATATGCGGTTCTCAAGAAATAATAAGCAATAATCGGCCTGTTCTGAACAGGCATGTTTTGAACGGGCACTGCACTAGTAAAAATAATTTTAAAAATATTACTGAAATGCAAATGAAAAAAAAAGCAACATACGTGAGCCTTTATGTACAGGCCTAACACTTGGAGACAGTGTCTTTGTCATGGTGCATGTAGTAAGTGAAGCTAGATGGAAAACAGCAGATAAGGGGCCTTATAATTCTAAGTCAAACAAGTGTTCTCCCCTTGTGAAGAAAGGCAGAGGCTGTCTGTTCAGGACTAACTAAAGAGAAAATGGATTAATATCTCAACTTTTTCTAAATCACTTGTACGTGCCTCTTAAGAATGAATCTGTTCGTACGAGTAGTTCTTGTATGAGGCCCAGGGTGTTTACTAGGAATAAATGCCTTGTTTGGGGCAGCTTTTGTGTGTAGTGCATGGAAAAAAACATTGGCTCCCTAAAAGGCAGGAAATACTTAAGATTAGATTCAATACCCGACACTGATACAAATATTTAAGATTTATCGTTAAGAGGGTTAAATGTGCAAAAATATTGCTATGAGCCTTGTTCACATAAAGTAGAACAATGTGTTTCAACGAGGTTTAGATTGATCAAAACAATACACCTTGAAGAGCTGCTCAGTATCAGTGCTTTAAGTGTTGAGAGATCATCAGTCTATTTGAGCTGTACTGGGTTTTGTTCTTACCTGCAGGACACGTGTGGGTCCATCTGGCAGCACCTGGACTGACAGCACTCCAGAACCAGGTCTCATCTTCTGGTTAATGAACTGCTGCTCAGGGCCAGGCTCCATCAGCCCAGAGTCTGGTCCCAACACTACCTCTGCTCCATCGTACAGGCCTGCCACCTCACCTTTCACCTGAAAGGTACAAGTCATACATTAGATGATAAAACTAGAGCTGCAACGATTAATCAAGTCATTTTTCAAGCAATAACACCAAACATTTGATGGTTCCAGGTTCTTAAAATTAAGAATTTGCTGCTTATCTTGGTCTTACATTATTGTAAATTGAATATTTTGAGGTTTTGGACTGTTTGATGAACAAAACATTCGATGTCACTTTGTGCTCTATGATATCGTGATTGTCATTTTTCATTGTTTTCTGATGTTTTACAGACCAAACGATTTATCAATGAATCCCGAAAATAATCGACAGATTAATTGATAATGAAAATAGATAAAACTGAAGAAAATTATAGTGGAGAAAAATCACGGACTGACGTTATTTGAAAATCCACACCAAAGACATATCAACATAGCTTGGTGTACTCACCTGTACTACCAGCCGGGGAAGGCCACAGGTCAGCATGCCTGAGCTGAAGTACCACGTCTGAGTGGTGCTGCGGCGTGAGTCTGGCCTCCGCAGCATTAACGGCTCAAAACTGGGAGAGACGGACAGGTAGAGAGTCACCTCTTACATCCAGTCCTCCATGACAGATTTCCTTCCAGTTCATAGTCCAGTGTTTTGTTGAGCTTATAGCTTACAGACACACTACAGCTGCTCACAGTACTAACCTGTTGTCACTAACGGCTGCGAGCCCAGCGATGTCCAGCACCAAAGAGGAGTCCAGTGGACGTGGCTGGGCTGGCTTGCTCTGCGGTGGAGAGGAGCCTTCGTGACACAGCATGCCAGTCCCAGTCATCCTCCACAGCTGGGAGCGCTTCCCCGGCTCCTGCCAAACAATAAAAGTAGCTGTATTACTGTAGAGTTCACTGCCACACTTTCATTAATGGACTTTGTATTCATGCTTTTTTCTAGGGCTGCAATTATTGAATATTTTCATAATTGTATTCTCATCATCATTTTCACCTCCAGATATTTTTTTGATAATCAATTCATAAATGTCTAATTAGACAATAGTCTATTCCAGAAAATAGTTAAAAAACTTTATTTAAACACTCCGATCAAAGTATGTTTGTTATTTTCAACTAAAAACAGTACCTTCTTTTTCAGGATCACCCTTTGAGTCTTTGTGTCCACATCGAGAACCAGTTCAGCACAGCTCACCAGATGCTTCTTCCCAACAGACCTCTTCTCAACATTCCTGCATGAACAAAATGATGCTGCTTAACCTTCATGACTTTAACAGTTGTCCCGAATCCTGAATCCTGTTCTGTTTGTCCCGAAAATTAAACTAAATCCAAATTTTGATTAGTGTAGCTGCAGGCAGCCACGCAGGAGTGATCTGACATGCACGTCACATAGGCACCGCACTGATGAAATGGATAAAATAAAATGAATTTTATGTTACAGATAATGATTTACACAGTCAATGTGTTTCTTTTTCCTAATGACAGACAGCTCATTTCAGTAACAAAAATAATAAATTTTAGTGTTGATTTTTGCCTTTACATCTTTTACTGTTCGTTGACACTGAGGGGTGAATTCATAAAGAATGGATTGCAGCCACTGACAGCACCATGAATTGTGCATCATTTGCAACCACTATCTGCCCTGTCTCAAGATCCGATTCACAAAAGATATTGCGCTAATGATATAATGGCACAAACACTCCCATAAAGTTTTGCAGCTACGCAATTTGCCCTTGTTGTGCGTCTGATGGAGTGAGCGGAGCTGTTTCCACTGTTTCAGGCTTTTCTCCACATTTCAGCACACAGATTGGTTCATAATGAAAACTGCAGAGACCACAAAAGCCTCAAACTGCATGGCCTTAACTAGCAGAGATGCACACACACAGAGGTCTCCAACATCACAAACCAACTTTCATGCATTTTGCTTCTTTTACTTCTCTAGTATTTCACTATTACATAACTTGAAATGTCAAATGTCAAAATACAGCTATTAATGTGAATTACATGCTCTCAAAAGACAACTAGAGCTAGAGAAGACAGTATATAGTCTGTAGACTCAATTCAAGCTATCTTGCAATAGTTCTCCGGCAAAACAGCTGGGTGAGGCCTAATCTGCTTTAAACCAGCTATTAACCAGGAAAGTGTGACACAAATTTTCTTTGCTAAACACAAGTTATTTAAATCAGGTAATAAACCTGGCTGGTTACTTGCACGTCTTGCTCGTGGTAAAACCGAGCCTTCCCTAAATGGATCCGAACCATATATCATTGACCAACAGTCAATGATATATGGTTCTGTTTCTGAAGGTTCAGTCACCTTTCCTAGATTATTTACCCGCAGACCTGAAGAACTTACTTCTAAGGGCTAGACACTTTTCTGAGTGGAGGACCCCTGTCATAGCCTCAACTGTGGGACACACAACATGATATGGCTTCTGATGACTGGTTACCCTAAACTCACATATACATATAGTGGACTGGAAACAACATTATACTTAATTTCATATGATTAACCAACATACTTATTTGATACCTATTTAGGTTTAATTTAGTGATTCTTTTTTCTTTTCCTTTTTTTAAAATTATCATTTAATCTTGTTCAATTATGTCTCTGTGTTTTTGTTGGATATATTGTATAGCTGTATAGCTATCTGGGGTGGGGGGTTATTGTGTACTGTTCTGTATGTTGTGTTGTTCCTTGTTTAAACTCAATAAACAGTATTTGAAAAAAAATGATGTGAGATGATTATTAGTTAGTCATGTGAGTGGTCCATACTGTGAGAAGGTGTGTGTGGCTGCAATGTAGATGAAGTTCTCGTAGTAGAGTTTGTTGTATTCTCTGAAGAAGTTCATGTCGGCTGTGACCTCTGAGGATCCTGCTCCCTTCACGGTCAGTGTGAGGTAGGGGGGCAGTGTGGGCTCATCAGAGGCGTAGTCCAGTACTGAGCCTGCCTTCACCTCAGTGTGCAGCCGGATGTCAGCCACCCCATGCTGCCAGAACTGGATAGGCACCTGAAAGGATTCAAACAATGGAGTCTATTATATTTATTCTATTTTGTCTGAAAGACTGACAACAGCACAGCTTTTTTCTTGAGGTAAATTTACGTATGTCTGCTTAAGGTCTCAGTAAACTTCAAACTAAGCACTTGTCAGATTGTCCAACAGTGTCTGAAAAACTCTTTTAGGCAGTTGGTCAGTCACATTTTTTGTAACATTCTGAAAAAGGAAAAAATCGGCAATCACTGCCACTTCATGTTGTTAGTCAGGTGTGTAGAGGTGTTAGGTAGGCGAGTTTTGAAATGCTCTCTCAAGCTCTGATGACTGTTTCTGTAGCATCTACCCAGTTTTTGGTGGGTACTACAGAACACTGTACACCAAAACCACCAGACACAAGAACAGTTTCTTCCCCCTCGCTGTCACACTTATGAACAGTTAACTCTGTCACTGTGCAATAACCCTGTAACACTATAATACACACAGTACCTACAATTTATACATATTTATTTAGTTAAAAATACAAAAATGTGCAATACATTTCATTCGTTACTGTATATTTGAACAGGCTGTAGGTACTATACATAACCACCTACCTGTATATAAAGTAACTTGTCACTTTTTTTTTAACCATTCAATATTTATCAACACTACGTGCACTATTCACACCTTTGCACTATTTGTATCCTGTTTACAGTTCACAGAAATGGTTTCACCTGTATACAGTCATTGCTTGTGTATATTTCTGAAGATTATTGTGTTGTGTGTAAGCACATTAAGAGCGAATAAACCAGTCACATTCCTTGTATGAGTAAACATACAGTTGTGTGGCCACCTCTTAACAAATAACATATTTTGGTGATTTTTTTAATTGAAAAGATATAAACACAGTCTCTCTAGGATATGGAAAAAAACACAATATTTTCTGCAAACATTAATGCGTAGTTACTTTTTATGTCATGAATTGAAAAAAAATTTAAAAATAAAGTTTGGGCACCTTAAGAGTCCTGAAGTCTCGGATTCTTTTTACAAGCTCTCAGACATTAATCAGCTCGTTAGGCCTGAGGCATGTCAACAATTGTCATTAGGAAATGTCAGCTGGTGCCAGTTTCAAAGCTTTACAAATACTCGGACTCTTCAAACCTTGTGCAAACACTCGGCAACCATTGGTTCCTCTAAGCAGCTGTGTAAACAGACTCTTAGCAGACTCAGGAGTGGTGATGCACCGTTCCACTGCACACAGACACGACCTTCATGGAAGAGTCAGTAGAAGAAAACCTTACCTGCTTCCTCATCATACAATCCAACATCAGAAGTATGCAACACAATATCTACAGAAGCCTGATGCATTTTAGAAACAAGTGCTGTGGACTGATGAAGTTAAAATAGAACTTTTGGACACAATCAGCAAAGGTATGTTTGGAGAAAACAAGGAGCAGCATTTCATGAAAAGAACACCTTGCCAATTGTTAAGCGTGGGGGTGAATCCATCATGCTTTGGGGTTGTGTTGCAGCCAGAAACACAGGAAACATCGCACAGGTGGAGGGAAGAATGGATTCCACTAAATACCAGCAAATTTAGGAAGCAAACATCACACTGTCTGTAAATAAGCTGAAGCTGAAAAGAGGATGGCTTCTACAACAGGATAATGATCCTAAACATACTTTGAAATCCACCATGGACTACCTCAAGAGACGCCAGCTGAAGGTTTTGTTTGGCCCTCACAGTCCCCTGACTTAAACATAACTGAAAATCTGCGGGAAGATCTTAAAAGAGCTGTGCAAGAATACTGCAGAACTAGAAACTTTTTGCAAAGCTACAAAAAGCGTTACGAAGCATACTGCAGCGTTTGGTCTGATTACTCCAAAAACCCCAGTCCAAACCTTTCAGACCTTTTTCACAGGAGACACTTTGATGTATCATAGTGGGAAAACCACAGTTATCCTTCATTGCCATGACAAATGTAATGGCAATGCAGAACCTAATGCTATTAGTTACCCTGCTGTGTCTTGCCTGTCTTTTCAACTTAGTTGAGTCAACTAGTTTTACTCCACATTTTTCCCCCTTGGCAAGTGAGCTCCCAACTGCAATGGCCCTGCCCTCCAGTTCAGCAACTACATGAGTGTGAAAAAGGGAATCATTCCAGGGCTAACAAGTAGATTCCTATGTTGTGAGGACAATTACATTGTTTGATAAGTAAATAAGATGTACTATAAGTTCCTGTTGTGTATGGTGTAAATGCATTGTTTCTTGCCTCTTGCTGTCAAAGCAGCAGCTTACCTCAGAGATGTTGTCGATGCGGAACGGTGGAGGCAGCTGGTCAGTGTCAGTGAAGGAGATCTGGTAGGTAGCTCCCTTCAGGGTGATCTCTGTCCGCAGGAAGAAACAGTTCCCCAGAGTGTCCCTGTTTAAACCAAGATCCATTAAAAACCTGTCAAACACTCAGGACCAGTTTAACTATGGAGACTTGTTCATGATCCAAATAGACCAGTTGGGCAGTCCCGGGATAGGACAGACACACTTGAAATGAGAAACTACTTTCAACACCCAAAAGTAGAGTGTAAAATTACATTTGTGATTTTTGGCTGTGAAAATAAAATTGACTTTTATAATTTATAATATAATTGTGTTAAACCGAATTTGTCTCTATATATACAATAAACAAAAGGTAGGTATAAGAGGATAAATATATGAAAATGAGATCATATATTATATGTTTTCCTTTGCAAAGAAAAGCACACATTTATTTAAAAAGGTGCTTACAGAGCCACTGTATGAGAAATTAATGTTTGTTAGTCCTGGAGAGTATATGATGTATATGTAGCTCACCTCATGTTGACGTGGAAGGACTTGGGTTTGTTGACCTCGAAGCCTCCAGACCAGGTGCAGTTGGGAGTGTCCATAAGGCGCACACACAGCAGCTGGTCATAGTCGTTTCGGGGCCAGTGGAAGACGACGCTGGAGCCTGGCAGAGTGGAGATGTAACCCTCTGGATTGGCGGTACCCTAGGACAAATGTATTAATTCATCACTTCTGTCATATTGTATTTTTTGTCTCCCTGTAGGTAAAACTGGAGGGGAAGAGACTACAGCTAGACACTTTGACTATCAGTTTTGGAACAACACTTCCCATAATGCGTTGGGGGATGTAAACAGGAAGTAGCCTATATTTGTTTACATTTTGCCAAATTGGCACCATTAAAAGTATGCTGAATTAGCTATTAGCAATTCCTGTTTGCAATGTACCCATGAATGTACAGACAACTACCACTGGATTACCTTGATACTGAAGAAAAACATGATGATTCTCAGACAATTTCTGGAGTTACATGGAGCGTCTTTTTATGACTACTAAGCAAATTGATGGATGTTTATTCACAATGCATCAGAGATGATGTCTTCAGGAAATGTAAGTCACACTGAATCTAAAATTACAGTATGGGTATAATGTCTGAGTTCAGATTTGACTGAGGTATGACTCAAAAAACGAGTACAAATTTTGACTTGACCCACGGCTGGGTTGGGAAAAGCATGCCCTTCAGACCAAAGCTAGTGTTGCTTGCCTTAGGTTCAATACCAACATGGGTATGGGTATTATTCCTCTGTAGAATTGGTGCAAGAAATTGGAATAAGTTACCAATGTATATCAAATGAGTAAGTAACCACCACATTTTGGAGTGATTGTTGATGATGCATATCATGTCTATTGTATGTATTTGATGGTGTGCATCTAGGTGACTGAGAGAGAGAGTGCTTCTTAAACACTAGGCTACCAGTTCATTTCTCACCTTTCCTCTCGCAAACTCTCTCTGAGCGAAGGCCAGTTTGTGTGTAGAGCGATTGTCCAGCAGGTAGCGGGGGGCAAAGGTCACAATGTGAGTGTCCCTGTAGCGTCCTTTTCCTTTCCGCACACTAATGCCTATGTTGGTCAGACAGGGACAAATGAATGTCAGAAAAAGCCTGGTGCACAGTATGAAAGTGACAAAGTGCTGCTTTATGTCAGAAGATCATCTATGTGCCAATAACTGTCCACTCGACAAGGACTATAGATTCAGTATAAAACATGATTTTTAATAATGATAATAATAAAGAAACTGTGGAGATGCAGCAGACCTTCCACTCAAACCATATGAAGAAGAGAGAATATTATGAGAGAAGTACCTTTCCCGTAGTCTTTTAAATCTCAATGAACATTTTTGTACCCTAATGTCTCTCTTATTATCTCTAGTGAAGAGTATTTCAGGCTCTACACTAAACACCAATTCAATAAAATGATTGTCCCTGATCCCAATCCTGTGTATCCAGTGGTCCAAGGATCTGGATCCTTTGTATCAGATTAGGATCAGGGTCAATCCTGTGCATTGGATTGGATCAGCCCCGATCCCGATCCTCTGTGTTGGTCCATCATTAAATCTGACACTACTTCAGTTAGGGCTATCCATTTGTACTGATTGTGAATACAACAACTTGCCTATGTTGTAGATGAGGCCAGGCCTGTTCCCGTGCTGGATAACCTTCACTGCCCTAACTCCACTCCCTCCATCCAGGGAGAAGCCCTGGCACCACCCTGGAACACCATCTGGGTGGATTCCTTTCCCAATCCGCATAGTACACCTAGGATCAAGATAGATGGGGAAAAATGGATGCAAGAATGGATGAATAAAAACATCAGGAGGATACTTTTTAGTTAGTAACCCCACATAACATCACAAATCCATTTGGACAAATTAATTTTGTTTGTCCTAACTGGGGGGGTTTGGCGGAGTTACTGTCTGTTAGGTGGAAGATATTATGTACAGCCCAGATGATGGCATTAAGGACCACAAAGTGGTCTGATCTCTGACACACACTTACATAGCAGGCTGTTCTTTGTCAGTGTAGCAGAACAGTAACGGACTGAGGCTTCTGGCTAACTCGTGCTCCTCAAACTGGCCTGCTGCATCAGCTTTGCTGTTGTCCTGACGGAAAATTAACGGCAGACCTGATGGAGGAAAATGTCTTTAGAGAATGATAACAGAGAAGCTTGTTCTTGGAGCTATGACTGGGTTATTTTTGTTTTCTCATAAAATCTGTAGTTTTTAATGACAAAGACAACATTACCAGTCTTGTTGATAAGCCAGTAGGGGGCAGAAATCAGGATCTTTAGTGCCCCCTGTGCCCGCAGGATGATGCGGATGGTGAGGCAAAGCAGGCGCTTGTTGGTGTCATACAGCCTCATGCGTACCACATAGTTCTGAGTTCCAGGAGGAATCAGCAGCTCTTTGCACACAGCAAAGTTCTCTAGCAGGACTCCTGAAGGACACACATCATGAACACCAGGAGTGGGAACAAGGAAAATGTTGGAAATAAATACAAGCCAGTTGGCAAGTCCTGACCTAGCTCCATGTTCTGTGAGGTGTCGGCACCATGAAGCACAGCCTCTTTTCCTGGCTTCAGTGAGCCTTTGATGGATGTTCCCTTGATGTAGTAGTTGAGGTCACAGGGCAGCAGGTTGGCCAACACCATGGTGGGCAGCAGGTAGATGGTGTGGCCTGGCTGTCGATAGATCTGCTTTGCACTGCCAGAAACCCTCTTGGCAGGCTGTTGGTCTGGGTAGTTCTCCTTTCTGATGACCACACAAAACCTGAGGAGATGCAGAGAAATGAGGGGAGTGGTAACAAATATGGGGAAGAAAAGAACAAAGAACAAAATGTCTGATTGACTGTGTCTACCTGAAGTTACGCTTGAGGTTGTCATCAAAGTCTGCTGACTGACACTCCCTCTTACTGCTGCTGATCTCCCCAGGCCGCTCCACGCTGGTCCAGTGGATGGGAACCTTACAGAAGAACAAGCCCAGGCCTTTGGGCCGAGCCTGCAGGCGCCAGGACGTCAGGTGGAGGGGGATCGCCAAGGCCTGGCCAGGCAGGATGGGAGGCAACACCACTGGTTCTGTCAACAAAGGGACACAGTTGGTCTCATTACAGTTAAATGAAATTGGACCAGATAAAATAACAGAAAAAATTAAGAATTAATTTAAGAAATTAAAAAAAAACATATAATCTAAGATAATAAAAGTAAAGAAAAGAAATTAAATGAAACAATACAATTGAAATCAAATCAAAATACAATAAAATATAAGAAATTAAAATGAATCAAATAAAAATGTAATTAAACAAAAGAAGATAACATTTTTTAAAAAGTGGTCCATTGGACAATCTTTGTTGCACAGGTTATGATTCATTATTGGAGCAGAGTCTTACTGTCAGGAGCAGAGGGGCTGTCAAGCCGGACCTCCATAGGAACATCCAGCCGGTTCTTCACAATGAGGGCAGAGCGGACAGTGATAACCTTCCTGGCGCTGCCCTCCATTGTGATGGAGAAAACCACTCTGACTGGAGGCAGGGCTGAGAACTGAGGGGCAGAAAGGATTCACAATCAAAACAACAGGTCACCATCAGGTTTCATTTCATACTAAGCCTTTTGTGTCATTTCAACTACTTGGCTGCCATGAAAAACACACAGCAGGACAGGACTTTATTCCTCATTTCCCTTGTTTTGTCGGTATATTTTAGTATATAAATTATTTATACCTTAATATATGTCACATATATAATATATACGATTATCCCTATTAAGAAGCCTCCATATTTTCTGATCTGCACCTGTCTTAATTTGCTGAGTATTAGGGGCCACTGTTTGAAAAAGAAATCTGATTTAGAGATCAGAGATCATTAGATCATAATATTACAAGAAAAAAAGTCACAATATTTCAAGAGAAGATTTGTAATATTTCAAGAATAAAGTTGTAATGTTTCTAAATGAAAGTCATCCATTTTTTAAGGAAAAAGTTATATTTTAAGATAAAAGCTGTAATAAAACAAGCTGCTTCAAGTGTAATATTTTGCTTATAGGTTGACTGGATTACATGTGCATGTAACCTTTACAATAATTTAACAATAAGCCACACAAAGTTAGATTTATGTTTCATCAGAACTGTTTTGGTTTTCCAAGAAGAGAAGGTTTAATGATGAGGACTAGTGGCTGATTGTATACAAGTCCCATGTTACTGACTTCCCCACCTCCAATAAAGAGTAGCTTCACTAAACTCTGTCTCATCCAGAGACTAGGTCTCTAAGATGCTTGTGTCACTGTGTCGGTCTGAACAGGCTACTACAATATCAGCAGAGCAATAAAGTAATGCACACAGCTGATTATAAAACGGTTGGATTCTGGCTTTTTTGCATAAAGCTCACTGAGCTTTAATCATTTTCTGATGCCATGACTGAAAACCAGATCCCTGCTGCTTCAAAACATCATGTAACTAGTTAAGCTGCTTATAGGTGAAACCTGTAACTTCAGGTCATCAACATCACTCATCTGTTTACTACGCCAGAGTATTAAAATCTTGTAAGACTCGTTAAGACTATTCTCATAACATTACTACCTTTTTTTCCCTCAATGTGGCTCTAATACGCCGCATCACACTACTTTCTCTAACAGAAATTGTTTTTTTAAAAATTCACTCACTCATTCCAGTTGCTTCTTCTTTGCAAGTTTTTTTCCAGCATTGTTAGTGCTGCAACTCAACACATTCTGCACAGGTGTTTTATATATTTCTTGTAGGCTTTTAATTTGAAACGTGCTAGAAATGTTGAGTTTCATTGATTCAACAGTATTAGTGTTAAAAAGAGAAAGTGAGAGCAGCAGGGTGGTGAGTATGACATGACTCTCTTGTTGTACTGATGGAATTAGTGCTGTGAAAAGTTATCACCACATGTTTTATATAGAGCCTTTGCTAATGCTGGCCACCTTTTGAAATCTGGCTTTTACTTGGAAATCTACAGTATACACACATACTATTACGCTCTTTAATTAATACCTCATTAGAGGCAAGAACAACAGAGTTGATACTTTATTTTTAATCCAACAATTTGGTTTTCAAGTGTATGATGAGCATTATAGCTTCTAGTATGGCTATAGACTCGATTAGAGCTGCAACAATTAGCCACCAACTGTTTTGATAATCGATTAATCGTTTTGGGTCATTTTTTAAGAGAAAATGTCCAAATTCTCTGATTCCAGCTTCTCAAATGTGAATGTTTTTGAGTCCTTTATGACAGTTAACTTAATATCTTTGGGTTGAGGACAAAACAAGACATTTTAAGTTATTTTTTACCATTTTCTGACTTTTTATGGACCAAACTAATCTAATTAATTGATAAAAATAATTAACAGATTAATTAAGAATGAAAATAATCATTGGTTGCAGCTCTAGACTGGATTCTAAATGATTACTTCTCATTGATCATCATCATTAGAAACACTTGCCAGACTTACATAGACATGTGGGTGGATGATGTTGGTCCTGCTGATAGGACTGCCAACCTGTGGTGGAGTGAAGGGAAAAAAGATCTCATCTTTTTAAACATCAATTCTGAGAAAATTTTTAAGTGCTAGAAAGGGGAATATTATCAACATGAATTTTGTTTGTTTGTTTTGATTTGTGCTTACAGTGTTGGAGGAGTTGTTTCTGTCTGGAGCCGCATAACGGAAGAAAATACCCACTTTGTCCACAGACACTGGCTTAACCTGCTCCCATCCACACACTCTAACAAGCAGCTGGTGCAGCTTCAACTCATGAGTGTGTCTGCAGAGGAGGAGGCAGGAAGGTATCAGTGATACATAATGCATTATGGAAAAAAAACACTATTCAACACTCCAACATTTATACTAGACTGAATTTTTTAGTGGACAAAATCCACAGATGCTATAAATGAGAATGAGAGCTGTACCGGTGGCGAAGTTTCTCTCGGGCTTCAAACTCAAAGGGAATCTCCTCCCCAGGCAGAACCTCTCTCCACTGGCTGACATTGTGGGTGTCATCAGTTCCTGGACCATGGACATCTGAGATGGAATCTGCACTGCTGCTATGGGACAGTGCCACCCTGTGGGAAACATGTGAATAGCTTTTTAGCTCCTGGAGACATTTAGTGTATCCGAGATCAGTTTCTACACTGATGTTGAATTATAAATGGTAAATGGACAGCACTTATATAGTGCCTTTCTAGTCTTCCAACCACTCAAAGCACTTTACACTACATGCCAACATTCACCCATTCACACACTGATGGCAGAAGCTGCCATGCAGGGTGGCAACCTGCTCATCAGGAGGAGTCTCTAATCATTCACACACACACACTCACACACCGATGGCGCAGCCTTCTGGAGCAATTTAGGGTTCAGTATCTTGCCCAAGGACACTTTGACATGAGCTGGGGATCGAACCACTGATCTTCTGATTAGTGGACGACCTGCTCTACCTCTGAGCCACAGCCAACCCAAGTAGAACCTGTCTGCAGGGGAGAAACTAACTAACTAGTCTAAAATTAAACTTTCTCTAAACAACTTCATAACAGCGGTACTATTACTAGTACTAACAACAAACCCTCAGAGCTTTACCAGTAAGGGAGCTGAAAATGTTTGTTCTCAAGGTGGCACTAGAGGAATTCCACATGGTTATTACCATCAAAAAAGGGCGATTCTCTTGACAACATAAAAATGCTCAGTGAATTTCATGTCAATATGCTTATTACTGTACATTAAGAGATTTCTGGTTTAATTTAATGTAAATATGGACAGTATATGTTGACATATTTCGCTCTAGGCTGAAGTGTTGGACAGACAGACAAACCGAAACTGCCATTCCAAGGACCCATCATTGCATATACTGTATACTAACATATTAGCATTCAGCACTGATCCACAGATCGATCACTGACATATGGATGACTTAATGATGTTCTTACTTTACTTATGAACAACACCAACCGGCGAGAAATGCAAATTTTGCACACAAACGCAAATCCAACAATAAGGGCCCATGTGACACTTTTTTCCTGTAATATCAGGATGGCATTGTTCAAATGTCACCATATTTGGCATTTATACACAGTTTGTTCATCAGTATTGTCATACCTGTTTTTTTGGCAAATCCAACAATAGGTGGTGTTGTCACACATACTGTATTGTCACAATATTTTAGCTCCAGGATATCAATATACTATATTCTCCAAATTAAGGTTTTGTATGTACATCGCGAATGTGCTTCATATTCCTCATAGCAAAGTTGGTAAAAATTAGGCATTATGACACAATTTTGCTCTAAGCTCAAAAGTAAGACACATGCATATTTAGTATGTCCCCCAGTATCATCATACCAAATGAATACCCTGATTGGCCCACGTCAGTGCTTCACAGTTGCGTCAGGTTCTGGATCCTGGTATACGTATCCCTTTAAATCTCCAGTGTGTAGTATATGTAGATGGGAATTGTGACACCTACCTTGTGGGGGTTGTAGTCAGAGTGGCAAACCACATGGTACATCCTGTATGGTTGCGCAAAGCGTACGGCACAAATGGCTGCCTCCTCTTGGACAGCTTGACATCTGCTGGAAACAGAAATGGTTACAATAAAAAAGATCAAGTCAGAAAGAAGCAGTGTGCTTGGCCTTTATATTACTCTATACTAACAGTGCTGTATGTTCAGTTTTAACAGTCATGCACTTGCTTTCTTCTTGGGCTGTGAGACATAAAAAGCAGCCAAGGCACAGGTGCCCTGAATACTTTAAAGGGGCACTCCACTGCTTTTACACATAAAGCTCAATTTAGCAGTCATAGGAACTACTTCTCAGCCTGTATAACATCTGTGAACAGAAACCTGAAAAGAAAGCCAACATCACAAACTGGAGGTGTGGAGTTTAAAGACATGGGCATTTACTGTACCAGGCAGAGGAAGGGTGTCCAATGAAAAGGCATAGCTGCATTGTGGGAAATGTAGGATCCAGCATTTTTGGAGCCTGACCCACAGTAGGGACTATAAGTTGGGATATCTCTGCCCAATGTTGCTTTAATTTGGACCATTCTTTTTTATGCGTCTCTTGTAAGTCCCCCAGTTTATAGATGTTCAAAACTATATTGCTGGAGTACCCGTTTAAAAAAGGCATTCCCATGCTTGTGCATTTATATAAATTTGCCAACAGTTATAAATGGCTTGGTCTATTGCTCATGTACTACACATGAGCATATAGTATACACAGATCAATATATGGAATCAACTGTAAAGTAAAAGCACAGAAATATGAATGGCAATTTGTAGATCAAAAATGATTTTCCAGGAGGTCACTGAAAGTAAACTGAACACAATGTTGCCTTATACAGCATTTTGCTGTATATTTGCCATCAAACAGTATAATTTACTGTTTGTAAGATTTTTCAAATTTTTACATAATGTCCTATTCATATACCACAGTGAATGAGTACATATTATTGAACAAAAAAAGAAAATACACACAAATGTAAGCAGACTACTGTTATTAAACAAATGCACCCACTGTTTTGGCAAATAAACTCTATGGCCAAGTTACCATAGTGTAAGAAGGAACAGTTTGACCTTTGATCTTCGTGTCCAGTAGTTATTTATTTTTCATAGTACAGTCGAACCCTTTAATTTATATTTAACAGGCAAAACTTTCCTTAAATTCTTTTAAAATTATATTGTATAATTATATTGTATACCAATGGTATTGTAGAAACTATTGGACACAAAGTGAGAAACTGTCAATCTGACAATACGCTCGACAGACGATAATCGAATACACACTATAGAACCAATCACAATGTTTGTTCACAATAACTTCCAGGTAGAAAACCCCTGCATCACGTACATACAATTTAATGGTGCGGAGCAAACGGGGGAACAACTGAGATATACTCTCAACTGAAGAGAAAATGGTTTAGTCTTGCTGTGTAAGGGGGTGTCGGGTAACAAGAAAGAGTGGAGAAGGGTTTGGGCTTTTCAGATTTCCATCTGCGAAGAGCAAACATGCTCTTCAAAAGAAGAAACAACTTATTTGAGGTTGTCGGCATTGGGTTAGCTAGGCTAACGTTATGTCAGATAGATCGGATCACCGTGTTTAACTATATATTTTCAAACATTACAGTTACGGCTGAAAATGACGAGAAATAAACAAGTTTGCCAATTTCACATATCTCCGCAATTCAAATCAACCGCCAGTTGTCTACCCAGAAGTGACTGTTGTTGTTAGTGCAATGTCACGTTGATTCGGTCTATACTACTACACTACATCCTATACAATGTGCAGCAGTCTTCAAAAATCTTAATAGACCACTGTGCTGTAATGTCAAGTGAATTCTCAAAATGGTTTCACAACCACTGGCCATGCAGTGTAAAAAAATGACAAATCATGCTGTTCATGCAAAATACAAAGCAAGAAGAAACTTAAATTGGTCTGGAAGACGAGGAAAGACAGGACAGGCTATAACTATAGTGAATAGTCATCACTGCTCCAACCTGCAACACTACTGAATATACAGTCAGTTATCATTCAGTAGTGTAGCAGATTTCCTGAACTGCAGCCAAAAGCACCAGACAGGATTTCTGCTGTAATACCTCCAGTATCATCCATTCCAGCAGTGTATCTTCAACATTAAAACTGTTGTTTTGAATAGACTAGAACTTGTGCAACACAGCTTCACTAAAACTTTTGTGAGTGAAATGTGCAGATTTGGGCCTTAGTTAGTTAATTATGGGGCCCTATGAGTGATAAATGCCACCAATGAGTCACAAATGTAAGTGAATACATGAATACACAACAGTTCACATCCTTTTATTTTAGTTTTTTTAAAATACATTTGTATATTTTTTCTTTTGTCTTGATCTGTTGATTTAATCAATTTAAAACCTTTCAGCTCTCTAAATGATCTTTTTCAATCGCCATTTAAATTTTTTTTGTCTTAACACAAGTTTAATCATCTACTCTACAGATTACAAATGAATAGTGGCACAAGTCATTCATATTTTTTGAAGAAATGTTGAATCTCAACACATGGATAGAAATATTAATATTGTATAGTCATGTATGCATAAAAATGCCATTGGTTTGGCATTTTCTTGGCATAAATGCTGGGGCACTTTGATTGACAGGTGATCAGGGGCCAGATGTACAGTATATGTACAAAATGCATAAGCCATTTACCACACATTAAGTCCTGTTTATAAAGACAGAATTCGCTCCAAGATTGATATAAGGTGGAAATAAAAAATAAGGTGAGATGGAATGCAAAAAAAAATCAATTTAGATTGTTTGCTAATTTTATTTATTTTATCTTCATTTTGTTCTTTTTTAATTGTCCCTTTATTGTGCAGCACATTATAAACTTTGTTTAAATATGAGCACTATAAACAAAATCATATTTAATGATGATGATTGAGATATCACTGTTGAAGAGAATGTATGTTTATTTCTCTTTGTGTTTATTTCTCTATAGTTTTATGCAGGCCAGAGCCTCTGGTTTTGGCCTTGGCAAATTATCAAGAGCCACAATCAAAAGCATAACAACAAATATTTTATGTAACTTAAGTTGTGAGAAGAAAAAGATGGTATATTTTTGTTATCTGCATGCCAAATATACAATTGCTATGTGCTGTAAAAATCCATTAAAGACATCTTTTAGCCAATGGTTAAACGGACTCTCAAGGAAAGTCAAAAGACTTGGTCAAAAGATGAGGGGACCATTTATGGACATTCTGAAGAAAAAAAACCCCAATGGAAATTTGATTTATTTTAAAGTATATTGTGACTTAAGTTAGTTTTCTTATATCTTTCTTTCTTTTTTCTTTGCTTGTATGTTTTAGTTTTTTCTCTTTTTTAATTATGATTTATATGTTTGACATATAGTCAAAGAGAATAAATGATAAAATGATAAAAAAAAATAAAAAAATGCCCATTCTATTTTTCACTTGGTGCAGCTTACTCTTGTTCGCTAGGGTAATATTTCAAATTATTTTTGGAGCATTTTAAACAGATATTATACACTGACAGTATAGACGGTGGGAAACGGGAGAGAGAGAGAACCACATGTAACAAAGGTCCCGGCCGGACTCAAACCAGTGGGGTTGTGGTCCATGGTCACTCTTATCCCTGTATAATGGTACTAATACTGAAATGCATTGTATTATTAGCAATTTAAACTGTGATAAGTCCTCAACAATTTGTTGGGCAGTTATTTATTTGAGGCTTTTGACTCTGTTTTGATTGACCCCTCTATAATTCTATATGCTTGGGGGAACAATTGATGATGACTGAAGGAGAGCTTTGATACTGAGCGGGCTGCTGAAGGAGACTGTCTGGGCGACTGGACTCTGAACTGTACCTCTGGAGTGAATCTGCTGCTCGAGGCAGGTCAAGCTGGCTGTGCTCCTAGTTCTAAGGTGAGCAAGAGGAGCACCTGACAGCAGAGAGAGACAGTTACTACACAACAGAGACACATGCAGAGGGAACACACAAAAGGGTTAGAGGTTCATCATCCTCATTCTGTACTCTGTTGGCAATCAGCACTTCCCTGCAAATCAATACCTGAATGAATAGTTCAATTCATGCTTCACTTCATCTCCCTTCTGTTTACGCATGTTCAGCAAACCAACCAACATATCACAACTAACCCAAAGTAGCCAACCGAAGCCCTACTAATCCTAAACCAGACACTTTAAGAATAACTGAAGTTATACTACATTTTTTCCTTTTGTCAACAAATCCCATGAAAAGACCAATATCAACAATGTGTTAGTCTGTCTCTGAATACTCTGACGTCCCCACCCTGTCTATAACTCTCAACTTCAAGCCCATTGTTTCCTACTGAGGATGTAAATCTTTAAAAATGGTTCACAAAATTATAATTAGTTAAAGGCTTTCCTGAAACAGCTGGTCACTGCTGTTTATGACACTCAAACTCGAGGAAAAAGTAGAGTGGAAATGTCCTGTCACATGGCTATTTTGTCATCTTTTCATTTATGTTTCTGTTTTTAAAAAAAAAATAATTATAAGCTGATATCCAGGACGCTCTATGTGCCCTACAATATATTTGAAACATATATTTGTTGCTTTAACTCACTCTGTCCAAAGCTGGGTGGGTCGACTGAGGAGCCCACCCAGGGCAGGGGGGTTGGAGAGTGGGAGGTCTGCTCCTCCTCATTACAGTAGTCAGCCATCCAGGAGCTCTTGGTGGTGTTGTACTGCTCTGTAGCAACCAAATAAAAACAAGTTCAAAATTGTCCAGCAAGCTGTACAGCACACATGCTTGTTTACATGCAGCCCAGAGAAGCATGTTCCAGCCTTTACTCACCCAGCAGGACAGAAGTAATGTTGATGTCCAGTCTCTGTTTGGCTCTTACTCCCATCTTGAGACGTGGAGGGTGGAGACGGCCGGCGGCCTGCTGCTGCCAGGACAGGAAGCAGGGCCAGGGTTCAATGAAGGGCTCCCAACCTGGCAAACACACACACACACACAAAGATGTAAGTTATAAAAGCCTATCTAAGTAAGTGATAATAGGCTCTCTTAACCTAATCCATATTGGTGAATTCCAGCCATTACTTGCACTAATGATTACCACTCTGCTGCTTTAAACTGAGATTTGTTTTGCCACTTATAAAGAGCAACTTCTTCCATCTCTGTTGATTTACTGCAGTTTGCTTATCGGTCTAATCAATCTGTACATAACATCATCCCACTTGCTCTGCACTTACCTGTAGAACACCTTGATAAATATCAGAATGAATTCCCTTCATGGCCAGAAAGACTGACTGAAAAGTGCACAATAAATACACTTCAATACATGTTTTAATGCTACAAGTAAATCTTATTACCTGACAGCTCTCTGTTGTAGTAGTCTCCAGACAGAGTGAAGCTGGCGTTGCCTTCCTGGGTGGAACCAATGCGCTGCAGCACATACAGCCCTGCAATAACAAATATTCTGCAGATCAGGCTGACATACAAGATGTTCATTATCAAGTTCCTGGATGTGTACTTTTTTCTTACACATATTTATTAAGTTGATTTATTTATTTTTTGCTAAGCTGTGCTTGTCAGGTTTGTAGTGTGGTGACTCTTAGCCAGCTCTTCAAAACTTACATTTACAGTCCTTAATGATGATGAATAATAATGATACTGGAGTACTACTTTTCCACTGGCATACTTGAAGTGATTTCAGATTTTTCAGTTTTTCTGATTATTTTTTGGTGTTTTTCTTTATATGACAGAATATGATATATTATTAGGAGAGCGAGAGGAGAGATCCAGACAGGAGATGCTGGGGGAGAGAGAGGGATAAGACAACAGTAGATAGGAACCAAACTGTCTTACCCACCAGGTAAGACACATACCATATGTTTTAAAGGAGCTCCTTCATCTTTCATAATTACAATACCAGCTGTCAGTTAAAGAAAAACTACCTTCCAATATTCTTCACGTCAGTCATATGTTTAATAAAGCAGCTGTATCTTATGTAAATGAGACTTACTGGAGAAGGTGAGCTCAGCCAGTGGTATGTCACAGTCCAGACAGTCATCTATGAAACAGATGCAGACGCTCTCTGCCTTCACCTCCACCCCAGACAGAGGAGCTGAGTGGCTGCTGGAGCCAGAGTCAGTTCTGGCTCTAGGATGGCCCGCCATGCTCTCAGCATTCTCCAGCAGCCATGTGGCAGCCTGGTCCAGCTGGCCTGAGTGACATACACACACACACATACATACATACATACATACACACACACATACATACAGACATACACACACAGTCTTGTTTCCATCACTTCACAGGTCATTGAACATTGACTTACATTAATTTCCTGGAGACTTAACCTACCCATAACCACTACTTGTGTTCACCCTAAAATGAATCATTTACGTGATGGGGACTTGCTTTTTGTCCCCAAAAGGGAGGTGACTTCCCACAATGTGACTGTGTAAACAGATGTACAGTATGTCCCCACAACATGAGGAATACCTGGTACACACACACACACACACACACACACGCACACCGTCTTTATATAGGTTTTCATTAAATAATGGTGAAGACTTTGGCAGTTCTGACTCACCTTTACAGTGGATCAGGGCTCTTTTGCAGTCGTCTTTCTTGAAACCAAGTTCTTGTAAATGGGTCAGCTGGCCCTCTGTGGAAACAAAACAAATCCTCATAAATAGCTAATCTGAGAACAGTAATGAGAAATACAATAACAGTATGTCATGCAGTGGGAGCACTTAAAAGTGTCCACCCTTTTCACCGCGGTTTGGTTGCAGCACCCCGCGGGGTCGAAGATCGATCAAGTCATGGAAATATTAAACAAGAATAATAAATATAATATATAAACTTGGATTATTAAAAAAAATATTCTCATTTTGCATTCACTGTATATTCTATTTTAGCTTTCTCTTGAAAGACGTAATGTAAAAATCAACATCAAAAAGATGGTTTTTGTACACATCACTCATAAAGGTGTCAGTTTTTAGTTTTCTACTTTAAATGAAACGTGGACTATTTTTGTGAACACAAGAGAAGCCAATAAACTGTTTTTTAGAAAAAGCAGATAAAAACCTGAGAGTTCTTCATTTTGTGACATTTTCCTTTTTGGCGTGAAAGCCGGCAATGAGCAAGAGAGCATTCTTTGGTTGAGTTAACGGCCCTCGCCGGGGGCCCCTATCGGTGTTGGCTGGTCATTTAGAAATGTGTGATGTTTGTATTCGTTTCTAAGATTGCATAGAATTACCATTTTGTTAAGATCTGTCTAAGATCTATCTTTCTGTGAATGCTTTAAACTGTATAGGATCAGCATTTCTTATTATTGCATGAGTCTCTGAAAATCTCTAACGGAGGTTTGTAAGGGTCATAGGGAGCATAATCGACATAAGTAACAACTGTTAGGTCTTCTCTTCTGGGGCTTGAGACAGAAAGGATATCTTTCCCAGGACATGGCAGGTTTTAGGCTCCCTCATGTCTAGGGATGGGCCTGTGAACCAAGTGGAGTTGGCCCTAATCCATTAACCAGAGGCCTCAGCTAGCTAGCTCCCTGAGTCTGAGGAAACTGGACAGGACACCCTGGGGGGAAGTAAGAAACTACAGCAGCCATGTCACAGTCTGGAGTAGCACGCACCAATCCGAGAAATGAAACAGCACAGTATTTTAAAACTGCTGCTGTTTTTTCCCCATCATGCTTTGGAGACGCACGTTTGTGGAATGTTACTGAATAAAATGTTGAGGTAGAATTTAAAATATTTTATCGCTGTGCGGACAACGCAGACATTAATAATGATAGTATCTATAGCTGTGGAAAAGCAGCATATTATTGAGCTGTGTGGTTACATAAAGTTTTTCAAATACATGTGACTAACTCATTTGGTTGTTAACTGAATATTTAAAATCTGCAGCTTACTGTACAATCTCAGTGCAGCGTGTGTGTGACCTGAGCACCCCCAGCTGAAATTATACTGTAGTAAATGCTATGCAGCAGCACAAGTGCGCTGTAATCACATCAAAACTGCACTATTTACGCAGCAGGGTGAGACACTACTACTGTAACTGTAACTATACAGTAGGCTTACCAACTTTTAAGCAGGATTACATGACTAAAAACAAACTATTCAGGATGTATCCAACTACACAATTTTGACATTTTCTGGACACCAATAATATCTGTGCCAAACTCCCTGGATTTTATTCTTTTTTGGAGAGGAAACAGCTTCTGAAAAAGCATTTGAAGCATTAAAAGTCACTTCATACGCTGGCCTTTACATACCTATGAGGGCCTGAGTCTTCTGCCTGAAGCTGTCTTTGGGTGTAGCAGCTGGCTCAGTGCTAGGTGCAGAGATGTCAGAGTCAGAGGGCAGTGGAGTGCTGGCAGTAGGGATGGACTTCGCTATGGCCAAGAAGAGCTGAATGTCGTTGTAGGACAGCCGGATGTCCAGAGCAGGAAACTGGATCTGGCAGAGAATCACATGCACAATTAAAGGGGCATGCCAACCATTTTACATGACAAAGTCACTAGTCACTAGTAATGGGAGTACTAGTCATCCTGTGAAACAGTTGTATCATGTCTTCTGTGGTTTTGCTTTGTCAAGTCTGAGAAAAATACTCGAGTGACATCACCTGGTATTTCAGCTTGGTCTTGGAGACTACAAGTTTATATGAGACAGCCTCTGTTACAAAGTGCAGGCATGGAGTTTAAAAGATGCAGGCATTTACCAGGCAGGGAGAATTTAATGAAAGACACTATCGAGTTGTATCATGGGAAGTATAACATCCAGTGGGTTTGGGAGTATGAGCCATACTAAGCCCTTTTCAGGCATGGAATATGTAACATTCCTGGCTTCACCTATCTGTTAAAGTGATGACTTTTACGTTAATACTCACAATAGGGCAGAATATAGACAGTGTAGATGCTCATTTATACACTATTCTTTTGTTTCTGCAATGATTCCAGTTCTCCACAGCGACAGTTACATGTTGCATAACTTATTTTGGTTTAGTTCTTGACTCCTGACCTCCAGCAATGGTGGGATGTCCTCCACATTGAAGGCGTCCAGTAGACCTGAGCTGCTTTGGTATGTGGGGCTGCCACACAGCTCCACCTGAACATTGACCGGGTCGATGATGGACAGCGCTGTCTCCTGCTCACTGCCCAGCCGACATGAGAACACCTGGGGGGTGACAAGATACCTCTGAATCAAAGCTAATCATATTATGATCTAGACATTTGGTGAATTGTTAGTAGTACTCCTGCACTCATGCAGAGAAGGCTGTTGGAAACTGTTCAACTTGACTGCAGCTTTTCGTCACTTTTTCCGGCTGCAGCTGCCTGATCTTGTCCACTTTCCAGCCGGGGTGCAGTTCATCTCAAAAAAGCCTACTAACTGCACCTGAGAGATGGTGTCCAAGGATACAAAAGGCATGTTCTCCTAGGCCACTCTCTCTTGCTGGGCAGCCTCAACATTTTCTCATGGTCTCCACAACCCCATAGTTACTTTAAGTTGCACCTTATACAACACACATATTTTCACTTATCCATAAATGCTTTGCACCACTGACTCCTTCCATTTCTGCACACCATCTTGCTTTTCTTTATTAATTAAACTAAATTGGCATTTGAACTCTCTCTCTCTCACTCTCTCTGTGTATGTGAACTACAAGCCTGAGCCAAGTTTGTAAGAGCAGTGTTTCAATTCATTCATCATCTATTTAATTAAGTAGTCTCTTTGTGATTAGGATCTTTTATTAATTGAACAGTAAAATAATAAATCAGTTTTTCACAAATCTACAAAATAAACACAAGGCTTATGTAAATCCAAATGAATATAACCATGTTACATCTAATACTACCCCCACATGACGAGAGGCATTTATACCATGGTTGCACTGTGCTGTTTGAGTAGTGCATGGTGCTGAAATTAAGTCTAACTAACCTACCAGAAATGAAATTTTAATGTGTGAATTCTAACACATTTTTATTTCCTCAACTTCAGCCTCTTCAACCATAACAGATTTGTTCCTCTGTTCACAAACACAAGTATGTGGCAATCTAACAAAATTGGTGTATTGATTCCACAACAGCAGAACTTTCAATCAACCATAAATGAGTCAGGCCACTGGTTAATGTTTGTGGAGAATGAATAAAGTACGCCTCTTGTCCTGAAGTGCAATACAGAACATATATCTGCATACAAGTCATTTTTAGATGAATGAGTATTAAAATAAGTTGTAACTCTGTGAGCCCTCACTTACTAATGTGAAAAATCTGCCCTCAGATGCAATCAGATACAAAAACAGTGTTATAAATCAATTTTATTCTTAAGTGAATTAAAAGAATCAAATAAAACATATGGTCTGCATTTCCACTGTGCTAGATAACAGCCCCCCCAATGAAAAATCCTGAAAAAACTGGCTCATGGTTGCATAATTGCTGACCCTTGAAATAAATGATAACAGTACAGCAACTAGTAGTCTCAATAGTAATGTCGTATGCAGGTGAGAGATGTCACCTCTATTCCAGCGAGGCTGCCAGAGAAGGGCCTGTCCAGCAGACGGGGTTTGTAGGTGAGGACAGTGGTGCCTTTTAGAATGATGGCATTGGTATCCAGACAGGATGAGTCCTCCACAACCACAAATTCTGTGCCTGAAGACCAAAAAACAATTTCAAGGTTTGCATTTAGGAGGTCATATAAAAAAACAAAAACAAATAATTAATCAATCTGTGTACCTTCGTCTCAATCGAAAAATTGGGCTTTTTTACAAAATCGTTTTGTCACTCAATTTGAAAAAAATGGATATCATCAGCATTTTCTGACATGAAATGGAATTTATAAAAAAGGCCCGAAATTCATTTTTTGTCATTCGCAAGTTGCGTTCTTCTTGATAAGGAACCCCCTATCTAGGTTAATATTAACCCTTCAACAATATTAACAACAGCTACAACATTGACAGTTCAGTTATACGTAGGCTGTGTACAGTCTATAAATAAGCACAGAATAAGTGCAAGACAACAGTGGTCTGCCTACAATATGCGGGGTAATCTCCCGACTACTTTATCAAACTTAATAGCCTATCCACGCCCATGTAATTTCTCAAACTCTAAACTTTTCCAACTTCAACATTCATTGGCTTTGATTTATGACATTTGATTTATTCGCACACATAAAACATATAGTATATATAGTTTTTATAAAGTGGATATGCAGGTGAGGTAAGAAACCTGTCTAGGGCTTATGTTAAAACCTCACCACAGCTTAAAGATTTGAATCATAAAAAGGGGGAAAAAAGATAACACATCCTCTGTTAATATATCACATCCACCAATCTGTCAACAGCAGCCTAATCCTGTGACTAAATGAACAATCACAGCTATACAGCGCGTAGGTCTACAAAAGCACATATCAAGGACTCTACCTATTATAGAAGTTGATGGTGGTGTGTTGTTGGCTATAGGAGAGTTTTCTTACACTGTTACATTAATAGCAATAAAAGTGTGGAATAGTTTCGGCAATATACAGTTTGTTATTGATTATTTGGTTGAAAATATGCTGCTAACAATAATTATCTTCTCAGGTGGAAAAATGTCCTGGTTGCAAGAAATAAAAACCTTGTAGCCTACATATTAACAGAACATAGGCTATGGTTTTGGAAATATTAACTGAATATAATAAATGTCCTCACATGGCCACAGATCCTATCAACAGTCAATAGTTGCCTACAACAGCACTGAAACGCCAAAGCCACTGAGTGCCGTCAGTCACCTACATTTCTATTGCGTTCTGTGGTCACCTTGCTCATACACAGCAGTGAAGGCATTGAACCTTCAGTGCCTTTCGATGTGCTGTAAGAATCTTATAGATCGTCACCTTTTGTTTCCATCCATTTGTGTGGCACAAGGTGCACGCACAGGCAACGTTGTGTGAGCTTGATGTCTGCCTGTGTGTGTATCATCTCCTTCCTAACTTGCATCTTGTCTTGAATTAACTACTGGAGGATCAATTTCCTGATATGCATATTTAGATAAATAGCCTACAACTACATGGATGCAGTGAGAGTCCTTGTTGCATAACCTGTCTTAACTATACTCTTAATATTTGGGTTGTATTATCTAACCAGTGATGTAAAGAAGAGATTTGATTAATAAACTTGATACTGGTTCACTGTGTGTGTGGGGGGGGCAAGCATTAAGCTGGGGGCGCGCAATGCACCCCTCGGTGCCAACAATGATCTTCTTCCCCCGACCATCTGCTACTCTGGCTAAAAATCATAGCTAAAAATATAGACAATGAATGCTTCCAGTTCACCTTTTCATAACAAAGATAATTTAAAATCGCCCCAATTTTGCATTTTGTAGTAATGGAAACTGGATTTTTCATGTTTGACTCACTATATGAAAATCCATAATAAGTAAACAACACAAAATTCTATTTTCAGGACAAAATTAAACAGAAAGTGACATTGATAATTAAAAAAAGCCCCATTTTTTGTTTTCCAATTTTCATTTCAGAATAGGATATCAATTGAGACAAAGGCACACAGATTTTAGTCAAATATATTTGGAGCAATGACTTATTCTGGACAGGCTCCAGAACTTGTAAACAATCCAGGAAGATAAGTTTTATTTAATGTTATTTAACCAAACGGGTAGCTCTGGGTTTGAAAAGTGAGGCCAATGCGAAGTGCTTTAAACCTGAATTCTCTCTAATGGCCAGCAGGGGCCGACTACACTGGCTCTAAAAAGAAGACTGTATGCAAGTCTATGAGAAAATGACCCTACTTCTCACTTGATTTATTACCTCAGGAAACTTTCCTAATGAGTTTATGGTTTCAGTCACTAGTTTCAAGTCTTCTTCAATACAGCATGATGTTCATTTTGTAAATTAAGGCCCCATTTAGAGTAAAATAGACAGTAAAGCAGGGTATGCTTTAGGGAATGGCTAACTTGTGATTGACAAGTCACTACCATGGCAGTGTGTGAGGTGCTGTAGTTGGACCCCGGGGAGCTCCTCCCCAGCTCCACACTGGCTACGTCCATTATTTTTATACGGTCTATGTATTTAACATTTAATAATGAAAATGTACCCAATCAGCTTCTGACTTTGAGTGATGGGGTCCTACATGGACACATCATTTTCTGTTTTAGTTATTTCACATGAGAGATTTCTGTATTTCTTTATTTCTCTTCTCTTTCTGTTCTCACTTGTTAGAAGAGGGCAGGGCTCATTTGGAAAAAGATTATGTCATGTACAGTACCGGTCAAAAGTTTGGACACACCATCCTATTCCCTTGAATGAGAGAGTGTGTAAACTTTTGACTAGTACTGCACATCTGTATGTCTGGACTTCTGTGACCTTTAGCTGCTTTATGCTTTGTAATACCGACATTAAATGCATCAGTTCTAATTAATCAGACTTCATTAATTACCATTAAGTTTGTGATAATTGAGAGGCCGGCAGCATTTCCTCACTCTCCAAGGTGGGCTACACACTCTCTGAGCTGGGCTGTTAATGTGCCGAGCCAGGTAGACTACCTGCCAACCTCGGCAACCCACTGGATTTGTAACTTTCTAGACTAACTTAGTCTTCTCAGTGACTGACCATCCCTCTCTGACCTGTGACGTTGATCTTGACCTCCAGGCAGCGGTCCTGGGTCACTGGCACCGTGGACCTCTTGGTGACCACACCACTCTTGACTGTTTTTGGCATGACGGCCCCGGTAGTGGTGGTGGCAGTGCCAGAGCCTGAGTCAGTGCTGGTGTTACTGGGCCAGCGCTGACGAGTCTCTGCACCACCTGACGCCTTCTCCACCGGCAACCGCAGGAAGTCCCGCACCAGCTGGAGCCAGTCGAAGATGAGAAAGACCCTCAGGTTGTTGAGGACCATCGTGAAGCAGGAGGAGTCACGTGTGGATCTGCAGGAAGAGGGAACAAAACTTGCATAACTATTGGTTTACTAACATGTAACTATTTCTACTGATGTTTGAAAATCTTCCATGTGTTAGAAAATTCTCCAGTGATACCTATAATGCAGTTCCAGCTGCAGTGATGCCCGGTTAGTGCCAGTTTTGGAGGGCTGGAGGATGCAGTCGAAGACATTGTGCCTGGCCCCATCAGCTTCCCCGGTGCTTTTGTTCGGCCTTGTGCATCGAGTGTCATATGCCAGCAGTGAGTGAGACACCAGGTTGACAGACTTGGATCCATTGGAGAAACTCTCAAAAAGCAACTTGGATTTCATGAAGTCAAACCTTAGCATGAGAGGAACAAATACAAAACTAAAATAGGACCATATTTTCAAACACTGTCGATAAATGCTCATTAACTCCCTTTCCTAGGATAGTATGACACAAAATATTGGTTCAGTCTATAGCCAGTGCATGAAACATTTTAAATGAACTCACTCTGGGCTGTGAGGGATATTAAACGCACCAACCTCAGGCCATCTTCTCTGCAACTTACTCAGCAATAAATATGTATATAACGTGTGAGTCATGATTTCGTTAATATGGGAGTTGCCTTTGCTCTCAGCTACTGTAGTGGGCACTGTGTACTAATCTAGAGCAAGCACATTGGAAGGCCAGTGGACAAGTTGACAAGAACACAGCAAAGCTGCACCTGACACTGTTAAAACTGTGTTAAAACCTTTACAGTGTCTTCATGTCACCATTATTCAGCGTGTGTTGTTGTTTCCTTCTACCTGCTTCCTGTTCTTCTTACCTTGCTAATCTTTATTTCCTGATTTAAATATTTCTCAGCTTCTTTTTAAGTTGTTTTGTCACAGACAGAAATAGGTCCAAGCATGGAACCTTTCTCTTCTTCACCTTTAAAATATGATTGATAGATCATTAGTCTAATCACATTAGCAGAACAGGGCAATTTGATGACTTTTGTGTAAAACTGTGCAAGGACACCATAAAAAAAATTCTGTTTTAGTGCAGGACGTTGTGCCTCCATTTTTGGAATGTTGCAGAGCTCAGCAACAGGTCAGATTTATTTTTTATTGTGAATTGGCAGCAATATGATATGAATTTTTTTACCAACACATGTTTTACTGTTACAGCAGGTTTAAAACAGCTTGTTGGAATCATTATATTAACTCATCCCTCTCTCTGTGCCTTTAAAACATACACTGTGGCATACTGAACTTGTTCTGTCATTCATAGCATTGTTGAATAGATTTGGTGTATGTATGTATGCTACCACAGCGACAACGCTGGTTAGGTAACGCAACCATGGTGTAACCCCAGATTCACAGAATATAGGTGTAGCCATTGTTATTTCAGTGTGTTTTCAGTTCATGAAAGTTAATTGTAACATTTTGGTCGCCTAAAAAAGTCTTGTTCAGCGTTTGGTTGTACTAAAAGACCCTCTAATGAGTCAGATGTTCAGTTTTTCCAGTAAGTACATTTTGTTTTAATGGTCTTAAGCCTGTTTTTTGCTAGTAAAAATTAGCATTAGCTTTATCACAGTTAACCATAGACTGTAAATGCACTGTGCTAACCAAGCTAGCGTTAGGGTCAGCTCCACCCTCTCATCCAAATATAGTCACGTCTCATCACTTCTGGCTCCAACAATCCAAGATGGCAACGGTCAAAATGCTGAACTCGAGGCTTCAAAATGCGAGTCCACAAACCAGTGGGTGACGTCACATTGGCTATAGCCTAGTGGCTTTTCTTCTGACCTTGCTGCAGTGATTTAGATGTGTACTCCAGGGTGTTTCAGTACACTGTAACAACACTGTTGGGTTGGGTTCAGGTAGAGCAGAGCTGACTTCTAACCACACCCATCAGTGATGCTGACTGTGGTCAATGGTGAAACAAATCTGTCACTTATAACCAGAAAGGTCAGTGAAACACTGTTTTTTAGCCTGGTATTAAGTTACTCTTTAAGAGCTCACCTGTCTTAAACATACAGTTTAAAGCAGTGAGACTCTTTTGTTCCTTTACACGGTGTGCCAAGGTATTGGCATAATGCCATGAATTAGTTGTTGTGTGGGGCTCTGGGGTCATTTGTATCATTTGCATGTCATTCTTGACTTTATTTGCATCTCACAGAAATACCAATACTCCTGGCATCTCATCTGTGGAAAACTTAGAATGAACTAATTATTTTTAATTATTTGATCTTGTGCAACTGCTTTTCAGAGTGCATCATATGTGAATAATGCATATAAAAAGTTTTTATAGGCTATAAGAAGACAGAAAAGGCCAACCTTGCTAGTGAGTGTTTGTGTTCACTGGCTTTGGGGCTGTCCAAGAGCTCCAGACTGACGTCCATCATGTCCACCAGGAATGTCAAGTTGGTGTAGACATCTCCACTCAATACCGTCTGAAGAGAGACACAAAATTAGTTCATGAACTAGGACATAAGGGGGACTATTTAAAAATGAGAAAAGTATTACAACTATATCATAAAATAGAGAAGAATCATTGATCAAGCGACAGAGAGGTATAAAATACCCCATAATTTTGTTAAATATGTTGTGAACTGGAAGCTCTATGTGGGCCACTTGTTGCAGCTTGTTTTTTTACATCTTTATAAATGGCTATGTAGCTGTATATCATTTGAAAATATAACGGGCAATAACATTATTGTAATCTCCCTGCAAAGTCTCAAATCTGCATTTGACAGACAGTGAACAGAATGTCCTGTAGAGTATTTTAAGTGATTTACATCATAATCATGCCAAAGACATATCTATAGGATATCTCTCATCACTAGCTGGCCAAGCCGGCTGGCCAAATGGTTTGATTCTGGCAGTCAACCTTTGTTGCATATCACTCTCTGGGCTCAATTTTCGTGGAGGCGCAACAACCAGCAAGCAGTGCTATGCCATGTTGGTATTTTCTTGACCATGAAACTCACTTTGCCCGTCTGTGTGGTATTTTGGGGCCACAGAGCACACAGTGCACAGGTGTAAGGAGAGGCACAAACAGGTAGGAGGTTCATGCAAATGCAGCAGTGTAAAGCCAGGTGTTGTATTTTGGTGGAAATTTGGTCCTAGACTTTGCGCTGAGAAGATGTCTCAGAACCAAATCTGTTTCTAGCGCAATCTGCTGCCAATCTGGTGATTTTATCAACAACAGCAAACTAAATACTTGCTGCAAATGTGCTGCAATAACTGATTAATGCTTAAAATATAAATTAACCAGCAGATGTGATTATATTGGCATAAAACATAGCTTTAATGTTTTTAAAGCAGGAAAGTCAGTAAATCAGTCTGCATTCATCTGTGAATGAATGTGGGTGATTCTTACAGTATCTTTTGTCCACAGCTGCCTATTGTAAGAGAAGCGTCTCCTCCGGTTCATGAAATCGCTGTAGCCACATGAAGGCAGCAGGACATATATGTTGATCCATCTGCTGCCTCTGAATTGAGTGTCACGCCAGAGCGCAGTGCCATTACACATGGTCATTCATAGCGTTTACTGTCATTGAATTGCCTAAAAATGACACCAGGCTGCTACAGAATAACCACACACACCTCTACACACAGCAGACTGGTAGGTTAGAACTGTTGTTCATGTGTCATGAAAGGTGTGAGCATTTACAATGTGAGATACAGTAGAATTAAAACTGAAATAGTGTCAGTTTGATGCGATCATATAAACAACTTCACCAAATATGTTTATTATTTAATTCAACCATCATTGTATAAACCATTTGTTAAAAAACCTACATTATCTGCCTCTGGCTGCAGAAGTGTGTTCATATCGTAACACTCTTTACCTTCAGACAGCAATATCATTTCCTGAAGAAGAACATTTCCATTTGATGAGTGATTGATGTCATGCTTCACTGTGATTGGCTCAGCTGTTTCAGAAATATGTTAACTGTGATGTGATTGGCTGAGAGACTATTTAATAATAAATAAATATTTAATAATCACCGCACCCTCTGATTCACCTCCATCCAGGCCTTTTGCACATGAACCAAAATAACAGGTGTGCCTGGAGATGC
This sequence comes from Scomberomorus guttatus, assembly GCA_038419695.1. Classification (NCBI taxonomy): domain Eukaryota; kingdom Metazoa; phylum Chordata; class Actinopteri; order Scombriformes; family Scombridae; genus Scomberomorus; species Scomberomorus guttatus. The sequence goes on from CM076449.1 coordinate 3,353,249, forward strand.
CCACACAGTGCGTGCATCCAAGACCTACCATGCTGCGCTTGTGCTTGCACAGTTAAAATAGGACCTCAAACTCTCTCTCCCCTCATTTCCTCTCATCTCTCTACTGTCGCTATAATGAAGGCATAAAATGCCCCAACAAATATTAAAAAAAGAAATAGCATTTCCTACAAATATGTTGATATGTTTCAGTTTTCAGTAAATAGTTCATATGGTTGGCCAGAGTGTGCGTGTGTCTTTCTCACATAGGTGCTAGGGTCCTGCAGGTTGTAGGGTCGCAGGAATTCTTCAACAGGCTCTCCCAAGTTGTTCTCCAGCAGCCCTCTGATCAGCTGGTAGTGCTCCAGGTCCAGACAGCAGTGTACTGACGACAGGCTGCCATGTATGGACATGTCAGGCACTGCATGGCTCAACTCCCTGAGAACATAAAGGAACACAAGAATGAGTTTGACGAAGGTATGGCCATTAAACAGACATAAGGTGCACTCATACTTTTTTGTTTTCTTACAGAAAAACAACTGCTATGTCTTAAAACAAACCAAGCACCTCTCTGAACAGCTGCTGGTGGTTGAAGAAATACTGTCAGAATGTCAGAAAATCAAAATAGTCGCAGTCAAAATTACTTTATGCTGCTTTAATTATGCTAATGAATCCAACGTTATATACAATATATATCACTTTCAACTCTATTTTCAGGCATTAAGAAGTTACACAAGTTTGTAGAGCTGCAACTAATTATTTTCATTGTTGATTAATCTGTCAATTATTTTCTCGATTAATCGATTAGTTGTTTGGTTGATAAAATGTCAGAAAATGTCTTGTTTTGCCCCGACCAACAGTCCACAACCCAAAGATATTTAGTTTACTGTCATAGGACTAAAGAAACCAGAAAATATTCACATTTGACAGTCAGAGAATTCAATTATTTAATTTAAATATAAACTCATTTTAACTGAAGAAAATAAAACAAATACATTTAACACATTAATGTTTTTAATGTGTTTATTTTTAGTAAAATTATTTACCTGTAAATCTGCACAGCACATATTGGCTTTTATTCTGAGTGATTGAAAATGAACCTATTATTATTTAACTTAATACTGATTATGAGCCTCTGTGTAGATATAGGCTATGTATGTTATATTGGGGGTTGGGTGGCTCGAGGTGTCATGACAAAAGATTTCCTTGCCCAAAAAAGTTTGGGAACCACCGTTTTAGACACAGAATTGTGATAGACAAAATACTATAATGACCTGTATACTTTGTACAATGGACATAAAGCTAGTTTAGCTAATACTAAACCTCACCCAATAGGAAAAAATAAGTAAATATGCATATATGAAATACATGTGTTCACCTATGAATAATGTTGTCTCCTTCATGGTCAATTTTTAAAGTATGTATCACCTTCTTTTGACCTGTATATGTAGCACTCGGCTAAGGGATGCAGTTTCAAAATGCTGCAACATAGTGGTGACATGATCATTTACTACCATTTTTTTAAAACAAATGCACAGACATGTTTATTATAATTGATGGATGAATAGATGGAAACTATACTATAATAATCCACTAATATAAAGCAGGAGGTACTTGTCCAAGTTGCGTTCCACTTTGAGTTTGAGGCGGCAGCAGTCTTTCAGCAGGTTGTCTCCAGTGCGACGGACAGAGTACGAAGGGAAGATGAGGTCTGAGGATTCAGGAGGGTTACCACCACTGTCCCAGGGCTGACAGGGCAGACGCTCTGCAGCAAAGATATCCATCTCCTGCAGGTCCAGGGCAATGCAGTCCAACAGACACACATGGTCTTCTAATGGGGAAAGAACAGAACACGTGGCACTAACAGCTACTGTATTTTAAATGATCTTTTTTTTTTAAGGTACAAGGTATGCAGTGAAGAGATGATGGGGGTAAGTGAGAGGGGGATGACAAGAAAACAATGGTCCCGGCTTTTTCTGAAACCTGGAAGAATATCAGTTAAGACTGCATTTTTTGGTTCATTTTGTTAAGAACTGTTCCAGGTGATCCTGGTGGCTCAGTGTTTCAAAGCAGGTACCTTATCATTATTGACGTGCACAAGGTCAGATGTCTCAACTCTATTAAGTACGTGCAGATGCAGCGTATTGGTTTCTTTCAAACTCCCCAGTGAAGCTAACCTGAGCTGTGAGGGCCATCCTCCTCAGGGGCCCTCCCTGTGTCTGGGGGCTGCGGCCTGCCAAGGGTGAACCCTGTTGAGGAGCTGGAGCTGGAGGGGGAGGTTCTAGGCTTTTCCTGCTCACTATTCCTCCCTGCTGCACTCTTTACACGCTCCTTTTTCCAACGGAAAAGAAAAGAAGAGTCATACAGTTGCATGTTAAGTTAGCAATATGATTATTACATACACACAAAAGATTATCACTTTTGAAAGGGGCCGTAAGTAAGGCTTTTACTGTGGCACACACTAAAACTAACAAACTAAAACAACACAATTTACCAAGGTTTGATATGATTTTAATAAATACTACTGATTCAGTTTCCATGCTGTGTTTTACTATCGGAAAGACCTTACCAATCCCTCATCACTTAAAAGCATTGTCAACTTCTTTACAGTGGAGGTGCTAAAACTCAGTAATGGATCAGGAGGGCTGGGCCATGTGTGTGTGCCTATGACCGTAACAGGTATTTCAGTGTTGATAGAGATGATAGCTCACTGAATTCCCCTTTAAAAAAAGCAATAACTCCTAAGCCAGAAAAATAATTCAACACACCTGTGACTTAGTGTTTTTTAGAAAGTAATAACTATTAATATTACTACTATTAAACAACTATTATAATGCATTGTTGAATATTCTGATCCAAAACAAAAACATTCTGCATGACAGCAAAGTAAAATTCAACAAACACTGGTATTTCAATATCAAACTTTACCAAAACAATACACCAACTTTTGCCAGTAAGCTTACTGATCACCACATATAGTACATGACGTAAGGATTCATAATATGCAGATGGTCTGCTATACATTTCTAACCCAAAGTCATCTCTCCCAGATCTTTTAGTATAATTTGGTCAATATTCAGGATAAAGAGGTTAAACTTTCATAAGAATGAACTGATGCCCATTAATTTCCTAGCAAATGCTTTATTACACTCTCCTTTTTCAAGCGGTTGACTGTGGGTATAAATATCAACAAAAAATGTATATAAAGAAGTTCACAAAAAATGCCTCCCCTTTTCTCAAAAGCATTGCCATCTGAAACATTAAATTATTGGAGTACAGGAGAGGACTGTTCTAGTCATACAACACAAAAATGATCAAGGAGCTTAGAAAGCTGGTGTATTCTTTTAAACAATACGTGCAACACATGTTTAACTGAATGCACAGCCCTTCACAAAACCAATCACAAACAGACAAACTGCAAACCAGGGCTGGACAATATTTCATTACAACTATACTGTCAAATACTGTCATCTGTCAAATGTGTAATTGGGATAGTTTCTGGTAAACTGAAACATCGTATAAGTTAAAATTGAAAGTAAAACTGATATTGTGACAATCCTTTTCCACACCAAAGCAGAAGCATGCCATTGTACCTTGTAATGGGATGGATCCTTGTATGAATGTGCATGCAGTATAAAATTCTTTACAGACAACAAAAGATGCAGATGAAAGACCAATACAACATTTACCTCACATTCTCCTTCCAAAATACACTAATCTACCAAACAAATGACAGCATGAACAGGGTCCCGTTTCTTTCAAGGGCTGATCATGGTTTCCACTTTCTACTCATGTTACCTTCATTATCTCCGCCAGACATAAGCTACCTTGTTAAAAATCCTTAAAATCACATTTTATCCTTCTACATCATTAAAAATCCGGAATCTGGGACTTCTGGTTAAGCATGTAACAAACAAGATGCAAGTGAGCGAGGGTCCTCCAAACAATTTAAATTTTTTAAGCCTTCAATTTCTGTTGTTCATTTTTACTTCTAGTTTTTACTTTTGCATTTGACTACAACACTAAATCACCAGCAATGGCCCACAAAGCGACAAAAATGCATTGCAAATGCATTCTGCTATATCAGACATAGGCCTGAGGCTTTTATTTTTGCTTCTTTTGGTAAATGGCATCAAATAACCAGGGTAATAGAGGCAGTCAGTCAATCAAATTTATATCATGGAATATTAAAAGAATAATAAACCCCACTCAAAAGATTTTTTCTCACCTTAAGCATCTCAATGCTGAGATTGTGTTTTTACAGGAGACACATTTGAAAATAACGAAAAGGTTGCATTAATCAAACCCTCCATTCTAACTTTAACAGTAAAGCTAGAGGTGTAGCAATTCTAATCAGTAAAAAGATTCAGTTCATCCCCTCTAAAACTATTTCTGATCCCAATGGTCGTTACATTATTGTTATGGGTTCAATTGAAAACGGTCAGTTACCTCCGACACTTAATCAGGCATCCATATCCCTTCTACTTAAGAAAGACAAAGACCCCACTAACTGTGGATCCTTTCGTCCTATTTCACTTCTTTGTGTGGATGTCAAGATCATTGCTCTCCATTTAGAATCAATTTTTCCAAGTATCATCCCTGAAGACCAAACAGGCTTCATAAAAAAAAAAAAAAAAAAAAAAAATCTGCATTCATTCTCAAATATTCGTAAACTTTTAAATATTATATACTCTCCCAGCAACAACTCCTCTCTGGAAGTGGTCATTTCCCTGGATGCGGAGAAGGCCTTTGACCAAATTGAATTGGACTATTTATTCACAGTACAGATGTTACTCATTTCATTTGTCTGCCTTACCACCGCATTACTACAGTGTTGTCGCTGCGGTAAACTTGGGGGCTGCACTTGATAATCGTAGACGCTAGGTGGAAGTATAGCGCTTGAATCCTGCTGACAGGATTTTCAGATAATCCCCCCTCTGACCAAAATGTAGTTACAATAGCAGAGTGGCACTGTTTGTATTTCTACTCGTTGACTCCACTGGAAGTGAAGCAACTGCAGAAGAAACTGACTGACTGCAGTGAGCCATCTGTCTTGTAGCTTAGCAAAAAAAACTGAAAGCCCCCCTGTCCTACGAGGCTGGGGTTAAGGGTGGGAATTTGTGCCTCTGAGGTCTTTGTTTGCCTCAGCAGGGGGGTATTCCAGGAAGGAGGTTTAGTGAAAACTCTGACTTTGTTAACCCTGAGATGAGGGAAGCTCTGAGTTTTCAGTTCCAGAAAGAGAAGTAACTTAAACTCTGGGTCAGTTAGCACGGTAACTCACTGGCAGGTTTTTTTCTCCTCCTCCACCAGCCTGATGCTCTGCTCTGCTCCTCTTTTTGTGCTTACTATGATATTCACTTGTATTGCCGTCATAGTCAATTCACTGTCAGTCATTTTGTTTACAATTTACTCACTTTACTTACTGTCATAGCACATTCCTTTTGCACTGTGGAGTTATTCATCTACTGCATCTACAATCTCCATTTGCACAGGACCTTGTCGTTCAAGTCTTTAGTTTATGTAGCCTACACAGCAAAAGAGTAAAATGTATCATCTGCATCATCAGCAGAGAGCGAGTGGCACGTTGTGGTACATCCAGTTATGTCTGTTATAAAATGTATCTGTATTTCAGCAGCAGCTGGCGAAGAAATGCCACACACTGGGCCCAGGTGAACTTCAGAGGTTACCTACAGACGTGAGATAGAAGCTAAATGTGTGGTGTTGGTCTTTTAGAATGTTTTTAATCGTAGTAGTACTGTATTGTGCTGCAAAATGGGCAACACGCCTTAAAGTAAGCCCTCTATAATATAATAGTCTAATTAGTCTAGTTACAGTCAATCGCACAACAGCTCTTTCCCACTTTAGATTTGTTTCTTTGTGTTTTTGCAGCACACTCAGTCTTTCTGCCACTTAGTGGGTGTGACCGCAGTGATTTTCGCCTGCAGAGACTTCATCTGGACTGCTCAAATGTGCCATCCGGTGGTTGTTGGTGCAAACTGCAGCAAGTGCTGAAATCAGCTGGATAAAATACAAGTCCCCCTCCCTTTTTGCTGCCACCATGCAGCTTTACCGCCACTGTAACGCGACAAACGAAACGTGTGACATCTGCACTTGACACATTTGGTTTTGGTAATAATCTTATTGCATGAATCTGTCTTCTCTATTCCTCAACACAAACTTCGGTCTGCACTAACTCTATAGGGTCTCCGTTCTGTAACCTCTCCAGGGGAACTCGTCAGGGTTGTCCCCTATCCCCATTGCTCTTCACTATAGCCATAATGAGAAAGCCCTACAAATTGAACAAGCTTTAACTCCATTTCACTTATCCTATTCAGGTTTTAAATATTTTGGTATGCAAATTACTCACTCACTCTCCTTTCTTTACATAGAAAATTTTACCCCGCTGCTAAATCAAATGAAACTGGATTTCAGATGGAGTAGCCTTCCACTACCATTAACTAGTAAAATCCAATCAGTAAAAATTAACATTCTCCCAACATTTCTTAATTTTTTCCAGTGTATCCCTATATTCCTCCCTAAAACTTTTTTTCATTCAATTAATCAAACATTCAGCCACTTTATCTGGGGAGGCAAACAACCCCCGAATTAGTCAAACTCTTTTTTGACAAAACAGAGAGATGGGTGGTTTAGCTCTCTCCAGTTTTATCCATTACTACTGGGCAGCAAATATACAAAAAAATGCTCCAGAATCTAGTTGGTGTCCATTAGAGGCTCAAGCATGTCGGTCATCTTCACTTTCAGTATTATTGTTTTCATAGCTCCCTATAAAACCATCTTGTTACACCTCGAATCCAATAGTACTTTCTACTTGGATACGGATCCATGGATGGAAATATGGATCCAATTCTAAAGTCACGACAAATTTAAAGCATCATCTGTATTAGGACCTAACAGCAACAACCATCTATTCCCTCCCTCAACGCTTGACTCTCCTTTTTCTAAGTGGAAAGATGTAGTATACAATGTTTTAAAGATTTATTTCACTCTTCACTGCTTTGATGATCTACCTCAACAATACGATTTATCTTGCTCCTATATATTTAGGTATTTTCAAGTACGTAATTTTATACAAAAACAATTTCCCTCATTTCCTTCCACTTCAACTCGTTTGGGAAAATATGTTAAACTCTAACCTCCTTGCTCAAAGAAAGCTAATATTCTTATATGAGAGCCTCTTAAGCTTAGAAAATCATTCAACTCAGAAAATCAAATCACATTGGGAGAAGGAACTAGATATTGAGCTGACAAATGACTACTGGGAGGGAGCATTAAAACGGGTCAACTCCTAGCCTAGCTAGCCTAGCACTCATTCAGTTTAAGGTTTTACATAGAATTGATTTTAGTAAATCCAGGCTAGCTGAGATTTACCCATGCTTAGATCCATGGTGTGATAGTGCTTTCACTCACCTACAGATCTGACCCATATGTTTTGGTCTTTCTCTGTGCTTTAAAATTATTGGTCTTTGGTTTTCAACACCCTTTCAGATGTCTTTGAGGTCATACACATACACACACACACACATATACATATATGCATACATACAGTATATATATATATGTATATATATATAGCTTTTACAGGGAGTCAGACTGGTGTGCTCATGGCATCAAAAACCAAGTGGCATGAGGCAATCCTGTATTTTAATACTTGGGTAATACCATGCATAAATGAAGTGATATTAGGCAAAATGCATGAATGAATGAATGGGCAATGTGACTCACCAGAGAAGGGAAAAAGGCGTGTGCCATGGTGAGTTTCTCTACCTTGTCTTGAAGAGAGAAGGTTCCATGAGCCCCAGCAGGCAAGAAGCAGTTCTGCACTCTCAGCTGGCCGAGGTTCGCCACAATGACCCTTGGTGAACGCGAACTTTCCGGGATGAGAATAACTGGGGCACCTGCTTCGATATCCAGAAGAACCCTTGATGCCCGCTGAGGATGGTCCCGCACCTGCAGGCAGAGACAGGAGACAGAGAGTGGAGAGAGATGAGAACAGGATTTAGAGGAGTGGTAGTTAGAGAAAGTAAAATCGATTGAGCAAAGAGGAAAGAGAAGAAAAAATTCAAGACAATGAGTTGAACAGGAAACAGCTAAGAAATTACATAAAAAAATACAGCTGCAGCAATTCAATCCAATCAACAGAAAATTAATCAGCATCTATTTTGATAATCGAAAAATCGTTTTATTTTCCTAGGAAAAATGGTAGCTGCAGCTTCTCAAATGTGACGATTTTAAGAAGAGATTTTCAGTTTTTTTTGTTTCTGTTTATACACTGTTAGAATGTCAGACATTTATGTTAAACATGGTCAAAATTCCACGACTTCAGGTGAACGTATGTAAAAATGTTGCCTTCAAGTCAAAAGCCAGGGCTTCACCCTCCTCTGAACCTGAATTTTTGACTGTTGACTGGCCAAAACAAGACATTTGAAGACATCTCCTTGGGCTCAAATTATAACTGATATTTTTCTCTATTTTCTGACATTTTATAGACAAAATGATTAATCGAGAAAATAATTGTCAGAGCAATTGATAATGAAAACAATTATTCGTTGCATCCCTAAAAATCATATCATATCATGGAAAACCACCACATTCAGACGCAACTGTCGGGTCCCTCGGGTCAAGCCACTTCTGAGCCTGAGCCAACGTAGGAAGCGTCTCAACTGGGCCAAGGAGAAGAAAGACTGGACTGTTGGCCAGTGGTCCAAGGTCCTCTTTTCCGATGAAAGTAAAGTGTGCCTTTCATTCGGGAATCAAGGTCCAAGGGTTTGGAGGAAGACGGGTGAGGAACAGAACCCAAGCTGCTTGAGGTCAAGTGTGAAATATCCACAGTCAGTCATGATTTGGGGTGCAATGTCCGGTGCAGGTGTTGGTAAACTCTGCTGTCTTAAATCCAAGGTCACTGCAACAGTCTACCAGAATGTTTTAGAGGACATGATTCCTTCTGCTGAGGATCTGTATGGAGATGCAGATTTCATCTTCCAGCAGGACCTGGCCCCTGCCCATACCACCAGAAGCTCCAAGTGCCCAACTGGCCAGCCAACTCGCCAGACCTAAACCCTATTGAGAATCTATGGGGTATTATCAAGAGGAAAATGAGGGGCACCAGAACCAAAAACAAAAAAGAGCTGACAGCAAGCATCAAGGTAAACTGGGCTTCCATAACTCCCACGCAATGCCACAGGCTGATTGCCTCAATGCGCCGTGGCATTGAGGCAGTGATTAAGGCAAAGGGATTCCCAACCAAGTATTGAACATTGACACATTTTTTAGAAAGTACCATATTTTGATTGATTTGATGTGATCCTAATTTTTTCTGCAAAAACTGAGAAGTAAATGGTGATTTCTTCACAGTATTCTAATTTTTTGAATTCCTGTTTTCATGGGTTTTTTGAGCTGGAACCCCAAAATATGTAAAAATAAACAAATAAATACTTGAAATTGTTTAAATTGTGGGCCCTGAATCTATAATCTATGAAACTTTTTTTAATGGAATTATGGAAATGAATAAACTTTTCCATGATATTTTTATTTTTTGGAAAGGGTCTGTATGTAGATCTCAAAGTATCACACCACAATCTAAAGATACTACGCTTGGGCAAACTGGTATTAAAGCATCATGCTTATGTATCATAGATATAATCAGCAGTACTCACAGCCTTACCTTGCGGGGCAGCTGGATTTGCAAGATAATGCTAGAATCCATCTTGTCAGGCTTTAAGTTAAGCGCTTGTGTCCGAACCACTGGTGGTTCAGACCAATCAATGACCCAGGAAGATTCTCCCATGATATAATCAATTATATCATTAATCAATATAATCAAAATAACTCAATTAAAACCAGCAACCTGCTTTTTAGATCCCATTCCCACATCATTTTTTAAAACATTTTATATTTTTTTTAAGAAGATTTGCTTACCATTGTTAATTATTCTCTTCAGGTGGGTGTTTTCCCTACTGCTCTTAAGACCACCATATCTGAAGAGAAGCAATTTGGATGCTTCCATACATGATAATTACAGACCAGTATCCAATCTACCATTTTTAAGTGAAATTTTAGAGAAGCTTGTTTTTAACCAATTAAATGATTTTATGAACTCTCACAATATTTTTGAAAAATATCAATCTGGTTTTAGGACCAATCATACTACCGAGACAGCACTAGTTAAGTTTGTAAATGATGGCAGCAGAGAGAGTTGATATTTTTAAAAGCAAACTTAAGACCTATCTTTTTAGACTGGATTTTAGCTGAATTTTATTTATTTTACTGTCATTTATATGCTTTAGCCTGTTTTACGACTTGGTATATCCTTTTAATCTATTTTCATTTTATTTTATTTATTTATTTTATTTTATTTTTTATGATTGTTCCCTTTTTATAACCGACTTCTTATCTCTGGTTTTACTTCAACTACTATATTTTAGTATTTTATTATTATCACTTTATCTCTATTTTTTTCCATCTTTTAGTATTTTATTTCCTGTGTGTATCTTTTCTCACACTTCAATTTTATATACTTTTTTTTCTCTTCTGAATTTTTCTTTTTTATTCTGAATTTAAAATTTTTATTCTACCTCTGGTGTTTCCTCATTGCAAATTCATGAGAGTAATGATAGCGTTTCCTCAGTTCCTGTTTTTATTCAGCTCCTGTTTTTACTGAGTTCTTTATTTATAACAGTCATTTACTGTTTGTGTGTGGATGGGAGGGGGGTTGTATTGATTGCATTGTTTTTATTGTGTTAAGCATTGTTTTTGTATGAAAAGTGCTACACAAATAAAGTTTGATTGATTGATTGATTGATAAAGAATCAGCTGCCTCGCAAGGTAAGTAAGACAGTGATAGACAAAAGGGTTCATCCAATCACCTGCCAAGTATTTTTTGAAAGTGCCCGCCCTTTTCCAAACTGTTTTTAAGGTAACTTCTCAGATGGTTCTGTATAATAAACCATCTGGCACGTCAGGTTACTCACAGCCTGGCCCTCCATCGCAGCCCTTTGCCTGCCTAGGACATCCTGTAGCTGGGTGAAGTGTTGAATGAAGGCCACCACCTCAGCCTGGAAGCGCTGGGTGTGGACATACTGCACTGAGGCCATCTGCAGGGACACCTTGATGTCACATTCCCGCTCCAGGTAAGGATCAGGCAGGCCATATCTGAATGGACAAGAATACAAAAGTGACCAAAAGATGACAATCGTCCCATGTTCTTCAGTATCTTGCAGAGTATTTTTCTGTTTAAAATACTGTGATATATACCTATGGATTTTGAAAATGAGGGCCTCCCCTCCTCGTGTTGTGAAGCGCTCTCGGTAGAGATCCCCATGTGGGGTCAGGTCACTCAGGGACAAACTTCCTAAACTGCCTTGCAATGCCAGGTTACCCTCTGAAATATTAGACATAATGTGATAACATTCAACCTCAGACTATGAATGGTTGCAGGTGCCAACCTTTTCACAAGAAAGAAAATGATTTTGCGCACAGGGTTTATTTTATCTTAGCTAGGTGAATTTGAAGTTTTTCATACATACCCAACATTTCCAGATGAGCAGATAATTTGGACACACTAGCTCTGGCAAGCTCATTGAGTTTCTTGTTCAGTACAAGAGACAATGAATGAACCTAAGAATGAAAAAATGAGGAGGTTTAGTCATGAAACATTTTTTTAAAAACTATTATCACTGTTTTTTTAAACTATTGTTGTTTTTAACTACTATTGTGGTTTCTTTTAAAGGTAGTCAGCGATTCTGGAGAAAAATTGTTCAATACACTTTTTGTCAAATTCAGTGAATGTCTCCTCACAGTCCGCTAGCTGTCCGTTCTGTATGTGTGCTGAAAAAAAAACCCAGTGTTCATACACAGCCCTGGCTCTGTAAATAAGAAACAAACAAAGTGGCTCAGAGCGAGCCACACAGCACTATTCCAACCAATCAGCAACAGGGGGCGTTTGCGCTCATGCACAGGACAGGGGGAAATCATCAGAGCAGCTGTCAGTGTGAGGACGTGACTGTCTCCCGTCTCCAGCACCCGTTGAATGGTGGGGGAGGGCTGGTGAACTGGAGAGAGAGAGTCTGTGGCCAATTCACATAAAAAGTGTTTTCTCACTGAACAGTTTTTTTACGCTCTGATTCTGTTTCTGTGGTGTTTAGTGAAGCATAATCTGAGCAGGCAGCTGTTTAAACACACAAATATCCCTCTGTATATGTGTTTTTAACTTATTAACTGTATCAGTGAATCAATAACTACAAACACTGTCGATTTCTTCCTGTGGAGCCGACATGCAAATTGTTTTGGTTCAGTAAATGTCTGCTGTCAGTCAGCCTGGTGAAGGCAGTTTGTCTGGCCGCTGTCCTCTCAGCTCTCCAGGAGCTGCAGCTGACAGACGGCTGCTTCTGTGGACAGAGACACTGAACGCAGGTCGAGTGAGAGGTGGGGAGGCTGCAGAAAGGTGGAGAGTGTGGATGGACTATTGTGATAAAGTGTGAGAGGAACAGAAGTGACTCTACAGCTGACACATCGCTCTAGATTCCGCCATATTTCTCTTTTGGTCACCTGTCCATGAATTTGGGGGGCGGAACTTCTGAAGGAGCACAAAGGGAGGGGTGTATTTGTTCGGGTGTTTAGTTCAAATATCAACAATCTTTCTCCAGAATGACTGACTCTACCTTTAAGCACTTACTTTTTCTCAAAGCTATGTCTTGGGAGCTGCACTATAACTTTGTTTTCTTGAACAACAACAATAAAGCTGATTCTATTCTATGAAGCATTCACTTCAGAACTAATTCTTAAAAATTACAAATTACAAATTTTCCAGAGAAAAGTGTGAACATTTTGCATAAGTTATTATCCACCACACTGGGTGCTGTATTACCCTCCAATAATGATGTACTGAAAATGACTTTGGAGCAACATAGAATGGCTTTATGAAACAAAACAGCTTATGAAGAATGCATTGTTGCAGTACAATTTATACCATGGTTTCACTGTTAACAAGCCATGAATAATCAAAATGCAAATTCTTTGACAGAGGCACAAAGCTACAGTTTTTGTAAATTTAATTGTAATGGTTACATATTGGGATGCAGCTGGAAACTATTATTATCTATGGATTATTTTGTTGATTAAGATTCATTCTCTGGCCATCTTGAGTATTTATTAAATATTTCATGGCAATCTATCTAAATGTTTTCATATATTTCACTGAAAACCAAAAACATCAATCTGTTGTTGTACTAAAGGAAAAGTCAAAGGATCACCAAAGTCATTAGGATTCATCTTCTGCAGCCAATGAATGTCTGTACAAAATTATATGACAATCCTTCAAATAGTTAATGAGATATTTAAGTCTGACCCAAAGCGGTGGATGGACCAACTGACAAACTGACTTTGTCATCCCTGTAGCAATACCGCTAGTGAGCTTATTAACAGAAATATTTTTAATTCAGTATCTACAACATTTGTTTCTTCTGTAAGTTATCGTGTAACTAGAACAAACCAACTTCAATCACTATTTATACAGCCCGGTTGTTGGTCCAGTGACCTACCTTAAGGTCCACTTTAGTGTTGATGACATCCGTTGCCTCCTCCTCACAGATGTCTGACTCATACAGAGGATGTCCTGACACAGGTTGAGGTGACATAGTTGACAGCTTCACTGCATGATTATTGGCTGTGGAGCCAATACCAAAGAAGTCGAGGATAACCACCCAGGTCTGTAGCGTGATTAAAACGTCCAGGCAGTTAAAGTCAACATCCACGCTTCGTCCCACACTGCCATAGCGTGTTTTGAACTCTGGGTGGTTCTGGTCCACGAGCAACACATTGATATGAACTAATGAGTCATCAAAGTCTGGGGGAGGCTGAGGGGGGGGTGTATGGTGGGTAGGGGAGGGTGGTGGAGTGCAGGGACAGTCCGGGTCCTTCTTGGATTTGCGACTGCTAGCTGAAGGGGTGCTGGGATGCCTCTGGTAGAGCTGGAAGACATTCTGGGCCTCCTCCACATGGGCAGGCAGTGAGCGGGGCATCTCTGGGTACAAGGCATTGGATGCTGATGGACAGCTTTGAGAGAGGTACTCCTTTGGACTAAAGGTGGAGGGCTTGGGAGCTCCACGGGACACCATTAGATGTTTGTACTTTGACTCAGGGTTCTGCTCCAGGAGGTCCTCCATGAGCAGCGAGCGCAGAGCCAACTGGACTGCCAGTAAGTGAGGGTGGTCTTTGGTAAAGTCTCCCTCCAGGTCTTGGAAGCGCAGACTGACTAAGCCCTGGGACCCCTGGGTCAGGTCAGCACTGAGCTGGACCTGCAATTCCGCCACATGTAAGGTGACTTTCAGCTGAGTGAATGAAGGAGAGTGAAGAGTGGGTTTGTGAGACTGCAGAGGCAAAGGTGAGGAGAGCGATGAGTGGGAGAAGCTGATATGGGGAGGGTCCCTTGCAAACAGCCCTCCCTGGGGGTCAGGAAAGCGGTGAGGTCTGGTGGAGGAAGGAGTTGGTGGTGGGGGTGTGGGCGGTTGGCTGGGTGTGACCCGTTGCTCCTCGATCAGGGACAAATTGTCCAGTGTCTGGAGTACTTGTTCATACACAGGCTTGCACAGGGACACCTATCACCAGAAAGTCAAATATTAATACAATTAATAACCAGTCAAAATTTCATTTAAAGGCCCTGCACACCTGGAAGCCTGCTCAAGCTGAAGGTGGGTGGAGCTTTAACTTGAGCAGGATGATAGGGGGGGATTTGTACAACTAGTTGAAAACAACAAGAGCTGTAAATCAAGCTCAGTCTGTAGAGGCCCACACAGTGATAAGAAGAGCTCTGGTTTACAGTTTCTCAGAGAATCAAATTCAAAATACTCACTTAACAGTTTAGCTCCAAGATACATATCAGATCTCCTGACCCAGTACGAAACCTGCAGACCTCTCAGGTCGGCTGTTCTGGATTACTGGTTGTTCCCAGAGTCAAAACTAAATATGATGAAGCTGCCTTTAGCTTCTATGCTACTCAAATGTGGAACAAAGTGCCAGAAGAGCTAAGTTTCAAATCCAAGCTGAACACCTACCTGTTTATCATTGCTTTTAATTAATTTTCTTTTAAATCAAATTTATTTGCTTGTTTTATTGTTTTTTTATTCTGTGTGCTTTTGATTGTTTTACCTTTTTTATCATTTGTTGTTATCTGTGCTTTTGCTTGTGCGCTATATAATTAAATGTTCCTTGCCTTGCCTCTAAGTAGCCAAAACAATTTGTAACAGGTTTATCATGAGTGTGCATGGCCTTTAAACTCCCCAATCTGAGATATGGTTCTAAGCTGGTTGTAAGAGGGATGCTACATCTTAAGGTACTTTGACTTGCTACTGTATGTGCATTAATCATACTGTAAATACTCAAACAGTGTCTGGGGTCTTTATTTATATTAACTGAGAACCTTGCCTTTATTTGAAACAAGCTTATATAAGAGACATGTATTTTTTCATTTTCCCAGTATATTATATTCCCAGTATTTAGAAAGCAGCCTCCCTGTTTGCCTCACTGTAATGCAAACTCAACACTGTGTTTAGGTGTTGTCTTGATTAATTCAAAATAATGTACATTTCCACAACATTATCAGTAGTTATGTCATTCTCACACTGTGTTGCTCTGAGTTTCTCTTTTTACCAGAGATACTCTTTTCACTCAAATACTTCCAGTTGTTCACATTGCTGTTTTTTCATTTAGTGATAAGTGAATGTAAGTAATCTCAGTTGCTAAATGGAAATAATCTCATTCCTAGTAGCCTCTTAATGTGAAACGTCTGCAAGAAGTATTGATCCTCATTGATAGTACAACATTAACAGCGATGGAAAGAAGGTCAAAGTAGATTAATTACTGAATAAAGACAGTACTTTTGTTCAGAAGAGTGGTGAGTATGACATGACTGTGATGTTGTACTGATGGAATTAGTGCTGCAGTTTACTGAATTGACTTTGTGCGCCATTCTAGTAAAAGCAATTCCTTTTTTATTTTTTATGAGGCATTCATTGGGGACTGGTCTTTCTTTGTTCAAGCTGGCCACTAATTCCATATATAGGCCACAAAATACAAATACTGCTAGTATTTGAGATGTAGCCATCAACTGAATACCAGCTTATATGTGAGAATTTACAGTACTGAGTAGGGCTGGGCGATATGACCAAAATCTCGTATCCCGATATAAGTCATTTCATATCCCGATAACGATACCTATCCTGATATAGCACTTTTTAATTCAATGAATAAATAGTTGGTCCATGCATCCCTCCAACCCCTCTGTCCATCCTTTGTGCAGATTAAATTAAATTACTCTTCTTGGCTTTTTACTCCCGACGCTTTTATTGCACTTACAATAACGTAACAAGTGTAGTTTTCGTTTTTTCGAGTGCTTCACCTGGTTCACCGTCTCTCCTGTGTGTGCAGCACACACACGGAGGGCTCAGCCTCGCCCACGGTGAACTATAGAGAGCAGAGGAGAGTAGCACGACCATAAATGACAGCAAAACACAGCAGAGACCCTCACACTGAGCTGAAATGAAACGAGTGCACATAAATTTGGTAAATAAGAGAAATAAAGATCTACTGCGTTTTGCTGTCATTTATGGTTGCCATCTCGCTGCTTCTCTTCGCTTTCTCAGCGCGGGTGGGGCTGAGCCCTCAATGTGTGTGCAATGCAGCAGAGAGACAGACAGTAGTTGAGAGTTGGAGAGTTGATGACAAATACACTCGTTACATTACTGTAAGTGCAATAAAAGCTTCAGGTAAAAAGCCAAGAAGAGAAATTAATTAATGTAATCCGTGCCAAAGATGGACAGACTCAAAATGACGAAAAATATTGCCGTAAAGAGTGTGATTTGTGTCACAATGAAAAAAACAATAGAGCATAATATGAAATGATAGATGTTTTTCTCTCGCCACATGATATATATTGTCATATCGCACAACCCTAGTACTGAGATGGTGTATACCTGAACAGGATTGACGAATTTTCCCTCAATTCTCAGTAAGCCTGTACTCTTGCAGGACTCCTCGGTGGTGAGGAAGATAAACTGAGTATCTTCATCAATGGGAACTTTCTCCAGGGTGAACTGTATAGTGGTGTCTTTCAATATATGGAAGGCTGGTGAAGAAAATAAATTATGTGAACTTGTGTCAGAAGCTGCATATAAAATATATGCTTTTTATTATGTACATTACCAAGTACCTAGAATCTAGCATCCGGAATACAGCTATCCTTAACATATGTAACATTCTCACCTTTTCCTCGGCTGAGGGATTCAAAGAAGTCATGACGTGTTAACTGTGGTTCATCCTGAATGACGCTTCCATTGCGGGATGGTGACATGTTTCCAGTGTTATCCCCTCTGGGTGTCTTCTTCAAAACCAAATGACTCAAGTTGAGTGAATACAGCCGAATATCCTTTACCAACACCTGCAGCCTCTCTCCTTCTGAGTCTTGCCCAGTAACAAAATTGTGGATTGTTATGCTCCCTAAATGTCCAACCAATAGCTCAGGGTGTCCAGGTTTACGGGGAATGGACACAACTGGTGACTCAATGCTAATATTAAGAGTCAGCTTCACCAAAAATGTGTCTAAGGTGGATTTGGGTTCCTCCATGGGAATGTCCACTTCATCCTCAAATGGATAAGCCCAGCTCTGACTCTGAGTTCGACTTCTGCGGGAGGGAGTTTCAAAGAGTGAAACCATACCGCTGTACTCTGCAGTCTTGGTGGCTAGAACTGTTGACACTTTGGTAGCGGCACTTTTCAACATGGAGCGGAAATTGTCTTCTACCTCATTGGCAGACAGACTCAGTTCCTTCAGGAACTTGGCTGAGTGGTTATAGTGTAAGGATGCCATTTGCAGTTCCAAGGAACACTCCCCTTGGGTTTTCTCCAAAAGCCGGAAATTTAAAGCTTCTGAGGGAGAACCTCCTGTGTCAGCAAGGAATGTTAATCCGCCAAGAGTTGAGGAGCTGTCATCTACATTGCCAATGCTGACCACAAACTGGCTTCGGCCTCCTTCCTGGGTCAAGTCCACCAACTGCATAGACCCAAGTGATCCATTGATGTCCAACCGACTGCCCATGGACACATTGACCTTGGTGCCAGTGATACTGGCAGTAGCAATCTTCAAACCTTTCTTCTCAGCACCCAGGACAGTGCCAGTGGACACAGTCCGGAGGAGAAGCAGGTTAAGGCGGTGGATCTCTACAGTTAGCTCTTTGTTCTGGTCATAGGTGGCCTGATATGTCACTCCCTCTTCCTCACTGTTGGGCTGTGTAGTATGTTGTTGTGCTGATGATGTCCAGGTGCTTTCTTCTTTGGGGAAAGACTTCTGGAGGAACTTGAGTAGCTCCACCATGGTCTCAGGGTTGAGAATAATGTCCAAGTTATTGACCTGCATGCTTGTAACCTGAAGGGAGCTGTCCAGGTTCATAGAGGGGCAGTCTGAGCTCACAAACTGGTACTCAAGCTTAATTAGGGCCTCCTGGTCTTTGAGATAGGAACTGAGGGGAGAGACTCTATCCATGGGCATACCAGAGTATGACTCAGTATGGTGGCCCTGATGTTCAGGAGATCTGCCATCAGGCGACACAGGGGAAGATGGTTGGCTCTCTCGGAGGCTGCCCGTGGGTATGTCAAAACTTAGATGCTTATGAGAAGCCACAAGGAGGTCGAAGTCTGAGCCATAGGTCTGTAAGGTGTCCACCAGCAGAAGACCATGGACAGTTAGGGAGACTTCAGCATCATAAGGCCGCTTGACGAAATGAGCATTTGTGCCAAATACCTTAAGAACAGATATGTAGCGGCCATCACTCTCCACGCCGAGCTGCATGTAGTTAATGTTGAATTCCGCTAACAGTAGACGGGATTCCACCAGGACTTCCCGTGTGTGCTGTTCTAAAGTCATCACGCTCTGTGTCAGGTTCTTCGCTGAACCCTGCAGCTTCCAAGAGCTGTCCTCCCTTTGAAAGATCTTGTCATGGCGAAGGGTAAGAGGGTCAGGAGACCTTATATTTGGGCCTTTCTCTTGGCTTTTGTCTCCTTCACTCACAGCTGGACTGCTTAACCTTGCCAGACAACTCCTAAGGGCGGTCATCTTCTCAAGGTTGATATGAACCTTGAGGTCTGGTAGGGTTCCTGACAGCACGGCCCCAGGGAGTTGGGGATCTGATGTGTAACGCAGTCTCTGCTCTAGCTGCAGCAGCACATTAAACTTCTCCACCACATGGGTAGGCCCTACTTCACTCTCCTGAAGATGTTTCCAGTTGTCCTTATAGCGACCAACCATTATCTGCAGGTCCTTAAAAGACAAGGAGTATTTTTCATAAAGCTTTCTGCTGTAGGCCTGTGTACTTTCAGGGGATCTGAGGCTGGGAAGTTCGGGGCTTTTGAGCCGTTCTTTCAAAGGCAGGTCTAGCTCAGGAGGTGGAGAATCTGGCGGAGTGGCAAGGGGTGTCTGGTACTCATCATCACTCATGTCTTCCCTTTCAGGTTGAGTAGCTTTTGAGCTGGCCTTACTGTCATCTTCAAAGAAAACAACATATATGAGATGAGTAATTAACCTCAAAAGAAAAGTTATTTGGGTATTTTCATATTATTTTTAGGTAAAATACTTGATGTTATTACCCTGAGAGTTTGTGAGAAGAATCCTGCCTAAATCAACAACAACTAACATCGGGTCTCCTGACTGGAAGTCATCAGGGAAAATCACCTGGGGTGCGCAGATGTCCAGTTTCATGGTCCAACGCTTACTGTTTTCCTACAGAAGCAAGATATCAGCAGTATTTAGAAATAATTCAACTACCATTTTTTTTCATGTTATTATCCATTGAATCTCTCTTACAATAAATTCTCCCACGAGAAGCTGATCAATTGTTTGTCGGATCTCTGCCTTGGTCTGCATTTTCAGTTTGTTGTACTGCCTCCTGGCAGCCTCTGCCACTCTCAGTTCTAACTCTGACTGATAGCCAAAACCTAGGGAAGAAAAATATGTTCATGAACAATCAAGGTTACATGACAAATATATATAATAATATATATATTATATCAATACTTGGTTTACATAGTTTGATTTGTTTTAGTTGCACAGTCTAATAATACATGTGTACAGTTTATTAATTCATGCACACAAATCACTAAACTGAGTGTATACATTTCTACCCCATGATTTGTTTCTACCATACAACCCCTGGCGGGCTCTGTAAATTTTGGACACAACCTCACCATACTCTTTAAGCCAAGGATATAAATCTTCAAGTAGAATAATATACTTCCTTACCAATACCTTGCTGCACTGCATCACACTTTATCTGTTTACTCATACAATAACTTTGGATAAACTCTTGAATGAAACATTTAATGTTATTTTCTCAGTATCCATTTTTAATATCTGCGTAAATTGAATTAAGAATACATTTGCTCTTTTTACATCTTACATTTAAAGTTTTCCATTATTTTGTGCCTTTCACATTTGCGTTTTGATCTATTTAATTTATTTTTGATTGACTATGATTTTGATGACTTGGATGAATTCATTAATTGCTCAGATTTTAATTTGGATTGATTTAATAATTGATTATCGCTGAGCTCCAGATTTTGATTGATTCATTGATTGATTGCTTAACTCATAATTTTGACTTTCCAAAGTTGTTATTCAGCCTAATGGATGATGTATAATGAATGCATTTCAAGTTTGTTTCCTAATTTTGACATATATGCATGCATATATTTGATGTTCATTAAAAGATAATAAAAATTCCCTGATTGCAATTGTTTTGCCTGGTTAATTTTTCCATCACCAGCTAATGTGGGACCATTCAGTTCTTGGCTCTATTCAAAAGGAATTAAACTTGAGGCAGTCATTGTGTGCTGTTCAGTTTTCTTTGTCAGTGCTGTTGCTCACTCAACCCTTACTTTATCTGTTTTATTTATTTGTAGAAATAACACCAACTAACGGGTTACTCATTACCGTGAGTCTCCCTGTGTGGGATTCAAACAAAATGTATGTCAGCACACCAACAAGGACAAAACGTTTTAGTATGTTTTCTGCTGACTTACCTGAGGTGTGAACTCTTCCTTTATAGAAGAATTCTGTTACTTTTTTGATTGCTTGTGGGTTATAGATGATGTTCAATGGACTAGTGTTCATTTCCAGTCTCCTCTCAAACTTACACCTCACAGGGTTACGCTCATAAATCATTTCAAACACTGGTGGCGACGAGGACTCTGCATTGTATCCTGACAACACAAAAAGAAAACAAACATGGTATCCATTAAGACACAAACTTTTCAGTGACACCTAAAGGGAGTATGGCGCATTGGTACTTGTACTGCCTCAAAAACATGATTATTCCCGAATCCAACATGAACATGTAGACAAACAAAAAGGTACTACTTTTTGAGTTATTTTTGACAGCGCATGTTCAAAGACACTAAAACATTACAGGTAAAACCTGAGGATGTTGTGATGAGTATTTTTTAGAAATGAAAAATATCTATAGCTATGTAAAAGCAGTAAGCACAAATGCTGATATCATGACGGTTAACTGAGCAGAAATATTGATAAACTGAAGAACAAAATCCCCTCTCTAAAGTTAATCTATACACAGTTATACAGTATAATGGCTCTAAGGTACTTACAATGTCATAGAAGATATAATTTACTATTGTTTAGATCAAGCAAATATAATCAAATAAATTATAAAATCAGAAACCTTACCGGAGCTACTGGACTGCCCAGACGGTTGATGAGTGGCAACAACAATTTTGTCCTATAATTGATGGAAGACTTGATCAGCATGACAACATACAGCAGAAACTATTGTATATATATATATATATATATATATATATATATATATATATCATATACTTGCGGAGCTGGAATACTTTTCTTCATATTTTGAATCTTCTGCGCACCTCTGTTACTGCTTACCGTTTTAGGAGATACCAGAACAGGGAAGATGGTGCCTTGAGTGGTCAAGTCTCTCAGGAACAAACCACCCAGCTTAACAGACAGCAGAGAGGACTCAGAACGAGGGAGAGACTCCACAATCACCTTCACCCCTGTGGACAGAGTCACAGCAAACTCAATCAAGGCAGCAGTACACATGCTCTGAGACAGTAACCACCATGTCAGTACATGGGTCAAAAATAACAGAAGACCCATCCAGGGGAGTTTTTCTCTCCTGATACCAATTCTAAAACTTCATCTGCTGATACTATACACTGCATGAAACTCAAATGTGTTCATGAAATGCTTATTATGTAAGGTAACATAACACCAGGGACTGCTGTGGCACCAAACACTGAGCCAACAGTCATGATTGAAAGAATGTAACATAGTGAAAACACTAATTTTCATAATAATAGTAATATAGTTATTGTGGATTGGTCACATAATTTTTTAGTTCTGTGCTTGGCCCACTTTTATTCTCTATCTCCCTTATATAGATAATTTAGGTGTTAATATACATGGAAATTATACACACTACAATTCTGTTATGCCAATGAATGCTTTCATGTAGTTGTGCACTCTTGTTCACAGAGGCACTTAATAAAGTACAGTCTGCTTTTAATATTTTCAGTCTCAGCTCATTCAACTTAAGCTTGGATTGAATGCATAAAAAACAAGTCATTGTTATTTTTTAATGCATGTTTATCACAGTGCACTAAGATTTGTCACCTACTCAAAGTCATCATTGCGCTCTGTATTCCAGAGTTGAGTATTCAAGTAGAGTTTTTTGTTTTTTCCATTTGTCCATTGCCTAGCCTTTGGATCTTAATATTAATTACATTTACTTTGGTTGTTCCAATACATGCAGCGTCGACAAAACCTACTCATCTTTATCAGATGCCCACATTTTTATGACATGGCAGTTAATACTGTAAACAAAAGATTTGGGGGTGCTTAAAATTGCATCATGGAACATAGCAAGCTGTCATAATGAAGCGAAAAGGAAAAAAAATTGACATATTTCAAACAGAAAAAAGACAATATTGTTCTCATGCAGGCAATGCACCTAAACGAGGAAAAATCAACAAAACTGAAGAGGGATTGGATAGCTTACGTTTACAACAGTATGTTTACTTCGGAAATGGAAACGGACACAAATGCTGATTTTGTAGTTCATACAAGACTCTCACAAGGAAGGTAGATGGGTCATATTAGATGCCACCATGGAAGGTTTATGTCTAACTATCGCAAATATCGATGCACCAAAATCTGGCTCGCCAGAATTTTTCCTTGAAGTCTGTAATTACAAATGTTATGTTAATGACGGGCCCAATCTTGTTTGATCTCGGAAACTAAGCAGGGTCGGACCTGGATAGTTCTTGGAGATGGCCTGGTAGAATTGGTCCTAGGTGAGGGTCCAGACCAAGAATGATTCATAGACCTCAATGAAGTGGCATTTCAGGTATGTGGGAACCTCACCCAGAAGAGGGAGACCGGGGCACCCTCCTGGAGCCAGGCCTGGGAGGGGAGCTCGCCGGCGAGCATCTGGTGGCCGAGCCTTGACCCATGGGGCCCAGTTGGGCACAGCCCAAAGAAATAACATAGAGTCGCCCTGTGGGCCCATCACTTGCAGTTATAAAGACTGGGGTCGGGTGCGTTGTCAAACAGGCAGCAGGCAGGGGTGGAGACCTTGGACGTGTTGATCCCAGGCATTGTAAATTGGCTCTAGGTTCTAACACCATGTTCAAGCATAAGGTTGTTCATAAATGTACCTGGTACAAGAACACCTTAGACCAAAGATGGGTGATCGACTTTGTAGTTGTGTCATCAGATCTGCGGCCGCATGTCTGGAACACTCGGGTAAAGAGAGGAGCAGAGCTGTCAACTGATCAAATAATGGAGCCTGAGCTACTTTGGCTCTGAAAATAGGAGATCTTGGGAGTCTTGCTGGTTCAACCACAGCCTCTTTAATCTGTCTGAGACAGAGGATCTAACCATAACCGTCGCTGTAGAATACAAAACTAAATTCTTGGCCTTTTACCTTTCCAAATAAAGTTGCAACATAATGAATACAGTTCTTTAAATTCATTCAAAAGGAGGAAGACACTGGAACATGTTTCCACTGCTCTTATATACCTGAAAACTCCAGCTGGATGACCCCACTCTCATGTAGTGTCTCCCCCCTCCGATCCTGGTGGAAGAGAGTGACTCCACCCTTCTCCAGTAAGAACTCCAGCCGGGCAAATAGGTGATCTCGCCTGGTGAACGTGTTCAGAGTGTGAGAGTCCTCCAACGGGTCAAACAAGTCTTCTGTCTCTGCTGGAGAAGCATGACATCATCAGGGTTTAGCAGTCATTAGGGGTCCAAGCAGCGAAGCTGCTAGAACCCTATTGTATTTGTTAGGACTATTACTATTATTTTCTTTTTCTTCTTGTGCCTTAAAAGTATCAGGATTTCAGAAACCCTAACAGTGACAGTTCCCAAACTTGGAAGATAGGTTGGAAATCTCATCCACTGCTCAGACAAAAACAATTATACAGATGGGCCAGATGGTCTTGCTATAACAACAAACTTTACATTTTGGCCTATAATTTCTGAACCATAAGTCTCACAAACAAAATTTTTCCAGGATTCTGTGGGTCCAGACGAATCTAACCATATAAGCCACGCTCATTTTTGCCTAGATAGATTTTCCACCATTTTGAATTTTGTCCCAATCTGTTTTTTAGCTACTCCCTCGGCCTCAAATTTGGCACATAGCATATCTGGACCAAGCTGGAAAAAAGTCCTTTTTCAGATTTTTGATATTCCATACCATTTTAAAATTATACATTCTTTAACCTGTGTCTCTAAGTTCAATTTTACATAAACGCTCATAAATCAAAATTGGCTTAAGCAATTGTAACCAAACTTGATGCACGTGTTCGGATGCTAGGTCCGAGCTTCGCTGCGCAGTCCTGGAATTTTCTGCCACTAAGGGGCGCCACAAATGCAAAAAGTTTATATGTCACAGTCGGCTGCATGGATTCGTACAAAATTCAGTTTGCACGATGTAGGGTAATGACTCAGTCAGTGCATAAAATTGATTAAGTGGCTGTGGCTTATTACAACAAATCTAAATTTCTAGACATTTCACATTCCAAACTTTAAAAAAAATCTAAATAAATCACCCATACTTCCTACAGAGCCTAATTTTTCAGTACATCCTTTGAATTGACAAAAGTTTACCTCACTGCAACCTATGGTCAATTCAGAAGTCTGTCACTCTATATTTTTCAAAATATGCAAAATCAATTAACATGTATATCTCCACAAGTCTTCATTCATATACTACCAAAACTGACACAGACATTCTTTGGATACTAGGCATTAAGTGTTTCAAATGGTGTTCAGATCAGTCAAACAGTGAGTCCACAGTGATATTCAATACCTTGCTGTAAATTTGTACTGTATTAACATTTTCTATTTCGTCTCATTTTAAAACACATTTCACCAAAATATTTGACAACACCTAAAACCAGCAGAATGATCGGTGTTTTTTTAAGAATTTTATCACCAACATTTTGACTGTTGTAAGTGTTTTAAGTTTAAACGGACAAAAATGCTCCAGTTTTTCACGTTATGTCATTGCCTCAAGTTGTGAGAAGGTGTGTGGAAACCATGTCTCCCCAGTGGCGCAGTCAGTAAGTCATCTTCTCTGGAGATGCAAAGGTCCAGGGTGCTAATCCCCAGGTGGCCAAGTCCTATTTGCCAACAATGTAGCAATCCATGTATGTAGTATGGTTTCAAGTGCTTATTGAGGTCATATTAAGTAAAATGCTAGCAATCTGCTTGGACCCTGATCATTGCCGCTTGCAGCTATATTTAGTTTTGTCATCTGTATTGATATTATACTATCTGTTTTGCCTCTCCCTATATGAATAAGATTTCAACCACCATTTATTATAGTTGTGCCTTATTTCAACTATTTTAAGAATTAGCTAATTTAATAGAATATGCAACCCAGATAAAACCAATCATTTAGTGGCAACTTCCACCAGAGCGTATGAAGGGACCAAGTCAGGATGAAGACAGATGCTAAATGTTGCCAAAACAGGAGTCAGTCTCTCACCCAGAATATCCCAGGATGATGGACTGGGAAGGAGCTCCTCAGGGCCCCTATCTGGGTCCTGGGAATCTCCATACCAGCCGCCCCAGCCAGGGAACCAAGACTGCAGGTACTGGATCATTCCAGAGCTGCCGCTCTTGGGGATGGATGTAGTGGGTGAACAGGACTGTGGGTCACTGCTGGGCTCTCGCACATTCTGGGAGAGGAGACAGAGAGAGAACACAGGCTGAAACTATAACACATTTAGGAGATTAGTGAAATTTTAGGATCAGTTGTGAGAAGTAACTTTTGTGAATGAATTTACCATTAGTGCTGACAGTGTGCAGGAGTCAATTCTTTGTATGGAAATTCTGTTTTAAACACTGTTGAGCACCTGTATGAGTCATCTACTCTTACCTCTGCAATCTCTTCCTGCTTTCGAAACCAGTCATGGACAATTTCTCTAAGACTCTGCAGCTCCTCCAACGTCTGCTCCTCTTCCACTCGCTCCAGCTCACTCTAGTTGACAAAGACAAATGTGAAGAACAGTTCAGTAATGTGTGTTTGCGATTGTGTGAAAGTACATCATCTCAAAAATACCACACTGAGCACCTCTTTAATGTATTACAGCATTTGAAATAAAACTAATGCTTATGTTTCTTCATCAGTAAATCTACAGATTATTTTCTCAATTAATTATTTAGTCTATAAAATGTCAAAAATTGTGAAAAATGCTCATCACAGTGACAAAGTTTTCTTACATTTGAGAAGCTGGAACCAGAGAGTATTTGGCATTTGGCCCCCTGCATTATAAAAATGCAGGGGGGTGTGTTAGGCTGTGTTAGTCCTGGAAGCCCAGTTGGAGCAACTTTTGTTGCGACGATCGTGAGGTAAACAACAGAAATACAGCATTCATATAAAAAGAAAATGTAATCCACAAGAAATATGAGCTTGCATGTAAGTGATTGGCCAACGCAGTGCCTTGCCAGATGACTTCACGTTGCACTGCACAAAAAGTTGAGCCTGGTTCAACTTTATTGCCGGATAATCCTGTGTTGTTTTGCTGCTGCCCTCTGTGTTGGCCCCCTGACTGCGTCAACACACTGCCTCCATTCAAATGATCGAGAGGGCTACAATTTTTCACACAGAGCTAATGGCAGTCTGAACAAAGCCTTATAGTACCTCTTCCTGAGGACTCAGTGGGACTCCTTTGAGCCCTCTGAAGTAGAGGCTGGTGTAGGTCTGGGCGTCTTGTGCCCGCTGCAAGGCAAAGTCCCAGCTGCCCCGCCGCCGCTGCTCCCTGATCTCACTCAGGTTGGCCTCGATGGCAAACATCCACCACTGCCGGCAGCTGGGGAAAACAATGTTACAGGCTTATATCAAGTTTGCACATGTAAGAAACCTAACTAGCTGGTTTGGTCCCACAATAGACAAAATGCTCTATTAAGGTTGCATGATGTATTAGTGACTGATAAAATTCTGATGATTTTGAGGGGCTTTCCTGATAAAATGCTGTGGGTGCAACCAGACTTTTACTTTCACTCCAGTGACTCATGCAACTGCATTAAATTAATTGTAGATTAATATAATCATTAGTTTGTGGTAACTGTGTGATTTTTTTCTTTGTCCAACATAAAATGATCATGTATTTCAGTTATCCTGCTCACGGGTTAAAATCAATCTTAATCCCGCTCATCTGACTGCTTGTGTTTCTTGTCTGTCTGACTTATTTTTGGTGATGTCATCATCATGTTCCAAGACCTCAGACATTACCTTGCAGAGTAGTTATCAGAACTGAGAGAAATGTTGGACAAAACTATACAAATAGATTCAGTTGTAATAAACATGAATTACCCTGTATGTCTGAACTTACTTCCCAGTAACAGGGACTTTGGGTCTCCACTTTCGGTACAGCATCTCCCTTTCCCGGCGGTCCAGCTCTTTGAGGAATGCCGTGATCTGCTGGTACTGGACCTAAGTCACACACACACACAAAATCAATCACTGTTCTGCTTGAATGGGCCGAGCTGGCACACACAATGGAGTATCCATATAAAAAGGAAACTTTTGTGCGGCTTGATCCAGACTTTTCATGTGTGAAATTTGGTAAAGGTGGTAAATCAAATCTGAAAGCTGTGAAAACTTTTTATGTTTTCAGACATAATTCAAAATGGCAGAAAATCACATGTAATACATGTACAGTAATCATCCACAGAATCCAGGGAAAAAAGAATTTTGATTCCAGCTTGGAAGGTGAACTTGTTGTTGCACTGGTACTGAGGCGGAGCACTCAAGTTATCAAAATGATTCCAGCTCTTATTTTGACATGATGGATGGTGGATAAATGTTAAAGCAAGGGACTTGTCATTTCCTCCCTTCATCATGAGTATCTTCCCACAAGTATTTCATTTTCCAGATGTTTTGTAGACTTTGGAACGTGAGAGGTGGTCCACCACGTTCAGTCAGTCTTGTTAACAATTAGCATGCATTCATATATGACATAAATCTTTTTTCTTTGCAGACAGCTGCAGTGTCAGAAAGAAGCTAAAGAGAATAACTAAAGAGGGATCGTGATTTGATAAGGAATTTGTTGGCTTCTGAGCTTAGCAGATCCAGATATTTTACAAATTTGGAAGCAATCCAAAACGGAACCGGCTATTGGAATCCATCCCTTTACCTTTACACCACAACATTGTCTATAAAGAAGTGCATTCAGGTGTCCATATAGACCTGTGACAGGCGTAAGGACATGGGTTCCAGCTGAACTTGGCCTTCAATCCGCGGGGTGTGTCGGGACCTCAGAGGCTCCTTGGAGGTGTTTCTTCTGAGCAGTACAGAGGCACACACTGGTTCAAAGATGTACTGATGCTCCCGGCTCTGCATGCACTGGGTCATCGCATCCTGCACATTCACAAAACAACCAAACAACTAATATGGAACATTGTCTTTTGTAAAGTAAAATTTATTTAGCACCTTTCTATATCAGATGCCACAAAGTGCTTCACAATAAAAGACAAAAGAAAAAAAAGAAAGACACACTATAAAAATAATGAATAAAATAGATAGAGAGATAGAGAGAAAATAAAAAGAAACTGAAATACTGAGGATAAACTCGCTCCAGACATCAAGGACACAATTATATCTTATATAATTTTGCAGTACACAGTACATTATTAAAAAGCCTTTGCTGATTGCAGGCTCCACAGGTCTTTCAGTAAAGTGCTCCAAGCAGCTTGTTCTTTGTCATTCGTGATCATACCATTCACTTTAATGAAAATGTACCTAAACCAACATTATGACTCTCTAACAACCTAATATAAGTCACATCTGTAAATGTATTCCCCTCAGATAGACAGTTGCCTGACAACAAATCACTGTCATTCAGTGTTGTGTGCTGTATTAAGTGCTTCAAGTACCACAAATGTCTCTATTTTGGTGTTTGTACAGCGTCAGACTGGTTAAGTATAATACAGGACAAACCTTGAAATGAAAAAGCCAGGATGTAGTTAAGAATTAAGCTCTAATACTCTGTGTCCAGGGACCTTTCTCCTAACTGTTGATGTCTGACTGTCTCACCTGGATCTGATTTACAGGGAGTTTTCCCAGCATTTCACACTCTGTGTCCCAGTAGACACTGAAGTCTTCAATCTCCAGCTGCTTCTGCCGGAGGAGCTTCTGGACCTGCAAATATAAAAAGGAAATACCTGTTAGGCTCAAATCCAACCAAAAGTTAAGCCTCCAGAAGTAGTAGTCTTGAATCAACTACAGATGCCAATTCAGAGACAAAGAGAAAAGTTTTCATTACTAACTTATAATTTGGTCTCTGGGGCTGTATTCACAAAACATCCTAATGCTAAAAGTAGCGAGTTAGGAGAAACTCCTAAAACTAAGAGGCCAAAGAAAATGACCAAAAAACATAGGAGTCCTGAAGTTAAGACTAACAGTAATTCACATAACATGTTAGTAATAAATTAGCTCCTGAGAGAAGTTAGAGGAAGTCCAGAGGACTCCTGAGTCACTGACTGCATTTACATGCAGTTAAGTGACCAGATTATTCAGAGAAACCTGAAGAGTAAGTAACCTGGTTACAGTAAAGTCAAGCCAAGTTAAGTCAATTTTATTTATATATCACTAAATCATAACAGAAGTTATTTAAGGGCACTTTTCATATAGAGTAGGTCTAGACTGTACTCTTTACAATATTATTTACAGGGACCCAACATTCCCCCATGAGCAAGTACTTCCAGCAGAACCGCGCTCTAGGTGGGCGGCCATCTGCCTTGACCGGATGGGTAGAGAGAGAAAGAGAGATGGGGAGAGGGGAGAGAGAGAGTTGTTAGGTAACAGAACACAGAAGAACCAACAAAACGTGAGTTCCTAATTCAGCAAATATTTCAATTGCTTTTCGATCAAGTTTAGTGGCAAGTCTTATATAAAATTAAACTTAAAGAATTTGGGAACAAAGTGGGCAGGTTTCAAGTCAATCTGAGAAACCAGTGAACTAAAATCAATACACAAAACTTTGGGAGAAGCTAGCTACCTAGCAAGCTAACTGGTAACAGCACCAGCTGTCAACCGTCAGCTACCAACTGCCATGGAGACTCAGACCCAGACCAGGACAAAACTACTAAAAAAAAGACAGCAAAAGGAGGGGGAAATCAACAAGAAACAAGATAAGAGAATGAGAGGAATAAGAAGGAATAACTGCAGAACATTCCTGAGAGGTAGGAACATTTCTATTTAAAGAAAAAACAGACTTGGAAAAATGGACCCAAAACAACTACAACCAGGCTAACTGACTTCCCCTAGAACCTGATCCACAACATAAACAGGGTGATCACTTCAGAGTGTGCAACAATAAACAATGTCAACATCGCTAATCACCCCACTCTGACATATGAACACCTGTATGACCACATCCACCTAGACTGGGATCATGTGTGGCTGTTTGCTGAGGACCTGAGAAGGACAACGGTCGATGGAGAGCCTTCAGACCCACATCCCACCACAGAACCACCACAGCTCAACCATGGACGCCAGCACACACCACACTGGCCAAGGGAGAGGAGACGGTCATCAGCCCAGCCTACCAGAGTCCAGCCATCTGGAGCCCAACCCAGCAGAGCCCCATCCACTATAAATCAGGCAGTGGTGCCAGACCTCAAGAGCACATATCTGGAGCAGCATACTATGCATAAGCACAGCCTGACATGGTTCAAGCCATGCCATTCTCTGGGATGCAGCCTACCAATTCACAGGTAGTGGCCAACCACTCAGACATCGGAGAGGTGAAGCAACTGCTACAACTCATCTTTAAGATTCTTGGTTAGAAAAAAAACAGGCTGTTGCCTGCTCCTTAGTTCTCAATTATATTCTGTTCTTTTATTGAATCAGCATTGAATTGAATTTAAATTTAAACATACTGTTTTACTTGCAATTATATATGATCTATCCTTGTAATTAATTATTAATGAAATCTCTATTAGTTCATGGAACATTCAGGGTCTGTGCTCTTCAGCTTTTGGACAGAAGAACACAGACCCAGAATTCATCTCTAGCATTAAAAGTCAAGATATTGTCATATTATTAGAAACATGGTGTCGAGCCAACACAGACACCCACTGTCCCTCAAACTATAGAGAGATATTACTACCATCCCTCAAACAGAAACACATACATCACGGTAGAGATTCAGGTGGGGTTATGGTGTGGTATAAAGAGGACTTATCATCTCATCTAAAAATAATTTAAAAAGCAACAACACACATCTGGCTTAAGTTGAATAACAATATTGCCAAATGTGATAATGAACTGTACATATGTGCGGCCTAAACTCCCCCCCTTGAGTCGCCCTATTACGATGAAAACTTTTTTGAAAATCTCCATGAAGACATCCGACATTACCAGGCCCAGGGTAATGTCCTGTTAGCTGGAGATTTAAATGCCAGAACAGGATGTGAGCCTGACATAGTGGACCCTGCTGGTAACAGCCACATCTTTGGACACTCCTCTCTACACCTCAGCCCCACCACCAGCCACAGACACAATCAAGACCACCTAAGAGAAACTGAGGAGTCAATTGATCAAAATCAGTTCTGGGAGAGATGAAAAAAAGTTTGGACACACCTTCACATGCAGCATCTTGCACAGACACATGATGCAAAGCGTGTGCTGTGGTCTCCACTCTATGGGTCGTATTTTTACTGTGCAAGTTCAACAACAAGCGCAGCGTGGTAGGTCTTAGGCGCACAGACAGTGTGGGCCTAAGACCTACCACGCTGCGCTTGTTGTTGCACAACAGCAGCACATGGGGCAAAAGGGCTGAGTGAAGGTGAATATAGATCAGCGGGTGTGGTAATTTTTAAATACTCTCTCAGCCAATCACATCACTGCTCTCATAGCTCTGAAACAGCAGAGCCAATCACAGTTTAACATAATAACAACAGCTCAAAAAACAGAAAGCTTTTCTTCAGGAAATGTCTGGATGGCTCAGAGTGTCACGACATGAACACACGAACACGAACGAACACACATCACCACAAATCTGTAGCCACACACAGAGAAGTTTTTTCATCAGTTAGTTAATAACAATATAAATAAAAAACTTAAAAATTTGGTGAAGCCGTTTATATGAGCACATTAGACTGACACAATTTCAGCAATAATCATAATGTATCTCACCTCATACAGGGTCACATAGTTTAGTAATGAATGTTACACAACAGTGTTTTCACTGCAGTGTGTTTCCAGAATCAAACATGAGATGTTACTTTTGCTAAAAAGAAAGTTGGAAAAGAGGCTGATAAGCTGCTAACACGACGTCTCCTTCATAAAAAGCAGAATATCGAGTTATAACCGACCAGTCTGATGTGTATAGAAGTGTGTGTGTGGTTATTTTGTAGCAGCCTGGTGACATCAGGTGATATAATGAAGGTAAACACAGTGAACAGCCGAGCTGTGCTCTGGTGCCGCACTTCTCAGAGTCTGTAGATTTATCAACATATCAGTCCTGCTGCCTTCAGATGCTGCAGAGATTTAATGAACTGAAGGAGAAGCTTTTCATACAGTATAAACAGCTGTGGACAGCAGATACTGTAAGAATCACTTACATTCATTTATAGATCAGTGTAGACTGACTTTCCTTCTTTATCCACATTCAACACTATTTTCTGTGCTGATTTTGTTGAAGAATGTTTAATTAAAATAACTTACTCATATTTCAAGCATTAATCAGTTTGCTCTTGTTGATAAAATCACCAAAGCAGCAGCGGATTGATGTTGCGCCAGAAACAGACATGGTTCTGAAACATCTATTTTCAGTGCAACATCTAGGACCAAATTTCAACCAAAATAGAACACTGGCTTTATATGTCTGTCTCTATATGTCAGTCCTGTGATTGACTGGAGACCTGTCCAAGGTGTACCCCGCCTCTCACCCAATGTCAGCTGGATCGGCTCTAGCCCTCCACAACCCTCTAAAGGATATATAGTACAGCTAATGGATACAAATATCTTAAGGCGTTGTAATGAAGCTACATTATGCAGCTGACATCCAGCCAGGGAGACATGACTGTGTTCATATGAGTTTCAGTTGCTCTGACTGAGGACTTTCATGCACATTATCTTTATGAGGTGCATAAGTGTGATCAGAGATTGTTCTACAGTTTTACAGCTGCCTGTTCCCTTTTACAATAAAGTGTAACGTTGTCAGGACATTAGTTTCTGTCGGCACAGCAAGTGTTCTCTTCCTTTGTTTGGTCAAAACCATCTTTCAATAAGCTTATTGTCATCAAGCGTTCCCAAAACATCTCTCCTCTCACCGAATATAAGAGGTCAGGACTCCTGCTGAGCTCCTTGGCTCTATTTTTCCATCTTTTTGTGTCTAAGTGACTAATAGGAACAACAATTTTTGAAATTGGTCCAGTATTGAGCGAGAGCGCTTCAGCCGGAAGTAGAGAAATAGTAGTGTTTCCCTTTAAGAGATGATAAAATGTTTTTACTCCTCATCCTAACAGCAGGACAAAAAATGCTTCACTCTGAGAATTTTTGGCCAGTTAGGAGTGGTTTCCTACTTGAGAAGCTTGATAAATACAGCCCCAGATCCAAAAAAGAAGTTCAGCTTTCTACAACAACTAACTGTTTAAAAAATGAAAATAAAGAAAATATTAAAGTGAAATCATGAGGTGTAATGTCACACACCTAATTATTTTAAAATTTGGATAATCATTTGCAATGAATACTTACCGCCTCTTTGGAGGGG
This sequence comes from Scomberomorus guttatus, assembly GCA_038419695.1. Lineage (NCBI taxonomy): Eukaryota > Metazoa > Chordata > Actinopteri > Scombriformes > Scombridae > Scomberomorus > Scomberomorus guttatus. Next base: position 3,387,551 of record CM076449.1, read on the forward strand.
TTCTGAGCAGAAACGTTGTTGATGCACACCCCAAAGGAAAAGGGTTTCTCTGGGTTGGAAAAGTCATCCTCAAATCTCAGGTGCACATCTTGGATATTCAGCTACACACAACAGCCAGAAAAAGTTAAGTCTGTTACTAAGGGTGCAACAATAACATCTAGTCAATTACTTGCTGGTCAACCACAACGTTAGGACAGTAGAATGGAAATGTGCTGTCTGGTAGTTTTGAAGATGTATCTTCTTGAGCATGTTTCTATGCTACACTTCAATTACCACAGGTTGTAAAACTTGCAATAAATCATTTTCTCATGAAGGTTCTAATGTTCAGTTTTTGTTTAAGCTGTTTAAGAGAGGTGCTGATTCAACTTTATGGTGATTTGGAGTCTGTAGTTTGTGCTGCTGTTAAACTGAAGAGTTAGACTGAGAGAAGTTTCTGATATTTAGTCTACACTCGTTCATATGACTCAATTTAGTGTCTCAGTATATGAATTGAAAATGGTGTATTATTGGAACTGATACACAGAATACATGCATTGTTTATAATATTGAGAATTAATAATCATTTTGTCCCAGGGAATCTTTTGTTTAACATGACATATAGTCCCAGCTCTAGAGTGTAATGCTGGATGCCTTACCTCGATGTTTTCCACAATCCTAGTAACCACTGAGGCGGTGACAGAGTACCAGTAAGACTCTCCTCTCTGTTCACACTCACTCTGGAGGGAGAACAAAAAAACACACATCAACTTATATACACACACAGCATATACACTGTCAACAAAAAGAACAATAAGGCAAATAATTATAAGATAAAAAAGCTTTATTGTTTCTTTACCACCTTTTGTTTAAAGGTTTTTTGTGCAATTTTATGTAAAGAACTTTGAGCTGCTCTGGATTGTAGATGCCATGTAAATAAAGCTTATCATTACTATAAATATAATAATAAAAATATTACTTTTATTCTTCATTCAAGTTCATTTAAGAAACTGACACTTGACCACAGTAAGTGGATGGGGTTTCTAGCTACTGTAGATGCAGTAGTGACAGCGTTTGCTGCAGGTCTGATGCTGCTGACTGAAACTCCACAAAAAAGGATTAAACAGCTTTATGCAGCACAATCCATTGTCGCACCAGTCTCACTGTAGTTTATAGCCGTAGAACGCCTGCTGACAGCAGGAAAGTTTAAAACTTTTTGATACCTTCTAAGGGCTTTTTAAAATGCTTTTCAAGACTTTTAAGACCTACAGATATGATAGATATAATATGACTACACGTATCTGTAATATGCATCAATGTGAGGTTGCATTGCTCATTAGACATCAGAAAAAGTATTTTGTTTTTCTTGGATGCTTACCATTAGTTGGGCAAACAAAAAGCACATTTTTAGTGTGTGATGTTGATCCCCCTACTTTGAATTTGTCTTCTAGAGCCCTGAGGAGGCGTTTTTTGCGCTCCCTCTCCTCCTCTCTCTCCTTCTCCCCATCATACTCCTGCAGCTGGGCAGGACCGATGATCAAGTTGAGCTGGGACATGGAAATGACCCATGGGTCACTGTGAGGTCGGTAAAAAGGGATCTGGAGAGTAATCTTTCCAATGAAGCCTAGTGAAAGACAACATGGATGACATTAAAGAAAAGACAGCCTGATGCTTCAGTACTGGACTTTCATTCTGCTGAATAGTGTGAGGACAACAAACAAGAACTATCTGACACAAACTTTGAATTCTGACAACACTTACAGTATATCTACAAAACAAGTGTATCTAATATCTAATATCTAGTATATCTAAAAAAGTCTTAGTAAATCTCTATGACAACTAAACAACCTCCATCTGTCCATCAAGACAGTGAGATGCTGAACCTTGAGTTAAGTTTTCTTTGTTTGTTTTATGGTGAAACTATTATTTCCAAGGACAAAAATGACATTTCATGCTCAACTGAGGAAAAAAAATGTTTTTTTAACAACACTCAATCAAGTTTTTTGGCCTTTGTGGCATCACATGGAGGTTAATTAAAAAATGCCACAAATGACCTTAAGAAAAACCTTTAATGAATGTTATTTACTAAAAAAACATGTAGACAGAGTAGACTTTGTTTACCAGGACTATCTGAAAAACACTAAGCAAGCTGTAGATTTTGCAACTCTTACAAAAGATGAAACTCTGTGAATTTTATGGTTGAATTAGAAATAACCAGGGTCAGTACTACTCCATTAGTAGCTACATCTGGTTGAGAGCTGGCATTAACCGCTTTATTAACGACCCTCCTCTTAGTGGTGGCTCACTGTGTATCATGTAAGATAATGAGTTCACTATATCAAATAATGTCTTTAGTGGACTCATAAAGTTTCTCATGAGAGCAGGCCATGACAAAACTGAACACCATCCCGTGATCACCGAAGAGGACCTGATAATAGTGAGGAACTCAGAGGCAATGAACCTGAACGCACCACAGGGCCTGGTAAAGAAAGTGTGGTTCAACATCTAATTACATTTTGGCAGGTGAAGAAAGGAGGGTCTGAGAAAACTTGCACCACCATCTTTCATAATAAAATGAGATTCAATAGGTGGGTTAATCAAAGAGCAACATCAAAGAGCCTAAAAGACTTGTAAAGTCTTGCATAATAGCATAATAAAATAATAACAACAACAATAATAATAATATTAGGTGTTATGAAGAAACAGTCAAACTTGCCTAATGATTCCTGTTCTATTTCTACCTTAAGGCACAAAATATGTGACCCTCACCTTCAACGAGGAAACAAAGAACCACAAAAACCATCATGAAAGGGATCATCAAAGCAGAAGAGGAGCTATGTTTGAAGACCCGGGGAGTGAATTGTGCCCAGTTTCAACATTTTAAAAGTACCCATCCAAAATTCCTTGAGAGGCTAAAGCTTTTCACCTCCATCAAAAGAAAGGGGAAAAGTTAAGGGAGGTGTGGTACTCTTTGGAGCCAATGGGTGTCAATTACCTGGGTTCCATGCTAACACGTAACATAAGCGCCTCGGTCCTGACCGCATCACTGTTTGCCAATAATGACGGTAAAGCTCACCCTCTCGTGTAATATTGTTTAAATAGACAACTGTTTGCAAACACATTAGCCAAAACGGTTGATAATGGACCAATCCCAATACACCCCTTTCCCCTACCACTTGCCCCTACTCCTCCATTTTACACATTCACACATAAGGGTAGGGAAGTCCCGATTCTTGTTGAGATAGAGGGGAAGGGCAAAGTGCTAGGGCTATTTCACCCACCAAACGGAGGTTTTTCAGAGGCACCACTACCCAACTACCCACTACCCCTGTTCCAAGAGGCGTGGCAAGGGGCACTTGAAAAAGAGGGGTAGGGGTGAAAATAAAGAAATGGGATTGGCCAAATATGTTAGTTTTGTTGTGTACTTCTGCTGCCCTGAGATGGTGAAAAAACTTGTATTAATGCAGATTTAAGGATAATTCCAGGTGGCTGAACATGCATAAACAAACCAAAGAACGTGTCCAAATGCAGATGTTTTCTCTTACATAAAGACCAACAACATACACAAAGGTTACAGATCAGTGCCTGAAAGTGACAAATAAAGGTTATTTCCATTGGCCTCCATCTGTCATACTTTCTAGTACTGATCTTTCTCTGGTGTAGATCAATCTGAAAATAATCACCTCTCTAAACCAAGTGGCAACCTCCAGGGCTGAAAAATGAAGCCAAATCAGAAGTGCCAAAAACTGGCTGGCTCCAAAAGCAAGTCAATCCCCATAGACCCCCATGTTAAAATGCCCAACTTTACAACAGAAATAAACATATTTACAGCCTGGTACAAAAAAACAGTTTTGGTCTCTATAGCTAATTTCCCCTTCTATGACAACTGTACAGGGGGTGAATTTTTTTTATAACTCACCTGTTTAAATTTTATAAAGGCCTAAAGTTATGCATAATTAAGGGCGAGGCCACTTTGAGTGACAGGTGGGTGCCATCACAGGCAAGTCACTACCAGGGCGACAACGTTGGTTAGGTAACATAACCATGGTGTAACCCCAGATTCACAGAGTATAGGCGTAGCCGTCGCTATTTCAGTGTGTTTTCAGTTCATGAAAGTTAATTGTAACATTTTCGTCGCCTAAAAAAGTCTTGTTCAGTGTTTGGTTGTACTAAAAGGCCCTCTAAGGAGTCAGATGTTCAGCATTTTCTGTTAAGTACATTTTGTTTTAATGGTTTTAAGCCTGTTTTTCGCTAGTGAAAGTTAGCATTAGCATTATCACAGTTAACCATAGACTGTAAATGCACTGTGCTAACCAAGCTAGCAGCTAGCATAAGGGTCAGCTCCATCCTCTCATCCAAATATTGTTACTTCTGGCTCCAAAAATCCAAGATGGCGACGGTCAAAATGGGCTTCTAAATGGGAGTCCACAAACTAATGGGTGACGTCATGGTGGCTACATCCATTATTTTTTACAGTCTATGCTCCCTTAGACTCATTTCCATCTACACTGCCTCTGCAGGCATGCATGATGAAGTATGAAGTATGCTGCTCCACCATCTTTACATTATGTCAATAGACAGGAAAATCCTGATTAGTTTGTCATGATGGACAGAATGCACTCTTTGAGACACTTACTTTGAGGCACATACTGAAGCTGTTCTGAAGTTCTGAAACTCCTCTCCTTCATACCCTGCTTTATTAAACATTTTTAGCTTCTATCTTGTATTTTCAACACAATGTAAAACAGTAAATGTACTGGTGTCAACCCCACAAAATGAAACAAACCGCTAGTTATATTTTTATATTGTCCGTTACACATCAAAATGGCTGATGAGCTCAGAAGCAGCGGTCCCATATTCCACTTTGGTTACAGTTTTAGTTCAGTTTAAACTTTGTGAGGTCATCGATCAATCAGTGTGTCTCACCTGCTTTGACTTCAAATGGTAGGTCAAACTCTCGGAGGGCATCTTTCCTCAGAGGGAGGTTCTCCAGCTCCACTGCACCTGAAGAACAACAGGAATCAGACAAACGCTGCCTTTACCAAGCTGAAGCTGTCTCACTTTCCCAGTAAGTGCTGATGATTTAAGTGCTCTCATGCTGCTTGTTCCACCTTGAAACAACCTGATGCAGTTTACCACTGTGCCCTGCATTTCATTACAGCAGAGAAACATCTCATCACTGCTCTGTAGCAGCAACAAGAGAACTCCACACATCGTTGTTTCTAAAGCTGCCTCAATAGAGCACATCTCTCAAATGTAAATCTAATATTAATACTGAATGTGGGAAGACTGCTTTCCACTACTTTGCACCATATAAATGGAATGAACTTCAGAGGACATTAAAACTTGAAAGTCTCATTCCACTGGGTGACTGTATGTGCTTGTGTGTGACTGGCTGTGTTTTGTTGTGTGTCTTTATTTCTGTTTCTCCTGCTGTGCTCAGGTCTCATATAGATGAGATTGTGAACTTAGTAAGACTGCCTGATTAAATCAAAGTTTATATATATTAGGTTCATTTGTCAACAAGTCAACAAATCTGACAAAACACTTGAGACACTTCAGATGTCAGTTTTTTCAATTCTTTTCAAATCAGCATAAAACAGCTGTCAGCAGGTGTCCTGACTCCCTGCAAAAACAGAAAGGTTGTTTTCTTTTTCCACTGCAGCACAACTGATGATGATGTTGTTGTTTTTGCAATATTGGGCTACACATATTGTGTGTAAATACTTTTTCTGCTCAAAATTAGCTTATTTCTGTCTGCTTGAATTTGAAAATTTAGTTCAGCTGAATTCTCTAATAGTGACATAATAGGCAAGACTCCAAGGTATATTTCATAGCTGCTGCCAAGTATAATATAGAAAAATATAGAATATAGAAGACTGATAACTATGGCCTCAGTCTGTATAAATATCACAACACTGACTAACTGTAGCCTCAGTTTGTGCCTCTCACAGAGATGCTGGTAGCGTTAGCAAGCCTGATAAGAGACAGCAGAGAGGCAATGTCATGCTACTCAGAGAACCGTGGTTATACAAATAACCCAAAAATGTATTCCTTTTCTGTGGCAGTAAACACATGGGCCTACCGATAACTAACTGTGCTATATTCAGAGCTTAACAAGATATTCAGGCTGACGACAGTAAATATTAACATGATAAACAGCAGGGCTACAGCAACGTATGTACGACACTCCCCCACAGACACACACACAGGAGAGCCTCTCGTAGTAGAGCCGCTAGCTCAGCTACAACACAGGTACCACACAGAAACTTTTACAAAGGGCCATGAATGTGCTTCTAGTGACTGTCAAAGCTCCAGCTCACTCTCTGTGTTTCCAGTGCAGACATGGAGAGTCTGACAACTGCTCATGGCTGGCTATTTTGTTTGCATTTCTTCTTCGTTGTCACCTACGATTGCCGTTCATCTGACCGTCATCAGTCTGTTCAGTGACTCCATAAGGAGGCGGAGGGTAGTGGCACTTTGGTAGTGGTGAGCCAAAGTAGCTGAATCAATTCTGAGCAGTTTTATGTTTTAAAAAAATGTACTGATGCTTGGCGCCAGTATATCAATAACATCTCACAAGCGGTAATATCATGATATATCGCAATATCAATTTTTTGGCCCACCCCTAATAGGTTCACAATTTTTCAAGTGTGTCTTAAAACAACAGTCAGGTGTCCATATTGAGCAGTGAAAGAGGTTTTCCTCGCTGTAATCATTCCTCCTGTTCATACTGGCTATTAAAAGATCCCCTTCAAATGTGCTTTCAATGTAAATGATGGGGGCCAAAATCCACAGTGTGTCCACACAGTCATTTAGTGCAAAAATGCATTTAAAAGTTGATGTGAAGCTTATATTAGGCTTCAGCAGTCTTTTTAGCATCAAATTCCCTCTTTGTGTTTCCTTGTGTTTCATTTAGACAGCTGAAGCTTCATTTTAGCTTCAGATAAACTTTTAAATACATTTTTGGAGGACTGTGGATTTTCTCCCCCCATCACTTACATTGTAAGTGCATTATGAAGGTATCTTCTAATGGTCAGTATGAACAGGAGGAATGATTACAGCAAGAAAAAAATGTTTTAATGTTCATTTGGGCTCCTGACTGTTGTTTTAACTGAATATTGTTTTAAGAAAGACTTGAAAAATTGTGAACCCATCCTTTAAGTCTTGGGTTTAAGTCTTTACATACAGTATTCAAATGAATTTGCAGAGGCTACGTTTGTAAAATCTCTCACAGTGATAAGATACAGTTTAGACTTTCCAAATTTATCTGCAATTTATCCTTAACCCAAGTTCTAAGTCTATGCAAGTTGATTTTCATACAGTGGAGGACTAGGACATAGGGAAAACACATTCAAATTACAAAATACAGCCACATACAAAATAATCATCAGTAATTGTAAGTGAACAGAAAAATAAAAGCATATGTGATTACCTTTCAGAAGGGCGATGGAGAGCTGATCTGTGTTCAAGTTGCTGACATATTTTCCCAGGTATGTGTTTAGCACCCAGGCAACAAGGCCCTCCAACATCCTGATGGCTCAGGGGTGATGAGAGCTACCCCAAGGTGTGGGAGGAAATTGTGACAATGAAAAGCACTACCCTTTCGGTTGTAGCCCTCACAAGGAAGGTGTTCAATGTCTAATACACACAGGACACAAATATTATGACAAATTACAGGATTATATACTTTTCTCCATCTATTTAAATAGAGTGGTTTCATAATGGCAGTAAATTACTAAACTGACCAAACGTATGTCTTCATCAGGCCATACAATCTGTTCTCATATGTGGAAGAGACATTATTTGCCAGTACATTTTAAAATCCAGCTTTTTAATGTTCCTTTGCTAATAGCCACTTGTAAGCACTCTGCACAGGGTGACTTTAGTTACGTTTCAAGAATGGTTTGACTATAGGTAAATTCAGAATGTAAGACATCAAACAACTGCCAAATAAAACTTCGCATTTACAGATTAGTTCACACCGCTCATTACCGCCTTCCTGTGATATTGCACTGTGGAGACTATATTCCTGTTCCCAATACTGACTTGGGACTCCAAAAGAGATTTCAGTCTAGTTTTATAAGTTACATTGCTTTAAAACAATAACGGTAAACAAGGTCATATTAACTTAGAGAGTTTTGTGGAGTTTGTATGGTGAAATTTGAATGTTCAGGAATAAGGTTCTTTCTAAACGTGTAATATTGCTTTTAAGAACTAGACAGCTAATTACCGTAAATTAGCAACAATTAGGCAGCTGAGACCAGACTGAGGCTGCCCGACGCGGACTCGTCAATGACAGCTACCATTGCAGTAATTTACAGAATTAAGGGAGTGACGGTGTCTAATCACAGTCGATGGCTTACCTAAGGTTGCCTTCACTTATCCGATGTTGGCAGGGTGACAGTAACTTTAGACACTCAACAAGAGTTAGCCGTTAGCAAAGCAGCATCATAACATGACCTGACTGCAGCTACCATTAACTCACAACTAATGTAATGCCCAACAACAGTGTTACTGACTCACCGCCAAAGACAACAGTTGAAGCTCTTCGTCGACCTATCGATGCAGCTTTGCTGAGCCCATGTTGATGCCAAACTAACACCACTGTCAGGAGGCGGTCATGTCTTGTTACAACCACCCAGGGCAGGACTACATGAACTGCATGACGTTACCGTGAACTGTCAGCCAGTGTTCCGACATCCACAAACGTTAACAGACATGAGCTAAACTAGGACAAAGTGAAAATGACCAAAACGCATTAAAAGCTGACACCGTCAGAAGGCACCTACAAACTCAGCGTGGCCGTGGTGACGGGCAAGGTTGTGATCCTACTTAGCTACCACTTAGCTAAAACTAGCATCCGAAGGTTGAGTGCTCATAGCCAAAAACAGCCAGCTGGCGGTAAAACAAACTCAAAGGCAACACTAACCGCGTTCGTTTTCATAGAAAACACAGTTAATCCTCCCCGAAGAAAGGGATTATTGTGGTATTTCAAGTCTTCAGAGTTGTGCGTCGCTGCATCGTAAATAAAAACACTTCCTATTAGCGTTGAATTTCCAACAACATACACTTCCTGTCACGTGACGAAAACAAACCCTTCCTCTCGTGTGGCGTTGAAGTTCAACCAGGAAAACGGGCAGCTTTGCATTAAATCGTGAACTGTTGCAAACTTTTTTTTTTACAGTTCTTACAAAGATTTTAAACAAAAAACAGGTATTATTAGTTTTTACTTAGATTAGAAGAACATTGAATCAGTGTAGGCTACTGTATGACCTCCTTTGTGAAAACCAAGAAGTTCGGCTTTTTAACTGTAAATATGCTTTTATGAATATGACATTTAGCCAATAACATTAAAATATTTGTAATATATAGCTGAGAATTCAATATAGTTATCTTCTAATATTCCAAACAGTACATGTTTCCAAAATAATATAAAATGTTCATTATTATGGCTGTTGATAAAGATACCTGTTATTCCAAAAGAGTCTCACAAAAGGGCAGCACCAAAATAAGTGAACAGCAGTCTCAGGGTAACTACAACAAAATGTACAACTGATATCAATATCTTTTCTGAATTTTGTAAAACATAGCTGGGAAAAATCAATGAATACATTTGAAAGAAATATAGTACCTTTTGATGTCTGTCGTGTGGGTGTTGATTGACAGCTGTGATTGACAGTTGGCTCACCTACTGCTGTCCCCTGATCTGGGACTAGCTCCGAGTCAGATTATTGTTGCAATATTTCACTAAGTTATATGTTACTTGATTACGACACCTGCCCTGTTAGCACAATTTAGCTAAAGTATCTAACATTAGCCCAAGTGAGCACCAGTCATTGTTCCCAGTAAGCTAGTGTTAGCCTGGGTCCAAGGTAGCAGGGCGTGTTTCCAGAGCATGAAAGGCAACACGCCACACTCCTTATTTGGAAACTCCTGGCTCCAAACGGAAAAGATGGCACCGACCATAAGCGGCAACTCTGGGCTTCAAACTGGCTTCAGTGCAAACCAACAAGTGACATCACACCACACTACTTTCATCTTTATATACAGGCTGTGGCTGAGACCTGCTAGAACCAGACTTCAGTGGCTTGCAGCAGCAATGTGTGATACCTGAGATGTAAAATGTAAAAATATGTAACATCTCTGAACACAGGGATGGGGACTCAAAAGCAAAACTCAACGAGGCAGAAGTAAAAGGCAAAGTTCTTTACTCAGTAAGCAGGCAAAGGTCAGTGAGGGCAAACAGAACAGCCTGGCAGATAACAGGAACAAATGCTGCAACACTTTGAATTTGAAGCAGGGGTGTAAGTAGGAGGGGCAGACAGGTGATGGGACTGGTGGGGAAAACAGGTTACTGCAGGGCAGGAGGGAGTGCTGGATCCGGAATGACATCAGAGTTAGTAACAGAGAAAAATGGCATGAATAGAGGAATTAATTAAGCTATGTCCTATTCAGAACTGGCTATCATGACAAAATAACCGACTTCCAAAATACTGAAATAGTAGCCCTCAAGTTCAAAAAGCTACTTGATTACATCTAATTAAAAGTAAAATAAATACTTAAAGGGTCAGTTCTCCCAAATTTGAGTCATCTGTCCCAAAGATTTCTGACTCCACCCAAATACAATGGAGGTGAATATTATTATGAGCCATTACAAGGTGCAGTCGTATAAAATAATAATAGGTAGATGAGAATGCCTGTGCTCTTTTTTCCTTATGTCTGAAAAGTTTCTCAGGTGTGTAGGGTCAAAACTACATAACAAGAAAATGATCTAAAATAAGAATGATCTTTTTAGTATATCCAGTGCTGAGCACACCATGTAACCACAACATCCCCACTTTGATTCCAGCCAGAGACTTTTGTTGCATGTCATTCCATTTTGATTTCTGTCTCTCCCCCAAAACAATCAATAAAGGTCACAAAATGCTAATAAAAAATCTAAACTCTATGAAATGGATCCAGTGCAATGATGAGAATGTTAATAAGTAATTTAGCTTCTCAGTCTGTTTGTGCATGAATGAATGAAAAAAGAATTCATCCATCAAGCTCAGGATAAACACTCTGAAGTACAGCTTCCCTGAACATGAAGTGCTCTGTGTGATGTTAATAGAAGTGGACTCAGAAAAGGGGGTGAGGTGGCTGAAGCTGCAGTCTACTGAGTGAACAGAGGACACAGTGAACATCAGGGGAGCTGAATTTTATCTCCAGTTTCAGAAGTTCTGATACAAGGCTCGCTGCGCCTCATTCATGATTGTTTTGTTATTTTTCGCCCCAAATTTGCTGTAAAAATAAAGAAAAGAAAAACTCACAAGTCATGGTTCATGAAAAACCGATAATTATCATTGTGAATCAGGATTGTTCTTAAAGTGGATGCACATTCCAGGCAATCTGCCATTAAAGGCCTAAATAATCCAACAGTTGATCATCCAGGGTCACACCTATGTTCCTTGCTATCCAGGTTGGCATCAGTATTGTCAATGTCAATGGAAAGGTCTCGGTGAGGACATCCCTTCACCTGAAGGAACACAAGTTCAGGTTGAGCTTGAGGTGGTGCCTTGACAAACACTCTGAGACATCTGCCAGTCAAGCAGTCATGCTCCCTCCATCTGACATTCAGGTAAATGAGAACAAGATCTGGGAATCATCAGCATAGCAGTGATAGGAGAGGCCACTCTGACTGTATGATTGCATCTCAACTGGATATTGTCTATACTGTTTTGTAGTGTGTGACAGTTGTCTCAGCCTGTTTATGTTGTTTGTACTTACTGTTGTAACAATGTTTTTTATGCTGCCCTATTGGCCAGGGCCTCGTTTCCCAAAAGCATCTTAAGGCTAAGATGATCTTAGCCCATAGACTTACAATGTGACTAAGATCATGTTTACTTCAAGATGCTTTTGGGAAACGAGGCACAGGTCTCATGGCTCAGTGGGGGTTCCATCGCAGAGTCATCCAGCTAAAAAGTTAAACCTGGCTGAACACACACTAACATTCTCAGAGCCCCACAAATAAAATTTCCATATCATTGTCATCCAACTGAGAATAGTCTATTCTTAAATTCACTCTAATGTCAACAAAGCAGGCACAGCAGTGCTTTGATGCTCTCACAACGACAATGTTAACAAACTGATGTTTAGCAGGTAGCCCATAATGTTTACCATGTTCACCAGTTATGGTTTTAGCTGACTAACATTTGCTAACTAGCACAAAACACAAAGTACTTTCGAGGCTGATGGGAATGTCATTAGTTTTGCAGGTATTTGGTTATAAAGCAAACTACAGGACAAATTCAAATTTTGACCTGATGATGGCACTAGATGGAAATGTAAGGAATCAACAAAATTATTACAATTCATCCTGAGGGGAACATGAATTGGTTTGTTAATTCTGGATGAGGTTTTCTTAATAACAAAGGCAAAAGGAATAGAGAGTAGAACCATGATCAGCATTCATATGATTGGCTGAGCGCTGATCATGTGATTGCTGTTAAATGAGGAAGATGTGTTGGGAACTGTTATGACCCGGCTCTTTGGCCACAACAAAATAGGAGACACACCATGTTGAAGAGTTAACAAAAGATAATTTATTAAACTAAGTTAAACAAATTAACTAAATATTTACAATATGGGGTGTGGATGAGGGGAGAGGGGAGAGCTGGAGCAGCAGCCACAGCAGCCAAGTGCCAGAGAGCAAGCCAGAGAGCTGCACTGCAGCCAGGGTTAAATAACCTGGGCACACACTGGGGCCCTCAAGTGTTCTAGGTTACCGAAATGATCCCCCTGCAGGGTCAACAAAGAGTCAGGTGAGCCACACAGCAACAAGATGAATCAGCAGGTGCCATCACAGGAACCCTCCCAGCATGGACTGAGGCACTGCATTAGTGGACATAAGTCTCATTTTCTGTGTTCCTGCACTGTTACTGCTGTTATTTTGTTCTCCACCTTGCTGAACAATGTTTCTACTGTTTCCACACTTTGATCACTGTTAATCTGTCACGTTACCAGTGAATGTGGTCAGACTGACAGTGATGCTACATGTTCTCATTCAAAATCATAATTATATCAATATTCTTTCATTATAAATCTGAGAAAGTTAGACATTTGTATCTGAAAATTGAGTTCATGTTTTGGGTTTACCCTAAAACATCTTGGTCATGATCCAGCTAACTGTCAATAAACTGCACTTTAACAGGTTTGGGTTCTGACAACAGTTCCAGATGAATTTTAAACCAGCTTATAAGAGCCAAAAAATCCAGACTGTCAAATGGTCAACATTCTAATGTGGATAACCCGGTTATCCACATACGAAGAATGAGGCCCTTTTGTGAGTGACCCTTCAGTTAGGATGTAAACAGGTGCAGTGCAGAGCCTGAGACAAACAATATTTTAAAGGATAGGTTTACATTTTTAAACAGTCTGTCCTACAACAATACTTGCATTCCCATATGTATATTGAAACTGGTTTTGCTCTCTGTAATCATTCCTCCTGTTCATTCTGACCATTTAAAGTTCTCTTCCTAACATGCTTCCATTGTAAGTGATGACGAGGGACAAAATCCACACAATTTGCAAAAAAGGTGCAAAAATATATTGCAAAGTTTATCTTAAGTAAATGTGAACAATATTTATTATTAAAAAAAAATCCTTTACTACAGTGTAACCACTGTCTCTGACGGAACTGTGTTTTTAAAGATCTATGTGTAATTACTGGCCTGCATGTCTGCAGTTTATCAGCTCTGCTAAATGTAGTGAGAACACTAATCCACCCAGACCACACTGTGTAATCTCTCCAACCACAATCAGCTGGGAAGGACAGGATCTCTCTATCTGTCTGCCTGACCTCCCTCACCTCCTCCTCCCTGACTTTAATACCGCTACAAATGCATATTAACCAGGGGGGAACCATCAGGGTGTGTTAATAAAATTTATTATAATACATTGCACCTACTTCAACATATTGTTGCCACAATGACAAAAACCTTCTCAGTTTCTGGTTAAAATGTAAAAATAAGAACATTCTAGTTTTACAATATATTTTTTCTACATACCAAATCATTCTGTATTCTGTTAACAAGACATGTTTCTTGTTATAACAAATTTGATATTTCTTTAAACTTTCCTGTTATTACACAAAATTAAGACGTCTTGTTAAAATAAGGAACATTTCTTGATATAATGACACACTTTATAATAAGTTCAGACAACGAAATAAATTGTTGGAAAGTAAATATAGTGCATTAGGTAGCAAGTAGGAAGTGATTTTTGGCATAGCAGAAAAAAGCACTGACATACAAAATTAATTTGTAACAGTAAGTTACAGTATCAACTATAATCTTCTGCCTCTCTGTCTTGTAGAGGGGCCGTGCCAAATTCCCCTCTGGAGATCAATTAACTCTTATATTATCAAAATATACTGTAGTAAGACCTTAATTATTTTAGTTCACATTGTACTCGCATGTTCCATATAAAAAAGTTATGTTTAATCAAATCACATCACATCACATCAAGTATTGAAGCCGTCAAATGTAGTTTGCTGTGTGTAATGTACTTGGAACCTGGAGGTGAAAAGGTGCATACTGTACAAAATGAGTGGAGGACAGGAGAGGTTGGGGTCAATAAGTAACAACAACAAATCTTTGCAACTTTCCTGAGGATCACCACTAAATCTGCATAAGCCTTAAACTGACATCTTCAAACTACCTTTGAAATCCCTGAAATGATCCTTTTTGACCTCCCTTTAAATATTCATTCTTTATGTTTGCAAACAAAGAGCATAGTAAAACATAGCAATCACACCCCAGCCCCCCTCATCCACCACTAGTTGTGGCGGATGTGAATCCCTCGCTACACTACTGCTGACTAATAAACTCCAAGCCCATTGGCTGGCTCTTATGTCACCTCCCCACATAATCCAGGGCAGGCCCACTGTGGAACGGAGGCCATCTGTTCCAGCTCACAGATCCACTACCAGGCATTCACATCTGGCTGAGCCAACACCATCACATCATCCCATACACCCAGCAGCACCTGAAAGAGCTCTAGTATCTTTCATCCGACATCACACACACACACACACACACAGGAGGAAACACAGCCATACAGTGACACACAGTGGATATTTATAGTAGCTAGATTTTAAGTAGCATTAAACCTGCAGTGCGGAACTTTTAAATATGAATGAAAGTCTTTTATATGCAAGCCAAACGCAATGCTGATTACGCCTATCACAGCCAGATAAATCTCTCTGTATTTCACTGTATAGTTTTTGGTGTCGGGTTTGACATTCCCACACTGGCCAGATGAATGCATGAATGCAGACTTCCGCCGGCCGAGCCAGCTAACTTCCAGTTAGCTCCCTGTTAACTTGAAGGGGGATAAAATAATTTAATCATGTGGCTCTTCTAGACTTTCTAAATGTTATCCGATCGAATGGATCAAATTCTGATGGTGAAATGAACCATTTTGAGTTGTGTGACGCTCAAAACAATTTCCCATCGTTTTACAGCCACAACTGTAGCGACAGAATAGGCTACAGTGGAGCCTATGACATAAGTATGTGTCGACAGTGTTTTTGTAAGTACTCTCACTGCCAGAAGGGGGAGACAGGTCCCACAATCCAGCTTTAAGCTCATTAAGCTTTTCTAAGACACAAAAATAAAAGTCCAGCCCCTTCCAGCAACCCTAGAGACAATGTTCACTAAAAACAACATAATGATGATATTTCTAGAGCCTTCCCACTAATGGGGCTAAAACTGTTTGACCTCCTATTACACTACAGAATTCATTGTGCACAAGTGTCAGTGTGAGTGTAAGGATGGGGAAAATGGAGGAAGATGCCCAACGGGGCAAAACACATTACTCAGCTTGTGCCCAAAAATTGCTAGTAAAGTTGATGTGTATGTGTTGCCTACATTCAGTTAAAGCTTCTATTTGGAAATATCCATCTTACTTTCTTCTGTTTTGGAATTCTGCACATCAACAGATTTTAAGGAAATTTGTGTGTTTTAACAAAGACAAATACAGAAAAACATTTTGGTAGTCCAGTTAGGAGATTCATGTGAGGAACCATTCATTAATTTGAAGGAAAATATAAAATTGATGTTTACGATAATTATAAAAATGTAAAAAAAATCACTTCTGGGGCAAGATATCCCTCAGTGGTTTGGGGCAAAACGCCCCAGGGTCATCTCCCCCCACCCCCATAGTTTTCAGTGCAGTCTAATTTTTGTTGATGTGTAAAAAACTCTGGAAAAAACTAAGACATACATCATGTTTAAAGGTAAGGACAGAAAATCAACTCATCCTCTGATAATGCTACCAGCTTATTTGCTGTTAGCAAAACCTAAGCTAACTACAATTAGCATTCAGATAAAAAATATGATTAGTGAAGAACAAACTGCAATCTTGAACCTTGTCTTGCCCCAGTAGTGGGGTTAAACGCCCCTTTAGTTTATTTTTTTGTATTTGCTATAAGAACTACTTTTAATACTCCAACATATTACCCCACAAACTATGTTATTTAATGCATAATGATATTGCACATACTGAAATCACATTCAAACACCTTGTGTCTTTTCAATAAATGAATAATGGTCTTAAGGGGGGAATCTTCTCCCATTTTACCTTACTAGACAAAAAGCCAAGAGATCAAAAGGAATGTGATTCATCATCTGGCAGCTGAAGATCACATCAACTATATGGCAATCCTGACATTAGTTATGTTGAGAAAAAGGCTTGTCTCTAAACATAAGGTTATGTATTGACAGAGATGTACAAATGCTAGTGAGGAACATCCCCAGGCTGAGGTTTTGTCATGTATGGACTATGTTTCTGATTTGTTTAAAGGTCAGTCAGTCAGTCCACCACTTTGGTCTAGACTGAAATGTCTCAATGACAATTGAATGGATTGCCCTGAAATGTTGTACAGACCTTAATGGTTCCCAGAGGATTTATCCTATTGATACATGTGATCACCTGCCTGTTCATCTAGCACCAATAATACTTTTCTTTTTCTTTTCTTTTCTTTAAGCCTTATGGATAGGTTTGGGCATCAAGAACCAGTTCCAGATTAGAACCTGTTCATGAGCTGCAAAAAAGGACAGTAATATCAATTAACTTTGTTTACACAGGACATAGGAACAAGAACAAATATAAAAAAAAACACGTCTGTGTGAATTGGCCTTTACAGTGACAGCACACTACAGTATGTCATTGAGGGAAAGATGAGACAGAAAGTATTCAAAACAAAAGTAGAATGTCCAGTTAAAAAGACTGAATTGACTTATTAAAAGTCAAAGTAAATGCTTAAAATAATAAAGATATTTTTGTTATCTAAACATTCGAGATCTTTTTTTTTTACCATATTGGAATCAAAAAGAATCGGAATTGATAAGCAGAATTGGAATCTGAATCAGAATTGATAAAATTCAAACGATACCCACACCTACTTAAGGAGTTGCTAATGAGGCTGTAAAAGTTTTATAGTGTATGTTCCTTCTCATGTGTCCACACCATAGACTGTATATGCAGATGGACGTAGCAAAGCGTGACGTCACCTGCACTGGAGCCAGTTTGAAGCCCAGAGTTGCAGCTTATGGTCGGTGCCAGCTTTTCCATTTGGAGCCAGGAGCTTCCAGAGTGCAGGGTGTTGCCTTTCACGCTCTGGAAACATGCCCTGGGGAGAGCAGCAGGTGAGCCAACTGCCAATCACAGCTGTTAATCAACACTCACACGGCAGACATCAAAGGTACTACAAGCCTTCAAATCGTATTAACAGAGCAATAACTTACAAAATGACCACCAGCACACTTATTAGAGGGCCTGAATTTAGAGATTGAGACGATCATGACTTGTTGAAAAAAACAAGTTAGTTTTTTCTAGAGAGAAGTTGAGGCTTTTTGAATGGGAATCATTTGGAACCAGCATCTAGTGGCCTTCGGTGGCATTGCATGTTAAAGTACTTCCACATTGGCTTCAACATCAAGCTGCTTGGTGCACACTGAAAATCAATTTTAATCACATTTCATTTGCTTGGCAGGCACCTAAACCTCAAGGAAGAAGAATTAGATGCCATTGAAAATCAGAAGTGCAATCCTCCGAAATGCACAACTAAAAGCGTTCAGTGCTATAGTATAAGTGCTTTTTTTTTTTTTTTTTTTTTTAGAAATGAAACGTACCCAAGTGCTTACATGGAGTTGTTGTCTGTCCTGTGGGGCAATGAGTAACTGCATTAAACAAGCTGGCAAAAAAAAAAAAAAAAATCAGATTAAATTCCACAACATGCATCCTTACAGTGTTAAGTACTGTAGACTTAATTTAGACAAGTATAATTAAGGGACTGTATGAAAATTATTTGTTTGCAGAGGGGGTTGTCATAATTACTTTTAACCATTAATACCTCAAAGAGGCCAAGCATAAAGAAGTTAAGATAGTGGATCCCAGTGAAAACATTACTGTCTGTGTAAAGTAACAAGTAATATTTTCACAATAGCCACAAATATGAACATTTAAAAAGGTTAAATTAACATTTTCCTATATTATAGCAAACATAACAAAATCATGCACCTGTTTATTCTAGTCACTTTCTATTTTTGAACTAAGATCACCTAATTGAAAGGTTATCAGGTTAGAAAGAGTCTCCACCCCACATACTCACTACCACCTGTGAGGATTCACCTTTTTCACCCCCTCAATCCCCACCCAGTTCACCCTCGTCTCCAGTCACCTTTTCCCCCTCCTCGGCCTCATCCTGGAATTGAAGAATTGTTTTTATTTCCAATTTTGAAATTTCTAAACACTTCAAAACATACTACTCTTATAAACACTATAGATGCATGTATTTACTTCAGTTATTCACACATGCGTGACAGTGGATGTATCAAAAGACGAAGGGGGCCCACTAAAGGTGCCTAGTGTATGTACGGGGCCCAGAGTTTTGTGCTACGCCACTTTCCAGCAGTCTATCTTTTGTAGGCAGATTCTTTAAAACATACACATGTAGGTTTTCAAATACACTACCTGTAGTGAGCCCAGGGCTGCAGTGACCTCAGCTTCATCTCTTGAACAAACAAGAGGTGGTATGTAGGTCAAGTTGCCCGCTACTGGATTCAGCCTGATGCTATTTGTGGCTAATGTGTCTCCTCACAAACCTAGAACACAGAGAGCAGAGGTCAGAATGTCTTGAATTAAGTACCATGTTGTTTGTGTTTTTCTTTCTATTTGTATAGAACCTTTCAACATCGAGCAGTTCAAGGTGCTTTACCAAAGACATAAAAAGGCATTAACACAAGATGTAAACTTCACATTGGCTGGAAGTAAACATTTATATTTAATTGTTATAATTTAGAAAATACTCAGTAAAGTATTCATGATTTTTAGTAAATATGATAAAAACTTGGTCCTTTCAATGGTGCAGCTCTTTTAACAGTGAGAAAGAGTGTAGTGGAGGGTAAACCCATCTTCGGAATAGTTTGGTATCTTGGTAAACATACAGATGTTACTCATTTTGTTTGTCTGCTTTACCACCAGGTTACTACAGTAAAAGAGGGGGCTGCAGTAGATATATATGATGATGTGTCTGATATCCAATAATAACACACTGGCATTATTTATGGTTAGGCTAATTCTGTCATCTTTTGCCCTTAATATCTTAGTGTATTTTGACATGCTTGTTAAAAAATAATGATGTTTTGTGATGTGTTAAAATGATCACAAGATGTTACAACGAAAAACTCCAGGGAGAGTGTGTATTTTCAGAGCAACGGGCCTTTGGAGCAGTGGCAGCCCCGGAACCTACAGGATGGACCCAAAGCTTTGGCACCACGCTCACAGCTTTTGTGTTCACTGTTGCTGTCGACATGAATACAAACAAGACACAGCAGGTTTTCTGTGAATGAGACACATCCAGAGCATTTTGGAATCAGTTTAACACTGAATATTGAGGAAAAAAATTAAAGACACTTTATCAATGGTATTCACCCTCAGTCAGCGAGTGGGGAGCTTGGGAAGCGATAAATGCATGTAAATATCAGAATCCGTTTGCTTATAGGTGATCTCTAGAGATGTTCCTTTAAAATGGAGTACCTTTTAGAAAAAGTATAACAAACCCCTGCAGTATAAACAATTAAGAAAAAACATGAACCAAATTAAGTTAGTAAACTTGACTTTTGGTTTTCCACATTTGAAATATTTGGAGCTGTTAAATGTAGAACAGGAATCACAATTCCCCTACTACTTTAATTGGCTGGTTTACATTTGTATAGCTTACAGCATTATCATTTCCATGTGAAAGCTGACTTCTCTAGCTGTGGTAGTGGGGGGTTGTTAGAGGAGAAGGTCTGTGCCGTTTTTTCACTACATGGTACAGGCTTGGCTCAACTGTACTTGCTTTACTTTTCTGAATTTCGTTTTCCATTGCAGATAGTAACCCCTCAAAGTAGGGCGGTTGCTTATAGTAAACTTTCATGAGACAACTCTGAGAAGTATGATCTCTAAGAGATCTTATCATTGTCCTCTCTTGTCTGATTTATTTCTCTTAAATGTCCAACTGAAGCTATATATGAGAAAGTAGTGTACAGAATAAATTTCCTTGTGTAGTCAGGGAAGTAGTCAAGCATACAGGTAGTGTGCAGAACAGTGTCAGCTAAAGTCGTGAACAAGTCAGCATTCATGATATTTGACTACTGGCCGATGAGCACACATGATATTTAAACTATTTGCTTATAACTCATGATTATTGAAGGCCATTGGCCCTCTTTTTATTTTATAATCTAGTATCAGGTCAGACACCATTGTTTCCAAGAGCTGAGTCAAGTCATGTTTGGCTCATTGCCAAATTTACAGTGCTAATTTACTGGAAGTGATGTCAGTTGCCAGGGAAACTCTTTGCAACAATAGTGACTGAAATCCAAGTTTGGGAAAAATGGGATGGACCCCTAGAATTTTGGGCCCACAAAAGGTGGAGTCTTTGAGAGTATATAAGAAGGTGTTTTATGATTCTACATTAGGTTTGTTGTTCCATGGACCACAGCCTCACTGCTGTATTACACTTGATACACAGTAAATTTAATTTGCATTGAACTCTGCCAGTGTCAGTGTACTTATTTGAGTTTGGATCATCATTCTTGATATTTGATACAATTGTGCATTGGGAAACCTGGAGATCTATTGGCCCACTCTGAGGAATTTTCCACGACAGTAGCATGAGCCATGTGTGAGAAATATGAGAAACAATTAAGAATTGAATGAATTAACTGTAGTAAACAGAATTAGAATCAGAATCAGAAATACTTTATTGATATTGAGGGGAAATCTTTTTGCTGCTTTGCCCAGTTTACAAGCTGCTGCTTTTCTGTCACGGTCTCTCACTCCCACCGGTGTTAAGAGACTCCACACTGATTGGGCGGGGAACCCCCAACATCCCACCTCCACTGTGAACAACCACGTTTGTCACCCCGTCTTTACAGTCCTGGATCAGCTGTTGGCACTTGCACCCCAGACTGGCTGACATTTGTACAGTATGTATGTTTGGTTTCTCCTTCATTGATAAAGCTGATGGTGTTCACTGCCTTCTCCTTGACTTGATGTTTCTTCCCTCTTTCCTCTTCCAGGATGTCAGTAAGTGTTGATAGAACCCTGTCATGACGTCATCTGTATCTTCCCTGGGTCAGTGCTATGTGTGCCATCGTTCCTCTTTCACCACACAACCTGCAGAATGGGTCTTCTCCCCCCCCCCCCCCCCCCCCCCATTGTTTGGTCGTGCTTGTATTGTATATTGTTTGTACTCCATAATAAAGAGTATTGAGTCAATACTAAATCAAAATCTGAAGAAATACAACCAAAACTATCTGCATAAAAAGATATAGCTAAAGGTAAGTGAGAAAATGTTTTTGTGTTGGTTGTTTTGTACAGAGAAAAACATCCTCAGAGCTGACAAGGACTCGGTGTTTCACTCAAAGATGCTTCAGCAGATTAGGATACTCTTGTTGTTGTTTTTTTATCACACAAAACAAAATTAAGTCACAGCATTCACATTTTAAAGCAAAACATCTTTATTACATATTTATTGTTGTCCTCTGTCACCCACACCTTTTGTTTTACACATTGAAATGTCCTGATATAATCATCTTTCATCTTCAGTAATCATGACTGAAAGCCCTTTCAATTGTGAGATTACAAATCGATTCCACTATTCATAATCCCAAGTATAGACCAGCACTGCGCCCAAATACTACACTTATACCACTACCACTGCTCATAAATCATTGCTCATCTGATGAGGTTTATTTTATAGAAGATATGTTATACCCTTCAAGAGGGAAGACAATTTAAGTTAGCAATGAGAGAGACTGAAAGAGACTGTGAAGAATGAAGTGAAATACAGGGTAAATTCACAATAAAAACTTTCTAGCCCTCCTGGATTGCATAAACTTTCCCAAAGCCATAAACCACCTTGAGCAGGGTAGATTGTCACACAGACCCTGCTGCACTGGTCTCCAACACTGCATGTACCAAATATGGCCCTGAGACATCCAGCCTATAAAGCCGTACAAAAGTGTGAGGCGCAGCCAAGCTCGCTGCAGCACAAATGTCCTGCACCAAAACTACAAGCAGGAGGGGCAGATAACAGCCAAAGCCTGTAAGTCACTCACACTGTGGTTAGCTGTGGTTAAGCCTAAGAGCAATACAGGTTTACTGTAATGGAGACAATCTTCATCCCTACCACCTCTATAGGCTTATATGGTTGATGAGAGAGGGTGTCCAACACAACACTGCTTCAGTTGCACTGGGAGTCTGGACTGCTGGACAAGAAAGGTGGAGTAATCCTCCCTTGCCTTAATATCATCGATGTTGAGGAGGTCAGAGCTGGCATTGCCCTCTGCATCCTCACCAACCGCCCCTCCCTCAAGGAGATCCTCAAAAAAGTGGAGGCCAGTCCAAGGCATCCATCATTTCCACCCAGCTCAGGGTGGCCCGCAACTGATGGGTGCTGGCTGTGGTTTTTTGAGTGCCGCCTGAAAGGTAAGGGTCCTGATTATTGGCTGCTGCCACACTCAGCCTCCTTTCCAGGATTTTCTCTGGTAGACACACAGTAGGATCATGATGGGGGGTCATCTAATGATGCTTGAGTGTGTTTAGCGCCCATGCAAGCTATGCACATGGGATGAGGGTCCTTGCCTGAGATAGATGCCCCGTATGATGTGGGGTATGGGTGGGAAGCAGCCTCTTTAATCTTTGGTCCCAACCCTTTGGCGGGGGTAGCAGTTGTAGACCTGCTAACTGGAAAGGAAGGGAAACTTATAAACCGCACTAGTCGCACCACATCAATAGTGCTAGCCTACAGGGTTTAGCCCAAGCTAACTGCATTCCATAAGAGTCGGCTCGCTGTGACACGTTAGCTAAGCTAACAAACCAAAGCTAACTGTACACTGGCAGGCTTGCCATAAAGCAGAGGGTATGATGTTACACAGTCACCAGCCACACCAGTAAACAAATACAGGGTAGCCGGAGGGACAGCTTGCCTAGACGTGGATACTGCTCCAAATTAATTTGTGTAGCTGTACACCTATTGCAAAGGACTTAGCCAACAAAATTCTGATTGAAGCTAGGAAATGGGTTTGGCGACGTATTCCTTAAAGTGCTGGCATCGTGGAAAACATGAAAAATGAGCTTTGGATGGATCAGGGTGATGGTGGGGCCTTCTGTGCTGTAAAATTACTCAATTCTATCTGCTCTGTCTTTTTAAGTTATTTAGAATTTAGAAATTTCCAGCTCAAAAGCTAGCGTTTTGAGGCTGAACTTGTTACTAGTCACACCCAACAGTCACATCAAATATGCAGGAAGCTTTAGCATGAGGCCACTGTCATCCAGGACTACGGTGAGTGTATATGCAACTTCTGCAGTTGGAGTTTGTATTTCAGGCAGATGACAAGCAAAGCAGGACATTGGAAGTGTGCTAAAGCTAAGCTAGCAACCTCAGGCTACTTTGTTAGGAAACTTAGACATGATCTTACAGTTCTGAAACATCCTATTAAAACCCCAACTGTGCAACAGCAGGTTCTTCCCCTTCACACTAGTCCATGTTGAACTTACATTATTCGTAATTAGGTTATATTCCAATTGGCTGGGGATGAAGGAGGGGGCCACACCTCCAGCTAATCGGAGTAGGTGCTCATTACTAATGCAGATTTTATGTAAATAGCTCCCATATCAGTCTGCTGGAAGACAGAGGGGAGTCTGGGTTGTAAGGAGAGGTGGATTTAACTTCAACTTTTGGTGACTAAAATGTCACAGATATGTTTAAAAATAGACTCATAAAAGAGTATTCATAAAAACGAGTCAAAAAAGGCCATGATACCAAATCTTTAACTGATCGTCTGTGAACTGTTAAACAGATATAACAAGCTAGCCTAAACAAGCTAAGGGAGCTTTTAAAAAGAACTGTTTGCAACATCTGTAATGAAACTGCTGAAACAAAAAATGGTCTTTAGGAGTAGATAGATAGATAGATAGATAGATAGATAGACAGACAGACAACATACACAAAATATTGAAATCCATGGTCATATATATCTGGATAATATTCACTAATGAATAAGGCACTACATTTATATAACACACCAGAGTCATAGAGAAGTGGTTGGGGAGGATGACACAGGAGTTTGACACTTGAGACAGAAGTTTGCATTCCGGAGTCCTGTGTATAGTTAAGTTTGGGCAATTAAAGCACTTTGGTTATGGTAAGTGAAACCTGGTGGTTTTAGTTAAATGTTATAAACAAGTTGTGTCTCGTGATTCAAGTCACTGCCGAATTTTTCTGTATTAAACTGGGACCATGATCTTTCCCTAATCTTAACCAGGTGCTGCCAGTGTCTAAACAGAACCATATAAGACTATGAGCAGATATTGTACTGTGAATGAAATATACTTTATCACTGAACATTTTACTCATATGCTCAGTATCAACATTGTCTCATTATGTTGATAAAATATATAATTTGGGTGGCATTATGTTTCCTGCTAAATGTATTTGCTGTTGCAATTTAGTAGTATATAAATGTAATTTCTAAGAGACAAAGTTGGTATAGAATATAATATTTGATGCCATGAATATCATAAAAATATACTGTGGAAAGATATGGACATAGTGGCTATGGGATATCAACAAGAAGTTTTTTGAGAAGACCCTCAAGCCTTTGCTTCTGCTTAATGGAGCAATTATTTTCTTTTAAAAAACTCTCTATCAAGAAACCCATTATAATAAATGAAGTAGTTATTGAAACTATGGCCAGTTTTAGAAATACTGAGGTCATGAATCAAAGTCAGTCCCCCCAACTCCCCTAAAATTGTTTAAATTCTTTGGAAGACATTCCAGTATTTTACAGGTCCTTTAATTGTATACAAATTTCCTGTAAGTTTTCTGAATGATTAGCAGTTAATTTTCGAAAGGGTTATGAGACTTGGTAGTGTAAGGGAAATGTGCTTATCTAATTATTAAGAATATAATGAATTGGCACTTACCAACAAAACCAACACTTTTTTCTGTTTTTGCTTATAATTTGTACCAAATTGCACCACCCTTTCTGTGAAATTTCCTGAAAATTAACCATTAAATATCTGCAAATTACTCAGAAAATTTCCAGGAAATTAGTATAAAATTAAGGCACATGTAAGATAATGCCAATATTCCTCTGAAAATCAGCTACTGCTTATAAACTCAACACAACTAAGAAAACTGTCTCACAACTTTGTCTCTCTTTTCCCTATAATTGGTACCACATTACATTAATTCTAGAAAACTTCCTAGGACATTATAATGAAATTACGGACCTGTATAAAATAAAGATTTACCATTTGATTTCCCAACATGAAGCTCTGAATGTTGTTTCAGGAGTCAATTACTAAAACCCTAAATTCCCTGAAAAAATGCAGAGGAGATGACCTCAGTGTCCTCAATGATAGCTATAGCCCTGATTGAGAGCACACATTCTAATGGAAAAAAATACTGACTTTTATTTAAAGATGATGTGGAGTGGAATTTCAGTACAGACATTTTGAAGTCACCATTTAGTAGCTATTAGTCATCTTAAGTCATCTTAAGGCACTTTCTTACTTCCACTTTTGGTGGCAACTGCTTTGCTACAACCAATGTATGTTATGCTGCATCTCTGTGGCATTTCTTTACATTGACAATACTGTGCAGTTCAATCAGTGCCCGGTCAAAATGTGCCTGTTCGGAACAGGCCGATTGTTTGGCCTCCGGCTGCTACTTCAACACATAGAAAAATTAATGCAGTTAATGTGAGGTGTGAATGAGTATATACACCAACAACATGAAAGAAACTGACATTCTATTATACACAGATGTTATAAATAAGTACTCTAACAGTAAATAAATGTTCTTTTCTCATTTTAAGTGAAATAAAGGCTTGGAACTGCCCGTGGAAGTATTTGCTCCGCATTACACACGTAACTACAGTCATTGTGTATTGGGCTCTGAGTGCTTCCAAAACACGGGTGACCTACACTCAACAATGTACCTGAATGCCTTCTGTGTAGTCACTCGCTGCTGTTGCTGATCTGCTAAACGTGCTGCTAACACTATGCTTTCTGTCTAGACATGGGGTGAGAGTGTCCATTCTTGATTAAAAGCTCTGTTTTTGCTGTCTACTTTTCTTTTTAGAGCACTTTTCTCTGACTCGTGTCACACCTCGTCTCTGGTCTCTCTGACATGCAGGAGTCAGTCGGTAGATTCCTGAAGCTCAGCCCTGCCTCTGCACAGAGTGGAGCAGCCTGCTGATTGCTATTTTATTCAAAGTTTATTAATATTAAACGTATCGCGTGTCCAAATTGCACCATTTCAACACTGCACTCCATTGGGTCCCCAGCAATACACCCGCCAAGTGTGGAACTGATCAGATGAACAGTTCAAGAGATGCACGAAGGACATACATACATACATACAGGCATATAGATAGAGAGTCCTTCCTTTAATAGATAGATAGTGAGAAACCAGGCAGTGGGAAACCAGGCAGCTACAATACAGTGAAACTTGTCTATGTAGCATTAGTTAATACTAACTAATTTTTGTTATTAATGCTAATTAAATGTCCCCCTGCATGGAATGACCTGCATTCTGTGCAAAACGTTTAATCAAATATGATCTGACAGCAAACAAAGCAATACAATTTTCAATTCTATACATTTTAGATCTATGTGGCTCAAATAAAGGAAAATACACAATATGACCTAAGGTACTTTCACACCCCTGTCCAAATAATTAAGTGTAGTTTTGGTCTCGGCCTGCTTATCCTGGTTTAGGCGCTGCCCCTTAGATCAAATGGATGGAAATCGTAATGCTACAACAACCAATGATATTTTAGGGTGTTTTTAAACCTGTATTGTGTAGTCCAGTTGAATTGGTACAATTGGTTTGGAAAGATCTGAACACAGCAATTGTTCTCGGGTACAGACCAAAACTTGACTAGCCTGCACAGAGCCTTAACCTTAACCCCATCCAACACCTTTGGGAGAAAGTGGAATGCTGACTGCCAGCCAGGCTTGATCACCCACCATCAGTGTTGGAGCTCACTAATGCCCTTTATGCTGAATGGGAGCAAATCCCTGCAAACAAGTTCCAAAATAATAATCTCATTTGTTGGATATAGTATTATAAATTAGAAATGTATCCACAACCCTCCAGCACCCAGAAAACCTTTAGGAAACCCAATGTGAGGGGCATGAAGTTGTTGGTATTCATCCAAGAAGGTCTAATGGACATATAGCTAAACAGTCAAGTATTTCCTGAACATGAGCTCTGGAGACAATTTGTCCTGCAGATGAAACTGTGTTTGCATTCATCAAGGTTAGTGATGACTGAGCCATTGTAATCTCTGCCCGTTTGCCAGTGGATTTTTTGTGTTTGATAAGATAGATTTAGCCAATGTTTAATCAGTATGTAAATTGGACAGTAGTTAGACACCATATCACATTCAGCTGTGGGAAACACAGTTTTATTCTGCTGTACATTCTTGTATGGTCTTGAATGACAATAAAGATTACTTGAACCTGACGTAGCTTATAGTAGGCTTGCCTTTATGAGCTGGCATTTAATGCAAACGGGTGCATGTAGGCTTGGTGGGTAAGGCTCTGTGAGGAAGGAACATCCAAATTCTCTGCTACAAATTAGCTGTACTAGACATATTATTGCTTTAGGGCATTATAGCAGGCATCTGGTCTAATCTGCAATGACAGAAGGAATTGTCACTATTAATGTAACTTTTAATGTCTACAAGGCAGCAGTTTACTGATGATACCTTAAAGGATTTCTCTTGCCACCATTTCAGTCTGTCAAAAGTTCCAAGGTTCAGTTTTAAACACTGTGTATCTTGAGGTTCAAAATGAAGCATTTGTTGCCATACTGGAATAAAGTAAAATAACATGTAAAATAAAAGTATGCTGTTAATTGAGAGTATAAGAACATTTCAGGAAGCTTATTTTCAAATCCCGACAACTGCTCTTTCAACAACCATGATGCTGTTGGGCAAGGCACATAGCCACTAGGTGTTCCAGTAGCCCTCTCAATAGAGGTCTTGGGCTGTTCTAAACCTCAGAAAACCCAAGAACCTGACCCAAACCAGGTGTTTGTAGCCAACTGTGGGTCAAAGCATCAACCATTTCCTACAATTTCTTTTACAATTTCACAACAATTTCTACAATTTTTTCATTTACTTTCCATGCAAAGCTCAGCTGCTTTGACTTGTTTAGACTTATTTATAACTTATTTTTTTCTTCTGTGCTGTGGCATGTTGTTTCTGTTGCTGATGAACTGCATGAAACTGCATTTCGGTGTTTTGTTATAAGTCCATCTTGGGTGTGAGTAATGGCAGGATCAGACTATACGGGATACCAGCTAATTGCTTGATTTTTCCGGTGTAGTGTTTTACAGTGAAAGACAAGACATGCAATCAATAAAACTCTGAGCATGCCAGATGTGTTTTGCCTTCACTTCCCTAGTTTGACAACTGCTACGATGTGTTCTGTGATGTTGGCCCACTGGAGCACAGAGCACTCATCCACGCAGAGTGTTAACATAGAGAAGAAAAAACGAGGAGAGATGTTGTTGATTCTGTCAAGAAAAAGATGGGAAGCTAGGGTTTGTCAGGGTCCAATGTGTAGTCTGCCATATCTGTCACCCAAAAATATCCCGTAGTCTGATCCTGGCATCAATCATAGGTCCTTTTTGGGTTGGGTGTATATTTTCAGACACGTGAAGACCTCTACAGAACAGGACCAACAATAAAGGACCGTGCTTTTACTGGTCAGCTCCTACTGTGACTTCTTTCACCTGGTGGAGACATTATTTATATTTCCCTTGCTGTGCTTGCATGATCTTTGATTTCTTATAGTCCCAGCACTACCCGCATGATTGTCCCTCCATCTCCATATAGAATAGATTTACCAATCTCGTCTTATATGCATATATTTTACAAGAATGCCTTAATCGCTGTGTAACACTACAGCGCTTCTGTTTCTAACAAAAGCCATCATTGACCAGTGTCTCTACATTTGGTTCTGTACACAGAAGTAGAAATTGCTACATTCAGTAAATGCAATACCTGTTCACAAAAATTCAAGAACATCTCCCAAACCAGTGTGTGATTCTCAGGATAGCTCAAGTGTGATCTTGGGTTTGACATGGTAAGAGCTTTCTTGGTGTGGCATTTCTTTTCCACTTTTCACTCTATCCACCACCTCCCCTTGCTCTCATGTTTTGTCGAGCTTTATCTCTGATACCAAGAGGACTTCCAAGCAAGAGTTTTGTATGAAACACTTGCGTTTGATGCAATCCATTTCCCCTTTCCCTCCCCCCATCAGTCATTCCCGTCCTCCTCATCTCCTTTGCTGCCCTTGCTGAGGCGCTGGAAGCAGTGGACTGTGGAAGCGAGGAAGAAGCTGGCCATTATGGCTGCCACAGAGACAGAGATGCCGGAGAAGATGACAATGAGGTAATCAGTGAGACTGAGGGCACCCCTGCATTCCCGGAAACTTTCTTCAGAGAGTAAACTCAGGGGAACACGACGCCCATCCAGAGGCAAGGAGCACTCTATCCCCTCCATACCTGGAAAGAGAGAACACAACAAGTAAACTAGCTGACAGACAACTGAGACAGGCATTTCTAAAAGTCATGCCTGTATCAGCCTGCCTCAGAACTCAATTATAAATGGGCGTTCAGACCGAACAGAGCATTGCATTAAAAATTGCAAGAAGCTGCATTGGTGGCTACAGGGTGATATAATACAATCCAAGAACTCCTATTAGAGTAATACATCCATGAGTTTGAAGGTTTACCCAATGCAAAACACTGCACAGCAATTTATATTAAAACTGAATTGAAAAATTTACTTTTTTCGAAAAAAATGTCATTTTATGCTCCACTGTAAAAATGTTGAAGTAAATGTAAGAATCAGTTCATTCACATTACATAAAAGATAAACATTTACACACACAGTGTAAATACTGCAAAGGCTTTAAACTGGATCTGACACTGCTCTGCCCTGAAAAGGATGAAAATTAATTCGTTTAATAAATTTTTCTCCATTTGTTTTAAGAATAGTTGACACATTAAAATTTAGTTTCAGTTGGATAAAACAACAAATGCATAATCAGAATTGTGTAAAATCCTCATATAGTTGAAAAAGTGCACCAAAAGTCTTCACTCAAGACAATGAAAAGAAAAACAACTCTCTTTTCAGCACAGTTCACACCAGCAGTCATTTAAAAAAAAGTATTAGTCTCATTACTACTCCATATTATGCCTGTCATTTAAATCAGAACATATTGTAGATTATCAATCACATCCCACTCACTGTCATATTTTGCCTGGTCAGACACGCCTCAGACGGAAAAGCTTTGTGTCATTACTGAATATTACATGATGTGACTGGAGTAACTTAGATACACTGGCATCTAAGTCTTCTGTGGTGCACTGATTTTTCAGATCTGCTTTTAGTGCTCTTACATTTGAACACAACAGTGGCAGAGAAAAACAGCCTATACAATTTAACTTGTAATTGCTCTTCTCCCACACAGTTGTATAATACACCTACACACAAACAATCAAATGCTCTCTATCTGGATAATGCCCAACTCTAAATTACAGACTCCTTAAAGTAACATGGGTAATTTCAAAACAGCTGTAAGGCAGTGCAAACACATCATTGCATATAGTTGCCACTGATCCACAATAAGCATCTTTGCAAGTTGGAAGACTGAGTCTTGAGTAATTTCATAGGCCCCATAGTGCACACGCTGCACTGTCTATTTCTGCCACAGACTACTGCCCTTCTAAATTCAATTCAATACAACTTTATTTATCTCTGTAAGGGCAGTTGTATGCAGCGGCTCGCCACCCAGATCATCAGACACACACAGTAGACAGGAAGGAAAGAAAGATCCTGTTGATCTCAAAGCTGAAAACATTCAAAGGCTATAATCTTTAACAAAAGACAAAAAAGAAACCTCACTATAGTTAGCAGTGATGTGAATGGAACTACGTTTGCAGATTGGGGCTTGTTATCTTGTGATTTTTAAATTTTCTTTTTTTCACCCGACTCAGGTCAACAGTCTTAACCAACATTCAACTGCTCAAAGGTCACACCTTCCAAACAAACTAGTTAATCATTGATACATACTGTATCAGATTTAAGGGATAGTTCAACATTTTTTGCAAGTACAACATTATAATAACTAAAGGCCAAAGCTAGAAAAACAGGGCCCATGGCACAAATGAGCTGCTGGGTCAACCATTCCCCTGGGACAGATATTTTTCTCAGGAGTTGGTGAAGCTCAAACCAGAGATAAAAGAACAGTGACTATTGGACATGACTCCAAATGACTGATAACATTGCTCTGTATCTGCTAGATGTGTAAATAGGCAACTGTTGGCTAACGTGTTAGCCATATGAACTTCATAAGGTGATAATATATAAGTATTGTAATTAGAGCCCGAGCACAGAGTGGCACAAAGGCCCTATTGTATTGCAAGGGATTATTATAATTTTTCTTTGCCAAATGCATTTTTGAGGTGCTAGGGGTGCTCAAAAACTCACACAACTTTGCACATGCAAAGAAGTGGCAAAAATTGATATCTGATATGGGTCTTGGGTTTGGATGTGTCAAATTGGCTCGATAGCGCCCCCCAACAATTTTCAAAGTCAAAGCCCCCATCTTTAAATTTGATGCAGATGTATGAAATTTGGTTGGCAGATGTAACATCTCCAGACATATCCTCTTGGAGCCATACCTTAAGTCCAACAGGAAGTCAGCCATTTCTGGCTGAGTTATGCCCATTTCTGCCTAGATAGATTTTCCACCATTTTGAATTTTGTCCAAATCTGTTTTTTCACTACCCCTCCAACAAATTTGTCACCAAATTTGGTACATAGCATATCTGGACCAAGCTGGAAAAAAGTACTTTTTCGGATCTTTGATATTCCATACCGTTTTGAAATGATACATTTTGAAACCTATGTGTTTAAGTGCAATTTTACATAAATGCTCTTAGAACAAATTTGGCTGAAGTGATTACAACCAATCTTGGTGCACATGTTTGGATGCTAGGTCCGAACTTCACTAGTCTTAAAATATTCTGCCACTGGGGGCACCACAAATGCGAAAAGTTTATAACTCGTAATCAGCTACATGGATTCGTGTGAAATTTGGTTTGCACTATCTAGGGTCATGACTCAGTTGATGGATAAAATTTGGTAATGATTGATTAAAGTGGGCATGGCTGATTACAACAAATCTAAATTTCTAGACATTTCACATTCTAAACTTCAAAAAAATCTAAATAAATCCCATGTACATCCTACAGAGTTGAATTTTTTTCTGCGCATCCACTGAATCGTGACAAAAGTTTGCATCACTGCAACCTATAGTCAATTCAGAAGTCCGTCACTCTCTGTCAAAATTGACAGACATTCTTTGGATACTAGGCATTAAGTGTTTCAAATGATGTTCAGATTGGTCAAACGGTGAGTCCGCAGTGATATTCAATATCGCTGTAATTTGTACTGTATGCACAACATTGTCTATTTCACTTCATTTTAAAACAAATTTCACCAAAATATTTGACAATACAACAGAAACCAGCAGAATGATCTGTGATTTTTTTTTTCAGAATTTTCTCACTAACATTTTGACTGTTGTGTTTTAAGTGTTTTAAGTTTAAACAGACAAAAATGCTCCAGTTCTGCACATGATGGCATTACCTCAAATTGTAAGAAGGTGTGTGGAAACCCATGTGTCCTCAGTGGTCACCTTCTCTGCAGATAAAAAGGCCCGGGGTTTGAATCCAAGTCCAAGGGCCAAGTCCTATTTGCCAACAATGTAGCAATTCATGCATGTAGTATGTTTTCAAGTGCTTATTGAGGTCATATCAAGTCAAATGCTCTCAATCTGCTTGGACCTGATGCAGCTTGCGGCTATATTTGTTCTTCTTGTGCCCTAAAAGTATCTGAGTCTCAGAAACAATAACAGCTCCAGTTCCCAAACTTGGCAGACAATAGAAATCTCACCCACTATTCAGACAAAAGAAATTATACCAATTGGCCAGATGGTGGCAGTATAGCAACAAATTTGACATTTTGGCCTATAAGTCTCACTTTATTTTTCCAGGATTCTGTGTGTCCAGTCAAATCTATCCATATAAGCCACGCCAATTTGTGTCTAGATAGATTTTCCACCATTTTGACTTTTGTCAAAATTTGTTTTTTCACTACTCCTTCAAATTTTGACCAATCTGCATCAAATTTGGCACATAGCATATCTGACACATAGTTCATCAATTGTATACATAGTTTCCAATGTGTCATCTCCAGCGCCACATACTGCACACAGGAAATAATATTTTACCCATTCACCGACCTCCAGTAGTGATACCATGGCTGCCACTCCCTCTGACATATGCCAAATGCAAGGGCCTGTTCATTGCTGCTTGCAGCTTTAATTCCAGCTTGGTTTCACTGCCCCAGTGTGGCTAAAATAATCTATTAATGGTGCCAAAAATCTGTAAAGCGAGTGTTCCCCTCCTGACTGTAGTGAGCCACCGCCCCTCGAACTAGTCTACAGTGCCAGGGCTTGAAAGATGGAGAGATACAGTGATCATCTCGAACAAAGTGGCTCAAAAATAGACCAAGTTAATCAACAACTGAGTAACAGTAACGTAACGAGTGTTGTTGTCAACTCGACTACTTTACTGTCTCTTCTCTGCTCTGCTGAGCTCCGTGTGCGTAGAGGGGCAGCTCCGCTCTGGTGAAAGAGTTGAGAAACTCAGTGCGACCATAATTGACAGCAAAACTCAGTAGAGAGCCTCACACCATGCTGAAATGAAATGAATGCACATAAATTAGATAAATAACATAAACATAGTCTCTACTGCGTTTTGTTGTCATTTATAGTTGCCTCTGTTTCACTGCGGGCGGGGCTAAGGCAGTGAACCAGGTGAAGTACTCAAGTTGACGACAACTAACTACACTCATTACATCACTGCAAGTGCAATAAAAGTTTTGTGAGTAAAAAGCAAATAAGAGTAATTTAATCCAAGTCTTTTTCCAAAAATGAGTCTTGAAAAAGGGGGAGTTGTTTTATAATCAGGGTCGTCTTATGTTCGGGTCAATACGGTACATTTGCACAAACCAGTTGACATACAGTGCACATGGAGCTCTGAGAGCCCCTGGACTTATGGGGCCCTGGAGCAATTACATGCTTTTCCTGGTTGCTAATCCAGTCATGGTGGTATCTCTGTAGCTACTGTAGCCCTGAAACATAGTCACATTGTTTAGGAGTTGCATTTTACCACTGGCATAGCCTATGGTTATTCTACAGCACATCTATGAAGACTGCCTGTGTGGGCTGCATTGCTATTCTGTAACCCCCTAATGCACACATTTATGCTGCAGGCCATAATATATCCAGATATTAGGAACCACAGGAGATATTATTATTGCATACCTATTTTAACCCAAAGGCTAAACATCAAAAACAGCAATTGACTCTTCATCAAAACGTTATATTATTTTAGAACTGTATTCCTTTATAGTTTCTACAAGCCATGCTCAGTGAAAATTGTTTTACCATGGTAGTGGGTTTTTGTACTAATGCACTGTAACACCTAGAAAACATTTTGTCCACTGTGTAGAGAGAAGCACATCCATTTTATCCTGCTTCTGCTGTATTACTGCTGTAACTGAGAGTCACTAGATATCATTGTCAAGTGTGTGTGTGTGTGTGTTTGTGTGTGTGTGTGTGTGTGTGTGTGTATGTGTGTGTGAGTCACTGTAAGACCAGAAGGGGTTTTCCACATGAAAAGGGACTCAGTGACCTCATCGCTTGGTGATATTCCAGTCACGTGGTGCTACAACAGGCAGCCAGACTCATGCTCACACAGGCATGCAGGAAACAGACAGACACTCACCCACTCACACACACAACAAAAATATATTAAATCAAAAATACAAACACGCAGGCATCAGTACATGAACTCAACCACTGAAATATATTCATTATAGTATGTGCACAAAGACACAGGCAACAACACACACACAGGCACATGAACACATGTATATGTATTCATATGCACCAGGTGCACATGAACAAGAACACACACAGACATATATGCACAAAAATGTGTGTACACAAACACATTTACATGTGTACACATGCAGAAATACATGGCTAAAGCATTTGTGCAAATGTATGTACTCAGGGGGAAAAGATTGGTGTGCCCATACCCATGTTGACAGCCACACAAAATAAAAGAACCAGGCACATACAGCAATGTCCATAAGTGTACATACACAAGTGAACACACACACCATTCTTAAAGTAGCCAGGACCACGGATATAAAACTAAAAGTGTGTCTACGCAGGATACCAGAAACTGACAAGCAAGTTCTTTTACTCGAGTTCTATAGCCATTTATTTGAACTAAATGTGTGTATGTGTGTTTGTGGTATAAATGTAGATAGCGTGTCTTTTTGCTGTGAGGAAGGAGTCCAGACATGGGTAGCTGTGTCAGTGTCGTGTTGTCATGGCATCAGATGTGCTGTATTGCTGAATAAGACATGTTGCTCGTTCACCTTTGACTTGACTGATCCAAACAGTGGGGGACTGTGTTCACAGTATGTACTCATTATTATTTAAAACTCAGGAGCCACTGTGGCACAGTTAAGAATCAAAGGGTGTGTCATTTCTCTGTTTGTCATAGTGTTGAAGCAAGTCACTGTTCTCAGAGCACTGTTTAAGTGACCAAAAAGTCAAATGTAGCCATGGCAAACTAAGATTTGAAATGATGAAGTTTCTTTGGTCTGCTTCAGTGCAAAGTGACACAAAATTCAACATTGTCTCGTAGATTGTTGACTCTGGTGCTTCCTGCTAAGACCCTACATTGAGTAATAATAAGAAATGTCTGAGGACGTTATTGTATTGTATGCTACACTGTCAGCTTCAGGTATGTTTGAGTACTAGCTTGAATCTTACTATCAGTAACTGTAGATCATCAATGGGTGCTCCAACAATTTGTATTGCATTTCCATAAAATTCAGTGACTCACAAAAGACAGATTATAAAAAGAATGGTCAAAATTGATACAGCATAGGCTGTCATATCCTAATTTTTATGCCACATTCACACTATATTGGATGGATTGATAAGATGTTCCAATCAGATCCACTGGAGCTGTGTCAGTCCTGATACTGACCTAATTGAATTGATTGGGTATTGGTCAAATGTCACAATGCACATTAAATACAGTTCTGCAGTTCTACAATTCTGTTCTGTACCATTCATTTACAGCAGTAAGCTAATGTGCGTAAAGTTATCAATGATACTTCCTACATGTGCTTCACACTAAATGAACTTTAATGTGAAGGCAGTTGTAGGTCTTTAATGTGAACCTGTACGTCGTGGTTAGCCAATGTTACCAAAGATTCACTTCATGTACTTTTTGTAACAGTAGACATGGACATTTTCTGCACTTTTTGTTGACAGTTGTTGAAACTCTATTGTATGTACACCATTTCAGTCCCGCAATGCAATGTGTCATAATTTATAGATGCAAAAATTACAGCAAAAGTTACACAGCTGTCTGTGATGGAGCATAATGACGACGATTAGCGAGTGTCTGAAATCTCAACTTACTGCTCACTATAGAGTAAACTACTAAGTGTTGTATAGGGAGTAGTGAATGAGTGAACAAGGGAGTGATTATAGACTAGACTATGTGCAGAGAGGCCAGTATTTGTATTTGTATCTGTATTTGTTGAGGCAGCAAAATGATTTGTATTTGTATTCGAATAAAAGAAAATCCTGTTTTTGTTTTTACTACACTCCTAATTTTTGTTCTCCAATAACCTTTTTTGCAAAAGTGGGTTCCCACACCAGGTCTCAAACCCCAATTTTAAACCCCAGTCTCTCAAATCAGACATCTGCACTGACCAGTCAGCCACAGCTCAGCTCTGCCAAAGATCTGCAGCTTTTTATACTCATGACACAAACATACAGTGATGTAACCTTACTATGTTACGAGTCCTAACCTGTGCACTGTTATTTTTTTAATTCCCAAAAACAAATCATTTTTAAAATATTTGTACAAAATAAATATTCGTAAAAACCCACTATTTGTGCTTTTCTGAATACTGTATTCGGACTTGGCTCCACCCCTATTATAGACATGGCCATAGTGTATGCCAAACTGTTAGCATGGAGCACCAGAATTAAAGCGGACACACTTGTTATCCTAAAGGTTCATTTAGGAGGAGGTGTAAGTGTGACAGAACTTACATGACATTTTGCAATTTGTACACTATGATAATATAGCACCCATTTGCCAAGCATGGCTTGAGCTTATACAAATGCACATATAGCATTCATTGAGACTTTTCTGTCACTCTGCTT
The DNA here is from genome assembly GCA_038419695.1 of Scomberomorus guttatus. NCBI lineage: Eukaryota > Metazoa > Chordata > Actinopteri > Scombriformes > Scombridae > Scomberomorus > Scomberomorus guttatus. Next base: position 3,425,483 of record CM076449.1, read on the forward strand.
TTAAACCTATTAGTTGCAAATGAGCACTTTGCTAAATCTAGTTTAGTACACATGTTAGTATTTTGAAAGTTCAATAGTGTGTCTGCACAGTTCTTTTTTGATCAAAACAGTGTGAGTTAATCATGGCAAATAGCTTGCAGAGACCACAAAGAATACTCTAAATCAAAAAATAAAATTGAATAATTCCCTGTGACATAAGCGTTCATCTGAAATGATTTATGATGAAAGTGATGATGCTGGTGGACATTTCAGATGTATTTGGTCATTCACTCAGTTAATTAGCGAAGAGTGAGCCTCGTTTCTACAACATGGACCTTTTCATTTCTCAGTCCAGACAAATGACTTGACTGGAAATTTATTTGTATTTAATAGAACCACAATCCTGTGGTTATTTTCATGTATGTTAAGTCTATGTCTATAACTAAAAAAAACTACAACAGAGTTCATTTTAATATGATTGGATTTTCTCTGGCATGGGACAAAGATTGTCTTACCTGTTGGGAGCTTGTGGTGGTTCTCTGATAGCCATTCAAACAGTTTGGCAAAGTGACAGTTGCAGAGCCAGGGGTTACCCTCTAGACGCAGCATCCGGAGGGAGGGCAGTGGTTCCAGGACCCTGATGTCCAGCTCTGTGAGACCATTCCTCTCCAGCTCCAGCTCCCTCAAAGAGGTCAACCCAATAAAAGCATCCCTGGCTACCATGCTTAAGTGGGGGTTGTTCCCCAGACGCAGTTTGATCAGACTCCTGGACTCCCCAAAGGTCCCTGAGGGGATCTCTGTCAAGTTGTTGCTGCCCAGGTCCAAGAAGACCAGTCTGGAGGAGGTGCTCAGGGTCCCTGGTTCTAGCTGGGAAAGGGAGTTATTCCTCAGGTCCAGGTAGACTAGATCACTGTAGAGGACCAGGAAGTCAGAAGGGATCCAGGGAATCCAGTTGTTGGAGAGCAAAAGACGGCGAACGTCTAAAGGAATGGAGTCCGGGACTCTGTTAAGACCTTGGCCAGTACAGTCCACAGTGTGGTGGTCTGGACACAAACAGCTGGATGGACAGTTGTGGCCTCGCGTAAGCAAGGTGGAGGAGATCAAGGCAAGGAAAGGCTGCAGCCAATTAATGCATGGTAACATTGTCAAGGGGGCGGCAGCATTAATCAGAAGATGGGGGGTGAGGGGGTCTCGACAGGGGGTAAGAGGGGAGGTCGGGGAGACAGACTGGTAGACAGGTTAAGATCACAGGAGGGGAAAGGGGAAGGAAAGGTTGGATCATAAAGGTTCAGGGTCCTGGTGCTGGCATCATTTTGTGCTCTCGGCACTGCAAAGCGAGAACAACCTGAAGAGCCACTGAGTAGCAGAGAGCGCTGTTATGTGGGAGATCATGTAACAAGCAGTCTGGATCAAATAGCAGCCTGCTGGCTTTGAGGGAAGAGAGGGGAGGAGCAAAAGAGAGAGTGTGCAAGAGAGCGGGGACGAGGGGATGGGGGGATGTGAAAAAGAAGAGGATTAACACCGAGGTGAACAGAAGCTAACAAACTAAAGGCGAGGGGGGCGGGGTTTGCAGAGTAAGCCACAAGACTTGTGTTTGTGTGTGTGTGTTGAGTTGCAGGACAACCCTCCATACCTCATTAGTTAGCTACTGAGGTAAACCAACTGTCATCAGTCAAGCAGAATCAGAGTGGGAATCCTCACTGACTGAAATCCTGTCAGTTTAGTTTGATGTAAATGCTCCTTCTCCAGACAGACAGAGATGGAGATGAGGATGCCATCATCATCTGTGACTCACATGTGACGCCATGACATACATACAGCCAACAGCAGCCTCCCACGCAGTCCTCTGGAATCACCGATGTTTCCTCCCTGCCTCCCTCCTCTATCATTTTTCTTTTTCTCACCTTTGATTTGCTGGCTAGATGGAGATGGAAAAAAGGTAGTTTCTCCGCCTGTCGCCATGACAACAGTCCTGAAACACTAACTAGGAGCAGGATGTGCAGACATGCTATGAAAGTGTAATTTTGGTCATGAGGTTGTCACTCTGCAGCTCCTAGCAGGCTGATTCACGTATATCATTACACTCATCATTTGTAACACACAAGGGGCTAACATGACATCATCAACAGCTGTACCGACTGATGTAATCCAGCACAATGACACTGCAACCAATACCATTGAATGAGGCTACGTCAATGTCTAAATGTCCATAGATACCATAGATTTCATACAAAACTGCATGCATTAGACCCTTTTTTAGGCCAACACAATATTGATATCTGAGAATGTTTTAATCTTATATTGATATTTTTGCTGACATTTGTTTTTTTATTCATAAACACAAACAAAAATAAACATTTCAGTGCTCTTAAAATAGCATGAACACTTTATAATATGCACTGTAAATTTATACCATACCATGCTGCCACTTGTGTCAGTTTTTTTGCAGTGTATATGATGGAAATAGCGAAGTGATTGTCCAAAATCTATATTTAAATTTACTGACTAAAATTGTATTAATCCTTATGCCTAACAACTGCTAAAATGAGCAAATGGGCATTGTAACTTTATCAAAAACATGCTTATTGTTATATGGAGAATTGGCTATAAATGTGAAAAAGTGACATTAACTGCCACAACCATTTTTTTTTACTGAAATTAGACACTTTCTCTAGTAGAGAGGGGTGCATAAGGAGGCAATGCTCGTCAGTCAACATGGATATTCATGGTCTCTAGAAGATGATAACTACCTGATATTTCATCTGGTTAAACCTACAGGACAAAATGCCATAAAAACTTAAAAGCTAACAAGCAGGTTTACATAAAATTTATTAAGCATGTTCATGCTCTCAAGTGGATGAACTTTCCTTTAGTGACGAGACAAGCATTACATGTTAAACGCAAACACTGGTAAAGCTTTAACAGTAGTTAAATAGCCACTTTCATATTTCAGGGTGTACATGCAGACTTCACAGTCTGCTTGTGGAGCTTTTGACTTTTGATGTCTTAATGAAAAGGGAATGCTCCAAATAATTCTTAATTTCCTCTCTTCTTGTGTGCAGCTGGTGAAAATGAACCAAAAATTATTAGCCTTATGTATAGTCTTAGTCTCAGTAATAGTCTGAATTTGTTAACCACATTAAGATAATAATTTCTTGAAGCATAACTCCCTGATGTTTTCTCAATTAAGATGATTTCTTGTATGTAAATACATGTAAAAACAATGAACTCTCTGCTTTTCTTTCTTTGGTTTTGTAATAAGCAGTTTTGTGTCAGCTGCCACCCACCCCTGTGGACAAGTGAAGCAAGTAAACATTTCAATAAGTCTATTACATCTGGTTATCCAAAGTAATTTAGTTACAAAGTGTATGTGAATTATTTCAGTGTAGAATCAATGGATTACCAATTCAAAATCCCTCAGTCACCAGGACATCAGGTCAGTAAAAAATGAAAAAAATAAAAATAAAATATGAATATCCCTAGAGTCTTCCTGCTCTGAGAAAAAAGATGACAGAAATAAATATAAAAGGGCTCACATTGTGATCTCTATCATGTATGAAAAGTGGGTCATACAAAGTGCCACATTTAGAGGAGGCAGGGTAGCACAGGATTGGTTGTACTGCACAAAGCTGACCTATAATGTAAGTCAATCCAGTGGCAGCGACAGTCATTTCATAGCCTGAGAATGAAAGAAACGAAAGTCACAGTCTGGCTCTGTCCTTAGCTGCCATTCTCCACCAGTCCACCAGAGGCCCTCAGACTTTTCTCCCTGATATGGATTCATTGTAAATATTCCACTGCCATATCCCTCTGAGTTGACAGTGAGATCACTATTTACCCTTTGTATAAAGTGCGTGTATGTGTGTAAAACTACTTTGACTTATGTTATTCATGCAACACCTAAACACGCTTTTTTTTCTTTGTTTTTCACTGAGGCACTCACATGAAGGGAGCGTGCACAACTCATGCGACATTTGCATATGAAATAAGCGCTCCTCCCCATGCGCAGACATTAATTACTAAACTATGTGACCATATACGAGGTGAGATACATTAGAATTATTGCTGAAATAGCGTCGGTCCGATATAATCATGTAAATGGCTTCACCAAATTAATTTCTGCCGATTCCGATGCACTCACTTTTTTTTTTTTTTTTTTTTACTTGTGTGAGCATCTGTGTGAACCATAGGTGTGAACTCAGGGAGAGAGAAAAAAAAGAACGGCTCCCAACCAAACGTGACTCGGTTCCCATCGTTCATGTTAATGAGCCGGTCAAAAGATTCGGTTCGTTCGTGAACGTCACAACTCTAATTTTTTTTAGTGATGTGTTTAAAAGTTGTTTGCAATTTGCACATTATAATTTCTTTTCTAATATGCTACTGTATGAATCTATCTGTGGTTTAAGGGATACAGTGGTAGAGAATTGAAGATAGAATTTGGAAATAATCATTGGACCAACGCGATGTCAATATTGTATTCTGGTTGTTGATTGGTTAGGGAGGACAGCATCATTAAAATGACGTCATCATTTTACGTGTTTTGGCCAATAACAGCATAAAAAAATTAGGTATATTAAATTGATATAAGAGATCCCGACCTAAGAACAGCAGGAGTCCGTCCTCCTCTGGTCTCCTCTCACTGCTTCACACACACTGCCCTTTCCCCTGTTAAAGTATTTTAATCACAATTTCAATAATGGATTTTTTCCAAAGAAGAGAGAAAAATGATTTGATAAATGATACTGAGATTTGGTAACGGTTTATTTCATCAAACTACTCTTTTTTATATTTTGATCTCCCTCTTGCCTCTCAAAAATAGAGGAGCAGACTCCTCTGCCTCTATGGACGAGCCTCCTCTGACATGCAAGTAGTGCTTGTGTCAGTTGTGCACAGCCAATTAATAATAATGTTAATTAATGTTGTTATTGGCAGTGTGGATTTGCTATTAACATTTAAAACTGGGTTAGGCAATTTTTTAGAGCCATTTTGGTAATATTTGGTAATATTCTCCTTACATTCATCTGTCAATAAGTCAAATGTTCTGAGAAAAAGTCCAGTCTCTGTGGCTGTCCCAGGCCCTGTAATTAGCCACTCCAAAATCTCAGAGCGTCTAAATCTTAACCAATCAAGACAGTTCTCTGTAAGGAAGCATCCCGTCCTGCCTGTCAATCACACGCACACAGACAGTCTAGTCCTGCCTGCCCTGTAAACTGCAGAGAGGAAATTAATCTATCCATGGAAGAGATGAAGTGAAACAGCCATTATCCAAACAACACTGGGACTAGAATATACTTGGTGTGTAAGGAAGCCAGTTATTTTTCCACACAAATTCTGTTATGTATGTTGTTGGCTTGGAATTCTATAGGAGAGTTTTCTTACACTGTTACAATAATAGTGTGGAATAGAATGGAATAGAATGGAAATATTAAGTGAATATAATAAATGTCCTCATATGACCACGAATCCTATCAACAGCCAATAGTTGCCTACAACAGCCTAATCGCCCTGTGATCATAGTTCATTTAATCTCATCAGATATATCTGCCAAAACAGAAAGGTCCAAGCATTAAAAATATCAATCCCTGACCATAGAGTGAGTAAGTCGGCTATAATGTATCCTAGTTTTTTCATCACTGTTATGTTAGGATGGCAAGAAAGGAGCTCGGGACCACATATCATGTGTTTCACTTGGTAATCTTTATTTAAAACAAGACCCCATTACAGGATACTATCTGTATCTGTCCACCAGGTGGCAGTGATGTACCATAACACAACACAAGATAACACGATGTCCCCCTTTCTATGCGCTGTACTGTTCAGTCAAATAACTGTCTTTAATATGTTTGTTTTACTTAACACTTATATTTTCTTTCCATTCCTTTTTTCTTAGATTATCAGTCTTTTATAAAAGTCCTTTGTGCTATAACCTTGTTTCAGCTTAAACAAACAATATCTCATTTTCAACAGATTTTTTCCCATTCAGATGAATAGTATTTTAACTCACCTTTTAATGAACTATGTTCAGCTAAACTAGTATCCAATATTAAAGTACTTCAGGTACCTCGGATTGTGGCTAAGCAATTTACAGCCATGTTGACAATGCGGTAGTTAGTCTACAGCCAAACGAAGCAGAGAAGAATGCTTGGATCTCCCCTGTCAGGGGAATTAACTACTGGAGAATCAATTTCCTGATATGCATATTTAGATAAATAGCCTACAACAACATGGATGCAGTCAGAGTCCTTGTTGCATAACCTGTCTTAACTATACTCTTATTATTTGGGTTGTAATGTTGATACTGTTTTCATCATTTTCAGCAGAAAGTTATAGATATATTTATTTTGTCCTGTTTCCTTTTCCAGCAGAAATTGGCACCTGATGTCAGGGAGCAGATTTTTAATGACCGTGACAGACCTCAGGTAGGATCCTGTTTATAAAATACTACGTAAAGCGCAACTTGCAGGTTGGAGACCCCAGTGAATTAATGTATAGGAAAATACTAGAAACTAGAACTAGATTTTAATAAAGCACGCGCTGCTGTCTCGTAGAGTCTTGGTGACCTGGAGTAGTCCTTCCTCAGAGACTCCATCAGGGCTGATGCACATGCTGGGGGAGATAAAAATATTTAGATGGTTGATGATGGCTGGTCTACACAGCTTCAGGTCCTCCACTCCCTCTCCTTCATGCCTGCATCCTGCATCCTCCCTGGACCGGTTTCATAACAGAAGCAATATGTTGAGAAGAAAATGTTAGACATAAAGAACAGCCAACTTAACTGAACTACAAACATCAGGACCTGCCAACATGCCAGGCATTTAAGAAATGGTTTGTTCCTTCAGGACACAAAACACTATTTATAGAAAGATGTGGGATATCAAAGGAACTGAAGGTGTTTACATGATGTTAAGACGACATCGGATGCTGCTGAGCAATCAGCTGACACACCTGCTATTTATAAGCTGTTTCTTCTACCTGCTCCCGAGGATGGTTTCAAAGTTACACTGAAAGCTTGAAACTGCAAATATGCGTCTGTCCATTTTAAGAGTAACTCTTACTTTACATAAAAGTGCAATGTCATATATGTAGCCTGGTCATAAATGACGGGACCGGACACAGCAAAATTCTTGTTGTGGGTCTTTTAATTCCCCAACTGCACTCAATAAAGAACAGCATTAATTCTGTAATTTTTAAGGTCTTGGATAACCAAAATGATAACAAAACAATATTATTTTTCCCTTGTTTTGTTCTCAATTAACATCAGTGAAACCAATAAGGGCTTCCTTATTGGTATAGGAATTCCCTTATCTAATGAAAGCTTGATATTGGCTTGTAGCTCCTGACTGTCTACTGTAGTGCTAATAACAATGGTGCAGATAGGACACCCGGAGTATCATAGTACATTAACGCTTACAGTAGTCAGGTTTCACTCAAGATTTTCTTCAGAAAACTAAATCTAATGAACTCTAGACATCAAGTATCTATAGACAACAGTAGTGTTGTTCAACCTCCCAACCTGTGTAGTTACCCCACAGTAGATTACACTAGCTCAAAAAAATATATTCATGAAGAGAACATATTTTTACAACTACTCTTACATTAACTTCAAAATACATTTTTAGAAGAAAATCATGAACTCACTCGCACTCCCTTGTGCAGCCTGCACGCTCACAAACACACCTGGAGGCCAACACAGCACTTTTATCTATCTCTAAATTCAGCAGAAGCATACAAAAAGGGCACATTTCAGTGAAAATAATCAGCATACACCCCTATGATGCTATGACTCTATCTTTATCCCTCATTAGCAGGTAGTTTTACAGGTTAATTACACTGCCTAACAACAATAAACACACATCAGATATTACTTCTCAATTCAAACCAGCATGCTGACTGATTTGAAATTAAAAACATTAGAAACATTAGAAAGCTTGTTTGTGTCCAGAAATTCCCCATTAGAGTCAGCCAGCAGGACCACTTGTGGGGCTTGCTTATCAGGCTGAGTGGAGGGAAGCTGGGATGGGCAGAGCTGGTTGTTGGCAGCTGGCTGTGTGGATGTATCAGGAGATGCCAGGGTGTTGTTGGGTTGGGTGCAGAGCAGAGAGGGTGGGACAGAGACAAGGCAGGGGTTTGGGACACTGGCAGGAAGAGTCTGTGTCTCTGTACTTGCCATTGTGGGGACTGATCAAAGTTGGTCTGTCAGGCGTTGGACTTGCCTGGCGAAGCTCCTTTCTCAGCGTCCTCGTTCTCCTGTTTGAGTGCCTCTAGACTTCCTCTGAGGTCAGATGCCAAGGCCTGGTTGTCTCTCTTGAGCTGCTGGAGCTCCTCTTTAAGCTGCTGCAGGGTGTTGCCTTGGTAGGGTCAGACAGCCTGGCCTGGATCAGCTCTTTGAATTCAGCAAAGTCCAGCTCCAGCAGGGCCATACTCTCCTTCAGCTGGTTGGTGAAGCTGGCAGGTGTGGGAGGGGCAGAGATGGACAAGGTGGTGGGTTTTTTTATTTGGCGGTAGCCAAAATGGACATTAACAAACAGACCAGCACAGGAGCAGGAGTAAGAGCAGGTAAGTTAATGCTACTTCATATCTGTGAAAGACAGAGCATGGAATTCAAAAACATCAGATACACCCTCTTTGTGTCAGTCTGTATCTTTGTCTCTTCGCTTGCTTCAGTTTCTTTTGTGCTGGTTAAATTTCCCTCCATGGCTCTCTGTGTGTAACAGTTAATGTTATTTAACTCTTTGCTGTGTTGTTGATAGTTTGTTTGTTGTTTGTCTGGATGCTGAAGCTGTTATGTTGTTGCCTGCCGAGGCTTTGATAAGTTGTTTGCTGGTTGTTAAATCACCTGGCTGTATTCCAGAAAGCAGGTTTAGTGAAAAACTCTGAGTTTGTTCACCCTGAGATGAGGGAAACTCTGGGTTTTCAGCTCCAGAAAGAGAGCTAGCCTAAACTCAGGGTCAGTTACCATGGTAACCATGGTAACTGACTCTGTGAACAAATAAACCCTGAGTTTCTCTCTGTCTCCTCATTCATTCAGTCCATATCAAAGTGTATAATTAAGCGCATTAATTAACGGAGGTTTACTGTTTGTCAGAATCTAAATCCTGGTTGGATATTAGTTTGTTACTCAGGACTTTGTAAAGTTTTTATGCGCATCAGTCGTTTCTTTGAACAGCACATTCAAATATTACACAGCATGAATTCAGCCTGAGCTCAGAATAAAACCTCTGCATGTCCTTCTGTTATAACACTGTAACTGTGCACAGAGACAGCTGTCAGTTTGTTAGAGCAGCTCCTGACCTCAAATCTTTACTGCACATAATCTGTAATCTCAGTTTAAATTTAAACAATCGGTATGAAGCTTCAGACACGTAGGATCAATGAATAATTATCTCTATCACTCATGATGTGATTGGTTGCACTGATGGAACATCATTCCTGTAATATTGGAGATTATATGTTAATATTTCTGAGTCAGCAGGATCGAGCAGCATCACTGAATGCTGTTGAGCCAAGATACTGTATTTTAACCTCTACGCCTTTTCAAATGCAAATCACCAAACACATTATTACTGGATCAGACTGAGAGCTTAGAGTCATGTCTCTGTGTCTTTGATCTATATATTTCTTAAATCTTTAACTATATTTTCATCTTCAGTTGCTGCCTCCTGTGTTTTGTCCCTGTCAGATTAAAGCTGAACAAATATATTTCAAATGTAAAGTAGCTACAGCCTGATACACAGTCAGATTCCACTTTATCATCATTAAGGAAATGTAAGTCTGGTAAATGATGAATTAATGGACAATGAATAAAACTTTGACACTTTTCCCGTTCTGACTCAGGCTCTTTTTTTAAAGATAAATGTGCACCATCCACATACACATGCATTAATATCTCTACATCCACTGGATTAAAATGGAAGCTCTGCCTTTTATTACCTGTTGCCATGGTGACTCGTAGTATCAGAGCTCCATTGATGATGGCTTTTTTCATATATAACACACATGCTTAACTCAGAGTGAACATACTGAGAGTTGATTGATGTGACTCTGATCAGCTGTTTTCCATCTTGCGGTTCATCAGCTCAGAGTTCAGGTTAGACTTTCTGGGATGGATCCCTGCTTGTCTGTGATGTGTGATTGTTTGGAGCCTGGGCAGGCTGCTGGTTGGTCCTGAAAATGTCTTCATTCACCCTTGTTTTCAAACTGTGTTGTATAAATTTTAGTAACTAACTATAGTATTGTATGCCTTGAGGGATATTTTCTGCATGTAAATGAGGGTGTGTAAGTCATGTATCTGATTGATATGCATTGATACTTTTTTATGTGAACATCAGGTTTTAGATGTTAGTGTAGAGTTCAAAACTGTATCAGCTTTGTTGGTCTGTAGCCGATATTTTTGTTTGCTAAGTAAATAAGAGAATTGTGCAATAATAGTCTACTTATGTTATGTGGATTAAACACCCGGTTAGAGGGATTTTCTGGATGAGTTAGCTACTGTTTCCCTCCTAACGACCCATTGCGCCAAACAATGAATATGTGTCTGTAAGCACATTGGATCTTTCAGAGACAGATTATTACATATTATTATAATGAGGTGTTGTTCCATCATGTGTTGCTATGGGATGAAACTTCAGCTCTGCAGGAAGCAGAAACAGAAAAATAACATTAATTTACATTATAAGCTCAGTTAAATATAGTATCCACACTATCTGGGGACATTTCTATTACTTTTGTGACCTACAGTGAGCAGTTTGTTCTGTGCACTGTGCAATGTGCAAATATTGCCAGAGTTTATTTCACGAAAATCCTGCAGCTACATTTCTGTGACCCCTCTGATTTTCATTAAATTCTGTTAAAGTCTGGAAGCATTGATTGTGTGAGTACACAGACCTTTCTAGGAGGGGAGGACATTTCTCTTCGTTCGATAACGTTAAAAATAAAGTTAGACTTTTCTGTCAGCTTCCTGACTCATTTTAAAAAAGAGAGACAAAAAGAGAGAGCTGCGAGGGAGAGAGCAGCCATGGTCGAGTGAGCTAGTGAGCACTGGTAGTGAGATAGCAGAATCAGATCAATAAAACGTTATTTTGTGATTGTGTCACAGCAGTTGCGTTCTAGAGCATAAATAAACACGCACACACCACCACTCCCCTCTGCCACTCCCCTGAGCCTGCCAGGGCTTCTTACAGCACCAGTAGAGAGACTAGCAGGGCTACGGAAAAGTAGCCTATAGCTAGCTACCTAAACTTAATAATACATTAACCAGAAGTTATTTGCCAAAAACACCATAACCTTAGCTGAAAAAAGTGTATTGCTGGCCTGGTGTGTCTGTGTTTTACAAAGAGAGTTAGCTGCTGGGCTACTCTGGTTGATCTGCTGGCACCTTGACCTGGATAAGAAAAGGATGGATGGATTCATGGCTTTGAATCTCAAAAATTATATCATATAATATCAAATAACCAAAAGAATTTCATCTATGGCCAAATGTCAAATTTTCATCCTGGTACATACTGTATCTATTTCATATACGTGTTGTTAATTTTCAGAGTTCATTTTAGTCAATTTAAGAATTTGATTAAATTTAAAATTAATTTATTTTGATTTCAACACATTAAAACATTGACTACTTATTAATAAGTGCAATGATATACTGCATCTTTCTGCAGCTATGGTCAGAAGCTGTCCCTAACCACATGGCTAAATCAAAAACTTTTTTATAGGATTGGGCTGGGTGTTGTATAGGTTGGGGTAAGGATTTGGATTGTGTCACTGACCATAATTGGATTTGGATTTGTAATATATGGATAACATTAACTGTACATAACACTGTGTGTTTATACCATGACAAACTATGGCTATAACAAAATTCAAGGAGCTTTAGTGTCTGGAATAGTGCTTTCATAATGCAAAATATAAAATACATTTCAAGTTCATGAAAACAATGAGGCACAACAGTAATTATCAAACATACTTAAGAACAGGGCTGCAAATGACAATTATTTTCATTAATCTGCCAATTTTTTTATTGATTAAATATTTGGTCTATAAAGCATCAGCAAAATGTGAAAATGAATGTGAATTCTAGTGAAAAACTCAAGGAGGTCTAGGTGACATCATTAAGTGTCTTGTTTATTTATAGTCTGTGTAAAGGAAAGTCAGAGATTTCTTTTGAAAGACATTATACATGTTAGAAAATAATTGCTGAAAACGTGAAAAGACTGTGAACTATGTAGTACTGAATTGTGGAGTTAGACTGTTAAGCTGTTTTTCACTATTTCTGTGTGTTTTTTACCATTTCTCTACGTCATGGTGGCTCCATGTCCTGGTCCAGTCCTGTCAGTATATGTATCTAGTCTGGGGTTTTTGGAATTTTGCTGCTGAGTTGTGGATGAGTTGCAAGCTTCGGTAAACAAACGGAGAAGAGTGGATTCTGGAACAATCTGGGGGAATCCAAGGGAATATGAATATCTTTTGATGTGAGGAAGGCTGTTTGTGGCAGATGAATGAAAGATATAAGAGGGATCATGCAACCTCACTGATCTCTTTAAACGCACTACTGACCGTCTTTGCTGTCTTCTGTACTCTCTCCTGCTCTCCTCAAAAACGAATGAGGGATAAAATGAAGTGGTTTGAATGGTGGTGCAAACTGGGAACAAATCAGTAAGTATGCCATGAAAGATGGGTGTTTCTGAGTTGTATACAAGCAGCACCAGCAGGTGAAATCCAGGTTGTTACAACACACAAAACAAACACAAAAAACCCCCACACATAACTGTGAGTTTTCTTGGGGGTTACAGGTAACAGGGAGTTCCATATGTTAAGCATATGTTGTGTCCAGACAGTTTGTCAAGGCTTTAAGAACTACATGAGATCCCTGATCCATACGGGTCAGTATGGGTTGAAGGATTTTGGAGTTCTTTGCAGAGCAGAGGTTGGCATAATTCCCCCTTGTACAACATCAAATAGACCAGCAGATAAATCCAAAAGCATTTATTTAAAAAGACAAACAATATGTAGTCTAACTAATAAGGCTATATACAGGTGTGTGTGTGTGTGTGTGTGTGTGTGTGTGTGTGTGTGTGTGTGTGTGTGTGTGTGTGTGCGGGTTAGCACTGGATTCAAAATGGGCCACATGGCATGAGAGAGGACAAAGGAAGAGAGAGTGTGTCTTTGTTCTGCCTGTGTTCTGTGTTCGAGCATGAACACGTGTTAGGTCAGAACAAAGAGTGTGCAAATGTGTGTCTATGTTCAAGCCCATTTGTGTATGATGCCAGGTTAGTAAAGAACATAGTTAGTGCATGCAAAGCCTAGTAGTCAGTGTGTGTGAAGCTAACACCAACTTAGCGGTGTGGCTATCCATTAAGCTAACTATGAACAGACATCACAACAATACAGCTCAATGGACAACATTAAACCAAATCAATACATGTACTTTGAGTAAGTTAAACAGTCTTGCTTAGTCATTTGCCGTTATGTTATGCTAATGCTATGTTATATGCTATGCCCAGTTAATGTTACCAAGTCCATGGAGGTATATGAGACTCAATGTGTTGTAGTAATGTTATAATGTTTGTATATCATATGGATATCATGCCATTTTAACTTCTCAAGTCAATACGAGTGTAGCTGGTTTGTGTTGTATTGTAATTTTCATTATGTGACTGTAAGGTTGATTTCTTAAATGGACCCTAATGCGGATCCAGATAAACAAACATACATATTGTCTTACCAATGCTGTTATGCGAAAGCATAATGAAGTGAATTTTGAATGTTTACAGAAACTCCAGCAATGCATAATGTATGCATTATTATGCCATATGTATGTCTGGACTGCAATTAAGATGTGCTACATGAAACTTCTTACAGAATAACTGATCATTCAAAGAGCTGATAGAACTGAGAATGACCGTCTTACTCACTGCACTACTGTGAATATTGACTGAAGGCCAAAATAAACCATGAGTTAGTCTGTAGCATTTGTGCCAGTTAGTTATTTCAGCTGCAGTGTTCCAAAAGCATGGCAGTCTCTACTTCCTTCTTGTGTCCAAAGCATGCATCACAGTGTGATCATTTAAAGGGGAAATATTTATATATTTATATATAGATCTATATTTATATTCTGGGGCTCTATTTTTCTCCTTCTTTACTCCAAATGTCAACTTCTCAATTACAGCCGAAATCTGCTCCGAAGTATTGCGATATCTTTTTTTTCTGTAATATATACTGCAATATGAAAAAATACAGGAAGTTTCACCAGATACATGCAGCGTGTTAATCAATTTACATATATACAATTAACAAGAATAATTTTCATCACTTGGGTACTTTAAAAGTCTATCTTCTTTTAACAAAACAACCCCCTCCTACTTCTACCACACTTGATTCAGCACTCTGCCACCCCTCCAGGAATCAGCTTGGACTCCTCCGCTTTCAGTGTATGTGAGTCTGACACCAGCATGGACAACTGGAGAGAGAACAGGTGGAGAAGTATTTGGGAAAAACAACACGTTCCTTAATAAACTTTACAAATGGACTTGTGTGTTGCAGTTGTGTTTAAATGTAATTTACCATTTCTAACGATGTTCAAATCTATCCATCTTGAAGATGGTAAAACTCTCAAACTCAAGCAACAAACAGAATTATCTATATGCGGGCAAGATGTAAGTACAGATACATCTGGATACTGGAAGTTTTGTGTGTGTTGTGTGTGTTAAGGGTTTCTGACATTAGGGCACGGATCAGCCCTGTGACAGTAACTTTTTAACTTTTAACCAGCACCAGGACGAGGTGCCACTGATAATGTGAATACACACACTCAAAAGCCGCCTCACGTAACTGAACGCCGCCTCTAGCATCCAGGCGACATTATCTGTGACAGTAGTTGTGTTGCATGCATGTTTACAGGCAGTGATGCACAGACTCTGCATGCACAGCCATCAGTTTGCTATGTGCTCTGGTAAAGGGTTGCGCTTGATCAGTTTATCAAACAACCAAAACGGGCAGTGCTCATTTTCAGTTTGTGGCAGGTGACTGGTGGGGCTGCTTTGGTTGTTTGATAAAGTCATGAAATGCATCACTTCACCAGAGCACATTGGGAACTGATCAAACTCCGTGTATCCAAGAACCCTTAAATTGGATTAAATTATGTAGTATCAGACAGGCTTTTCTTGTCGATTAGTCACAGAAAATGAGAACCCTGTGAGTCTTCCTTGTGTATCAAGCAGCAAAAAAGTTGTAGCATGAGGTGTTTGAGTTCATTTGTCTTAACTAACATTGTGTGTTTGTGATGTGACTATTGCATATGCGCACATCATGGTGTCGATGCTGAAACGATATATTGTGCAGCCCTACTGTACATGGAACAACCTCGGCTTTTGACTTGCAACTTGAAACATTTTTTTTCAATTACGTTCACCTCAAGTTTTGGAAATTTGACCATGTTTAACATCTGACATCATAATAGTACATAAATAACTGAAAATCACAAAAAGCAGAATATGGCCCCTTTAAGTGAGAGACAACTATAATATGAGTGAATGCATTTGTGTGAACAGTATACACTGGAGACTCCCCCCTCCCGATGAGCCCACTGTATATCATCAGATATACATATACATACGTATACACTGTATAACTGAATATGTACTATGGTCCTGAAAGGTATTAAAGAAGATATTAATGAATGATCTCCATTGGTGCATCTATGGGAGCATTTGTGTAATTATAATCTTTTCATAATCCAAGCAGAACTCAGTGAAGTCAGTTCATGTAAAAGAGTTAAATGCTGTGTCACCAATGGTTTTTTATTGAAGACAATTGCTACAAAACCCAGTTTGTGTTTTCTTTTCTTTCTTTACTTTTCTTTGTCTTGTTTTTGTTTTTTTACAAAATAAACCAATAACAGTATTACAAATAATTCAAATCGATACATCATTCACAAGTATACCATCAAATATACATTTATACAGAAAAACATAAAAGTAGAAAAACAACAAAAAATCCAAGTGAGATCACAGTGGTAAGGACTGAGGAGGGAGGCATGTTTGGCAGTGGGTGACCCCTCCAGACTCTAACATTGATCCCTGTGTCCCATGTGCTTTGGACCAAAAAGAGTCCAGGAAAGATCTTTTTACTACTCCTGTCTACACAGAGCAGAAATGTTTTCAGGGCCACCCCGGGTCAGGCGCTAAAGGGAAAAGGTACTGCATAAAGCTGAAATGTTGAATTCTAAGAGTTAACTTTCACTTATAATTTCCAGGCATTTTGATGGTTTAATATAGACTTAACAATAACCTTCAGACTGTAAAACAACTCTACTATACTGTGTATGGGGTTGCCAAAGCCATGGAGAGGCATGGGCATGCAACATTTTTAGAAATACAGTTATTCTTTTTCTTTTTGAGAGTGCGATGAGAAGATGCATATCAGTCTGATGTCTGCATATTAAGGACAGAGCTGAGTGAGGAATATACATTTTCAATGAAGTAGGAGATATCTTGTGTTCAGTAGTTACACTGTTCAAGTGAACAATATTCATAGATTCTGGATTTTACGTAAGGGAGAAAGAGCAGATGTGATTTCAAGACTTTTTAACAAGATAATTGATTTAATGTAAAAACCATATCAGACACAGATTATTATTCCAAGTATTTTATGTCATAGAAATTTTAACTGCTTTTTAAAAATGTTTTTATGTTTTTCTTTTTTTATATTTTGAATGCATTATGTAAAGCACTTTGAATTGCTCTGACAGGTTTATAGAAATAAACTTGCCTTGTCTTGAGGGGATCTTTAATAATTCACCAGACTCTTGTGAAAAAAATGTACTGCTCACTTGCAATCATCACAGGTGAGCTATTCACACTCTCAGTGTTTGGCAGTGCTGCTTATTATGATTTATTCAGCATATGGGCCCACATTTTATGCTGCTATATGTCTGTGACCAGGAAAGGGTACTACATCTTTGTGTGTGTGTGTGTGTGTGTGTGTGTGTGGGGGGGGGGGGGGGGGGGGGGGGGGAGTGTCAGGGAGGAATGGAATGCCCTCTGTTTATAAGGTGTAGTGATTTTTTTCTCAAGTTTCCCCAGTTTGCATTGGTGCCTGTAATTTCACTTAATTAAACAGTGATGATTTAAGTATGGTAATAATTGCCTAATTCTTCCAAACATAGTATTTCAAAACTTTGGACAGGATTATAGGCCCAACTGATTGTCTCTGTTCCCACCCACATCATGATTTCTGGCTATGCTCAGCTACACAAACAGAACAGCAGCCAGATGCAGTGACTGTGCAGCCTCTTGAAGTGGTATGGTCATAGTGATGTCTTTTTTTTGTTTCCATATGACCGCAAACATATCTTTGGCATTTCTGTACTGGAATTTTTTGTGACTTACCGGCCAACATATGTGGCAATACTGATATATCTGTGATAAGCTAATTTATTGCTTGGGATCTATTTGGTATCATCATGTCTGTACATAGAGCAAAACCAAAACTGATGTTCATTGTTTCTGGAAACACACACTCTAAGCAAAGATGCTGTGGAGAAGTATTGAGTGGATGGATAAACTCATAATAGTTTCAGCAACTCTGCCTAAATCAGAAACTGTTTTTACTTTCTGTTTGTGTAACCACATGAGGTAGAACGTGTGAAGGTGTTGGTAGGTGTATTTTTGAAGTCAGCTCACACCAGCTCTGTACTGAAGACACAAACATAAGAACATCTCACTCCCAGAAAGAAAGATAATAAGCAAATTTCCCAGTATGTAGAATTTCCAGCTACAGAAAACATGAACAGGAAACCTCTTACACATTTCAGCTCTATGCGAGTACTGTGCGATATAGGAGCTGTAGTGCAGCTCAAACATGGGCCAGCATATGGACAAAGCACGGCACACACACACTGAAACAATTACAAAAATGAAGGTTCTCTTTAAACTGTACATAGAGAGGTCATATTCAAGTGAGGTCACACTGGAAGTATCATTTCTGTTCTCTGTGTTTGTGAAAGACCCTGTATACAGAGATGAGACTACCAGTGCTTATAACAGTGAATCTGTAGTCCAGCTCTAAACTCTAAAAATAAAAAGCAAATAAAAATAATATCAAGTGGAAGGAAAATAACACCGTTATAAGTGAATGTGTCTCTTCCTGCTAAGTAGTTAACAGATGGTTGTAGTAGGTGTTTTCAGTTGCCATAGTTCACAGAATAATCCAGTTGTTTAGTGTGAAAATTTGATACTTGAGTTATATTCCACATATAACATCTTAAACAAAGCTTTACTTCACTTTGTCAGTGTGTAATTTTGAAATGAAATCTTTTATATTTTAATGCAACCCAATTTAGCCCATGTTCTTGGTAGACATTCATCCAGGCTAGAGGGCCCAATTTAGACTTTGATTCATTTATTTCTCATCGTTCAGCTAGTCTTACACAATAAGCGAAGGTTTAGGATGTTTCGAATATTTCTTTCTCATTTCTTTATTTGTAGGAGCACAAATATTAAAATCCTGGCCACTGAGCTATTTTGATTCTATGCTCACATTTATAAGATAGGATTTGAATGATTAAAAAGCATACGCACTGGAACCATGCTGTTTTTTTCTCTAAAGAGTAATATAATATAATACCAGTTATGTCCCATAACAGAGTCCGAGTGTGCTGCTTAAGCCCAATGTGCCCAAACAATGAGATGTGCATACCATGTCTATGTACAGTATGTGTTTTTGTGCACCTGTAAAACATGTAGGACCATTGTTATAATAATGAAACGCATATTGTAGTATGACACAATAGTGCACACTGGTATTGAAAAATGTGACTGAAAAACATAAATCCTTAAATATCAAAGGTAATGAAGAAGATTCCAAAAAACTGTGGAAGAGCATAAAAATGAGATGTGGAAGCACCAATATTAGACTGTAGTCATGAAACATTAGCTTGAAATCTCAAGCTTGCCAAACAAGTTGTGTGACTTGTGAGTTTGACACAGAGCACAGAGTACACCCACAGTGTGCAGTGTGTGTAGTGTCTAATGTGCTTTTGAGGTGAGCTAATCTTGTACAGTCCACTAAGCATATGGGATATGTTCAAACATAAGCATGCAACAGTAAATATTGTACAAGTTAAGCAGTTCAGTTCAATTTTCTTCAAACTCCAGTTCATGACCTCACTGTGCACCTGTATGTAACACTGACAAAAGGGAGGTAAAAGAGTGCAGAGCCAGATTAACCCACACATGAAATGAACAATTGAAATGAACAAGCACAAACCTGCAGAGTTGTTTTTTGTTGTGGTGCCTCAAAAACTGTGATTAATGAGAAGATTATAAAGAAAAGCTATCAATGCTAACCTATACAGAATGGAAGCAAGAGATGTATTCCCTCACAATTTTAAAATAGCAATGAGTTACAAAACATCAACTGTCAGCTGGAAGGACATTTACTGGATTTAGGGGTGCTTTTGGATGCTATAACAAAATCAGGAGTGTTGTACCTCATACGAAGCTGACCATTTACAAACAAGACCAAGTCCAAGATTAGTCATATACAGTATATTAACAGTGAGTGAGTAAACTTTGTGCTTGTAGGAAGGAAGAGGTATAACATACCAATTGTCCTGATACCAAAAAAGAATCACTCAGACTTCACGATTCAAGGTGCAAAATCAACTTTCTGTACTGTGAAGTATAAATTATCATCATAACCGCATAACATTTATAAAAAGCACAATTTTATCAAAATTCACATTTTTAAAAACCAACAAAATAGAGTTCTGAGAGTGTACCGAGAAGTTTAAAAATCACGTTCCCTTTAGAATCCCCCACCCAGAGTGTTTTCTGAGACCGTCTGTTGGTACAACTACAATACCCAGCATCTCACCTCAGCAGGGTCATTTTAAAGCATAAAGGGATTATGCACATGGACAGATAATCCAGTGATGGGCCCCTGGTCTGGTAGAGTTGGTGGGCCCATATTGCATGGTGTCAATATGGAGCAGAGGACCTACACGTCCTATAGACAACCTGAGAGCATAAACACTCTTTTTGAAGGAGTTCAGCCTTTTTTCTTGTGAAGATTGTCCTCATAAGAAAAACCAACAAATCCTGATACCAAAACGACAGAATAAGTCTATTTCTAATGACTCCCAAAACCACCTATATGGGTGTTTTCAGCGCCCTCTAGAGGACGATTGGGGACCAAAAGAACAGCCCACAGGACCGTTTATAAAATAATGATGTTTTATGATGTGACAGCGCTATGGTTCAGGTCTAGTTAGGTTCAGACACAAAAAACACTTGGTTAGGGTTAGGGAAAGATCATGTTTTGGACACCCACACTGCTCTTGTGAGGACAGGTTTGACAAACATCAGCATTAGTTGTATGTTCAAATGCATAACACAACCTATGTTTACAGCTCTAATGGCTGTGTGAAATTATGACTCATATCTGTCAGAAGCAAAATGGATCTAGTGTAACACTGTTATGAAGCCACAATCTTTCCCTGTCTGTAATCAAGTAGTTTTAGCTGCCCTAACTAAATCAAGCCTTAACCACAGCAGTTGGCAGGCATTTGAAATTTGTAACAGTGATTTGTAATGGCTTTGGAAAGTGCTGACAAACAATGTCGTCCTGCCAATTAGGGCACCAAGTTAGAAAATGATCGTTTTGGAAGGCAATGACAAATGACCCATTTTGTAGTTTAGTTTGTAGGAGTTGTTGTGACAACCTCAAAGTGAATATTGAGGCAATTCCTTTAGGTTTTCAAAAGAACTTTTCCTCTCTGCAAACAGAATTTTCTATAACAGCTTCTTCACACATAAGCTCTATCTTAGGGCCTTATATAAACCCTTGCATACAGCTGAAGTTATCATGGACACTCACACCCAGCACAGCACAACACTTTGTCAAGGAAGATACATTGCCAGTCCTGTGCAATTATTAAGGAGCCATTCTCTTCTATAACTATGGAAAACGTTATTACATTTCACTGATGTAATTGATCACGGATATTCACTGATAACCAGTCAGTGAATAAAGAAGTGTCAGGATGATGTATTCAAAAAAACACCTGCTTTTGTTTAAGAGTAACTACACCCAGGCTTCAAATTCTGCTTGTGCTGCCATGTAGGGGTTGCTACATGATCTGTTCAGACACCTGACCATACCCAACTGTGTAGATATGCTCACAAGTGCAACATACTTGAACCTTTCAACCTATACAGCTCAGGACAGTAGTGCTTTTTGGAGTCAATCTTTAAATTGCTGAATAGCCCCCAAATCCCAAGTTTATTCTCACTTCACTGCTTATGTTTTGAAACTCAACTTTATTTTGGAAGTGCATTGAATACACTTAAGAAAAAAAAAACGGTTGTGACTTCTGTATTTCATAATTATGACTTAAATTTTTTTAATTACAATGTCATAATTATGAAAAAAAAACTATCTCATATGTAAAAACCATATTTTGATGACTGATGTGCAGTAGCACCTAATCTTATGTTTTGAGTGGACAAATATCTCTTGTGAGAGTTATTTATTTAAACATAGAGGTTTATTACACTCTGTTGGCCCCCTTTTAACTGATAGGACCACAATGTCATTTTTATTGTAAAAAAAGATCCATATGTCATAATTATGAGATTTGTGTCTCATAATTTCAAGTAAACAATCTCATAATTTTGAGATTGCATTTTTTACAAAAATATATTGTTTCTTGTAATTACGAGATACAGATCTCATATCTCATCAGTGTAGGCCTAGAAACAGATGTGCTGTAGGTTGTTTGGGTAATCCCAGCTAAGAAGGGACACACAGATTTTTAGCTAAATGCTAAAGGCTCTGCTTTGTTGAGTGTATTAAATGTGCAGTGAGCAATATCTGTCTTTGAGATTTAGTTTTTTTTCTTTGGTGAATGTAATGCACTTCTGTACAACATGTGTTAACTGTTAAACTACATGCACAATTTTGCTGAGAAGAAACTTTGGAATTTGGAGCACTATTGTACATCTTCTTAGAATCAGATAGTGTATAAACTAATGAAAATACTGAATCACACAAAGATTGCACATTAGTGACGGAGTGGGGACTAGACCGTAATAAACACCATTCAGCTATTTGTTTGGGGGTATGCCAAAATAAAACAAAGTATATTGATATGTACAAGATGACGACTGTGTTTTCATTATGAGTAACACTGATTTCTCTTTAACAACTGAACATGTCTTTACCTCCACAACACATGCACTGGGACAGCTTGGAATGCAATGCATTGATTCTTGACCCAAACCTGACCAGGACTGTACAGTAACTCTACACAGCTTCACAGACAATGCGACAGTGATATCACAGTGAATGACAGACAGTAGATGGTCCAATAAACATTTACATTTGGTCCATTTCAGGTGACTGAAGTGTATTTAAAGGTTAAAAATGTTACTGTCTTGGTAAGACAATGTGTAAAAAATAAGAATATCAACCAATTATCAGTAGGCATGCCTGTGTGTACATGCTCACACAGGATTCATTACGGAGGCCATTTTTAAAGTCTGTGGGTTGACAGTAGATTTGTTGCCTTTCATTTCTCTGTTTGTAATGTCCATTCACCAGTCAAGACAACATCTGCAACTTCTGACAGCACAGCTATTTAAATCTGTAATGACCTTTTAAAGAGCCCTTTTAAAGGGCAAATCTATTCACTTTATTCCACTCTGGGAGCCAATAAATACAATGAGTAAAACCCAACACAACCACTCTCTGAGTAACAGTAATATAATGTTAACAGCAGTCAAACTGAGTGCAGCTGGAGAACCACATAGAGACCAGGGACTGTGCTGCAACTTGACCACTGCACAAAACACAGGTACCAACCACAATGAGAGAGCACACTGCTGCACCTGGGTGTGCACATGGCTGTTTGCTGATGCTGCTCTTCTCTGTGCCCTTTTGACATTATGTACCTTTGTTGTGTTGGATATTGATGGCCAGTTATGGATCGGCCAACACCATTAACCCAGCCATTGTGTATTTTCAAACCAGTCTCACATCAAAGTGTGTAATAGCTACGTTGGTCCACAGTGCAAAATGTATTCGTTTCACAATAATGGCTCTAAAATTGTGAGATGTTTTTTTGGCCTTTTGGCTGCCTGACTTGCAATACACTGGCGGAAACCCTGTATATGATGTTTAGTGTGTCAGTTATTACAAAGATTTTTATAGGCTTTCTATCGTTGCTATGGTGGTTGCTATGGATGCTGCTATCGTTGAAACCACGTAGTTGCATGTTGTATGAATCATTGTCTTTGCGTTGTGTAGTTTTCTGAGCTGTTATGTTATTTGTGTTATTTTATGTAACTGTTTGATGACGTTCTTTCAATAAAAAACATAGATTTTAGAGCCTCAGGGATGAAATAAATTTGAAATCCAGAATTTGAAGCTTAGCTGACCAGAGGACCTGCCCCGCGAGGTATTTTCCTCACTGTCACTGTGTTAATGTTTTCTTTTAATGATATCTTTCACATTTCTCAACACAAAAAATGTCCTTGATAACTCAACTATATGATAGGTTAATGATGAAATCAGCCACAACCCAAATCCAAACACCACTATCTCTGTTAAGAAAAGGTGTTTTATAGCCTGTGATTGTAAAATAGGAAGTTGCTCATTTAATTTTATATTTCCAAGAATATGTGGCTGAGGATATTTAATATGAAATCATCTTTTTTAAAACATAGAGTCCTCCTCAATTAACATTGAACCAAGTCATCCGACAAAGCACTAACGATGTGTGTGTGTGTGTGTGTGTGTGTGTGCACATCAGATCTTGTACCACTGGGATGAAGACTGGTTATCAAACTGGACTTTACATTTCACATCCCTCATTGAATCCCTGCACTTGTCACTTTCATATATTTCATCAAACTGGATTTTACATTGTGCATTGCATTCAACCTCCACTGTTACATAATTTAATTATTTATTACACGTCACATTTAATTTTTGCTTTTGTCACCTTCATATATTTCAAACACTTCATTTCTTTGTCCATAGCACAGTCCATATTTCCTTTGTACAGTCAATATTTCATTTCAAGTTTTATATCCCATTTAAAACTATAACTATACCATTATATAAATAGTTTGAGTTAATTTTAATATTACTTTGTTTATTGCATTATTATTATTATTACTTTACTTTTGTCTATTTTTATTCTTCTGTGTTTTTTGGGAGCAGACGCAGACTGTGTGCTTGCATTGGCTAATAAAACAGATTCTGATTGAAAGGGCAATGTCATGCTGACATAAAATCCCAAAACCAAGAATCATAAAGATACAAAGAATCAATCTCCAGGGTTGTGTAAATAGTAGCCTATGCATGAATGAAAACAGGTTGGTCTTTTCAGCCCTAACCCTAACACAAGCACTTCAGGCCTTCTGCCAAGCCTGTAGTAATGTACTAGATTGTCAGCAGTACTGTAATCTCTGAAGGTGACTCATTTTGGTCACTATTTCCATTAAAAAACAAAAACAAACAAACAAAAAGCTTCGTTTTATATGTTGACCCTTCAAAGTGCTCTCTGAAACTAGGCCTGTGATGGCTTGTGTCCATGAAATGGGAAAATTAAAACTTTGTCGTAGAGCTAAACCAAATACATCGTTGGAAAGGTCTCGAACCTGGAGAGTAACATATGTCAGTATGAAGATTCTACATGGCTCCTGCTTTGACATACTAAACTTTTAACCTTGACCTCGGTGCATGTTTGAAGGCTTATAATTCAGCAACAAAAGGGGCTGCAGAAATGGGACCAACTGTTATAGAGAGGTCTTGACCTCAGCTATCACATGAGTGTATCAACAACTGGGGGTGCTGTCAAATATGGGTAAAATAGGGTTAAAATTAATTTTCACCCATTTAACAATTAGATATTTAATATCTGATTACACAAATGTGTTTACCATCCCCTCAAACTTCTCAGTGTGCTCTCAATTCAGTATTAATAACTTTATTTATAACTCTAGGAAAAACACTAATATTTTTTAAAAACTACAATTCCCTAGAACAGCTTGATACAAATTAGCACTACAGTGTAGTTCTTCTGGTTTGCAAAGTAGGGTTGTAAATATGGAGTTGTAAAATTATGTATCTACTGAATATATCAAATATCTAGTACAGCCGAACTAGTAATTACACTGCATCTAGATGATCTGTTAAGAAAAAGTAAAGATGTTGGTTTTTAGCTAGTATTCTAGAAATGGGGTTTTGGGTTGGTGTTCAGCGTTGGCCGGAGTTATGCAGCACTTCAAACTGTGTTTAAGGAGCTTGTTTCTTATGGATCCAAAATGTTTCTTCAGCTACATCATGTATGTATTAAACTGCCACCTGAATGCTTACCAATGTGTTAACAATTGCAGTAGATTAACAGCTAACTTTCCTGCAATTAGAACTGATCTCAGAGTGGTTTCTATGCTATCATACTTTGTAAACTTTACATTAACCAGGGGGAAAACTGATCTGGTGCCAGGAACAGCACTATTTCTGGGCATAACATTAACCCAACGCATTGCTGAGTTATCAAGGACACTTTCGTGTTTTTGTGTTGAGAAATCTTAAAGATATCATTAAAAGAAACCCTTGATACGGTGACAGTGAGGAAAATACTTCCGGGCAGCGGGTCCTCCCGTCAGCCAATTGCAAAAATTTAAATTCTGGATTTTAAATTCAGTTCATCCCTGAGGCGCTCTAAAATGTACGTTTTTTATTGAAAGATCATCATCATACAGTTACTTAAAACAACACAAATAACATAACAACTCAGCTACAAAACGCAAAGACAATGATTCAGCAGCATCCATAGCAACCACCATAGCAACGATAGAAAGCCTGCAAGAATCTTCGTAATAACGAACAAACTAAACATCACATACATTCACTGAATGAAGATTTCTCACTAGAAATGTTATCAAAACACATTTTAACGCCTATTATATAACTATCTCAAAATATTGCATTTTCCACTGAGAATAAAAGGAATGGCAGCCTTTTTTTTTTTTGAGGAGACAAAAACTTGACAGTCACGTGACATGGATGCAGGCCAATAGAAAAGAATAGGCCAAAAAAACGTATTTCATTTTAGAGCCATTATTGTGAAACTAATACGTTTTGCGCTATGGACCAACATAGCTATTACACACTTTGATGTGAGACTGGGTTGGTATTTTAACTCTCCTCTTACATGATCATAGTATTTTTAGATTAGATTGTTTTTATGTATGTGAATGAACTGTTTGGGTGTAACTCCTTTAGTGAGGAATAAAGTATTTTGAATTAAATTAAAGGCCTGAAACTCCCTTTCCAGTGGCAGAATCATGTGGGCAGAATCAATCAGACAATCTGACAAGCAGGCTCCCTTTATGCTGTGATTTGCCAGGAATTTGGAAGTGTGAAGTACTTTAATAAACTCTGAATTTGTTGTTAGAAAATTTGTTTAGTTAAAGCTATCATCCTTCAAATTTCAGTCCTGGTTGATTTGGTGGCACCTGTGGTTACTACTGGTAACAGCAGATGTGTTTTAATAATACAGATCTCAGAGCTTTACAACAAATTGTACGTGTATGGACCACTGGCAGCAGCAAACGCAGCTTGATCTGCTTTTTTGTCAGAAACGCAACAGAAGAGCAACTGGTGGATGTGTTTACAGAGCAGCCAAACAAACTAGACTGCAGAGGTCGACTTCCTCTTCCACTGGAACTGGTTTTTATCTTTCATGTCAGATGTATATCAATTAATTAATCCCTTGTGCAGAGGTATGCAGTTTGAATCCTGTGTGGATTCCACAACTAACAATGAAAACTGATATACAGAGAGCCAATTGCAAATGCATTAAATGACTATTGCTGTAAAACTACCTGCCATAAACAGTACCAAATATGGGGTTTGATATGATGAAAATCGTACGGATTATAACTTAACTAATATGTTGTGCCCTGGTGCCTCCTGGTCAAAATCTAGAGCACCAACATCACTGTGTGACAGAGCTAGCAGTAAGCACCTCTAAGTACCTAAATGTGCTCCACTGAAAGTAATGAATACCCCCAGCTTTAAGTTAATAAGTTAGCTTGCATCTTGCAATACCTATTTAGTTGAATTCTACTGTTCTGTTTCTCATTTTCATATTCAACATTGAGAATTCAAAACGCAAGGCCAGTTTTGTTAAAATCTTGTTAAAACATTCAGTAAGAATACTGAATGTTTTAACTTGGTGGCAGTGGAGCCATGTATGGGGAGTTATTATTTAATAGAGTAATCTTTTTAAAAAGTATGTCTTTAAATAGGCACGGACTGAGCACTTTGAATACTGGTCCAGGTGGCTGTGGTTATCGTCACCTACAACATGAAGCCCCCGAGCACAACTGTAACCTGAACATATAGCAGCTAACAAAAAAACTACCAAACATCTGTGCTGTGCTGCAGACTGATGAAACTTCTGGAGAGATTTTGGGGGGAGGGAGGGTGAAACTGAGGTTGGATTCTGTGTATGTTGTCAGCCCTCCTCAGAGGTTCCAGGAGAATGCAGGGTTGGTTGGCTGCTGGCTTTCCTACAGTAAACAGAGCCTGTGTGCTCCTGCTCTGTGAGCTCACACCTCCACTGAAGTGATCTGGTTCATCTGGGCTCTCATGGATTGGATGCTGTTGAGGATCTTCTTCTGGTGGCCGGCCAATGTCACTTCAACTCTGAGGATGTCCCTGAGAAAGGAAACCATTAGTCAGTTCAACTCAATACACTCCACTCCTCCACTTTTGAAATCAAATCTATGCCCTGGATTATTCAAAAAATGATTCCCTTTTTGATAAGGGTTTTCCAAATATCTGTTGATGTCTGTATGTTAGATATTTGTTTTCTATTAAAACCGGGAGCCCTGGCATTAGCATTTGTTTTAAAATCACAATTAACTGACAATGATCATGATGATTATTATCACTACCACAGCCCTCTTTCCATCATCTGTCTTTAACATAAAGTATCTAACATACTCCATGGTCATTTGAGAAACTACATCAAAGCTGGTAAAGCCTTCGTTGGCAAAATTCTCCTTGTACTGGCCCATCTTGATGGCGTCCAGCCACTCATCCACTGTGCTGAAAGAGGAGAAGTCTGGTGTGCTGCGGTCCAGCAGAGGTAAATGAACACTAGAGAACAAAGAGAAAACAAAAAAGAGCATATAAACAGTGAGAATTTTGAGTTTTTTAGGGCTTTCAGTGTGAAATGATGTAGGTCATTCCTGCTGTACCTTGATGACAGTGGTGTCATGGCCTTCAGGCTGTTGGGGTTACGGATCATCTTGTCCAGGGTGCTGACAATCTGGCTGAATTTGGGCCGGTTGTTGCGGTCTTTCTGCCAGCAGTCGAGCATCAGTTGATGCAGTGCACTAGGGCAATCCATAGGGGGTGGCAATCTGTAGTCCTGCTCTATGGCATTGATTACCTACAATACAATACATGCAATCAATACTAATGATAAGTCACAGAGAATGTGACCAGAACCTTTTTTTACACTCAACATGTAAGACACACAATAAAAACCACCAACCAAATGTAAATGAAAGGAAACCAACATTTGATTGTTGGCATTTGAGATGACTTTCACAGAAAAAGGCCTGCATCTTTTTCTGCGTGCATCTTTCCACCACAGTCCCCAGTGAGTCCAGCCTCCTGCCAAGCACTGAGCTTTTTTCACCTAGCTTGTCCAGCTGCATAGTGTCCTTGTCTTTCATGCTGCCTCCCCAGCAGAGGGCAGCGTAAAACAGAACACTTGCAACCACTGACTGATAAAACAGGTGCAGCATTTTACTGCAGAGGTCAAAGGACCTAAGCCTCCTTAGGAAAAAGAGCTGGCTCTGCCCCTTTCGGTAGAGGTCATGTGTTCAGGGACCAGTCCAGCTTGTTGTCCAGATAGACACCTAAGTATTTATATGTCTGCACCACCTCTATTTCCACCCCTCGAATATTGACTGGCTGAAGGGGGGCTTAGATCTGCAGTGATGGAGGTATAAACATGTGGAGGAGATGGAGGATGCAGCTGAAGTGGTGGGTGAGGCTGTACCTGCTGGGGCAGGGCAGACATTGGCCTAACTTGTTGTAGAACTGGTTAAGCTTGTTGGCCTTGTCCACATCACCCACTGTTGCCTGGCTATTCTTTTTGTAGCCAGTGATGGTCCTCATTCCCCTCCACACTTCTCTGGTGTTGTTGTGCTGCAGCTTTCTAGCTTTCTCTTTAATTTCCTTCTGTAGCCCTCCTTTGCCTGCTTTAATCTCCCCTTCAGCTCATGTTGCACATGCTTGAGCTTCTCCCTATCTCCATCCTTAAAGGCCTTCTTTTTTTGGTTGAGCAGTGCCTTGATGTCACTGGTGCCAGATTTTGTTATTAGGGAAAGTGTACAGTCCTTGCTGGTATAACAGTGTCCCTACAGAAGTTAATGTAGTCAGTGGTGCAGTCAACCATTCTGTCAATGTCAGTGTTCATGGTGTTCCCCTGTGAATCCAGCAGTACATTCCAATATGTGCACTCAAAACAACTCGCTGGCCTCTGGTGACCACTTCATGAATGAGCGGGTGGTTGCAGGTAGTTTGTAACAAGGCTGAAGAAAGACCAGATGTTGTCTGATCTGCCAAGTGTTGGTAGAGGTGAAGCACTGTAAGCCTCCTTGACGTTGGCATACAACAGATCAAATGTCTTATTTTCCCTGGTAGGACAGTCAACAAACTGTAAAGCCGGTCAGGTGGGAGGTGAGGGTGACATGATTAAAATCTCTGAGTAAAACATGGTGCGTTTACTTTGAAAATCCCTGGGCTGGTTCCAACACCTCAGCTTCTTTTACATAGTTTCATCTCTAAAGTGTATAAAAGAAATTATGAATTATGTTGATTATTTAGGCTATTGTTTATGTATTTAGTGTAGCTCTCCTTAAACTGAACTGCAGCCAATACGCTTAAAAACACACAACTTTTACTTTGAAGGCGAGCTGTCTCTGTTTCTGGCGCTCAACTTCCTGTTTCAATTTTCATGGTACAAGTTGGATAATGGAACATTTGGACACTCTGGCACGCTGAATTGCATTGCACGTCTTAGGAAATCGTTATAAAACGTGAACAACTGAAAGAATTATACTTCATTCACGTACTGATATAATAGTGGATATTGCAATATTATTTGCAATTATTATTTATTACCACTTGGAGTGGCAGAAGCTGGACATTTCAACTGGTTATCTATTGCTTTTAGCTAACTTTTTCATCACTTTATATATTACTATTTGCTATTTCAGTTTATTTATCAGCCATTTATCCATTACTATAAGTCAACTATTACTTATAACTGTTTATACAATACAATTATGTCAATCATTTATCTCTTAGCTAACTGTTTATTTAAACACTTTCACCTATCTATTTTAAAGATCACTTTCCTTTCCATATTAACTCATAAAAAAATACTAATGCTTGGAACATTAATTTGTGTCTAATATGTTTTTTTTTTCCATAAGAGTGTCTCCTACTTCCCTGAAACGTCCATTCTCAGTGTGCACTGGAGGCTTCAAGTTTCCACATCACACTGTGTAAGTTGCATACTGGACCATGATTGGCTCCAAACTAGTTGTAATGTCACAAATCCTGCTCATAGGTTCACATGTAACATAACAGCTAAACTGAGATTTAGGTTGAGCTCAGAGAGACTTTCCTCCTTCAGCAGATGAATGTGAAAACAAACTCTGCACATACATCATTCAACACAGTGATGAGAACAACATCAGTGTGAAGGAACAAGAAGAAAAACACATTTTTGAGTGGAGGGGGACTTTAACCATTTATCCATTACTTTTTACTATTTCAACCACATATTTATCCAGTTATCAACAATTTATTCATTACTTTTAAAAGTATGAATCAAAGGAAAGTGTGTTCAGGTCTTATAACCGACTCAATATGTTGACATAATGTTGAATCAAATCTTTTTTTTTATTTGATAAAATTACCTGAGCTACTCCACAAACTGTCCACGTACCCCCTGGCAACTGCAGAAGTACCCCTGGTTTGGAATCACTGCACTAAAATACAAATGCTGGTTGTTTACTCACATCTTGATTGCTCATGTCCCAGTAGGGCCTCTCTCCATATGACATCACTTCCCACATAACTATGCCATAGCTCCAGCAATCACTGGAAGAGGTGAACTTCCTGTACTGAATGGCCTCTGGAGCCGTCCACCGGATGGGAATCTTCCCTCCCTGGAAACACAAGTGTGGAAGACAAGGACAGGTATCATTTCATCACTGATGCTTTTTTGTTGCTTGTTTTTTTATTTTTTAGAGAGGTTGTGTTCCTGGAATCTTTTAGGTAAAGTTTATTGCCCTTTAAAACTGAGAAATGTTGCATACAATTTGGACCTCATTGTTTAGAGGAGGCATATCATTAGAAAGGAAAGATGGGGATACACGGTATGTAGACAACTGACATACCCGCAACCAGGCTGTGAAACATCTATGAAGATAAAAATGTTGCGAAAAACGAGAACTTGTAGACTTGATGTGAGAAATTGTAGAACAAAAATCTGAACTTGTACCTTTAAAATTTTCACTTATATAAAATATTGAATATTGAAGTAACAGAGAAAAACAAAACACATGAGAGATTGTAGAAAAAATGTGAACTTGTGTGTTAAAATTTTCACTCAGAAAATATTCAAACACCCGTGTCACAGAAAAAATATTCACAAATGTGTAGATTAATATTTGCACAAATACAATGACAGCTGCAAACTTGTAATCCAACATTTTTTTTTTTTTACTTGAGTCCATTTTCCAGTACAACCACAACCTCTTGAATTGGTCAATGTGACTTCACAAATATGTCCTCTCGCGTCACAAAGTCACAAATCTGCACTTTGACTTTTGCAACACCTGTGATAAATGTGTTGCAAAACTTGTACTTCTAGCTGAGTTCTAGCTCTAGAATTAAACAAAAACATTTAAGTTAATAAAAATAATGTTAAGCCAAAAAATTGCCTCAAAGGCAAAATTGACACTAAAACTATACAAGACATTAGATTATAAAATTCTACACTTTTCTTTCATTGATCAGGATCTCTCTTTTCTTATTGCAGTGCTGAATATTTCAGTTCAGTGGTCTGGATGAGCAACAAGTGGTATGAAACTGAAAAATTCAGCAGTAAAACTGAACAAATGAACAGCAAAAGATCAATCATTGTGGAAGAAAAGATGTTCAACATATATATTTATGTTCATAGAAGAATGTTTTAATTAATGCCATGCCATGATGAATTAATCTAAAGGGCTTCTCTGTCCTCCACTGTCTCTCACGCAAGATGTTTTATCTTCTGGATGCCAGGATATGAGATGAGGTGGTAGCCTTGGATGGGAAACAAAGCTATCGTCATTATTTTGAATTGATTAGTTCACTCACTGACCCAGAGTTGCCCATGTTTCTACCCTCCCAGGTGGCGTGATTTAAGCTACTCTATAAGAATGATTGTTTTACTGTATGCTTTAAGTTTTTGGTGTGACTGTATACATGTATACACTGTACCAAAGGCTTCTCTGATATCAGATACCTGTGTTGTAATAAACCTCATATATTCAAGTAAGAATCAACTGGAGTCTGTGGAGCTTTTTTTATCATTATTCATCATCAAAGTGTTGTTAGACAGTTATTGGTTTTCTTCATCGAAACTGGCGGGATACCAAGAAAGGCGGACGCTGGGTAAGTAAAAGAGAATTATTTTTCTTTTCCTTTGTCTTACCCTGTGTGTCTCTTGATGGTATCATAAAAAAATAGAAAATTGTGCTAAAAAGAACATTTGGCTTAATATATGTGAATTGCAAGGACTGCTTGGTGGGATGTGTTAGATATAAATTTATCAAAGCGCTGAGAGAATGGCTCTCCCCTGCTTTGAGTGCACAACTCAGTCTGGCAGAGAAAGGCTGCAACAGACAGAGAAAAAAGGGAGGAGGGAGACGCACACTTTGTGTGTGGTGTAAGAAAATCCCACAGCCACCACAGTTACTTTGAGTTCACAATCTAGATTTAAACCCACTAGTGCATCCAGTTGCACTGAATGTATGTCTGCTTCTTGTTTTGATCCTCATCCATCACTTCTGTTCCATAAGTAACAAATGTGCTTCTAAAATGGGGTCTAACAGCACTAAGGCTTAGAATCAGGAAGTAACAGGTCCTAAAATTCCTAAACACCTACAGTCTAAAATAAAACAAATCCTTAGGGAAAGACAAAAGATAAACAAAGATGTGCCTTTAATTCCACCAGGTTCAATAGTTTCACTGCAGGCAGGAGAATGCTATGTGTTGCCTTTTACGTATGATTTAAATGTGTGGACTGATGGAGAATGCAGGGTCATTCAGCTCCAAAAAGATTAAAATGATGACAGACAATGAAATCAGAGAAAGGAACAGCTGATTGGGATTATTGATATATGTGTGAATGTGCTTCCAAATGGGAAAAGATAGGGTCAGAAATCTGCCCACCAAAGTCACCCAGAAACAGACGTGTGTCTTTCTCTGCACCTCTAGATGACTCCGAAGAGGTTAAAAAGGCCGAACCAAAAATAAATGAAGGTTAATCTCACAAATTAACAAAATAAACGCACATATAAACACCAAAACTCTCCCGCTGCTCGCTAATGCTCTCATGCTCAAAAGTTCCAAAATAGACCAGATCTTGATTAAATATCCAGACCGGGTCAAAAAACAGACTACAGCCATGTGCCATGCATGGGTTAAATCTCACCCAGGGTTTTCCCTGACTTTGATTTAATGACTAAATAATTATCTTTGCGAGACCAATGTCTTGCACAAACCATGTACGCCGCACCACACACGTTCTCCAGCCTTTGCCACCTTTGTCTCAAAAAAATCCAGGGAAAACCCTGTCACGCACATCCTACCAAAGAGAAATTGATACTACAGCTACTCACAGGAGGATTTAATTCTGAGTGGTTTCCAATTGATGAAAATTGTGATTTTAACTATGCTGGCCCAAAAAGAACAGTAAATCACCCTGATAGCTTGTGGCCGTTCCTAGAGTATGCCACTGCTCTGCTGAGTGCAGAACAAGCTGTGACACCCACTGTAAATCCAGAGCAGTCAGCACCAGACACTGCACCCAGTAACATAGGACCAACTACAAGAGATCAAGCAGCTGAAAGGGAGAGTGAGGAAGCTGCAGCAGAGGCCAAACATGAGGCCAAACAAGATAAAACAAATGCAACTGTAAGCAAGAAAGTACCAAATAAAGGAAAGAAAGACAAGGAAGCAGAGGAGGAAGACCTAGTCGAACCTGACGCTTCCCATACAGTAACCATAAACCCCAAAATAATGATTGAAAATCATGCAGTTCTGAAACCCTGGACTCCAGGCGAATTAACTGAAATGGTTGAAAATACTCCAATTCTGTGGCTCAAACCGAGAGCCTTTCACAAGTGGCTGTGTACATGATGCACCACAGATAACGCTCTACCAGCCGATGCTGAAATGTTGTTGCAGTTACCCTATAAAAGTGAATTGATGAACATTAAAGATAATTTCACAGTGCCGGTAGCCAATACTGAAGGTGACTGATTGCGATCAAATGTAAGAGAATAATGGTTGATTTTGTGTAAAGTCAGCATAGAAAAAAGTGCTTAAAAGACAGCTGATTTCAGTGTTGTAATGGCTTGTCATTAACAGCCAAAAGAGACTGTGACAGAGTTTGTTAGCAGGTTTCAGACAGTTTGGGAGGCAAATTCAGGCATTGATATGGAACAATGCAACCCTTTGCTAAACAGACTTATGTCTAATGTAGCAACCGTGATTAAAATGCAGGATCCTGATTGGCAGAAAAAAACATTTTCAGACATAAGACATACACTAGCAAACTTAGGGAAAAACAGTGTATTTCAGACCAACAAAACTTCAACTGTCTGTAGTATGGCTCAGCACTCAACAGAGGGAGGGGCTCGCCAAAAACAGACATGCACACAGGGACAGGTGGAGGGATAAGTGTAATAAATGTGGGAGAACTGGACACTGGGCTAGGGATTGTAGGAATCAGGGGTAATTCTGACCCTAGACAGCAGTCTAACGGGTCCTATGACCAAACTCCCAGATTGCAATATCCATCAAATCAACTGGATAGCGTTCATGCCTCCTCCTCATCACATGATGACTGATCCATTCAGGACTCATAGTAACAGCACACAGGGATGCCAGGATGTTAGTACTACTTCTGTGTTGCAAGCTACCAAAATTAAATTATCTAATTCAGCGAGTGAAGATCCCATGATAAGTGTTGTGTTAAATGGTCAAAGAATTGCTATGCTGGTTGATAGCGGAGCCACACTTTCTACAGTCAGTAAATATATTAAAGCTTGTAAACCTTTGAATGAACATGTTAGTTAGGCTGGTATTCCATTGATTGGACCTGTTTCCCAGCCAACTCAGGCTGACATCAAATCCCATCATTTTGAACAGTCTTTTCTGATTTCTTCTAATTCACCAGTTAGTCTTTTGGGACAAGATGCTTTGTGTGCTTTGAATCCTGTAATTTACTGTACTCCATGATGGCTTGTATTTGGAATGGATCACAGCCTTTAAGCTCTTCATTTCAACTCGGCCTCCCCTAGAGTTAGCTGAAGTACCTGCAACTTTATGGGCTCTGCATAAAAACCATGTCAGGTTTGTAGCTTTAGCTCCTCCTCACAAAATCATTGTAAAACCCAACACAGTTTTGCCACGATTAAAGCAATACCATTTATCTCAAGACTCAATTAAGGGAATTCGTCCTGTCATTAACTCACTTCTAGAACAAGGTGTATTAATACCTACTTCTAACCCTTGCAGTACACCTATCCTCCCAATCTGGAAGGCTGGCAGACCTGGAGAATGGTGCTTTGTGCAAGACCTTAAAGCAATTAACTCGATTGTTGTTGCTGCCACATCCATTGTAGCTGATGTCAATTCCATTTTGGCCTTCAATTCTAAATTTTACACAGTTGTGGATCTGTGTTCAGCCTCATCTCACTGTACCCTGAAAGCCAATACATTTTTGCTTTCACCTTTGAGGGTCAGCAATACACATTCACTAGGCCACCTCAGGGCTGTTCTGAGTCTCCTTCTATTTATGCTGCTGCGGTAAAAAGAGACCCTGATGACCTTGTGTTCCCTGGTGGTAGCATGTTGCTCATGCAGATGACCTCCTGATGGCGGCCCCTCAGAAGAGGCCTGTAAAACTGACTCTATTATCCTTCTAAGGTGTTTAGCTGAAAAAGGACACAGAGCATCACATGCTAAATTGCAGTTTTGTCTGCTGAGAGTCACCTACTTGGGATACTTGTTGGAAAATGGCTGCCACCCCATCTCACCAGAAAGAGTCAAGCTGCTAAATGTAATGCCTCCTCCACACACAAAAGCTGAAATGCGCTCCTTCTTGGGCATGACCAATTATTGCAGACACTGGATCCATGGTTACACTGCAATGGACTCTGTACTCTGTGCAGATAGTCTGGACTCAGCCCCTGAACCAATTCAATGGACTGAAAGCATGACATCTGCATTCAGAGACTTGAAGGATGCTCTCACATCTGCGCCATCCTTGGGACTGCCAGATTACAATCTACCTTTTCATCTGTATGTGAATGAGTCTAACGGCTTCACCTCAGGCATCTTGGTTCAGAAACATGGTTCTCATTATCACCCAGTGGCTTTCTATTCTTCTAAACTGCCTCCTGTAGTGCAGGGGATGCCTTCATGCTTACGCACTGTTGCAGCTACACCTATGCTAATTGAGTAGTCAGGTCCCATTGTAATGGGCTCCAATTGTCAACACTTACGCTAGTCAACACATGGCTGCAGCACAAAGGTCAGGCTGTGAAGCAATCATTCTGTCCAGCTCTAACATTTCAGTTCATAGAGCTCCACCTCTAAATCCTAGACTACACTACACTACTCCCTTTGATTGATATGGATGATGAAGTTCTTACAAATGACTGTGAAAAATTGGTTGATACAGTTGCATCACCTAGACCAGATTTAATGCAAACCCCCAAGTTCTGATTTGATTCTTTGGATCAGCAATGCATCCCTCAGATACTCAATATCTTTCAGGCTACGCTGTCACCACTGAGACAGGTGTAGTGGAAGCTCATGCTCTGCCCCCAGGAACTTAGGCTCAGCAGGCAGAGTTATATACATTGACGTGCTTGTATTTTGGCTGAGGGCCATTCAGCAACTATCTTCACCATTTCGCATTATGCTTTCGGCGTCACTCATGATCTCAGAGCTTTGTGGAAACTTCGAGGTTTCCTGACATCTTCTGGTAAACCAATCCAACATGCAGATCTCATTTCTAATCTGTTGAAAGCTATTCTCTTGCCCTCTTGCTTAGCGGTCATAAAATGCGCTGCACCCACAGGTGGTACTGTCTCTGTTTCTAAGGGTAAAGTGTTAGCAGACAATGCTGCTAAACAAGCTGTGCTTAGCCTGTCCTCTATGGTGCTTCAGTGCCCATCCTTACAACCTCCTGTTCTTTCGGCGCTCCCCTCACTAGGTGATGTAGCAGGTGCCCAATCCTGCACTGACGGTTGTGAGAAAATGATGTGGGAAAGCAAAGGTTGTAAACAAACAGAGTCCAGCTTGTGGCTCCACCCTGATGGTAGGCCAGTTTGTCCTAAGTCTCTCATTGGCCGAACACATGTCGGCAAAGAGGGGATGTGATCATGTGATCTGAACCCAATGGTTCGCTCCAGGTATAACTGTCGTAGCACAATCGTTGTTAGGTAGATGTATGCTTACAAAACAACAAAGATAAAGAAGCATTAAGACACAACCATCTACCGCCACCATCAGGACCTTTTGTAAATATGTAAATAGACTTTGTACAGGGATATTACGATCATGATCAGGGAAAGATCTTTTTTTTTTGTTTCGAATTATTTTCATTCACTTCCAATTAAATGTATCACACACTAAGAAAGTGAGAATAGTCATAATCAGTCATACACGATTGTGTAAACTGAAGTTTTCCTAATTCAACTTATTACAATATAAAAGAGAAGAAAAGGTATGAGACTGGAGGCATCATTCCATTTGTTATCTCTCATGTGTTTTTTTTTTTTTTTCTGTGACATCAAATTCAGCTCACGTGTCTGAATATTTTATACAGGTGAAAATTTAAACATACAAGTTCAGATTTTTGTTCTACAAGTTCTCACATCATATTCTACAAGCTCTTGCATTTTTACCTTCATAAACATCCCCATAGAAACCTATAGATGACATCACAGACACTGCAGCTATGTATGTCTGTAGTCTATGATGAAAACTCACCAGAGCGCTGGTGTAGGTGGGGTCTGAAGTATCGTCCTCTAGAAAGCGTGACAGGCCAAAGTCAGACACTTTGCACACCAGATTGCTGTTGACCAGGATGTTCCTGGCTGCCAGGTCTCGATGGACATAGTTCATGTCACACAGGTACTTCATGCCAGCTGCGATGCCGCGCAGCATTCCCACCAGCTGGATCACAGTGAACTGCCCATCATTTTGCTTTAAGGAAAAAACATCAAATTAATGTTTTGACTTTGTGATGAATAATACAAATGACTGAATACTACTTGTACTGGATAAAAGGACTGTATAGTGAAGAAATTCCTACAAATCCAACCACATGTATCTTTGCTGGCTTGGGATCAGATCTTGTCAAATCTTTCTCTCTTATCTAATCTGTAGTAAGCATTATTGGTTGTTACCGCAAATCATTTTTGCACAGGTACTTTCATGGATAATTGAAATAATGTACCTCTACATTTTTACTAAGATATTTATGTTATATAACATTTTGGGACCATGTTTTCACTTTAACATGCTATCCCTTGGATTTTTGTTTTTCTATCTGTAATCCATGACTAAATCTTATCATATCATATCTGAGCTTTCATCATTTTCATTAGGATCAAACCTGAGCCAGGTCTATCTGCTGAGGAAGACAAACTTCCATGCTCAAATAATATTATAGCTATCATATAAATATGCATTTACATCTTTGGTCTCATAATAAAGTTGTTCATACTGTGAGAGCTACTGAAGTGTTGACCTCCTCTCCATGCACCTTGGAAGTTGTGCCAGAAATTCCTACTCATCTTCAGTTGTTTAGAAAAGCACTAAAAGACTGCAGTCACCATCTTTGTTGTGTACTCTGGAGTTTGGACAGATACATTATTTGGGGCTATCATGAGATTAGCTAGTGGAACTGACTTTTTTAACTGTTCATACTTGATGATTAGTTGGAGGCAGTAGCAAAAATTTTAGAAATACCGCTCATTAGTCCAAACACCAGTACTTGAGAAATGTTTGACTAGCCACCAAATATTTATACATGAATTCATTTAACTGTTCTAACAGTTATATTTCCTGTAGATTTAGACTTCAGATAAAAGCAAATTTTCATTTAGTTACCGGTTTGTTTTTGTTCTAGACTTGTCAGTCAGTAGTCATAGTTTTTTATTGATGAAATTAACACTGATTCATGGCCAAAAGGAT
Organism: Scomberomorus guttatus; assembly: GCA_038419695.1. NCBI lineage: Eukaryota > Metazoa > Chordata > Actinopteri > Scombriformes > Scombridae > Scomberomorus > Scomberomorus guttatus. The sequence goes on from CM076449.1 coordinate 3,465,050, forward strand.
GATGCCTAATATTTATGGTGACCTGTGGCGCCACCATCAGTCTGACATTTTACACAAGGAATACCTCAATCTAATCTAGGAATAACAAAATCAATAGTGTGTTGTGCTTGGAATGCTATACTGGCAGTAGGGGCTGTTAGGTTCACTTTCTGGTCTGTACTTTGCTTTGAAAAAAAAGATGCATGTGTAGATCAGGATCAGTGGCTGGTAGTCAACTTCATCATCAATCAGTGTTTCTCCTTTACCCTGAGGAATGAGTCGAGGGATCCGTTCTCCATGAACTCTGTGATGATCATCACGGGGCTGCTCTTGGTCACCACTCCTTCCAGATGGATGATGTTGGGGTGGTCAAACTGGCCCATGATGGATGCCTCACTCAGGAAGTCCCTCCTCTGGCGTTCAGTGTAGCCCGTCTTCAGTGTCTTAATAGCCACCAGGATCTCTCTCTTCCCAGGCTGCCGGAGGTTTCCACTGCACACCTCCCCAAACTCACCTGACAGGAACATGGAAGCAGACAATGGAGGGTGAATGACATTAAACCTAAAACGCTCCAGCTTTTACCTAAAAATGTTTACTATATTTCAACCTCAGCTACAGTATTATCATTTTATTTAATATTAATATCATTTGTCTTTAAATCTTGTGAATTTGCCTTTTTATGTTTTTTACTCATTTTTTGTGAAGCAAATTGTGTTGTATCTGAGTGAAAATAGTGTTATTAGATATTTTCTGGGTGTTCACCATAGTTGGCTATAAATGGGGACATGGGATGGGAACCATGTGAGGCTCATTGGAAGATATGTATAGCTCAGTTATGGAATGGGTTACTTGATACTTGATGTGTGCGCATTGTTCCACAACTTTTTAAATTAAAAGATCAACATTTGTTTATAGAATCTGTGTTTGCTGAGAGCAAAGGGCAGTGGGCTGATGATATATGTTCAATGTGCTGTCTGAATGATATAGAAAATGAATTCCATTTTTTGTTTTCTACTGTCCTTAAAATAGATATTGATTTTGTAAATATGGATGATGCACAAAGACTGAGATAGCTGTTAGCCAAATCAAATTAGCCAGTTACTTGGAGAATGCCTAGGAAAAGAGAAAAAAAGCCTTTTATCAAGATAAGCTGTAGATATGTAACTTCTTTTCTGTGAACAGTTCATTTGGAATCTTTTGCTTATGTACTACCAGAGGATGCATGTTTTATAAGATAGCAGTGTCTTGTAATCCCATGTGGGATGTGCAAGATGTTTGGCATGACACAGAAATAAAAATAGAAACTAAAAAACTAAACTGAAACTTAATCTAAACGTTGTAGTTGTAAAAGACAGAATGAAATTCAAACTAGACTAGTCTCACTATTCGAGTTTTCTATGACATAATCTTGACAGGAATGATACATACATTATGTTCTTATGTGGCATGGATATGGCCTGATGTACTAAGCACTGAGAGTTCCAGTAAGTCCAGTAAGTCACCTTGTGAAAACCTTACCCACACTTCTCTGAGACCTGCCAACATTATCTTTTTCATGCACTGTCGTACTTCACCTGCACCGATCACTTGTTCAATCTTGACACAGGAAATGTCGATCTCCTTGGCAAACTCCCTCACTGCCTCATTAGGGTCTTCATATGTGAAGGGGTCAATGTAGATCTTCATTCCTGGTGACACTTCAACAGAGAGATAAAAAGGACAGCAACAGCTATACACACACAAAGCAGAAAAATAAGAACAGAGCCAAAAGATCCTGTAATTTTAATATACTCTCTCAAACCAAAACTTGCCTCGTGATGCATCAATGTTACCAGCTGTCAGTCTGATCATTGGACTCAATTATGCCAACAGCCTTGCTGATAACAACATACTGTGTACTGCAAAAAGTGTTACTTACTGTGACCACTGGTATAATGTTGGAGTTTGTCTGTGTACTCTGATTCTGGTCTGTCTCCTGAACTCCTCTTGCTGGAGACAAACACACACAATCATAATCATCATTCCATAAACATGTCTATGTGTATAAACATAGTATATTAATAATAGTAGTCTATATAATAACAATATTAATATACATCATCCCTCTCCTATTGTCAATAATGGCCTATGTAATAGCTTTCATGATGACTATTTCTATTTCTATAATAATGATAAATGATGAAGACAATAATGACAATAATCATCATCTTAGTGACAGATAATACATATGTATATATACATAATATAGATAGTAATAATTATCATAATGACACATAGTAATAATATAACAAGAATAATATAGTAATACATTTTATACTAAAGTAATAATAAAATAAACAAACATACAAATAAAACCAAAACAAACAAACAAAACCTTTGAGTAAGTATAGAGCTAACTGACAAATGATCCAGTTTTGATGGTGGTAATGATGGTGGTGACCAGAATAACGAGTATCCTAGTTGTTTGGGGTGATGTAGTATTAGTATGGGAGGAGGTGGAGAGAGAAAAAAGAAGAAGACACATATAATAAATAAGAGAAAGGACTTAGGAAAGGAAGGGGGAGGTAGCTTTGTAAATGAGCAGAGAGTTAATGGATGAGTGTTGAGGGATAAAATGTGAAATGTTGAGTGTATGACATGTATATGACTGTATGTGTATGTATGGGTATATCTGAGTATGGAGATATGAATGGCTTAGTGGCATTCGCTAACAGGCAAAATCAAAATTAAGATTGAGATTTGTGACAAATGGAGTCCAAGTTTTCAAAGTGTGACATTTGCAGTTATTTTTTCCATTGATATAAGCTATGTGAGAAGATTTAACCAATGATTGATGTTTACTGTTTGGTTTCCAGTTTGTAAGGATGACTTTCTTGGCGATAGCTAGGACAACCCGTGTGGATTTCTTGTGTTTTGGTGGAGTATGCACAATGAGGGAGAGAGGGGAATGCTGCAGGCCAGGATTGAGGAGAGTTTCTGTGTTACCTTAAACCAAAAGCGATGTACAAGAGGGCAGAGCCATAAGAAGCAAATCTAGTCTGGTGCCCAGAGTGCATTGTGAACATTATTCTGTGTTGGAGAGACCCATTTTATGCATTTTGTTTTGATTGATATGTGTTCTATGGAGGATTTTACACTGGATTAGTTGTAGATGTGTATTCTTTGTCATTTCAAATGAATTTAAGCAGACCTGTGCCCAGAGGTTGGTGTCAGACGGGAGAGATAAATCTCTTTTCCATTTAACAGTTGGCAGGTGGATGTTATCTAAACTTAGCACACAAAGTAAGGAAATTTGTGTTTGGTAGATTATTTCTTTGTTGTAACAATGCTTCTTGGCAATAAATCTTATACCGTTGGAAAGCCTGTTTATTTCCCTTTAAATGGTGCCACATTTGTAAGGAACATGCATTTGTGGGATGAGCAGCAGAGCTGAGTATGTGGGTTGCGCCCCTGAAAAATTTGCCAAATCTTCTCTGCAATGCCAAACAGCTTATTCTGCCATTGACTCATGTTTGGTGGATTGGATGATAGAAATTTGAAGAAACAAGACATACTGGCAATTTAACAATTTATTCATTTAACAAACAGGAGCCTCAGTAGCATGTGGAAGAACCTGGTCACACACTGCTGTGGGATGGCATCCCATTCTTCAACCAGCATTTGTAGCAAGTCAGCCAACATGGTTGTGTTGGTCACTCTGGCACAAACAGCACGCCCAAGCTGATCCCACAAGTGTTCAATGGGGTTGAGGTCAGGACTGCTGGCAGGCTATTCCATCCTCTCCACTCCCAAATTCTGGAGGTAGTCTCTGATAAACCCCGCCGTTAACATGGGACGCAACACATATGACCAAAAATACACTTTAAAATTCAGGACAGCTAAACCACCATAATTTTTACTTCTTTGCAATGTGGACCATTTGATACGTGATCATTTACCACCCCACACAAACTTAGAAATGACTTTGTTTAATTTGTCCCAATAGCCATTTGGGGGAGGAAGCGGTATCATATTGGAAAAAAAATAATTCAGGGGAGAATATCTATTTTGATTATGGAGATTTGAGCTGACAAAGAGTGAGGTAATTTTTTCCATCTATCCAGGTCTTCCTCTACTCGTTATAGAATGTTTTGGAAGTTCTTCATGGAAGAGAGGTGAGTAAAATTGCTGCACTATGAATTTCAGATATAAGTGAGGCAGACGTGAATATATAGTCAATGTGAGAATAAGTTCTATGTCTATGTGGATAGAAACTGTACTGAGTCACTGAAGGGTTTATGGCACAGAATATATCTGTAAGGCTAAGGTCTGTGATAAGTTTATTCAGAGTGGTTGAAGAAGCATTCTGGGTGTGAAGACTTAGATAACTTGAACGGTCAAAAGCAGGATTAACAGTGGTATTCATATCTGCTCCCAATATTAAGGAAAACTCCTGCATATTGGATAAGAGGTCTGTTAGATAAGTAAAAAAGTCGGGGTCAAAATCATTTGGAGCGTAAACGGATACGAATGCCACCTTTCTTCCAGCAAGGATTGTTTTGATGTTGGAGACAAGGCCATCCCCACTTCCATGGTTTTCCAAGATGGTTAGTGACAAGGTACACCTCAACACCACTACAGAACCTTTGGTTTTGGATGTGAAAGAGCTAGAAGCAGCCACTGTTACTAAAATGGGAGACATCTTTGCTTTTTAAATGGGATTAACGCTATAAATGCTACATCCACTTGATGTCTATGTAGAAGGTCTAAACAAGCAGTGAATTTGACCGGATTATTGACCCCATTTGTATTGAAACTAGCAAACTGTAGTGTAGTTATGATGGAAATAACTGCAAGAGAGTTTGAAAAGCACCAGTTCTCAGCAAGAAAATGGCTGAGGTCATTCAATTAGGTTCCAAGATCCAAGTAGACAGTAAATAACACACTCCCCAAAGCATGATTCCGCCTTTAGATATATATATTAAAGAATACAACACAAGAGAAAGGGGAGTAAAAATAAAAATAAATAAATAAATACCTTTCCAAGATCAATTTGAGGCCATAAAGTAAATAGTCCCAATCCCCTGCTGCCAAACATACTTGTGAACAACAATTCAAGTAGTAACACCAGAAACAAAAACATATATCAATTAAACCAAGTAACAACCCCTTATTATCAGACACCTGGCACTGAGAAAACTGGCTAAACCCAGTCAACAATGCCCATTCCAACAACTGTATTTTAAATATAGTATTAACTGATAACTAAGATCTTAAGATGAAAATTAAAAGAAGTCTGTAAAATACGACCACACACTTGCCTGTCATTGCACACTCATCAGCCTGAGCCAGGAGCAGAAGAAAAAGAAAAAAGTATGATCCTAGTGGCACAGGTTTAGTGTGGTGGAGTCCACAGGCTGTTTTCATCATCATCATAATCTTCTTGTCTATTCACTCATCTGCTGATGTTTGAACCAATAAAGGGTAAGTTTTTTATGTTGTTGCATTTTGCTTGTTCTAATTTAATCCAAGATGTATGAGGAGCTCCTAAAGAGAAAGCTCACAATGGTCGGAACTGTCAGAAAGAACAGGGCTGCTGAGCTGCTGGTAATCAAGAACAGGGCCCCTCCGTCTTCCATGTTTGCCTTCACAGACACCACAGCCCTAGTGTCATACTGCCCCAAAAAGGGAAAAAATGTTGTGCTCATGAGCACTCTGCACAAAAATGCTGAAATCAGTACAAGAGAGGACCAGAAACCAAGCATGATCCTGGATTACAATGCCACCAAAGGGGGAGTAGACAACTTGGACAAAGTAACAGGTTCCTACAGCACCAAACGAATGACTGCGCGCTGGCCATTGGTCATCTTTTATAACATGATCGATGTATCGGCCTACAATGCATTTGTCATTTATTTCCTGACTGGAATGTGTCAAAGCTGTACAAGAGGCGCATCTTTCTCAAGGAGCTGGGGAAGGCACTTGTGACATCGCACAGTACCCCAGCTGCTGCAGCCACGGTGAGGAAGATCCAGGAGAGGACTGCACCAAGTACACCAGTGCGTGAGGTAAGTAAGTGTGTGTGTGTGTGTGTGTGTCTGGGTGTGTGCATGTGTGTGTATAAGTGTATGAGAGCTGCGTTGTGTGTGTCTTGGGACACATATACATACAGCATAGTAAAGTAATCATGGTGCTCTTGTTTCTAGGTTGCTGCTGAGGGGAAAAGAAAGAGGAAGAGGTGCCAGGTGCAGAGGTGTTGGGGAGGAAAGTAGGAATATTCTCCTGCAGTTAAGTGTTTAAGCCTCCAGCTATCTTTTATTGTTGTTGAGGATTGAGAAATTCTTGAATTGCCTGACTGAGATGATCTGTCTATAGATGGATTGAGTACAGTGTTGAAACCACCTTAAGTAACTATAGTATGTATAATTAAGCTGCACTGTTGATTGTTAACTTTTGTGATAAATGTGTGCCTCTGAACTTTTGAGAAACATATCATACATATGCAAGTCATGCTTAAATGCGGATGATAATGGTGAAATGTTTTTAGTTGTAATTTTATCAGCTCAGAGAAGATCATGCGTTTATCTTAGACAAAGGATTTTCCGTCTTGCGCGGGAGAACATCTATCTCCACCCACACACACCCACCTTGGCACAAGCCGGAATAAAAAGAGTGTACTGACTACGCTCACGCTCTCTTATTTCTTCGCTCTCTTCTGCCCTTTTTGTTTTTGGATGACCTTTTGTCAGTCAGAGACTTCAATTTAAAACGACCCACTCTCTACGGATCAAGACCAACTTCATCCCTCCTTGTGACGGTTAATCCTGTGATGATTCTTGAATCATCTGAAGAAATCGTCACCAAATAAGACTGTGGCTCAAAATTCCCCACAACGTTCAGGAAGTCCTGTCGGGGAATCCTAGGAACAGCAGATTGTCCGATCTGGAAATCCCCCGCTACAGACGACTGCTGAGTCATCTCAGGACAATCAGGGAACCTGCTGAGTCATCTCAGGACAACACACAGCTCCCACAGCGCTCACGAGTGGAAACATCCGCTGGGAGACGACACCAGAGTTGAAAAAACTGATTTCTCATCGCCCTGATGCAGCAGACAGCCCGCTGAGTGACCAGTTCATCTCAGGACAATGCACAGTAAGCTGAACAACGCTACTCCTGTTCTCCATCTACCTCATGATTAAGAGTTGGTGTCGTTTAAATTGAACTCTCTAGTCAATTTCTTAGAGAAGTGATCAGTTAAATTATCTCAACCTTAACGAATACTCCGTAATTACGTTATCATTGACATTTCACCATCATTCATTCATAACTCCCAATACGCCACTTAAACACCTATTAGGGTGATTATTCATGTCTTGTTTACACTAACGTCTCATTTATTCACTGTTCAATATTTAGTTCAATAATATATCTTTATCAGCATGTCGTTGTCTCTGGCGTCAATTTAAAGCAGAGAATTAGATCACTGCATCGTAACACATTACTTCAGATTTGAGATTGATAAAGTTGTTTCTGTGTTTCTTCCTGGCACAGTTAAACTAGACTAATAATGGGAAGTGGTGCCCCTAATCAAATGAGGATTTCATATTAATAAAGGTGATGTTCTTACACTGGGGCCATACAGGTTCGCAATTGTAATGGTTTTTTGTTGATTGAGACATATGATTATAACATATCTTCCTTCTGGGTCTAATATTGAGTTATTGTGAGTAAAGTGTATTCTTTTATGGATCAGAATGGAGACACCTCTTTGTTTATTATTGGAGGTAGCTGAATATACTAGATTGTATTGTGGGCCTGTTAGGATTTGTTGTTCTGAATTGTTTAGGTGAGTGTCTTGTAGTAGGCATATGTCTACTTTCTGTTTGAGTAGATGATTTATGACTTTTATTCTTTTTGCCTGTGAGCGAATGTCACAAACATTCCATGAAATAAAGGTTATGGGTTGCATAGAAAAGAGCAAAAGGACAAAGAGAATGTCATTAGTTACTCCTTGAGGTATGTAGGGTTGGAATACAATGTGTGTACATGGTGAGTAAATGAGTTATGTGTTTGCATGCATATGTATGTAAATATGGTAGGTATCTGGGTGGATAGTAGAAAAAACAAAGACAAGACAAAGAGATACAGAGACACAGAAAACAGAACAAAGACAGATGAACAAGACAAAGAAACACGAGACAAAGGGAGAAAATCACAACTATAACAAATAAACAGGGAAGGATGACCGTAGCATAGGATTGGTAGGATGGGAGGGAGGGTGCAAGTGGGAAAACACATAGGGATGGTCTGTGTTGCTGTGATTGTGTGTGGCTTTGACGACGGTTTATGCTTGGGTTTGGAGGGTTCTGATGGAGCTCTTCAGTAGGACTTTGTGTTAGTTTGCTTAGAATAGCCACGGTGTGGTTGTAGAGTTGCTGTACAGCTGTCCATCTGTGTAGAGTTTGTCCACCATTATGTATGCTCTTATATTTTTCTTTTGGTGTTCTTTCATGATGGGTTACAGGATTTTTCTCTGTTTGTTTATTTCTCTGGGAAAATAATCGTTGATGCCAAATTTTGTTCCTTTGCGTTCCTTTGCCTTGCTTTTGATGAGTTCTTTGTGTTTGTAGTGTTCCGGTTTTGCAATGATGGCTGCAGTTACCGAGTCTGTGATGGAAAGTTATGTTGTTTGCAGTATCTGAGGGAATTTTGAGCTGGAAATGCATGAAGGTTTTGAGCAGTTGAGTTTCTAGGTCATCAGATGTGTTGTTTTCCTGTATGCCAGAGAATATCAGGTTGTCACATATACTCCGTGTCTGAATATCCAGTATGTTTTCTTTAAAGTGCTCTTTTGTTGTCAGAATGTCCACTTGTTTAGTGAGGAGTTCCACAGTGGTTTGGAGAGAGTTGTTTTCTCTTTGGATGTTTTCGAGCTGGTTGTAGACAAACTCTAAGCTAGACTGCACGTCTCTTATGTTGGAGTAAAGTGTAATGAGCAGGTCAAGTTTTTGGTTAATGGATGTAAAACACTGATCTCAATTTCAGTTTTAAGCAGATCGTCCATGTCTGTGACAGTCTGTTTTTTCCCTTTTGGCCGGGTTTGTTACTGGGGGGTGGCTGGAGTGGCTGTGGAGCCAGTCCGGCAAAGTGCACTATAGGTAGTAGTGATTGAGTTTTCCAGGTCCATTATATGATCCACTTTTTTGATCAACAGGTTCAGGTGTGTGACAAAAACAGTTTGTGTGATTTTGGTTAATGTATGTCCATGATTTCAGTCTTTGCAGTGCTGTTTGTTGTGTTGACAGTAGTCGATGCAGCAAGCAGTAGTAGGTCGCCATGATGAATCTCATTAGTGTAGTCACTGATCACTGACTCAATGACTACATATAATGTGAGAGGGGTCGCTTGCAGTGATGAACCAACCGAGAATTGTCACCAAATCTCTACAGAGCTTGTTAGGCTCATTTTTGGTTTTATGGCAGTTATTGTATGTAACTCTGATTCAACACTTAGCAATTAAAATAAGCCATCATTTCTTTTAACAGTACTTGGTGTTTGGTACATTCAAGAAAACATATGCTATTATTATCATTTCATGGTCTGTAACACTACCAACTCACCTGCAGCAGACAATTATGAAGACAGTGATGGCAATGATGAAGACGACTCCTGCAGCAGCTGAACCAATGATGAGGGGGAGTTTCTCCTGGATACTGGAGTTATATTCCTCTGCAAGGCAAAAGACAGAAAATGAAGATGAAGATGAAAACTGAACACCATTCTCACACAAGCTTCTGTTTTACACAGGTGTGAAAAGGGAACCATATATAGAGAAAAAAGGACCTAACACAGAGGTAACCAAGATACTTTGATCAGTGAGTGGTAGCTGCTGTGGCTGCTGCCTAGCAAAGTCATTGTTTTGTATTTTGAATCAGTGGCAACCGTGTCCAACTGCCCCAGCAGCAGCTTACTCTGATACTCATTACTATACATCACAGGCTACAGCTTTCTATAATCTCATCATGCAGCTAAATAGAGCAGCAGTAAAGGGTTAGAAAACTGATTAATATAGTTATTTAGTTCATACATTTGCTAACTAATAATAATCAAACTGTGCTTATGTTGCTCCAAGTCAGTTTTTCTTTATTGATCTGTCTGTGAAATGCACTTTCACAGATGCCAATATAGTTTTTAAGGTTATTCAATAGCATGTCATTGTCAGTCGTGTCAAAGTCTGATGAAGCAGAATATGGATTGATGGTGATCTACAATCATCAGCAATCAGCAGATTACCTGCTTCTTTTAAGTGTCTGTGTTGTAGGTGCTTTGTGTTTATGATACTGCATCATTTTGTGCTGTTATATGTATATGTACTGTTATATTTGATGCACATATGTACTGTATGTGCAGACTTAGTTGGCCAGTAAAACTGATTGGCACTCCTACCTTCAGTCATGGTTTGGAAGTACATTTTGCCACTGAAGCGGCCAAATCCAGCAACAGTCCGTGCCCGAACCTGAAAAACGTAGATAGTTCCAGGTTTCAGGCCTCGTATGACTGCAGTATTGGTCTGACTCCTCGTTAGAGATGAGTTCCACTCTGCCTGGTTCTAAAAAATACACATCAGAAAATTATAAATTAGAAAATGATGATGAATGAGAGAGTGTTAATGAGTCACTACAGCAGTAAGAATCTCAGGAAGTTTGTGGCGGAGTATTCAGCATCAACACTGCTGTACCTTCTCATAGTACTGCAGTTCATAGTCCAGGATAACTCCATTGGGCTGATCAGGCTGGGACCAGGACAGAGTGATGCTGTTAGGGCTTCTGCTGACCTGGTGGATGATGGACACTGCTGACGGAGCTGCGAACAACAAAAGGGGAAGAAAAGTTAAAAGCTGTTGAGAAAAAGGCAAAATTTATCTGCCAGGTAAATTGTTGTGATAGACTCACCAGCCTGGTTGGTGGTGATGTTAACAGATGTGTACTGTGGTGAATGAGGACTCTGCTCAGACACTCCATTGACAGCTTGTATTTCAAAGGTGTACTGGGTGTGAGCCAGGAGGTCGCTGATGTGGACGCGGGTATCGGTCAATCCCAGCTGACGAGGAACAAACTGCACATTGTCTCCACAGCGAGTGCAGCCACCACGCCCGCTGCCACAGCTCTTACAAATGATGTTGTAGACAACATCTTCCCGTCCCCCGCCCTCCTGGGGGGGGCTCCACTCCAGCCTCAGAGAAGTCTCATTCACTATGGAGATGACATTTTGTGGAGCTGATGGAACAGCTGGAAGAGAGAGAGAGAATACAATTATGCTGGTACTGAACTTAAGAAAGTGTACTTGTAATTGTAATGCAGATTTGCAAATTTTTCATTTTAGAAGTTTTCCTGCAGGACACAAGATGTCTCCTCCTTCACTGTAAAGTCCATTCTCAGTATTTGTGCACTGGAGGCCTCAGGTTTCCACATCACACTTGTGTAAGTTGAATATTGGACCAGGATTGGCTTCCAAACTATTTATGACGTCACAAATCATGGTCACATGCCCACCCCATAAAATCTGATTTTCAATATGCTCAGAGAAACTTTCCTCCTTCAGCCTTCTAGTGTCAAACTCTGCACATACATTATTATGTACAGTGAAGCTCAAACATTCAACTGTAGGAACAAGAAGAAAAACCTATTTTTGAGTGGAGGGGGACATTTTTGCAGGTGGTGCTCTAACAGTCTTTGTCCATTCAGTACAGAAGGCCAGAGAGGTTCAGATCCATAACATCTCTCATGCTTTGTATTCTTGTTAAATCTAGATAACAGAATAATTATTTCTTATGGTGAGACCAGAGAAACAAATGTGTTATATTTAGATCACAAAAAATTTGTCAAGTTTGTCTTATTCGTATTCTATAATTCTATTTTGCTAGATCATGTTCCATTTATTAGTTGTTGTTTTTTTTAAAGTTGACTGGAGGTCCATTGTATAAGCCTATGGTTTCTTGACCTCTCCTGTCACGTTTTATTTCTCTCTTTGCTTCTGAACCATGGATTCAGGAGCAGCGCACACGTTCTTTACCATTACAAGGATACAAGTGCTTTGTAGATGTGGAGGCTTATGACCGTGACTTGTGGGGTGGTGCTTTGGGAATATGGTACTGGAGTTGCTACTATGAGCTGTTCTCAGTTAGTGTTAAGCTCCACCTAGCTTGTGTGTGGTCACCTATTCTATTTGTGATTTTCATGGTGTGAAGAGAGGCTGTCTAGAATGTCAAAGACGTTCCTGCACAGACCATCAGTATCCTATGATATTGATGATAATGTTAGAATCATACAGGGATATTAATAAAAAGGTTATGTGCCATATCATATCCTGAACATGATTAAATGAATAAAGAATAAGAATAAGACATAACAGGGACTAGTGTGCATGAAAAGGTACTATTTGACAGATTATGTTGACGATATGACACAGAACAGATTTTGAGTGAAGTTGAATAAAGTTACATTTAGAATAATAAAAGCATTACAAAATTATTAAGATTATCATAAAATATTCTAATGAAAAGATCAGTCTGCTCGGGGGAGCCAGTGGACGTCTGGCCTACGACACCAAAGTGACCAGAAACAGCCCTGTACCAGCTTGCTGTGGTGAAGAGGGAGCTGAGCCTGAAAGTGAAGCTCTCCGTTTGCCAGTTGATCTACATTCCAACCCTCAGCTATGGTCATGAGCTTTGGGTAATGACCAAAAGAATGAGATTGAGGATACAAGGGACATCTGGAGCTGAAATGAGTTTCCCTTGCTGGGTGTCTGGACTCCTCACCCTGTCTCTAAGGGTGATCCCATCTAGAATGATTTCAGCCGCTACTCCTTGACAGTAGTCACTTGAGGTGGTTTAGGTATCTGATTAGGATGCCTCCTTCTGGAGGATTTCTGGGCAGCTCAACTAGATGACGACCCTGGGGCAGACCCAGAACACACTGGAGTGACTTCTGGGTTGGGAACACCTCAGGATTAACCAGGAAGCAGGAGGATGTTGCTAGGGAGAAATATGTGTGGGACACCTCGCTACACCTGCTGCCTCAGTGGCCCAGACCAGGATAGTCTTTAGAAGATAGATGGAGGGATGGATTTTTACTTAAGGCATGTTTGGCCTTTCTAGTTCAGTCTCAGTCACTATACTACAATACACTACAATATTCATGAGTTACAAAGGATTTATCGTGAAAATGATCTGCATGACATCATGCTTAGAACAACATAAAGCTCTGCTGCTTGCTGTAAGAGTAAGCTAGCCACATTGACATTAATTCAATGTTTGTGCACTGCAAAGATGGATAGGTGTTTTTATCTTATGATTTGCAGTACACTGCAATCCATGACAGTGACAGCTGGTGTATACATACTAGTACAGGGCATCTGTGGAGGGTCGGAGTCAGAGCGGTAGTAGCCGTTGCGGCAGACACAGTTAGTTGCTCCTTCGCTGGTAGTTCTGCTGTTGATGGGGCACTGCAGACATCTGTGGTCTCCCTGTGCAGCCTTGAAAAACCCCGATAGACAAGCTGGACAGACAGCAGAGGATGAGATACAGGGTACACAGAGAAGAGGGAGGACAGAGGGACAAAAGAAAGAAGAAATGAGAACAATAAGCACAGGGACAAAATGTATGGTATACAGAAAAAGAGAAACAAAGGGTCTGATTAAATCAATCTGTAGTGTCAACTTGATATCATACTGGCTGCTGGCAGCTTCAGTATCAGAAACATCAGTATAAGTCAGATTCTAAAATACTGTGGCTGAGCTCTACTCGTACATCTTTACATTTTCCCCACAGAGCAAACATTTAGTCATGATAGCACAGAAATCTGCATCTCATAAAGGTCAGCTCATTGAAGTGACATGTACTGGGCCTCCTTCAGATGCTGTCGGTTCTGTTGTCCATAGGGACAAAACACATTAAGTGTGTGGGGCAGAGGAGACTCTCTGTACTTTTTACATAAGATGAGAAAGAAAGAAATGTGTACTATCAATGTTTTGTTTTCCATCACTTTTTTGTTCCTATTCTAAATGTATAATGGCAGATGCCGCCTCTACTACGGTGACTTTATATGCAATATATATAAATACAGCAGAAAAATTACCATAGATTTTGAATCTGCTCCACCACAGTATTAAAAATAAAACATCACAAGCCTTAAAAGTTCATATTTCTTGCGTGGGTATAGGAATGGATTGAATTATATTGTTCTGTTAAGGTGATCCTAATGTAAATAACTGATAACTGAACTGAACTGTATATTGATATAAAGGTACTTGGTAAAAAATATCTTGATACTCAGGCCTAATTAAAACTAGAGTGTCTCATGTGAAGTTACAACATCAGCTGTGTTGTGATTTTATTCAACTCAACAATTCTTGAATGTAAATGGCCCTTTGCACATATTTCCGTCTGGGTTCGACCACATCACAGCACTGAGACTGTAATGCTAAATGTGTTAAGGACATTTTGTGACCTAAGAATAAGAACATGCATTCAGAGTGGATTTGAGTTGTTGAAGTTCAAAGTTTTGACATCCTAGTAGCAAAATTGATATATGCTATAGTTCTCTTTTATTTGTCAAAATAAATATATAATATCAAGATCATTTATAGGCCTAGGTTTCTCCAATAATTTGTGATATTTCCTCTCCTTGTTCTACTTTTTTGTTTTTCCTGCTGTCTATTGCTGTTCATTTTAGAGCTTTCTTATCTTTTACTGCTTTTTCTGTACTTTTTTAAAACTTTTTTTTGTCTGAACACACTGGCGTCTCTGTCAGTGTCTCAGCTCTGAAAAATTCTCTGTCTTTACCGTGTCTGCAGCAGGACTCAAGTTATAATGTTAAACACACACAAACAGGGACTTCCGGTGGAAGATGGCCAAAGATGGCCATGTAGGGGAATCCTCTGCTAAGCTGTTCACCTACCCCCTCCTAAAATAGTGATTTAAATATTTTAAATACAGAAAATAGGTGCATAACGGACCGGCAATACGAACAAGAATGCGATCAACTAAAGCTACAAAAAGTTAGTGAACTAGGTAACTTTACCGTTAGCTACCAAGTAACAGACCAGTTGAGTTAAGTCAAAGTTATTGCTGATTGCTAGCTCTCAACAGCATTGATCTGTTAGCTAAACAGATAAGTTATAACCAGCAAACAATGTTTTAATTTTACACTCAAAGGTAATGTTATAACAAAGTTATTTATATTACCTAACATTTGACTGCTAAGCTATCAATCAAGTGTAAAGTAAACATACAACATGTTAATGACAAGTTTTCACTCCTAAATCCCATTTCATAATATCTCAAGACAAATCCAGCAAGCCAGCTACGTTACATCTACACAAAAAGTGAAGCCCAGGCAAATCAACACAACAGTAACAGTAGCCACATCCCTGACAGCAACACAGAGCACTAACCAACCACACAATCAGCCAACATATTGTTATTTGAGGCCGAGGGGTCACACTTAACATTACATGTTCATCATCTAGTTAACCCAAAATTAGCCGCCTTGAATCCTGCAATCAGTCATCATATATTAACATCACTTGTTGCCAGGTATAGTGGTATAGTGATTAAAGACCTATTGTTATTTTACACAAGTTCATGTTTTTGTTCCATTCTGTAATTGAAGCTTTCCACAAACATGTATAAAAAACAAAACAATGAATGCTTTAAATAAACAGTTACAATTTTGAGATGTGTGTGTGTGTGAGAGAGAGAAAGATATTTTGCCTCATGTACAATTTATGACTTTAATAAATATGTTAACTGCCTGCCAATATAGACCATAATACTTAATCTATTCATGATTTCTACATGACAGATATTGCTTAATGTAGTATATTAGACATTGAGAATACCAGAGAATCCCTGTATGTAACAAAGTACATTTATTCAAGTACTGTACTTAAGTACATTTTTGAGGTACTTGTACTTTGAGTATTTCCACTTTATGCTACTTTATACTTCCACTGTACTTCTTACACTACATTTCAGGGGGAAATATTGTACTTTTTACTCCAATACATTTATTTAACAGCTATAGCTTTTTCAGATCTACATTTAATATCTGATATATCTGATATATTATATATATTTGTAATATAATTTGTATGAATTTAGATGACGTTGACACTGTTGATCAGAAAAAGGCTGTAAATCAATAAAAGATGAAAAATTCAGATAGGTGAATAGTTTTATAGGTACTGGATATCTGTGTATATGTAATAAATACAACACAGAGTGGGGCCATTTTGCATAATAAGTACTTGTGATACTTTCAGCAAAATTTGCAACTTCTGTACTGTAAGATTTTGAATGCAGGACATTTACTTGTAATGGATTACTGGAGTACTGCAGTGTTTCTACTTTTTCATAAATAAAAAGATACTTTTCCACTAGAGATATTTTTGTTCTGGTATTTTTAACATTTGAGATGAGGTGCAATTGCAGTGGTCTTTACCAAAATAATCATGATCACAGTGTGGCAGAGAGAGGATGACCCAAATACAGTAATCAGGGGCGGATCTACAGGAGGCCAAGTGAACTAGATTTAATCATCAGAGCATGTTCATTATCATAACGTTAAGCAAAAGTAAAGTTGCTTGTAGCACTTATTTATATAGCACTTATCACAACCAGGGATAACAAAGTGCTTTACAAGGACAAAATTAAAAAGCAAAGAACAAATGCATGCAGACAAATTTTCCAAAATTGAGGGAATAAAGTAAAAGTACATTTTCAGAAGCAAAATAATAATCATCATCATCATGATAAAAATGTATTTTAAATAAAATATTGAAAAGAGATTATTCAAAAGCCTTTTTGAAAGAAATATGTTTTCAGAAGTGATTTAAAAGAAGACACTGATTTTGCAAGTCTGAGGTTATCAGGCAGGTTATTCCAAAGTTGAGGAGCCCTAACAGCTGAAGCTCTGTTCCCTTTAGTCTTACTCTGTGACATTGGGACTGCCAACAAGTTCCTGTCTGAGGATCTCTGATAGATTGGTAAGGGGCAAGTAATTCAGAAATGTATCCTGTAATAAAGTGGTAACCATTAAGAGGGGAGTAATATGATGTCTTTTCTTGGTTTTGATTAGTAGTCTGGCTGCTGAATTCTGTACAATTTGCAGTCTATGAATTGCTTTCTGATTTATTCCAGTTAACAGACCATTACAGTAATCTAAAAGTGAGAAAATGAAAGCATGTATGATGGATTCTGTGTCTCTGAAGCTCAGATATATATATATATATATCAATGTTCATTAGATGATAAAAGCAAGATTGGACAATCTTACTAACATGAATTTTAAAATTAAGAATTGAATTTTGACAGAAGACTTACACCTCTTCCTAACAAAAAGCTTGGAGCGAACTCCAGCAGGTGGAGCGCGAAAAATTGTCCAGATGTACTACAAGCAATGCCGCAGTGCTGAGTGTGAGTGTGTGTGGGGGACCGGACAGAGACAGAGCCGTAGCTCGCCAACAGAGCACCGGGGAGTCTCAGTTTTATGGTATTTTCTGAAACCTGACTGAAATTTTTCATGTATGTGGTTATATAAGTAACTGAAATTTTTAGCTGCTGCCCTCCAATTCCAGTGTTGGTAAAGTTTGGGGAAAGAGGGCTTTCAAAGCTGTTTGACCATCAAAGAAGCAGTTCTGATGGAGTATACTGGGACCTTAAATGATCTTTATATCAAAGTTGTAACAGTTAGGAGCTTGACAGTTAATTGGTGAGTGGGGTTTGGTGAAGGTATCGTGGGGATTATAGCCCTAAAACAGTATGTTGTATAATAGTAATGTATATATACATAGAAGCAAACCTGGAAGCAAGAAACTTTTTGGCGTATGCGCCAGTCGAGCAATTCTTATTGGACTGAATGGGCACCATTTTTGGTCTGGTATCCAGCTCTTATAATACATCCATGGCCTGTGGCTACAACCAAACTTTACCTTACCTCTTACAGACATGACCTAATGTTACACCTTCAGCTTCCATGAGTTCAGCCGGGGCTCCCAGAACTCAAGTAAGTCTTTTTCTCTCTGTATTTTTTCACATAGAACTGAGCTTAATAACGGTATGGTGGTTTGGCAGAGATTCGCTGGAACAAGCGGTAACATCAGCTAATTCGTGTTAGCTAGCTAACCCATGGTTAATGATAGTTAAGTGTCCCACCCTGTGATGTCGTTTTACCTCTTGGAGTTAGAGACCAATGTTATTGCACCAGGATCAAATCGATGGTATCATAAATTAAATATTCAGTTTGTTGTTAATATTAATGGAGGTGCATGAGTCTCATCTGTATTTTATTGTTAGGCGTTAGCTAGCATTAGCATCTAGCCTGTCTGTAAACAAATGCGTATGTGTGTTACTGTAACATTAGAGCCTGCTGGAAACAAACAGGCTGTAAATGTCTGTATGTTAGTGACAGAGATACCAAGACAAACTACAGCCTGCACATTTAACTATATTTTAGTAACCTGCAGCAGACTAACCCTCACTGACTGCATGCTGTGACAACTTTACAGGCAATCAGGGCAGATGTGGGCAGATGTGGCACGTTCGACTACTATTTTGAGTTGCCTGATGTCAGTGGGCTTCGTTCCATTTTAAATTGCTGCCAGTCGGCCACAACCCAAATCCAAACACCACTATCTCTGTTAAGAAAGGTGTTTTATAGCCTGTGATTGTACGGGATGAAGACTGGTTATCATCAAACTGGATTTTACATTGTGCATTGCGTTCAACCTCCACTGTTACATAATTTAATTATTTATTACACGTCACATTTAATTTTTGCTTTTGTCACCTTCATATATTTCAAACACTTTCACACTCTTTGTCCATAGCACAGTCCATATTTCCTTTGTACAGTCAATATTTCATTTCAAGTTTTATATCCCATTTAAAACTATAAACTATTCCATTCTATTTTAAAATTTCAATTTAATTTTAATATTACTTTGTTTATTTCATTATTATTATTACCTTACTTTTGTCCATTTTTGTTCTTCTCTTTTGCGTTTTTTGAGAGCAAATGCCAAGACACATTCTTTGTATGCTCTGTCCGGACCGTTTGAACTGCTGCTAATGCAACACCACTAACACACTGTTAGCTTAGCCTGTTAGCACCTGCTACCGCCAATGTTACTGAGAAAAATATATAAAACAGCTTATTAAATCTGTATGTACGGAGCTTTGTCAAAGTTAATCAGAGATCCTTTCTAAGAAATGGAACAAAACCAGCTGGTGCATCATGGCAGGCAGGCTGGAAATAAAGCTGCTAACATTAGCTAGCCCAATCCACTCAACACTCAAGAATTCATAAAAACTGATTTTTAATTCTTCTGTTTAAACTGTGACATTCAGTCGGTCTGTCATTCAAACTGTCAGGTTTCGTCATGATTTATGTGAGCAGCCCTCTTTCAGAAAAGGACAGCAATATTAAATCTCAACATTGTTGAATGGAGTTCTGCACACAACAAGTCAGCACGTCCTCCAGTCCGCCCAAAGGTACACCCACTGGACTGACACGGACTATTGACTGTACTGATAAAATAAAAATAAAGTTTAGGACCTTGGGATGAAACTCTAGGCTGGGGCAGTCAACTGGGGACAGTCTGTGGGTGTGTGTTGTAGATGGAAGAAAATGGGGCCAAAAAAAAACACATTCACACTTAGCAAAATGATGTTGCTGATAGTGCACCAAAGTGGTAGATGGACCAAACTGCCTACATTGTGTCAGTTGTGGCTAAAACTGCACGATAGTGGTTATTACAGCCTTTTAGCTGCCTAAATACAGTGTTCTGCTTCTGAGACAAGAGGGTACGCAGCATGCCTAAGAAGGCACATATTTGCTGTGACAAAAAAATCAAGAAAATTAAGTAGAAGTGTCTTACAGTTGTAGCTCCTTACCTCTGCACACTGTACCATTCTCCACTGCCTCATACCCGGCTTTGCACATGCAGCGTCCAATAGGTACCATCCACTCCCCATCGCCGTTACAATACAGCTTGATGGGTACATCGACCTCCTCCCCATTGGGAACACATACCCCTCTGGCTGCTACCAGGGACGTGCTCTCTGCTCCCGACAGAGTCTCAGGAAAGATGGCGCCATTCTGGATCACACTGGGACATTTCCTGTAGAAGACGCGAACAGCGATGAGTGACATACAAGCGCCATAATCCTGGAAAGCGAGGTAGAAGCCATTGCGCGAAACAGGTCCAAAACTCCGGACTTCACTGTTGATCTTCATGATGCGGCCGCCGAGGTCAACCTGAGAGAAGCTTTCATCAGCTGCTATAGTGTCCACTTTTACCCAGGGGTTCTCCATCCAAGGTGGGGACGATTTAGTGGCTGTGTCCGAGTCAGACTCATAGTAGTACAGGTTAAAGGTCTCTTTGCAGGAGCCGGGGACATTGGGGATGGAACTGCAGTCACGTACTGAGAACTTCATCTGGACATGGATGCGCTGAGCACCACGCCGACGGATGTACTTGGTGCGTACCCAGTTGTTCTGGCTGCTATCAAAGACATTGCACACCTGATATGTTCGGATGGTGTTCATGTTTTCATTATAGCCGCTAACTTCTTCCCACTAAAAGAAAGACAAGAAGAAAACTATTAATCCAGTGACACACAAAACATGTACAAAAACTACAAATATCTTGACAGTAGCAGTTATTCTTAAGTAAGTAAGTCCTCCATTTTAAACAACTACCAAATACCCTGAATGTAAAACCCATCCCTTTTCCAACAGCTGTTTTTGAAGATACAACACACTTTCACACTCATCCTATTGGGATGTATTAATCCAAGGAGAAAAGAGTCCTCATCCTTCAAGTCTTTTCTCTTGTAAAAGTGAAATAAAACCATTAAAGCAGAACGTAAATCCCGCATTAATGTAGCTTGTCTATCCATCACATACTCATGAATGTAATCGTACTCTCCTGTCAGGCTCAGTGGTCAAAATGATTTTCTCCAACAGTAAGGTATTATTTTGACTGTTTTGTCTTTTTGAGCTCCTCGTCATCCTACAATAGATTCTGTATAATATTTTATATTGAATTAAATGCATTGACTGTAATATCTGCCATTAAATTCCAACATTCCCTCCATCATGATTTAATATCAGTTCTCCTTAAAGGATGGGTTCATAGTTTTCTTAAACCAACAGTCAGGAGCCCAAATGAACAGTGAAACATGTTTTTCTTGCTGTAATCATTCCTCCTATTCATACTGACCATTAGAAGATCCCTTCATAATGCACTTACAATGTAAGTGATAGGGGAAAAAAAAAACACAGACCTCCTTCTGTGCAAAAATGGATTTAAAAGTTTATCTGAAGCTAAAATGAAGCTTCAGCGTCCAAATAAGTCAAATCAACCAAACCAACAAAAACCAAGTTACCAAACACTTTTGGTGCTGACCGACTCTAACAGACTCACTATAAACAGACTCGAATGCACTTGCCACCCTCTGTAGGAGCCAGTATTACAGCGATACTCTCTCCATTCAAAAAGATTTGATGTTGAGAACATCTAATGGTCTAAGACGAACCCCACTTTTTCAAATTTAATTTCCAGAATAGAATATTATTTTTAAAATATGTATTTACTATTATTATTATTATTATTATTATTATTATTATTATTATTATTATTATATTGTTTTTTCATATCTGACACACATTTACAATTTATTTAATTACATGACTGTAGTATTGAGTAGGTGAGTGAATCCCACAGAGACATGGAGAGTTGCCTCACCCCTGGACCAAGTGGGTGTTTGTCAATGTGATACTGACCAAAAGTTAAACACTGTAACATAATGGAGATTGAACAAACCCGCTGAGAGACCATTTCTGACTAATAACTAAATTATGGCCTGAACTAAAAGCATAAATGACCTTTGGGGTCATTTGAACCAGGAGATATACCGATAACAACACCAATGGACAGAAAACCCCTTTTCTTATCAAGAGTCATAAAATCTTAAGTTACATTCCTGGAGGACATTAATGGAGTTTCTCTCAAATCTGAGCCAAATCTGAATTTGTGTGAATATCTAATCATTATGTAAATCATGAATGTTGTTTGTCATGTAAATACACAAATGGTATAATTTTGATAGCTGTGTGATAATCTAGTTAGGAGATATTAATTTTTGATTTTTGACATTTTGTTACCTACATACAATACTGCCATCTAGTGATAGAGGTTAGAACTTCATGTTGAATTTTTAAATGTCATAAGAGTTAATGTTTATATGGTAACTACACAATGGTATTTTAAATCACCAAATCATCAAGTGTTTAACTTTTGATCTATTAACCTCATAAACAATCATATTTTAATAGTTAAATTAGATAAGTAGTTGTATGAAAAGAGTGAATTTTTTGAAGTAATATTAATACAAAGAAGAAGAAGAATTTCAAGTTGAATGGGTTCTTTATTATGAAATAAAAGTCTCACTGAATGTTTTATATTATGAAGTAAGAGCTGTGCTGAATTTATATTTGAATATGTTTCTGAAAGTTTAATCTAATTACATAAGTGTTGCTTTAACTATATTTCACTGCTAGAAGTGCAGATGGTTTGAGAAAGTTGAATCAGTGAAGGTTGGATGTCTAGACATCATGAGAAGTGTTGATATGACTGGATATGACAGGATTGACCTATTATGACATGAATGTATACTGCTGAACTGTTTTTATGAATGGTTTTACAATATACGGTACGAGGTAATATGAAGTATTCAGACATAGTGACTCAGAAGTGTGAACTTTGCATTTAAAACTCAAACTTAATTCTCCAGTTTAAGAAAAGTTATTTGCCATCTCAGGTCAAAGTCAGACACACCTTAAGAGCTCCCCTGTAACAAAGAAGTTGAATATTCATCAACAATTCTGCATGAAAACAACACACCTAAAACTCCACCCATTTTATCCAAACTTATAAGACAAACTCAGAAGGAAGTCATGAGCTAAGACACAATTCTTATTAAGATGTTTCTTTTCTTTGTTTTTTTCGACCAAGTAAATGCATATTTTAATCTTTTATTGAAACAAATTTAGTTTGTTTTTGTTTTATTTGTAACATTATGTCTTGTGCTTCCATGCACAGTATTTTATTTTGAAGTTTACACCTCCACTGAATAAGGATTTGAGTGTAGTCAGATTAAACTTTATTTGGCACTCAACTAAAATTACAAGAAGCCAGCCAAAGCTTGAATCCTTAACTCAAACTGAAGCTTCGAAGAAGATAGCGAGGCTTTAAATGGATCTCTGCCTGCTTGCTGAGAGCAGTACTGCAAACCGGGACTTCAGCTGACCAAAAGACTCTTTCCAGAGCAGGCTGAACATGACTCGACTCCTCTTCACTGGTGGTTCAACACCACCGCCCCCACGAAGACTTGCCCACAGCCCAGGCTGTGCAACTACCAACCAGCCAGCTACAGTTTAATCCAAACAACGCCGGACCTGCCGAGACAATATCTCTGCAGCAGGAGTGCAGGAGAGAGTATCCAGCCTACCTTGCATCCTACCTGAAGTGACAGCAACCTTACAGTACTTCTGGAACAGATAAGCTTATGAGATCTCATAAAGAGGATGAGCTGTTATTATCATTTTACTGGGTTTATATATTTATTTTCATCTTTATGTAATAAAGCCCACTTCCTTTTCTTAAAGCCTCATTAGCTGTGTGTCATTCACTCTTGAGTCGAAATCTTTGGAGATTGGCCCAAACATCACTATAGGTACTTCACAAAAAATGCACTGGTGTTTGAGCACACATGAGGTTACTTGCCAAGAAGACATAAACATAGGTAGCATTATTTTTCTGGTGAGGACAGTTTCTCTGGCGACCAATGGCTAGATCATGCGCATATATTTTTAAAAAAAGGAACATGTCTATTTTAGATGCAATTCATTATGTTTTATTCAAATATAGAGGAATATTTCATATTGGATTCAAGAGACAGTGTGTCCGAATTCAATATTGTATATTAATGCGTCTTGCTCTGGTTTCTCTCACACAGTCCATAGACCTGCAGGTGAGGAGGGTTGGAAGCCCTAAACTGAGTTTATCTGCCTATATTTGTAATAGAATGATTACCTGTCCATATTTAGTGGCCTCTTGCTCCATGTGAGATGGGATAGGCAAGAAAACACACATTTTTGATCAGAAAGGAGGCTGTGGAATTTGCCTCCCATCAATCATTAAGGGATTTCTTCATGACCAGTATGGACAGGAGGAATGATCACAGCTACCAAAAACTGGGTCAATGTACATACGAGCATATGACTATTGCTTGAATCTAGACTTGTAAAAACTTGAACCTATCCTTTAAAAATGATGGTACACTACTTTGGCAGTTGATACAGAAGAAATTGATACATGTCATTTTGTTGTAACAGGAAGTTATACAAGGCGTGCACTGACTTCAGCCAAACTGCAAACTTCAGGGGGCAACCACCAATTTCAAAGCTGTATCAGACAAAAGAGTTAGTAAAATTATTACTAAATTAACATCATTTACTTTGTAGTATTCATTGCTTTTAGACTCTTTCGTTAGCATCTGTAAACAGCAAGATGGGGCAGTCTCCCTAAACTGCAAATCACAGCATCATTACATGGACTGCTGAAAAATATTGATCACTGTTTCCCAGAGTCCAAGCTGACATCCTCAAATGTCTTGTTTTGTGCACAACCGAAAGATATTTAGTTTACTGTCATAGAGAACTAAAGAAACCAGAAAATATTCACATTTAAGAAGCTAGTGGGCACTTAATCAATTAGTCAACTAATCATTGCAGCTCTAGACTGCTGATGGTCTTCAGGAGACACAATTCCCTTGAAAGTAAAATACTGATTAAATCATTCTCTTTTTGTTTAAAGCAGGTTCGACCAAAAGACATTGATGTGAAAGGATTTCCAGCCATCGATCAAAAGATGTTCACATTTTCTAGTAAAATTACCTGTGGCTGCTGGCACACTGTAACACATGCATTTAAGAATTGGCTTCATATTTTAAAACGTGTCCCTGGAGTCTTGGTTTGCTCCACTCACCCCCTGTGATGGGTAGATGGTCCAGCCCAGTTCTGCTGTTGCTGTTGTTGAATCCATTAGTATTTCTGCAGGAGACACAAATGAAAAGGTCAGAGACAGAAAAAAATGATTTGATTTTACAATTCTTACATAATTTTTCTTATTTTAAAGAAAATGGGGAATATATAACTTTCAGGTTTAATTGAAGAAAGAGTTCATTTTCCTTCCTAAACAAATCACACTACTAAATTAATATATTTTTCTCATAGAACATTCCTTCCATATTCCTTTGTAATGTAACACAATACAGCAGGCTTCCCATCAAATCTGACTTGGTGACAAAGTATTAAAATAGCAGATCCCAAACTGTCTGTCTGACCCTCTTTTGTGGATAAAGATACAGTTATGTCTTTTATTGATTCCAGCTGAAAAAAGGGAGAGCGAGATGTCACAGATGGCATTATACCACAGCATGCCTTTTCTTAAAGTCCCCCTCCACTCAAAAATATATTTTACTGATACTTCATTTACACGTTTGAGTTTCACTGGAAAGTTGTGTGCAGTTTGTCACTAAATGCTGTTTTCACATTCATCTGCTAAAGGGGAAGTTTTTCATCAAAAATCTGATTTTGATTTTCTATGAGCATGATTTGTGACATCTGTAATTTACAATTACAACAATTAAAAAAACATTAGAAGCAATGAAACAGTAGATTGACCCACAAACCTTCTTAACGGTAAGACGTGTATATTAGTCATTGCGTGAAAGTTGGCTTTAAGAAAAAGTCAGATTTGGTTAAAAGAGAAAAGTAACAGCCCTGGGCCCAGGGGTATTTGGAAAGATGAAAAAGAGATAAGGTAAAAGAGAAGATAAAAGTAAAGAGATAATAAGGAAATAAAGAGAAATGAGGAAATAAGAGTAAAGAATAAAAAGAAATAGGAATGAAGGAAAAGAGAGAATAAGAGTTAAAGAAAAAGAAGCCGCAGATTTGGACAAAAGCCCTCTGGGAGGCGATTTTAGACGGGCCTAAAATCCTGGAAAATCACTAGGTGAATTTCAGGTCAGCTCTAGTAACTGACGATGTAGAGTGAAAAATTTAATTGTAAGTTCCCACTCGAACACTAGTTGACGAACAGTGTCTGAAGCAGCTGTACATTTAATAACTATGCCTCATAAGGTAGCATAAATTTAGAAGGAAAAAAGAAGAGAGAAAAGAGCGGCGGAAAAAGCATGAATGAGTCGACTTTGAGAATTGAGGATTGAATGCTGTTTGTGTTTTTGGGATGATGTTGAATTTGCTGGGTGTTGCTGTTGGATGATCGATCCAGCTGTATGTGTGTGCAGAGCAGGTCTCCTCTGTCTGTGTGTGTGTGGAGGTTGTATCAGTTGTGTATCAGCTGCGTTTCAGCTGTGTGTGAAAGGCTGCGGCATGGGTTAGTTCATGTGGTTTATGTTAATGTGATAGATTTTATATTGAATAGGTATATATAGGTTGTGGTGGAGAACGGGAGATTAAGTAATTCATAAGAAAGGATATTTTGTCTTTTATTGTTAAAACTTATGAGCCTCTTTTGAGAGGACTTTCTGAATCTGTTAAAAACTTATGAGCCTTTTTCGGGGGACATTTTTGAATCTGTTAAAATCTATGAGGACATTTTTAAATTGGGAAAAATGTATGAGCCCCCAAGAAAGACATTCACAATTTTGAAGAGAAGTGGAGAGATCAGTGAGGATAGCTTGTGTGTATAAGTATGGGTAAAAAAGACTAGGAAATACAGCCTGTGGGTAATAATATACTATTGGAAGAGTTAAGATTAGAGTGAAATAAACTAAAATTTTTATATTGATGATGTAAGGTGTTGTAGATGAAAATGACCTAAGTGTTGGCGGATGATGTGCGGAAATTATATTGAATTGCTTATTGTGCTGTGAAAAGGACCTGTTGGGTTCATAAGATACTAAATTCTTGTCTGTTTCTTCCCTTATCCACCTATGGTGTGTGAGAGTTGAGGAGGAGACAGAGGAGGCGGAGGCGCAGACGGGAAGGCAGCTGGCCAGCGTATCATATGGATTGAGGCTTGTTGACGACAGCGCGTGCAGCTCCTGAGTCCAGTCTGATCAAGGCCAGTGCGGTTTTATCCACAAACTCTTTTAACATTTACCTGCATTCTAAATATATGTATGTATACTCATTTATAGTTAATATTGTTGATACACATTTAGTCTGCTTTCATTTATAGGCTATTATAAGGATATTTCTCAATTTGGGGGTTAATAGAGCACATCCATCTGTTTATGCATACATATCATATGCTGTATTTAAAAGAGAAGCTTGGCAACGGACTGACCAGTTAAGGCATTTAATTAATTATTGGAGTATAATTATTTGGTTTAAACTTGGTTGGGAGTTGCAGATGTGAGTTTTATTGTCTGTACATGATCTATTCTGATCTGAGTTGCATTGGGGATTTCATATTGAGATTATTTGACGATTTGAGGTGAATGGGTGATTGTCTAGTTGGGAATAGGAACACATTTGGTGATAGTTGGTCCCTTGTGGGAGCGTGGGAGCTTTTGAACTTTATATAGGGTTGGATTTTCTTTTATTTGTAGGATATTCGAGGAAATTGTATTTACAATTTGGTAGATTATTTGTGTGTTTGGTCAATATTAGATGTGGACTTAGTATTGTAATTTGGTTATTATATTAATAGGCTTTTGATTCCTTTGAAGTTGGCAAATTTATTTCATTTTTCTTTTATTGATTGTGGTAAAATAGTAGCTTATAGATAAATAGGAAAAAAAGAGGGAGAAGTAATCTAAATAGCTTTAAGTAGTCTTAGTCATCAGTCTTAATTTACAATAAGGAAACATAAGGGAGCCATTACAATGTCGAAAGAGGACACTAAAATT
This sequence comes from Scomberomorus guttatus, assembly GCA_038419695.1. NCBI lineage: Eukaryota > Metazoa > Chordata > Actinopteri > Scombriformes > Scombridae > Scomberomorus > Scomberomorus guttatus. Next base: position 3,493,016 of record CM076449.1, read on the forward strand.
TCAAAAAAGTAATTACTCCTGTTGATGTGGTACAGAAGAATAACCCTTTAATTAAAGGCATTGCAAAGATATCGGAGAAATGGCATAAGCGCTGGCCTGAAATTGACCAACCATGGCCAGTGGAGGGGAGCCTTAACCCAGATATAATCAAAACAATGCAGGTGCTTGTGTCCACATATAAGGCGAAAGACAAAAGAAGGGTAAAAAGGGGGAAAAACGTAAAGAAAAGAGACAAGTAGAGCTTGCCATTCTCCAGTTGTTTCAAAATGAGGGACAGAAATGGATAAAAGCTGCAAAAGATAAAAGAGATAGAGGTATAGAACAAATAGGAAAAAATGTAAAAGAATTAGAAAAACTAATGGCAGAAATGAAGGCACCTTTCTCACATACGGACCCAATAAAGAGACCCCCACCCTATGAGAAGGAGGTGAAGTTTAAGGAAATCTATCCCCAGCTCCCAGTGATCAGTCAGGAGGGTAACTATTACATTAGAGATGAGGATGATCGAATAATAGAAACAGGACAAGTGGAAACAACTATAAAGATGTATCCAGGTTCCAAAAGTAAGAAGAAAACAACATGTCTGCAAACTAAAGGTGAACTGAGGATCAGGAGGATCGAATTTGGAGATGATGATGATCAGAGTGACCTGGGGGAGATCTTGGGTGGATATGACCCTGCAGTCAGGCGGATACTGGCTAGAGCAGAAAAGAGAGGAGATAAAACATGGAGGAACGATGACTTAGGAGATGAGATGATGGCTCTAACGAAAGTGAGAATGGAAACAGCGATGAAGATTTGGAAAGCAAGGGTCCTTCGTCTTCGAGAGGGTTTTTTCCAGCGACATCCAGTACTAGAATAGAAGAGGACGAACAGAGGGCTTTAAGAGAGGTCGAAAGAAGTATAGATTTGTGAAAAGATGAATGGTGTTCTGAAAAATCACATTGTTAAAATCTGCCAGCACACGGGTCTAAATTGGGTAGCAGCACTTCCGCTGGCGCTAATGGTATGTCACCAGAGTGAGCTGCGTGATTTGCATATGACACCTCATGAGTTGGTTACGGGAGGACAGATGCCATGTTTCTGACAGGCGGTGAGGAAGTGCAGGAGAGACTCGATGAGCAAAAGAGGAGCACAGTTCAACCTGGAGACAAGGTGTTTGAAGGTGTTTAGAAGGAAGTGTTATATCGAATGCCGTGAAGGACCATTTGAAGTTGTTCGCAGTACTGGAACTGCGGTCCAGGTTAAAGGGTCTCCAACGTGCTATCATTTATCACATTGTGTCAAAGCGCCAAGAGAAGAGGCACTACGTTCACAGAGCCAAGATGTTGAAGGCTCTAGAGAGCTGGAAGGAAATGTGGAAGAACATGCAGCAGAAGAAGAGATGCATGAAAATCTCCAGAGTCAAAACCCAGAAGGGGAGATTGTCCATGTGCTGGACAATGTGGATGATTCTGTGCACTTTCTTGATGATGCCAGAAATGACTGCAGTTAATGGACAGAAAAGAAGATTTGGTGACATTGATTTTCAACATGTCCCAGAAACAGAGGAGCCAATTTCAGTGGAGTGCAAAGCGCCAAAGGTTACAAAGAGCTGTGACTCCACTGCAGGAGAATTCAGAGATTCAGTTAGACAAAGGAGTCCAAGACCAGTTCGAAAAAGGGTCAGACCAAAACGTTATGAGGACTAGGGTTGAAGTGACCTTACGGAAATGTATTCTTTCAGTGCTGAAGGTTACTGAAGGTATAAATGTATCACATTTAACTATAGTGGCGCCTCAGAAGATTTCTACGTCAACTCCTTTGAAGACTGTGATCAGAGTTAAGTTAGGAAGAGTGGCTCACCTTCCTTGTCAATGTGGAAGGTGGAATGTTGGTGGTAACAATCTTCCTAAGTGGAAAAATAGTCGTGGTGAAGATGTGTTGTTGGTAGGACCTGAAGTTGACATTGTGCCTCGTGATCAAAGGAAGTATCTTTTGTACAGTGACATGAAATGGTATAAAGTTGTAGGTGATTGTTCACTCTCTCACTCACTCTCTTGTGTAATGTTACATGGGAAGACCAAGGAGAATACATACATACTTATTTAGAGCCATAGTTTAAATTTGTTCCATCTCGAAATTATTGGATAGAAGGATGTTTTAGGGTGAACCCCAAACATGAACTCAATTTTCAGATACAAATGTCTAACTTTCTCAGATTTATAATAAAATAATGTTAATATTATAATGATTTTAGATGACAACATGCAGGTTATTGATAAATCATTATGATCAGCTGGTTAACTTGTACATGATAAAATACAAACTGACAGTTTGTACACTACAAAAGAACCAATCCACATTTAGTTAGAGATACTCAGAGCATTTAACATAAACTCAACAAAAAGATTGTTAAAAGACCAACAGAGCCAGAACATCTGTGTTTAATCTGATATTTCAATGTCATTTGAAAACTAAAACTTATTAAATGATTAACCACAGAACTCACTGCGCTAAAACATGATTATGTATTTAAAGCTACTTTTAGAGAGGTTTTAATAAGGTTTCATTTTGACAGCAGCATCACTGTCAGTCTGACCACATTCACTGGTAACATGTGATCAAAGTGTGGAAATAGTAGAAACATTGTTTAGCATGGTGGAGAACAAAATAACAGCAGTAACAGTGTGGGAACACACGGATAGTTTTTGGACTCTTGTGTTTGTGTTTTTGTCGTTTTGGTTTCCTGTGTTACACTTCTGTTGTCCATTCCTTCTGGTCATATGGTTTTGCTTGTTCTTATGATTTGGGTTGTATCTTTAAAGGGCTGTCTTGCATGATTAATTAGGTTATAGTGTTGTGCACTTGTTATATTCATGTATATTCTTGGACAGGTTGATACATGCTGGTTTGTCATTAAGAGGTTTTGTGTTCTGCTGTGTTTTCCTTCCTGTCATCCTGTACTGATTTTCCCTCCTTTGTCCATCTACACACCTGCCCTGTATCAGCCTGGTCAGCTCTGCCCTGCTCCCTGTGTTTCCCCCAGCCTATCAGCTCCCTGTCCGTTCCCCTGCCCAGACACCTGTTCCCCATTCCCTCATCAGTTCAGTTTGTATTTTAGCCCTGGTTTTCAGTTCAGTCTTTGTTGGATCCTTTGTTCAGTCTGATCTGCTCGTTCTGCTTTGATCAGCCAGCTTTTGTTTTTGCCTGCACAGTCTCAGAATAAAGAAGTATCTTCAGATTTGCTCTGCCTGCTGTCCTGCATTTGGGTCCATTTCCTGCTACAGACCCTTTCCAAAAAATTGGAATATCATGGAAAGGTTTATTCATTTTCCATTAAAGGAGTTCAACTTTCATAGATTATAGATTCAGGGCCCACAATTTAAACGATTTCAAGTATGTTTATTTTTACATATTTTGGGCTTCCAGCTCAGGAATTCAAAAAATTAGAATACTGTGAAGAAATCACCATTTACTTCTCAGTTTTTGGAGGAAAAAAAAAAATAGGATCACATCAAATCAATCAAAATATGGTACTTTCTAAATGACATGTCAATGTTCAATACTTGGTTGGGAATCCCTTTGCCCTAATCACTGCCTCAATGTGCCATGGCATTGCGTGGGAGTTATGGAAGCCCAGATTTCCTTGATGCTTGCTGTCAGCTCTTTGTTTTTGGGTCTGGTGCCCCTCATTTTCCTCTTGATAATACCCCATAGGTGAGTTGGCTGGCCAGTCAAGCACTGTGATGGCATGGGCATTAAACCAGGTTTTGGTGCTTCTAGCGGTATGGGCAGGGGCCAGGTCCTGCTGGAAGATGAAATCTGCATCTCCATACAGATCCTCAGCACAGTCATCTTTTATGCTGGTGCATCTTCTCCTGCCACATTTTGCCCTTCCACTAGACTTTCCATTGATATGCTTGGACACAGCACTCTGTGAACAGCCAGCCTCCTTAGCTATGGACTTCTGTGGCTTATCCATCCTATGGAGGGTATCAATGATGGTCTTCTGGCCAGTTGTCAAGTCTGCAGTCTTCCCCATATTGAACCGAACTGAGACAATTGAACCAAACTAAAGCAATTTAATGACATCTGGGGAAACCTGTGCAGGTGCTTTGAGTTTAGTAGATGATTAGTGTGTGACACTCAGTTTAAAACAGTCATGCCCTGCAAAATTAGGGCTGATTTCTTCACAGTATTCTAATTTTTTGACTTCCTGTTTTCGTGGGTTTTATGAGCTGGAAGCCCAAATTATGTAAAAATAAACAAATAAATACTTGAAATAATTTGAATTGTGGGCCCTGAATCTATAATCTATAAAAGTTGAACCTTTTTAAAGGAATTATGGAAATAAGTTAACTTTTCCATGATATTTAAATTTTTTGGAAAGGGTCTGTACTCTTCATGAAAAATGTGACTTATGTCTATGAATCTAGTGACCCAGTGCATGCTGGGAGGGTTCCCAACACACCTACCTTATTTAACAGCACTCAGCCAATCATATGAATGCTGATCATGGTTAAATAATCCTATTAATTCTCAGCCAGATAATTTGGTTCTTTTAATACAGGATTTGTTAATCCAGGATGAAGTTTTCTTAATAACAAAGACAAAACGAGTAGAGAGTAGAAACCATGATCAGTTGAGTTTATGTCTTTTCACTCAGAGTATCTCTAACTTCTGGTTGTCTGCTAAACATAATCCCACTGACAGCCCTGTCATCAAGACTAGTGTCTGCCTGGAGACGTCAGTTTTCTCTGTCCACACATCCATAAACCTCGGAGTAAGGTCCATAATCTGTGTGCCATCCCCCCACCACACAGGAGAAACCATGTCAGGTGAAACCATGCTGCTTGAACTGTTTCCCACACATGTTCAATTATTCACATCATCCTGAGAGTCAGCTGCTGGGTAAAGCTTCTTCCTTCAGTGGCTTTGAGGGAAGTCAGAGATGATCACAGGCTGTTCATGTCTAAGAATCACAGCTCACAACTTGTCACTGCCTGCCTTCATGTCCCACAATCTAATTAAACAAGAGAACAGTAAGACTCAGTGATTGTTTCATTCTTGTGCTATTATTGAGTGCCTATATGATCCACTCCTCATGCACACAACTGCACACACTCACACACAATTTGCCCACCTCAATGAGTCTGTGCATAAAAGTAGCTATTAGCCTACAAACAGAGCAGAAGGAAATCAGTGAATACTTAAACATGCTGCTTTCAGTTTCAGGTTTCTTTAGCTAGCGAAGCACATGAACCATAACTAGCATTTTGTACATGATACAGAGGATTACTGGCAGCACTCTAAAGTTGTGTTGACACAAAATGGCGAGCACTTTAAACCAGACCTTACTCATTCTCCAAGCAAAGGGCTGGGTTTGCTGTTTTCTATCAATGTAAACTGAATATCTTTGGGTTTCAGACTGTTGGTTGTAAAAAAAATGAGACATATGAAGATAAGATATGAAGCACTTGGTTTCTGTTCTGATATTTTACTGACAAAATGTATAACCGGGAGGAGAATTGGCATCAATCAACAATGAAAATAATGGTTAGTTGCTGCCCTATACTCAAGTGTAAACATTTGCACACTTGATTTGTCATACTGAACACAACCTGGTTAAAGGGCTACTGCAATGATTTAGTGTTTACTTCCATAAAATTGAAGGTCTTGAATGAGATGGAAAAAAAAGTAAAAATCTGTACAGCCGAGGCTGAGATGTCATCACTTTAAATCATTAGTACAGTAATCTCCAAATTACACTCGATACTACACATCCCATAATACAACTCCTTTTTTTTAGATTCCCTCTGAAGTGGCAAAAATCTTAAAGTTGGGGTTTTCCTTTAACCTCTATTTCAATTTCCTGTTGTTTTACCACATAGAGAGAGAGTGCAGGTTCAGTATGTCAGACTTGCAGCCTTGTTTCCAAGAAAACAAGTTTACTGTTGCTTAGAATTTATTGCAAAATAAACATAATATGAAAATAAGATGCAGTTGTTTCAGTGTCCTTAATTTTTAATTGTAGCGTTGCAGATGCCATTCACCAGCAGACGCGTTCACAGGCCTGAGGCTGAGGTTGAAGACGGTATCTGCTGTAACCCGCTTTCTCCCCCGCCATGTGCCATACCCACCAACTTATAGGGGTGCACACTTTGCTTACAAACACACACACAAACACAAAAACACAAAAAAACAGTAAATTACATAAATATAAAGAACTTAAATGAAGCTCCTTCACCCTCTATTTGGTCTACCCTCACTGAAGCAATGAAGGTTTTTTCATTCTTCATACATCTACTCCTGTCACTTTACGCATGAACAATGCAGGGCAACACCATGACTGTGTAAAAGTGTACCAGCATTGTCTCATATGTATGATGTGTAGAGACTACAAAGACAGAGTTGTTGGAGAGAGAGATCAGTGAGGCAGTGTGATGCCGCCAGCAGCCTTTTCACCTCGCCTTCCACTGTGGACATTCAGAACAGCTCCAATCACTTCGACTTTAGAAATGGTCAGAGGACACTTCAGACAAACTTGCTCATTTGAAGCATACTTAACCCTTAAATGGCCCCATCTTGAACGCTCTAAAACCCCCCAGTTTCTTAGACAGGCTTTGCAATAAAATTGTATTGTCTCCATGTCCAAACTGAAGTAACCATGATGACAAAATGCAAACATTATACAACTGTTCTCACAGGCTGAGTAGTGCTCCTCAATGACGAGTGATGTAATGATCTTAATCTTTAAAATGGGTGGAGTACCCTGGTAAAATATCTTACGCTAATGTAGTGTTATCTACTTTGTGTTACTAATTGATTGGGGCACCACTCTTCAGTTTGAAGAGAATAAATAAAAACCTTAATCAGTCTCATATGTGAATTCTTTTAGATACATTGACCTCTGTATCATACTTCCGAAGCACAGACAACCTTTTTACTGATAAAATGAGGATATTTATTTATAGCTAAATGCCTACTAATAACTGAATAGACGAAGCATTAATAAGGAGTACACAATGAAGAAAATAATCAAACAAATTAATAACAGATCTCAAATGGTGAGATAAACCTTAACTCAGTGAACGATAGTGACATGTAGTATGTGACTCACAAGAATGGAGGGACACTAAAGGGAAAATCAACTTCTCTAAACTTATTTCTTATTTGACATCAACTCTCAATCACAAAAAGCTGTGGGTTGTTGTGCCTATTTGATGAAGAATTTCTGTGATAAATCTGTTCAGCTGGTAGGCTTGCACGTCTTCCCAGCTAGGTGCAGGCCTGTCTGCCTGCAGGCTGCCCTCCCAGGCAACTCCAGACTTGGGCCAACAGTGAATTGCAGCTTCTGGCTAAGTGTTTAAAATTTAATCTGGCTATACTAGCTTCTAGAGTTGTGACGTTCACGAACGAACCGAATCTTTTGACCGGCTCATTAACATGAACGATGGGAACCGAGTCGCGTTTGGTTGGGAGCCGTTCTTTTTTTTCTCTCTCCCTGAGTTCACACCTATGGTTCACACAGATGCTCACACAAGCTCCTCCTTGCTCCTCCACTGAGTGAGACGGAGAGAGCATAGGGGTGTGCTTATTTCATATACAAATGTCGCATGAGTTGTGCATGCTCCCTTCACGTGAGTGCCTCAGTGAAAAACAGAAAAAAAGCGTGTTTAGGTGTTGCATGAATAACATAAGTCAAAGTAGTTTTACACACATACACACACTTTATACAAAGGGTAAATAGTGATCTCACTGTCAACTCAGAGGTATATGGCAGTGGAATATTTACAATGAATCCATATCAGACTTTAAAATCTTCTCCACACATGTCAAATGATGACACATGTGGCCACATTCATTTAGCAGTGTAAACGCAATGTATCCTGGGCCACATTGAAGGACCGCCTACTCAACTGACGTCCTCTATTTTCTGGCAGAGTAGGCACAGGAAGTGCATTGCTGCCTCACGGTCCGTGACACTCCGTCCAAAGCTGTGTTCAACTTGTTTGATAACAGGATAAATACATTATTTTGTTTTTCCTTTTTTCATGTGAATTAAAAAAAATGAAATCCACTTCCTGTTTTTTCCTGTTTTTCCCATTCCCCTAAACTGTTTTCCTCTTCAAATCGGCAATTGGAATAGAAATTAAACCAAAACCAGAAAATAACTTGTGTTTCGCTTGTCTGACTTAAAAAATAGAATAGAAGAAAATAGAAGCTAAAAGTTTAATTGTGTTTCCCCTGGATAGTTTCCTCTGTCCTGTCAAGTTGATAACTACAGTTTTTAGTTTTGCTGTGCTAATGAGCTCAGGATTTATCAGGAGGACAGCTGCTTTACAATTTCACTGTATGAACCTGAACTGTGTGTGTAACAGCTGACCTTTAGGATGTGAACACAGAACATTAATTAACATTAGATCCTGACTGATCCTGTTGGTGTGTCTGGAGATTGAAATAATCAGTGAAGTTACGCTGCTGTGCCTCGTGCATAAATGGCACAGCATCTCTCAATGTGGAGACGCAGCTGCAGGTAGATTGCTGCATGTAAGTCTATATTTGTTTTATTTATATACACGCACACGCACACGCACACGCACACGCACACGCACACGCACACACACACACACACACCCAAGCTGTGTGAAATCTGATAAATTGCCCGTGCTGACTCAAGTGATGTCACTTGAGTCAGCACAGGTTGGGGCTGAAGAATACAAGTCTGAAAAAAATCTGACAAGACAAAAAAAGATGATATCTTTGGTTCTGCTGTATTGTTTTGATCATTGTTTTGGTAACTGTCCGTTGTGAGGCCAACACTGTTATGGGAGTGCAATGCTAAATCTCTGGTGTACTCTTTTAACTTATTGGACGGTTAGTGACAAAGCAACCACTTTGTCTCACAACAGTGGTATAGATTTTCTAGAGAATCATAGCATATCTGTTTATCCTGAAATAGGATGTTGCATCCATAGGTAGTGGACATTATAAATTGTCACTATCAAGTTTTTGTATTATTAATATCAGGCTTTTATTGGTTCTCAGAATCAAATGCAAGCAGCCACTGGTGTGTCCAAATGGCCCATTTTTCCGGCTGCTCGCTTCCTGTTAGTATCAGCAGCAATTAATGAGGAGCTGGAAGCGAGCGGCGAGCCAGGTGTCAGAGCCGCCGCTAAACAGGAATAAAGAGGCCATGAGCACTGACCTGCAACAAATTCCCACAGACTCAGCCAGGAAGGAAGCAGGAGGGACAGAGGAGACTCAAGATCTGAATGAGCATGTCTCTGTGCTACGGCAGTAATACAGCAAGTGGTATTTTACCATTTTATCAAGCAGTTCTAAAGAACTAAAGATGAGTTAAAACACAATTTTCTTACTAGCAATAAAGTTATTTAATCAGTTAACTTTTATTCTAATTTTATAAAAGTGTTTCCTGTCTTCTCTCCTGGTTTCCAGACCTTGTGTATTAGTCCACAATGTCCCCCCAATATTGAATCAACACAGGATGCACATCTACCACTATGACCAGGAAATGGCCCAAAAGAAAATTTTAGGAAAAAACACAATTGCTGGAACTACAGAAACACTTGTAATTTATACATCGGTGTAACAGAGTGGAGCTTCTTCCCTCACAAACAATCTTTGGAGCAGAGAGCACTTTAAACATAAGTTACATAAGTTAGAATTAACATCAGCTGATTTGACTTGTCACTGGCAGCATTTGTCATTTTAACCTGTGAAAGTGACTGTCAGCGCTGGTTTAAAATGAGGAACTGCTACCTGAATGATTTGGACACTGATACTCTTTGCTAATGATAGTGCTAATTAGCTTTGGAGTTGTGTATTATGCCAACCTGTGTCTGAACTCAGAGTAGCTCATCAATGCACCCAAATAATTGTTCTCATTCTCACATTCATTTGAACTGCTTTACTGCAGGCTGTTGTAAAGGAGAGCAGTGCTGATACATTAGCAGGCTGATTGGACAAAACAAGGTGGGGGAAATAGGATCCACATTTGATCAGCTTTATTTTAGGCGAAATCGATCCTCTAAAATATGTGTGGATCGGCCCCACTATTGATCCTTAGGATCGCCTCGGGACACCTATAGTTGTAATTATTGGATTAACAGTTGCTCAACACTCTATCACTTGAGCATTTCCAATACTAATGCTGATACAATACCTCATACCAAAACACAACCTCTTTCAAAATATCAATATTTCAGCACACAGCAGGATACTAGGATTGACACTTTTTATTAACAGATTACATTAAAAACAAAAAGGAACGAACTACGCGATCAGATTCTCTCTGTGCTTAATTGCCATATGTGTCTTCAAACAGTCTGGTGCTGTAATCAGCAGAGAATCCAACAGGTTCACATTCCCCAATACAAGTGCACTTCAAAAAGTCAAGCAAGTATAAATCTACTGTGCATAATTAGATATAAATATTACATTTCCATTTCCATAACATAATGTGATACAATTAATGTCAGAGTACAAAATATATAGTCTGGCTATTCCATCTCTAATACTGCAGAGGATGAGTAGATCCAGAATATATACGTTTCCATAAGAGAAATATCATAGAGTACAAAGTACATGCATTTCCTCATAACAAGTTACATATCAAAAATATATATTAGAAGAAAGAGGGTATTATACATAATACATTCCACCATGATACATTACAAGTCAGAGGAGGTGAATAGCCTACTATTGCAGAGAAGACAGGGTCTTTCAATACCTTATTTCATGTTTAAATATAAATGTTTTCTATGAAACCTTTTTTCACTTAATAAAAGAAGTAAATGTAAAGTAAATGTCTAAGCAGCTGTAGGTTACAAGAGGCTTCCAACAACAAACAGGCCTGAAATTGGTGAGTGAAGTTGCACTGAACAATATTTTAATATGGACAATGGATCAAATGACTTTATACAGTATAACGTGAAAAAGTTGTTTGTATAGTGAGACAAAGAATACAGCCCACAACTTCAGTCTAAACGCTCTCATCAAACTGGTTTCCAGCAGCAGCAGCAGCAACAGCTGTTTTCAGTGATAAACCCACTGTACACTACCTGCCCAGCAACAAACTGCAGACAGACACAGTTAAAGTCTAGCTGGTGAACATAGTGGAGCATTTAGCAGCTAACCAGAGCTAACAGGAGAGTTAATATTGGACCTTAATCAGGCACACAAACAGAACTCCAGCTTAGCCATATCAACTTTACAAGACCCATAATATGTCAAATGTTTGTAATTTTCAGCTTGTTAATGACTATTGCAAATAAGTAGCCAAAAAAAGAAGAAGAATGCAGCTTTAAATCAGATCTGATCAGAGAACAGAAGTACACAAGATTAGATATTTGACCAGATATTTGACACTTTTATACCAAAGTGTTAGGGAACATTTTAGTTGGTACCAAAAAAGTATTAAGATTCTATACATAGCCCTACCTACCAATAAACTAGACTACCTTGCACTCATGTATGCTACAAAAAATATAGGAGTGCAATTTGGCCTGAGGAAAATTATACAATACGGACTTTGATATCCAGCCAACATGAAAATCACAATAATTTCAGTCTTTCTGCTGACAAAACTGTACATATAGTCTTTCTCAGGTACAATCTTACTTACAATACATACTTTTGTACAGTATATTTGTACAGTGCATGTATACATTTGTGTATTGTAATAATTGTGTGGATATCTTCTATATTGTGGGTGCCTACAGTGGATCAACGCAATAAGTACTGAAACTGCAACACCACCATCTTTTTAGAAAGTATGGATTTCCATAGGATGAAGACTGACTAACTATAAACACTATAAACAACAAATACAGGTTCTTCTTACATTTCTTGTCAAATTTCTACCATCCAACAGAGTTACTGAATCCAACCAGACAGCAGAGGCCAGATGCATAAAACTCTGTGTAGATTCGTAACTAAAGCTATGTGTATGCACAAAGACAGAAATATACTGATGCATTCTCTTCATCAGATTTATAAAGCTGTGCGTACACATGGTTCTGTTTTCTAAATCTCAGTCATTCTGGAAGTGGGTGCACATGCATGAGCCTTAACTCCACTCCCACAATTAACCATAAATGGATGAAGACATGCCCTTAATCACCTCTTTACATATCAACATGCTGCCTGCTCCACCTGCCTCTACACCGGCCAATGAAACAAACAGCAAAAGTGCAGTTTCACCGATTGTGTTGCACCAGTGAGGTTCTCTCTCAGATCCTTTACCTAAGTAAAATATAAATACCACAATGTAAAAATACTTTATTACAAGTGAAAGTCATGGTTTTAAAATCCTACTTAATTAAAAGTACGATAGTATTAAGTATAAAATATAAGTATTAAAAGTAAAAGTTCTTGTTTTGCAGAAAATCAGGCTGTGACTATATTAAATTCTTTTATTAAAGTACATTATTAATACTGATGAATCGGTATATAAGCAGCATTTAATTGTTATTTGATCTTCAGGACTTCACAAGAATCACAAGATAAATCTGAGCGACTGTGAGATGATCATTTGTGTAGGAAAGAAGAAAAAACAGTTATCATACATACATTTGGATTCATTTTTTGTGAAATACTGGAGTTTTACCTTTCACTAAACTAAACAAACAATGTTTTATTATAATCCGCTCTGTCACCTTATTTTTCCACATGTATCTTATGATATCACCTGCAGCTGGCTCTGTAAGCCTGGTCTGAAGAATGCGTGAGGTGCCACATTTTCACCACATATTCTGTTTTTATAAATACGAGTTAATATGTGGGAAATGGCTTATGCATGGATTTTGTGGGTCAGCATCATTTATACATTTGTCCCCAGGTGTTCACAACGGCAAACATGAAACCTGTCATGATCATAGAGATGAGATAGAGGAGTGTAAAAGACCTGAGTTAATATATTTGTTAATAATGAAGAGCAGCTGCAGTAGTGCATTTAAGATGCAGGCAGGCTGCCATTGGCTGAAATTGCTAATGTGAGCTGGAGCAGGGAAATGGGGACAGTGTGGGCTGGTGAAGGCGGGGGTGCATTAGTATATGTTGCCCTCCTTTCGTGACTAGACATTCGTCATGGCAGCTCCTCAGTCTCTACAGTTTGAACACAACTGACTGGACACAATATGCTGCTGGAAATCACTTGACATGAAGGAACCACTGAATATCACCAATGACATCCGGTTAAAACTTGTAGCACTAACACTTGGTGTTTCTTACTAGGCTGTATGAATTATGGATGGAAAAAAAATAAATAAGTGAATATATATATATATATATATATATATATATATATATATTGTGTGTGTGTTTGTGTGTATATATATATATATGTATGTACGTGTATGTGTGTGTGTGTGTGTATATATATATATATGTGTGTGTGTGTGTGTGTATGTATATGTATGTATGTATGTATGTATGTATATATACATGTATGTATGTATGTATGTATATATACATGTGTGTATGTGTGTGTATATGTACTTTCTCTGACTCCCTCCCCTTCCCACTGGCTCCATCTGTCCCTGCATTCCTGCAGTATATATATAGAGAGAGCTCTTGTTCTGCCTTTCTCTGCAGGATTCAATGAAAAGTAGGGCAAAGAGGAGGAGAGAGTGGGCCAACTAAGTCCAGCAGACATAATCTGTGTAGGCTGCACCACGCTCTGTACGCAATGCTGGATTAAAGCCACAGGGATACATCAGCGAAATTCACTTTCCTTTCATTAGGTATCAGAAGGTATTTAACTTGAGCGTAAATGCAACCCATCTTGTAATGTTAAGGTGATATTATTATGACGATATTGTAGATTTTAGATATGATGTACTATCCACAAGGTAGAGGTCTGGCATCACATACATGCACAGTGGTTAAAAGAAACATCATCTACAGTAGTATCTCTTTTACAAGGCTGGATTACCCAGCAAGCAAAGTGTCCTAGGGCCCCAGAAGCTCCAGGTTCACTGTGTATGCAATGGAAAAACTGAGTAAGTACATTTCTTATGTACTGTATTAAGTACAATTTTAAGTTTAGATAGATAGATTTATTTGACAACAATAAAAGTAAATACAAGACTGCACCATTATTAACTATTAAATTATGAAAGCTAAAAGCTTATTTCCGTTGTGTCCTCTTAAGGGGGAATGGGGGTAAGATGGCAGATGTTCAAGTCAGGCAGGACAGGTTAAAACACATGCAATTACAACAATAACACTTGTTCTTCAGTTGAGTATTTCAGTTTTATGCTGCTTTATACTTCTACACTATATTTCAGAGGGAAATATTTTAGTACATTTTACTCCAATACATTTATCTTCAGTTAGTTGTCAGATTTAAGTTCAACATAGGTTAAAACTACACAACAGTATAGAAAGAAGTTAAAAGTAGTCACCTCCATCAATATGAAAATGTTGCGTACAAAGTAATCCATCAGTAATATAAAAATAAATAAAATAATAAATAATACTAATATTTAATTTGTACTGCACTTTTCATTCATGTGAAACTCAAATGCTACACACAACATAAAGAAAATAGTGATAACAGTTAAGATGAAAAAGCCTTCCTGAATAAAAAGGTTTTTAGGCCTTTTTTTAAAAGAGTCTAGCGTCTGTGCTGCCCTCAGATGGTTAGGAAGGCTGTTCCACAAGTGTGGTGCAGCAGAGTAGAAGGCTTGATCCCCCATGGTGCAGAGCTTAGTCCCGGAGGAGCAAGCTGCTGACAGATCTGAGGGTGTGGGTAGAGGTTTGTGGTATGATCAGTTCCTGTAGGTAGGGAGGCGCATGTCTGTTGATGGATTTGTATGTGAATAGCAGGACTGTAGTCAATCCTGAAGGAGACAGGGAGCCAGTGCAATGAAAACAGTATTGGTGTTACATGATTGTGTTTTCGCACTCTCATCAGGATCCTGGCAGCGCTGTTCTGAATGTATTGGAGTTTCTGGATGCTCCTGTCAGGGATCCCTGTGAAGAGTGCATTGCAGTAGTCCAGGCCTTTTTCTCCTTAAGACAGGTGCTGAGGCGTGACATGGCTGCAGAAGCGCTTGGGTCAGTTTTGATCATCAGCATAGCAATGAAAAGACATCCCATGTTTGCTGATGACACATCCAAGGGGGAGCATGTAGAGGGTAAACAGGATGGGGCCGAGAACCGACCCTTACGGAACACCACAGGTGACAGAGAGAGATCTAGACCTGCATCCTCCCAGTGAGACATACTCAGTCCTACTGAGGTAGGACAGAAACCACTTAAGTGCAGAGTCTGACAGTGCAAAGGTGATGTGTAGGCGCTCTAAGAGGATAGTGTGATCCACAGTGTCAAATGCAGCGCTAAGGTCAAGGAGAATCAGGAGAGAAGGAGACCCTGCATCAGCTGCCATCAGCACATTATTCACAACCCTGAGCAGAGCTGTGTGCTGAACAAAAAAATTGAATGACATTTTCAAATAGGTTGTTGTGTTTAAGGTGGTTGGACAAGAAAAGGAGGTTGGAGATAGGTCTGTTGCTGGCAAGAACTTCTGGGACCAGGGTGGGCTTCTTGAGGAGGGGGCAGATGACAGCGACCTTGAGGGCAGATGGAACACTCCCAGTTTTAAGGGAGAGGTTGACAGTTTGGGTAATCAGGGGGTTGAGAATGGGGATGTGACTTTGAGTAAGTCCTTTGATGTTAATGGAAGGCCAGTTTATGGACAGCAAGGCCAGAGCATTTGAACCATCGTTCCAGGACATGTCCAACTGTTTTTATTTTCCGCAGGTCAGGAGTGAACCAGGGAGCAAAAAGTGAAAATTGCATCATGGGTCTTGACAGGAGCATGAAGATCAAAGACACTGCTGAGATGTATTGTAGAGTTCCAGTAGTTCATCAACTGATGCAGAAACTGGGCAGGTGATGTGCTGGAGGTCCATAGTCGTGATGGCGGGTTCAATGCTTTTCCAGTTCCGAAAAAGCATTTGATGATTAGGTTTAGCAGGGGGTGACAGAAATGTCAAAGCCATTGAGACCACCTTGTGACCAGACACACCCAGATCATAGACCTGTAGGTTATTGATGAGGGCAGAGTCAGTGATGACCAGGTCAAGTGTGTGCCCCCTGGTGTGAGTAGGGACATCAACATGCTGCTTCAAGCCAAGACACTCAATCAGACTCAGGAACTTCACTGCAAAATGACAGGAGAGGTTGTCGACATGTATATTCATATCACCAACAATGACAATGTTGGTTGACACAGAGTAGAGTGAGTTGAGGAGGTTTTTATTTATACAGTGCCAAATCACAACAGAAGTTATCTCAGGGCACTTTTCACATAGAGCAGGTCTAGACCGTACTCTTTATTTTAAAGAGACCCAACATTCCCCCATGAGCAAGCACTTGGCGACAGTGGCAAGGAAAAACTCCCCTTTAACGGGAAGAAACCTCAAGCAAGTTTAATGCAAGGTTTCAGTTAGGCACATGAAATCAAGCCCCTTGTCCAAGGTGTGGTCATGTACGGTAAATGGACTGTACTTGTATAGCGCCTTTCTAGTCATCCGACTACTCAAAGCGCTTTTAACACTACGAGTCAATTCACCCATTCACACACATTCATACGCTGAATGGGTACAGGGGCTACCCTACAAGGTCCCAACCTGCCCATCAGAGGAAATCTAACCATTTGCACACATTCATACACTGATGGCACAGCCATCAGGAGCAATTTGGGGTTCTTGCCCAAGGGTACTTCGACATGCGGACCGCCAATCTTCCGATTAGTAGACGACCCGCTCTATCTCCTGAGCCACAGCCGCCCCATGAGAGGGATTTATCTATGAGAGATTGTGTTTTAAATAGTTCCATGGTGGCAGGATAGAAGTCTCTGAAAACTCCGCAGTACACTGTGATCCACTCCATGTTTTGCATCTTACCTGGTATAGGGTTGTCTTGCCATGTTTCCAACGATGATGCCTGAGTTTGATTTGCATATTCCATTCCATACACATTCCATATTCCACATTGAAACCACGGTGTGAGCCTCTATGGATGTGACGAGGCCTGTTTCTTAAAATCCCAAACTCTTAAAAACCCCTTGTCAGGTGTAATTAGGAAGCTGCGTAAACTCTGTAGCTGTGTGGTGGTGTAAGACATCTTAATTGAGGGAGTTGCATCGTTTGGGCAGATTGGCAGCATTGGTAACAGTCACAGTTACAGTCACACAGTGGAGATCATTATAGCAAACATGAGGGCTCCAGTTGAAGAAAAACACTAGAGTCCGTCAGTAACAACACAGCTCTGGGGGGCTTCTGCGCTGATAGAGAGTGCAGGACCCGAATGGGGCTTTGCGGCACACCTAAACCAGCAGGCTGGAGGAAGAGGAAGAGACAGCTGCTGTCCTCCAGGAAAAGGGATCCGAGTAGAGCAGGTGGGATGCACTTTACGTAATAATCCAAATTCCATAAACACCAGTAGAGAAGATAGGCAGTACTTTAGCTAATCCAAAGTCCACCAGGGAGTGATCAAAACACACAGACAGAAAATGGAAAAACATAAAAAGCTTGAGTAACAAGCGGGAAGGCCATGTTAATCACACGAGCAGTGAAATTCACTGTCAGTTGTCTATTTAGCAAAGAGGGGTGTGTGATGGAGGCCATCGCTTTGGGAAAGAAGATGTGCTGCAGTCTATTTGTGTGGGATCAGATCATCCTGTTCTGTTGTCAGCTGGTAGTGAGGAAAACAGGCAATGTCCAGGGTGTGCTGTGTCTCTGCTTCTTCAGTGGGCTAGCATAGACACTGTCCAGGTTTGGGAGGTCAGTCTGGTTAGGGTCAGTGGTCGTGGTGGTGGCCTAGTGAGTGTTTATAGGAAGAACTTTGAATTCTCACTTTTAAACCAGGTGGTCTCCATCCAATAATATTTGCTATCATTTATTGCCCCCCAACACCTACTGCCAGCTTTTAGCAGAACTCCCTGAATTTTTCTCCACTCTTTTTTAAAATTATGACAGAATTGTTCTTTGTGGCGATTTTAATATTCATGTTGATGACTCCACTAATGTTCATGCTACTGATTTTTTAAACATTGCTACTTCTTTTACCTGTAAACAATATGCGTGCAGACAAACTCATAACCGTGGCCACACACTGCACCTTGTATTTACCCTGGGTGTAAACATATCTTATGTGGAATTACTGGATATAATTGTATCTGACCACAAATGTATAGTTTTTAAATGTGAATCACCAGTTATTAATACTGTCTCACCCTGCTCCTCGTGCACTCACATCTTTAGTGAGCAAAGCGTCTCAAAGTTCTGCGTATTGTTTGATAGTCAAACCCTAAAGCTGTCTGAATATTCCCACACCAATGAATTGGCCAACCGTTTCAATTCAATCTGATTGATTCACTAAATATTATTGCACGTCTTAAGGTTAGGTCTAAGTCCTCAGAAAGAAAGCCTTGAATAAATGACTATATTTGCAGCTGTAAAAGGGAATGTAGGAAAGCAGAGCACAGATGGAAAACAATCAAGTACATTACAATATTATGATGGAGTTATTATTACACTATAACAATATAGTTAAGGTTGCGAGAACACACTATTTTTCAGAACTTATTTCTGCCCATCAACATAACCCTAGACTGTCGATCAGCTGGTAAATCCGGCCCCTCCAGTTTTATCCCATTGCCTTGTCTTAACTTTTAGAAACAGTATCATTTATGAGTGTCTTCCAGCCCTCTTGACATAATACCAACAAAGTTTTTATTAAAAGTAATTTGATCTGTCGGGCCTTGCTTGCTTTCTGTTTTTAAAAGTTCCTTGTCTAATGGTTGTATCCCTGATTATTTTAAAACTGCTTGTGTACACCCACTGTTAAAAAAACTGGGCTGGATCCCACTCTCCATTGTGAAACACTACACTAAATAAATATGGCATGATGGCATGTGCCATGTGGCATGGCAGTCCTTGTTGAGTGTAGTGTGCCTCAGGGGTCAGTTTTGGGACCAATTGTATTTTCCTTATACATCCTTCCCCTTGGGCACATTATTCATACGATTAGTGTCTCTTTTCGTTGTTATGCTGATGACACGCAGATGTACCTACAAGTTAGATCCACAGACCCTGGAATGCTGAGTTTACTTAACTACTGCCTTTGTGATGTCAAAAATTGAATGTCAGAAAATTTCCCTCTGCTGAACTCGGACAAAACAGAGATCCTTGTCATTGGGTCCCAGCACATGGCAAAACAAATTCTGCCATCTGCTGGTTCCCTATTGGATCATATCAAGCCTGTTGCAAGGAATCTTGGCGTCTGGTTTGATAGTAAGTTTTGAGCAGCACACAGGCTTGTGCCATCATGTTTTTATCATCTTAGACATATTTCAATCTACTCATACAATCTATTCTAACTTTTAAAGACACAGAGACCATTTTATGCACCTTCATCTCATCACGCCTGGATTATTGCAACAGCCTTTTTACTTGCCTGAACCAAAAATCTACTGATCACATCACTCCTGCTTTAGCCTCTTTACACTGGCTCCCAGTATGTTTTAGAATACACTATAAGATCTTACTGCTATATGTCTGACCTCTTAGTACCGTACACGCCAGTACATACTTTGAGATCCTCGGGCAGAGTCCCTTAAGTCCCTTCTTAAAACATACTTTTATCAGAGAGCCTTTCCTGACTTCACTTGAGTTTTAATTTTCTTTGAACTGTCTTTCATTTCCTTTAAAAAATGTTTTCCTACACTGAGTTGGTTTTTTATATACTAAATTATATAAAAATCTGTTCTTTTAAAAACCTGATGATTTTATGACTTGTCTGTTTTGTGGTCTTTCCTCTTAGTTTTTCTGAAGTCTGCAATGATCTCCTTTGACTTGGTGGTGTTTAGGACCAGGTTATTGTCCTTGCACCACTCAGTCAGGTGTGCCACCTCGTTCCTGTAGGCCATTTCCTCTCCGTCTGAGTCAGTCAGTCTAACTATTGTCATGTCATCAGCCAATTTAACTATGGTATTGGAGGGGTGAATGGGGATGCAGTCATGGGTGAAGAGAGTGAAGAGCATCGGGCTCAGCACACAATCCCGCCCCACACACACCTGAGAGTGGAGGAGGTGTGGTTTCTGATCCTGACATTCCATGGTCTGTCTGTAAGAAGGTTCATGACCCAGGAGCAGAGAGAAGTGTCCAGACCAGTTTGTTGATGACAAATAACACAAATAACATCCTCACATAGGTGTCAGATTGTTCTAAGTGTGTGGAGTGCAGTTGAGACTGTATCCTCTGTGGAATGGTTTGCCCTGTAGGCAAACTGATGCTGGTCCAGGTCTGGTGAAACGACATATCTGATGTGTGATAGTACCAGTCCCTCAAAGCACTTCATGATTATGGGTGATAGCACAACTGGGCAGTAGTCATGTAGACACCTCACTGCTTACACCTTGGGCACCGGGATGATATTGGAGGATTTAAGGCATGTTGGAACAGCAGCTTGGTGTAGCGAGAAGTTGAATATTTTGGTAATACCTCTGATAGCTGGTTGGCACATACTTTCAGTGCCCTTCCTGGCAGCTGCTTTACTGGTGCTAGTGGTGCTACAAGATCTTAAAAAAATGCTGCTGCACTCAAATGAACAAAAATGCAGTTCAGCTTCCAGTTTTGCCAGTTTTACATTTCAGCTTTCAGCTTTTTCAAGCAAAATTCATTTCAGATTTCTGCATTTTCAGAAATGCTCTGCAATTTATTTCAGCTGTCAGCATTAACATGCATTTTCGTTTTTTTTTTTTATTGTGACATGTTTCAATGATTTTATATATATTTTTTAAATAACTAAAATTCATAATGGCAGTCTATGAGAGGAATTGTCAAACTGAGTTGGAACCTTTGTCACTTTGAGACTCAGCTGCTTGGACATCCCCTACCCTACAGACCCCATTACAACTTTAAAACATTCACAAAACTTTGAATTTTCAGTTATCAGATTGTGTTGTGATACCTTTTGTACTTTTGGAGCAATTCATGTCTAAAGTGAGGGCTTTTACAGCAGTTTTCAGATCTCACCAGTGAGTCATGTTATCAGGCACAAGGGAGAGCAGAGACATTTGTAGACCAGAAGAAAATCACAAACACGTCTCACTCCCACAGTTTTAACTCTTCAAGCACATACAGTATAATACCTTAAGATGTTGCCACAAGCCTCCTCTCTCTCACAATGTAAATACATTCCCCATAGGACTTATAGTTTTTGAGATCTAAACCTTAATTGATTACAAGCTTCTAGGTCATTGCAGTGCTCCTCATGACATTACTCATAAACAAAGTTGCTTTAGATCTTTATCATGTGCTGTCAATGAATGAAATTTGAAGCTTAACTTTTAAGCCAATGCGGAGGAAAAAGCGCTATGGATGAAATAATAAGATCTACTGTGCGAGCATGTTAACAGATCTAGCTCCATGATCCACAACTGTGCAAACATCCACAAATACAGAGAGTGTGAAAGCTCTGGTGAAAGCTAGTAAGTGGACCTTGAGTTGGTCAGTAATTCAGGTAACATTGCCTGAAGACATCAGTATTCCATGATAATAAAGATCATTCCTGCGAGTACCTGGACATGAGTTAACACATGAACTCTTCTGAATCATTTCTGATCATTTAAGATATGGTTTGAATACACACAATTAATCCTTTCTCTTTCGTCCCCAGCATGAAAAGTGCAAGCGGCATTGGAGTCTGCAGGGGCTTTAAATATTACCTTAGCAAAAATGTTAAAATGTGGGGAGATAATTTAAATAAAATGCAATTTGAAAACGCCTCTAAAATCATTTCCCTGCTGTCTAATACTGCCAACAACTGTTTTCCCTGTTTTCTTTTTTCCACTAAACAAAAATGACTGAGACAAGATTAGATTACAAAGTTAATACATGTCACAATATGCTACTTTATTTTAGCAGTGTCTGTGTTAGTGCACTGACTGTTCTAAAAGTGAGGTCTGTCTCTAGCATTGGGCATCTGGATAACACTCTCAGTACAGAGACTGATAGAGCAGATGTCACATGGACTAAATCTACATATCTTGTGGGGAAAGAGAATATGCTTCATTGGATTTATGGTCTATTACAAGGCTCTGCTTCAGTGGATTCACAGTCTCAATATCTTGTTGGGGAAAATGTGCTGCAGTACTTCAGCCTTTTACTCTTTGGGGACAGGTAATGCTGGCCAGGAGCAGGAAGTGGTGTGACTGAAGTTGGGTGGGTATAGCCAATAGCTATAATTCTACTGTAAATATTGGACTAACTGTACAAATTGATTGCTATGGTGATGACGGTGCTAGCAGTAGCTCAGCTACCAGAGGCAAGGGAGATGGTTCTCGTTATACTGTCAAGAGGAGCAGAACACTAATGAAAATGTACTATATCTATAGCCCCTTTCAGACATGCACCCTTTATGTAAAAGTAATGACAGCAATCATACAAGGTTGGACCTTGAAACTCTGTATCACTTTCAACATGACACAAGCCTAAACTGAAAGACCACAGCAGCACTAAGTCAAACATTCAGAGAGAGAAATGTGCCTCTTGTTTCACCTTCTGACAACACTATAATAAATGTAATATCTCAAACAAACACAATCCGTTTAATAAAGTAGGAAACACTGTTAAAAAGACCATTTTAAGGCGCACTGCAATTGGAGCAGAAGAGGTTAAAAACCCTCTTAATCAGATCAGCACGTCCTCTCTTTATTTTACCAACTGATTAAATAAATATCCAGAAAAACACCGTATATACATACATCATGTTAGTTAAAGAGAGGCAACTTAACTCCCTGTCATTCAATGATTGTGCATGCCAGACTTAATAAAACACGCAGCAGAATTCGCTCACTAATAACATTAAATGATGAAACTCACAGTAGCAGTGTAGGTGGATTCAGTGAGAGGAGCAGGGGATGGTCATTAAGACTTCAATAGTAAAATAAGTTTTAAAATCTGTCAGTGATCTGTCAGTCTTCTCCCTTGCTATCATAACATTTTTAACCAAATATTGCACGAGCATTGTCTCTCTCTATAAATGTTCTGTCATGTCTGAATGAAGCTGTAAAAAAATCAACGTCAAAAGTCTCCTGTCTGAATGACTAAAGCTTGATATGACTAACTCAGACCACTAAAGCCTCATATAAGCTTCACATCAACTTTTAAATGCATTTTTGCACTAAATGACTGTGTGGACACACTGTGGATTTTGGCCTCCATCACTTACATTGAAAGTACATTTGAAGGGGATCTTTTAATAGCCAGTATGAACAGGAGGAATGATTACAGCGAGGAAAACCTCTTTCACTGTTCATATGGACACCTAACTGTTGTTTTAAGACACATTTGAAAAATTGTGAACCTGTCCTTTAAGTTTGGCCTGAGGGTCTCACAGTAAGAGGCTCTCTAACATCAAACAGGTTCATTCTCTGAGAGCATGAGTGTGCTCAGTAAACTTTATAGAAAAGATGCTCATTAGATTATGACATAAATGGTCAGTAAATATTTAATTGCGGTGCAGTGAATTTAAAAATACATAGTGACTCTGAGCCATTATCAGAGGGGTGCTTTGATGCATGTGTAACCACACCCAACAGTGATGTCACAGTGTCCTGGAGTACACATGTACATCACTGCAGCAAGGCGTAAAGTAAAACCAGGGCAAGTTAAGTTACTCTTTAATTTGACCAAAGAAAATAGGGAAAACTAACATAAGGATTAATAAAATTGTCACATGTAAAAACATGTTTCTCGTTCAAAGTAGTCTTTTGTTTGCTTGAGACAGGAACAAATGGAAAAAATACATACGCAGACTAGACACAAGATATAAACCTACTTAAGTTAAATGTTACTACTGTCATTTGGTCGAGAAAATCTGGCCATTAATGTGATTTAATTTTAATTTTCTTTTTTCTTTATTTGTTTACACATATGCAAAAAAGATACAAATTGATATACACAGAAACAACAGAAAAATGTGATGGAGAGGTGCAAATAACCTCAAAAGAGCTTGAACAGGGCACTCTCCAAGGCATGCCTTACTCAATTAGAAAAGGAGAAAAAATAGTCAAAGGATGGGAAACAGAAAAAACAAAAGATAACCTTGCACGCAATAGCAGACATCCATATATACAAGTACACAAAATCAAAATGAAATCAAAATGACTAGTTACTATTGGGCAGTTTACAAAGATAATCCATAAGGATAACATTGTGGAGAGAGAAACACTGTTGTGGCTCTCTGTCATGTTAGCACAGATATCAAGTTGAAATTCCTAAGTTTGGTGAAGCGACCATAGGCCAGTGAAGAACTGGGTCATGGGCTGTTTTGATGCTCGATGTTTTCTGTCACTGCTCCCAGAGGCGAAAGAGCACTGTGCTGAACGCTGAATATTGATTGGCTTAGATAACTGACTTCCACTGAGAAATGTCAGCAAAGGCCACTGAGGCCAGGCTGGCTTCTTTCCATGAACAAAGAAAAAGTGTTGCCTCTAAGGAATGAGGACAAATGTTAGGTTGAATGAGTTCATATAATACGTTTAAAGTGAAATAAGAAATTATAAAGTATTATTATACTGCAGCTACTGTGCATGTTTTTCCATTCCATGTTTACCATTGCTGGATTTATATCTGTGGAAATAATGTCTACATGTCAAACCACATAAAAAGCATTTTTGACATCTGTCACTCACCCATCTCACGGAACAGATACGCTTCTATTTTATCAAATGTATTTGATTGTTAGAACTCACAGCAACAAGAAGCCCTGTGACCTCAGCGCTCCATACGTTACATCCATACGTTACATCCATACATTACATCCATACGTTACATCCATACGTTACATCCATACGTTACATCCATACATTACATCCATACGTTACATCCATACGTTACATCCATACGTTACATCCATACGTTACATCCATACGTTACATCCACACGTTACATCCATACGTTACATCCAAACATTACATCCATACGTTACATCCATACATTACATCCATACGTTACATCCATACGTCTGTGTTTCAGTGTTCAGAGTGCTGACGTCACAGATGGGCTTATACATCATCGGCCTGTCAGCTGGTTTGTGGTGTTAAAAACTACCTGTCAGGTTGTAAAAATTGAAGTGATACATTATAGCAAGTTATTGTAGTGGGGCAGTATCAATGCAGAAACATCATAAAATTTAATTTTGGGTTTTTTTGTAGTACACAGTCAGAACATACACCAAGCATATATACTATATATATATTGATTTCTTATCAATAATGAATTTCATTTCATTTAGCCTTTAAATAAATTCAGTGGTATAAGAACATTACAGTATGTTTTCCATAATGAACCAGCCTCTGTCAAGATTGGTGGACCAATCTGAAATAATTAAATGATAATAAATGATCAAATAGAATAAAAAAACTATGAAATCATAACACATAAAGAGCACCTGCATTGTTCACATCATGACCCACAATAAGAACTGAAAATGGCATAAATGATTAAGCCTCCGATATTACTCCTGATGCGTGCTTCCTATCAGCAGTGTGTATCTAATCACAAGGAAACAATTATCATGTAACACAGTACTGCTACTGTGAGAGCATCCCAAAAAGGGACAACAGAATAGGAATTGTCGGCAACAACACAAACTGGTGCAAAATATTGCAATTATGTGCAATGCAGAGATGCAGCGAGGAGCCATAATACGCTGTTCAATGAACACTTGGGTAACATCTGTGCTTCACCGCTGCAAATGTGCCAGGTAAAAATAGCCTGTGTGAATGAATGGAAGAGTAAAAACAGAGCAGAGAAAGGCTGACTTATAGTCCAGGCTGGTGCTGACTGGATTGCTTGTGACGTGGCTGAAACTGTCATGTCTGAGTTACATAAAGCAGCAAAGGGAAGATGGCAGCAGAGCCGAGAGAGGCCCAACTGCCTCCATACTGTAGGTTGGCTATTAATGTCAGCAGAGGAGGATCCTGTGAATGTTTTGCTTTTTTATTCTTTATTATTGCCAGTGGTGGAAAGTAACTAAGTACATTTACTCCAATACTGTACTTAAGTACAGTTTTGACCTACTTGTAGTTTACTTGAGTCTTTCCATTTGATGCTACTTTATATTTCCACTCCACTACATTTCAGAGGAAAATATTGTACTTTCTACTCCACTACATTTATTTTTTGGCTTTTGACGTCTTACAAAAAGCAGTGTGTAGTCAGGGTCACATTTCAGATGTCTATGAGTTGTTAACAGCTCCACCAAATAGTGATTTTTCCCTCTAAACTTCTCACATGGTTTCATTTCAATAAATGTTCAAATAATCCAATATTTCAGCAAAAATCAAAGATTAGAGAAAAAGTCCAAAAACTCAAAACACATCTGTGTATCAGAACTTTGTTTTTTCTTCTTTCCTCTCCCATTAATCATTTATCTGGTGACCCTTTGGAGGGGCCCAACCCCTAGGTTGAGAACCACTGGACTAAACTAGCTAACTGTATATAAAGTAGTTCAAACTAGCTCCACCTCCAGCAGCTACAACAGTAACATGCTGCTTACACACTGATGCTTCAGTATTAATAATCTAATGATGTCATATATAATAATATATCAGTCAGAGGGAACAAACCACTACTTTTACTGCAATACTTTAACTACATCAAGCTCATAATACTTATGTACTTTTACTGTAGTAGGATTTTACATGCAGGACTTTTACTTGTAAGGGAGTATTTTTACATTGCTGTATTCATACTTTTACTGAAGTAAAGGATCTGAGTACTTCTTCCACCATTGACCAGGACCTCAACTCAGATAACATTATTCAGCTAATTGACTTGCCTTGACATCACTTATTTAATGTACAAAAATCTTTTTTACAATCAAAGTAAAGGATCTGCCAAGGGGTCACCTATCTCATTGTAGCCAACTTGTTCTTTTTGAACACATTACCTTGAAGAGCTTTTACTAGGACTTCTAATAAGATCTAATGAGATTGCTATTTTTTTGTCTGCTACAGCATACATATCTGTCCTGTGTTCTCCTTTAAGAAATCAAAAACCAAAGGGGAGAGACTTATATGTCATATTTTTTGGTCTCCTGATGATGCCCATTATCTTTAATTAGACAGAATACCATTACCTACATATACATATGTCTATATATATGGAGATCTGGTTTCCACACAGCCTGTCAAATAAAGCAATAACGTGTCGTTCTATCATAGGCAGAGCAGTCGGTCACACTGAGCCTGATAGCATCCTGCTACACAACACAAGAGCCACAGTCAGAAGAGCCACAGAACAACAACCCACATTAGCTTTATCTAATTTACAAACATGAACGCACGTCTTGTCCTGCAGCTTAGCTTGGTGAACAAACCACCAAACAAACATTCAACAGGGAAAAGTGCACCGCTAACATCAGTTAGATGCTGGTTTGGTCACTGCTCTTCAACAACACACTGTCTGCCCATGACTTGTAGCTGCAGCTCAGGTGTGTTCACTGTGTGTAGGGAAGTCAGAAAGTATTGAGAGACTAACACATTGTTGGTTTGGGATTGGGTCTTTTTATGGTATTTGGTGACAGTAAGAAAAATATAGAATAGCCCTTAGACTATAACACAATTCCTGCACAGTAATCTGAGGGAAAACAGTTGGTCCAATATTATCCTAAAAATAAGCAAACATCTCTCTGTCTCTTGTTGACACAAGGTTGGAAGCATGCTCTTGTCTGAAATGCCATTGTTTCCTGGGGCATGAAGATTTGCTTTCACTGGAATGAGGCCCCAGATCAAAAGCACCCCTGTTGACAGGGGTGTCCACATACTTTTGACCATGTACTGGAGGGATAAACAAGCTTTTGGCAAAGAACAGAGATCACATTTTGAGGATGACATGATGTTACAAGAACTCTTCTCAGACATAGGAGAACATGTAACTGCTTCAACACTGTTAGTTTCACTATAAAATGACACTCATTGGCTGTGTAATCAGAAAACTTTCCAGCCCTGCAGCGATTCATTGTCAACAGGGCAGCCTGTTCTCTGACGATAGCAAATCAACAATTTGGCTTCCAGCCTGAAAGAATCAAGTATTCACATATCTGTCCAAACTCCTTATTTAACTCATCAGTGTCTGGAAAACAACACTACCAGCGACACCATTTTATATTCTTTTTACATTACTGTACCTTACTTCCAATCATTCAACTGTGACTCATATGCATATTTACTGATTCTGATCAGGGTTAATACAGTATGACAGACACATGTAAAACTAATGTTCTGTTTCCATTTTTCTTTCACTCAGCGTTCAGTAGCAAAATTAGTCTGGTGGTTTCTTACATTTCTACATTTTGTGAATGTATTTAATGTTTATTTGTATAAGGACAAGTACATAGCATGAACGTATGCCACATACCACAGTATTTATAGCCTAAGCTAGTTTGCATTGCCCGTCCCTAGATGGGTTATTTGTCTTATATTTGGTTCATTGGCATTAAAAGGTCTTACAAAGATCTTAAAGAAGTACTTCAGCAATTTAGTATTGCTTTCATAATGCTGGCCGTCTTACAAGAGACATTAAAAAAAGAACAGCTAAAATCTGTGCAGCAGAGGCTGAGATCTCCATTACTATGGGTCAAGCTCCAAAAACAGTGCATTTCCCATAATGCAACTCACATATAAAGACAACTGTGACATCATGAGGGTTATTTTCTCAGCCTTGACAAAAGGCCTCCAGAGCCACAGCAGACATGACACAAGTTTACAGGCTGAGTAGTACTAAGCACGACTGGTAAAAAGAAAAATAAGCGGAATGCGCCTTTACATTA
Source organism: Scomberomorus guttatus (assembly GCA_038419695.1). NCBI lineage: Eukaryota > Metazoa > Chordata > Actinopteri > Scombriformes > Scombridae > Scomberomorus > Scomberomorus guttatus. The sequence continues at coordinate 3,521,873 of CM076449.1, forward strand.
GACTTCCTGTTTTAATTTCTGATAACACAGTGTGTTTGAATTCAGGTTCACAGATTTAAAGAGCAGAAGCTCTAACTGTGTGTCTGCTCAATAAAAATGTTACATCTAATAATGTGTACTGAGAGGACGATGATTGTGTCAAAAGTGTTTTCTAGCAGTACAGTGGCAGCAGTACAGTCAGGCAAGGCAAACCAAAGTGGGCACCTGTGGGGACTCTTGGGGGCCCCAAAGTCACCAAGTTTTTTCTTGATTTTGATTTTAATTTGATTTTTTTTTATTTTGCTTGTAATATGCACCACTGAAGCATGGGAACGTGGTGTGTGTGTCTGGAGAGGGCTCAATAGAGACCCCTCATTATTCTTCTCCTGGAGTCCCCCAACAGCTTAGTCTGGCCCAGATATTGTATAACTAATGTGTATCTGAGTAATAATTTTATCCTTCAGCTACACTTACAGAAAAGTGATATACATGAACATCATATCGATAAAGCCCAAAAACCAAAGACTTACCTTGGTGGTTACTGTGTTTGTAACTGAACATAATGTAAGCTTTCTTTCCTTTCATGACACAGTTTTGTTTGGCAATGGCAGAGAAGATTTGGCAAATTTTTCATGGGCGCAACCCACATACTCAGCTCTGCTGCTCATCTCACAAATGCTTGTTCCTTACATATGTGGCACTATTTAAAAGTCAAATAAACAGGCTTTTCAACTGTATAAGATTTATTGCCAAGAAGCATTGTTACAACAAAGAAATAATCTACCAAACACAAATTTCCTTACTTTTTGTGCTAAGTTTATTTTTCTATACATGACAACATTAAGACATACAGCTGTATATATCTATATTCAAAACATTTGGCTCCTCATTTGCAGGAAACATAACTTCTACTGATTTTCTGGACTACATGAGTTTAGTTGAGCACAGGTACAGTGTCTGGCCTGTAGTACTAAATGCTGATATCAGTATTTTTAACTGGTCTGCCAATAGCCTGTAGTTTATAGTGAATTGTGATTCAGTCTAAGCCTGTCTCAGTCTACATGTTTGGAGAGGTAATCATTTATGTTAAATTCCTCTACAAGCATTAAACTGCACTATCTCATCCAATCACAGCTAACCCACAGTTTCCCCCTTTTTTTTAATTAGTTTTAGGGGTGTGAATATAGTCTTATCCCACACTTCACTGGCATGTTTGTTATTTATCAGTTCTTGCTTTTTTTTAAAGAGATTTTCATCCAATAGCGTCACTGAGTCAAATATAAACAAGCCTCATTTTATACACATTTCCCCATAGTTCAGCTTGACATATTTAATATCTTTAGAATATTTTGCATCTCCGCTAGAATTTAAAATAAAATTTGTTTGAACAAAGTCTGGGTGCACAGCAGGTCAGTGAGGCTTAATTTATTTTCCACAGTCTAAATACAGAAAAGGTTTTTGCTGTTTATCTAATGAAGGGCTTTTATTTGATGCATAGATGAGTAACAAACACCTGCCAACGTGTTGTTGATCACCTGTGTTCATATTTGGGGTACATGGGTAGATTAGTAAACGTACATTGGCAGTCACTATGCCTTTGTATCTTGACTGTGCTTGCTGGAGGCCCATATTGGTCCAAAAAACATGAGACTGAATTACAGAGCAGAGCTACACAGACCGACTTTATGTGCTGTTCTGGTCATTGTGGTCATTTACTGGTACAGGCCTTCTGTTCGTTTTGCAGACGTGATGTGTAAGCACACATGTTGCAGCTCATATTAACACGTAGGCCTACACTAGGCTACTTTCAGACTGATCAGAACCAGCTCCAAGTGGACAAGAACAGTACAGGGATGTAAAATAATGAGAGTAAGAAGCAGAGCCCATCATATTCAGGCCAGAGAAAGCGCGACTATACAGTACTGATGATTAGTCCCGTCAAATAAACAGTAAAAGCCGGACAAACAGATTAATTCCAACCTAACCTACTAACGCCAGTGTTTCACAGTGCAGTGAGCTTTAACACATTCACATCCTAACAGCACTTCACTGCTTTCCACAGCAGTCATTAACAGTCCCTGCTCTGCATTAATGATGGAGCTGCTGTGCCGGTCTCTCTCCGCGCTCCGGCCGCAGCACATTCAGCCATTCACAGCCAAACAAGAGTTGTTCACCGGCTTACCTTCGGCAGCCCATACCGCTGGCAGTATCCATAGCAAACAGAAGATATCCATAGTCATTGTAATTCCCGGCAGTTGACTGTAAAAAGCCAATGCGTTCAACGCGCAGCAGCCGTCCAGCAGCGGGCCATTGACAGCGGATTCATTCAGAGGCGCAGAGCATCATCATCATCCTCATCCTCAGCAGCAGAGGGATAAAGGCTGAGGAGCTGCTGCAGTTGGGCGAAACCAAAAGGCAGGGGGCGGAAAAACACCGGCATCCACAGAACAGCTCCAGATACAAGGTTTACTGTGGAAATACATCACTACAGCTCAATCTGAAGTGTTTGTTCCGCTAAACGTCACACCCAATTATAGTTATTTGCAACACTGGACAGTTTGGTAGTAGCCTATATTAACTTTTGAAAATTAAAATGCATCATTTAGACATGACTTTGACAACCCTGCTACTTATTTCTCTCTCTCCTCTTGTGTTATTTCCTCTTTTTTTCTTTTATTCATTTTCAACCTTCACAACAAGTTTCATCTGAATCCATTCATACTACATATTTTATAAATTCATTTTCGTTTTATTTCCATCAATCATCTCTTTGGGTAGAGCAGAGCACTTCCTGGTTTCACTCTCTGAGTTTTGATAGGTGGGTCAGCTGACCCCAGTCACACCCTCTATTGCTGCCTTGCTGTGAAAATCTGAGGGGGGGGGTTACCTACCTCACTCACCATGTGCTACACAGACATCCCTGTCATCCAAGGCTTTCAAAAAAAATCCTCTGCACACATCTGTTGCAGACAATGTCACCCTGAAGGCCCAAGTGCACTAAAAGCGATAAATGATGCAACTCATTTGATGCGCATTTGATGCTCCTATGGCGCACTGCAGGCATCAGATTGCAGGCATCAGATTTGATATACCAACACCACAGAACCAACACAGATTTGTTCTTGATTCTCTCATAAGAAAATGGCATAAATCCAGAGAGCCCACTGACCTCAGTGACTATGAAGGTCTCAACAGTAACAGTTATCGCACCAGTTCAGTTGTTTTCAGCATTTTCACTTCAGCAAAGAGTCAACATGTGAAAACACTTAAACTTGTTTACGTTTTTACATTGTTTGAAAAGCTCCAAAGACTCAACATTTTTAGACCTCTAAACTGTTTCAAGTGTTACAACTGCAAAATTTCAGCTGCAAGCACACTTACATTTTTCTATTTTTATACAGAGGGAAGAGAAAGAAAGACAGTAAAGAGGAGGCAGAGGGGGAAAGGAGAGAAAAAAACACAATTGTCAACACTGCTGTCACTCCTTTTTATTTGAAAAAAAAACTTGCCTCTTATTTTTTCCTTTTTTTTTTTGGAAATTAAAGTGTAGTACTTCTGTCTTGGGGGCCTCATCAGTTACGCCAATAAAGCTGCACCTCTGGCCCTAGTTGGCTACAAAGACGGAGACTTTACAACGTGATGTGATGCTGAGGGTAAAGCTGGTGTATCGCTCTTCCACTGAGACACACTAATAGATTTCCCATAGTTTGTTTTCACACTGCATGGGTGTTTTTGTTACCTTGTGAGGCAGCTGGATTTGCAAGATCACGTGAAAATCCATCTTGTCAGGCTTCAAGTTATGTTCGGACCAATCAGCATTGTGAATCCAGCTGTCTTGCAAGGTAGGACCATCTGGTGCATCAGGTTAGTGTTTTGGGGTGTTGTGATTGGATGATTGTATGATTGTGGGTGTTAACTGTGGGAAACATGAATGAACTCTTGACCTGTGGGTGGTGATGTAATTCTGACTGTTGGTCGCTACAATATTCGACAGTGATGATGATATGATATGTATACATGTTATTGCACAATGTGTATCTTAAACTAATATACACATTTATAAATTGTAGGTACAATAGATGTTTTAGTAATACAGTGTGATGCACAGCAATGTGTGGTCACATTATGTGATTTAATATTGTGTATTATGTATAGTTTTCACGTGTAAATTGGTAAATGAGAGCCTTATAAGTTGTAATGATGTGTAAAATCTTATTTTGGAGTTTGCTTCCAATTTGTTGTATGTAGTCAGGATGTTATTGCTAAGGCAGTGCGCACTAGCTTAGCTCACCACACATGCTGGTTGTGTGTGGTACTTTATGTTCGCCATGTCTTAATTCAAGGCTCCTTTGTCATGCTGTTTGTTTGGAAATGCTCCTGATACATCTTAAAAGTTAGTTCATAAAGAACATTTTGTGTACACATCTAATTGTTATATGTTCAATAGTATAACGCTAACTCTGCTGGCTTAGCCATTTCTCTATGGGATTTCCTATTGTATTAATATGTTGTTAGCATCATGCTAAGCGAGGATTACTGTCCTGTCAGCCAGTCCACCTGGAAACCTATTTACAAATAGTAGTGCATTTATTAAAGCTCTAAGCAGCAGACCAAAGTTTGGAGACAAATGTATTTTTCTTTCATTTGTACATGAATAACAGCACACATGACTCATATTTTGATATGTGACCTGGTTATGAGTCTGTGGAGAGAAATATGAAGTTTTAGATGCAGTTTAAGTGCAATTAAAACACATACATGTGTATAAATAAAAACTGGCAGAAGCAAGGAAACACATTACCTGTTGCCTGTCTCATTATTTTCCTGTTCTTTACAGGACAGAATATAATCTGGCTACAGGCCTCACACCCAGGGCCTGTTACAGCAGGGGTATTGCACAGTGACTGAGTTAGCAGTTTATCAGAGTGATGCCGTGTGGGAAGAAGCTGTTCCTGTGTCTGGCGGTTTTGGTGTAGCTACAGTGTTCTGTAGCCTACCAGAGGGGAGAAGCTGGTACAAGTTATGTCCAGGGTGTGAGGGGTCTGCAGTGATTTTCCCTGCCCCTCTCCTGACTCTGTAGGTGTGCAGGTCAGCTGCAGTCCTGACTGTCTGTTTGGTGGCCAATACAAACCAGACAGTGATGGATGTACACAGAACAGACTTGATGACTGCAGTGTAGAACTGGATCAGCAGATCCTGAGGCAGGTTGAGCTGGTGCAGAAAGTATATCCTCTGCTGGGCCTTTTTTTGCCTTTATTGGACTGTTGATAGTGAAGTGGCAGACAGGAAATAAGAGGAGAGAAATGGGTACAACATACGTACATCAAAGGACCCCATTGGAATTGAACCAGGGACATTGCAGTTATGTGGCATGTGCAGTAACCATTCTGCTACAAGGGTGGTCCTGCTTGGTCTTTTTGATGATTATCAAAAACAGGTAAGTAGAAAATTAAATTAACAAATAAATAAAGAATAATCATAAAAATTGAAATCAAAAAAAGTTGATCTCAATCCCAGCTACCCAGTCTACTGCTATGGACTTGGGCATGAGCTACACAGTTAGTGAGATGGCTAAAGCCTCATATAAACTTCAGTGGAACTTTTGAATACATTTTGTACAAAGTGAGGACTGTGGATTTTGTCCCCATCTCTTACATTGGAAGCACATTAGTAAGGAACCTCTTAATGAACAAGAGTAATGATTACAGCAAGCAAAACCTCTTTTAATGTTCATATGGGTACTGGAACATTCTGCTTTTTGAGGACATTATCGGATATATTTTATTTCTCTACCTCTTATACTGCTTAAAGTACTGTTTTTTTCCTATTTTTTTGTCACAGGAGTGATTGAGAGAAATCTTTATATTCAAACTTACTACTTCAGAATACATTCAGCTACAGTTTAATGTTTAATGTTAACCTGAAATTCTAACAAGTATACAACATAAAATAGTGCAAATATGAGCTTGTAACTTAGCTTTCACAACATAGAAATGTGGGTTAAAAAATAAAATAAACCTGATAAAAGTACGCACATCAAAGCATGCTTTAACTGCAGACTTGAAATGTTATTCAAGGAAAACAGAACAATAAAGAACAGCAACACTATGCAATTGTGCATACTGTACAATATTACTCTCAGAGTATGTTTCCCAGTGCAGCCAATGCTTCAGAGAGTTGTCACCAAAATCACCAGCTTGATATTTTGGGCAAAAGGCAGAACTTTTCTGCCACTCCTTGATGCAGCTCCTGCAGCCAATAAGGCTTTGGCAGCATGATGGATGGGCTCAACCATTGGACCTGCAAATTTCATTCAGAAAACTGTTTTAAAACTACAGTATTTGCTAATTCTTTTAATTACATTTTTTATGATGTGAAGGTCTATTTTTGTCATGGAACGAGGTAAATTGGTTGCACTGATATCTGTATGTACATTTGTGGCTGTTTAGAACACCTGACCTGGGATTTGTCAGTCATTGCTAAATAAGACATTGCAAAGTTTATGTATTTTGAACATCTTTTGAGTTATGGGTAATACAGGTTTTTAAAGAAAATTATATTTTAAAAAATTACTTCTGCAGACAACACAGGTAAAGGCATCTCTAACCGCTGCTGCTTGGGCCTCTGTCAGAGACACTGTTGTTCCATCAGCTCCTTCATTATAGTGGACACTTGCAGTCCCTGGGCTGCCAGGACCACCTCCTCAATTCTATCCAAAATGTCATCGAGGCGAATGAATAACAAGCAAAATATACAACAAGCAAATTATATCCTACTTGTTCTCAACAATATCCTTTTTACAGTTAAAATGAAGGCAATCATTTTAACCTCACCATTTGCTACTCCTGTCATTGTAGAACAAGTACTTCAAATCCAGACGGTTTTATGCACAATGTTACCTGCTGTTACTTCCATTGATCTGGGAATCTAATTTATTATTCAGAATTATTTTTGATTAACACATTCATTCAAATCAAAGTCCATGAATAATGTAATCTTAGCGACCCCAACTTTCATGCAATGGACAACATCCCAGTAACTGGATAGAAAATTCATTCAACACTGTCAAGTCAGTGTTGTGTATGAGATTCTCTAAGTCTTTACTTGGAACAATACGTGACTATTTGTACTGGGACCTATACTCTTATAGATAAAAGTTATTCCTCACTTATCAATTTAGGAGGACATCCATACAAATAAAAAAGTGTTCAACTGTACGTCTGGTTCCTTCAGAGTCCAAGATTTTGTTTCCCTGGCTGTCAGTGAGGATGAGTGCGTCCTCTTGTTCAAGGGCATCATTGACTTTACTGATGATGCCGGTAACAGAAGCCTCAAATTCTGTTAGCTTGTCTCCAATTCCAGTTCCTGAATATAAAAACTGTTTTTTCCTCTTTTTATATTGTTTAGGCCTTTTTCTATAATACAGCCAGTGCATCCAGGTAAATTATGCAGATAAACTTGGGTGATTGGGTTACATATTGCAGCCATGAGAGCATATTCTTCTGCAGATCTATTATCAGTGTCAAATATGCTCAAGTCACATTTGTGAAAAAATGTTGAAAGTCTTAGTGTGTTTTTATTAATGGCTAGCATAACAAGATACCAGTTCTTATTGCCTTGAACACAAGAGTAATCATGTAACATACCCTAACATTGGTGTGATACAAACAGTAGTCGCATATGAGGAGTGAAAGGTTTATTTGATCACGTTTGGAATGTTTTTGACATGGTGGCTCTTGGAATTGCAGAAGCACTTGCAGTTGCAGTAGAAGCTGGAGCGGAAGCTGAGTGGGTGGTGGAAGGAAAAGCGGGTAGGGTTGTGTCTTACTGGCACACTAGATGAGTCCTCCACCGTGATACTTTCATTGTGCACCTCGTAATCCCCCCTTACTATGAGGTCTAAAGGGCTAAAGTGGCCGTCAGTCCCAGGAAATATGGCTACACTGCTTTCATCGGGGATGTAGAGACTGGGGCCATATACCTTTTCAAACGTAAACAGTGAGGGAAGCCGAATTATTTTTCCCAGGATGGCGAAGTCAAGTCTACTATGCCTCTGATTGGCTAGTACTCGTTGCCTTCGTTGGTTAGGTTGGTTAGGTTTAGGCATGAGGAGTGAGATTGGTTAGGGTTAGGGTAAGAATATCAGGGTAAGCCAATCAGAGGCAGAGTAGGGTGGATCATGACTTCGCCATCCTGGGAAAAAAAATTTGCGTGAAGGAAGGGGTACACCACAGCATTCTTGGTTATAAATAACGTATGTCTGTGCAATTTTAAAGAACAAATATGACATATCTTTAGATTAAACCACAAGATCCTGGAGGATCCTGCTTTTTCGCTTGTCATGTCGTCTTTCTTGAGAGTTACGTGTTTAGTTCCTCTGAACAACATGAAACTGTCCATGATTGATCGTCAACGCTAGCAAAACTGCATCAAGCAAACAAGACAGTAACTTCGCATCACACAAATCGGACAAGTTAAATATCGAAATCAAGTTCGGCCCGTGGCCCGTTCTTTCATTTCCTATTTTTGATTCTGAGCATAAAATCGAAAGTACGAAAAACAAACCGTTATTTGCTTTTTGGTATCAGATTCTTAAACGAATAACGAAATAAAAAATGTTTTTTCATTTTCCAATTTTGGATTCTCAGTTGAGTATGAAAAGAACAGATGATAGATGAATTCTTTCCCTAATTTTTTTTTGTTTTTATCTTAGCATACTTAGTATTCATTGTTTTTAATTATATTGTGTTGTGACATTGTTTGATGTGTGATGTGTACTGTTTTTAGTCTATGCGTATTAATTATGTTGTGTACCATGACTTTTATAAGATGTCATTTTATCATAATTAATAATAATTTTAGGTTGCCTCTTTAAAGGATAGTTCACAGTTTTTGGCCATTAGAAGATCCCTTTAATAAGAAGATCCCTTTAGTATGAACAGGAGGAATGATTACAGCGAGGAAAACCTCTTTCACTGTTCATATGGACACCTGACTGCTGTTTATTAGACCTCAACCCCATCCAACACCTTTGGAACTGACTGAGAGCCAGACCTTATCACCCAACCTCACTAACACCATGATAATACAGCTATTTTCCAAAACCTGGTGGAAAGCCTGAAACCAGAAGAGTGGAGGCTGTTACAGCAGCAGATGAATGCCCATGGTGTCACAGTTACATTACCTGAGCATGTATCACTGGAATGTTCAGCGTGAGGACATAGTCCTCTCCTGTACACATACCTTTTCTGTATCTTATATTTTACATTATATTTTACATTATAAATATATTTTTAAGAGAATAAAGACGTGTGTTTTATTTGGTGCTTCCATCATAAAGAGCACAATACGTGCAGAGTTGTGTGCCTTAGCTGCACTGTTGTCATGTCCACAGAGATTCTACTGCTGTCTAAGCTATTTCATAACCTACGACTGGAGTGAACAAGAGATGAATGAGGGAGAGGGAAAGAGAGAGAGGAGCTTATACCTGCAGCAGAGAGAGAGGGATAGAGAGAGAGTGAGAGAGAGAGAGCTCAGTAAGGAAATAGAGCAGAAGAATATGGGCCTGACAAAAAGGAATCCAGCCTGCCTCCAGATGAGTGAGGGCTGCAAAACAACAGATTAGAGGAGCCCAGGGCTTGTTCCCATGGAAACCTTCGCCCAGGGAGATGGCGATGAGAATGCAGCAGATTGTAGGTCAGACGCGCCATCAGCGACCCAATCAGGCATAATCTGTCTTGACTTGTGGGTCATAGATTGAGCAGTAAAGCTGGTGCCTTTCTGTTGCTGCTCTCACTGTCGGGGTTCCAGTCCCAGCTAACACAGTCTGTAATCATGCTCAACCGGAGAACAGACCGGATGTAAACACTGGATATATATAACAACAAAAGAAAACCACAGAGTGGCTGTTAAAAAGTAGTCACCCACTTCTTCTCAAAATCTCATGTCCTTCTAACAAGACAGCTGATGAAATGAGTCTGATGGACAGACATGGAGCCAGCTGCATGCAGCATGTTCTTTTCACTGAGGCGGCTCTAAGCACTCATTATGTCACAAAGTCTGTTGTCTCAACAGATGACACTAAACCAATATGTAACACATCTGACTTCCATGTTGGTCCCATTACAATCCAACAGTCCAGATGTTTGCTTTTTTTAATGCAACCATGTCTTTTCCCTAATTATCACCGTACAGAGAGGGCTGCTGATGTGGAAAACTTGTACTTCAAACCAATCAATACTTGATGGATAAATGAATAACTTGACAAGCCTCAGCTGTCCTTACTTGAATATATGAGTTTTAATATGACACATATCTGATATGGCATTGTAAAACTGTCTTTAACATTTACCCATTCACTTTTATAAGGTAACCACACCAGCATTTCAGCATCAGCAGGGAGGGTTTTATAGGTAGTGTATCAAATGTGAAGCCATTCATAAAACACTCCCTATCATTATACTGGGAGCTTGATTTACTGTCACATTAGCACTTGCTCCTGGCTTCTTCCTTCTCTGCTTTCCTGTTTTAATTTTCTTTTATTTTGTCTGTTATTTCTCCTCCTGTTGCTCTATCACTCTCCCCTCTAGCTACATCTGCTCTATCTTATTGAGCTGCGGTTTGGGCACGAATAACTGCACCAATACTGGCAGCTTTTGCTTGGTGAGGCTGCTCTGCATCTGCTATGCCTGCAGCTGGCTCTGGGTTTACTAGTGCAGCAACAGATTCTAGGAATTGCCACAGACTATCAGCGTTTTTTATCCATCTTTTTGGATACAGACCAGCACTTTGGCTTCAGTCAATCGGAAACCACTCACAACTAAAATCTCCAGAAATTAGCTGTAGTATTAATTTCTCTGGGATGAGGATTTAACCCAAGCATGACATACAGCTAAGGTCTGTTTTTCAGGCTGTTCTGGGTATTTGTCTTGATCGATTCTATTTTAAGACAATTCCATTATGACAATTACAGTCAAGCAGTCAAGTCAAGTCAGCCTACTATCACCTAAAGAATATATCAAGAATTAAACAACTTATGTCTCAGCAGGATTTGGAAAAACTTCTCCATGTATTTATCTTCAGTAGACTCGACTACTGTAATGGTGTCTTTAAAGGTCTCCCTGAAAAACTGATCAGACAGCTGCAGTTGATTCAGAACGCTGCTGCTCAAGTCCTCACTAAGATTAAGAAAGTGGATCACATCACTCCAGTTCTCAGATCTTTACACTGGCTTCCTGTCTGTCAAAGAATTGATATTTAAAATTCTGCTGTTGGTTTATAAAGCACTGAATGGTTTAGGGTCAAAATACATTTCTGATCTGCTGCTACGTTATGAACCATCCAGATCTCCCAGGTCGTCTGGGACAAGTCTGCTTTCTGTTCCCAGACTCAAAACTAAACATAGAGAAGCAGTGTTCAGTTTTTATACTCCACATATCTGGAACAAACTCCCAGAAAACTGCAGGTCTGCTGTAACTCTCAGTTCTTTTAAATCACAGCTGAAGACTTTTCTGTTTGCTACTGCTTTTAATTGTATTTAAATGCCTTTTTACATGCTTGCTTTTATATTCTGTCTTGATGCCTATTATGCTCTATGAAAAGCACTTTGAATTGCCTTGTTGAAATGTGCTATACAAACTTGCCTTGCCTATTTTGGAATTTTTAAGCATTAGAGCATTAGCGAGCAGCAGGAGAGTTTTGGCACCCCCATTTGTGCTTATTTTGTGAATTTGTGAGCTTAAGGCTTCATCTCATTTTGGTTTTTCATTTTCAACCTCGACTGAGTCCTCAGAGGGTACAGAGAAAGACACACATCTCTCTTTGGATGGTTTTGGTGGGCAGATCTGTACCCCAATTTCTTCCCATTTGACAGCACACTTACACATGTATCAGTAATCCCAGTCTGCAGTCCCTTTTCCTGATTTCAGGATCTCTGTCATTATTTTTATCTTTTTGGGAGCAAATGACCCAGCAACTGACCATTCCCATCAGTCCACACATTCAAATCAAAGGTAACACATAATACTCTCCTGCCTTCTTTGCAGCTAATTCAGCTGGTGTACCGGGTTGAATTAATGTCACATTTTTCTTTATCTTCAGTCTTTCCCTAAGAATTTGTCTTACTGTAGGCTGTAGGTGTTTAGGAGTTTTAGGACCTTCAAACTCTTCCTGTTAGTGAGTCTTAGAGCTGTTGTTATAGAGGCCTTTTTTGTACTTACAGATCAGAAGTCACAGATGAAAAGAAAGAGAGGCAAATGAGACAGTTCCTGCCAAACCATATATTCACTATATAAACTTGAAATTAAATTACAAAAATGACTTTTCCATATGGATCTGAAATATGCTTTGATTTTAGTTTCTAATGAAATGGAAATGGCCTCTTTAGTAATTTTCACAATGATCAATTTCATCTTGACAGAACTGACAAAAGAGGCCTGGCCTGGGAGAATCTGCCAATATAAAGAAATAGATATATATTCTTTTTATGGATAGACATGATACCAAAACTATGAAATAAGATTGTAATAAACTGAAATCATCATTATATTTTGTCACTATTCCAGTGTGGACAGATCACACACACAACAGCCATATAGTATTAGTATGTATGTAGACTCTGGACACAGCCTGTGATCGATGCACCTTGATCAGTTTATGAATATATTTGAGGTGAGAAATAGGTTCAGTCACCTTTTCATCCACATCATTACTTACATATCATTACATTACTTACTTACATCATTCATTGACATACATGCTACCTGTTACATTATTCAGATGATGAAAATAAGGCTTTTTGTTATGTGGGTAAGCAGCCCTCTCCCCTAAAAATGATGCTTATGTTTTACTAGTTTGCAACAGCAAATGCATTTTGAAAGAAACTTATTGCCTCCGGATTAAAAATGTCATTGACATGGAAAGGAAATGTTTCAGGCCAGACCTGACCACCCCAGAAACCCCATCCATGTCTGTGACTTCTGTGCAGCACAAGAATGAAAAAAAAATGTTGCAACTAAACATAATCCAGGTGACAATTATGTTTTTCTTCAAAACATATTTGGCAAAACCATGTAGTGGTATACCCACATAGGAGACAGGGATGGGGTACATCCTCTAGGCCAATAACTTCTTGGGTAATAATCCCAGTCTCTGGCTACAGCTTAACATGTACTTGATAGTGATGAGTGTTGAAGTCAGGAACCTCCTTTAGGCTTCTGCACCAAAGAGTATAAAAGAGCTTTGCTGAGACATGACATGAGTCTGCTCCAGGAAACAATTTCCACAGTTAAACATCAGAACTGTGTTTTCTAATCCCCAGGTCATGAACTAACACAACATATTTAATGACTAATGTAACTGTGTCACACACAGCAAGCCAAAGCTTTGCTAAAATGATGTAGACAGTATTCAGTCTGCACTAATCACATCTGTGAATCTGTGGAGAGCAGTTTCTGTTCTCTTCAGGAGATTGGGATTTTTTTCAGTAATGGCATAAACACCAGCTCTGTTACTGATTAAATCAAGCTTTTGTACTTTTGGTGAATTACATTACACGAAAAGTCTTTGTCATTTTAACAGAGCTTGGATTTAAAGACAAAAAACTGAGTCAATGTATTGTTTGGCTTCATTCATAAATACAGGGAAATGATGGTTTTTGTATTTGCATTTATGAATATAAAGTGTAAACTCATGAATTTGCGTCATCTTGTAGAATACGAGGCAGTACATTTAAGTGTGAATGTTAATTCTTGACCTTGGAAAGTGTAATTTGCCTAAAAAGAAATTTGAAGACTATGAGATGTGGTCAAAAGCTCAGGAAAAAATGCTAGTAAGTAGATTTTGTACACTGGTTATGTTAATAATGGTGGGGAGAAAAAGAAATGACATACTGTAACGTAACGTCATTTTCTTATGAGTTATTGTTTCTACAGGGATGTGAAGGAAAACATGTTTCCCAACCCAAGTTTCTTACAGAGGGAACTGCACCCATAGCCACGGTCAGATCGTCAGGTGTTACAGATATACTGTAATAACTGATCAGCAGTACAGTATTATTCAGAGTTAATACAAGATGTCCTTTATTACTTCATATATAATATGTTTGAGGGGAGAAATGATGCTTGTATATGAGGCCATGACAAAAAAAGATTTTGACAGTTTTACTGGAATTTTGTCACTAATGAAGCCATCCAGGTTGCCTGGTGTTACGGTGGAGAGGCTGCATGGTTGTTGTCTACAGTGCCCTCTAATGTGAGGAGAGGTAACTGCACACAAACACATTTAGAGGCGACAAGTGAAATTACAGTAGCTGGAAAAAGTTGCAAAGCTGATGGTATTAAATACACTGAGAAAATTACACACTTTATTAATACCAAATTATGACAAAATAATAAAGCTGTCTGTGAGACAACAGTGTATTTCATCAAACATTTTTTTGTATTTTATAAGCTTATTATATATTATTTCATGTAAAAAAATGTATCTGAAAAGTAACTACAGCTGTCAAATAAATGCAGTGGAGTGGAAGTATAAAGTAGCATCAAATGGAAATACTCAAGTAAAATACAAGTACCTCAAAATTGTACTTAAGTACAATACTTGAGTAAAAGTACTTTCTTCTTCTAAGTTACTTTCCACTGCTGTCAGATTGTTTCCTCCAAAGTGATGTTATCTGAGCACAGAGAATCATTATTTAGCAAACAATTCTAAAGGTACACTTATGAACTTTTTCTGGAGTCTTCAGCTGTATCACACAGCCTTCTTCAGTGGATGGATCTTGCTTGTGTGTCATCACATAACTTCAGAGTGGAAATCTGACACTACTTACTTCATTTGCAAAGGCAATACAAGCAAACTAAAGGAACAGGTTGCCAATAACATCAACACACAAGTTCACAGTGAACAGGAAGCTGGTGGTAAGCTGCCTTTCAGGAACAAAAAGACCACAGTGTAGGAATCCCACTCACACAGACCAATATCTTAATCTTAAACTCTAACCAGCGCTTACAACAGAAAGATGAGTGAGGAGCCTCCTACACAGAGCACAAAATCTTATCAGTGAGGAGGAGGAGGATAGAGAGAGGGGGGTGCAGCAAAGTTGTTTTCTGGCTCTATAGCACCTTTCTTTCACGTTATTAAAGATTTTAAACTCAGTTATAGTTCTCCTTCTCTGCACACTACCATTAGATCTGTGCTTATTCATATCTAGTAAATCTTCATTAATTTCTGCATAATACTTAACCCTCCCCCATCCTACTGACATGGTGATGAAGAGCAACCAACACTGGATGAGTGATGTATGCATGGAATTAACCCCCAGAGGATGTGAGATGATTTGATTGCTGAGGATAAGTGCTTAGCAGGTTTCTTTGCATTTGGCTCTGTGGCTGGATCTCCCTGCAGATTATGATGTCACGGCGGAGTGGGAATAGAACAGTGCTTCATCGGGAGCCTGGGATCACAGTCAGGATTAAGTGCATGTAGGTAGTAGTCTGTGACGAGTGACTGCTCAGGAGCAGTAGAGCTGGCTTCCATGCAGTCCTGCTGGCTTCTCTCCTGTGGACCTTCCAGGAAATTAAACCGTGTTTTTGCAGTTCCGAAGATCAAGAATTGGTAAGTTAAATGATCTGTTCTGCAGCTGCTCTTTGTGAAAGTTATTGTCTTGATAGTTGTTGCCTTTTTGGTAAACCAAACTTATCACATGTCAACAGATATTTCAAAGAATGGAATGAACGAAAAATGTCCTGTCAAATGTAATAATGTGCTTATTATTCTATTCTTTTTTACTAACATTAACATTTCTTTCTGGACTGGCCCAGCTGCCCATAGCAAGCAGTAAACAAGATGAAGGTGAAATGGACCATGCTGGGCATGGTTGTCTTCTTCCTGCTCTCTGTGGTCATGACCTGCTGCTTCATATGGCAGTATAGGATGCCAAAGCTGAAGACAGGTGAAGTGTATCCTGCCAACACAGATTTACACCCTCACAACATCTACACTTTGACTTTTTAAAGACATACAGTATGACTTTTCAACCTGGAACTACTTTCAGACATGGGCCTTTCTAGCCTCTTTGGTGTAATTGCTCATTTGCAGGCACTGCAGCAGGATTACACAAAGCTGGAGCAGCAGGATTACCAGCCCTGTTAAAGCAGACTTTAACTCCGGCTGAGAGAGGGAGGGAGGAGCTGAGCAGTGCAGGGTGTTCCTGGATAAAATGACAACAGTCACTTCCTACAGTGTGACATGAATCTGAATTTGGCTCTTGGACAGCTTAGTGTTCAGGGTGGACTGTCTCATTGTGTCAAACACATTGTACCTGAAGGAATCAATTACACACAATAAACACAACCTAACATGACTACCTCATAGCTCTGGGAAAATGAGAGCAGGTTGACCTATTTACAGCACTTGATGAACTGAGGACAATGAACTGTACAATACAGTACACAACTCCACTCAGTACAGATATATTACAATCTACATTTATTTAGCACTTTTATCGACAGTGCAACAATTTGCCTCTGATTCACCCATTCACATGAGGTTCAGGTGTTGCCCAAGGACACTTCGACACCCCAAGAATACAGTCTGACTGAAGGGACTGTATTAGATCATGTATTAGTAATCATGATATAATGCTTTAGAATTAGAGTAACAGGCCTGGCATGTTTAGATGTGTGTCATCAAAATTAATTAACCATCCAACCAGACAGATGTTTTTCTCCCTTTTGGATCATGCTAATCATTTACTGTTACTTTAAAGTACAGTAAAAGTAGTAAAACAGTAAAAATTCTATAAAAGAAAGCGATCCAACCCTGTAACAAGCTTCTGTATTATGGGATGCTGTGTCATGCTGTATTTTAAGCTTGACATTTTTTACATTGTAACAGTATAGTGGGAGAAAAAGGCCAAAGGGGTGCTCATTAGACCACATGGAGAAATGTGGAGAACATCTGTAGAAAATGAATCAGATTCATGAAGGAACAATAATCAAACATCAGTGCTCTAATGTTAGCAAGACTCAGGTTCACAAGATTTAATCAGACAACAGAAAAACATGTAACACACAAGATGACAGATTGGGAAGAAAAGATCATTGATCAACCATGTCAGTCAAATCTGAAATATAATGGAGTTTATTTTGCTGTCAGGTTCAGTGTCAGTATCAGAAAGCAATGTGTGTTTTGTGTGAGAAAAAGAACAAAACAAAACAAGCAAATTAAAGACATCAGGGAAATTGTGAATGCCCTCTTTTCAACAATTACATTATAAGCATTTCATTGGCTAAACTATTAAATCGAGAAAATAATCGGCAGATTAATCAATGATGAAAATAGTTGGATTGACACTAGTCCAATTTTCAAAAAGTGTGAAGAAGATTTGTATGGTTGATTGGTGCACTTTATGTTCAATGTACAATGCCCTACATCAAATTCAAACAGTTGGGAGCTTCTACTGATCATATGTGGTTGTACAATTGTATATGCTACCATGATGGATAGAAAAGTTGTGTCTGAATGTTTCATACATGATGAGACAGCCTTTCCCCCCTTTCTGTAGAAGTGGTTATAAAAGAAGCAGCAGTAGAAGAAATGTGCCCTCGCTTCCCTGAGCCTGTGCCCCTCACACATCCCATCATATCCCTGAGAGAGGCCTTACAAAAGGTGAATCTCATCTTTTTTTCAATATTTGAATTTTTATCATACCAGTTTCTGGATATAGTTAGAGTTTACTAAAGTTTCTCCTAACAGATAGATGTCCTCCTGAGGTCAAGCGTTCACACCACCAAGCTGCCAGCGATATCAGCCATTGTGGTTTTAAATGACTCTGTACTGTGGAATGGAAACTTTGGCAAGAGGAACATGAGTGATCCCTCCTCGTCTGCGCCCAATGAGTACACAGTATACAGGTGAGCTGAGATTTATAGTCACACACAGTGTGTTGAACAGGCGTGGAAAAGATTAACACGAAATATGACTGAACGAAACGAAGTTTGCCTGATTGCTACAGTTATTAATATTATCAGTCCTTAAAGTGCCTCAGCCAGTTCATAATATTAGCACCTCCATGTGAACAGTAATCATTACCACACATTATGTAACTTGTCTAATTTTTCTATTGGATATTGTATTTGAGTTGAGGCTTAGTGTTAGAATTACGGGTAGGGGTTAGAGCTTCATTGTATTAAGTAAGCTTCACAAAAAACCATCATCATTGAGATTGAACCACTCACTAAATGAAGTGCTTAAATCTGTGCAGCAGCAGCAGGAATGCTATGCATTATAAAACCATAATACATTTATTTAGTCAATGGAAATAAGCATGTGTGATGCTCATTTCAATTGCTGTGATTGCAGAATTGCGAGCCTGTCTAAGATCTTCCCCACTCTGATGCTGTATAAGCTGTGGGAGGACGGCCTGGTGGACTCTCTGGATGACCCTCTGGAGAAGTACACAGACAACTTCACCATCAAGAACCCGCTGGGGAAAAGTGGAGGGCCAGCATCCTCATCAGCCAGGATGGTCAGCAGCCGCTTGCCTGAACTCACCCTGCGGAGGATGGCCAGCCAGCTCTCTGGTAACCACACTATTTGTCTTAATGACATGGCAGCCATCTTTAATTAATCTACATCAAAGGGCAGAACTTTGTAGTCTGGTTTCAGACCTCTGTATAACTGCACTCATCTGTGATTTGTTCAGTGATTTACAATAGGTCTGGTGTTGTGCTCACTAAAGACGCTTTCTCCTGGCTGGAAAAACAGTTGACCAATCAGAGCTCGGTAGGCGAGATTAGGAATGGGGCCGTCATCTTACTACATAGTTATCTAGCTATCTAGCTACATTTATGAAAAATAGTAACAGAAAATATTATACAAAAATACACCAACTATGGATGAGATGGACACAGTTGTACAGATAAGTCGATTTACTGATAAATTATTGTTAACTGCTCCTAGCAACTGCAGCTTTCTATGTCGACAGAAAATAACGTTGTCAGGACAGAGATGTCACTGGCAAACACGAGCACGAAACTCTGATTATCAGGCTAAGAACTTTGGACAAATATGAGGCTTGTTTGAGATTAACTGTGCCTGAATCCTCATGTATCACTTAGCTTAATGTTGCTTCATAATACCTACAAGAATTAAATAACTCAGTAATGTTCATATCTGAGGCTATCTGTAATATTTGCAGGCTACTGAATTATTCATTCATTATTCACTCTCTAGCTGTGATCATTCACACAACATTTATTCTGTTAACAACATAAAACTTCATCATACAGGATCAGACTAATAAAATTCAAATCCACTAATCAACTCTTTGATCAGGTGACAGTCAAGTGTTTCCCATCATGCCTTGAGGTCTTGCAGTTGGTGGAGAGCAGCTGCTGCACCTGGCTCCAAAAACTGTGGCCACCTTGATCTTGTGAGGTTATTGTTGCCAACAGTACGTTTGCAATCAAGTTGGACACAAATCTAACTTGCTGCACTGTGCTGCGCAGGCCTGGCTCATCTCAAACAAGCCTAGTTATAATCTTATCAGATACTTTGAAGAGCTGGACAAAACGAGAATGGCCAACTAAGGGCTGAAAAATCTGCCAACATATCATCCTCCTGGCTGCAACAGACTGCCTCCATGATCTCTCTCTCCAAAAACTCTTTGTAGTCTCACAGTGATAAATCTTACACCTGAGGATAACTGAGCACACTTTCAGACAGTCTTTCCCCAAAGGTATTCATTGTGTTGCATTCTGTTGTTCACACAGAAAGCAATGAAAGTGAACAATGAAAAAAGTCTATGCATTAGGGTTGGTCACTGCTCAAGTTATTGTGGCTGTCACATATACATACAGGGTAAGGGACAATAAAACACAAACACTTTGATTATAAAGAAATCCTGTACAACACAGCAAAATACAGCCTGGAAAATTCGTTTAGACATGAATCAACAAATCTCAGAAACTGAAATTATGAGCTCTGCAAAGGTAGTGTTTCTTGCAGTCTTTTATATTAGATTGCATCAGATTGTGACAGGTGTGCTTTATTAATGACAGCCATCTAAATGAGAAAAATATAAACAATACATGTAAGCGATGATAAACTCTGACTTACAGTATTTGACCCTGTTAAACCAACAGAAGCCTGATTCAGTAATTTGATACCCCCGGGATTCCACTTCCTGTCACCCAATTACATCACAGTCAAAAAGCTCAGCAGCAGTCTGTGAAGGAAGCACATTGGTCAAAATGTACGTCTAGACTCTCACACTCAACACTGTGTAATTCCCGTTGAGAACGCACCTTAACTAACCTAGGCTCACATGAATACAGAGAGAAGCTATAATTACACTGAGCTGTGTCCAGAGATAGAGCTAATCAGCTCTGTGCTCTCAGAATGAAATGGAGGGATTATCAGAGGGGGAAGCCCTGCTGAGAGGAGAAGTCGATCTGCACTCTGTTTGAGGACACAGACTCAAACCATGTCACAATCTGACAGATAGCCTACTGGAGGAAAGAGGATCACTTTTCTTAACAATTACTGTTGGAAATGTTATATGCCATATTAACATACAACCAAAGTACTGGACAAGTTGAAAGTTTGACATGGTGGCACAAGATGAAAAGTCAGCAGATCACCAGTTATTTATCCTAAGGGGGAAGGAAATGTGTGTGCCAAATTTTAATGGCAATCCATCCAACAGTTGATTCAATAGTTCATTTCACTGTATAACTGAAGGGTTTGACAATATATGGTTCAGCTAGATGAAAGGTCAGAGGCTCGCCAAAGACCATGAAAGTCTGGGATGTTTTAGTCTGGACCAAACTGGTCAACCAAGCGACTGATTGTCTAACACTGCAGTCCTTAGAGCCATGCTGCTGGTGTGGCAACAAATAAGAGAAAAAGAATACTGAGTAAGAGTGAAGATTCACAGTACCTTTACATGTACTTAAGTAACCAGGTTACTGGTTACGTGAGTAATCAGAGAATGCGGTTACATGCACTGTAGTAACCTGTTTACTGTAGTAACCTGCTTACTTATCTGTGTATACATGCCGCAGATCAGTAACCAGATTTCTCTCCTACCGCCAACCTTATTTTGGAAGTGTGGCTTACTGATTTTAACAGCATTAGTGATAGAAGCTTCTTTTTTTGGTGTGTGTGTGTGTCGTAGCAGCCGGACAGCACAGTCAGAGAGAGAGAGGCAAACAGACAGACAGCCAGAGCGGAGCTCCTCACAGCATGACAATGTGTGAATTTAACAAAAGGTCCAATGGTCAGCAGGGGAAACTACACTTATTTAGACTTGCTTCTACAGGCTAGGTTTCAGTTTCAGTTTTAGTTGGACTTTGGATGCAATCATTTTAAATACTAGAATGCATCACACCATTTTGAATCCCGGTAACACTTTATAATAAGGGTACAAATCATATAGTTAAGTAAAGCTTAACTAATGCATGACTCATGATGACTTAATGCATGAATTAATGCAGAATGTATCATGAATTCCTGTTGCTCAGCATTAACTATGTCACTATGACTATATGTGTATAGTTCACACTTAATAGATCATTAGTTAAAGAATGTTAATTCACAGTTACGTCATACTTTAATTGATATGCGACCAAATTAGCAGAATTCCTCTTACATAAAAGTTTATTTCAGGATATCTGTATCTCTTGAAAACAAATGCTTTCTACTTCACTGGGCTCTGTAGGTCACCTGTAAAGACAAACGTAAAACATTGTGTATGTTTACAGTTTAGAGTGTGAATCACATCCATGCAGTGAACTGAAATTGAATTGCGAGAACTGAATGTGGAAGTATATAGAGAGTTGAATTTTCAGTGAGGATCAAATACAGTTTCAGAGCAAATTAATTCAATTTCATGATATTACATTCAGTTTAAATTTTATTGGAATTCATTTCCAAACTAATAAATTCAATTTCATATTGAGATTCAGTTTTTCAATGCAATTGTTCAAGTTAAACAATACAAATTCAAATTATGTGGTTCAAATTCAGTTTTTTAATTCAGTTATTCAAGTTCAGCAATTCAAATTCAAATATAAATGATTCAAATTCAGTTTCTAGTGACACATATTTCTGCCCATAGCACTGCTCATGTTAAGTGGTGGGTGAAGTTCTTACATAAATATCTGAAATGTTTTCATATATGATTACGTGGTCCTTTCTTTAAAGGACCAGTGTGTAGGATTTAGTGGCATCTAACGGTGAGGTTGCAGATTGCAACCAATTGAATAACCCTCCTCTCCCCCTCCCCTTCCAAGTATGTAGGAGAACCTACAGTGGCCACAAAACTCATTAAAAACACGAAAGGCCCTCCCTAGAGCCAGTGTTTGGTTTGTTTGTAGAAACATGCTGGTGCAACATGGCAGGCTCTGTGGTAGAGGACCTGCTCCCTATGTAGATATAAAGGGCTCATTCTAAGGTAATGAAAACACAACAATTCTTATTTTCAGGTTATTATACACTAATTAAAACATACTTATGAATATTATATTCAATTTCTGTCAAGTCTGTTCTGCTAGATGCCACTAAATTCTACACACTGCACCTTTAAAGCAGCATTGCATTCAAGACTTCTTGGACACAATATCCCACAGATTTCCTCACTAATGTTATCTAATATTTTTACAGGGTTACCCAGAAGATTAAGGTCAACTAATCTCCTTTGGAGTGGAGACACACAGGCAGCCCTTAATTTGTTACAGGATGATGTACTCGTGGCAGATCCAGGCACCAAGTAAGACTCCTGTTTCCTTCCTGTTTTGCTCTATTTTTGACTCTGATGACTTTAGACAGCCTGTGCATTTCAAAGTAAAAAAGGGAACGTCTATGTCTATGCATACAACAAGGATCCTTTTGGTATTTTGCATCCACAGGGAACTTGTAAACCTCTGTGACATGACAGTCTCTTTTCCCTCAGATGCCACTACAGCAATGTTGCCTTTTCCTTGTTGGCCAACATCCTGGCCCAAAAGGTGACTGGCTCTGACTATGAGAGCTGGGTGTCAGACAACGTTCTGGAGCGGCTCAGCATGGAGGACACTGGTTTCAACTTAACTCCAACTACTCAGAGACAGATGGCTGTGGGTGTCTACAGCAATGGCCAGCCGGCTCCTCTCTACAACCTAGGCTGGTACCGACCTGCGGGTCAGATGTATTCCACAGCAGCTGACATGGCAAAGCTCATGATGGCTCTTCTGGGTGTGTACGACGGGACGCTGCTACGCCAGGATACCCTGAACACCATGCTGACCCCAGTTTTCAGATGCCAAAGTGGCTACTTTGCCAACTCCACTGGCACACCGTGGGAGATCAGTGAGCAACTTGGCTATGATGTGGTGAGAAAGGATGGCGACCTGGACGGCTATGCAGCCACCCTCGCCCTGGTTCCACGGCTCAAGCTGGGGCTGGTGATCCTGATGGCTGGGGTTCGACCAGCAGACCAGGACCTTGTCAGCCAGGCCTACAGCTACCTCATCCCTGCAGTGGAGAGTGCTTTCAGGGACGCCCGACGAACTCTCAGACCACCGCCTGACCCAGCTCCATACATGGGCTTTTTCACTTACAGGAATATGACTTTCTATGAGATTAAGGTGGGCTCAGATGGCGTGCTGGTCATGCAGCAGTTTGGACCACAGGTGGACACAACTGTACCGTCCAAGTACCGAACTATCCGGCTGGACCACCTCCAGGACAGAGTGTTCAGGGTGGTGTTTGAAAGCCCATATCCTTGCAAGCTGAAGATTAACAGCGCCTCAGTCTCCCTGGAGATACAGGACAGACAGCTCTTCAACTTTTACATCTTCAACAAGAAAGGTGTGTCACCGGGGTTTGATTCCCCAGGACTCAACACTTACAG
Source organism: Scomberomorus guttatus (assembly GCA_038419695.1). Lineage (NCBI taxonomy): Eukaryota > Metazoa > Chordata > Actinopteri > Scombriformes > Scombridae > Scomberomorus > Scomberomorus guttatus. Next base: position 3,545,745 of record CM076449.1, read on the forward strand.
GGTGACGAGGATAGCTGGCAGACCATATTTTACTTCATGAAAACAGGAATTCAACTAGTTTGTCACTGTACCTGGGGGTTGTATCAAGGACAGTGAGAAACATGGCTATTTTTGACTAAGTGGTCAGTGTCATGAAAGGCTCCCTTGCTAAGGTTAATGTGATTAATCTGTGTTGTATTTTAACATTATCTATTTAATACTGTACTGCTCATAATACCAATTTTATCTTTAGTCTAGTCCAAGAAATCTCTGAAAGTTACTCCTCTGCTAGATAACTAGCATGTAAGCAAAACTGTTACACTATTGTATAAATTGTTTTGGTAAGATGGTAAATGGTAAGTGTGGTAGTATTCCTCTTCAACCTTCAAGTGCCTACAGTGTGACTTAGAAAGAGCACAAACACATTTGAAATGTCAAGTGGTCAAGTTTTTCAAGATTCAAATCCATCAGGGAAGCATGTAAACACATTTTCTATGAGCAATAATGTAACTACTGCTAAACAAAACTCATATTGTATAATAGTGTTTAAGCATCCATAAAGCAGTGGTAGGCAAATATATCTGGTGCCCAAATGAAAGCTGAAGTTTTTCCTTTTATAGATTGCATCATCATCTTTTACATGACAATTCATTAATCTACAGTAGATAACAATGTAAACAAGAGGCGCATCTAGTTCCCAATAAATATGAGCTTGTAACCTTATACCCTTATATAGGTATATAACATAATGTGTCCTATTTGACCAGAACAGATTTGTGTCAATAACTTCAGCTTCAACCATAAATTAAGCAGGCCACTGTTTATTGTGTGTGGATTACTAATGTGAATTATGACATCTGCCCTCAGATACAACCTTAAAACTGTTTTATACAAACAAAAGTGTATCAAAAAACACGTTTTCACCTTGCCTGTACAACGTTGGCCCCCAAATAAACTGCTGAAAAAATCTGGCCCATGGCTGAGCCTAATTGCTGACCCCTGCCATAAAGTGTCAAGTGAAAATGTACATGTGAACATCAATATGCATGCCTATGCAAATTTGCTACATATAGGTAAACATATAGAGTTAACACTGAGGTGACCAAAAAATATCCACTGAACACCCCTACAATACATAACACTAGGTGGGTAAAAAAAAATGGATTCACATAAGAATTGTGATTCTTATCTTCTACGATTCTGAATCAATTCACAAATGCTCAAAATCGTTTTTTTTTTTTATACATGTCCGTTAATAACGGGTGGTGCTGGTTGTGCTTTTTACGGTATCACCCTGAGACTAACAATAGTGGGGCGGTCTCCAGCAGTCACAAACGAGACCGGCTGACTAACACACACTGCAGTGCTTAAACAACTTAAACCAACTCTGGTGAGGGCAAAGAAAAGAACCACATGTTAGCTTGTTAACATGTTAAGATGGTTAACATCAGCATGTAAACATTGTCATTGTGAACGTGAGCATCCTGATGTTAGCATTTATCTCACAACACTACTGTGGCTAATTAAGCCTCATAGAGCAGCTTGTGTGTGTATGCAAAAACATCTTCAGGATGTCTTTATTCAAGAGGATATAATAGTCCAAACCATTGAGCTGAGACTTGATGAATTGGACTTCAGACAGTATTGTAATTAAGTGGTGGACATACAGTAGTTTCATTTTTGTGTATCCCACTTATCCAATTTTCACAGAGCACATACTCAGACAAACCCACATACTGTACATGGTTTGTGCTGTGATATGTAGATAGGAGGCCTTATTATACCAGGAGCACAGGTTCATGAGCTGACAATTGTCAATGCAAAGCATGAATTATGATTTAAAGGATGGGTTTACAGTTTTTCAAGTGTCTTATAACAGCAGTCAGGTGTCCATATAAACAGTTGAAAGAGGTTGTAATCATTCTTCCTGTTCATACTGGCTATTAAAAGATCCCCTTCAAATGTGCTTTCAATGTAAGTGAAAGCACATTCACTTACAGCTCCTCCATGTTCTGCCTTTGCATATGTTAATTTTATAGAGGGCGACAACATTTCTGTCAACACAATTACATCAACATCATTGATAGATTTCATGAATTCAGGGTTTCCACTCTTCAGCTCAAATGTTGAGGAGTGGAGACCCTGAATATTCCAGCAGCTTATATGAAATGAATGCATTAAAAACAATCAAAATGAACCTGTATAGTGAGACAAATATGTAAACACTTACAACTATCTATACTATACTAATACTAAATAACAATATGGCATGAATTCCATGGAGACATGTTCTACTTTCACTAATACTACTACTGTAAATGGTAAATGGACTGCACTCATGTAGCGCCTTTCTAACCTTCCGACTACTCAAAGCACTTTACACTACATGCCAACATTCACCCATTCACCCACACATTCATACACTGATGGCAATGTGACATGTGGACTGGAGGAGCCAGGGATTGATCTTCTGATTAGTGGACAACCCGCTATTATTACTACTACTAAGTAACAATACATTTCCATGATGTTCTGTTACTACTTCAAAAATAAACTTAATTTTTCATTCCATTTTAATATAGAATTTAGTAATATACACATTTACTCATTCAAAATGAGTACTGGTCAATCTCAAACTACTTTATTTAATTTATTGCAACTTTCAAAAGATTATTATCATTGCATTTTTTTCTCTGCTGTTACCAAAACTCAAATGCCATTTTAAAACCATGTTTAAAAGAATATCAACCACATACATTGTTTTCCCTTAGAAAAAGAGTTAATGTAGAAGAAATGGTTGGTTACATGATGAAAAATATTTATGACAAAAAAATGACTATATTTTGACCAGAGTTGTATTTCTCTAAGAATGCAAATCAAACCTTTTCCTTTATGGGACATAAAAAACAAACAAATTTAATCCAAAGATTGAGCATGTATTTCATTAAGCAATCAGACAACTGTTGGAACCAATATAAATGTAAAAGTACAGTTTATTTTCTTTATTTTTGAAGAAACAATTAAATAATCAGAAAAAACATTTGGTAACAGGAATGAAAATCGGTAAGAGGAATGAGTATGTGAGTGCGTTATGTGAGTGTGTATGATCTGTTAATTGTGTCAAACCCATTGCACTACTGCGCTACATGAAGAACATCATATTAAAATGCATTGTTGATAGTATTGGTAAAATTCAAAAGACAGAATATACATAATATACAAAATTATTAAAATACATCAGCATTTCAAAAAACTGTTAGAGGTAGTATAGTGGGAGTCAAAAAGGAAAGCCCCACTAACTAACTGTGTGTGTGTGTGTGTGTGTGTGTGTGTGTGTGAGTGAGTGTGAGTGAGTGTGAGTGAATGAATGGAAGAGAGAGTGAGAGTATGTGAATGTGTGTGACCTGCATGTAGCTCAGTCCGAACATCATATTAAAATACATTGCTGGTATTGGTAAGATTGAAACTCATTTAGACTCATTTTTTCTTTTCAACCTTTGAACTTGTTTCTTGTATTTGTCTTTTCTTCGTGTTACATTTTTCAGATGACTGTGTAACTCATCAATTTGTTTAATCAACTTATATTTTGTTCTCCTGTGTCTTCGCTGTCCTTGATCACGTTGCCTAAAACACAAGTACATCACAATAAATACACATTGCATTGTATTACACTGTTCAGTAACACTGTTTAATTAATGTCTGTACCCTATTTAGAAATGTATTTATGGATTATTTATTTGTTTAACTATTTATTTACATCACACACATACACATCAGACGATTTGGTTCCACCATCATTTTTTTTGGAAAGTGACTGTATTCAGGATTCTTTAAGATTAATTAATTGTGTCATTTAATACCGCAATTTATTGTGAAAACAAATAATTGTGGCATCCCTTCAACACACATACAAAAACTAAACCTTGAGAAGCTGGGCTGCACATCTAGAGCTGGTTCTGGGCTGTGTGGAAGAGTGGCAAGGAGTTTCTGTAGTGCCCTTTTTCTCTCCTTCAGCCTGTAGTAAGTCTCCCTCCACTTTCTGCACTGTTGTCGTTGCTCTCTGGCACTGACTTGACTAATGTTCTTTCTGCAGATCTCTCTTGTAGTTCTCCTTTTCCTTGACTAAATATTTCTCCCTTTTCTCTGGATCGGCATCACGCCTGGCTCGATACCGACGCTGCTTTTCAGCAGCGCTCAATGGTCCCTGTAATTATGATTCACAAAACTGATCTCAGATCACAGCAACTCTAGTTAGCCTATTTTATTTAAAATGTATGCAATCATGTAAACTAATTAATATTCTTCCATTCATTATATTATTTACATTAATTCATTTATTGTATTCTTTTAATTAATATAAAAGGACATCAGAGGGCACTAGCCTACTCATTGCTGTTACCGCCAACTCAGTGCTGTTACTCTTTATTTGAGTAACAGCAATGAGGGTAACAGCAATGAGTTTTTAGCATAAAATTAGCAATTGTGTGAAATCTAGTCACTTAGCATCTATGCTAGTTGCTTGAGCACATGGAGTACATTCTTAAGATTGAACTGAATATTTTACTTTTGATATCAACAAATATTGTCTTAGAGATAATTTAGGTAACAGGACTGAGTTTTTAGATTGACCGTCTCTGACACAGCTAATATATCATTAAATTTAAGGAAAAATAAATGAGATAACTTAATTTTGGTCTTCCCCTGACTTGCAGAGGACCCAAATGATGTCACTTCCTGCAGAACATGTCACTGGTGGAAGGTTCCAAAATTTTCAGAGGGGGGAATGTGTTTGGGTAACAGCAATGAGTGAAAACCTGGGGACAGCACTAAAATGTGAATTTTAACCATAATATAATGACGTTTTTGTAAAACTTTTGTTTTACAAGTGTGGATAGAATATGGAGTCATATCAAAAAAAGATTTTGGAAGGATTTTGTTCATGATGCATTGTGGTCAAGTGTAGCGTTTGGCTGTGGGGACAGGCAAGAAATGTTATGTATCAGTGTTTTAGATGCCTTTTTAAAATATTTAAAAAATATATATCTGTAATTTCTACAATGATTCATGTGTACGGTGTTTTGTATAATAATAAAATATAATTTGTATTATATTATTACTTGTGTTTATACATTTAATACACAATAATATGCTGGGGACGGAAATGTCGCTCTTTTGGCGGAATCTCGTAAGAGATGTGTCAGACCACTCAGGAGTGTATCTTACACTGCACCTACATAAAAAAAAGAAGGATACATTATGGAGACTCAACACCAGTATATGGAATTATAGATTATGTAAATAATATATAAAGAAAGAATTGAAAGAGTACTTGCAAAATAATGATAGTGGAACAGTGTCGCCTAACATAATGTGGGATGCCTTGAAGGCAGTACTAAGAGGTAAACTTATAGCTTTCACTACTTATAGAAAACAGTAAAAACAAAGACACTTAGAACTACAGTAAAAAATAAAGAACATAGAAACTCAACACTTTATTCGAAAAGATCCACAAATATTGGTCAAACCAAAATGTATCAAAAAGACAGTGTTTGTCTGAGAAAGACAAATACAGGAAGATATTAGGCGAAACCCAGTACATGATTGACTATGTGATAAACGAAAATATCAATGCAACGCTATCAGTCTAGATGCAGAAAAGGGGTTTAATTTGGTTGGATGGGGTTATTTTTACCGAGCACTAGAGTGATTTGGCTTTAATGAGAGATCAGTGAAATGCATTAGATCACTCTACTCATCTCCCACAGACAGAATAAGAACTAATGGGCACCTATCCTGACCCATCAAGTGAAATAGAGTGTGTCGGCCATGTCACCCACTTAGCCCCGCTATTTTCACATTCTTTATAGAACCTTTAACTCAGGCAACAAGGGAGACACTAAAAATATCAGTATATTTGGCAGAAAACTAGTTTAATGATATACTGTTGGAATCAGAGATGTGGCGCTGCTGTTACAAGGCTGAATAGTGTGCTGTAGAATCAGACACAACCATAGACTGTATATAAAGATGGGCGTAGCGAGGTGTGACATGGTGTGTCACCTGTTGGTTTGCATTGCAGACGGTTAGAAGCCCAAAGTTGCTGCTGAACAGTCGGTGACATCTTTTTCGTTTGGAGCCAGCACCTTCCAAATAAGGAGTCTGAAAACATGCCCTGCTAAGTTGGACCCAAGCTAACGGCAATTTTCCCGGGAACACCAAGCGCTGCAGACTTGTGCTAACATTAGCTAAACAACAGGGCAGGTATCATTATCAAGTAACATTAAACTTAGTGAAATATTGCAACAACAACTCAGTGCGAGTCCAAGAGCCGGGGAGAGCAGCAGGTGAGCCAACTGTCAATCACAGCTGTCAATCAACATCCACGTGGCAGACATCAAAGGTACTATAAGACTTTAAATCTTATTAATAGAGCAATAATTTCCAAAATGACCACCAGCACACTTATTAGAGTAGACATTGAGACCTTAATGACTCATTGAAAAAAATGTATTGACTTAGTATTTCTAGAGAGAAATTGACGCTTTTTGAAAGGGAGTCTATTGGAGCCAGGGACTTTTTAGAGCCAGAATCTAGCGGCCGTTCGTGGTATTGCATTGGCTTCAATTTCAAGCCGTCGTTGCTGCCGCTTGGACACAATGGAGGGGGAAGCAACCACAGAAGCTATGTTATAGCCACAGCCGAAAGAGAGGTGCTGCAGCTTTGCAGCATTGACTGATGCCCGGTGATCGTCAGAAAGAATATAGACAGGACAGAAAACTCTGCACTGCAACAAAGTTCATGGTAAATCTGACTTTGTTTTCTCGCAGAATATTATATTTGGTTTGGCTGTAATTTTTCATCACTTTGTCCACAATTGTTTCCCAAACCAAGCTGAAATGGAGACTGCAGACTGAGTTTTTTTTGACTGTCCACCAATGTGCTCTGGCAGCATTCTGGCTTGTGTGCAAGATGCACATAACTGACTCCAGTGTGCCATTTGTTTTTATGATCCTTGCACCCAGGAATGATATAAATGTTTTGTAAATGAAAATAAGTCTTGGTAAAGAGATATAATGCTGATCACTACTAACTTGGTCTCTGCTCACCAGCTGCTCTGCTAGGAAACACATTTGCCACCTGCTCCATAAACACACCATCAGTGACCTTGGACAGGACCAGGTGCAATGCATTGTGGTTATTGTAGGATTCCCCCCCTTAGAGTGAGAGGGGAATCTACAGCCTGAGCCCTAGCTGAGCCAAGATGCAAACAATAAACATATAAATACATACAATAAAAATACACCACAGCCCTGTTTACTGATCAGATATACAGTACATATGGAGCTAGCTCTTAATGATACAGATTTGAAATGTGCTAAATAAAAACTGACTTATCAGGTTTTAGATTGATTCAGTCATGCAGGTTGACAACCTTAAATAATATTAAGATATATTTATATTTAAGATATTTCGTAAAAAGTTACCTTGTTAACTTGTTTCCTGCCTCGTGAAATATGCTCACAGAGGTGATGATGGCAGAATGTGTGTTGTGTTTGCTAAAATATTTCTCTTCATGCAAAGACACCCATCAGGACTAAGGTGGCTCACTCCAATCACTATCAGGTTCAAGGCAAGAACACACAGTCACAGTCACACACACACACAATATAGTGTTATCAGCTCTGTGTTTATGAATCTGAACTATACAAACAGTCACTACACTGTGTACACATCTGCTCTTTTAGGTTACACTTATTAAGGTTATTTCTACTTCTCGGTTCAGCCTCAAGTCACAAATCTGAATTTGATTGTTGATAATATGATTTCCTGTGGCAAAAAAATGACTGTATAAAAAATAACTTACACTTTGAACACTCACAAAAACATCTTCTCCTTATCCTTTATTGAATAATCCAGAATCTCTGAACATGCAAATATTTTTATTTACAAAAGTTTTCCTGCTGGACACCTGATGTCTCCTCCTTCACTGTAAAGTCCATTCTCAGTGTTTGTGCACTGGAGGCTTCAAGTTTCCACATCACACTGTGTAAGTTGCATACTGGACCATGATTGGCTCCAAACTAGTTCTGATGTCAATATCTTGCTCATAGGGATCAAGTGTTAAACTGAGATTTAAGGTGAGCTCAGTGAAACTTTCCTCCTTCAGCAGATGAATGTGAAAACAAACTCTGCACATACATCATTCTGCACAGAGAAGAGAACAACATCCAGCTGAAGGAACAAGAAGAACAACATGTTGCATACTGGGTGGCTATAGTGAGAATTATCACCACATCTGCAGTTGCCCTCAGCTCTACAGAGCGTTTTCGTCTCTTTCAGCTTGTTGTTTTGGTATTTATAAAACCAGCGCTCTCATCAGCCTGGTTTCCAGCAGCAGCAGGCAGCTGTTTTGAGTGAAGAAGCTCTGTCTGTGCTACTTGATGCTGCAGGTGGTTAAAGTATCAGCTGCCTGCTGCCAGAAACAAGGATGATGACAGCACTGAGACTTACAAGACATTGACAGTTGTCAGGGCACAGTGCAGTTCTATTTGTCAACATACAAAGACATGAAACAAACTGAAAAGGAAAAAAATAAAGAAGGACCTTACATGAATATGAGAAGATTGAGAATTCATCAGCTTGCACTGATCATTTTGATAAAGTTTCTTTATAAATTCTGAGATGTGTTTGACAGAATAGGAGGTAACTGGGCTTTTTTCATGTAAGCCAGAGAGTGAGACAACCAGAGCTTTATTTCACACTGGAATTTATTGCAACTGATTCAACCTGACATCCAGGTTCAAACAAACAACTTCAATAAAAACAAACTATTTAATTTTATTGCTTCAGCAGGATTGCTGCCCATCATCATTGCTACAGTCAGTGTCTTCACACTGTGGAGTCTTTATTCATTAATTTACTCATCTCTTTTTGGCATGTCTGAGGAAGATATTCTTCATGTGAACTCCATTCACCTTTAACAGTCACCACACTCTCTTTTACTCCACATTGGTTTATGTCATTTTGAATTGTAAAGACACGTGTTATCTGCTCAGCTGGGCTAGTGGATCCTCTCTGGGCCCCGTTTCCCTTTTTTTGGTCTAGATATTGTTATTCATTATTTTTTTTAATATATGAATTTCTTATTTTTTGTCTATATAGCAAAATCAATAATAATAAAATGAATAATAATGAAATCAGTAAAATATAAAACAGAATTTAAAAAACATAAGATGATTGGAATATGTCTTATGAACATACAAATCAAACATAAAATGGGTTTCTGAACAGTATGTAATTTAAAACAGTTATGATCATAGATTAACTAGAACAGCTATGTATGATTTTTAAAGATTACTGATCAATTTTTTTTGGACTTTTTTAAAAATGTTTGATTAACAGTTTGTACTGTGAATGACTTCAAACTCATGCAGTTTAACCTTTGTGCCACCAGAGGGCACTTCCATAATACCCATCATAAATTCATTTAACAAGAAACACTGGAAAGTGTTTGACAGTGTGTCAGTAGACAGTGTGTAATATCCACTGCTCTGATGTTTGAGGTATAAACAAACTTTTGCCAGTCCTCACTGTAATCCCCAAAGCGTACAGAGAAATTGGTTTTGCTGAGGGAGATGGGTACTATTTCCTTTTAATGTCAAAAACTCAAGGATAAATGAAGGCAAAAGAGAATGCAGAGTGAGTGTAGCCACTGCTGGAGGCACTACATTTTCTGGATCATGACCTGGAATTTACCTGCAGAGATATAAAGGACAGGAAGAGAAGAAAGACTTTGTTAGTCTGCACTTCATTCTTATTCAAGATTCTAAAAAGAAACCCTCATATTTTCTCCTACTTAAATTTTATAATTATAACATATAATTAGACATACAGCAGCCAAATACAACAGCACAAACTGCTGCTCTCTGACACAAAAAATGTGGTGTTCACAAATGCAGTGTAGGACTACTGTAACCTTACAGTAACCTAATGATAAAAGGGAAATATTATCTACAGCCTTCTACATGAATGAATGTCATACAAACACTGAATGTGTAATAACCTTAGAAATTACAGATTGTCACAAAGTAAAGCCAGTCAAAATGGTCCAACTCTGATCTTCCTGTGGTAATATTCAGATAAGTTCATCATGTAGTCCTCCAGTGGTCACCTTTAGTAAAGCTTTGAACACTGAAGAGAGACCTCTGTAATAAAGTATAATATGTTAAATTGCTGTTAAACTCTACATGACTTGTAGAGATGTGATGTGTGTATGAAGGATTATTTTGAGTGGTCCAGTAGAAATACGATATTATGAATGTGTGTAACAAACTGCAGTTATTTTATTGTGCTGATCTTAATATTTACAAGGTAGTAGACATTCAAAAAGAATCAACGTATTTAGTAAAAGTAGGTTTGTTAAGTAACTATAGTATATTTTCAGCAGACTGAACTGATTGCTATTGCTACTTTTTTGTATGAAAATGATCTTGATAGAAGTAGTAACAGACTACATTAATCTATGTTAATAGGAAATATAGTTAGCAAAGACTGCTTTTTTAATTTTATTGTGTAACCTAATCAAATATTCAACTCAGGTATTGGGATAGTTGATGATGTGTGTTGTTTCTGAATGTTTGAGTAATTTATTGAACAATGCAGTTTATGTTTGAATGTGAATGAATATGGTGAAATGTGGAAGCTTTGATTTTAAACTTAATCTCGAGTAATGAATCATGTTTTCTCTCAGACAAAGGACTTTCGGGTCACGTGGGAGAAAGTCCATCTTGACCCTAAAACACGCCCCTGCCAGAGGCCAGAATAAAAAACAGCATCTCCAAGGAGACACACGTCACATCTCTAAGAGCTTTCACCACCTTGACTTTATCCACACTGTTTCTAGTACCACGTGATCTCTTAAGTTTAACTTTCTTCTTCGTTTCTTTTTGTCAAGCTACATGCAGTATTTTAACTTCAGTGAAACAAAAAAAACAAAATTCTTTCACTCTTAGTAACTTGAAGTATAGTTTTGTTCGGCCAGCAAAGTTAATTTTCAAGTTATTTTAGTAAGAAAGTTAGTCAGTCAGTCAAGGAGGCTTCAAAGTAAACAACCCGCTCTTCCATGGACAAAGATATCTTCAATGTTACTGTTCCCAGAGACAACCATATCAACTCAATTTTGTCTTCTCTCTGTCTAATGATTCAACCCTGTGGTGAAGAAAACCGTTACCACAACTCTGTGCCTCACGGCTCCGAGCAGAAACATCTGCTGGGAAGCTGCAGCTGAACAGCTGAACAGCTACAACACTGACTTGCTCACCGTCCCAGACTCAGCAGACAACCTGCTGAGTCACCACTGGTTGAACTGAAACTCTCCAGATAAAATCTTAGAGAAGTTGATCAGTCAAATTACTCTAGTCTCAAACTAACATTATCATTCTCCACATGTCACCATCGCTCATCAATCACTTCTCATTTGCCATTTAAATCCAATACACTCATTCTGGCTGATTATCAAATGATCTGTTTGCACTGATACCTCATTTATTCACTTGTTAACTTATTTAGTTAAATAAATATGCATTTATCAGTTGTCTGTGGTTTCAATTTAAAGAGGAGAATTAAGATCACTGTATCGGTACACACTACTTCAGACGTGAGATTGATCAAATTGTTTTTCTGGCACAAGTAAAAACGAAGGGAGGTGAGTTGATTAATAGAAGTATAATCCCCTACATGTGAGAAATTGAACTCTAGATTTGAGATTTGCAGACAGTGTAAGCTGTTTTGCACTGGCAGCAGTAACATGGCTCAGAGGTGTCAGGTGGTTTTAGGTGTCACTTTACTAAAACACGTTGTGTATGACCTCCACTGAAAGCAGGGCTGATCCCAGAGGCAAATGGTTCTTGACAAGAAAATGATCACCAAAGGAACTGTGTATTTGCTTCCTTTTCATATCAGGTCTGTCCTGTTCTGTACTCTGCACAGACACACTGTTTCATGTCAAACTACTAAATCCATCTGAAATCACATCACTCCATGGAACCTTTAAAACTGTGCTCAGCTGTATGTGTAGTGAAAATGTGTTAAGAACACTACAGTGGCTTTTTTTAAGGTTTTGCAAAAATTCTCAACTCAAGGTCCACTTACTACCTTTTTCTGGACTTTCAACCACATCTCATGCTATTCCTCAGTGGATGGAGTTATGGAGTTAAAATTAAATAAAAACGCAGCAGAAAATGACAGAGAGATATGGTAGAAAGATGTTTTTGTCAAACTGCTGTTTCCAGGATCAAGAATAAACTTTCTAAGAATGTCTCTGATTGGATGATGGATGAGTGATGCGTGACTTACATGCAGGCATGACGGACACCTCAGCAGTCACAATACTCTTCACTCCCAGGTTGGACAGCCCTCCTCTCACCAGACCACAGGTGAAGGCCAGATACTGCAGAGATACAAACAGTCATCCAGCAGTAATTCATATGTTCATGTGAAGAGTAAGGACGTCCTAACGTCCAGAGCACCGAGGCAGGTGGAGGTATTTACTGATAGAGTGTGTCCTGTTTAAACACTGGGTGAACTGAAAAACACACAGAATCCAACAAACAGTAGTTTAATTTCTTATATGATACCAGGGTCAGTGACTGAATTAAAGTGCATCTGAAGTATTGCCTCCATGCTGGAGGAGACAAAGAGACAGACTGTCTAAACATTCTTGCCACAACTATTCCACCCTGACAGACGTCTCTGTTTGGACTACAGGACATTATACACAGTTTTATAGAAAAGCATCACAGGTAAGCTGTGATGTTAATTAGATGTTTTTACAGAACTATTCAGATGTCTAAATTGCTTCACTAACTTTAAAGTAAGCTGACCACAGACCAATAGGCTGTAAGTGTGAACTGTGAAATTAAGTGTTGGAAACAGTAAACAAACTTTTAACTAGACTTGCAAGCAAGTATGACGGGGTCCAAGCACCCAATGCAAATTGAAACTGAAGGCGCACGTCTCGACACAATCTAGGTACAAATACAGTTGTAAAATCCTGTCTGAGTATTACAAACCATTGTGCAGTGTTTGGAGTCTGATAAGCCTTTGAACAGAAACATTTGTTATTCCATCTGGACTTCCAGGATCATATTTCATGTTTCACTGGAACATAACCCCATAAATACAGTCCCATGTATTGTATGATCGCAGCACTGTTTTCAGTCTGAATCCTCACTTACTCTCCCCTCTCTCTCTGCTGCACAGGGTATACTCAGTGAAATTTAAATGACACCTTTACAAAGGGCTTTGCAACTTTTGCCTATTATTCACCCATTCTGACACACACACACACACACACACACACAAATGTGAGCGGAGCTGCCATGCAGGGCGCTGGCCTGACCATCAGGAGCAACTTGGGGTTCCATGTCTTGCTCAAGGACTCTTTGGCACACAGACAGGAAGAGGGGATCGACAGTGGACGACCCGCTCTACCTTCTAAACCACAGCCGCCTCATTTTATAATTTTTGGGCTTGTTGAGTGGATCTATGCATTGATATTTGGGTTATTGATACTCTGTCAGTGTTAATCACAAACAAACTTTTCATTTGGTTTCTTCTTGGGCTGAACTTGGTGAAGCTGTCCTGTAATGTTCTCAGTTCTAATTGTCAGATAAAATTGACATGTACTGCAAACAGAGGGAGGTTCACAGTGCAGCAGTAATGAGGAACCTTTGAGGAGGAGCTTTGTAGAAACAGTGTTACAGTCTGGCAGGTCGCCTGTAACATCTGTTAAAGCTTGAGGTGAAGCCATGGATCTAAACATCAGTTCTTGGCTTCCTGACATTGACCTTTAGGTTTTGACCACTCCGTTTTTTCTTACAGTACACTGATATAACCTTGAAAACAGCTGCCATCTCACCTGATTGGCTCTAACATGCACAATAACTTTCAAACCGAGGGCAGGTGCCCTAACAATGTCATATTGTGGATTTTTCTTTTCTGCGAGGCGGGAGGGGGGCACCTATTGATGGAATGGTACTTTATTTCTACTGTTTAGAAATCTAACTTTGAACTCTGACTTTCGAAACTTTTTTGAGAAACAATGTACTTTTTCTGCATTCAAAGGTTACGTAGTTTAACATAAAGGGTTCATGTCTGAAAAGGGCTTAGGAAACCAATACACATATCCTTGGTGTTTGTTATGTCTTGTGTACTTAGTTGCAGTGATGTTATGCTCGAATCAGATGACTCAACATCGACCTTTCAGGGCAAAAATATCGCAACAAGATGTTTGATGCTTCACTACTCCAAAAATCCCATGACCACCCCACAGCAGTCCTCATTACACCACACTCGGATCAGAGGGGTTGTGCTGGTTTTGAATTCAGCATGTGTTTTTCAATCTGCCAAAATATTTAAACTGAATGAAATAATAATGAAAGCAGTAAAACCACTTGTATTGTGACTAACTGTTTGATTATGGCCTCTACTATAAGCTATCCGCACAAATGCAATATCAACAATTGTCCAGCAGATGTCACCATAGTGACTGTATCCAAAGCAGTGAAACATTTTCAACACAATTGCTCCATATTGATTCAGAGAAAGCTTGGTTTCCCCCATCACTACTTAGTTATTCAAAACTATAATTACCAAAATGAAGAAATGTAACTTTGAATTATTATATATGTTATATCTTTATTGTTCTCCTGGGAGATGTGAGTTTTTGGCACTGAATGACGGTAATGTAATTTGATTGTTGGTGCAATATCTGTGCAGAAGACTCTCAGTCTGATAAGCAGTTCTAAGGAGGCTACTGAACCAGCTGGGGAGCGACATCATTACCCACTGCAGTCCAATCACAGGCCAATGCCAAACAACATGGCCTTGCGTCACAGGACACGCCCATCCAGAGGCTCCAGGTTGTTGTCACAAATATGTCACAAAAGCTTTTTTATGCTCATTTAAAAATTGGAAAAAATCTACAACATAGCTCGTTATGGTTTATATTTTCTTTAACAGCCTCATGAAAAGGAATGGTGTATTAGAGGAAAAGAGAGCCTTATTGAACAGATTGACACAAGCAACCAAATAAATCAAGGCAAAGCACCTTTGGGGCGTGTTCCAGATACTGGTTCCCCGCTGACAGCTGACTCAGTAGTCGGAACTTGTTGTCCTGGAGAACATAGATGCCCTGAAACACAAGACGAACCAGCACTGACATCATCTACACAGCAGACAGCAGTGATATTGTATAATACAAATAAAATATTCACTATATAAATATAATAAATATTTATATAATGTAGTCTGTTTAAAGCAAAACGAATGATTTCAGTTTGTCAGACCTGAGCCTGTTGAGCCCTGCAGGCTATGAGTGCATTATGTGAACATATTATGTACGGCTGCAACAATTATTTTCATTATTGATTAATCTGGCAATTATTCTATTGATTAATCAGATAATAATTTTGCCAATAAAATGTCAGAAAAACTGTGAAAAATGCCTGTTATCATTTCATGGTGACATCTGAAACATTTTCAGTTTACTTCATGTATGACAAAGGAAAGCTGCAAATTGTCACATTTGAGATGCTGCAACCAGCAGATGTTTGGCATTTTTGTTTTAAAAAAAAAAGACTAAAATAATGATTCAATCATCAAAATAGTTGAAATAAATTTTCTGTCGATCGACAATGACAGTAAATGACAGCGAGCAGAGTGTTACCTGGTGATTGGTTCGGAGGTTGTCAATCTGCTTCTTGAAAACACAGGTCCAAAAGTCTTTACAGATGAACTTCATGATGTCCAGCTCATCTTTGAACCGTGCCGTGTCTTTTGTCAGCCTGCATAGAAGGAAAAAGTGTTCACACGAAGGCCGTGAGTCTCCCATTTCACATAGATGGAGCCAGCTGTACCACGGGGAACTGTTTAAAGTCTACACAGTTCTTCAGACTGTGTAGGCTGGGTTTTGTCAATCTTTACTTTACTTTAAGATGACAAGTAGCACCAAGTTCATCTGTACTTGTGTCAGAGTCTGAGCTCACTGATGGCCTTCAACATGCTGACAAGTGCTCTTTTTCTTTGTTCATGAATATTTTGATCCATCACATTATATTTTTAATTTTTAATTATTAAATTTTGCTGCTCTGTGTCCAAGAACATCACAGCTCTGTCTGTGTTTCTTGTGTTGAAATTGATATAGTCTGTGTGTTAATCTCTCCAGTGTGTGTTGCAAAATTATGAATGAGCAGTTATGAAACCAGACTTGACTAAAGTTTGATTACATTAGCTCTGAGTTGGCTTTAAACAGCTTCACCCTGGTTCAGTTCATTCTGTAGCAAACGCCCTCCACAAGGTGTGTGTGTGTGTGTGTGTGTGTGATGTCAATAAGACACACTGTGTCTCACTGACGTGTTTTTAATAGTTTTTGGACAACAGCTCTACATATATCAGGCTTTGGATGCACACACAACACTACTAAGTGGTTGAGCTCAATGTTGGTTTGACTCCAAACACGAGCTTTGTTGACGATGAGACAAATACAGAATATCACCCATATGTTTTAAATATAAGAAATACATGACTACAAATCCAGCACTGACAAAAATCTCATTTACCAAAATCTGCATTACTGACTTTACAGTGAAATGCATCCCATTCATTGCTATTGTACGTGTTTTAAAGTGGACCAGTGCTGACTGCGCTGCATGTCACGGTTTCATTAGCAGCAGTTAACTTGTTACCTCTCTATCAGCCCCTGTCCCACTCTGAATCCCATGCTCTCCAGTTTGGTGATATTTCTCCCACTCTCCTGAATGAAAGGCAGAGCACAACCGATGAACAAACACATAAACCACCAGACACTGTTCGAGTCGTTTAGCTTTAGGAGACAAAACTTTCTTACCGTCTCTCCGCTTTCTGCTGACTTGTAAATGTACTG
Organism: Scomberomorus guttatus; assembly: GCA_038419695.1. NCBI lineage: Eukaryota > Metazoa > Chordata > Actinopteri > Scombriformes > Scombridae > Scomberomorus > Scomberomorus guttatus. Next base: position 3,562,666 of record CM076449.1, read on the forward strand.
TATCACTTCGTTATGTAAAAACTGGAAAGGAGCTTCGTCTGCCATTGTTGTTGTTCTAAAGCCTGGGGAACAACATCTCTCTCTCTCTCTCTCTCTCTCTCACGCGCGCGCGCGCGCGCACACACACACACACAACACACACACACACACACACACACACACACACACACACACACACACACACACACACACACACACACACACACACACACACACACACACACTGCTGCTTCCGTGTTGTTGTTGTTTACAGGAAGCCAGGAGTGTGTGACTGCAGCGCTGCCGCCACCTGCAGGCCTGGAGTGAGTCAGATACTACAAATACTACAAATACTGTGAATACAAATACACGAAACACAAACATAACATAAATGAATAACGCAAATTGATTAAATATGAAACACTAAGTCCAAGCTCCAATACACCCCCTCTCCCAAAAAACAAAATAAATAAAATGAATAAAATTAAGTGTCTAAAACTTGATTGGATTTTCCATATTATATTTATTAAATTAAGTGTTTAATTGCAATTATTTCTGAATATAATAAACCAACGATTCTGAACAAATAATAACAGAATATTTGTTGATTTTTGTTCGCCTAAAAGTCAAAAAAATTCTGGAATCAGTCCATGTTATGAAATTATTTTAGATTGAATTAAATGTTTATTATCAGTATTTCTACTCTTCTGGTGGCTGATTTCATTGGTGACTGCTGCAGTAGAGAAGTCAGACTAACACATTGTTGATGTTGATCTGCTCATGAGATTTGTTGACAATCACATAGTATATAGAGAGAGAATATCACCAACTTTACCCTTTAAAGGCCTTTGAATGATGGTTTGTTGTGTCACTGTTCAGTACACCACATTATGTTAAGTTTCAGTATCAGTTAATCAGGTAATAACATACAGCTGCCTTTAAAGTTTTTACACAGGTTATAGTTGTTGTGTGAGGAAAAACGAGGAGTTTAAGAGGTTGATGACCCACTTTCAAATGGTTTTTGTGACAGTCAACATCATAGTTCTAAAAAGAGCAGATGACAAAGTACAAGAAGGTATGTTCTCTGCTCGGTGCACACTGGGATTATGTGGGATTATGTAAACAACCTGGGCAGGAGACGTGTGACCTACTGACTGAAGCAACCTACCAGTTCATGAAGAGGAAAATATGGCTGAAGACAAAACACCCACAAATGTTTACTTAATTTATTTTGCATCACAATTGAGAGCATAAAACTGCTACCAGGTACAAGATATCTTCACATTACAAACAGTGCAGCCATTTTTACCAAAACACAAAATACTCCCACAGACATCTCAACACGTTCTTCAGTTCATGCAGTTATAGGAAAGCGGAACATGTGGATGTGACTCCAGATGCTGGGTAAAAGGAGCAGCTCAGTGCTGCCGCCTGCTGGTGTTCAGGGGTCAGTAATGAGAGTAGGATGTGAGCCACTTCACAGGACAGTCCCTGAAAAACCACACACACACACAGACACACACACTGAGTAACTACACTCTCATTACATTTATTTTTTTACTATCTTATTAATATGAGAAGATATTTGCTAATATTTTGTTAAATTCAATCTGCTTAATATGCAACAATTGCATTTTTAACTCCTGGCCTCTGCAGTCATGACTGCTGGCTCCGGGTTTATGCATTGACTCTACTTCTCCCTTTCACCTCCTACCTCCTCTACCTTTCCTTCTCTACCTCTTTGTGCTCTACCTTCTCTTTTCCTTTCCTACCTCCTCTGCCTGTTCCTTTGCTTTCTCATTTCTTCCTTCTCCACCTTCTTTCTTTCTATTCCTCCACCTTCTCCTTTCTATCTCCTGCATTCCTTCCATACTTTCTTTTTTCCTTCTCAACCTCCTGTTTGCTTCCATACCTCCTCCTTTACCCCCTTGAGTCTTCTTTTCCTTCCCTACCTCTTTCCTTCTCTACTCTTCTGCATTTCATACACCCCCCCCCCCCCCCACTTCCTATTTTCTTATTACCTTCTTATATTCCTTTCTTTCACTTCTCTTAGTACCCTCCTTTTTTCCTGCACTGAAGCTGCTTAGAGGCTTCCTCTGACTGTAGAAAAAGGAGTGAACCAAATCCAGATTCAACACAACATCCTGTCCCTAACCAACACATGAGTCCACAGTGTAACCCGGGCAGCTTCCATGTGGGTTTGTACCTGTGATACTTCTGTCCCTTCCTCCTCTGGTACTCTGTTTCATCCACCGTCCACACAGCTCCCTTCCCTCCCTCCACCCGCACAAAACACTTGTGCAGGCTGAGGTTGTGACGCACGGCATTCTGGGTAGAACAGGAAAGTAAGTTAGGTAAAATTTGTTGTTAGATGGAAAACACATTTAGGTTTGTGTTGTTATATTGTCTGTAATCAATTACATAAACACATTTCTAAACCACAGCACAACAAAAACATGGCCGCTAACATTAGGACTACATTTCCCACAAAACCCATTTCTGGGAAAGTGATAAACATTGAAATTTTCTCTACCATCCATCCCGTATGACATAATCATGTGTTACCCTAAGTCGCTGCTGAAGGAGGAAAGTCTCTCTGTGCTCACCCTGAATCTCAGTGTAACACGTGAACCTACAAGCAGGATTTGTGACATCACAACTAGTTTGGAGCCAATCATGGTCCAGTATGCAACTTACACAGTGTGATGTGGAAACTTGAAGCCTCCAGTGCACAAACACTGAGAATGGACTTCACATCTTGTGTCCAGCAGGAAAACTTTTGTAAATGAACGGGATCTTTAACATTTTTCTCAATGATCGAAGAAATATATCTTCGATTTTCTGTGAATGGATTTACAACAAACTGTACAGCTGAGCTGATCTCATCTTCACTTTCTGTCACTTTCTTCATGCATGTAGTTATGTAACTAGTTCGCTATGTAGGAAGATGACATTCCATTAGAAAAACATAAGAATTATGTAACATGTAAGGACAGTACTCCTCTCAAGACAGAACCACAAAATTAGATAATACTGCAGGCCCACTTTAAGGTACTAGAGGTTCAAATTCCTAAACACATGTGCAATTAATTGAATTACCAAAAACCAGCTGTCACGCAGTGAATCAGGTGCTCTGGGGGACTTTGGGGGTCTAGGGCTCCTGGGCAGTTGCCCCATTAGTAATCCAGCCTTGTTCCTCCATTTTTCTCTATAGTATAACCGCCTCAGCAGCTATGCTATTTTTGACCAGTTTTAAGCTCACCAAACTTGAATGTGATGCAATTTAAGTTGTTGACCTGAGCAAATCAAATGGACTTAATATAGTGTGAAATGTTGTTGTGATCCCAGCGTGACCGGGCCTTTAGGGCACAGAAATCATTTAGCAAGTTACATTTGCCATAGGGCTGCAACAGTGTAATAAAACATATAATTTAAGAGTGAATGTTATAAAAGAGTAGTTCAAACCTTCCAGGTGGCAGTGTTGTGTCTGAAGTAGAAGAACATGGTGGTGAACCAGTTGTAAATCTCATTCAGTGTGCGCTGTTTGTCTGGAGACTCCAGGATAGACTGCAAACAGTCAGACACAGTGAGAAATGATAAACTGAGCAACTTCACAAATAAATTAACGATTCATATCAGCCTCCTTTGAAAACTTACCCATCTTATCAGGTAGGCATAGGTGTATGGAGGCCTGATGTTATTGTATTTGTAACACTCCATGCTGGGGACCAAATCTGTACAACAATGATATATGCTCAGATCAGCAAACACATGGGATTAGGATTATGTGCTTATTCAGCAGATCTACTGAGCTACATGTCTATAAACACCACAGTGTGTTGGTGGGAAACTAGAGGGACACATTCTGCAGCACAGACATGTTTTGAGAGCATGTAAGGACCGTATGTCCAGTTTAAAGAGATCACAGAAAACTGATAGATTTATTAGATTACTGTACAAAAGTCCTTAATGCCCAACAATAACAATAATAATAAATGAGGAAGAACAATCTTCTTCTTATTTCTTCACAACACCGCTGTAGTGTCAGACACTGCAAAATGCAGTCAGCAGATACTGATCAATACTGTGTTTACAATATAATAACACAACATCTAATATCATACACCACACTCATTTTTATTATTATGTGTGGTGAGATCTGTACATATAAGGAGCAGAGGCAGAACTATTGTACAATAAAAACATGAACCATAATAACAAATAATAAATATCAAATTTCCACTCTGAGACCAAAGTTTATCTTCCAAAAGGAATCTTATCTTATGTTTAAATGCTACAGAGACATCAGAGATCCTGGTAAATTACCAAGAGGCTTGGGGGTCCTCACATCTACGGAAATGTCAAAGCACATTTTAAAGTGTATTTTTGATCAAATTGACCTCATACTCAAAATCTAAATGGTTTGCTGCTGGTTGATATGAAATGCATGTGAAAGTTCACCCTCAAGTCAGCTCCCAAAGTATCCTGAATTAATGGCGGAGAAAGAACTCTTCCAGGAGTTTGGACTGATGACAGTTTACATGCCTTGCAGACTGAGAAAGGTTTTTTTTTTTTTTTTTTTTTTTGTATTAATAACAGGCCCTAGAAACTGTTACCTGGCAGAAGGTGGGAAGAACCAGCAGCTCTGAAGCCATGCTGGGCCAACTCCTCCAGATGTTTAATGCCCCATTGTTGGACTCTGTCTCCTTCTGCTACCTGAGCCTGGGGCAGGAACAGAGGAAGGCTGTACGGCCAATCAGAAGCTGCCTTCTGCGTGGAATGTATGTAGACATGAACACAGTTTAATTTGATTTTTCTACAGACTGAAAGGATTTAAACGTACTGCTAAATGTTTAAGTTTTCTCAAAATTCTTAAAGCTAGACAAAACAAAGCAAATGAACCTGGAAGCAAAAGCTGAGAGGGATCACAGCCAACATACCAAATCAATGTATTTGTGTTCAGAGAGGTGCAGATGGAGCTGCATCGCAATGAGTTTCTGTTTTTCCAGGATGAGCTAAAAGAAAAGAGAATGCCCATGTTTGATTTACACCAAATTCTCCAACTTGAGACCTGTAGAGAGTTAGTAATTAGTTAGTTTCTAGCTTCAGATCAACAGTGCATTATTGTGTAGTGTTACAGACAGGGTGAGGGGGAGAGTCTCTGACATGTGATGGCCAAACCGTCAAAGCAGAGCTGTGTCTGTTGAATGCAAATAAACCCTGTTTGTTCTATCTTTGGTAAACTTGTGAGTAATTAACTAACAAACATATATTCTACTGACTAATACTAATGCTCAAAGCTGCCTATTCATACACAACCTGTTATTCTACATGAGTTCATATGTTCATATGCATATATTTTGCATGAGGAAAATGTTTTGTGATAAACTTAAGGCTAGAGAGACTGACAGAATGTAGATGTTAAAGCAGTAGTTCAACATTTTGTAAAAAGACAGGATAGATTCAGTTCAGTGTCTGTGTGTTCAGTACAGAGCCAGAGTCAGGATATAGTTTTGTTATAAGTTTTCTTTCTCAATGTATGTTTGGACATTTTACCTGTGATTATTTGTTTAAAAAAACTGTAATTTTCAATAAACAGTTGTTTAAAAAAAGCACCTACCATGTCCTGTAAAGATCACTGATTAGTATGGGGCTGTTACCAACTGGAACAATTTCTTGATGAACAACAACTTATTCATCCACACAGCACTTTTGTGCAGCGTCTTGCCAGATACAGTCAGTGAGCACAGGTTTTAGTTTTGGTCTCTGTAGATGCTTTGATGACAGTACTTCAGGAAGCTGCACACAGTCACTGCACCTGGCTGTTGCTCACCATGAAACAACATGCCAACATGTAACTAACCCCAAACCCAAGAACTGCAATCTCTGCTGCTACTGCAATTTCTCTCTTCATGTTTACTATTTATTTGCTTTTTATACCTACTAGTTGTTGCCCACATGTTATATACAAAGTAACATAAGTCTTAAAAGCCATTATCTAGTGTTTGGAGAAGATAGCCTGCAGGTCCTGTTCTGACCACATTCATGGTGTCTTAGGCAGTTGAGGTTTTTCTAGACCTCACCTGACTCTCCATGCATTGAACAATATCCTGCTGGATCCTCCACTGAGCAATGCTTCTTTCACCATGACTGTGTTCAGAATGGAGATGCCTAGAAGACAGAATAGATTAAGGTTAAACGAACAGTCCAACATTTTTTGGAAATACACTTGTGTGCCATTCAACCCAGAATCAGATGAGTCCAGCTTTCGGTGAGTTTTACTTTAGGATTTTACTGAAAGATTTGAAGGATTTGCATGGTCAGGCTACCAGTTACATTGCTGAAATGTTTCTCTCTTATGAGCCACAGCAGTGCAGCCTGAGATCCTTGGACAGGAGTCTCCTGGTTGTTACTCTGGTATGACTTTTCCCGCCAGCCTTGAACTTTAATCAGAAAGCATTTCCTAGTGTTTTACTTTGTTTTAATGTGTTTTAGAAAGTGAAAAAGGCTTTTAGATGACAGACACGAGGATCCTGTAGGGTACAACATGGCTCTGTATTAAGACCATTGCTTTATATTAAATATGTATACTGTAGGTTCCACTTGGCAACATTCTTCATGAATTAAAGGTAAAATTGCTTCTGGTTTGGCACTTTATGTTACAGGTCCATAATATCCTAACAAATTCCTAGGAAGTTTCCTGGAAAGGACGATTAAAGTTATTATAATTATAATTATTAGAAACTTCATTATTGAAAACTTCCTGGGAAATTCTTAGAAAATTACAAAGCCATTAATAAAACAGCATAAATGTTCATTTTTAAGCCAATGACATTCAGATTTATGGATCCATCCTGCCAGGAGACCCTGATTACCTCCTCAAACTTGATCATTTAAAACAGATCTTAGCTGTCTGAGAACTTTCTCCATTAAAACAAAACAAAGCTGAAATCCATATAAATATAGAAAAATATACATACTTGCTGTAAATCAGCAATTAAAACACTACTTTTGTACACATCTGATGCATTGTTTTATATATTTCACATTGTCTTTTTTATATTTATGTTTTTGTAAAGTATTACTAATTTAGAATAGCCTGTTGCTATATTATTACATTACATAACTGATCACAGTTTAAGAGTGGTTCCTCAGTAATCTGTATCTCCTGACAGTTTGAAAATAACCATTCCCAATAACACTTCAGCGACGGCTGATTCAATGAATGAAGTACTCAGCACAGTACTTACTTTAAGAAACTAGGAAAATCTTCAGACACTGCATCACAGCCAGGCCAGCGGCAGAGGCCACTCACAAACAGAGCACTGGTGACCTCTGGGATGCTGGAGGGAACAGAAATATCTCAATGATATCATGTACCATTGGTGTGACTGGAACTACTTTCAAAGAGAGAGATTTGCACACTGGAATAAAGATGGAATTAAGCTCCCTTGTTTATAGCTGAAATTAGCTGCCTTCCACATGTTGTCACCCTGGGCAGCGGAGAATATTCAGTAGCACAGCTTCAAGGCTGTGTGGAAGTTGGCTGTTGAGATCAGCAATTGTAAAACTTGTAAAAGTAACAGAAGTTGTCTGTTAGGCTTAGCTCCCTCTTCAGCATTAAAGCCTGATGCAGTGTCATTACTGCTGACATAGCACCATTACACCTGTCAATCTCACACAAGCAGAGTCCAATACCCACTATAAACATGCTTGAGTGTGACGCAGCTTATAGTAGCAACACCAGCACCATACTCCTAAAACACTACCCCATAAAACACCCAAAGGGACACAGTCACAAGTCTTCTCCAAGCCCACAAAACACATGTAGACTGGATGGACAAATTCCCATGTCCCCTTTAGTTTTCTTGCACGGATAAAGAACTCGACCACTGTTCCCCCAGGAGAGCATCTGCAGCCATTTAAACTTAATTCCAGTATGCAAATGTATTTCAGTTTTTCATTGCAACATATTTTTGTTCAGCCCATTAATTAAATGTTCTTGTGATCTTATGATGCATTGAGTTATTAGTATAATTAGTCATTCAGTGTGAATGGGAGACAGTAGTCACCCATCATGAAGCCTGGCCTCTATGGAGCTCTGCTTTGGACCATCTCTCCTCAAGGGCAGCAAGTGATGGCTTTGGCTGGGAGAGGAGCCCATGTGTGGTGAAGAGGTCCTGGTTGCATCTGCCTCTTCTTTGCAAATGGAGGTGGCTTCAGATGCGCTATTTTCTTCAAAGTGGAGGAAAGAGCATTGATTTAAGCTTTTGGTCTGTTTCAAATACATGCCACAAGAAGCTGCCATTACTAACGCTCTGCTGTACAAACAGGTAGAGATGGTCTTAAAATCCTCATTCAATTAATTGTTTCATTTTATTAGAGTGCAGAAATCACATAAAGGCCATAAATTTACCAAAATAGGGCTTTCAGGTAGTCTAATGGTGTTTTTCTATTACTGAGACTTGACGACCTTTAATCTGGAGCTTCCTATAACTTGAACCTTTGAGAACTTGGAGGGCAAAGGTGGACGGTTCTATCTTGCTTTTCCATTGTGTTATACAAACCACAGAGGATCAGATGTACATCACTGAAAAGACAACACACCTTGAACGTACGTCATTTGTCCAAAATGCGCTTTCCATTGTTCAGCATTATAAAAAGTTTAAAAAGTCTTCACCAATGTACCCACAGAAGTGAAATGGTGAAATGGTGGTTACTGCTTTGTCGTTGTGTTTGTTGTAGTTGAGATATGACGACACATCTACTTGACCAATCATGGGCAACAGAACTGTGAGCATCACCTGCCCTCCCATGAGTACCTGGAACTTGATTTAGTACTACCTCCTGAAGGGTGCTGGAATTTAGCTCCAGGACCCTGTCTCCAAAAGCAGTAACTAGGACTATGGCTAAGGTTCAGTTGCAGGTAGGTAAGTCCCAGAAAAACACCATAACACACCATGTTGTCAGCTATACTGCAGGTTCTCAGCTCCTGGGTAACAATGCCTGTGTCTCTAAAGCCCAGTTGCAAAATGTATATAACACCAGTCATGTTTGTGCACACTGGAAAAAATACAAAATGAAGCACTTAAAAATGCCAGTACACATAAAATGACTTTCATGCAGAATGATGATGTTGCTGATGTGCAGCTGAGGACACTGAAATGCCTGCGTACCACGTTGTTGTCTGGACGTTGTTAGGGAAACTTGACGGAGCACTGACGGTCTCTGCTGCTTCTGCTTCATGCTGTCCATATTGCTCCAACCTTGGGAGGAAAAAACACCAAATCAGCATTTTGAGCTACATCACTCTAGGTGCTATGAGGATGCGCAGTGTGTTTATACAGCAAGCATCTGTCTAGAGTAATTAAATAAGAGCTTTACAACTTTCCACATGACAACATGAAAGAGCCAGAGCCTGAGGGCCACTACGGTAAAAACTTGGTTGCCTTGGTTTTGAATTTTGATGGAGAGACAGTCAGTAAACCCTAGCCAGAAGGTCTTTGAGTCCTGCCAATACAGTATACAAGGCCTCAGCATGCTTCAAAGGAAGTGCTTGTCTAACACAGTCTTTAAACCCTTTCCAACATCGGGGGGTGGAGATCTGACAAGATTTTCAAAAACAGACAATCCAACAATTGCTCACATTACACAATGATTGGGCAGGTGTGTTGAGTGAAGAAACTTGACAGGGTTTGAACTTCTCAAGCTCTCTTTTTCACTTTTCATGTGAATGCCTTCGGGGACAGACTGTCTGAAAGTGTTATTTGTTATCCCCATATGTATAATTCATCACATCCACACTACAAAGACACACAGAAGACACATTACTTTGAGATCAGGAAGGAAGTGTGATGCATCCAGGAGGAGAATATGATGCAAGGCTCTTGTCCTGCATTTGAGTGTGAACACTAAGAACAGAAAAAACACTTTTGCCTTTAGGTTTGGTCGGACTAAACTAGATTGTTTGAAGCATACTGAGGACCTAAAAGGCTGTCTACAGAGGAAACATTTAAGCTGCATTCTGAGTTGTTGTCCGTCTCACAGACACAGAGCAGATAAGCTTCAATTTCAAGTAATACAGCTGTCTATGTCAGCTGTGTAACAGCTCACATTTCACTGATGCTTTATGTGCATAACTGCAACTCAAATTGTAATTTTAGGATTTTTTTTTCGTCAGTGCTCCATCAGTGTAGACACTGTGCTTAAGAGACTAGTAACTGCTCAGTGTCAGTGTACACTGATGGAGGACTAAAAGGAAGTGCTGCTTTTGCTACTCAGCCAGTGTGGACAAGGTGTCAGTATTATGAGTTTGTGTGTAAGTGTAAGCAGCAGCTTGACTGGGGAGACATATATAGTGTTGGCATCACAGGCCCCTCCAGCTAAACATCCCAGAGTGTGTTCACCTTGGAGACTGGGCGTCGTGACAATCAAGAGGTAACCAGCAATATGTGCTTGCCTGTACAGTATGTGACTGGCCAGATCATATCCCATTCAAATGAATGAGACGGCTGCACTTTTTTACACAGGGCTAATGTTGATCTGAATGCAGCCTTAAAGCACTTCCTGAAATCACTCCCTTCTTCTTTCATTCACTCCTCCATATTTATTTACTCTATAGTAATCAGTAAATTGAGATTTCAAACACTTCCTAATCATTATTCTGCGTCATCATTGTTAGCTGTAGTCACACCACAGTCATGTTTGTATCTCTAAAATGCAGCACATTGCATTGTGGGATTGTCAGCAGAAGTAGTGTAGATGTCATGGACACTACTTTTTTCAGTCTGTTGTGGAAGTTTTGAGGGCACTATATCATGGATATAGATTTACACACTCAGAATTCAGACAGTCAAATAAAATAAGAAGACTGAAGACTTCCTTTATCATTTAAATTTAAATGAGCTCTTCTAGCTACAAACCTTGTTTTGCTGAGCTTGGCTAAACATCTTCTAGAACAATCTCTGCTGGACACACAGAGATGAAAGTGATGATGATCTTTACGTCTAGATCTAGACTGGAAGGCAGTGAGTGAGTATGTAATGAGTATATCTCATTATGTCAGACTGTTCATTTAAATTAGGAGACATTTCTCTTTAATTCCCTGTCGACTTTGTCCCTTCAACCAGAGGTGGAAAGTAATATTAGCACTGCAGGCAAGTACATTATTATTATAATGATTTTATGCTACTTTATACTTCTAGTTAACTACATTTCAGAGAGAAATATTGTCACTTTGGCTTCACCATGCTCCACAACATCTACAGTTACCTTCTTGTTACTTTGTTGATGAAGATTGATTATTAGTTTGAGAGCACAAATCAAGAATTTGAGCAGCCTTCCAGACATGAGGAATAAGTTAGAACAATGCTTTAGAGATGTGTTGTTATCGGAAAATAATGCACAGCCTTCTCCAGCCAATCAGAATCCAGCATTTACTGCAGCCATGTACACATTAAACTCTTCAGTGGTTGAAGCACTTAAATGTGAAGGTTTTCCTGCACCAGAGCAAGCAGTGCACCTGTGAACAACCACAGCATGTCTGTCAGACGGCCCTGACACACACACACACACACACACACACACACACACTGATAGCATCACCACAGCAGTCTACACAATGAGTGGGAGATGAAGCTGCTCCACTTTTGTGCATGTCACCTGCAACCACTGGGAATGTGTGTTAAAGGTGTCTGGATGGTATTGCCAAATATTATAATATTGTCCCAGGAGTAGTACTTCAGTATGGGATACTCAGTTTTATCAGTTGCACAAAGATGTTAAATTAATTCTGTTTTTTTGTGATCAATTTTTTATTGTTTCATGTCTTAAAACAGAGTGGAAAAGCTACACCAATGATGCATCTTCCCATACATACTGTCTACTTGCAATGTTTGGAGAGCAAATCAATACATATATATCTATATTTATATATGAAACAAGACTTCTTTAAATGTACAAGAACACAGCTATTGAAACAGAACTAATACTTATAATTGGTACAGATGCACAGAGAGAAGAAATTTTAAGCAGGCTTGGCTCTACAGATTAAGTAAAAAACTTGGGTGTTATCCTCAACTATGAACTGAAATTTAAAAGTCATGTCAACAACGTTACAAAGATAGCTTTTTATTATTTAAGAAACATTGCAAGAGTCAGACCGTACAGTGAGGCAGCTTTTTATAGCTATGCACCAAAGATTTAGGACAAACTCCCACCACATATTAGACAAGCACTGACAATTTCAAGAGGCAGCTCAGAACTTATTTGAATAAAGTTTACTATAATAATAATAATAATAATAATAATAATAATAATAATAATAATAATAATAATAATAATAATAATAATAATAATAATAATAAACAAAAAAGGGCTTGAAGGGCAGCCACGTCTTTGACCTTTTGGAAGATTAAACCGAGGAGAGCATGTCCTTCCACTCAAAACAGAAGCAGTGGGATTGGTATAAAGGGATCTTAACCATATCAATGAATCAACAAGTTCTCCAAATTAAATGACCAATTACTGTATGTTGTTTAACCATGTGACTCCAGAGCGACACATAGGAGCATTTTCTAATCTGGCGCCTATATCAGCAGTAACCTGCAGGACAACATCATCTGTCTGTGCTTTCCAAAAGCGTTACATATCACTGTTAAACAATAATGATGTTTTATGATGTGACAAAACTGTGGTTAAGGTGGTTAAAGTTAGGCGACCGTCTTAATGGCTACAATAATAACCACGGGGTTAAGGTTAGGGGACGATCGTAGTTACACTTCTTAAAAAACTGTCCTGACTCGCGGTTGGAAACAGGAAACAAACAGTGGTCTCCTGTGGCAAAGTCCACTGTTGGGTTAATGCAATCCAATCTGATCGGCATGTATTAGTCTCCAGTCTGGCCGGAGGGACTTTAGCATAAGCCTTGGTGTCTACATTTCAGAGATAGACTGGTCTATGGTTTGCACAGTTTAAAGGATCTTTTTCCATTCTTTAACAATATGGAAATAATACTAATATTTGAGTTTGGAAGATAGCGATCTCTTTGAAACGACCAAAACAATAAATATAGTTCTGGTGGGGGATTTATCCTTATTCACAGCTGATTGGACTTTTTTTGTCAGTTACATTGTATTCCAACTGTGACAAGTAGTCATTGTGGAAAAAGTGCCAAAACATTCATAGAAACTTCTCAAATGACTTTAGCAGCATAATTCCCTTCTCCACTGTCCATTGATATGCTCAGTATGTTCCAAACACTCACTGAAAGAGAGATTGGAAACAATGACTGTTCTCAATTATTTTAACAGAGACTGAAAAGGTATTTAGATCCTTTGCTTGAGTAAAAGTAAAAATTATAAAACAAATTAAACAACACAATACATTCTTTGTTATTGCCCTTTAGAACTGTGGTTTCCAAAGTGGGGCCACGGCGCCCTGGGATGCCTTGAGGTGAGGACGTTTTTCATATCATTCTTAAATTATCGTGCAGTTTTAATACAATTTCACCACATTAAATTGAGGTGACATTTGCATTAATGATGTTATGTGTTCAAATATATTAAAACAGAAGAAGTAAGAAATATTAAAATCACTGTATTAATGATGTTAAATATGCAGTAACACCTCAACTGATGACTACTCACCGTTGTCATAGTAACACAACATGATTTGTTGTGAGTTTTCTAGGTGCTCAGCAGTAAGGAGGGGTTCCAAACAAAATAGTCCTCATGAAGGGGAGCCGTGGCCTAAAAAGCTTGCAAACCACTGCTTTAGAAACATGATTACATCATGTTAATCAGTGGCAGGTGGTAGGTGCATTTTGGAGCTTTGGACCGAGCCAGGCGAGCTGTTTCCCCCTGCTTCCAGTCTTTATGCTAAGCTAGGCTGGCTAACCTCATTCAGACTCCAGCTCTGTACTGAACATGGACATGAGATCGATATCCATCCAAACATCTCACTCTCAAAATGAGCAAATAAGCGTATTTCCCACACTGTTGAATTAATCAAGGTTTACTTAATCTTTTAATTAGGTAAAATATTTGAATTCTTCTTTACATTGGGTAACAATGAAAGAAATGTTAACATTATTTTAAAATTATTTGTCACCTTTTGTTTCGTCATTCCGCATTTTTTGTTAGTTGAGCAGTTTGTCATTTTCACTTTCTGAATGACAGCCCTTGCAACCAGCCCCTGTATACTGGGTTCATATCCCCCAGTATTTTAAAAGCATGCAGCTGTGTTGGTGAGTATTATTTAGTCACACTGGGATGTACGCACTCAGAAGCTCTAATGGAACATGACATATCTCTCTAAGCAAGTAATAAAGAGAGTCGTAATGTAAAAAAGATTACGTCTTATGTAACAGCAGTGTCATTTCTTTCAGCTATCTCACTGTCACATCAGACATTTCTTTACGGCTGTAGGGAAGCGTACCTCTGTACAATACAGCCAACACCACACATGTTATGCAAATGCACACCCACAGAAACAGGAATTCAGTAGAAAGTGAGAGCACTCAACATGTTTGTGGCTTCTCTCCGTCATCTCTCATTCTGGCTTTCCTCCTCAACTTTATCTCTCTATAAGAAAAGAGGAGATTTTTGGTCACGACACTAACTACACACTGGAAGTGATCTGATGTGATGGTTGATATTTGGTTGGTATTTCTGTGAGTCAACATCTGTCGGCCACAAATAGGTTAGAAGAAGTATTTCCTGTTTATTGTAATCAGCCACATTACAGTGTGGAAATTTGCAGATGCCTCATACTGGTACTATCAATGTGTGGGTTCTTTACTCACATACTTCCATATCTCACATCACACATCCCAATCACATTGATACTTCGAAATAAGTGTGTAGGAGACTCGTTTTTAGATCTTTGATCTAAAATTACTCAACCAAGTGTTCAACGTCATTTAACTATATGTATGTATGTGTGTATATATATATATATATATATATATATATATATATATGTGTGTGTGTGTGTGTGTGTGTGTGTGTGTGTGTGTATACATATATATAAACAACTTTTTATGTTAGTGCACTGAAGAAAAGTATTGAATCTTGAAGTACATTTAGTTTTTGATTCATCAGTTTGTTCAAGAAAGTAGACATGAAGACTTCTATTATCAGAGTCCAGGAAGCAAGGCTGCAGGCTGGTGAAGAGTGTGTGTGTGTTAAATCTGTGGGCAGATGTGCGTGCCAAGTACCCACTTTGAATTTGGCTAATCTGATTTTGTGCTTGTTATTAAATTGGATATGCAGTGCATAATGTGCGATTCAGTAAATTATACTGATTTTGTCTTAAATATCTAAGACTCTGAATCTAAATTGAAAACAAGCAAACAGATTATAACTTAATGCCAGTCTACATCTTGAGAGATGGATGTTGAAAACAGAAATAAATCCAGGACTGTCTCTCCTTTACAAAGTCTGATGTCTTGTATTTTATTAATATACCAGAATGTAAATAAACCAAATAAAAACTGATCCAGGCCAACTTAGCCAGGCCTTGTTAGCAGTAAAGAAATAGTGGGTCAACACTTTGGGTGAGTTTTGTATTATATTATCAGAATTTTAAATTTAATTCAAATTAAAAAAAAAAAAGTCCTACATTATCTGCAGTATTACAGCAGGCTCTTTATCTAATGATCTCCTTCTTTTGGGATAACAAATTTCATGTCTGTTGATACTTCTCAGTCTCAGACCAAGAGGCATCCCTGCAGAGAACAGACTTCAAATAAATGGAGGAAAAGGAAGTGGGCCTACGCAGAATGTTATTGTCACGACACCTTCAGTTATCTTCTAAAGAGATCACAAGATAGAACATGATATCTTCATGAGATCATTAGATCATCACTTAGGGACAGTCACCCTTTTATGCAGTGGGGGAAGAAGCATTGAGATATTTTACTTAAGTAAAAGCAGCAACACCACAATGAAATCATACTCCATTACAAGTAAAAGTCCTGCATTTAAAGTCTTACTTAAGTTAAAGTACAGCAGTATTGGCAGCAGGACTTAGTGGCATCTAGCTGTGAGCAAACATCTAAAAAGATCTCTAATTAGAAAAGATTTATAACACTTCATGGATTTCAATGTAATGTATTGCAACATGTAAACAAACTTCTAGGTAAATTGTACATTTCAATTTTGTATTATTGCTCAGTCTTGAAACTTTGATTTTGATGCAATCTTTGTTTTTATCTTTTTTTTTCTTTTTTAAGTAGGAATTGGTATTTAAATAGGGGAGGTATCTTCACAAGCCATTTTTGGCTTCTAACCTCTCCTGCACGATGTCCCCCCCCCCCCCCAATTCCCTTGAGATAATGGTCCTAAAAGAATGATTAACAGCCACAGTTGTTATCAGCTTCATTCATCCTGACTGGAGTGAATCTTGAAAGAAAAACATCTTCATTATATTCTCCTCTACTGTTCATATAAAAATAAAATGTGAGATTTGGCCAAATAAATTGGAACTCAAGGTCAACTTATTAGCTTTTTCCTGAGTTTTCAACTTTTATGGTCTTCCCCAGCAGAGGACGACAGAGAGAGGTGATTGTGTAAACCTAGCACATGGGCCCTGAGTTAAGATATATATATATATTTTTCAAACTATTGTTAATGCTGTGTGTATCATGTCATTCAACATAAAAAATATACCTTGCTGACTAGCCAAATATTTGGTGAACAATAAAGGTGTCAGTATGTATAAAAAAATACTTGTTGGATCTTCAAACAGCATCTGAACCCTCATCTTTCCAATGGAAGTGGGGTGCTGAATAACTTTCCAAACAATCCAACAAGCATGCCCACTTTACCAGAGGTGGAAAGTATCTAAGTACATTTACTGAAGTACTCCACTACATTTATTTGACAGCTTTAGTTACTTTTCAGATGAAGATTTGACACAACGGATAATATAACAAGCTTTTAAAATACAACACATTGTTAAAGATGAAACCAGTGGTTTCCAACCTTTTTGGCTTTTGACGTCTTACAAAAAGCAGTGTGTAGTCAGGGTCACATTTCAGATGTCTATGAGTTGTTAACAGCTCCACCAAATAGTGATTTTTCCCTCTAAACTTCTCACATGGTTTCATTTCAATAAATGTTCAAATAATCCAATATTTCAGCAAAAATCAAAGATTAGAGAAAAAGTCCAAAAAGTGAAAACACATTTGTGTATCAGAACTTTGTTTTTTCTTCTTTCCTCTCCCATTAATCATCTCACAACCCCTCAGATTTATCTGGTGACCCTTTGGAGGGGCCCGACCCCTAGATTGGGAACCACTGGCCTAAACTAGCTAACTGTATATAAAGTACTTCAAACTAGCTCCACCTCCAGCAGCTACAACAGTAACATGCTGCTTACACACTGATGCTTCAGTATTAATAATCTAATGATGTCATATATAATAATATATCAGTCAGAGGGAACAAACCACTACTTATGTATTGCTACGTTTACTGAATTAAAGGATCTGAGTACTTCTTCCACCACTGCACTTTACACAGTGATTGGTCTGGTGTGGTGATATCTCTCACAAGCTCTCTTTTTGTCATTCTTGACAAAACTATTTCTGTCACTTTTTATGTGAACAAAGGAGTGCAACACCATGAATGTCTTCAAGAAAAGAAAGTGTGCTGTTATGTAATATTGCCCCTCTCTGAGATGGCAAGCTAACACTAATACCTTGAGACATCAGACAACACGTCTTACAAGCAAATTAGTTTCAGCTCAGATCGACTCCTATGTATCTTTAGGCTGCATTGCATCCTGGTCTCTCTTCTACTGTACACCTGACGTCTGTCATGGTGGGGCTTCTTTAATTCTGAAGGATTAGGTGATATAATTATATGCACTATGAGACAACAGTATTTAGTCTGCCCTGAGAGATTTTGCTCTACCATTGAGGTACAATTTTTTCACTTATTGCTCACTGTAATCATTACTGTTGTCCTTGCTGGCTGTAGAACTATTTTCATAGACTGCACTGTAAGTGATGGAGGACAAAATCCACAGTCCTCATTATAAAAATGTATTCTTAAATTCAGCTGAAACTAATATGAAGTTATGAGTTAGTGAGTATCTTCCAACATTACCGTCTTTTCAGTAGCCTATAGAATTGCCTCTGTGTTTCCTGGAGCCTCGGCAGAAGGATTCGTCATGGTAGTTGCATGTAGGTTTGTTGCCGGGACAAAACACCAACAATAAACCTACACATGACTGCCAGGACTGAGATGCCCAATCAATTTGGCTAATATCTTACCATGCTAGCATCAGCTGAAAGGATGAATGTGTTCTTACAGAGTGAGGATTGTGGAGTTTTTTAGAAGACTTTATTAATAACGCCACCTTTTATAAGGGACAATTGCCAACACTGACTGTTATTGCTGACCTGTTAGAGATACCTAAATCAACTGGAGCAGATCCATTCTTTTTAAAGCTCTCCACTCCATTTACCACTGAGCAAATAACACACATATTTAATCTTTCCATTTCAACTGGTATAATTCCTAGAATCTGGAAGTCTGCTCATGTGATTCCTTTGTACAAGGGAGGAGACAAAAGTGATCTCAATAATCATCGGCCAATATCCAAACTTCCGTGTCTGGCCAAAATCCTGGAATCACCAACTCAAAGTATTTCTCTCAGAGTATTCTGTTTTGAGCGCTCACCAGGCTGGTTTCAGATCTACAGTATGCCTAGTACCATCTCTGCTGTTACGAGTTGTAAATGATATTGTTTCTTCTGTGGACAAAAGGAAGCTTTGTGCTGCTATTTTCACTGTCCTGTCAAAAGCGTTTAATAGAGTTGATCATTTTCTGCTTATTCAGAGACTATATAATATTGGGTTTGATTCAATTGCTTGTAGATGGTTTCAGAATTACCTTTCTGAAAGATTTCAGTGTGTGAAAGCTGGAAATATCCAGTCTGAGTTTTTACCAGTAACAAAAGGTGTTCCACAAGGATCAGTTCTGGGCCTGGTCTTGTTTACAATTTATATTAATAATATTGTCTCTTCTCTAACTGACTGTAATGTCCATCTTTACATGGATGACAATATTCTGTATTGTTTTGCTGACTGTACAACTTGCTGTTGACAACCTACAACTTTCTTTTAGTGCTATTCTAGATGCACCTGTTAATCTTAAACTAGTACTCAATGCAAGTAAAAAGTTCTAGAGCAAGATATTGATTTTAACAGTCTACACCTATCCACCATGAATGTAATGGAAGCAACAGTGAGAGAGTCACAGAGTATAAATATCTATGTATTGGCTTGAAGAAACATTTACATTTAAACATCATATTTAAAATCTTATCACCAAAAGGTGGCAAAAACTCCCACTTCCCTTTGAATTGCAGAAAGAGTATAGTTGAGGCAGTCTAGGCCATGGTGATATAATCTACAGACATTGTGCTGCTTCTACTCTCAAACCCCTGGACTCAGTTCTGCACTCAGATTCATTACCACAGATAAAGACAAAGTTGGTTGGTCCTCTCTGGCACAGAGGCGTGGCAAACGCTTGTATCTTTTCATCCATAAATCCCTTATTGGACATTTACCACCCTATATAACATCTATGCTGGACTGGACCACAGGACGCTACCAAACTCGCTCTACTAACTGTCTTATGCTTCATGTCCCGCAGGTTTATTCTGAACTTGGAAAATCTGCCTTTGGTTTGGTGTACCAAACACATGGAATTATCTACAACACATCCTCAAGATCGACACTCTCACTACCCCTGGACAATTCAAGATGATGATCTCAAACCACTTCACCTCAGTGTGCAATTGTTTTCACAGTATTGTCCTCTTTTGATCTATTTAACTCTGCGTATTTTCTTTGTAACTCTGTATCTCGACATCATTGCAAATGAGGGAAACCTCAATGATTTTCAATGCTTAAATAGAGGCTTAAACTGAAAGAGTAACGGGCTGTTCACACAAAAGCTGGGCCAGCTTTGCAGCCCAGTGACCCCAGCTGAGCTAGAGAGATTCAAAAGGGACGCATCCACACTAAGTTTGGTGTGTTAGAATACTAACGTTCACTAATAAGCACTGAACAGAAAGAACAAAGGGAATGTCATGAGTTTTTCTAAGGTATTTGGTTATAAACCAAAATACTGGTTGAAATGAAACTTTGACCTGATGATGGTATCAAAGTTGTGGTTCAACAGTCTAACATGCTGCTGGTGCGGCTGAAATGTGTAGTGGTGGAAGAAGCACTCAGATCCTTTACTTTAGTAAAAGTAGAAATACCACAATATAAAATTACTTCATTATAAGTGACAGTCCTGCATTTAAAATGTACTTGTGTGCAGAAGTATTACCAGGTACATTTACTTAAAGTATTAAATGTAAAATTACCTGTTTTGCAGGAAATCAGGCTGTGATTATATTAAATACTTTTAATAAAGTACATTATTAATACTGATTATTAAAACTGATGCATAAGAAGCATTTAATTGTTATTTGATCCTCAGGACTTTACAAGAATCACAAGATAAATCTGAGCGACTGTGAGATGATCATTTGTGTAGGAAAGAAGAAAAAACAAAGTTGTGATACATACATTTGGATTCATTTTCCAGAACTGGTTTAATCTTAAATAATGCTGTGTGATTTAGAAGTTCGTCTTATTTCATTAAAGATTTTAATCTGAAAAGTAACTAAAGCTGTTAAATAAATGTAGTGGAGTAGAACTACAAAGTAGCAGAAAATTTAAATACTCAAGTACAGTACAGGTACCTCAAAATTAGTACAAAAAGTACAGTACTTGGGTAAATGTACTTAAACTGCTTATTACTGAAAAAGTGTATCTTCACTAGCAAACACCATGGTGCACAAAACATCAATGTGTTTTTGAGCAGTAATCTGTGTGTAGTGTTGATGTTCTAAATGCTTCAGTGTGGATTTGAAATGGCATTGAGACATATGAGTTTCAAGGACTTTATTTAAAGGCTGTTTGGTCTGTGAAGCTTCTACCAGATGTACAGTATCCCACTTTTTCCGCAAAATTTTAGTGTACACAAACAACAACTCCCCTCACAGTGCTTTTATATTTGCCACTTTATCTTCCCTTTTGTCTAGTTGATATGTCTGTACTAGTGGTTTCAATCAGGAGGAGTGAATAATAATACTGGAGAATTATACTGTCACTAGTAATATGACACAATAAGAATGGAGATCAGTTCAGTAGTTACTTGGGAAATCTGTAAGTGTTGTGTTTGGAGGTTTTAGCAGGGTACTGGAACTAGAAAGGTGAATGTCTCTTCTATAGTGGTGATGGGCTGCTGTTTACCTCTGCAGCCCCATTTCCTGATTTCTGCTGAGAAGATGGCTGCAGCTTTTAGAAAAGCTTCCTGACGTGTTACACAGTCTGCACAGGAATACCCACGTCTGTGCCTGGCTGTTCTTATGAGAACCTTTAACAATAACACATCTCACACAGACAGATCAAAGTGTACACTAGAAAGTGATTAGACATTTACCCTTAGCTGTAGAATGTAGATCAAATTGATTTTCCCTTGACAAAGTGAAACATTCAACGCACTCTAAAGAGCTGTGCATGTTGAATGAGAACCAGACACAACAAGAGAAAACCTTTAGCAGTGACGGATCTGTCTTTGTCTGGGTTTTTTTTTCACCTTAAAGGTGGCATTTCACTTATGTTCCTGGTATTGAGCATCTTGTACTAAAGTGCAGCAGAAAATGCACGAGTGGCCCCATATTCAAAGAAATCTTTTAAATATTTTTAAATATAATCATCAGAGTAGCAGTTTCCTTTTGCTTCCAGTCTTTGTGCTAAGCTAGGCTACATACATGCTGTACACAGAGATGAAATTAATATCAGTTTTCTCCTCTGGCTCTGGGTGGGACATTTATATTTCCCCAAAACTCACAGAGCTGTTATATTAACACATAGGCATTCAAATGTGTTATAATACTCTACTTATCACAAACACTGCATGATTTTATTACTCTACCATTTACAGTAACTGAAAAAAGTGAGCTTAACATCTGAGACATTACAAAATGATATGAAAAGAAGAATCACCTTCTCTCCTCATATTTCAGTGCTTCCCAGTATCTGTGGCTTGTGACCCCTTAAAACAGAGCATGTCTGCCTGCGACCTTTCATCACCAGCTGTGACCAGCTGTGACCAGTTCAACCACAAAGTGCTTTTTTTCTTGTTTCATTTGAAGAAGTTTAGAGGGCAGAGGATCCATAATTATCCCGTAATTCACAAGAAACAAAGTCAGAACCTCATTTTGTTTATATTTTATCTTGTGACGCCTCAGATTTATCTTGCGACTCCTTCGTAGGGCTCCGACCCTTAGACTGCGAACTGCTCTTATATTGGTTATCAGTATCGTTCATTATGTCTTTCAGACCTGAGGAACCAGAGACAAAGTGGACTTGTATTTGAAGGCGCTGATAGTGCTGCTATGCTGGATGCTCCTTACAACCGGCAGATGTAATATTGTTCAGGTGAAAATGTATTCAATATATTTACATATATTATTTTACATTATATAAAATATAATTCATTTTGGCAGAAGAGTGTATTTTTCACTACAGTTTGACATCAAATATGACCATCATCCTCTCTGAATGTTTTACATTTATTCAGGTATTCTCAAAAGATACGTTACAGATGAATGAAAAAAAACAAGTTGTACAACTTTATTTTCAACTCTATAATTGTCCATTTATTTAAATAGTGCTTTACATGATATTTTAGGGTGAATGTGTGAAAGGAATTTATCTCTGCTGCTAAAATCTAATCCAAACTTCTTTTTTAAAAATCTGCTAACATGTGCGTGAAAGTATTGAGCAGGAGTCTGTAACCATCTTTTGATAAAGCAGAAGACAGTGGGATCATAATGTTAAGTATCATCAAAAACAGCCAAAGAAGGCATATTGTTTTTGTGCATTTTGTTAATAAATTCATGATGTGAAATATTCAACTGCACACCATATTCACACATACGCCATCACTGAGCTTGTTCAGTTCTCAGTCAACACTTACTGTAATCCTACACATATTCTGTCTAAGTCTTCTCCCGTCAGTCTGAGTAAATCACTTGGTAAAGATCCCAGTTACTTGGATGTGTGAAAGTAAGATATGTGCTTACCGTATTGCCTCCGTGCAGAACCTCTTCCTTTCTCAGGTTCTTCGAGGGAAATACTTTGAAACGATTCAGTTTCCACAGGAAATATGTGCAACTAAAACTTGAAGAAAAAATATGACAGACAGACCTCAGTCTCAAGGAGACAGCGTGATTGTGAGGTTGGAAACACAAGAAAAAAGTTACAAAATACAATAAATTACAAAAAAGAACAGCTGTACTTCACAATAAAGTCTGAGCCATATATCAGATTTGCATTTTTGGAAAAGTTTATATTTTTAGTTTTAGTTCAGTTGTTTAAAAGAAAAAAAAACATTTTTAAAATGTTAAATTGAAATGTCAAAATATTTGATCATTTTTTGATCTTTGTCTTAAAAGTAGTGTGTGGCCCTTGCTATTAGTGTGACAGCAGAATGAAGGCGGACACGCTCAGCACTCACCTGGCCACAGCAGACTCTCATCTGAAAGCTGCCAGCTACCCACTCAGCATTTATACCTACAGCATGAGACAGAGCAGACTTAAAGCCCATCCTCACCAAATCAAAATGCAGAAACTTTCCAAGTGTTGCTCTGACAACCTGAAAAAATATGTTTGTAGGAAAGTAAATGTTTTGCACCAGAGCAAAAAGAACAAACAAGTCATCTCTAAGCAAAAGTTCAGATTGTTGTATGCACAGAAATAACCTCTTTTTCCAGCTCTGTACATGTTTGGCCTGCTTTGATCCACACACTGCGCTTTGTCATCAACATTATTTGACATGTTATTCTACTAGCTCAGCGGACGTCCATCAGCATTAGTTTTCACTATTGCTAATTCTCATCAAATGAGGTGAAACAACATGTGTATTTAATGAAAATTAGCTCTCTGCTGCTTTCTCAATAACAAAGATGCATTTTTTGATCAGTTTTTTTCTGCCTTCCAGACGTCCGCTGTGTAACATTCATTTCTGCATTCAAATCAATTTACAGAGACTTGAAACTTGCCAGGAGTAAGGAAATATTCAAACGGCTCTGGAAAATTTTCAGCAGTTAAATTCATGTTGTGTGTGTCAAACCTGTTTCTGAATGTACTTCTAGTAGTATCTAATGCATTTCAATTCATTTAGATTTTTCAACAGACTTTCAGCACCACCACAGTAAAGTAGAGGTGAATGCGTTCATAACGTTTGAACAACTTGTCAACTGTGTGTCTGCCAGTTATTCAGTCACCAGACCTCACTGTTAACAGAAGAAGAGAAAAAGGAGTTTTTCAAAGGAACCTTTGTATTGGGCTGAAATTCTGAGTCTCAGAGGAGTGTGTCTCAAAACCTGGAGAAATAGTCTGTGTGTGTGTGTGTGTGTGTGTGTGTGTGTGTGTGTGTATGTGTGTGTGTGTGTGTAGATGTACACTTCACTGTACACTTCACTGTACTTTGGCTCTCTGTCATTGGATGGTAATGGTAGTTAAGGCTGACAGCAGTGTCTGTTTAGTAAATTTGGTCCAATACATTTTGGTGGAAATGTAACTGCTGCCTGGATTAGAAGGAGGTGGTCATTCGTGTCTTGAGTGTGGTATAGCCTAAAACACACATCAAATTCATGTCATAAAAAGATGCTGTTAGTTTTGGTTAAATTTTGAAAAGGTAAACATGTCCTGCAGTATGTTACTAACTTCTGTGATATTTAACCGAGACCACCATCCTCCCTAAACTTAACCACATGCTTTCAGTTGCCTAAACAGAACCATAAAACAGCTCAAATCCAGGTGGATTTCTTTCAAAACATATTAGTTATTGCAAATTAGTAGCAAATGTAGCTAAAAAACAAACTGATAGAGAAAGAATTTGAACTTTTAAAGTGACTTATTATTCCCATCTGTGTCAAAATGTCCTCTGTAAAAAGTCTTCGTCCTGTGTTTTTGCATGTTGAAGCCTATTTCCTGTGCATTTATTCCTCCCTCCATTCATTTCAAGCTGAATGTGAGGCCATTTTTTCTTAATTCCTGACAATTTTGGAGATACCATAGACATTTTTCAACCAGACAGGTGGCAGCAATGTAAGGGCTCATTAATAAAGCCCATTTTAAATCTGTAAGTGCTGACTTTGTGTGACTTCAGTTTTCAGCTTCAGCTGGAAACAGTGCATCATTTTTGCATGTGCAGCCGGCGCTGCATGAGCTTCCATGTAGAGTACGACCAATATGTGAACTGTGTTCTCGTGTGAATATCGACAGTGTGAGAAAAGCTTTTGTGACAGTACTTTCTGATCCCACAACATGTCTCAGCGCACAATGATGAGGTGACAATTCTCTTTTGATTCTTGCTGACAAGGGAGACATGCATGTGTACTGTAAAGGATGTTGCCCTCTCACTGTGCATGATTCAGAGTGAAAATCATATTGTCAATGTGCCAGTGATTCAC
This sequence comes from Scomberomorus guttatus, assembly GCA_038419695.1. Taxonomy (NCBI): domain Eukaryota; kingdom Metazoa; phylum Chordata; class Actinopteri; order Scombriformes; family Scombridae; genus Scomberomorus; species Scomberomorus guttatus. The sequence continues at coordinate 3,588,199 of CM076449.1, forward strand.
TCCTTCCCTCACAAAGGTGTTGGATGTGAGGGCTTACTCGGCTGATTCAGCCCAGGGTGGGGATGACAATTTTCATCATTAGACGTCAAATTCTACCAGTGCCAATGACCTTCTGTAGTCAAAGTGCTGATTCAGAATTTCTAAGCAGAGTTTTTTTTTTTTAACCCTTTTCATTGTCAGCTTTCTCTTTATATTAATTCCACCTGTTGTTTAAATACGGTAAAAAGGTGCACTGTTGCATTGAGTATGCTTTTGTCTGAAACCTTGTTAACCAATAAACCAATCACCTTTTTCTTGTTTGTCAAGAACTTTAAAGTTTTGTGGGTTTTTTGTGTTTAAAGTACCAGTGCAAAGTACATGCGGTAAGTGTTCTGTGCTGCTGGATCTGTACCTGCAGTGCGTTAGTAATGGGACTTTCCCAATGAAATAGCTTTTTCTTTTTTGCAAATGCAAGGGCTGTGTAGGGTCCCTGGGTGTGAAGCCTGGACACCTGACAGAAGATCTGTGAGAACAGTCAGATGGAAACAAGCCAACAGTTTATCCAGATTATCTAAACAGAAAATAAGGGTAAAACTGAAAGTGAGGCAATCTGTATGAAAGAAACTGTGCAGTAACATGGTGGTAATTTAAGGAGCTGGCAGTAAGTAGTTTTCAGGAGCTTTTGGAAAGCTAGCTAGCTGACAGAGGGTGGCTAGCGTGGATTTCCACAGCGTCACTTTACTCTCAATGGCAAATTAACAGTAGAGTATAGTTATCATACTCATGAGTTCATGCTGAGGACCATTGTACTGAGCTATACAAACAAAGCACAGCTGCAGTTAGCTACACTTTCTCTTCCCATTCAGTTTGACTTCTTCTGAGTGATGTTGCTGTGTTCCCAGAGATCAGCTACTATTATGTTTTACTTTCTTAGCTCTAGCTACCTGTTTTATCAGATAGGATGACGTTATACTCACCAAAGTTTCACCAAAGATCTCATTTCTGAGATCTGGAATTTTTGCAATTTTGGCAATACTGCTTGAAATAGACAAATGATGACCTGTCTGACCTATTTTTAGCAATGTTGCTGCGTTAGAAGATTTATAGTGCTTACTTTGGTGATTACGATATTATTACTGCTCACACTAATGATTTCCAAAATTATGAAAAATCCATCTTTTTCCATTTTCATGTTGATGATACATCAGACATCTGTGCAGAAGAGACATAATAAACACATGATTCTACCTCACATCCTTCTGCCGTCTATACAATCAGTATATCAGAATAAAGTATGTTTCTCTCTTGAGGACAGAAAAAGCCTTGTGCAATGGTCCCTCATGTCTGTGTTTCAGTATTAAGATATAATTTGCTGCTCATTCCATCTTGAAACGACCTGATGCAGTTTACCACTGTGCCCTGCATTTCATTACAGGAGAGAAACATCTCATCACTGCTCTGTAGCAGCAACAAGAGAGAACTCCACACATCGTTGTTTCTAAAGCTGCCTCAATAGAGCACATCTCTCAAATGTAAATCTGCGGTTCACCAGAGCAGATCCCAGCTCTGGCTAACACTTGATATCCCACCAGTAAATGGTGAACTTCCTGTACCTTTTTGACATACAGATGTATTGAATTATGAGGGACAATAAAACTTGAAAGTCTCATTCCATGTGATGAATTTAAACTTTTTTTAGACGTGTGTGACGTGTGTGGCTGGCTGTGTTTGTTGTGTGTCTTTATTTCTGTTTCTTGTAGATCTGGATCTCAATAAGACTACCTCATTAAATGAAGGTTATTATAAAGACTCAAGTTTTTTTCCTTTGTTTGTCTGATCATCTGACTGCTCATGTTTCCTGCCCTGCAATGTCACTGTTAACAGATCACAGCTATTAATCAGTGATACAATTATACTAAGTACAGTACAGTGCTTAAGCTGTTGTACCAGCTGTCAACAGTGACAGAGTTCACTTCCACTAGTAGTGATGAACTGGTAATATACTTTACTTTATGAGGTCTACCAATTCACTCAAAAAACTGTTTTTATACTTTCTGTAAAGTAAGTTTTATAAGCGTTGATGCTCTTCATTAAAAAATGTCTCATTTTTGTTTGAAACTCCTCTCAAATATTATTTCCTGGTGTCAGAATGATTGTTCTGTGTAAACTCATCATGTCAGTAATTTTCAGTATCAACAACCTCAAATGGTACACCAATACATTTTCGAAGAGGAAGCATTAACAGCAGTAAGCGGGGGGAAGCCCAGTTACATGCTGTATGACATTCTAACAGGTGTAAACAGCTTGTTCTGAGGTTATTTTTTGTGTTGTCAAAGGTCATCTCACCTAACAGAATGCCACTGAGGCACAGCGGAAGCCTGAGTCCTTTCGAATCTCGATTTCCTCTAGAGAGTTTTGCCATTATTATTAACCTTATTAGGTAACCTGTGTTTTCGGGACTTTATCAGATGGCCTGCACTTTCTGTTCACCTTTTTCTGTGTGAGATGTCGTTTTGCATGTTACAACAGTAACTGAGTCTGTGTAATTAACTAATGGGAACATTTCAGTGAAACTCAGCTGAGGAAAGGTTTTATTGTCTTATACACTGAATGTCTCATGTGACAACACGTGTAATAAAATGTGGCTTCCTGCTGTTAAAACCTTCTCACAGAAATCCAGTCTCATTCTATGTTTCGCTCTGATGATCAAGTTTAGTCAAGGTGAGCACATGCTGTTTGTTAGCTCATCTGAAACACTTTCTGCTCAGTTACAATCTATTTCTGTACATTCTCTATGTGTATATGCTCTGGAAATGTACCAAAATAAGACTAATTTTTTTTGAAAAGTTTTTGAAAAGGTGAATATGAATGCACATGAGGAAGAATATCTATTTAGCTCTAAGCTGATTCACAGTTATCACACGGTGCATATGTTTGGACCAGGGCCTTAGTTATGCTGAGGTCATGTTCTTAATATTTCGACGGAGGCGGAGGTGTTTGAAACCCGTTACTAGGTGCAACTTTCAATTTCTGAGGAAATCAAGTGTGGAAAAAGTTTGAACAATGATCAGTGTCTGCATCAACTTTATGGTTGATAGGCAGTGGTCACAGATGCCATTTTTAATTGATGAAAAGAAATACAATTACAAGGTGTAAAACACTTCACTATCAACTTTGTTTCAAGGGGACAGCATTCTTTTTCCCTGTGCACACTTTTTTGGTAACATTTATATTAAAATAACACAATTAGCCACTTTTTAAGATGGGCGTGGAAATGATTAAATATAACTAAGCCTACTGACGAGTAGTTTTTCTAACCGAATCAGCAAGAATAAATGACTCATGAGTATTTGAAAGTCTTGGCTGTGGCCCTGGTTTGGACTGTTGTTGGTGGTGTGAAACAACTTCTTTTTGTTGGTCCATTGCTAAAACTAAAATGATCCAGAGGTGGACAGCCCTGCCGTCACATGACTGGCCTCTGTCCTGCTGTCAGTTTGATCACAGCTGCAGTCTACCTGACAGTCCCGTCCCACAGCAAGTCTGTGTGGCTGCTTCTTGTCCTGTCCTGTCCTTAGGTAAAAAGTCACATGACAGTTGACAAGTTGTAAACATGTGAAATGCTCTGTTGGTCAGACAAAATGTTCACTATAGATCAGGATTAGTGACCATGCAAAGGTGGCAGTTCTTAATGGTGCTAACACATATATGACATTTTGGAAAATTGAGGAAATGACTGTTTCACACTTAAATTTGTTAAATTAATTTGTATTAATTTAATACATTTAATTAATTCAGATACATTTTATAAACTAAATCATATTAAATTAATGCATGTTTTACATTATATCAATATATAAGTTATTATACTATAGTAGCATAAGTTTGATTAGATTTAAATTAAATTATTGACATTTGAAATGTATGGCAGGATTTACAGTAATGCAGTTTAAAGTCAGACTCTTTACTTAATCGTGAGTATTTAATAATACTGATGATTTATGGATATTATCTAGCTCTTCTACGGCTTAAATGAAACTCTCCTGGTTGAATCATCAGCACAAAAGATGAATAACTGGGTTAGAAAATATCTGTTTCTTTGATAAAAAGTCAAAGTGTTCTACAAATGTATCTACAACTCCAAGGTGTATTTAGGTAAGAAACATCCAGTCACAAAGCTCAAACTTCTACGTGTGTCACTATTGAATTACAGCGTTGAGAAACTGATTTTACAATCTGCAGCTTAAATTAATTTACTGCCTGATTCTGCTACTGTGGCTCCAACAATGAAGCACTCTGAATTGTCTTCTCCTCTTCTCCATGGCTACACTGGCTTAGGCTCATGGCTTTCTACTGTTTAGAGCTATCTGCCATGCAAAATGACTAGACAAAAAGATGTCTCAGAAACAGAGTTAAAATAATCCCAACTGGTGGTCAGAACATACACGTGTTTTCTAGGAGACTGCTGCTTGTTGTTGAGATGTGTTCATATGTTGTTTACATGTTTGACAGTATTATTTGGTAATGATCATTTTATTTTAAAATGCTACAGTGATTAAAATTCAATGATGAACATACTGTATACAGTATATACTGCATTAGCAAATTAAAAATTGAGCCAAAACAGTTGTAAAATACTATAATACAGTCTAGTGTAATTGACAGAGGTATCATATTTAACTTTTGGTCAAGTCATATTCTGTTTGTCTTTGCTGTACTTTATTCAGTTTTGCTGCTGCCGTCACATTTTGTTTGACAGACTGAACATTGAAGACACAAAACTGAATATGATTTTATCAGACAGATGTATAGATATGGCAATTATCAACTAAACATCAGCAGGATGTTAATGGATGTAAAATACTGTGTGTGTATGGCATTTTTCTTTGTATCCATAAAATGTCATTTTTATACCTTTTGTGCACCCATTAGTAATCAGTTTCACTGTTTTTCCTCTGTGTTGTTTCTAGTACACACACACACACACACACATATTAAACACACATATATAGAATTGTTATTGTGATTTGATCCTGTTATTTCTTTTGCATCCCTGTGTTTTATGTTTTTGTGTGAAAATTACACTTTCACACAAGAGTCTCTGTCAAGTCTTTGGAGACACGTGAGTGTATATTGAAGAACTGCTATACTGTAATACGTGAAGTGTTCCACATTTAACTGCTACATCAGATTCGGTGGTTTTCAAATTGTCTCATTTGAATGAATGAATCATGGAAAGATGAGATAAAATCAAGTTCATTTACATATTTCGTAATTTTTTCATCTTTTCGTCACTGAAACAACACCTATATTGGTCATGATACTTATGTTAAATTGAGTTTCTGAATATAAATTACATGTTTTGTAAAAGTAGAATGAATGATTTCTAAATAATCTTTTTGTTAAATGGAATTCCATTGCAAATCATGTTGTATATACATTCAGTGGGCTGAAACATAAAAACACTGTACATATACATCAAGTGCAATCCAATACACGCATGCAGCAAATATTTGTGCAGCTTTACCGTACAATACAACACAACAGCACCACACTGTAAAATCTCTTTCTTAATTATAGTATATCAACTCAGCTATTAGCATAAATTAATTAGTATTAGATATTCAGACATTCAGAGCCATTTTAGCACATAATCATCAGTTCAGTCTTGTAACTTGAAATGAGTTGTTAGATTATTAGCATACTTTTAGTTATTGATTTTAAGTATATATACTTTTAGTTATGTTTAGTTACTTTAAGTTATTTATAGTATTTTAGTTCACATTCTCCAAAAAGCCTCATTTTTTATTTGAAGAAAGTTACATAATAAAAGCTGGTATGTGACGATTTACAAGGTCTTCCACTTCCACCACCCCTGTGCTCTTTATACAGTATAAATGAAGTTAGTCACTGATACCCATCAGTACTGATCTTGGTCTGAATGTGAAAAAAACAATGACACTGTGTAACTCATGAGGGATCAGACATAACACTGTCTTACTAGTGTCACAATCAATACAGATAAATGTACTGATGTCTGTTACTTCAGCCTCTAGCAAACTAACAGATGTGAAAATTCTAAGTTTGACAAAACAAAAAAATGTAAGAAAGTTTTATAATTGGAAATGTTGTTGTAATTTGTCTCCTCAAAATGTTCTCCACTTTTTGTTTTTACCGTTCACTAAGTACACTAAGCACAGTTTCAACCCAAACCCTGGCTTTGTTACAGACTAGTCCTGGATATCAAACAGTAACATTATGGAACTTTTTTGTTCACATAGTCTTAGTTTACAATACATTTTGTATTTTGGAGAAGCCTCAGCTTTCCCTGAAGGCAGCCTGACATACATGAGTACCTGGAGACTGGGGTTCAAGTCAGACCTCTTGTGTTCACGTGATGTCTAAGAGCATAACACTAAAAATCAAACATGGATCAAGTACGAAACACAACCATGGTGCATGTGTGTTTATATTTACAGCTTAGTGTAGAAAACTGGTATCTTGATATCTTTTTTCATCTAAAATTTTATCTACAAACAGTGACGTGTGTTATCTTGCACCCAAGATGTCTACCCAAATATGTGTGTGTGTGTGTGTCTGTGTGTGCGTGTGTGTGTGTGTGTCTGTGTGTGTGTGTGTGTGTGTGTGTGTGTGTGTGTGTGTGTGTGTGTGTGTGTGTCTTATCACTACAATGGGACTTTAATCCTGTGAAACGGCTACACAACATATTCTCCCACACTGTCTACCTACTATGTCGCTGAAACAGAAAGAGAGCGAGTTTTTAATTTTCTGAATTTTCTGGGTCAAATTTCGGCCCATGGGTGTTGTGTTAACAAAAACAATAGGTGAGTCACACTTTAAAATTCCCTTTTCAGAATCAAACAACCCAATATGAAAGTGAAAATATAATTTTGTTGGTGAGCCTGTTGGAGCTCATTTGAATCAACAAGGTCATTATCTGCAGTTCCAGTGCGACAGGCCCTGAATGTTCTATCCACATGTAGCATATTCAGAAGCATGTTCATCAACAGTTAAAAAACACTTATGAAACTTAAGAATGACACTTCATTCTCGACCTTGTGAATCGTTGTTTGACAAGATAATCCTAACAAGGGGCAACAACACTTTTTCTGGAGCTTTCATCCTCATCTTCATTGTTCATCAGAGAACGGAGCTCAGTAAGTAAGGAACCTTCGTCACATGAAAACAGGTGGTTGTAGATGGTCTCTGGTGTCACATGTGTGTCCTCCTCGACCTTCCTGCAGTCATCCACTGACTCCTGGTCGATGACCTTTCACCTCTTCTCATTGGATGCTGTGAGTGGTTTCTGATGTTGTCTGCTTCCAGTGTTCACCCAGTCTCTTGTCCAGGGTGCTTACTTGACTTTATAAGTCAACAAATCAATACTGAGGGCTGCATGCAAGAACATTTTTCTATTGTTATCCTAAAGCTCTCTTACTTTCTGTGAGGATTTCTCATACGAGTGTTCCAGTTTGGATTCAGAAAACCCTTTTAACTGCACAAACTTGTCATAAATTGCTGGTTTCAATTTGATGAATGCCACCTGTTCATGATTAGGAGTGTCTGTGGGAGATTTGATCATTAACATAATTATCACAGCCTATGATGACATGACATCTGCTTTTTTAAATATGTTTTTTCTGCTTCAAACAGAAAGTAGTACCTTCCGGTATTTTCTGTGGGCTTATTTGTTGCACATTCCAGGAGAAATGTAGTGGTGGTACAGTAAGTGTTTTGCAGTGTCCAGCTTCCAGCAGAGCAGACAGCTGTTGAGGCATAGAGCCCCACCACACAACAACACAACTGACTGGCCATTAAGGGGGGGCAGTGGTCCAGGCCATACTGTGAAGCTTTTCATGCCACATGTTCTAGTGACCTCTGCTAACTCCAGCCCAGTGGGCTGCAGACACAGATCTGACTGCCCTGACATGACTGCCATTAGGATACACAGAGCAGCACTGCAACTGCCTTGTTAGTCAACACAACATTTATTATAGCATGCCTCATATGCTGAAGGTGTGAACGCATGGATATACTGCTTGTTGACTAACCATTTCTTTAAATTTCCTTACATTATATTGATTGCTAAAAAGCTTTGCATCTCCAAACCTACTGGATCCACCACTTCCTAAATACTGTCCCCTAATGATTAGTTTATTTTTATGCTTATTTACTTTTTTCTGAGAGTGGGATAAGAAGATTAATCTCATGTGTTTGTGTAAAGTACAGAGGTGATGGATGTGGCGAGCAGTCAGTGCCTCCATCTCTCCAAATGCACTTACAATGTGTTGAGTCTTTGATTGGGAGCAGGTTGGTTATTATCAGAGATAATTATTCATTAATAAAAATGTAATTATTAATATGAATTAATAATACGGAGTAACAATAAGGAAGTCTCATAAACAAGGTTCACTTGGATATCAGCATCCACAAGTGAACAATGAAGGTTTGAATTCAAGCTCTGACTCTCTCAATCAGCCACTTTTCACGATAAATGAGCACAATAATTCCAAAGACTTCTCTTTAAAGATATAATAGTGTTTATTAAACAATAGCAAAGTTAATAAAATTAGCAGATGCTTTGATCAATAAATCGCTCCTAACATCTAATTCTACCTAAACAATAATAAAGCTATGTACAATGAAAACACATGCAAGTGGGAGTGTGTGTGTGTGTGTGTGCGTATATGAGTATGAGAGTGTAGATGGGCATTTGTGTCTTTGTCTGTGTGTGTGTGTGTGTGTGTGTGTGTGTGTGTGTGTGTGTGTGTGCGCAAGACGGCGACTGATCTGGGAAGATGACATTGCACGAGATTTGGGGTGACTGACGTGATCTCGTGAGATGACATCACATGATTTTAAGGATGTGATCTCGGGAGATGAAGTCACGTGAGAACCAAATAGCGGATGTTTTGATTGACAACTTACTTTCTCACTCACAGTGGCACAAACACAGCAGCAGTCCCAAGTAGGACAAAACACAAACAGTCTAGCGTGGTGAACACAAACTAAACAGGCAGGAAACTTTATACTCCTCAGAGTATAGCAGGAAAAGGGACTCTGCGGTCTGTTAAATCAAACAACAAACAGCAATAAAGCTTAAAAAGCTAAAAAGCTAACAACGTACAATTAACACTGTCTCTGCCCAGACATAAGCCTCTTACGTGATCGCTTCACAAAGTGATTAGAAGTGTGTTTCAGTCCATCTTTGCTGACGGGCCATCTTCACGCTCTGTTGGCGGGTTTTGATGGCAGCTGATCCTTTGCGGCGTGGCGGAGAAAACTTAGTTGAAGAAGAGCGGGGCAGAGAAGTTATCCACGTCTTCGTGAAGAAATCCTTTTCTTACTTCTTTCTTATGAATGATTACAGCAAGAAAAACATGTTTCACTGTTCATTTGGGCTCCTGACTGCTGTTTTAAGACAGACTTGAAAAATTGTGAGCCCGTCCTTTAAACAGCATATTACCATACCTGCAAATGTCACTTCTGACCCGTTAGGTGCTGGTTTGGTTGTTGCTCTTCATAATCCCTGGTAGTGACACACTGTCTGTCCATGACTTGTAGCTACAGGAGTTTGTTTACTTTGTCTCCGTTCATACAGTGTAACACTGGTAGCCTGCCAGCTGCTGTCAATCAAACACAATTCAATTCAATTCAATTTATATAGTGCCAAATCACAACAGAAGTTATCAGGGCACTTTTTACGTACAACAGGTCTAGACCATACTCTTTAATTTACAGAGACCCAACATTCCCCAATGAGCAGCACTTGGCGACAGCAGCAAGGAAAAACTCCCCTTTAACGGGAAGAAACCTCAAGCAGAACTGGGCTCTAGGTGGGCGCCATCTGCCTTGACCGGTTGGGTTGAGAGAGAAAGAAAGAGGGAGGGGGAGAGGGGGAGAGAGACACAGAGAAGCATAATAACAACAATAATAACAATAACAACGATAATAGTAATAGAAGTATGACTAATAATAATAATAACAGGCATGGGTGTCAAGGACCATGGGGGTCCCCACAGCCACGATCCATGGAAGCCTGCAATCCATAATTAGGGGTCTACAACCCTGATCCAAAGGAACCTGTAAAACTGGAAAGCACAAAAACTTCAGGGAAGAGGCCAAGTTAGTAACATGCATTAATGGTACATGAATGCGTAAAGATGGAGAGGGGGAGGAGGAGAGAGGAGCTCAGTGCATCATGGGAAGTCCCCTGGCAGTCTAGGCCTATAGCAGCATAACTAGGGGCTGGTCCAAGGCGAGCCTGGCCGGCCCTAACTATAAGCTTTATCAAAAAGGAAAGTTTTTAGCCTACTCTTAAACGTAGAGGGAGTGTCTGCCCCCCAGACTGAATCTGGAAAATGGTTCCACAGGAGAGGAGCCTGATAGCTGAAGGCCCTGCCTCCCATTCTACTTTTGGAGACTCTAGGAACCACAACTAAGTCTGCATTCTGGAAACGCAGTGTTCTAGTAGGGTAATAGGGTACTATGAGCTCTTTAAGAAATTACGGTGCTTGGCCATTAAGGGCTTTGTAGGTGAGGAGAAGGATTTCTATTCTGGATTTTACAGGAAGCCAATGCAGCAAAGCTAAAATGGGAGAAATATGATCTCTTTTTCTAGTTTTTGTCAGTACATGTGCAGCTGCATTCTGGACCAGCTGGAGAGTCTTTAGAGACTTTTTGGGGCAGCCTGATAATAAAGAATTGCAATAATCCAGCCTAGAAGTAACAAATGTGTGGACTAGTTTTTCTGCATCTTTTGAGACAGGATGTGCCTGCTTTTTGCAATATTACATAGGTGAAAAAAGGCAGTCCTTGAAAGTTGTTTTATGTGAGTTAAAGGACATATCCTGATCAAAGATAACTTACAGTGGTGCTGGAGGCCAGGGTAATGCCATCCAGAGTAGCTATATCATTAGATAATGTGTTTCTTAGGTGTTTAGGGCCAAGCACAACTTGGAGTTTAGTTAACTGACTGGTTTCATCTGGCTTCATTGATAAATATAATTGGGTATCATCTGCATAACGATGAACATTTATGGAGTGTTTCCTAATAACATTACCTGAAGGAAGCATATACAAGGTGAATAGTATTGGTCCAAGCACAGAACCTTGTGGAACTCCGTGTCTAACTTTTGTGCGGATGGAAGATTCATCGTTAACATGTACAAACTGAAGTCAATCTGAAAAATAGGATTTAAACCAGCTTAATGCAGTTCCTTTAATGCCAATTAAATGTTCCAGTCTCTGTAATAGGATGTGATGGTCTAATAAGACAAGTACAGGGACAAGTCCTTTGTCTGATGCAGTTAGGAGGTAAATGGTAAATGGACTGTACTTGTATAGCGCCTTTCTAGTCATCTGACACTTTAACACTACGAGTCAATCCACCCATTCACACATATTCATACGCTGAATGGGTACAGGTTGGGACCATACAAGGACCATAAGGCCCATCAGAGGAAACCATTCATACACACTCACACACCGATGGCGGCAAACTACCACACAGGGTGCTGGCACAGCCATCAGGAGCAATTTGGGGTTCAGTATCTTGCCCAAGGACACTTCAACACTTGGACTGGAGGAGCTGGGAATCGAACCGCTGAACATTAGATATAGGTCTATAGTTGGCTTCTTAAGAAGAGGTTTCATTACAGCTACTTTAAAGGACTGTGTTACATAGCCTGTTACTAAAGACAGATTGATCATATCTAGTAAAGAAGTGCTAACTAAGGGTAAGACTTCCTTAAGCAGCCTAGTTGGGATGGGGTCTAAGAGATAGGTTGATGGTTTAGATGAAATAATTGCTTAAGTTAGTTCAGGAAGGTCAATTGGAGAAAAACAGTCAAATATATCAGGTTTTACAGCTTTTTCTAGGCTGTATTTGGGGATAAATCGGTGCCCGTTGAGGGCAGGAGGTGATGATTTTAGTCTCTAATAATTAGAATTTTATCATTAAAGAAGCTCATGAAGTTGTTACTACTGAGAGCTATAGAAATACACGGATTATTAGAGTTATGACTCTTTGTTCGCCTGGCCAAAGAGCTGAAAAGGAACCTATGGCTGTTTTTATTCTCCTCTATTAATGATGAGTAATAGGCAGGTCTGGCATTATAGAAGGCCTTCCTATATGTTTTAAGACTATCTTGCCAGACTACGCGAAATTCTTCCAGTTTGGTGGAACACCATATACCATACCATATCTTTTCAAGCTTTCACAATGTTTGCTTTGATTTGTGGGTTTGGCAGTTATACCATGGAACTAACCTCTTACGTTTTATTATCTTCTTTTTTGAAGGGGCGATGGAGTTGAGTTTCATTTGCAGTGCTGCAGCACTATCAACAAGATGATCAATTTGGGAGGGACTATAGTTAGCATAAGAGACCTCTTGTATTGAGACATGGCATTGAATTCCGTGCTGATGGAATTGCTTTCTTAAATTTAGCTGCAGCACTATCAATTAGACATCTAGTGATGACATTTTTGTCTAATGGCATGTAGTCCAGTAGGAATTCAAAAGTTATGCGATGCTAAATATCAGAACAAGGTCGAGGGTGTGGTTAAGACTATATCTGTGTTTCCATTAATCTATTTTTATGCGCATTTTGAAGTATCACATTAAAAAATCTTAATGGAAACGCCAAAATTAAATAAAAAAAAACTTCCTCAATTTCGCAAAATAATTTTAGTTCTAGCTTGAGGTGGATTTTGGAAATGTCAAAAAAAGAGTTTATGCGATCACGACCATGACTGATCAGCTGTTTCTGCTCTTGGCGTCTTCCAGCATCTCCAGATAGCATGACGCATGGCCAATACTAGCTGTCATGAAAGAACAATTACAACTTGCCCAATTGAAACAAATTCCTGAAGACCTCTCTCCATTTTTCTCTCGTCAAGGCAATATAAATATTTGTTTTGTTTCCAGTTGGCAACCTCTTCTTCTTCTACTTTGTTTACTGGCGGATTATTTAAGATTATACCGCCATCTTCTGACAAAACTATGCGTTGCGTAGCCTAGTTTGTTCATTTCAAAGCAGTTGATGGAAATGCACCTAATTTGCATTTTCTTTTTTGCAACATTTCAAAAGTTTGCTTAAAATTCCCTTGCAAATCTAATGGAAACACGGCTAGTGAGTGGGTTTGTTTACACTCTGAAAGAAGTCAATTGAGTATAATAATAACATTAACGCAGTGCTAAGGCTATCATTATTGATGTCCACATGAATATTAAAATCACCTACTATAATTACTTTATCTGTACTAAGGACTAAGTTTGATAAAAACTCTGCCAAAAATTCAGAGTACAGGCCAGAACTGGCTGTAAAGTTTTCCAGGGTGGGTGTGCGAGACTAAGAACAAGGCTTTCAAATGAGTCAAAATTAATTTTAGGTCTAGGGTTGATTAATAGGCTTGAGTTGAAAATGGCTGCAACTCCACTTCCTTGGCCAGTGTATCAAGGAATGTGAGTATTAATAGTATTAATTAATTAGACTGACATATTCTTCATGACACAGCCAGGTTTCAGTAAGACAAAATAAATCAATATGATAATCTGAGATTAGATCGCTTATTAATACAGCTTTAGATGACAGAGATCTAATGTTTAAGAGTCCACATTTAATTCTTTTATTTTGTTGTACTATTGCAGTGGTGGTGTTAATTTTTATTAGATTTTTATGAATGAATCCCCTTCTGTTTACTTTAGATTTAATTGATTTAAGTGGTCGGGGGCAGACACAGTTTCTATGTGGTTTTGGGTGGATAACTGCTCTAATGGAAGCGCAAAGAAATGTGTAGGCTCTGCAGCTTTGCCTCCTGGTCTCAACTCTGGGTTGTCATGGTTTTGGTCTAATAAACTCAACCATATTTCTAGATAGGAGAGCAGCTCCATCCAAAGTGGGATGTATGCCGTCTCTCCTCATCAGACCAGGTCTTCCCCAGAAAGTCCCCCAATTGTCTATAAAGCCCAGATCGTTTGCTGGACACCACCTTGACAGCCAGGGGTTGAATGATGACATGCGGCGTACGTGTCATCACTGGTCAGATTAGACGGGGTCAGAGAAAACTACGGAGTCCAAAATAGTCTTTGCATATGTGCACAAGACTCAACGTTAATTTTAGTGACTTCCGATTGGCATAATCGGGAGTCATTCCCACCGATGTGAATAATGATTTTACCATTTACGCTTTTTTGAATCTATGTTGCTCACCCTGGCCCCAGGAATACATTTGACTATGGTTGGTTGGTGTTGCTAACTGGTTGGTGGTGAACTATGGGCTTCTGCTTAGGGCTTTGCTTCATTGAGACCCAGCCACCCTAGCTACCCGGCTGCTCAGGAACTACCAGGGGAGTAGAAGCCTTGCCTCCAATGCTGCAAATAAACTACATTTATTACATATACCATTATCACCAAAGGAAGCAGAGGAATAGTTAAACATATGACGCACTGAGCAAGAGAGAGCAGGAGAGCGAGAGGGAGAAAGAGAAACTGCTAAGCTAAGTTAGCTGCTAAGCTAACTACTGAGCTAAAGTAACTAACAACTGTGGGATTAGTGAGAAAAGTCGCTAAAAGAAGGAGAGAGCTAAGAGTGTGTTTAAATGTACAGCAGGTAATTAGCCGCAGTAGTGAAGCATATAGCAAAATTAACTAAGTTGAGAGCAGCAAAACACCTATCAGTAATGCCTGGGCCACACCGGCTACCTCTACCTCAGCAGCGCGTGTGCGTCGCTGAACTGCTGCGTCGTGCACACTTGCGGTGTTCACACAGGCAGTGTTGCTGCTGCTGCGCTGCTACTACCCGCTCTATCTTTCTACATAGAGTTTCATTTTGATAATGGCCATCAATAATAGAATGTTTCATATCATTTAATTATGAATTTTATTTATATTTAGTTTAGACAGATAAAGGTTAAGAAGCGTGTGCTCAATTGTGAAAACTAAATAATAATATGTGAGGTGAAAGCCGCTTTCTTTCTGACGGGCATGGCGGGGTCTGGTTGGGGATACTTCTGTGTCAGTCACATACACACCTCACACAGGACGGGTTTTTTTTATTGATTATATTGATTATTCCGCCAGTTAAACCCCCACTGTCACCGCTCCAAGTGAGGAAAATCCCCCGAGACGACACCAACTTCCCAAAACAAGCCAAACACACCCTGACAAACCTCCAAACTGTCAGGAGGGAAACTGACAACAAATAAGGAAAATAACAACGCTAAATCTCCATCTGGAAGCAAGTGAAACAGCAGGCAGGAGCCCCGGCTTAAGCTAATATCACAGAAAGCGAGCAGGAGTTGAAACAAGAAGCTCCATGTGTCACTGACTCTCCGTGCTGGAGTTCCCTGCCAGAGAGGCTCCCTGCCCCGGCGTGCAGCATGCAGGCTGACCTGCAGTGGTGACACTTCATGTCTGTGACATATTCTACAGATATAGACATTGAAACCATAGTGAAAGGTGTTATTGTTGCTAGTATGATGTCAATATGACTGTCAACAGATCATTTTCCCTGTCTATTTTGCTGAGAACCGCGCGCGTCATGCAGAAAAAATAGGCGAGACCTCGAATCTCTAGATGAAGCATGGCTGCTGTGGCGTGAGACGCATGTCACACCTGCATCTCACGTGGGCTGTGTGGCTGCTCTAACGTGTTAACATGGGCACCAAAATGAAACGCAAGAGGTTCCGCGACACATGCGCTGCTCACGCAGGCTGTGTGGCCCAGGCGTCAGCAGCACGTCAGCAGCAAGGTGACACTGACACACCCCTCCAGCTGCTGCCAATCAAACATAGACACCGACATGCCCCTCCTCTCGGCTGAGACAAAACAGAGCATTTCCCCTAAAGACCTTTTTTCCTTTTAGTAACAAAAAACAATTGAAAATAAATATAAAAACATGTTGACATTATTTCTGACCGCCAAAATGAATGACTAAATGTAATTTCAGTTTGACATTAAAGATGTCCACAAAGTACACAGATCTTTAGTCCAAAGGGAGAGAGCTCCAAAGTTTAAGAGCTAAAATCTCAAAGCACAGTCTCCTAACCTAGGAGCGAGGAACAATCAACAACAAACTAATGAGAAATCTAGAGGAGAAATCAAGATTGGTGTCACATGAGACCTTTTTGATGACCTTTTTGATGACAGCGTTTATGTTGCCAGATTCCTGCAGCCCTACTGCGTCAATGCACTGCCCTCATTCAAATGAATAAGAGGATTGTGTTTTTTCACAAAGAGCTCAAGATGTTGGTGTAGAGGAAAAGTAGGGGGTTCAAGTCCCTAGGATACATCTGGAAACATCTGTCTGTAAGCTATCAATGTCTGTGCAAAATTTAGTAACAATCAAAACAATGTTGACATATTTCACTAAATTCATGTAAAACTTTGACCTGCTGGGAACGATTGTGGAAAAGTCAGGGGTCATCATCTGGCCACCATGGATATCTTTACTAAATTTCATAGCAATCCATTGAAAAGTTGTCAAGATATTTCACTCAAAATTAAAAATGTCAACCTAATGGTAGCACTACAGGAGGAGTCACTGGGATTTTTCATGAATGTCTGTATTAAAGTTCATGGCAATCAATCCAGTAGTTGTTGAGATATTTCAGTATGGACCACAATGGACTGACAACTGACATTGCCATCCATAGTGCCAGTTATATTCTATTCATATTTTATATCGATATAATTTAATATATTATACATTAATATGTTAAATTTTATTAGGAAATTATATGAATATACAACAATAGATTACTGGGGCATTTTGACAAAAATGTGATATAGATACCACTAAATTAATGTACTTCATAAATAATTAGGCCTCACTCTCCCTGCTGGTTTACCTTCATACTTTTCATACTGTGACCGTGAAGCAGGTATTACATTGACACACATTAACTTGGTGAACCCTGCACAAACATAATTTGACTTTTACCATGACTCTTATCTTATTTTTATTTATTTTTATGTATTTTTAAAATTCGACATAAAGACAGATGTGTTTCTAGATTTAAAAATAAAAACAGGTCCACAGTGAGCCTAGCTCTGTGGTGGGGGCGATGGGAGCTTCGTGCCGCCCCCATAGAGACGTGATTAAAACACGGCCGGTACCAGCAGGATTATTCCTGAAAGCTGCCGACTACAGTGACGGAGAGCCAGCCGGAGCGTGTGGGACACTTCATCCACAGAGCCGCCTGTCCGACGGGCTGCGGGAAATAATGAGGACTGGCCTTGGTGTGGTCTGCCTGCTCGGGGCTTTCTGGCCTCTGAACATTAGCTAGCTAACAGAGGCCATTGAAATGTTTCGCCATGCTAAAGGACGTAATGAACAGCAGACATGAGCTGTCCCTCGGCTTGACTGGAGCAATGCGAGAGGAGGCGCGGCGGCGGAGCAGCAGGAGCTCCACAGGGCGGCTGCTGCTGTCTGCCTGCTCCTACAGATGGGTTTACTGATGCTGCTGTAGGATACCACCGCCTGCGCTTCAGTCTGGCAAGCCCGGAGATACGAGGTGACACACCAGTAAAGCCTGCATGAGTGGTGATGAGCCCAGTCTGCTGTCACTGGGACTGGGATCTACTGGCGACTGGCAGGAGCGTCTGTGGAAAACACGGAGACATGACATGCACAAGAAAAAAGAGGAAACGCAGCTTTGGCTCCTTTAAACCTTTTGCTTTTTGAAGGGAGTCCGCAACAGGCAATACTAAACCCTTTTCACACAGATGTGGAGCATTGACACAGTCGTCACACAGCGCGAGGTTCGCTGTCTTTCTTTATTCACTGATTATTTGGAGCTCTTCGTGTTAGTGTGTCGGAGCAGCCAGGTGGATCGCTGTAGCCCGTTATTCTCATAGACCGCAACAGACGGCCTACCTGCCACAGTCTGGAGGACAAGCAGCCCACAACAGGTAAGCAGCACAACATGACTACCATTTTGTATTGCCTACAGGTCCCTGGACTGCGAAATGCCATGCTGCCTGCCTCTGCATCCCTGCATGCCATTTATTTGAATGGGATAAGCCCTGCTGCTGTACCTCTGGCAGCCTCCTGTAGGCCCAGACTATGGCAGCTCACTGAGACTGCCACCTTTTGTCTGCCTCAGTCTCTAACAGGGGGATCATCCGATGAGGGGTCGCATTATGCAGAGCCAATCTTTATATTTGATGCATGCATCACAGCAGCATAAACTGGTCAGTGTGACTCTGTGTTGTGTTGATGATAAATAACTCCAGCAGCAGTAGGGCCTCGCTCAGCACAGGGACAGCCAAGTGATTTAATATCATTTGCTGTAATGTGCCCCCCAGAGAACATAGCGCCACCTCCTGAAGCAATACAGGCTATGAGCTGAATGATTTGAAGCCATGCAGGCTCCTTCATGCTGGACTGCAGCAGCTGCACAGTGGCTCTCCAGTCCTCATCAGACCTGTAGGCTCCATGTGAGGAGGCCTGATGGGCCCCGCTGTCAGAGACCAACTCTTTCTACATCTCATCCAGTGAGCTTTGTCGCCTCCTCTCACAGACATCAAGCCAGAGGTATTGGGCTGCTGTTGCTACCCTGTTCCTGACAGTGACTCTGCCCTCCACCGCCAACCACCTTCCAGCTTCATAAAGCCCCTCCTTCAAGACACACAGCCTCTCTCACACTTCCCCACAGCTCCCAGGCTGTGGAGCTATCAGGGCTGCAACTCCTAAAATGACCTCATAAAAACAGTTGGTCAAAGTGCAATGGATAAATTTGATCATGATTTGACAAAACAGCTTTGTTGTTCATCACGCTCTGTTTGCCATTCATTATACAGTGTTTGCATTTGAATGATTTGTCCTTTAAGCACCATGTGATATCTTCAGGTTTGGGTTTTTTCAAATGAAATTTCCACAAAGGCTCTCCCTAATCCTCAGAAACAGCTGATATGACACCATTCCTGGATGGCACTGACACATATCAGTCCATGATTCATTAAATTATTAATTCAGACATTCTTCAGAGGTTTCTACCTTGAAAAGGCAACACCAACATTCAGCCTAGTTTGCATGCTAACACAATTACAATGACAAGGCTAATATGCTGATGTTTTGCAGGTAATGTTACTACATGTGGAGGCTCTGAAGCTGCGAGGTAACCCCTTTACGCATTACTATAAATGCAGCTTAAGTGGTTGATTTGGCAAATATATGTACAGTTAAAGGACAGGTTTATAATTTTTCAAATCTGTCATTGAAAAACATTGAAACAGGTTTTTCTTGCTGTAATCATTCCTCCTGTTCATACTGACCATTAGAAGATCCTTTCATAATGCACTTACAATGTTAAGTGATGGGGGCCAAAATCCACAGTCCTCCTCCTGTGCAAATGAGTCAAATCAAGTAGATATCCTTCAACGTTACAGTCTTTTTAGTGCCAAAGTCCCTGTTTTTGTTACTATACTTCTACCGCAGCTCAACAGGGAAACACTGTCTGAGGAAACACAAAGAGGGAATTTGATGCTAAAAAGACTGTAAATGTGGCAGATATCCACTTGATATGACTAACTCAGACTGCTGAAGCCTCATATAAGCTTCACATCAACTTTTAAATGCATTTTTGCACTAAATGACTGTGTGGACACACTGTGGATTTTGTCCCCCATCACTTACATTAAAAGCACATTTGAAGGGGATCTTTTAATAGCCAGTATGAACAGGAGGAATGATTACAGCAAGGAAAACCTCTTTCACTGTTCATATGGACACTTGACTGCTGTTATAACACACACTGGAAAAACTGTGAACACACCCTTCTTTTAACTTCCCCATCTACAGCATACAGCTGCTTCCCTAAGCTTTTCAATGAGAAGCACCCATGACAGTCCCCCAGACAATTATTGACACAGTCCCAAACGAGGCTAAGGTTTAGGGGTCCATATGCCTCAGATGAACTGTTGTCAGATTGTCAAACAGCATCTGAAACCCCATCCCATCTCACTTTTTTGACATCCTAACTTCACACAGTGATTTTCCAGGTGTGCATAGTTGTAAAGTGGGCAGGCTCTCTATTTTCATTCTCTTCATTCTATTACTAGGAATGTCCCCACAAAGTATTTCTTTTTAAAATTAAGCATCAGCCAATACAGAGTCTGATCTGAAACATTTACGTCGCAGCTAAAGATATACAGTGTTAATTTAATATATATCTGACATATTGAAATGGCAGCTGTTGCCTACAGACTTTGATACACAATTTTCACAAGCTACTTAATCCAAATACTTAAGGTCCTGGTTCAAAACTATTAAATTGAGCAGCTTAACTTTTTGATATATGAATGAAGGTTTAAATGGAAAATGTGACTTCTAAAATTGACGTGTGGTGATCTTCTAGAGAGAAGACATATTACTCTGTTGGAGTTGTTGGAACCACAGAAACACTCACCCACAATGTCCATAACATTAGGCTGCATCTCGTACTGTCCGCTGCTATTCAAGGTGGTGTGTGAGTGGATTGAAAATTAACTTTGAATTATGCACTTCATTTGTTACTAACTTTGTCTTCATACAAATACAGCAAAACTATTGTGTCGTGTTTCTAATTGAAGAGAGAAGGAACAAAATGAGTGAAGAAGGAAAAAGACGGTCTGGTGAAACCTCCGTTCAGTCTCCTGCTCTCTGTGATCACATACACTTTGTTTTAATGCAGCCAAATTCACCATATATTTGTTCTCATTTACATATTTTTCTTTTTCTGGTGTCAGATGTCAGAAATATTGTGAAATTTGATCACAGCTCATAAATACTACCTGTTAACAGGCAGTCTTTATCAAAATGTTGCTGCAGATAAAATCATTATTTTTTTGATCACATTGTCTGACAAAATGAACAAAAGTCCAGGGTAATGATAGCAGCAGTGCTGTGAGATCCGATATATTGACATTTAAAATGAGCGATCACAGAGAAAGTTTGAGTCACAAAATCTTCTGAAACGTTTCCAGTGGACATTAAAACAGTGACAGAGCCGTGGCACAGCCGGCTCCTGTGGACATAAGGAGTCAGTCTACTTGCAAATGACTGGGGGGGGGGGTCCTCTCTCACAATGATCTTTGGCTGAGTACAGACACACAAACCTGACAACAGACCAGATTTATTGTGGCCTGTCATCAAGTTATTCACAGAATTAACATTAATTAGTGACAGCTGATATGACCTGCCTCCATCCGGTGAACTGTTGAAAGTGATGAAGCTGTGATCTGAATGTTTTCTACACTGCTACTCTTTGCCAACGAAAAGAGAGAGAAAGACTTGGACTTTGTGTATTTTGCCAAACCACCTTTCGTTTTCAGATGTGATCATTAGATCTATTTTGCAACTGAATATTTAAGTGACTAACTGTAAACTGGACTGGGCAACAGGACTAACTGGATAAACATCACTAAATATCACAAACTGCATCCTTAACCTATATTCTCTAATGATCATTTTTATAAAACATATTTTACTGGTGAAATAGAACTTGTATCCCAGCATCCCATTACTGGTTTCCTACAATGTTTTAGTGTCTAGTATAATCTCTGTGAGTATTAAGGAATTATGGTGTCAGGAAGGTGTAGATAGGATTAATACTTCCTCTCTTCATCCACAGGCATTAACAAAATACTGAAGTTCAAAAGATTTGCTTTCAAATGCAGTTTTTATCACTGATTAAAGCTGCGAGCTGATTAAACTTTTAGCTGTATGTTAAAGGTTCCCTGTGGAGTTTACAAAAGTTCTGTTTACATACAGTGTTTTGCACCATAACTCATTGTCTGTATCCTTGAGGTCTAACAAAATAATTTCCTTCTTCATAAAACATTTGCAAAGCCAATTCTGAATCCTGGTTATATCCATGTTTCTAGCTTGCAGTCTTCTTCTTCCTGCCTTTTGCTGGCACACTGCTGCATTTCTTAGCCCATTACTGCCACCGATAGATCAGTGGAACAGTGTGAAGCCATTGGCAGGAATGTGTATCAGAACCAAAACAACCAAACCAACCAAACAGCAGCCCACCCCCCACTGAGGTGGGGGAGCTGGAGATGGTCCTGGAGACTGTCCTTTTGTCTTTCAAATTGACGGTAGAACTCATTCAGGTTGTTGGCCAGGCGTGAGATGTTTAACCAAAGTTTGTAGTTTGTAATCTGTCTGGAGAGGCCTCAGAGGCCTCAGTTGTTAGCTGAGGATTGTTGTTGGAGTTTCACAGAGTACAGTTGTTTAGCTTCTTTCACCGCCTTACTAAACCTGTATTTCACCTCTTTCAATATGTCCCTGTCCCCACCCCTGAACGCCTCTTCCTTTCCCAGCCTTAGTTGCCTGAGTTTAGCTGTGAAACCAGGGTCTGTTGTTGTTGTAACTCATCCTGGTGCGTGATGGTATACAAATGTATATACAGCCTCTGTGTACTCATCTAGACTGTTGGTGGCAGTCCTGAAAACATCCCAGTCAGTACAGTCCAAACACTCACGGTGCAGTTCATTTACAATTTACCATTTCATCGCACGTTGGAGAGAAATATTCCCGGTAACGGTGTGCGAAGTCCGCAACATCGGAGTCGCATGGACATAATGGCACGTATTCCTCTCCGACTGCATTTCACTTCCTGGCCAAAGGTGAGGACACCTTGGACCATAATGTCCAATAATTCCACAGATGAGGCAAGAAAAGTGGGAAATAAATCCACTTACATCCTCATAATATCCTCTCTGGCAAAAGAATCTCGGGTACTGAAGCAAAACACTGAATTATCAAACAAAATTACATCATCCATGTAGACCTACATGTTTGTCCTCATGCACTTGTGTGAGCCAAGTACAACAGGACCCTCTCCTGACAGCATTACTCCATAGTTACTAGTGTTCAAAAACTCCAAAGGGTATCTTTTAAAGTTGCACAAATCAACATGTGATGTACAGTACCAGTCAAAAGTTTGGACACACCTACTCATTCAAGGGCTTTTCTGTATTTTTACTATTTTCTACATTGTAGAACAATACTGAAGATATCAAAACTGTGAAATAACACACATGGAGGCATGTGGGAAGCAAGTCTGTGTGTGTGTAAACAAAGCAAAATATGTTATAATTTTTTAATTCCTCAAAGTAGCCGCCTTTTGCCTTTGATGACAGCTTTGCACACTCTTGGCATTCTTTCAACCAGCTTCATGAGGTCATCACCTGGAATGCTTTTCCAAAAGTGTTAAAGCAGTTCCCACATATGCTGAGCACTTGCTGGCTGCTTTTCCTTCAGTCTGTGGTCTAACTCATCGCAAACCATCTCAGTTGGGTTTAGGTCAGGTGATTATGTAGGCCAGGTCATCTAATGCAGCACTCCATCACTCTGCTTCTCAGTCAAATAGCCCTTACAGAGCCTGGAGGAGTGATCTGGGTCTTTGTCCTGGTGAAAAACAAATGATCGTCCCACTAAGCACAAACCAGATGGGATGGTGTGTCTCTGCAGAATGTTGTGGTAGCCATGCTGGTTAAGTTGCCTTGAATTCTGAAAAAATCGCCAACAGTGTCACCAGTAAAGCCCCCCCACACCATCACACCTCCTCCTCCACACTTCACAGTGGGAACCACACACGCAGAGACCATCCGTTCACTTTTTCTGTGTCTCACAAAGACACAGCGATTAGAACCAATATCTCATATTTGGACTCATCAGACCAAAGTACAGATTTCCACTGGTCTAATGTCCATTCCTTGTGTTTCTTGGCCCAAACAATTATCTTCTTCTTATTGGTCTCCCTCAGCAGTCATTTCTTTGCAGCAATTCGACCATGAAGGCCTGTTTCACGCAGTCTCCTCCAAACAGTTGATGTTGAGATGTGTCTCAATGTGTGTCAGAGGCTGGTAACTCTAATGAGATTGAAGTTGGAGCAGAGGTAACTCTTCGTCTTCTTTTCCTGGGGCAGTCCTCATGAGAGCCGCTTTCATCACAGTGTTTGATGGTTTTTGTGACTGCACTTGAAGAAACTTTCAAAGTTCTTGAACTTTTCCAGATTGACTGACTTTCATGTCTTAAAGTAATGATGGACTGTCGTTTCTCTTTACTTATTTGAGCGGTTCTTGCCATAACATACAATACTGTGCAAATGTTTTAGGCACACACATTTTTTAGATTTCTATCCATAATGCAATACCATCAGGGAGGCATCTGATCGGCCTCAAATTAATTCTGCAAGTTCTTCAACATGCAGGAACAACCGACTTGCCAAGTACCTTGAAAAACTGTATGCCACACCAAATACTGATTTCATTTTGTTGAAAGAAAACAGTTTATTCTGTTTATTCCACTTTGTTTGAAGTTAATTGATAAATAAAAACTATTTATAGCATCATTTTTGAAAGCATCCTCACTTTACTTTTCATGCCTAAAACCTTTGCACAGCACTGTAGATTACTACAGTAGTGGAATAGGACTGTTACCAACACAACCTTGACACAACACAACTGATGGTCTCAAATGCATTAAGAAAACAAGAAATTCTACCATTTAACTTTTGACAAGGCACACTTGTTCATTGAAGTCATCAAGGCAAACAGTGGCTACTTTGAGGAATCAAAAATATGAAAGATATTTTGGTTTGTTTAACAATTTTACTACATGATTCCATATGTGTTATTTCAAGTTTTGATGTCTTCAGTATTGTTTTATGATGTAGAAAATAGTAAAAACAAAGAAAAACCCTTGAATAGTAGGTGTGTCCAAACTTTTGTTTGGTGGATCAAATGGCTATGTGTAATATAAAAAGGGTCACTTGCGCTGATGCAGCCACAGAGGATTATCATCATCTCTGCCGTTCCCCTCAGCTTTACAGAGCTTTTTAGCCTCTTGTAGCTCACTGTTTTACAGGCCACAAACTCCACTCTCATCAACCTGGTTTCCTGCAGCAGCTGTTTTCAGTGAAAAAGCTTTGATAAACCCACTGTACACTACCTGCCTAGCAACAAACAGCAGACAGACACAGTTAGAGCCTGGCTGGTGAACATAGTGGAGCATTTAGCAGCTAAAGAGACCAAACCAGAGCTGAAAGGAGAGTGAATATTGTGTTTACATTCATCAGGTGGACACAAACACGGCTCCAAATGAATGCTAATGTTGCTCTGTGTCTGCTGGATGTGTAAACAGGCAATGTTCACCATATCAACTTTATAAGGCCATGGATGATATGTCAAACAGGTGAGATGCGTCAGTGGCCAAAAAAATCCAAAAAGTGTTAAAAAGATTGGAGCATTTAACGTTCGATGGGGTGTTAACAACACCTATTATGACAATTGCTTTAAACGGAGAACCAGATCCCAGCACTTTAAATTAGTAATTGAAAGTTTGGATTTTAATCAGTCTCAAAGGATAGGTTCACATTTTTCTGTTTTAACAGTGAGGTGCGCATATTGACACTTAAGAGGTTTTTTTTGCCATAATGTCACAGCAAACACAACCCTGGGAACTTGATGCTATTGCTTTGGATATTAACACTCATGTCTGGGGCTTCCAGGGCTTGGCCGCCCATGCTTATATGATTCCCATGTAAACTTAGCACAAAAAGTAAGGAAATTTGTGTTTGGCAGATTATTTCTTTGTTGTAACAATTCTTCTTGGTAATAAATCTTATACCGTTGGAAAGCCTGTTTATTTCCCTTTTAAATGCTGCCACATTTGTAAGGAACATGCATTTGTGGGATGAGCAGCAGAGCTGAGTATGTGGGTTGCGCCCATGAAAAATTTGCCAAATCTTCTCTGCCATTGCCAAACAGCTTATTTTGTTGTTGCTATTGACACTTGTTTTGAGCAGCACCTGTGAGCATGGGCCCTGCTACAGTGGTCAGTAGGTGTCTGCTCCAAGAATCGGCATGCCACATTTGACTGATCTGGAAAGGGCCCGTGCAATAGGGCAACTTCAAGCTGATGTTCCGCAAAACCAAGCTGCAGCATTATTTGGAGTGAGCCCTAGTACCATCTCCAAAGTGAAGGCCAAGTTCCATATAACGGGGATGTCAGAGACAGGCCGCAAAGTGGGCGTCCCTAGAAGACGACACCCCAAGAAGACCGTTTCCTCACCCTGTCAGCACTTAGGTACCGTAGGCTGTCTTCTACAGATTTGCAGTCAAAGTTTGCAGGACGTTATTGTTGGGTCGTTGATTGTAAGCTGGTTGGTTATTAGCAATAATTAATAGTTATCAGATAATTATTAATTAATAAAAATTTAATTATTAATATGAATTAATAATATGGGGCACCACCCGGAAACCGGGACCAATAACCAAACAATAAGGTAGTCTCATAAAGTCTCAAGTCTCAGACGGCAGTCTGTAACGCACATTGTCTGGTTTTCGATCGACAAACAACTTACTTTCTCACTCACGATGGCACAAACACAGCAGCAGTCCCGAGTGGAGCAAAACACAAAAACAGTCTAGCGTGGTTAACACAAACTAAACAGGCAGCAAAATTTAAATACTCCTCAGAGTATAGCAGGCAAAAGGGACTCAGCGGTCCATTAAATCAAACAACAACTAGCAATAAAGCTTAAGGCTAAAAGCTAACAAACACACAATTCATTCTGTCTCTGTCCAGACATAGCCTCTTACGTGATCGCTTCACAAAGCGATTCGGCGTGTTTCATCCGTCTTGGTCCAGTTCGGATACTGACGGGGGCCGGCCTTGCGCTGTCGGTGGGGTTTTAACAGCAGCTGATCCTTGGCAGCGTGCCGAGGGAAACAGCGGGTTGACTTAGTTGAAGAAGAGCGGGGCAGAGAAGTTATCCGCGTCTTCGTGAAGAAATCCTTTTCTCCCTTCTGCAGGCAAATTGAGAGCGCTGGGTTGCAGCAGCAGTGGTCTCTCTCTTGGATCCGGTGATTGTGTGAGAAATTCAGCTCGTCCAGCGAGGTTTGAATCTTCAGTCGGGGAAAAGTCCACGTGCACGGGGTTACCTCCTCTAGTAAGCTGGCTCACAGAGAAAGCAAAGCTTCCTCCAGTGCTGTTATGGTGGAAAGGCGATGTTGAATTCGCAAAGGAAGCCTCATGGTCAGGCTTCAGGTTTTACATGTAGGCCTGCCTTTGTCTGACCCCATGGTTGAGGCCCAACAATATGGCTGACGGCTCTCTGCCCAGACAATCCGGGATAGACTGCACGCAGCCAATCTCCGGTCTCATAGGGCTGCCAGGAGGCCTGTCCTGAGTGCCCGTCACCGTCAGGCCCATTTGCGCTGGTGTCGGCAACACGTGCACTGGAACCTGAACATGTGGACGAACGTTATGTTCAACGATGAGTCCAGATTCTGCCTACAGCAGTTGGATCGTAGGGTCAAATGGTGGAGAAGACGCGGAGAACGCTATGCTGATTGCTGCGCTGATAGAGTAACATCTTTTGGTGGAGACAGTGTGATGGTGTGGAGCGGCATCTCCTTGTCATCATGGGAGGCAATCTCAATGCAGAGAGATATCGAGATGAGATTCTGCAACCAGTGGCAATCCCATATCTCCACAGTCTGGGACCAAACTCTATCCTCGAGGTTGACAACACTCGCCCCCACAGAGCGGGGTTTATCAGAGACTACCTCCAAAATTTGGGATTGGAGAGGATGGAATGGCCTGCCAGCAGTCCTGACCTCAACCCCATTGAACACTTGTGGGATCAGCTTGGGCGTGCTGTTCGTGCCAGAGTGACCAACACAAACACGTTGGCTGACTTGTGACAAATGCTGGTTGAAGAATGGGATGCCATCCCACAGCTGTGTGTGACCAGGCTGGTGACCAGCATGAGGAGGAGGTGCCAGGCTGTTGTGGCTGTGTATGGTTCTTCCACATGCTGCTGAGGCTCCTGTTTGTTAAATGAATAAATTGTTAAATTGCCAATATGTCTTGTTTCTTCAAACTTCAATCATCCAATCCACCAAACATCAAACGAGTCAATGGCAGTATAAGCTGTTTGGCACTGGCAGAGAAGATTTGGCAAATTTTTCATGGGCGCAACCCATGTGGCACCATTTAAAAGGGAAATAAACAGGCTTTCCAATGGTATAAGATTTATTGCCAAGAAGCATTGTTACAACAAAGAAATAATCTACGAAACACAAATTTCCTTACTTTTTGTGCTAAGTTTATATATGATGAGCGTTCGGCTGCCAGGCTAAAGGTTAGGTATATGGGCTTACCTGTTGCCTCGCTGCCCCAGCACTCAGACAGCTCGCTCTCTGTGATCTGACACTGTTTAGCTTCGGTGCTCCATTGACAATTTATTTGTCACGCAGACAGTAACTTGAAAACAAAACTCTTAGGAGAGGGGAAAACCCTACGGACCCTCTCTAGCGGCACTCAAAAACCTTTTCTCAAAACCCGGTCCCCACACCTGTTCCAAATCATCTCTCATAATCATTCATCCTTAATTCAAACTACTGGCCATGTGATTAGGTAAGCCCACGCCCCTAGCATAACATCCATCCAGGACAGCCAATAGGGAGATAGTGTGCCGTGACAATAATTATTCCTCCTGTTCATGCTGACCATTAGAAGATCCCTTCATAATGCACTTACAATGTAAGTGATGAGGTATAAAATCCACAGTCCTCCTTCTGTGCAAAAATGTATTTAAAAGTTTATCTGAAGCTAATATGAAGCTTCAGCTGTCCAAATCTGTAAAATTAAGTGGATATCTGCCACATTTACAGTCTTTTTAGCATCAAATTCCCTCTTTGTGTTTCCCTGTTCAGATGCGGTGGAAGTATAATAACAAAAACAGGGACTTTGGCACTAAAAAGACTAACATTGAAAGATATCTACTTGATTTGACTTATTTGGACGACTGAAGCTTCATATTAGCTTTTTGCACAGAAGGAGGACTGTGGATTTTGTCCCCCATCACTTACATTGTAAGTGCATTATGAAGGGATCTTCTAATGGACATGAGGAATGATTATGGCAAGAAAAACATGTTTCAGTGGTCATTCGGGCTCCTGACTGTTGTTTTAAAACAGACTTGAAAAATTGTTGAACTTGTCCTTTAATGCAGCTGTTAACAAATGGTTGAAAAAAATGCTGTTGAGACGGACTCTAAATGTCGTGCAGTAGTAGCAAAAGCAGTTCAGTGCTGACATTTTGTCAGCATAGCAGGATAAGCAAAGAAAGCAGTGATGTACCAAATAACATCAGAGATAGCTGCATTCCACTTAGGGCCTCAGTATGTTTGAAACAAAGTCCCTTTTGGACTTCTCCCTCAAGCTCTCCCTTTTTATTTTAATTCTTCACACAACCACTTCCATCACTTTTTGTGTGTACAACTGAGTACAACACTGTACTTTGAGGAAAAACCGTAAGTGTTAGCTGTCATTCCCATTTTGTACAATTCATTGTGTTGAGACAACAAAAACATACAAAAAGACTGAATTCTTTTACCGTCCCTACTCAGTGTGTGGTCTTGTGTTCCTGTGGATGATGAAGGGTGTGATACAGCCAGAGGCTAGTCAAACAACGAGGAGTGGTTCAGACATGGCCTGCTTTCTCTGCTGGTTACACCTTCAGAGAGGATTCAGACCCCTTCACTTTTTGTACACTTCATTGTGTTTTAGATCAGTCGACTCTCAATAACCCATAATGACAAAACATGTTTTTAGAATATTTTGCAAATTTATTAAAAATCAAAAACTGAAATCCACTGTATAGAATGAATGAAATATGCTTATTGATTATCTTGGTAACTTGGTGCTTTTGAGGAGTTTTAGTTGCTGGACCCAATTTTTCTTTATTGGTTAACTATCTTTTTATCAGCTACTATTATTCATGTTTTATCCATCATTACTTTGATTGGCATTAGTTTGTTTTTATTTCTTTTTTTTTACATCTTGCATCTTCCTCTTGCCTGGTTTTATTACCCCTGCTTTAACTTCTTTATTTGTGGCTGTGTGGAGCTCCAGCAACAGAATATTAAAGGTTAATGTAAACAGATTAGCCTTAAAACCTTGAGACCTCAAGACCTCTGATCATCAATAGTTGGGTTACTCTGCATGGGCAAGTAACCTATTTTCAGTAATTACTGGCCTGTATTTCAAAATATTTCCTCTGTATAATGTGTATATATAATGTTTAATAGTATATATTTGGCCTACATCAGTGTAGCAATGAGTCAAGATATTTTACTTGTTTACCATATCCAAAGATGATTGTTGATTTGTAAAATAGAAGTATCCTAAATTTCCTATCCACAATTGTTTTTTGTAAAAAAAAAAAAAAAAAAAAAAAAAAAAGAAGAAAATTGTTGCATTTTAGTTCTGTTCTTGTACATATTTATACTGACTTATTACAGACACAGAGGGTGAAAATGTCTTGTACTGTAATATTACGGGCAGACAGTTTCTGTTTGGTTACTACATTTTGCCCATTTCACTTGCTTTTGCATAGGTGTTACCATGGTTACCAGAAGATCTTACATAATTCCTAACTTGAGTAATGCAGGGGGCTTAGAAGATGGCCTTCTTGACAGTTCATGATTAGCAGATGGATTTAATAGTAGTTTATCTTTTGAATTCAATGTAAAATCACATGTACTGTTTACTATCTGTGGACTGTCTGCTTTGGTTTCACACCAAAACCAAATGAAAGGTTTCACCAGAGCCATCTTAATCTTTACAGTACCAGTCTAGTGTTTATGGTATACCTGGACTCTACAGACACGTCTAAATACAGACCTGTCCAAACTCCTAATTCTCTGTCTTTCGTAGTTTTTTTCAGGCTCTTGGAGAGAACCAGGCAGTGAGACGACATACAATGGGGCGATGTGGATTGAGGTGTTCCTGTTCCTTGTGAACTGCAGGTGGGAAGCAACCACGAGGACGAAGGAACGATTAGCAGACGGAGGAGGCGGTGGAGGAGTGGTGGCTTTGGTGTTTGAAGGAAAGGTGCTATATGGGTGGGGGGGCATTTGGGATGGCAAATGGAAACGAGAGCAGCGAAGGGCCTGCAGGACCCATGGCAGCAGTGGTGGCTACCACGGGAGGTATGGTAGCAGAGAGTCCCTCCTCTGCTGTCTCTACCTATATCAAACTGGTGCTACTGGGACTGATCATCTGCATCAGTCTGGTAGGCAACCTGGTGGTGTCTCTGCTGGTACTGCGGGACCAGGCCCTGCACAAGGCACCTTATTACTTCCTGTTGGACCTGTGCCTGGCAGACACCATTCGCTCAGCCATCTGCTTCCCCTTTGTGCTGGTGTCTATAAAGAACGGCTCAGCCTGGACCTACAGCGTGCTGAGCTGCAAGGTGGTGGCCTTCATGGCAGTGCTCTTCTGCTTCCATGCCGCCTTCATGCTGTTCTGCATCAGTGTTACACGCTACATGGCCATTGCACACCACCGCTTTTACTCAAAGCGCATGACGTTCTGGACATGCGTGGCTGTGGTGTGCATGGTGTGGACGCTGTCTGTGGCGATGGCTTTCCCGCCTGTTTTTGACGTGGGCACTTACAAATTCATTCGTGAGGAGGACCAGTGCATCTTTGAGCATCGCTACTTCAAGGCTAATGATACGCTAGGCTTCATGCTAATGCTGGCTGTGCTCATTCTAGCCACACATGTTGTCTACATGAAGTTAATCCTCTTTGAGTACAAGCACCGCAAGATGAAGCCGGTCCAGATGGTGCCGGCCATCAGTCAGAACTGGACCTTCCATGGGCCAGGGGCTACTGGCCAAGCAGCAGCCAACTGGATTGCAGGCTTCGGCAGAGGTCCGATGCCACCCACTCTGCTGGGAATCCGGCAGAATTTGCACAACCAGAACCGGCGCCTGTTGGGCATGGAGGAGTTCAAAGTGGAGAAGCAGCTTGGCAGGATGTTCTACGTGATTACCCTGCTGTTCCTGGTGCTCTGGTCTCCCTACATAGTGGCTTGCTATTGGAGGGTGTTTGTCAAAGCTTGCACAATACCACACCGGTACCTCTCCACCACCGTGTGGATGAGTTTCGCCCAAGCCGGTGTCAACCCTATTGTCTGTTTCTTCCTTAACAAAGACTTGAAGAAAGGGCTTCTTTCCCACCTACCAGCCTGCTGCAGGACTAAACCTCATCTGCCACGAGAGCCTTATTGTGTCATGTAAGCAGACATGATGATCTAAACATGAGAAAAAATAAGGGGCAGCCAACAGATGTGAGTGATTGCTTGAGTTACTTTGGCGTTTGATTCAATGCAAGCTACTTTGAAAGCTATTGAAGCAGTGGGTGTAAACTAGTGAGTGTCGTGGTAAAAAAAACTGGAAGGGTAAGCATGTATTTTCATCTATGAACCCTTTTTTCACTCAAAACAACAACATAAATGGAGTCAGACCTTGACTTTTAACAGGGGAAATATATTTTAATAGCAAAACATGCAAGTAATAATGCAGTCATTGTGGAAACCAAGCCAGACAAATAGCCACATAACATGACATAAGCTGCTTCATAAAGAAGGTCAAAATGGCCAATTAGAAAAGCTCTGGATTGACACAAATGCTGTTTGAGTTGGTTTGGTGACTGAGAGAATGCTAAGGACTGCTAAGAAGCAACTCTTCTAGTCTAAATCTAAATTTTACTATCATGCTGGATTTGTTTGCAAAGCCAGATGATGTTAGTTGTATTAGCCTCTATGAATGTTTTCAGTGATTTCTTTTGAAATACATTCTTACATTATGCTCATGTGCTAGAGCGATACAAGGAACGAGGGAGAGATATGCAACAAACATTTCTGTTCATAGTTGGCGTCTTAACCCCTAATCTACAGGGATGCCCCCTGACGGCACATTTTTAATTAGAATTTCATTTTAAGTACTTGACAATATTAACTGAAAAAAATATTTTCCAGTAGTCCATGAGCTTATCATTTAGATTTCCCAACACTCTGTCCAAAGACTTTTGTTCAGCTGTGTAACCATGTAGAGACAATTAAAAAGAATGAAGCTGAAGTTTTTAATAGTCAGTTAAGTCTGTCCAATTTTAAAGTCGGGAATCAGTTGAAATTATACATTACACACATTACTGTATGTCACATTCTGGCCTGAAAATGATTTTAAACTCATATGTGTGTTGTTAAGTCTTTAAAAAATGAGGAAACACTGTATTATTGAACTCAGCAGAGAACATGAGATGGTTTAAAGTGATTTAAAGTTTGTAATGAAATCTAAGTGCTCCTATGAATGGTATCCACACATATCATTACTGCTTCTTGTGTCTGAAGCAAACACATCAGTGACAGGAACACCAATGCTGTGCACCAGCTTTTATGACTTTTGCTGTATTTTCTTTGCACTCATCTTTGTCGACAAGTTATCCATGTCTATGCTTTCTTAACCTGTTACTGTTTTTGAACTAATATAGATTCAATCTGTTGATCCGTTACAGGGGACAGCAGAAATTCTACTGCTGATACATACGTGTGCTTTTAATGTGCATCACTTGAAAGCAAAAGATGCAACCTGATCAGCTAAGTTAATAATAAGAAGTGGGTTATAGCAGCTGGTTATATCCCATTATTTGAGTATGAACACAGAGCCAAGCTCCATGACATTTTCCTTTCTGAGCTTTGCATTTACAGCTGGTGCACGAAAGATCTCCAATAGCTAGGATCAAATACTGAGGGTGTGTCAGAAATCACTTCCCATTGGCTACCAAGTGCACTTTATTTTCTTTACGCCATTTTGAGTGTCTGAATGCTAAGTTTAAAAAGTATGAACCATGTAGTGCCCTCAAATTTGTCATGTCCAGAGCAGGTACACTATGTTATTGTACCATCAACTCTTGTCTTACAGCTGTGTGTAAACCATGTCTTTGTTGTGGAGCAGTTTATATAGTCTGACAGAGGAGGATTATATAAAGCTGGATGGTGACACACAGCTGACAGACTGTGATAATGTCCTGTGTTTTGGACTCTCTGTTCCCTCAAAGTCCAGCAGCGTCAAGATGACAAGAAGGTTTTCTATTGCTCAGCTGAGCAAATTTGCGTGTCTTCTGTGAATTTACTTTGCCCCACATACAGATCTGTTGATTGTGTCAAATCCATTGAAATGACTAGATTTTGTTCTGAAATGTTGCTGTTTCAAATGCTGGTGTTACTGGGCCTTTAGTCTTTGTGATGTGACTGCACCTGTCACTGATTATTCCTGTCTGAAAGCTCAACTGACTCACTACAGGTAACTATGAAGTGTTAATTATGTCTGACTGAGAGAACGAGGGAGGGAGAAATAAAACAGCAGGAATAAAACTTTCCTTCTGACTGAAAATCTTAAGTAATCTCTGAGTAAAAAGAAATGAGGAGGAGAAATGTTGTTCTATATTATAAGCCAAAGTAAACAGACACTGCAGAGTAAATATAAGTATCATCCAGTCTGCAGAAAGCATGTGGCGATAAAGTCTCCACAGGATTTTCTGTCTCCAAACACTTTTCTTGGCACATTTTCATTCTGTTTGTAAGTGAGAAAAAGCAAAACTTCCATCTGTGCCAGTGGTGGTACCCTAAAGTGTTTCGCTTTCATCTCTCGTGAAACAGAAAACATACAATACAATCTTTTCCACCTCAGAATGAAATGCTATTTGTTTAGAATTTTTCTTAAGGAAAAATAAAAAGTCTGTGAAACACATTGTACTGAAGAGAACTGACTGCTGAAGAAAATATTTTCTAGAGAGACTTCATGTAACTGCACTGATAACCACTTCCAATAACTTCTTAGAAAACAGATTTCTTCTGTTGCATGTGAACGACAGTAGATATCAAGTGAAATGTGAAAATATACAACCAAAGCACAGGCCAGGCTGTCTCACCTGAAGCAGACACTAACAAGAATGGGGAAGGTAGGAAGCACTGTGCAAACTCTTTCTCATTCTGTTAGCTCTGGTTCACACTCTCAGTACATACCTTGGTGTAGGGCTGGGCGATATGGCTAGAAAAGCTTGGAGTTGATTCACAATTTTAATTAATTTTTGTTTGACTGTAAAATGCAGGATTGTAAAACATATTTTTTAAGACAGTTGAGCAAGAACAATTAAATAGCTGCACCACCTGCAGGCTGTCATCATTACGTATAAAATGCAGGTTATGACAGACAGAGCAGAAAGGTCCGCTCACTAATAGATCTGCTGCTGTTTGCATCAGCCTGATATCTGCAGGCTGCTAGCTAGCGTTAACTACCAGGCAGGTAGAGACAAACTGAACAATGTAGAATCTGGAAACTGTTCCATCGGCTCAAATTGCTTCAACTCTCATAACCAGAACACAAACCGGGAGCAGAGTGCAGAGTCATTTTCAGTCTGTCCTTGTAGATGTGACTGTTAAATTTAGAGATAGCCAGAGACAGACGGCCACCTGGAGTCACCACAGTCCTGTAAACTGCAGCAGGTGCTCATCCTAGATACAGTATATACATGTAGGTACCACATTGGGTGCTGCTAGTCAGTCAACGCGGATATTGCAATAGGGTAACTGCGCCTCTGAATGCGTACAAGTATATTGTGGGAAGAGGTCTATCTGCTCCTACAGCTGTCATAGCTCACTGAAATGTCAATCAGTCAATCAAGTTTCCAGTAGTTTGGGCTGTCACAAAATACTAGTCAGAATACTTTGTTGAACAAAAATGATGATTTTCATACCAAAATACAGTACAAGTAACAGCTGGCTAATATGACTAAAATTGAGTCCATGTTTTGTAATTATTTTAGAAGTCTTCTGTTTTATATGGCTGCTATGGTCATTTAAAAAATACAGGATTGAGAGTCAATGTTTTAGTAGTTATAACTATTAAAAATGTCAAATGTCAATTCTGTTTTAGTTATGTTTTCACACACACTCAACTGACATTTTCCACACTATTTACATAAAGGATGTGTGCAGTAAGTTGTTATTAGTTGGTGCAACAACACATTCTGCTCAATCAGTCCATTTTGTAAAAACAAAACCAAAAGCAGCAGAAAAATGAAAATGAGTTGTGGGCTGCATGTTTGTGTATGAGAGACATGATCAATATAAGTCTAATCTCATATAAGTTCAGTCAACATATGCTTGTGGCTGTATCCAGGTCTGCTGTTAATAAATGGAATAATAAATAATAATAATCAATGGATAGTACAAATTCACTTCACTCAAATTCGCAATAGAATGTCCTACTGCAAAGATTAAGTCACTTAACATTGCTTATAGTGAGAGTAGTACATTAAATTCAACATGTTGGTGACTGCTGTGAAATAACTACTCGCCCATGAAATTATTCCTCGTGACTGGTATTCTCTACTGTAGAGCACAGTCAGACCCTCATTCCAATATGGCAGTGGCTGATGCCCAGATGTGGTCTACATGTATATATGGGTATATATGTATGGGTGTGCATGTAATCTAACTATTCACATCACGGACTGTCGCAACTCAAAACGGCAAATGTAGCAGCTGTCATCTACTTTACTTTTTGACCAAAAATAGATTTTGTGCACGTTGATTTGATTTGATAATGATTTGATTTTCACAAAAAGTCGAATTAATGAAATGAATCTGATATATCGGCCAGCCCTGCCTTGGTGTTGGTGATGGTATGGAAGCCCAGTTCTGCCCGTTTTTGTCAGGAAAATGACATGAAATGTTAAATGTAATGACAAAACTAAAAAATACTCACAAAATATTTTTAAAAAATCAACATTAAAATTAACATTTTGACTTTTGACTAAATCAAAAAAGGTGAATTTAAAAATGCCAAAATTACGAGATAAAGTCACAACAAAGTCAAAACTAGTCACAATTATGACAAATGACAACTTCATTGTAATTATGAGTCACAAAGTCACAGCACTGAGTTCTAAAAACTGAGGCTGCGGTATTACAGCAGAAATCATTCTATCCTGCATCTGGACAATGTAAACAGTATAATTACACCATTCACATTACAAATCAGTGCTGAAAACTATCTTTTACAAAACCCTGAAGATTATTTTAAAGCAGTTTGTAAGATCACAAGATCAGTCTGGAGTCAATATCATCTTTGTGCGAAAGTCTGATTGGACAGTAGAGACAGTGAAATTATCAACATTACTTCACGCAGAGCACTGAAGGTATGAGGGGCAGTAGAAGGCACATGTGCTGCTTTATTTTGTACAAATCTAGATAAATCAATGAACTGTGCTTTCTTATTTCTTTCTGAAAATAAAGTGTAACTTGAAGTGGAGTTCAGGGGGAAGTAGAGGATAGAAGACAGGGCACAGAGATTGTAATTTGTCAGTGAATATCTGAGAACATGACAGTACCTTAAGACTGAGGACAAACAGTTTGAGGTGCTGTGCTGCTGTGGCATATCTGACACACCTGACAACAGCATGCCGCAGAGAATCGCTAATCTTGTTTTTACTTTCAGAATTATGGCCTTATTCCATAAAAAAGTCAAACCAATGCAACAAAGAGTAGACACATTCGTCTCTCCTGTATGCACCGAAGTTATTGAAAAGGAGGAAACAGAACACTGTGTACACTAGTGACATTTGGAAGACATGTTGCGCTTCCCACCAAAACCTGGAGCAGCTGTGCTCATGGACAGATGATGGGGGATTAGGGAAAAAGGAACATTCAAAGTAGAAGAAGTGACTTTTCTATTGCAGACTGATGGAACAGAAATCCAGCCTCAAGGATGTTACTGAACCCTGCTCTGGATTTTGTGGGATTGTTTTTCTTAGTTGTGTTCCTCTCAAATATCAAGCAGAGGAATGAAGGAAAAACAACTGGTCTTTCCATTTTCATTTGTGAGACAAAGCCAGAAACCAGTGTGGATTCACAGTTGATGCTGGAGAGGCCTGATGATGCTTTTTTAGTTGCCTCAGGCAGATTATCTTTTGTAAATTTACTGTGACCTCTGTACTATTTAGTGTGTATTATATTGACAGCAAACTAACTTTGAAATGCAACGGAGGAGTTCCTGATCATTGTATTTTTACTGTGTGTGTGTGTTTCTATTGGCAGGTATGAATGTGTGTATGTGTAAGATGATGGTTACATGGATGACAAAAGAAAGTGAGAGGGGGAATACTGACCAGGTAACATATTGCATCTATGCTTCCTCAGTATTTCTCATGTTGAGCCTGTGTCTGATACAAAGATCTGAATGTGTTTTAAAACCAAGTTAACTGCAAGTCCCTTTTTTAAAACATGAAATAGGTTATTAATTGGACTGGATTTTTTGTACATATAAAAAACAAACTTGAGATAAAGCATCTGGACAGGCCAAATATGATTACATACACTGGCCTCTTTCTGAATGTTTCATTGAAGAATTCATACATAAAAATGAACCCTAAAATGAATTGTACATACAACACAATACTTGGAAGTTTCACTTTCACATCAAATCAGCACTCAAATTGTCCGACACTTTAAAGGAGAACTCTGAACTATTCAGTTTGGGTCCTATTTTTGTAGTTTTTCGTCATCATTTCTATCAGTAATAGTAAAATTGTAGTCGCCAAGTTAATTGCTAATTAATAATGATGATAGATTTAATTTGTACCACACTTGTAATTCAGAGTGAAACTCAAAGTGCTACAGTATTAATAAGATCGAACACACAACATAAAGAAAATAGTAAACTGAGATCTGAGAGCACAGTGAGATCAGTAAAAAGGAGTCTGGCTAGTTTGACTAACCTGGAGGTTTGTTTCCAGCCTGTCTGATCATATCATTTCTGTCAAATAGCCAATAGAAATGCTGGCTTAAACTACAAAAAAACAAAACAAAAACAAACTGGAATGATCCTTTAATTTTTGCCTTTTGTCTCAAAGATTGACACTACGCCTGGGCCACACTGCCTGGGCTCACGCAGCCAGTGAATGTTCAAATCAGTCTTTGGTTGATCTGCTGTGTCACATGGTACATGGTACATGGTACACAGGCACAGTAGCAGAGATCTGAAGAATACAAGTTATCACAGCAGCTACTGTATGTACAGTACATCTTTGGAAGAAACCCTAATATAGCAATGTCTTAAAGAGGGTGTCAGGCCTATGAGCTCTCCAGAATCTGCTTCATTTAAACCTTAAAGTGGAACATTCAAATCTCATCTTGCATCCTGGAGTCAAATATCACACACCGAATACCAAAAGGTTTGAAGGGTGCGAAAGGAATTTTTTTTCTGACTGCCGAATATCATGGAGGCAAGTCAGATGGTGCGGTTTCCCTTTGTTCTGTATTATTAAAAAAAGTGGTTGAGCTATTACGCATGTCTCTGGCGATTTATGATTTCTGTTGTCAGTTTTGTAATGAAAATAAATTTCATTTGAAAAGATCAGGACATTATTATGATTACCTGTGACAGGGTCTCCCCACCATTCCTAGGCATGATGGTACATCGATTTCAAAAACATATTTCGCATACTGTGCCTAAGAACCATGTTTCAGAATATGTATTTAACATCCTGTTTTGGAAGCTGAATGATGATGAAGATGAAGGTATGGTAGAGTACGATGCGGCAGCACCACGGTTCCATTTAATAACTTAAAGGGTCGTCTTTTCTCACTCACCTCTAGTGGTATTTAGCCATATAGATATATATGGTTTGATTTGTACATCAGAGGTGAAGAGCATCTCTGTCCAGAAACAGTGTCCCTGTCACTCTGTAACTCTGTCACCCTGTCACTCTTACTCTTTTACTTTTACTCTGTTACTCTGTCACCCTGTCACCCTATCACTCTGTCACTGTTACTCTGTCACTTTGTCTCTGTCACTCTGTCACCCTATCACTCTATCAGTGTCACTCTGTCACTGTTACTCTGTCCCTCTGTTACTCTGTCACTCTGTTACTCTGTTACCCTGTCACTCTTACTCTGTTACACTGTCACCCTGTCACCCTGTCACTACAGAGCACATCCACAGTTTTCATAGTAGTTCCAGTATGAGCTCTGGTCAGTGCTTTCAGACCAACTGCCACTTCAAGTATTTGTGAGCTCTTGTATATAATTAGTGTGTAGTCGGGGTCACATTTCAGATGTCTATGAGTTGTTAACAGCTCCACCAAATAGTGATTTTTCTCTCTAAACTTCTCACATGGTTTCATTTCAGTAAATGTAAACAGATTTGTGTATCAGAAATTTATTTTTTCTTCTTTCCTTTCCCATTAATCATCTCACGACCGCTCAGATTTATGTGGTTGGAAACCCTAGTTTGGGAACCCCTGGACTAAACTAGCTAACTGTAAAAATATTTTATAATATATCTGTCACATAGCCCAACGTTCTGCTAAACTCATACTTTTAATGTAACTTGTAATGGAGTATTTTTACACTGTGGTATTTCTACTTTTACTTAAGTAAAGGATCTGAGTACTTCTTCACCCACTGTTACAGTTCAGCTGCTTTCAGCTCTTTCTCTTCAACTGTTACTTTATACAAACTGACACAATTCAACTGCCTACAGAGCTTGAAGTTAAAACTGAAATTTCAAATGCTTTCAGAGATTGATACACATCAACTGAGTTCAACTGCTTTAAGCCCTTACATTTCAGATGACATCAACTCCTTTTAATGCTAACAGCTGTCAGGTTGGGGGGTGGGCACCAAAATCAACATTCACAGCAGATATTCCTACAATCCAGCCATTAGAATATCTTGTGTATAAGGTTGACACTTTGGCCTGAGGAAACTCTCCTCAGTGCAGGATGAATTCTTCCATTAGAAAGGATGTTTAAGCACAAGATTTGGGGGCTTTACAAATCATCAACGTAGCTCAAATCAAACATAGCTGTGTTTTAGAAATTTGATTGCTTTTTTTTCCATTGGTTTCTATTCTTTTCAGTATGATATGAAAATACACTTATTCCCTGTCAAGACTGGATCCAGCTGTGAAAAATATCACAGTAAACTTCAAGTCTGCACTGACTGATTATCATTATGAGGTAATACAGTACAAATGTTTCAAATCAATCTGCACTTCAGCTGCAACACTGCAAAACAGTAATGTAACTGACAAAATTAATGTAGTCTTGATGCTAACTGTGAATTAAATAACTCACATAAGGGCCAGTTATGCTTGAAATTAACCAGTTTGTACAAAGTGTCTTCTGACCACATAGACTCCAAAGTTTGTGTCATAGAGAGAGGTGAGCCGTGATGAACTGTAGAGATAGAAATAACTGGACACAGCTGGCCAATCTGTGTGAAGTGATAGTTGACTGTCGATTTCACAAAGTTCCAAAAAAGTTGACACTGACTCCCCAATTCCAATGTCAGAAATGTGTTTCCCTTTATGCTACATAATAGGAGTTTTCAGGTAGAGCACATGGATGCAGGGATTGGAGTGTGTCCTAAAAACACACTCACATTAGGAAGACTCTTCAGGGCCAATGTAGAGAGGAGAATGAATACTCTTTCAGCATACATATGGGCATATGTTGTTTTAAGACAAACTGTTCTCATTAGCTTTTTCCGTGCAAATGTCAGACAGCACATCATTCAGTCAGGGGATAGGAGCTTCCTGACCAGCACTGTGGCTTCATTTGACCCAGACACTAGCCATCTGGCTTGTTCACCTGCCACTGACATCAACCACCTGTGTCTCTTCACTCAGAGCGCAAGAAGTCCTGATCCTCCACAAATCCAATAAGAGGTGGATACACTCATTTGTTAGATGGCTGGCTGTCGCTGAGGACACACTGAGCACCACTCTGGCCTACATCCTCACTGAAGGAGTCTTTAGAGCACCACTGACAAAACCAATCACAACCCGATTCACTGAATTAGACTTGACTATGGTGTCATAACCCCTCCTTTCAAGCTAACCTACCTTACTGTTAATAATAATAATACTTTATTTGATAGCACCTTTCATACAAGAAATGCAGCTCAAAGTGCTTTGCAACAAAAGAAATTACATGCACCAACTGCTTCACATTAACATAAAAACATGTATGAAAACATTAATGTAACATAAGATGGAAAATAAACCCATTTGATAATAATAATAAAAATAAGATAAAATAAAGTGAAAACAGAATACATAGCATGAATACTTCAGTGGTGGTAATTTGAGACTTAATAAGCGAATAATAAACTAGTATTAGTATTTCGCTATGTGTACACAATCTATAAATCAGCGTCTAGGTCTCTGAAGCCATAAGCATAACACATACACAGACTCACCACTGGTCTTGATTAAATGAAATAAGCCTCTTTCAGTTTACACCAGAATGTCTTCCCACGGGTTTAACCTCACTGTGGGTCTAATCTGTGTCGGGCACAGCCTGAAGCTGCCCCGGAAAGAAACCACCCTTAGTGCACACCACAGCCTTTTCTCAAACCTACCAACCACTGACCTCAGTACTGTGTAACATAAGATGGAAATAATAATAATAATAATAAAATAAATATTAGAGTGAAAACATGGTATAAGTATAATGTATAAAATAAAGTAAAATACAACATTTTAAAAGAAGTGCCGTAGTGCATAAGTGTGAAGCAGACTGAGCGAAAAGCTAGTTAAAGGCTAAAATAAAGAGATAGGTTTTTAGCTTTCTTTTAAAAATATCTAGTGAGCTGGCTTCTCTGATATTTATAGGTTCCATAGCTTTGGGGGGGAATTGACAAAGGCTGTATCCCCAATTTTCTTTCGGTTGTTGCTGGGAACCTCCAATAAACCAGCAGCAGATGATTGCAGTGTTCTTGAAGGCAAATAGTTAACAAGGGAGTTAGCAATGTAGCCTGGTCCTAGCCCATTAAGGGCTTTGTATATAAGGAGGAGGATCTTAAAGTCAATTCTAAATGTTACAGGAAGCCAGTGCAGAGCAGCTAAAACTGGACTGATGTGTTCTCTCCTCTTAGTTCTGGTTAATAGCCGAGCTGCAGTTTTTTGAATGAGCTGAAGTCTCTCAGTGTTTTTTTTTTTTTTTTTGGGGGGGGGGCAGTAAATGAAGATATGAATCATTTTTTCTGCATTTTTGATTTATAAATGGTCGTATTTTAGCTATGTTTCTAAGGTGGAAAAATGATGTTTTCGTCACCTTGTTAATGTGGGACCTGAAGCTTAGATCTGAATCTAAGATAACACCAAGACTTCATCAACCTCAGATTTAATCCAGCTTCCTTGTGGAACCCCAAAGCAGCTGTCATGTTCTTCAGACACATGATCTCCAAGATTGATGTAAAATTTTCTCCCTTTGATTGTTTGAACCAGTTTAACACAGTCAGAAAGACAATTGATTAGGATATCATGGCCAATCGTATCAAACACTGCACTTAGGTCTAAGAGGATAAGAAATGAGACCTTATTATCATCAGCGTTTAGTCTGAGGTCACTGATTATTTTAATGTTAACATTTTTTATTAGTTAGCTCACTCTACGCAATAGTGTTCATCTAGAATCATTACATATCAAAGGTATGCTGAAAAGACATTACGTACCTAACACGTTTTTCAAACCAAGACATCAAAACAAATACATTTCCTTTCATGTTTACTCTTGCAGTTCCAATACAAAAGTACACCAAAGGCAAATATATGTTTTCTCACAATTATGAGATCTTTGTCCAAATTTTGAGAAAAACGGATCCTGTAGTTATGAAAAACAAAAAACAAAGTCATAATTACAGACCCTTTCCAAAAAATTTGAATATCATGGAAAAGTTAACTTATTTCCATAATCCCATTAAAAAGGTTCAACTTTCATAGATTATAGATTCAGGGCCCACAATTCAAATGATTTCAAGTATTTATTTGTTTATTTTTACATAATTTGGGCTTCCAGCTCATAAAACCCATGAAAACAGGAATTCAAAAAATATTCAAAAAATTAGAATACTGTGAAGAAATCAGCCCTAATTTTGCAGGGCATGACTGTTTTAAACTGAGTGTCACACACTAATCATCTACTAAACTCAAAGCACCTGCACAGGTTTCCCCAGGTGTCATTAAATTGCTTCAGTTTGGTTCAATATGGGGAAGACTGCAGACTTGACAACTGGCCAGA
This sequence comes from Scomberomorus guttatus, assembly GCA_038419695.1. Taxonomy (NCBI): domain Eukaryota; kingdom Metazoa; phylum Chordata; class Actinopteri; order Scombriformes; family Scombridae; genus Scomberomorus; species Scomberomorus guttatus. Next base: position 3,632,138 of record CM076449.1, read on the forward strand.
AGACCATCATTGATACCCTCCATAGGATGGGTAAGCCACAAAAGTTCAGAGCTAAGGAGGCTGGCTGTTCACAGAGTGCTGTGTCCAAGCATATCAATGGAAAGTCTAGTGGAAGGGCAAAATGTGGCAGGAGAAGATGCACCAGCATACGAGATGACTTCAGCGGATTATCAAACAGAGAAGATTCAAGAATCTAGCAGAGATCCAGAAAGAGTGGAATGAGGCAGGAGTCACAGCTTCAAAAACCACCACATTCAGACGCATCCGGGAGATGGGCTACAACTGTCAGGTTCCTCGGGTCAAGCCAATGTAGGAAGCATCTCAACTGGGCCAAGGAGAAGAAGGACTGGACTGTTGGCCAGTGGTCCAAGGTCCTTTTTTCCGATGAAAGTAAAGTGTGCCTTTCATTCGGGAATCAAGGTCCAAGGGTTTGGAGGAAGACGGGTGAGGTCAAGTGTGAAATATCCACAGTCAGTCATGATTTGGGGTGCAATGTCCGGTGCAGGTGTTGGTAAACTCTGCTTTCTTAAATGCAAGGTCACCGCAACAGTCTACCAGAATGTTTTAGAGGACTTCATGATTCCTTCTGCTGAGGATCTGTATGGAGATGCAGATTTCATCTTCCAGCAGGACCTGGCACCTGCCCATACCACCAGAAGCTCCAAAACCTGGTTTAATGCCCATGCCATCACAGTGCTCGACTGGCCAGCCAACTCACCAGACCTAAACCCCATCGAGAATCTATGGGGTATTATCAAGAGGAAAATGAGGGGCACCAGACCCAAAAACAAAGAAGAGCTGACAGCAAGCATCAAGGAAATCTGGGCTTCCATAACTCCCATGCAATGCCACAGGCTGATTGCCTCAATGCCACGGCACATGGAGGCAGTGATTAAGGCAAAGGGATTCCCAACCAAGTATTGAACATTGACATTGTTTAGAAAGTACCATATTTTGATTGATTTGATGTGATCCTAATTTCTTTTTTTTTTTTTTCTGCAAAAACTGAGAAATGGTGGTTTCTTCAGTTCTTCCTGTTTTCATAAGTTTTTTTTTTTTTTTTTTTTTTGAGCTGGAAGCCCAAAATATGTAAAAATAAACAAATACTTGAAATTGTTTGAATTGTGGGCCCTGAATCTAAAATCTTTTTTTTTTTTTTTTTTATGGAAATGAATAAACTTTTCCATGATATTCTAATTTTTTGGAAAGGGTCTGTATGTGAAGATGCTATGCAAGAAGGATCTCTGAATTGTCAGGATCTTCACAATGCTGCTGGAGAGCGAAAAGTATCAAATATCATTTGCCAGAGAAGTGACACTACAGTTACTTATTACTAATGTCAAAATTATAAGTAAGTTTCAAAATGTGATAGAAAGTCAGAAGTATGTTTCTCATACAGAAGTATGAAGTTGAAAGCAATGAACAGAGGTAAGAGGAGTGTTACTGGCTGCACAACAGGGCTCACCTTCGCTCAGAAATGTGTTTTGCTTCTTGTTCCTTCAGTTGAATGTTTTAGTTAAGTTTTCAAATTCCTCTGCTGAAGGGGTAAAGTTTCTGTGTTCACCTTAAATCTCAATTTAACATGTGTACATACAAGCATGATTTGTGACATTACAACATAGGAGGAACTCATGACCCACATTTAGCATTTTGGAGTGGTGATTTAGTTGCTTCAAATGTATTTAACACATTTACATGATTTTGTGTACTTGTTTCACCACTACAGCCTGCATGAAGGACCAGTCCTCCCTGAAGACTTTGAAACTAGATATTAGACTTTATGTATTACATTTTTCACTGTTCCATAAAGGGAGAGGAATGTATTGTTCCTGATATTAAGCAGATGGATGCAGGGTGTGCCATGTGCTGCACCGAAGGGGGTTTAAAACCAGCCACTGTGTTAGTTGTTACAATAGGAAACTCAAACATTTTCTGTTTAATGTGGCTGTTAAACTATATCTGGTCTAAGGCGCCACCTAGTGGTACAGTGCGTTTCATACTTTGAAGGTGAGGACTAAAAAAAAAAAAAAAAAAAAATCCTTAGCCCTTTCTTACACATTTAAAACTTAGCAAATCAAACTACAATAAAAAAGGTAGCCTGTTATTTTTATAACCATTTATTTACATTATTTTTGTTCTCCACCTATAAGAAAGTCACACTGATAAAAAAACAAGCATTAATAACTAAAACATTTAAATATACACACTGTAAAATAATCAGCTAATTGACCACAAAATACATACTGTATACAATCACAAGAACGACCAAAAGTAAATAGAAATTGTAATTATAGTTCCCCATCACTTCACCATTAAAGGGCCAATTCACCATAATCACAACTAAAAAAATCAAGTTTTGAGATGTTGAGTTTCTCACATCAGTTTTCATGGGAAACATTTCTTTTGTAGAAAGTGAGTAGAAATAGGTTTTTTGTTGTAATCTGGGTGAACTAAGCCTTTAACCCATTCAGAGTTCCCCAACAATGACACTGACGTAGTATCCAGGCATAAAAAAAGTCCAGACATATATTTTTGTAATGTCCCAATGATCCTCCGCCTCTGCTGCTGGTGAATGGAGGCACAGAGCAGATTATGGTTGAAGTGGTGGTGGGGTGGGGGCTGTATCCAACAAGTTTCGTAACTTTCTAATACAAAGTGACAGTCCTGTCCATTTACAGACTTTACATTGCATGTGAACGCCACACCATGACTATCTTTGAGGAGAGACTGTCTCAAAGTTTCATCAGTACTACAAAGACACAGGAAGACAAAGAGTTAATTTAGAGATCAGGGAGGCAGTGTGATGCAGCCAGCAAGGTATGATGGCAGGTTTTCCACCCTAACTTCCAGTGTGGACATTCACAGCTGCAAGAAACTCTTAAACTTTAAATATTGTGAGACAACACATGTTAAAAACTAGTTCAATTGAAGCATATTGAGACCTTAACAACCACACACTGCCACATCCACTAAGCTTCAGGAGCATGATGAACCACAAGTGACAAGACTGAAGGTAAAAGAAACAAAAAGCACTATGAATTTCACAACTAAAAATCTTAATTTATTAATTGTTTACTTTTTTTCAAGTAAAAGAAGTACAAACAACAAAACATACAAAATCTCAATTTAGAGAAAAACTGAATCACATTTGCTATGGGACAGTTAGGATTGATTCATGGTTGTTCAGGACTAGTTCTTACAATGTGTTGTCCGTCTTTACAGTTGTTCCAAACAGCTTCACTCAAAGAAGTGAAAAGCCCACCATCATAGAGAGGGTAGGGGGATGGGGGAGATGCCATATTGTTTAAATAAAGAGATATCAGCAGTCATAGTGTTGCACTCGGCTGTTCACATGAAAAGTGACATTAATAGTTGTGCCATGAATGAAAAAGGACCTCCGCACAACTGACCAATCACTGCGTGAAGTAGGTGTGAATGTCAACTTGTCTGTTTAGGAAAGTCAGAGAGATGGCTGTGCACAGCCCCCACTTATCCGGTGTCGGGGGTGTCGGGCCTTCTGCGTTGGTACCCCACCCACCCCAAATGAGTGAGAGGGCTGTTTTTTTCCCATGCAGAGCTAATGGCAGTCTGAACACAGAGAACACGACAATGTCCCTGAAAAAGGAATGTACGAGTTGAGAACAGGCAGGAACACAGCAACTGGGGAGATATGTATGGTGATGACTGGGTGAGGATGAATTCACACCAAATCAGGCATTGCAGCGAAAACACCAGTCCTCCTATTCATATGAATGGGGGTAGTGCATTTAGGCTGCGGGAGTGGGGTCTGCAGGAGAAAGTTGACCCAGAATGAACTTGTAGAGAAACGCAACCCAACGCCATGCTGTTGTGGCCAATCACAGCCGGTGATAAGACTGATCTGAGCTGTACAACCCTGTCATGAGGGAGGACAAAGACCTTACTAGGAGGAGGGGAGGACATCTCTCTTCATTTGATTAAAAATTTAGTTAGACTCTGCTGACGTGTTCCACAAAAAGACGAACAAAAAGAGAGAGTACACGTGAGCTGAGAGCACCAGTGAGAGAGACAGCGAGCCGGGAGGGGTTGCAGATTGAATGAAGAGAGCAAGCAGTGGTAGCAAGAAAGCCGGGGGAATGAGAGGAATAAAACATTATTTTCAGCGGTTACAAATAAACCCCTGCCGAAGTGCGCCGCAGCGTCTGGTTCTGGAATGCAGCCTGAGAATGGAAGCCTGCTCACTGGCACTTTGGCTACAGTGACCGTTTGCCCAGAGCCTTTCATGACAGTTATATGATCATTTGATTAGATGTATGAAATGCATTGTTAGCTGTTGGAGCATTATGCTTCAAGCAGTGTCGATGTTCTGTAACTCAGGTGTCAACAGTGCTGATTTCAACACAGACGCTACAGCTGAGCAGACACTGTCACTTTTATAAGTCTTGTTTGTTGTGTTAACTGCATGTTCTAACAAGCCTTTCTCTGCTCTCACTGAATGGATCAAATTGGTCACAATAAGGCAGCTCACACTGAATGTAAACATGGAACCACCAATCAAACTGTCCAGTAACAATTCCAATTAATTTTATAACAGACGACTGTGACCTGAACAATGTTGATATAGGCAGTTCTACTATGAACAGAAAGCAAAAAGAAAAAAAAATATAAATATGGAACCATGGCTGGCTGGAAGATGCCAACATAATGATCATCTGTTCAGTTTTAATCACTAGAGTAGCCACAACATGTAAAATACAACTCCAATAATAATTTTTTAAAAAGCTCATGACAGTTTATAAACGGACCTGACAGATCTGACTGCAGACATCAACATTTTTGACCTGCCACAAATCCATGTCATCATGTGACAGCCAGATCGCTGACCGGGGAAATTAATCAGGTGTTGAGACCCCACTCACACTGAAAATTGTAACCGAATATCTAAATTGTAAATTTAGTTTAGTACAACTAATAATTTGGGTTTCACCTGGATTAATGCATACGTGGCTTCCAGGTAGATTATACATTGCAGTTGTTAAAAGTTTTCAGTTTAGAGCACAGTGACATTGCTACAGCAGGCTGACAAGTCAAAAAACACCAAAGACCCAAGTTGTAATAAAGTGGAATTATCATGGAAGCATCAGGAAAAGGCTTGGGCAAATAACCAGTGTCCTGTAGTACACAGTACATGTTCAATGACAAAGTAAATGGCCGTTCGTTCTTGTGCTGCACTCTGTATGGATGGGCTAATATACATGCTAGATCACTCATCTATTCTTATCTATCCTGGAATTTAAAATGGGACGGAGAAAGATATTTTAAATCATTAAAATGAAGTACTGAAATAATCCACTGATGCAGTCTTCAATTAATGGGAAACCAAGAGGCTTTACACTCTGTTGAAGTATATTCAGTTGCAGTTTGTCATGTTCACATGTAAAAAAAAGTTGAAGTTGTACTTCAGCTTTCATGAAGTAAAGAAAAAGAAAAATTTGTATAAAAATCTGTACAATTTTCCACATCTTTCCCCAGACAACAGTGTTCTGTTACCAGCAGTACCGTGTCAGAACAGGTATTTTCTACACGATTCTGATCCACAACGGCACTCCACTCGAATCCTCTTCTTCGGAGAGCTGGGGAGTCCCGCTAAACTGAAACTGGAGTCCATTTTGGTGCTTTCTGTGTCGACTGGATCAACTGGAACAAACAAAAGTCAAGTTGGCAAGTTATTTTCCATCTCATATTCTCTCCTAAAGTGGTTAGTTTGAAATGCTGTCTTATCAACCACTACACACCACTAAAAGTTCACTAATAAAATTAACTTTGACTTTTACCACTGCAGAGTAAATGAAGATGAAAGGCCCAAAAAAATTCTGCACACTGTCCATCACTTGTACTCACTTTATTAATGTTTCAGTCCTCAGACCTTCATCAGGAAAGATTCATATGAACAAAGAGCACCTGTACAATACATATGTAGATGTGAAACATAGTCAGAGGGCATCAGTAGCACCCAGTGCAGAGTGGCCATCAGGACAGCCGTGACATTTCCGGGTAAAAAAAAAACAAAACTAAGAAACTCCAGAGAGAGCTGAGCTGTGGTGATCTGCCCAGTCGAGCAGGCTGTGCAGCCCAGTGTGGTTCTGTGTGGCTCTCTCTTCCCCGCTAACTACGTTCAGTTTATGTCCCTGCAGCTCCACCCACCTGTTTACACTTTCTGTAGAAGTAGCCAAACACAGTTTACGACACTGAGGTAGTAGGTAGGCAGCAGTGGACTGTTGCTGACTCACTTTATATGAATAAAAAAGCTAAAACAACTTAAAAAGATGTGGTTGTTCAGGGAAAAGAAAAACAGAAGCATCCACATTTCAAGTAGTTCTGCATTTAGCAGCAGCAATGCTGCAGACAACAAGCTAGAGAGCAGGAGCAGAGTGGACTCAGACCACAGCCCTCTAGAGTCCAGTGAAGACACCAGTCAGGTGGTAGCACTATAAAGTATGTAACAGACTTAGCTTACTGTCACACATCGGTAGAAAACTAAAAACTGACACATTAGCAGTACTAGACGTACGTACTGACATTTTGATGATCGGGTTATGCCACCAAGAAAGAAATGTTGATAAACAGGTGACCACAATGGACATGGCAGGTAAAGAGGACATTAAGAAAGAACTGCCTTCTCTAGTTCGTATGATCATCAGAGAAGAAATCAGTGCATTGATAGACAAATTGCGACCGCAGCTAAACGCTCTTGAGAAGGATATAGGCTATCTGTGTGCAGCCAAAAAATTGGAGAGATGGAAGGAGCATTATGCAATATTGACAGCCGGACTACAAAATGGCAGACAGCAAATTAGCTACTCCGCAAGAAGAACAAAGAACTGAAGGAAATGTCTGAAAGCCACAGCAGAAAACATAATCTTTGAGTGTTTGGCTTAACTACATACATCAAAAAGGGAAATCCTACAAGTTACATGACCTCACTCTTTAAGGAGACGTTCAAAGACGGGCTCTAGTCGGAACCAGGGGCGGAAAATGCTCCCAGTAACCCGTCCTGTAGTGAAATCTGGAAACAGGACTTGATTGTGAGAATGCAGAGATAGGTGGTAAGAGAGGACATTTTCAGGATTCTGAGAAAGAAAGGCTTGATGGAGGTTCTTGGAATGAAACTACAGATTTTTCCTGACCTGATGACAGGCCTGATTTTGTGTAGTAAGAGAGACTAAGGAGCTCAGGTGTGAAGCATGAGATCATTCATATTACTCTTTAGTGTGCTTATAAGAAATACCATAACTAAAACCCCAGAAATACATCATTACACCAGGCAGTCCTCAGAGGGGGACTGTTGTCTTCATGTACAACTTCTTTAATACAGAGAACAGTTAATTATCAAGCAATGTTGGTGTGGAATTCATTACCAGTTTTTTGACATCAGAAAGTAATACATCATATTTTAACAAGTTAAGCTTGTATTTGTTTACACAAGCGTCAGAGTCAGAAATTTAGAACCAGATTCTCACAATGTGACTGCTGCTACGACCCACGACTACAAACCAACCAGAATATCAGAATACAACATGAAATGACTCAATACACTGACTGCTGTGACATTTTGGAATTAAGTTTAGGGGAAAAACATGTTGTCCTTCATACATCAATGGCACACACACACCAAAAACAGGCGAAAGGAAAAAGAAGTTTGTGTGAGTGCAGATGTATGACGAGCTGCTGATGCGCCGCCGCTTTCAGACTTTCTATTTATATCATAGCTCTTCACCACGTTCATCTCACAATCTGACAGCAATAAACTGATATTGTGCAGTCTGACACAGATTGTGACCAAGACTTTATCAGAACATGCAATAAACGTAACGACCATTGCTGCTGTCGTACAAAGGAGTCTAAAGGAGCCTTGTTTTTTTACAAGTTTGCATGGCATCTGAAATCAAATTCAATGTTTGTTCAATGTTTTTTTACAGACCTTTTCCTGACCTCAACAAAGAAAATATCATACCTTTTCCACAGCTGAATGAATGCACATCAGGGCCAGATGATGTGTTTTAAATCAATCACCATAATTCATATAGTTAATATTTCTCCAATATTAATATGTATCTTCATATAACAAACATATATAGACTCACTGAGCATTTTATTAGGAACACCTGTGAAATGTAATGCAATCCACCAGCTCTGCCATATATTTTACTTTTATGAAAGGTGATGATTCTAACTTCTAAACCTTTCTGGAGTACTTAGTAGTGGGCTGTGATAATGTTGCTTTGCTTGTAAACTATCTCTGGTTATCATCCTTCAAATCCAGGTGGTGGTACATGCTGCTATCAGCTGACTACACCTCTGGACATTACAACTTATTTCACTTTGCCTTACTGTTTGGACTTCATGTCACCTTTCTTTGACTGAAACACCTGAGTATAAATATTTAAAATGTTTCTGTCACACATGATTTATCTACCAAACTAAAACACTTAACACTTAAACCATATGACCACTCCTGTTGAATCATTGAGCGTGTTAACTAACCTACAGCACACACTATATAAAAATTCAAATGTAGTCCACAGCAAAAGTTGAGATGTTCTTTGTTTTGGTGCATATATGAATAATGTATTTGTATTCAGTTTCACCCCTAACACATACTGATTGTTTCCCCTCTCACACACAATGCAACGACTACACGAGTACTCACTTGTTCTCTTAATACCAATTAAGCTTAGTGTGTTGTTGACGTTGGTCTCAGCAGCTTTAGACATATTTCTATTGTTCCTTTTGTCCATTTGAATAGTCCACAAACTTATAGGAAACTCCTGCTGAAGTGGACATTAAAGTCTGCTCCTCTTCTCCTTTCAGTCTGTGTGTGTCACATGTTGGCCACTGCAGCTCAGCACAAAAAACGTGTCCAAAACAAAATCATCAAGATTCTTGCAAATATCAAACAGAGAAAGTAAGACTTATCTTAGGGCTGGGTGATATATCGAATTCATTCGATTAATTCAAATTTATGTTTTTGAACATGTGTAAAATGTCTCAATTGTCAAAATCAAGTTATTGCAATATACACATAAAGTTAATTTTTAGTCAAAAGGTAACAAATGGTAGCTGCTACATTAGCTGCTCTGAGTAACGACAGTCCCACGACAACCCAAACTGGTGGAAAATTGATTGATTGACATTTCAGTGAGCTATGACAGCTGTAGGAGCAGATAGACCTCTTCCCACAATATACTTGTACGCATTCAGAGGCGCAGCTACCCTATTGCAATATCTGCATTGACGCATCGATACAAGCGCCCAATACAGTGCTTGTTGATACAGCGCCCAATGTGGTACCTACATGTATATACTGTATCTATGATGAGCACCTGCTGCAGTTTACAGGACTGGTGACTCCAGTTGGTGAGCTGCTGTGGAGCATCTAAGAGAGGAACAGACTGAAAATGACTCTGCACACTGATCTGTGCTCTTGGTTTGTGTTTGTTGATGAGATATCATCTCTGGTTACGAGAGTTGAAGAGCTGGGAGTCGACTCAACAGTCTGTCTGTACCTGTCAGGTAGCTAATGCTAGCTGGCAGCAGTCTTCACCTTTCCAGGTCTGACATTATTCTAAAAAACAATGAAAGACCTACACCATTAAAAAAAATATCATATTTCAATCCTGCATTTTCCTGGCAAACACACATCGATTAAAATCATGAATTGATCCCAAGCTTGGAAAAAAAGGATCTAAATTTTATTTTTTGAATCAGACGTCACTTACTTTGCATCTTGTAGTCAAAGGTGAGCTCCTCTCCCACTTGAATGGCCCGTGTTGAAAACAAAGCAATTCTTGGGAGCCTCTCATCAATGTTGTCAATGAACACATTGAATACCTGCAGGTTGGGGTTACACTGCAAAAAGAGCAAAACCATGTGTCAGGAATTGTTGAACCACACACAGACTGCGTTTTTAAATACAAAACAACTCAATAAACTGCAAGTGTATCTGCTGAGTAACGAAGGAACTATTGTGCATGATCAACGGAGTGTCCAATTAGTGTTGCAGTCACTGGACATTTATTCTACAGCTTTACTGGCATATAGGGCTAGATAGAAAAATTTAAAAAACAATTTTCCAATTAATCGTGATTTTTATTTGAATGATCCAATATTGATTGTTAAGATCCAGAACTCGGTCTCTGCATTTTCGCCATTTCTCAGTAAACTAAATGTTGTGTGTATGCAGTGGTTACTTATTGTAAGTGGTTCAGTTATGAATGAAGACCTACTGCATCATTAAAACAGAACCTTTAGTCTTGTTAAAAGTCCTGCTCCGTACAGACGCAGTAGTAAAATAGTAATTACTGTTGTTTGTTGTACGGCAGGAACTATTTTCATTATCAATTATAACTATAGCAATTTAATTTGTCACCAGCTCCTGAAAGTACCTGGGACTTGCATGTAGAATCATCCCCTGAGAAAAGCAGCTCCAGGAAAACAGCAGGAACTAAAGCAGAACCAGGGAATATGGTTACATGTTTCCCTAAGTTCCTGCAGGGGAAAGGGGGTCCTCGAGAACTGCTGCATCAATCACTGGGGCTGATGACAAGTTCTGGTGTTGAACTGACTTGTATTTTATGTTAAGTCACAATTAATGCTATTAATTATTGACTGCTAGCTAGTGACAGTGTCCCATTAAAAAGACCAAACTTTGAGATGCACACCGCTGTGACCCTTCAACCAAGCCTCCTGCAGTATTCTCTACACAGTTTAAGACACTCACACTGTGGTTGACAAAGTGAGAGATGTTGCCTTGGTGTGCTGCATCTACTGTGTATACGTCCTCCACATAGTCCAGATCAAATAGGTATGTGGAGCCTTGGCGGTCGTACACATGGCCCCTCCTCTCTGCTTCATCTGTTGTAATGATCTGAAGGAAACAGGTTCAAACAGGAAATTACTGGAAATGTTATGTTGTTATAAACAATTATCAATTCTCAAAAACTGATGTTGAGCACTATTGACATACAGAGCAAAAACCCAAACATGGACATTAAGTGACTAGAAAAGTAGAACCGCCTTTGTAAACTTGTAAAAGATCTGCATTAATCCTACCTTTGTCTAACTCAGGGGGTTCACTCTTTGTTGACAGTGTAATTTTGAATGTACTGGATCAAATTATATTAAAATAGTATTTCTAGTATTAATCTATCATATACAGTGCATTCACAAAGTATTCAGATCCCTTTTTTACTTTACTTTTTTCACATTTTATGGTGCAGCCTTATGCTAAAATTGTTTAAACTCATTTTTTTCCTCATCAATCAACACTCAATACCCCATGATGACAAAGTGAAGACAGAATTTTAGAAATGTTTGCAAATTAATTAAAAAGGAAAAAACTGAAATATATCACATTGACAAGTATTCAGACCGTTTGCTACACTGTAATTTAGCTCAGGTGTCTTCCATTTCTTTTGATCATCTTTGAGATGTTTCTACAGCTTGATTGGAGTCCACCTGTAGTAAATTCAATTGATTGGACATGATTTGGAAAGGAACACACCTGTCTATATAAGGTCTCACAGCTGACAATCCATATCAGAGCAAAAACCAAGCCATGAGGTCGAAGGAACTGCCTGCAGAGCTCAGAGACAGGATTGTGTCAAGGCACAGATCTGGGGAAGGCTACAAAAACATTTCTGCTGCACTGAGGGTTCCCAAGAGCACAGCGGCCTCCATAATTCTTAGATGGAAGTTTAGAGCAACCAGGACTTTTCCTAGAGCTGCCTGCCTGGGCAAACTGAGCAATCAGGGGAGAAGGGTCTTGGTAAGAGAGGTGACCAAGAACCCTATAGTCACTCTAGCTGAGCTCCAGAGATCCTGTGTGGAGATGGGAGAAACTTCCAGAAGGACAACTGCAACACTCCACCAATCTGAGTTTAATGGCAGAGTGGCCAGACAGAAGCCTCTCCTCAGTGAAAGACACAGGAAAGCCTGCTTGGAGTTTGCAAAAAAAAAGCACCTAAAGGACTCTTAGACTGTGAGAAACAAGATTCTCTGGTCTGATGAAACCAAGATTGAACCGTTTGGCCTCAATTGTAAGCCTCATGTCTGGAGAAAACCAGGCAGCACTCATCACCTGCCCAATACCATCCCAATGGTAAAGCATGGTGGTGGCAGCATCATGCTCTGGGGGTGTTTTTCAGCAGCAGGGACTGGGGGACTGGTCAGGGTTGAGGGAAAGCTGAACAGAGCAAAGTACATAGATATCCTTAATGAAAACCTGATCCAGAGCACTCACTTTGTGATAACTCTAACACCTTCCAACAGGACAATAGCCCTAAGCACACAGCTAAGACAACGCAGGAGTGGCTTAGGGACAACATGGTGAATGTCCTTGAGCGGCCTAGCCAGAGCCCTAACTTGAACCCAATCAAATATCTTTGCAGAGACCTGAAAATGGCTGTCCACTGATGGAGACAGAGCTTGAGAGGATCTGCAGAGAAGAATGGCAGAAAATCCCCAAATCCAGGTGTGCAAAGCTTGTTGCATCATACCCAAGAAGACGTGAGGCTGTAACGGCTGCCAAAGATGCTTCAACTAAGTAAAGGGTCTGAATACTTATGTCAATGTGATATTTCAGTTTTAACTTTTTTAATAAATTTGCAAAAATTTCTAGAATCCTGTTTTCACATTGTCATTATGGAGTACCGAATGCAGATTGATGAGGGGAAAATGAATTTAAACAATTTTTGAATACTTTCTGAATGCACTGTGTATATACAGTATATGGGAAAAAATATTATAAACACTTTTCAATATACTGCCTTCCAATACAACCCTGACACTAACTATGAGTTTGGGCAGGCATCCTCTGCAAATTCCCATTGTGTCCGGACTCTATGCAGAACTTCTCTACAGGACCAGGAGTGACAGGAATCCTTTATATTTGTTTGATCATCTGTATCATTATCAGAGTATAGTATTCATAGTATCCAGCAATGAGATTTACCCGTTTACTGTAACTTGTTGGCCAGTAAACCTCTACTTTTTTTAACTTCCTTTTCATTAAAAAGTTCAAAGTTCCTGTCAATGACTCTAGTCACACCCTAAGCCATGGCATTCAATGTGGTTAAGCACTTGATCAAGCTTGATGATGCTGTTTTTACAAAGTGTATATTTATTCATGTGTGTGTTAATTTACAGGAGCTTTTGACATCAGAATGGTTCTGGAGGCCCAGATAGCTGAAACAGCTCAACACAGAAAACGTACACTATTCTTACTGAACACAGAGATGAAAAATAACATTAAGTCAGTTTCACATATGAACTCTGAACAATGTCTGGAGAATCAGGTCTGGACATTTTCAAAGTTGCCCTTTCACACATGTAGCACACAGCAGGAGATTGTCCATGTCAGACATGTTCTCACCTACTGGAAATACTCTGTTTGGTTTAGGCGAGGGGTGGCGCCTGGGTAGAACATGCAGGAGGCTGGACATGATGCAAAAAGTACACTGCAGTTATAATTCAGCATTGTTAAGATTTTCACCAGAAATAAAACGGCTTTTATTTTAATCCTCTCTCATATTAGTGCTAGCTTCACAGCGGACTGTTCAGGCCCAGCCAAAACAATGCAGCTTAGCTGGCCTGCTGCCTTTATCCAGCAACAGCCCCATGATAGAAACGTCATCAACACGCTCACTCATTAGCTGTGAATTCTCCGGAAACTGAGCTGCTGTCTCCACACATTGGCTCAATCAGACATCACACATACTTTGTACTAGGAAGCTGGCAGGGTAAAGTTTGTTTAATGTCCAGTCTGAGTGATTCGGACATTCGTGTTCACACATGCAGCTCCTCCGGATAATTTCCGTGAAATTTCAGGGTTGAAGTTCATGTGTGAAAGGGGCTTTAGATTACAAAAAAATAGAACCATTCACTCGTTGTTGTGGTTTGCACTCATCGTGATTATTATGTACAAGTAGCCCTGTCACGATAACTACTTTTGTTGGACAATATATTGTGGGCGCTCGCTTCCGTAAAACACCAACCCGCCATCATGGGCCAGGATGGGGTTATTTACGGTTAATGCTGTATGAGCGGCACCGCTCACTTGCGCATTCCCCGCTTGGGACGTGCGCAGCAAGGAATGGTGGCGACTACTTACTTAGCCAGTGTGCAATGAATAGCCTATTAGCTTCTAATGCACAGTGTGGGAAATCTTCCCGTGATGTGTTGGCCGAGGAAGAGCAGAAAAAAGGGAAGCGAAGGGCCTTTTTCTAAAATTTTAACAGCAGGAGTGAAAACTGGATTTATCAAAATACTGAAACCTTCAGGAAACAACCTGCTGAAACAGGCAGACAGATTATTTGCCTCAAATAGACCACACACAATAAGTTATGCCGTTTATTCTGGCATCATGTTGACTAAAATGTTGGTAACATTCTTATGTAAACAAACACACATGTAAACACAATGCTATATCGGCAATATCGAGGTCAACAAAAAAACTGTTGAAACTGACGCCTGTATATCATTAACTCAAGTAGCTGCTGTTATGTGGCGGTTCTGCAGTTGTCTCACTGATGGTGATGGAGAGTGATGTTTTGACCGGCCAGCAGCAACCAAAAAGAGGGTCAGAAATGGATCAGGCTCAGCAATCCATTAATGAGCGAGGATCAGCTCTGGACACTTGTACTCCTCATAAAGCAAACCTGTGAGGCATCCATATAGGGATGCAAATTTTAAGCAATTTCTTTAATCAATAGTCGGCTGTGTTAACAAGTAATTATCGGTCAATAATTAACAATTTCTGAAATACGCTGGGCGTTTTTCCATTATAAAACCATGTTCAAGTAACACCAAGTTACTTGAATGATAAATTAAATAACACAAAATAATGACTTCATTTTAAGTTACGGTGCTCCCACTCTGGTCTGTCGGCGTCTATTTAACAACTGGCCCAACAAAATCCAAACAGCTGCACAACTTCCAGCTTCATTAGATGATATTAATTAGATCAGACTAGATGTGTTGGATATATCTAACAATTCATTAAATAAATAAATAAAATAATAAATATAATCAAAATTGCTGCAACCTTCAATAGTAAATAACCTGTAACGTTATCTGAAGATGAACTTCAGTCTGAGTGGTTTAATATGATCTGCAGACCTGATCTACATGATGGAGTGATGTGTGTGTTGACTGTAGCTAACATTAGTCCAGCTGCTGGAAACAGCTGCTTAGCTGAACAGACGCACAAATACTGTTGCTCCAACTTTATCAGTCCATTTACGGCCACCGCTTATAATATGTATATATATGCATTTATACTCACAGCAGGAGAGTGATGCTTATATAGTTCACTTTTGTGTTGATTTTGTTGGAAACATAATTCCTGCACGTCCTGGACGTTAGCATCATAGCGCTGCTCTCTGCTGTCTGACACTCAGCTCTCAGCCTGCATTAACAGAGCAGCTGCTTCTGTTCAACATGCTAGTTTAGCGTTAGCATGAGCCTCAGATAGCTAAACTGGATACCAAACAACAACAACTCTGCGGAACTTTATGCTTCAAAATTCATCGATATGACAGTGGTACGCTGACTTTTTTCTTCCTTGGACAGGAGGGAGGTGCATTTGTTCCTCAGTTTGTGCATCCCTTACTGGTGGTCACCTGTAACCCAACCTTATTAAAGCGTAAAAGGCTCCACCTGGTGGCACAAGCGCATACTGCAGCACATCTACAGAACATTTTCTCACAGTTACACCGCTCGTCTCCTGCATTATCAGTTAATATATTTTAATTGATAAGCGATTTATCATTGACATCCCTACACCCATACCATTTCAACATCACCTAGCTTTGAAACAAAGCATCTATTTCAGCTGCCAGCTGTTGTGGATGATGTCATCCAGTGATGATGATCTCCGACCTGCGTTCAGCATCTCTGTCCAAAGAAGCAGCCATCAGCTGCCGGACAGAGGACAGCGGCTGGACAAACTGCCTTCACCAGGCTGACTGACAGCAGAAATTTACTGAACCAAAATAGTTTGCATGTCAGCTCCACGGGAAGTATTTATAAATACATGATGATGGTGCATGAATCAATATATTGATGCATTGGCTTTATTTCTCCACCCACCGCAGCGAGTGAGCGTAACCCTTACCCTAGCCAGCAGTGAAACAGGCAGCTCACAGATAGACTGGGAGTTGATCAATCAATGTAGATATGGTAAATAAGTTCAAAACATAAACAGCAGGACATTTGCATCTCACATCAACACCCCATGTGGGCCTTCATGATAAACAGCTGTCTGTGCAGATTACACTTTGTGATAACTCTAACCCTTTATTCGCTGTGCAAAAGCTCAGAAAAATCTACCTCGATCCCGGAAAAAAATTACAGAGCTTTTTCGCCACATAATATTTGCATTCTGTGTCAGTAGTAGTGTCTATAATGTGAATTCCTGGATATTAAATGTTCATCTGCAATTTTCTGTAGTGGTCCCAGTAATATTTGTTGTTAAAGTCTACTGAAGTAGCATCACATGACATGATGAAGCTAAATTTGAGTTAAAAAAAAAAAAAAAAAGAGGTTATAAATGCAGTTGAAAGAACAATACTTTCCACTCATATCTTTGGAGGTTTGATTTGAAAGAGAACTTATTTTAATTCTCATTATAATTATTCTAATGATCTGTTAACTCCCTCTGCTCTTTCATTGTTTCACTCTGTGGATGTCTCTTGTTCACTCTGTATTGAGTGTTTTGTCAGAGTGATGGTTATTTGGGGAGCTTTAACTGTGTGCTCTCCTTCATGCCTCTATGCGCCTTTTTCTGCCTCTTTCCCGGTCGATGATCACGGAGGCTGAGGTGGAAATTATAAATGAAAGTTCTGACAGCATTTTGGGTGCAAATTCAGGAGGCTAATCTCCGCCCAGTTGCCGCAGTTACAGTAAAATTAAGCGCACCTGCAGAGCAGCCGCCCCACACTGACCTGATATAGCAGCTACATGAGTCACGTGTTTTACCTGCAAGACCTGTGTTTTAATGCTTTTGTTCATCGTTTGTGATGTGAAAACGTCAGAAAAATAAAAAGCTTGTTTCCTGGTATTAGTTCAGTTATAAAATCCAAAAGCACCGCGGGGCGTCTCTCCTGCCAAGTATGCCAACTGAGTGATTTTGGTGCGTGTGTCACATCTTGCATTTTTAATATAAGAGGGGAGTTAGATTTTGGTAGATGTAAAAACTAACACAACAAAATATGACTCCCCCTCAGTCTCTCTCTGTTGCCACCAGTGACAAATAGGATCCAGATATGTCAGCAAAGAATTTTTTTTCTGTGTCACACCTTGAATTGTTTAATGTTTTAAGCCTAAAAGGGAATTTGAATTTCGTTTAGTGAAACTTGAGAAACGAAACTAAATTAAACGAAATCCTTCTCCCTCCTGATTTACTATTCTTTCATTATTCACTTATCAGGCAGTGAACTGAAGATAATAAACAGTAAACATATTCAAACAGAAGCGGAGATTGTAAGTAGCTTGTAGCGTGAAGTGTGTGCAAGTTCACGCAAAGGGGAGTCAGAAAATTCTACAACATCTGCTGCTGCCAGTGCTGTCAGCCTGAGAGTTGATCACACTGGACAGTAGAGGAGGAGACGGTACAGATGCTAACAATTTAAACTCACCGCTTGCTCCCCCTTTTACACTCGTGTACACCGAGTGCCAAAGATCGCACAAGCATTGTCTGTCCATAAATGTTCTGTCACGTCTGATTGAAGCTGTAACAACATCAACATCAAAAGTCTCCTGTCTCCTGAATGACTAAAAGACATCACTTACAGATTGATGAAGCCAGCAATGTTACGTATTCCAGGTCAGAAAAGGGCAATAGTATCTTTTTTTTTGCACCAGCTCTCTGCACTTGCATTTGCATTCGTTAAGTCTTTTTATCTATCTGGCTACACACAGATGGTTACATCACTGAAAACTGGTAGTGTACTTTGGGTTAGGGCTTGGCAGCAGCCTGCATGAAAGAATGAATTTATCAAACATGGTTTTGATAATTTTCGATGATTTGTACTAGATCCCAACCGATATATCAGTTAGCCAATATTATCGGATGATATTCGCCAATAACAGATATATTGGTATCAGCGTATGTGTTGTCCAATACACGCTGATATACATGTATATACACATTTTTTTAGTTATATAGGCAGCATTTTATGTATATTTGATCATTTCAAGTTTAATATATACATAAATGTTTTTTCTTGTGTTCGTTTTATTTATAGTTATTAAATTCTCAGTGAAGTTTACTGTTTCAGTTCACTGATGTCATTTTATACAATAAAGTTTATTGTGAAACTGTAAAATATCATGCCTCTATTACATATCTTTGTCACAACTGTATGATAACCACATTTGAGGGGTCATTGCAAAAAAATGTGTGTTTGTGTATATATTCTGTATATATATATAAGATTATCAGAATTTTTTTACTCCATAATATCGGTATCGATCCCAAAAATCCAGTATCTGTCAGGCCCTAATTGGTACTGCCAGTCTTACCTCGCCCACGTACTCCATGACAAATGTGTTCTTCTTGATATGCTGCAGCGTGCGGACACCCCATCCCCGGCCATTCTCTGTCTTAAAGATGCACAGGTCAAACTGGATGCCTTTCTGCACCACTCTGTTGGGACAGTCAAGGTCACAGCTGCACTGGGAGTTACACTCATATATGGGCTGTCCCGGCCGGATCCGTACCTGGCCCCGGTCATTGTAGGCCATGCGGTGCAGAGAGGCCCCAGGGCAGCAGCCATTCACTGGCTCCTCGAAACAGTTCTTGCACTCACAACCCACAGCCATCTCGTCTAATACGATGCCCTGGCCTACTTGGTAATTGTTGATGTAGGTGAAGTTTTTCGGCGGGCCCTCAAAGTCCACATCATTCTGGACGAAGATGCGGCCAGGGTGGTTGCGAGTGTAGTTTAAATGGGCCTCCCAGCGCTGCAGATTCAGACGGAGTTTGGCTTTCTGAACCAGGAAGGACGAGACTTCCTTATCCAGCTTTTTAGGGATGCAGCGCCTCTTGTGGCGCCTCAGCTCCTTTTCCAGATCCATGTGGAACTGCTTCATCAGTTTGGGGCATTTGAGGTTCCTCCTGGGTTCCCAGGTGTTGTCTGACTCTGGGAAGCCTCTCCATTTGACCAGGTAGAATTCCTCCTCCTGAAACACACAACAACTTCAATTTGAGCCAAACATTGGATTCTTTCTAATCCCTTACAGTGTTTCCCCTAAGATTTTTTAAGGGGGGTGGAAGGCGCCCAGAAACTTAATGGTGTCGCAGGTAGGGATGGGTAGAATTATCATTAGGATTTTTATTTGTTTTTAACGGTAAATACTGAGAATCATCACATCGCTGATGCTTGGTGGTGTGTTTGTGAAATCTACAGCAGTTTAATGTCCTGCTAAGAAGCTCACCTGCTGCACATCATGTTAAACTGACAGCTGGGCTGCAGGTAAACACCACCGTTTAGCGGTTAGCTCACCTGCTAACTGGTAGGACTAACTTCTGTCATGGCGCAAGTTAGCGTGATGCCAGCTCTGGTGTAGTGTGTTGGTGCCTTTTTTTTTTTTTTTCCTTTTAAAACAGTGCACATCCTGTTGGTTATCTGAAACGACACACTTTCGCTTCTACACAACATCAACTGTTTGCTTTTCAGCTGTGAAATTAGTTTGGTTGTACTGTTAGTTGCAATATCCATTTTAAACAAGGCCAAATAGACTGTCACTACTTTTTAATGGAGCTTTGCACACCTGCTCTTATTTGTTTGTGTTTTAATGTAATTTTATGTGAGTCATGTGATAGACAAAGTTTTTTGTATCTTGAGGACTATTCAGTAACTTGCAAAATAGTCTTAAAAACCCACATGAAAAAGAATCTTGATGAGACCGTGGATCGTGATCTTGCCTGAAAAAAAATTGTGACATGATATTTTTACCATATTGCCCACCACTAACTACTATCTTATCAATACTCCTTTAGGTTCGGTTCTTTATCGATACTCTTATCGGTTCTTTTTCATTACTAAACAATTGCATTTTAAGAAATATATTATTTTTAAAAAGAATACATTCAGAACAGGATCAGAATTGATTTCTATTTTAAATATAACTAAATGCTGTTTCTAGAGCAGCAACATTAATGTTTACAACAGCAAAGTCACTATATTAACTCAAATATCTCACTGGAAACTAATCTAAAATATCAATAACATAAATTAATATTCCTGACATCAAAATATTGAGTGAAGCTTAGAAAGAAGACCTGCCTGGCAGAGGGAGGAGGGGCTGGTTTGGGAGGGAGGGCTGCCAGTAACTAAGTTTACACAAATTTGACTAGTTTTAAGATACGTGGCAATCTAAGCTAAACAGTTCAGCTACACAGACAGCTTTCGTTTTAGCTTGTTCATAATAATCCACTATTAGCCTAACCAGCACGCTGTCATTGTGTAAAACATACCGGTGTTGGTTAGGAGTCTGTTGGGAGACTCCAAAGCTGTTGAAAATATTGCTTTTCTACATGTTAATGCTTGTTGAACAGGGGTTTTAATGAACTCCTTACTGGCTTTTTACTTCTTTTACTCCTCCGCTTTTATTGCACTTACAGTAGTAAGTGTAGTTGTCGTCAACATGAGTAAAACGGTTTCTCAGTCAAACACCGACACAGAGGAGAGGACAGAGAGCAGAGGCTGCCTGCAGCACGACCATAAGTTACACCAAAATGTAAAAAATACCAATAAAAGAACCAGCCTTAAAAATACTGCAGGTTCTTAAAATTTTAGAAACTGTTCCAATTCAGAACCAGGTTTTGAGGGGCATCCCTAGTCGTGGGGCAGCCATGTCATGGATACGTGGTGTCAACAGTGTTGTCATAGCCACACACAGGTGGTTATTAGGCAGTTATTCATATCGGTGTATTTCTCTACACTGAGCTGAAATGAAACGAGTGCACATAAGTTAGGTAAATAAATATTAACATCAGGTTTCGGTGTGAGCCTGTCACGTGCAAGTCTATCACACTCCCACTATCCTGCAAGCATAAGTTACATTCTTTTTTTATTTATTTCTTTCAAGAGGAGCAGGGGGTCCTGTTGGCAGGGCGGGCCTCCCATCCAAGGCAATGGTAGGGTAAACACTGCCTTATTCATGCATCTTTTACCATGTCTGAAGTGTCGGAGAAGTTAGTGGTTTGACTGTTCACAGCTTCAAACCTGCACACCAGCCTCAATATTATTATTATTACTATTAAGAATATTACACTGATATAAACTATTTGTATCGGGGAAAAATGTTTGAAATGTTTATTTTTCATTATCTAAATGAATTCTATTTAAGCCATTTTATGTGTTGTTATTTTTGTTTACTCCAAACAGTCTAGTTCTGTCTCTCAAATAGTCTGTTAGGGTGAGGCCTCACCCACTCAACCTGTAGAACGCACTTATCTCTCTGTGCCTGCTCAGAGTTTCCACCCTGAACATGTAGATCAGTTCAGTTTCCTTTTAAAAAAACCTCAAGATAAAGCACGTATTGATCTGCACTGTGTGACAGGAACTATAGGAGAGTTGATAATGCAGCAGCATACGTGGTTAAGTTTATAACTCAAAGGGAAATGTCACCAATTTTTCACCTCAGTGTCTGTTTCCAGGTGTTCTATGTGACAAAAGTAGTATAAAGCATTTTGTCTCTCCAGATGGAGCTGTGTGAAATCTGACAAACTGCCTCAAGTGATGTCACTTGAGTCAGCATCGGTTGGGGCTGAAGAATACAAGTCTGTAGCAAAAAAATCTGGGGGTTGAGTTGGAGTTGAACTGTTGGAGTTGAGTTGTGGGTAATGTAGGTACCAGGTTTTGACAAAGAATTAAAACAACATGTATGGTTCTCCTACATCCATTTTGATACTTTCTTTGTGTCGTGAGTCTGACAATGCTACAGAGTTGTGACATGAGAGCTGCTTCTGGAAGTGTAGTTCCCCGTTTTGTATTCCCATTTCTTTAAAACAATCACCTAAATGTTACTCAACATAGAAACTCAAGACTCTCCTGGATAATTTAACAATCCTACTGGTTTATATTCTGACCACCAGTTTACATTATTTACACTTTGTTTCTGAGAAATCACGCTTTGTCCATGATTTTAGCAGACGGCTAAGAATACAACAACACTCATGAGCCTCAGCTGCCGTTGCTATGGAGAAGAAACCATGGGTGCAAATCAGAGAGAAATGAATTCAAAGCACTTTGCTGCTGAAGTTGTAAACAAAATGTGGTTCCGTAGTTGCTGAATTCACTCTTTGACCCATAAATTGAAAGTGAACAGATTCACTCGGTAGATTGTGAAGACAGTTTTCTCAACTATGAGATCTTTAGCTTACGTCCGCCATTACCTGCACATGTGATCAAATTTAACACTTGGTAATTGGCTGTTTCTTGCTGAAATGTACCTTGGGAGTTGTAGTTAACCTCTACCCCGGCATTTTTATGTCCACAGTACATAAACATACATACAATAACTTTTTCTATATATATATATATATATATATATATGATTAATCATTGCACTCATAGAGTTGCAAAGTAGGAGGAGCGCTCCTGGAAGTAAAACTCCTGTTCATTTTCCCCATAGACAATGTTACATGACTCACAGTTTGAGCACTTTTACAGCTTGGATCAACATGAAACTCTCCCGGTTAAATCATCTGTACAAAAGATGAACAACTGTGTCAGAAAATATCTGAATCTTTAGTAAAAAGTTGAAGGCACAAGACTGTGGACTAGGGCTGGGCAATAAAACAATCTTGATATGGGATCACAATTAAAGTTATGTTGATTACGATGATAAACTTTGGACATTTTTAACTCTATGGATAGATCTAACAGCCTATCACACAGCACAAATAAACGTGACAACAGCCAGTCAGTCTGCAGTTTTTGGCTTGCACGTCCTCATATATCAGTGGATTACTGTTTTAAATAACTTATTTATATTGACATAAACCTACTGCAATTAAAGCTGAGCTTGGTACACTTCCATGTAGTACAATGTGTACACTATGTACTTGCATAGTGTGTGAATTTCAACAGGGTAGTTTTGTCTCAAAACTAACATTCTGCACTTACTGGAAATGGCGATCGCAACATTTGACCACTACTTTTTCCTTCTTCTTCTTCTCTTCTTTATAATGGTAAATTGCAACCAGGCAGAGCACTATATATGTTATTACATAACATTTGACCGCGATTGACGCCCACCAAAATATCACTTGACTTCAATTCAACTGAATTTTATTGAAAATGAACGTGCTTTTACGGCTTTTACGCAGTCATTCTGCAGTTGGAACAGCAGCGTCCCTGCTGACAGCAGCAGCTCAGCTTCAACATACCTACCTGACTGTACTGTGCACAAAGTGCATGAAGATTCCAGTAAAAGTTTTGTAATGGACCCCTACTGCTGTTGACTCATCAGAAATATCATAAAATAGTAAATGTGAAGGATTTAGCACATTAGTGGGCTCCCTAATGTGATGTGTAAAAAAGTAGACAATTATTAATTATAATCATTGTGGAGGGGTGTTCAGCCCATATCAACATATCAAACTACACAGGCTAATGTGAGATTCAGAAATGAGACTAAAAATCATGTTTAATGTTTAATGATCCCATGATGTGAGGATGTTCAATTATTCATGTTATAAAACGCATATAAACTACATTTTGATGTTCATGAATATCAATATATTTTTAGCAGTTAGATCTACACAAGAGTTTATCCTCATTATTTCTGCTTAATAGTTGCAAGAATAGCTATATTGATAGTTATTTTTTCAAATGATTTAGTTTTCCTAAGCCACATTTTGTTTGTATTCATTCGTTGATTGTACCACATTATTGGCACTGAAAGTCATATATTGCTGTGGCTCAAACGCATAGACTGTGTTACCCTTATTGCATTGCTTAATAGTTGCAAAGATTGCTACCTTTAATAACATTTTCAATTTATTTTTGATCTGCTATGGTCTATTGTCCACCTCAGCCACCGTAGCGTTGTAAACAAGTGGGCGTGGTTTGTAGGAGGTGTGGTTGGTAGTGTCTGCAAGGCCACAGCTGGACCCTTCTCCCAGTGTTCCACACTCAACTTTTTGACCGTTATAAGTGCACCATCCAGATACTCATAGTGCACTGCATTTTGCCATACTTGCCGGGTGTGAACGCACTTATGCACTCAAAATGGCAAGTGTAAGCACAGAAGTACGCAAATTGAGACACAGCATTGGCTCTTTAATATAGTATTCATTATTTTACTTCCAACTAATTGTGCTGAAGCACAGAGCCTGAAGAACATAAAATGTGTAACTGTCAAAAATACTTATTGTCTGGACTGTATGTAGCCCACAATGGTCTAACTAAACCAGAAATATTAAAAAGGGCCTGATATTACTGTATATGGTATAGTAAAATTAAGTAAAAGTAAAAGTATCATCTCACAGTATATTCATTAAATCACTCAACCCTATTACTTGGAACAATGTTAAATGATTGTGTTACAGAAATAGTATTACATTAGTATTTCAAAAGAGCATATTCTGGGTTTTTTCAAATTGCCACTGTGGTCTTGACAGTGTATGTTTCTGTAGAGTCATCTGTACAGTCACGTCCATGCTGTAGTATCTAATTAGACCACTCACAACTCCACCAACGTGGACATGACAAAAAGCTAACAGTCCATTGCACACACTGTGCGTTCAAGATCAAGACTTCCTGGTTCAGGATACATAGTATATAGATAGTATTTGTTTAAGGGCTTCTTTTAAAACTTGTCTGGATGATGATGATGTTAATTATGTTTTCTTTTACTATAACAATAACATAAGTCACACTCCAACATCATCATCATCACTGTCAGGCCTTACCACTGACTGCTGTATACCAGAGGCTACAACTGAGCCTGGTATAATAATACTTGTATTTACTTGTATTGTATTTTTTGATTGATCCTTAATTTATGAATAGATTTCTGACACTACATGTCAAAATAAGAAAATCCTTAGTTTTTTTAAATTTAGCCTTGCAATAAGAGTACCACTGCAAAGCTTCTACTTTTCAATTTTTAATCAGCATCAGATATTTTTAAATCTGGTCATTTATGATGCTGATTGTTTTGTCTCCAGGGGACAAAATACTTGTAATAACAAGGAAAGTTTGACTAATAAACTTGTTGCATTTATGTTATTGCTGTGATCCATGTACAGTGTAATGGCTATGTAATGCACACTCTGTAACAGTCCACAATGAGCAGAGCTGTCAATAACAGTGATGTTGTAATACTGAAACCTTACCTTAGTCTTCTTGTAGTCACAGAGGAACTCCACCTCGTACTCGTTGACGTTGGCTCTGCTCACCCCCAGCTGTTTACAGTGGAGCTTCTCTCTGCGACACAGGGCTTCAAGATCATCCCAGGACATCTTACAGGGCACACTGCAATCTGACACAGCAACTCCCTTTAACTACTGTTACATGCACTGACGCTACACCAAACTCCATTCAAAAATCAGCCGACATGAACCGACACAGCTCATTGCTGACAGTGCAAAGCAACATACCACTATTTTAAATAGGTATTCAAATTGTCTGGATGCATGGGTAAAATCGGCATACATATACCGCCGTGTGGAGCATTTTATCCCGATAAAATCTATTTTTATTTGATAACTCGCTCGCTTTCTACCGCCAACACGGCGGAGGAGGATGGCAGTGACATAGCACGTTACTTTGCATTATGTTTTAAAATAACGTGACTGACAAGTTATCCCCATAGCAATTACATGGGATTAGATACATACTCATCATGGAAACAACAGATGTTAAGCAGGAAACATATTTAATGCCGTTAGGAACATTTACGTGGCGCGGCATGGCGCGTGAAGCTTGCAGAGTAGTTTTGCCCGCTAAACCGCAGCAGACTGCTCATACAACGCAAACTGCACAAACAACATTACAAACTATTTAGTTTATGGTTCCAAAAATAAATAACATATTTCTGAACTTAATCGCGGTAACTTTGAGTTCATACGCTGAAACAGAGGCCGCATTAAGCTGCACGAGCACTGTAGACCACTAACTTCCCAGAGTCTCCGTGGTACAACGTTAGGTTAACGCACAACGTTATGTCAATTCAATGAGAGGAAAAGAGTGCACGTTCCGTGTCTTTAAAGGGTTTACATTTACACTAAACCAAACAACATGAGTGGATAACCGTACAATGGAATATAAAATTAATTATCATCCTTCATAAGTTACCTTTTAAAATTTCCGCCATGTTTTCCGCACAGCCGCCAAAATAGCAGAAACTACATTGGTGGGGAGGATCCTGCAGCGGAGTAGACTTTAGCGGCTGCTGATTGGATGAGCGTCATCTGTCAGCCCTCTCATTGGTGCAGATGTAGTCATGTGGGGTTTGGGTCGGAAGTCAACAGATGTCGTACGAAGCCTTTGAATTCACAGTCAAGTTACGGAATCAGTACGTAGATCAGTCCGCCTGCTGTTTGTTGTGGAGCGAAACATTTTACCATTTAAGAACAAAAAGTTCCAAACAATAATCTATGGAACTGAACCAGACAGGTCTCTTTGCGTTTCTACCGCACCTAAAAAAAACATCAGATCCATGGCAGATTAAGAAATGACGGCGTCACCAGAAACTTTGTTCACACAGGTGAAAACAACAGCCTGTTCTTTACGCTTGTGTGGCTGATGTTTGATGTCGGCCAATGAATGAATGAAAAGGAGAAGTGCTGAGCTGGAAGAGGAGACTCCAGGAAGGCAGGCAGCTTATTGTGGACTCCTCCATCCTCAGTTAACAATAAAATGATTATAAAATAAATCAAATTCAATCAAAATCAGTTATCTCCTTAATGAAAAGATTGGCAACATATCCTTCACAATCGAGTATATAGCTCTGAAATTATTAACTTTTTGAATCTTTGGATAATTAAAAAAAGGACAAACCAACAGACAGAAACTCACTCCTTAGAGCAGACAGCTGTCACTCCCTTATTCTGTAGATTCAAAAGGATCTGCAGAAAAAAACTCTGATTTCGAGCGCCACCTCCTGGTGACTCAAAACAAGTTCAGGAGCAGAGTGTATACAAATGTAGTGAGGAAGCAACTAAGAAAACTGAAATAATACAAAGGGAGGAACGGCGTCAAAGTAAGCCAATTGTGTTCATCATTAAACAGGCCAAAGCTTCAGAATACACTAAAAATATTCTTTAAAAAAATGGTACATATTACAGTACAATGAACTGATAAGGAATCTTTATTGTATCTTTATTGTAATATTGAAAGAGGAAATAATGATGGTGGGCCTACATTCTGAATATGTCCCATCAAAACAAAAATCTTTCCAAACTGTTATCACACTGATTCTAGATGGACATTACAAATGCGAGGCATTACACTGTACATGGATCACAGCAAATAATAACTAGACAAACTTCCACATACACATTTATTTATTAACATGTCCTTGTGGAAAAGGATCTGCAGGAAAAACATTGAAAGAACTCAAACAAAGAGTAGCAAAACATAGAAAATACAATAAGAGGCAAAAAAAAGAGATCGTCCTAAATGTAGATTGTCCAGAGCATTTTATGGTAATGAATCATCCGTTAACTATATGGCAACTGAGAGGGTATGTTTGTCAAAGAGAGGAGAGACTTGGAGAAATTGCTCCTTAAAAAGGAGGATTTCTAGGCTGGGACGTAAAGTGTTAAGTGATATTAAGACTTGTAGAGTTTTACTGGGTCACATCTGTTCCCAAATGAAAAAACTGTTTTTCAAGAACAATTTGAAATGTTGTTTTTAGATGGATGTATTGAGTTCAATGTACAGATGAAATTTGGAATTCTTTGGGACAATTCATAAAATGATGTAAATACAGACAAGTCTGAATGATGAGGCAGAAATAATACAGAGTTTGTTTGCCTGAATTGGAAGATGAATATTAAACATGTTTGTGGAATGATGGTTTTCAGACTTTACAACAACACTCAAGTGCTTTTACTTATGATTTGAAAGCAGGACTTTAACTTCTTTACTTTACTTGATACAACCAGAAACCAGAAACAGGTCATTTTTTTCCTTTTTAAATTTTTAGCAAAAACAACAAAAAAAAATATTTCTTACCGACAGAACAAATTTACCACTCAGACCTGCCTGCCTGTCTGTCTGTCTGTCTGCCATAATTGGCCTACAATGACAATAAAAATGTTTTTCATATCAAATGAACGCGCTCTTTCATTTTCAAATGTTCTGTTGGTGCATGGATTATAACAATTATGCAATTATGTGTTTTATTGTATTGCCTGTTCATGTGTAGCTGAATGACCATAATGCATCATGTCTATTTTGAAAATGAAAGCACTTTAGTAAGTTTTCTTCAGGATGTACTTTCGACAGTAAAGTCTGTAATTCAGTAATTAGAAAGATCAATGGCATAGAACCAACAGCAAGCACGCCAAAAGTAGTTACAAAAAGTGATCAACAGATGTCACACTGTGTCAACCTACTCATCAATAGATTTGTACACTTAGTGTCTCAAAAAATAAATAGAAATGTGGATGTGGTGAACAGAACTTCCCATGCACAGTCAGTATTTTCCATCAGGTGCTGGTCAGTCACAGAAACATCTTAGGTGAGGATCAAAATTAACCACCGCACACTGACATGACTTTACTGTGACTTTATTAGGAGCGAACGAGAGAACTCAAATCCTGTGTTTCATTAAATCCATATGGTTCAATTGTTTTAACACAGGATTTGAGTTCTCTTCTGTGATATGAAAATATTAATTATATCTCTCTCAAGTGATTTGGACCCTTAGGGAGAGATGAGCCACTAGGTCCCCTGACACTCACCCTTCCCATTTAGTGGTGCAGAGGGACAGCTGTAGGACTGATAGTCTATTCTTCTAAGGAAATATAGCTCATCCTCTTCAGTCAGTTGTTTACAGGAGTTAGTTTTTATGTAAAATGGTGTAATTCTTGTAACTCTGTGTAATATCAGCCATGCCATGTTTTTTGATATTGTAATTTTTTGTAATATTATTGTCATGTTCTTTGTACAATGTTCACCTTTGAAATAAACTTAAAAAGTAAGTAAGCACAAAAAGTAAGGAAATTTGTGTAGATTTTGTAGATTATTTCTTTGTTGTAACAATGCTTCTTGGCAATAAATTTTATACCGTTGGAAAGCCTGTTTATTTCCCTTTGAAATGGTGCCACATTTGTAAGGAACATGCATTTGTGGGATGAGCAGCAGAGCTGAGTATGTGGGTTGTGCCCATGACAAATTTGCCAAATCTTCCCTGCCAATGCCAAACAGCTTATTCTGCCATTGACTCGTTTGGTGTTTGGATGATTGAAGTTTGAAGAAACAAGACATATTGGCAATTAAACAATTTATTCATTTAACAAACAGGAGTCTCAGTAGTGTGTGGAAGAACCGTACACAGCCACAACAGCCTGGCACCTCTTCCTCATGCTGGTCACCAGCCTGGTCACACACTGCTGTGGGATGGCATCCCATTCTTCAACCAGCATTTGTCGCAAGTCAGCCAACGTGGTTGTGTTGGTCACTCTGGCACAAACAGCACGCCCAAGCTGATCCCACAAGTGTTCAATGGGGTTGAGGTCAGGACTGCTGGCAGGCCATTCCATCCTCTCCACTCAAATTCTGGAGGTAGTCTCTGATAAACCCCGCTCTGTGGGGGCGAGTGTTGTCATCTTGGAGGATAGAGTTCAGTCCCAGACTGTGGAGATATGGGATTGCCACTGGTTGCAGAATCTCATCTCGATATCTCTGTGCATTGAGATTGCCTCCAATGATGACAAGCCTCATTTTTCCAGTGAGGGAGATGCCGCCCCACACCATCACACTGTCTCCACCAAAAGATGTTACTCACTTATCAGTGCAGCAATTAGCATAGCGTTCTCCGCGTCTTCTCCACACTTTGACCCTACGATCCAACTGCCATAGGCAAAATCTGGGCTCATCGCTGAACATAATGTTCCTCCACATGTTTGGGTTCCAGTGCACGTGTTGCCAACACCAGCACAAATGGGCCTGATGGTGAAGGGCAGTCATGGCAGGCCTCCTAGCAGCCCTAGGAGACCGGAGATTGGCTGCGTGGAGTCTGTTCCGGATTGTCTGTGCAGAGAGCCATCAGCCATATCGTCCTGCAAACCTTGACTGCAAATCTGTAGAAGACAGCCTACGGTACCACGGCCCACTTCGCGGCCTGTCTCTGACATCCCCCATTATATGGAACTTGGTCTTCACTTTGGAGATGGTACTAGGGCTCACATAATGCCGCAACTTGGTTTTGCGAAACACCAGCTTGAAGTTGTCGTATCGCACGGGCCCTATCCAGATCAGTCAAACGTGGCATGCCGATTCTTGGAGCAGACACCTACTGACCACTGTAGCAGGGCCCATGCTCACAGGTGCTGCCAATCAGGTGCCAATCAGGCACTGGTAAAGTAATTTCAGTGTGCGGTGGTTAATTTTAATCTTCACCAGAAATGTGGATATTCTAACAGCTAGACAAAACAGACAGGCATCTATAGATAGGTGTTTATGCTGTGAATAATCTACACAGACAGTGAGCATCATATGAAGTGTCAACTATTGTGCAGTAAATCTGTTTGGGACATCTCATCTAGGTAGTATCAGTTAGACTCAAGCTCTCACTGGGCTGTAGCTTCCATCAGCTGTGATCACATGGAGCTACTTGATAACTGGCAAAACACACTCAATGTAATTCATTCATGTCTACTCAAGCAGACTGACATTTGTACCTAGCCAAGAGTAAGAAAAAAAATATTATCATTTAGCACAATTATGTCTGTAGCTGCTATCCATCCATACCTTACCTGATATATCTAGGTATGTGTATGAAATAAAATTCCTGTACATTTGCCTGTGTTTAAACACGTATTTAAATATACAATTGACACACATATTCAAACAGTATTTTTAATTTATTCAAAAGTGAACATCAAACACAGAACACTGAGCATCAAACAGGTTTAAAAAATGACATGTAAATGGGAAAACTGTTGAAAAATACTGTTTGAGACCAGACCAAACAGACCAAAGTATGAGCCCAATGTGGGATTTTTTTCCTGAAGGGAAATCAATACGCTCAATTTAGTACATAACAAGTGTTACTCAAAGTACTTACAGCAGTGTTACATCTGCAGCCAGTGCCATGGCAGCCCCCTACGGGCACAGAGAGACATCATCTGAGTTCTAGTTCAACACAGAAAAACTTGAACACATAGCACACACTAAACTGAACTGCTGTCTTCTTTAGGGCAGGGACCTTAAAAAGGCCAGTGCTGCAGACAGTTCAGCTACCTCTGTGTTCACAGTTTAACAGTTGAAATTGTGAAATGTACCCATAAGACATACTGTGTTGTCTAGATATGAGAGTAGCAACGTCATCATACAGCACCTTGTATTCTTTGAGTTAGTTGAGCGGCGTGCATGCTGTGAATGAACACATATTATTGAGCTCCTGTTTTTCTTTTTGCCTCTCAACTCAAAAGTAATGTTTTGGTTACATGTGGCTTCTGTTTTGTTCATGTATGATAAAATAGTACCCATCCAACCGGGCTTGGTAAGGTTGATGTGAATATTAGTAATAAACGACGAGCATTGTGGAAATCCCAGTATCAGTGTGGCTGTGAGTTTTGTTCTACTTCAACCAAGAAACACGGACCAAACTGTTACAAGTGTTGCCCAAACACCTTTTCCTTGAACCTTTTTTTCGACAACCAGAGTCAGCATGTCGCTAATGAGATGGTAGTAGTGCAACTATACGAGGTGAAGTGATTTTCGCCCCTTTTTATACACCATGTTGGACTTTATCACCACCGCACACCTGTGTGAGTATTTTTCTTCTCCTCTTCCCTGCTGCACTCTGCCCTTGTGGATTACTGCCACACATGCCTGGACTGTTTATGCCGAAATGGCCAGATTTATTGGGTAAAGTACACAACTGAGCAAATTCATAATACTTTGAGGAAACAAAAGAAGTAAAACAAAAGTTAACTGTGAGGAAACAACAGCCATAAGGACGGAAATAGGTTTTTTCCATTAGCACTTTTGGCCGTGCCGAGTCAAACCATGCCACACTGAATTGCATTTCCATTTCCATCAGTATTTTTGTAGAAACTGAATCTCTGTGGTTTGAAGTCGTGTGATTCTGTTTGTACTTTCAGATATCTGCTTTATTTTACTGTTTCCTCACTTTCAGCCATATCGGAGCCGCATTAAATTACTGCAGACGAAAACATTTCCTGCTGCTGTTGCTTCATATTAAAAGCTTTCCACTGACAAACTAACTTTTATTGTGAAGAACTTATTGGAAATGAAATGTGTTTATCCACCGTTTTACAGCCACAACTTTGACCACTAGTCACAGCTGTGATGTGATGTGTATATGGAACCCGCTGCTTTTCAACTCAAGACAAGTGCATCATCAGTTAGACACACCTTAAAGAGGGTAGCCCTGTTGTAATGGAGATGTAAATTCCTGCCGCACTGGGCTGACGTGCCGAATCAAACCGAGTCAAGCCAAGCTAGCACATGTGTATGGAAAAGGCCTAAAAACTGTGAATAGTATAACTTGTTAGTGAATCGCACTCATTTTGTGGCTCTATTCATACAGAGAAATATTTTGGAATGCTGGGACCAAAACAACAAGGTAGGCACCAAAGTCCCCCCTGCTCAGGCTGCTAACCCTATCCCAGTGGCTGCTTCGACGCCCAACCTGTCCAGCAGGAGACCTGAATATTCTGACACGGTGACACCTGGTCACACTCGAGGACTGGCTACAGTCTGTTTATACTTACAGGTCCTTCCTTGACTCGATGGAAGCGCAGATTCTTTGAGAGCTACTTTGCCTACTTGCTTAAGAACCAAGAAAGTGGTTCAATGTGCTCAACACTCATGTTGTTACTTGGACTGACTTTTGTGAGCTATTCAGAATGGTCTTCCTACCTGCTGACAATCAGGAGCATGCCATGAGAGGCATCCTGGACCACATCCAGAGTCCCGAGGAACCCCTACTCACATTTGTTGCCCACATGCTCAGTGGATTAAAAAAACTTAGAAGTCCACCATTAGAGCAGGAACAAATTGAGCTCATCTCTAAGCATGCTCCAGAGAAGTACAGAGTTTGACTTTACTGCATGCCTGTCAAATCAGTCACTTAATAAGTGCTGCAAACACATGAGGTCCATTCTGTCCTTGGCCCTAACACTATGCAGCTGCCCCGTGCACAAGTGAGAAATAAACCTGATAGCAGGACCTACTGCTTCACATGTTCCATGTCAGGTTTCATGTCTCGCACCTGTCCTAACTGCTCCACAGCCCCTCAGGGAGCCCCACATACTCTCATGTCCACCACTGAAATACCACAAGCCCCACATCCGGAGCAGAGTTCCAATGCAGATGTTGCGAGAGCTGAAGATGTAAATACAATGGCGGAGACAAGGCCAACTGGCAGGAGGCAGGGAAACTTCTGGGGGGGGAGGACATTTCGCAGAGGCAACCCTTCCCCAAGACAGTGACTCTGCCTCCACCACCCTCATCCACCCCACTGGACCAATCATGTGGAAGATGAAACTTCACACTCACCATGGAGCACCCCATTTAAAGTGAGAGTGAACTTTAAAGGTGTAGCACTGGATGCCACGCTTGACACAGGCGCCCCACTCTCAGCTGTGAGGGCAGACTTGGTTCCTAAAAATATTCAAAGTCGATCCTTAACCAGCACATGGCAGCCCCACCAATCCAGTTTGCAAATAATACAGGCTGTAACCCATTAGGGACCACCTGGCTTACCATCGGGTTTATGGGCAAGCGTGTCTATCAGTGGTTCATTGTTACCCTTTACCTCTATTCTCCTTTAGTTCTGGGAATGGACTTTATGATTCATGCCTCACTGACCATACATGTATCTACCAGATCATGGGTGACAATTCAATTAAATTCAAGTACCTCGACGAACTTGATGATAGCAGCCTGGATACACCAGCTGCTCTACATGACAAAGTGGAAGAAGCCAACCTGGAGAAGGAAAAGAAAGCAGAGCTGTTAAGGATACTTGAAGGCTACAGAGATCTGCTTGACGGTCATCTTGGCCACATCTCCCTGGCCGAACATATCATTGTCACCAGAGATGCAAGACCTGTCAACCTCCCCCCTTACCGCACCTCTCTGCTAAAAAACAAATCATCAAAGACCAAGTGCAGAAGTTGCTGCAGGAGGGCATCATTGAGCCAGCATCAGGGCCATGGGCTACCCCCATGGTCATTGTGAACAGGCCCCCTCATGACCCAAGGTTCTGTGTGGGCTTTCCGGGTCTCAATCAGTGGACAAAGCCAAAAACTGCCTTCATCATGCACTGCAGCCTGTTCCAGTTCAGAGTCCTCCACTTTGGTCTTTGCAATGTGCAGGCAACCTTTCAGAGGCTCATGAACATGGTCCTTGCTGGCCTCATCTACAAGTCCTGTGCAGTGTATCTTGACAACAGCATCTTGCAGACCTGGAATAAGTCCTAGCCAGGCTGTAATCAACTGGCCTCTCCCTGAAATTGAGCAAGTGTCAGTTCTGTCTCAGTGAACTTTCGTTCCTTAGCTACCATGTCACCCTGTCTGGCATACACCCAGACCCTGACAAGGTGAAAGCCGTGATGGAGTTCAAGGTGTCATCCACTGTGAAGTACGTGCAACAGTTCCTTGGCCTATCAGGTTATTACTGTCACTTTGTTCAGGATAATGCTCGACATGCTGAACCGCTCTTTGCCCTCACAAAGAAGATGCCCCGTTCAGCTGGGACGGCACATGCCAAGCAGCCATGGATCTCCTGAAAGCCTGCATAACTTCAGCACCTGTCCTGAGATTACTGGACTTTACTTATCCTTTCTTCATTCATACAGATGCATGCAATGCTGGCCTCAGAGCTGTGTTAATGTTAATGTTCAGTGGTAGAAACTGAACAGCTGGAGATAAATATTCTTTTTCAAACTATTATTTTATGTGGGCCTCGTGATTTTAAAAACTTTTTTTTTTAGTTAAATTGGTCTGGCTTCCCATAGTATGAGACACAAATCACTCAACTGCTAGCTGTTAATACTGTTGTCTCTGTCATGGCACTGTGTTGCTCACTAGTCTTCTCTGGAAGATTTCTTTTGATGTAGTCAAAGAGATACAGTATTTTTCAACCTGATGCAACAATGGAACTTAACTTAGAAGACAACATGACACCATATTGTGTGTCCACACTTACCTGTCAGGTAGCTCAAATTGGACTTGACCAGACAGTGCATTCCTAGAATGCACACAGGATCCAAGGTATGCATACAAGTTTTAAAATAATTTCCTTTACTACTACTGATTTCTTGCATTTATTTCACTCTTGTGTTGAATCACACAATGTCATTTATTCCAAAGAGCTTTTGAACTTACATGAAACAGGGATTTTACCTGAAAATGTCTGAAATGAAACAGATAGTTGATAACGTATTTCTAATTGGTCTATAAAAAAATACATTTCAAAAAATTCCAGTAGGTGGCAGTATAGTCTTTGAAACACTGAGTGTGCACAAAGTCTGATATAATTTGGCCACTTACAAATAACAAAAAGGGTCTTGGAAGATATTGTAAGAATCAGGTCTCAGGGCGAATTTGGACTATTAACTAATACTACTAAGGTATTTAATCTGTGGCATAAAGGAGTAAACTGCTTTGCATGACACTATTCATTTACAGCTTGGAACACATTTGAAGTCATTTTCAGTCCATCCACACAGCACTTTCATCAGTGTTGTAGTTTGTGATATTAAAAGGAGAAATTGTTGGTTTCTGTTAGAGTCACAATCATTCTAGTTTAAATCAATGAAGGGCTCAAAACCTTCTAAAGTCTGTTTCTAAACAATGTGGACTACATTAATAGCCTAGTATGATTCATTAATGTTGTTTTATCTGTTTTTGTCATTTATGTAGCTTTATTTTAATTTTTAACATCTTTTTTTATCGCTTTGGGTGCTTCTGTTTTTATAGGACAGAAATTTTGCTTAAAGTTAGCGCTTGGCCTGGCCATCTTCAGTGATCGGCCTGCTAACTGAAATCCTAACTAGTCCTAACCAATTCTTAACAAATCCTAAAAATGAAACGCAAGTCCTAAACTCTTTTTTTCAGTCAGCAGACTGAAGCAGACAGGTTCATCAGGGAGTCAGCAAACAGAGGCAGAGAGCAGCTCAAGGTCAGGGAGACAGCAGACAGACCCCACCACACAGAGCAGCTCAAGGTCAGGGAGGCAGCCAACTCAGAGCATCTCAGGCAATCAGACTCCAGGGAAGATAAAGTGTGCTCTTTGTAGCGAGGACATTGATGTTGAACAATTGTCTGACTTTCATGCAGAGCAATGTTGTGAGCAGTGTGAAAAAAAGGTCAGTGGTGCAGTTGGGCTGCTCCACCATATTGTAGAAAGCCATCTTTAAGGCACCAGCAGAATAAGTGGGGATCCACCATGACAACAACCTCCTCCACCACCACCATGACAATTACCACCTCCTCTTCCTGCCCCATCTCCATATTTATTCACCTGAGGCCACTGGAGGTGAATTGAGTCATCAAGCCAGCCGACCAGGAGTGGATTGCCCAGCGTCTTTGTGACCCCGCAGGACAGCTGAGGCAACAGTTTTCCCAAAACTGGTTCCATCCATCCAATCCACCAAAGCTGATAACTGCACCACCTGATTCCATGACCTACTTCAGGCAGTGGTTGTTTCTGTGGGCACCGATGCAGATATGGGGTATTTCACTGAAGTGCCATCAGTGCAACACCAAGATGCACCACTCCGGTATCTAAACAAAGGTACGGGAAGACCTTGACTCCAGGTACTACTTGGTCGGTGGGGACTATCCTCAATACAGTAAGTGCATGATCCCTGTCTGTCCTTGGAGGTTTTCAGTCAGTTGGATCCTGCCCACAGAAACACGTGCCCCACTGTTCTCACCACACAGCTTGCTCTGAACAGGAAGTGTGTGACAATGCGCACACCACGAACTGCAGGGAACAGCTCCAGTTACCTGCAGCAAGCACTGGAGGAAGTTCACAGTGAGGCTACTTGGATGACAAATGTCAGTAACGAATGTGGCCAGGTTATGAACTGTGTGCTTTTCTACAGGAAACATTATTGATTTGCATATGCTATGAAAGAGGTGTTTAATTGTTAATAGTCTTAATTTGTCTTTTTGTGTTGCATGCTTATAGACCAATGAATTTTGTACAGAGGCAATTTTATAATCCAAGGATATTTTTTCACACAACTGTTTCTCTCTAACATATTCCCAGCAAACCAGTTCTGATGCAAGTGGTGTCTCTCACAGTCCTGTCAGTACAGCCAGAAGTGTACTTACTGAGGACAATCCCTCTAGTGAAACAGCACATCAGCTCAGGTAATGTGACTAATGACTTATCATTCAGTGGCACTGCTCCATTTGCGACCCTGGCTTATGTATATATGTATATGTACATATGAATGCTAGTATGTGGTTGACTGTGTCACATGTCTATGTACTCTGTATGTAAAATGTAGAATGACATTTGCTAAATGCAGCGACACTGAACCCAAGAAGAATTTCCCTAAGGGGACAATAAAATATATCGTATCGTATTTGTCAATGGTTGTTCTTCATTTTTCAGGATAGCTGATGTGATGCAAGAGGTTTTCCTTGATGGGAGGCGGTTGATAATTTGGCAGAGTACCCTGTCAACCTCAGCCGCACAATAACTGCATTGTCAACCACAGAGATAACTGAGATTGTGCAGCTGTATTCCAGTCTACATGCCATGGACAAATCTCCCTCCAAATATACCCTGAAATGTAAGAAGAAGACCTTGCCAGGGACCCGGAGAGCTTCGAGTAAATGTAGTGGCTCTGCACCTGGTCAACAAGCAGCTGAAAGATGAACTGGCCTATAGTGGATGCACACATTACGTAATTCGCATGTATCATAATTATCATTACACATGTTACACTTAAGCAATATCACACAAGCAGAGTCATGTTGTTCTGTATGCCCTCACAGCATTTTAGTAACAGATTCAGACAGGCGGACTGCAATAAAAAGTCAAATTGCCTCATGCCTCATCCTCATACCAGCAGGGTCATCTGCCATCAGCCTTATCTCCTGCCTGGTCCTTGTAGAGTCAACTACCACCATCACCTGCCTGGTCCTCATATGAGCTGAGTCAATGAACACCAACCCCATCCCCTGCCTCATGCTTGTACAACATACCACCAGCTCCATCCCCTGTCTGGTCCTCGCAGCCACCACCACCTCCCTCTCAGCAATACTACCCTTCAGCCTCGTATCATCAGTACAATATACTACCATCTCCAGTATCAACACCAATGGCAACAGCATCATCATCAGATCAGTCATCAGTCCACTTGAATTGTCTGAAACCAAAAATGGAGATATCAAAAGGCAGCACTTGAAGACCAAGAGGCAAGAGGGGAGCGACCAAAAAAAGCAGTACTGCAAAGAGAGCTATCATTATCACTGTAAACGTATTCAGTTCAAAAGCAAAAGCACTGGCCATACCCAGATGAAGGGAAAGTGGTACTGTCCAGCATCTGGACAGAGCATCACAGAATGGAAAGAGACTGTTGACAAGCAGTAAAAGTTGACTTTAAGAATAAGAATTAGGCAAATTATTTACTAGTTTTTAGTTTATTAGTTATCAGTTTCAGTTTGAGAGGAATGTGAAGTATACTTTTTAAATTGTTATATAAGTGAATATGTTTGTGAACAATGTGTTCAGTCAAAAGATGTTCATCTGTTTCAATGTGAAAATTGGATACATACACACTTGATAACGTATTTGCATGCAGTGTATTGGCTATATCCAAGATGGCTTGTTAGAGATATCAGACACTATTGCACTAACTGAGCACAGCAAGTGCACAAGCATGTAAGTGTGGACAAGGTGGCAGCAAATGGGCAGCAAGACATCATATTAACACATCTCTGACTGTGATGGCCACCATTCTTGAGTCAGCCTTTGGACAATGCAATACACAAATAAGTAGGGTGTCCAGAGCATACTGTATGTTTTTGGAAGCCATTTTTTCAAAAATCTCATCTCCTCTGTTTGCATATTTGCTTGCCTGTTGCAGGACATCACTGCTATTGTGACTTCTTGTCAGCTCTGAAAATCACTTCACGATGATCCTGCAAAGGTGTGTCAATATATGAAGGAGAAAATAGGGAATGCTGCACTGGGTCAGGAAACTAGTGTTGGTAATGTTGAAGTAAAAAAATCAGGTGCTCTTTAAGAATAGGTGTGTCAATATATTTTGTCAAGCCCAACACACAACAAACAGCACAAGCTTTGTGAAAGTAATGCTGGAACAGTCTTTCAGAAACAATACAAAGAATCTGAGAAGCATATGTTTACCTGTCAATTTGTTATTTCTATGAAAACAAGTAAATAAGTTTTGTGAAGAAAGGTTAAAAGTAAGTGAAAGACTATTGTGTTGAAATATAACAGTTTTATTGGTATAGGTGTATGTGTGAAGTCCCTCCCTTTCTTTTTCTCTTTCCACCTTTCCCCCCTTGTGCAGTTAAATTAGGGCACAAGTGTATTGGCTCTTTTGGTTTTCTCATTTCAAAATGAAAATCTGTTGGCCACCAAGTACACACACCGGGTCCGCATTCATCTGCTGAAGGTGGAATGATTTACTGTGTTCACCTTAAATCTCAGTTTCACTTTAAGGACTTTAATCAGGTAGTTTCACTTTTTTGTGGAAAACCCATATTGAACATTATTTTATTTTATTTAATTTTTTTTATTACATATTTTGAAACATGTCTGAAATGGATCTTTAAGTAAAGGGCCTGAAAACGTCCTCCGCCACTCATCCTAACTATGCAAATATAGTTTTGTATGCCTGTAAAAATTAAGATAGAGAAGTAAGATAAATATCAAATATTGAGTGCTGATAATGGAAAATCAATCAAATGTCTATATACAGCTGTCACAAATTGACATATTTTACCGGCTACCTTATGCTCCATTCAGACCAACACAGTGATGTGGGTTCGGGGGTCTACCTGTATGGGTCAAACAAACGTCAGCTGACCCTCCTTCACAACCCTCCTGTCAACCAGGGTAGGACTCATAGTAACACACTGTCTGTCCATGACTTGTAGCTTGACAGTTTGTTAACTTTGTCTCTGCTCTGTAGGGTGTAACACCGGCACTCTGACAGCCTGCAAGCTACTGTCCATCAAACACAGCCACTGTCACGCCCCTCCAGCCAGCTGAGACAAAAAAGCAGTATTTCTGATATTTCCCATAAGACCCTTTTCTTGGTTTCAATAATAAAAAACTTTTAACAATATATTTTTAAAAACATGTTGACATTATTTTTAACAGCAGAGAGGGATGATTAAGTGTGATTTCAGTTGGGACTTTAAGGCCTCACATAGACCCAAGCCACTCCCAGAATCTTCAGTGGTGAAAGCTTAGCCTTATTTTGTCTTTTGTTGATTCTGTTCCACAGATGGTCAAACCATAGTAACATCCTTAGACTCCTGATAGTTAATATCAGCACTGACTGTTATTTTGTTCAGATCTAGCCCAGTTTCCTCTGCAGGCCCGGGCTGACCTGTGGCTAAGGGGAAGGGGAAACCATCCAGAGGAGCGTGCTCTATCCTGCACAGGCTGTCCTCGCTGTCGCTGTTATACCCAGGATTGGAGGCGCTGAAAAGGCAGCGGCTGGGCCAGGCTTCATCTAATAGCAGGCTGGGCTTGTGATGTGCCATCTGAACATCCTCTGTTTGAACGGCCTTCTCTAGCTGCCAGCCACTGACTGGGCCCTCCACATCCTCCACCATGCTTGGCTCCACCTTACGGAAAGTGTGGCGGGCGTACAGGCCGATACAGAACATCTCCACAATCACACAGTAGTGGTAGATCACTAAGGTTGAACGGACAGCACAAGACACACATTTCAAGGATTTTCATAGCCACAATCCATCTCCACAATCAGTATGTGTACAAAGAAAAAAAACTACATTTCCCATAATGCCCTTTGAGAACCAAGCAACAAGGAGGCCACTTATGAATGGCTGCACTTTTTTTCCACACTGCTATATGTGCTTTATTTGAATTTACATTTCCTGTGGTACTCAGGTCTTGATGCAAACATATACTGTAGATGTTTTATGTGTTTGTCTTAATGCTTTCATGTTATGTCTGATATTTTTTCAGAGAAAAAAAACTTTCATACAAAACCATCAAAGAAAACCAGTAATTCAGGTTATATTTTCTTGAAGCAGAGCTGTTCTGAACTCAAGTATATTTAAATTGCTTTACTAATTTTAATTTACTGCAGCTGCTGTGTTAGAAAAATAATCTGGAATCAAGAGCATTAAAAAAGTGAGTTCAGGATGTTCCTACTGTACTTCTGACTGAGTGTCATGGCTTTCAAACTTGAAATGTTCAAACTGAGGCTCTGAATATATTCTGTGTCATTTTTTTTCAACCTGTCATGGAACAGCTTCTTCTCTATCTCTGGAAAGACTGCTTCAGTCAACGGACAAACAAGGCGATAGTCACATGACCCACAAAGCCATCATCGATAGGTTACCTGTACTCTGAAGTTGCACATTGTAAGAAGTGGATCTTCAAAATGAAAGCATTGTTCCGGGAACTTGCTACTTTTCAAAGTTGACCAAAATGTTCGCAACCCACTTAGAATGAACCTGCAGTCCACTTGAGGACCATGACCCACCAGTTGGGAACCAGTGTCCTAAACTACAGGTAGAATGGTAAACATGACTGGAGACTGGTTCTGGAAGAGGACATTGTGTACAGTGACTTACGCTGGGACCTTGCCAGGACAGAGAAGGGTGGTGTACAGGGGATAACCTCCAGAGCACCCATGGTTTCCAAGATGCCACTCTGCAGGCCACACAGCACCAACACCAGGATAATGCAGATGAACTTGGCTCTCAGTCCATAGCCATGTAAAGCACTCTTGGTGGCTTTGTAAAACAGAAGATGGCCGTAGAAGGACACAAAGGTTGACACACATATGATACCATTCACATACAGGTTGGGGTTGACCGAATCCACCTGCAGAACAAGATGATAGTTGTCATTGATTTATCCTTCAGCTCATCCAGTGCTGTTTGGGTGCTGTTTTGCCCAAGAGTATACAGTCAGCCCACTCAGGCAGAGGATTTCAATTTTGTTTGTTTAAATGAAATTAAGATTTGTGTGAAGAATGAAAAAAGAGCACCTCTGCCAGATGGACTGCCTTCCCTGTATTTGCATAATTAATATCATTATTTAAATATCCATGTAACATGACCTCCATTTCACACACCTACCTAGTTACTAGTTAACTAGTAAACTGCAAAAACTCTGACATATTAACGAGTCAAGCATCTGTCCACCTCATTAGTTAACTAGTGACCTACAATTTGCACTAGTTACCATTTTGGCCTGAGGAACTGCAGCTAGTGGCTGCATGTTGCAGCTTACATGTTAACTAGTCAAGGCAAACATGCTGACTAGTTAACTAGTTAGGGTCTATTTTGATCTTAGTAGTTAACTAGTAAAGGCCAAAATGTCCACTAGTTACACTGTGAGGGTGTATGGAAAGCTGTTTGAGCATTTATCCCATATCCTAGTTAGACATTTTGCCGAACAAGTTCAACAAAAACTTTAGTTACTAGTTACACTTTTTCAGCAACTAGTAACACTTTTGACCAACTAGTTCGGACAAAAGCCTTACTAGTTACGCCGAGCGCCAAACTAGTAGCGCCAAGGTCCCAACTAGTAAGCTTTTTCACGCACTAGTTGACTACTGGACCCAACTAGTAAAGCTCAAAGTTTTACTAGTTAACTAGTGCGCTGCAAAAGCTTAATCAATTTAATCTTTCACCACAATTTCTCATATTGATAAGATAGATAGATAGATCTGGATGTAATGTTAATGGTGCTGCTGGTGACATGAGCCAGACTTCACATGAAGCTGCCACAGAAAGTGGCTTTAATAATGTTATTAACTGCATTTGGAATCCAGAGGCGAAGAAGGGCAGGTCCCATAACAGGTAACTGTTACCCGGCCTTCTTAAGTGAGTATTAGCATTAAAGTTTAAAGCTATGTTTACTAAGTTAATGTCAGAATTGTCCTTTTCACTGCCACTGCTAACTCGCAAGTGGTTTACAAATTCATCATGTGTGGTCTTCTTCACTTCATGTTCAAGCCGGCCTAAACAGTTAACCAGCTATGGCTGGTTGCTGGCTGCTGTGTAACATTAGCTACAGTAAGAAGGAGAAAACTCAGTGTGGCCGGATAAGTATATTGATCCAATAACTGGAAGAATGTTAATCAGATATTATCATGACAATATTTAGACACTG
Source organism: Scomberomorus guttatus (assembly GCA_038419695.1). NCBI lineage: Eukaryota > Metazoa > Chordata > Actinopteri > Scombriformes > Scombridae > Scomberomorus > Scomberomorus guttatus. The sequence goes on from CM076449.1 coordinate 3,675,709, forward strand.
ATTATAAGATTTGGAGAAGCTCCCTGCATGCTTATCACCACATGAATATGATAACTTCATCATACAGTGCTTCATTTGGGACCAGCTTCTTGATGTCAGAGGGCTTGTCTGAAAAAATTTTAGCAGTTGTTAAATATGAGATACTCCACAACTGTCTATGCTGTAGACAGGGAGATAACTAAGGAGAGAATAAAAGCTGTCATATGAATAGTAAAATATTCAAATGTTATGTCTATGGCTGAGAACATAACACGAGAAACCCATAATCATGTGGTCATTCTTAATCATTCTCTCATAAAGGTGGACGGTAGGTGGGGAAATAAGGTAAAGAAAGTGAAACCTATTATAAGAAAATGGTCATCCATAACAGTGAAATTAAAATTCCTAATTTGCTGGACGTGCTACTGGCACAGTTGGTTAGCAACATGTAATAGTTCTAACAATATGTAATTTTCTGTTTTTGTACACAAACACAAGCACTTGCAAATAGGACAACTGGAGTTTGGGGAGTAAAGCTCTTCCTGTTGCCAAATGCTGATCAAGTTGTCCTTCCACCTCATACAGAATGCTGTAAACTAACCAGAATAGGCTTAGGTAATGTATACACTGTATTGGTTTTGAATGTGAGTATGCACCTAAATTTTAGGTATTTACACAGAAAATGCACACCCATTAACATTACTGTATATTTGCAAGAGTTGGATATGAGGTTTATTTATATCTGTGTGGCCAGTGTGCAATGTGGAAAACAATAAAAGACAATCATTGTGCTCCACTTTTGGCAGCAAGACTTAACTGTATCAAAATGCATATCATCATTTAATTTTGGCTTCATTTAACATCAGCTCACATACATTAAATATTATTAATTGTAGTCTGTCATCTTTAAATGCTATTTATTTGGTGTGTCAAATTCATAATAGGCAGGATAATCACCAAATACTACAAAGTCACATGATTTCATTGTAATCCCATTTATCTTACATGTGTGGTGAGCAGGACTTGCCCTGATTAATTTTGACAAATAAAATCCCTACACTTCCAAAGATCAATGTTTATCATGACGTAGCCCTTGTGCATATAGGACAAATATTGATATTGTAAGCATAATAAATACAGCAAAGTATGTTCTTCACAGCCTATAAACACCCAATAAGGCTTTGAATCAAAGTCAATAGCTAGTAAGACAAAATAAATTATTGAGTCAGTATATTCACACTTTTTAAAAATATATATTTTCCAGGGATCCAGAGTCATGATTTGCCAGGTGCAGTCTCACATAGAAGTTTCGTACAACTTTCTTGGACTCTCCCAGAGTTTAATAATTACATCTGCCAAAGCTTTCCCACGGTTAGCCTGAATGTAATTGGATTTCATCTTGCAAGAGCTGATAAGTCCAGGGTCCAGGCTGACTAAAATTCAGGTAAATACACTGAAGGAGCTGAAGGCAGCAGTTTGCAGAAGCAGGGTTTATATTATTCCCCAGACCAATATTACACTGCCATTAGAGGTGAGTTTTGTTGTTGTTTTGGGCCAACCCTCCTTTTGAATATGAGCACACATATGAGCATGCATATTAGTTACTAATCAGGCAGTTTGTTTTGTCCATTAAGATCTCAGAACCTGAAAGGACTCATACCCTACGGAAACATCTCCACCAGCTGGACCTGAGACGGTTTCACAGTCTCTACCTGCTTCTTCATCATCCACACCACTGATGGCCTCACCCACTGCTTCATCGACAGTCATCAGACCTGCAGCCTCACCCACTGCCCCTCCAGCCATTTATGTTGGTCCATCCTAATCCCCCGCATCATCAGCTACCAGACCTCCAGCCTCACCCGCTGTCCCCCAGGTCACACCCCTTGCTCCTACAGCAAGGGGTGCTCCTTGCTCCTATGAACATGCCATTGGCCATGCCAACATGCCATTAAAATATAACAGTAATTCTCATATAAGATCCCCTCCCCTTAATGCCATTTCCCTCTCTTCAATGATGGACACTGATGGAAGCTCACCAGGGACAGACTTGAACCCATCACTCGTAAGTTATTGAAAAACAATATACATTTTGTATGTACTTTTGATAATTCAGATTGAAGTAAATAGTAATATTAATGTCTAATAATCCTAGTTAAAAAGTCATCCTTTCAATTTTCAAAGCTAACCTAAATGGTAACTCAATCAATCAACAGGAGGCAAGTTTGGATGCATAATGGCTTTTGTAGCTCACTAGTTAACTAGGAATACTTTCAGCTTTACTAGTTCAGTCCAGAGGCAACTAGTGCGTCAAAAAGCTGACTAGTTGGGATTTTGGTGCTACTAGTGCAGCACCCAGCGTCACGAGTAAGGCTTCTGTTGAAACTAGTAGGACAAAAGTGCCCCTCGTTGCTGAAAAATAGTGACTACTAAGAGTTTTTGTTGAACTAGTATGACAAAATGCCGAACTAGTGCGACCAAATGTTCAACTAGTGCTGACAAAGACCAAACTAGTGGAGGAAACTGATATCATGATATCAAGGATATGGAATAAATGCTCAAATGGCTTTCCATAGGCTGGTGGTAGTAGTAGTAGTAATAGTAGTGGGGGTGGTGGTGGTAATATTACTACCACTGTGGTAGTAGTAGTATATATAAATATCTTAACAGAATAAAACACTGAAAAACAATATAATGTGATTTAAAAACTATGGGAATACAGGAAATGATCAAAGATAGAGGCAGATGGGCTAGAGAAAATCATAGATTGTGCTATGCGCTTGGAAAGTAAGCACAGATTGAGGTCTAAATGAATGACTCACATCTCCGTAGTCATACTGTTCATCTGTCCACAGGACCAGAGTGACAAAGAACAGGATGCTGCGGACAACAGAGAGCTGCAGCACAGCAACCATCATCCAGCCACGGCTGCTGCTGCACATGACAGAAGGGGAGAAGCTTTAACATGTGAACATTGTGTCAAATTACATTTCTCTTACAGACATTACACAATCATTCAACTTTGAGGATGGATACCAGTGCAATCACATAAAACGGCTGAAAAGGCGTGCACTTCATTGTGACATTGTGACCCATGTGCAGCTGTCTCGTATAATAGATGATAATAATTAAATACATTTACTGTAGTTAAGTACAATTTTAAGGTATTTGTATTTTACTTGAGTATTTCCATTGTATGATACCTCTACTGCACTAAATTTCATGGGAATTATTGTACTTTTTACTCCACTGCATTTATTTACTTGAAAAACCACAACAGCAAAATGCTGCTCACACATTGATGCATCAGTGTTATTAATGTAATTAAATTAAATACATTTAATATATCGTCACTGTACTGCTGACCAAGTACTTGAAGTAAATTTAGTTGATGATACTTCTGTACTTTTATTTAAAGTGTCAATCTTGAAGATCTCCATTTGGTTCTCTTTGGCAGCACCATATGGTGATAAGCGGTAATTGCAGGTGTGTTGTTCCTTTGCGTGAATAACATTAACAAATTACTCTGGCTTTTTACTCCCGAAGCTTTTATTGCACTTATAGTTACATAACAAGTGTAGTTGTCGTCAACTCGAGTACTTCACCTGGTTCACTGTCCTCTGCTGTGTGCTGCACACAGCAGAGCAGCTTATTATTATTATTATTATTATACAGATTATTACTGGTTGATCTATATTGAGGATGATAATGATGATAGTATTCTTAAAATATATTACGTTGATTATTTCCATTAGTATGATGATGTTGATTTTTGTTATTATTTTTATCACTATTTGACATGTCAATGGGACAATGAAGATGAAGGTGTTGTTGGCTTTTGTTTTTTGTTTCGTTTTTTTTTATTTTAAACTATTATTATTATTATTATAATTATTGTTATATAATAATTATTATTATTATTTTCTTATTATTATTACTATTATTGATATGACTAACACTGCTGCAAGGCTTTCATCAGTGGACCATAGGCTCAATCACCATTGTGTTACCTCATTCAGCAATAGATAGTGATTTAACAGTTATTTAATGAAAATCTTCAGAGGTCTTCGAGGCTGCCACTTTAAGTAGGGTTTTAAATGCAGGACTTACTTGTATTAGAGTATTTTCACATGGTATTGCTACTTTTACTTAAGTAAAGGATCTAGGTACTTCTTACACCGCTAGTAATAGATCACTGCAGTACACTGCGGCACTAACAACCAGTAACACAGTTAAATCACCCAAGCTGCCACCATCATCGCTCAAAGCACAGTCCAGATGCAGTATCAGTGATGGCCACTGGGCTCAAAACTTTGATTCTACTGAAATCAGTTTTTTTTTAATCCAAAATGCAATGAAGGGGTAGTGGATATAAAAATGTCTCCATGTGTACCTGTTGACAGCCACCATAGGGAGGCAGCAGCAGCAGCAACAGGGGAAAGGATCTGGAGATACCTGCTGTCCAGACAGAGCAGCCAGCATATGATATTTCCCCCCAAAGAAGTCTGTGATCAGTCCCATGAATTTCAGCAAGGTGATGGAGTGATATCTGCCCAGATACACACATTCAGACAGTGGCAGCAATGTACAGCACATTCTGATTATTGTCTCTCATTAGTCTTTTACATTTATATTAAGACTCACAGTGAAGCAATGAAATTACACAGCGAGGAAGAGCGTGGCACATACAGCGCTATAAGGGAGGTCAAGGCAAACACCTGCGATAAAAGGAACATTCAAACTGACACTAGCCCTTTGGACCAAAACAAACAAAACTCAAGATACTTCAGATTTTAAAACTTTCTCTGACACAATCCCAGCTGTAGGCGGGAATGAGTAGGTTGAATTTACCGGGTACATTCCTAATATCCACAGGTAGAGGCGTTTCCGTCTGGAGGATGAAACGTGGCGCAGGAAGAAGCCCACCTCCTCCAGAAACACCCCCAATAAGATGACAGCCAGGCCGGCCGGGATGAGGAAGAGCCACAGCTCATTTTTAATGGCTGAGAAAAGACATAAGTCCCACAGTCTGATCAAAAATCACATGCACACATGTCAAACATTTAAAGCTACTATGTCTGGAATTTGAAAATGTCTAACTTTAGTGAGTCCCTGTCCTTGAGTGGTAGTATCAAAAAAAGACAGACAGTTATTTACCTACTGGGAAAATGCTTAAAAAGTGGGACATCAAATGGTGTGGTTTATGTAGATTTTGTGAGCAAGAAGAAGAGTCAAGGGCTGTTCAGACAGAACGCCACCAAAGAGAACATGACCAAAATATATAAGTAAGCACTACTATATTCTCGCCAACAGATGATGCAGCTGCTTTACTGCATTTAGTTCTTTTCATAACAGTGTTATATTTTCTGTATTTTACAATACTGATTTTCAGAATCATACACCTTTATTTTAGGGAGACTGTGGCATATTCAGTATAACTTCTCAGTTGCAGATCTCTAAAAATGATTTGTTAAAAATGCTAAATAACATTGATTTAAACAAGGATTTGATTTCTAGTGGCATCTATTAAAACCTGATTCATCCAAAATGTTGTTTTGTCTCTACAAAATCCTTCTGTATAGACCATTTCAGGAAAAACATAAAAATCTTATATATATAGCATATATTGTCAAAACATGTAGGGATGTATGGTTATTCAACCATTATTACTCAACACACTTAGTATTGTTAAAATAAGATTTAAGATGATGACAGAGACAAATCACCCATGTGCTTAAAAAAAATGTTATTAATGTCAGCTCCTCTTAGCATTCAGCTATTCAGTAGAGAGCTTTACTTACCACTGAAGATTTCTGATGACAGCGGGATCTCAGGCCCAATCCAGCTGCAGTTGGCTCCTCTTCCCATTCTCTATAAAATGCTGCTCTCCACTCTGTCCACCTGCCACACAACAAACCAGTTTAACTTCAGCAGCCTGAATGACACAGTGACAAACTAAGCTTGTAAGGAGATGAGAGGCCACAGTGTTTGCAACATTTCCACAGCCGTTTGTCCTGTCATTTCCGTGTTGACCTGAACCATTTCTGTCTGACTGTCACCATTAATGATTGACTAGATGCAGGTAAGAGGACAGGTGGGGGATCCAAGTCCGTCCTGCGACAGGCTAGGTGTTCATCTGAGAGAAACTATTCAGAACATATACCTGGTTAGTTAAAGCTGCACTAATTACTGTAATATTCATCCATTAAGAATTCAATCCCCCCCTCTGTTCTATGGAGCGTTTTAGTCCCTCTTACAGCTCGGATCAGCCCTCTGTAGACAGCAAACAGACATGACAGAAGTACCAGCTCTGCAATCTGCAAAGTAATTGGTGATTCTCACTGTCTTGCCTTTGAAATGTAGTATAGTAGAAGAACAATGTAGCATAAAAAAGACAAACTCAAACCTCAAAAATTCAAAAACCTCAAGCCTCAAAATTATTCTGTCAGCCCTTTGAAAATAATGATGCACACCACATTGTGGGCATGATATCATTTCATATACAGTTTATAAAGCGTTTATAAACGCTGTTCTAAACGCCACCAGGCATCACCTTAAACCCCTGGTGGCATTTGATAATGATCTCTGCCCTGTGGTTTTCACAGCCAATAAATTTGAACTGTAATCACCCAATCAGTAAAGAAGGGCAGACCACACTAATCAAGCACTGATCTCCTTTGCTGTTTATTTGAGTAGCCTAAAGAAAATCCCAAACATGCACTTGTGTTATTTTAGTATTTATTTATTTTTACATATGATTGTATGTTCAAATATGTGAAGTAGAGTGCAGTTAAACCGGCCTTTTAATAGGTAAAGGCTGTTCATTCGTGATTGTTGACTGGGATAAACCAGTTTGTCTGCTGTTACTGTAAGATTCCTGAGGGTGGCAGCAGAGGACCATAAATATAATGATATACATTCCTTGTTAAAAAAAACTACACTAAAAAGGTTGCTGTAAAAGTGTTTACAATATTATTACTGTATCACATCTGTATGTATTTCATTTACAGTATTTTTACTGAATTTGAATCTACAGTATTATTGCTGTATTTTTTTTTTACCTGTGAAGAACAATCCAATTGCAGTACAGCACTGTAAACCGTAATTTATTTTTTACCCCCCCAAAAAATCACTCATGAACATTTGTACTTAAAATATGCTTTTTAATTGTTGAACATTTATTTATTAAAAGTACAAATTACAAATGTGTTCATATACTATATATATCTCTCTCTTTAGCTTGTTGGGAAGCAGACAACATAACTTTGTCTTAATGTTAATAACCATTTTAGGAAATGTCCACATCTATTAATTCTATTATTACAAGTCATCCTGTGAGGAACATGAATATCTGAATCACATTTCATCACAATCCATCCAATAGTTATTGAGATTCTACATGTCTACAGCAACACTAACATCAGCATACTCACAATGACAATGCAAACATTTAGATGTTTAGCACAAATAATGTTCACCATTTTAGTTTAGTGCATGGATGTATAAAGAGAACTGGATACAGTGGGGCCCTGTTCATTCCCATGTAAGTTGCTCAGTGGCGCATGAAGCAAAAAAATTTCATGCAGCTTTTCTAGACATTCAAAATGTGATCGGACTGAATGGATCAAATTCTGATGGTGAAACAAGTCATTTCGCAGGGGTTGTGACACACAAAAATGTGTCTGCTGACTTACAGACGTCTCTTTCACAATGTAAGTCTATGAGAAAAGTCTTTTTGGGCCATGTCCATCATGTGACATTGTAATTACATGGTTTAGCAGCTATGTCAAATTTGCTTCAAAGCCTGGTGCTGTTCCTGTGTCCAGTTCTCTTCATACACCCATGGTTTAGTGAGTTAGCATGCTATCGTTAGCCAAATATGCTGCTATAAAAATAAGATTATAAAGCAGTAATTAGAGCCAAAATTGAAATCATCAGTGCACTGTCAGCCAACACACTGACAGCCACCTCCTCTCCCAATCATGTGAGCTTCAGGGGATGCTCATTTGGCACATCTCTAATTTGCAGCATGCAAAAATGAAAAGAATATTTACGGTGAGCCAAGTTCTAGATAACATTTTTGGAGAAAATGAGGCAGAAGACACAGATCAGCATAGCGATGCAGAGGAGCAAGTTTCTGAGGAAGAGGACAATGTGGAGTACCAGCCAGAAGACACAGACACATCTGAGTCTGATGAGGAGGTCACTGGTGCTGAGGCTGCTCCTGCTGATCACCTAATTCATTGAAAGTCTCTAATGACTGTTATGTGTCCAGATTACATTTACCATTCTCTTAACATTATCCCTGGAAACAGGATCCATACGTCTCATTGCTTTCTGTACACAGGTGGCCGGTCCAAGTAGTCTCACTTGTAGGTCTGCATGTCTCTCACTCACACAGGCTCACACACACACACACACACACACACACACACACACACACACACACACACACACACACACACACACACACACACACAAGCATGTTCTTGCACACAGAGACTTTTACTCTGATTTAGCTTTCTAATAGTTTTGAAAGTAGTAATTGATTTCTATTGATTTCTATTGGTTTGATTTGTTTGATTGGTTGTTGTTTGTTTGAACTTGCAAATCAATATTTTGTGTTATGACCTGTTCTGTGTTTCAATGTGTTTATATTAATATCTGTTGCTGACAAAAATAATATATATGGGTCGAAACTGATCCGTAACATCACAGATGTTACTATAGTTATTATTTTTAAAATGAAAAAAATAGATCAAGCAAATTCATTTCAGAGATGTTTTCTATACCCCTCAGTAATATTCAAGTGACACAACAACCTTTTATTTATTTATATGATTCTCTTGTGGTTAATTTTTCTTTTTTTTATTGAAATCGAGAGGTATACTGATTTTTTAAAAAAAGGCCCAGAGACCCACACCAAAAATATTAAACCCAACATTTTCATGGATAAGGAAGCCTAACAAGGTAACCAAGAGATGACAAAAACATTGGATGATTAAGCTCTGGCCTAGGACACAGAGAAAAGTTATGATTAGGGTGGGCAGATGGGTTATACACACATTAAAAAGTCTTTAAAAAAACAACCAATAGAGAAACAAAAACCCTCTTGAAACCAGCACTGAAATAAAATAAATAAAGATAAAACCTATAGGCAAAACAGCAGTCAGCACTGCAAGAAAACAATAGAAACAACCAATTACATACTAACCAGAGCCACTAAATGGGTATTAAAGGATGATTTTACAGGTTAATGAAATGAGTTCAATCAGCTCTCTCTTTAGGGCAGGAACAGACATTCACCTCTGCATAAAGAAAACATCATGTGAAATACAGCAGGTGCCTCAAACAGTTGGGACAATACAATATCCTACATACCTTTGTCATCAGTCACAAACTACCCAGGGAGTGTGCTGGCAGTCAAGGGTAAATCTGGCCTACAACATTAAAACAAGTAAACCCTCAGTAAACCCTCTAAATCATATACAGGACTCCAATGCATACATGTAAAAAGGAAGAATAGCCTGAATAAACACCTTTGGTATGAGGGGCAGGTTCTTTCCCAGCCAGAGAATTTGTCTGGTATATATAGAGGAGCATAAGGGAACTACACCTTGGGCCTCATTTATAAAACAGTGTGTAGGATGTAAACCAAAAGTGTACGTGCACAAAAAAGCCAAAAATGGCATGTGCCAAAAAATAATCAGATTTATAAAAGTGTGCACACACTCAAATGCATGTATTTGTCCCTTTATAAATCACAATCAACTTGAAAATGTGCACACGTGGGCAATCCTCATATCCCACCCCTTTCACTCCCACAATTAACCTTAAATGGTAAATGCAAAAACCCTCATGAGCCCTCCAAGCACAAAAGTTAAATGAAACACAGGGTCCAGGAAGAGAGTGGAGGGTGTCATGTCTACATGTCATGTCTTGGCTAAAAATGAATCGTACACAAATATATGTTCTGCGTTGCACTTTGAAACTAGAGACGTACTTTGTTATCCACACGGCGGCCTGCTTTAATTCACGGTTGACTCAAAGTGCTGCTGTCAACACACCATTTCTGTTCAACTGCCAACTATTTGTGTGCATGAAAAATAAATCTCTTATTGTTGAATAGGCTAAAGTTGTGGAATTAAAACATTAGTGGAATTCACACATTAAAATTTCATTTCTGCTGGTTTATTAGATGTCATTTTAGCAGCATGCACTGTTAAAATAGCATGGTGCCATGGTTTTACTGTCACATCTATACTGCCCTCCTATGGGGACAGTATAGATGTAACATATTGACTGGGATTTACATGAGCCTAGTTTATTTTCTGACCTACAGTAGATTTGTGAAGAATTATGTCAAAGTTTTTATGCAAATTATTACAGTCAAAACTTCAGCTTTTGTCAGGGGGCCAAATATATTTTCTAGAGGGTCAGAATTAGCCCAGGGGCCGCTATTTGCCCACCACTGCAATAAAGGTTGTACAAATGGGAAGACTTCAATAAAACATGAATTGTTTTTTTTCTTCCTCAGACACCATCATAAACACTCGATGTTTCTATAATCATTTGGCCAAACAAAGTTCCAACATTTTCCAATTGAAAACATGACTTTTGTAGGTCACACACACCAAAGTTTTGACGTTCAAGATATGTCAGAAATAATGTGCTATATATTTCCACTTTGGTTTATGTTTTGTTATTTACCATGAATATCTTGGCTGCATTTGTGCTCTTTTTTAATGGTAATGAAAAGACGTGTACCATTAGAGGCTGCTGAGCAGAGGACAAACCTAGCTTCTTCACAGGAGCAGATGCTGTTATGGAACCAGGACATTGTTGAGAAGCTGAGGTTGGGCATCCCAGACACTTAGTAACAGCAGGAATTTTAACATTGACTGCAAAGTCATTTTTAACCAACCAGTCTTGGGGGAGATGCAATCCAATCAATGTTAATCCAATTATCCTCCGCAGTATCCTGTCCTCTCTTGTATTTGTCTTCCGTGGACGACCAGCCTTCTTGGGGGACTTGAATGAGTTTGTGATGTTGTAAAGATTCAATATTCTTGAAATCACAGATTTGGAACCACCAACTTGTCTTGCTATGGCTGATAGGGTCATCCCTTTGGCCTTCATCTGGACACTTTGAATACTGAATACTTTTCTAACACTCACTTTATAGAAAATGTTTTTCGTGACTGATTTGATTGAGGTATTTAAGATAATAGCATAATAGATAACAGATGGCATAGCAGAATTGTGACTTTATTATGGGTAATGATTTATACTAAAGCGGGGGGATCAAACTCAATTTCATCCTGGGCCAGTTGTAAATGTAAGACTATATAAATGTATCTACTTGTTATCATATTACATAATTACCTCTGCATTCAATTATTATTGATTTTAGTAATCACTTAATAATTAAAATCTAGTTCTGAAAGCAGAATTCTAGGAAAAATAATGGCAATCAGACATTCAGGTGTACAACTATTATACAATTTATTTAAAAAATGAAATATACAAAGTAGTATAATGGTATGTAATAGTCAAAATAACAATAAGTGTTGATTCAGATATCTGCTTATTATCATATGACATAACTGCCTCTGCATCCAATTATTATTAGTTTTAGTAATAACTTAATAACTAGCTCTGAAAACAGAATTCTAGGAGTATACACTTTACACACAGAGACATATATATACACACGTATATATATATATATATATATATATATACGTGTGTATATGTGTATATATATATATATATATATGGCACATGGATTGCCATAAAACTTTGCTCAGGTATTCGTGCTCTCCATAGGAGGAATTTTATTAACTTTGGTGACCTCCTGACTTTTCATCAACCATTTCAAGAATTTTAAATGTACAGAGAAGTCAAAGGTCCATGTGTGCTCAGTTAAGAACTGGTACTTTACAACTGGCAATTGAGGTCAGCAGATATAAAGGTATTCCTGAAGAGCAACGTTTATGTGTTTTTTGTGATCTTGGTGTTGTCGAGGATGAATTTCATTTTGTATTTCATTGCCCTTTGTGCAGTGACTTGAGGAATTGTTTGTTTGAAAAGATCCAATTGAAAAAACCTGATTTGTTTTGGTTGTCTGAAGCTGATATGTTGAGTTGGCTTTTTAATATGGAGATTTTTCTTTTAGCCAGATTTATAGGAGAGGCTTGGCTGCTAAAAAAGAGAGCACTGTATCCATCATAACAGGACATCTCTGCCATGTAAACTAAATGTTCTGAAATGTTCTTTTTCAATCTGTGGAACTGTACATCTGTCATGTGACCATCCTGGTTATTATTGTCTAGTGTCTTGTAAGCCCATATAGGCTGGGCACCAGAAAGTTGCAACACTTAAACAAACAAATCAATCAATCAATTTTTATTTGTCCAATATTTTGATTTACAACCAAATACCTGCAAAACAAATGACAATCCCATCAGCCTCAGCTGTACTTTGTGTGTATTAACCCTAGATTACATCCTAGTGGGGTGGAAGATCCCTTACTAATGTTTCTTTTAATGCACTGTTAAACCTAACAAATATCTTCTTCAGACACACTGGCTTCACCACTCAGTAGTGTTAAGGGAAAAAATGATGCATACACTGATGCAATTAGGGGTTAAGAAATCACAGCAAAATGTCACAGTATCTGTGTAAAATACAGTTTTTATTAGTTATCATAATCATAAAATCAAGGAAGTGACAAAAATTGTAAAATAAAAGATGATGAACCGCAAATACCGGCTGTTTAAGGACTCTTCATTTTTTTGAACACACTACAACAGAACCAATCCAATAAAAAGAAAACTGAAAGCACTGCAGTAAATCTTGAGAATCTTTATGAAACTTAAAGTCCACTCCACTCAAATATGTTTTTCTTCTTGCTCCTTCAATTGGATGTTTGAGCTTCAGTGTGCAGAATGATGTATGTGCAGAGTTTATTTTCATATTCCTCTGCTGAAAGGGGAAAGTTTCTCTGTGCTCACCTTAAATCTGAGTTTAAGATGTGTAACTACAAGCATGAATTGTGGCATCACAACTTATTTGGAGCCAATCATGGTCCAGTATGCAACTTACAGAAATGTGATGTGGCAACTTGAAGGTTCACATACACATACACTGAAAATGGACTCTTCAGTGAAGTAGGAGACATTTTGAATCCAGCTGTTAAACTTTTCATGGATTCTGGATTTCCCAATGAGGGAGAAGGAGTAGATGACATCTTTCTAACAAGGTACTTAAACCTTTTTTTGTGGAAAAACCATATCAGACTCAAATTATTATTCAAATCAGTGTATTTCATGTGTCTAAAAAACCTGTCTGGAAGGGACCTTTAACATATTCAGATTTAACCAAGAGGGTTGTTTGGAGACTGCAATATGCTGTGAGATGTTTCTAACTTTATATCTGAAACACCTGTCAGTAACACAGAGTGCCCTCACTGCTTTGGTGACATCAAACCCAACATGTTGTAGTAACATAGGAGTCTCACAAGATGGCAGTATTTCTAATCTTTTGTATGCTGTGAATGCAAAGGCGACACCTACTGCACACAGAGTGCACCCAATTAAAAACGATCCAGCAAAGACAAATGATGATGCCCCTGAAGGATTAATGGTGAGGCTTTTTATTATAATATTACAAGATATACTATTAAAAACGGACAATTTAGAAATAATAATGCCTCACATGCCTCAAGCAATAGGCTTATGGGGCTAGAGTGACAGTTACATTTTGCCATTGAAAATAAAATTTGGCATTGAACCTCCTTTTATTTTCAATTTGCCAAATTTAACTGTCGCTGTTTTGGCCCCATATACGGTAGGCTCAAAGTGGACACCCTCCAGAATGATATGATTGTATATCTGCCTTCTGGTGTGAATGAATCAGGTGTTTTAATTACAGAGGAAGCTGCATGAAGTTTGTGAGCTGACGGTCAGGTAGGGTAGTGTTTACTTTCATTTTGTTAGCTAAGCAGGTGACTATAGGTCCAAAACATATGAGCAGTCAGACCAGAGGAAATACTGACTGGAAATTATAGAAATATGGTTAACAAATACAACAGAGTACAATTTAACAACCGCTACGACTAACTTTTAAAGCTAATTAAGTTACATTGTGACGACTTATTTGGATTTTCACATGTATTTTAGCCTTTCAACTAGTGACAGAGACTATTTATTTGTTGCTGAACCTTCAATAACAATATTAAGCACGTTTATTGACTCTTAAATGGACATAAAATAAACTAAATTGCCAAAATGTTGCCTTATAGCTGACGAAATGGATGCCGACTAAAACAGTAGTGTATGCACTGGGCCTCTACAAAACGTTATTGAATCCGTGTTGAAGGAATTCATTAAAAAAATATTTTCTATAGTTACATTTTAAAATGCCAATAAAAAACAATACTGTAAACTGCCAATTAAAGCAGTTTAATGTTAGTGCTGACGTAGGACTCTGGTTGCTATGGAGCGTCTATATTCCAGAAACTAGTTCCAAAATCACCATTTTACTCTGAAACATTGGAGGAGAAACTTCACTCGACGATTTCTGAAAAACTACACAAGTGAGCAGCGAAATACGGACCCACAGTGACCTCAACTCGACTCTCTTACTGTTTCATCATGGAAAACGTGAGAATTTAGGCAGTTTAACATCATTCAAAGACTTTTTTCAAGCCGTTTTATTTGACGCCTCAGCTGTATTTGAGGCGTCGAAGCAACAACTGACTTTCATTCAGTGGTAGTTTGTTCAGTAAAACATAAAAACAAATATTACATTTACACATTTAAAGTAAGATCTTCAGTGTATACATTGCTGAAATGTAAAGACAGAAGCTGCAAAATCCTGAACTGACTGTTGATTTACAAGCAAACTGATACAGTTTGCAGTAACTATTCAAACTCCTTCAGAAAAATAAAACATTGCTTATTACACAGTGATGCATTGAACCACCTTCAGTAAACTGCTGACACGCTGAACAGCTCAGTGTAACAGCAGTTTGCACATTTTTGGTTTAAAGATGCCAAAGTTTCTACTTTCAACCTGATATTTTGTCAAGAAAAAAGCCCCCATTCATTACTTTATTAAACAGTTCATAAATGATCATTATTTTCTGTAGTAAAGTCAACTTTACTGTGATATTGCTGCAAAAACAGTAAAGCCGTTATGCATATGTGCATGCAGAGTAGAAAATAGCTTGTTTATTTAAAGGACGAGTTCACAAATGTTCAAGTCTGTCTTAAAACAATAGTCAGGAGCCCAAATGAACACTGAAACAGGTTTTTCTTGCCATAATCATTCCTCCTGTTCATACTGACCATTAGAAGATCCCTTCATAATGCACTTACAATGTTAAGTGATGGCGGCCAAAATCCACAGTCCTCCTCCTGTGCAAATGAGTCAAATCAAGTAGATATCTTTCAGTGTTACAGTCTTTTTAGTGCCAAAGTCCCTGTTTTTGTTACTATACTTCCACCACAGCTCAACAGGGAAACACTGTCTGAGGAAACACAAAGAGGGAATTTGATGCTAAAAAGACTGTAAATGTGGCAGATATCCACTTGATATGACTAACTCAGACTGCTGAAGCCTCATATAAGCTTCAGATATACATTTAAATGCATTTTTGCACAAAATGACTGTGTGGACACACTGTGGATTTTGTCCCCCATCACTTACATTGAAAGCACCTTTGAAGGGGATCTTTTAATAGCCAGTATGAACAGGAGGAATGATTACAGCAAGGAAAACCTCTTCTAGTGAAAAATTGTAAAACCTCTGTCCTTTAAGGAAAACATCAGTGTGCTCAGCAGGTTCAAAAGATGAACTCATTTATTCAATGTTCAGTTTAGTGGAGTTGTGTTGAGTTAAGTAGAGTCCCATCCTAAACTGTACATTAATGGTTACAGATGTGTGATGTGCCAACTCACCTCCATGATCACACCTACTGGAGGAGAGAGCCCAGCAGGAGCCAAATGAGCAGCAACACCAACAAGGTAAAACTCTTGGCTTGACAGTGAAAGTGTGTATCCTGTTAGATTTGTTAGGAGCTTGTGCTTATTTGAAATATAATTTTGAATGTTGTCTTTAGTTTTTTGTGTAATACTTACCTACCATAACATCAATGAATATATGCAGGCTACATATTATAAAATGTTAATGTAGGATTGAGGCAAAATCAACACTCACAGTCACATGGGGTGTCATGTTGGTAACCCTGGGACAAGCATGAAACCATGCACCTTGTCAGAGGTTACCAACAAATGTAACAACAAATCTAGTGGTGGAAGAAGTCCTCAGATCCTTAATTCAGATCCTTTACTTAATTAAAAGTAGCAATACACTAATGTGAAAATACTCCATTATAAGTAAAAGTCCTGCATGAAAAATCCTACTTAAGTAAAAGTACATAAGTATTAGCAGCTTGATGTAGTTAAAGTATTGCAGTAAAAGTAGTGGTTTGTACCCTCTGACTGATATATTATCATATATGACATCATTAGATTATTAATACTGAAGCATCAGTGTGTAAGCAGCATGTTACTGTTGTAGCTGCTGGAGGTGGAGCTAGTTTGAAGTACTTTATATACAGTTAGCTAGTTTAGTCCAGTGGTTTCCAACCTAGGGGTCAGGCCCCTCCAAAGTGTCACCAGATAAATCTGAGGGGTCGTGAGATGATTATGGGAGAGGGAGAAAAAGGAGGAGGAGAGGTTTTTGGTGAAATATTGGATCATTTGAACATTTATTGAAATGAAACCATGTGAGAAGTTTAGAGGGAAAAATCACTATTTGGTGGAGCTGTTAACAACTCATAGACATCTGAAATGTGACCCTGACTACACACTGCTTTTTGTAAGACGTCAAAAGCCAAAAAGGTTGGAAACCACTGGTTTCATCTTTAACAATGTGTTGTATTTTAAAAGCTTGTTATATTACCCATCGTTTCAAATCTTCATCTGAAAAGTAACTAAAGCCGTCAAATAAATGTAGTGGAGTAGAAAGTACAATATTTTCCTCTGAAATGTAGTGGAGTGGAAATATAAAGTAGCATCAAATGGAAAGACTCATGTAAAGTACAACTACCTCAAAATTGTACATAAGTACAGTACTTGAGTAAATGTACCAGCTGACAACCTAGAGCCCGGTTCTGCTTGAGGTTTCTTCTCGTTAGTTTTTCCTTGTTGCTGTCGCCAAGTGCTGCTCATGGGGAAATGTTGGGTCTCTGTAAATTAAAGAGTACAGTCTAGACCTCCAGACTCTATGTGAAAAGTGCCCTAAGATAACTAACCTGAGATAGCGCTATATAAATAAAACTGACTTGAAATTGACTATTTAGTTACTTTCCACCACTGATGACGTCTAGTATGTGTGAATATGGAACATTCTTGAAAAAGAGCATTCGTGCTCAACAAATCTACAAAAACAAAGAATCTGATTAATAAACCAATCATTATTAATCATCAATTATTTAAGTTTTACACTAAAGCATTACACTGTGACCCTCTATTTGAGATTAAGACTGTTTGCTATCACAAAATCAAAAAACAGACTGAAAAGTTATAAAATAGAAAGAAATCATCGCTCAGTTGTTTTATTGGGTCATTTGTGTCACTTTAGAGTTCAGATTGTGTGCTACTTTGGTGGCAGCTGTGTGTCGTGTTGCATTCAGAGCTGTAGTAATTCTGCCTTTGTATCCTCTGAACGTACGCCGGGGATCACAATGGACTGAAGGTTGCATCATGGACTCTCAGAGAACATGAGCATATTAGGGGAAAAGGTGTTTTATTTAATTATGTAATGAAGGTGAACTGTTGGGGGGAAAATTGATCTTTCCTTTGTTTTATGTTTGTTACATTAAACTTATCATTTGAATTTTACCTGAAGAGTATCAAGTAAAGTTTTACTGTGGGAGTCAGCTGAGATATTGGAGAGAAGAAAGCTCTGTTCTAGCCGCGCCTCAGTTCATGAGGATGAGATGGACATCAAGTATGAAGCATCCTCTGCTGGAGAAATGGTGGGAGGCAGAATGTGTCTGTGTCCTATCCTGTGAGAATACAGCTCCTGAAGACTGAAGTCTGTGTGGAAGTGTGAAACAGACGGGCGTCTCACCTCGCAGCCCTGAACCTCGTTCAGCGGTGAGATAAGTTGAAGGTAAGATTTTCATCATCAGTGATCAGGTCAAAACATTACATGACCATCCCTGATGTGACCCTGCAGTCCAAGCATTACCCAGGACAAGATGTCTGTCTGCATAGGAGATTACACTTCCTCCTCTCCACTGTTGCCATGGCAGCCAGTCACAACACAGAGCCAAGTAGTCATGATGTGTTCCTGATAAAAGAAGTGTGATTCCTCATATTGTCCTCTCTCCTTCTCCTGGGAGCAGCAGTTGTTTGTACTACAAGCAGATGAGCCACTGATTGTTTGTCCTCCTGCAGGTCATCATGCGCCGCCTGGACGATGACGTATTGTTCCGCCGACTACGCGTATAGTTCCGCCCCGGTCCGTGTTTTACACTAAGTTATCAGTAAGTTTGATGTGTCGCTGCTGCTTCAGAGACCAGTGGGAGTGGTTGTATGATACCCCCAAATGTCACAGAGTGGAAGTGTGTGCTGTGTGCTGAGTGTTACAAGTCTGATTTCCTTTATGACTGTGGTTAGTGGGGGCTTGTAGATTGGGCTCTAGCAAGTCCACCAGGAAATAGTTTAGTTAAGGTGGTAAGATCCTCACACATCTGGTCTCATCATCAGTTTAGTTCATTCAA
Source organism: Scomberomorus guttatus (assembly GCA_038419695.1). Classification (NCBI taxonomy): domain Eukaryota; kingdom Metazoa; phylum Chordata; class Actinopteri; order Scombriformes; family Scombridae; genus Scomberomorus; species Scomberomorus guttatus. The sequence continues at coordinate 3,694,487 of CM076449.1, forward strand.
CGTTTATTTGTTTAGGGACAACTAATGCCATATGCCACAGCATTTAGAGCCTAAGCTCTTTTTCAATGCCCATCCCTAGATGGGCCTTTAAAATACATAAAACTCAACATTAAAATATATCTGGAACTGCACAAGACTCAACAATACAAATACAAACGTTAAAGCACAAAACTCAACAAGAAAGTACATACAGAGCAGCACAAAACACAAACAACTCACAAATAACATCAACAAATATCATGACTACATGGCTGAACCCTCTTTAAAAACTGTTACAATTAAGTTTAAAATTGAATTAGTACTAAATGCCTTTAACAACAGACACATGCATGAAATATGTGGCATTTGCTGTGTGAAACAATATACAAACATTAAAAATAATTAGTACATTTGCAGTATATTAGGTACTGCAATATATATATATATATATATATATATATATATATATATATATATATATATATATATATATATATATATATATATATATATATATATATAGTATATTATTTTTTCACTTGGGCAACCTTTAGATAAATGTTCCTGTGTAACTGACTAGTGAGTCAGTTTGCTGATTTATGATTATTCTCTACTTATTCTACTGTATGTCTTATCATTCACCATTACCCTGTAATTACCACTTGTGGCCACAGTAGCCATTGTTCAGCAAAAGTTACAGTCTCACTTAAAGTAGCTGATTTCAGCTACTTTCTCTGTCTCCTCCATGATATATAGGCTCCTAGTTTTCCTTTAATTATTAACAGTCTAGTAATCATACAGTTGGAGTCATCCCTGTCTATCTGTGTAACTAACAGGTTGGTGCGAGCAGGAAGAGACGGAGGGAGCAGGAGAGCACCTCCAGAGCCTTCCAGGAGCCTCCGGAGAGAAGACTCCGTGAGAATGCTGCTGTCCCATCAGAGAGGAGCCTCAGCCCCCAGCCCTCCACCTCTGCCCCACAGGCCAACCTGGAGGCTGTCCAGCTAGAGGTTAGAAGTCCAAACGTGCCCACGGTGGTCCAAACTGTTCTATCCTGATCCATGATACATCCAGTTCAACAGCAATACTGCATCAGTCTAAAGGGTGTAACTGAACTAGTCTGACTTGGTTCCTCCTCTCCTCCTCTCTGTCTCTCTAAAAGGTTCAGGGAAGGACAGCAGAAGGAAGGCAGCAGGAGATCCAGCCCAGAGTCCCCCAGGAGCACGCTGATGACATTCAACATGATGATGTCACGGCCTCGCCCCTCTGGCCCGGCCCTTACGGACCCCAGCCTGGTGGACTCTCACCCTCTGCTTTTGATGCAGTGGCAGAGATGGTCATGGCATGGATGACTGACTCTCCGTACAATCCCGAGATGTAACATACACACACATACACGCACACTGCACACACAGTGCAAACCTTTTATTCCCTCTTTCTTCCTCTATCCTAAAAAAAAAAAAAAAAAAAAAAAAAAAAATTAACCTTAGATAAGTTTTAACTCTTTCATTCCTTTTCAGTATGTAGATAAGTTTTAACTTTTATACATATTTAGTAGTATATATATGTTTTTTTAGTATGTAGATAAGTTTTAACTCTTTCATTCCTTTTCAGTATGTAGATAAGTTTTAACTTTTATACATATTTAGTAGTATATATAAGTTTTTTTAGTATGTAGATAAGTTTTAACTCTTTCATTCCTTTTCAGTATGTAGATAAGGTTTAACTTTTATACATATTTAGTAGTATATATATAAGTTTGTAGATAAGTTTGAACTCTTTCTTCCTCTTTCCTAAAAAAAAAAAAACCTTAGATAAGTTTTAACTCTTTCATTCCTTTTCAGTATGTAGATAAGTTTGAACGTTTATACATATTTAGTAGTATATATATGTTTTTTTAGTATGTAGATAAGTTTTAACTCTTTCATTCCTTTTCAGTATGTAGATATGTTTTAACTTTTATACATATTTAGTAGTATATATATAAGTTTTTTCAGTATGTAGATAAGTTTTAACTTTTATACATATTTAGTAGTATATATATAAGTTTGTAGATAAGTTTGAACTCTTTCTTCCTCTTTCCTAAAAAAAAAACCTTAGATAAGTTTTAACTCTTTCATTCCTTTTTAGTATGTAGATATGTTTTAACTTTTATACATATTTAGTAGTATATATATGTTTTTTCAGTATGTAGATAAGTTTTAACTTTTATACATATTTAGTAGTATATATATGTTTTTTTAGTATGTAGATAAGTTTTAACTCTTTCATTCCTTTTCAGTATGTAGATATGTTTTAACTTTTATACATATTTAGTAGTATATATATAAGTTTTTTCAGTATGTAGATAAGTTTTAACTTTTATACATATTTAGTAGTATATATATAAGTTTGTAGATAAGTTTGAACTCTTTCTTCCTCTTTCCTAAAAAAAAAACCTTAGATAAGTTTTAACTCTTTCATTCCTTTTTAGTATGTAGATATGTTTTAACTTTTATACAAATTTAGTAGTATATATATACATTTTTAATTTGTAGATAAGTTTTAACTCTTTCATTCCTTTTTAGTATGTAGATAAGTTTTAACTTTTATACATATTTAGTAGTATATATATATATAAGTTTTTTTAGTATGTCGATAAGTTTTAACTCTTTCATTCCTTTTCAGTATGTAGATAAGTTTTAACTTTTATACATATTTAGTAGTATATATATATGTTTTTTTAGTATGTAGATAAGTTTTAACTCTTTCATTCCTTTTCAGTATGTAGATAAGTTTGAACTTTTATACATATTTAGTAGTATATATATAAGTTTGTAGATAAGTTTGAACTCTTTCTTCCTCTTTCCAAAAAAAAAAAAAAACCTTAGATAAGTTTTAACTCGTTCATTCCTTTTCAGCATGTAGATAAGTTTTGTAACTCTGTTTAACTCTTTGACTGATACCTTCTATTTTTTCTGTCTTGTGGTGAACTCGTTATAATGACTAAAAGAAGGAAAGATCTTTAAGAGGGTCTGTAGACAATGTTCCATTCAAATATTTGGTTGCTGTTGTGCACCGGTCAGTATTTAATGACTTTAGAAGTGAAAAACATTATCTGATAATGTTGCTGATTACCATTAAAGTTATTTGGTTATGTTTAAAGTTATTGAATTATCAACAGTTGAAAAAATGCCTGAAAACAGGTCAGTGTTTAACAGTTTGTTAATCTGGTGTCTGGTTATATCATGACATCACTATATGAAGAAAAGGAAACATATATTTGGATGGAACATTGTCAAAGGGTTAGGGTTAGGGAGGGTTAGACCCTCTTAAAGATCTTTCCTTCTGTTTCTGTCAAACATAGTAATATTAGCAGTAATTAGTATGACAGATATTTCAGCTGTAGCAATTTAAGTGTGTAATAACTATTATACTTTTATTGTTTAAATTGAATTTGAAATTCTTTCTGGACAGGAAAAAATATCTTAAGGTTTGGATGGGATCACTTAAGTTGATCTTATCTTATAATGACTTTGTAAAAAAAGGGAAGGGTTTCAAGAGGGTCTGGAGGCAATGTTTCATTCAAATCCTTTTTACTGTCGTACATATGTCAGTATTTAATGAGGAAGACAAATGTTCATCATTAATATTTCTTACTGGAACCAATTGAACTGTGTCTGCATATACGTTTTTAAGTGTATGTATTGGATAGAACATTGCAATAAGGTTAGGGAGGGTCAGACCTACTGAGAGAATTTTACCCAGTATCAAAGTTGATTTACACATCAAGCATCTTTACAGGTATTGGGGAGTACTGCTGCATATGTTTAAAAAAGTTGTATAAAGCCTTTTGTGGCTCCAGAGGGAGCTGTCTAAAGTCTGATGAATTTCCTCAAGTGAATTTAAGTTGATACAACTTAAAAATAGAAACAGTTATGTCACTGATGGGTAGCAGTACTATAATTTTAAAAAATGATTTGAAAAAGTCATGAAAACTATGAGAGTGGTGATGTTATGAGTAGCAGCAGTTGTATCAGTAGTATTAGAGACATTTCAGCTGTTGTCTCTGTAGTAGTAAGAGACTGTATTAGTAGCTGTGATGGACGTCTTACTGGCTCCTCAGAATCAGGAGTGATAACATTACTAACAACTAATAGATGGACTAGTACAGTAGTAGCACTTACAGTGTTTGTAGTAACTAAGTTTTGTCCATGTTATTTTCTGTCTTGTGGTGAACTCGTCATAATGACTAAAAGAAGGAAAGATCTTTAAGAGGGTCTGTAGACAATGTTCCATTCAAATCTTTTTACTGTGCACAGCTCAGCTTTTAATGGAAAACAAGTGAAAAATGTCCCTTCACACTAATTCTAAATAATAACTACTTTATTTGTTTATGTCTCAGTATATCGAATGATGAGCAATTTGATAGCTTATTTAACAAGTGTCTTGTTACGTCATGACAATATGAACAACAAGACACATATTTGGATGGAACATTGTCAAAGGGTTAGGGTTAGGGAGGGTTAGACCCTCCTAAAGGTCTTTCCTTCTGCTTTTAAACAGCTTTTAAAAGAGAAACTATAAAATGTGTTACTGTCCAATGTCCACAGAATCTGGCTGCGTTGCATTCTGGTTGAGTTCTGACTCAGTCACAGTTTACAGTTGTTTTGGTGACATTTTTGGTGTTAAACAAACATAAATACACGTTTTCAGCTGATGTAGATGTGCTAACAGTTGCTTTGTGGCTGTACTTTACTCAGTTTAACTACTGGAGCAGCCCACACCATCTTATGTCCTGTAGTGAATATAAAATAGCCAGATTATGCGTTGGCTTTGTAAACCCCGATAGACTTAACAGACCATGTTGTGATCATTAAGTCATTAACTGGCTGAGCCTGTCTCCCTCACTCCCTTCATCACTTCTTTCTTCTCTCTAATAAACATGAAGTTCAGTTACCAACAGTAGTACCACTGGAAGAAACAATAGCAGTAGTGATAGTAGTAGCAGTGGTACTAGTGATATTTCAGCTCTTCAACAGGTAGCTTTAGCACCAGTGGAAACAGTAGGTTTAATCACTTCATAACCATGGCAAAGAGCAATATTTCACTCTGTTTCTTCTTACAGTTCATATGTCAGTATAATGAGTGAAAATTATCAAAAATATTTTCTACTGTGATCATTTTTTAAAGTTTGAGCTTATTGTTTCAATGTCAGTGTATTGATGGAGGAGAAAGTTCTCTCAGAAAGTGCAGACTTTGGCCACTAGAGGTCAGGAGTGCACATTCAAATGATGTGATTCAAATTCAGTTTGTAGGGACACATATTTCTGCCCATACTGAACTACCAGTCCCAAACCTCTACTATGTTGATCACGGTGATGTATTTTAGTTCATTAAGACATTGTAATGAGCTTAATGGAGCTTGTGTAATATTTGTGTGTTTCATTCTTTCTTTACAGCTTCAGGGTTTCTACATCATTCAGATATTTAAAATAAATACCTAATTCACATCGTCCTTCAGACCATTTTGGACCTAGCAACAGTATTAGAAGTAGTAGTAGCAGTAACAGTAGAACACACAGCTAGAGGCAAACAGGCATTTTGTATCCATCATAAAGTTGTAGTGTAAGTCCAATAAATGCATTTTGATGTTTTGTCACACTAACATACAGTAGTATGGTACTTTGGGGAATTTGCTGTTATCCTCAATTCATAAAAGAAAGTGTGTAAACTCACATCTTCAATAGAAAACAGCATCAAAATATATTCAAGAACAAACATTATTAAAATCATCTATGAGCTGTGATGACCTCTGTTGGGTCATTTTGTGTTGCTGTGTGGTTCATCTGTCTCTGTTCACTCTGCAGGTGGATTGTTAGTGTAACCTGGCAGACCTGAGGGCCCCAGTGTGTTCCCAGGTTATTTAAGCCTGACTGCAGTGCATCTCTCTCTCTCTCTCTCTCTCTCTCTCTTAGCCACCCGTTTGTTTTATTTACTATGTTGCTTTAAGTTTATTCTTATGTCTGGTTTCGCATCTTACATCACCCCCACACACACACATCCATCACTCATGCACTCTTACACCACTGACTATACTGACATACACACCCCACAACTTATTAATCCTTAATTGGCATTTGAATTTACTCAATTTGGTTTAATTTGGTTAATAAAAGATCTTTTGTTAAAACTTAACACTGGTGTGTCTCCCTTTTGTTGTGGCCACTTGAGCCAGGTCATAACAGAGCTGAACTGAATTGAGCTGAATCCAGTCAAAGTGGTTCTAACTAAAATAAAGTGGAGTTATGTTTTATTCTCATGCCGCTCGCTCTGCCTTTAAACAACTTGATACAGTATATCATCATGCTTCACATTTCATTACAGGAGCTAAAGATACACATCACTGTGTTCTATATGAAAAAGTAGGCTGGTCCTCACTAGCAACAAGAAGGACTACATTCTATCATTTTTATTTAGAAATGTCTCCTACAAAAGTTGCCTCAGTGTATCACTGCACTTTGCCAATCCAAAACCACAGCTCACCAGGCAGGTGAGGATGAGGCTGACGTGGCAGGTGTACTGGGAACTGGAGTGGTGAACCTGAGGTACAGGCAGAGAACAGAATTAGCAGCATTCAGGAGATCAGAAAAACAAACAAACAGCTTACAAGAAGCTTGGCCGTAGCATCTGTGCCACATTGGTGACTGAATGATCTGGCAGAGTCTGGAGGGATGAACTGAGGTTTTATACTGCTGTTTAACTCTAGTTACCCCTCGGGTAAATGCTTAACTTGGGAAGACACCTTCCATCACTTTGCACCATATAAATGGAATAAATTACACAGGATTTAAGAACTTGAATGTCTTATCCCACTGGACCATTTAACCCCTTCGATTTTTTCTGCTGGGCAGACTTTTTTTTTAACTGATTCTGACTCCTCTCCAACATAAAAACAAACTGGAAACATTTTTTTTTTGGCTAACTCATATTTTTAATAGTATTTTTTCATGTCCATTACAATGGACGCCACGACACGATGGGTGTAAAATGTCATAAAAACTTAAGAACAATAAGGCTGAGTTTTTCCACATAGTAATCAATCAGATACGACCTACACATCTGGAACTGGATGTTTGCATGTGTTTGAGTCTGTGTACAGTAAGAACAGAGGGAAATAACGTAATCTGAACATGCACATGAACACAATAGATGCGTGTTGTTTTTATAGTAGGCTAATGAACTGATAACAGCTTGTGGATGTTTTCATGTATTCTTGTGAGGGACCGAGTCGGCCGGCAATGAGCACAACAGGTAGTATTTTCAAAAAAAAAAGGTTTTTATTTACCCAAAGTATGAAAGAAAACAAAATTTCTAAACAAAAGCAATAAAGAACAGGGCCCATAAAAGAGGTCAAATTAACAAAACTGTATAAACGCCAACTGAACAAACTAACAGAAGACAAAACAAACAGACCTGATGACTAAACACAAGAGGGAAACTTATATACTGGGTGATCAGCCCATACCAACACAAGAGGGGTAAACAAACACAAAAGACAACAGCTAATTATCAAAGCAAATCAGGAAAATTAACTCCTTGAAATAAACATAATCCATACTTAATAAAACCAAGTTAAATTACTAACTGTCTCAAAAAGAAATAAACAGTAAAGCACTAAATTCCCCCCACATGATGTGCCGGCCCAATCAGCATCCTCTGCTACAAAATGGCTGAGCTTGTGGGGTGGATCCTTTTGCCCAGCATTCCCAGCTCCCAGCAGCAGCACCGGTAAATCAAAGGAAACAGATTAGAAATTATATTAAATGAAGACTGTACAAAAGCTAACTAAATGTGCGCGCTTCAAATAGAAAAACCAATGTACTGTCATTTAATAAAGTGTGTTATCTGAAACAGAAAATGTGATTTATTGCAACTAAATGTTAAAACCAATTTAGACTAATAACTAAATGTATAACCAAAATTTAACTATAGAAACAAATGTGTGAGTGCAGAAGGTTACCGACTTTTTTGGCTGTGTGGCGACAGCTGTGGCCATCACAATTCTCATTTTCGATGAGCAGCCTTGAAGCAGTTTTGTTGTGGATGTTGCACTTGTCACAAAAGATGTGTGTTTTTCCTATACAGTTTGGCATCTTGCATCTGCTAGCCTCTTTCTTTCTATCATAATTTGTCATGTGGTCAACCATGTCATACTGTACTTCAGGTAGAGGCCTTACATCCTGGACTGGTCTGCGAACTGGTCTCTGGGGGACATGCTCTGGTTCTGGAGACATACTGGGCCATCAAATTGAAGATCTCATCTGGTTTATACCGTTTGAAGTATTCATAGGGTCTCATGGGATGATCCTCATGAATTGGAGGATTCTCAAAGGAAGTGTCAATGATTGTAGTGAACGGCCTGTGACGCCACTTGATTTCTTCCTTCCTGGTTACTGTCATCTCCTCCTGTCCTCCTCAAATTTGTTTGGCCAACATGAACATAAATGTATATTCTTGATTGAAAATGGGCACTTACTCCTCCCTCTTTGCAGTCGCTCCGCCCTGCTAGTCTTGTCCAAGGTCTGTCACTCTCTCAGAGCGTGCTCAAGTCATGACGTGATTGTGATTGGATAATACTTAAACCTTTCTTGTGGAAAAATCATATCAGACAGAAATTATTATTCAAAGCAGTGTATTTCATGTGTCTAAAAAACCTGTCTGGAAGGGACCTTTAACATATTCAGATTTAACCAAGAGGGTTGTTTGGAGACTGCAATATGCTGTGAGATGTTTCTAACTTTATATCTGAAACACCTGTCAGTAACACAGAGTGCCCTCACTGCTTTGGTGACATCAAACCCAACATGTTGTAGTAACATAGGAGTCTCACAAGATGGCAGTATTTCTAATCTTTTGTATGCTGTGAACGCAAAGGCGACACCTACTGCACACAGAGTGCACCCAATTAAAAACGATCCAGCAAAGACAAATGATGATGCCCCTGAAGGAGTTAATAGTGAGGCTTTTTATTATAATATTACAAGATATACTATTAAAAACGGACAATTTAGAAATAATAATGCCTCACATGCCTCAAGCAATAGGCTTATGGGGGATAGAGTGACAGTTACATTTTGCCATTGAAAATAAAATTTGGCATTGAACCTCCTTTTATTTCCAATTTGCCAAATTTAACTGTCGCTGTTTTGGCCCCATATACGGTAGGCTCAAAGTGGACACCCTCCAGAATGATATGATTGTATATCTGCCTTCTGGTGTGAATGAATCAGGTGTTTTAATTACAGAGGAAGCTGCATGAAGTTTGTGAGCTGACGGTCAGGTAGGGTAGTGTTTACTTTCATTTTGTTAGCTAAGCAGGTGACTATAGGTCCAAAACATATGAGCAGTCAGACCAGAGGAAATACTGACTGGAAATTATAGAAATATGGTTAACAAATACAACAGAGTACAATTTAACAACCGCTACGACTAACTTTTAAAGCTAATTAAGTTACATTGTGACGACTTATTTGGCTTTTCACATGTATTTTAGCCTTTCAACTAGTGACAGAGACTATTTATTTGTTGCTGAACCTTCAATAACAATATTAATCACGTTTATTGACTCTTAAATGGACATAAAATAAACTAAATTGCCAAAATGTTGCCTTATAGCTGACGAAATGGATGCCGACTAAAACAGTAGTGTATGCACTGGGCCTCTACAAAACGTTATTGAATCCGTGTTGAAGTAATTCATTTAAAAAATATTTTCTATAGTTACATTTTAAAATGCCAATAAAAAACAATACTGTAAACTGCCAATTAAAGCAGTTTAATGTTAGTGCTGACGTAGGACTCTGGTTGCTATGGAGCGTCTATATTCCAGAAACTAGTTCCAAAATCACCATTTTACTCTGAAACATTGGAGGAGAAACTTCACTCGACGATTTCTGAAAAACTACACAAGTGAGCAGCGAAATACGGACCCACAGTGACCTCAACTCGACTCTCTTACTGTTTCATCATGGAAAACGTGAGAATTTAGGCAGTTTAACATCATTCAAAGACTTTTTTCAAGCCGTTTTATTCGACGCCTCAGCTGTATTTGAGGCGTCGAAGCAACAACTGACTTTCATTCAGTGGTAGTTTGTTCAGTAAAACATAAAAACAAATATTACATTTACAAATTTAAAGTAAGATCTTCAGTGTATACATTGCTGAAATGTAAAGACAGAAGCTGCAAAATCCTGAACTCACTGTTGATTTACAAGCAAACTGATACAGTTTGCAGTAACTATTCAAACTCCTTCAGAAAAATAAAACATTGCTTATTACACAGTGATGCATTGAACCACCACCTTCAGTAAACTGCTGACACGCTGAACAGCTCAGTGTAACAGCAGTTTGCACATTTTTGGTTTATAGATGCCAAAGTTTCTACTTTCAACCTGATATTTTGTCAAGAAAAAAGCCCCCATTCATTACTTTATTAAACAGTTCATAAATGATCATTATTTTCTGTAGTAAAGTCAACTTTACTGTGATATTGCTGCAAAAACAGTAAAGCCGTTATGCATATGTGCATGCAGAGTAGAAAATAGCTTGTTTATTTAAAGGACGAGTTCACAAATGTTCAAGTCTGTCTTAAAAGAATAGTCAGGAGCCCAAATGAACACTGAAACAGGTTTTTCTTGCCATAATCATTCCTCCTGTTCATACTGACCATTAGAAGATCCCTTCATAATGCACTTACAATGTTAAGTGATGGCGGCCAAAATCCACAGTCCTCCTCCTGTGCAAATGAGTCAAATCAAGTAGATATCTTTCAATGTTACAGTCTTTTTAGTGCCAAAGTCCCTGTTTTTGTTACTATACTTCCACCACAGCTCAACAGGGAAACACTGTCTGAGGAAACACAAAGAGGGACTTTGATGCTAAAAAGACTGTAAATGTGGCAGATATCCACTTGATATGACTAACTCAGACTGCTGAAGCCTCATATAAGCTTCAGATATACATTTAAATGCATTTTTGCACTAAATGACTGTGTGGACACACTGTGGATTTTGTCCCCCATCACTTACATTGAAAGCACCTTTGAAGGGGATCTTTTAATAGCCAGTATGAACAGGAGGAATGATTACAGCGAGGAAAACCTCTTCTAGTGAAAAATTGTAAAACCTCTGTCCTTTAAGGAAAACATCAGTGTGCTCAGCAGGTTCAAAAGATGAACTCATTTATTCAATGTTCAGTTTAGTGGAGTTGTGTTGAGTTAAGTACAGTCCCATCCTAAACTGTACATTAATGGTTACAGATGTGTGATGTGCCAACTCACCTCCATGATCACACCTACTGGAGGAGAGAGCCCAGCAGGAGCCAAATGAGCAGCAACACCAACAAGGTAAAACTCTTGGCTTGACAGTGAAAGTGTGTATCCTGTTAGATTTGTTAGGAGCTTGTGCTTATTTGAAATATAATTTTGAATGTTGTCTTTAGTTTTTTGTGTAATACTTACCTACCATAACATCAGTGAATATATGCAGGCTACATATTATAAAATGTTAATGTAGGATTGAGGCAAAATCAACACTCACAGTCACATGGGGTGTCATGTTGGTAACCCTGGGACAAGCATGAAACCATGCACCTTGTCAGAGGTTACCAACAAATGTAACAACAAATCTAGTGGTGGAAGAAGTACTCAGATCCTTAATTCAGATCCTTTACTTAATTAAAAGTAGCAATACACTAATGTGAAAATACTCCATTATAAGTAAAAGTCCTGCATGAAAAATCCTACTTAAGTAAAAGTACATAAGTATTAGCAGCTTGATGTAGTTAAAGTATTGCAGTAAAAGTAGTGGTTTGTACCCTCTGACTGATATATTATCATATATGACATCATTAGATTATTAATACTGAAGCATCAGTGTGTAAGCAGCATGTTACTGTTGTAGCTGCTGGAGGTGGAGCTAGTTTGAACTACTTTATATAAAGTTAGCTAGTTTAGTCCAGTGGTTCCCAACCTAGGGGTCGGGCCCCTCCAAAGTGTCACCAGATAAATCTGAGGCGTCGTGAGATGATTATGGGAGAGGGAGAAAAAAGAGGAGGAGAGGTTTTTGGTGAAATATTGGATCATTTGAACATTTATTGAAATGAAACCATGTGAGAAGTTTAGAGGGAAAAATCACTATTTGGTGGAGCTGTTAACAACTCATAGACATCTGAAATGTGACCCTGACTACACACTGCTTTTTGTAAGACGTCAAAAGCCAAAAAGGTTGGAAACCACTGGTTTCATCTTTAACAATGTGTTGTATTTTAAAAGCTTGTTATATTACCCATCGTTTCAAATCTTCATCTGAAAAGTAACTAAAGCCGTCAAATAAATGTAGTGGAGTAGAAAGTACAATATTTTCCTCTGAAATGTAGTGGAGTGGAAATATAAAGTAGCATCAAATGGAAAGACTCATGTAAAGTACAACTACCTCAAAATTGTACATAAGTACAGTACTTGAGTAAATGTACCAGCTGACAACCTAGAGCCCGGTTCTGCTTGAGGTTTCTTCTCGTTAGTTTTTCCTTGTTGCTGTCGCCAAGTGCTGCTCATGGGGAAATGTTGGGTCTCTGTAAATTAAAGAGTACAGTCTAGACCTCCAGACTCTATGTGAAAAGTGCCCTAAGATAACTAACCTGAGATAGCGCTATATAAATAAAACTGACTTGAAATTGACTATTTAGTTACTTTCCACCACTGATGACGTCTAGTATGTGTGAATATGGAACATTCTTGAAAAAGAGCATTCATGCTCAACAAATCTACAAAAACAAAGAATCTGATTAATAAACCAATCATTATTAATCATCAATTATTTAAGTTTTACACTAAAGCATTACACTGTGACCCTCTATTTGAGATTAAGACTGTTTGCTATCACAAAATCAAAAAACAGACTGAAAAGTTATAAAATAGAAAGAAATCATCGCTCAGTTGTTTTATTGGGTCATTTGTGTCACTTTAGAGTTCAGATTGTGTGCTACTTTGGTGGCAGCTGTGTGTCGTGTTGCATTCAGAGCTGTAGTAATTCTGCCTTTGTATCCTCTGAACGTACGCCGGGGATCACAATGGACTGAAGGTTGCATCATGGACTCTCAGAGAACATGAGCATATTAGGGGAAAAGGTGTTTTATTTAATTATGTAATGAAGGTGAACTGTTGGGGGGAAAATTGATCTTTCCTTTGTTTTATGTTTGTTACATTAAACTTATCATTTGAATTTTACCTGAAGAGTATCAAGTAAAGTTTTACTGTGGGAGTCAGCTGAGATATTGGAGAGAAGAAAGCTCTGTTCTAGCCGCGCCTCAGTTCATGAGGATGAGATGGACATCAAGTATGAAGCATCCTCTGCTGGAGAAATGGTGGGAGGCAGAATGTGTCTGTGTCCTATCCTGTGAGAATACAGCTCCTGAAGACTGAAGTCTGTGTGGAAGTGTGAAACAGACGGGCGTCTCACCTCGCAGCCCTGAACCTCGTTCAGCGGTGAGATAAGTTGAAGGTAAGATTTTCATCATCAGTGATCAGGTCAAAACATTACATGACCATCCCTGATGTGACCCTGCAGTCCAAGCATTACCCAGGACAAGATGTCTGTCTGCATAGGAGATTACACTTCCTCCTCTCCACTGTTGCCATGGCAGCCAGTCACAACACAGAGCCAAGTAGTCATGATGTGTTCCTGATAAAAGAAGTGTGATTCCTCATATTGTCCTCTCTCCTTCTCCTGGGAGCAGCAGTTGTTTGTACTACAAGCAGATGAGCCACTGATTGTTTGTCCTCCTGCAGGTCATCATGCGCCGCCTGGACGATGACGTATTGTTCCGCCGACTACGCGTATAGTTCCGCCCCGGTCCGTGTTTTACACTAAGTTATCAGTAAGTTTGATGTGTCGCTGCTGCTTCAGAGACCAGTGGGAGTGGTTGTATGATACCCCCAAATGTCACAGAGTGGAAGTGTGTGCTGTGTGCTGAGTGTTACAAGTCTGATTTCCTTTATGACTGTGGTCAGTGGGGGCTTGTAGATTGGGCTCTAGCAAGTCCACCAGGAAATAGTTTAGTTAAGGTGGTAAGATCCTCACACATCTGGTCTCATCATCAGTTTAGTTCATTCAACGTTTATTTGTTTAGGGACAACTAATGCCATATGCCACAGCATTTAGAGCCTAAGCTCCTTTTCAACTCACAAATAACATCAACAAATATCATGACTACATGGCTGAACCCTCTTTAAAAACTGTTACAATTAAGTTTAAAATTGAATTAGTACTAAATGCCTTTAACAACAGACACATGCATGAAATATGTGGCATTTGCTGTGTGAAACAATATACAAACATTAAAAATAATTAGTACATTTGCAGTATATTAGGTATACTTAAAGTTGTTCCATTTTAGCACAGTCAAGTATTCTTGACACAATTAAAGTACAACTTTAATACTATTTAAGTGTAAAAGTACAAAATGAGTTGTTGCATTTTAGCACACTTTAAGTACACTATTTAATAGTCTGGACGCAAGTAGACTTTAGTGTGCTGTAGCTTACTAACATTTAGTATATTTTAGTGTATTATTTTATCACTGGGGCTTAGAGTAATAAAATATGTTTAAAATTTTCAAATGCGTCATTTTTGTATTGACAGCAGTTAACTTAAAAGTGCAGTTTAAATATTGAACTCAAATTGTACTAATAATATTTCACAGCAGTGTATTTATTAAGATTACACTATATTTCAATTTAAATGAAATGCGGTGAAAATATACTATTGAGTATTTCATGATAGCATATTAATATACTTTCAATCACATTTATATAAATGTACTTGAAACATACTTTGCAATATTTCAATACATTTTAAATACAGTATATATATATATATATATATATATATATATACTTAGAACCTTTAGATAAATGTTCCTGTGTAACTGACTAGTGAGTCAGTTTGCTGATTTATGATTATTCTCTACTTATTCTACTGTATGTCTTATCATTCACCATTACCCTGTAATTACCACTTGTGGCCACAGTAGCCATTGTTCAGCAAAAGTTACAGTCTCACTTAAAGTAGCTGATTTCAGCTACTTTCTCTGTCTCCTCCATGATATATAGGCTCCTAGTTTTCCTTTAATTATTAACAGTCTAGTAATCATACAGTTGGAGTCATCCCTGTCTATCTGTGTAACTAACAGGTTGGTGCGAGCAGGAAGAGACGGAGGGAGCAGGAGAGCACCTCCAGAGCCTTCCAGGAGCCTCCGGAGAGAAGACTCCGTGAGAATGCTGCTGTCCCATCAGAGAGGAGCCCCAGCCCACAGCCCTCCACCTCTGCCCCACCGGCCAACCTGGAGGCTGTCCAGCTGGAGGTTAGCAATCCAAACTTGCCCACGGTGGTCCAAACTGTTCTATCCTGATCCATGATACATCCAGTTCAACAGCAATACTGCATCAGTCTAAAGGGTGTAACTGAACTAGTCTGACTTGGTTCCTCCTCTCCTCCTCTCTGTCTCTCTAAAAGGTTCAGGGAAGGACAGCAGAAGGAAGGCAGCAGGAGATCCAGCCCAGAGTCCCCCAGGAGCACGCTGATGACATTCAGCATGATGATGTCACGGCCCCGCCCCTCTGGCCCGGCCCTTACGGACCCCAGCCCGGTGGACTCTCACCCTCTGCTTTTGATGCAGTGGCAGAGATGGTCATGGCATGGATGACTGACTCTCCGTACAATCCCGAGATGTAACATACACACACATACACGCACACTGCACACACAGTGCAAACCTTTTATTCCCTCTTTCTTTCTCTATCCTAAAAAAAAAAAAAAAAAAAAAAAAAAATTAACCTTAGATAAGTTTTAACTCTTTCATTCCTTTTCAGTATGTAGATAAGTTTGAACTCTTATACATTTTTAATTTGTAGATAAGTTTTAACTTTTATACATATTTAGTAGTATATATATGTTTTTTTAGTATGTAGATAAGTTTGAACTCTTTCATTCCTTTTCAGTATGTAGATAAGTTTTAACTTTTATACATATTTAGTAGTATATATATAAGTTTTTTTAGTATGTAGATAAGTTTTAACTCTTTCTTCCTCTTTCCTAAAAAAAAACAAAAAAAACCTTAGATAAGTTTTAACTCTTTCATTCCTTTTTAGTATGTAGATAAGTTTTAACTTTTATACATATTTAGTAGTATATATATAAGTTTGTAGATAAGTTTGAACTCTTTCTTCCTCTTTCCTAAAAAAAAAACCTTAGATAAGTTTTAACTCTTTCATTCCTTTTTAGTATGTAGATAAGTTTTAACTTTTATACATATTTAGTAGTATATATATAAGTTTGTAGATAAGTTTGAACTCTTTCTTCCTCTTTCCTAAAAAAAAAACCTTAGATAAGTTTTAACTCTTTCATTCCTTTTTAGTATGTAGATAAGTTTTAACTTTTATACATATTTAGTAGTATATATATGTTTTTTTAGTATGTAGATAAGTTTTAACTCTTTCATTCCTTTTCAGCATGTAGATAAGTTTTGTAACTCTGTTTAACTCTTTGACTGATACCTTCTATTTTTTCTGTCTTGTGGTGAACTCGTCATAATGACTAAAAGAAGGAAAGATCTTTAAGAGGGTCTGTAGACAATGTTCCATTCAAATATTTGGTTGCTGTTGTGCACCGGTCAGTATTTAATGACTTTAGAAGTGAAAAACATTATCTGATTATGTTGCTGATTACCATTAAAGTTATTTGGTTATGTTTAAAGTTATTGAATTATCAACAGTTGAAAAAATGCCTGAAAACAGGTCAGTGTTTAACAGTTTGTTAATCTGGTGTCTGGTTATATCATGACATCACTATATGAAGAACAGGAAACATATATTTGGATGGAACATTGTCAAAGGGTTAGGGTTAGGGAGGGTTAGACCCTCTTAAAGATCTTTCCTTCTGTTTCTGTCAAACGTAGTAATATTAGCAGTAATTAGTATGACAGATATTTCAGCTGTAGCAATTAAAGTGTGTAATAACTATTATACTTTTATTGTTTAAATTGAATTTGAAATTCTTTCTGGACAGGAAAAAATATCTTAAGGTTTGGATGGGATCACTTAAGTTGATCTTATCTTATAATGACTGTGTAAAAAAAGGGAAGGGTTTCAAGAGGGTCTGGAGGCAATGTTTCATTCAAATCCTTTTTACTGTCGTACATATGTCAGTATTTAATGAGGAAGACAAATGTTCATCATTAATATTTCTTACTGGAATCAATTTAACTGTGTCTGCATATACGTTTTTAAGTGTATGTTTTGGATGGAACATTGCAATAGGGTTAGGGAGGGTCAGACCAGTATAATGGGATAATTTTACCCAGTATCAAAGTTGAAAGACGAAATGGGAATTTACACATCAAGTATCTTTACAGGTATTGGGGAGTACTGCTGCATATGTTTAAAAAAGTTGTATAAAGCCTTTTGTGGCTCCAGAGGGAGCTGTCCAAAGTCTGATGAATTTCCTCAAGTGAATTTAAGTTGATACAGCTTAAAAATAGAAACATTTATTTCACTGATGGGTAGCAGTACTATAATTTTAAAAAATGATTTGAAAAAGTCATGAAAACTATGAGAGTGGTGATGTTATGAGTAGCAGCAGTTGTATCAGTAGTATTAGAGACATTTCAGCTCTCTGTAGTAGTAAGAGACTGTATTAGTAGCTGTGATGGATGTCTTACTGGCTCCTCAGAATCAGGAGTGATAACATTACTAACAACTAATAGATGGACTAGTACAGTAGTAGCACTTACAGTGTTTGTAGTAACTAAGTTTTGTCCATGTTGTTTTCTCTCTTGTGGTGAACTCGTCATAATGACTTTGTAAAAGAAGGAAAGATCTTTAAGAGGGTCTGTAGACAATGTTCCATTCAAATGTTCTTTGCTGTTGTACACAGGCCAGTATTTAATGGAAAACAAGTGAAAAATGTTCCTTCATACTAATTCTAAATAATAACTACTTTATTTGTTTATGTCTCAGTATATCGAATGATGAGCAATTTAAAATTTTGCCAGAAAATAGGCCAGCATTTGATAGCTTATTTAACAAGTGTCTTGTTACGTCATGACAATATGAACAACAAGACACATATTTGGATGGAACATTGTCAAAGGGTTAGGGTTAGGGAGGGTTAGACCCTCCTAAAGATCTTTCCTTCTGTAACAAAGAGTTCAACACAGGTGAACTCGTTATAAGTTTAGATGGAACATTTCATTTATTAATGAGCAGCAGTAGTTGTATTATTTGTAGCAGATTTTAATAAATGTATCAATAATCTAAAAAAAAGAATCTAATACAGATATTAAAAAGTCATGTAGAAAGTATCAATAGTATTGATAATAACAGTAGCAGCAGTTCTATCAGTCAGGAGTGATAAAATTACTAACAGGTCATAGATGGACTAGTAGTAGCTCTTAAAGTGTCATTTGTTAATTACTAATTACTTTAAGTTCATTTGATGAAATCATTTTGTAACTTGGTAATAACTTTAAATTCCTTGTATGTTTGAGAAGAGAAGATCTTTAAGAGGGTCTGTAGACAATGTTCCATTTGAATTTTCTTTATTGTTGTTTATAGATCATTATTTAATGGCATTATTTAAAGACAGAGAGAAAAAAAATCCTCTATAATCATTATTGATCAATTATTCGGTCATATCTCAGTATGTTAACTGATGAGCATTAGAAACACATGTCCAGAAGCTGTAGACCTCTGATAGATGGTTAAACTACATCACTATATGAGGAACAGGACACATATATTTGGATGGAGCATTGTCAAAGGGTTAGGGTTAGGGAGGGTTAGACCCTCCTAAAGATCTGTACTTCTGTTTCAAAGACTTCAATACAGGTGAACCCATTATAACTCAACACAAAATGTTTAGATGAAATCTAAAATTAAAAACATTTAGTATTAAATTGCTTTAAGAAGAAAATGTATTAATAATTTTATTTTAGTTTTTTTTGTTTTTAGCAAGAAAACAGTGGAGCAAAGTAAAACATTAGCAGCTGTGGGCCTGACTCTGTTTAGAACATCTACAGGAGAACACAGTTAAGACAAAGAGCAATAAAATAGCATAAACACAAGACAAACAGAGAAAACATTAAAAATGACAAGTAAGACAAAGCAACCTACTTATAAGAGTGATTCTCAATAAAAGATTACAGCATCTGGCAGAAAAAAGCAGAAAGAATAAAGACATTTCAATGTCTACAGACAGGTTACACTGAATTCAGAGGGAACAATACAAGGTTGATTATTGAGATGTCAGTGGTTACAATTTTGACTCAGAAGAAGGAAATATCTGTATAAATATTTAAATTGTAAAAAGGAGGGAGAATTTGTAATGTGATATTAGATTATATTCCAAGTTTGAACATATGTACAGAAAAAGGATCTTAAACCATGGTTATTGTTAAAAGCAGGTATAGAATTCAGTTATAAATAGAAGAAAGTGAAGAAGGGAGAAGGTGATAGTATAATTGATAGTACACATTAATACCTATAAGTGTGTATCATTATGGAAATGCAGTGGTTCAGATTGTGAAAACACTACAGTGATGTGTGTAGGGAGAAAGTTTCAAATACATCTTATAAGCTCTGTTGTAGAGTCTGGCTATTGGTTCAATCAGTTCTGTGCTAATAAGAATCTAAATTGGAAGACAGTAGGAAACATTTGAAAGCATAACTGCACGAAGATGTGTATTAGAGACAGAGAGAGTGACATATAACCTGATCTGACTGTAAAGATATAGTTTCTTATTCCTATACTTGAATATGCTCTTGAAATATGAGGTAGTTGTTGAGATAAACAACAAGGTATTTGAAATGGTTTACTACAGTAAGGCTCTGGTTGGCCACAACTATGGGCTGAGATGTAGACAAATGTTTCCTAGGAGAATGGAAATAGATGTATTCAGTTTTTAATTTAAATCATTCTTAAAAAGTCATGACAAACTATCAGTTATTGATAGTAGCAGCAGCCACAGTAAGTGTATCTGTAGCACTTCAAGGGTTTGTAATAACTCATTTAAAATGACTAAATCATTTTGAATAACTGACTATGGACTAGTACAGTAGCAGCACTTACAGTGTTTGTAATAAAACAATGAAACTTTTATGTCACTGATGGGTAGCAGTACTATAATTTTAAAAAATGATTTCAAAAAGTCATGAAAACTATGAGAGTGGTGATGTTATGAGTAGCAGCAGTTGTATCAGTAGTATTAGAGACATTTCAGCTCTCTGTAGTAGTAAGAGACTGTATTAGTAGCTGTGATGGACGTCTTACTGGCTCCTCAGAATCAGGAGTGATAACATTACTAACAACTAATAGATGGACTAGTACAGTAGTAGCACTTAAAGTGTTTGTAGTAACTAAGTTTTGTCCATATTTTTTCTCTCTTGTGGTGAACTCGTCATAATGACTTTGTAAAAGAAGGAAAGATCTTTAAGAGGGTCTGTAGACAATGTTCCATTCAAATCTTTTTACTGTGCACAGCTCAGCTTTTAATGGAAAACAAGTGAAAAATGTCCCTTCACACTAATTCTAAATAATAACTACTTTATTTGTTTATGTCTCAGTATATCGAATGATGAGCAATTTAAAATGCTGCCAGAAAATAGGCCAGCATTTGATAGCTTATTTAACAAGTGTCTTGTTACGTCATGACAATATGAACAACAAGACACATATTTGGATGGAACATTGTCAAAGGGTTAGGGTTAGGGAGGGTTAGACCCTCCTAAAGATCTTTCCTTCTGCTTTTAAACAGCTTTTAAAAGAGAAACTATAAAATGTGTTACTGTCCAACGTCCACAGAATCTGGCTGCGTCGCATTCTGGTTGAGTTCTGACTCAGTCACAGTTTACAGTTGTTTTGGTGACATTTTTGGTGTTAAACAAACATAAATACACGTTTTCAGCTGATGTAGATGTGCTAACAGTTGCTTTGTGGCTGTACTTTACTCAGTTTAACTACTGGAGCAGCCCACACCATCTTATGTCCTGTAGTGAATATAAAATAGCCAGATTATGCGTTGGCTTTGTAAACCCTGATAGACTTAACAGACCATGTTGTGATCATTAAGTCATTAACTGGCTGAGCCTGTCTCCCTCACTCCCTTCATCACTTCTTTCTTCTCTCTAATAAACATGAAGTTCAGTTACCAACAGTAGTACCACTGGAAGAAACAATAGCAGTAGTGATAGTAGTAGCAGTGGTACTAGTGATATTTCAGCTCTTCAACAGGAAGCTTTAGCACCAGTGGAAACAGTAGGTTTAATCACTTCATAACCATGGCAAAGAGCAATATTTCACTCTGTTTCTTCTTACAGTTCATATGTCAGTATAATGAGTGAAAATTATCAAAAATATTTTCTACTGTGATCATTTTTTAAAGTTTGAGCTTATTGTTTCAATGTCAGTGTATTGATGGAGGAGAAAGTTCTCTCAGAAAGTGCAGACTTTGGCCACTAGAGGTCAGGAGTGCACATTCAAATGATGTGATTCAAATTCAGTTTGTAGGGACACATATTTCTGCCCATACTGAACTACCAGTCCCAAACCTCTACTATGTTGATCACAGTGATGTATTTTAGTTCATTAAGACATTGTAATGAGCTTAATGGAGCTTGTGTAATATTTGTGTGTTTCATTCTTTCTTTACAGCTTCAGGGTTTCTACATCATGCACATATTTAAAAAAATACCTAATTCACATCGTCCTTCAGACCATTTTGGACCTAGCAACAGTATTAGAAGTAGTAGTAGCAGTAACAGTAGAACACACAGCTAGAGGCAAACAGGCATTTTGTATCCATCATAAAGTTGTAGTGTAAGTCCAATAAATGCATTTTGATGTTTTGTCACACTAACATACAGTAGTATGGTACTTTGGGGAATTTGCTGTTATCCTCAATTCATAAAAGAAAGTGTGTAAAGTCACATCTTCAATAGAAAACAGCATCAAAATATATTCAAGAACAAACATTATTAAAATCATCTATGAGCTGTGATGAGCTCTGTTGTGTCATTTTGTGTTGCTGTGTGGTTCATCTGTCTCTGTTCACTCTGCAGGTGGATTGTTAGTGTAACCTGGCAGACCTGAGGGCCCCGGTGTGTTCCCAGGTTATTTAAGCCTGACTGCAGTGCCTCTCTCTCTCTCTCTCGTTTGTTTTATTTACTATGTTGCTTTAAGTTTATTCTTATGTCTGGTTTCGCATCTTACATCACCCCCCTACACACACATCCATCACTCATGCACTCTTACACCACTGACTATACTGACATACACACCCCACAACCTATTAATCCTTAATTGGCATTTGAATTTACTCAATTTGGTTTAATTTGGTTAATAAAAGATCTTTTGTTAAAACTTAACACTGGTGTGTCTCCCTTTTGTTGTGGCCACTTGAGCCAGGTCATAACAGAGCTGAACTGAATTGAGCAGAATCCAGTCAAAGTGGTTCTAACTAAAATAAAGTGGAGTTATGTTTTATTCTCATGCTGCTCGCTCTGCCTTTAAACAACTTGATACAGTATATCATCATGCTTCACATTTCATTACAGGAGCTAAAGATACACATCACTGTGTTCTATATGAAAAAGTAGGCTGGTCCTCACTAGCAACAAGAAGGACTACATTCTATCATTTTTATTTAGAAATGTCTCCTACAAAAGTTGCCTCAGTGTATCACTGCACTTTGCAAATCCAAAACCACAGCTCACCAGGCAGGTGAGGATGAGGCTGACGTGGCAGGTGTACTGGGAACTGGAGTGGTGAACCTGAGGTACAGGCAGAGAACAGAATTAGCAGCATTCAGGAGATCAGAAAAACAAACAAACAGCTTACAAGAAGCTTGGCCGTAGCATCTGTGCCGCATTGGTGACTGAACAATCAGGCAGAGTCTGGAGAGATGAACTGAGGTTTTATACTGCTGGCTTGTAAAGTTGATTAGTAGATGAGCTGCAGGTGTTCAGGTTGAATGGGAGAGGGAAACCAGGAGGCCACGCCCAGCATACGCCCACACACACAAACACAGAGAGAGACAGACTGGGGACAAACATGAAACACTAGTAGCTATATCATTAGATAATGTGTTTCTATAGTGTTTAGGGCCAAGCACGATAACTTCAGTTTTGTCTGAGTTAAGTAGCAGAAAATCTGTAAATTTATGCCCTTAAGGCATGCTTGGAGTTAACTGATTGGATTCATCTGGATTCATTGATAAATATAATTGAGACCATGACGGACAATGAATGATAATCCCCATCCCTGAAGTATTTTTTATTAGTTTCCATTTCTAAATGAACTCAAACCAACACCAAACTCAGTGCATCATTATCACAAGAAGAGAACCTGAGCAATGTCTTCTGTAACAATCCACTCCTGCTGGTGCACAGCACCATTTCCAGACTTATAGCATGTTTTGCATGACAGAACCAGCAGCTTTAATATTAGTAACAATGGTCTGTTGAAAGTATTTTTGCTGTAAGGAAGGTAATAGTTTTTGTATTTCGAACGTTTGACAAAGTGATTTTCATACAGTACCTTGTTATGTCTAATCTAGGTGTGGTTAAGTAATATAAATTGTTTTCCTTTTTACCTCACAGAAGCCAACAAAGATTTATTGCACCTAATTGCAGAAGCAGGACTACATTTGAAACATGTGAACACAAGGTTTCATTTGTTCAAGAAATCATGTACCAATTGTGGACGAGCTATAACCTAAAAACACAGAAAGACATTTAACATTATTCTGACTGGAACTCTATCGAGAGCCCACACACGTCTACGTTTATCATAAACCTAAAACACAGGACCTTAATTGTAAGGAATGGATTGAACTGTGGTAAATCTGCTCTAACAGCTGTTTATTGTTTGAAAATACAATTAATAATAATTCTTAATGATTAATCATCTCTGCTTGCTGTACAATAATACTGAGCTATCCTGCAATACAAGAACAATATACTGCTTCTTATTGACATGGTTTCTACCAGCATCATCAACTGATGAGGATGCTAACCTATGGCTGGAAATGGAGCTTTAATTTTGATCGTTTATGTATACAACATATCAAATGCATGTACCCATCAAATGTATACTCATTATCCTTGTCCTATACAGGTTACTCGGGTTAAAAATAAAAAAATATTTAAAAGTCCAATACGTGAAGCTAACGTCACATAATTAGCTAGCTACAGCTACCAAAATCTGCTACTGATTTTCACCGGCTACAGATAAGACGCCAGCTTTTGTCTGTCTGTATGAAACCAAAGACCAATGGTTTAGTAATTCACTAAAATGTTGGAGTGGTAAATCTGACACTGTCATCATTAAACTGCATAATATTTGCATATGTACAGAGCCCCGAAATTGACAAAAGGTAGTAAAAGGTTTTCAGACAAAGTTAGAAATATTGAATTGAACTGAACTAAATACATTAATAAATACCACTGTTAATTAAATTATTAAATTATGTGTAAAAAGAACTGTTTTAGTCTTTAACTTTTTTAAGTAACATTTATTTATTCATTAATAAAAGCACTGTACCACCGCCATTTTCAACGGCTGCTGTTGGACATCAAGGCGGAATAAAGAAATGTTGAATGAATCTACCACAACGACGTGAGATGGTTCAGCCAGCACTTTTTCTCTTTTAAGATTAAGATTAACTTTATTATTATCCCAGAGAGAAATTGGTTTGCAGTGTTACACAAAAACTTACACAATTAAAGAAACATACACACTAAGAAGAATAAAGCAATCTGAAAGATAGTCGGCACATGGCATACAGCCTTCGTAAAATACATAAAAACTACTACACAGCACCGTCCAGCAGTGCTTATGGAGTACAGAGATTCAGTGTGGGAGAAGACACAATGCATCCCAGAGATATGATACTTTCCACTGTGCAGCACTGACTATAGCACTGCTATCAGGAGTTTTTATGTGCAAGACATACATACCCGTTCCCCTTCAGCTGCATGTGTGTTATAGAGTGCTATGACTGATGGGATAAAGGAAATCCTCACTCTGTTACTTTTGCAGCTGGGGGCCCGAAGTCGTCGGCCTGATGGAAGGGGCTGAAGCTCACTAAACAGGGGGTGTTGTGGGTGAAGTAGCAGGATGTCAATCTTTGAAAGGGAACAGATTTTGTAGATGTCGCTACGGCTGTCTTGCTTAATGCCTTTTGTTTTTCCGGCAATGCTCACAATTTTGCTGAGCAAGTTTTTCTGGGCTGCAATAGCATCACCATGCCAACAGAGGATGCAGAATGTCATAATACCCTCAATGTTGGTTGTGCTGGTGAAGAATTATTTCTAAAATCAATGTACATTTCTTTTGTTTTATTGGTGTTGAGGATTAGATTAGAGTCTTTGCACCATTGTACAAACTCCTCCAGGACCGTGTCCTGTCTCTTTGTCAGTTAAAAGGCAAAGTAAAGCTGTAGCATCAGCGTACTTGATCAAAAATCTGTTGGACTGCTGACTTATACAGTTGTTGGTGTATAAAATAAATAAGAGTGGAGACAGACAATATGCATTTTTAATTCAAGTCTCATTAAAAGTAGGTTGCAGATACAAAAATTAAGTCATGTCATAAAAATTAAAAGAAAAAAACACTGTAAAATACCTGCTTGTGAAGTAATAAATCTCTGGATCTCAGTTTGAAGAAGTTTTAGATATCCCAAAAATCAGCTCAGGAAAAACTTCTCTTTGGTGTCCAAAAAATCATCAGGGGTCATAGCTCAGAGCAGCAAAATGTTCTTTAATGCAATAAAGGAGAGCAGTTTTGAAGTGTTCACAAGGTTCACCAAAAACACTCTGAGTTGGTAAGGGCCTGTGCTCCTTTATTTATACTGTTGGGCCTTCACAGGTTACGCCTCTTGACCAACCCCTTATACTGGCAAGTTACACTATTACAAATCTCTTACGTCTGCTGTTACTGGGCCTGAGATCTTGGGCAGGCTTCAGGCAAGTCTGAACAGAACTTGTCCCTGTGCTGTGTCTAGGCACAGCTCTTTTAAAAAAAGGCTATTCTGGTTTATTTTTCACTATTATTTCCACAACTCCCTTTTGCCTTATTTTTAAAAAAGTTATTCTTGCCTGTTTTACACCCTTATTTCTTAACCCTCTCTTGAGTAGTAAAGTTTAATACAAACACACTTTAAATTTTATCATCAAGTGCAATGAGTGTGATTATCTTCAACATAATATGTGCCCTTACATTAAATCACGAGATCTTGTGAAGTATACATGAGATGTGATTAATACAATGTTTCATAATAATATTTCAGCATATTTCTGCTTAATGCTCATCATGCATCATAATCATCATTTTGCTTTGCATTTGTTCCCTTCAGCACATCACAGGTCTTAGAAATTATACCACACTTGTCTGTCACGAAGGTGATGTCAAAGTGTCCCTCCTTTGAAATAATTCTAGGTGAAATACAGTATAGTATAACATGACCCAGCTGTAAAGACTAAGACGTATGACGAACAGCAGGAATTTCATACATGCTAATGTAATAATTAGCCCTGAACGAGAGGGGGTCACTGCCAGAAATTGATGCATGCATATGTTGGGGGTGGAGGGTGGGCAGGGGGTGTTCTTAAAAAAATTATTTGAGAGGATGTGAAACTCTGTATTTGCTTTCTTGCCAAGAGTTACTTAACCCTTTATAGGGCACTCACTGAAATACTATGAAATTCAAAAACCATAACCAGAGTTTATTTCTGTTTTCAACATTTTCAAAAATGTCCAATTTCTTGCAGAAAACCAAAGTAAACAAAGTTACCGTATTTGGTTCCTTGCCCTTCAGTGGTAAAAAAAAATCCATTAAGTGTATATGTAAAATATACAACAAAAACACCTATTTTGTGAAAGGAACATGTATGTTTCACATTAGAACATCACTTTTAGAACATAAGTGCTGATACAGACTCTTTTCTAAATAGTATAACATTATATACATATATTATAACACACACATATAAGATACGTAATACAACTTAATGTACTGTATAACAGTATAACATACAGTACAACTTTATACACTGTATAACTTACAGTATAACATACACAGTACATCTTTATGTACTGTATAACAGTATAGCATTCATCATATAACTTTATAAACTGTATAACATACAGAGTACAACTTTTGACACCATTAGGACAGCTTATTCATGGTACATAATGAAGCAGTTGCGCTCACTGTTCATGCAAAGGTGGACCTTGCAGACCCTGCAGACCACATTTGACCTCACAATGTTGCCTTTCCTGCTGCAGTACTTGCAGGTCTGGCGTTTGGCATGTACAGGGGCATGGAAGAGGGACAGGTCAAAGCGCACAGCCTCATTTGGTGTGTGGCTGCGGTGTCCCCGGACAGGCTCAGGGACACCAACACTGGTGGTCAGGCTTTCAACAGATGAGGACGAGCTTCTTCTGGAGCCTGATTTGGCAGACGCCTGGCCGCTGGCGCCCCTGAACACGTGGTTTCTGAAATCTTTCAGAGACTGGCCATTCACTCCAAGGGCCTTACTGTCCTGTCGGTACACAACCCAGGCATTTGTGATACTGACATCAATGACATATGCAAACAGATGCAAGTACCACCTCTTGGACTTCATGGGGGTGCGGTAGAGGTGTACCAGGATGTCACTCTGCTGGTATTCAGGAAGGGCTGTGTTGTTCAGGTCAACTTTATGCCAGGTGGTTGGCCTGGGTGCCAACTTGCCAGATCTCCTTGGCCTCTGGGCTTGTACTGCTGGCTGCACATTATCATCACCATCATCATCATCATCATCGTCATCCTCACTGTACTCACTGTCCTCACTGCAGAGGGGTCAGTGTCACTTGTACATGGAATGTCCTGGTTGTGGGTGGGTGGGACAAAATCAGGGTCTGCCACATCATCATCATCCTCCTCATCATCATCACTGATGGCAGGGTGGGCGGGCACGACAACACTCTTCCTCCTCTTGACATAAAACATCCTGGCAGACATTGCCTAAAAATTTCACACAGTATAACAGTTGTTAAACGGTCACAAACTGACAAAAATCACAATTTTTCACTATTTATTCATATGATCAAATATGGTGCCTGCATTTTTCATGCCATAATTTCACTCATTTCCACAAGTCCTCCACAAACAACACATATGGCATCACTAAGCACAACTATTCAACTATAAAATGTGTGAGTTTCATCAACTTACCATTATTAGTTTAGAAGTTTTGTACAGAAATGTACGATGAGCTGGGCTTCTTTAGCGTCTTTTTCCGACTTCAGTGAAGAGAGAAAATTAGATGCACTCCAGGTCTCTGCTGATTGGTCGAATGCCACAGTCATGTGATCTGTGATGTGGGGTGAATGGCTTCTGAATGGCTGAGTGAGGACCACATGGTTCTTGACCTCACTGAAGTACAGGAGGGTGGTCATTTGCAAAGGGTGCAGAAATTACCAAAAGTAGTCACTTGCCCTGTAAAGGGTTAAGGAGACAGAATACCACTTTTTTGTGTGTGGCTGGAGCCAGGGTGGTTAGCCTAGCTTAATCAGTACATAGCAGGGGGAACAGAAAGGCTGGCTTTGTCCAAATAAAATATGCCTATCAGCACCTTTAAAGTTAATCACTTAACACATATCTTATTTGTAACAATACGGGGAGCTAGTGCTGTAATTATTTTGTGGTGAATAACTGACTAGTGTCCCTGCATCCAGTTGGCTAAGCTAACTAAGCTAATCATCCAGGCTCCAGGTTCCTTGAGCCAGTGCTGTCTTGTTGGTCTGGGACACACACACAGGTCATTTCTCATTACCTGCAAGTGCTAATTTTGTGTAACCTGATTTAGTGTAATTACAGCTACTAACTTTTACTAACCATTTCTCACTGGGATTTCATGTGTCATGTTAGTTAGAGTCAACAGATGTCTATCAATGCCTGTGGTGTCTAGTAAACATTTTTTGGAAATAAGAGGACAAGTGCTACACACAAATCTGCTGCTAAAAAATGATTATTTATTTGTACATGCTAAAAAGACTAAATAATAAAATATAAAATAGTAATAAGGATGAAAAGGAGATTGAAGATAAAAATATTATATATATAGCACATCCTGTAGCGTGGCTTCTGATTGGGCAGACCAGCATTTGATCTCCCTAGTAACTGGAGCTTAAAGTTAAGGTTAAAAAGGTTAAAAATGGTTATAAAGTTAAAAATTGTACCACTCATACAACAGTGTATACAGAACCTTTAAGCTAGCATTAACATTTGTGAAGCAATTTAGAAATGTTTTACAGCTGGATTTTGGCTTTATTTCACCAGGATAATATGCAGGGTGGTCACAGAGCGCAGTACCATGTTTTTAACAGACCAGAACAAAAACATCTGAAGCAGACACCTGTGTGGGCCCTGTCCTTGGTCCTATGAATCAATTCAGGTGTCATGCCAGAAAGTTATTGATCGCCTCCCAGAAACTGATTGCCGTCCATGGGAGCGTTCACAGCCTGTTTAAGCTGTTATCTGGATCAAACTGTTATAAAGTGCAAAATATAGAGACGACTTTATCCTAAAAGTTACCTGTGTTTATATGTATTTGGTATGCCTACTATCGTTTATATTTGGATACAAGACTCGGATTAACATGACTTGATGGATGTAAGTTACATATGAAATAAAGAAATTGATCCCCTTTGCAATCATTCTAATGAGTAAGCATATTTTTCCTGCTTTATTTTCCAGATAATAAACCACCCAGTCTATTTTACCAATTTACAAACCTATAAAGGACCAATACAACTAGTAACATGCAGTTTTTTTACTTGACAAAAAGTGATTGCAGCCCATAACTAGTTACTGAAAGTTTTTTTCTGCCTCAAATTGACTTTATTTGGCTATTTTATTTTGACTTTATTGGTTTCATTTACCTTAACCTATGTGATCATGACAGATTTGTCAGGTGGCACTGCAGTCTAAACGAGAGAGCAGCAACAGTGCTTTTAATCCTAACCCTTTCGAACGACTATGACTGAAGCTGGCCACTGTTTAATGTGTGCCTCTAGTCTTGAAATGCAACACAGAACATCGTGTGTGAGTCATTTTTATTCAAATGAGAATTAAAATAAGGCATAACTGGTGCTAGTTAATAACCTCAAAAAACTGGCCCATGGTTGAACCAAATTGCTGACCTTGATATTCAACATACCAGGGTACCTATATTTACCCACAGTAGTGGTGGGGCTTTACTGGCAAGCTTTTCAGATGAATTTCTTCACCATGTCGGTCATCATGTCTTACAACTGCATAAAATACATATGGTTTAGTGTGTACATGCATCATGGAATTTAAGTACAATGTTTTATTGCTTTTTGAACGTAAACATAAGCAGTTACCCAGTTAGTGTCACCGTCCTGCTCACAAATGACACAGGTTAGTCAAGTCACCTACAAACACAAAGGGATCATTTGAGGTTAATAATGTAAGACTGTTTAAAGCATATGTTTTGAAAAGAAGTAATAAAAAAGAAATATCTGTTTCCAGTCAGTCATTTAATGCCATCCATCCCCTTACCATGAGTAGATCAGGAGCAGTGTTATTATATGTGTCATTAAGACACATATAACACATTTTGTCCAACTGATTGTTGAACAGTTTGTGAATGTCAGGTATCATTTGATTATGAAATGTGTGATCATGTGTGTATATGTGTGCACACATACACAAGAAAAGAGAGATAGAGAGCAAGTGCTCAAGCAAGCAACTGTTTATTTTAGCAATCTGACAAAAAATGTCCCTACCAAAGATCAAACCAAATCTACACCGTTGTTTGAGCGTCACTGTGCAGAATGATGTCTGTGCAGAGTTTGACACTAGAAGGCTGTTTTCACATTGATCTGCTGAGAGTGGAAAGTTTCTCTGTGCTCACCTTAAATCTCAGTTTAAGGTATGAACCTAACATTATGAGCAGGGTTTGTGACATCGCAAGTAGTGATGTGGACACTTGGAGCCTCCAGTGGACATACACTGAGAATGGACTTTTCTGTTGGACATCTTGTGTACAACAAGATGTCCAGCAGTTAAAATACTGAAATGAAAATATTTGCATATTCATAGATTCTGTATTTTTCAATGAGGAATAAAGAGTAGATGTCAGAGTAGATTCTGCTTTGAAAGAGTAGATTCAAAGCAGAATAATTTGATGTCTTCAAACATGCCTGGAGGGGTTATTTAAGGTTTCAGCAGACAGAAGGCAACAAAGATTTCCTGCACTAAGCAGGAGAAGTAAAAAAAAAGCCATATAACCCTGTTTATATCTCAATAACATTTCCAGGCAATTTGAAGTGAAGAATGCATACAGGTGATGCAAAATGTGTTAATGTATTGCCTTATAATGAGATATGGTCATAAATTTAACTTTGTTGGTCACTCAATATGTCAATATGGTTTATTTGTGCAGTTAATCATGCACAAAGAAACATGACCTAAACACACAGAAAGATGTTAAAGATGATGCTAACTAACACAGATCTAGATTTAGGCCACATTTTGATGACAGAGATGAGGGAGCACTATTTTGTCCAAAAATTCTTTCAATAAAATGTACTTTTACATGTCATGATTGTCAAACTGAACACTTTTTTGGTGATCATCAACAGTCCATTTTAGTGCCCATGACATCATTAGAATTATCCTGGGTTCCTTCATGACATCACGTCTCTTCAGACTGTTGAGTGATAAAGTGAGAATCCAGATCCTGTCAGATGACCGTTGAACCTGTTGAGAGCCACTACTCACAGTTTTGTTTACGACTCGTCTACAATTGCGTCCCAGTTATCGTTCTGATACTCTTGTTGACGATTTAGTTCCAGTTATCTTTCTGTTACTCATGGCTAACCGAAAGACATCAAAAACCTTCCTGCAACAGCAGAAGAACAACTTCACTGATCACAATGTAAGTAACCAACTCTGTCAATCTCCTTCTGTTCATAGATACAGTTTTGATTTTGATCAAATGTCAACACAAGCATTTTCAAATTATACTACAAAAAATTAAGAACACCAATTCAGATAAATGACAGAATTGATTTTTCAGACATTCATGTCTACAACAAGGTTATATATCAGAATACAATAACAGATTAGGAAATTAGAAAGCTTTACACAGTACAATATTTTATTCAACCTTTGTGCTTTATGTGCCAAAGTTTTAAGCATAAGTGTAGTTTCCTTAGATTACTGTGCCAAGTGACATAGTGTAGTTTGGTATAATGAAATGTAGTATGCAATGGTATAGTAATAAAAGTATATCAAATTTAGAGTACCATTTAATATAATATAATATAATTCAACTGTGTAACTATTCCCAATGACTCAATCTATATTTTTTTCACAGGCACCTGAGAGCCACAGGAGAGGATGTGGCTCCGACTGTCAGTCCAGCACCCTGGCCAACCAAACAGCTCAAATGGTTCGCAGGGCTGTGCTGATTGAAAGCGCAGAGAGGCTGTGCGCATCACAGAAAGCCATCTGCGATGCTGTGTTGAAGAGACTGGGAATCTCCAACCAGCATGACACCCTCCCCTCACCTCAGCCCCCAGCTGTACCGAGAAGGAGCCCTGAATCCTCTCAGCGAGGAAGGAGGATCAGGCTACCCCCGATTGTAGAGAGGAAGAGCAGCCAGAGGACAAGCACCAACCAGACGTTGGAGGAAAGCGCAGAGAGTCTGTGCGCTTCACAGGATGCTCTCTACCATTCAGTTCTGGAGAGACTGGAGCTGAATGAAGAAGACGAAGAGAAGTTGCGTCTGGGCAGCGAGAGGGCAGTGCTTGCCTGTCAGATGGCTAAGACTGAAGCCAGGAGGCCAAGCTCAGTCAGCTCCATCTGCTCCGTGGACAGCCTCAGCTCTGTGGACGCACACACTCCCACAGAGCTGAGGGCTATTCCAAAGATGTGCCCCTTCACCCCTACTCCTCCTCCCACAGCAGCTCCAGCAACCAGGAGACCGTCTCGTCTCCCGGTGTTGTCTGCAAACCACGGTGGACAATGTAAGTTTATACTGTTAAGTGATAATGACTAACATTATGCAAGCTTGAATGGAAATAGGTGAAGATGTGATAACAGCAGGTGGAAATTTCAGTCATAATAAATATTTTCTTTTTAATCTAAACAGACAAGGAGGTAGCTGATGGATGCAGGTTAAGGTCGCATAAAGGAAAGGTTGAGGAGTTTGTGCAACAATTCCAGCTCGTCAGCCTCCCTTCACCTCGACCCCCAGCAGCTCCCAGAAAGACTGCAGCAAAGACACCTGCTGTTCCAGCACCTCCGCCAAAAGCTGCCCCACCTAAGAGGGAACCTCGTCGCGGGACAAACCTCCGCCCCCTAAAGGCTGACAAAAGAGCGTGCCAGGATGAGCTCCAGCCGCTGGCCATGCCTGCAGAGAGCCTCTCCCTCTGCTTCGAGCAGCTCAAATCGGATGACTGGTAAGACACCGACACTACAGAAGTGTAGAGAAAGATTTTAAACAGTTTATTCAGCAGCATTTGTTTCTGAAGCAATGATTAACACTTTTCAAAAATGTTTGTCATCTAAATACAGGATGAAGAAAATGGATGGACTGAAATCTGTTCAAGCGCTGGTCAAACACCATCCACAACTTCTGCAGACTAAACTGCATGAAGTCTGCCTGGCCCTCGTAGAAGAGGTAGCGTAGACATTTTCCTCTTTGTCTCTGTTTGTCTTTGTGTTACATGCAGTTCTCATTTTTTTTACAAGCGCATCTACCTTTACTGTGCACACAGAAGTACTGACTGATGTTCTTTCTTATTATCTAGGTGAACAATCTGCGCTCTAGTGTGGCGTGTGCTGCCATGGAGACAATAGCTGAGCTCCACGTCAACCTGGGGAAGGCCATGGATCCAGAGGCAGAGAGGACAGGACGCACCCTGCTGCTGAAGCTGGCGCAGACAACCAACAGCTTCATTCACCAGCACGCCAACCTTGCCTTGGATGCGCTGGTGGACGGGTGCAGTCCTGGTAGAGTTATTTCCACTCTACTCAACACAGGGCTGAGGTAAGAGGAGATACAGTGATCAGAATTTAGTAGGAAGTGTAGTACAAGCAACATTTAAAGTAAATGAAATGAAACATAGTCACAGGATTATTCTCACATTTCCCTGTCTGTCTTTGTTCTTTCTCAGTCACCTTTGTGCTGCAGTGAGGGGGAGCACAGCCCAGCACCTCCACCAGCTGGGAGAAGTTGTCGGGGAGGAGCGCATCTTGACAGGAGGGAAGACCTTCACAGAGCGTTTCCTGTCTGCTGTGGGTAAAATGTCTGTGGATGCTGCACCAGAAGTCAGGTGAGTAACTAAGTTTTGCATGGTTCTTGTGAAAAATGTCTTATATCTTTCTGTTCATACTCTGAAATGCTAACTGAGAAATGTATTTCTGTACAGGCACTACGGACATAAGATGCTCCAGACACTTGTTCTCCAGAGGGAGTTTACCGGCCTGTGGAATAAGGTGATCCCAGTGAAAGACAGGCCCCCACTGGAGAAGATCCTTAGGAAAATGGTGCAGTAGTGGTCCTTAGTCTGGCACGGAGGTCCAGTGGTTAGCACTGTTACCTTACAGGAAGCAGATTTTAGCAGATTTTAATAAGAACCTGCTGGAGTCTTTCTGTGTGGAGTTTGCATGTTCTCCCCGTGCCAGGTAGGTTTTCTCCGGGTGCTCCGGTTTCCTCCTACAGTCCCAAAGACATGCAGATTAGGTTAATTGGCCTCACTAAATTGCCCCGTAGGTGTGAATGCGTATGTGATTGGTTGTCAGTCTATATGTGATAGACTGGCGACCTGTTCAGAGTGTACAATGATGAACAAGTCGCCAGTCTATCACACAGCTTAAAGTTAGCTGGACGAGGCTATAGCCACTGCACAATTGGCCTAAAATAATTGGCCTAAGTAATAAAAAATCTAACTAAATGTTCTGTTTATATATTTGTCATCATTCAATTATTTAGTAAGGTAATATTATCTCTTTCAGTGCTTTTAATTGTCTTGACTGGTGTTCAACAACAATTTAATTTCAACAGTGATCAATTTTTGGGAAAGTAGCAAGGTGGTTCCTTTATATGCTGGTTTTCTGTGTTGCTTTACTATTAAATCCAATCCTAATATCACAATTCTTACAGTATCTTTCACTTAAAATCAATTTAAAAGAGTGATAGTTGGTGATCATTATCTTTTGGAGAGCCTTTCTCATATTTTAGCAGTTACAGAAACTAACAAACAACCAAAATTGTGGCTTAACCCTCACTCATACAAAAACAAACACAGTGTGACGCAGCATAACTTGTCCATTCATTGTACAGTTTATTACCTTCTTTGAATGTGGAGTATTATTGCTGTTTACCTCAGTGATAAATTGTATCCACAGTCCCTGACAGTCATGACATGATTATAACAAGGCAGCATACTGAAAGGCTGAAGTCACTCTTTTATAAAGAGAACATCTGATCACAAGGTTGTGACACTGGAGTCATGATGTTGACTGGATAAACAAATACTTGAGCAACTTTTGACCTTTTGAAAAAGTTCACTTTCATCCCTGATCCTTTTCTCTCCAGTAGTCCATACTGACATCATCCAAAAGAGCAGTTTTTAAAGTCTCTAAATAAAAGTGTTTTTGCATAAGTGTTACAGCAGTTGATTGAGTGCAGCACTGCAATAAAAGGCACTTTGGTAAATGCTGAGATGCAACAGAACATAATGATATAAATCTTTAGTCTGACACAGACACCATGTAAATAACAACTGTGATAATGACAAGAGAAAAATGTACCCTAAAGGATAAACATAATAAATGGAAACAAAACCAACACAAGTCCTAAAAGAGGAAGCAGGAAGTCCATATTGGTTTGATTACCATGACATTGAGTGATTCATGTTAACCAGCTCAGGACACTTTGAGGCTGGTCTCTGGTCAGTTTTATACTTCTCTCTCTATGAGAAGTTGTAGTGGAGAGGTTTGGTTAAATCCAGAGGTCACCACAACACAGGGAAGTCCATTTTACTGAAGCCAGGGTCTCTGCGCTGCTCCCAGTACGTGTTGTAAATTGATTGTAAATGTAAAATGTAGCTATAACAGAATTTTGGTACAAAATCTGCAGATTGCATTTACATGAAAGGTTGACAAATTTTCTTTAACACTTATTCCACTAATATATTTTATTTATGTGCTTCTGTGGACTAACTGAAGATAGTTGCCATTAAATAAGTTTTATATGAGTGTTCTTCATCCAACCTGAATTGTTTAATCTTACTAATATAAATTCTGTCTCTGAGTGGACGTTG
The DNA here is from genome assembly GCA_038419695.1 of Scomberomorus guttatus. NCBI lineage: Eukaryota > Metazoa > Chordata > Actinopteri > Scombriformes > Scombridae > Scomberomorus > Scomberomorus guttatus. The sequence goes on from CM076449.1 coordinate 3,730,903, forward strand.
ATATTCTTGTGACTTCATTCCCATGGATCTTAACTCTGTGGTCTGTTGCCAGACCATGGAGCCCTAACTATGAGCTTTATCAAAAAGGAAATATTTTAAGCCTACTCTTAAACGTAGAGAGGCTGTCTGCCCCCCAGACCAAATCTGGAAGATGGTTCAACAGGAGAGGAGCCTGACAGCTGAAGTCTGACTCCTATTCTACTTTTGGAGACTTTAGGAACCACAAGTAAGTAAGTCTGCCTTCTGGGAGCACAGTGTTCTAGTGGGGTAATAGGGTACTATGAGCTCTTTAAGATACGATGGTGTCTGACCATTAAGAGCTTTGTAAGTGATAAAAAGGACTTTAAATTCTATCCTGGATTTTACAGGAAGCCAGTGCAGCAAAGCTAAAATGGGAGAAATATATCTCTTTTTCTAGTTTTTGTCAGTACGCGTGCAGCTGCATTCTGGACCAGTTGGAGAGTCTTTAAAGACTTGTTGGGGCAGCCTGATAATAAAGAATTGCAATAATCCAGCCTAGAAGTAAGAAATGTGTGGACTAGTTTTTCTGCATCATTTTGAGACAGGATGTACCTGATTTTTGCAATGTTACGTAGGTGAAAAAAGGCAGTCCTTGACACTTGTTTTATGCAGGAGTTGAAGGACATATCCTGATCAAAGATGACTCCCAGATTCCTTACGGTGGTGCTGAAGGCCAGGGTAATACCAGGGTGGAGATGTGTGATGTCCATAACTTAAAACTGTTCACCTGCTCCACCTCAGCTCCACTGATGTAGACAGCGCTGTGTGTCTTTGCCTCCTTTTTTCTAAAATCAACAATCAGCTCCTTGGTTTTGTTGACATTGAGCAGTAGGTTGTTCCACATTGACATTATGTAAATTAAACAAAACATTAAATATGTTATAACGCCGTGTTGTGTCTAGTCCTTGGCCACAGCAAAGAAACCAAGATTAAAACGGACTTCATTCTGTGTTTGAGCGTGGGCCAGATTGCATCAATAAATCACAGGAATTCTAAAAACAAACAAAAAAAAAAATACACTTTTCAAAGAATTGTTTGCCACCACTTTCAATATATATGATATTTTATATGATAAAGATATGAGTAGTTGTAAACTTCACTGTAATCACTTTGTTATACTGTACAGTACAGTATTGCTGTTAAATTCCTTGAACAGCTATCAGGACACCACACTGTGATTATGGTCATTATCTAAACCAGCAGAGGCTTTTATGATTGGCTGTTCACTTAAGTGCTAACATATAAATGCAATCACCCTATTTTTTCCCTTTTCTTTTTGTTCTAATTCAATTATTATTGCACAACATACAAGAAAAACAGAGGCACAGCTGCAAACTGCAGGGTCCTATAAAGTTATTTGCTTTGATGGCTGCACTGTACCACCTTTCTCAGTCCTCCATAAGTGACATTATCTAATAACAGGGTTATAATATTTCAACATGTTGGACTGTACTGATCTTGTAACAGGATTTTTAGCTACTGTAATGTGATTGTAGTTCCTATCTCAAGTTTCTTCCAGAAATATTTAAAATTGGTTTTATATAGATAATTAAACTTATGTTTTATCCAAAAAAAAAAGAAATCAGGCATATTCTACACTATATAAGAGCTATATAACTATAAGAGCATCCCACTGTTTCAATCCTGATCCTGATTTCTTAAACTCAGGATACCAGCTGACACAAAGCATCAATTTACCACTGCTATTTTTTCTCCTTACTTTACAGACTGGGACTGATTAGGATCTTTATTCTATATGTAAGGTATCATGACATTTTAACTACACCTTACTTCTTCTTAGCAGTGAGTGGAGACATTGGTACAACGGCATTCACATTGTAAAGCTGGTCTCACACGTTTATCATGGTTGCGAAGTCACTGCATACTCAGTTATTGAGAAATGTTGTTCGTCCTGCCATGACCTGCCAAGGTTATAGCAGTTTTAATTTACAATACCAATAAAGTCCAATTGAGCCAGAGCCAGTACAATTAAAGCAAAGTGTTTCACATCATATTTGTATTTTCATGCATCCCAATCAAGCACAAATCTGGCAGTATCACACTTCAGCAGCTGTGGTGCTGTGCAAGTTTTGCAAACACTGAGTCAGATTTAATGTTTCCATACAATCATCAAAAAAAAAGAAAAAAAATTCACCTATTCTGTTGACTTCTGGGTGTTGCACAGAGAAATTATCTGCAGAAGGTTTTACTAACTCTAGTCTTACACTGGATCCATGACCTTTTTTACAATTGCAAATATGTGCATGTTTTAAGTTACTTTATTAATTAGAGGTTCAACCTAATCAAATTACACAATATAACTTGACAGATAGTTTGTGATGAGTCCATGTCACGTTTTGGTATCAAGCCAATAAGGGCACGGTGACCGAGACACACGAGTCATAAAAACAGTTATAAACAAGCCTTCAGCTTCATCATTAATCCGTGTCAGTCGATGTGAAGAAGTTGCACAGTTTTCATGGTCCTGGAAATTCATACACCTGTTGTAACAAGCGGGTTTACTCAGTTATCTGGAAAACTTTGCTGATCAAAACACAGGGCAGGACTTTTTACGTCAGTCCAAGTTCCAGACTTGCAGGGGGTTTCACTTGGAAAGTTATCTGTATGGAACAGACCCCAGGTTAGCGTTTAACAAATACTGATTAAAAGTACAACCAATATTTATAATAGATTCAAGTGGTTATGGAGACTCCAGGAGAAGCCAGGGGAATGTAAGCTGTAGGGATGAGCCCTATTGTACCTGAATTCATATACCAGGCAGGTACACCCTCTATAAACATTTAAATGAAGTCATATATAATCGCTTTAAAAAACTATTGACACACCTATGACTTAAACTTGTATTCACATCAAGTACAACATGTTATTGTGTGTGTACCTGGGCCTTTGGGTGGGGCCTGGCAGCCATTTGTCTGGGTCTCATCATAGGAGGGGTTGCAGGGGAGGTAAGAGCTCATCTTTTTGGTCTCACTGTGGGAGTCCATCATCAACCACCTCTAACAGTCGGCCTAGTGGGTGAAACACAGACATGCGTACAAAAAAAAAAACATCATTCGCTCTGCAAAGTAAACATGAAAACATCTAACTCATTTCCCTTGGTGTCAAGCATCAATTCAATTAAACTTGTAGGGAAGATCTTTCAATAAATACAAAGACCTGACTATGGAGTAGGATGATACTTTGACCTCATATGCTGGCTTACCCAGCCCTGAGCTGTGTGGAAACTGTCCAGTTCATTAGGGATGAAGCAGGTACTATCTACTACCATGATCATAGAAACAAATCAACAATTTGACAAATCTGAATAGACATCCAATGTCAGAAAAGTACTGAGGTTTGATACCCTGCCCTACCAATGGAATTAACAGAAAAGGCTTCAGTTCATTGTGGTGCAGAGTGCATGCCCCATAACTCTGAATATATAGGAACATAATGCGGGAACAGTGTGCTGGGTGTCCTACTTGTTGAAGACTGGCCTTTACTGTCAGCAAATATTCACCCTGCCAAATTGTTCTTTAGCCAATCACAGATTTCTTATCGAGGTTTGGGAGGAGTTACTCAATTTTAAAGTTCATAAACACAACCGTGCAATACAAAAGTGTTAAATTTGTGTTTCAAGACTTCTTTTTCTTTCATTCAATTCAGTCAATTGCTTGATGGTAGCCTGGCTTATATTGACAGAATGGTACAGTTTTAATTAAATGCAGGATAAAAGGTAGAAACTGTCAGTCCAGCAGGAAAATATTGGCCACATAATCATTAGGCCCACCGATTGATAGTCTAAAGGTCAGACATTGCATCATTTCAGTTTGTGCAAATAAAAAACAAATTAATCAATGGATTTGTTTTTAACCTTCCTCCTGTGTTAGCTTTCTGTTACCATCCCCGGTGTTAACGGGTCGGTTTCAACCCGTGTCTTAAATCAGCTGTAAAATACACTAAAAACAATAACCAATCATCCAATGTTTTTGTCATCTCTTGGTTACCTTGTTAGGCTTCCTTATCCATGAAAATGTTGGGTTTAATATTTTTGGTGTGGGTCTCTGGACCCATATATATTTTCTTCAAGAAAATGCAAAAAGATTTTGTCAGCAATAGAACTTAATATAAACACATTGAAACACAGAACAGGTCACACAACACACAAAATATTGATTTGCAAGTTCAAACAAACAACAACCAATCAAACAAATCAAACCAATAGAAATCAATAGAAATCAATTACTACTTCCAAAACTATTAGAAAGCTAAATCAGAGTAAAAGTCTCTGTGTGCAAGAACATGCTTGTGTGTGTGTGTGTGTGTGTGTGTGTGTGAGCCTGTGTGAGTGAGAGACATGCAGACCTACAAGTGAGACTACTTGGACCGGCCACCTGTGTACAGAAAGCAATGAGACGTATGGATCCTGTTTCCAGGGATAATGTTAATGTTAAATGTAATCTGGCACAACTATGGACACATAACAGTCATTAGAGACTTTCAATGAATTAGGTGATCAGCAGGAGCAGCCTCAGCACCAGTGACCTCCTCATCAGACTCAGATGTGTCTGTGTCTTCTGGCTGGTACTCCACATTGTCCTCTTCCTCAGAAACTTGCTCCTCTGCATCGCTATGCTGATCTGTGTCTTCTGCCTCATTTTCTCCAAAAATGTTATCTAGAACTTGGCTCACCGTAAATATTCTTTTCATTTTTGCATGCTGCAAATTAGAGATGTGCCCTCTGCAAGTCAAATGAGTGAAGTGACCTCACATGTCTGGACATTCCCGTCTTTGTTTTGTTTTTTTGCAGCTATACTGGACAAATGAGCATCCCCTGAAGCTCACATGATTGGGAGAGGAGGTGGCTGTCAGTGTGTTGGCTGGCAGTGCACTGATGATTTCAATTTTGGCTCTAATTATTGCTTTATAATCTTATTTTTATAACCGGATCGAAACCGACCCTAACACCACAAAGGACATAATTTCAACCAGAGCATTTTATAATGTAGTGAAAAAAATGTTTTTGTTTAATTTTGTTGAAATCAAGGTTCCTGACAAAGTCAAAAAGCCTTGATGCAATAAACAAATTTTAAGTGATTCTTTTATGCATTCTAAAACTAAAACGGGTCGGTGCCGACCCTAACACAAGAGGAAGGTTAAAGTGATGAGAAAAGTATTCAGTATTCCTTTTACTTAATTAGAAGAAGGCTACAGAAGTATCATCAGTAAAAATGTACTTAAGTGCTCATTATGCAGCACTATGGCCCTTGTCAAATCTTTTATAATATATATTATATAATTGGATTATTATTACTGATGCATAAATGTGCAATTAGCCCTTTAATGTTGATACCAAGGTCGAACTGATTTTAACTACTTTATATACTTATTGGATAGTTTGATAACAATGCATCATATTTTATAATGTATCATATATTGTGTGTGAAATTTTAATTTAAGTAGCTAGTCAGTAACTTATAGAGTTAAAGTATAATTTTTCCCTCTAAAATGTAGTGGAGTAGGTATAAAGTGTAAATATTCAAGTAAAATGTAAGTACCAGAAAACATTACACCCCTGGAAGTAGAAGTTTTAAATGCTGCAGATTGTGGCAGACAGCTGTAGCCCGGGCCTCCACCTACAGCCTCTACCAGATATCTGCACCATCGCCTCCACCTGCAGATTCTGGCAGACAATTGCAACCCCAACCTCCACCTGCAGTCCCTGTTAGCAATCTGCACTGCCGCCTCCACCTGCAGATTCTGGCAGAGAGCTGCAGACTGAATCTCCACCTGCAGCCTCTGCCAGAAATCTGTCTCACCACCTCCACCTGCAGGTTCTGACAGACACCTCCAGCCTTCAGCCTTCAGCCTCTGCCAGCAAGCTGCACTGCCACCTCCACCTGCAGACAACCTGAATCTCCACCAACAGCCTCTGCCAGCAACCTGCACTGCCACCTCCACCTGCAGATTCTAGCAGACAGTTCCAGCCCAGCCTCCAGCCTCCAACATCTGCCAGCAACCTGCACCATCCTCCACCTGCAGGTTCTGGCAGAGAGCTGCAGACTGAATCTCCACCTACACCTACACCAGGTATGTATGTCTTGCACATAAAACTCATTCACAGCATTAGTATTCACAGCAGTAATGTAGTGCTGCACCATGGAATGTATTGTATTATGTATATTTCTGGGCTGCATTGTGTCTTCTCACATTGAACCTTTGTACATCATGAGCACTACTAGATGGTGCTGTGTAGTTTTTTGTGTATTTTTACAAAGGATTTATGCCATGTGTGGAATATTTCTTGGATTACTACCGATTGTTTCTCTTTCTTTCTTAGTTTGAATATTTTTATTGTGTATGTTGGGTTTTGTGCACACACTGCAAACAACTTTCCCTCTGAGATAATAATAAAGTTCATCTTAATCCTCCACTTGCAGATACTGGCAGACAGCTGCAGCCCAAACCTCCACCTCCAGCCTCCAGCTTCTGCAAGCTACCTGTACTGCTGCCTCCACCTGCAGATTCTGACAGACAGCTGCAGCCAGAACCTACACCAACTTCTTCGACTAGAAAGTTGAAGAGTCCCACTCCACCTGAAAGTTCTACCAAACTCCACTAACAGCTTCTTCCAGTCATCCACAGAACCAGCCTCCTCCTCCAGCCCACAGTAACCATCTGCTCCTCCAGCCAGTGATTAAAAACATGTAATTTATCCATGTCTGAGCCATGTTGTAGCTAAAACGATGTTTGAACATTTGGGAAGATAATGTTTTTTTTATTTATGTATTTATGTCATGTATATTGTTTTGGCAAATGTATTGTAAGTGTTTGCTGAATTTTTGGAAATATCAAAACAAACTACCAGTATTTTTTGTAATTAAATGTGTAGAGAATTTTCATTCTATCTCAGGGAAGGGTACCTTAAGGGAATTGCATATTGTTAAAAATGGACCTCCAGCACTTAAATGCACCTTTATTTCTTTTATTGTATTGAAGTGAATTTGCCTTATTCATTATTAGACCCCTATTAAACTTAAACCATTTTTACTTATTCTGGCTTTCTTTGCACATATGACTAATTTGAATGTTTTTCTCATGTGTCATATTCTGATTCAAAGATAAAATAAAATGCTGTATTTTCACTGTCAAATGATTTTTTGTCATTGCTATAATCTGAACATTATGACAACAATTGACCAACATGATGTAAAAATTCAGAGGGATGTCTGTGTACACTATTACTACATTAAAAGATATTATTATTGTCAAGCCTTTGTCATGTTATGTATACATTTCTTTATTTCTGAAGATCTTAAAGGTTGAAAAGTGAGTCGAAGTGAGCCAAACATTTATCTCATAGGCAGGGTCTATGTCCCATCCCAAACTGAAGGAAATGAACAGAGAGTCATTGACAAGTGTAAAGACAAAACTAAAGGCATGTTCTACTATGACAAATATACAGAGATAAGACTCAGGATTCATGACTAAATCCAGTTGTTTTGTAGTTTGTACATTCACTATAACTTCTGCTAGTTTTACACATCCATGGTGAATATGAAAATATTGATTATAGCTGCTTTAAGTTGAAATAACCGTTGTATTCTCATATTTATTCAGTTCCTCTGAAATAAAATGGATTTTATTTTTCCCCATCAGAAGAATAATTTACTCTAATCAGCTAAAAGACTTGAGAGTTGCATATATAAATATCCACACATTATTTCTTTAAGCATTATAGCCTCTATGCTGTGTCTTTAAGCACAATATCATTTAATATCATTAAAATAAATGGAGTAAATTTTAGGAATATTTTCCACTATATATACAAAAGCTAATTAGTTATATGATAACTAGTTATTTAAAAGAATGAAAGAGAAAAGATTTGTCACATGATACGACAAATGAATATGATAATTAGATATAGACTAGAGTTGATTGAAAAACTCAGCTGGCTGATATACAATTCTACTAGTTTCCTTGGTATAAAATCCAACTAAAATCTACGTTTTGAAATGTAAATTTGGGCTGAATTGATTGTTAATTGATCTTGTATAAATAGGATTTAATTTAACGTTTGCTAAAATAATGTTTGTAAGCCTGCTTGTCTTCTACTTGGACTGATCTATATACCTAGATATACAACATTTATTTTAATCCTTATTGCAGATGGAAATTAACCAAATTGAAACATTTTAAAGCTATTTAACCGTTTGGATGCGAGAGAGGGAAACAGTGTAGATGTGTTGTAAACTTTGATCAACTGGCTGCAGCAAGTTAGAGTGTTATTAGAGAGACATTTTTGATTTGTTTGGAGTGAGATATTGATCAAAGCAAGGTGAGGCTGTCGCGTCAGTCTGCTTCATTTTATTGTCCATGTTCTAAGATATCGGTCTCTGAAATGTCTGCCTCCATTACAACAGAAGTGACTACCTTTTGAGGTAGAAAGAGGTGTGAGGCAGGGCTGCCCACTGAGTGCTGCTCTTTAATGTTTTAGCAATCAGCCCTTTAATTAAACAAATAAATAAAAATAGTAGTCTTATGGGAACTTATGTAGGAAACGCGCACAAGGTCACAGCTATAGCATATGCTGACGACATTACAGTCATCATAAAAAAATCAAGCAGAAATGAATGTTTTAACTAATCTTTTAGCTTTATATGAAAGTGCTTCTGGAGCCAAATTAAACCATGACAAATCAGAAGGAGTTTGGATCAGAGCTGATGGTGACAAACAAAGCAATAATATACAAGTCAAACAAGAAATTCAAATTCTTGGTCTAACCGTCTGTAACAGTGGATGTAGTGAAAGAACCTGGGAGAAAAAACTGTGTGAAATTAAAGAAGAGGTGAAGAAATGGGAAAACAAAAACACTAATTATAAATCAAGAGTAAATATTGTCAAAACCTTCATCCTATCCAAACTCCTTTTCCTTGCAAGTATCTTTCCTCCACCCAACAAAATAATAAACCAGCTAAACAAACAGCGTGCCAACTTAATCTGGGGAACAACCAGAGAAGTAACCAAGAGAGATTTAATGTATAAAAGTAAAAAATATGGAGGTTTGGGTGCCGTAGAACTTGGTGACAGACTGAAAATAGCCTTTGTCAAAAACATATCTGCTGCCATCATCAGAAATGCTCTCTGGATTGATGATCTATCAAAATGGAAAAAAAGAAGAGGCAGGGCAAGACATGGCCCTTATTATAAATGATTATATGGTGATTTTACGGCACAATACCAACATCTATAAATAGACTGGGGTGGTTTACCCAGTAAAATGATTTCTAATAAAATAAATGATTTGAAATATGGTGGGTTTATAAATGATAAAAATGTAAATACTAATGAGAGCACAGAGGTGATAAAAAATCTCAAATGTAAGAACCTGTCAGAGAGCATTAGAGACGTCCGGTGGCTGATGTCTGTAGGAAGACTTCCTGTTAAAGCTGTTGTGTCTTGGAGTTGTTACGTTACTACCAAAAAATGTCCAATGATTTTCTGCAATGATGATGAGACACAGCAGCATCTCTTAATAGACTGTTACAGAGTTCAGGAAGTCTGGGATAAACTAAAAGCTGTCAGTGTACACTTTAATTTATGTTATAAATCTGTTATGTATTGTATTGTTGATGATAATTTACATACTGAACTGTTACAATTAATTATTTGTGTGGTGTGTTCAAAATTGTGGAAAACCAGATGTGCCATGATAATACAGCAGACAGTGATCTACAGTGACACTGTAGTCAAACAGATTCTTACTGACCTCCGGAGGAGAAAGACTATGGACAAATCTCAGCGCCTCCCCTGGAACATACTGGACTTATGAGCTAACAGCACTTTAAACAGGGTTACTGGACTCTATGCACTTTACTGATGTTTAAAAAAAATCACTTTGGCACTATATGCACTTTATTGTTAATGTAAATTACTGTTCTTTCTAAATTTTAATTATGTGAAATTCAATAAATAAAGTTCCCCAGTAGTGCTTAATCATTCTTTTTCACTTCTTTGTTAAACACTGTGAGTGATTTATGTTCTGCTCCGGTCACTTTGGTCTGACACAACAAGCTCTCAGTTTCACATTATTAAAACCCACCAAGCAGGAAGAATACAGAGTCCGGTTTCAAAGAAACTGCCACAGGTCAAGATGTTTCTTACCATGGTAGTAATCTATTCGGCTAGACTTTGCCGCTAGGTCTAACCAGGCTCCTTAATGGCTCCTTAATCTCAGCATGAGGCAGAGAGATCACTCCTTCAATGGAAATGTGAATGAGTATTGTAATGAAGCAAATTTTTGCTTTATTTCTTGTGAATTACATGCCCCCTGTGGTTTTACCTCTTCAAGCCTCTAAAAGTAAATAAAACAAAATAAGTCCTCTTTCTAGAGCTGCAAGGTTAGTTGATTAACCAGCACCTCCAGGTCCTTGCTTGACTGTTCAATTTAAGTCAGACAAAAATGAATTTGTAAGTCACGTGTCAAGTTACTCAAACTGTAATTGAGGAGGTTTGGCCCAAAGGGAGGGTTTGAAACGGCTGGGGTGCAGAGGCACCTTATGGACAGCAGGGGGAGCTGACTGATAAAGAGCACAGTGAGTTTGGAAAGAGTAGTTCCGGGTCTGAAAAGTGAAGCCAATGCAGAAGTTCCTTAAACCTGCATTCTTTCTAATGGCCAGCAGGGGGCGACTCCACTGGTTCCATAAAGAAGTCCGATTGTATGAGAGTCTATTAGAAAATGACCCTATTTCTCACTGGATTTATTACCTCAGTAAACAGTTTCCTAATGAGTTTATGGTCTCGAGCGCTAATTTCAAGTCTTCTTCAATACAGCATGTTGTTCATTTTGTAAGTGATGGTCCCATTTTTAGAGTAAAATAGACAATAAAGCAGCGTATGTTTTAGGGCGTGGCTACCTTGTGATTGACAAGTCGCTACCACGGCGACAACGTTGACAACGTAACGTAACCATGGCGTAACCCCAGATTCACAGAGTATAGGCGTAGCTGCCGCTATTTCACAGTGTTTTCAGTTCATGAAAGTTAATTGTAACATTTTGGTCATCTAAAAAAGTTTGATCCATGTCCAATTACCGTCCTTTTTTTACAGTCTGTGGTTTGACAGAGCAGCATGAATCCAAACTAGAAGAGGAACTGCACCTTGCTGTAACATCCAACATTGGCTGCTAGCAATGGCGAAGCCAGAGCTAGCCTCACTGTCCCACATGCTCACTTGATGAAATAACGGGATAACAGCAAGAACATGTGCACAGTTTACAGTAACACAGGAATGCACTCGTCTGTGGTATCCATACAGTCAATGGTGTTACCATACTGTGACAGTGTGTCTGTCATATTCATTGATATGTGGCAGATGTCCACCAGAGAGAGCTGCAAGTCTGCAGTTTTTGGAGCCTAATATTTAAGTAAAGTGATTAAATGAGTTAAAGTACAGGAAAAACGAATCTTAAACAATCCTACACATACTGGAGTTTTGCTTTGCAAAGCAAATGTTTATTTTAGGGTTATTGTAATATCTTGTATAGGTGTTCATGTTGTTGTGGCCTCTGTGGAAAAATACTGATTTACTTTTTTATCAGGTAAAAGATGGATTTTTAGACTGTGTGTTGAATAATTTATTTTTCATGTTATTTTACTTAGTGATTTTGTGATGGATCCAATATCTAATGTTTTCTGTAAAAGAGGACAACAGTGCAGTGAAGGCTGTAAGCTTGATTTAACTGGAGGAAATCTTGGACAGTGTTTTAACCTCTGATCATTATGCTCTTCAGGGGTCAGTATCACAATCTATACTCGATTACTCTATTAATCAGATGTTTAGAAATGAGCTGTTGTGGCATTGTTACATAGCACATCACAGACATTAGCTGAAAATACTGCTTTTCTTTACTACCATTCGGCAGCAGATGCACTTTTCTGTCAATTGTCTTGTTATTTTGATGAACGTGTCTTTGAGTTTTCAGGTTTTTTTTCCTGACTATAGTTTTTTTGTAGTGTCATTTTGAACATGCTGCAGCTCCATTATAGGCTGTAGATGATCATGCAGGTCTCTACCCAATGATGAGGAGCGATTCACAACCTCAGGGTGTCTTGAAAGTTGGTTATTCAACAGTCAGATTAAAAGTTGTCAGATGAAATTTGTTACATAGCTGCATTTTTTACATCTTTACAGACCAACATCAACAGTTCCCAACACAGCCCAAGCTCTCTGAGAAGACGAGTAAAAGCTCAGAGACAGATCTCCACTCCAACAGGATCCACAGATTTACATCACTGATATTGTTTTGTTGTGCACTTTTTTTACTGCTTCATTTAGCTGCTGTCACTGCTCGTACGGTTTAAAACACACACTCAATCTGACTGTTACATTTACACTTTTCCTAAAGAACTCCCATTATCATAACAATTATCATCATCATGATCATCATACATCAAACCTAAATTACTGTCTTACTGTTGTGTTCAGTTCAAAAAGCTTAGTTACAACCACTGTGTATTTTTTATTTTTTCAAAGTCAAAAGAAAAGAAAAAGAGAGAAAAATAAAATAAAAAAGAAAACAAAGAAAACAGGAAGTCAGAGGCTGTTTTAATTTATTTTTTTCAATTTAATTAATTAAATTTAATTAATATTTCTATTAATTTAATTTAATTTATTTATATAGCACCAAATCATAACAAGTTATCTCAGGGTACTTTACACATAGAGCAGGTCTAGACCATACTCTAATTTACAGACCCAACAATTCCCCCATGAGCAGCACTTGGCGACAGCGGCGAGGAAAAACTCCCCTTTAACGGGAAGAAACCTCGAGCAGAACCGGACTCTTGGTGGGCGGCCATCTGCCTTGACCGGTCGGGTCGAGAGAGAAAGAGGGAGGGAGGGGGAGAGAGAGACACAATGAAGCATAATAACAACAATAATAACAATAACAATGATAATAATAATAATAGAGATATGAGTAATAAAAATAATAATAAAGAGGTGACTAATAATAATAATAACAATAATATCCAAATAAATTAAACTTGCTTTCATCACTGAAGTGAACTTTGGACCAGTTCTCCTCTGTCCACACAACATGCTCCTCAGCAAAGCTTAGTCTAGCCTTTTGATTCTTTGTGCTAATGAGAGGTTTGGTCACTGCAGAGTGACTGAACTGGCGAGCAATTCCAGCTGCAGTGTGGAAGCGATTGCACATTGAGATCCTCCGCAGTATCCTGTCCTCTCTTGTATTTGTCTTCCGTGGACGACCAGCCTTCTTGGGGGACTTGAATGAGTTTGTGATGTTGTAAAGATTCAATATTCTTGAAATCACAGATTTGGAACCACCAACTTGTCTTGCTATGGCTGATAGGGTCATCCCTTTGGCCTTCATCTGGACACTTTGAATACTGAATACTTTTCTAACACTCACTTTATAGAAAATGTTTGAGGTATTTAAGATAATAGCATAATAGATAACAGATGGCATAGCAGAATTGTGACTTTATTATGGGTAATGATTTATACTAAAGCAGGGGGATCAAACTCAATTTCATCCTGGGCCACATCAGCATTATGGTAGCTTTCAAAGGGCCGGTTGTAAATGTAAGACTATATAAATGTATCTACTTGTTATCATATTACATAATTGCCTCTGCATTCAATTATTATTGATTTTAGTAATCACTTAATAATTGAAATCTAGTTCTGAAAGCAGAATTCTAGGAAAAATAATGGCAATCAGACATTCAGGTGCACAACTATTATACAATTTATTTAAAAAATGAAATATACAAAGTAGTATAATGGTATGTAATAGTCAAAATAACAATAAGTGTTGATTCAGATACCTGCTTATTATCATATGACATAATTGCCTCTGCATCCAATTATTATTAGTTTTAGTAATAACTTAATAATTAGCTCTGAAAACAGAATTCTAGGAGTATACACTTTACACACACACACATATATATACACACGTATATATATATATATATATATATATATATATATGGCACATGGATTGCCATAAAACTTTGCTCAGGTATTCGTGCTCTCCATAGGAGGAATTTTATTAACTTTGGTGACCTCCTGACTTTTCATCAACCATTTCAAGAATTTTAAATGTACAGAGAAGTCAAAGGTCCATGTGTGCTCAGTTAAGAACTGGTACTTTACAACTGGCAATTGAGGTAGGCAGATATAAAGGTATTCCTGAAGAGCAACGTTTATGTGTTTTTTTGTGATCTTGGTGTTGTCGAGGATGAATTTCATTTTGTATTTCATTGCCCTTTGTGCAGTGACTTGAGGAATTGTTTGTTTGAAAAGATCCAATTGAAAAAACCTGATTTGTTTTGGTTGTCTGAAGCTGATATGTTGAGTTGGCTTTTTAATATGGAGATTTTTCTTTTAGCCAGATTTATAGGAGAGGCTTGGCTGCTAAAAAAGAGAGCTCTGTATCCATCATAACAGGACATCTCTGCCATGTAAACTAAATGTTCTGAAATGTTCTTTTTCAATCTGTGGACCTGTACATCTGTCATGTGACCATCCTGGTTATTATTGTCTCATGTCTTGTAAGCCCATATAGGCTGGGCACCAGAAAGTTGCAACACTTAAATAAACAAATCAATCAATCAATTTTTATTTGTCCAATATTTTGATTTACAACCAAATACCTGCAAAACAAATGACAATCCCATCAGCCTCAGCTGTACTTTGTGTGTATTAACCCTAGATTACATCCTAGTGGGGTGGAAGATCCCTTACTAATGTTTCTTTTAATGCACTGTTGAACCTAACAAATATCTTCTTCAGACACACTGGCTTCACCACTCAGTAGTGTTAAGGGAAAAAATTATATATGCTATACACTGATGCAATTAGGGGTGAAATCACAGCAAAATGTCACAGTATCTGTGTAAAATACTGTTTTTATTAGTTATCATAATCATAAAATCAAGCCAGTGACAAAAATTGTAAAATAAAAGATGATGAACCGCAAATACCGGCTGTTTAAGAACTCTTAATTTTTTTGAACACACTACAACAGAACCAATCCAATAAAAAGAAAACTGAAAGCACTGCAGTAAATCTTGAGAATCTTTATGAAACTTAAAGTCCACTCCACTCAAATATGTTTTTCTTCTTGCTCCTTCAATTGGATGTTTGAGCTTCAGTGTGCAGAATGATGTATGTGCAGAGTTTATTTTCATATTCCTCTGCTGAAAGGGGAAAGTTTCTCTGTGCTCACCTTAAATCTGAGTTTAAGATGTGTAACTACAAGCATGAATTGTGGCATCACAACTTATTTGGAGCCAATCATGGTCCAGTATGCAACTTACAGAAATGTGATGTGGCAACTTGAAGGTTCACATACACATACACTGAAAATGGACTCTTCAGTGAAGTAGGAGACATTTTGAATCCAGCTGTTAAACTTTTCATGGATTCTGGATTTCCCAATGAGGGAGAAGGAGTAGATGACATCTTTCTAACAAGGTACTTAAACCTTTTTTTGTGGAAAAACCATATCAGACTCAAATTATTATTCAAATCAGTGTATTTCATGTGTCTAAAAAACCTGTCTGGAAGGGACCTTTAACATATTCAGATTTAACCAAGAGGGTTGTTTGGAGACTGCAATATGCTGTGAGATGTTTCTAACTTTATATCTGAAACACCTGTCAGTAACACAGAGTGCCCTCACTGCTTTGGTGACATCAAACCCAACATGTTGTAGTAACATAGGAGTCTCACAAGATGGCAGTATTTCTAATCTTTTGTATGCTGTGAACGCAAAGGCGACACCTACTGCACACAGAGTGCACCCAATTAAAAACGATCCAGCAAAGACAAATGATGATGCCCCTGAAGGATTAATGGTGAGGCTTTTTATTATAATATTACAAGATATACTATTAAAAACGGACAATTTAGAAATAATAATGCCTCACATGCCTCAAGCAATAGGCTTATGGGGCTAGAGTGACAGTTACATTTTGCCATTGAAAATAAAATTTGGCATTGAACCTCCTTTTATTTCCAATTTGCCAAATTTAAGTGTCGCTGTTTTGGCCCCATATACGGTAGGCTCAAAGTGGACACCCTCCAGAATGATATGATTGTATATCTGCCTTCTGGTGTGAATGAATCAGGTGTTTTAATTACAGAGGAAGCTGCATGAAGTTTGTGAGCTGACGGTCAGGTAGGGTAGTGTTTACTTTCATTTTGTTAGCTAAGCAGGTGACTATAGGTCCAAAACATATGAGCAGTCAGACCAGAGGAAATACTGACTGGAAATTATAGAAATATGGTTAACAAATACAACAGAGTACAATTTAACAACCGCTACGACTAACTTTTAAAGCTAATTAAGTTACATTGTGACGACTTATTTGGCTTTTCACATGTATTTTAGCCTTTCAACTAGTGACAGAGACAATTTATTTGTTGCTGAACTTTCAATAACAATATTAATCACGTTTATTGACTCTGCTGTAATTCATCGGAAGCTTAAATGGACATAAAATAAACTAAATTGCCAAAATGTTGCCTTATAGCTGACGAAATGGATGCCGACTAAAACAGTAGTGTATGCACTGGGCCTCTACAAAACGTTATTGAATCCGTGTTGAAGGAATTCATTTAAAAAATATTTTCTATAGTTACATTTTAAAATGCCAATAAAAAACAATACTGTAAACTGCCAATTAAAGCAGTTTAATGTTAGTGCTGACGTAGGACTCTGGTTGCTATGGAGCGTCTATATTCCAGAAACTAGTTCCAAAATCACCATTTTACTCTGAAACATTGGAGGAGAAACTTCACTCGACGATTTCTAAAAAACTAAACAAGTGAGCAGCGAAATACGGACCCACAGTGACCTCAACTCGACTCTCTTACTGTTTCATCATGGAAAACGTGAGAATTTAGGCAGTTTAAAATCATTCAAAGACTTTTTTCAAGCCGTTTTATTCGACGCCTCAGCTGTATTTGAGGCGTCGAAGCAACAACTGACTTTCATTCAGTGGTAGTTTGTTCAGTAAAACATCAAAACAAATATTACATTTACACATTTAAAGTAAGATCTTCAGTGTATACATTGCTGAAATGTAAAGACAGAAGCTGCAAAATCCTGAACTGACTGTTGATTTACAAGCAAACTGATACAGTTTGCAGTAACTATTCAAACTCCTTCAGAAAAATAAAACATTGCTTATTACACAGTGATGCATTGAACCACCTTCAGTAAACTGCTGACACACTCAACAGCTCAGTGTAACAGCAGTTTGCACATTTTTGGTTTAAAGATGCCAAAGTTTCTACTTTCAACCTGATATTTTGTCAAGAAAAAAGCCCCCATTCATTACTTTATTAAACAGTTCATAAATGATCATTATTTTCTGTAGTAAAGTCAACTTTACTGTGATATTGCTGCAAAAACAGTAAAGCCGTTATGCATATGTGCATGCAGAGTAGAAAATAGCTTGTTTATTTAAAGGACAAGTTCACAAATGTTCAAGTCTGTCTTAAAACAATAGTCAGGAGCCCAAATGAACACTGAAACAGGTTTTTCTTGCCATAATCATTCCTCCTGTTCATACTGACCATTAGAAGATCCCTTCATAATGCACTTACAATGTTAAGTGATGGCGGCCAAAATCCACAGTCCTCCTCCTGTGCAAATGAGTCAAATCAAGTAGATATCTTTCAATGTTACAGTCTTTTTAGTGCCAAAGTCCCTGTTTTTGTTACTATACTTCCACCGCAGCTCAACAGGGAAACACTGTCTGAGGAAACACAAAGAGGGAATTTGATGCTAAAAAGACTGTAAATGTGGCAGATATCCACTTGATATGACTAACTCAGACTGCTGAAGCCTCATATAAGCTTCAGATAAATATTTCAATGCATTTTTGCACAAAATGACTGTGTGGACACACTGTGGATTTTGTCCCCCATCACTTACATTGAAAGCACCTTTGAAGGGGATCTTTTAATAGCCAGTATGAACAGGAGGAATGATTACAGCGAGGAAAACCTCTTCTAGTGAAACATTGTAAAACCTCTGTCCTTTAAGGAAAACATCAGTGTGCTCAGCAGGTTCAAAAGATGAACTCATTTATTCAATGTTCAGTTTAGTGGAGTTGTGTTGAGTTAAGTAGAGTCCCATCCTAAACTGTACATTAATGGTTACAGATGTGTGATGTGCCAACTCACCTCCATGATCACACCTACTGGAGGAGAGAGCCCAGCAGGAGCCAAATGAGCACCAACACCAACAAGGTAAAACTCTTGGCTTGACAGTGAAAGTGTGTATCCTGTTAGATTTGTTAGGAGCTTGTGCTTATTTGAAATATAATTTTGAATGTTGTCTTTAGTTTTTTGTGTAATACTTACCTACCATAACATCAGTGAATATATGCAGGCTACATATTATAAAATGTTAATGTAGGATTGAGGCAAAATCAACACTCACAGTCACATGGGGTGTCATGTTGGTAACCCTGGGACAAGCATGAAACCATGCACCTTGTCAGAGGTTACCAACAATGTAGACACTGAAACTGTCTTTTTGATGACATCTAGTGGTGGAAGAAGTACTCAGATCCTTAATTCAGATCCTTTACTTGATTAAAAGTAGCAATACAGTAATGTGAAAATACTCCATTATAAGTAAAAGTCCTGCATGAAAAATCCTACTTAAGTAAAAGTGCATAAGTATTAGCAGCTTGATGTAGTTAAAGTATTGCAGTAAAAGTAGTGGTTTGTTCCCTCTGACTGATATATTATTATATACGACATCATTAGATTATTAATACTGAAGCATCAGTGTGTAAGCAGCATGTTACTGTTGTAGCTGCTGGAGGTGGAGCTAGTTTGAACTACTTTATATACAGTTAGCTAGTTTAGTCCAGTGGTTCCCAACCTAGGGGTCGGGCCCCTCCAAAGTGTCACCAGATAAATCTGAGGGGTCGTGAGATGATTATGGGAGAGGGAGAAAAAGGAGGAGGAGAGGTTTTTGGTTAATATTGGATCATTTGAACATTTATTGAAATGAAACCATGTGAGATGTTCATGAGTTAACAACTCATAGACATCTGAAATGTGACCCTGACTACACACTGCTTTTTGTAAGACGTCAAAAGCCAAAAAGGTTGGAAACCACTGGTTTCATCTTTAACAATGTGTTGTAGTTTAAAAGCTTGTTATATTACCCATCGTTTCAAATCTTCATCTGAAAAGTAACTAAAGCTGTCAAATAAATTTAGTGGAGTAGAAAGTACAATATTTTCCTCTGAAATGTAGTGGAGTGGAAATATAAAGTAGCATCAAATGGAAAGACTCATGTAAAGTACAACTACCTCAACATTGTGTAAATTAAAGAGTACAGTCTAGACCTCCAGACTCTATGTGAAAAGTGCCCTGAGATAACTAACCTGAGATAGCGCTATATAAATAAAACTGACTTAAAATTGACTATTTAGTTACTTTCCACCACTGATGACGTCTAGTATGTGTGAATATGGAACATTCTTGAAAAAGAGCATTCGTGCTCAACAAATCTACAAAAACAAAGAATCTGATTAATAAACCAATCATTATTAATCATCAATTATTTAAGTTTTACACTAAAGCATTACACTGTGACCCTCTATTTGACTCATTAAGACTGTTTGTTATCACAAAATCAAAAAACAGTCTGAAAAGTTATAAAATAGAAAGAAATCATCGCTCAGTTGTTTTATTGGGTCATTTGTGTCACTTTAGAGTTCAGATTGTGTGCTACTTTGGTGGCAGCTGTGTGTCGTGTTGCATTCAGAGCTGTAGTAATTCTGCCTTTGTATCCTCTGAACGTACGCCGGGGATCACAATGGACTGAAGGTTGCATCATGGACTCTCAGAGAACATGAGCATATTAGGGGAAAAGGTGTTTTATTTAATTATGTAATGAAGGTGAACTGTTGGGGGGAAAATTGAACTTTCCTTTGTTTTATGTTTGTTACATTAAACTTATCATTTGAATTTTACCTGAAGAGTATCAAGTAAAGTTTTACTGTGGGAGTCAGCTGAGATATTGGAGAGAAGAAAGCTCTGTTCTAGTCGCGCCTCAGTTCATGAGGATGAGATGGACATCAAGTATGAAGCATCCTCTGCTGGAGAAATGGTGGGAGGCAGAATGTGTCTGTGTCCTATCCTGTGAGAATACAGCTCCTGAAGACTGAAGTCTGTGTGGAAGTGTGAAACAGACGGGCGTCTCACCTCGCAGCCCTGAACCTCGTTCAGCGGTGAGATAAGTTGAAGGTAAGATTTTCATCATCAGTGATCAGGTCAAAACATTACATGACCATCCCTGATGTGACCCTGCAGTCCAAGCATTACCCAGGACAAGATGTCTGTCTGCATAGGAGATTACACTTCCTCCTCTCCACTGTTGCCATGGCAGCCAGTCACAACACAGAGCCAAGTAGTCATGATGTGTTCCTGATAAAAGAAGTGTGATTCCTCATATTGTCCTCTCTCCTTCTCCTGGGGGCAGCAGTTGTTTGTACTACAAGCAGATGAGCCACTGATTGTTTGTCCTCCTGCAGGTCATCATGCGCCGCCTGGACGATGACGTATTGTTCCGCCGACTACGCGTATATTTCCGCCCCGGTCCGTGTTTTACACTAAGTTATCAGTAAGTTTGATGTGTCGCTGCTGGTTCAGAGACCAGTGGGAGTGGTTGTATGATACCCCCAAATGTCACAGAGTGGAAGTGCGTGCTGTGTGCTGAGTGTTACAAGTCTGATTTCCTTTATGACTGTGGTCAGTGGGGGCTTGTAGATTGGGCTCTAGCAAGTCCACCAGGAAATAGTTTAGTTAAGGTGGTAAGATCCTCACACATCTGGTCTCATCATCAGTTTAGTTCATTCAACAATTATTTGTTTAGGGACAACTAATGCCATATGCCACAGCATTTATAGCCTAAGCTCTTTTTCAATGCCCATCCCTAGATGGGCCTTTAAAATAAATAAAACTCAACATTAAAATATATCTGGAACTGCACAAGACTTAACAATACAAATACAAACGTTAAAGCACAAAACTCAACAAGAAAGTACATACAGAGCAGCACAAAACACAAACAACTCACAAATAACATCAACAAATATCATGACTACATGGCTGAACCCTCTTTAAAAACTGTTACAATCAAGTTTAAAATTGAATTAGTACTAAATGCCTTTAACAACAGACACATGCATGAAATATGTGGCATTTGCTGTGTGAAACAATATACAAACATTAAAAATAATTAGTACATTTGCAGTATATTAGGTACTGCAATATATATATATATATATATATAGTATATTATTTTTTCACTTGGGCAACCTTTAGATAAATGTTCCTGTGTAACTGACTAGTGAGTCAGTTTGCTGATTTATGATTATTCTCTACTTATTCTACTGTATGTCTTATCATTCACCATTACCCTGTAATTACCACTTGTGGCCACAGTAGCCATTGTTCAGCAAAGGTTACTGTCTCACTTAAAGTAGCTGATTTCAGCTACTTTCTCTGTCTCCTCCATGATATATAGGCTCCTAGTTCTCCTTTAATTATTAACAGTCTAGTAATCATACAGTTGGAGTCATCCCTGTCTATCTGTGTAACTAACAGGTTGGTGCGAGCAGGAAGAGACGGAGGGAGCAGGAGAGCACCTCCAGAGCCTTCCAGGAGCCTCCGGAGAGAAGACTCCGTGAGAATGCTGCTGTCCCATCAGAGAGGAGCCTCAGCCCCCAGCCCTCCACCTCTGCCCCACAGGCCAACCTGGAGGCTGTCCAGCTGGAGGTTAGAAGTCCAAACGTGCCCACGGTGGTCCAAACTGTTCTATCCTGATCCATGATACATCCAGTTCAACAGCAATACTGCATCAGTCTAAAGGGTGTAACTGAACTAGTCTGACTTGGTTCCTCCTCTCCTCCTCTCTGTCTCTCTAAAAGGTTCAGGGAAGGACAGCAGAAGGAAGGCAGCAGGAGATCCAGCCCAGAGTCCCCCAGGAGCACGCTGATGACATTCAGCATGATGATGTCACAGCCCCGCCCCTCTGGCCCGGCCCTTACGGACCCCAGCCCGGTGGACTCTCACCCTCTGCTTTTGATGCAGTGGCAGAGATGGTCATGGCATGGATGACTGACTCTCCGTACAATCCCGAGATGTAACATACACACACATACACGCACACTGCACACACAGTGCAAACCTTTTATTCCCTCTTTCTTCCTCTATCCTAAAAAAAAAAAAAAAAAAAAAAAAATTAACCTTAGATAAGTTTTAACTCTTTCATTCCTTTTTAGTATGTAGATAAGTTTTAACTTTTATACATATTTAGTAGTATATATATATATAAGTTTTTTTAGTATGTCGATAAGTTTTAACTCTTTTATTCCTTTTCAGTATGTAGATAAGTTTTAACTTTTATACATATTTAGTAGTATATATATGTTTTTTAAATATGTAGATAAGTTTGAACGTTTATACATATTTAGTAGTATATATATGTTTTTTTAGTATGTAGATAAGTTTTAACTCTTTCATTCCTTTTCAGTATGTAGATATGTTTTAACTTTTATACATATTTAGTAGTATATATATATATAAGTTTTTTTAGTATGTCGATAAGTTTTAACTCTTTTATTCCTTTTCAGTATGTAGATAAGTTTTAACTTTTATACATATTTAGTAGTATATATATGTTTTTTTAGTATGTAGATAAGTTTGAACGTTTATACATATTTAGTAGTATATATATGTTTTTTTAGTATGTAGATAAGTTTTAACTTTTATACATATTTAGTAGTATATATATAAGTTTTTTCAGTATGTAGATAAGTTTTAACTTTTATACATATTTAGTAGTATATATATAAGTTTGTAGATAAGTTTGAACTCTTTCTTCCTCTTTCCAAAAAAAAAAAAAAACCTTAGATAAGTTTTAACTCTTTCATTCCTTTTCAGCATGGAGATAAGTTTTGTAACTCTGCTTAACTCTTTGACTGATACCTTCTATTTTTTCTGTCTTGTGGTGAACTCGTTATAATGACTAAAAGAAGGAAAGATCTTTAAGAGGGTCTGTAGACAATGTTCCATTCAAATCTTTTTACTGTGCACAGCTCAGCTTTTAATGGAAAACAAGTGAAAAATGTCCCTTCACACTAATTCTAAATAATAACTACTTTATTTGTTTATGTCTCAGTATATCGAATGATGAGCAATTTAAAATTTTGCCAGAAAATAGGCCAGCATTTGATAGCTTATTTAACAAGTGTCTTGTTACGTCATGACAATATGAACAACAAGACACATATTTGGATGGAGCATTGTCAAAGGGTTAGGGTTAGGGAGGGTTAGACCCTCCTAAAGATCTTTCCTTCTGCTTTTAAACAGCTTTTAAAAGAGAAA
The DNA here is from genome assembly GCA_038419695.1 of Scomberomorus guttatus. Lineage (NCBI taxonomy): Eukaryota > Metazoa > Chordata > Actinopteri > Scombriformes > Scombridae > Scomberomorus > Scomberomorus guttatus. The sequence continues at coordinate 3,754,381 of CM076449.1, forward strand.
CTATAAAATGTGTTACTGTCCAACGTCCACAGAATCTGGCTGCGTCGCATTCTGGTTGAGTTCTGACTCAGTCACAGTTTACAGTTGTTTTGGTGACATTTTTGGTGTTAAACAAACAGAAATACACGTTTTCAGCTGATGTAGATGTGCTAACAGTTGCTTTGTGGCTGTACTTTACTCAGTTTAACTACTGGAGCACCCCACACCATCTTATGTCCTGTAGTGAATATAAAATAGCCAGATTATGCGTTGGCTTTGTAAACCCTGATAGACTTAACAGACCATGTTGTGATCATTAAGTCATTAACTGGCTGAGCCTGTCTCCCTCACTCCCTTCATCACTTCTTTCTTCTCTCTAATAAACATGAAGTTCAGTTACCAACAGTAGTACCACTGGAAGAAACAATAGCAGTAGTGATAGTAGTAGCAGTGGTACTAGTGATATTTCAGCTCTTCAACAGGAAGCTTTAGCACCAGTGGAAACAGTAGGTTTAATCACTTCATAACCATGGCAAAGAGCAATATTTCACTCTGTTTCTTCTTACAGTTCATATGTCAGTATAATGAGTGAAAATTATCAAAAATATTTTCTACTGTGATCATTTTTTAAAGTTTGAGCTTATTGTTTCAATGTCAGTGTATTGATGGAGGAGAAAGTTCTCTCAGAAAGTGCAGACTTTGGCCACTAGAGGTCAGGAGTGCACATTCAAATGATGTGATTCAAATTCAGTTTGTAGGGACACATATTTCTGCCCATACTGAACTACCAGTCCCAAACCTCTACTATGTTGATCACGGTGATGTATTTTAGTTCATTAAGACATTGTAATGAGCTTAATGGAGCTTGTGTAATATTTGTGTGTTTCATTCTTTCTTTACAGCTTCAGGGTTTCTACATCATTCAGATATTTAAAATAAATACCTAATTCACATCGTCCTTCAGACCATTTTGGACCTAGCAACAGTATTAGAAGTAGTAGTAGCAGTAACAGTAGAACACACAGCTAGAGGCAAACAGGCATTTTGTATCCATCATAAAGTTGTAGTGTAAGTCCAATAAATGCATTTTGATGTTTTGTCACACTAACATACAGTAGTATGGTACTTTGGGGAATTTGCTGTTATCCTCAATTCATAAAAGAAAGTGTGTAAAGTCACATCTTCAATAGAAAACAGCATCAAAATATATTCAAGAACAAACATTATTAAAATCATCTATGAGCTGTGATGACCTCTGTTGGGTCATTTTGTGTTGCTGTGTGGTTCATCTGTCTCTGTTCACTCTGCAGGTGGATTGTTAGTGTAACCTGGCAGACCTGAGGGCCCCAGTGTGTTCCCAGGTTATTTAAGCCTGACTGCAGTGCATCTCTCTCTCTCTCTCTCTCTCTTAGCCACCCGTTTGTTTTATTTACTATGTTGCTTTAAGTTTATTCTTATGTCTGGTTTCGCATCTTACATCACCCCCACACACACATCCATCACTCATGCACTCTTACACCACTGACTATACTGACATACACACCCCACAACTTATTAATCCTTAATTGGCATTTGAATTTACTCAATTTGGTTTAATTTGGTTAATAAAATATCTTTTGTTAAAACTTAACACTGGTGTGTCTCCCTTTTGTTGTGGCCACTTGAGCCAGGTCATAACAGAGCTGAACTGAATTGAGCTGAATCCAGTCAAAGTGGTTCTAACTAAAATAAAGTGGAGTTATGTTTTATTCTCATGCTGCTCGCTCTGCCTTTAAACAACTTGATACAGTATATCATCATGCTTCACATTTCATTACAGGAGCTAAAGATACACATCACTGTGTTCTATATGAAAAAGTAGGCTGGTCCTCACTAGCAACAAGAAGGACTACATTCTATCATTTTTATTTATAAATGTCTCCTACAAAAGTTGCCTCAGTGTATCACTGCACTTTGCAAATCCAAAACCACAGCTCACCAGGCAGGTGAGGATGAGGCTGACGTGGCAGGTGTACTGGGAACTGGAGTGGTGAACCTAAGGTACAGGCAGAGAACAGAATTAGCAGCATTTAGGAGATCAGAAAAAACAAACAAACAGCTTGCAAGAAGCTTGGCCGTAGCATCTGTGCCACATTGGTGACTGAATGATCTGGCAGAGTCTGGAGGGATGAACTGAGGTTTTATACTGCTGTTTAACTCTAGTTACCCCTCGGGTAAATGCTTAACTTGGGAAGACACCTTCCATCACTTTGCACCATATAAATGGAATAAATTACACAGGATTTAAGAACTTGAATGTCTTATCCCACTGGACCATTTAACCCCTTCAGACCCGCATTTTTTCTGCTGTGCAGACTTTTTTTTTTTTTTTTTTTTAACTGATTCTGACTCCTCTCCAACATAAAAACAAACTGGAAACATTTTTTTTTTGGCTAACTCATATTTTTAATAGTATTTTTTCATGTCCATTACAATGGACGCCACGACGGGTGTAAAATGTCATAAAAACTTAATAAGGCTGAGTTTTTCCACATAGTAATCAATCAGATACGACCTAAACATCTGGAACTGGATGTTTGCATGTGTTTGAGTCTGTGTACAGTAAGAACAGAGGGAAATAACGTAATCTGAACATGCACATGAACACAATAGATGCGTGTTGTTTTTATAGTAGGCTAATGAACTGATAACAGCTTGTGGATGTTTTCATGTATTCTTGTGAGGGACCGAGTCGGCCGGCAATGAGCACAACAGGTAGTATTTTCAAAAAAAAAAAGGTTTTTATTTACCCAAAGTATGAAAGAAAACAAAATTTCTAAACAAAAGCAATAAAGAACAGGGCCCATAAAAGAGGTCAAATTAACAAAACTGTATAAACGCCAACTGAACAAACTAACAGAAGACAAAACAAACAGACCTGATGACTAAACACAAGAGGGAAACTTATATACTGGGTGATCAGCCCATACCAACACAAGAGGGGTAAACAAACACAAAAGACAACAGCTAATTATCAAAGCAAATCAGGAAAATTAACTCCTTGAAATAAACATAATCCATACTTAATAAAACCAAGTTAAATTACTAACTGTCTCAAAAAGAAATAAACAGTAAAGCACTAAATTCCCCCCACGTGATGTGCCGGCCCAATCAGCATCCTCTGCTACAAAATGGCTGAGCTTGTGGGGTGGATCCTTTTGCCCAGCATTCCCAGCTCCCAGCAGCAGCACCGGTAAATCAAAGGAAACAGATTAGAAATTATATTAAATGAAGACTGTACAAAAGCTAACTAAATGTGCGCGCTTCAAATAGAAAAACCAATGTACTGTCATTTAATAAAGTGTGTTATCTGAAACAGAAAATGTGATTTATTGCAACTAAATGTTAAAACCAATTTAGACTAATAACTAAATGTATAACCAAAATTTAACTATAGAAACAAATGTGTGAGTGCAGAAGGTTACCGACTTTTTTGGCTGTGTGGCGACAGCTGTGGCCATCACACAGTCCCCCCCTCGGAGTCCTCGCCAGGACAGCGAGAGAGATAGTCCGCAGTGACGTTATCTTTACCACGGATGTGATGTACTGTGAACCGTATGGTTGCATGGCCAGGCACCACCGGGTGATCCGTCCATTAGTATCCTTCATCTTCTCCAACCATTGCAGTGCCTTATGGTCAGTCTCCAAAGTGAACTCTCTCCCCAGTAGATAATACTTGGAGTCCAGGGCCCACTTCACTGCCAAGGCTTCCTTTTCCCTTTTCCTTTGCAGAAGGTTACCGACTTTTTTGGCTGTGTGGCGACAGCTGTGGCCATCACAATTCTCATTTTCGATGAGCAGCCTTGAAGCAGTTTTGTTGTGGATGTTGCACTTGTCACAAAAGATGTGTGTTTTTCCTGTACAGTTTGGCATCTTGCATCTGCTAGCCTCTTTCTTTCTATCATAATTTGTCATGTGGTCAACCATGTCATACTGCACTTCAGGTAGAGAGGCCTTACATCCTGGACTGGTCTGCGAACTGGTCTCTGGGGGACATGCTCTGGTTCTGGAGACATACTGGGCCATCAAATTGAAGATCTCATCTGGTTTATACCGTTTGAAGTATTCATAGGGTCTCATGGGATGATCCTCATGAATTGGAGGATTCTCAAAGGAAGTGTCAATGATTGTAGTGAACGGCCTGTGACGCCACTTGATTTCTTCCTTCCTGGTTACTGTCATCTCCTCCTGTCCTCCTCCTGTCCTCCTCAAATTTGTTTGGCCAACATGAACATAAATGTATATTCTTGATTGAAAATGGGCACTTACTCCTCCCTCTTTGCAGTCGCTCCGCCCTGCTAGTCTTGTCCAAGGTCTGTCACTCTCTCAGAGCGTGCTCAAGTCATGACGTGATTGTGATTGGATAATACTTAAACCTTTCTTGTGGAAAAATCATATCAGACAGAAATTATTATTCAAAGCAGTGTATTTCATGTGTCTAAAAAACCTGTCTGGAAGGGACCTTTAACATATTCAGATTTAACCAAGAGGGTTGTTTGGAGACTGCAATATGCTGTGAGATGTTTCTAACTTTATATCTGAAACACCTGTCAGTAACAGAGTGCCCTCACTGCTTTGGTGACATCAAACCCAACATGTTGTAGTAACATAGGAGTCTCACAAGATGGCAGTATTTCTAATCTTTTGTATGCTGTGAACGCAAAGGCGACACCTACTGCACACAGAGTGCACCCAATTAAAAACGATCCAGCAAAGACAAATGATGATGCCCCTGAAGGAGTTAATAGTGAGGCTTTTTATTATAATATTACAAGATATACTATTAAAAACGGACAATTTAGAAATAATAATGCCTCACATGCCTCAAGCAATAGGCTTATGGGGCTAGAGTGACAGTTACATTTTGCCATTGAAAATAAAATTTGGCATTGAACCTCCTTTTATTTTCAATTTGCCAAATTTAACTGTCGCTGTTTTGGCCCCATATACGGTAGGCTCAAAGTGGACACCCTCCAGAATGATATGATTGTATATCTGCCTTCTGGTGTGAATGAATCAGGTGTTTTAATTACAGAGGAAGCTGCATGAAGTTTGTGAGCTGACGGTCAGGTAGGGTAGTGTTTACTTTCATTTTGTTAGCTAAGCAGGTGACTATAGGTCCAAAACATATGAGCAGTCAGACCAGAGGAAATACTGACTGGAAATTATAGAAATATGGTTAACAAATACAACAGAGTACAATTTAACAACCGCTACGACTAACTTTTAAAGCTAATTAAGTTACATTGTGACGACTTATTTGGATTTTCACATGTATTTTAGCCTTTCAACTAGTGACAAAGACTATTTATTTGTTGCTCAACCTTCAATAACAATATTAATCACGTTTATTGACTCTGCTCTAATTCATCGGAAGCTTAAATGGACATAAAATAAACTATTTGCCAAAATGTTGCCTTATAGCTGACGAAATGGATGCCGACTAAAACAGTAGTGTATGCACTGGGCCTCTACAAAACGTTATTGAATCCGTGTTGAAGGAATTAATTAAAAAAATATTTTCTATAGTTAAATTTTAAAATGCCAATAAAAAACAATACTGTAACCTGCCAATTAAAGCAGTTTAATGTTAGTGCTGACGTAGGACTCTGGTTGCTATGGAGCGTCTATATTCCAGAAACTAGTTCCAAAATCACCATTTTACTCTGAAACATTGGAGGAGAAACTTCACTCGACGATTTCTGAAAAACTACACAAGTGAGCAGCGAAATACGGACCCACAGTGACCTCAACTCGACTCTCTTACTGTTTCATCATGGAAAACGTGAGAATTTAGGCAGTTTAACATCATTCAAAGACTTTTTTCAAGCCGTTTTATTTGACGCCTCAGCTGTATTTGAGGCGTCGAAGCAAAAACTGACTTTCATTCAGTGGTAGTTTGTTCAGTAAAACATAAAAACAAATATTACATTTACAAATTTAAAGTAAGATCTTCAGTGTATACATTGCTGAAATGTAAAGACAGAAGCTGCAAAATCCTGAACTGACTGTTGATTTACAAGCAAACTGATACAGTTTGCAGTAACTATTCAAACTCCTTCAGAAAAATAAAACATTGCTTATTACACAGTGATGCATTGAACCACCTTCAGTAAACTGCTGACACGCTCAACAGCTCAGTGTAACAGCAGTTTGCACATTTTTGGTTTAAAGATGCCAAAGTTTCTACTTTCAACCTGATATTTTGTCAAGAAAAACGCCCCCATTCATTACTTTATTAAACAGTTCATAAATGATCATTATTTTCTGTAGTAAAGTCAACTTTACTGTGATATTGCTGCAAAAACAGTAAAGCCGTTATGCATATGTGCATGCAGTGTAGAAAATTGCTTGTTTATTTAAAGGACGAGTTCACAAATGTTCAAGTCTGTTTTAAAAGAATAGTCAGGAGCCCAAATGAACACTGAAACAGGTTTTTCTTGCCATAATCATTCCTCCTCTTCATACTGACCATTAGAAGATCCCTTCATAATGCACTTACAATGTTAAGTGATGGGGGCCAAAATCCACAGTCCTCCTCCTGTGCAAATGAGTCAAATCAAGTAGATATCTTTCAATGTTACAGTCTTTTTAGTGCCAAAGTCCCTGTTTTTGTTACTATACTTCCACCGCAGCTCAACAGGGAAACACTGTCTGAGGAAACACAAAGAGGGACTTTGATGCTAAAAAGACTGTAAATGTGGCAGATATCCACTTGATATGACTAACTCAGACTGCTGAAGCCTCATATAAGCTTCAGATATACATTTAAATGCATTTTTGCACAAAATGACTGTGTGGACACACTGTGGATTTTGTCCCCCATCACTTACATTGAAAGCACCTTTGAAGGGGATCTTTTAATAGCCAGTATGAACAGGAGGAATGATTACAGCAAGGAAAACCTCTTCTAGTGAAAAATTGTAAAACCTCTGTCCTTTAAGGAAAACATCAGTGTGCTCAGCAGGTTCAAAAGATGAACTCATTTATTCAATGTTCAGTTTAGTGGAGTTGTGTTGAGTTAAGTAGAGTCCCATCCTAAACTGTACATTAATGGTTACAGATGTGTGATGTGCCAACTCACCTCCATGATCACACCTACTGGAGGAGAGAGCCCAGCAGGAGCCAAATGAGCAGCAACACCAACAAGGTAAAACTCTTGGCTTGACAGTGAAAGTGTGTATCCTGTTAGATTTGTTAGGAGCTTGTGCTTATTTGAAATATAATTTTGAATGTTGTCTTTAGTTTTTTGTGTAATACTTACCTACCATAACATCAATGAATATATGCAGGCTACATATTATAAAATGTTAATGTAGGATTGAGGCAAAATCAACACTCACAGTCACATGGGGTGTCATGTTGGTAACCCTGGGACAAGCATGAAACCATGCACCTTGTCAGAGGTTACCAACAAATGTAACAACAAATCTAGTGGTGGAAGAAGTACTCAGATCCTTAATTCAGATCCTTTACTTAATTAAAAGTAGCAATACACTAATGTGAAAATACTCCATTATAAGTAAAAGTCCTGCATGAAAAATCCTACTTAAGTAAAAGTACATAAGTATTAGCAGCTTGATGTAGTTAAAGTATTGCAGTAAAAGTAGTGGTTTGTACCCTCTGACTGATATATTATCATATATGACATCATTAGATTAATAATACTGAAGCATCAGTGTGTAAGCAGCATGTTACTGTTGTAGCTGCTGGAGGTGGAGCTAGTTTGAACTACTTTATATACAGTTAGCTAGTTTAGTCCAGTGGTTCCCAACCTAGGGGTCGGGCTCCTCCAAAGGGTCACCAGATAAATCTGAGGGGTCGTGAGATGATTATGGGAGAGGAAGGAGGTGGAGAGGTTTTTGGACTTTTTCTCTAATCTTTGATTTTTGGTGAAATATTGGATCATTTGAACATTTATTGAAATGAAACCATGTGAGAAGTTTAGAGGGAAAAATCACTATTTGGTGGAGCTGTTAACAACTCATAGACATCTGAAATGTGACCCTGACTACACACTGCTTTTTGTAAGACGTCAAAAGCCAAAAAGGTTGGAAACCACTGGTTTCATCTTTAACAATGTGTTGTATTTTAAAAGCTTGTTATATTACCCATCGTTTCAAATCTTCATCTGAAAAGTAACTAAAGCCGTCAAATAAATGTAGTGGAGTAGAAAGTACAATATTTTCCTCTGAAATGTAGTGGAGTGGAAATATAAAGTAGCATCAAATGGAAAGACTCATGTAAAGTACAACTACCTCAAAATTGTACATAAGTACAGTACTTGAGTAAATGTACCAGCTGACAACCTAGAGCCCGGTTCTGCTTGAGGTTTCTTCTCGTTAGTTTTTCCTTGTTGCTGTCGCCAAGTGCTTGCTCATGGGGAAATGTTGGGTCTCTGTAAATTAAAGAGTACAGTCTAGACCTCCAGACTCTATGTGAAAAGTGCCCTAAGATAACTAACCTGAGATAGCGCTATATAAATAAAACTGACTTGAAATTGACTATTTAGTTACTTTCCACCACTGATGACGTCTAGTATGTGTGAATATGGAACATTCTTGAAAAAGAGCATTCGTGCTCAACAAATCTACAAAAACAAAGAATCTGATTAATAAACCAATCATTATTAATCATCAATTATTTAAGTTTTACACTAAAGCATTACACTGTGACCCTCTATTTGAGATTAAGACTGTTTGCTATCACAAAATCAAAAAACAGACTGAAAAGTTATAAAATAGAAAGAAATCATCGCTCAGTTGTTTTATTGGGTCATTTGTGTCACTTTAGAGTTCAGATTGTGTGCTACTTTGGTGGCAGCTGTGTGTCGTGTTGCATTCAGAGCTGTAGTAATTCTGCCTTTGTATCCTCTGAACGTACGCCGGGGATCACAATGGACTGAAGGTTGCATCATGGACTCTCAGAGAACATGAGCATATTAGGGGAAAAGGTGTTTTATTTAATTATGTAATGAAGGTGAACTGTCGGGGGGAAAATTGATCTTTCCTTTGTTTTATGTTTGTTACATTAAACTTATCATTTGAATTTTACCTGAAGAGTATCAAGTAAAGTTTTACTGTGGGAGTCAGCTGAGATATTGGAGAGAAGAAAGCTCTGTTCTAGCCGCGCCTCAGTTCATGAGGATGAGATGGACATCAAGTATGAAGCATCCTCTGCTGGAGAAATGGTGGGAGGCAGAATGTGTCTGTGTCCTATCCTGTGAGAATACAGCTCCGTCTCACCTCGCAGCCCTGAACCTCGTTCAGCGGTGAGATAAGTTGAAGGTAAGATTTTCATCATCAGTGATCAGGTCAAAACATTACATGACCATCCCTGATGTGACCCTGCAGTCCAAGCATTACCCAGGACAAGATGTCTGTCTGCATAGGAGATTACACTTCCTCCTCTCCACTGTTGCCATGGCAGCCAGTCACAACACAGAGCCAAGTTGTCATGATGTGTTCCTGATAAAAGAAGTGTGATTCCTCATATTGTCCTCTCTCCTTCTCCTGGGAGCAGCAGTTGTTTGTACTACAAGCAGATGAGCCACTGATTGTTTGTCCTCCTGCAGGTCATCATGCGCCGCCTGGACGATGACGTATTGTTCCGCCGACTACGCGTATAGTTCCGCCGCGGTCCGTGTTTTACACTAAGTTATCAGTAAGTTTGATGTGTCGCTGCTGCTTCAGAGACCAGTGGGAGTGGTTGTATGATACCCCCAAATGTCACAGAGTGGAAGTGTGTGCTGTGTGCTGAGTGTTACAAGTCTGATTTCCTTTATGACTGTGGTCAGTGGGGGCTTGTAGATTAGACTCTAGCAAGTCCACCAGGAAATAGTTTAGTTAAGGTGGTAAGATCCTCACACATCTGGTCTCATCATCAGTTTAGTTCATTCAACGTTTATTTGTTTAGGGACAACTAATGCCATATGCCACAGCATTTAGAGCCTAAGCTCATTTTCAATGCCCATCCCTAGATGGGCCTTTAAAATACATAAAACTCAACATTAAAATATATCTGGAACTGCACAAGACTCAACAATACAAATACATACGTTAAAGCACAAAACTCAACAAGAAAGTACATACAGAGCAGCACAAAACACAAACAACTCACAAATAACGGTACCATAAAAGTTTCATAAAACAACAAGCACCTGATCACTCATGACTACATGGCTGAACCCTCTTTAAAAACTGTTACAATTAAGTTTAAAATTGAATTAGTACTAAATGCCTTTAACAACAGACACATGCATGAAATATGTGGCATTTGCTGTGTGAAACAGTATACAAACATTAAAAATAATTAGTACATTTGCAGTATATTAGGTATACTTAAAGTTGTTCCATTTTAGCACAGTCAAGTATACTTGACACAATTAAAGTACAACTTTAATACTATTTAAGTGTAAAAGTACAAAATGAGTTGTTGCATTTTAGCACACTTTAAGTACACTATTTAATAGTCTGGACGCAAGTAGACTTTAGTGTGCTGTAGCTTACTAACATTTAGTATATTTTAGTGTATTATTTTATCACTGGGGCTTAGAGTAATAAAATATGTTTAAAATTTTCAAATGCGTCATTTTTGTATTGACAGCAGTTATCTTAAAAGTGCAGTTTAAATATTGAACTCAAATTGTACTAATAATATTTCACAGCAGTGTATTTATTAAGAGTACACTATATTTCAATTTAAATGAAATGCGGTAAAAATATACTATTGAGTATTTCATGATAGCATATTAATATACTTTCAATCACATTTATATAAATGTACTTGAAACATACTTTGCAATATTTCAATACATTTTAAATACAGTATATATATATATATATATATATATATATATATACTTAGAACCTTTAGATAAATGTTCCTGTGTAACTGACTAGTGAGTCAGTTTGCTGATTTATGATTATTCTCTACTTATTCTACTGTATGTCTTATCATTCACCATTACCCTGTAATTACCACTTGTGGCCACAGTAGCCATTGTTCAGCAAAAGTTACAGTCTCACTTAAAGTAGCTGATTTCAGCTACTTTCTCTGTCTCCTCCATGATATATAGGCTCCTAGTTTTCCTTTAATTATTAACAGTCTAGTAATCATACAGTTGGAGTCATCCCTGTCTATCTGTGTAACTAACAGGTTGGTGCGAGCAGGAAGAGACGGAGGGAGCAGGAGAGCACCTCCAGAGCCTTCCAGGAGCCTCCGGAGAGAAGACTCCGTGAGAATGCTGCTGTCCCATCAGAGAGGAGCCCCAGCCCACAGCCCTCCACCTCTGCCCCACCGGCCAACCTGGAGGCTGTCCAGCTGGAGGTTAGCAATCCAAACGTGCCCACGGTGGTCCAAACTGTTCTATCCTGATCCATGATACATCCAGTTCAACAGCAATACTGCATCAGTCTAAAGGGTGTAACTGAACTAGTCTGACTTGGTTCCTCCTCTCCTCCTCTCTGTCTCTCTAAAAGGTTCAGGGAAGGACAGCAGAAGGAAGGCAGCAGGAGATCCAGCCCAGAGTCCCCCAGGAGCACGCTGATGACATTCAGCATGATGATGTCACGGCCCCGCCCCTCTGGCCCGGCCCTTACGGACCCCAGCCCGGTGGACTCTCACCCTCTGCTTTTGATGCAGTGGCAGAGATGGTCAAGGCATGGATGACTGACTCTCCGTACAATCCCGAGATGTAACATACACACACATACACGCACACTGCACACACAGTGCAAACCTTTTATTCCCTCTTTCTTCCTCTATCCTAAAAAAAAAAAAAAAAAAAAAAAAAAAAATTAACCTTAGATAAGTTTTAACTCTTTCATTCCTTTTCAGTATGTAGATAAGTTTGAACTCTTATACATTTTTAATTTGTAGATAAGTTTTAACTTTTATACATATTTAGTAGTATATATATGTTTTTTTAGTATGTAGATAAGTTTTAACTCTTTCATTCCTTTTCAGTATGTAGATAAGTTTTAACTTTTATACATATTTAGTAGTATATATATAAGTTTTTTTAGTATGTAGATAAGTTTTAACTCTTTCATTCCTTTTTAGTATGTAGATAAGTTTTAACTTTTATACATATTTAGTAGTATATATATAAGTTTGTAGATAAGTTTGAACTCTTTCTTCCTCTTTCCTAAAAAAAAAACCTTAGATAAGTTTTAACTCTTTCATTCCTTTTTAGTATGTAGATAAGTTTTAACTTTTATACATATTTAGTAGTATATATATATGTTTTTTTAGTATGTAGATAAGTTTTAACTCTTTCATTCCTTTTCAGCATGTAGATAAGTTTTGTAACTCTGTTTAACTCTTTGACTGATACCTTCTATTTTTTCTGTCTTGTGGTGAACTCGTTATAATGACTAAAAGAAGGAAAGATCTTTAAGAGGGTCTGTAGACAATGTTCCATTCAAATATTTGGTTGCTGTTGTGCACCGGTCAGTATTTAATGACTTTAGAAGTGAAAAACATTATCTGATAATGTTGTTGATTACCATTAAAGTTATTTGGTTATGTTTAAAGTTATTGAATTATCAACAGTTGAAAAAATGCCTGAAAAACAGGTCAGTGTTTAACAGTTTGTTAATCTGGTGTCTGGTTATATCATGACATCACTATATGAAGAAAAGGAAACATATATTTGGATGGAACATTGTCAAAGGGTTAGGGTTAGGGAGGGTTAGACCCTCTTAAAGATCTTTCCTTCTGTTTCTGTCAAACGTAGTAATATTAGCAGTAATTAGTATGACAGATATTTCAGCTGTAGCAATTAAAGTGTGTAATAACTATTATACTTTTATTGTTTAAATTGAATTTGAAATTCTTTCTGGACAGGAAAAAATATCTTAAGGTTTGGATGGGATCACTTAAGTTGATCTTATCTTATAATGACTTTGTAAAAAAAGGGAAGGGTTTCAAGAGGGTCTGGAGGCAATGTTTCATTCAAATCCTTTTTACTGTCGTACATATGTCAGTATTTAATGAGGAAGACAAATGTTCATCATTAATATTTCTTACTGGAATCAATTTAACTGTGTCTGCATATACGTTTTTAAGTGTATGTTTTGGATGGAACATTGCAATAGGGTTAGGGAGGGTCAGACCAGTATAATGGGATAATTTTACCCAGTATGAAAGTTGAAAGACGAAATGGGAATTTACACATCAAGTATCTTTACAGGTATTGGGGAGTACTGCTGCATATGTTTAAAAAAGTTGTATAAAGCCTTTTGTGGCTCCAGAGGGAGCTGTCCAAAGTCTGATGAATTTCCTCAAGTGAATTTAAGTTGATACAGCTTAAAAATAGAAACATTTATTTCACTGATGGGTAGCAGTACTATAATTTTAAAAAATGATTTCAAAAAGTCATGAAAACTATGAGAGTGGTGATGTTATCAGTAGCAGCAGTTGTATCAGTAGTATTAGAGACATTTCAGCTCTCTGTAGTAGTAAGAGACTGTATTAGTAGCTGTGATGGATGTCTTACTGGCTCCTCAGAATCAGGAGTGATAACATTACTAACAACTAATAGATGGACTAGTACAGTAGTAGCACTTACAGTGTTTGTAGTAACTAAGTTTTGTCCATGTTGTTTTCTCTCTTGTGGTGAACTCGTCATAATGACTTTGTAAAAGAAGGAAAGATCTTTAAGAGGGTCTGTAGACAATGTTCCATTCAAATGTTCTTTGCTGTTGTACACAGGCCAGTATTTAATGGAAAACAAGTGAAAAATGTTCCTTCATACTAATTCTAAATAATAACTACTTTTTTGTTTATGTCTCAGTATATCGAATGATGAGCAATTTAAAATTTTGCCAGAAAATAGGCCAGCATTTGATAGCTTATTTAACAAGTGTCTTGTTACGTCATGACAATATGAACAACAAGACACATATTTGGATGGAACATTGTCAAAGGGTTAGGGTTAGGGAGGGTTAGACCCTCCTAAAGATCTTTCCTTCTGTAACAAAGAGTTCAACACAGGTGAACTCGTTATAAGTTTAGATGGAACATTTCATTTATTAATGAGCAGCAGTAGTTGTATTATTTGTAGCAGATTTTAATAAATGTATCAATAATCTAAAAAAAAGAATCTAATACAGATATTAAAAAGTCATGTAGAAAGTATCAATAGTATTGATAATAACAGTAGCAGCAGTTCTATCAGTCAGGAGTGATAAAATTACTAACAGGTCATAGATGGACTAGTAGTAGCTCTTAAAGTGTAATTTGTTAATTACTAATTACTTTAAGTTCATTTGATGAAATCATTTTGTAACTTGGTAATAACTTTAAATTCCTTGTATGTTTGAGAAGAGAAGATCTTTAAGAGGGTCTGTAGACAATGTTCCATTTGAATTTTCTTTATTGTTGTTTATAGATCATTATTTAATGGCATTATTTAAAGACAGAGAGAAAAAAATCCTCTATAATCATTATTGATCAATTATTTGGTCATATCTCAGTATGTTAACTGATGAGCATTAGAAACACATGTCCAGAAGCTGTAGACCTCTGATAGATGGTTAAACTACATCACTATATGAAGAACAGGACACATATATTTGGATGGAACATTGTCAAAGGGTTAGGGTTATAATTTTACTACTTTATTTGTTTATGTCTCAGTATATCGAATGATGAGCAATTTAAAATGCTGCCAGAAAATAGGCCAGCATTTGATAGCTTATTTAACAAGTGTCTTGTTACGTCATGACAATATGAACAACAAGACACATATTTGGATGGAACATTGTCAAAGGGTTAGGGTTAGGGAGGGTTAGACCCTCCTAAAGATCTTTCCTTCTGCTTTTAAACAGCTTTTAAAAGAGAAACTATAAAATGTGTTACTGTCCAACGTCCACAGAATCTGGCTGCGTCGCATTCTGGTTGAGTTCTGACTCAGTCACAGTTTACAGTTGTTTTTAGCAGTGGTACTAGTGATATTTCAGCTCTTCAACAGGAAGCTTTAGCACCAGTGGAAACAGTAGGTTTAATCACTTCATAACCATGGCAAAGAGCAATATTTCACTCTGTTTCTTCTTACAGTTCATATGTCAGTATAATGAGTGAAAATTATCAAAAATATTTTCTACTGTGATCATTTTTTAAAGTTTGAGCTTATTGTTTCAATGTCAGTGTATTGATGGAGGAGAAAGTTCTCTCAGAAAGTGCAGACTTTGGCCACTAGAGGTCAGGAGTGCACATTCAAATGATGTGATTCAAATTCAGTTTGTAGGGACACATATTTCTGCCCATACTGAACTACCAGTCCCAAACCTCTACTATGTTGATCACGGTGATGTATTTTAGTTCATTAAGACATTGTAATGAGCTTAATGGAGCTTGTATAATATTTGTGTGTTTCATTCTTTCTTTACAGCTTCAGGGTTTCTACATCATTCACATATTTCAAAAAAATACCTAATTCACATCGTCCTTCAGACCATTTTGGACCTAGCAACAGTATTAGAAGTAGTAGTAGCAGTAACAGTAGAACACACAGCTAGAGGCAAACAGGCATTTTGTATCCATCATAAAGTTGTAGTGTAAGTCCAATAAATGCATTTTGATGTTTTGTCACACTAACATACAGTAGTATGGTACTTTGGGGAATTTGCTGTTATCCTCAATTCATAAAAGAAAGTGTGTAAAGTCACATCTTCAATAGAAAACAGCATCAAAATATATTCAAGAACAAACATTATTAAAATCATCTATGAGCTGTGATGACCTCTGTTGGGTCATTTTGTGTTGCTGTGTGGTTCATCTGTCTCTGTTCACTCTGCAGGTGGATTGTTAGTGTAACCTGGCAGACCTGAGGGCCCCAGTGTGTTCCCAGGTTATTTAAGCCTGACTGCAGTGCATCTCTCTCTCTCTCTCTCTCTCTCTTAGCCACCCGTTTGTTTTATTTACTATGTTGCTTTAAGTTTATTCTTATGTCTGGTTTCGCATCTAACATCACCCCCACACACACATCCATCACTCATGCACTCTTACACCACTGACTATACTGACATACACACCCCACAACTTATTAATCCTTAATTGGCATTTGAATTTACTCAATTTGGTTTAATTTGGTTAATAAAATATCTTTTGTTAAAACTTAACACTGGTGTGTCTCCCTTTTGTTGTGGCCACTTGAGCCAGGTCATAACAGAGCTGAACTGAATTGAGCTGAATCCAGTCAAAGTGGTTCTAACTAAAATAAAGTGGAGTTATGTTTTATTCTCATGCCGCTCGCTCTGCCTTTAAACAACTTGATACAGTATATCATCATGCTTCACATTTCATTACAGGAGCTAAAGATACACATCACTGTGTTCTATATGAAAAAGTAGGCTGGTCCTCACTAGCAACAAGAAGGACTACATTCTATCATTTTTATTTATAAATGTCTCCTACAAAAGTTGCCTCAGTGTATCACTGCACTTTGCCAATCCAAAACCACAGCTCACCAGGCAGGTGAGGATGAGGCTGACGTGGCAGGTGTACTGGGAACTGGAGTGGTGAACCTGAGGTACAGGCAGAGAACAGAATTAGCAGCATTCAGGAGATCAGAAAAACAAACAAACAGCTTACAAGAAGCTTGGCCGTAGCATCTGTGCCACATTGGTGACTGAATGATCTGGCAGAGTCTGGAGGGATGAACTGAGGTTTTATACTGCTGTTTAACTCTAGTTACCCCTCGGGTAAATGCTTAACTTGGGAAGACACCTTCCATCACTTTGCACCATATAAATGGAATAAATTACACAGGATTTAAGAACTTGAATGTCTTATCCCACTGGACCATTTAACCCCTTCAGACCCGCATTTTTTCTGCTGGGCAGACTTTTTTTTTTTTTTTTTTTTAACTGATTCTGACTCCTCTCCAACATAAAAACAAACTGGAAACATTTTTTTTTTGGCTAACTCATATTTTTAATAGTATTTTTTCATGTCCATTACAATGGACGCCACGACACAATGGGTGTAAAATGTCATAAAAACTTAACAATAAGGCTGAGTTTTTCCACATAGTAATCAATCAGATACGACCTAAACATCTGGAACTGGATGTTTGCATGTGTTTGAGTCTGTGTACAGTAAGAACAGAGGGAAATAACGTAATCTGAACATGCACATGAACACAATAGATGCGTGTTGTTTTTATAGTAGGCTAATGAACTGATAACAGCTTGTGGATGTTTTCATGTATTCTTGTGAGGGACCGAGTCGGGTTCAGACCCTGTGTGGGTCTTCCTGAGGTCTATCCGACCTCCTCTTGCCACTCTCGCTCCACGGTGCATGTCTT
The DNA here is from genome assembly GCA_038419695.1 of Scomberomorus guttatus. NCBI lineage: Eukaryota > Metazoa > Chordata > Actinopteri > Scombriformes > Scombridae > Scomberomorus > Scomberomorus guttatus. The sequence goes on from CM076449.1 coordinate 3,771,713, forward strand.
TTCCAAAATGGCCTTCACAAAATGGAGGAGGGGAAAAAGGGAAAAAAAAAAAAAAAAAAAACACCTGTGTGCCCAACTGGCTGATCCCACCACTGCCACCAACTGTGAGGGACCGAGTCGGCCGGCAATGAGCACAACAGGTAGTATTTTCAAAAAAAAAGGTTTTTATTTACCCAAAGTATGAAAGAAAACAAAATTTCTAAACAAAAGCAATAAAGAACAGGGCCCATAAAAGAGGTCAAATTAACAAAACTGTATAAACGCCAACTGAACAAACTAACAGAAGACAAAACAAACAGACCTGATGACTAAACACAAGAGGGAAACTTATATACTGGGTGATCAGCCCATACCAACACAAGAGGGGTAAACAAACACAAAAGACAACAGCTAATTATCAAAGCAAATCAGGAAAATTAACTCCTTGAAATAAACATAATCCATACTTAATAAAACCAAGTTAAATTACTAACTGTCTCAAAAAGAAATAAACAGTAAAGCACTAAATTCCCCCCACATGATGTGCCGGCCCAATCAGCATCCTCTGCTACAAAATGGCTGAGCTTGTGGGGTGGATCCTTTTGCCCAGCATTCCCAGCTCCCAGCAGCAGCACCGGTAAATCAAAGGAAACAGATTAGAAATTATATTAAATGAAGACTGTACAAAAGCTAACTAAATGTGCGCGCTTCAAATAGAAAAACCAATGTACTGTCATTTAATAAAGTGTGTTATCTGAAACAGAAAATGTGATTTATTGCAACTAAATGTTAAAACCAATTTAGACTAATAACTAAATGTATAACCAAAATTTAACTATAGAAACAAATGTGTGAGTGCAGAAGGTTACCGACTTTTTTGGCTGTGTGGCGACAGCTGTGGCCATCACAATTCTCATTTTCGATGAGCAGCCTTGAAGCAGTTTTGTTGTGGATGTTGCACTTGTCACAAAAGATGTGTGTTTTTCCTATACAGTTTGGCATCTTGCATCTGCTAGCCTCTTTCTTTCTATCATAATTTGTCATGTGGTCAACCATGTCATACTGCACTTCAGGTAGAGAGGCCTTACATCCTGGACTGGTCTGCGAACTGGTCTCTGGGGGACATGCTCTGGTTCTGGAGACATACTGGGCCATCAAATTGAAGATCTCATCTGGTTTATACCATTTGAAGTATTCATAGGGTCTCATGGGATGATCCTCATGAATTGGAGGATTCTCAAAGGAAGTGTCAATGATTGTAGTGAACGGCCTGTGACGCCACTTGATTTCTTCCTTCCTGGTTACTGTCATCTCCTCCTGTCCTCCTCCTGTCCTCCTCAAATTTGTTTGGCCAACATGAACATAAATGTATATTCTTGATTGAAAATGGGCACTTACTCCTCCCTCTTTGCAGTCGCTCCGCCCTGCTAGTCTTGTCCAAGGTCTGTCACTCTCTCAGAGCGTGCTCAAGTCATGACGTGATTGTGATTGGATAATACTTAAACCTTTCTTGTGGAAAAATCATATCAGACAGAAATTATTATTCAAAGCAGTGTATTTCATGTGTCTAAAAAACCTGTCTGGAAGGGACCTTTAACATATTCAGATTTAACCAAAAGGGTTGTTTGGAGACTGCAATATGCTGTGAGATGTTTCTAACTTTATATCTGAAACACCTGTCAGTAACACAGAGTGCCCTCACTGCTTTGGTGACATCAAACCCAACATGTTGTAGTAACATAGGAGTCTCACAAGATGGCAGTATTTCTAATCTTTTGTATGCTGTGAACGCAAAGGCGACACCTACTGCACACAGAGTGCACCCAATTAAAAACGATCCAGCAAAGACAAATGATGATGCCCCTGAAGGAGTTAATAGTGAGGCTTTTTATTATAATATTACAAGATATACTATTAAAAACGGACAATTTAGAAATAATAATGCCTCACATGCCTCAAGCAATAGGCTTATGGGGGATAGAGTGACAGTTACATTTTGCCATTGAAAATAAAATTTGGCATTGAACCTCCTTTTATTTTCAATTTGCCAAATTTAACTGTCGCTGTTTTGGCCCCATATACGGTAGGCTCAAAGTGGACACCCTCCAGAATGATATGATTGTATATCTGCCTTCTGGTGTGAATGAATCAGGTGTTTTAATTACAGAGGAAGCTGCATGAAGTTTGTGAGCTGACGGTCAGGTAGGGTAGTGTTTACTTTCATTTTGTTAGCTAAGCAGGTGACTATAGGTCCAAAACATATGAGCAGTCAGACCAGAGGAAATACTGACTGGAAATTATAGAAATATGGTTAACAAATACAACAGAGTACAATTTAACAACCGCTACGACTAACTTTTAAAGCTAATTAAGTTACATTGTGACGACTTATTTGGATTTTCACATGTATTTTAGCCTTTCAACTAGTGACAGAGACTATTTATTTGTTGCTGAACCTTCAATAACAATATTAATCACGTTTATTGACTCTTAAATGGACATAAAATAAACTAAATTGCCAAAATGTTGCCTTATAGCTGACGAAATGGATGCCGACTAAAACAGTAGTGTATGGACTGGGCCTCTACAAAACGTTATTGAATCCGTGTTGAAGGAATTCATTTAAAAAATATTTTCTATAGTTACATTTTAAAATGCCAATAAAAACAATACTGTAAACTGCCAATTAAAGCAGTTTAACGTTAGTGCTGACGTAGGACTCTGGTTGCTATGGAGCGTCTATATTCCAGAAACTAGTTCCAAAATCACCATTTTACTCTGAAACATTGGAGGAGAAACTTCACTCGACGATTTCTGAAAAACTACACAAGTGAGCAGCGAAATACGGACCCACAGTGACCTCAACTCGACTCTCTTACTGTTTCATCATGGAAAACGTGAGAATTTAGGCAGTTTAACATCATTCAAAGACTTTTTTCAAGCCGTTTTATTCGACGCCTCAGCTGTATTTGAGGCGTCGAAGCAACAACTGACTGGTAGTTTGTTCAGTAAAACATAAAAACAAATATTACATTTACACATTTAAAGTAAGATCTTCAGTGTATACATTGCTGAAATGTAAAGACAGAAGCTGCAAAATCCTGAACTGACTGTTGATTTACAAGCAAACTGATACAGTTTGCAGTAACTATTCAAACTCCTTCAGAAAAATAAAACATTGCTTATTACACAGTGATGCATTGAACCACCACCTTCAGTAAACTGCTGACACGCTCAACAGCTCAGTGTAACAGCAGTTTGCACATTTTTGGTTTAAAGATGCCAAAGTTTCTACTTTCAACCTGATATTTTGTCAAGAAAAAAGCCCCCATTCATTACTTTATTAAACAGTTCATAAATGATCATTATTTTCTGTAGTAAAGTCAACTTTACTGTGATATTGCTGCAAAAACAGTAAAGCCGTTATGCATATGTGCATGCAGAGTAGAAAATAGCTTGTTTATTTAAAGGACGAGTTCACAAATGTTCAAGTCTGTCTTAAAAGAATAGTCAGGAGCCCAAATGAACACTGAAACAGGTTTTTCTTGCCATAATCATTCCTCCTGTTCATACTGACCATTAGAAGATCCCTTCATAATGCACTTACAATGTTAAGTGATGGGGGCCAAAATCCACAGTCCTCCTCCTGTGCAAATGAGTCAAATCAAGTAGATATCTTTCAATGTTACAGTCTTTTTAGTGCCAAAGTCCCTGTTTTTGTTACTATACTTCCACCGCAGCTCAACAGGGAAACACTGTCTGAGGAAACACAAAGAGGGAATTTGATGCTAAAAAGACTGTAAATGTGGCAGATATCCACTTGATATGACTAACTCAGACTGCTGAAGCCTCATATAAGCTTCAGATATACATTTAAATGCATTTTTGCACTAAATGACTGTGTGGACACACTGTGGATTTTGTCCCCCATCACTTACATTGAAAGCACCTTTGAAGGGGATCTTTTAATAGCCAGTATGAACAGGAGGAATGATTACAGCAAGGAAAACCTCTTCTAGTGAAAAATTGTAAAACCTCTGTCCTTTAAGGAAAACATCAGTGTGCTCAGCAGGTTCAAAAGATGAACTCATTTATTCAATGTTCAGTTTAGTGGAGTTGTATTGAGTTAAGTACAGTCCCATCCTAAACTGTACATTAATGGTTACAGATGTGTGATGTGCCAACTCACCTCCATGATCACACCTACTGGAGGAGAGAGCCCAGCAGGAGCCAAATGAGCAGCAACACCAACAAGGTAAAACTCTTGGCTTGACAGTGAAAGTGTGTATCCTGTTAGATTTGTTAGGAGCTTGTGCTTATTTGAAATATAATTTTGAATGTTGTCTTTAGTTTTTTGTGTAATACTTACCTACCATAACATCAATGAATATATGCAGGCTACATATTATAAAATGTTAATGTAGGATTGAGGCAAAATCAACACTCACAGTCACATGGGGTGTCATGTTGGTAACCCTGGGACAAGCATGAAACCATGCACCTTGTCAGAGGTTACCAACAAATGTAACAACAAATCTAGTGGTGGAAGAAGTACTCAGATCCTTAATTCAGATCCTTTACTTAATTAAAAGTAGCAATACACTAATGTGAAAATACTCCATTATAAGTAAAAGTCCTGCATGAAAAATCCTACTTAAGTAAAAGTACATAAGTATTAGCAGCTTGATGTAGTTAAAGTATTGCAGTAAAAGTAGTGGTTTGTACCCTCTGACTGATATATTATCATATATGACATCATTAGATTATTAATACTGAAGCATCAGTGTGTAAGCAGCATGTTACTGTTGTAGCTGCTGGAGGTGGAGCTAGTTTGAACTACTTTATATACAGTTAGCTAGTTTAGTCCAGTGGTTTCCAACCTAGGGGTCGGGCCCCTCCAAAGTGTCACCAGATAAATCTGAGGGGTCGTGAGATGATTATGGGAGAGGGAGAAAAAGGAGGAGGAGAGGTTTTTGGTGAAATATTGGATCATTTGAACATTTATTGAAATGAAACCATGTGAGAAGTTTAGAGGGAAAAATCACTATTTGGTGGAGCTGTTAACAACTCATAGACATCTGAAATGTGACCCTGACTACACATTGCTTTTTGTAAGACGTCAAAAGCCAAAAAGGTTGGAAACCACTGGTTTCATCTTTAACAATGTGTTGTATTTTAAAAGCTTGTTATATTACCCATCGTTTCAAATCTTCATCTGAAAAGTAACTAAAGCTGTCAAATAAATGTAGTGGAGTAGAAAGTACAATATTTTCCTCTGAAATGTAGTGGAGTGGAAATATAAAGTAGCATCAAATGGAAAGACTCATGTAAAGTACAACTACCTCAAAATTGTGTAAATTAAAGAGTACAGTCTAGACCTCCAGACTCTATGTGAAAAGTGCCCTGAGATAACTAACCTGAGATAGCGCTATATAAATAAAACTGACTTGAAATTGACTATTTAGTTACTTTCCACCACTGATGACGTCTAGTATGTGTGAATATGGAACATTCTTGAAAAAGAGCATTCATGCTCAACAAATCTACAAAAACAAAGAATCTGATTAATAAACCAATCATTATTAATCATCAATTATTTAAGTTTTACACTAAAGCATTACACTGTGACCCTCTATTTGACTCATTAAGACTGTTTGCTATCACAAAATCAAAAAACAGTCTGAAAAGTTATAAAATAGAAAGAAATCATCACTCAGTTGTTTTATTGGGTCATTTGTGTCACTTTAGAGTTCAGATTGTGTGCTACTTTGGTGGCAGCTGTGTGTCGTGTTGCATTCAGAGCTGTAGTAATTCTGCCTTTGTATCCTCTGAACGTACGCCGGGGATCACAATGGACTGAAGGTTGCATCATGGACTCTCAGAGAACATGAGCATATTAGGGGAAAAGGTGTTTTATTTAATTATGTAATGAAGGTGAACTGTCGGGGGGAAAATTGATCTTTCCTTTGTTTTATGTTTGTTACATGAAACTTATCATTTGAATTTTACCTGAAGAGTATCAAGTAAAGTTTTACTGTGGGAGTCAGCTGAGATATTGGAGAGAAGAAAGCTCTGTTCTAGCCGCGCCTCAGTTCATGAGGATGAGATGGACATCAAGTATGAAGCATCCTCTGCTGGAGAAATGGTGGGAGGCAGAATGTGTCTGTGTCCTATCCTGTGAGAATACAGCTCCTGAAGACTGAAGTCTGTGTGGAAGTGTGAAACAGACGGGCGTCTCACCTCGCAGCCCTGAACCTCGTTCAGCGGTGAGATAAGTTGAAGGTAAGATTTTCATCATCAGTGATCAGGTCAAAACATTACATGACCATCCCTGATGTGACCCTGCAGTCCAAGCATTACCCAGGACAAGATGTCTGTCTGCATAGGAGATTACACTTCCTCCTCTCCACTGTTGCCATGGCAGCCAGTCACAACACAGAGCCAAGTAGTCATGATGTGTTCCTGATAAAAGAAGTGTGATTCCTCATATTGTCCTCTCTCCTTCTCCTGGGAGCAGCAGTTGTTTGTACTACAAGCAGATGAGCCACTGATTGTTTGTCCTCCTGCAGGTCATCATGCGCCGCCTGGACGATGACGTATTGTTCCGCCGACTACGCGTATAGTTCCGCCCTGGTCCGTGTTTTACACTAAGTTATCAGTAAGTTTGATGTGTCGCTGCTGGTTCAGAGACCAGTGGGAGTGGTTGTATGATACCCCCAAATGTCACAGAGTGGAAGTGTGTGCTGTGTGCTGAGTGTTACAAGTCTGATTTCCTTTATGACTGTGGTCAGTGGGGGCTTGTAGATTGGGCTCTAGCAAGTCCACCAGGAAATAGTTTAGTTAAGGTGGTAAGATCCTCACACATCTGGTCTCATCATCAGTTTAGTTCATTTGTTTAGGGACAACTAATGCCATATGCCACAGCATTTATAGCCTAAGCTAATTTTCAATGCCCATCCCTAGATGGGCCTTTAAAATACATAAAACTCAACATTAAAATATATTTGGAACTGCACAAGACTCAACAATACAAATACATACGTTAAAGCACAAAACTCAACAAGAAAGTACATACAGAGCAGCACAAAACACAAACAACTCACAAATAACATCAACAAATATCATGACTACATGGCTGAACCCTCTTTAAAAACGGTTACAATTAAGTTTAAAATTGAATTAGTACTAAATGCCTTTAACAACAGACACATGCATGAAATATGTGGCATTTGCTGTGTGAAACAATATACATACATACAACATTAAAAATAATTAGTACATTTGCAGTATATTAGGTACTGCAATATATATATATATATATATATATATATATATATATATATATATATATATATTAGTATATTATTTTTTCACTTGGGCAACCTTTAGATAAATGTTCCTGTGTAACTGACTAGTGAGTCAGTTTGCTGATTTATGATTATTCTCTACTTATTCTACTGTATGTCTTATCATTCACCATTAACCTGTAATTACCACTTGTGGCCACAGTAGCCATTGTTCAGCAAAAGTTACAGTCTCACTTAAAGTAGCTGATTTCAGCTACTTTCTCTGTCTCCTCCATGATATATAGGCTCCTAGTTTTCCTTTAATTATTAACAGTCTAGTAATCATACAGTTGGAGTCATCCCTGTCTCTCTGTGTAACTAACAGGTTGGTGCGAGCAGGAAGAGACGGAGGGAGCAGGAGAGCACCTCCAGAGCCTTCCAGGAGCCTCCGGAGAGAAGACTCCGTGAGAATGCTGCTGTCCCATCAGAGAGGAGCCCCAGCCCCCAGCCCTCCACCTCTGCCCCACCGGCCAACCTGGAGGCTGTCCAGCTGGAGGTTAGCAATCCAAACGTGCCCACGGTGGTCCAAACTGTTCTATCCTGATCCATGATACATCCAGTTCAACAGCAATACTGCATCAGTCTAAAGGGTGTAACTGAACTAGTCTGACTTGGTTCCTCCTCTCCTCCTCTCTGTCTCTCTAAAAGGTTCAGGGAAGGACAGCAGAAGGAAGGCAGCAGGATATCCAGCCCAGAGTCCCCCAGGAGCACGCTGATGACATTCAGCATGATGATGTCACGGCCCCGCCCCTCTGGCCCAGCCCTTACGGACCCCAGCCCGGTGGACTCTCACCCTCTGCTTTTGATGCAGTGGCAGAGATGGTCATGGCATGGATGACTGACTCTCCGTACAATCCCGAGATGTAACATACACACACATACACGCACACTGCACACACAGTGCAAACCTTTTATTCCCTCTTTCTTCCTCTATCCTAAAAAAAAAAAAAAAAAAAAAAAAAAATTAACCGTAGATAAGTTTTAACTCTTTCATTCCTTTTCAGTATGTAGATAAGTTTTAACTCTTATACATTTTTAATTTGTAGATAAGTTTGAACTCTTTCTTCCTCTTTCCTAAAAAAAAAAACCTTAGATAAGTTTTAACTCTTTCATTCCTTTTTAGTATGTAGATATGTTTTAACTTTTATACATTTTTAGTCGTGTATATATATAAGTTTTTTTAGTATGTAGATAAGTTTTAACTCTTTCATTCCTTTTCAGCATGTAGATAAGTTTTGTAACTCTGTTTAACTCTTTGACTGATACCTTCTATTTTTTCTGTCTTGTGGTGAACTCGTCATAATGACTAAAAGAAGGAAAGATCTTTAAGAGGGTCTGTAGACAATGTTCCATTCAAATATTTTGTTGCTGTTGTGCAACGGTCAGTATTTAATGACTTTAGAAGTGAAAAACATTATCTGATAATGTTGCTGATTACCATTAAAGTTATTTGGTTATGTTTAAAGTTATTGAATTATCAACAGTTGAAAAAATGCCTGAAAACAGGTCAGTGTTTAACAGTTTGTTAATCTGGTGTCTGGTTATATCATGACATCACTATATGAAGAAAAGGAAACATATATTTGGATGGAACATTGTCAAAGGGTTAGGGTTAGGGAGGGTTAGACCCTCTTAAAGATCTTTCCTTCTGTTTCTGTCAAACGTAGTAATATTAGCAGTAATTAGTATGACAGATATTTCAGCTGTAGCAATTAAAGTGTGTAATAACTATTATACTTTTATTGTTTAAATTGAATTTGAAATTCTTTCTGGACAGGAAAAAATATCTTAAGGTTTGGATGGGATCACTTAAGTTGATCTTATCTTATAATGACTTTGTAAAAAAAGGGAAGGGTTTCAAGAGGGTCTGGAGGCAATGTTTCATTCAAATCCTTTTTACTGTCGTACATATGTCAGTATTTAATGAGGAAGACAAATGTTCATCATTAATATTTCTTACTGGAATCAATTTAACTGTGTCTGCATATACGTTTTTACGTGTATGTTTTAGAGTTAGGGAGGGTCAGACCAGTATAATGGGATAATTTTACCCAGTATGAAAGTTGATTTACACATCAAGTATCTTTACAGGTATTGGGGAGTACTGCTGCATATGTTTAAAAAAGTTGTATAAAGCCTTTTGTGGCTCCAGAGGGAGCTGTCCAAAGTCTGATGAATTTCCTCAAGTGAATTTAAGTTGATACAGCTTAAAAATAGAAACATTTATTTCACTGATGGGTAGCAGTACTATAATTTAAAAAAATGATTTGAAAAAGTCATGAAAACTATGAGAGTGGTGATGTTATGAGTAGCAGCAGTTGTATCAGTAGTATTAGAGACATTTCAGCTGTTGTCTCTGTAGTAGTAAGAGACTGTATTAGTAGCTGTGATGGACGTCTTACTGGCTCCTCAGAATCAGGAGTGATAACATTACTAACAACTAATAGATGGACTAGTACAGTAGTAGCACTTACAGTGTTTGTAGTAACTAAGTTTTGTCCATGTTGTTTTCTCTCTTGTGGTGAACTCGTCATAATGTTCCATTCAAATGTTCTTTGCTGTTGTACACAGGCCAGTATTTAATGGAAAACAAGTGAAAAATGTTCCTTCATACTAATTCTAAATAATAACTACTTTATTTGTTTATGTCTCAGTATATCGAATGATGAGCAATTTAAAATGTTGCCAGAAAATAGGCCAGCATTTGATAGCTTATTTAACAAGTGTCTTGTTACGTCATGACAATATGAACAACAAGACACATATTTGGATGGAAGATTGTCAAAGGGTTAGGGTTAGGGAGGGTTAGACCCTCCTAAAGATCTTTCCTTCTGTAACAAAGAGTTCAACACAGGTGAACTCGTTATAATTTTAGATGGAACATTTCATTTATTAATGAGCAGCAGTAGTTGTATTATTTGTAGCAGATTTTAATAAATGTATCAATAATCTAAAAAAAAGAATCTAATACAGATATTAAAAAGTCATGTAGAAAGTATCAATAGTATTGATAATAACAGTAGCAGCAGTTCTATCAGTCAGGAGTGATAACAGTTCATAGATGGACTAGTAGTAGCTCTTAAAGTGTAATTTGTTAATTACTAATTACTTTAAGTTCATTTGATGAAATCATTTTGTAACTTGGTAATAACTTCAAATTCCTTGTATGTTTGAGAAGAGAAGATCTTTAAGAGGGTCTGTAGACAATGTTCCATTTGAATTTTCTTTATTGTTGTTTATAGATCATTATTTAATGGCATTATTTAAAGACACAGAGAAAAAAAATCCTCTATAATCATTATTGATCAATTATTTGGTCATATCTCAGTATGTTAACTGATGAGCATTAGAAACACATGTCCAGAAGCTGTAGACCTCTGATAGATGGTTAAACTACATCACTATATGAAGAACAGGACACATATATTTGGATGGAGCATTGTCAAAGGGTTAGGGTTAGGGAGGGTTAGACCCTCCTAAAGATCTGTACTTCTGTTCCAAAGACTTCAATACAGGTGAACCCGTTATAACTCAACACAAAAAGTTTAGATGAAATCTAAAATTGAAAACATTTAGTATTAAATTGCTTTAAGAAGAAAATGTATTAATAATTTTATTATTTTTTTATTTTTGTTTTTAGCAAGAAAACAGTGGAGCAAAGTAAAACATTAGCAGCTGTGGGCCTGACTCTGTTTAGAACATCTACAGGAGAACACAGTTAAGACAAAGAGCAATAAAATAGCATAAACACAAGACAAACAGAGAAAACATTAAAAATGACAAAATGTATATAGGCTAAACAACCTACTTATAAGAGTGATTCTCAATAAAAGATTACAGCATGTGGCAGAAAAAAGCAGAAAGAATAAAGACATTTCAATGTCTACAGACATGTTACACTGAATTCAGAGGGAACAATACAAGGTTGATTATTGAGATGTCAGTGGTTACAATTTTGACTCAGAAGAAGGAAATATCTGTATAAATATTTAAATTGTAAAAAGGAGGGAGAATTTCTAATGTGATATTAGATTATATTCCAAGTTTGAACATATGTACAGAAAAAGGATCTTAAACCATAGTTATTGTTAAAAGCAGGTATAGAGTTCAGTTATAAATAGAAGAAAGTGAAGAAGGGAGAAGGTGATAGTATAATTGATAGTACACATTAATACCTATAAGTGTGTATCATTATGGAAATGCAGTGGTTCAGATTGTGAAAACACTACAGTGATGTGTGTAGGGAGAAAGTTTCAAATACATCTTATAAGCTCTGTTGTAGAGTCTGGCTATTGGTTCAATCAGTTCTGTGCTAGTAAGAATCTAAATTGGAAGACAGTAGGAAACATTTGAAAGCATAACTGCACGAAGATGTGTATTAGAGACAGAGAGAGTGACATATAACCTGATCTGACTGTAAAGATATAGTTTCTTATTCCTATACTTGAATATGCTCTTGAAATATGAGGTAGTTGTTGAGATAAACAACAAGGTATTTGAAATGGTTTACTACAGTAAGGCTCTGGTTGGCCACAACTATGGGCTGAGATGTAGACAAATGTTTCCTAGGAGAATGGAAATAGATGTATTCAGTTTTTAATCTAAATCATTCTTAAAAAGTCATGACAAACTATCAGTTATTGATAGTAGCAGCAGCCACAGTAAGTGTATCTGTAGCACTTCAAGGGTTTATAACAACTCATTTAAAATGACTAAATCATTTTGAATAACTGACTATGGACTAGTACAGTAGCAGCACTTACAGTGTTTGTAATAACTAAGTTTTGTCCATGTTATTTTCTCTCTTGTGGTGAACTCATCATAATGACTTTTTTTAGTATGTAGATACGTTTTGTAACTCTGTTTAACTCTTTGACTGATACCTTCTACACTTTGTTTGAAAAAATCTAACACAAAAAGTGATGGTAAGTCTTTACACACAGACATGTTCAACCTCTTTTCTTCAAACTTTCACTTACTTCTAAAGTTTACAAAAAACCCCACAAGTTCTACAAAATCATTTTACATTATTTTAGTATGTAGATAAGTCTTAAGTCTTTTAACTCTTTGATAGCTTCTACACATTCTTTGAAAAACAAAAGAAATAATGGTAAGTCAGACATGCTGCAAGTTTTGTCCATATTTTTTCTGTCTTGTGGTGAACTCGTCATAATGACTAAAAGAAGGAAAGATCTTTAAGAGGGTCTGTAGACAATGTTCCATTCAAATATTTGGTTGCTGTTGTGCAGCGGTCAGTATTTAATGGAAAACAAGTGAAAAATGTTCCTTCACACTAATTCTAAATAATAACTACTTTATTTGTGTATGCCTCAGTATATCGAATGATGAGCAATTTAAAATTTTTTAGAAAATAGGCCAGCATTTGATAGCTTATTTAACAAGTGTCTTGTTACGTGATGACAATATGAACAATAAGACACATATTTGGATGGAACATTGTCAAAGGGTTAGGGTTAGGGAGGGTTAGACCCTCCTAAAGATCTTTCCTTCTGCTTTTAAACAGCTTTTAAAAGAGAAACTATAAAATGTGTTACTGTCCAACGTCCACAGAATCTGGCTGCATCGCATTCTGGTTGAGTTCTGACTCAGTCACAGTTTACAGTTGTTTTGGTGACATTTTTGGTGTTAAACAAACAGAAATACACGTTTTCAGCTGATGTAGATGTGCTAACAGTTGCTTTGTGGCTGTACTTTACTCAGTTTAACTACTGGAGCAGCCCACACCATCTTATGTCCTGTAGTGAATATAAAATAGCCAGATTATGCGTTGGCTTTGTAAACCCTGATAGACTTAACAGACCATGTTGTGATCATTAAGTCATTAACTGGCTGAGCCTGTCTCCCTCACTCCCTTCATCACTTATTTCTTCTCTCTAATAAACATGAAGTTCAGTTACCAACAGTAGTACCACTGGAAGAAACAATAGCAGTAGTGATAGTAGTAGCAGTGGTACTAGTGATATTTCAGCTCTTCAACAGGAAGCTTTAGCACCAGTGGAAACAGTAGGTTTAATCACTTCATAACCATGGCAAAGAGCAATATTTCACTCTGTTTCTTCTTACAGTTCATATGTCAGTATAATGAGTGAAAATTATCAAAAATATTTTCTACTGTGATCATTTTTTAAAGTTTGACCTTATTGTTTCAATGTCAGTGTATTGATGGAGGAGAAAGTTCTCTCAGAAAGTGCAGACTTTGGCCACTAGAGGTCAGGAGTGCACATTCAAATGATGTGATTCAAATTCAGTTTGTAGGGACACATATTTCTGCCCATACTGAACTACCAGTCCCAAACCTCTACTATGTTGATCACGGTGATGTATTTTAGTTCATTAAGACATTGTAATGAGCTTAATGGAGCTTGTGTAATATTTGTGTGTTTCATTCTTTCTTTACAGCTTCAGGGTTTCTATATCATTCAGATATTTCAAAAAAATACCTAATTCACATCGTCCTTCAGACCATTTTGGACCTAGCAACAGTATTAGAAGTAGTAGTAGCAGTAACAGTAGAACACACAGCTAGAGGCAAACAGGCATTTTGTATCCATCATAAAGTTGTAGTGTAAGACCAATAAATGTTATTTAAAATGTATGCTTCTGCATTTTGATGTTTTGTCACACTAACATACAGTAGTATGGTACTTTGCTGTTATCCTCAATTCATAAAAGAAAGTGTGTAAAGTCACATCTTCAATAGAAAACAGCATCAAAATATATTCAAGAACAAACATTATTATAATCATCTATGAGCTGTGATGAGCTCTGTTGTGTCATTTTGTGTTGCTGTGTGGTTCATCTGTCTCTGTTCACTCTGCAGGTGGATTGTTAGTGTAACCTGGCAGACCTGAGGGCCCCAGTGTGTTCCCAGGTTATTTAAGCCTGACTGCAGTGCATCTCTCTCTCTCTCTCTCTCTCTCTCTCTCTCTCTCTCTCTCTCTCTCTCTCTCTCTCTCTCTCTCTCTCTCTCTCTCTCTCTCTCTCTCTCTCTCTCTCTCTCTCTCTCTCTCTCTCTCTCTCTCTCTCTCTCTCTCTCTCGTTGCTTAAAGTTTATTCTTATGTCTGTTTTCGCATCTTACATCACCCCCCTACACACACATCCATCACTCATGCACTCTTACACCACTGACTATACTGACATACACACCCCACAACTTATTAATCCTTAATTGGCATTTGAATTTACTCAATTTGGTTTAATTTGGTTAATAAAAGATCTTTTGTTAAAACTTAACACTGGTGTGTCTCCCTTTTGTTGTGGCCACTTGAGCCAGGTCATAACAGAGCTGAACTGAATTGAGCTGAATCCAGTCAAAGTGGTTCTAACTAAAATAAAGTGGAGTTATGTTTTATTCTCATGCCGCTCGCTCTGCCTTTAAACAACTTGATACAGTATATCATCATGCTTCACATTTCATTACAGGAGCTAAAGATACACATCACTGTGTTCTATATGAAAAAGTAGGCTGGGTCCTCACTAGCAACAAGAAGGACTACATTCTATCATTTTTATTCATAAATGTCTCCTACAAAAGTTGCCTCAGTGTATCACTGCACTTTGCCAATCCAAAACCACAGCTCACCAGGCAGGTGAGGATGAGGCTGACGTGGCAGGTGTACTGGGAACTGGAGTGGTGAACCTGAGGTACAGGCAGAGAACAGAATTAGCAGCATTCAGGAGATCAGAAAAACAAACAAACAGCTTACAAGAAGCTTGGCCGTAGCATCTGTGCCGCATTGGTGACTGAACAACCTGGCAGAGTCTGGAGAGATGAACTGGGGTTTTATACTGCTGGCTTGTAAAGTTGATTAGTAGATGAGCTGCAGGTGTTCAGGTTGAATGGGAGAGGGAAACCAGGAGGCCACGTCCAGCATACGCCCACACACACAAACACAGAGAGAGACAGACTGGGGACAAACATGAAACACTAGGAAGGGAAAACCATGGAAAAAACACAGGGAAGGGAGAAGTAGAACTGTCCTCCTAACACTGTTTAACTCTAGTTACCCCTCGGGTAAATACTGAACTTGGGAAGACACCTTCCATCACTTTGCACTATATAAATGGAATAAATTACAGAGGATTTAAGAACTTGAATGTCTTATCCCACTGGACCATTTAACCCCTTCAGACCCGCATTTTTTCTCCTGGGCAAATTTTTTTTTTTTAACTGATTCTGACTCCTCTCCAACATAAAAACAAACTGGAAACATTTTTTTTTTGGCTAACTCATATTTTTAATAGTATTTTTTCATGTCCATTACAATGGACGCCACGACACGATGGGCGTAAAATGTCATAAAAACTTAAGAACAATAAGGCTGAGTTTTTCCACATAGTAATCAATCAGATATGACCTAAACATCTGGAACTGGATGTTTGCATGTGTTTGAGTCTGTGTACAGTAAGAACAGAGGGAAATAACGTAATCTGAACATGCACATGAACACAATAGATGTATGATATTAGTAGATGTGTGTTGTTTTTATAGTAGGCTAATGAACTGATAACAGCTTGTGGATGTTTTCATGTATTCTCATTTTCGATGAGCAGCCTTGAAGCAGTTTTGTTGTGGCACAAAGCACAAGTGGATGTTGCACTTGTCAAAAAAGACGTGTGTTTTTCCTGTACAGTTTGGCATCTTGCATCTGCTAGCCTCTTTCTTTTTATCATAATTTGTCATGTGGTCAACCATGTCATACTGCACTTCAGGTAGAGGCCTTACATCCTGGACTGGTCTGCAAACTGGTCTCTGGGGGACATGCTCTGGTTCTGGAGACATACTGGGCCATCAAATTGAAGATCTCATCTGGTTTATACCGTTTGAAGTATTCATAGGGTCTCATGGGATGATCCTCATGAATTGGAGGATTCTCAAAGGAAGTGTCAATGATTGTAGTGAACGGCCTTTGACGCCACTTGATTTCTTCCTTCCTGGTTACTGTCATCTCCTCCTGTCCTCCTCCTGTCCTCCTCTGTCCTCCTCTGTCCTCCTCTGTCCTCCTCCTGTCCTCCTCCTGTCCCTGTGCTGTCTGTCTCCTCTATCCCAATCTCATCTGCCACATCAAGTTCTTCTGGCATGCATGTAACCTCTCCACTGTCCCTCTCTGAATCTAATAACAAAACAATCACATTTTTATGTATTCTCACTCTTGAACTGTTATGCGTTCCATTTAGATCTTATATATAAGACATGAAATTGATGAAAACCACATACGAAGAATTAAAAACACTCACTCACTTAATTTCTAAATTTACCATCTATCTCAGTCCTTGTCTTTGAAAAAATCCTGTAAATTAATCAAATGATATATGTTCAAAATTACTTCAAATATTATCACTTTTAACAGTTACAATTATGCTGACAGCAAATTTGTTTGGCCAACATGAACATCAATGTATATTTTTGATTGAAAATGGGCACTTACTCCTCCCTCTCTGCAGTGCTCCAGTGAGATCACTATTTACCCTTTGTATAAAGTGTGTGTATGTGTGTAAAACTACTTTGACTTATGTTATTCATGCAACACCTAAACACGCTTTTTTTCTTTGTTTTTCACTGAGGCACTCACGTGAAGGGCGCGTGCACAGCTCATGCGACATTTGCATATGAAATAAGCGCTCCTCCCCGTGCTCTCTCCGTCTGCCGATTCCGACACACTCGCTTTTTTTTTTTTTACTGAGGCACTCACTCAGTATAAGAACTTGAATGTCTTATCCCACTGGACCATTTAAAATTTTTGACCGTTTGAGTCTATTAAGTGATGTCTGTGATTGTTTCTGATGCTGTATGGGCTTTTTTCTTTCCCTCTGTACTCAGGTCTCTCTCGCAAAAGCGATCTCGATCTCAATAACATTACCTCATTAACCTTTGTGCCTCACTAGGGACCTAAAAAAGCCTTTAACGTTTTATTTTTTTCAACCATTTTGGCTGTGATTATGCTGTAGCCATGATATTTGTCAAAGGTGTGTATTTTTTTATTGAATTTTGATAATTCAACCACAGATATATATATAATGTCTATAATACACTGTGTAGAAACAATACTACCTTTCAGCATGTTAGGGTCATTTTAGGTCCCATTGAAACCCATTAAAACCACATTTTTTGATCCCATGGTTCCTACTAAATAAATTCATGCATTCTGTTTTATAAGACTTTCAAACTGAAGCCCTGGCTCTTTTTTTT
Organism: Scomberomorus guttatus; assembly: GCA_038419695.1. Classification (NCBI taxonomy): domain Eukaryota; kingdom Metazoa; phylum Chordata; class Actinopteri; order Scombriformes; family Scombridae; genus Scomberomorus; species Scomberomorus guttatus. The sequence goes on from CM076449.1 coordinate 3,789,249, forward strand.
AACCCTTTGTGCAAAATGGATGCTATTTTCCTGGTTCCACTAGGGAACTAGTTAGGGATGTCTAAATGTGGTATGTGTGTGTGTGTTGTGTGTGTGTGTGTGTGTGTGTGTGTGTGTGTGTGTGTGTGTGTGTGTCTGTAGCCAAAACACAGACACTCAAATCCTTATGGAAAAAAATGGCCCAGTGTAAATCCATAAAAACTGTATTTTGTGATCCCATGGCCATTGTAAGATAAAACCATGGACTCTGTTTTATAAGACTTTCAGCCTGAAGCCCTGGCTTCAAAATTGTAGTTTTTACTATTTTCCAGCTGATTGAGCCATTTTCTCCTGTTTCCCCTATAGAACAAATATGTACCATTAGAATTGCTCTCCACTAGGAGCTATGACAGGAGCATTTCCTGTTTTATGGAGTTTTTTAGGACATTGTAAGATGTCCAAGGCTGGTGTGTGTGTGTGTGTGCAGCTAAAAGATGTCATTTTTGGATTTGTAAAAAAAACAACATGAAAACTGATTTTTATTTTTGTCTTTACAAGACAAAAAACAAAACATGCACATATATATAGTCAGCCTGATTTTACAAAGCAAGTTTTATACCAAAGTCTGTGTACAAAACTGTAGACTCTATACAAAAACTGGTTGTACATGTGTAGACCCAGATAGAGACATATTTCACTTCTTGCAACTGTGTGCAGCTGCTCCGTATAGTATTACATATGAGAAAACAATGTCATACAGAGTTCAAACATCAGGCAGGTGAATTTGGTTTACAAGTGTTACACCAGACTCATCAACCCTGCTCTACCCGCCCCCCCATGCCCCGGCCTCTTCCTTTGGAGAGCTCTGCAGATGAGAGCCAGGGGCCCGTTTTACCAAATTTGCAACATACAAGCTGCAACTTGCAACATGAGATCATTTCCTTCCATGTGAACTGTGACATGTTTAACTTTATCAAAAGAAAGTACTTGTAACCCAAGAGCACTGTAGGACGAAGGGGGGACAAATGATGGAGCTTTGAGTGCCCAATTACTGAAATGCTGCAGTCTTTGTGATGATGAAACAACTGTTGATTTGTCTCACTCCTTAAAAAAAATATAATAGTAATAACTTAATAACTAGCTCTGAAAGCAGAATTCTAGGAATATACATTTTACACACACACACATATATATACACACGTGTGTATGTATATATATATATATATATATATATATATATATATATATATATATATATATATATATATATATATATATATATATATATATATATATATATATATATATATATATATATATATATATACAGTACAGGCCAAAAGTTTGGACACACCTTCTCATTCAATGTGTTTTCTTTATTTTCATGACTATTTACATTGTAGATTCTCACTGAAGGCATCAAAACTATGAATGAACACATGTGGAGTTATGTACTTAACAAAAAAGGTGAAATAACTGAAAACATGTTTTATATTCTAGTTTCTTCAAAATAGCCACCCTTTGCTCTGATTACTGCTTTGCACACTCTTGGCATTCTCTCGATGAGCTTCAAGAGGTAGTCACCTGAAATGGTTTTCACTTCATAGGTGTGCCTTATCAGGGTTAATTAGTGGAATTTCTTGCTTTATCAATGGGGTTGGGACCATCAGTTGTGTTGTGCAGAAGTCAGGTTACTACACAGCCGACAGCCCTATTGGACAACTGTTAAAATTCATATTATGGCAAGAACCAATCAGCTAACTAAAGAAAAACGAGTGGCCATCATTACTTTAAGAAATGAAGGTCAGTCAGTCCGGAAAATTGCAAAAACTTTAAATGTGTCCCCAAGTGGAGTCACAAAAACCATCAAGTGCTACAACGAGACTGGCACACATGAGGACCGACCCAGGAAAGGAAGATCAAGAGTCACCTCTGCTTCTGAGGACAAGTTCATCCGAGTCACCAGCCTCAGAAATCGCAAGTTAACAGCAGCTCAGATCAGAGACCAGATGAATGCCACACAGAGTTCTAGCAGCAGACCCATCTCTAGAACAACTGTTAAGAGGAGACTGCGTGAATCAGGCCTTCATGGTCAAATAGCTGCTAGGAAACCACTGCTAAGGAGAGGCAACAAGCAGAAGAGATTTGTTTGGGCCAAGAAACACAAGGAATGGACATTAGACTAGTGGAAATCTGTGCTTTGGTTTGATGAGTCCAAGTTTGAGATCTTTGGTTCCAACCGCCGTTTCTTTGTGAGACGCAGAAAAGGTGAACGGATGGATTCCACATGCCTGGTTCCCACTGTGAAGCATGGAGGAGGAGGTGTGATGGTGTGGGGGTGTTTTGCTGGTGACACTGTTGGGGATTTATTCAAAATTGAAGGCACACTGAACCAGCATGGCTACCACAGCATCCTGCAGCGACATGCCATCCCACCCGGTTTGCGTTTAGTTTCGACGATCATTTATTTTTCAACAGGACAATGACCCCAAACACACCTCCAGGCTGTGTAAGGGCTATTTGACCAAGAAGGAGAGTGATGGAGTGCTGCGGCAGATGACCTGGCCTCCACAGTCACCGGACCTGAACCCAATCGAGATGGTTTGGGGTGAGCTGGACCGCAGAGTGAAGGCAAAGGGGCCAACAAGTGCTAAACACTGGGAACTCCTTCAAGACTGTTGGAAAACCATTTCAGGTGACTACCTCTTGAAGCTCATCGAGAGAATGCCAAGAGTGTGCAAAGCAGTAATCAGAGCAAAGGGTGGCTGTTTTGAAGAAACTAGAATATAAAACATGTTTTCAGTTATTTCACCTTTTTTTGTTAAGTACATAACTCCACATGTGTTCATTCATAGTTTTGATGCCTTCAGTGAGAATCTACAATGTAAATAGTCATGAAAATAAAGAAAACACATTGAATGAGAAGGTGTGTCCAAACTTTTGGCCTGTACTGTATATATATATATATATATATATATATATATATATATATATATATATATATATATATATATATAGAGAGAGAGAGAGAGAGAGAGAGAGAGAGAGATAAAGGTATTCCTGAAGAGCAACGTTTATGTGTTTTTTGTGATCTTGGTGTTGTCCAGGATGAATTTCATTTTGTATTTCATTGCCCTTTGTGCAGTGACTTGAGGAATTGTTTGTTTGAAAAGATCCAATTGAAAAAACCTGATTTGTTTTGGTTGTCTGAAGCTGATATGTTGAGTTGGCTTTTTAATATGGAGATTTTTCTTTTAGCCAGATTTATAGGAGAGGCTTGGCTGCTAAAAAAGAGAGCACTGTATCCATCATAACAGGACATCTCTGCCATGTAAACTAAATGTTCTGAAATGTTCTTTTTCAATCTGTGGACCTGTACATATGTCATGTGACCATCCTGGTTATTATTGTCTAGTGTCTTGTAAGCCCATATAGGCTGGGCACCAGAAAGTTGCAACACTTAAATAAACAAATCAATCAATCAATTTCATCTCAATTTTTATTTGTCCAATATTTTGATTTACAACCAAATACCTGCAAAACAAATGACAATCCCATCAGCCTTAGCTCTACTTTGTGTGTATTAACCCTAGATTACATCCTAGTGGGGTGGAAGATCCCTTACTAATGTTTCTTTTAATGCACTGTTAAACCTAACAAATATCTTCTTCAGACACACTGGCTTCACCACTCAGTAGTGTTAAGGGAAAAAATGATATATGCTATACACTGATGCAATTAGGGGTTAAGAAATCACAGCAAAATGTCACAGTATCTGTGTAAAATACTGTTTTTATTAGTTATCATAATCATAAAATCAAGCAAGTGACAAAAATTGTAAAATAAAAGATGATGAACCGCAAATACCGGCTGTTTAAGGACTCTTAATTTTTTTTAACACACTACAACAGAACCAATCCAATAAAAAGAAAACTGAAAGCACTGCAGTAAATCTTGAGAATCTTTATGAAACTTAAAGTCCACTCCACTCAAATATGTTTTTCTTCTTGCTCCTTCAATTGGATGTTTGAGCTTCAGTGTGCAGAATGATGTATGTGCAGAGTTTATTTTCATATTCCTCTGCTGAAAGGGGAAAGTTTCTCTGTGCTCACCTTAAATCTGAGTTTAAGATGTGTAACTACAAGCATGAATTGTGGCATCACAACTTATTTGGAGACAATCATGGTCCAGTATGCAACTTACAGAAATGTGATGTGGCAACTTGAAGGTTCACATACACATACACTGAAAATGGACTCTTCAGTGAAGTAGGAGACATTTTGAATCCAGCTGTTAAACTTTTCATGGATTCTGGATTTCCCAATGAGGGAGAAGGAGTAGATGACATCTTTCTAACAAGGTACTTAAACCTTTCTTGTGGAAAAACCATATCAGACTCAAATTATTATTCAAAGCAGTGTATTTCATGTGTCTAAAAAACCTGTCTGGAAGGGACCTTTAACATATTCAGATTTAACCAAGAGGGTTGTTTGGAGACTGCAATATGCTGTGAGATGTTTCTAACTTTATATCTGAAACACCTGTCAGTAACACAGAGTGCCCTCACTGCTTTGGTGACATCAAACCCAACATGTTGTAGTAACATAAGAGTCCCACAAGATGGCAGTATTTCTAATCTTTTGTATGCTGTGAATGCAAAGGCGACACCTACTGCACACAGAGTGCACCCAATTAAAAACGATCCAGCAAAGACAAATGATGATGCCCCTGAAGGAGTTAATGGTGAGGCTTTTTATTATAATATTACAAGATATACTATTAAAAACGGACAATTTAGAAATAATAATGCCTCACATGCCTCAAGCAATAGGCTTATGGGGCTAGAGTGACAGTTACATTTTGCCATTGAAAATAAAATTTGGCATTGAACCTCCTTTTATTTTCAATTTGCCAAATTTAACTGTCGCTGTTTTGGCCCCATATACGGTAGGCTCAAAGTGGACACCCTCCAGAATGATATGATTGTATATCTGCCTTCTGGTGTGAATGAATCAGGTGTTTTAATTACAGAGGAAGCTGCATGAAGTTTGTGAGCTGACGGTCAGGTAGGGTAGTGTTTACTTTCATTTTGTTAGCTAAGCAGGTGACTATAGGTCCAAAACATATGAGCAGTCAGACCAGAGGAAATACTGACTGGAAATTATAGAAATATGGTTAACAAATACAACAGAGTACAATTTAACAACCGCTACGACTAACTTTTAAAGCTAATTAAGTTACATTGTGACGACTTATTTGGCTTTTCACATGTATTTTAGCCTTTCAACTAGTGACAGAGACTATTTATTTGTTGCTCAACCTTCAATAACAATATCACGTTTATTGACTCTGCTGTAATTCATCGGAAGCTTAAATGGACATAAAATAAACTAAATTGCCAAAATGTTGCCTTATAGCTGACGAAATGGATGCCGACTAAAACAGTAGTGTATGCACTGGACCTCTACAAAACGTTATTGAATCCGTGTTGAAGGAATTCATTTAAAAAATATTTTCTATAGTTAAATTTTAAAATGCCAATAAAAAACAATACTGTAAACTGCCAATTAAAGCAGTTTAATGTTAGTGCTGACGTAGGACTCTGGTTGCTATGGAGCGTCTATATTCCAGAAACTAGTTCCAAAATCACCATTTTACTCTGAAACATTGGAGGAGAAACTTCACTCGACGATTTCTGAAAAACTAAACAAGTGAGCAGCGAAATACGGACCCACAGTGACCTCAACTCGACTCTCTTACTGTTTCATCATGGAAAACGTGAGAATTTAGGCAGTTTAACATCATTCAAAGACTTTTTTCAAGCCGTTTTATTCGACGCCTCAGCTGTATTTGAGGCGTCGAAGCAACAACTGACTTTCATTCAGTGGTAGTTTGTTCAGTAAAACATAAAAACAAATATTACATTTACAAATTTAAAGTAAGATCTTCAGTGTATACATTGCTGAAATGTAAAGACAGAAGCTGCAAAATCCTGAACTGACTGTTGATTTACAAGCAAACTGATACAGTTTGCAGTAACTATTCAAACTCCTTCAGAAAAATAAAACATTGCTTATTACACAGTGATGCATTGAACCACCTTCAGTAAACTGCTGACACGCTGAACAGCTCAGTGTAACAGCAGTTTGCACATTTTTGGTTTAAAGATGCCAAAGTTTCTACTTTCAACCTGATATTTTGTCAAGAAAAAAGCCCCCATTCATTACTTTATTAAACAGTTCATAAATGATCATTATTTTCTGTAGTAAAGTCAACTTTACTGTGATATTGCTGCAAAAACAGTAAAGCTGTTATGCATATGTGCATGCAGAATAGAAAATAGCTTGTTTATTTAAAGGACGAGTTCACAAATGTCACAAAAGTCTGTCTTAAAACAATAGTCAGGAGCCCAAATGAACACTGAAACAGGTTTTTCTTGCCATAATCATTCCTCCTCTTCATACTGACCATTAGAAGATCCCTTCATAATGCACTTACAATGTTAAGTGATGGCGGCCAAAATCCACAGTCCTCCTCCTGTGCAAATGAGTCAAATCAAGTAGATATCTTTCAATGTTACAGTCTTTTTAGTGCCAAAGTCCCTGTTTTTGTTACTATACTTCCACCACAGCTCAACAGGGAAACACTGTCTGAGGAAACACAAAGAGGGAATTTGATGCTAAAAAGACTGTAAATGTGGCAGATATCCACTTGATATGACTAACTCAGACTGCTGAAGCCTCATATAAGCTTCAGATAAACATTTAAATGCATTTTTGCACAAAATGACTGTGTGGACACACTGTGGATTTTGTCCCCCATCACTTACATTGAAAGCACCTTTGAAGGGGATCTTTTAATAGCCAGTATGAACAGGAGGAATGATTACAGCGAGGAAAACCTCTTCTAGTGAAACATTGTAAAACCTCTGTCCTTTAAGGAAAACATCAGTGTGCTCAGCAGGTTCAAAAGATGAACTCATTTATTCAATGTTCAGTTTAGTGGAGTTGTGTTGAGTTAAGTCCCATCCTAAACTGTACATTAATGGTTACAGATGTGTGATGTGCCAACTCACCTCCATGATCACACCTACTGGAGGAGAGAGCCCAGCAGGAGCCAAATGAGCAGCAACACCAACAAGGTAAAACTCTTGGCTTGACAGTGAAAGTGTGTATCCTGTTAGATTTGTTAGGAGCTTGTGCTTATTTGAAATATAATTTTGAATGTTGTCTTTAGTTTTTTGTGTAATACTTACCTACCATAACATCAGTGAATATATGCAGGCTACATATTCTAAAATGTTAATGTAGGATTGAGGCAAAATGAACACTCACAGTCACATGGGGTGTCATGTTGGTAACCCTGGGACAAGCATGAAACCATGCACCTTGTCAGAGGTTACCAACAAATGTAGACACTGAAACTGTCTTTTTGATGACATCTAGTGGTGGAAGAAGTACTCAGATCCTTAATTCAGATCCTTTACTTAATTAAAAGTAGCAATACACTAATGTGAAAATACTCCATTATAAGTAAAAGTCCTGCATGAAAAATCCTACTTAAGTAAAAGTACATAAGTATTAGCAGCTTGATGTAGTTAAAGTATTGCAGTAAAAGTCGTGGTTTGTTCCCTCTGACTGATATATTATTATATATGACATCATTAGATTATTAATACTGAAGCATCAGTGTGTAAGCAGCATGTTACTGTTGTAGCTGCTGGAGGTGGAGCTAGTTTCAACTACTTTATATACAGTTAGCTAGTTTAGTCCAGTGGTTCCCAACCTAGGGGTCGGGCCCCTCCAAAGTGTCACCAGATAAATCTGAGGGGTCGTGAGATGATTATGGGAGAGGGAGAAAAAGGAGGAGGAGAGGTTTTTGGTGAAATATTGGATCATTTGAACATTTATTGAAATGAAACCATGTGAGAAGTTTAGAGGGAAAAATCACTATTTGGTGGAGCTGTTAACAACTCATAGACATTTGAAATGTGACCCTGACTACACACTGCTTTTTGTAAGACGTCAAAAGCCAAAAAGGTTGGAAACCACTGGTTTCATCTTTAACAATGTGTTGTATTTTAAAAGCTTGTTATATTACCCATCGTTTCAAATCTTCATCTGAAAAGTAACTAAAGCCGTCAAATAAATTTAGTGGAGTAGAAAGTACAATATTTTCCTCTGAAATGTAGTGGAGTGGAAATATAAAGTAGCATCAAATGGAAATACTCATGTAAAGTACAACTACCTCAAAATTGTGTAAATTAAAGAGTACAGTCTAGACCTCCAGACTCTATGTGAAAAGTGCCCTAAGATAACTAACCTGAGATAGCGCTATATAAATAAAACTGACTTGAAATTGACTATTTAGTTACTTTCCACCACTGATGACGTCTAGTATGTGTGAATATGGAACATTCTTGAAAAAGAGCATTCGTGCTCAACAAATCTACAAAAACAAAGAATCTGATTAATAAACCAATCATTATTAATCATCAATTATTTAAGTTTTACACTAAAGCATTACACTGTGACCCTCTATTTGAGATTAAGACTGTTTGCTATCACAAAATCAAAAAACAGTCTGAAAAGTTATAAAATAGAAAGAAATCATCGCTCAGTTGTTTTATTGGGTCATTTGTGTCACTTTAGAGTTCAGATTGTGTGCTACTTTGGTGGCAGCTGTGTGTCGTGTTGCATTCAGAGCTGTAGTAATTCTGCCTTTGTATCCTCTGAACGTACGCCGGGGATCACAATGGACTGAAGGTTGCATCATGGACTCTCAGAGAACATGAGCATATTAGGGGAAAAGGTGTTTTATTTAATTATGTAATGAAGGTGAACTGTTGGGGGGAAAATTGATCTTTCCTTTGTTTTATGTTTGTTACATTAAACTTATCATTTGAATTTTACCTGAAGAGTATCAAGTAAAGTTTTACTGTGGGAGTCAGCTGAGATATTGGAGAGAAGAAAGCTCTGTTCTAGCCGCGCCTCAGTTCATGAGGATGAGATGGACATCAAGTATGAAGCATCCTCTGCTGGAGAAATGGTGGGAGGCAGAATGTGTCTGTGTCCTATCCTGTGAGAATACAGCTCCTGAAGACTGAAGTCTGTGTGGAAGTGTGAAACAGACGGGCGTCTCACCTCGCAGCCCTGAACCTCGTTCAGCGGTGAGATAAGTTGAAGGTAAGATTTTCATCATCAGTGATCAGGTCAAAACATTACATGACCATCCCTGATGTGACCCTGCAGTCCAAGCATTACCCAGGACAAGATGTCTGTCTGCATAGGAGATTACACTTCCTCCTCTCCACTGTTGCCATGGCAGCCAGTCACAACACAGAGCCAAGTTGTCATGATGTGTTCCTGATAAAAGAAGTGTGATTCCTCATATTGTCCTCTCTCCTTCTCCTGGGAACAGCAGTTGTTTGTACTACAAGCAGATGAGCCACTGATTGTTTGTCCTCCTGCAGGTCATCATGCGCCGCCTGGACGATGACGTATTGTTCCGCCGACTACGCGTATAGTTCCGCCCCGGTCCGTGTTTTACACTAAGTTATCAGTAAGTTTGATGTGTTGCTGCTGCTTCAGAGACCAGTGGGAGTGGTTGTATGATACCCCCAAATGTCACAGAGTGGAAGTGTGTGCTGTGCGCTGAGTGTTACAAGTCTGATTTCCTTTATGACTGTGGTCAGTGGGGGCTTGTAGACTGGGCTCTAGCAAGTCCACCAGGAAATAGTTTAGTTAAGGTGGTAAGATCCTCACACATCTGGTCTCATCATCAGTTTAGTTCATTCAACGTTTATTTGTTTAGGGACAACTAATGCCATATGCCACAGCATTTATAGCCTAAGCACATTTTCAATGCCCATCCCTAGATGGGCCTTTAAAATACATAAAACTCAACATTAAAATATATCTGGAACTGCACAAGACTCAACAATACAAATACATACGTTAAAGCACAAAACTCAACAAGAAAGTACATACAGAGCAGCACAAAACACAAACAACTCACAAATAACATCAACAAATATCATGACTACATGGCTGAACCCTCTTTGAAAACTGTTACAATTAAGTTTAAAATTGAATTAGTACTAAATGCCTTTAACAACAGACACATGCATGAAATATGTGGCATTTGCTGTGTGAAACAATATACAAACATTAAAAATAATTAGTACATTTGCAGTATATTAGGTATACTTAAAGTTGTTCCATTTGAGCACAGTCAAGTATACTTGACACAATAAAGGTACAACTTTAATACTATTTAAGTGTAAAAGTACAAAATGAGTTGTTGCATTTTAGCACACTTTAAGTACACTATTTAATAGTCTGGACGCAAGTAGACTTTAGTGTGCTGTAGCTTACTAACATTTAGTATATTTTAGTGTATTATTTTATCACTGGGGCTTAGAGTAATAAAAAATGTTTAAAATTTTCAAATGCATCATTTTTGTATTGACAGCAGTTTGTATTGACAGCAGTTATCTTAAAAGTGCAGTTTAAATATTGAACTCAAATTGTACTAATAATATTTCACAGCAGTGTGTTTATTAAGAGTACACTATATTTCAATTTAAATGAAATGCGGTGAAAATATACTATTGAGTATTTCATGATAGCATATTAATATACTTTCAATCACATTTATATAAATGTACTTGAAACATACTTTGCAATATTTCAGTACATTTTAAATACAATATATATATATATATATATATATATATAGTATATTATTTTTTCACTTGGGCAACCTTTAGATAAATGTTCCTGTGTAACTGACTAGTGAGTCAGTTTGCTGATTTATGATTATTCTCTACTTATTCTACTGTATGTCTTATCATTCACCATTACCCTGTAATTACCACTTGTGGCCACAGTAGCCATTGTTCAGCAAAAGTTACAGTCTCACTTAAAGTAGCTGATTTCAGCTACTTTCTCTGTCTCCTCCATGATATATAGGCTCCTAGTTTTCCTTTAATTATTAACAGTCTAGTAATCATACAGTTGGAGTCATCCCTGTCTCTCTGTGTAACTAACAGGTTGGTGCGAGCAGGAAGAGACGGAGGGAGCAGGAGAGCACCTCCAGAGCCTTCCAGGAGCCTCCGGAGAGAAGACTCCGTGAGAATGCTGCTGTCCCATCAGAGAGGAGCCCCAGCCCCCAGCCCTCCACCTCTGCCCCACCGGCCAACCTGGAGGCTGTCCAGCTGGAGGTTAGCAATCCAAACGTGCCCACGGTGGTCCAAACTGTTCTATCCTGATCCATGATACATCCAGTTCAACAGCAATACTGCATCAGTCTAAAGGGTGTAACTGAACTAGTCTGACTTGGTTCCTCCTCTCTGTCTCTCTAAAAGGTTCAGGGAAGGACAGCAGAAGGAAGGCAGCAGGAGATCCAGCCCAGAGTCCCCCAGGAGCACGCTGATGACATTCAGCATGATGATGTCACGGCCCCGCCCCTCTGGCCCGGCCCTTACGGACCCCAGCCCGGTGGACTCTCACCCTCTGCTTTTGATGCAGTGGCAGAGATGGTCATGGCATGGATGACTGACTCTCCGTACAATCCCGAGATGTAACATACACACACATACACACACACTGCACACACAGTGCAAACCTTTTATTCCCTCTTTCTTCCTCTATCCTAAAAAAAAAAAAAAAAAAAAAAAAAAAAATTAACCGTAGATAAGTTTTAACTCTTTCATTCCTTTTCAGTATGTAGATAAGTTTTAACTCTTATACATATTTAGTAGTATATATATAAGTTTTTTTAGTATGTAGATAAGTTTTAACTCTTTCATTCCTTTTCAGTATGTAGATAAGTTTTAACTTTTATACATATTCAGTAGTATATATATGTTTTTTCAGTATGTAGATAAGTTTTAACTTTTATACATATTTAGTAGTATATATATAAGTTTTTTCAGTATGTAGATAAGTTTTAACTTTTATACATATTTAGTAGTATATATATAAGTTTGTAGATAAGTTTGAACTCTTTCTTCCTCTTTCCTAAAAAAGAAAACCTTAGATAAGTTTTAACTCTTTCATTCCTTTTTAGTATGTAGATAAGTTTTAACTTTTATACATATTTGGTAGTATATATATATATATATAAGTTTTTTTAGTATGTAGATAAGTTTGAACTCTTTCATTCCTTTTCAGTATGTAGATAAGTTTTAACTTTTATACATATTTGGTAGTATATATATATAAGTTTTTTTAGTATGTATGTATGTAAGTTTTAACTCCTATACATTTTTAATTTGTAGATACGTTTTATCTCTTTCTTCCTCTTTCCGAAAAAAAAAACAAAAAAAAACCTTAGATAAGTTTTAACTCTTTCATTCCTTTTTAGTATGTAGATAAGTTTGAACTTTTATACATATTTAGTAGTATATATATAAGTTTTTTTAGTATGTAGATAAGTTTTAACTCTTTCATTCCTTTTCAGCATGTAGATAAGTTTTGTAACTCTGTTTAACTCTTTGACTGATACCTTCTATTTTTTCTGTCTTGTGGTGAACTCGTCATAATGACTAAAAGAAGGAAAGATCTTTAAGAGGGTCTGTAGACAATGTTCCATTCAAATATTTGGTTGCTGTTGTGCAGCGGTCAGTATTTAATGACTTTAGAAGTGAAAAACATTATCTGATAATGTTGCTGATTACCATTAAAGTTATTTGGTTATGTTTAAAGTTATTGAATTATCAACAGTTGAAAAAATGCCTGAAAACAGGTCAGTGTTTAACAGTTTGTTAATCTGGTGTCTGGTTATATCATGACATCACTATATGAAGAAAAGGAAACATATATTTGGATGGAACATTGTCAAAGGGTTAGGGTTAGGGAGGGTTAGACCCTCTTAAAGATCTTTCCTTCTGTTTCTGTCAAACGTAGTAATATTAGCAGTAATTAGTATGACAGATATTTCAGCTGTTGCAATTAAAGTGTGTAATAACTATGATAGTTTTATTGTTTAAATTGAATTTGAAATTCTTTCTGGACAGGAAAAAATATCTTAAGGTTTGGATGGGATCACTTAAGTTGATCTTATCTTATAATGACTTTGTAAAAAAAGGGAAGGGTTTCAAGAGGGTCTGGAGGCAATGTTTCATTCAAATCCTTTTTACTGTCGTACATATGTCAGTATTTAATGAGGAAGACAAATGTTCATCATTAATATTTCTTACTGGAATCAATTGAACTGTGTCTGCATATACGTTTTTAAGTGTATGTTTTGGATAGAACATTGCAATAGGGTTAGGGAGGGTCAGACCTACTGAGAGAATTTTACCCAGTATCAAAGTTGATTTACACATCAAGTATCTTTACAGGTATTGGGGAGTACTGCTGCATATGTTTAAAAAAGTTGTATAAAGCCTTTTGTGGCTCCAGAGGGAGCTGTCCAAAGTCTGATGAATTTCCTCAAGTGAATTTAAGTTGATACAACTTAAAAATAGAAACATTTATGTCACTGATGGGTAGCAGTACTATAATTTTAAAAAATGATTTGAAAAAGTCATGAAAACTATGAGAGTGGTGATGTTATGAGTAGCAGCAGTTGTATCAGTAGTATTAGAGACATTTCAGCTGTTGTCTCTGTAGTAGTAAGAGACTGTATTAGTAGCTGTGATGGACGTCTTACTGGCTCCTCAGAATCAGGAGTGATAACATTACTAACAACTAATAGATGGACTAGTACAGTAGTAGCACTTACAGTGTTTGTAGTAACTAAGTTTTGTCCATGTTATTTTCTGTCTTGTGGTGAACTCGTCATAATGACTAAAAGAAGGAAAGATCTTTAAGAGGGTCTGTAGACAATGTTCCATTCAAATCTTTTTACTGTGCACAGCTCAGCTTTTAATGGAAAACAAGTGAAAAATGTCCCTTCACACTAATTCTAAATAATAACTACTTTATTTGTTTATGTCTCAGTATATCGAATGATGAGCAATTTGATAGCTTATTTAACAAGTGTCTTGTTACGTCATGACAATATGAACAACAAGACACATATTTGGAACATTGTCAAAGGGTTAGGGTTAGGGAGGGTTAGACCCTCCTAAAGGTCTTTCCTTCTGCTTTTAAACAGCTTTTAAAAGAGAAACTATAAAATGTGTTACTGTCCAATGTCCACAGAATCTGGCTGCGTTGCATTCTGGTTGAGTTCTGACTCAGTCACAGTTTACAGTTGTTTTGGTGACATTTTTGGTGTTAAACAAACAGAAATACATGTTTTCAGCTGATGTAGATGTGCTAACAGTTGCTTTGTGGCTGTACTTTACTCAGTTTAACTACTGGAGCACCCCACACCATCTTATGTCCTGTAGTGAATATAAAATAGCCAGATTATGCGTTGGCTTTGTAAACCCTGATAGACTTAACAGACCATGTTGTGATCATTAAGTCATTAACTGGCTGAGCCTGTCTCCCTCACTCCCTTCATCACTTCTTTCTTCTCTCTAATAAACATGAAGTTCAGTTACCAACAGTAGTACCACTGGAAGAAACAATAGCAGTAGTGATAGTAGTAGCAGTGGTACTAGTGATATTTCAGCTCTTCAACAGGTAGCTTTAGCACCAGTGGAAACAGTAGGTTTAATCACTTCATAACCATGGCAAAGAGCAATATTTCACTCTGTTTCTTCTTACAGTTCATATGTCAGTATAATGAGTGAAAATTATCAAAAATATTTTCTACTGTGATCATTTTTTAAAGTTTGAGCTTATTGTTTCAATGTCAGTGTATTGATGGAGGAGAAAGTTCTCTCAGAAAGTGCAGACTTTGGCCACTAGAGGTCAGGAGTGCACATTCAAATGATGTGATTCAAATTCAGTTTGTAGGGACACATATTTGTGCCCATACTGAACTACCAGTCCCAAACCTCTACTATGTTGATCACGGTGATGTATTTTAGTTCATTAAGACATTGTAATGAACTTAATGGAGCTTGTGTAATATTTGTGTGTTTCATTCTTTCTTTACAGCTTCAGGGTTTCTACATCATTCAGATATTTAAAATAAATACCTAATTCACATCGTCCTTCAGACCATTTTGGACCTAGCAACAGTATTAGAAGTAGTAGTAGCAGTAACAGTAGAACACACAGCTAGAGGCAAACAGGCATTTTGTATCCATCATAAAGTTGTAGTGTAAGTCCAATAAATGCATTTTGATGTTTTGTCACACTAACATACAGTAGTATGGTACTTTGGGGAATTTGCTGTTATCCTCAATTCATAAAAGAAAGTGTGTAAAGTCACATCTTCAATAGAAAACAGCATCAAAATATATTCAAGAACAAACATTATTAAAATCATCTATGAGCTGTGATGAGCTCTGTTGTGTCATTTTGTGTTGCTGTGTGGTTCATCTGTCTCTGTTCACTCTGCAGGTGGATTGTTAGTGTAACCTGGCAGACCTGAGGGCCCCAGTGTGTTCCCAGGTTATTTAAGCCTGACTGCAGTGCATCTCTCTCTCTCTCTCTCTCTCTCTCTCTCTCTCTCTTAGCCACCCGTTTGTTTTATTTACTATGTTGCTTTAAGTTTATTCTTATGTCTGGTTTCGCATCTTACATCACCCCCACACACACATCCATCACTCATGCACTCTTACACCACTGACTATACTGACATACACACCCCACAACTTATTAATCCTTAATTGGCATTTGAATTTACTCAATTTGGTTTAATTTGGTTAATAAAAGATCTTTTGTTAAAACTTAACACTGGTGTGTCTCCCTTTTGTTGTGGCCACTTGAGCCAGGTCATAACAGAGCTGAACTGAATTGAGCTGAATCCAGTCAAAGTGGTTCTAACTAAAATAAAGTGGAGTTATGTTTTATTCTCATGCCGCTCGCTCTGCCTTTAAACTACTTGATACAGTACATCATCATGCTTCACATTTCATTACAGGAGCTAAAGATACACATCACTGTGTTCTATATGAAAAAGTAGGCTGGTCCTCACTAGCAACAAGAAGGACTACATTCTATCATTTTTATTTATAAATGTCTCCTACAAAAGTTGCCTCAGTGTATCACTGCACTTTGCCAATCCAAAACCACAGCTCACCAGGCAGGTGAGGATGAGGCTGACGTGGCAGGTGTACTGGGAACTGGAGTGGTGAACCTGAGGTACAGGCAGAGAACAGAATTAGCAGCATTCAGGAGATCAGAAAAACAAACAAACAGCTTACAAGAAGCTTGGCCGTAGCATCTGTGCCACATTGGTGACTGAACAACCTGGCAGAGTCTGGAGGGATGAACTGAGGTTTTATACTGCTGTTTAACTCTAGTTACCCCTCGGGTAAATGCTTAACTTGGGAAGACACCTTCCATCACTTTGCACCATATAAATGGAATAAATTACACAGGATTTAAGAACTTGAATGTCTTATCCCACTGGACCATTTAACCCCTTCAGACCCGCATTTTTTCTGCTGGGCAGACTTTTTTTTTTTTTTTTTTTTTTTTTTTAACTGATTCTGACTCCTCTCCAACATAAAAACAAACTGGAAACATTTTTTTTTGGCTAACTCATATTTTTAATAGTATTTTTTCATGTCCATTACAATGGACGCCACGACGGGTGTAAAATGTCATAAAAACTTAACAATAAGGCTGAGTTTTTCCACATAGTAATCAATCAGATATGACCTAAACATCTGGAACTGGATGTTTGCATGTGTTTGAGTCTGTGTACAGTAAGAACAGAGGGAAATAACGTAATCTGAACATGCACATGAACACAATAGATGCGTGTTGTTTTTATAGTAGGCTAATGAACTGATAACAGCTTGTGGATGTTTTCATGTATTCTTGTGAGGGACCGAGTCGGGCGGCAATGAGCACAACAGGTAGTATTTTCAAAAAAAAAAAAAAAAAGGTTTTTATTTACCCAAAGTATGAAAGAAAACAAAATTTCTAAGCAAAAGCAATAAAGAACAGGGCCCATAAAAGAGGTCAAATTAACAAAACTGTATAAACGCCAACTGAACAAACTAACAGAAGACAAAACAAACAGACCTGATGACTAAACACAAGAGGGAAACTTGTATACTGGGTGATCAGCCCATACCAACACAAGAGGGGTAAACAAACACAAAAGACAACAGCTAATTATCAAAGCAAATCAGGAAAATTAACTCCTTGAAATAAACATAATCCATACTTAATAAAACCAAGTTAAATTACTAACTGTCTCAAAAAGAAATAAACAGTAAAGCACTAAATTCCCCCCACATGATGTGCCGGCCCAATCAGCATCCTCTGCTACAAAATGGCTGAGCTTGTGGGGTGGATCCTTTTGCCCAGCATTCCCAGCTCCCAGCAGCAGCACCGGTAAATCAAAGAAAACAGATTAGAAATTACATTAAATGAAGACTGTACAAAAGCTAACTAAATGTGCGCGCTTCAAATAGAAAAACCAATGTACTGTCATTTAATAAAGTGTGTTATCTGAAACAGAAAGTGATTTATTGCAACTAAATGTTAAAACCAATTTAGACTAATAACTAAATGTATAACCAAAATTTAACTATAGAAACAAATGTGTGAGTGCAGAAGGTTACTGACTTTTTTGGCTGTGTGGCGACAGCTGTGGCCATCACACACTCCCCCCCTCGGAGTCCTCGCCAGGACAGCGAGAGAGATAGTCCGCAGTGACGTTATCTTTACCACGGATGTGATGTACTGTGAACCGTATGGTTGCATGGCCAGGCACCACCGGGTGATCCGTCCATTAGTATCCTTCATCTTCTCCAACCATTGCCGTGCCTTATGGTCAGTCTCCAAAGTGAACTCTCTCCCCAGTAGATAATACTTGGAGTCCAGGGCCCACTTCACTGCCAAGGCTTCCTTTTCCCACTGTGGAGTAGTGGACCTCTCTGGGGAATAACTTCCGGCTGATGTAAGCCACAGGATGCCGGTCCTCTTTTGGTCCCTGCAGAAGCACAGCTCCAACACCCCTCTTAGACGCATCGGTTTGCAATACAAAATGTTTCTCAATCTGGACTGTGAAGGACAGGGTTCTTACTCAGATCTCTGGATGTCCTTGAAAGCTTCCACTGCCTCCGCTGTCCACTGAATATGGTTAGGGCATCTGGAGCCGGTTCGATCAGTGAGGAGAGCAGCTCTGGCTGAGAAATTTGGTATAAACCGATGGTAGAAGCCAGCCATTACCAAGAAAGATCTCAGCTGCTTCCTAGTTTGAGGGAGAGGGCATGACTCAAGTGCATGGACTTTACGAACTTGTGATTTTATTAACCCACCTCCAATAGTGAAACCGAGATACTCAGTCTCTTCTCTGGCAATGACACACTTTGCTGGATTGACTGTCAGGCCTGCTGACCTCAGCCGTTCCAGGACCTCTCCCAGGTGCCTCAGATGCTCTTCCCAGGTGCTGCTATAGATAACAATATCATCAAGGTATGCACATGAAAAATCAGAGAGTCCACAGAGTACCCCGTCCATCAATCTTTGAAAGGTTGCAGGGGCCCCATGCAACCCAAATGGCAGGACTGTGAACTGGAACAGCCCCCAGGGGGTCCGAAAGGCTGTCAACTCCTGAGACCGCTGGGTCAGGGGCACCTGCCAGTAGCCTTTGCAGAGATCGACTGTGGTCAGGTATTTTGCCTTCCCTAGGCGCTGGATAAGGTCATCAATACGTGGAGTAGGGTATGAATCAAATTTTGAAATTGAGTTCAGGTACCTGAAGTTGATGCAGAACCGGATTGTTCCATCCTTTTTTGGAACCAGAACCACAGGATTACACCACTCACTTTTTGAGGGTTGAATTATCCCCAGAGACAACATAAGGTCCACTTCCTTCTTCAGTGACCCAAGGAGGCGCTCTGGTATCCTGTAACTCATACGCTTCACAGTTGCATCAGGCTTCAGTACAATGTCATGTTCCACAACATCTGTGCGGCCTGGGTACTCTTGGAAAATTTCTGAATTAATCAAAATCTTTACCCGAGTCTGCTGATCCACAGAGAGGTGGCCCACATCCAGGTCAAAGGTTCTCGATGCAGGCAAGTACTGATCATCCATGTCCTCCTCCTCTTCTACAGCCTGGATCAGCAGCACTCTTGCACCCTCTCCTGTCCTTGGGACCCACTCTTTGAGATTCACATGCAGCACACGACTGGAATGTTGACGCCCTGGGTTGGAGACCTGATAGGTGGTAGGCCCCAGCTTCTTCTGGACCTCAAAAGGCCCCTGTTACTTTGCCAGCAGCTTGCTGTCACTGGTTGGCAGCATGACCAGGACCTTTTGACCTGGTTCAAAGCCTCTCTGCCGGGCTGACTGGTCATACCAAGCTTTCTGATGTTGCTGCGCCTCCGCCATGTGTGCCTCTGCCAGTTGACTCATCCTCTGGAGTTGCTCCCTCATCTGTACCACATAAGAAATGACATTAACAGGCCCCTCCCTCCTGTGATCTCCCTCCCAGGTCTCCCGCAACAAGGCCAGAGGACCCCTCACCTCATGACCATAGAGCAGTTCGAAAGGGGAGAAACCTGTAGAAGCTTGAGGTACCTCCCTGTAGGCAAAGAGGAGGTAGGGGAGCCATTGATCCCAGTCAGATCCAGTTTCGTTAACAAACTTACGGAGCATTTGTTTGAGGGTCTGGTTGAACCGTTCTGTCAAACCATCTGTCTGCGGATGGTATGGGGTGGTGCGTACACTCTTTATGCCCAGGAGCTGGTAAACCCGTTTCAAAAGGTTAGACATGAAGTTAGTGCCTTGGTCCGTTAAAATTTCCTGTGGAAATCCCACTCTTGAAAAAAACTGAACCAAGGAAAAAGCCACTGTTTTTGCTTTAACAGATTTCAATGGAAAAACTTCAGGATATTTGGTACCGTAATCTGTAATGACCAACATGTAGCGATTTCCTGATTTACTCTTTTCCACAGGACCAACAACATCCATCCCTAGGCGTTCGAAGGGGGTCCTCATGATGGGGAGTGGCTGGAGTGGAGCTCTGGTGGGGCCTCTTATTGAGGTCTTTTGGCACTGAGGGCAACTCCTGCAGAACTGGGCAACGTCTAACCTTAAACCTGGCCAGTAAAAATGATGCTTAATGCGAGCTATGGTCTTGTGTTTCCCCCAGCCAGCCCAGGGAATCGAGTGGCCCAAGTTAAGGTACCATATCTCGGGCCGCCTGTGGGACTACTAGCTGCTTAACCTGGCCATGCTGCCGTCATTCTGCAGAAAATACTCCTCTGTCCGGCCATCAAGCTCTGGTCTCCAGCTTCCTCTCCTTAGCTCTCTGTAAAAAGACCGACAATGTTGGGGTCCTCCTGCTGCAGTTGTGTTATGTTGCTGGGTATTTGCAAACCTAAAGGCATGTCTGGAGCAGCCTCAGCTGATGGCTGTACAGCAGTGTGTTGGAATTTCTCTTGCCTCTTTTGGCTACGGGCTTCTGACACTTCCCGGGCTGTGTCTCAAGCTCGACCCCATAGAATGGCAAGGTACTGAGAACTGGGGAATCTACTTCCCCTGCTTAGCTTGTGCTCTGGTGACTGCAACATTACAACTTTGCACAGGGTTTAACAGATCAAAGAGAACAGGCAAGTCATCACC
The DNA here is from genome assembly GCA_038419695.1 of Scomberomorus guttatus. NCBI lineage: Eukaryota > Metazoa > Chordata > Actinopteri > Scombriformes > Scombridae > Scomberomorus > Scomberomorus guttatus. The sequence continues at coordinate 3,809,831 of CM076449.1, forward strand.
CCAAAACCACTGGAAAAGGCAAGTTATCTGCAACTCCAACATTTAACAGATAGGCCTGTCCATGCACTTCCACGTTAAATATCGGCAGTGGGATAGAACCTCTCATCACCATGTACACAGCAGATGGGAATAGTCTCTAAAGTGCAGATGGCATTAACTGGCACATATTTCCTGTGTACAAGAGTCTGAGTACTGCCAGTATCAATCAGGGCTTTAACATTTTCTCCATTTATCTTGACATTGTCATTTTCATGGCCTGCTGAGGTTTGTCAACACTTTGCCGTGGAACAAAACACATCTTGAGTGAGCTTAGCAGGATTCTTTGGGCACATGGGTTTAATATGGGCTTCCTGTCCACACCGGTAACAGGTGGGTGTTTTACTGGGAACTCTTGATTGTGTTGAATGGTTTCTCCCTTACAGGAGGCTTATCCACACCTGCGGATGCCCTCTGGTGGTATGTGAGGAGTTACAGGCCCTCCTGACGTCCTTCCCAGCCTTTCAGGCCATGTTACTCCATGGCTGATTCCTCTTGCGGGCAGCCACAAACACGTCGGCCAAAGTGGCATGCTTCAGCAGCTGATTGTGGGTCACGTGCCCTTTACCCACACGTGGAGCTCTGGAGACAACATTCTCAAAAACTGTTCCATAATAATTATTTCACCAATTTCTTGCACAGTTTTGCCTTTGGGCTGTACCCATTTCACATACGTCTCCTTCAATCTGACATACAGCTCCTTGGGCTCCCATCAGGCCAACATCCATAGAGCGAAACCTCTGCCTATACGTCTCAGGATTTATATCATATTTCTTCAAAATAGCAGTTTTTATCATCATCATATCTCAAGTGAATCATCAAAATCCATATGAATATAGGCTCCTCTGGCCTTACCCGTCAGGAGTGGAATGAGTCGAAAACCCAGTCAGATTTTGGCCATCGGCATGCTGCTACAATTCTCTCAAATGTAAGGAGAAAATGTTCAACATCATCATTTTCTGTTAATTTTCTCAAGTCTAGGCTGATGAGAAAAACAAGACTGACCTGATGTGTTATTAGTAGAGTGGATGGATTCTGTTGAGGCTGCAGCGCGGCCTTTGGTAATCATGCTCTGCACCAGGAGCCTCCAAAGAGAGTGTGAGGACCGTTGAAGTTAATTCTGTCACTGGAGATGTGTGGGCCTGTACCTCCTGCTGCAAAAGCCCTGAGCTGTTGTTGCAGTGTTTGGAACTGTTGTTCCTGCCGTGCGACCTCCTCCCTTTGTTTTATCTCCCCGGGCCTCCCTGCTGCCCCATAAAAGCCTGAAAAATGCCTGCCAGATCTCTTAAAGTGTGGTTCTCGGTTCTCTTCACCCTCAGTGCCTGACGCTGCTTTTAATGTTCCACCTCCCGTCTCTTCTTCACTCTCACTCTGAGGTTCAGACCCTGTGTGGGTCTTCCTGAGGTCTATCCGACCTCCTCTTGCCACTCTCGCTCCACGGTGCATGTCTTTCCCAAAATGGCCTTCACAAAATGGAGGAGGGGAAAAAGGGAAAAAAAAAAAAAAAAAAAAACACCTGTGTGCCCAACTGGCTGATCCCACCACTGCCACCAACTGTGAGGGAACCGAGTCGGCCGGCAATGAGCACAACAGGTAGTATTTTCAAAAAAAAAGGTTTTTATTTACCCAAAGTATGAAAGAAAACAAATTTCTAACAAAAGCAATAAAGAACAGGGCCCATAAAAGAGGTCAAATTAACAAAACTGTATAAACGCCAACCTGAACAAACTAACAGAAGACAAAACAAACAGACCTGATGACTAAACACAAGAGGGAAACTTATATACTGGGTGATCAGCCCATACCAACACAAGAGGGGTAAACAAACACAAAAGACAACAGCTAATTATCAAAGCAAATCAGGAAAATTAACTCCTTGAAATAAACATAATCCATACATTAATAAAACCAAGTTAAATTACTAACTGTCTCAAAAAGAAATAAACAGTAAAGCACTAAATTCCCCCCACATGATGTGCCGGCCCAATCAGCATCCTCTGCTACAAAATGGCTGAGCTTGTGGGGTGGATCCTTTTGCCCAGCATTCCCAAGCTCCCAGCAGCCAGCACCGGTAAATCAAAGGAAACAGATTAGAAATTATATTAAATGAAGACTGTACAAAAGCTAACTAAATGTGCGCGCTTCAAATAGAAAAACCAATGTACTGTCATTTAATAAAGTGTGTTATCTGAAACAGAAAATGTGATTTATTGCAACTAAATGTTAAAACCAATTTAGACTAATAACTAAATGTATAACCAAAATTTAACTATAGAAACAAATGTGTGAGTGCAGAAGGTTACCGACTTTTTTGGCTGTGTGGCGACAGCTGTGGCCATCACAATTCTCATTTTCGATGAGCAGACCTTGAAGCAGTTTTGTTGTGGATGTTGCACTTGTCACAAAAGATGTGTGTTTTTCCTGTACAGTTTGGCATCTTGCATCTGCTAGCCTCTTTCTTTCTATCATAATTTGTCATGTGGTCAACCATGTCATACTGCACTTAAGGTAGAGAGGCCTTACATCCTGGACTGGTCTGCGAACTGGTCTCTGGGGGACATGCTCTGGTTCTGGAGACATACTGGGCCATCAAATTGAAGATCTCATCTGGTTTATACCGTTTGAAGTATTCATAGGGTCTCATGGGATGATCCTCATGAATTGGAGGATTCTCAAAGGAAGTGTCAATGATTGTAGTGAACGGCCTGTGACGCCACTTGATTTCTTCCTTCCTGGTTACTGTCATCTCCTCCTGTCCTCCTCCTGTCCTCCTCAAAAATTTGTTTGGCCAACATGAACATAAATGTATATTCTTGATTGAAAATGGGCACTTACTCCTCCCTCTTTGCAGTCGCTCCGCCCTGCTAGTCTTGTCCAAGGTCTGTCACTCTCTCAGAGCGTGCTCAAGTCATGACGTGATTGTGATTGGATAATACTTAAACCTTTCTTGTGGAAAAATCATATCAGACAGAAATTATTATTCAAAGCAGTGTATTTCATGTGTCTAAAAAACCTGTCTGGAAGGGACCTTTAACATATTCAGATTTAACCAAGAGGGTTGTTTGGAGACTGCAATATGCTGTGAGATGTTTCTAACTTTATATCTGAAACACCTGTCAGTACACAGAGTGCCCTCACTGCTTTGGTGACATCAAACCCAACATGTTGTAGTTAACATAAGAGTCCCACAAGATGGCAGTATTTCTAATCTTTTGTATGCTGTGAACGCAAAGGCGACACCTACTGCACACAGAGTGCACCCAATTAAAAACGATCCAGCAAGAGACAAATGATGATGCCCCTGAAGGAGTTAATAGTGAGGCTTTTTTATTATAATATTACAAGATATACTATTAAAAACGGACAATTTAGAAATAATAATGCCTCACATGCCTCAAGCAATAGGCTTATGGGGGATAGAGTGACAGTTACATTTTGCCATTGAAAATAAAATTTGGCATTGAACCTCCTTTTATTTTCAATTTGCCAAATTTAACTGTCGCTGGTTTTTGGCCCCATATACGGTAGGCTCAAAGTGGACACCCTCCAGAATGATATGATTGTATATCTGCCTTCTGGTGTGAATGAATCAGGTGTTTTAAATTACAGAGGAAGCTGCATGAAGTTTGTGAGCTGACGGTCAGGTAGGGTAGTGTTTACTTTCATTTTGTTAGCTAAGCAGGTGACTATAGGTCCAAAACATATGAGCAGTCAGACCAGAGGAAATACTGACTGGAAATTATAGAAATATGGTTAACAAATACAACAGAGTACAATATTTAACAACCGCTACGACTAACTTTTAAAGCTAATTAAGTTACATTGTGACGACTTATTTGGATTTTCACATGTATTTTAGCCTTTCAACTAGTGACAGAGACTATTTGTTGCTGATTGGATTTTCACATGTATTTTAGCCTTTCAACTAGTGACAGAGACTATTTGTTGCTGAACCTTCAATAACAATATTAATCACGTTTATTGACTCTTAAATGGACATAAAATAAACTAAATTGCCAAAATGTTGCCTTATAGCTGACGAAATGGATGCCGACTAAAACAGTAGTGTATGCACTGGGCCTCTACAAAACGTTATTGAATCCGTGTTGAAGGAATTAATTAAAAAAATATTTTCTATAGTTAAATTTTAAAATGCCAATAAAAAAACAATACTGTAAACTGCCAATTAAAGCAGTTTAATGTTAGTGCTGACGTAGGACTCTGGTTGCTATGGAGCGTCTATATTCCAGAAACTAGTTCCAAAATCACCATTTTACTCTGAAACATTGGAGGAGAAACTTCACTCGACGATTTCTGAAAAACTACACAAGTGAGCAGCGAAATACGGACCCACAGTGACCTCAACTCGACTCTCTTACTGTTTCATCATGGAAAACGTGAGAATTTAGGCAGTTTAACATCATTCAAAGACTTTTTTCAAGCCGTTTTATTCGACGCCTCAGCTGTATTTGAGGCGTCGAAGCAACAACTGACTTTCATTCAGTGGTAGTTTGTTCAGTAAAACATAAAAACAAATATTACATTTACAAATTTAAAGTAAGATCTTCAGTGTATACATTGCTGAAATGTAAAGACAGAAGCTGCAAAATCCTGAACTGACTGTTGATTTACAAGCAAACTGATACAGTTTGCAGTAACTATTCAAACTCCTTCAGAAAAATAAAACATTGCTTATTACACAGTGATGCATTGAACCACCACCTTCAGTAAACTGCTGACACGCTGAACAGCTCAGTGTAACAGCAGTTTGCACATTTTTGGTTTAAAGATGCCAAAGTTTCTACTTTCAACCTGATATTTTGTCAAGAAAAAAGCCCCCATTCATTACTTTATTAAACAGTTCATAAATGATCATTATTTTCTGTAGTAAAGTCAACTTTACTGTGATATTGCTGCAAAAACAGTAAAGCCGTTATGCATATGTGCATGCAGAGTAGAAAATAGCTTGTTTATTTAAAGGACGAGTTCACAAATGTTCAAGTCTGTCTTAAAAGAATAGTCAGGAGCCCAAATGAACACTGAAACAGGTTTTTCTTGCCATAATCATTCCTCCTGTTCATACTGACCATTAGAAGATCCCTTCATAATGCACTTACAATGTTAAGTGATGGCGGCCAAAATCCACAGTCTTCCTCCTGTGCAAATGAGTCAAATCAAGTAGATATCTTTCAATGTTACAGTCTTTTTAGTGCCAAAGTCCCTGTTTTTGTTACTATACTTCCACCACAGCTCAACAGGGAAACACTGTCTGAGGAAACACAAAGAGGGACTTTGATGCTAAAAAGACTGTAAATGTGGCAGATATCCACTTGATATGACTAACTCAGACTGCTGAAGCCTCATATAAGCTTCAGATAAACATTTAAATGCATTTTTGCACTAAATGACTGTGTGGACACACTGTGGATTTTGTCCCCCATCACTTACATTGAAAGCACCTTTGAAGGGGATCTTTTAATAGCCAGTATGAACAGGAGGAATGATTACAGCGAGGAAAACCTCTTCTAGTGAAAAATTGTAAAACCTCTATCCTTTAAGGAAAACATCAGTGTGCTCAGCAGGTTCAAAAGATGAACTCATTTATTCAATGTTCAGTTTAGTGGAGTTGTGTTGAGTTAAGTAGAGTCCCATCCTAAACTGTACATTAATGGTTACAGATGTGTGATGTGCCAACTCACCTCCATGATCACACCTACTGGAGGAGAGAGCCCAGCAGGAGCCAAATGAGCACCAACACCAACAAGGTAAAACTCTTGGCTTGACAGTGAAAGTGTGTATCCTGTTAGATTTGTTAGGAGCTTGTGCTTATTTGAAATATAATTTTGAATGTTGTCTTTAGTTTTTTGTGTGATACTTACCTACCATAACATCAGTGAATATATGCAGGCTACATATTATAAAATGTTAATGTAGGATTGAGGCAAAATGAACACTCACAGTCACATGGGGTGTCATGTTGGTAACCCTGGGACAAGCATGAAACCATGCACCTTGTCAGAGGTTACCAACAAATGTAGACACTGAAACTGTCTTTTTGATGACATCTAGTGGTGGAAGAAGTACTCAGATCCTTAATTCAGATCTTTTACTTAATTAAAAGTAGCAATACAGTAATGTGAAAATACTCCATTATAAGTAAAAGTCCTGCATGAAAAATCCTACTTAAGTAAAAGTGCATAAGTATTAGCAGCTTGATGTAGTTAAAGTATTGCAGTAAAAGTAGTGGTTTGTTCCCTCTGACTGATATATTATTATATATGACATCATTAGATTAATAATACTGAAGCATCAGTGTGTAAGCAGCATGTTACTGTTGTAGCTGCTGGAGGTGGAGCTAGTTTGAAGTACTTTATATACAGTTAGCTAGTTTAGTCCAGTGGTTTCCAACCTAGGGGTCGGGCCCCTCCAAAGTGTCACCAGATAAATCTGAGGGGTCGTGAGATGATTATGGGAGAGGGAGAAAAAGGAGGAGGAGAGGTTTTTGGTGAAATATTGGATCATTTGAACATTTATTGAAATGAAACCATGTGAGAAGTTTAGAGGGAAAAATCACTATTTGGTGGAGCTGTTAACAACTCATAGACATCTGAAATGTGACCCTGACTACACACTGCTTTTTGTAAGACGTCAAAAGCCAAAAATGTTGGAAACCACTGGTTTCATCTTTAACAATGTGTTGTATTTTAAAAGCTTGTTATATTACCCATCGTTTCAAATCTTCATCTGAAAAGTAACTAAAGCCGTCAAATAAATGTAGTGGAGTAGAAAGTACAATATTTTCCTCTGAAATGTAGTGGAGTGGAAATATAAAGTAGCATCAAATGGAAAGACTCATGTAAAGTACAACTACCTCAAAATTGTACATAAGTACAGTACTTGAGTAAATGTACCAGCTGACAACCTAGAGCCCGGTTCTGCTTGAGGTTTCTTCTCGTTAGTTTTTCCTTGTTGCTGTCGCCAAGTGCTGCTCATGGGGAAATGTTGGGTCTCTGTAAATTAAAGAGTACAGTCTAGACCTCCAGACTCTATGTGAAAAGTGCCCTAAGATAACTAACCTGAGATAGCGCTATATAAATAAAACTGACTTGAAATTGACTATTTAGTTACTTTCCACCACTGATGACGTCTAGTATGTGTGAATATGGAACATTCTTGAAAAAGAGCATTCGTGCTCAACAAATCTACAAAAACAAAGAATCTGATTAATAAACCAATCATTATTAATCATCAATTATTTAAGTTTTACACTAAAGCATTACACTGTGACCCTCTATTTGAGATTAAGACTGTTTGCTATCACAAAATCAAAAAACAGACTGAAAAGTTATAAAATAGAAAGAAATCATCACTCAGTTGTTTTATTGGGTCATTTGTGTCACTTTAGAGTTCAGATTGTGTGCTACTTTGGTGGCAGCTGTGTGTCGTGTTGCATTCAGAGCTGTAGTAATTCTGCCTTTGTATCCTCTGAACGTACGCCGGGGATCACAATGGACTGAAGGTTGCATCATGGACTCTCAGAGAACATGAGCATATTAGGGGAAAAGGTGTTTTATTTAATTATGTAATGAAGGTGAACTGTTGGGGGGAAAATTGATCTTTCCTTTGTTTTATGTTTGTTACATGAAACTTATCATTTGAATTTTACCTGAAGAGTATCAAGTAAAGTTTTACTGTGGGAGTCAGCTGAGATATTGGAGAGAAGAAAGCTCTGTTCTAGCCGCGCCTCAGTTCATGAGGATGAGATGGACATCAAGTATGAAGCATCCTCTGCTGGAGAAATGGTGGGAGGCAGAATGTGTCTGTGTCCTATCCTGTGAGAATACAGCTCCTGAAGACTGAAGTCCGTGTGGAAGTGTGAAACAGACGGGCGTCTCACCTCGCAGCCCTGAACCTCGTTCAGCGGTGAGATAAGTTGAAGGTAAGATTTTCATCATCAGTGATCAGGTCAAAACATTACATGACCATCCCTGATGTGACCCTGCAGTCCAAGCATTACCCAGGACAAGATGTCTGTCTGCATAGGAGATTACACTTCCTCCTCTCCACTGTTGCCATGGCAGCCAGTCACAACACAGAGCCAAGTTGTCATGATGTGTTCCTGATAAAAGAAGTGTGATTCCTCATATTGTCCTCTCTCCTTCTCCTGGGAGCAGCAGTTGTTTGTACTACAAGCAGATGAGCCACTGATTGTTTGTCCTCCTGCAGGTCATCATGCGCCGCCTGGACGATGACGTATTGTTCCGCCGACTACGCGTATAGTTCCGCCCCGGTCCGTGTTTTACACTAAGTTATCAGTAAGTTTGATGTGTCGCTGCTGCTTCAGAGACCAGTGGGAGTGGTTGTATGATACCCCCAAATGTCACAGAGTGGAAGTGTGTGCTGTGTGCTGAGTGTTACAAGTCTGATTTCCTTTATGACTGTGGTCAGTGGGGGCTTGTAGATTGGGCTCTAGCAAGTCCACCAGGAAATAGTTTAGTTAAGGTGGTAAGATCCTCACACATCTGGTCTCATCATCAGTTTAGTTCATTCAACGTTTATTTGTTTAGGGACAACTAATGCCATATGCCACAGCATTTAGAGCCTAAGCTCATTTTCAATGCCCATCCCTAGATGGGCCTTTAAAATACATAAAACTCAACATTAAAATATATCTGGAACTGCACAAGACTCAACAATACAAATACATACGTTAAAGCACAAAACTCAACAAGAAAGTACATACAGAGCAGCACAAAACACAAACAACTCACAAATAACGGTACCATAAAAGTTTCATAAAACAACAAGCACCTGATCACTCATGACTACATGGCTGAACCCTCTTTAAAAACTGTTACAATCAAGTTTAAAATTGAATTAGTACTAAATGCCTTTAACAACAGACACATGCATGAAATATGTGGCATTTGCTGTGTGAAACAGTATACAAACATTAAAAATAATTAGTACATTTGCAGTATATTAGGTATACTTAAAGTTGTTCCATTTGAGCACAGTCAAGTATACTTGACACAATTAAAGTACAACTTTAATACTATTTAAGTGTAAAAGTACAAAATGAGTTGTTGCATTTTAGCACACTTTAAGTACACTATTTAATAGTCTGGACGCAAGTAGACTTTAGTGTGCTGTAGCTTACTAACATTTAGTATATTTTAGTGTATTATTTTATCACTGGGGCTTAGAGTAATAAAATATGTTTAAAATTTTCAAATGCGTCATTTTTGTATTGACAGCAGTTATCTTAAAAGTGCAGTTTAAATATTGAACTCAAATTGTACTAATAATATTTCACAGCAGTGTATTTATTAAGAGTACACTATATTTCAATTTAAATGAAATGCGGTAAAAATATACTATTGAGTATTTCATGATAGCATATTAATATACTTTCAATCACATTTATATAAATGTACTTGAAACATACTTTGCAATATTTCAGTACATTTTAAATACAGTATATATATATATATATATATATACTTAGAACCTTTAGATAAATGTTCCTGTGTAACTGACTAGTGAGTCAGTTTGCTGATTTATGATTATTCTCTACTTATTCTACTGTATGTCTTATCATTCACCATTACCCTGTAATTACCACTTGTGGCCACAGTAGCCATTGTTCAGCAAAAGTTACAGTCTCACTTAAAGTAGCTGATTTCAGCTACTTTCTCTGTCTCCTCCATGATATATAGGCTCCTAGTTTTCCTTTAATTATTAACAGTCTAGTAATCATACAGTTGGAGTCATCCCTGTCTATCTGTGTAACTAACAGGTTGGTGCGAGCAGGAAGAGACGGAGGGAGCAGGAGAGCACCTCCAGAGCCTTCCAGGAGCCTCCGGAGAGAAGACTCCGTGAGAATGCTGCTGTCCCATCAGAGAGGAGCCCCAGCCCACAGCCCTCCACCTCTGCCCCACCGGCCAACCTGGAGGCTGTCCAGCTGGAGGTTAGCAATCCAAACTTGCCCACGGTGGTCCAAACTGTTCTATCCTGATCCATGATACATCCAGTTCAACAGCAATACTGCATCAGTCTAAAGGGTGTAACTGAACTAGTCTGACTTGGTTCCTCCTCTCCTCCTCTCTGTCTCTCTAAAAGGTTCAGGGAAGGACAGCAGAAGGAAGGCAGCAGGAGATCCAGCCCAGAGTCCCCCAGGAGCACGCTGATGACATTCAGCATGATGATGTCACGGCCCCGCCCCTCTGGCCCGGCCCTTACGGACCCCAGCCCGGTGGACTCTCACCCTCTGCTTTTGATGCAGTGGCAGAGATGGTCATGGCATGGATGACTGACTCTCCGTACAATCCCGAGATGTAACATACACACACATACACGCACACTGCACACACAGTGCAAACCTTTTATTCCCTCTTTCTTCCTCTATCCTAAAAAAAAAAAAAAAAAAAAAAAAAAATTAACCTTAGATAAGTTTTAACTCTTTCATTCCTTTTCAGTATGTAGATAAGTTTGAACTCTTATACATTTTTAATTTGTAGATAAGTTTTAACTTTTATACATATTTAGTAGTATATATATAAGTTTTTTTAGTATGTAGATAAGTTTTAACTCTTTCTTCCTCTTTCCTAAAAAAAACCAAAAAAAACCTTAGATAAGTTTTAACTCTTTCATTCCTTTTTAGTATGTAGATAAGTTTTAACTTTTATACATATTTAGTAGTATATATATGTTTTTTTAGTATGTAGATAAGTTTTAACTCTTTCATTCCTTTTCAGCATGTAGATAAGTTTTGTAACTCTGTTTAACTCTTTGACTGATACCTTCTATTTTTTCTGTCTTGTGGTGAACTCGTTATAATGACTAAAAGAAGGAAAGATCTTTAAGAGGGTCTGTAGACAATGTTCCATTCAAATATTTGGTTGCTGTTGTGCACCGGTCAGTATTTAATGACTTTAGAAGTGAAAAACATTATCTGATTATGTTGCTGATTACCATTAAAGTTATTTGGTTATGTTTAAAGTTATTGAATTATCAACAGTTGAAAAAATGCCTGAAAAACAGGTCAGTGTTTAACAGTTTGTTAATCTGGTGTCTGGTTATATCATGACATCACTATATGAAGAAAAGGAAACATATATTTGGATGGAACATTGTCAAAGGGTTAGGGTTAGGGAGGGTTAGACCCTCTTAAAGATCTTTCCTTCTGTTTCTGTCAAACGTAGTAATATTAGCAGTAATTAGTATGACAGATATTTCAGCTGTAGCAATTAAAGTGTGTAATAACTATTATACTTTTATTGTTTAAATTGAATTTGAAATTCTTTCTGGACAGGAAAAAATATCTTAAGGTTTGGATGGGATCACTTAAGTTGATCTTATCTTATAATGACTGTGTAAAAAAAGGGAAGGGTTTCAAGAGGGTCTGGAGGCAATGTTTCATTCAAATCCTTTTTACTGTCGTACATATGTCAGTATTTAATGAGGAAGACAAATGTTCATCATTAATATTTCTTACTGGAATCAATTTAACTGTGTCTGCATATACGTTTTTAAGTGTATGTTTTGGATGGAACATTGCAATAGGGTTAGGGAGGGTCAGACCAGTATAATGGGATAATTTTACCCAGTATGAAAGTTGATTTACACATCAAGTATCTTTACAGGTATTGGGGAGTACTGCTGCATATGTTTAAAAAAGTTGTATAAAGCCTTTTGTGGCTCCAGAGGGAGCTGTCCAAAGTCTGATGAATTTCCTCAAGTGAATTTAAGTTGATACAGCTTAAAAATAGAAACATTTATTTCACTGATGGGTAGCAGTACTATAATTTTAAAAAATGATTTCAAAAAGTCATGAAAACTATGAGAGTGGTGATGTTATCAGTAGCAGCAGTTGTATCAGTAGTATTAGAGACATTTCAGCTCTCTGTAGTAGTAAGAGACTGTATTAGTAGCTGTGATGGACGTCTTACTGGCTCCTCAGAATCAGGAGTGATAACATTACTAACAACTAATAGATGGACTAGTACAGTAGTAGCACTTACAGTGTTTGTAGTAACTAAGTTTTGTCCATGTTGTTTTCTCTCTTGTGGTGAACTCGTCATAATGACTTTGTAAAAGAAGGAAAGATCTTTAAGAGGGTCTGTAGACAATGTTCCATTCAAATGTTCTTTGCTGTTGTACACAGGCCAGTATTTAATGGAAAACAAGTGAAAAATGTTCCTTCATACTAATTCTGAATAATAACTACTTTTTTGTTTATGTCTCAGTATATCGAATGATGAGCAATTTAAAATGTTGCCAGAAAATAGGCCAGCATTTGATAGCTTATTTAACAAGTGTCTTGTTACGTCATGACAATATGAACAACAAGACACATATTTGGATGGAAGATTGTCAAAGGGTTAGGGTTAGGGAGGGTTAGACCCTCCTAAAGATCTTTCCTTCTGTAACAAAGAGTTCAACACAGGTGAACTCGTTATAAGTTTAGATGGAACATTTCATTTATTAATGAGCAGCAGTAGTTGTATTATTTGTAGCAGATTTTAATAAATGTATCAATAATCTAAAAAAAAGAATCTAATACAGATATTAAAAAGTCATGTAGAAAGTATCAATAGTATTGATAATAACAGTAGCAGCAGTTCTATCAGTCAGGAGTGATAAAATTACTAACAGGTCATAGATGGACTAGTAGTAGCTCTTAAAGTGTAATTTGTTAATTACTAATTACTTTAAGTTCATTTGATGAAATCATTTTGTAACTTGGTAATAACTTTAAATTCATTGTATGTTTGAGAAGAGAAGATCTTTAAGAGGGTCTGTAGACAATGTTCCATTTGAATTTTCTTTATTGTTGTTTATAGATCATTATTTAATGGCATTATTTAAAGACAGAGAGAAAAAAATCCTCTATAATCATTATTGATCAATTATTTGGTCATATCTCAGTATGTTAACTGATGAGCATTAGAAACACATGTCCAGAAGCTGTAGACCTCTGATAGATGGTTAAACTACATCACTATATGAAGAACAGGACACATATATTTGGATGGAACATTGTCAAAGGGTTAGGGTTAGGGAGGGTTAGACCCTCCTAAAGATCTGTACTTCTGTTCCAAAGACTTCAATACAGGTGAACCCGTTATAACTCAACACAAAACGTTTAGATGAAATCTAAAATTAAAAACATTTAGTATTAAATTGCTTTAAGAAGAAAATGTATTAATAATTTTATTTTAGTTTTTTTTGTTTTTAGCAAGAAAACAGTGGAGCAAAGTAAAACATTAGCAGCTGTGGGCCTGACTCTGTTTAGAACATCTACAGGAGAACACAGTTAAGACAAAGAGCAATAAAATAGCATAAACACAAGACAAACAGAGAAAACATTAAAAATGACAAGTAAGACAAAATGTATACAGGCTAAACAACCTACTTATAAGAGTGATTCTCAATAAAAGATTACAGCATCTGGCAGAAAAAAGCAGAAAGAATAAAGACATTTCAATGTCTACAGACAGGTTACACTGAATTCAGAGGGAACAATACAAGGTTGATTATTGAGATGTCAGTGGTTACAATTTTGACTCAGAAGAAGGAAATATCTGTATAAATATTTAAATTGTAAAAAGGAGGGAGAATTTCTAATGTGATATTAGATTATATTCCAAGTTTGAACATATGTACAGAAAAAGGATCTTAAACCATGGTTATTGTTAAAAGCAGGTATAGAATTCAGTTATAAATAGAAGAAAGTGAAGAAGGGAGAAGGTGATAGTATAATTGATAGTACACATTAATACCTATAAGTGTCTATCATTATGGAAATGCAATGGTTCAGATTGTGAAAACACTACAGTGATGTGTGTAGGGAGAAAGTTTCAAATACATCTTATAAGCTCTGTTGTAGAGTCTGGCTATTGGTTCAATCAGTTCTGTGCTAATAAGAATCTAAATTGGAAGACAGTAGGAAACATTTGAAAGCATAACTGCACGAAGATGTGTATTAGAGACAGAGAGAGTGACATATAACCTGATCTGACTGTAAAGATATAGTTTCTTATTCCTATACTTGAATATGCTCTTGAAATATGAGGTAGTTGTTGAGATAAACAACAAGGTATTTGAAATGGTTTACTACAGTAAGGCTCTGGTTGGCCACAACTATGGGCTGAGATGTAGACAAATGTTTCCTAGGAGAATGGAAATAGATGTATTCAGTTTTTAATCTAAATCATTCTTAAAAAGTCATGACAGACTATCAGTTATTGATAGTAGCAGCAACCACAGTAAGTGTATCTGTAGCACTTCAAGGGTTTATAATAACTCATTTAAAATGACTAAATCATTTTGAATAACTGACTATGGACTAGTACAGTAGTAGCACTTACAGTGTTTGTAATAAAACAATGAAACTTTTATGTCACTGATGGGTAGCAGTACTATAATTTTAAAAAATGATTTCAAAAAGTCATGAAAACTATGAGAGTGGTGATGTTATGAGTAGCAGCAGTTGTATCAGTAATATTAGAGACATTTCAGCTGTTGTCTCTGTAGTAGTAAGAGACTGTATTAGTAGCTGTGATGGACGTCTTACTGGCTCCTCAGAATCAGGAGTGATAACATTACTAACAACTAATAGATGGACTAGTACAGTAGTAGCACTTAAAGTGTTTGTAGTAACTAAGTTTTGTCCATGTTGTTTTCTCTCTTGTGGTGAACTCGTCATAATGACTTTGTAAAAGAAGGAAAGATCTTTAAGAGGGTCTGTAGACAATGTTCCATTCAAATCTTTTTACTGTGCACAGCTCAGCTTTTAATGGAAAACAAGTGAAAAATGTCCCTTCACACTAATTCTAAATAATAACTACTTTATTTGTTTATGTCTCAGTATATCGAATGATGAGCAATTTAAAATGCTGCCAGAAAATAGGCCAGCATTTGATAGCTTATTTAACAAGTGTCTTGTTACGTCATGACAATATGAACAACAAGACACATATTTGGATGGAACATTGTCAAAGGGTTAGGGTTAGGGAGGGTTAGACCCTCCTAAAGATCTTTCCTTCTGCTTTTAAACAGCTTTTAAAAGAGAAACTATAAAATGTGTTACTGTCCAACGTCCACAGAATCTGGCTGCGTCGCATTCTGGTTGAGTTCTGACTCAGTCACAGTTTACAGTTGTTTTGGTGACATTTTTGGTGTTAAACAAACATAAATACACGTTTTCAGCTGATGTAGATGTGCTAACAGTTGCTTTGTGGCTGTACTTTACTCAGTTTAACTACTGGAGCAGCCCACACCATCTTATGTCCTGTAGTGAATATAAAATAGCCAGATTATGCATTGGCTTTGTAAACCCTGATAGACTTAACAGACCATGTTGTGATCATTAAGTCATTAACTGGCTGAGCCTGTCTCCCTCACTCCCTTCATCACTTCTTTCTTCTCTCTAATAAACATGAAGTTCAGTTACCAACAGTAGTACCACTGGAAGAAACAATAGCAGTAGTGATAGTAGTAGCAGTGGTACTAGTGATATTTCAGCTCTTCAACAGGTAGCTTTAGCACCAGTGGAAACAGTAGGTTTAATCACTTCATAACCATGGCAAAGAGCAATATTTCACTCTGTTTCTTCTTACAGTTCATATGTCAGTATAATGAGTGAAAATTATCAAAAATATTTTCTACTGTGATCATTTTTTAAAGTTTGAGCTTATTGTTTCAATGTCAGTGTATTGATGGAGGAGAAAGTTCTCTCAGAAAGTGCAGACTTTGGCCACTAGAGGTCAGGAGTGCACATTCAAATGATGTGATTCAAATTCAGTTTGTAGGGACACATATTTGTGCCCATACTGAACTACCAGTCCCAAACCTCTACTATGTTGATCACAGTGATGTATTTTAGTTCATTAAGACATTGTAATGAGCTTAATGGAGCTTGTGTAATATTTGTGTGTTTCATTCTTTCTTTACAGCTTCAGGGTTTCTATATCATTCAGATATTTCAAAAAAATACCTAATTCACATCGTCCTTCAGACCATTTTGGACCTAGCAACAGTATTAGAAGTAGTAGTAGCAGTAACAGTAGAACACACAGCTAGAGGCAAACAGGCATTTTGTATCCATCATAAAGTTGTAGTGTAAGTCCAATAAATGTTATTTAAATTGTATGCTTCTGCATTTTGATGTTTTGTCACACTAACATACAGTAGTATGGTACTTTGCTGTTATCCTCAATTCATAAAAGAAAGTGTGTAAACTCACATCTTCAATAGAAAACAGCATCAAAATATATTCAAGAACAAACATTATTAAAATCATCTATGAGCTGTGATGAGCTCTGTTGTGTCATTTTGTGTTGCTGTGTGGTTCATCTGTCTCTGTTCACTCTGCAGGTGGATTGTTAGTGTAACCTGGCAGACCTGAGGGCCCCAGTGTGTTCCCAGGTTATTTAAGCCTGACTGCAGTGCATCTCTCTCTCTCTCTCTCTCTCTCTCTCTCTCTACTATGTTGCTTAAAGTTTATTCTTATGTCTGTTTTCGCATCTTACATCACCCCCCTACACACACATCCATCACTCATGCACTCTTACACCACTGACTATACTGACATACACACCTCACAACTTATTAATCCTTAATTGGCATTTGAATTTACTCAATTTGGTTTAATTTGGTTAATAAAAGATCTTTTGTTAAAACTTAACACTGGTGTGTCTCCCTTTTGTTGTGGCCACTTGAGCCAGGTCATAACAGAGCTGAACTGAATTGAGCTGAATCCAGTCAAAGTGGTTCTAACTAAAATAAAGTGGAGTTATGTTTTATTCTCATGCTGCTCGCTCTGCCTTTAAACAACTTGATACAGTACATCATCATGCTTCACATTTCATTACAGGAGCTAAAGATACACATCACTGTGTTCTATATGAAAAAGTAGGCTGGTCCTCACTAGCAACAAGAAGGACTACATTCTATCATTTTTATTTAGAAATGTCTCCTACAAAAGTTGCCTCAGTGTATCACTGCACTTTGCAAATCCAAAACCACAGCTCACCAGGCAGGTGAGGATGAGGCTGACGTGGCAGGTGTACTGGGAACTGGAGTGGTGAACCTGAGGTACAGGCAGAGAACAGAATTAGCAGCATTCAGGAGATCAGAAAAACAAACAAACAGCTTACAAGAAGCTTGGCCGTAGCATCTGTGCCGCATTGGTGACTGAACGATCAGGCAGAGTCTGGAGAGATGAACTGGGGTTTTATACTGCTGGCTTGTAAAGTTGATTAGTAGATGAGCTGCAGGTGTTCAGGTTGAATGGGAGAGGGAAACCAGGAGGCCACGTCCAGCATACGCCCACACACACAAACACAGAGAGAGACAGACTGGGGACAAACATGAAACACTAGTAGCTATATCATTAGATAATGTGTTTCTATAGTGTTTAGGGCCAAGCACGATAACTTCAGTTTTGTCTGAGTTAAGTAGCAGAAAATCCAGGTCATCCAGGTCTTTATGCCCTTAAGGCATGCTTGGAGTTAACTGATTGGATTCATCTGGATTCATTGATAAATATAATTGAGACCATGACGGACAATGAATGATAATCCCCATCCCTGAAGTATTTTTTATTAGTTTCCGTTTCTAAATGAACTCAAACCAACACCAAACTCAGTGCATCATTATCACAAGAAGAGAACCTGAGCAATGTCTTCTGTAACAATCCACTCCTGCTGGTGCACAGCACCATTTCCAGACTTATAGCATGTTTTGCATGACAGAACCAGCAGCTTTAATATTTGGGGTTTCAGTTCAGCACAAATTGCATAAAAATTAGTAACAATGGTCTGTTGAAAGTATTTTTGCTGTAAGGAAGGTAATAGTTTTTGTATTTCGAACGTTTGACAAAGTGATTTTCATACAGTACCTTGTTATGTCTAATCTAGGTGTGGTTAAGTAATATAAATTGTTTTCCTTTTTACCTCACAGAAGCCAACAAAGATTTATTGCACCTAATTGCAGAAGCAGGACTACATTTGAAACATGTGAACACAAGGTTTCATTTGTTCAAGAAATCATGTACCAATTGTGGAAGAGCTATAACCTAAAAACACAGAAAGACATTTAACATTATTCTGACTGGAACTCTATCGAGAGCCCACACACGTCTACGTTTATCATAAACCTAAAACACAGGACCTTAATTGTAAGGAATGGATTGAACTGTGGTAAATCTGCTCTAACAGCTGTTTATTGTTTGAAAATACAATTAATAATAATTCTTAATGATTAATCATCTCTGCTTGCTGTACAATAATACTGAGCTATCCTGCAATACAAGAACAATATACTGCTTCTTATTGACAAGGTTTCTACCAGCATCATCAACTGATGAGGATGCTAACCTATGGCTGGAAATGGAGCTTTAATTTTCATTGTTTATGTATACAACATATCAAATGCATGTACCCATCAAATGTATACTCATTATCCTTGTCCTATACAGGTTACTCGGGTTAAAAATGAAAACATTAAAAAGTTTGTAACATACTGTGGAGCTAATGTTACGTAATTAGCTAGCTACAGATACTAAAATCTGCTAGTGATTTTCACCAGCTAAAGACACCAGCTTTTGTCTGTCTGTATGAAACCAAAGACCAATGGTTTAGAAATTCACTAAAATTTTCACTAAAAAAGTTAAAAATATTGAAATGAACTGAACTAAATGCATTAATAAATACTACTGTTAAATTAAATTATTAAATGATGTGTTTAAAGCACTGCTTTAGCTTTTTAAAGTAACATTTATTTATTCATGAATAAAAACACTGTACCACCGCCGTTTTCAGTGGCTGCTGTTGGACATTGAGGCGGAATAAAGAAATGTTGAATCTACCACAAAGACATGAGATGGCTCAGCCAGGGGTCAGCACTTTTTTTCTTTTAAGAAGAGGCTACAGTCAATGTTCATGAGTCCACTATCAGGAGAACATTGAACATCAATGGTGTGCATGGCAGAGTCCCCAAGTTGAGACTAAGGAGGAATGGGCTAAAATTCCTCCAAGCCGACATGCAGAACTAATAAACAGTTACCGGAAAAACTTCTGGTTGAACTTATTGCTGCAAAAGGGGGTGACCTGTTACCAGTTACTGAAAGCAAGAGTTCACATATTTTTGCCTCACACAAATATGTAAGATTGGATCTCATTTGTTTATTTGGGTTCCCTCTTATCTAGTTTTAGGACTTGTGTTAAAATGTGATCATGTTTTAGGTCATATTTATGCAGAAATAGAGAAAATTCTTAAGGGGTTCACCAAACTTTCAAGCAGCACTGTATAGTATAACATAACCCATAAGATGAATTAGTACATAGCAGGGGGAACAGAAAGGCTGGCTTTGTCTAAATAAAATATGCCTATCAGCACCTCTAAAGCTAATCACTTAACACATATCGTATCTGTTTCCTCTGTATACAAACAGAAATGTAAAAATGTAAACTTGTGGTTTTACGGGGAGCTAGTGCTGTAATTACTTTGTGGTGAATAACTAACTAGTGTCCCTGCATCCAGTTGGCTAAGCTAACTAACAGCTGTTTATTGTTTGAAAATACAATTAATAATAATTCTTAATGATTAATCATCTCTGCTTGCTGTACAATAATACTGAGCTATCCTGCAATACAAGAACAATATACTGCTTCTTATTGACAAGGTTTCTACCAGCATCATCAACTGATGAGGATGCTAACCTATGGCTGGAAATGGAGCTTTAATTTTCATCGTTTATGTATACAACATATCAAATGCATGTACCCATCAAATGTATACTCATTATCCTTGTCCTATACAGGTTACTCAGACAAAGTTAGAAATATTGAATTGAACTGAACTAAATACATTAATAAATACCACTGTTAATTAAATGATTAAATTATGTGTAAAATGAACTGTTTTAGTCTTTAACTTTTTTAATTAACATTTATTTATTCATTAATAAAAGCACTGTACCACCACCATTTTCAGCGGCTGCTGTTGGACATCGAGGCGGAATAAAGAAATGTTGAATGAATCTACCACAACGACGTGAGATGGTTCAGCCAGCACTTTTTCTCTTTTAAGATTAAGATTAACTTTATTATTATCCCAGAGAGAAATTGGTCTGCAGTGTTATTTCTAAAATCAATGTACATTTCTTTTGTTTTATTGGTGTTGAGGATTAGATTAGAGTCTTTGCACCATTGTACAAACTCCTCCAGGACCGTGTCCTGTCTCTTTGTCAGTTAAAAGGCAAAGTAAAGCTGTAGCATCAGCGTACTTGATCAAAAATCTGTTGGACTGCTGACTTATACAGTTGTTGGTGTATAAAATAAATAAGAGTGGAGACAGACAAAATGCATTTTTAATTCAAGTCTCATTAAAAGTAGGTTGCAGATACAAAAATTAAGTCATGTCATAAAAATTAAAAGAAAAAAACACTGTAAAATACCTGCTTGTGAAGTAATAAATCTCTGGATCTCAGTTTGAAGAAGTTTTAGATATCCCAAAAATCAGCTCAGGAAAAACTTCTCTTTGGTGTCCAAAAAATCATCAGGGGTCATAGCTCAGAGCAGCAAAATGTTCTTTAATGCAATAAAGGAGAGCAGTTTTGAAGTGTTCACAAGGTGCACCAAAAACACTCTGAGTTGGTAAGGGCCTGTGCTCCTTTATTTATACTGTTGGGCCTTCACAGGTTACGCCTCTTGACCAACCCCTTATACTGGCAAGTTACACTATTACAAATCTCTTACGTCTGCTGTTACTGGGCCTGAGATCTTGGGCAGGCTTCAGGCAAGTCTGAACAGAACATGTCCCTGTGCTGTGTCTAGGCACAGCTCTTTTAAAAAAAGGCTATTCTGGTTTATTTTTCACTATTATTTCCACAACTCCCTTTTGCCTTATTTTTTAAAAAGTTATTCTTGCCTGTTTTACACCCTTATTTCTTAACCCTCTCTTGAGTAGTAAAGTTTAATACAAACACACTTTAAATTTCATCATCAAGTGCAATGAGTGTGATTATCTTCAACATAATATGTGCCCTTACATTAAATCACATGAGATCTTGTGAAGTATACATGAGATGTGATTAATACAATGTTTCATAATAATATTTCAGCATATTTCTGCTTAATGCTCATCATGCATCATAATCATCATTTTGCTTTGCATTTGTTCCCTTCAGCACATCACAGGTCTTAGAAATTATACCACACTTGTCTGTCACGAAGGTGATGTCAAAGTGTCCCTCCTTTGAAATAATTCTAGGTGAAATACAGTATAGTATAACATTACCCAGCTGTAAAGACTAAGACGTATGACGAACAGCAGGAATTTCATACATGCTAATGTAATAATTAGCCCTGAACGAGAGGGGGTCACTGCCAGAAATTCATGCATGCATATGTTGGGGGTGGAGGGTGGGCAGGGGGTGTTCTTAAAAAAATTATTTGAGAGGATGTGAAACTCTGTATTTGCTTTCTTGCCAAGAGTTACTTAACCCTTTATAGGGCACTCATTGAAATACTATGAAATTCAAAAACCATAACCAGAGTTTATTTCTGTTTTCAACATTTTCAAAAATGTCCAATTTCTTGCAGAAAACCAAAGTAAACAAAGTTACCGTATTTGGTTCCTTGCCCTTCAGTGGTAAAAAAAAATCCATTAAGTGTATATGTAAAATATACAACAAAAACACCTATTTTGTGAAAGGAACATGTATGTTTCACATTAGAACATCACTTTTAGAACATAAGTGCTGATACAGACTCTTTTCTAAATAGTATAACATTATATACATATATTATAACACACACATATAAGATACGTAATACAACTTAATGTACTGTATAACAGTATAACATACAGTACAACTTTATACACTGTATAACTTACAGTATAACATACACAGTACATCTTTATGTACTGTATAACAGTATAGCATTCATCATATAACTTTATAAACTGTATAACATACAGAGTACAACTTTTGACACCATTAGGACAGCTTATTCATGGTACATAATGAAGCAGTTGCGCTCACTGTTCATGCAAAGGTGGACCTTGCAGACCCTGCAGACCACATTTGACCTCACAATGTTGCCTTTCCTGCTGCCGTACTTGCAGGTCTGGCGTTTGGCATGTACAGGGGCATGGAAGAGGGACAGGTCAAAGCGCACAGCCTCATTTGGTGTGTGGCTGCGGTCCCCGGACAGGCTCAGGGACACCAACACTGGTGGTCAGGCTTTCAACAGATGAGGACGAGCTTCTTCTGGAGCCCGATTTGGCAGACGCCTGGCCGCTGGCGCCCCTGAACACGTGGTTTCTGAAATCTTTCAGAGACTGGCCATTCACTCCAAGGGCCTTACTGTCCTGTCGGTACACAACCCAGGCATTTGTGATACTGACATCAATGACATATGCAAACAGATGCAAGTACCACCTCTTGGACTTCATGGGGGTGCGGTAGAGGTGTACCAGGATGTCACTCTGCTGGTATTCAGGAAGGGCTGTGTTGTTCAGGTCAACTTTATGCCAGGTGGTTGGCCTGGGTGCCAACTTGCCAGATCTCCTTGGCCTCTGGGCTTGTACTGCTGGCTGCACATTATCATCACCATCATCATCATCATCGTCGTCATCCTCACTGTACTCACTGTCCTCACTGCAGAGGGGTCAGTGTCACTTGTGCATGGAATGTCCTGGTTGTGGGTGGGTGGGACAAAATCAGGGTCTGCCACATCATCATCATCCTCCTCATCATCATCACTGATGGCAGGGTGGGCAGGCACGACAACACTCTTCCTCCTCTTGACATAAAACATCCGGGCAGACATTGCCTAAAAATTTCACACAGTATAACAGTCGTTAAACGGTCACAAACTGACAAAAATCACAATTTTTCACTATTTATTCATATGATCAAATATGGTGCCTGCATTTTTCATGCCATAATTTCACTCATTTCCACAAGTCCTCCACAAACAACACATATGACATCACTAAGCACAACTATTCAACTATAAAATGTGTGAGTTTCATCAACTTACCATGATTAGTTTAAAAGTTTTGTACAGAAATGTACGATGAGCTGGGCTTCTTTAGCGTCTTTTTCCGACTTCATTGAAGAGAGAAAATTAGATGCACTCCAGGTCTCTGCTGATTGGTCGAATGCCACAGTCATGTGATCTGTGATGTGGGGTGAATGGCTTCTGAATGGCTGAGTGAGGACCACATGGTTCTTGACCTCACTGAAGTACAGGAGGGTGGTCATTTGCAAAGGGTGCAGAAATTACCAAAAGTAGTCACTTGCCCTGTAAAGGGTTAAGGAGACAGAATACCACTTTTTTGTGTGTGTGGCTGGAGCCAGGGTGGTTAGCCTAGCTTAATCAGTACATAGCAGGGGGAACAGAAAGGCTGGCTTTGTCCAAATAAAATATGCCTATCAGCACCTCTAAAGTTAATCACTTAACACATATCTTATTTGTAACAATACGGGGAGCTAGTGCTGTAATTATTTTGTGGTGAATAACTGACTAGTGTCCCTGCATCCAGTTGGCTAAGCTAACTAAGCTAATCATCCAGGCTCCAGGTTCCTTGAGCCAGTGCTGTCTTGTTGGTCTGGGACACACACACAGGTCATTTCTCATTACCTGCAAGTGCTAATTTTGTGTAACCTGATTTAGTGTAATTACAGCTACTAACTTTTACTAACCATTTCTCACTGGGATTTCATGTGTCATGTTAGTAAGAGTCAACAGATGTCTATCAATGCCTGTGGTGTCTAGTAAACATTTTTTGGAAATAAGAGGACAAGTGCTACACACAAATCTGCTGCTAAAAAGTGATTATTTATTTGTACGTGCTAAAAAGACTAAATAATAAAATATAAAATAGTAATAAGGATGAAAAGGAGATTGAAAATAAAAATAATATATATATAGCACATCCTGTAGCGTGGCTTCTGATTGGGCAGACCAGCATTTGATCTCCCTAGTAACTGGAGCTTAAATTTAAGGTTAAAAAAGTTAAAAATGGTTATAAAGTTAAAAATTGTACCACTCATACAACAGTGTATACAGAACCTTTAAGCTAGCATTAACATTTGTGAAGCAATTTAGAAATGTTTTACAGCTGGATTTTGGCTTTATTTCACCAGGATAATATGCAGGGTGGTCACAGAGCGCAGTACCATGTTTTTAACAGACCAGAACAAAAACATCTGAAGCAGACACCTGTGTGGGCCCTGTCCTTGGTCCTATGAATCAATTCAGGTGTCATGCCAGAAAGTTATTGATCGTCCCCCAGAAACTGATTGCCGTCCATGGGAGCGCTCACAGCCTGTTTAAGCTGTTATCTGGATCAAACTGTTATAAAGTGCAAAATATAGAGACAACTTTATCCTAAAAGTTACCTGTGTTTATATGTATTTGGTATGCCTACTATCGTTTATATTTGGATACAAGACTCGGATTAACATGACTTGATGGATGTAAGTTACATATGAAATAAAGAAATTGATCCCCTTTGCAATCATTCTAATGAGTAAGCATATTTTTCCTGCTTTATGTTCCAGATAATAAACCACCCAGTCTATTTTACCAATTTACAAACCTATAAAGGACCAATACAACTAGTAACATGCAGTTTTTTTACTTGACAAAAAGTGATTGCAGCCCATAACTAGTTACTGAAAGTTTTTTTCTGCCTCAAAATGACTTCATTTGGCTATTTCATTTTGACTTTATTGGTTTCATTTACCTTAACCTATGTGATCATGACAGATTTGTCAGGTGGCACTGCAGTCTAAACGAGAGAGCAGCAACAGTGCTTTTAATCCTAACCCTTTCGAACGACTATGACTGAAGCTGGCCACTGTTTAATGTGTGCCTCTAGTCTTGAAATGCAACACAGAACATCGTGTGTGAGTCATTTTTATTCAAATGAGAATTAAAATAAGGCATAACTGGTGCTAGTTAATAACCTCAAAAAACTGGCTCATGGTTGAACCAAATTGCTGACCTTGATATTCAACATACCAGGGTACCTATATTTACACACAGTAGTGGTGGGGCTTTACTGGCAAGCTTTTCAGATGAATTTCTTCACCATGTCGGTCATCATGTCTTACAACTGCATAAAATACATATGGTTTAGTGTGTACATGCATCATGGAATTTAAGTACAATGTTTTATTGCTTTTTGAACGTAAACATAAGCAGTTACCCAGTTAGTGTCACCGTCCTGCTCAC
The DNA here is from genome assembly GCA_038419695.1 of Scomberomorus guttatus. Lineage (NCBI taxonomy): Eukaryota > Metazoa > Chordata > Actinopteri > Scombriformes > Scombridae > Scomberomorus > Scomberomorus guttatus. The sequence goes on from CM076449.1 coordinate 3,835,126, forward strand.
AAATGACACAGGTTAGTCAAGTCACCTACAAACACAAAGGGATCATTTGAGGTTAATAATGTAAGACTGTTTAAAGCATATGTTTTGAAAAGAAGTAATAAAAAAGAAATATCTGTTTCCAGTCAGTCATTTAATGCCATCCATCCCCTTACCATGAGTAGATCAGGAGCAGTGTTATTATATGTGTCATTAAGACACATATAACACATTTTGTCCAACTGATTGTTGAACAGTTTGTGAATGTCAGGTATCATTTGATTATGAAATGTGTGATCATGTGTGTATATGTGTGCACACATACACAAGAAAAGAGAGATAGAGAGCAAGTGCTCAAGCAAGCAACTGTTTATTTTAGCAATCTGACAAAAAATGTCCCTACCAAAGATCAAACCAAATCTACACCGTTGTTTGAGCGTCACTGTGCAGAATGATGTCTGTGCAGAGTTTGACACTAGAAGGCTGTTTTCACATTGATCTGCTGAGAGTGGAAAGTTTCTCTGTGCTCACCTTAAATCTCAGTTTAAGGTATGAACCTAACATTATGAGCAGGGTTTGTGACATCGCAAGTAGTGATGTGGACACTTGGAGCCTCCAGTGGACATACACTGAGAATGGACTTTTCTGTTGGACATCTTGTGTACAACAAGATGTCCAGCAGTTAAAATACTGAAATGAAAATATTTGCATATTCATAGATTCTGTATTTTTCAATGAGGAATAAAGAGTAGATGTCAGAGTAGATTCTGCTTTGAAAGAGTAGATTCAAAGCAGAATAATTTGATGTCTTCAAACATGCCTGGAGGGGTTATTTAAGGTTTCAGCAGACAGAAGGCAACAAAGATTTCCTGCACTAAGCAGGAGAAGTAAAAAAAAGCCATATAACCCTGTTTATATCTCAATAACATTTCCAGGCAATTTGAAGTGAAGAATGCATACAGGTGATGCAAAATGTGTTAATGTATTGCCTTATAATGAGATATGGTCATAAATTTAACTTTGTTGGTCACTCAATATGTCAATATGGTTTATTTGTGCAGTTCATCATGCACAAAGAAACATGACCTAAACACACAGAAAGATGTTAAAGATGATGCTAACTAACACAGATCTAGATTTAGGCCACATTTTGATGACAGAGATGAGGGAGCACTATTTTGTCCAAAATTTCTTTCTATAAAATGTACTTTTACATGTCATGATTGTCAAACTGAACACTTTTTTGGTGATCATCAACAGTCCATTTTAGTGCCCATGACATCATTAGAATTATCCTGGGTTCCTTCATGACATCACGTCTCTTCAGACTGTTGAGTGATAAAGTGAGAATCCAGATCCTGTCAGATGACCGTTGAACCTGTTGAGAGCCACTACTCACAGTTTTGTTTACGACTCGTCTACAATTGCGTCCCAGTTATCGTTCTGATACTCTTGTTGACGATTTAGTTGCCGTTATCTTTCTGTTACTCATGGCTAACCGAAAGACATCAAAAACCTTCCTGCAACAGCAGAACAACTTCACTGATCACAATGTAAGTAACCAACTCTGTCAATCTCCTTCTGTTCATAGATACAGTTTTGATTTTGATCAAATGTCAACACAAGCATTTTCAAATTATACTACAAAAAAATTAAGAACACCAATTCAGATAAATGACAGAATTGATTTTTCAGACATTCATGTCTACAACAAGGTTATATATCAGAATACAATAGCAGATTAGGAAATTAGAAAGCTTTACACAGTACAATATTTTATTCAACCTTTGTGCATTATGTGCCAAAGTTTTAAGCATAAGTGTAGTTTCCTTAGATTACTGTGCCAAGTGACATAGTGTAGTGTAGTATAATGAAATGTAGTATGCAATGGTATAGTAATAAAAGTATATCAAATTTAGAGTACCATTTAATATAATATAATATAATTCAACTGTGTAACTATTCCCAATGACTCAATCTATATTTTTTTCACAGGCACCTGAGAGCCACAGGAGAGGATGTGGCTCCGACTGTCAGTCCAGCACCCTGGCCAACCAAACAGCTCAAATGGTTCGCAGGGCTGTGCTGATTGAAAGCGCAGAGAGGCTGTGCGCATCACAGAAAGCCATCTGCGATGCTGTGTTGAAGAGACTGGGAATCTCCAACCAGCATGACACCCTCCCCTCACCTCAGCCCCCAGCTGTACCAAGAAGGAGCCCTGAATCCTCTCAGCGAGGAAGGAGGATCAGGCTACCCCCGATTGTAGAGAGGAAGAGCAGCCAGAGGACAAGCACCAACCAGACGTTGGAGGAAAGCGCAGAGAGTCTGTGCGCTTCACAGGATGCCCTCTACCGTTCAGTTCTGGAGAGACTGGAGCTGAATGAAGAAGACGAAGAGAAGTTGCGTCTGGGCAGCGAGAGGGCAGTGCTTGCCTGTCAGATGGCTAAGACTGAAGCCAGGAGGCCAAGCTCAGTCAGCTCCATCTGCTCCGTGGACAGCCTCAGCTCTGTGGACGCACACACTCCCACAGAGCTGAGGGCTATTCCAAAGATGTGCCCCTTCACCCCTACTCCTCCTCCCACAGCAGCTCCAGCAACCAGGAGACCGTCTCGTCTCCCGGTGTTGTCTGCAAACCACGGTGGACAATGTAAGTTTATACTGTTAAGTGATAATGACTAACATTATGCAAGCTTGAATGGAAATAGGTGAAGATGTGATAACAGCAGGTGGAAATTTCAGTCATAATAAATATTTTCTTTTTAATCTAAACAGACAAGGAGGTAGCTGATGGATGCAGGTTAAGGTCGCATAAAGGAAAGGTTGAGGAGTTTGTGCAACAATTCCAGCTCGTCAGCCTCCCTTCACCTCGACCCCCAGCAGCTCCCAGAAAGACCGCAGCAAAGACACCTGCTGTTCCAGCACCTCCGCCAAAAGCTGCCCCACCTAAGAGGGAACCTCGTCGCGGGACAAACCTCCGCCCCCTTAAGGCTGACAAAAGAGCGTGCCAGGATGAGCTCCAGCCGCTGGCCATGCCTGCAGAGAGCCTCTCCCTCTGCTTCGAGCAGCTCAAATCGGATGACTGGTAAGACACCGACACTACAGAAGTGTAGAGAAAGATTTTAAACAGTTTATTCAGCAGCATTTGTTTCTGAAGCAATGATTAACACTTTTCAAAAATGTTTGTCATCTAAATACAGGATGAAGAAAATGGATGGACTGAAATCTGTTCAAGCGCTGGTCAAACACCATCCACAACTTCTGCAGACTAAACTGCATGAAGTCTGCCTGGCCCTCGTAGAAGAGGTAGCGTAGACATTTTCCTCTTTGTCTCTGTTTGTCTTTGTGTTACATGCAGTTCTCATTTTTTTACAAGCGCATCTACCTTTACTGTGCACACAGAAGTACTGACTGATGTTCTTTCTTATTATCTAGGTGAACAATCTGCGCTCTAGTGTGGCGTGTGCTGCCATGGAGACAATAGCTGAGCTCCACGTCAACCTGGGGAAGGCCATGGATCCAGAGGCAGAGAGGACAGGACGCACCCTGCTGCTGAAGCTGGCGCAGACAACCAACAGCTTCATTCACCAGCACGCCAACCTTGCCTTGGATGCGCTGGTGGACGGGTGCAGTCCTGGTAGAGTTATTTCCACTCTACTCAACACAGGGCTGAGGTAAGAGGAGATACAGTGATCAGAATTTAGTAGAAAGTGTAGTACAAGCAACATTTAAAGTAAATGAAATGAAACATAGTCACAGGATTATTCTCACATTTCCCTGTCTTTGTTCTTTCTCAGTCACCTTTGTGCTGCAGTGAGGGGGAGCACAGCCCAGCACCTCCACCAGCTGGGAGAAGTTGTTGGGGAGGAGCGCATCTTGACAGGAGGGAAGACCTTCACAGAGCGTTTCCTGTCTGCTGTGGGTAAAATGTCTGTGGATGCTGCACCAGAAGTCAGGTGAGTAACTAAGTTTTGCATGGTTCTTGTGAAAAATGTCTTATATCTTTCTGTTCATACTCTGAAATGCTAACTGAGAAATGTATTTCTGTACAGGCACTACGGACATAAGATGCTCCAGACACTTGTTCTCCAGAGGGAGTTTACCGGCCTGTGGAATAAGGTGATCCCAGTGAAAGACAGGCCCCCACTGGAGAAGATCCTTAGGAAAATGGTGCAGTAGTGGTCCTTAGGCTGGCACGGAGGTCCAGTGGTTAGCACTGTTACCTTACAGGAAGCAGATTTTAGCAGATTTTAATAAGAACCTGCTGGAGTCTTTCTGTGTGGAGTTTGCATGTTCTCCCCGTGCCAGGTAGGTTTTCTCCGGGTGCTCCGGTTTCCTCCTACAGTCCCAAAGACATGCAGATTAGGTTAATTGGCCTCACTAAATTGCCCCGTAGGTGTGAATGCGTATGTGATTGGTTGTCAGTCTATATGTGATAGACTGGCGACCTGTTCAGAGTGTACAATCATGAACAAGTCGCCAGTCTATCACACAGCTTAAAGTTAGCTGGACGAGGCTATAGCCACTGCACAATTGGCCTAAAATAATTGGCCTAAGTAATAAAAAATCTAACTAAATGTTCTGTTTATATATTTGTCATCATTCAATTATTTAGTAAGGTAATATTATCTCTTTCAGTGCTTTTAATTGTCTTGACTGGTGTTCAACAACAATTTAATTTCAACAGTGATCAATTTTTGGGAAAGTAGCAAGGTGGTTCCTTTATATGCTGGTTTTCTGTGTTGCTTTACTATTAAATCCAATCCTAATATCACAATTCTTACAGTATCTTTCACTTAAAATCATTTCAAAAGAGTGATAGTTGGTGATCATTACCTTTTGGAGAGCCTTTCTCATATTTTAGCAGTTACAGAAACTAACAAACAACCAAAATTGTGGCTTAACCCTCACTCATACAAAAACAAACACAGTGTGACGCAGCATAACTTGTCCATTCATTGTACAGTTTATTACCTTCTTTGAATGTGGAGTATTATTGCTGTTTACCTCAGTGATAAATTGTATCCACAGTCCCTGACAGTCATGACATGATTATAACAAGGCAGCATACTGAAAGGCTGAAGTCACTCTTTTATAAAGAGAACATCTGATCACAAGGTTGTGACACTGGAGTCATGATGTTGACTGGATAAACAAATACTTGAGCAACTTTTGACCTTTTGAAAAAGTTCACTTTCATCCCTGATCCTTTTCTCTCCAGTAGTCCATACTGACATCATCCAAAAGAGCAGTTTTTAAAGTCTCTAAATAAAAGTGTTTTTGCATAACTGTTACAGCAGTTGATTGAGTGCAGCACTGCAATAAAAGGCACTTTGGTAAATGCTGAGATGCAACAGAACATAATGATATAAATCTTTAGTCTGACACAGACACCATGTAAATAACAACTGTGATAATGACAAGAGAAAAATGTACCCTAAAGGATAAACATAATAAATGGAAACAAAACCAACACAAGTCCTAAAAGAGGAAGCAGGAAGTCCATATTGGTTTGATTACCATGACATTGAGTGATTCATGTTAACCAGGTCAGGACACTTTGAGGCTGGTCTCTGGTCAGTTTTATACTTCTCTCTCTATGAGAAGTTGTAGTGGAGAGGTTTGGTTAAATCCAGAGGTCACCACAACACAGGGAAGTCCATTTTACTGAAGCCAGGGTCTCTGCGCTGCTCCCAGTACGTGTTGTAAATTGATTGTAAATGTAAAATGTAGCTATAACAGAATTTTGGTACAAAATCTGCAGATTGCATTTACATGAAAGGTTGACAAATTTTCTTTAACACTTATTCCACTAATATATTTTATTTATGTGCTTCTGTGGACTAACTGAAGATAGTTGCCATTAAATAAGTTTTATATGAGTGTTCTTCATCCAACCTGAATTGTTTAATCTTACTAATATAAATTCTGTCTCTGAGTGGACGTTGATATTCTTGTGACTTCATTCCCATGGATCTTAACTCTGTGGTCTGTTGCCAGACCATGGAGCCCTAACTATGAGCTTTATCAAAAAGGAAATATTTTAAGCCTACTCTTAAACGTAGAGAGGCTGTCTGCCCCCCAGACCAAATCTGGAAGATGGTTCAACAGGAGAGGAGCCTGACAGCTGAAGTCTGACTCCTATTCTACTTTTGGAGACTTTAGGAACCACAAGTAAGTAAGTCTGCCCTCTGGGAGCACAGTGTTCTAGTGGGGTAATAGGGTACTATGAGCTCTTTAAGATACGATGGTGTCTGACCATTAAGAGCTTTGTAAGTGATAAAAAGGACTTTAAATTTTATCCTGGATTTTACAGGAAGCCAGTGCAGCAAAGCTAAAATGGAAGAAATATGATCTCTTTTTCTAGTTTTTGTCAGTACACGTGCAGCTGCATTCTGGACCAGTTGGAGAGTCTTTAGAGACTTGTTGGGGCAGCCTGATAATAAGGAATTGCAATAATCCAGCCTAGAAGTAAGAAATGTGTGGACTAGTTTTTCTGCATCATTTTGAGACAGGATGTACCTGATTTTTGCAATGTTACGTAGGTGAAAAAAGGCAGTCCTTGACACTTGTTTTATGCAGGAGTTGAAGGACATATCCTGATCAAAGATGACTCCCAGATTCCTTACGGTGGTGCTGAAGGCCAGGGTAATACCAGGGTGGAGATGTGTGATGTCCATAACTTAAAACTGTTCACCTGCTCCACCTCAGCTCCACTGATGTAGACAGCGGTGTGTGTCTTTGCCTCCTTTTTTCTAAAATCAACAATCAGCTCCTTGGTTTTGTTGACATTGAGCAGTAGGTTGTTCCACATTGACATTATGTAAATTAAACAAAACATTAAATATGTTATAACGCCGTGTTGTGTCTAGTCCTTGGCCACAGCAAAGAAACCAAGATTAAAACGGACTTCATTCTGTGTTTGAGCGTGGGCCAGATTGCATCAATAAATCACAGGAATTCTAAAAACAAACAAAAAAAAAAATACACTTTTCAAAGAATTGTTTGCCACCACTTTCAATATATATGATATTTTATATGATATAGATATGAGTAGTTGTAAACTTCACTGTAATCACTTTGTTATACTGTACAGTACAGTATTGCTGTTAAATTCCTTGAACAGCTATCAGGACACCACACTGTGATTATGGTCATTATCTAAACCAGCAGAGGCTTTTATGATTGGCTGTTCACTTAAGTGCTAACATATAAATGCAATCACCCTATTTTTTCCCTTTTCTTTTTGTTCTAATTCAATTATTATTGCACAACATACAAGAAAAACAGAGGCACAGCTGCAAACTGCAGGGTCCTATAAAGTTATTTGCTTTGATGGCTGCACTGTACCACCTTTCTCAGTCCTCCATAAGTGACATTATCTAATAACAGGGTTATAATATTTCAACATGTTGGGCTGTACTGATCTTGTAACAGGATTTTTAGCTACTGTAATGTGATTGTAGTTCCTATCTCAAGTTTCTTCCAGAAATATCTAAAATTGGTTTTATATAGATAATTAAACGTATGTTTTATCCAAAAAAAAAAGAAATCAGGCATATTCCACGCTATATAAGAGCTATATAACTATAAGAGCATCCCACTGTTTCAATCCTGATCCTGATTTCTTAAACTCAGGATACCAGCTGACACAAAGCATCAATTTACCACTGCTATTTTTTCTCCTTACTTTACAGACTGGGACTGATTAGGATCTTTATTCTATATGTAAGGTGTCATGACATTTTAACTACACCTTACTTCTTCTTAGCAGTGAGTGGAGACATTGGTACAACGGCATTCACATTGTAAAGCTGGTCTCACACGTTTATCATGGTTGCGAAGTCACTGCATACTCAGTTATTGAGAAATGTTGTTCGCCCTGCCATGACCTGCCAAGGTTATAGCAGTTTTAATTTACAATACCAATAAAGTCCAATTGAGCCAGAGCCAGTACAATTAAAGCAAAGTGTTTCACATCATATTTGTATTTTCATGCATCCCAATCAAGCACAAATCTGGCAGTATCACACTTCAGCAGCTGTGGTGCTGTGCAAGTTTTGCAAACACTGAGTCAGATTTAATGTTTCCATACAATCATCAAAAAAAAAGAAAAAAAATTCACCTATTCTGTTGACTTCTGGGTGTTGCACAGAGAAATTATCTGCAGAAGGTTTTACTAACTCTAGTCTTACACTGGATCCATGACCTTTTTTACAATTGCAAATATGTGTATGTTTTAAGTTACTTTATTAATTAGAGGTTCAACCTAATCAAATTACACTTACAATATAACTTGACAGATAGTTTGTGATGAGTCCATGTCACGTTTTGGTATCAAGCCAATAAGGGCACGGTGACCGAGACACACGAGTCATAAAAACAGTTATAAACAAGCCTTCAGCTTCATCATTAATCCGTGTCAGTCGATGTGAAGAAGTTGCACAGTTTTCATGGTCCTGGAAATTCATACACCTGTTGTAACAAGCGGGTTTACTCAGTTATCTGGAAAACTTTGCTGATCAAAACACAGGGCAGGACTTTTTACGTCAGTCCAAGTTCCAGACTTGCAGGGGGTTTCACTTGGAAAGTTATCTGTATGGAACAGACCCCAGGTTAGCGTTTAACAAATACTGATTAAAAGTACAACCAATATTTATATTAGATTCAAGTGGTTATGGAGACTCCAGGGGAAGCCAGGGGAATGTAAGCTGTAGGGATGAGCCCTATTGTACCTGAATTCACATACCAGGCAGGTACACCCTCTATAAACATTTAAATGAAGTCATATATAATGGCTTTAAAAAACTATTGACACACCTATGACTTAAACTTGTATTCACATCAAGTACAACATGTTATTGTGTGTGTACCTGGGCCTTTGGGTGGGGCCTGGCAGCCATTTGTCTGGGTCTCATCATAGGAGGGGTTGCAGGGGAGGTAAGAGCTCATCTTTTTGGTCTCACTGTGGGAGTCCATCATCAACCACCTCTAACAGTCGGCCTAGTGGGTGAAACACAGACATGCGTACAAAAAAAAAACATCATTCGCTCTGCAAAGTAAACATGAAAACATCTAACTCATTTCCCTTGGTGTCAAGCATCAATTCAATTAAACTTGTAGGGAAGATCTTTCAATAAATACAAAGACCTGACTATGGAGTAGGATGATACTTTGACCTCATATGCTGCCATACCCAGCCCTGAGCTGTGTGGAAACTGTCCAGTTCATTAGGGATGAAGCAGGTACTATCTACTACCATGATCATAGAAACAAATCAACAATTTGACAAATCTGAATAGACATCCAATGTCAGAAAAGTACTGAGGTTTGATACCCTGCCCTACCAATGGAATTAACAGAAAAGGCTTCAGTTCATTGTGGTGCAGAGTACATGCCCCATAACTCTGAATATATAGGAACATAATGCGGGAACAGTGTGCTGGGTGTCCTACTTGTTGAAGACTGGCCTTTACTGTCAGTAAATATTCACCCTGCCAAATTGTTCTTTAGCGAATCACAGATTTCTTATCGAGGTTTGGAAGGAGTTACTCAATTTTAAAGTTCATAAACACAACCGTGCAATACAAAAGTGTTAAATTTGTGTTTCAAGACTTCTTTTTTTTTCATTCAATTCAGTCAATTGCTTGATGGTAGCCTGGCTTATATTGACAGAATGGTACAGTTTTAATTCAATGCAGGATAAAAGGTAGAAACTGTCAGTCCAGCAGGAAAATATTGGCCACATAATCATTAGGCCCACCGATTGATAGTCTAAAGGTCAGACATTGCATCATTTCGGTTTGTGCAAATAAAAAACAAATTAATCAATGGATTTGTTTTTAACCTTCCTCCTGTGTTAGCTTTCTGTTACCATCCCCGGTGTTAACGGGTCGGTTTCAACCCGTGTCTTAAATCAGCTTTAAAATACACTAAAAACAATAACCAATCATCCAATGTTTTTGTCATCTCTTGGTTACCTTGTTAGGCTTTCTTATCCATGAAAATGTTGGGTTTAATATTTTTGGTGTGGGTCTCTGGACCCATATATATTTTCTTCAAGAAAATGCAAAAAGATTTTGTCAGCAATAGAACTTAATATAAACACATTGAAACACAGAACAGGTCACACAACACACAAAATATTGATTTGCAAGTTCAAACAAACAACAACCAATCAAACAAATCAAACCAATAGAAATCAATAGAAATCAATTACTACTTCCAAAACTATTAGAAAGCTAAATCAGAGTAAAAGTCTCTGTGTGCAAGAACATGCTTGTGTGTGTGTGTGTGTGTGTGTGTGTGTGAGCCTGTGTGAGTGAGAGACATGCAGACCTACAAGTGAGACTACTTGGACCGGCCACCTGTGTACAGAAAGCAATGAGACGTATGGATCCTGTTTTCAGGGATAATGTTAATGTTAAATGTAATCTGGCACAACTATGGACACATAACAGTCATTAGAGACTTTCAATGAATTAGGTGATCAGCAGGAGCAGCCTCAGCACCAGTGACCTCCTCATCAGACTCAGATGTGTCTGTGTCTTCTGGCTGGTACTCCACATTGTCCTCTTCCTCAGAAACTTGCTCCTCTGCATCGCTATGCTGATCTGTGTCTTCTGCCTCATTTTCTCCAAAAATGTTATCTAGAACTTGGCTCACCGTAAATATTCTTTTCATTTTTGCATGCTGCAAATTAGAGATGTGCCCTCTGCAAGTCAAATGAGTGAAGTGACCTCACATGTCTGGACATTCCTGTCTTTGTTTTGTTTTTTTGCAGCTATACTGGACAAATGAGCATCCCCTGAAGCTCACATGATTGGGAGAGGAGGTGGCTGTCAGTGTGTTGGCTGACAGTGCACTGATGATTTCAATTTTGGCTCTAATTATTGCTTTATAATCTTATTTTTATAACCGGGTCGAAACCGACCCTAACACCACAAAGGACATAATTTCAACCAGAGCATTTTATAATGTAGTGAAAAAAATGTTTTTGTTTAATTTTGTTGAAATCAAGGTTCCTGACAAAGTCAAAAAGCCTTGATGCAATAAACAAATTTTAAGTGATTCTTTTATGCATTCTAAAACTAAAACGGGTCGGTGCCGACCCTAACACAAGAGGAAGGTTAAAGTGATGAGAAAAGTATTCAGTATTCCTTTTACTTAATTAGAAGAAGGTTACAGAAGTATCATCAGTAAAAATGTACTTAAGTGCTCATTATGCAGCACTATGGCCCTTGTCAAATTTTTTATAATATATATTATATCATTGGATTATTATTACTGATGCATAAATGTGCAATTAGCCCTTTAATGTTGATGCCAAGGTCGAACTGATTTTAACTACTTTATATACTTATTGGATAGTTTGATAACAATGCATCATATTTTATAATGTATCATATATTGTGTGTGAAATTTTAATTTAAGTAGCTAGTCAGTAACTTATAGAGTTAAAAGTATAATTTTTCCCTCTAAAATGTAGTGGAGTAGGTATAAAGTGTAAATATTCAAGAAAAATGTAAGTACCAGAAAACATTACACCCCTGGAAGTAGAAGTTTTAAGTTCTGCAGATTGTGGCAGACAGCTGTAGCCCGGGCCTCCACCTACAGCCTCTACCAGATATCTGCACCATCGCCTCCACCTGCAGATTCTGGCAGACAATTGCAACCCCAACCTCCACCTGCAGTCCCTGTTAGCAATCTGCACTGCCGCCTCCACCTGCAGATTCTGGCAGAGAGCTGCAGACTGAATCTCCACCTGCAGCCTCTGCCAGCAACCTGCAGCTGCCGTCTACATCTGCAAGTTGCTGGCAAAGGCTACAGGTGGAGATTTGGGATGCAGCCATCGCCTCCACCTGGAGGTTCTGGCAGGGTGCTGCAGACTGAATCTCCACCCACATCTACACCAGGTGTGTATGTCTTGCACATAAAACTCATTCACAGCATTAGTATTGTAGTTAGTGCTGCACCATGGAATGTATTGTAACCTTCAGCAGCAGCCTCTTCCAGTGACCTGCACCACCCCCTCCACCTGCAGAATCCAGCAGACAGCTCCTGACCAAACCTCCATCTCCTGCCTCAACCAGCAAACTGCACCACCTCCTCCACCTACAGGTTGTGGCAGAATGTTGCAACGTGAACCTCCACCAACAGATGCTTCCAGCTCATCTCTGAAATATCTGCTTCCACCTGCAGATTATGACAGCTCCAGCCCAAACCTCCACCTCCAGCCTCCAGTGTCCCGCACCAGCCTCTGCCAGCAACCTGCACTGCCGCCTCCACCTGCAGATTTTTAGCAGACAGTTCCAGCCCAGCCTCCAGCCTCCAACAACTGCCAGCAAGCTGCACCACCCTCCACCTGCAGGTTCTGGCAGAGAGCTGCAGACTGAATCTCCACCTACACCTACACCAGGTATGTATGTCTTGCACATAAAACTCATTCACAGCATTAGTATTCACAGCAGTAATGTAGGTAGTGCTGCACCATGGAATGTATTGTATTATGTATATTTCTGGGCTGCATTCTGTCTTCTCACATTGAACCTTTGTATGGTGCTGTGTAGTTTTTTGTGTATTTTTACAAAGGATTTATGCCATGTGTGGAATATTTCTTGGATTACTACCGATTGTTTCTCTTTCTTTCTTAGTTTGAATATTTTTATTGTGTATGTTGGGTTTTGTGCACACACTGCAAACAACTTTCCCTCTGAGATAATAATAAAGTTCATCTTAATCCTCCACTTGCAGATACTGGCAGACAGCTGCAGCCCAAACCTCCACCTCCAGCCTCCAGCTTCTGCAAGCTACCTGTACTGCTGCCTCCACCTGCAGATTCTGACAGACAGCTGCAGCCAGAACCTACACCAACTTCTTCTACTAGAAAGTTGAAGAGTCCCACTCCACCTGAAAGTTCTACCAAACTCCACTAACAGCTTCTTCCAGTCATCCACAGAACCAGCCTCCTCCTCCAGCCCACAGTAACCATCTGCTCCTCCAGCCAGTGATTAAAAACATGTAATTTATCCATGTCTGAGCCATGTTGTAGCTAAAACGATGTTTGAACATTTGGGAAGATAAAAAAAAAAAAAAAAAAAAAATGGGTATTTATGTCATGTATATTGTTTTGGCAAATGTATTGTAAGTGTTTGCTGAATTTTTGGAAATATCAAAACAAACTACCAGTATTTTTTGTAATTAAATGTGTAGAGAATTTTCATTCTATCTCAGGGAAGGGTACCTTAAGGGAATTGCATATTGTTAAAAATGGACCTCCAGCACTTAAATGCACCTTTATTTCTTTTATTGTATTGAAGTGAATTTGCCTTATTCATTATTAGACCCCTATTAAACTTAAACCATTTTTACTTATTCTGGCTTTCTTTGCACATATGACTAATTTGAATGTTTTTCTCATGTGTCATATTCTGATTCAAAGATAAAATAAAATGCTGTATTTTCACTGTCAAATGATTTTTTGTCATTGCTATAATCTGAACATTATGACAACAATTGACCAACATGATGTAAAAATTCAGAGGGATGTCTGTGTACACTATTACTACATTAAAAGATATATATAAGATATTATTATAGTCAAGCTTTTGTCATGTTATGTATACATTTCTTTATTTCTGAAGATCTTAAAGGTTGAAAAGTGAGTCAAAGTGAGCCAAACATTTATCTCATAGGCAGGGTCTATGTCCCATCCCAAACTGAAGGAAATGAACAGAGAGTCATTGACAAGTGTAAAGACAAAACTAAAGGCATGTTCTACTATGACAAATATACAGAGATAAGACTCAGGATTCATGACTAAATCCAGTTGTTTTGTAGTTTGTAGGTTCACTTTAACTCCTGCTAGTTTTACACATCCATGGTGAATATGAAAATATTGATTATAGCTGCTTTAAGTTGAAATAACCGTTGTATTCTCATATTTATTCAGTTCCTCTGAAATAAAATGGATTTTATTTTTCCCCATCAGAAGAATAATTTACTCTAATCAGCTAAAAGACTTGAGAGTTGCATATATAAATATCCACACATTATTTCTTTAAGCATTATAGCCTCTATGCTGTGTCTTTAAGCACAATATCATTTAATATCATTAAAATAAATGGAGTAAATTTTAGGAATATTTTCCACTATATATACAAAAGCTAATTAGTTATATGATAACTAGTTATTTAAAAGAATGAAAGAGAAAAGATTTGTCACATGATACGACAAATGAATATGATAATTAGATATAGACTAGAGTTGATTGAAAAACTCAGCTGGCTGATATACAATTCTACTAGTTTCCTTGGTATAAAATCCAACTAAAATCTACGTTTTGAAACGTAAATTTGGGCTGAATTGATTGTTAATTGATCTTGTATAAATAGGATTTAATTTAACGTTTGCTAAAATAATGTCTGTAAGCCTGCTTGTCTTCTACTTGGACTGATCTATATACCGAGATATACAACATTTATTTCAATCCTTATTGCAGATGCAAATTAACCAAATTGAAACATTTTAAAGCTATTTAACCGTTTGGATGCGAGAGAGGGAAACAGTGTAGATGTGTTGTAAACTTTGATCAACTGGCTGCAGCTAGTTTACGACAGTTGGCAAGTTAGAGTGTTATTAGAGAGACATTTTTGATTTGTTTGGAGTGAGATTTTGATCAAAGCAAGGTGAGGCTGTCGCGTCAGTCTGCTTCATTTTATTGTCCATGTTCTAAGATATCGGTCTCTGAAATGTCTGCCTCCATTACAACAGAAGTTGAATTTGACGGACATTATAATATATGTAAAATAGTAGAGATAGTAAAACAGACAAAACGTAATATACATAAAAAGGTGTTTTATGATTTTGGAGAGGTCTCTGTGTGTGCGCCTCGGTTAATTAAAGCCATTTAAAATTGCCTTTTACACTCTCTGTAATGTTTATGGACCAATGTCTGCGCTGAGATGGGAAAAAGCCCGACGATCAGACGTTGTCCTGTGTGACCATGAAACTCATATCTCTATGTTTTATCCAGGAGGGACTTATTTGGCGTGAGATTTGTTTGGGTGGTGTGAGAGCGGACAGCACCTCAACAAGGCCGCAAAAAGCGCAAGAGGTGGCAACCCAGATTAAATAGACTAGAACCTGTTTGAAAAATCTTGCAATTTAGCCTATTAGTCAAATTAAAATGTCGCAGGAGCCTGCTCTGATATAGTAATCACATAAGGAGCTGTTCAAAAAACCAAACGTATTGCCATAGAGGAGAGTATGACAGGATCTAAAGTCTGAGTCAGATCTAAACATTTCTTCATAGTTAGATATGGACTTGATCTCAGGCCTTTTGCAGGTTGATTGGATACAACTTTAGATTACAGAGGTGAGATGTGACTGTAAAAACAGATGTGTACAAAATGGACGCTGAGGATTCCATGGTTGCTATGTTTTATCTCCAGGTGCATCATTTCTATATGATCCTCATTCAAACGCAAACAAAACCAAACGGTCAAGAAAAGTTTTTCACAACTTTCACTCGACGATTTCTTCCAAATAAACGCTTCTGCTGAGGACTTCTTACATCCTGTTAAGGACTAAAGACTCACTGAGACTGACGAGAAAGAGAAAGCAAACTTCCATCATGGCAAATGTGAGATTTGAACACTTTGAAAGTCTGTGGTGTTTTCAATGTATTTTACCGTCGAGACTTTCAGAGCCCTCAAACATCACTGATGTTTTTCCAAAAGGCTTTGACATGAACACTCCCCCAACCCGGGGTCACATGATAAAAATAATATGTTGAAGGGCAAATTCGGATTAACTATGAATTACAGGAAAATGAAGCACCTGCGCATGTGTGTGTTGTTTTACGGCAGTGATGCACATTGTCAGTACTGGACTGTACCAGCTCCATTTATACTGTATATTCATTAAAAATGAACAAAGATGCGCATAAAATAACGAAAATCACTGCCTCACTGACAATAATGTCATTATCTAATATATATAATAAGATCATTAATATCGCCCAGCTCCCAGCTGAATTTAAGTACCTGAAGTTATATAATACCCAGCAGATATGTGAAATTATATTTTCAGACAGTATGGCAACATATTGATTTAAGGCTCTGTCCTGAAGAAGACCCCTGTGTCACAATGTGCTTTTAAGACCTTCATTATTTCATTTTTGTACTTACAAGTTGCATATTCTTAATTAAATACATTTATTCAGGTTACCATTGCAAATCTGCAGCACAGAAAAAGGGTACACACTGCACAGAGAGTGCAGATAATGTTTACTCTGGGGTCTCCTGGCTCTGTTTATAGGCAAATTTTAGGGAACAGAACTTTCCCTCATTTTGAGGGGGAAAGTTCAATTTTTTGCAGAAATGGTGAAATGAAATTCACATTATTCAGTGCCTTTTGTTGCATTTACTGTACTTGTGGAGCCTTGTTCTAACGTGTGTATTGTTGCAGTGTAATGTGTCCATTGCCCTGCAAGACCACAACTACTCAAGAAGCAGGAGAATCTCTGCACGCCGGGCAAGTGCCCCGAGCAAGTGTCCGTGCTGCAGGAATGACCAGGTTAGACTTTTGAAGTTTGATTTTTTAAAGCCTTACAAAACATTTCATCATTTACTATTTAAGAATTATAAAAAAATCAAAGAAATTAAATTCTTCTTGCATCCAGACTTGAATAAACTAAGGGTTATACCTCTAAAGTCCTGTAAATTGTGAAGGGTTTTTTACTTTTTAAAAGTCTTCATCAGTGCATCTAACACAGATTTTTCTCTTGTGAGACTGAAAAAGTATCCTCTGCTGAACTTCCCCAGGAGCAGAAGCACCAGCACTCTGCTACTGCTGCCAAACCTCCCCAGAAGAGGAAGCGGACCTCTGTGGCCCGTCCTTCCAAACCTTCTGCTGAACCCCCAGAGGTTTTGGCGTCCACTCCTCGGCCCTCCAGCCCAGCTGCTGACATTCCAGGGTTTCTGAATTTGATCCCTCGGTCCACCGTCCCACCTGCCGACCTGCCAGCGGTCTCAAATGTGGCCCCCGTCAGCCCCGGGCCCTCCGCTGCTCCCCTGCAAGATGACGGCCCTCTGATGATACACAACCGCTCAGTAGAAGAGTACCAGCAGATCTACCATGAAGTGGTAGATGACATGCTGAAGTATGTGTGACAAATCATGACTCTTTCAATTAAATCATTGTCACATTTTTATTATCACTTAAAATCTATTGGTCATTTTTTCAATAGCTTTTTAATCCCACATATCATGATTATTAAATGTTTGTTTCTTTATATCTTTACAGATACAAGAACGGCCGCTTGCGTCCGTACACTTTGGAGCTTGGCCGTCGTATCAAGCAGAAGCTGTGGGAGAGGCTGAATCGTCCCACGATTATGACATCAGCCAATGAAGACGGGCTTGAGAATGTTGACGTATCATACGGGGTTGGAGTCTATCCTCCCCGTTTTGATGTTGACATTTCAAGAGAACCACAGCCTGAGCAGCCACCAAAAAAAAGAGCTAAGAAACGAAACTGAACTGAAAGTATCAGTAGTGTGTAAATAGTTAAAGACATTAGAATAGTTCAATAAGGTCAAATCTGTAAATAATATTGTAGTTTTAAGTTTTCTTAACGAGTAGAATTGTCTTGTTTCATCAGTAAATGCAGCTTCTGTCTGAACTCTTTTCCAGTTACACATCCAACCTGATTCCATCTGCTGTTCCAGCCTCCACCTGCAGGCTCAAGCTCCACCTGCAGATTCTGGAAGAAATTTACAGACACCTTCATCTACAACCTCTGAAAACCACCCAAAGTGCCCTGTTTCATCCTCCACCAATAGCCTGTTTCAGCCTCCATCAGATCTAAACTGTGCCTCCAACTGACACCAGCCATCTGCTGTCCTAGCCTCCACCTGCAGACAGCAGATAGCTGCAAACACATGCTCCACCTAAAACCTTTTCCAGCCAAATTCCAAACAACAACCTGAACCTCCAGCTGCAGCCTCTGCCAGCAATCTGCACCGCCGCCTCCACCTGCAGATTCTGGCAGACAGCTGTAGCCCGGGCCTCCACCTACAGCCTCTACCAGCAATCTGCACCGCCGCCAACACCTGCAGATTCTGGCAGACAGCTGTAGCCCGGGCCTCCACCTACAGCCTCTACCAGCAATCTGCACTGCCGCCCACACCTGCAGATTCTGGCAGACAATTGCAACCCAAACCTCCGCCTGCAGCCTCTGCCAGCAATCTGTGCTGCCTCCTCCACCTGCAGATTCTGGCAGACAACTGCAACCCGAACCTCCACCTGTGGCCTCTGTTAGCAATCTGCACCGCCGCCTCCACCTGCAGATTCTGGCAGATAATTGCAGCCTAATCTTCCACCTACAGCCTCTGCCACAAACCTGTAGCCATCGCCTCCACCTGTAGATTGTGGCAGACAGCTGTAGCCCGGGCCTCCACCTACAGCCTCTACCAGATATCTGCACCATGGCCTCCACCTGCAGATTCTGGCAGACAATTGCAACCCCAACCTCCACCTGCAGTCCCTGTTAGCAATCTGCACTGCCGCCTCCACCTGCAGATTCTGGCAGACAATTGCAGCCTAATCCTCCACCTACAGCCTCTGCCACAAACCTGTAGCCATCGCCTTCACCTGTAGATTGTGGCAGACAGCTGCAGCCTGGGTCTCCACCTAACAAAATTTACAGACACCTTCATCTACAACCTCCTCTGCAAACCACCCAAAGTGCCCTGTTTCGTCCTCCACCAATAGCCTGTTTCAGCCTCCATCAGATCTAAACTGTGCCTCCAACTGACACCAGCCATCTGCTGTCCTAGCCTCCACCTGCAGACAGCAGATAGCTGCAAACACATGCTCCACCTAAAACCTTTTCCAGCCAAATTCCACAACCACCTGAACCTCCAGCTGCAGCCTCTGCCAGCAATCTGCACCGCCGCCTCCACCTGCAGATTCTGGCAGACAACTGCAACCCGAACCTCCACCTACAGCCTCTGTTAGCAATCTGCACTGCCTCCTCCACCTGCAGATTCTGGCAGACAACTGCAACCCGAACCTCCACCTACAGCCTCTGTTAGCAATCTGCACTGCCGCCTCCACCTGCAGATTCTGGCAGAGAGCTGCAGGCTGAATCTCCACCTGCAGCCTCTGCCAGAAATTTGTCTCACCACCTCCACCTGCAGTTTCTGACAGGCACCTCCAGCCTTCAGCCTTCAGCCTCTGCTTGCAAGCTGCACTGCCACCTCCACCTGCAGATTCTGATAGACTGTAACAACCTGAATCTCCACCAACAGCCTCTGCCAGCAACCTGCAGCTGCCGTCTACATCTGCAAGTTGCTGGCAAAAGCTACAGGTGGAGATTTGGGCTGCAGCCATCGCCTCCACCTGGAGGTTCTGGCAGGGTGCTGCAGACTGAATCTCCACCTACATCTACACCAGGTGTGTATGTCTTGCACATAAAACTCATTCACAGCATTAGTATTGTAGTTAGTGCTGCACCATGGAATGTATTGTAACCTTCAGCAGCAGCCTCTTCCAGTGACCTGCACCACCCCCTCCACCTGCAGAATCCAGCAGACAGCTCCTGACCAAACCTCCATCTCCTGCCTCAACCAGCAAACTGCAGGTTGTGGCAGAATGTTGCAACCTGAACCTCCACCAACAGATGCTTCCAGCTCATGTCTGAAATATCTGCTTCCACCTGCAGATTATGACAGCTCCAGCCCAAACCTCCACCTCCAGCCTCCAGTGTCCAGCACCAGCCTCTGCCAGCAACCTGCACTGCCGCCTCCACCTGCAGATTTTTAGCAGACAGTTCCAGCCCAGCCTCCAGCCTCCAACAACTGCCAGCAAGCTGCACCACCCTCCACCTGCAGGTTCTGGCAGAGAGCTGCAGACTGAATCTCCACCTACACCTACACCAGGTATGTATGTCTTGCACATAAAACTCATTCACAGCATTAGTATTCACAGCAGTAATGTAGGTAGTGCTGCACCATGGAATGTATTGTATTATGTATATTTCTGGGCTGCATTGTGTCTTCTCACATTGAACCTTTGTACATCATGAGCACTACTAGATGGTGCTGTGTAGTTTTTTGTGTATTTTTACAAAGGATTTATGCCATGTGTGGAATATTTCTTGGATTACTACCGATTGTTTCTCTTTCTTTCTTAGTTTGAATATTTTTATTGTGTATGTTGGGTTTTGTGCACACACTGCAAACAACTTTCCCTCTGAGATAATAATAAAGTTCATCTTAATCCTCCACTTGCAGATACTGGCAGACAGCTGCAGCCCAAACCTCCACCTCCAGCCTCCAGCTTCTGCAAGCTACCTGTACTGCTGCCTCCACCTGCAGATTCTGACAGACAGCTGCAGCCAGAACCTACACCAACTTCTTCTACTAGAAAGTTGAAGAGTCCCACTCCACCTGAAAGTTCTACCAAACTCCACTAACAGCTTCTTCCAGTCATCCACAGAACCAGCCTCCTCCTCCAGCCCACAGTAACCATCTGCTCCTCCAGCCAGTGATTAAAAACATGTAATTTATCCATGTCTGAGCCATGTTGTAGCTAAAACGATGTTTGAACATTTGGGAAGATAATGTTTTTTTTATTTATGTATTTATGTCATGTATATTGTTTTGGCAAATGTATTGTAAGTGTTTGCTGAATTTTTGGAAATATCAAAACAAACTACCAGTATTTTTTGTAATTAAATGTGTAGAGAATTTTCTATCTCAGGGAAGGGTACCTTAAGGGAATTGCATATTGTTAAAAATGGACCTCCAGCACTTAAATGCACCTTTATTTCTTTTATTGTATTGAAGTGAATTTGCCTTATTCATTATTAGACCCCTATTAAACTTAAACCATTTTTACTTATTCTGGGTTTCTTTGCACATATGACTAATTTGAATGTTTTTCTCATGTGTCATATTCTGATTCAAAGATAAAATAAAATGCTGTATTTTCACTGTCAAATGATTTTTTGTCATTGCTATAATCTGAACATTATGACAACAATTGACCAACATGATGTAAAAATTCAGAGGGATGTCTGTGTACACTATTACTACATTAAAAGATATTATTATTGTCAAGCCTTTGTCATGTTATGTATACATTTCTTTATTTCTGAAGATCTTAAAGGTTGAAAAGTGAGTCGAAGTGAGCCAAACATTTATCTCATAGGCAGGGTCTATGTCCCATCCCAAACTGAAGGAAATGAACAGAGAGTCATTGACAAGTGTAAAGACAAAACTAAAGGCATGTTCTACTATGACAAATATACAGAGATAAGACTCAGGATTCATGACTAAATCCAGTTGTTTTGTAGTTTGTAGGTTCACTATAACTCCTGCTAGTTTTACACATCCATGGTGAATATGAAAATATTGATTATAGCTGCTTTAAGTTGAAATAACCGTTGTATTCTCATATTTATTCAGTTCCTCTGAAATAAAATGGATTTTATTTTTCCCCATCAGAAGAATAATTTACTCTAATCAGCTAAAAGACTTGAGAGTTGCATATATAAATATCCACACATTATTTCTTTAAGCATTATAGCCTCTATGCTGTGACTTTAAGCACAATATCATTTAATATCATTAAAATAAATGGAGTAAATTTTAGGTATATTTTCCACTATATATACAAAAGCTAATTAGTTATATGATAACTAGTTATTTAAAAGAATGAAAGAGAAAAGATTTGTCACATGATACGACAAATGAATATGATAATTAGATATAGACTAGAGTTGATTGAAAAACTCAGCTGGCTGATATTCAATTCTACTAGTTTCCTTGGTATAAAATCCAACTAAAATCTACGTTTTGAAACGTAAATTTGGGCTGAATTGATTGTTAATTGATCTTGTATAAATAGGATTTAATTTAACGTTTGCTAAAATAATGTCTGTAAGCCTGCTTGTCTTCTACTTGGACTGATCTATATACCTAGATATACAACATTTATTTCAATCCTTATTGCAGATGGAAATTAACCAAATTGAAACATTTTAAAGCTATTTAACCGTTTGGATGCGAGAGAGGGAAACAGTGTAGATGTGTTGTAAACTTTGATCAACTGGCTGCAGCAAGTTAGAGTGTTATTAGAGAGACATTTTTTTGGACATTTGTTTGGAGTGAGATATTGATCAAAGCAAGGTGAGGCTGTCGCGTCAGTCTGCTTCATTTTATTGTCCATGTTCTAAGATATCGGTCTCTGAAATGTCTGCCTCCATTACAACAGAAGTGACTACCTTTTGAGGTAGAAAGAGGTGTGAGGCAGGGCTGCCCACTGAGTGCTGCTCTTTAATGTTTTAGCAATCAGCCCTTTAATTAAACAAATAAATAAAAATAGTAGTCTTATGGGAACTTATGTAGGAAACGCGCACAAGGTCACAGCTATAGCATATGCTGACGACATTACAGTCATCATAAAAAAATCAAGCAGAAATTAATGTTTTAACTAATCTTTTAGCTTTATATGAAAGTGCTTCAGGAGCCAAATTAAACCATGACAAATCAGAAGGAGTTTGGATCAGAGCTGATGGTGACAAACAAAGCAATAATATACAAGTCAAACAAGAAATTCAAATTCTTGGTCTAACCGTCTGTAACAGTGGATGTAGTGAAAGAAACTGGGAGAAAAAACTGTGTGAAATTAAAGAAGAGGTGAAGAAATGGGAAAACAAAAACACTAATTATAAATCAAGAGTAAATATTGTCAAAACCTTCATCCTATCCAAACTCCTTTTCCTTGCAAGTATCTTTCCTCCACCCAACTAAATAATAAACCAGCTAAACAAACAGCGTGCCAACTTAATCTGGGGAACAACCAGAGAAGTAACCAAGAGAGATTTAATGTATAAAAGTAAAAAATATGGAGGTTTGGGTGCCGTAGAACTTGGTGACAGACTGAAAATAGCCTTTGTCAAAAACATATCTGCTGCCATCATCAGAAATGCTCTCTGGATTGATGATCTATCAAAATGGAAAAAAAGAAGAGGCAGGGCAAGACATGGCCCTTATTATAAATGATTATATGGTGATTTTACAGCACAATACCAACATCTATAAATAGACTGGGGTGGTTTACCCAGTAAAATGATGTCTAATAAAATAAATGATTTTAAATATGGTGGGTTTATAAATGATAAAAATGTAAATACTAATGATGTGTAGCTGTTGTGTCTTGGAGTTGTTACGTTACTACCAAAAAATGTCCAATGATTTTCTGCAATGATGATGGGACACAGCAGCATCTCTTAATAGACTGTTACAGAGTTCAGGAAGTCTGGGATAAACTAAAAGCTGTCAGTGTACACTTTAATTTATGTTATAAATCTGTTATGTATTGTATTGTTGATGATAATTTACATACTGAACTGTTACAATTAATTATTTGTGTGGTGTGTTCAAAATTGTGGAAAACCAGATGTGCCATGATAATACAGCAGACAGTGATCTACAGTGACACTGTAGTCAAACAGATTCTTACTGACCTCCGGAGGAGAAAGACTATGGACAAATCTCAGCGCCTCCCCTGGAACATACTGGACTTATGAGCTAACAGCACTTTAAACAGGGTTACTGGACTCTATGCACTTTACTGATGTTTAAAAAAAAATCACTTTGGCACTGTATGCACTTTATTGTTAATGTAAATTACTGTTCTTTCTAAATTTTAATTATGTGAAATTCAATAAATAAAGTTCCCCAGTAGTGCTTAATCATTCTTTTTCACTTCTTTGTTAAACACTGTGAGTGATTTATGTTCTGCTCCGGTCACTTTGGTCTGACACAACAAGCTCTCAGTTTCACATTATTAAAACCCACCAAGCAGGAAGAATACAGAGTCCGGTTTCAAAGAAACTGCCACAGGTCAAGATGTTTCTTACCATGGTAGTAATCTATTCGGCTAGACTTTGCCGCTAGGTCTAACCAGGCTCCTTAATGGCTCCTTAATCTCAGCATGAGGCAGAGAGATCACTCCTTCAATGGAAATGTGAATGAGTATTGTAATGAAGCAAATTTTTGCTTTATTTCTTGTGAATTACATGCCCCCTGTGGTTTTACCTCTTCAAGCCTCTAAAAGTAAATAAAACAAAATAAGTCCTCTTCCTAGAGCTGCAAGGTTAGTTGATTAACCAGCACCTCCAGGTCCTTGCTTGACTGTTCAATTTAAGTCAGACAAAAATGAATTTGTAAGTCACGTGTCAAGTTACTCAAACTGTAATTGAGGAGGTTTGGCCCAAAGGGAGGGTTTGAAACGGCTGGGGTGCAGAGGCACCTTATGGACAGCAGGGGGAGCTGACTGATAAAGAGCACAGTGAGTTTGGAAAGAGTAGTTCCGGGTCTGAAAAGTGAAGCCAATGCAGAAGTTCCTTAAACCTGCATTCTTTCTAATGGCCAGCAGGGGGCGACTCCACTGGTTCCATAAAGAAGTCCGATTGTATGAGAGTCTATTAGAAAATGACCCTATTTCTCACTGGATTTATTACCTCAGTAAACAGTTTCCTAATGAGTTTATGGTCTCGAGCGCTAATTTCAAGTCTTCTTCAATACAGCATGTTGTTCATTTTGTAAGTGATGGTCCCATTTTTAGAGTAAAATAGACAATAAAGCAGCGTATGTTTTAGGGCGTGGCTACCTTGTGATTGACAAGTCGCTACCACGCGACAACGTTGACAACGTAACGTAACCATGGCGTAACCCCAGATTCACAGAGTATAGGCGTAGCTGCCGCTATTTCACAGTGTTTTTAGTTCATGAAAGTTAATTGTAACATTTTGGTCATCTAAAAAAGTTTGATCCATGTCCAGTTACTGTCCTTTTTTTACAGTCTGTGGTTTGACAGAGCAGCATGAATCCAAACTAGAAGAGGAACTGCACCTTGCTGTAACATCCAACATTGGCTGCTAGCAATGGCGAAGCCAGAGCTAGCCTCACTGTCCCACATGCTCAGTTGATGAAATAACGGGATAATAGCAAGAACATGTGCACAGTTTACAGTAACACAGGAATGCACTCGTCTGTGGTATCCATACAGTCAATGGTGTTACCATACTGTGACAGTGTGTCTGTCATATTCATTGATATGTGGCAGATGTCCACCAGAGAGAGCTGCAAGTCTGCAGTTTTTGGAGCCTAATATTTAAGTAAAGTGATTAAATGAGTTAAAGTACAGGAAAAACGAATCTTAAACAATCCTACACATACTGGAGTTTTGCTTTGCAAAGCAAATGTTTATTTTAGGGTTATTGTAATATCTTGTATAGGTGTTCATGTTGTTGTGGCCTCTGTGGAAAAATACTGATTTACTTTTTTATCAGGTAAAAGATGGATTTTTAGACTGTGTGTTGAATAATTTATTTTTCATGTTATTTTACTTAGTGATTTTGTGATGGATCCAATATCTAATGTTTTCTGTAAAAGAGGACAACAGTGCAGTGAAGGCTGTAAGCTTGATTTAACTGGAGGAAATCTTGGACAGTGTTTTAACCTCTGATCATTATGCTCTTCAGGGGTCAGTATCACAATCTATACTCGATTACTCTATTAATCAGATGTTTAGAAATGAGCTGTTGTGGCATTGTTACATAGCACATCACAGACATTAGCTGAAAATACTGCTTTTCTTTACTACCATTCGGCAGCAGATGCACTTTTCTGTCAATTGTCTTGTTATTTTGATGAACGTGTCTTTGAGTTTTCAGTTTTGTAAGAAGTTTTTTTTTCCTGACTATAGTTTTTTTGTAGTGTCATTTTGAACATGCTGCAGCTCCATTATAGGCTGTAGATGATCATGCAGGTCTCTACCCAATGATGAGGAGCGATTCACAACCTCAGGGTGTCTTGAAAGTTGGTTATTCAACAGTCAGATTAAAAGTTGTCAGATGAAATTTGTTACATAGCTGCATTTTTTACATCTTTACAGACCAACATCAACAGTTCCCAACACAGCCCAAGCTCTCTGAGAAGACGAGTAAAAGCTCAGAGACAGATCTCCACTCCAACAGGATCCACAGATTTACATCACTGATATTGTTTTGTTGTGCACTTTTTTTACTGCTTCATTTAGCTGCTGTCACTGCTCGTACGGTTTAAAACACACACTCAATCTGACTGTTACATTTACACTTTTCCTAAAGAACTCCCATTATCATAACAATTATCATCATCATGATCATCATACATCAAACCTAAATTACTGTCTTACTGTTGTGTTCAGTTCAAAAAGCTTAGTTACAACCACTGTGTATTTTTTATTTTTTCAAAGCCTTGACCGGTCGGGTCGAGAGAGAAAGAGGGAGGGAGGGGGAGAGAGAGACACAGAGAAGCATAATAACAACAATAATAACAATAACAATGATAATAATAATAATAGAGATATGAGTAATAAAAATAATAATAAAGAGGTGACTAATAATAATAATAACAATAATATCCAAATAAATTAAACTTGCTTTCATCACTGAAGTGAACTTTGGACCAGTTCTCCTCTGTCCACACAACATGCTCCTCAGCAAAGCTTAGTCTAGCCTTTTGATTCTTTCTGCTAATGAGAGGTTTGGTCACTGCAGAGTGACTGAACTGGCGAGCAATTCCAGCTGCAGTGTGGAAGCGATTGCACATTGAGATCCTCCGCAGTATCCTGTCCTCTCTTGTATTTGTCTTCCGTGGGCGACCAGCCTTCTTGGGGGACTTGAATGAGTTTGTGATGTTGTAAAGATTCAATATTCTTGAAATCACAGATTTGGAACCACCAACTTGTCTTGCTATGGCTGATAGGGTCATCCCTTTGGCCTTCATCTGGACACTTTGAATACTGAATACTTTTCTAACACTCACTTTATAGAAAATGTTTGAGGTATTTAAGATAATAGCATAATAGATAACAGATGGCATAGCAGAATTGTGACTTTATTATGGGTAATGATTTATACTAAAGCAGGGGGATCAAACTCAATTTCATCCTGGGCCACATCAGCATTATGGTAGCTTTCAAAGGGCCGGTTGTAAATGTAAGACTATATAAATGTATCTACTTGTTATCATATTACATAATTACCTCTGCATTCAATTATTATTGATTTTAGTAATCACTTAATAATTAAAATCTAGTTCTGAAAGCAGAATTCTAGGAAAAATAATGGCAATCGGACATTCAGGTGTACAACTATTATACAATTTATTTAAAAAATGAAATATACAAAGTAGTATAATGGTATGTCAAAATAACAATAAGTGTTGATTCAGATATCTGCTTATTATCATATGACATAATTGCCTCTGCATCCAATTATTATTAGTTTTAGTAATAACTTAATAACTAGCTCTGAAAACACAATTCTAGGAGTATACACTTTACACACACACACATATTTATACACACGTATATATATATATATATATATATATATATATATATATATAAGAGGGAGGGAGAAAAAGAGAGCACTGTATCCATCATAACAGGACATCTCTGCCATGTAAACTAAATGTTCTGAAATGTTCTTTTTCAATCTGTGGAACTGTACATCTGTCATGTGACCATCCTGGTTATTATTGTCTAGTGTCTTGTAAGCCCATATAGGCTGGGCATCAGAAAGTTGCAACACTTAAATAAACAAATCAATCAATCAATTTTTATTTGTCCAATATTTTGATTTACAACCAAATACCTGCAAAACAAATGACAATCCCATCAGCCTCAGCTGTACTTTGTGTGTATTAACCCTAGATTACATCCTAGTGGGGTGGAAGATCCCTTACTAATGTTTCTTTTAATGCACTGTTAAACCTAACAAATATCTTCTTCAGACACACTGGCTTCACCACTCAGTAGTGTTAAGGGAAAAAATGATATATGCTATACACTGATGCAATTAGGGGTTAAGAAATCACAGCAAAATGTCACAGTATCTGTGTAAAATACTGTTTTTATTAGTTATCATAATCATAAAATCAAGCAAGTGACAAAAATTGTAAAATAAAAGATGATGAACCGCAAATACCGGCTGTTTAAGGACTCTTAATTTTTTTGAACACACTACAACAGAACCAATCCAATAAAAAGAAAACTGAAAGCACTGCAGTAAATCTTGAGAATCTTTATGAAACTTAAAGTCCACTCCACTCAAATATGTTTTTCTTCTTGCTCCTTCAATTGGATGTTTGAGCTTCAGTGTGCAGAATGATGTATGTGCAGAGTTTATTTTCATATTCCTCTGCTGA
Organism: Scomberomorus guttatus; assembly: GCA_038419695.1. Taxonomy (NCBI): domain Eukaryota; kingdom Metazoa; phylum Chordata; class Actinopteri; order Scombriformes; family Scombridae; genus Scomberomorus; species Scomberomorus guttatus. Next base: position 3,863,372 of record CM076449.1, read on the forward strand.
AAGGGGAAAGTTTCTCTGTGCTCACCTTAAATCTGAGTTTAAGATGTGTAACTATAAGCATGAATTGTGGCATCACAACTTATTTGGAGCCAATCATGGTCCAGTATGCAACTTACAGAAATGTGATGTGGCAACTTGAAGGTTCACATACACATACACTGAAAATGGACTCTTCAGTGAAGTAGGAGACATTTTGAATCCAGCTGTTAAACTTTTCATGGATTCTGGATTTCACAATGAGGGAGAAGGAGTAGATGACATCTTTCTAACAAGGTACTTAAACCTTTCTTGTGGAAAAACCATATCAGACTCAAATTATTATTCAAATCAGTGTATTTCATGTGTCTAAAAAAACCTGTCGGGAAGGGACCTTTAACATATTCAGATTTAACCAAGAGGGTTGTTTGGAGACTGCAATATGCTGTGAGATGTTTCTAACTTTATATCTGAAACACCTGTCAGTAACACAGAGTGCCCTCACTGCTTTGGTGACATCAAACCCAACATGTTGTAGTAACATAAGAGTCTCACAAGATGGCAGTATTTCTAATCTTTTGTATGCTGTGAACGCAAAGGCGACACCTACTGCACACAGAGTGCACCCAATTAAAAACGATCCAGCAAAGACAAATGATGATGCCCCTGAAGGAGTAAATGGTGAGGCTTTTTATTATAATATTACAAGATATACTATTAAAAACGGACAATTTAGAAATAATAATGCCTCACATGCCTCAAGCAATAGGCTTATGGGGCTAGAGTGACAGTTACATTTTGCCATTGAAAATAAAATTTGGCATTGAACCTCCTTTTATTTTCAATTTGCCAAATTTAACTGTCGCTGTTTTGGCCCCATATACGGTAGGCTCAAAGTGGACACCCTCCAGAATGATATGATTGTATATCTGCCTTCTGGTGTGAATGAATCAGGTGTTTTAATTACAGAGGAAGCTGCATGAAGTTTGTGAGCTGACGGTCAGGTAGGGTAGTGTTTACTTTCATTTTGTTAGCTAAGCAGGTGACTATAGGTCCAAAACATATGAGCAGTCAGACCAGAGGAAATACTGACTGGAAATTATAGAAATATGGTTAACAAATACAACAGAGTACAATTTAACAACCGCTACGACTAACTTTTAAAGCTAATTAAGTTACATTGTGACGACTTATTTGGATTTTCACATGTATTTTAGCCTTTCAACTAGTGACAGAGACTATTTGTTGCTGAACCTTCAATAACAATATTAATCACGTTTATTGACTCTTAAATGGACATAAAATAAACTAAATTGCCAAAATGTTGCCTTATAGCTGACGAAATGGATGCCGACTAAAACAGTAGTGTATGCACTGGGCCTCTACAAAACGTTATTGAATCCGTGTTGAAGGAATTCATTTAAAAAATATTTTCTATAGTTACATTTTAAAATGCCAATAAAAAACAATACTGTAAACTGCCAATTAAAGCAGTTTAATGTTAGTGCTGACGTAGGACTCTGGTTGCTATGGAGCGTCTATATTCCAGAAACTAGTTCCAAAATCACCATTTTACTCTGAAACATTGGAGGAGAAACTTCACTCGACGATTTCTGAAAAACTAAACAAGTGAGCAGCGAAATACGGACCCACAGTGACCTCAACTCGACTCTCTTACTGTTTCATCATGGAAAACGTGAGAATTTAGGCAGTTTAACATCATTCAAAGACTTTTTTCAAGCCGTTTTATTCGACGCCTCAGCTGTATTTGAGGCGTCGAAGCAACAACTGACTTTCATTCAGTGGTAGTTTGTTCAGTAAAACATCAAAACAAATATTACATTTACAAATTTAAAGTAAGATCTTCAGTGTATACATTGCTGAAATGTAAAGACAGAAGCTGCAAAATCCTGAACTGACTGTTGATTTACAAGCAAACTGATACAGTTTGCAGTAACTATTCAAACTCCTTCAGAAAAATAAAACATTGCTTATTACACAGTGATGCATTTAACCACCACCTTCAGTAAACTGCTGACACGCTGAACAGCTCAGTGTGACAGCAGTTTGCACATTTTTGGTTTAAAGATGCCAAAGTTTCTACTTTCAACCTGATAAAAAGCCCCCATTCATTACTTTATTAAACAGTTCATAAATGATCATTATTTTCTGTAGTAAAGTCAACTTTACTGTGATATTGCTGCAAAAACAGTAAAGCCGTTATGCATATGTGCATGCAGAGTAGAAAATAGCTTGTTTATTTAAAGGACGAGTTCACAAATGTTCAAGTCTGTCTTAAAACAATAGTCAGGAGCCCAAATGAACACTGAAACAGGTTTTTCTTGCCATAATCATTCCTCCTGTTCATACTGACCATTAGAAGATCCCTTCATAATGCACTTACAATGTTAAGTGATGGCGGCCAAAATCCACAGTCCTCCTCCTGTGCAAATGAGTCAAATCAAGTAGATATCTTTCAATGTTACAGTCTTTTTAGTGCCAAAGTCCCTGTTTTTGTTACTATACTTCCACCGCAGCTCAACAGGGAAACACTGTCTGAGGAAACACAAAGAGGGAATTTGATGCTAAAAAGACTGTAAATGTGGCAGATATCCACTTGATATGACTAACTCAGACTGCTGAAGCCTCATATAAGCTTCAGATAAACATTTAAATGCATTTTTGCACAAAATGACTGTGTGGACACACTGTGGATTTTGTCCCCCATCACTTACATTGAAAGCACCTTTGAAGGGGATCTTTTAATAGCCAGTATGAACAGGAGGAATGATTACAGCAAGGAAAACCTCTTCTAGTGAAACATTGTAAAACCTCTATCCTTTAAGGAAAACATCAGTGTGCTCAGCAGGTTCAAAAGATGAACTCATTTATTCAATGTTCAGTTTAGTGGAGTTGTGTTGAGTTAAGTAGAGTCCCATCCTAAACTGTACATTAATGGTTACAGATGTGTGATGTGCCAACTCACCTCCATGATCACACCTACTGGAGGAGAGAGCCCAGCAGGAGCCAAATGAGCAGCAACACCAACAAGGTAAAACTCTTGGCTTGACAGTGAAAGTGTGTATCCTGTTAGATTTGTTAGGAGCTTGTGCTTATTTGAAATATAATTTTGAATGTTGTCTTTAGTTTTTTGTGTAATACTTACCTACCATAACATCAGTGAATATATGCAGGCTACATATTATAAAATGTTAATGTAGGATTGAGGCAAAATCAACACTCACAGTCACATGGGGTGTCATGTTGGTAACCCTGAGACAAGCATGAAACCATGCACCTTGTCAGAGGTTACCAACAATGTAGACACTGAAACTGTCTTTTTGATGACATCTAGTGGTGGAAGAAGTACTCAGATCCTTAATTCAGATCCTTTACTTAATTAAAAGTAGCAATACAGTAATGTGAAAATACTCCATTATAAGTAAAAGTCCTGCATGAAAAATCCTACTTAAGTAAAAGTACATAAGTATTAGCAGCTTGATGTAGTTAAAGTATTGCAGTAAAAGTCGTGGTTTGTTCCCTCTGACTGATATATTATTGTATATGACATCATTAGATTATTAATACTGAAGCATCAGTGTGTAAGCAGCATGTTACTGTTGTAGCTGCTGGAGGTGGAGCTAGTTTGAACTACTTTATATAGAGTTAGCTAGTTTAGTCCAGTGGTTCCCAACCTAGGGGTCAGGCCCCTCCAAAGTGTCACCAGATAAATCTGAGGGGTCGTGAGATGATTATGGGAGAGGGAGAAAAAGGAGGAGGAGAGGTTTTTGGTGAAATATTGGATCATTTGAACATTTATTGAAATGAAACCATGTGAGAAGTTTAGAGGGAAAAATCACTATTTGGTGGAGCTGTTAACAACTCATAGACATCTGAAATGTGACCCTGACTACACACTGCTTTTTGTAAGACGTCAAAAGCCAAAAAGGTTGGAAACCACTGGTTTCATCTTTAACAATGTGTTGTATTTTAAAAGCTTGTTATATTACCCATCGTTTCAAATCTTCATCTGAAAAGTAACTAAAGCTGTCAAATAAATTTAGTGGAGTAGAAAGTACAATATTTTCCTCTGAAATGTAGTGGAGTGGAAATATAAAGTAGCATGAAATGGAAAGACTCATGTAAAGTACAACTACCTCAAAATTGTACATAAGTACAGTACTTGAGTAAATGTACCAGCTGACAACCTAGAGCCCGGTTCTGCTTGAGGTTTCTTCTCGTTAGTTTTTCCTTGTTGCTGTCGCCAAGTGCTGCTCATGGGGAAATGTTGGGTCTCTGTAAATTAAAGAGTACAGTCTAGACCTCCAGACTCTATGTGAAAAGTGCCCTAAGATAACTAACCTGAGATAGCGCTATATAAATAAAACTGACTTGAAATTGACTATTTAGTTACTTTCCACCACTGATGACGTCTAGTATGTGTGAATATGGAACATTCTTGAAAAAGAGCATTCATGCTCAACAAATCTACAAAAACAAAGAATCTGATTAATAAACCAATCATTATTAATCATCAATTATTTAAGTTTTACACTAAAGCATTACACTGTGACCCTCTATTTGACTCATTAAGACTGTTTGCTATCACAAAATCAAAAAACAGTCTGAAAAGTTATAAAATAGAAAGAAATCATCGCTCAGTTGTTTTATTGGGTCATTTGTGTCACTTTAGAGTTCAGATTGTGTGCTACTTTGGTGGCAGCTGTGTGTCGTGTTGCATTCAGAGCTGTAGTAATTCTGCCCTTGTATCCTCTGAACGTACGCCGGGGATCACAATGGACTGAAGGTTGCATCATGGACTCTCAGAGAACATGAGCATATTAGGGAAAAGGTGTTTTATTTAATTATGTAATGAAGGTGAACTGTCGGGGGGGAAATTGATCTTTCCTTTGTTTTATGTTTGTTACATTAAACTTATCATTTGAATTTTACCTGAAGAGTATCAAGTAAAGTTTTACTGTGGGAGTCAGCTGAGATATTGGAGAGAAGAAAGCTCTGTTTTAGCCGCGCCTCAGTTCATGAGGATGAGATGGACATCAAGTATGAAGCATCCTCTGCTGGAGAAATGGTGGGAGGCAGAATGTGTCTGTGTCCTATCCTGTGAGAATACAGCTCCTGAAGACTGAAGTCTGTGTGGAAGTGTGAAACAGACGGGCGTCTCACCTCGCAGCCCTGAACCTCGTTCAGCGGTGAGATAAGTTGAAGGTAAGATTTTCATCATCAGTGATCAGGTCAAAACATTACATGACCATCCCTGATGTGACCCTGCAGTCCAAGCATTACCCAGGACAAGATGTCTGTCTGCATAGGAGATTACACTTCCTCCTCTCCACTGTTGCCATGGCAGCCAGTCACAACACAGAGCCAAGTAGTCATGATGTGTTCCTGATAAAAGAAGTGTGATTCCTCATATTGTCCTCTCTCCTTCTCCTGGGAGCAGCAGTTGTTTGTACTACAAGCAGATGAGCCACTGATTGTTTGTCCTCCTGCAGGTCATCATGCGCCGCCTGGACGATGACGTATTGTTCCGCCGACTACGCGTATAGTTCCGCCCCGGTCCGTGTTTTACACTAAGTTATCAGTAAGTTTGATGTGTCGCTGCTGCTTCAGAGACCAGTGGGAGTGGTTGTATGATACCCCCAAATGTCACAGAGTGGAAGTGTGTGCTGTGTGCTGAGTGTTACAAGTCTGATTTCCTTTATGACTGTGGTCAGTGGGGGCTTGTAGATTGGGCTCTAGCAAGTCCACCAGGAAATAGTTTAGTTAAGGTGGTAAGATCCTCACACATCTGGTCTCATCATCAGTTTAGTTCATTCAACGTTTATTTGTTTAGGGACAACTAATGCCATATGCCACAGCATTTAGAGCCTAAGCTCCTTTTCAACTCACAAATAACATCAACAAATATCATAACTACATGGCTGAACCCTCTTTAAAAACTGTTACAATTAAGTTTAAAATTGAATTAGTACTAAATGCCTTTAACAACAGACACATGCATGAAATATGTGGCATTTGCTGTGTGAAACAGTATACAAACATTAAAAATAATTAGTACATTTGCAGTATATTAGGTATACTTAAAGTTGTTCCATTTTAGCACAGTCAAGTATTCTTGACACAATTAAAGTACAACTTTAATACTATTTAAGTGTAAAAGTACAAAATGAGTTGTTGCATTTTAGCACACTTTAAGTACACTATTTAATAGTCTGGACGCAAGTAGACTTTAGTGTGCTGTAGCTTACTAACATTTAGTATATTTTAGTGTATTATTTTATCACTGGGGCTTAGAGTAATAAAATATGTTTAAAATTTTCAAATGCGTCATTTTTGTATTGACAGCAGTTAACTTAAAAGTGCAGTTTAAATATTGAACTCAAATTGTACTAATAATATTTCACAGCAGTGTATTTATTAAGAGTAAACTATATTTCAATTTAAATGAAATGCGGTGAAAATATACTATTGAGTATTTCATGATAGCATATTAATATACTTTCAATCACATTTATATAAATGTACTTGAAACATACTTTGCAATATTTCAGTACATTTTAAATACAGTATATATATATATAGTATATTATTTTTTCACTTGGGCAACCTTTAGATAAATGTTCCTGTGTAACTGACTAGTGAGTCAGTTTGCTGATTTATGATTATTCTCTACTTATTCTACTGTATGTCTTATCATTCACCATTACCCTGTAATTACCACTTGTGGCCACAGTAGCCATTGTTCAGCAAAAGTTACAGTCTCACTTAAAGTAGCTGATTTCAGCTACTTTCTCTGTCTCCTCCATGATATATAGGCTCCTAGTTTTTCTTTAATTATTAACAGTCTAGTAATCATACAGTTGGAGTCATCCCTGTCTATCTGTGTAACTAACAGGTTGGTGTGAGCAGGAAGAGACGGAGGGAGCAGGAGAGCACCTCCAGAGCCTTCCAGGAGCCTCCGGAGAGAAGACTCCGTGAGAATGCTGCTGTCCCATCAGAGAGGAGCCCCAGCCCCCAGCCCTCCACCTCTGCCTCACAGGCCAACCTGGAGGCTGTCCAGCTGGAGGTTAGCAATCCAAACGTGCCCACGGTGGTCCAAACTGTTCTATCCTGATCCATGATACATCCAGTTCAACAGCAATACTGCATCAGTCTAAAGGGTGTAACTGAACTAGTCTGACTTGGTTCCTCCTCTCTGTCTCTCTAAAAGGTTCAGGGAAGGACAGCAGAAGGAAGGCAGCAGGAGATCCAGCCCAGAGTCCCCCAGGAGCACGCTGATGACATTCAGCATGATGATGTCACGGCCCCGCCCCTCTGGCCCGGCCCTTACGGACCCCAGCCCGGTGGACTCTCACCCTCTGCTTTTGATGCAGTGGCAGAGATGGTCATGGCATGGATGACTGACTCTCCGTACAATCCCGAGATGTAACATACACACACATACACGCACACTGCACACACAGTGCAAACCTTTTATTCCCTCTTTCTTCCTCTATCCTAAAAAAAAAAAAAAAAAAAAAAAAATTAACCTTAGATAAGTTTTAACTCTTATACATTTTTAATTTGTAGATAAGTTTGAACTCTTTCTTCCTCTTTCCTAAAAAAAAACAAAAAAAACCTTAGATAAGTTTTAACTCTTTCATTCCTTTTTAGTATGTAGATAAGTTTTAACTTTTATACATATTTAGTAGTATATATATGTTTTTTTAGTATGTAGATAAGTTTTAACTCTTTCATTCCTTTTCAGCATGTAGATAAGTTTTGTAACTCTGTTTAACTCTTTGACTGATACCTTCTATTTTTTCTGTCTTGTGGTGAACTCGTCATAATGACTAAAAGAAGGAAAGATCTTTAAGAGGGTCTGTAGACAATGTTCCATTCAAATATTTGGTTGCTGTTGTGCACCGGTCAGTATTTAATGACTTTAGAAGTGAAAAACATTATCTGATAATGTTGCTGATTACCATTAAAGTTATTTGGTTATGTTTAAAGTTATTGAATTATCAACAGTTGAAAAAATGCCTGAAAAACAGGTCAGTGTTTAACAGTTTGTTAATCTGGTGTCTGGTTATATCATGACATCACTATATGAAGAAAAGGAAACATATATTTGGATGGAACATTGTCAAAGGGTTAGGGTTAGGGAGGGTTAGACCCTCTTAAAGATCTTTCCTTCTGTTTCTGTCAAACGTAGTAATATTAGCAGTAATTAGTATGACAGATATTTCAGCTGTAGCAATTAAAGTGTGTAATAACTATGATAGTTTTATTGTTTAAATTGAATTTGAAATTCTTTCTGGACAGGAAAAAATATCTTAAGGTTTGGATGGGATCACTTAAGTTGATCTTATCTTATAATGACTGTGTAAAAAAAGGGAAGGGTTTCAAGAGGGTCTGGAGGCAATGTTTCATTCAAATCCTTTTTACTGTCGTACATATGTCAGTATTTAATGAGGAAGACAAATGTTCATCATTAATATTTCTTACTGGAATCAATTTAACTGTGTCTGCATATACGTTTTTAAGTGTATGTTTTAGAGTTAGGGAGGGTCAGACCAGTATAATGGGATAATTTTACCCAGTATGAAAGTTGATTTACACATCAAGTATCTTTACAGGTATTGGGGAGTACTGCTGCATATGTTTAAAAAAGTTGTATAAAGCCTTTTGTGGCTCCAGAGGGAGCTGTCCAAAGTCTGATGAATTTCCTCAAGTGAATTTAAGTTGATACAGCTTAAAAATAGAAACATTTATTTCACTGATGGGTAGCAGTACTATAATTTAAAAAATGATTTGAAAAAGTCATGAAAACTATGAGAGTGGTGATGTTATGAGTAGCAGCAGTTGTATCAGTAGTATTAGAGACATTTCAGCTGTTGTCTCTGTAGTAGTAAGAGACTGTATTAGTAGCTGTGATGGACGTCTTACTGGCTCCTCAAAATCAGGAGTGATAACATTACTAACAACTAATAGATGGACTAGTACAGTAGTAGCACTTACAGTGTTTGTAGTAACTAAGTTTTGTCCATGTTGTTTTCTCTCTTGTGGTGAACTCGTCATAATGACTTTGTAAAAGAAGGAAAGATCTTTAAGAGGGTCTGTAGACAATGTTCCATTCAAATGTTCTTTGCTGTTGTACACAGGCCAGTATTTAATGGAAAACAAGTGAAAAATGTTCCTTCATACTAATTCTAAATAATAACTACTTTTTTGTTTATGTCTCAGTATATTGAATGATGAGCAATTTAAAATGCTGCCAGAAAATAGGCCAGCATTTGATAGCTTATTTAACAAGTGTCTTGTTACGTGATGACAATATGAACAATAAGACACATATTTGGATGGAAGATTGTCAAAGGGTTAGGGTTAGGGAGGGTTAGACCCTCCTAAAGATCTTTCCTTCTGTAACAAAGAGTTCAACACAGGTGAACTTTATAACTGTGGTAGTTTCAATAGCAACAACAGTATTAAAATACCTTTTGAAAGGGAAACTATAAAATGTATCAATAATCTAAAAAAAGAATCTAATACAGATATTAAAAAGTCATGTAGAAAGTATCAATAGTATTGATAATAACAGTAGCAGCAGTTCTATCAGTCAGGAGTGATAAAATTACTAACAGTTCATAGATGGACTAGTAGTAGCTCTTAAAGTGTAATTTGTTAATTACTAATTACTTTAAGTTCATTTGATGAAATCATTTTGTAACTTGGTAATAACTTTAAATTCCTTGTATGTTTGAGAAGAGAAGATCTTTAAGAGGGTCTGTAGACAATGTTCCATTTGAATTTTCTTTATTGTTGTTTATAGATCATTATTTAATGGCATTATTTAAAGACAGAGAGAAAAAAAATCCTCTATAATCATTATTGATCAATTATTTGGTCATATCTCAGTATGTTAACTGATGAGCATTAGAAACACATGTCCAGAAGCTGTAGACCTCTGATAGATGGTTAAACTACATCACTATATGAAGAACAGGACACATATATTTGGATGGAGCATTGTCAAAGGGTTAGGGTTAGGGAGGGTTAGACCCTCCTAAAGATCTGTACTTCTGTTCCAAAGACTTCAATACAGGTGAACCCGTTATAACTCAACACAAAACGTTTAGATGAAATCTAAAATTAAAAACATTTAGTATTAAATTGCTTTAAGAAGAAAATGTATTAATAATTTTATTTTAGTTTTTTTTGTTTTTAGCAAGAAAACAGTGGAGCAAAGTAAAACATTAGCAGCTGTGGGCCTGACTCTGTTTAGAACATCTACAGGAGAACACAGTTAAGACAAAGAGCAATAAAATAGCATAAACACAAGACAAACAGAGAAAACATTAAAAATGCCAAGTAAGACAAAATGTATATAGGCTAAACAACCTACTTATAAGAGTGATTCTCAATAAAAGATTACAGCATTTGGCAGAAAAAAGCAGAAAGAATAAAGACATTTCAATGTCTACAGACAGGTTACACTGAATTCAGAGGGAACAATACAAGGTTGATTATTGAGATGTCAGTGGTTACAATTTTGACTCAGAAGAAGGAAATATCTGTATAAATATTTAAATTGTAAAAAGGAGGGAGAATTTCTAATGTGATATTAGATTATATTCCAAGTTTGAATATATGTACAGAAAAAGGATCTTAAACCATAGTTATTGTTAAAAGCAGGTATAGAGTTCAGTTATTAATAGAAGAAAGTGAAGAAGGGAGAAGGTGATAGTATAATTGATAGTACACATTAATACCTATAAGTGTGTATCATTATGGAAATGCAGTGGTTCAGATTGTGAAAACACTACAGTGATGTGTGTAGGGAGAAAGTTTCAAATACATCTTATAAGCTCTGTTGTAGAGTCTGGCTATTGGTTCAATCAGTTCTGTGCTAGTAAGAATCTAAATTGGAAGACAGTAGGAAACATTTGAAAGCATAACTGCACGAAGATGTGTATTAGAGACAGAGAGAGTGACATATAACCTGATCTGACTGTAAAGATATAGTTTCTTATTCCTATACTTGAATATGCTCTTGAAATATGAGGTAGTTGTTGAGATAAACAACAAGGTATTTGAAATGGTTTACTACAGTAAGGCTCTGGTTGGCCACAACTATGGGCTGAGATGTAGACAAATGTTTCCTAGGAGAATGGAAATAGATGTATTCAGTTTTTAATTTAAATCATTCTTAAAAAGTCATGACAAACTATCAGTTATTGATAGTAGCAGCAGCCACAGTAAGTGTATCTGTAGCACTTCAAGGGTTTATAACAACTCATTTAAAATGACTAAATCATTTTGAATAACTGACTATGGACTAGTACAGTAGTAGCACTTACAGTGTTTGTAATAACTAAGTTTTGTCCATGTTATTTTCTCTCTTGTGGTGAACTCATCATAATGACTTTTTTTAGTATGTAGATAAGTTTTAACTCTTTCATTCCTTTTCAGCATGTAGATAAGTTTTGTAACTCTGTTTAACTCTTTGACTGATACCTTCTACACTTTGTTTGAAAAAATCTAACACAAAAAGTGATGGTAAGTCTTTACACACAGACATGTTCAACCTCTTTTCTTCAAACTTTCACTTACTTCTAAAGTTTCCAAAAAACCCCACAAGTTCTACAAAATCATTTTACATGTTGCTTTTTTTTAACTATTTGATTTATTTTAGTATGTAGATAAGTCTTAAGTCTTTTAACTCTTTGATAGCTTCTACACATTCTTTGAAAAACAAAAGAAATAATGGTAAGTCAGACATGCTGCAACTCTTTTTTTTCCAACTCACTCCTTTCACTTTGGTGCTTCTTTTTCTAAGTTTTGTTCATATTTTTTCTCTCTTGTGGTGAACTCGTCATAATGACTAAAAGAAGGAAAGATCTTTAAGAGGGTCTGTAGACAATGTTCCATTCAAATCTTTTTACTGTGCACAGCTCAGCTTTTAATGGAAAACAAGTCAAAAATGTCCCTTCACACTAATTCTAAATAATAACTACTTTATTTGTTTATGTCTCAGTATATCGAATGATGAGCAATTTAAAATTTTTTAGAAAATAGGCCAGCATTTGATAGCTTATTTAACAAGTGTCTTGTTACGTGATGACAATATGAACAACAAGACACATATTTGGATGGAACATTGTCAAAGGGTTAGGGTTAGGGAGGGTTAGACCCTCCTAAAGATCTTTCCTTCTGCTTTTAAACAGCTTTTAAAAGAGAAACTATAAAATGTGTTACTGTCCAACGTCCACAGAATCTGGCTGCGTCGCATTCTGGTTGAGTTCTGACTCAGTCACAGTTTACAGTTGTTTTGGTGACATTTTTGGTGTTAAACAAACAGAAATACACGTTTTCAGCTGATGTAGATGTGCTAACAGTTGCTTTGTGGCTGTACTTTACTCAGTTTAACTACTGGAGCACCCCACACCATCTTATGTCCTGTAGTGAATATAAAATAGCCAGATTATGCATTGGCTTTGTAAACCCTGATAGACTTAACAGACCATGTTGTGATCATTAAGTCATTAACTGGCTGAGCCTGTCTCCCTCACTCCCTTCATCACTTCTTTCTTCTCTCTAATAAACATGAAGTTCAGTTACCAACAGTAGTACCACTGGAAGAAACAATAGCAGTAGTGATAGTAGTAGCAGTGGTACTAGTGATATTTCAGCTCTTCAACAGGAAGCTTTAGCACCAGTGGAAACAGTAGGTTTAATCACTTCATAACCATGGCAAAGAGCAATATTTCACTCTGTTTCTTCTTACAGTTCATATGTCAGTATAATGAGTGAAAATTATCAAAAATATTTTCTACTGTGATCATTTTTTAAAGTTTGAGCTTATTGTTTCAATGTCAGTGTATTGATGGAGGAGAAAGTTCTCTCAGAAAGTGCAGACTTTGGCCACTAGAGGTCAGGAGTGCACATTCAAATGATGTGATTCAAATTCAGTTTGTAGGGACACATATTTCTGCCCATACTGAACTACCAGTCCCAAACCTCTACTATGTTGATCACGGTGATGTATTTTAGTTCATTAAGACATTGTAATGAGCTTAATGGAGCTTGTGTAATATTTGTGTGTTTCATTCTTTCTTTACAGCTTCAGGGTTTCTACATCATTCAGATATTTAAAATAAATACCTAATTCACATCGTCCTTCAGACCATTTTGGACCTAGCAACAGTATTAGAAGTAGTAGTAGCAGTAACAGTAGAACACACAGCTAGAGGCAAACAGGCATTTTGTATCCATCATAAAGTTGTAGTGTAAGACCAATAAATGTTATTTAAATTGTATGCTTCTGCATTTTGATGTTTTGTCACACTAACATACAGTAGTATGGTACTTTGCTGTTATCCTCAATTCATAAAAGAAAGTGTGTAAACTCACATCTTCAATAGAAAACAGCATCAAAATATATTCAAGAACAAACATTATTAAAATCATCTATGAGCTGTGATGAGCTCTGTTGTGTCATTTTGTGTTGCTGTGTGGTTCATCTGTCTCTGTTCACTCTGCAGGTGGATTGTTAGTGTAACCTGGCAGACCTGAGGGCCCCGGTGTGTTCCCAGGTTATTTAAGCCTGACTGCAGTGCATCTCTCTCTCTCTCTCTCTCTCTCTCTCTCTCTCTCTCGTTGCTTTAAGTTTATTCTTATGTCTGGTTTCGCATCTTACATCACCCCCACACACACACATCCATCACTCATGCACTCTTACACCACTGTTTATACTGACATACACACCCCACAACTTATTAATCCTTAATTGGCATTTGAATTTACTCAATTTGGTTTAATTTGGTTAATAAAAGATCTTTTGTTAAAACTTAACACTGGTGTGTCTCCCTTTTGTTGTGGCCACTTGAGCCAGGTCATAACAGAGCTGAACTGAATTGAGCTGAATCCAGTCAAAGTGGTTCTAACTAAAATAAAATGAGTCAGTTCCTCATATGAAAATATTGAAATTTTCCAAATTTATACATACCTGGGAATTTGGCTTGATAGCAGTCTAACTCTTAAACAGTATGTGGAGCAACTGGCACAGAAGGTAAAGATAAAAAAAGGTTCCTGTAATGAAATAAAGCAGGTTTCTGTCTTGAGGACAGGAAAATGATTGTACAGTCAACTATCATGCCTGTGTTTGAGGAGTTATGTTTTATTCTCATGCTGCTCGCTCTGCCTTTAAACAACTTGATACAGTATATCATCATGCTTCACATTTCATTACAGGAGCTAAAGATACACATCACTGTGTTCTATATGAAAAAGTAGGCTGGTCCTCACTAGCAACAAGAAGGACTACATTCTATCATTTTTATTTATAAATGTCTCCTACAAAAGTTGCCTCAGTGTATCACTGCACTTTGCCAATCCAAAACCACAGCTCACCAGGCAGGTGAGGATGAGGCTGACGTGGCAGGTGTACTGGGAACTGGAGTGGTGAACCTGAGGTACAGGCAGAGAACAGAATTAGCAGCATTCAGGAGATCAGAAAAACAAACAAAGAGTTTACATGACGCTTGGCCGTAGCATCTGTGCCGCATTGGTGACTGAACGATCAGGCAGAGTCTGGAGAGATGAACTGGGGTTTTATACTGCTGGCTTGTAAAGTTGATTAGTAGATGAGCTGCAGGTGTTCAGGTTGAATGGGAGAGGGAAACCAGGAGGCCACGCCCAGCATACGCCCACACACACAAACACAGAGAGAGACAGACTGGGGACAAACATGAAACACTAGTAGCTATATCATTAGATAATGTGTTTCTATAGTGTTTAGGGCCAAGCACGATAACTTCAGTTTTGTCTGAGTTAAGTAGCAGAAAATCCAGGTCATCCAGGTCTTTATGCCCTTAAGGCATGCTTGGAGTTAACTGATTGGATTCATCTGGATTCATTGATAAATATAATTGAGACCATGACGGACAATGAATGATAATCCCCATCCCTGAAGTATTTTTTATTAGTTTCCGTTTCTAAATGAACTCAAACCAACACCAAACTTAGTGCATCATTATCACAAGAAGAGAACCTGAGCAATGTCTTCTGTAACAATCCACTCCTGCTGGTGCACAGCACCATTTCCAGACTTATAGCATGTTTTGCATGACAGAACCAGCAGCTTTAATATTAGTCACAATGGTCTGTTGAAAGTATTTTTGCTGTAAGGAAGGTAATAGTTTTTGTATTTCAAATGTTTGACAAAGTGATTTTCATAAAGTACCTTGTTATGTCTAATCTAGGTGTGGTTAAGTAATATAAATTGTTTTCCTTTTTACCTCACAGAAGCCAACAAAGATTTATTGCACCTAATTGCAGAAGCAGGACTACATTTGAAACATGTGAACACAAGGTTTCATTTGTTCAAGAAATCATGTACCAATTGTGGACGAGCTATAACCTAAAAACACAGAAAGACATTTAACATTATTCTAACTGGAACTCTATCGAGAGCCCACACACGTCTACGTTTATTATAAACCTAAAACACAGGACCTTAATTGTAAGGAATGGATTGAACTGTGGTAAATCTGCTCTAACAGCTGTTTATTGTTTGAAAATACAATTAATAATAATTCTTAATGATTAATCATCTCTGCTTGCTGTACAATAATACTGAGCTATCCTGCAATACAAGAACAATATACTGCTTCTTATTGACAAGGTTTCTACCAGCATCATCAACTGATGAGGATGCTAACCTATGGCTGGAAATGGAGCTTTAATTTTCATCGTTTATGTATACAACATATCAAATGCATGTACCCATCAAATGTATACTCATTATCCTTGTCCTATACAGGTTACTCGGGTTAAAAATGAAAACATTAAAAAGTTTGTAACATACTGTGGAGCTAATGTTACGTAATTAGCTAGCTACAGATACTAAAATCTGCTAGTGATTTTCACCAGCTAAAGACGCCAGCTTTTGTCTGTCTGTATGAAACCAAAGACCAATGGTTTAGAAATTCACTAAAATTTTCACTAAAAAAGTTAAAAATATTGAATTGAACTGAACTAAATGCATTAATAAATACTACTGTTATATTAAATTATTAAATGATGTGTTTAAAGCACTGCTTTAGCTTTTTAAAGTAACATTTATTTATTCATGAATAAAAGCACTGTACCACCGCCGTTTTCAGTGGCTGCTGTTGGACATTGAGGCGGAATAAAGAAATGTTGAATCTACCACAAAGACATGAGATGGCTCAGCCAGGGGTCAGCACTTTTTTTCTTTTAAGAAGAGGCTACAGTCAATGTTCATGAGTCCACTATCAGGAGAACATTGAACATCAATGGTGTGCATGGCAGAGTCCCCAAGTTGAGACTAAGGAGGAATGGGCTAAAATTCCTCCAAGCCGACATGCAGAACTAATAAACAGTTACCGGAAAAACTTCTGGTTGAACTTATTGCTGCAAAAGGGGGTGACCTGTTACCAGTTACTGAAAGCAAGAGTTCACATATTTTTGCCTCACACAAATATGTAAGATTGGATCTCATTTGTTTATTTGGGTTCCCTCTTATCTAGTTTTAGGACTTGTGTTAAAATGTGATCATGTTTTAGGTCATATTTATGCAGAAATAGAGAAAATTCTTAAGGGGTTCACCAAACTTTCAAGCAGCACTGTATAGTATAACATAACCCATAAGATGAATTAGTACATAGCAGGGGGAACAGAAAGGCTGGCTTTGTCTAAATAAAATATGCCTATCAGCACCTCTAAAGCTAATCACTTAACACATATCGTATCTGTTTCCTCTGTATACAAACAGAAATGTAAAAATGTAAAAACAACTTGTGGTTTTACGGGGAGCTACTGCTGTAATTATTTTGTGGTGAATAACTAACTAGTGTCCCTGCATCCAGTTGGCTAAGCTAACTAACAGCTGTTTATTGTTGAAAATACAATTAATAATAATTCTTAATGATTAATCATCTCTGCTTGCTGTACAATAATACTGAGCTATCCTGCAGCTGGGGGCCTGATGGAAGGGGCTGAAGCTCACTAAACAGGGGGTGTTGTGGGTGAAGTAGCAGGATGTCAATCTTTGAAAGGGAACAGATTTTGTAGATGTCGCTACGGCTGTCTTGCTTAATGCCTTTTGTTTTTCCGGCAATGCTCACAATTTTGCTGGGCAAGTTTTTCTGGGCTGCAATAGCATCACTATGCCAACAGAGGATGCAGAATGTCATAATACCCTCAATGTTGGTTGTGCTGGTGAGTAATTATTTCTAAAATCAATGTACATTTCTTTTGTTTTATTGGTGTTGAGGATTAGATTAGAGTCTTTGCACCATTGTACAAACTCCTCCAGGACCGTGTCCTGTCTCTTTGTCAGTTAAAAGGCAAAGTAAAGCTGTAGCATCAGCGTACTTGATCAAAAATCTGTTGGACTGCTGACTTATACAGTTGTTGGTGTATAAAATAAATAAGAGTGGAGACAGACAAAATGCATTTTTAATTCAAGTCTCATTAAAAGTAATTTTTGCAGATACAAAAATTAAGTCATGTCATAAAAAGAAAAAGAAAAAAAAAACACTGTAAAATACCTGCTTGTGAAGTAATAAATCTCTGGATCTCAGTTTGAAGAAGTTTTAGATATCCCAAAAATCAGCTCAGGAAAAACTTCTCTTTGGTGTCCAAAAAATCATCAGGGGTCATAGCTCAGAGCAGCAAAATGTTCTTTAATGCAATAAAGGAGAGCAGTTTTGAAGTGTTCACAAGGTTCACCAAAAACACTCTGAGTTGGTAAGGGCCTGTGCTCCTTTATTTATACTGTTGGGCCTTCACAGGTTACGCCTCTTGACCAACCCCTTATACTGGCAAGTTACACTATTACAAATCTCTTACGTCTGCTGTTACTGGGCCTGAGATCTTGGGCAGGCTTCGGGCAAGTCTGAACAGAACTTGTCCCTGTGCTGTGTCTAGGCACAGCTCTTTTAAAAAAAGGCTATTCTGGTTTATTTTTCACTATTATTTCCACAACTCCCTTTTGCCTTATTTTTTTAAAAGTTATTCTTGCCTGTTTTACACCCTTATTTCTTAACCCTCTCTTGAGTAGTAAAGTTTAATACAAACACACTTTAAATTTCATCATCAAGTGCAATGAGTGTGATTATCTTCAACATAATATGTGCCCTTACATTAAATCACATGAGATCTTGTGAAGTATACATGAGATGTGATTAATACAATGTTTCATAATAATATTTCAGCATATTTCTGCTTAATGCTCATCATGCATCATAATCATCATTGTGCTTTGCATTTGTTCCCTTCAGCACATCACAGGTCTTAGAAATTATACCACACTTTTCTGTCACGAAGGTGATGTCAAAGTGTCCCTCCTTTGAAATAATTCTAGGTGAAATACAGTATAGTATAACATGACCCAGCTGTAAAGACTAAGACGTATGACGAACAGCAGGAATTTCATACATGCTAATGTAATAATTAGCCCTGAACGAGAGGGGGTCACTGCCAGAAATTGATGCATGCATATGTTGGGGGTGGAGGGTGGGCAGGGGGTGTTCTTAAAAAAATTATTTGAGAGGATGTGAAACTCTGTATTTGCTTTCTTGCCAAGAGTTACTTAACCCTTTACAGGGCACTCATTGAAATACTATGAAATTCAAAAACCATAACCAGAGTTTATTTCTGTTTTCAACATTTTCAAAAATGTCCAATTTCTTGTAGAAAACCAAAGTAAACAAAGTTACCGTATTTGGTTCCTTGCCCTTCAGTGGTAAAAAAAAATCCATTAAGTGTATATGTAAAATATACAACAAAAACACCTATTTTGTGAAAGGAACATGTATGTTTCACATTAGAACATCACTTTTAGAACATGAGTGCTGATACAGACTCTTTTCTAAATAGTATAACATTATATACATATATTATAACACACACATATAAGATACGTAATACAACTTAATGTACTGTATAACAGTATAACATACAGTACAACTTTATGTACTGTATAACAGTATAGCATTCATCATATAACTTTATAAACTGTATAACATACAGAGTACAACTTTTGACACCATTAGGACAGCTTATTCATGGTACATAATGAAGCAGTTGCGCTCACTGTTCATGCAAAGGTGGACCTTGCAGACCCTGCAGACCACATTTGACCTCACAATGTTGCCTTTCCTGCTGCAGTACTTGCAGGTCTGGCGTTTGGCATGTACAGGGGCATGGAAGAGGGACAGGTCAAAGCGCACAGCCTCATTTGGTGTGTGGCTGCGGTGTCCCCGGACAGGCTCAGGGACACCAACACTGGTGGTCAGGCTTTCAACAGATGAGGACGAGCTTCTTCTGGAGCCTGATTTGGCAGACGCCTGGCCGCTGGCGCCCCTGAACACGTGGTTTCTGAAATCTTTCAGAGACTGGCCATTCACTCCAAGGGCCTTACTGTCCTGTCGGTACACAACCCAGGCATTTGTGATACTGACATCAATGACATATGCAAACAGATGCAAGTACCACCTCTTGGACTTCATGGGGGTGCGGTAGAGGTGTACCAGGATGTCACTCTGCTGGTATTCAGGAAGGGCTGTGTTGTTCAGGTCAACTTTATGCCAGGTGGTTGGCCTGGGTGCCAACTTGCCAGATCTCCTTGGCCTCTGGGCTTGTACTGCTGGCTGCACATTATCATCACCATCATCATCATCATCATTGTCATCCTCACTGTACTCACTGTCCTCACTGCAGGGGGGTCAGTGTCACTTGTACATGGAATGTCCTGGTTGTGGGTGGGTGGGACAAAATCAGGGTCTGCCACATCATCATCATCATCCTCATCATCATCACTGATGGCAGGGTGGGCGGCCACGACAACACTCTTCCTCCTCTTGACATAAAACATCCGGGCAGACATTGCCTAAAAATTTCACACAGTATAACAGTTGTTAAACGGTCACAAACTGACAAAAATCACAATTTTTCACTATTTATTCATATAATCAAATATGGTGCCTGCATTTTTCATGCCATAATTTCACTCATTTCCACAAGTCCTCCACAAACAACACATATGGCATCACTAAGCACAACTATTCAACTATAAAATGTGTGAGTTTCATCAACTTACCATGATTAGTTTAGAAGTTTTGTACAGAAATGTACGATGAGCTGGGCTTCTTTAGCGTCTTTTTCCGACTTCAGTGAAGAGAGAAAATTAGATGCACTCCAGGTCTCTGCTGATTGGTCGAATGCCACAGTCATGTGATCTGTGATGTGGGGTGAATGGCTTCTGAATGGCTGAGTGAGGACCACATGGTTCTTGACCTCACTGAAGTACAGGAGGGTGGTCATTTGCAAAGGGTGCAGAAATTACCAAAAGTAGTCACTTGCCCTGTAAAGGGTTAAGGAGACAGAATACCACTTTTTTGTGTGTGTGGCTGGAGCCAGGGTGGTTAGCCTAGCTTAATCAGTACATAGCAGGGGGAACAGAAAGGCTGGCTTTGTCCAAATAAAATATGTCTATCAGCACCTCTAAAGTTAATCACTTAACACATATCTTATTTGTAACAATACGGGGAGCTAGTGCTGTAATTATTTTGTGGTGAATAACTGACTAGTGTCCCTGCATCCAGTTGGCTAAGCTAACTAAGCTAATCATCCAGGCTCCAGGTTCCTTGAGCCAGTGCTGTCTTGTTGGTCTGGGACACACACACAGGTCATTTCTCATTACCTGCAAGTGCTAATTTTGTGTAACCTGATTTAGTGTAATTACAGCTACTAACTTTTACTAACCATTTCTCACTGGGATTTCATGTGTCATGTTAGTTAGAGTCAACAGATGTCTATCAATGCCTGTGGTGTCTAGTAAACATTTTTTGGAAATAAGAGGACAAGTGCTACACACAAATCTGCTGCTAAAAAGTGATTATTTATTTGTACGTGCTAAAAAGACTAAATAATAAAATATAAAATAGTAATAAGGATGAAAAGGAGATTGAAGATAAAAATATTATATATATAGCACATCCTGTAGCGTGGCTTCTGATTGGGCAGACCAGCATTTGATCTCCCTAGTAACTGGAGCTTAAAGTTAAGGTTAAAAAAGTTAAAAATGGTTATAAAGTTAAAAATTGTACCACTCATACAACAGTGTGTACAGAACCTTTAAGCTAGCATTAACATTTGTGAAGCAATTTAGAAATGTTTTACAGCTGGATTTTGGCTTTATTTCACCAGGATAATATGCAGGGTGGTCACAGAGCGCAGTACCATGTTTTTAACAGACCAGAACAAAAACATCTGAAGCAGACACCTGTGTGGGCCCTGTCCTTGGTCCTATGAATCAATTCAGGTGCCGTGCCAGAAAGTTATTGATCGCCTCCCAGAAACTGATTGCCGTCCATGGGAGCACTCACAGCCTGTTTAAGCTGTTATCTGGATCAAACTGTTATAAAGTGCAAAATATAGAGACAACTTTATCCTAAAAGTTACCTGTGTTTATATGTATTTGGTATGCCTACTATCGTTTATATTTGGATACAAGACTCGGATTAACATGACTTGATGGATCTAAGTTACATATGAAATAAAGAAATTGATCCCCTTTGCAATCATTCTAATGAGTAAGCATATTTTTCCTGCTTTATGTTCCAGATAATAAACCACCCAGTCTATTTTACCAATTTACAAACCTATAAAGGACCAATACAACTAGTAACATGCAGTTTTTTTACTTGACAAAAAGTGATTGCAGCCCATAACTAGTTACTGAAAGTTTTTTTCTGCCTCAAATTGACTTTATTTGGCTATTTTATTTTGACTTTATTGGTTTCATTTACCTTAACCTATGTGATCATGACAGATTTGTCAGGTGGCACTGCAGTCTGAACGAGAGAGCAGCAACAGTGCTTTTAATCCTAACCCTTTCGAACGACTATGACTGAAGCTGGCCACTGTTTAATGTGTGCCTCTAGTCTTGAAATGCAACACAGAACATCGTGTGTGAGTCATTTTTATTCATATGAGAATTAAAATAAGGCATAACTGGTGCTAGTTAATAACCTCAAAAAACTGGCCCATGGTTGAACCAAATTGCTGACCTTGATATTCAACATACCAGGGTACCTATATTTACACACAGTAGTGGTGGGGCTTTACTGGCAAGCTTTTCAGATGAATTTCTTCACCATGTCGGTCATCATGTCTTACAACTGCATAAAATACATATGGTTTAGTGTGTACATGCATCATGGAATTTAAGTACAATGTTTTATTGCTTTTTGAACGTAAACATAAGCAGTTACCCAGTTAGTGTCACCGTCCTGCTCACAAATGACACAGGTTAGTCAAGTCACCTACAAACACAAAGGGATCATTTGAGGTTAATAATGTAAGACTGTTTAAAGCATATGTTTTGAAAAGAAGTAATAAAAAAGAAATATCTGTTTCCAGTCAGTCATTTAATGCCATCCATCCCCTTACCATGAGTAGATCAGGATCAGTGTTATTATATGTGTCATTAAGACACATATAATCAACATTATTTATGAGATATAATTAGCCACATTTTGTCCAACTGATTGTTGAACAGTTTGTGAATGTCAGGTATCATTTGATTATGAAATGTGTGATCATGTGTGTATATGTGTGCACACATACACAAGAAAAGAGAGATAGAGAGCAAGTGCTCAAGCAAGCAACTGTTTATTTTAGCAATCTGACAAAAAATGTCCCTACCAAAGATCAAACCAAATCTACACCGTTGTTTGAGCGTCACTGTGCAGAATGATGTCTGTGCAGAGTTTGACACTAGAAGGCTGTTTTCACATTGATCTGCTGAGAGTGGAAAGTTTCTCTGTGCTCACCTTAAATCTCAGTTTAAGGTATGAACCTAACATTATGAGCAGGGTTTGTGACATCCCAAGTAGTGATGTGGACACTTGGAGCCTCCAGTGGACATACACTGAGAATGGACTTTTCTGTTGGACATCTTGTGTACAACAAGATGTCCAGCAGTTAAAATACTGAAATGAAAATATTTGCATATTCATAGTTTCTGTATTTTTCAATGAGGAATAAAGAGTAGATGTCAGAGTAGATTCTGCTTTGAAAGAGTAGATTCAAAGCAGAATAATTTGATGTCTTCAAACATGCCTGGAGGGGTTATTTAAGGTTTCAGCAGACAGAAGGCAACAAAGATTTCCTGCACTAAGCAGGAGAAGTAAAAAAAAGCCATATAACCCTGTTTATATCTCAATAACATTTCCAGGCAATTTGAAGTGAAGAATGCATACAGGTGATGCAAAATGTGTTAATGTATTGCCTTATAATGAGATATGGTCATAAATTTAACTTTGTTGGTCACTCAATATGTCAATATGGTTTATTTGTGCAGTTAATCATGCACAAAGAAACATGACCTAAACACACAGAAAGATGTTAAAGATGATGCTAACTAACACAGATCTAGATTTAGGCCACATTTTGATGACAGAGATGAGGGAGCACTATTTTGTCCAAAAATTCTTTCAATAAAATGTACTTTTACATGTCATGATTGTCAAACTGAACACTTTTTTGGTGATCATCAACAGTCCATTTTAGTGCCCATGACATCATTAGAATTATCCTGGGTTCCTTCATGACATCACGTCTCTTCAGACTGTTGAGTGATAAAGTGAGAATCCAGATCCTGTCAGATGACCGTTGAACCTGTTGAGAGCCACTACTCACAGTTTTGTTTACGACTCGTCTACAATTGCGTCCCAGTTATCGTTCTGATACTCTTGTTGACGATTTAGTTCCAGTTATCTTTCTGTTACTCATGGCTAACCGAAAGACATCAAAAACCTTCCTGCAACAGCAGAACAACTTCACTGATCACAATGTAAGTAACCAACTCTGTCAATCTCCTTCTGTTCATAGATACAGTTTTGATTTTGATCAAATGTCAACACAAGCATTTTCAAATTATACTACAAAAAATTAAGAACACCAATTCAGATAAATGACAGAATTGATTTTTCAGACATTCATGTCTACAACAAGGTTATATATCAGAATACAATAGCAGATTAGGAAATTAGAAAGCTTTACACAGTACAATATTTTATTCAACCTTTGTGCATTATGTGCCAAAGTTTTAAGCATAAGTGTAGTTTCCTTAGATTACTGTACCAAGTGACATAGTGTAGTGTGGTATAATGAAATGTAGTATGCAATGGTATAGTAATAAAAGTATATCAAATTTAGAGTACCATTTAATATAATATAATATAATTCAACTGTGTAACTATTCCCAATGACTCAATCTATATTTTTTTCACAGGCACCTGAGAGCCACAGGAGAGGATGTGGCTCCGACTGTCAGTCCAGCACCCTGGCCAACCAAACAGCTCAAATGGTTCGCAGGGCTGTGCTGATTGAAAGCGCAGAGAGGCTGTGCGCATCACAGAAAGCCATCTGCGATGCTGTGTTGAAGAGATTGGGAATCTCCAACCAGCATGACACCCTCCCCTCACCTCAGCCCCCAGCTGTACCGAGAAGGAGCCCTGAATCCTCTCAGCGAGGAAGGAGGATCAGGCTACCCCCGATTGTAGAGAGGAAGAGCAGCCAGAGGACAAGCACCAACCAGACGTTGGAGGAAAGCGCAGAGAGTCTGTGCGCTTCACAGGATGCCCTCTACCATTCAGTTCTGGAGAGACTGGAGCTGAATGAAGAAGACGAAGAGAAGTTGCGTCTGGGCAGCGAGAGGGCAGTGCTTGCCTGTCAGATGGCTAAGACTGAAGCCAGGAGGCCAAGCTCAGTCAGCTCCATCTGCTCCGTGGACAGCCTCAGCTCTGTGGACGCACACACTCCCACAGAGCTGAGGGCTATTCCAAAGATGTGCCCCTTCACCCCTACTCCTCCTCCCACAGCAGCTCCAGCAACCAGGAGACTGTCTCGTCTCCCGGTGTTGTCTGCAAACCACGGTGGACAATGTAAGTTTATACTGTTAAGTGATAATGACTAACATTATGCAAGCTTGAATGGAAATAGGTGAAGATGTGATAACAGCAGGTGGAAATTTCAGTCATAATAAATATTTTCTTTTTAATCTAAACAGACAAGGAGGTAGCTGATGGATGCAGGTTAAGGTCGCATAAAGGAAAGGTTGAGGAGTTTGTGCAACAATTCCAGCTCGTCAGCCTCCCTTCACCTCGACCCCCAGCAGCTCCCAGAAAGACTGCAGCAAAGACACCTGCTGTTCCAGCACCTCCGCCAAAAGCTGCCCCACCTAAGAGGGAACCTCGTCGCGGGACAAACCTCCGCCCCCTAAAGGCTGACAAAAGAGCGTGCCAGGATGAGCTCCAGCCGCTGGCCATGCCTGCAGAGAGCCTCTCCCTCTGCTTCGAGCAGCTCAAATCGGATGACTGGTAAGACACCGACACTACAGAAGTGTAGAGAAAGATTTTAAACAGTTTATTCAGCAGCATTTGTTTCTGAAGCAATGATTAACACTTTTCAAAAATGTTTGTCATCTAAATACAGGATGAAGAAAATGGATGGACTGAAATCTGTTCAAGCGCTGGTCAAACACCATCCACAACTTCTGCAGACTAAACTGCATGAAGTCTGCCTGGCCCTCGTAGAAGAGGTAGCGTAGACATTTTCCTCTTTGTCTCTGTTTGTCTTTGTGTTACATGCAGTTCTCATTTTTTTACAAGCGCATCTACCTTTACTGTGCACACAGAAGTACTGACTGATGTTCTTTCTTATTATCTAGGTGAACAATCTGCGCTCTAGTGTGGCGTGTGCTGCCATGGAGACAATAGCTGAGCTCCACGTCAACCTGGGGAAGGCCATGGATCCAGAGGCAGAGAGGACAGGACGCACCCTGCTGCTGAAGCTGGCGCAGACAACCAACAGCTTCATTCACCAGCACGCCAACCTTGCCTTGGATGCGCTGGTGGACGGGTGCAGTCCTGGTAGAGTTATTTCCACTCTACTCAACACAGGGCTGAGGTAAGAGGAGATACAGTGATCAGAATTTAGTAGGAAGTGTAGTACAAGCAACATTTAAAGTAAATGAAATGAAACATAGTCACAGGATTATTCTCACATTTCCCTGTCTGTCTTTGTTCTTTCTCAGTCACCTTTGTGCTGCAGTGAGGGGGAGCACAGCCCAGCACCTCCACCAGCTGGGAGAAGTTGTCGGGGAGGAGCGCATCTTGACAGGAGGGAAGACCTTCACAGAGCGTTTCCTGTCTGCTCTGGGTAAAATGTCTGTGGATGCTGCACCAGAAGTCAGGTGAGTAACTAAGTTTTGCATGGTTCTTGTGAAAAATGTCTTATATCTTTCTGTTCATACTCTGAAATGCTAACTGAGAAATGTATTTCTGTACAGGCACTACGGACATAAGATGCTCCAGACACTTGTTCTCCAGAGGGAGTTTACCGGCCTGTGGAATAAGGTGATCCCAGTGAAAGACAGGCCCCCACTGGAGAAGATCCTTAGGAAAATGGTGCAGTAGTGGTCCTTAGGCTGGCACGGAGGTCCAGTGGTTAGCACTGTTACCTTACAGGAAGCAGATTTTAGCAGATTTTAATAAGAACCTGCTGGAGTCTTTCTGTGTGGAGTTTGCATGTTCTCCCCGTGCCAGGTAGGTTTTCTCCGGGTGCTCCGGTTTCCTCCTACAGTCCCAAAGACATGCAGATTAGGTTAATTGGCCTCACTAAATTGCCCCGTAGGTGTGAATGCGTATGTGATTGGTTGTCAGTCTATATGTGATAGACTGGCGACTTGTTCAGAGTGTACAATCATGAACAAGTCGCCAGTCTATCACACAGCTTAAAGTTAGCTGGACGAGGCTATAGCCACTGCACAATTGGCCTAAAATAATTGGCCTAAGTAATAAAAAATCTAACTAAATGTTCTGTTTATATATTTGTCATCATTCAATTATTTAGTAAGGTAATATTATCTCTTTCAGTGCTTTTAATTGTCTTGACTGGTGTTCAACAACAATTTAATTTCAACAGTGATCAATTTTTGGGAAAGTAGCAAGGTGGTTCCTTTATATGCTGGTTTTCTGTGTTGCTTTACTATTAAATCCAATCCTAATATCACAATTCTTACAGTATCTTTCACTTAAAATCATTTCAAAAGAGTGATAGTTGGTGATCATTACCTTTTGGAGAGCCTTTCTCATATTTTAGCAGTTACAGAAACTAACAAACAACCAAAATTGTGGCTTAACCCTCACTCATACAAAAACAAACACAGTGTGACGCAGCATAACTTGTCCATTCATTGTACAGTTTATTACCTTCTTTGAATGTGGAGTATTATTGCTGTTTACCTCAGTGATAAATTGTATCCACAGTCCCTGACAGTCATGACATGATTATAACAAGGCAGCATACTGAAAGGCTGAAGTCACTCTTTTATAAAGAGAACATCTGATCACAAGGTTGTGACACTGGAGTCATGATGTTGACTGGATAAACAAATACTTGAGCAGCTTTTGACCTTTTGAAAAAGTTCACTTTCATCCCTGATCCTTTTCTCTCCAGTAGTCCATACTGAC
Source organism: Scomberomorus guttatus (assembly GCA_038419695.1). Taxonomy (NCBI): domain Eukaryota; kingdom Metazoa; phylum Chordata; class Actinopteri; order Scombriformes; family Scombridae; genus Scomberomorus; species Scomberomorus guttatus. Next base: position 3,890,917 of record CM076449.1, read on the forward strand.
ATCATCCAAAAGAGCAGTTTTTAAAGTCTCTAAATAAAAGTGTTTTTGCATAACTGTTACAGTAGTTGATTGAGTGCAGCACTGCAATAAAAGGCACTTTGGTAAATGCTGAGATGCAACAGAACATAATGATATAAATCTTTAGTCTGACACAGACACCATGTAAATAACAACTGTGATAATGACAAGAGAAAAATGTACCCTAAAGGATAAACATAATAAATGGAAACAAAACCAACACAAGTCCTAAAAGAGGAAGCAGGAAGTCCATATTGGTTTGATTACCATGACATTGAGTGATTCATGTTAACCAGGTCAGGACACTTTGAGGCTGGTCTCTGGTCAGTTTTATACTTCTCTCTCTATGAGAAGTTGTAGTGGAGAGGTTTGGTTAAATCCAGAGGTCACCACAACACAGGGAAGTCCATTTTACTGAAGCCAGGGTCTCTGCGCTGCTCCCAGTACGTGTTGTAAATTGATTGTAAATGTAAAATGTAGCTATAACAGAATTTTGGTACAAAATCTGCAGATTGCATTTACATGAAAGGTTGACAAATTTTCTTTAACACTTATTCCACTAATGTATTTTATTTATGTGCTTCTGTGGACTAACTGAAGATAGTTGCCATTAAATAAGTTTTATATGAGTGTTCTTCATCCAACCTGAATTGTTTAATCTTACTAATATAAATTCTGTCTCTGAGTGGACGTTGATATTCTTGTGACTTCATTCCCATGGATCTTAACTCTTAACTGTGGTCTGTTGCCAGACCATGGAGCCCTAACTATGAGCTTTATCAAAAAGGAAATATTTTAAGCCTACTCTTAAACGTAGAGAGGCTGTCTGCCCCCCAGACCAAATCTGGAAGATGGTTCAACAGGAGAGGAGCCTGACAGCTGAAGTCTGACTCCTATTCTACTTTTGGAGACTTTAGGAACCACAAGTAAGTAAGTCTGCCTTCTGGGAGCACAGTGTTCTAGTGGGGTAATAGGGTACTATGAGCTCTTTAAGATACGATGGTGTCTGACCATTAAGAGCTTTGTAAGTGATAAAAAGGACTTTAAATTCTATCCTGGATTTTACAGGAAGCCAGTGCAGCAAAGCTAAAATGGAAGAAATATGATCTCTTTTTCTAGTTTTTGTCAGTACGTGTGCAGCTGCATTCTGGACCAGCTGGAGAGTCTTTAGAGACTTGTTGGGGCAGCCTGATAATAAAGAATTGCAATAATCCAGCCTAGAAGTAAGAAATGTGTGGACTAGTTTTTCTGCATCATTTTGAGACAGGATGTACCTGATTTTTGCAATGTTACGTAGGTGAAAAAAGGCAGTCCTTGACACTTGTTTTATGCAGGAGTTGAAGGACATATCCTGATCAAAGATGACTCCCAGATTCCTTACGGTGGTGCTGAAGGCCAGGGTAATACCAGGGTGGAGATGTGTGATGTCCATAACTTAAAACTGTTCACCTGCTCCACCTCAGCTCCACTGATGTAGACAGCGGTGTGTGTCTTTGCCTCCTTTTTTCTAAAATCAACAATCAGCTCCTTGGTTTTGTTGACATTGAGCAGTAGGTTGTTCCACATTGACATTATGTAAATTAAACAAAACATTAAATATGTTATAACGCCGTGTTGTGTCTAGTCCTTGGCCACAGCAAAGAAACCAAGATTAAAACGGACTTCATTCTGTGTTTGAGCGTGGGCCAGATTGCATCAATAAATCACAGGAATTCTAAAAACAAACAAAAAAAAAAAAACACTTTTCAAAGAATTGTTTGCCACCACTTTCAATATATATGATATTTTATATGATATAGATATGAGTAGTTGTAAACTTCACTGTAATCACTTTGTTATACTGTACAGTACAGTATTGCTGTTAAATTCCTTGAACAGCTATCAGGACACCACACTGTGATTATGGTCATTATCTAAACCAGCAGAGGCTTTTATAATTGGCTGTTCACTTAAGTGCTAACATATAAATGCAATCACCCTATTTTTTCCTTCTTTTCTTTTTGTTCTAATTCAATTATTATTGCACAACATACAAGAAAAACAGAGGCACAGCTGCAAACTGCAGGGTCCTATAAAGTTATTTGCTTTGATGGCTGCACTGTACCACCTTTCTCAGTCCTCCATAAGTGACATTATCTAATAACAGGGTTATAATATTTCAACATGTTGGACTGTACTGATCTTGTAACAGGATTTTTAGCTACTGTAATGTGATTGTAGTTCCTATCTCAAGTTTCTTCCAGAAATATTTAAAATTGGTTTTATATAGATAATTAAACTTATGTTTTATCCAAAAAAAAAAAGAAATCAGGCATATTCCACACTATATAAGAGCTATATAACTATAAGAGCATCCCACTGTTTCAATCCTGATCCTGATTTCTTAAACTCAGGATACCAGCTGACACAAAGCATCAATTTACCACTGCTATTTTTTCTCCTTACTTTACAGACTGGGACTGATTAGGATCTTTATTCTATATGTAAGGTATCATGACATTTTAACTACACCTTACTTCTTCTTAGCAGTGAGTGGAGACATTGGTACAACGGCATTCACATTGTAAAGCTGGTCTCACACGTTTATCATGGTTGCGAAGTCACTGCATACTCAGTTATTGAGAAATGTTGTTCGTCCTGTCATGACCTGCCAAGGTTATAGCAGTTTTAATTTACAATACCAATAAAGTCCAATTGAGCCAGAGCCAGTACAATTAAAGCAAAGTGTTTCACATCATATTTGTATTTTCATGCATCCCAATCAAGCACAAATCTGGCAGTATCACACTTCAGCAGCTGTGGTGCTGTGCAAGTTTTGCAAACACTGAGTCAGATTTAATGTTTCCATACAATCATCAAAAAAAAAGAAAAAAAATTCACCTATTCTGTTGACTTCTGGGTGTTGCACAGAGAAATTATCTGCAGAAGGTTTTACTAACTCTAGTCTTACACTGGATCCATGACCTTTTTTACAATTGCAAATATGTGCATGTTTTAAGTTACTTTATTAATTAGAGGTTCAACCTAATCAAATTACACAATATAACTTGACAGATAGTTTGTGATGAGTCCATGTCACGTTTTGGTATCAAGCCAATAAGGGCACGGTGACCGAGACACACGAGTCATAAAAACAGTTATAAACAAGCCTTCAGCTTCATCATTAATCCGTGTCAGTCGATGTGAAGAAGTTGCACAGTTTTCATGGTCCTGGAAATTCATACACCTGTTGTAACAAGCGGGTTTACTCAGTTATCTGGAAAACTTTGCTGATCAAAACACAGGGCAGGACTTTTTACGTCAGTCCAAGTTCCAGACTTGCAGGGGGTTTCACTTGGAAAGTTATCTGTATGGAACAGACCCCAGGTTAGCGTTTAACAAATACTGATTAAAAGTACAAACAATATTTATAATAGATTCAAGTGGTTATGGAGACTCCAGGGGAAGCCAGGGGAATGTAAGCTGTAGGGATGAGCCCTATTGTACCTGAATTCACATACCAGGCAGGTACACCCTCTATAAACATTTAAATGAAGTCATATATAATCGCTTTAAAAAACTATTGACACACCTATGACTTAAACTTGTATTCACATCAAGTACAACATGTTATTGTGTGTGTACCTGGGCCTTTGGGTGGGGCCTGGCAGCCATTTGTCTGGGTCTCATCATAGGAGGGGTTGCAGGGGAGGTAAGAGCTCATCTTTTTGGTCTCACTGTGGGAGTCCATCATCAACCACCTCTAACAGTCGGCCTAGTGGGTGAAACACAGACATGCGTACAAAAAAAAAACATCATTCGCTCTGCAAAGTAAACATGAAAACATCTAACTCATTTCCCTTGGTGTCAAGCATCAATTCAATTAAACTTGTAGGGAAGATCTTTCAATAAATACAAAGACCTGACTATGGAGTAGGATGATACTTTGACCTCATATGCTGCCATACCCAGCCCTGAGCTGTGTGGAAACTGTCCAGTTCATTAGGGATGAAGCAGGTACTATCTACTACCATGATCATAGAAACAAATCAACAATTTGACAAATCTGAATAGACATCCAATGTCAGAAAAGTACTGAGGTTTGATACCCTGCCCTACCAATGGAATTAACAGAAAAGGCTTCAGTTCATTGTGGTGCAGAGTGCATGCCCCATAACTCTGAATATATAGGAACATAATGCGGGAACAGTGTGCTGGGTGTCCTACTTGTTGAAGACTGGCCTTTACTGTCAGCAAATATTCACCCTGCCAAATTGTTCTTTAGCCAATCACAGATTTCTTATCGAGGTTTGGAAGGAGTTACTCAATTTTAAAGTTCATAAACACAACCGTGCAATACAAAAGTGTTAAATTTGTGTTTCAAGACTTCTTTTTCTTTCATTCAATTCAGTCAATTGCTTGATGGTAGCCTGGCTTATATTGACAGAATGGTACAGTTTTAATTAAATGCAGGATAAAAGGTAGAAACTGTCAGTCCAGCAGGAAAATATTGGCCACATAATCATTAGGCCCACCGATTGATAGTCTAAAGGTCAGACATTGCATCATTTCGGTTTGTGCAAATAAAAAACAAATTAATCAATGGATTTGTTTTTAATCTTCCTCCTGTGTTAGCTTTCTGTTACCATCCCCGGTGTTAACGGGTCGGCTTAAATCAGCTTTAAAATACACTAAAAACAATAACCTATTATCCAATGTTTTTGTCATCTCTTGGTTACCTTGTTAGGCTTCCTTATCCATGAAAATGTTGGGTTTAATATTTTTGGTGTGGGTCTCTGGACCCATATATATTTTCTTCAAGAAAATGCAAAAAGATTTTGTCAGCAATAGAACTTAATATAAACACATTGAAACACAGAACAGGTCACACAACACACAAAATATTGATTTGCAAGTTCAAACAAACAACAACCAATCAAACAAATCAAACCAATAGAAATCAATAGAAATCAATTACTACATCCAAAACTATTAGAAAGCTAAATCAGAGTAAAAGTCTCTGTGTGCAAGAACATGCTTGTGTGTGTGTGTGTGTGTGTGTGTGTGTGAGCCTGTGTGAGTGAGAGACATGCAGACCTACAAGTGAGACTACTTGGACCGGCCACCTGTGTACAGAAAGCAATGAGACGTATGGATCCTGTTTCCAGGGATAATGTTAATGTTAAATGTAATCTGGCACAACTATGGACACATAACAGTCATTAGAGACTTTCAATGAATTAGGTGATCAGCAGGAGCAGCCTCAGCACCAGTGACCTCCTCATCAGACTCAGATGTGTCTGTGTCTTCTGGCTGGTACTCCACATTGTCCTCTTCCTCAGAAACTTGCTCCTCTGCATCGCTATGCTGATCTGTGTCTTCTGCCTCATTTTCTCCAAAAATGTTATCTAGAACTTGGCTCACCGTAAATATTCTTTTCATTTTTGCATGCTGCAAATTAGAGATGTGCCCTCTGCAAGTCAAATGAGTGAAGTGACCTCACATGTCTGGACATTCCCGTCTTTGTTTTGTTTTTTTGCAGCTATACTGGACAAATGAGCATCCCCTGAAGCTCACATGATTGGGAGAGGAGGTGGCTGTCAGTGTGTTGGCTGACAGTGCACTGATGATTTCAATTTTGGCTCTAATTATTGCTTTATAATCTTATTTTTATAACCGGGTCGAAACCGACCCTAACACCACAAAGGACATAATTTCAACCAGAGCATTTTATAATGTAGTGAAAAAAATGTTTTTGTTTAATTTTGTTGAAATCAAGGTTCCTGACAAAGTCAAAAAGCCTTGATGCAATAAACAAATTTTAAGTGATTCTTTTATGCATTCTAAAACTAAAACGGGTCGGTGCCGACCCTAACACAAGAGGAAGGTTAAAGTGATGAGAAAAGTATTCAGTATTCCTTTTACTTAATTAGAAGAAGGTTACAGAAGTATCATCAGTAAAAATGTACTTAAGTGCTCATTATGCAGCACTATGGCCCTTGTCAAATTTTTTATAATATATATTATATCATTGGATTATTATTACTGATGCATAAATGTGCAATTAGCCCTTTAATGTTGATGCCAAGGTCGAACTGATTTTAACTACTTTATATACTTATTGGATAGTTTGATAACAATGCATCATATTTTATAATGTATCATATATTGTGTGTGAAATTTTAATTTAAGTAGCTAGTCAGTAACTTATAGAGTTAAAAGTATAATTTTTCCCTCTAAAATGTAGTGGAGTAGGTATAAAGTGTAAATATTCAAGTAAAATGTAAGTACCAGAAAACATTACACCCCTGGAAGTACAAGTTTTAAATTCTGCAGATTGTGGCAGACAGCTGTAGCCCGGGCCTCCACCTACAGCCTCTACCAGATATCTGCACCATCGCCTCCACCTGCAGATTCTGGCAGACAATTGCAACCCCAACCTCCACCTGCAGTCCCTGTTAGCAATCTGCACTGCCGCCTCCACCTGCAGATTCTGGCAGAGAGCTGCAGACTGAATCTCCACCTGCAGCCTCTGCCAGCAACCTGCAGCTGCCGTCTACATCTGCAAGTTGCTGGCAAAGGCTACAGGTGGAGATTTGGGATGCAGCCATCGCCTCCACCTGGAGGTTCTGGCAGGGTGCTGCAGACTGAATCTCCACCCACATCTACACCAGGTGTGTATGTCTTGCACATAAAACTCATTCACAGCATTAGTATTGTAGTTAGTGCTGCACCATGGAATGTATTGTAACCTTCAGCAGCAGCCTCTTCCAGTGACCTGCACCACCCCCTCCACCTGCAGAATCCAGCAGACAGCTCCTGACCAAACCTCCATCTCCTGCCTCAACCAGCAAACTGCACCACCTCCTCCACCTACAGGTTGTGGCAGAATGTTGCAACGTGAACCTCCACCAACAGATGCTTCCAGCTCATCTCTGAAATATCTGCTTCCACCTGCAGATTATGACAGCTCCAGCCCAAACCTCCACCTCCAGCCTCCAGTGTCCAGCACCAGCCTCTGCCAGCAACCTGCACTGCCGCCTCCACCTGCAGATTTTTAGCAGACAGTTCCAGCCCAGCCTCCAGCCTCCAACAACTGCCAGCAAGCTGCACCACCCTCCACCTGCAGGTTCTGGCAGAGAGCTGCAGACTGAATCTCCACCTACACCTACACCAGGTATGTATGTCTTGCACATAAAACTCATTCACAGCATTAGTATTCACAGCAGTAATGTAGGTAGTGCTGCACCATGGAATGTATTGTATTATGTATATTTCTGGGCTGCATTCTGTCTTCTCACATTGAACCTTTGTATGGTGCTGTGTAGTTTTTTGTGTATTTTTACAAAGGATTTATGCCATGTGTGGAATATTTCTTGGATTACTACCGATTGTTTCTCTTTCTTTCTTAGTTTGAATATTTTTATTGTGTATGTTGGGTTTTGTGCACACACTGCAAACAACTTTCCCTCTGAGATAATAATAAAGTTCATCTTAATCCTCCACTTGCAGATACTGGCAGACAGCTGCAGCCCAAACCTCCACCTCCAGCCTCCAGCTTCTGCAAGCTACCTGTACTGCTGCCTCCACCTGCAGATTCTGACAGACAGCTGCAGCCAGAACCTACACCAACTTCTTCTACTAGAAAGTTGAAGAGTCCCACTCCACCTGAAAGTTCTACCAAACTCCACTAACAGCTTCTTCCAGTCATCCACAGAACCAGCCTCCTCCTCCAGCCCACAGTAACCATCTGCTCCTCCAGCCAGTGATTAAAAACATGTAATTTATCCATGTCTGAGCCATGTTGTAGCTAAAACGATGTTTGAACATTTGGGAAGATAAAAAAAAAAAAAAGGGTATTTATGTCATGTATATTGTTTTGGCAAATGTATTGTAAGTGTTTGCTGAATTTTTGGAAATATCAAAACAAACTACCAGTATTTTTTGTAATTAAATGTGTAGAGAATTTTCATTCTATCTCAGGGAAGGGTACCTTAAGGGAATTGCATATTGTTAAAAATGGACCTCCAGCACTTAAATGCACCTTTATTTCTTTTATTGTATTGAAGTGAATTTGCCTTATTCATTATTAGACCCCTATTAAACTTAAACCATTTTTACTTATTCTGGGTTTCTTTGCACATATGACTAATTTGAATGTTTTTCTCATGTGTCATATTCTGATTCAAAGATAAAATAAAATGCTGTATTTTCACTGTCAAATGATTTTTTGTCATTGCTATAATCTGAACATTATGACAACAATTGACCAACATGATGTAAAAATTCAGAGGGATGTCTGTGTACACTATTACTACATTAAAAGATATTATTATTGTCAAGCCTTTGTCATGTTATGTATACATTTCTTTATTTCTGAAGATCTTAAAGGTTGAAAAGTGAGTCGAAGTGAGCCAAACATTTATCTCATAGGCAGGGTCTATGTCCCATCCCAAACTGAAGGAAATGAACAGAGAGTCATTGACAAGTGTAAAGACAAAACTAAAGGCATGTTCTACTATGACAAATATACAGAGATAAGACTCAGGATTCATGACTAAATCCAGTTGTTTTGTAGTTTGTAGGTTCACTATAACTCCTGCTAGTTTTACACATCCATGGTGAATATGAAAATATTGATTATAGCTGCTTTAAGTTGAAATAACCGTTGTATTCTCATATTTATTCAGTTCCTCTGAAATAAAATGGATTTTATTTTTCCCCATCAGAAGAATAATTTACTCTAATCAGCTAAAAGACTTGAGAGTTGCATATATAAATATCCACACATTATTTCTTTAAGCATTATAGCCTCTATGCTGTGTCTTTAAGCACAATATCATTTAATATCATTAAAATAAATGGAGTAAATTTTAGGAATATTTTCCACTATATATACAAAAGCTAATTAGTTATATGATAACTAGTTATTTAAAAGAATGAAAGAGAAAAGATTTGTCACATGATACGACAAATGAATATGATAATTAGATATAGACTAGAGTTGATTGAAAAACTCAGCTGGCTGATATACAATTCTACTAGTTTCCTTGGTATAAAATCCAACTAAAATCTACGTTTTGAAACGTAAATTTGGGCTGAATTGATTGTTAATTGATCTTGTATAAATAGGATTTAATTTAACGTTTGCTAAAATAATGTTTGTAAGCCTGCTTGTCTTCTACTTGGACTGATCTATATACCGAGATATACAACATTTATTTTAATCCTTATTGCAGATGGAAATTAACCAAATTGAAACATTTTAAAGCTATTTAACCGTTTGGATGCGAGAGAGGGAAACAGTGTAGATGTGTTGTAAACTTTGATCAACTGGCTGCAGCAAGTTAGAGTGTTATTAGAGAGACATTTTTGATTTGTTTGGAGTGAGATTTTGATCAAAGCAAGGTGAGGCTGTCGCGTCAGTCTGCTTCATTTTATTGTCCATGTTCTAAGATATCGGTCTCTGAAATGTCTGCCTCCATTACAACAGAAGTGACTACCTTTTGAGGTAGAAAGAGGTGTGAAGCAGGGCTGCCCACTGAGTGCTGCTCTTTAATGTTTTAGCAATCAGCCCTTTAATTAAACAAATAAATAAAAATAGTAGTCTTATGGGAACTTATGTAGGAAACGCGCACAAGGTCACAGCTATAGCATATGCTGACGACATTACAGTCATCATAAAAAAATCAAGCAGAAATGAATGTTTTAACTAATCTTTTAGCTTTATATGAAAGTGCTTCTGGAGCCAAATTAAACCATGACAAATCAGAAGGAGTTTGGATCGGAGCTGATGGTGACAAACAAAGCAATAATATACAAGTCAAACAAGAAATTCAAATTCTTGGTCTAACCGTCTGTAACAGTGGATGTAGTGAAAGAACCTGGGAGAAAAAACTGTGTGAAATTAAAGAAGAGGTGAAGAAATGGGAAAACAAAAACACTAATTATAAATCAAGAGTAAATATTGTCAAAACCTTCATCCTATCCAAACTCCTTTTCCTTGCAAGTATCTTTCCTCCACCCAACAAAATAATAAACCAGCTAAACAAACAGCGTGCCAACTTAATCTGGGGAACAACCAGAGAAGTAACCAAGAGAGATTTAATGTATAAAAGTAAAAAATATGGAGGTTTGGGTGCCGTAGAACTTGGTGACAGACTGAAAATAGCCTTTGTCAAAAACATATCTGCTGCCATCATCAGAAATGCTCTCTGGATTGATGATCTATCAAAATGGAAAAAAAGAAGAGGCAGGGCAAGACATGGCCCTTATTATAAATGATTATATGGTGATTTTACAGCACAATACCAACATCTATAAATAGACTGGGGTGGTTTACCCAGTAAAATGATGTCTAATAAAATAAATGATTTTAAATATGGTGGGTTTATAAATGATAAAAATGTAAATACTAATGATGTGTAGCTGTTGTGTCTTGGAGTTGTTACGTTACTACCAAAAAATGTCCAATGATTTTCTGCAATGATGATGAGACACAGCAGCATCTCTTAATAGACTGTTACAGAGTTCAGGAAGTCTGGGATAAACTAAAAGCTGTCAGTGTACACTTTAATTTATGTTATAAATCTGTTATGTATTGTATTGTTGATGATAATTTACATACTGAACTGTTACAATTAATTATTTGTGTGGTGTGTTCAAAATTGTGGAAAACCAGATGTGCCATGATAATACAGCAGACAGTGATCTACAGTGACACTGTAGTCAAACAGATTCTTACTGACCTCCGGAGGAGAAAGACTATGGACAAATCTCAGCGCCTCCCCTGGAACATACTGGACTTATGAGCTAACAGCACTTTAAACAGGGTTACTGGACTCTATGCACTTTACTGATGTTTAAAAAAAAATCACTTTGGCACTGTATGCACTTTATTGTTAATGTAAATTACTGTTCTTTCTAAATTTTAATTATGTGAAATTCAATAAATAAAGTTCCCCAGTAGTGCTTAATCATTCTTTTTCACTTCTTTGTTAAACACTGTGAGTGATTTATGTTCTGCTCCGGTCACTTTGGTCTGACACAACAAGCTCTCAGTTTCACATTATTAAAACCCACCAAGCAGGAAGAATACAGAGTCCGGTTTCAAAGAAACTGCCACAGGTCAAGATGTTTCTTACCATGGTAGTAATCTATTCGGCTGGACTTTGCCGCTAGGTCTAACCAGGCTCCTTAATGGCTCCTTAATCTCAGCATGAGGCAGAGAGATCACTCCTTCAATGGAAATGTGAATGAGTATTGTAATGAAGCAAATTTATGAGGACAAAGAGACTTTTTTTTTTTTTTTGCTTTATTTCTTGTGAATTACATGCCCCCTGTGGTTTTACCTCTTCAAGCCTCTAAAAGTAAATAAAACAAAATAAGTCCTCTTTGTAGAGCTGCAAGGTTAGTTGATTAACCAGCACCTCCAGGTCCTTGCTTGACTGTTCAATTTAAGTCAGACAAAAATGAAATTGTAAGTCACGTGTCAAGTTACTCAAACTGTAATTGAGGAGGTTTGGCCCAAAGGGAGGGTTTGAAACGGCTGGGGTGCAGAGGCACCTTATGGACAGCAGGGGGAGCTGACTGATAAAGAGCACAGTGAGTTTGGAAAGAGTAGTTCCGGGTCTGAAAAGTGAAGCCAATGCAGAAGTTCCTTAAACCTGCATTCTTTCTAATGGCCAGCAGGGGGCGACTCCACTGGTTCCATAAAGAAGTCCGATTGTATGAGAGTCTATTAGAAAATGACCCTATTTCTCACTGGATTTATTACCTCAGTAAACAGTTTCCTAATGAGTTTATGGTCTCAAGCGCTAATTTCAAGTCTTCTTCAATACAGCATGTTGTTCATTTTGTAAGTGATGGTCCCATTTTTAGAGTAAAATAGACAATAAAGCAGCGTATGTTTTAGGGCGTGGCTACCTTGTGATTGACAAGTCGCTACCACGGCGACAACGTTGACAACGTAACGTAACCATGGCGTAACCCCAGATTCACAGAGTATAGGCGTAGCTGCCACTATTTCACAGTGTTTTCAGTTCATGAAAGTTAATTGTAACATTTTGGTCATCTAAAAAAGTTTGATCCATGTCCAGTTACTGTCCTTTTTTTTTTAGTCTGTGGTTTGACAGAGCAGCATGAATCCAAACTAGAAGAGGAACTGCACCTTGCTGTAACATCCAACATTGGCTGCTAGCAATGGCGAAGCCAGAGCTAGCCTCACTGTCCCACATGCTCAGTTGATGAAATAACGGGATAATAGCAAGAACATGTGCACAGTTTACAGTAACACGGAATGCACTCGTCTGTGGTATCCATACAGTCAATGGTGTTACCATACTGTGACAGTGTGTCTGTCATATTCATTGATATGTGGCAGATGTCCACCAGAGAGAGCTGCAAGTCTGCAGTTTTTGGAGCCTAATATTTAAGTAAAGTGATTAAATGAGTTAAAGTACAGGAAAAACGAATCTTAAACAATCCTACACATACTGGAGTTTTGCTTTGCAAAGCAAATGTTTATTTTAGGGTTATTGTAATATCTTGTATAGGTGTTCATGTTGTTGTGGCCTCTGTGGAAAAATACTGATTTACTTTTTTATCAGGTAAAAGATGGATTTTTAGACTGTGTGTTGAATAATTTATTTTTCATGTTATTTTACTTAGTGATTTTGTGATGGATCCAATATCTAATGTTTTCTGTAAAAGAGGACAACAGTGCAGTGAAGGCTGTAAGCTTGATTTAACTGGAGGAAATCTTGGACAGTGTTTTAACCTCTGATCATTATGCTCTTCAGGGGTCAGTATCACAATCTATACTCGATTACTCTATTAATCAGATGTTTAGAAATGAGCTGTTGTGGCATTGTTACATAGCACATCACAGACATTAGCTGAAAATACTGCTTTTCTTTACTACCATTCGGCAGCAGATGCACTTTTCTGTCAATTGTCTTGTTATTTTGATGAACGTGTCTTTGAGTTTTCAGTTTTTTTTTCCTGACTATAGTTTTTTTGTAGTGTCATTTTGAACATGCTGCAGCTCCATTATAGGCTGTAGATGATCATGCAGGTCTCTACCCAATGATGAGGAGCGATTCACAACCTCAGGGTGTCTTGAACAGTCAGATTAAAAGTTGTCAGATGAAATTTGTTACATAGCTGCATTTTTTACATCTTTACAGACCAACATCAACAGTTCCCAACACAGCCCAAGCTCTCTGAGAAGACGAGTAAAAGCTCAGAGACAGATCTCCACTCCAACAGGATCCACAGATTTACATCACTGATATTGTTTTGTTGTGCACTTTTTTTACTGCTTCATTTAGCTGCTGTCACTGCTCGTACGGTTTAAAACACACACTCAATCTGACTGTTACATTTACACTTTTCCTAAAGAACTCCCATTATCATAACAATTATCATCATCATGATCATCATACATCAAACCTAAATTACTGTCTTACTGTTGTGTTCAGTTCAAAAAGCTTAGTTACAACCACTGTGTATTTTTTATTTTTTCAAAGTCAAAAGAAAAGAAAAAGAGAGAAAAATAAAATAAAAAAGAAAACAAAGAAAACAGGAAGTCAGAGGCTGTTTTAATTTATTTTTTTCAATTTAATTAATTTAATTTATATTTATATTTATATTAATTTAATTTAATTTATTTATATAGCACCAAATCATAACAAGTTATCTCAGGGTACTTTACACATAGAGCAGGTCTAGACCATACTCTAATTTACAGACCCAACAATTCCCCCATGAGCAGCACTTGGCGACAGCGGCGAGGAAAAACTCCCCTTTAACGGGAAGAAACCTCGAGCAGAACCGGACTCTTGGTGGGCGGCCATCTGCCTTGACCGGTCGGGTCGAGAGAGAAAGAGGGAGGGAGGGGGAGAGAGAGACACAGAGAAGCATAATAACAACAATAATAACAATGATAATAATAATAATAGAGATATGAGTAATAAAAATAATAATAAAGAGGTGACTAATAATAATAATAACAATAATATCCAAATAAATTAAACTTGCTTTCATCACTGAAGTGAACTTTGGACCAGTTCTCCTCTGTCCACACAACATGCTCCTCAGCAAAGCTTAGTCTAGCCTTTTGATTCTTTGTGCTAATGAGAGGTTTGGTCACTGCAGAGTGACTGAACTGGCGAGCAATTCCAGCTGCAGTGTGGAAGCGATTGCACATTGAGATCCTCCGCAGTATCCTGTCCTCTCTTGTATTTGTCTTCCGTGGACGACCAGCCTTCTTGGGGGACTTGAATGAGTTTGTGATGTTGTAAAGATTCAAAATTCTTGAAATCACAGATTTGGAACCACCAACTTGTCTTGCTATGGCTGATAGGGTCATCCCTTTGGCCTTCATCTGGACACTTTGAATACTGAATACTTTTCTAACACTCACTTTATAGAAAATGTTTGAGGTATTTAAGATAATAGCATAATAGATAACAGATGGCATAGCAGAATTGTGACTTTATTATGGGTAATGATTTATACTAAAGCAGGGGGATCAAACTCAATTTCATCCTGGGCCACATCAGCATTATGGTAGCTTTCAAAGGGCCGGTTGTAAATGTAAGACTATATAAATGTATCTACTTGTTATCATATTACATAATTGCCTCTGCATTCAATTATTATTGATTTTAGTAATCACTTAATAATTAAAATATAGTTCTGAAAGCAGAATTCTAGGAAAAATAATGGCAATCAGACATTCAGGTGTACAACTATTATACAATTTATTTAAAAAATGAAATATACAAAGTAGTATAATGGTATGTAATAGTCAAAATAACAATAAGTGTTGATTCAGATATCTTCTTATTATCATATGACATAACTGCCTCTGCATCCAATTATTATTAGTTTTAGTAATAACTTAATAACTAGCTCTGAAAACAGAATTCTAGGAGTATACACTTTACACACACACACATATATATACACACGTATATATATATATATATATATATATATATATATATATATATATATATATGGCACATGGATTGCCATAAAACTTTGCTCAGGTATTCGTGCTCTCCATAGGAGGAATTTTATTAACTTTGGTGACCTCCTGACTTTTCATCAACCATTTCAAGAATTTTAAATGTACAGAGAAGTCAAAGGTCCATGTGTGCTCAGTTAAGAACTGGTACTTTACAACTGGCAATTGAGGTCGGCAGATATAAAGGTATTCCTGAAGAGCAACGTTTATGTGTTTTTTGTGATCTTGGTGTTGTCCAGGATGAATTTCATTTTGTATTTCATTGCCCTTTGTGCAGTGACTTGAGGAATTGTTTGTTTGAAAAGATCCAATTGAAAAAACCTGATTTGTTTTGGTTGTCTGAAGCTGATATGTTGAGTTGGCTTTTTAATATGGAGATTTTTCTTTTAGCCAGATTTATAGGAGAGGCTTGGCTGCTAAAAAAGAGAGCACTGTATCCATCATAACAGGACATCTCTGCCATGTAAACTAAATGTTCTGAAATGTTCTTTTTCAATCAGTGGAACTGTACATCTGTCATGTGACCATCCTGGTTATTATTGTCTAGTGCCCATATAGGCTGGGCATCAGAAAGTTGCAACACTTAAACAAACAAATCAATCAATCAATTTTTATTTGTCCAATATTTTGATTTACAACCAAATACCTGCAAAACAAATGACAATCCCATCAGCCTCAGCTGTACTTTGTGTGTATTAACCCTAGATTACATCCTAGTGGGGTGGAAGATCCCTTACTAATGTTTCTTTTAATGCACTGTTAAACCTAACAAATATCTTCTTCAGACACACTGGCTTCACCACTCAGTAGTGTTAAGGGAAAAAATGATATATGCTATACACTGATGCAATTAGGGGTTAAGAAATCACAGCAAAATGTCACAGTATCTGTGTAAAATACAGTTTTTATTAGTTATCATAATCATAAAATCAAGCCAGTGACAAAAATTGTAAAATAAAAGATGGTGAACCGCAAATACCGGCTGTTTAAGGACTCTTAATTTTTTTGAACACACTACAACAGAACCAATCCAATAAAAAGAAAACTGAAAGCACTGCAGTAAATCTTGAGAATCTTTATGAAACTTAAAGTCCACTCCACTCAAATATGTTTTTCTTCTTGCTCCTTCAATTGGATGTTTGAGCTTCAGTGTGCAGAATGATGTATGTGCAGAGTTTATTTTCATATTCCTCTGCTGAAAGGGGAAAGTTTCTCTGTGCTCACCTTAAATCTGAGTTTAAGATGTGTAACTACAAGCATGAATTGTGGCATCACAACTTATTTGGAGCCAATCATGGTCCAGTATGCAACTTACAGAAATGTGATGTGGCAACTTGAAGGTTCACATACACATACACTGAAAATGGACTCTTCAGTGAAGTAGGAGACATTTTGAATCCAGCTGTTAAACTTTTCATGGATTCTGGATTTCCCAATGAGGGAGAAGGAGTAGATGATATCTTTCTAACAAGGTACTTAAACCTTTTTTTGTGGAAAAACCATATCAGACTCAAATTATTATTCAAATCAGTGTATTTCATGTGTCTAAAAAACCTGTCTGGAAGGGACCTTTAACATATTCAGATTTAACCAAGAGGGTTGTTTGGAGACTGCAATATGCTGTGAGATGTTTCTAACTTTATATCTGAAACACCTGTCAGTAACACAGAGTGCCCTCACTGCTTTGGTGACATCAAACCCAACATGTTGTAGTAACATAGGAGTCTCACAAGATGGCAGTATTTCTAATCTTTTGTATGCTGTGAACGCAAAGGCGACACCTACTGCACACAGAGTGCACCCAATTAAAAACGATCCAGCAAAGACAAATGATGATGCCCCTGAAGGAGTTAATGGTGAGGCTTTTTATTATAATATTACAAGATATACTATTAAAAACGGACAATTTAGAAATAATAATGCCTCACATGCCTCAAGCAATAGGCTTATGGGGCTAGAGTGACAGTTACATTTTGCCATTGAAAATAAAATTTGGCATTGAACCTCCTTTTATTTTCAATTTGCCAAATTTAACTGTCGCTGTTTTGGCCCCATATACGGTAGGCTCAAAGTGGACACCCTCCAGAATGATATGATTGTATATCTGCCTTCTGGTGTGAATGAATCAGGTGTTTTAATTACAGAGGAAGCTGCATGAAGTTTGTGAGCTGACGGTCAGGTAGGGTAGTGTTTACTTTCATTTTGTTAGCTAAGCAGGTGACTATAGGTCCAAAACATATGAGCAGTCAGACCAGAGGAAATACTGACTGGAAATTATAGAAATATGGTTAACAAATACAACAGAGTACAATTTAACAACCGCTACGACTAACTTTTAAAGCTAATTAAGTTACATTGTGACGACTTATTTGGATTTTCACATGTATTTTAGCCTTTCAACTAGTGACAGAGACTATTTATTTGTTGCTGAACCTTCAATAACAATATTAATCACGTTTATTGACTCTGCTCTAATTCATCGGAAGCTTAAATGGACATAAAATAAACTAAATTGCCAAAATGTTGCCTTATAGCTGACGAAATGGATGCCGACTAAAACAGTAGTGTATGCACTGGGCCTCTACAAAACGTTATTGAATCCGTGTTGAAGGAATTCATTTAAAAAATATTTTCTATAGTTACATTTTAAAATGCCAATAAAAAACAATACTGTAAACTGCCAATTAAAGCAGTTTAATGTTAGTGCTGACGTAGGACTCTGGTTGCTATGGAGCGTCTATATTCCAGAAACTAGTTCCAAAATCACCATTTTACTCTGAAACATTGGAGGAGAAACTTCACTCGACGATTTCTGAAAAACTACACAAGTGAGCAGCGAAATACGGACCCACAGTGACCTCAACTCGACTCTCTTACTGTTTCATCATGGAAAACGTGAGAATTTAGGCAGTTTAACATCATTCAAAGACTTTTTTCAAGCCGTTTTATTTGACGCCTCAGCTGTATTTGAGGCGTCGAAGCAACAACTGACTTTCATTCAGTGGTAGTTTGTTCAGTAAAACATAAAAACAAATATTACATTTACAAATTTAAAGTAAGATCTTCAGTGTATACATTGCTGAAATGTAAAGACAGAAGCTGCAAAATCCTGAACTGACTGTTGATTTACAAGCAAACTGATACAGTTTGCAGTAACTATTCAAACTCCTTCAGAAAAATAAAACATTGCTTATTACACAGTGATGCATTTAACCACCACCTTCAGTAAACTGCTGACACGCTGAACAGCTCAGTGTGACAGCAGTTTGCACATTTTTGGTTTAAAGATGCCAAAGTTTCTACTTTCAACCTGATATTTTGTCAAGAAAAAAGCCCTCATTCATTACTTTATTAAACAGTTCATAAATGATCATTATTTTCTGTAGTAAAGTCAACTTTACTGTGATATTGCTGCAAAAACAGTAAAGCCGTTATGCATATGTGCATGCAGAGTAGAAAATAGCTTGTTTATTTAAAGGACGAGTTCACAAATGTTCAAGTCTGTCTTAAAACAATAGTCAGGAGCCCAAATGAACACTGAAACAGGTTTCTCTTGCCATAATCATTCCTCCTGTTCATACTGACCATTAGAAGATCCCTTCATAATGCACTTACAATGTTAAGTGATGGGGGCCAAAATCCACAGTCCTCCTCCTGTGCAAATGAGTCAAATCAAGTAGATATCTTTCAATGTTACAGTCTTTTTAGTGCCAAAGTCCCTGTTTTTGTTACTATACTTCCACCGCAGCTCAACAGGGAAACACTGTCTGAGGAAACACAAAGAGGGAATTTGATGCTAAAAAGACTGTAAATGTGGCAGATATCCACTTGATATGACTAACTCAGACTGCTGAAGCCTCATATAAGCTTCAGATAAACATTTAAATGCATTTTTGCACAAAATGACTGTGTGGACACACTGTGGATTTTGTCCCCCATCACTTACATTGAAAGCACCTTTGAAGGGGATCTTTTAATAGCCAGTATGAACAGGAGGAATGATTACAGCAAGGAAAACCTCTTCTAGTGAAAAATTGTAAAACCTCTGTCCTTTAAGGAAAACATCAGTGTGCTCAGCAGGTTCAAAAGATGAACTCATTTATTCAATGTTCAGTTTAGTGGAGTTGTGTTGAGTTAAGTAGAGTCCCATCCTAAACTGTACATTAATGGTTACAGATGTGTGATGTGCCAACTCACCTCCATGATCACACCTACTGGAGGAGAGAGCCCAGCAGGAGCCAAATGAGCACCAACACCAACAAGGTAAAACTCTTGGCTTGACAGTGAAAGTGTGTATCCTGTTAGATTTGTTAGGAGCTTGTGCTTATTTGAAATATAATTTTGAATGTTGTCTTTAGTTTTTTGTGTAATACTTACCTACCATAACATCAGTGAATATATGCAGGCTACATATTATAAAATGTTAATGTAGGATTGAGGCAAAATCAACACTCACAGTCACATGTGGTGTCATGTTGGTAACCCTGGGACAAGCATGAAACCATGCACCTTGTCAGAGGTTACCAACAATGTAGACACTGAAACTGTCTTTTTGATGACATCTAGTGGTGGAAGTAGTACTCAGATCCTTAATTCAGATCCTTTACTTAATTAAAAGTAGCAATACAGTAATGTGAAAATACTCCATTATAAGTAAAAGTCCTGCATGAAAAATCCTACTTAAGTAAAAGTACATAAGTATTAGCAGCTTGATGTAGTTAAAGTATTGCAGTAAAAGTAGTGGTTTGTTCCCTCTGACTGATATATTATTATATATGACATCATTAGATTATTAATACTGAAGCATCAGTGTGTAAGCAGCATGTTACTGTTGTAGCTGCTGGAGGTGAAGCTAGTTTGAACTACTTTATATAGAGTTAGCTAGTTTAGTCCAGTGGTTCCCAACCTAGGGGTCAGGCCCCTCCAAAGTGTCACCAGATAAATCTGAGGGGTCGTGAGATGATTATGGGAGAGAGAGAAAAAGGAGGAGGAGAGGTTTTTGGTTAATATTGGATCATTTGAACATTTATTGAAATGAAACCATGTGAGATGTTCATGAGTTAACAACTCATAGACATCTGAAATGTGACCCTGACTACACACTGCTTTTTGTAAGACGTCAAAAGCCAAAAAGGTTGGAAACCACTGGTTTCATCTTTAACAATGTGTTGTATTTTAAAAGCTTGTTATATTACCCATCGTTTCAAATCTTCATCTGAAAAGTAACTAAAGCTGTCAAATAAATTTAGTGGAGTAGAAAGTACAATATTTTCCTCTGAAATGTAGTGGAGTGGAAATATAAAGTAGCATCAAATGGAAATACTCATGTAAAGTACAACTACCTCAAAATTGTGTAAATTAAAGAGTACAGTCTAGACCTCCAGACTCTATGTAAAAAATGTCCTGAGATAACTAACCTGAGATAGCGCTATATAAATAAAACTGACTTAAAATTGACTATTTAGTTACTTTCCACCACTGATGACGTCTAGTATGTGTGAATATGGAACATTCTTGAAAAAGAGCATTCATGCTCAACAAATCTACAAAAACAAAGAATCTGATTAATAAACCAATCATTATTAATCATCAATTATTTAAGTTTTACACTAAAGCATTACACTGTGACCCTCTATTTGACTCATTAAGACTGTTTGCTATCACAAAATCAAAAAACAGTCTGAAAAGTTATAAAATAGAAAAAAATCATCACTCAGTTGTTTTATTGGGTCATTTGTGTCACTTTAGAGTTCAGATTGTGTGCTACTTTGGTGGCAGCTGTGTGTCGTGTTGCATTCAGAGCTGTAGTAATTCTGCCTTTGTATCCTCTGAACGTACGCCGGGGATCACAATGGACTGAAGGTTGCATCATGGACTCTCAGAGAACATGAGCATATTAGGGGAAAAGGTGTTTTATTTAATTATGTAATGAAGGTGAACTGTTGGGGGGAAAATTGATCTTTCCTTTGTTTTATGTTTGTTACATTAAACTTATCATTTGAATTTTACCTGAAGAGTATCGAGTAAAGTTTTACTGTGGGAGTCAGCTGAGATATTGGAGAGAAGAAAGCTCTGTTCTAGCCGCGCCTCAGTTCATGAGGATGAGATGGACATCAAGTATGAAGCATCCTCTGCTGGAGAAATGGTGGGAGGCAGAATGTGTCTGTGTCCTATCCTGTGAGAATACAGCTCCTGAAGACTGAAGTCTGTGTGGAAGTGTGAAACAGACGGGCGTCTCACCTCGCAGCCCTGAACCTCTTTCAGCGGTGAGATAAGTTGAAGGTAAGATTTTCATCATCAGTGATCAGGTCAAAACATTACATGACCATCCCTGATGTGACCCTGCAGTCCAAGCATTACCCAGGACAAGATGTCTGTCTGCATAGGAGATTACGCTTCCTCCTCTCCACTGTTGCCATGGCAGCCAGTCACAACACAGAGCCAAGTTGTCATGATGTGTTCCTGATAAAAGAAGTGTGATTCCTCATATTGTCCTCTCTCCTTCTCCTGGGAGCAGCAGTTGTTTGTACTACAAGCAGATGAGCCACTGATTGTTTGTCCTCCTGCAGGTCATCATGCGCCGCCTGGACGATGACGTATTGTTCCGCCGACTACGCGTATAGTTCCGCCCCGGTCCGTGTTTTACACTAAGTTATCAGTAAGTTTGATGTGTCGCTGCTGCTTCAGAGACCAGTGGGAGTGGTTGTATGATACCCCCAAATGTCACAGAGTGGAAGTGTGTGCTGTGTGCTGAGTGTTACAAGTCTGATTTCCTTTATGACTGTGGTCAGTGGGGGCTTGTAGATTGGGCTCTAGCAAGTCCACCAGGAAATAGTTTAGTTAAGGTGGTAAGATCCTCACACATCTGGTCTCATCATCAGTTTAGTTCATTCAACGTTTATTTGTTTAGGGACAACTAATGCCATATGCCACAGCATTTAGAGCCTAAGCTCATTTTCAATGCCCATCCCTAGATGGGCCTTTAAAATACATAAAACTCAACATTAAAATATATCTGGAACTGCACAAGACTCAACAATACAAATACATACGTTAAAGCACAAAACTCAACAAGAAAGTACATACAGAGCAGCACAAAACACAAACAACTCACAAATAACATCAACAAATATCATGATTACATGGCTGAACCCTCTTTAAAAACTGTTACAATTAAGTTTAAAATTGAATTAGTACTAAATGCCTTTAACAACAGACACATGCATGAAATATGTGGCATTTGCTGTGTGAAACAATATACATACATACAACATTAAAAACAATTAGTACATTTGCAGTATATTAGGTACTGCAATATATATATATATATATATATATATATAGTATATTATTTTTTCACTTGGGCAACCTTTAGATAAATGTTTCTGTGTAACTGACTAGTGAGTCAGTTTGCTGATTTATGATTATTCTCTACTTATTCTACTGTATGTCTTATCATTCACCATTACCCTGTAATTACCACTTGTGGCCACAGTAGCCATTGTTCAGCAAAAGTTACAGTCTCACTTAAAGTAGCTGATTTCAGCTACTTTCTCTGTCTCCTCCATGATATATAGGCTCCTAGTTTTCCTTTAATTATTAACAGTCTAGTAATCATACAGTTGGAGTCATCCCTGTCTATCTGTGTAACTAACAGGTTGGTGCGAGCAGGAAGAGACGGAGGGAGCAGGAGAGCACCTCCAGAGCCTTCCAGGAGCCTCCGGAGAGAAGACTCCGTGAGAATGCTGCTGTCCCATCAGAGAGGAGCCCCAGCCCCCAGCCCTCCACCTCTGCCCCACCGGCCAACCTGGAGGCTGTCCAGCTGGAGGTTAGCAGTCCAAACGTGCCCACGGTGGTCCAAACTGTTCTATCCTGATCCATGATACATCCAGTTCAACAGCAATACTGCATCAGTCTAAAGGGTGTAACTGAACTAGTCTGACTTGGTTCCTCCTCTCCTCCTCTCTGTCTCTCTAAAAGGTTCAGGGAAGGACAGCAGAAGGAAGGCAGCAGGAGATCCAGCCCAGAGTCCCCCAGGAGCACGCTGATGACATTCAGCATGATGATGTCACGGCCCCGCCCCTCTGGCCCGGCCCTTACGGACCCCAGCCCGGTGGACTCTCACCCTCTGCTTTTGATGCAGTGGCAGAGATGGTCATGGCATGGATGACTGACTCTCCGTACAATCCCGAGATGTAACATACACACACATACACGCACACTGCACACACAGTGCAAACCTTTTATTCCCTCTTTCTTCCTCTATCCTAAAAAAAAAAAAAAAAATTAACCGTAGATAAGTTTTAACTCTTTCATTCCTTTTCAGTATGTAGATAAGTTTTAACTCTTATACATTTTTAATTTGTAGATAAGTTTGAACTCTTTCTTCCTCTTTCCTAAAAAAAAACAAAAAAAACCTTAGATAAGTTTTAACTCTTTCATTCCTTTTCAGTATGTAGATAAGTTTTAACTTTTATACATATTTAGTAGTATATATATGTTTTTTTAGTATGTAGATAAGTTTTAACTCTTTCATTCTTTTTTAGTATGTAGATAAGTTTTAACTTTTATACATATTTAGTAGTATATATAAGTTTTTTTAGTATGTAGATAAGTTTTAACTCTTTCATTCCTTTTCAGCATGTAGATAAGTTTTGTAACTCTGTTTAACTCTTTGACTGATACCTTCTATTTTTTCTGTCTTGTGGTGAACTCGTCATAATGACTAAAAGAAGGAAAGATCTTTAAGAGGGTCTGTAGACAATGTTCCATTCAAATATTTGGTTGCTGTTGTGCACCGGTCAGTATTTAATGACTTTAGAAGTGAAAAACATTATCTGATAATGTTGCTGATTACCATTAAAGTTATTTGGTTATGTTTAAAGTTATTGAATTATCAACAGTTGAAAAAATGCCTGAAAAACAGGTCAGTGTTTAACAGTTTGTTAATCTGGTGTCTGGTTATATCATGACATCACTATATGAAGAAAAGGAAACATATATTTGGATGGAACATTGTCAAAGGGTTAGGGTTAGGGAGGGTTAGACCCTCTTAAAGATCTTTCCTTCTGTTTCTGTCAAACGTAGTAATATTAGCAGTAATTAGTATGACAGATATTTCAGCTGTAGCAATTAAAGTGTGTAATAACTATTATAGTTTTATTGTTTAAATTGAATTTGAAATTCTTTCTGGACAGGAAAAAATATCTTAAGGTTTGGATGGGATCACTTAAGTTGATCTTATCTTATAATGACTGTGTAAAAAAAGGGAAGGGTTTCAAGAGGGTCTGGAGGCAATGTTTCATTCAAATCCTTTTTACTGTCGTACATATGTCAGTATTTAATGAGGAAGACAAATGTTCATCATTAATATTTCTTACTGGAATCAATTTAACTGTGTCTGCATATACGTTTTGAAGTGTATGTTTTGGATGGAACATTGCAATAGGGTTAGGGAGGGTCAGACCAGTATAATGGGATAATTTTACCCAGTATGAAAGTTGATTTACAGGTATTGGGGAGTACTGCTGCATATGTTTAAAAAAGTTGTATAAAGCCTTTTGTGGCTCCAGAGGGAGCTGTCCAAAGTCTGATGAATTTCCTCAAATGAATTTAAGTTGATACAGCTTAAAAATAGAAACATTTATTTCACTGATGGGTAGCAGTACTATAATTTTAAAAAATGATTTGAAAAAGTCATGAAAACTATGAGAGTGGTGATGTTATGAGTAGCAGCAGTTGTATCAGTAGTATTAGAGACATTTCAGCTGTTGTCTCTGTAGCAGTAAGAGACTGTATTAGTAGCTGTGATGGACGTCTTACTGGCTCCTCAGAATCAGGAGTGATAACATTACTAACAACTAATAGATGGACTAGTACAGTAGTAGCACTTACAGTGTTTGTAGTAACTAAGTTTTGTCCATGTTATTTTCTCTCTTGTGGTGAACTCGTCATAATGACTTTGTAAAAGAAGGAAAGATCTTTAAGAGGGTCTGTAGACAATGTTCCATTCAAATGTTCTTTGCTGTTGTACACAGGCCAGTATTTAATGGAAAACAAGTGAAAAATGTTCCTTCATACTAATTCTAAATAATAACTACTTTATTTGTTTATGTCTTAGTATATCGAATGATGAGCAATTTAAAATGTCGCCAGAAAATAGGCCAGCATTTGATAGCTTATTTAACAAGTGTCTTGTTACGTGATGACAATATGAACAACAAGACACATATTTGGATGGAACATTGTCAAAGGGTTAGGGTTAGGGAGGGTTAGACCCTCCTAAAGATCTGTACTTCTGTAACAAAGAGTTCAACACAGGTGAACTCGTTATAAGTTTAGATGGAACATTTCATTTATTAATGAGCAGCAGTAGTTGTATTATTTGTAGCAGATTTTAATAAATGTATCAATAATCTAAAAAAAAAGAATCTAATACAGATATTAAAAAGTCATGTAGAAAGTATCAATAGTATTGATAATAACAGTAGCAGCAGTTCTATCAGTCAGGAGTGATAACAGGTCATAGATGGACTAGTAGTAGCTCTTAAAGTGTAATTTGTTAATTACTAATTACTTTAAGTTCATTTGATGAAATCATTTTGTAACTTGGTAATAACTTCAAATTCCTTGTATGTTTGAGAAGAGAAGATCTTTAAGAGGGTCTGTAGACAATGTTCCATTTGAATTGTCTTTATTGTTGTTTATAGATCATTATTTAATGGCATTATTTAAAGACAGAGAGAAAAAAATCCTCTATAATCATTATTGATCAATTATTTGGTCATATCTCAGTATGTTAACTGATGAGCATTAGAAACACATGTCCAGAAGCTGTAGACCTCTGATAGATGGTTAAACTACATCACTATATGAAGAACAGGACACATATATTTGGATGGAACATTGTCAAAGGGTTAGGGTTAGGGAGGGTTAGACCCTCCTAAAGATCTGTACTTCTGTTCCAAAGACTTCAATACAGGTGAACCCATTATAACTCAACACAAAATGTTTAGATGAAATCTAAAATTAAAAACATTTAGTATTAAATTGCTTTAAGAAGAAAATGTATTAATAATTTTATTTTAGTTTTTTTTGTTTTTAGCAAGAAAACAGTGGAGCAAAGTAAAACATTAGCAGCTGTGGGCCTGACTCTGTTTAGAACATCTACAGGAGAACACAGTTAAGACAAAGAGCAATAAAATAGCACAAGACAAACAGAGAAAACATTAAAAATGACAAGTAAGACAAAACAACCTACTTATAAGAGTGATTCTCAATAAAAGATTACAGCATTTGGCAGAAAAAAGCAGAAAGAATAAAGACATTTCAATGTCTACAGACAGGTTACACTGAATTCAGAGGGAACAATACAAGGTTGATTATTGAGATGTCAGTGGTTACAATTTTGACTCAGAAGAAGGAAATATCTGTATAAATATTTAAATTGTAAAAAGGAGGGAGAATTTCTAATGTGATATTAGATTATATTCCAAGTTTGAACATATGTACAGAAAAAGGATCTTAAACCATAGTTATTGTTAAAAGCAGGTATAGAGTTCAGTTATAAATAGAAGAAAGTGAAGAAGGGAGAAGGTGATAGTATAATTGATAGTACACATTAATACCTATAAGTGTGTATCATTATGGAAATGCAGTGGTTCAGATTGTGAAAACACTACAGTGATGTGTGTAGGGAGAAAGTTTCAAATACATCTTATAAGCTCTGTTGTAGAGTCTGGCTATTGGTTCAATCAGTTCTGTGCTAGTAAGAATCTAAATTGGAAGACAGTAGGAAACATTTGAAAGCATAACTGCACGAAGATGTGTATTAGAGACAGAGAGAGTGACATATAACCTGATCTGACTGTAAAGATATAGTTTCTTATTCCTATACTTGAATATGCTCTTGAAATATGAGGTAGTTGTTGAGATAAACAACAAGGTATTTGAAATGGTTTACTACAGTAAGGCTCTGGTTGGCCACAACTATGGGCTGAGATGTAGACAAATGTTTCCTAGGAGAATGGAAATAGATGTATTCAGTTTTTAATCTAAATCATTCTTAAAAAGTCATGACAAACTATCAGTTATTGATACTAGCAGCAGCCACAGTAAGTGTATCTGTAGCACTTCAAGGGTTTATAATAACTCATTTAAAATGACTAAATCATTTTGAATAACTGACTATGGACTAGTACAGTAGTAGCACTTACAGTGTTTGTAATAACTAAGTTTTGTCCATGTTATTTTCTCTCTTGTGGTGAACTCATCATAATGACTTTTTTTAATATGTAGATACGTTTTAACTCTTTCATTCCTTTTCAGCATGTAGATAAGTTTTGTAACTCTGTTTAACTCTTTGACTGATACCTTCTACACTTTGTTTGAAAAAATCTAACACAAAAAGTGATGGTAATTCTTTACACAACCTCTTTTCTTCAAACTTTCACTTACTTCTAAAGTTTACAACAAACCCCACAAGTTCTACAAAATCATTTTACATGTTGCTTTTTTTTAACTATTTGATTTATTTTAGTATGTAGATAAGTCTTAAGTCTTTTAACTCTTTGATAGCTTCTACACATTCTTTGAAAAACAAAAGAAATAATGGTAAGTCAGACATGCTGCAACTCTTTTTTTTCCAACTCACTCCTTTCACTTTGGTGCTTCTTTTTCTAAGTTTTGTCCATATTTTTTCTCTTGTGGTGAACTCGTCATAATGACTAAAAGAAGGAAAGATCTTTAAGAGGGTCTGTAGACAATGTTCCATTCAAATCTTTTTACTGTGCACAGCTCAGCTTTTAATGGAAAACAAGTGAAAAATGTCCCTTCACACTAATTCTAAATAATAACTACTTTATTTGTTTATGACTCAATATATTTAATGATGAGCAATTTAAAATTTTGCCAGAAAATAGGCCAGCATTTGATAGCTTATTTAATAAGTGTCTTGTTACGTGATGACAATATGAACAACAAGACACATATTTGGATGGAACATTGTCAAAGGGTTAGGGTTAGGGAGGGTTAGACCCTCCTAAAGATCTTTCCTTCTGCTTTTAAAAGAGAAACTATAAAATGTGTTACTGTCCAACGTCCACAGAATCTGGCTGCATCGCATTCTGGTTGAGTTCTGACTCAGTCACAGTTTACAGTTGTTTTGGTGACATTTTTGGTGTTAAACAAACATAAATACACGTTTTCAGCTGATGTAGATGTGCTAACAGTTGCTTTGTGGCTGTACTTTACTCAGTTTAACTACTGGAGCACCCCACACCATCTTATGTCCTGTAGTGAATATAAAATAGCCAGATTATGCGTTGGCTTTGTAAACCCTGATAGACTTAACAGACCATGTTGTGATCATTAAGTCATTAACTGGCTGAGCCTGTCTCCCTCACTCCCTTCATCACTTCTTTCTTCTCTCTAATAAACATGAAGTTCAGTTACCAACAGTAGTACCACTGGAAGAAACAATAGCAGTAGTGATAGTAGTAGCAGTGGTACTAGTGATATTTCAGCTCTTCAACAGGAAGCTTTAGCACCAGTGGAAACAGTAGGTTTAATCACTTCATAACCATGGCAAAGAGCAATATTTCACTCTGTTTCTTCTTACAGTTCATATGTCAGTATAATGAGTGAAAATTATCAAAAATATTTTCTACTGTGATCATTTTTTAAAGTTTGAGCTTATTGTTTCAATGTCAGTGTATTGATGGAGGAGAAAGTTCTCTCAGAAAGTGCAGACTTTGGCCACTAGAGGTCAGGAGTGCACATTCAAATGATGTGATTCAAATTCAGTTTGTAGGGACACATATTTCTGCCCATACTGAACTACCAGTCCCAAACCTCTACTATGTTGATCACGGTGATGTATTTTAGTTCATTAAGACATTGTAATGAGCTTAATGGAGCTTGTGTAATATTTGTGTGTTTCATTCTTTCTTTACAGCTTCAGGGTTTCTATATCATTCAGATATTTCAAAAAAAATACCTAATTCACATCGTCCTTCAGACCATTTTGGACCTAGCAGGCATTTTGTATCCATCATAAAGTTGTAGTGTAAGACCAATAAATGTTATTTAAATTGTATGCTTCTGCATTTTGATGTTTTGTCACACTAACATACAGTAGTATGGTACTTTGCTGTTATCCTCAATTCATAAAAGAAAGTGTGTAAACTCACATCTTCAATAGAAAACAGCATCAAAATATATTCAAGAACAAACATTATTAAAATCATCTATGAGCTGTGATGACCTCTGTTGTGTCATTTTGTGTTGCTGTGTGGTTCATCTGTCTCTGTTCACTCTGCAGGTGGATTGTTAGTGTAACCTGGCAGACCTGAGGGCCCCAGTGTGTTCCCAGGTTATTTAAGCCTGACTGCAGTGCATCTCTCTCTCTCTCTCTCCCCCCTTCAGCCACCCGTTTGTTTTATTTACTATGTTGCTTAAAGTTTATTCTTATGTCTGTTTTCGCATCTTACATCACCCCCACACACACATCCATCACTCATGCACTCTTACACCACTGACTATACTGACATACACACCTCACAACTTATTAATCCTTAATTGGCATTTGAATTTACTCAATTTGGTTTAATTTGGTTAATAAAAGATCTTTTGTTAAAACTTAACACTGGTGTGTCTCCCTTTTGTTGTGGCCACTTGAGCCAGGTCATAACAGAGCTGAACTGAGTTGAGCTGAATCCAGTCAAAGTGGTTCTAACTAAAATAAAGTGGAGTTATGTTTTATTCTCATGCTGCTCGCTCTGCCTTTAAACAACTTGATACAGTATATCATCATGCTTCACATTTCATTACAGGAGCTAAAGATACACATCACTGTGTTCTATATGAAAAAGTAGGCTGGTCCTCACTAGCAACAAGAAGGACTACATTCTATCATTTTTATTTAGAAATGTCTCCTACTAAAGTTGCCTCAGTGTATCACTGCACTTTGCAAATCCAAAACCACAGCTCACCAGGCAGGTGAGGATGAGGCTGACGTGGCAGGTGTACTGGGAACTGGAGTGGTGAACCTGAGGTACAGGCAGAGAACAGAATTAGCAGCATTCAGGAGATCAGAAAAACAAACAAACAGCTTACAAGAAGCTTGGCCGTAGCATCTGTGCCGCATTGGTGACCGAACAACCTGGCAGAGTCTGGAGAGATGAACTGGGGTTTTATACTGCTGGCTTGTAAAGTTGATTAGTAGATGAGCTGCAGGTGTTCAGGTTGAATGGGAGAGGGAAACCAGGAGGCCACGCCCAGCATACGCCCACACACACAAACACAGAGAGAGACAGACTGGGGACAAACATGAAACACTAGTAGCTATATCATTAGATAATGTGTTTCTGTAGTGTTTAGGGCCAAGCACGATAACTTCAGTTTTGTCTGAGTTAAGTAGCAGAAAATCCAGGTCATCCAGGTCTTTATGCCCTTAAGGCATGCTTGGAGTTAACTGATTGGATTCATCTGGATTCATTGATAAATATAATTGAGACCATGACGGACAATGAATGATAATCCCCATCCCTGAAGTATTTTTTATTAGTTTCCGTTTCTAAATGAACTCAAACCAACACCAAACTCAGTGCATCATTATCACAAGAAGAGAACCTGAGCAATGTCTTCTGTAACAATCCACTCCTGCTGGTGCACAGCACCATTTCCAGACTTATAGCATGTTTTGCATGACAGAACCAGCAGCTTTAATATTTGGGGTTTCAGTTCAGCACAAATTGCATAAAAATTAGTAACAATGGTCTGTTGAAAGTATTTTTGCTGTAAGGAAGATAATAGTTTTTGTATTTCAAATGTTTGACAAAGTGATTTTCATACAGTACCTTGTTATGTCTAATCTAGGTGTGGTTAAGTAATATAAATTGTTTTCCTTTTTACCTCACAGAAGCCAACAAAGATTTATTGCACCTAATTGCAGAAGCAGGACTACATTTGAAACATGTGAACACAAGGTTTCATTTGTTCAAGAAATCATGTACCAATTGTGGAAGAGCTATAACCTAAAAACACAGAAAGACATTTAACATTATTCTGACTGGAACTCTATCGAGAGTCCACACACGTCTACGTTTATCATAAACCTAAAACACAGGACCTTAATTGTAAGGAATGGATTGAACTGTGGTAAATCTGCTCTAACAGCTGTTTATTGTTTGAAAATACAATTAATAATAATTCTTAATGATTAATCATCTCTGCTTGCTGTACAATAATACTGAGCTATCCTGCAATACAAGAACAATATACTGCTTCTTATTGACAAGGTTTCTACCAGCATCATCAACTGATGAGGATGCTAACCTATGGCTGGAAATGGAGCTTTAATTTTCATCGTTTATGTATACAACATATCAAATGCATGTACCCATCAAATGTATACTCATTATCCTTGTCCTATACAGGTTACTCGGGTTAAAAATGAAAACATTAAAAAGTTTGTAACATACTGTGGAGCTAATGTTACGTAATTAGCTAGCTACAGATACTAAAATCTGCTAGTGATTTTCACCAGCTAAAGACACCAGCTTTTGTCTGTCTGTATGAAACCAAAGACCAATGGTTTAGAAATTCACTAAAATTTTCACTAAAAAAGTTAAAAATATTGAAATGAACTGAACTAAATGCATTAATAAATACTACTGTTAAATTAAATTATTAAATGATGTGTTTAAAGCACTGCTTTAGCTTTTTAAAGTAACATTTATTTATTCATGAATAAAAACACTGTACCACCGCCGTTTTCAGTGGCTGCTGTTGGACATTGAGGCGGAATAAAGAAATGTTGAATCTACCACAAAGACATGAGATGGCTCAGCCAGGGGTCAGCACTTTTTTTCTTTTAAGAAGAGGCTACAGTCAATGTTCATGAGTCCACTATCAGGAGAACATTGAACATCAATGGTGTGCATGGCAGAGTCCCCAAGTTGAGACTAAGGAGGAATGGGCTAAAATTCCTCCAAGCCGACATGCAGAACTGATAAACAGTTACCGGAAAAACTTCTGGTTGAACTTATTGCTGCAAAAGGGGGTGACCAGTTACCAGTTACTGAAAGCAAGAGTTCACATATTTTTGCCTCACACAAATATGTAAGATTGGATCTCATTTGTTTATTTGGGTTCCCTCTTATCTAGTTTTAGGACTTGTGTTAAAATGTGATCATGTTTTAGGTCATATTTATGCAGAAATAGAGAAAATTCTTAAGGGGTTCACCAAACTTTCAAGCAGCACTGTATAGTATAACATAACCCATAAGATGAATTAGTACATAGCAGGGGGAACAGAAAGGCTGGCTTTGTCTAAATAAAATATGCCTATCAGCACCTCTAAAGCTAATCACTTAACACATATCGTATCTGTTTCCTCTGTATACAAACAGAAATGTAAAAATGTAAAAACAACTTGTGGTTTTACGGGGAGCTACTGCTGTAATTACTTTGTGGTGAATAACTAACTAGTGTCCCTGCATCCAGTTGGCTAAGCTAACTAACAGCTGTTTATTGTTGAAAATACAATTAATAATAATTCTTAATGATTAATCATCTCTGCTTGCTGTACAATAATACTGAGCTATCCTGCAATACAAGAAGAATATACTGCTTCTTATTGACAAGGTTTCTACCAGCATCAACTGATGAGGATGCTAACCTATGGCTGGAAATGGAGCTTTAATTTTGATCATTTATGTATACAACATATCAAATGCATGTACTCATCAAATGTATACTCATTATCCTTGTCCTATACAGGTTACTCGGGTTAAAAATAAAAAAATATTTAAAAGTCCAATACGTGAAGCTAACGTCACATAATTAGCTAGCTACAGCTACCAAAATCTGCTACTGGTTTTCACTGGCTACAGATAAGACGCCAGCTTTTGTCTGTCTGTATGAAACCAAAGACCAATGGTTTAGTAATTCACTAAAATGTTGGAGTGGTAAATCTGACACTGTCATCATTAAACTGCATAATATTTGCATATGTACAGAGCAAAAGGTAGTAAAAGGTTTTCAGACAAAGTTAGAAATATTGAATTGAACTGAACTAAATACATTAATAAATACCACTGTTAATTAAATTATTAAATTATGTGTAAAAAGAACTGTTTTAGTCTTTAACTTTTTTAAGTAACATTTATTTATTCATTAATAAAAGCACTGTACCACCGCCATTTTCAGCGGCTGCTGTTGGACATCGAGGCGGAATAAAGAAATGTTGAATGAATCTACCACAACGACGTGAGATGGTTCAGCCAGCACTTTTTCTCTTTTAAGATTAAGATTAACTTTATTATTATCCCAGAGAGAAATTGGTCTGCAGTGTTACACAAAAACTTAACATACACAATAAAAGAAACATACACACTAAGAAGAATAAAGCAATCTGAAATAAAAACTACTACACAGCACCGTCCAGCAGTGCTTATGGAGTACAGAGATTCAGTGTGGGAGAAGACACAATGCATCCCAGAGATATGATACTTTCCACTGTGCAGCACTGACTATAGCACTGCTATCAGGAGTTTTTATGTGCAAGACATACATACCCGTTCCCCTTCAGCTGCATGTGTGTTATAGAGTGCTATGACTGATGGGATAAAGGAAATCCTCACTCTGTTACTTTTGCAGCTGGGGGCCCGAAGTCGTCGGCCTGATGGAAGGGGCTGAAGCTCACTAAACAGGGGGTGTTGTGGGTGAAGTAGCAGGATGTCAATCTTTGAAAGGGAACAGATTTTGTAGATGTCGCTACGGCTGTCTTGCTTAATGCCTTTTGTTTTTCCGGCAATGCTCACAATTTTGCTGAGCAAGTTTTTCTGGGCTGCAATAGCATCACCATGCCAACAGAGGATGCAGAATGTCATAATACCCTCAATGTTGGTTGTGCTGGTGAGTAATTATTTCTAAAATCAATGTACATTTCTTTTGTTTTATTGGTGTTGAGGATTAGATTAGAGTCTTTGCACCATTGTACAAACTCCTCCAGGACCGTGTCCTGTCTCTTTGTCAGTTAAAAGGCAAAGTAAAGCTGTAGCATCAGCGTACTTGATCAAAAATCTGTTGGACTGCTGACTTATACAGTTGTTGGTGTATAAAATAAATAAGAGTGGAGACAGACAAAATGCATTTTTAATTCAAGTCTCATTAAAAGTAATTTTTGCAGATACAAAAATTAAGTCATGTCATAAAAAGAAAAAGAAAAAAAAAACACTGTAAAATACCTGCTTGTAAAGTAATAAATCTCTGGATCTCAGTTTGAAGAAGTTTTAGATATCCCAAAAATCAGCTCAGGAAAAACTTCTCTTTGGTGTCCAAAAAATCATCAGGGGTCATAGCTCAGAGCAGCAAAATGTTCTTTAATGCAATAAAGGAGAGCAGTTTTGAAGTGTTCACAAGGTTCACCAAAAACACTCTGAGTTGGTAAGGGCCTGTGCTCCTTTATTTATACTGTTGGGCCTTCACAGGTTACGCCTCTTGACCAACCCCTTATACTGGCAAGTTACACTATTACAAATCTCTTACGTCTGCTGTTACTGGGCCTGAGATCTTGGGCAGGCTTCAGGCAAGTCTGAACAGAACTTGTCCCTGTGCTGTGTCTAGGCACAGCTCTTTTAAAAAAAGGCTATTCTGGTTTATTTTTCACTATTATTTCCACAACTCCCTTTTGCCTTATTTTTTAAAAAGTTATTCTTGCCTGTTTTACACCCTTATTTCTTAACCCTCTCTTGAGTAGTAAAGTTTAATACAAACACACTTTAAATTTCATCATCAAGTGCAATGAGTGTGATTATCTTCAACATAATATGTGCCCTTACATTAAATCACATGAGATCTTGTGAAGTATACATGAGATGTGATTAATACAATGTTTCATAATAATATTTCAGCATATTTCTGCTTAATGCTCATCATGCATCATAATCATCATTTTGCTTTGCATTTGTTCCCTTCAGCACATCACAGGTCTTAGAAATTATACCACACTTGTCTGTCACGAAGGTGATGTCAAAGTGTCCCTCCTTTGAAATAATTCTAGGTGAAATACAGTATAGTATAACATGACCCAGCTGTAAAGACTAAGACGTATGACGAACAGCAGGAATTTCATACATGCTAATGTAATAATTAGCCCTGAATGAGAGGGGGTCACTGCCATAAATTCATGCATGCATATGTTGGGGGTGGAGGGTGGGCAGGGGGTGTTCTTAAAAAAATTATTTGAGAGGATGTGAAACTCTGTATTTGCTTTCTTGCCAAGAGTTACTTAACCCTTTATAGGGCACTCATTGAAATACTATGAAATTCAAAAACCATAACCAGAGTTTATTTCTGTTTTCAACATTTTCAAAAATGTCCAATTTCTTGTAGAAAACCAAAGTAAACAAAGTTACCGTATTTGGTTCCTTGCCCTTCAGTGGTAAAAAAAAATCCATTAAGTGTATATGTAAAATATACAACAAAAACACCTATTTTGTGAAAGGAACATGTATGTTTCACATTAGAACATCACTTTTAGAACATAAGTGCTGATACAGACTCTTTTCTAAATAGTATAACATTATATACATATATTATAACACACACATATAAGATACGTAATACAACTTAATGTACTGTATAACAGTATAACATACAGTACAACTTTATACACTGTATAACTTACAGTATAACATACACAGTACATCTTTATGTACTGTATAACAGTATAGCATTCATCATATAACTTTATAAACTGTATAACATACAGAGTACAACTTTTGACACCATTAGGACAGCTTATTCATGGTACATAATGAAGCAGTTGCGCTCACTGTTCATGCAAAGGTGGACCTTGCAGACCCTGCAGACCACATTTGACCTCACAATGTTGCCTTTCCTGCTGCAGTACTTGCAGGTCTGGCGTTTGGCATGTACAGGGGCATGGAAGAGGGACAGGTCAAAGCGCACAGCCTCATTTGGTGTGTGGCTGCGGTGTCCCCGGACAGGCTCAGGGACACCAACACTGGTGGTCAGGCTTTCAACAGATGAGGACGAGCTTCTTCTGGAGCCTGATTTGGCAGACGCCTGGCCGCTGGCGCCCCTGAACACGTGGTTTCTGAAATCTTTCAGAGACTGGCCATTCACTCCAAGGGCCTTACTGTCCTGTCGGTACACAACCCAGGCATTTGTGATACTGACATCAATGACATATGCAAACAGATGCAAGTACCACCTCTTGGACTTCATGGGGGTGCGGTAGAGGTGTACCAGGATGTCACTCTGCTGGTATTCAGGAAGGGCTGTGTTGTTCAGGTCAACTTTATGCCAGGTGGTTGGCCTGGGTGCCAACTTGCCAGATCTCCTTGGCCTCTGGGCTTGTACTGCTGGCTGCACATTATCATCACCATCATCATCATCATCATTGTCATCCTCACTGTACTCACTGTCCTCACTGCAGAGGGGTCAGTGTCACTTGTACATGGAATGTCCTGGTTGTGGGTGGGTGGGACAAAATCAGGGTCTGCCACATCATCATCATCCTCCTCATCATCATCACTGATGGCAGGGTGGGCGGGCACGACAACACTCTTCCTCCTCTTGACATAAAACATCTGGGCAGACATTGCCTAAAAATTTCACACAGTATAACAGTTGTTAAACGGTCACAAACTGACAAAAATCACAATTTTTCACTATTTATAGCTTTAATATTTCTAGAAATCGGTTAAAATTATCCCTGAATCACTGTATAGTATTCTAAAAACCTTTGGCAACATTAAAACATAATGTCCTTAGTTGTATTGCTTTTTTTATCAAGAAAATGCTATAAGCATGCATTGTTAGGTGCATCGGGCATATGTCCAAAAATGGACACACCTAATGAATTCCCGTTTTTAGGTGAACCGTATGATCAAATATGGTGCCTGCATTTTTCATGCCATAATTTCACTCATTTCCACAAGTCCTCCACAAACAACACATATGCCATCACTAAGCACAACTATTCAACTATAAAATGTGTGAGTTTCATCAACTTACCATGATTAGTTTAGAAGTTTTGTACAGAAATGTACGATGAGCTGGGCTTCTTTAGCGTCTTTTTCCGACTTCAGTGAAGAGAGAAAATTAGATGCACTCCAGGTCTCTGCTGATTGGTCGAATGCCACAGTCATGTGATCTGTGATGTGGGGTGAATGGCTTCTGAATGGCTGAGTGAGGGCCACATGGTTCTTGACCTCACTGAAGTACAGGAGGGTGGTCATTTGCAAAGGGTGCGGAAATTACCAAAAGTAGTCACTTGCCCTGTAAAGGGTTAAGGAGACAGAATACCACTTTTTTGTGTGTGTGGCTGGAGCCAGGGTGGTTAGCCTAGCTTAATCAGTACATAGCAGGGGGAACAGAAAGGCTGGCTTTGTCCAAATAAAATATGCCTATCAGCACCTCTAAAGTTAATCACTTAACACATATCTTATTTGTAACAATACGGGGAGCTAGTGCTGTAATTATTTTGTGGTGAATAACTGACTAGTGTCCCTGCATCCAGTTGGCTAAGCTAACTAAGCTAATCATCCAGGCTCCAGGTTCCTTGAGCCAGTGCTGTCTTGTTGGTCTGGGACACACACACAGGTCATTTCTCATTACCTGCAAGTGCTAATTTTGTGTAACCTGATTTAGTGTAATTACAGCTACTAACTTTTACTAACCATTTCTCACTGGGATTTCATGTGTCATGTTAGTTAGAGTCAACAGATGTCTATCAATGCCTGTGGTGTCTAGTAAACATTTTTTGGAAATAAGAGGACAAGTGCTACACACAAATCTGCTGCTAAAAAGTGATTATTTATTTGTACGTGCTAAAAAGACTAAATAATAAAATATAAAATAGTAATAAGGATGAAAAGGAGATTGAAGATAAAAATATTATATATATAGCACATCCTGTAGCGTGGCTTCTGATTGGGCAGACCAGCATTTGATCTCCCTAGTAACTGGAGCTTAAAGTTAAGGTTAAAAAAGTTAAAAATGGTTATAAAGTTAAAAATTGTACCACTCATACAACAGTATATACAGAACCTTTAAGCTAGCATTAACATTTGTGAAGCAATTTAGAAATGTTTTACAGCTGGATTTTGGCTTTATTTCACCAGGATAATATGCAGGGTGGTCACAGAGCGCAGTACCATGTTTTTAACAGACCAGAACAAAAACATCTGAAGCAGACACCTGTGTGGGCCCTGTCCTTGGTCCTATGAATCAATTCAGGTGTCATGCCAGAAAGTTATTGATCGCCTCCCAGAAACTGATTGCCGTCCATGGGAGCGCTCACAGCCAGTTTAAGCTGTTATCTGGATCAAACTGTTATAAAACAATATAGAAATATAGAGACAACTTTATCCTAAAAGTTACCTGTGTTTATATGTATTTGGTATGCCTACTATCGTTTATATTTGGATACAAGACTCGGATTAACATGACTTGATGGATGTAAGTTACATATGAAATAAAGAAATTGATCCCCTTTGCAATCATTCTAATGAGTAAGCATATTTTTCCTGCTTTATGTTCCAGATAATAAACCACCCAGTCTATTTTACCAATTTACAAACCTATAAAGGACCAATACAACTAGTAACATGCATTTTTTTTACTTGACAAAAAGTGATTGCAGCCCATAACTAGCTACTGAAAGTTGTTTTCTGCCTCAAATTGACTTTATTTGGCTATTTTATTTTGACTTTATTGGTTTCATTTACCTTAACCTATGTGATCATGACAGATTTGTCAGGTGGCACTGCAGTCTAAACGAGAGAGCAGCAACAGTGCTTTTAATCCTAACCCTTTCGAACGACTATGACTGAAGCTGGCCACTGTTTAATGTGTGCCTCTAGTCTTGAAATGCAACACAGAACATCGTGTGTGAGTCATTTTTATTCAAATGAGAATTAAAATAAGGCATAACTGG
Organism: Scomberomorus guttatus; assembly: GCA_038419695.1. Classification (NCBI taxonomy): domain Eukaryota; kingdom Metazoa; phylum Chordata; class Actinopteri; order Scombriformes; family Scombridae; genus Scomberomorus; species Scomberomorus guttatus. The sequence goes on from CM076449.1 coordinate 3,929,919, forward strand.
TGCTAGTTAATAACCTCAAAAAACTGGCCCATGGTTGAACCAAATTGCTGACCTTGATATTCAACATACCAGGGTACCTATATTTACACACAGTAGTGGTGGGGCTTTACTGGCAAGCTTTTCAGATGAATTTCTTCACCATGTCGGCCATCATGTCTTACAACTGCATAAAATACATATGGTTTAGTGTGTACATGCATCATAGAATTTAAGTACAATGTTTTATTGCTTTTTGAACGTTTTTGAACACATACACACGTGTGTACACATACACAAGAAAAGAGAGATAGAGAGCAAGTGCTCAAGCAAGCAACTGTTTATTTTAGCAATCTGACAAAAAATGTCCCTACCAAAGATCAAACCAAATCTACACCGTTGTTTGAGCGTCACTGTGCAGAATGATGTCTGTGCAGAGTTTGACACTAGAAGGCTGTTTTCACATTGATCTGCTGAGAGTGGAAAGTTTCTCTGTGCTCACCTTAAATCTCAGTTTAAGGTATGAACCTAACATTATGAGCAGGGTTTGTGACATCGCAAGTAGTGATGTGGACACTTGGAGCCTCCAGTGGACATACACTGAGAATGGACTTTTCTGTTGGACATCTTGTTGTACACAAGATGTCCAGCAGTTAAAATACTGAAATGAAAATATTTGCATATTCATAGATTCTGTATTTTTCAATGAGGAATAAAGAGTAGATGTCAGAGTAGATTCTGCTTTGAAAGAGTAGATTCAAAGCAGAATAATTTGATGTCTTCAAACATGCCTGGAGGGGTTATTTAAGGTTTCAGCAGACAGAAGGCAACAAAGATTTCCTGCACTAAGCAGGAGAAGTAAAAAAAAGCCATATAACCCTGTTTATATCTCAATAACATTTCCAGGCAATTTGAAGTGAAGAATGCATACAGGTGATGCAAAATGTGTTAATGTATTGCCTTATAATGAGATATGGTCATAAATTTAACTTTGTTGGTCACTCAATATGTCAATATGGTTTATTTGTGCAGTTAATCATGCACAAAGAAACATGACCTAAACACACAGAAAGATGTTAAAGATGATGCTGACTAACACAGATCTAGATTTAGGCCACATTTTGATGACAGAGATGAGGGAGCACTATTTTGTCCAAAAGTTCTTTCAATAAAATGTACTTTTACATGTCATGATTGTCAAACTGAACACTTTTTTGGTGATCATCAACAGTCCATTTTAGTGCCCATGACATCATTAGAATTATCCTGGGTTCCTTCATGACATCACGTCTCTTCAGACTGTTGAGTGATAAAGTGAGAATCCAGATCCTGTCAGATGACCGTTGAACCTGTTGAGAGCCACTACTCACAGTTTTGTTTACGACTCGTCTACAATTGCGTCCCAGTTATCGTTCTGATACTCTTGTTGACGATTTAGTTCCAGTTATCTTTCTGTTACTCATGGCTAACCGAAAGACATCAAAAACCTTCCTGCAACAGCAGAACAACTTCACTGATCACAATGTAAGTAACCAACTCTGTCAATCTCCTTCTGTTCATAGATACAGTTTTGATTTTGATCAAATGTCAACACAAGCATTTTCAAATTATACTACAAAAAATTAAGAACACCAATTCAGATAAATGACAGAATTGATTTTTCAGACATTCATGTCTACAACAAGGTTATATATCAGAATACAATAACAGATTAGGAAATTAGAAAGCTTTACACAGTACAATATTTTATTCAACCTTTGTGCATTATGTGCCAAAGTTTTAAGCATAAGTGTAGTTTCCTTAGATTACTGTGCCAAGTGACATAGTGTAGTGTGGTATAATGAAATGTAGTATGCAATGGTATAGTAATAAAAGTATATCAAATTTAGAGTACCATTTAATATAATATAATATAATTCAACTGTGTAACTATTCCCAATGACTCAATCTATATTTTTTTCACAGGCACCTGAGAGCCACAGGAGAGGATGTGGCTCCGACTGTCAGTCCAGCACCCTGGCCAACCAAACAGCTCAAATGATTCGCAGGGCTGTGCTGATTGAAAGCGCAGAGAGGCTGTGCGCATCACAGAAAGCCATCTGCGATGCTGTGTTGAAGAGACTGGGAATCTCCAACCAGCATGACACCCTCCCCTCACCTCAGCCCCCAGCTGTACCGAGAAGGAGCCCTGAATCCTCTCAGCGAGGAAGGAGGATCAGGCTACCCCCGATTGTAGAGAGGAAGAGCAGCCAGAGGACAAGCACCAACCAGACGTTGGAGGAAAGCGCAGAGAGTCTGTGCGCTTCACAGGATGCCCTCTACCATTCAGTTCTGGAGAGACTGGAGCTGAATGAAGAAGACGAAGAGAAGTTGCGTCTGGGCAGCGAGAGGGCAGTGCTTGCCTGTCAGATGGCTAAGACTGAAGCCAGGAGGCCAAGCTCAGTCAGCTCCATCTGCTCCGTGGACAGCCTCAGCTCTGTGGACGCACACACTCCCACAGAGCTGAGGGCTATTCCAAAGATGTGCCCCTTCACCCCTACTCCTCCTCCCACAGCAGCTCCAGCAACCAGGAGACCGTCTCGTCTCCCGGTGTTGTCTGCAAACCACGGTGGACAATGTAAGTTTATACTGTTAAGTGATAATGACTAACATTATGCAAGCTTGAATGGAAATAGGTGAAGATGTGATAACAGCAGGTGGAAATTTCAGTCATAATAAATATTTTCTTTTTAATCTAAACAGACAAGGAGGTAGCTGATGGATGCAGGTTAAGGTCGCATAAAGGAAAGGTTGAGGAGTTTGTGCAACAATTCCAGCTCGTCAGCCTCCCTTCACCTCGACCCCCAGCAGCTCCCAGAAAGACTGCAGCAAAGACACCTGCTGTTCCAGCACCTCCGCCAAAAGCTGCCCCACCTAAGAGGGAACCTCGTCGCGGGACAAACCTCCGCCCCCTAAAGGCTGACAAAAGAGCGTGCCAGGATGAGCTCCAGCCGCTGGCCATGCCTGCAGAGAGCCTCTCCCTCTGCTTCGAGCAGCTCAAATCGGATGACTGGTAAGACACCGACACTACAGAAGTGTAGAGAAAGATTTTAAACAGTTTATTCAGCAGCATTTGTTTCTGAAGCAATGATTAACACTTTTCAAAAATGTTTGTCATCTAAATACAGGATGAAGAAAATGGATGGACTGAAATCTGTTCAAGCGCTGGTCAAACACCATCCACAACTTCTGCAGACTAAACTGCATGAAGTCTGCCTGGCCCTCGTAGAAGAGGTAGCGTAGACATTTTCCTCTTTGTCTCTGTTTGTCTTTGTGTTACATGCAGTTCTCATTTTTTTTAAAAGCGCATCTACCTTTACTGTGCACACAGAAGTACTGACTGATGTTCTTTCTTATTATCTAGGTGAACAATCTGCGCTCTAGTGTGGCGTGTGCTGCCATGGAGACAATAGCTGAGCTCCACGTCAACCTGGGGAAGGCCATGGATCCAGAGGCAGAGAGGACAGGACGCACCCTGCTGCTGAAGCTGGCGCAGACAACCAACAGCTTCATTCACCAGCACGCCAACCTTGCCTTGGATGCGCTGGTGGACGGGTGCAGTCCTGGTAGAGTTATTTCCACTCTACTCAACACAGGGCTGAGGTAAGAGGAGATACAGTGATCAGAATTTAGTAGGAAGTGTAGTACAAGCAACATTTAAAGTAAATGAAATGAAACATAGTCACAGGATTATTCTCACATTTCCCTGTCTGTCTTTGTTCTTTCTCAGTCACCTTTGTGCTGCAGTGAGGGGGAGCACAGCCCAGCACCTCCACCAGCTGGGAGAAGTTGTCGGGGAGGAGCGCATCTTGACAGGAGGGAAGACCTTCACAGAGCGTTTCCTGTCTGCTGTGGGTAAAATGTCTGTGGATGCTGCACCAGAAGTCAGGTGAGTAACTAAGTTTTGCATGGTTCTTGTGAAAAATGTCTTATATCTTTCTGTTCATACTCTGAAATGCTAACTGAGAAATGTATTTCTGTACAGGCACTACGGACATAAGATGCTCCAGACACTTGTTCTCCAGAGGGAGTTTACCGGCCTGTGGAATAAGGTGATCCCAGTGAAAGACAGGCCCCCACTGGAGAAGATCCTTAGGAAAATGGTGCAGTAGTGGTCCTTAGTCTGGCACGGAGGTCCAGTGGTTAGCACTGTTACCTTACAGGAAGCAGATTTTAGCAGATTTTAATAAGAACCTGCTGGAGTCTTTCTGTGTGGAGTTTGCATGTTCTCCCCGTGCCAGGTAGGTTTTCTCCGGGTGCTCCGGTTTCCTCCTACAGTCCCAAAGACATGCAGATTAGGTTAATTGGCCTCACTAAATTGCCCCGTAGGTGTGAATGCGTATGTGATTGGTTGTCAGTCTATATGTGATAGACTGGCGACCTGTTCAGAGTGTACAATGATGAACAAGTCGCCAGTCTATCACACAGCTTAAAGTTAGCTGGACGAGGCTATAGCCACTGCACAATTGGCCTAAAATAATTGGCCTAAGTAATAAAAAATCTAACTAAATGTTCTGTTTATATATTTGTCATCATTCAATTATTTAGTAAGGTAATATTATCTCTTTCAGTGCTTTTAATTGTCTTGACTGGTGTTCAACAACAATTTAATTTCAACAGTGATCAATTTTTGGGAAAGTAGCAAGGTGGTTCCTTTATATGCTGGTTTTCTGTGTTGCTTTACTATTAAATCCAATCCTAATATCACAATTCTTACAGTATCTTTCACTTAAAATCAATTTAAAAGAGTGATAGTTGGTGATCATTATCTTTTGGAGAGCCTTTCTCATATTTTAGCAGTTACAGAAACTAACAAACAACCAAAATTGTGGCTTAACCCTCACTCATACAAAAACAAACACAGTGTGACGCAGCATAACTTGTCCATTCATTGTACAGTTTATTACCTTCTTTGAATGTGGAGTATTATTGCTGTTTACCTCAGTGATAAATTGTATCCACAGTCCCTGACAGTCATGACATGATTATAACAAGGCAGCATACTGAAAGGCTGAAGTCACTCTTTTATAAAGAGAACATCTGATCACAAGGTTGTGACACTGGAGTCATGATGTTGACTGGATAAACAAATACTTGAGCAACTTTTGACCTTTTGAAAAAGTTCACTTTCATCCCTGATCCTTTTCTCTCCAGTAGTCCATACTGACATCATCCAAAAGAGCAGTTTTTAAAGTCTCTAAATAAAAGTGTTTTTGCATAACTGTTACAGCAGTTGATTGAGTGCAGCACTGCAATAAAAGGCACTTTGGTAAATGCTGAGATGCAACAGAACATAATGATATAAATCTTTAGTCTGACACAGACACCATGTAAATAACAACTGTGATAATGACAAGAGAAAAATGGACCCTAAAGGATAAACATAATAAATGGAAACAAAACCAACACAAGTCCTAAAAGAGGAAGCAGGAAGTCCATATTGGTTTGATTACCATGACATTGAGTGATTCATGTTAACCAGCTCAGGACACTTTGAGGCTGGTCTCTGGTCAGTTTTATACTTCTCTCTCTATGAGAAGTTGTAGTGGAGAGGTTTGGTTAAATCCAGAGGTCACCACAACACAGGGAAGTCCATTTTACTGAAGCCAGGGTCTCTGCGCTGCTCCCAGTACGTGTTGTAAATTGATTGTAAATGTAAAATGTAGCTATAACAGAATTTTGGTACAAAATCTGCAGATTGCATTTACATGAAAGGTTGACAAATTTTCTTTAACACTTATTCCACTAATATATTTTATTTATGTGCTTCTGTGGACTAACTGAAGATAGTTGCCATTAAATAAGTTTTATATGAGTGTTCTTCATCCAACCTGAATTGTTTAATCTTACTAATATAAATTCTGTCTCTGAGTGGACGTTGATATTCTTGTGACTTCATTCCCATGGATCTTAACTCTGTGGTCTGTTGCCAGACCATGGAGCCCTAACTATGAGCTTTATCAAAAAGGAATATTTTAAGCCTACTCTTAAACGTAGAGAGGCTGTCTGCCCCCCAGACCAAATCTGGAAGATGGTTCAACAGGAGAGGAGCCTGACAGCTGAAGTCTGACTCCTATTCTACTTTTGGAGACTTTAGGAACCACAAGTAAGTAAGTCTGCCTTCTGGGAGCACAGTGTTCTAGTGGGGTAATAGGGTACTATGAGCTCTTTAAGATACGATGGTGTCTGACCATTAAGAGCTTTGTAAGTGATAAAAAGGACTTTAAATTCTATCCTGGATTTTACAGGAAGCCAGTGCAGCAAAGCTAAAATGGGAGAAATATGATCTCTTTTTCTAGTTTTTGTCAGTACGCGTGCAGCTGCATTCTGGACCAGTTGGAGAGTCTTTAGAGACTTGTTGGGGCAGCCTGATAATAAGGAATTGCAATAATCCAGCCTAGAAGTAAGAAATGTGTGGACTAGTTTTTCTGCATCATTTTGAGACAGGATGTACCTGATTTTTGCAATGTTACGTAGGTGAAAAAAGGCAGTCCTTGACACTTGTTTTATGCAGGAGTTGAAGGACATATCCTGATCAAAGATGACTCCCAGATTCCTTACGGTGGTGCTGAAGGCCAGGGTAATACCAGGGTGGAGATGTGTGATGTCCATAACTTAAAACTGTTCACCTGCTCCACCTCAGCTCCACTGATGTAGACAGCGGTGTGTGTCTTTGCCTCCTTTTTTCTAAAATCAACAATCAGCTCCTTGGTTTTGTTGACATTGAGCAGTAGGTTGTTCCACATTGACATTATGTAAATTAAACAAAACATTAAATATGTTATAACGCCGTGTTGTGTCTAGTCCTTGGCCACAGCAAAGAAACCAAGATTAAAACGGACTTCATTCTGTGTTTGAGCGTGGGCCAGATTGCATCAATAAATCACAGGAATTCTAAAAACAAACAAAAAAAAAATACACTTTTCAAAGAATTGTTTGCCACCACTTTCAATATATATGATATTTTATATGATATAGATATGAGTAGTTGTAAACTTCACTGTAATCACTTTGTTATACTGTACAGTACAGTATTGCTGTTAAATTCTTTGAACAGCTATCAGGACACCACACTGTGATTATGGTCATTATCTAAACCAGCAGAGGCTTTTATGATTGGCTGTTCACTTAAGTGCTAACATATAAATGCAATCACCCTATTTTTTCCCTTTTCTTTTTGTTCTAATTCAATTATTATTGCACAACATACAAGAAAAACAGAGGCACAGCTGCAAACTGCAGGGTCCTATAAAGTTATTTGCTTTGATGGCTGCACTGTACCACCTTTCTCAGTCCTCCATAAGTGACATTATCTAATAACAGGGTTATAATATTTCAACATGTTGGACTGTACTGATCTTGTAACAGGATTTTTAGCTACTGTAATGTGATTGTAGTTCCTATCTCAAGTTTCTTCCAGAAATATTTAAAATTGGTTTTATATAGATAATTAAACTTATGTTTTATCCAAAAAAAAAAGAAATCAGGCATATTCCACACTATATAAGAGCTATATAACTATAAGAGCATCCCACTGTTTCAATCCTGATCCTGATTTCTTAAACTCAGGATACCAGCTGACACAAAGCATCAATTTACCACTGCTATTTTTTCTCCTTACTTTACAGACTGGGACTGATTAGGATCTTTATTCTATATGTAAGGTATCATGACATTTTAACTACACCTTACTTCTTCTTAGCAGTGAGTGGAGACATTGGTACAACGGCATTCACATTGTAAAGCTGGTCTCACACGTTTATCATGGTTGCGAAGTCACTGCATACTCAGTTATTGAGAAATGTTGTTCGTCCTGCCATGACCTGCCAAGGTTATAGCAGTTTTAATTTACAATACCAATAAAGTCCAATTGAGCCAGAGCCAGTACAATTAAAGCAAAGTGTTTCACATCATATTTGTATTTTCATGCATCCCAATCAAGCACAAATCTGGCAGTATCACACTTCAGCAGCTGTGGTGCTGTGCAAGTTTTGCAAACACTGAGTCAGATTTAATGTTTCCATACAATCATCAAAAAAAAAGAAAAAAAATTCACCTATTCTGTTGACTTCTGGGTGTTGCACAGAGAAATTATCTGCAGAAGGTTTTACTAACTCTAGTCTTACACTGGATCCATGACCTTTTTTACAATTGCAAATATGTGCATGTTTTAAGTTACTTTATTAATTAGAGGTTCAACCTAATCAAATTACACAATATAACTTGACAGATAGTTTGTGATGAGTCCATGTCACGTTTTGGTATCAAGCCAATAAGGGCACGGTGACCGAGACACACGAGTCATAAAAACAGTTATAAACAAGCCTTCAGCTTCATCATTAATCCGTGTCAGTCGATGTGAAGAAGTTGCACAGTTTTCATGGTCCTGGAAATTCATACACCTGTTGTAACAAGCGGGTTTACTCAGTTATCTGGAAAACTTTGCTGATCAAAACACAGGGCAGGACTTTTTACGTCAGTCCAAGTTCCAGACTTGCAGGGGGTTTCACTTGGAAAGTTATCTGTATGGAACAGACCCCAGGTTAGCGTTTAACAAATACTGATTAAAAGTACAACCAATATTTATAATAGATTCAAGTGGTTATGGAGACTCCAGGGGAAGCCAGGGGAATGTAAGCTGTAGGGATGAGCCCTATTGTACCTGAATTCATATACCAGGCAGGTACACCCTCTATAAACATTTAAATGAAGTCATATATAATCGCTTTAAAAAACTATTGACACACCTATGACTTAAACTTGTATTCACATCAAGTACAACATGTTATTGTGTGTGTACCTGGGCCTTTGGGTGGGGCCTGGCAGCCATTTGTCTGGGTCTCATCATAGGAGGGGTTGCAGGGGAGGTAAGAGCTCATCTTTTTGGTCTCACTGTGGGAGTCCATCATCAACCACCTCTAACAGTCGGCCTAGTGGGTGAAACACAGACATGCGTACAAAAAAAAAAACATCATTCGCTCTGCAAAGTAAACATGAAAACATCTAACTCATTTCCCTTGGTGTCAAGCATCAATTCAATTAAACTTGTAGGGAAGATCTTTCAATAAATACAAAGACCTGACTATGGAGTAGGATGATACTTTGACCTCATATGCTGCCATACCCAGCCCTGAGCTGTGTGGAAACTGTCCACTTCATTAGGGATGAAGCAGGTACTATCTACTACCATGATCATAGAAACAAATCAACAATTTGACAAATCTGAATAGACATCCAATGTCAGAAAAGTACTGAGGTTTGATACCCTGCCCTACCAATGGAATTAACAGAAAAGGCTTCAGTTCATTGTGATGCAGAGTACATTCCCCATAACTCTGAATATATAGGAACATAATGCGGGAACAGTGTGCTGGGTGTCCTACTTGTTGAAGACTGGCCTTTACTGTCAGCAAATATTCACCCTGCCAAATTGTTCTTTAGCGAATCACAGATTTCTTATCGAGGTTTGGAAGGAGTTACTCAATTTTAAAGTTCATAAACACAACCGTGCAATACAAAAGTGTTAAATTTGTGTTTCAAGACTTCTTTTTCTTTCATTCAATTCAGTCAATTGCTTGATGGTAGCCTGGCTTATATTGACAGAATGGTACAGTTTTAATTAAATGCAGGATAAAAGGTAGAAACTGTCAGTCCAGCAGGAAAATATTGGCCACATAATCATTAGGCCCACCGATTGATAGTCTAAAGGTCAGACATTGCATCATTTCAGTTTGTGCAAATAAAAAACAAATTAATCAATGGATTTGTTTTTAACCTTCCTCCTGTGTTAGCTTTCTGTTACCATCCCCGGTGTTAACGGGTCGGTTTTAACCCGTGTCTTAAATCAGCTTTAAAATACACTAAAAACAATAACCAATCATCCAATGTTTTTGTCATCTCTTGGTTACCTTGTTAGGCTTCCTTATCCATGAAAATGTTGGGTTTAATATTTTTGGTGTGGGTCTCTGGACCCATATATATTTTCTTCAAGAAAATGCAAAAAGATTTTGTCAGCAATAGAACTTAATATAAACACATTGAAACACAGAACAGGTCATAACACAAAATATTGATTTGCAAGTTCAAACAAACAACAACCAATCAAACAAATCAAACCAATAGAAATCAATAGAAATCAATTACTACATCCAAAACTATTAGAAAGCTAAATCAGAGTAAAAGTCTCTGTGTGCAAGAACATGCTTGTGTGTGTGTGTGTGTGTGTGTGTGTGTGTGTGTGTGTGTGTGTGTGAGCCTGTGTGAGTGAGAGACATGCAGACCTACAAGTGAGACTACTTGGACCGGCCACCTGTGTACAGAAAGCAATGAGACGTATGGATCCTGTTTCCAGGGATAATGTTAATGTTAAATGTAATCTGGACACATAACAGTCATTAGAGACTTTCAATGAATTAGGTGATCAGCAGGAGCAGCCTCAGCACCAGTGACCTCCTCATCAGACTCAGATGTGTCTGTGTCTTCTGGCTGGTACTCCACATTGTCCTCTTCCTCAGAAACTTGCTCCTCTGCATCGCTATGCTGATCTGTGTCTTCTGCCTCATTTTCTCCAAAAATGTTATCTAGAACTTGGCTCACCGTAAATATTCTTTTCATTTTTGCATGCTGCAAATTAGAGATGTGCCCTCTGCAAGTCAAATGAGTGAAGTGACCTCACATGTCTGGACATTCCCGTCTTTGTTTTGTTTTTTTGCAGCTATACTGGACAAATGAGCATCCCCTGAAGCTCACATGATTGGGAGAGGAGGTGGCTGTCAGTGTGTTGGCTGACAGTGCACTGATGATTTCAATTTTGGCTCTAATTATTGCTTTATAATCTTATTTTTATAACCGGGTCGAAACCGACCCTAACACCACAAAGGACATAATTTCAACCAGAGCATTTTATAATGTAGTGAAAAAAATGTTTTTGTTTAATTTTGTTGAAATCAAGGTTCCTGACAAAGTCAAAAAGCCTTGATGCAATAAACAAATTTTAAGTGATTCTTTTATGCATTCTAAAACTAAAACGGGTCGGTGCTGACCCTAACACAAGAGGAAGGTTAAAGTGATGAGAAAAGTATTCAGTATTCCTTTTACTTAATTAGAAGAAGGCTACAGAAGTATCATCAGTAAAAATGTACTTAAGTGCTCATTATGCAGCACTATGGCCCTTGTCAAATTTTTTATAATATATATTATATCATTGGATTATTATTACTGATGCATAAATGTGCAATTAGCCCTTTAATGTTGATACCAAGGTCGAACTGATTTTAACTACTTTATATACTTATTGGATAGTTTGATAACAATGCATCATATTTTATAATGTATCATATATTGTGTGTGAAATTTTAATTTAAGTAGCTAGTCAGTAACTTATAGAGTTAAAGTATAATTTTTCCCTCTAAAATGTCGTGGAGTAGGTATAAAGTGTAAATATTCAAGTAAAATGTAAGTACCAGAAAACATTACACCCCTGGAAGTAGAAGTTTTAAATTCTGCAGATTGTGGCAGACAGCTGTAGCCCGGGCCTCCACCTACAGCCTCTACCAGATATCTGCACCATCTCCTCCACCTGCAGATTCTAGCAGACAATTGCAACCCCAACCTCCACCTGCAGTCCCTGTTAGCAATCTGCACTGCCGCCTCCACCTGCAGATTCTGGCAGAGAGCTGCAGACTGAATCTCCACCTGCAGCCTCTGCCAGAAATCTGTCTCACCACCTCCACCTGCAGGTTCTGACAGACACCTCCAGCCTTCAGCCTTCAGCCTCTGCCAGCAAGCTGCAGCTGCCGTCTACATCTGCAAGTTGCTGGCAAAGGCTACAGGTGGAGATTTGGGATGCAGCCATCGACTCCACCTGGAGGTTCTGGCAGGGTGCTGCAGACTGAATCTCCACCTACATCTACACCAGGTGTGTATGTCTTGCACATAAAACTCATTCACAGCATTAGTATTGTAGTTAGTGCTGCACCATGGAATGTATTGTAACCTTCAGCAGCAGCCTCTTCCAGTGACCTGCACCACCCCCTCCACCTGCAGAATCCAGCAGACAGCTCCTGACCAAACCTCCATCTCCTGCCTCAACCAGCAAACTGCACCACCTCCTCCACCTACAGGTTATGGCAGAATGTTGCAACGTGAACCTCCACCAACAGATGCTTCCAGCTCATCTCTGAAATATCTGCTTCCACATGCAGATTATGACAGCTCCAGCCCAAACCTCCACCTCCAGCCTCCAGTGTCCAGCACCAGCCTCTGCCAGCAACCTGCACTGCCACCTCCACCTGCAGATTCTAGCAGACAGTTCCAGCCCAGCCTCCAGCCTCCAACATCTGCCAGCAACCTGCACCATCCTCCACCTGCAGGTTCTGGCAGAGAGCTGCAGACTGAATCTCCACCTACACCTACACCAGGTATGTATGTCTTGCACATAAAACTCATTCACAGCATTAGTATTCACAGCAGTAATGTAGGTAGTGCTGCACCATGGAATGTATTGTATTATGTATATTTCTGGGCTGCATTGTGTCTTCTCACATTGAACCTTTGTACATCATGAGCACTACTAGATGGTGCTGTGTAGTTTTTTGTGTATTTTTACAAAGGATTTATGCCATGTGTGGAATATTTCTTGGATTACTACCGATTGTTTCTCTTTCTTTCTTAGTTTGAATATTTTTATTGTGTATGTTGGGTTTTGTGCACACACTGCAAACAACTTTCCCTCTGAGATAATAATAAAGTTCATCTTAATCCTCCACTTGCAGATACTGGCAGACAGCTGCAGCCCAAACCTCCACCTCCAGCCTCCAGCTTCTGCAAGCTACCTGTACTGCTGCCTCCACCTGCAGATTCTGACAGACAGCTGCAGCCAGAACCTACACCAACTTCTTCTACTAGAAAGTTGAAGAGTCCCACTCCACCTGAAAGTTCTACCAAACTCCACTAACAGCTTCTTCCAGTCATCCACAGAACCAGCCTCCTCCTCCAGCCCACAGTAACCATCTGCTCCTCCAGCCAGTGACTAAAAACATGTAATTTATCCATGTCTGAGCCATGTTGTAGCTAAAACGATGTTTGAACATTTGGGAAGATAAAAAAAAAACAAAAAATGGGTATTTATGTCATGTATATTGTTTTGGCAAATGTATTGTAAGTGTTTGCTGAATTTTTGGAAATATCAAAACAAACTACCAGTATTTTTTGTAATTAAGTGTGTAGAGAATTTTCATTCTATCTCAGGGAAGGGTACCTTAAGGGAATTGCATATTGTTAAAAATGGACCTCCAGCACTTAAATGCACCTTTATTTCTTTTATTGTATTGAAGTGAATTTGCCTTATTCATTATTAGACCCCTATTAAACTTAAACCATTTTTACTTATTCTGGCTTTCTTTGCACATATGACTAATTTGAATGTTTTTCTCATGTGTCATATTCTGATTCAAAGATAAAATAAAATGCTGTATTTTCACTGTCAAATGATTTTTTGTCATTGCTATAATCTGAACATTATGACAACAATTGACCAACATGATGTAAAAATTCAGAGGGATGTCTGTGTACACTATTACTACATTAAAAGATATTATTATTGTCAAGCCTTTGTCATGTTATGTATACATTTCTTTATTTCTGAAGATCTTAAAGGTTGAAAAGTGAGTCGAAGTGAGCCAAACATTTATCTCATAGGCAGGGTCTATGTCCCATCCCAAACTGAAGGAAATGAACAGAGAGTCATTGACAAGTGTAAAGACAAAACTAAAGGCATGTTCTACTATGACAAATATACAGAGATAAGACTCAGGATTCATGACTAAATCCAGTTGTTTTGTAGTTTGTAGGTTCACTATAACTCCTGCTAGTTTTACACATCCATGGTGAATATGAAAATATTGATTATAGCTGCTTTAAGTTGAAATAACCGTTGTATTCTCATATTTATTCAGTTCCTCTGAAATAAAATGGATTTTATTTTTCCCCATCAGAAGAATAATTTACTCTAATCAGCTAAAAGACTTGAGAGTTGCATATATAAATATCCACACATTATTTCTTTAAGCATTATAGCCTCTATGCTGTGTCTTTAAGCACAATATCATTTAATATCATTAAAATAAATGGAGTAAATTTTAGGAATATTTTCCACTATATATACAAAAGCTAATTAGTTATATGATAACTAGTTATTTAAAAGAATGAAAGAGAAAAGATTTGTCACATGATACGACAAATGAATATGATAATTAGATATAGACTAGAGTTGATTGAAAAACTCAGCTGGCTGATATACAATTCTACTAGTTTCCTTGGTATAAAATCCAACTAAAATCTACGTTTTGAAACGTAAATTTGGGCTGAATTGATTGTTAATTGATCTTGTATAAATAGGATTTAATTTAACGTTTGCTAAAATAATGTCTGTAAGCCTGCTTGTCTTCTACTTGGACTGATCTATATACCTAGATATACAACATTTATTTTAATCCTTATTGCAGATGGAAATTAACCAAATTGAAACATTTTAAAGCTATTTAACCGTTTGGATGCGAGAGAGGGAAACAGTGTAGATGTGTTGTAAACTTTGATCAACTGGCTGCAGCAAGTTAGAGTGTTATTAGAGAGACATTTTTGATTTGTTTGGAGTGAGATTTTGATCAAAGCAAGGTGAGGCTGTCGCGTCAGTCTGCTTCATTTTATTGTCCATGTTCTAAGATATCGGTCTCTGAAATGTCTGCCTCCATTACAACAGAAGTGACTACCTTTTGAGGTAGAAAGAGGTGTGAGGCAGGGCTGCCCACTGAGTGCTGCTGAGTGTTTTAGCAATCAGCCCTTTAATTAAACAAATAAATAAAAATAGTAGTCTTATGGGAACTTATGTAGGAAACGCGCACAAGGTCACAGCTATAGCATATGCTGACGACATTACAGTCATCATAAAAAAATCAAGCAGAAATGAATGTTTTAACTAATCTTTTAGCTTTATATGAAAGTGCTTCTGGAGCCAAATTAAACCATGACAAATCAGAAGGAGTTTGGATCAGAGCTGATGGTGACAAACAAAGCAATAATATACAAGTCAAACAAGAAATTCAAATTCTTGGTCTAACCGTCTGTAACAGTGGATGTAGTGAAAGAACCTGGGAGAAAAAACTGTGTGAAATTAAAGAAGAGGTGAAGAAATGGGAAAACAAAAACACTAATTATAAATCAAGAGTAAATATTGTCAAAACCTTCATCCTATCCAAACTCCTTTTCCTTGCAAGTATCTTTCCTCCACCCAACAAAATAATAAACCAGCTAAACAAACAGCGTGCCAACTTAATCTGGGGAACAACCAGAGAAGTAACCAAGAGAGATTTAATGTATAAAGTAAAAAATATGGAGGTTTGGGTGCCGTAGAACTTGGTGACAGACTGAAAATAGCCTTTGTCAAAAACATATCTGCTGCCATCATCAGAAATGCTCTCTGGATTGATGATCTATCAAAATGGAAAAAAAGAAGAGGCAGGGCAAGACATGGCCCTTATTATAAATGATTATATGGTGATTTTACGGCACAATACCAACATCTATAAATAGACTGGGGTGGTTTACCCAGTAAAATGATTTCTAATAAAATAAATGATTTGAAATATGGTGGGTTTATAAATGATAAAAATGTAAATACTAATGAGAGCACAGAGGTGATAAAAAATCTCAAATGTAAGAACCTGTCAGAGAGCATTAGAGACGTCCGGTGGCTGATGTCTGTAGGAAGACTTCCTGTTAAAGCTGTTGTGTCTTGGAGTTGTTACGTTACTACCAAAAAATGTCCAATGATTTTCTGCAATGATGATGAGACACAGCAGCATCTCTTAATAGACTGTTACAGAGTTCAGGAAGTCTGGGATAAACTAAAAGCTGTCAGTGTACACTTTAATTTATGTTATAAATCTGTTATGTATTGTATTGTTGATGATAATTTACATACTGAACTGTTACAATTAATTATTTGTGTGGTGTGTTCAAAATTGTGGAAAACCAGATGTGCCATGATAATACAGCAGACAGTGATCTACAGTGACACTGTAGTCAAACAGATTCTTACTGACCTCCGGAGGAGAAAGACTATGGACAAATCTCAGCGCCTCCCCTGGAACATACTGGACTTATGAGCTAACAGCACTTTAAACAGGGTTACTGGACTCTATGCACTTTACTGATGTTTAAAAAAAATCACTTTGGCACTATATGCACTTTATTGTTAATGTAAATTACTGTTCTTTTTCTAAATTTTAATTATGTGAAATTCAATAAATAAAGTTCCCCAGTAGTGCTTAATCATTCTTTTTCACTTCTTTGTTAAACACTGTGAGTGATTTATGTTCTGCTCCGGTCACTTTGGTCTGACACAACAAGCTCTCAGTTTCACATTATTAAAACCCACCAAGCAGGAAGAATACAGAGTCCGGTTTCAAAGAAACTGCCACAGGTCAAGATGTTTCTTACCATGGTAGTAATCTATTCGGCTACACTTTGCCGCTAGGTCTAACCAGGCTCCTTAATGGCTCCTTAATCTCAGCATGAGGCAGAGAGATCACTCCTTCAATGGAAATGTGAATGAGTATTGTAATGAAGCAAATTTTTGCTTTATTTCTTGTGAATTACATGCCCCCTGTGGTTTTACCTCTTCAAGCCTCTAAAAGTAAATAAAACAAAATAAGTCCTCTTTCTAGAGCTGCAAGGTTAGTTGATTAACCAGCACCTCCAGGTCCTTGCTTGACTGTTCAATTTAAGTCAGACAAAAATGAATTTGTAAGTCACGTGTCAAGTTACTCAAACTGTAATTGAGGAGGTTTGGCCCAAAGGGAGGGTTTGAAACGGCTGGGGTGCAGAGGCACCTTATGGACAGCAGGGGGAGCTGACTGATAAAGAGCACAGTGAGTTTGGAAAGAGTAGTTCCGGGTCTGAAAAGTGAAGCCAATGCAGAAGTTCCTTAAACCTGCATTCTTTCTAATGGCCAGCAGGGGACGACTCCACTGGTTCCATAAAGAAGTCCGATTGTATGAGAGTCTATTAGAAAATGACCCTATTTCTCACTGGATTTATTACCTCAGTAAACAGTTTCCTAATGAGTTTATGGTCTCAAGCGCTAATTTCAAGTCTTCTTCAATACAGCATGTTGTTCATTTTGTAAGTGATGGTCCCATTTTTAGAGTAAAATAGACAATAAAGCAGCGTATGTTTTAGGGCGTGGCTACCTTGTGATTGACAAGTCGCTACCACGGCGACAACGTTGACAACGTAACGTAACCATGGCGTAACCCCAGATTCACAGAGTATAGGCGTAGCTGCCGCTATTTCACAGTGTTTTCAGTTCATGAAAGTTAATTGTAACATTTTGGTCATCTAAAAAAGTTTGATCCATGTCCAATTACCGTCCTTTTTTACAGTCTGTGGTTTGACAGAGCAGCATGAATCCAAACTAGAAGAGGAACTGCACCTTGCTGTAACATCCAACATTGGCTGCTAGCAATGGCGAAGCCAGAGCTAGCCTCACTGTCCCACATGCTCAGTTGATGAAATAACGGGATAATAGCAAGAACATGTGCACAGTTTACAGTAACACAGGAATGCACTCGTCTGTGGTATCCATACAGTCAATGGTGTTACCATACTGTGACAGTGTGTCTGTCATATTCATTGATATGTGGCAGATGTCCACCAGAGAGAGCTGCAAGTCTGCAGTTTTTGGAGCCTAATATTTAAGTAAAGTGATTAAATGAGTTAAAGTACAGGAAAAACGAATCTTAAACAATCCTACACATACTGGAGTTTTGCTTTGCAAAGCAAATGTTTATTTTAGGGTTATTGTAATATCTTGTATAGGTGTTCATGTTGTTGTGGCCTCTGTGGAAAAATACTGATTTACTTTTTTATCAGGTAAAAGATGGATTTTTAGACTGTGTGTTGAATAATTTATTTTTCATGTTATGTTACTTTGTGATTTTGTGATAGATCCAATATCTAATGTTTTCTGTAAAAGAGGACAACAGTGCAGTGAAGGCTGTAAGCTTGATTTAACTGGAGGAAATCTTGGACAGTGTTTTAACCTCTGATCATTATGCTCTTCAGGGGTCAGTATCACAATCTATACTCGATTACTCTATTAATCAGATGTTTAGAAATGAGCTGTTGTGGCATTGTTACATAGCACATCACAGACATTAGCTGAAAATACTGCTTTTCTTTACTACCATTCGGCAGCAGATGCACTTTTCTGTCAATTGTCTTGTTATTTTGATGAACGTGTCTTTGAGTTTTCAGTTTTGTAAGAAGTTTTTTTTTCCTGACTATAGTTTTTTTGTAGTGTCATTTTGAACATGCTGCAGCTCCATTATAGGCTGTAGATGATCATGCAGGTCTCTACCCAATGATGAGGAGCGATTCACAACCTCAGGGTGTCTTGAACAGTCAGATTAAAAGTTGTCAGATGAAATTTGTTACATAGCTGCATTTTTTACATCTTTACAGACCAACATCAACAGTTCCCAACACAGCCCAAGCTCTCTGAGAAGACGAGTAAAAGCTCAGAGACAGATCTCCACTCCAACAGGATCCACAGATTTACATCACTGATATTGTTTTGTTGTGCACTTTTTTTACTGCTTCATTTAGCTGCTGTCACTGCTCGTACGGTTTAAAACACACACTCAATCTGACTGTTACATTTACACTTTTCCTAAAGAACTCCCATTATCATAACAATTATCATCATCATGATCATCATACATCAAACCTAAATTACTGTCTTACTGTTGTGTTCAGTTCAAAAAGCTTAGTTACAACCACTGTGTATTTTTTATTTTTTCAAAGTCAAAAGAAAAGAAAAAGAGAGAAAAAGAAAATAAAAAAGAAAACAAAGAAAACAGGAAGTCAGAGGCTGTTTTAATTTATTTTTTTCAATTTAATTAATTTAATTTAATTTATATTTATATTAATTTAATTTAATTTATTTATATAGCACCAAATCATAACAAGTTATCTCAGGGTACTTTACACATAGAGCAGGTCTAGACCATACTCTAATTTACAGACCCAACAATTCCCCCATGAGCAGCACTTGGCGACAGCGGCGAGGAAAAACTCCCCTTTAACGGGAAGAAACCTCGAGCAGAACCGGACTCTTGGTGGGCGGCCATCTGCCTTGACCGGTCGGGTCGAGAGAGAAAGAGGGAGGGAGGGGGAGAGAGAGACACAGAGAAGCATAATAACAACAATAATAACAATAACAATGATAATAATAATAATAGAGATATGAGTAATAAAAATAATAATAAAGAGGTGACTAATAATAATAATAACAATAATATCCAAATAAATTGAACTTGCTTTCATCACTGAAGTGAACTTTGGACCAGTTCTCCTCTGTCCACACAACATGCTCCTCAGCAAAGCTTAGTCTAGCCTTTTGATTCTTTGTGCTAATGAGAGGTTTGGTCACTGCAGAGTGACTGAACTGGCGAGCAATTCCAGCTGCAGTGTGGAAGCGATTGCACATTGAGATCCTCCGCAGTATCCTGTCCTCTCTTGTATTTGTCTTCCGTGGACGACCAGCCTTCTTGGGGGACTTGAATGAGTTTGTGATGTTGTAAAGATTCAATATTCTTGAAATCACAGATTTGGAACCACCAACTTGTCTTGCTATGGCTGATAGGGTCATCCCTTTGGCCTTCATCTGGACACTTTGAATACTGAATACTTTTCTAACACTCACTTTATAGAAAATGTTTTTCGTGACTGATTTGATTGAGGTATTTAAGATAATAGCATAATAGATAACAGATGGCATAGCAGAATTGTGACTTTATTATGGGTAATGATTTATACTAAAGCGGGGGGATCAAACTCAATTTCATCCTGGGCCACATCAGCATTATGGTAGCTTTCAAAGGGCCGGTTGTAAATGTAAGACTATATAAATGTATCTACTTGTTATCATATTACATAATTGCCTCTGCATTCAATTATTATTGATTTTAGTAATCACTTAATAATTAAAATCTAGTTCTGAAAGCAGAATTCTAGGAAAAATAATGGCAATCAGACATTCAGGTGTACAACTATTATACAATTTATTTAAAAAATGAAATATACAAAGTAGTATAATGGTATGTAATAGTCAAAATAACAATAAGTGTTGAATCAGATATCTGCTTATTATCATATGACATAATTGCCTCTGCATCCAATTATTATTAGTTTTAGTAATAACTTAATAACTAGCTCTGAAAACAGAATTCTAGGAGTATACACTTTACACACACACACATATATATACACACGTATATATATATATATATATATATATATATATATATATATATATATGGCACATGGATTGCCATAAAACTTTGCTCAGGTATTCGTGCTCTCCATAGGAGGAATTTTATTAACTTTGGTGACCTCCTGACTTTTCATCAACTATTTCAAGAATTTTAAATGTACAGAGAAGTCAAAGGTCCATGTGTGCTCAGTTAAGAACTGGTACTTTACAACTGGCAATTGAGGTCGGCAGATATAAAGGTATTCCTGAAGAGCAACGTTTATGTGTTTTTTTGTGATCTTGGTGTTGTCGAGGATGAATTTCATTTTGTATTTCATTGCCCTTTGTGCAGTGACTTGAGGAATTGTTTGTTTGAAAAGATCCAATTGAAAAAACCTGATTTGTTTTGGTTGTCTGAAGCTGATATGTTGAGTTGGCTTTTTAATATGGAGATTTTTCTTTTAGCCAGATTTATAGGAGAGGCTTGGCTGCTAAAAAAGAGAGCACTGTATCCATCATAACAGGACATCTCTGCCATGTAAACTAAATGTTCTGAAATGTTCTTTTTCAATCTGTGGAACTGTACATCTGTCATGTGACCATCCTGGTTATTATTGTCTCATGTCTTGTAAGCCCATATAGGCTGGGCACCAGAAAGTTGCAACACTTAAATAAACAAATCAATCAATCAATTTTTATTTGTCCAATATTTTGATTTACAACCAAATACCTGCAAAACAAATGACAATCCCATCAGCCTCAGCTGTACTTTGTGTGTATTAACCCTAGATTACATCCTAGTGGGGTGGAAGATCCCTTACTAATGTTTCTTTTAATGCACTGTTAAACCTAACAAATATCTTCTTCAGACACACTGGCTTCACCACTCAGTAGTGTTAAGGGAAAAAATGATATATGCTATACACTGATGCAATTAGGGGTGAAATCACAGCAAAATGTCACAGTATCTGTGTAAAATACTGTTTTTATTAGTTATCATAATCATAAAATCAAGCCAGTGACAAAAATTGTAAAAAAAAAGATGATGAACCGCAAATACCGGCTGTTTAAGAACTCTTAATTTTTTTGAACACACTACAACAGAACCAATCCAATAAAAAGAAAACTGAAAGCACTGCAGTAAATCTTGAGAATCTTTATGAAACTTAAAGTCCACTCCACTCAAATATGTTTTTCTTCTTGCTCCTTCAATTGGATGTTTGAGCTTCAGTGTGCAGAATGATGTATGTGCAGAGTTTATTTTCATATTCCTCTGCTGAAAGGGGAAAGTTTCTCTGTGCTCACCTTAAATCTGAGTTTAAGATGTGTAACTACAAGCATGAATTGTGGCATCACAACGTATTTGGAGCCAATCATGGTCCAGTATGCAACTTACAGAAATGTGATGTGGCAACTTGAAGGTTCACATACACATACACTGAAAATGGACTCTTCAGTGAAGTAGGAGACATTTTGAATCCAGCTGTTAAACTTTTCATGGATTCTGGATTTCCCAATGAGGGAGAAGGAGTAGATGACATCTTTCTAACAAGGTACTTAAACCTTTCTTGTGGAAAAACCATATCAGACTCAAATTATTATTCAAATCAGTGTATTTCATGTGTCTAAAAAACCTGTCTGGAAGGGACCTTTAACATATTCAGATTTAACCAAGAGGGTTGTTTGGAGACTGCAATATGCTGTGAGATGTGTCTAACTTTATATCTGAAACACCTGTCAGTAACACAGAGTGCCCTCACTGCTTTGGTGACATCAAACCCAACATGTTGTAGTAACATAGGAGTCTCACAAGATGGCAGTATTTCTAATCTTTTGTATGTTGTGAATGCAAAGGCGACACCTACTGCACACAGAGTGCACCCAATTAAAAACGATCCAGCAAAGACAAATGATGATGCCCCTGAAGGAGTTAATGGTGAGGCTTTTTATTATAATATTACAAGATATACTATTAAAAACGGACAATTTAGAAATAATAATGCCTCACATGCCTCAAGCAATAGGCTTATGGGGCTAGAGTGACAGTTACATTTTGCCATTGAAAATAAAATTTGGCATTGAACCTCCTTTTATTTCCAATTTGCCAAATTTAACTGTCGCTGTTTTGGCCCCATATACGGTAGGCTCAAAGTGGACACCCTCCAGAATGATATGATTGTATATCTGCCTTCTGGTGTGAATGAATCAGGTGTTTTAATTACAGAGGAAGCTGCATGAAGTTTGTGAGCTGACGGTCAGGTAGGGTAGTGTTTACTTTCATTTTGTTAGCTAAGCAGGTGACTATAGGTCCAAAACATATGAGCAGTCAGACCAGAGGAAATACTGACTGGAAATTATAGAAATATGGTTAACAAATACAACAGAGTACAATTTAACAACCGCTACGACTAACTTTTAACGCTAATTAAGTTACATTGTGACGACTTATTTGGCTTTTCACATGTATTTTAGCCTTTCAACTAGTGACAGAGACTATTTATTTGTTGCTCAACCTTCAATAACAATATTAATCACGTTTATTGACTCTGCTGTAATTCATCGGAAGCTTAAATGGACATAAAATAAACTAAATTGCCAAAATGTTGCCTTATAGCTGACGAAATGGATGCCGACTAAAACAGTAGTGTATGCACTGGGCCTCTACAAAACGTTATTAAATCCGTGTTAAAGGAATTCATTTAAAAAATATTTTCTATAGTTACATTTTAAAACGCCAATAAAAAACAATACTGTAAACTGCCAATTAAAGCAGTTTAATGTTAGTGCTGACGTAGGACTCTGGTTGCTATGGAGCGTCTATATTCCAGAAACTAGTTCCAAAATCACCATTTTACTCTGAAACATTGGAGGAGAAACTTCACTCGACGATTTCTGAAAAACTACACAAGTGAGCAGCGAAATACGGACCCACAGTGACCTCAACTCGACTCTCTTACTGTTTCATCATGGAAAACGTGAGAATTTAGGCAGTTTAACATCATTCAAAGACTTTTTTCAAGCCGTTTTATTCGACGCCTCAGCTGTATTTGAGGCGTCGAAGCAACAACTGACTTTCATTCAGTGGTAGTTTGTTCAGTAAAACATAAAAACAAATATTACATTTACAAATTTAAAGTAAGATCTTCAGTGTATACATTGCTGAAATGTAAAGACAGAAGCTGCAAAATCCTGAACTGACTGTTGATTTACAAGCAAACTGATACAGTTTGCAGTAACTATTCAAACTCCTTCAGAAAAATAAAACATTGCTTATTACACAGTGATGCATTGAACCACCACCTTCAGTAAACTGCTGACACGCTGAACAGCTCAGTGTAACAGCAGTTTGCACATTTTTGGTTTAAAGATGCCAAAGTTTCTACTTTCAACCTGATATTTTGTCAAGAAAAAAGCCCCCATTCATTACTTTATTAAACAGTTCATAAATGATCATTATTTTCTGTAGTAAAGTCAACTTTACTGTGATATTGCTGCAAAAACAGTAAAGCCGTTATGCATATGTGCATGCAGAGTAGAAAATAGCTTGTTTATTTAAAGGACGAGTTCACAAATGTTCAAGTCTGTCTTAAAACAATAGTCAGGAGCCCAAATGAACGCTGAAACAGGTTTTTCTTGCCATAATCATTCCTCCTCTTCATACTGACCATTAGAAGATCCCTTCATAATGCACTTACAATGTTAAGTGATGGCGGCCAAAATCCACAGTCCTCCTCCTGTGCAAATGAGTCAAATCAAGTAGATATCTTTCAATGTTACAGTCTTTTTAGTGCCAAAGTCCCTGTTTTTGTTACTATACTTCCACCACAGCTCAACAGGGAAACACTGTCTGAGGAAACACAAAGAGGGAATTTGATGCTAAAAAGACTGTAAATGTGGCAGATATCCACTTGATATGACTAACTCAGACTGCTGAAGCCTCATATAAGCTTCAGATAAATATTTAAATGCATTTTTGCACAAAATGACTGTGTGGACACACTGTGGATTTTGTCCCCCATCACTTACATTGAAAGCACCTTTGAAGGGGATCTTTTAATAGCCAGTATGAACAGGAGGAATGATTACAGCGAGGAAAACCTCTTCTAGTGAAAAATTGTAAAACCTCTATCCTTTAAGGAAAACATCAGTGTGCTCAGCAGGTTCAAAAGATGAACTCATTTATTCAATGTTCAGTTTAGTGGAGTTGTGTTGAGTTAAGTAGAGTCCCATCCTAAACTGTACATTAATGGTTACAGATGTGTGATGTGCCAACTCACCTCCATGATCACACCTACTGGAGGAGAGAGCCCAGCAGGAGCCAAATGAGCAGCAACACCAACAAGGTAAAACTCTTGGCTTGATAGTGAAAGTGTGTATCCTGTTAGATTTGTTAGGAGCTTGTGCTTATTTGAAATATAATTTTGAATGTTGTCTTTAGTTTTTTGTGTAATACTTACCTACCATAACATCAGTGAATATATGCAGGCTACATATTATAAAATGTTAATGTAGGATTGAGGCAAAATGAACACTCACAGTCACATGGGGTGTCATGTTGGTAACCCTGGGACAAGCATGAAACCATGCACCTTGTCAGAGGTTACCAACAAATGTAACAACAAATCTAGTGGTGGAAGAAGTACTCAGATCCTTAATTCAGATCTTTTACTTAATTAAAAGTAGCAATACACTAATGTGAAAATACTCCATTATAAGTAAAAGTCCTGCATGAAAAATCCTACTTAAGTAAAAGTACATAAGTATTAGCAGCTTGATGTAGTTAAAGTATTGCAGTAAAAGTAGTGGTTTGTTCCCTCTGACTGATATATTATTATATACGACATCATTAGATTATTAATACTGAAGCATCAGTGTGTAAGCAGCATGTTACTGTTGTAGCTGCTGGAGGTGGAGCTAGTTTGAACTACTTTATATACAGTTAGCTAGTTTAGTCCAGTGGTTCCCAACCTAGGGGTCAGGCCCCTCCAAAGGGTCACCAGATAAATCTGAGGGGTCGTGAGATGATTATGGGAGAGGGAGAAAAAGGAGGAGGAGAGGTTTTTGGTTAATATTGGATCATTTGAACATTTATTGAAATGAAACCATGTGAGAAGTTCATGAGTTAACAACTCATAGACATCTGAAATGTGACCCTGACTACACACTGCTTTTTGTAAGACGTCAAAAGCCAAAAAGGTTGGAAACCACTGGTTTCATCTTTAACAATGTGTTGTAGTTTAAAAGCTTGTTATATTACCCATCGTTTCAAATCTTCATCTGAAAAGTAACTAAAGCTGTCAAATAAATTTAGTGGAGTAGAAAGTACAATATTTTCCTCTGAAATGTAGTGGAGTGGAAATATAAAGTAGCATCAAATGGAAATACTCATGTAAAGTACAACTACCTCAAAATTGTGTAAATTAAAGAGTACAGTCTAGACCTCCAGACTCTATGTGAAAAGTGCCCTGAGATAACTAACCTGAGATAGCGCTATATAAATAAAACTGACTTAAAATTGACTATTTAGTTACTTTCCACCACTGATGACGTCTAGTATGTGTGAATATGGAACATTCTTGAAAAAGAGCATTCGTGCTCAACAAATCTACAAAAACAAAGAATCTGATTAATAAACCAATCATTATTAATCATCAATTATTTAAGTTTTACACTAAAGCATTACACTGTGACCCTCTATTTGACTCATTAAGACTGTTTGTTATCACAAAATCAAAAAACAGTCTGAAAAGTTATAAAATAGAAAGAAATCATCGCTCAGTTGTTTTATTGGGTCATTTGTGTCACTTTAGAGTTCAGATTGTGTGCTACTTTGGTGGCAGCTGTGTGTCGTGTTGCATTCAGAGCTGTAGTAATTCTGCCTTTGTATCCTCTGAACGTACGCCGGGGATCACAATGGACTGAAGGTTGCATCATGGACTCTCAGAGAACATGAGCTTATTAGGGGAAAAGGTGTTTTATTTAATTATGTAATGAAGGTGAACTGTCGGGGGGAAAATTGATCTTTCCTTTGTTTTATGTTTGTTACATTAAACTTATCATTTGAATTTTACCTGAAGAGTATCAAGTAAAGTTTTACTGTGGGAGTCAGCTGAGATATTGGAGAGAAGAAAGCTCTGTTCTAGTCGCGCCTCAGTTCATGAGGATGAGATGGACATCAAGTATGAAGCATCCTCTGCTGGAGAAATGGTGGGAGGCAGAATGTGTCTGTGTCCTATCCTGTGAGAATACAGCTCCTGAAGACTGAAGTCTGTGTGGAAGTGTGAAACAGACGGGCGTCTCACCTCGCAGCCCTGAACCTCGTTCAGCGGTGAGATAAGTTGAAGGTAAGATTTTCATCATCAGTGATCAGGTCAAAACATTACATGACCATCCCTGATGTGACCCTGCAGTCCAAGCATTACCCAGGACAAGATGTCTGTCTGCATAGGAGATTACACTTCCTCCTCTCCACTGTTGCCATGGCAGCCAGTCACAACACAGAGCCAAGTTGTCATGATGTGTTCCTGATAAAAGAAGTGTGATTCCTCATATTGTCCTCTCTCCTTCTCCTGGGAGCAGCAGTTGTTTGTACTACAAGCAGATTAGCCACTGATTGTTTGTCCTCCTGCAGGTCATCATGCGCCGCCTGGACGATGACGTATTGTTCCGCCGACTACGCGTATAGTTCCGCCCCGGTCCGTGTTTTACACTAAGTTATCAGTAAGTTTGATGTGTCGCTGCTGCTTCAGAGACCAGTGGGAGTGGTTGTATGATACCCCCAAATGAGTGGAGTGGATATGTGTGCTGTGTGCTGAGTGTTACAAGTCTGATTTCCTTTATGACTGTGGTCAGTGGGGGCTTGTAGATTGGGCTCTAGCAAGTCCACCAGGAAATAGTTTAGTTAAGGTGGTAAGATCCTCACACATCTGGTCTCATCATCAGTTTAGTTCATTCAACGTTTATTTGTTTAGGGACAACTAATGCCATATGCCACAGCATTTAGAGCCTAAGCTAATTTTCAATGCCCATCCCTAGATGGGCCTTTAAAATACATAAAACTCAACATTAAAATATATCTGGAACTGCACAAGACTCAACAATACAAATACAAACGTTAAAGCACAAAACTCAACAAGAAAGTACATACAGAGCAGCACAAAACACAAACAACTCACAAATAACATCAACAAATATCATGACTACATGGCTGAACCCTCTTTAAAAACTGTTACAATTAAGTTTAAAATTGAATTAGTACTAAATGCCTTTAACAACAGACACATGCATGAAATATGTGGCATTTGCTGTGTGAAACAATATACAAACATTAAAAATAATTAGTACATTTGCAGTATATTAGGTACTGCAATATATATATATATATATATATATATATATATATATATATATATATATATATATATATATATATATATATATATATATATATATATATATATATATATATATATATATATATATATATATATATATATATATATATATATATATATATATATATATATAATATATTATTTTTTCACTTGGGCAACCTTTAGATAAATGTTCCTGTGTAACTGACTAGTGAGTCAGTTTGCTGATTTATGATTATTCTCTACTTATTCTACTGTATGTCTTATCATTCACCATTACCACTTGTGGCCACAGTAGCCATTGTTCAGCAAAAGTTACAGTCTCACTTAAAGTAGCTGATTTCAGCTACTTTCTCTGTCTCCTCCATGATATATAGGCTCCTAGTTTTCCTTTAATTATTAACAGTCTAGTAATCATACAGTTGGAGTCATCCCTGTCTATCTGTGTAACTAACAGGTTGGTGCGAGCAGGAAGAGACGGAGGGAGCAGGAGAGCACCTCCAGAGCCTTCCAGGAGCCTCCGGAGAGAAGACTCCGTGAGAATGCTGCTGTCCCATCAGAGAGGAGCCTCAGCCCCCAGCCCTCCACCTCTGCCCCACAGGCCAACCTGGAGGCTGTCCAGCTGGAGGTTAGAAGTCCAAACGTGCCCACGGTGGTCCAAACTGTTCTATCCTGATCCATGATACATCCAGTTCAACAGCAATACTGCATCAGTCTAAAGGGTGTAACTGAACTAGTCTGACTTGGTTCCTCCTCTCCTCCTCTCTGTCTCTCTAAAAGGTTCAGGGAAGGACAGCAGAAGGAAGGCAGCAGGAGATCCAGCCCAGAGTCCCCCAGGAGCACGCTGATGACATTCAACATGATGATGTCACGGCCTCGCCCCTCTGGCCCGGCCCTTACGGACCCCAGCCTGGTGGACTCTCACCCTCTGCTTTTGATGCAGTGGCAGAGATGGTCATGGCATGGATGACTGACTCTCCGTACAATCCCGAGATGTAACATACACACACATACACGCACACTGCACACACAGTGCAAACCTTTTATTCCCTCTTTCTTCCTCTATCCTAAAAAAAAAAAAAAAAAAAAAAAAAAATTAACCTTAGATAAGTTTTAACTCTTTCATTCCTTTTCAGTATGTAGATAAGTTTTAACTTTTATACATATTTAGTAGTATATATATGTTTTTTTAGTATGTCGATAAGTTTTAACTCTTTCATTCCTTTTCAGTATGTAGATATGTTTTAACTTTTATACATATTTAGTAGTATATATATATATAAGTTTTTTTAGTATGTCGATAAGTTTTAACTCTTTTATTCCTTTTCAGTATGTAGATAAGTTTTAACTTTTATACATATTTAGTAGTATATATATGTTTTTTTAGTATGTAGATAAGTTTGAACGTTTACACATATTTGGTAGTATATATATATATATAAGTTTTTTTAGTATGTAGATAAGTTTTAACTCTTTCATTCCTTTTCAGTATGTAGATAAGGTTTAACTTTTATACATATTTAGTAGTATATATATAAGTTTGTAGATAAGTTTGAACTCTTTCTTCCTCTTTCCTAAAAAAAAAAAAACCTTAGATAAGTTTTAACTCTTTCATTCCTTTTTAGTATGTAGATATGTTTTAACTTTTATACATATTTAGTAGTATATATATGTTTTTTTAGTATGTAGATAAGTTTTAACTCTTTCATTCCTTTTCAGTATGTAGATAAGTTTTAACTTTTATACATATTTAGTAGTATATATATAAGTTTTTTCAGTATGTAGATAAGTTTTAACTTTTATACATATTTAGTAGTATATATATAAGTTTGTAGATAAGTTTTAACTCTTTCTTCCTCTTTCCTAAAAAAAAAACCTTAGATAAGTTTTAACTCTTTCATTCCTTTTTATTATGTAGATATGTTTTAACTTTTATACATATTTAGTAGTATATATATACGTTTTTTTAGTATGTAGATAAGTATTAACTCTTATACATTTTTAATTTGTAGATAAGTTTTAACTCTTTCATTCCTTTTCAGTATGTAGATAAGTTTGAACTTTTATACATATTTAGTAGTATATATATAAGTTTGTAGATAAGTTTGAACTCTTTCTTCCTCTTTCCGAAAAAAAAAAAAAAAAAACCTTAGATAAGTTTTAACTCTTTCATTCCTTTTTAGTATGTAGATAAGTTTTAACTTTTATACATATTTAGTAGTATATATATAAGTTTTTTTAGTATGTAGATAAGTTTTAACTCTTTCATTCCTTTTCAGCATGTAGATAAGTTTTGTAACTCTGTTTAACTCTTTGACTGATACCTTCTATTTTTTCTGTCTTGTGGTGAACTCGTCATAATGACTAAAAGAAGGAAAGATCTTTAAGAGGGTCTGTAGACAATGTTCCATTCAAATATTTGGTTGCTGTTGTGCACCAGTCAGTATTTAATGACTTTAGAAGTGAAAAACATTATCTGATAATGTTGCTGATTACCATTAAAGTTATTTGGTTATGTTTAAAGTTATTGAATTATCAACAGTTGAAAAAATGCCTGAAAACAGGTCAGTGTTTAACAGTTTGTTAATCTGGTGTCTGGTTATATCATGACATCACTATATGAAGAAAAGGACACATATATTTGGATGGAACATTGTCAAAGGGTTAGGGTTAGGGAGGGTTAGACCCTCTTAAAGATCTTTCCTTCTGTTTCTGTCAAACATAGTAATATTAGCAGTAATTAGTATGACAGATATTTCAGCTGTAGCAATTAAAGTGTGTAATAACTATTATACTTTTATTGTTTAAATTGAATTTGAAATTCTTTCTGGACAGGAAAAAATATCTTAAGGTTTGGATGGGATCACTTAAGTTGATCTTATCTTATAATGACTTTGTAAAAAAAGGGAAGGGTTTCAAGAGGGTCTGGAGGCAATGTTTCATTCAAATCCTTTTCACTGTCGTACATATGTCAGTATTTAATGAGGAAGACAAATGTTCATCATTAATATTTCTTACTGGAACCAATTGAACTGTGTCTGCATATACGTTTTTAAGTGTATGTTTTGGATAGAACATTGCAATAGGGTTAGGGAGGGTCAGACCAGTATAATGGGATAATTTTACCCAGTATCAAAGTTGATTTACACATCAAGTATCTTTACAGGTATTGGGGAGTACTGCTGCATATGTTTAAAAAAGTTGTATAAAGCCTTTTGTGGCTCCAGAGGGAGCTGTCCAAAGTCTGATGAATTTCCTCAAGTGAATTTAAGTTGATACAACTTAAAAATAGAAACATTTATGTCACTGATGGGTAGCAGTACTATAATTTTAAAAAATGATTTGAAAAAGTCATGAAAACTATGAGAGTGGTGATGTTATGAGTAGCAGCAGTTGTATCAGTAGTATTAGAGACATTTCAGCTGTTGTCTCTGTAGTAGTAAGAGACTGTATTAGTAGCTGTGATGGATGTCTTACTGGCTCCTCAGAATCAGGAGTGATAACATTACTAACAACTAATAGATGGACTAGTACAGTAGTAGCACTTACAGTGTTTGTAGTAACTAAGTTTTGTCCATGTTATTTTCTGTCTTGTGGTGAACTCGTCATAATGACTAAAAGAAGGAAAGATCTTTAAAAGGGTCTGTAGACAATGTTCCATTCAAATCTTTTTACTGTGCACAGCTCAGCTTTTAATGGAAAACAAGTGAAAAATGTCCCTTCACACTAATTCTAAATAATAACTACTTTATTTGTTTATGTCTCAGTATATCGAATGATGAGCAATTTGATAGCTTATTTAACAAGTGTCTTGTTACGTCATGACAATATGAACAACAAGACACATATTTGGAACATTGTCAAAGGGTTAGGGTTAGGGAGGGTTAGACCCTCCTAAAGGTCTTTCCTTCTGCTTTTAAACAGCTTTTAAAAGAGAAACTATAAAATGTGTTACTGTCCAATGTCCACAGAATCTGGCTGCGTTGCATTCTGGTTGAGTTCTGACTCAGTCACAGTTTACAGTTGTTTTGGTGACATTTTTGGTGTTAAACAAACAGAAATACACGTTTTCAGCTGATGTAGATGTGCTAACAGTTGCTTTGTGGCTGTACTTTACTCAGTTTAACTACTGGAGCACCCCACACCATCTTATGTCCTGTAGTGAATATAAACTAGCCAGATTATGCGTTGGCTTTGTAAACCCTGATAGACTTAACAGACCATGTTGTGATCATTAAGTCATTAACTGGCTGAGCCTGTCTCCCTCACTCCCTTCATCACTTCTTTCTTCTCTCTAATAAACATGAAGTTCAGTTACCAACAGTAGTACCACTGGAAGAAACAATAGCAGTAGTGATAGTAGTAGCAGTGGTACTAGTGATATTTCAGCTCTTCAACAGGAAGCTTTAGCACCAGTGGAAACAGTAGGTTTAATCACTTCATAACCATGGCAAAGAGCAATATTTCACTCTGTTTCTTCTTACAGTTCATATGTCAGTATAATGAGTGAAAATTATCAAAAATATTTTCTACTGTGATCATTTTTTAAAGTTTGAGCTTATTGTTTCAATGTCAGTGTATTGATGGAGGAGAAAGTTCTCTCAGAAAGTGCAGACTTTGGCCACTAGAGGTCAGGAGTGCACATTCAAATGATGTGATTCAAATTCAGTTTGTAGGGACACATATTTGTGCCCATACTGAACTACCAGTCCCAAACCTCTACTATGTTGATCACGGTGATGTATTTTAGTTCATTAAGACATTGTAATGAGCTTAATGGAGCTTGTGTAATATTTGTGTGTTTCATTCTTTCTTTACAGCTTCAGGGTTTCTATATCATTCAGATATTTCAAAAAAATACCTAATTCACATCGTCCTTCAGACCATTTTGGACCTAGCAACAGTATTAGAAGTAGTAGTAGCAGTAACAGTAGAACACACAGCTAGAGGCAAACAGGCATTTTGTATCCATCATAAAGTTGTAGTGTAAGTCCAATAAATGCATTTTGATGTTTTGTCACACTAACATACAGTAGTATGGTACTTTGGGGAATTTGCTGTTATCCTCAATTCATAAAAGAAAGTGTGTAAAGTCACATCTTCAATAGAAAACAGCATCAAAATATATTCAAGAACAAACATTATTAAAATCATCTATGAGCTGTGATGAGCTCTGTTGTGTCATTTTGTGTTGCTGTGTGGTTCATCTGTCTCTGTTCACTCTGCAGGTGGATTGTTAGTGTAACCTGGCAGACCTGAGGGCCCCAGTGTGTTCCCAGGTTATTTAAACCTGACTGCAGTGCATCTCTCTCTCTCTCTCTCTCTCTCTCTCTTAGCCACCCGTTTGTTTTATTTACTATGTTGTTTTAAGTTTATTCTTATGTCTGGTTTCGCATCTTACATCACCCCCACACACACATCCATCACTCATGCACTCTTACACCACTGACTATACTGACATACACACCCCACAACTTATTAATCCTTAATTGGCATTTGAATTTACTCAATTTGGTTTAATTTGGTTAATAAAATATCTTTTGTTAAAACTTAACACTGGTGTGTCTCCCTTTTGTTGTGGCCACTTGAGCCAGGTCATAACAGAGCTGAACTGAATTGAGCTGAATCCAGTCAAAGTGGTTCTAACTAAAATAAAGTGGAGTTATGTTTTATTCTCATGCTGCTCGCTCTGCCTTTAAACAACTTGATACAGTATATCATCATGCTTCACATTTCATTACAGGAGCTAAAGATACACATCACTGTGTTCTATATGAAAAAGTAGGCTGGTCCTCACTAGCAACAAGAAGGACTACATTCTATCATTTTTATTTAGAAATGTCTCCTACAAAAGTTGCCTCAGTGTATCACTGCACTTTGCCAATCCAAAACCACAGCTCACCAGGCAGGTGAGGATGAGGCTGACGTGGCAGGTGTACTGGGAACTGGAGTGGTGAACCTGAGGTACAGGCAGAGAACAGAATTAGCAGCATTCAGGAGATCAGAAAAACAAACAAACAGCTTACAAGAAGCTTGGCCGTAGCATCTGTGCCGCATTGGTGACTGAACGATCTGGCAGAGTCTGGAGAGATGAACTGGGGTTTTATACTGCTGGCTTGTAAAGTTGATTAGTAGATGAGCTGCAGGTGTTCAGGTTGAATGGGAGAGGGAAACCAGGAGGCCACGCCCAGCATACGCCCACACACACAAACACAGAGAGAGACAGACTGGGGACAAACATGAAACACTAGTAGCTATATCATTAGATAATGTGTTTCTGTAGTGTTTAGGGCCAAGCACGATAACTTCAGTTTTGTCTGAGTTAAGTAGCAGAAAATCCAGGTCATCCAGGTCTTTATGCCCTTAAGGCATGCTTGGAGTTAACTGATTGGATTCATCTGGATTCATTGATAAATATAATTGAGACCATGACGGACAATGAATGATAATCCCCATCCCTGAAGTATTTTTTATTAGTTTCCGTTTCTAAATGAACTCAAACCAACACCAAACTCAGTGCATCATTATCACAAGAAGAGAACCTGAGCAATGTCTTCTGTAACAATCCACTCCTGCTGGTGCACAGCACCATTTCCAGACTTATAGCATGTTTTGCATGACAGAACCAGCAGCTTTAATATTTGGGGTTTCAGTTCAGCACAAATTGCATAAAAACAATGGTAACAATGGTCTGTTGAAAGTATTTTTGCTGTAAGGAAGGTAATAGTTTTTGTATTTCAAATGTTTGACAAAGTGATTTTCATACAGTACCTTGTTATGTCTAATCTAGGTGTGGTTAAGTAATATAAATTGTTTTCCTTTTTACCTCACAGAAGCCAACAAAGATTTATTGCACCTAATTGCAGAAGCAGGACTACATTTGAAACATGTGAACACAAGGTTTCATTTGTTCAAGAAATCATGTACCAATTGTGGAAGAGCTATAACCTAAAAACACAGAAAGACATTTAACATTATTCTGACTGGAACTCTATCGAGAGCCCACACACGTCTACGTTTATCATAAACCTAAAACACAGGACCTTAATTGTAAGGAATGGATTGAACTGTGGTAAATCTGCTCTAACAGCTGTTTATTGTTTGAAAATACAATTAATAATAATTCTTAATGATTAATCATCTCTGCTTGCTGTACAATAATACTGAGCTATCCTGCAATACAAGAAGAATATACTGCTTCTTATTGACAAGGTTTCTACCAGCATCATCAACTGATGAGGATGCTAACCTATGGCTGGAAATGGAGCTTTAATTTTCATCGTTTATGTATACAACATATCAAATGCATGTACCCATCAAATGTATACTCATTATCCTTGTCCTATACAGGTTACTCGGGTTAAAAATGAAAACATTAAAAAGTTTGTAACATACTGTGGAGCTAATGTTACGTAATTAGCTAGCTACAGATACTAAAATCTGCTAGTGATTTTCACCAGCTAAAGACACCAGCTTTTGTCTGTCTGTATGAAACCAAAGACCAATGGTTTAGAAATTCACTAAAATTTTCACTAAAAAAGTTAAAAATATTGAATTGAACTGAACTAAATGCATTAATAAATACTACTGTTAAATTAAATTATTAAATGATGTGTTTAAAGCACTGCTTTAGCTTTTTAAAGTAACATTTATTTATTCATGAATAAAAGCACTGTACCACCGCCGTTTTCAGTGGCTGCTGTTGGACATTGAGGCGGAATAAAGAAATGTTGAATCTACCACAAAGACATGAGATGGCTCAGCCAGGGGTCAGCACTTTTTTTCTTTTAAGAAGAGGCTACAGTCAATGTTCATGAGTCCACTATCAGGAGAACATTGAACATCAATGGTGTGCATGGCAGAGTCCCCAAGTTGAGACTAAGGAGGAATGGGCTAAAATTCCTCCAAGCCGACATGCAGAACTGATAAACAGTTACCGGAAAAACTTCTGGTTGAACTTATTGCTGCAAAAGGGGGTGACCAGTTACCAGTTACTGAAAGCAAGAGTTCACATATTTTTGCCTCACACAAATATGTAAGATTGGATCTCATTTGTTTATTTGGGTTCCCTCTTATCTAGTTTTAGGACTTGTGTTAAAATGTGATCATGTTTTAGGTCATATTTATGCAGAAATAGAGAAAATTCTTAAGGGGTTCACCAAACTTTCAAGCAGCACTGTATAGTATAACATAACCCATAAGATGAATTAGTACATAGCAGGGGGAACAGAAAGGCTGGCTTTGTCTAAATAAAATATGCCTATCAGCACCTCTAAAGCTAATCACTTAACACATATCGTATCTGTTTCCTCTGTATACAAACAGAAATGTAAAAATGTAAAAACAACTTGTGGTTTTACGGGGAGCTAGTGCTGTAATTACTTTGTGGTGAATAACTGACTAGTGTCCCTGCATCCAGTTGGTTAAGCTAACTAACAGCTGTTTATTGTTGAAAATACAATTAATAATAATTCTTAATGATTAATCATCTCTGCTTGCTGTACAATAATACTGAGCTA
The DNA here is from genome assembly GCA_038419695.1 of Scomberomorus guttatus. Taxonomy (NCBI): domain Eukaryota; kingdom Metazoa; phylum Chordata; class Actinopteri; order Scombriformes; family Scombridae; genus Scomberomorus; species Scomberomorus guttatus. The sequence goes on from CM076449.1 coordinate 3,966,140, forward strand.
TCCTGCAATACAAGAAGAATATACTGCTTCTTATTGACAAGGTTTCTACCAGCATCATCAACTGATGAGGATGCTAACCTATGGCTGGAAATGGAGCTTTAATTTTGATCATTTATGTATACAACATATCAAATGCATGTACTCATCAAATGTATACTCATTATCCTTGTCCTATACAGGTTACTCGGGTTAAAAATAAAAAAATATTTAAAAGTCCAATACGTGAAGCTAACGTCACATAATTAGCTAGCTACAGCTACCAAAATCTGCTACTGGTTTTCACTGGCTACAGATAAGACGCCAGCTTTTGTCTGTCTGTATGAAACCAAAGACCAATGGTTTAGTAATTCACTAAAATGTTGGAGTGGTAAATCTGACACTGTCATCATTAAACTGCATAATATTTGCATATGTACAGAGCAAAAGGTAGTAAAAGGTTTTCAGACAAAGTTAGAAATATTGAATTGAACTGAACTAAATACATTAATAAATACCACTGTTAATTAAATTATTAAATTATGTGTAAAAAGAACTGTTTTAGTCTTTAACTTTTTTAAGTAACATTTATTTATTCATGAATAAAAGCACTGTACCACCGCCATTTTCAGCGGCTGCTGTTGGACATCAAGGCGGAATAAAGAAATGTTGAATGAATCTACCACAACGACGTGAGATGGTTCAGCCAGCACTTTTTCTCTTTTAAGATTAAGATTAACTTTATTATTATCCCAGAGAGAAATTGGTCTGCAGTGTTACACAAAAACTTAACATACACAATAAAAGAAACATACACACTAAGAAGAATAAAGCAATCTGAAATAAAAACTACTACACAGCACCGTCCAGCAGTGCTTATGGAGTACAGAGATTCAGTGTGGGAGAAGACACAATGCATCCCAGAGATATGATACTTTCCACTGTGCAGCACTGACTATAGCACTGCTATCAGGAGTTTTTATGTGCAAGACATACATACCCGTTCCCCTTCAGCTGCATGTGTGTTATAGAGTGCTATGACTGATGGGATAAAGGAAATCCTCACTCTGTTACTTTTGCAGCTGGGGGCCCGAAGTCGTCGGCCTGATGGAAGGGGCTGAAGCTCACTAAACAGGGGGTGTTGTGGGTGAAGTAGCAGGATGTCAATCTTTGAAAGGGAACAGATTTTGTAGATGTCGCTACGGCTGTCTTGCTTAATGCCTTTTGTTTTTCCGGCAATGCTCACAATTTTGCTGAGCAAGTTTTTCTGGGCTGCAATAGCATCACCATGCCAACAGAGGATGCAGAATGTCATAATACCCTCAATGTTGGTTGTGCTGGTGAGTAATTATTTCTAAAATCAATGTACATTTCTTTTGTTTTATTGGTGTTGAGGATTAGATTAGAGTCTTTGCACCATTGTACAAACTCCTCCAGGACCGTGTCCTGTCTCTTTGTCAGTTAAAAGGCAAAGTAAAGCTGTAGCATCAGCGTACTTGATCAAAAATCTGTTGGACTGCTGACTTATACAGTTGTTGGTGTATAAAATAAATAAGAGTGGAGACAGACAAAATGCATTTTTAATTCAAGTCTCATTAAAAGTAATTTTTGCAGATACAAAAATTAAGTCATGTCATAAAAATTAAAAGAAAAAAACACTGTAAAATACCTGCTTGTGAAGTAATAAATCTCTGGATCTCAGTTTGAAGAAGTTTTAGATATCCCAAAAATCAGCTCAGGAAAAACTTCTCTTTGGTGTCCAAAAAATCATCAGGGGTCATAGCTCAGAGCAGCAAAATGTTCTTTAATGCAATAAAGGAGAGCAGTTTTGAAGTGTTCACAAGGTTCACCAAAAACACTCTGAGTTGGTAAGGGCCTGTGCTCCTTTATTTATACTGTTGGGCCTTCACAGGTTACGCCTCTTGACCAACCCCTTATACTGGCAAGTTACACTATTACAAATCTCTTACGTCTGCTGTTACTGGGCCTGAGATCTTGGGCAGGCTTCAGGCAAGTCTGAACAGAACTTGTCCCTGTGCTGTGTCTAGGCACAGCTCTTTTAAAAAAAGGCTATTCTGGTTTATTTTTCACTATTATTTCCACAACTCCCTTTTGCCTTATTTTTTAAAAAGTTATTCTTGCCTGTTTTACACCCTTATTTCTTAACCCTCTCTTGAGTAGTAAAGTTTAATACAAACACACTTTAAATTTCATCATCAAGTGCAATGAGTGTGATTATCTTCAACATAATATGTGCCCTTACATTAAATCACATGAGATCTTGTGAAGTATACATGAGATGTGATTAATACAATGTTTCATAATAATATTTCAGCATATTTCTGCTTAATGCTCATCATGCATCATAATCATCATTTTGCTTTGCATTTGTTCCCTTCAGCACATCACAGGTCTTAGAAATTATACCACACTTGTCTGTCACGAAGGTGATGTCAAAGTGTCCCTCCTTTGAAATAATTCTAGGTGAAATACAGTATAGTATAACATGACCCAGCTGTAAAGACTAAGACGTATGACGAACAGCAGGAATTTCATACATGCTAATGTAATAATTAGCCCTGAACGAGAGGGGGTCACTGCCAGAAATTCATGCATGCATATGTTGGGGGTGGAGGGTGGGCAGGGGGTGTTCTTAAAAAAATTATTTGAGAGGATGTGAAACTCTGTATTTGCTTTCTTGCCAAGAGTTACTTAACCCTTTATAGGGCACTCATTGAAATACTATGAAATTCAAAAACCATAACCAGAGTTTATTTCTGTTTTCAACATTTTCAAAAATGTCCAATTTCTTGTAGAAAACCAAAGTAAACAAAGTTACCGTATTTGGTTCCTTGCCCTTCAGTGGTAAAAAAAAATCCATTAAGTGTATATGTAAAATATACAACAAAAACACCTATTTTGTGAAAGGAACATGTATGTTTCACATTAGAACATCACTTTTAGAACATGAGTGCTGATACAGACTCTTTTCTAAATAGTATAACATTATATACATATATTATAACACACACATATAAGATACGTAATACAACTTAATGTACTGTATAACAGTATAACATACAGTACAACTTTATACACTGTATAACTTACAGTATAACATACACAGTACATCTTTATGTACTGTATAACAGTATAGCATTCATCATATAACTTTATAAACTGTATAACATACAGAGTACAACTTTTGACACCATTAGGACAGCTTATTCATGGTACATAATGAAGCAGTTGCGCTCACTGTTCATGCAAAGGTGGACCTTGCAGACCCTGCAGACCACATTTGACCTCACAATGTTGCCTTTCCTGCTGCAGTACTTGCAGGTCTGGCGTTTGGCATGTACAGGGGCATGGAAGAGGGACAGGTCAAAGCGCACAGCCTCATTTGGTGTGTGGCTGCGGTGTCCCCGGACAGGCTCAGGGACACCAACACTGGTGGTCAGGCTTTCAACAGATGAGGACGAGCTTCTTCTGGAGCCCGATTTGGCAGACGCCTGGCCGCTGGCGCCCCTGAACACAAGCTTTCTGAAATCTTTCAGAGACTGGCCATTCACTCCAAGGGCCTTACTGTCCTGTCGGTACACAACCCAGGCATTTGTGATACTGACATCAATGACATATGCAAACAGATGCAAGTACCACCTCTTGGACTTCATGGGGGTGCGGTAGAGGTGTACCAGGATGTCACTCTGCTGGTATTCAGGAAGGGCTGTGTTGTTCAGGTCAACTTCATGCCAGGTGGTTGGCCTGGGTGCCAACTTGCCAGATCTCCTTGGCATCTGGGCTTGTACTGCTGGCTGCACATTATCATCACCATCATCATCATCATCATCGTCATCCTCACTGTACTCACTGTCCTCACTGCAGAGGGGTCAGTGTCACTTGTACATGGAATGTCCTGGTTGTGGGTGGGTGGGACAAAATCAGGGTCTGCCACATCATCATCATCCTCCTCATCATCATCACTGATGGCAGGGTGGGCGGGCACGACAACACTCTTCCTCCTCTTGACATAAAACATCTGGGCAGACATTGCCTAAAAATTTCACACAGTATAACAGTCGTTAAACGGTCACAAACTGACAAAAATCACAATTTTTCACTATTTATAGCTTTAATATTTCTAGAAATCGGTTAAAATTATCCCTGAATCACTGTATAGTATTCTAAAAATGCTTGTAATGCTTGTAAAGGGTTAAGGAGACAGAATACCACTTTTTTGTGTGTGTGGCTGGAGCCAGGGTGGTTAGCCTAGCTTAATCAGTACATAGCAGGGGGAACAGAAAGGCTGGCTTTGTCCAAATAAAATATGCCTATCAGCACCTCTAAAGTTAATCACTTAACACATATCTTATTTGTAACAATACGGGGAGCTAGTGCTGTAATTATTTTGTGGTGAATAACTGACTAGTGTCCCTGCATCCAGTTGGCTAAGCTAACTAAGCTAATCATCCAGGCTCCAGGTTCCTTGAGCCAGTGCTGTCTTGTTGGTCTGGGACACACACACAGGTCATTTCTCATTACCTGCAAGTGCTAATTTTGTGTAACCTGATTTAGTGTAATTACAGCTACTAACTTTTACTTACCATTTCTCACTGGGATTTCATGTGTCATGTTAGTTAGAGTCAACAGATGTCTATCAATGCCTGTGGTGTCTAGTAAACATTTTTTGGAAATAAGAGGACAAGTGCTACACACAAATCTGCTGCTAAAAAGTGATTATTTATTTGTACGTGCTAAAAAGACTAGATAATAAAATATAAAATAGTAATAAGGATGAAAAGGAGATTGAAAATAAAAATATTATATATATAGCACATCCTGTAGCGTGGCTTCTGATTGGGCAGACCAGCATTTGATCTCCCTAGTAACTGGAGCTTAAAGTTAAGGTTAAAAAAGTTAAAAATGGTTATAAAGTTAAAAATTGTACCACTCATACAACAGTGTATACAGAACCTTTAGGCTAGCATTAACATTTGTGAAGCAATTTAGAAATGTTTTACAGCTGGATTTTGGCTTTATTTCACCAGGATAATATGCAGGGTGGTCACAGAGCACAGTACCATGTTTTTAACAGACCAGAACAAAAACATCTGAAGCAGACACCTGTGTGGGCCCTGTCCTTGGTCCTATGAATCAATTCAGGTGTCATGCCAGAAAGTTATTGATCGTCCCCCAGAAACTGATTGCCGTCCATGGGAGCGCTCACAGCCAGTTTAAGCTGTTATCTGGATCAAACTGTTATAAAGTGCAAAATATAGATCGACTTTATCCTAAAAGTTACCTGTGTTTATATGTATTTGGTATGCCTACTATCGTTTATATTTGGATACAAGACTCGGATTAACATGACTTGATGGATGTAAGTTACATATGAAATAAAGAAATTGATCCCCTTTGCAATCATTCTAATGAGTAAGCATATTTTTCCTGCTTTATGTTCCAGATAATAAACCACCCAGTCTATTTTACCAATTTACAAACCTATAAAGGACCAATACAACTAGTAACATGCAGTTTTTTTACTTGACAAAAAGTGATTGCAGCCCATAACTAGTTACTGAAAGTTTTTTTCTGCCTCAAATTGACTTTATTTGGCTATTTTATTTTGACTTTATTGGTTTCATTTACCTTAACCTATGTGATCATGACAGATTTGTCAGGTGGCACTGCAGTCTAAACGAGGGAGCAGCAACAGTGCTTTTAATCCTAACCCTTTCGAACGACTATGACTGAAGCTGGCCACTGTTTAATGTGTGCCTCTAGTCTTGAAATGCAACACAGAACATCGTGTGTGAGTCATTTTTATTCAAATGAGAATTAAAATAAGGCATAACTGGTGCTAGTTAATAACCTCAAAAAACTGGCCCATGGTTGAACCAAATTGCTGACCTTGATATTCAACATACCAGGGTACCTATATTTACACACAGTAGTGGTGGGGCTTTACTGGCAAGCTTTTCAGATGAATTTCTTCACCATGTCGGTCATCATGTCTTACAACTGCATAAAATACATATGGTTTAGTGTGTACATGCATCATGGAATTTAAGTACAATGTTTTATTGCTTTTTGAACATAAACATAAGCAGTTACCCAGTTAGTGTCACCGTCCTGCTCACAAATGACACAGGTTAGTCAAGTCACCTACAAACACAAAGGGATCATTTGAGGTTAATAATGTAAGACTGTTTAAAGCATATGTTTTGAAAAGAAGTAATAAAAAAGAAATATCTGTTTCCAGTCAGTCATTTAATGCCATCCATCCCCTTACCATGAGTAGATCAGGAGCAGTGTTATTATATGTGTCATTAAGACACATATAATCAACATTATTTATGAGATATAATTAGCCACATTTTGTCCAACTGATTGTTGAACAGTTTGTGAATGTCAGGTATCATTTGATTATGAAATGTGTGATCATGTGTGTATATGTGTGCACACATACACAAGAAAAGAGAGATAGAGAGCAAGTGCTCAAGCAAGCAACTGTTTATTTTAGCAATCTGACAAAAAATGTCCCTACCAAAGATCAAACCAAATCTACACCGTTGTTTGAGCGTCACTGTGCAGAATGATGTCTGTGCAGAGTTTGACACTAGAAGGCTGTTTTCACATTGATCTGCTGAGAGTGGAAAGTTTCTCTGTGCTCACCTTAAATCTCAGTTTAAGGTATGAACCTAACATTATGAGCAGGGTTTGTGACATCCCAAGTAGTGATGTGGACACTTGGAGCCTCCAGTGGACATACACTGAGAATGGACTTTTCTGTTGGACATCTTGTGTACAACAACATGTCCAGCAGTTAAAATACTGAAATGAAAATATTTGCATATTCATAGATTCTGTATTTTTCAATGAGGAATAAAGAGTAGATGTCAGAGTAGATTCTGCTTTGAAAGAGTAGATTCAAAGCAGAATAATTTGATGTCTTCAAACATGCCTGGAGGGGTTATTTAAGGTTTCAGCAGACAGAAGGCAACAAAGATTTCCTGCACTAAGCAGGAGAAGTAAAAAAAAGCCATATAACCCTGTTTATATCTCAATAACATTTCCAGGCAATTTGAAGTGAAGAATGCATACAGGTGATGCAAAAAGTGTTAATGTATTGCCTTATAATGAGATATGGTCATAAATTTAACTTTGTTGGTCACTCAATATGTCAATAAAGTTTATTTGTGCAGTTAATCATGCACAAAGAAACATGACCTAAACACACAGAAAGATGTTAAAGATGATGCTGACTAACACAGATCTAGATTTAGGCCACATTTTGATGACAGAGATGAGGGAGCACTATTTTGTCCAAAAATTCTTTCAATAAAATGTACTTTTACATGTCATGATTGTCAAACTGAACACTTTTTTGGTGATCATCAACAGTCCATTTTAGTGCCCATGACATCATTAGAATTATCCTGGGTTCCTTCATGACATCACGTCTCTTCAGACTGTTGAGTGATAAAGTGAGAATCCAGATCCTGTCAGATGACCGTTGAACCTGTTGAGAGCCACTACTCACAGTTTTGTTTACGACTCGTCTACAATTGCGTCCCAGTTATCGTTCTGATACTCTTGTTGACGATTTAGTTCCAGTTATCTTTCTGTTACTCATGGCTAACCGAAAGACATCAAAAACCTTCCTGCAACAGCAGAACAACTTCACTGATCACAATGTAAGTAACCAACTCTGTCAATCTCCTTCTGTTCATAGATACAGTTTTGATTTTGATCAAATGTCAACACAAGCATTTTCAAATTATACTACAAAAAAATTAAGAACACCAATTCAGATAAATGACAGAATTGATTTTTCAGACATTCATGTCTACAACAAGGTTATATATCAGAATACAATAGCAGATTAGGAAATTAGAAAGCTTTACACAGTACAATATTTTATTCAACCTTTGTGCATTATGTGCCAAAGTTTTAAGCATAAGTGTAGTTTCCTTAGATTACTGTGCCAAGTGACATAGTGTAGTGTGGTATAATGAAATGTAGTATGCAATGGTATAGTAATAAAAGTATATCAAATTTAGAGTACCATTTAATATAATATAATATAATTCAACTGTGTAACTATTCCCAATGACTCAATCTATATTTTTTTCACAGGCACCTGAGAGCCACAGGAGAGGATGTGGCTCCGACTGTCAGTCCAGCACCCTGGCCAACCAAACAGCTCAAATGGTTCGCAGGGCTGTGCTGATTGAAAGCGCAGAGAGGCTGTGCGCATCACAGAAAGCCATCTGCGATGCTGTGTTGAAGAGACTGGGAATCTCCAACCAGCATGACACCCTCCCCTCACCTCAGCCCCCAGCTGTACCGAGAAGGAGCCCTGAATCCTCTCAGCGAGGAAGGAGGATCAGGCTACCCCCGATTGTAGAGAGGAAGAGCAGCCAGAGGACAAGCACCAACCAGACGTTGGAGGAAAGCGCAGAGAGTCTGTGCGCTTCACAGGATGCCCTCTACCATTCAGTTCTGGAGAGACTGGAGCTGAATGAAGAAGACGAAGAGAAGTTGCGTCTGGGCAGCGAGAGGGCAGTGCTTGCCTGTCAGATGGCTAAGACTGAAGCCAGGAGGCCAAGCTCAGTCAGCTCCATCTGCTCCGTGGACAGCCTCAGCTCTGTGGACGCACACACTCCCACAGAGCTGAGGGCTATTCCAAAGATGTGCCCCTTCACCCCTACTCCTCCTCCCATAACAGCTCCAGCAACCAGGAGACCGTCTCGTCTCCCGGTGTTGTCTGCAAACCACGGTGGACAATGTAAGTTTATACTGTTAAGTGATAATGACTAACATTATGCAAGCTTGAATGGAAATAGGTGAAGATGTGATAACAGCAGGTGGAAATTTCAGTCATAATAAATATTTTCTTTTTAATCTAAACAGACAAGGAGGTAGCTGATGGATGCAGGTTAAGGTCGCATAAAGGAAAGGTTGAGGAGTTTGTGCAACAATTCCAGCTCGTCAGCCTCCCTTCACCTCGACCCCCAGCAGCTCCCAGAAAGACTGCAGCAAAGACACCTGCTGTTCCAGCACCTCCGCCAAAAGCTGCCCCACCTAAGAGGGAACCTCGTCGCGGGACAAACCTCCGCCCCCTAAAGGCTGACAAAAGAGCGTGCCAGGATGAGCTCCAGCCGCTGGCCATGCCTGCAGAGAGCCTCTCCCTCTGCTTCGAGCAGCTCAAATCGGATGACTGGTAAGACACCGACACTACAGAAGTGTAGAGAAAGATTTTAAACAGTTTATTCAGCAGCATTTGTTTCTGAAGCAATGATTAACACTTTTCAAAAATGTTTGTCATCTAAATACAGGATGAAGAAAATGGATGGACTGAAATCTGTTCAAGCGCTGGTCAAACACCATCCACAACTTCTGCAGACTAAACTGCATGAAGTCTGCCTGGCCCTCGTAGAAGAGGTAGCGTAGACATTTTCCTTTTTGTCTCTGTTTGTCTTTGTGTTACATGCAGTTCTCATTTTTTTACAAGCGCATCTACCTTTACTGTGCACACAGAAGTACTGACTGATGTTCTTTCTTATTATCTAGGTGAACAATCTGCGCTCTAGTGTGGCGTGTGCTGCCATGGAGACAATAGCTGAGCTCCACGTCAACCTGGGGAAGGCCATGGATCCAGAGGCAGAGAGGACAGGACGCACCCTGCTGCTGAAGCTGGCGCAGACAACCAACAGCTTCATTCACCAGCACGCCAACCTTGCCTTGGATGCGCTGGTGGACGGGTGCAGTCCTGGTAGAGTTATTTCCACTCTACTCAACACAGGGCTGAGGTAAGAGGAGATACAGTGATCAGAATTTAGTAGGAAGTGTAGTACAAGCAACATTTAAAGTAAATGAAATGAAACATAGTCACAGGATTATTCTCACATTTCCCTGTCTGTCTTTGTTCTTTCTCAGTCACCTTTGTGCTGCAGTGAGGGGGAGCACAGCCCAGCACCTCCACCAGCTGGGAGAAGTTGTCGGGGAGGAGCGCATCTTGACAGGAGGGAAGACCTTCACAGAGCGTTTCCTGTCTGCTGTGGGTAAAATGTCTGTGGATGCTGCACCAGAAGTCAGGTGAGTAACTAAGTTTTGCATGGTTCTTGTGAAAAATGTCTTATATCTTTCTGTTCATACTCTGAAATGCTAACTGAAAAATGTATTTCTGTACAGGCACTACGGACATAAGATGCTCCAGACACTTGTTCTCCAGAGGGAGTTTACCGGCCTGTGGAATAAGGTGATCCCAGTGAAAGACAGGCCCCCACTGGAGAAGATCCTTAGGAAAATGGTGCAGTAGTGGTCCTTAGGCTGTCACGGAGGTCCAGTGGTTAGCACTGTTACCTTACAGGAAGCAGATTTTAGCAGATTTTAATAAGAACCTGCTGGAGTCTTTCTGTGTGGAGTTTGCATGTTCTCCCCGTGCCAGGTAGGTTTTCTCCGGGTGCTCCGGTTTCCTCCTACAGTCCCAAAGACATGCAGATTAGGTTAATTGGCCTCACTAAATTGCCCCGTAGGTGTGAATGCGTATGTGATTGGTTGTCAGTCTATATGTGATAGACTGGCGACCTGTTCAGAGTGTACAATGATGAACAAGTCGCCAGTCTATCACACAGCTTAAAGTTAGCTGGACGAGGCTATAGCCACTGCACAATTGGCCTAAAATAATTGGCCTAAGTAATAAAAAATCTAACTAAATGTTCTGTTTATATATTTGTCATCATTCAATTATTTAGTAAGGTAATATTATCTCTTTCAGTGCTTTTAATTGTCTTGACTGGTGTTCAACAACAATTTAATTTCAACAGTGATCAATTTTTGGGAAAGTAGCAAGGTGGTTCCTTTATATGCTGGTTTTCTGTGTTGCTTTACTATTAAATCCAATCCTAATATCACAATTCTTACAGTATCTTTCACTTAAAATCATTTCAAAAGAGTGATAGTTGGTGATCATTAGCTTTTGGAGAGCCTTTCTCATATTTTAGCAGTTACAGAAACTAACAAACAACCAAAATTGTGGCTTAACCCTCACTCATACAAAAACAAACACAGTGTGACGCAGCATAACTTGTCCATTCATTGTACAGTTTATTACCTTCTTTGAATGTGGAGTATTATTGCTGTTTACCTCAGTGATAAATTGTATCCACAGTCCCTGACAGTCATGACATGATTATAACAAGGCAGCATACTGAAAGGCTGAAGTCACTCTTTTATAAAGAGAACATCTGATCACAAGGTTGTGACACTGGAGTCATGATGTTGACTGGATAAACAAATACTTGAGCAGCTTTTGACCTTTTGAAAAAGTTCACTTTCATCCCTGATCCTTTTCTCTCCAGTAGTCCATACTGACATCATCCAAAAGAGCAGTTTTTAAAGTCTCTAAATAAAAGTGTTTTTGCATAACTGTTACAGCAGTTGATTGAGTGCAGCACTGAGATGCAACAGAACATAATGATATAAATCTTTAGTCTGACACAGACACCATGTAAATAACAACTGTGATAATGACAAGAGAAAAATGGACCCTAAAGGATAAACATAATAAATGGAAACAAAACCAACACAAGTCCTAAAAGAGGAAGCAGGAAGTCCATATTGGTTTGATTACCATGACATTGAGTGATTCATGTTAACCAGGTCAGGACACTTTGAGGCTGGTCTCTGGTCAGTTTTATACTTCTCTCTCTATGAGAAGTTGTAGTGGAGAGGTTTGGTTAAATCCAGAGGTCACCACAACACAGGGAAGTCCATTTTACTGAAGCCAGGGTCTCTGCGCTGCTCCCAGTACGTGTTGCAAATTGATTGTAAATGTAAAATGTAGCTATAACAGAATTTTGGTACAAAATCTGCAGATTGCATTTACATGAAAGGTTGAAAATTTTTCTTTAACACTTATTCCACTAATATATTTTATTTATGTGCTTCTGTGGACTAACTGAAGATAGTTGCCATTAAATAAGTTTTATATGAGTGTTCTTCATCCAACCTGAATTGTTTAATCTTACTAATATAAATTCTGTCTCTGAGTGGACGTTGATATTCTTGTGACTTCATTCCCATGGATCTTAACTCTGTGGTCTGTTGCCAGACCATGGAGCCCTAACTATGAGCTTTATCAAAAAGGAATATTTTAAGCCTACTCTTAAACGTAGAGAGGCTGTCTGCCCCCCAGACCAAATCTGGAAGATGGTTCAACAGGAGAGGAGCCTGACAGCTGAAGTCTGACTCCTATTCTACTTTTGGAGACTTTAGGAACCACAAGTAAGTAAGTCTGCCTTCTGGGAGCACAGTGTTCTAGTGGGGTAATAGGGTACTATGAGCTCTTTAAGATACGATGGTGTCTGACCATTAAAAGCTTTGTAAGTGATAAAAAGGAAAATTCTATCCTGGATTTTACAGGAAGCCAGTGCAGCAAAGCTAAAATGGGAGAAATATGATCTCTTTTTCTAGTTTTTGTCAGTACGCGTGCAGCTGCATTCTGGACCAGCTGGAGAGTCTTTAGAGACTTGTTGGGGCAGCCTGATAATAAGGAATTGCAATAATCCAGCCTAGAAGTAAGAAATGTGTGGACTAGTTTTTCTGCATCATTTTGAGACAGGATGTACCTGATTTTTGCAATGTTACGTAGGTGAAAAAAGGCAGTCCTTGACACTTGTTTTATGCAGGAGTTGAAGGACATATCCTGATCAAAGATGACTCCCAGATTCCTTACGGTGGTGCTGAAGGCCAGGGTAATACCAGGGTGGAGGTGTGTGATGTCCATAACTTAAAACTGTTCACCTGCTCCACCTCAGCTCCACTGATGTAGACAGCGGTGTGTGTCTTTGCCTCCTTTTTTCTAAAATCAACAATCAGCTCCTTGGTTTTGTTGACATTGAGCAGTAGGTTGTTCCACATTGACATTATGTAAATTAAACAAAACATTAAATATGTTATAACGCCGTGTTGTGTCTAGTCCTTGGCCACAGCAAAGAAACCAAGATTAAAACGGACTTCATTCTGTGTTTGAGCGTGGGCCAGATTGCATCAATAAATCACAGGAATTCTAAAAACAAACAAAAAAAAATACACTTTTCAAAGAATTGTTTGCCACCACTTTCAATATATATGATATTTTATATGATATAGATATGAGTAGTTGTAAACTTCACTGTAATCACTTTGTTATACTGTACAGTACAGTATTGCTGTTAAATTCCTTGAACAGCTATCAGGACACCACACTGTGATTATGGTCATTATCTAAACCAGCAGAGGCTTTTATAATTGGCTGTTCACTTAAGTGCTAACATATAAATGCAATCACCCTATTTTTTCCCTTTTCTTTTTGTTCTAATTCAATTATTATTGCACAACATACAAGAAAAACAGAGGCACAGCTGCAAACTGCAGGGTCCTATAAAGTTATTTGCTTTGATGGCTGCACTGTACCACCTTTCTCAGTCCTCCATAAGTGACATTATCTAATAACAGGGTTATAATATTTCAACATGTTGGACTGTACTGATCTTGTAACAGGATTTTTAGCTACTGTAATGTGATTGTAGTTCCTATCTCAAGTTTCTTCCAGAAATATTTAAAATTGGTTTTATATAGATAATTAAACTTATGTTTTATCCAAAAAAAGAAAGAAATCAGGCATATTCCACACTATATAAGAGCTATATAACTATAAGAGCATCCCACTGTTTCAATCCTGATCCTGATTTCTTAAACTCAGGATACCAGCTGACACAAAGCATCAATTTACCACTGCTATTTTTTCTCCTTACTTTACAGACTGGGACTGATTAGGATCTTTATTCTATATGTAAGGTATCATGACATTTTAACTACACCTTACTTCTTCTTAGCAGTGAGTGGAGACATTGGTACAACGGCATTCACATTGTAAAGCTGGTCTCACACGTTTATCATGGTTGCGAAGTCACTGCATACTCAGTTATTGAGAAATGTTGTTCGTCCTGCCATGACCTGCCAAGGTTATAGCAGTTTTAATTTACAATACCAATAAAGTCCAATTGAGCCAGAGCCAGTACAATTAAAGCAAAGTGTTTCACATCATATTTGTATTTTCATGCATCCCAATCAAGCACAAATCTGGCAGTATCACACTTCAGCAGCTGTGGTGCTGTGCAAGTTTTGCAAACACTGAGTCAGATTTAATGTTTCCATACAATCATCAAAAAAAAAGAAAAAAAATTCACCTATTCTGTTGACTTCTGGGTGTTGCACAGAGAAATTATCTGCAGAAGGTTTTACTAACTCTAGTCTTACACTGGATCCATGACCTTTTTTACAATTGCAAATATGTGCATGTTTTAAGTTACTTTATTAATTAGAGGTTCAACCTAATCAAATTACACTTACAATATAACTTGACAGATAGTTTGTGATGAGTCCATGTCACGTTTTGGTATCAAGCCAATAAGGGCACGGTGACCGAGACACACGAGTCATAAAAACAGTTATAAACAAGCCTTCAGCTTCATCATTAATCCGTGTCAGTCGATGTGAAGAAGTTGCACAGTTTTCATGGTCCTGGAAATTCATACACCTGTTGTAACAAGCGGGTTTACTCAGTTATCTGGAAAACTTTGCTGATCAAAACACAGGGCAGGACTTTTTACGTCAGTCCAAGTTCCAGACTTGCAGGGGGTTTCACTTGGAAAGTTATCTGTATGGAACAGACCCCAGGTTAGCGTTTAACAAATACTGATTAAAAGTACAACCAATATTTATAATAGATTCAAGTGGTTATGGAGACTCCAGGGGAAGCCAGGGGAATGTAAGCTGTAGGGATGAGCCCTATTGTACCTGAATTCACATACCAGGCAGGTACACCCTCTATAAACATTTAAATGAAGTCATATATAATGGCTTTAAAAAACTATTGACACACCTATGACTTAAACTTGTATTCACATCAAGTACAACATGTTATTGTGTGTGTACCTGGGCCTTTGGGTGGGGCCTGGCAGCCATTTGTCTGGGTCTCATCATAGGAGGGGTTGCAGGGGAGGTAAGAGCTCATCTTTTTGGTCTCACTGTGGGAGTCCATCATCAACCACCTCTAACAGTCAGCCTTGTGGGTGAAACACAGACATGCGTACAAAAAAAAACCATCATTCGCTCTGCAAAGTAAACATGAAAACATCTAACTCATTTCCCTTGGTGTCAAGCATCAATTCAATTAAACTTGTAGGGAAGATCTTTCAATAAATACAAAGACCTGACTATGGAGTAGGATGATACTTTGACCTCATATGCTGCCATACCCAGCCCTGAGCTGTGTGGAAACTGTCCACTTCATTAGGGATGAAGCAGGTACTATCTACTACCATGATCATAGAAACAAATCAACAATTTGACAAATCTGAATAGACATCCAATGTCAGAAAAGTACTGAGGTTTGATACCCTGCCCTACCAATGGAATTAACAGAAAAGGCTTCAGTTCATTGTGGTGCAGAGTGCATGCCCCATAACTCTGAATATATAGGAACATAATGCGGGAACAGTGTGCTGGGTGTCCTACTTGTTGAAGACTGGCCTTTACTGTCAGCAAATATTCACCCTGCCAAATTGTTCTTTAGCGAATCACAGTTTTCTTATCAAGCTTTGGAAGGAGTTACTCAATTTTAAAGTTCATAAACACAACCGTGCAATACAAAAGTGTTAAATTTGTGTTTCAAGACTTCTTTTTCTTTCATTCAATTCAGTCAATTGCTTGATGGTAGCCTGGCCTATATTGACAGAATGGTACAGTTTTAATTAAATGCAGGATAAAAGGTAGAAACTGTCAGTCCAGCAGGAAAATATTGGCCACATAATCATTAGGCCCACCGATTGATAGTCTAAAGGTCAGACATTGCATCATTTCGGTTTGTGCAAATAAAAAACAAATTAATCAATGGATTTGTTTTTAACCTTCCTCCTGTTAGCTTTCTGTTACCATCCCCGGTGTTAACGGGTCGGTTTCAACCCGTGTCTTAAATCAGCTTTAAAATACACTAAAAACAATAACCAATCATCCAATGTTTTTGTCATCTCTTGGTTACCTTGTTAGGCTTCCTTATCCATGAAAATGTTGGGTTTAATATTTTTGGTGTGGGTCTCTGGACCCATATATATTTTCTTCAAGAAAATGCAAAAAAATTTTGTCAGCAATAGAACTTAATATAAACACATTGAAACACAGAACAGGTCACACAACACACAAAATATTGATTTGCAAGTTCAAACAAACAACAACCAATCAAACAAATCAAACCAATAGAAATCAATAGAAATCAATTACTACTTCCAAAACTATTAGAAAGCTAAATCAGAGTAAAAGTCTCACAACATGCTTGTGTGTGTGTGTGTGAGCCTGTGTGAGTGAGAGACATGCAGACCTACAAGTGAGACTACTTGGACCGGCCACCTGTGTACAGAAAGCAATGAGACGTATGGATCCTGTTTCCAGGGATAATGTTAATGTTAAATGTAATCTGGACACATAACAGTCATTAGAGACTTTCAATGAATTAGGTGATCAGCAGGAGCAGCCTCAGCACCAGTGACCTCCTCATCAGACTCAGATGTGTCTGTGTCTTCTGGCTGGTACTCCACATTGTCCTCTTCCTCAGAAACTTGCTCCTCTGCATCGCTATGCTGATCTGTGTCTTCTGCCTCATTTTCTCCAAAAATGTTATCTAGAACTTGGCTCACCGTAAATATTCTTTTCATTTTTGCATGCTGAAAATTAGAGATGTGCCCTCTGCAAGTCAAATGAGTGAAGTGACCTCACATGTCTGGACATTCCCGTCTTTGTTTTGTTTTTTTGCAGCTATACTGGACAAATGAGCATCCCCTGAAGCTCACATGATTGGGAGAGGAGGTGGCTGTCAGTGTGTTGGCTGACAGTGCACTGATGATTTCAATTTTGGCTCTAATTATTGCTTTATAATCTTATTTTAACTAAATTATAACCGGATCGAAACCGACCCTAACACCACAAAGGACATAATTTCAACCAGAGCATTTTATAATGTAGTGAAAAAAATGTTTTTGTTTAATTTTGTTGAAATCAAGGTTCCTGACAAAGTCAAAAAGCCTTGATGCAATAAACAAATTTTAAGTGATTCTTTTATGCATTCTAAAACTAAAACGGGTCGGTGCCGACCCTAACACAAGAGGAAGGTTAAAGTGATGAGAAAAGTATTCAGTATTCCTTTTACTTAATTAGAAGAAGGCTACAGAAGTATCATCAGTAAAAATGTACTTAAGTGCTCATTATGCAGCACTATGGCCCTTGTCAAATTTTTTATAATATATATTATATCATTGGATTATTATTACTGATGCATAAATGTGCAATTAGCCCTTTAATGTTGATGCCAAGGTCGAACTGATTTTAACTACTTTATATACTTATTGGATAGTTTGATAACAATGCATCATATTTTATAATGTATCATATATTGTGTGTGAAATTTTAATTTAAGTAGCTAGTCAGTAACTTATAGAGTTAAAAGTATAATTTTTCCCTCTAAAATGTAGTGGAGTAGGTATAAAGTGTAAATATTCAAGTAAAATGTAAGTACCAGAAAACATTACACCCCTGGAAGTAGAAGTTTTAAATTCTGCAGATTGTGGCAGACAGCTGTAGCCCGGGCCTCCACCTACAGCCTCTACCAGATATCTGCACCATCGCCTCCACCTGCAGATTCTGGCAGACAATTGCAACCCCAACCTCCACCTGCAGTCCCTGTTAGCAATCTGCACTGCCGCCTCCACCTGCAGATTCTGGCAGAGAGCTGCAGACTGAATCTCCACCTACACCTACACCAGGTATGTATGTCTTGCACATAAAACTCATTCACAGCATTAGTATTCACAGCAGTAATGTAGTGCTGCACCATGGAATGTATTGTATTATGTATATTTCTGGGCTGCATTCTGTCTTCTCACATTGAACCTTTGTATGGTGCTGTGTAGTTTTTTGTGTATTTTTACAAAGGATTTATGCCATGTGTGGAATATTTCTTGGATTACTACCGATTGTTTCTCTTTCTTTCTTAGTTTGAATATTTTTATTGTGTATGTTGGGTTTTGTGCACACACTGCAAACAACTTTCCCTCTGAGATAATAATAAAGTTCATCTTAATCCTCCACTTGCAGATACTGGCAGACAGCTGCAGCCCAAACCTCCACCTCCAGCCTCCAGCTTCTGCAAGCTACCTGTACTGCTGCCTCCACCTGCAGATTCTGACAGACAGCTGCAGCCAGAACCTACACCAACTTCTTCTACTAGAAAGTTGAAGAGTCCCACTCCACCTGAAAGTTCTACCAAACTCCACTAACAGCTTCTTCCAGTCATCCACAGAACCAGCCTCCTCCTCCAGCCCACAGTAACCATCTGCTCCTCCAGCCAGTGACTAAAAACATGTAATTTATCCATGTCTGAGCCATGTTGTAGCTAAAACGATGTTTGAACATTTGGGAAGATAAAAAAAACAAAAAAAAAAAACGGGTATTTATGTCATGTATATTGTTTTGGCAAATGTATTGTAAGTGTTTGCTGAATTTTTGGAAATATCAAAACAAACTACCAGTATTTTTTGTAATTAAATGTGTAGAGAATTTTCATTCTATCTCAGGGAAGGGTACCTTAAGGGAATTGCATATTGTTAAAAATGGACCTCCAGCACTTAAATGCACCTTTATTTCTTTTATTGTATTGAAGTGAATTTGCCTTATTCATTATTAGACCCCTATTAAACTTAAACCATTTTTACTTATTCTGGGTTTCTTTGCACATATGACTAATTTGAATGTTTTTCTCATGTGTCATATTCTGATTCAAAGATAAAATAAAATGCTGTATTTTCACTGTCAAATGATTTTTTGTCATTGCTATAATCTGAACATTATGACAACAATTGACCAACATGATGTAAAAATTCAGAGGGATGTCTGTGTACACTATTACTACATTAAAAGATATATATATATATATATATATATATATATATATATATATATATATATATATATAAAGATATTATTATTGTCAAGCTTTTGTCATGTTATGTATACATTTCTTTATTTCTGAAGATCTTAAAGGTTGAAAAGTGAGTCAAAGTGAGCCAAACATTTATCTCATAGGCAGGGTCTATGTCCCATCCCAAACTGAAGGAAATGAACAGAGAGTCATTGACAAGTGTAAAGACAAAACTAAAGGCATGTTCTACTATGACAAATATACAGAGATAAGACTCAGGATTCATGACTAAATCCAGTTGTTTTGTAGTCTGTAGGTTCACTATAACTCCTGCTAGTTTTACACATCCATGGTGAATATGAAAATATTGATTATAGCTGCTTTAAGTTGAAATAACCGTTGTATTCTCATATTTATTCAGTTCCTCTGAAATAAAATGGATTTTATTTTTCCCCATCAGAAGAATAATTTACTCTAATCAGCTAAAAGACTTGAGAGTTGCATATATAAATATCCACACATTATTTCTTTAAGCATTATAGCCTCTATGCTGTGTCTTTAAGCACAATATCATTTAATATCATTAAAATAAATGGAGTAAATTTTAGGAATATTTTCCACTATATATACAAAAGCTAATTAGTTATATGATAACTAGTTATTTAAAAGAATGAAAGAGAAAAGATTTGTCACATGATACGACAAATGAATATGATAATTAGATATAGACTAGAGTTGATTGAAAAACTCAGCTGGCTGATATACAATTCTACTAGTTTCCTTGGTATAAAATCCAACTAAAATCTACGTTTTGAAACGTAAATTTGGGCTGAATTGATTGTTAATTGATCTTGTATAAATAGGATTTAATTTAACGTTTGCTAAAATAATGTTTGTAAGCCTGCTTGTCTTCTACTTGGACTGATCTATATACCTAGATATACAACATTTATTTTAATCCTTATTGCAGATGCAAATTAACCAAATTGAAACATTTTAAAGCTATTTAACCGTTTGGATGCAAGAGAGGGAAACAGTGTAGATGTGTTGTAAACTTTGATCAACTGGCTGCAGCAAGTTAGAGTGTTATTAGAGAGACATTTTTGATTTGTTTGGAGTGAGATTTTGATCAAAGCAAGGTGAGGCTGTCGCGTCAGTCTGCTTCATTTTATTGTCCATGTTCTAAGATATCGGTCTCTGAAATGTCTGCCTCCATTACAACAGAAGTTGAATTTGACGGACATTATAATATATGTAAAATAGTAGAGATAGTAAAACAGACAAAACGTAATATACATAAAAAGGTGTTTTATGATTTTGGAGAGGTCTCTGTGTGTGCGCCTCGGTCAATTAAAGCCATTTAAAATTGCCTTTTACACTCTCTGTAATGTTTATGGACCAATGTCTGCGCTGAGATGGGAAAAAGCCCGACGATCAGACGTTGTCCTGTGTGACCATGAAACTCATATAGCTCTGTGTTTTATCCAGGAGGGACTTATTTGGCGTGAGATTTGTTTGGGTGGTGTGAGAGCGGACAGCGCCTCAACAAGGCCGCAAAAAGCGCAAGAGGTGGCAACCCAGATTAAATAGACTAGAACCTGTTTGAAAAATCTTGCAATTTAGCCTATTAGTCAAATTAAAATGTCGCAGGAGCCTGCTCTGATATAGTAATCACATAAGGAGCTGTTCAAAAAACCAAACGTATTGCCATAGAGGAGAGTATGACAGGATCTAAAGTCTGAGTCAGATCTAAACATTTCTTCATAGTTAGATATGGACTTGATCTCAGGCCTTTTGCAGGTTGATTGGATACAACTTTAGATTACAGAGGTGAGATGTGACTGTAAAAACAGATGTGTACAAAATGGACGCTGAGGATTCCATGGTTGCTATGTTTTATCTCCAGGTGCATCATTTCTATATGATCCTCATTCAAACGCAAACAAAACCAAACGGTCAAGAAAAGTTTTTCACAACTTTCACTCGACGATTTCTTCCAAATAAACGCTTCTGCTGAGGACTTCTTACATCCTGTTAAGGACTAAAGACTCATTGAGACTGACGAGAAAGAGAAAGCAAACTTCCATCATGGAAAATGTGAGATTTGAACACTTTGAAAGTCGGTGGTGTTTTCAATGTATTTTACCGTCGAGACTTTCAGAGCCCTCAAACATCACTGATGTTTTTCCAAAAGGCTTTGACATGAACACTCCCCCAACCCGGGGTCACATGATAAAAATAATATGTTGAAGGGCAAATTTCGGATTAACTATGAATTACAGGAAAATGAAGCACCTGCGCATGTGCGTGTTGTTTTACGGCAGTGATGCACATTGTCAGTACTGGACTGTACCAGCTCCATTTATACTGTATATTCATTAAAAATGAACAAAGATGCGCATAAAATAACGAAAATCACTGCCTCACTGACAATAATGTCATTATCTAATATATCTAATAAGATCATTAATATCGCCCAGCTCCCAGCTGAATTTAAGTACCTGAAGTTAGTATATAATACCCAGCAGATATGTGAAATTATATTTTCAGACAGTATGGCAACATATTGATTTAAGGCTCTGTCCTGAAGAAGACCCCTGTGTCACAATGTGCTTTTAAGACCTTCATTATTTCATTTTTGTACTTACAAGTTGCATATTCTTAATTAAATACATTTATTCAGGTTACCATTGCAAATCTGCAGCACAGAAAAAGGGTACACACTGCACAGAGAGTGCAGATAATGTTTTCTCTGGGGTCTCCTGGCTCTGTTTATAGGCACATTTTAGGGAACAGAACTTTCCCTCATTTTGAGGGGGAAAGTTCAATTTTTTGCAGAAATGGTGAAATGAAATTCACATTATTCAGTGCCTTTTGTTGCATTTACTGTACTCGTGGAGCCTTGTTCTAACGTGTGTATTGTTGCAGTGTAATGTGTCCATTGCCCTGCAAGACCACAACTACTCGAGAAGCAGGAGAATCTCTGCACGCCGGGCAAGTGCCCCGAGCAAGTGTCCGTGCTGCAGGAATGACCAGGTTAGACTTTTGAAGTTTGATTTTTTAAAGCCTTACAAAACATTTCATCATTTACTATTTAAGAATTATAAAAAAATCAAAGAAATTAAATTCTTCTTGCATCCAGACTTGAATAAACTAAGGGTTATACCTCTAAAGTCCTGTAAATTGTGAAGGGTTTTTTACTTTTTAAAAGTCTTCATCAGTGCATCTAACACAGATTTTTCTCTTGTGAGACTGAAAAAGTATCCTCTGCTGAACTTCCCCAGGAGCAGAAGCACCAGCACTCTGCTACTGCTGCCAAACCTCCCCAGAAGAGGAAGCGGACCTCTGTGGCCCGTCCTTCCAAACCTTCTGCTGAACCCCCAGAGGTTTTGGCGTCCACTCCTCGGCCCTCCAGCCCAGCTGCTGACATTCCAGGGTTTCTGAATTTGATCCCTCGGTCCACCGTCCCACCTGCCGACCTGCCAGCGGTCTCAAATGTGGCCCCCGTCAGCCCCGGCCCCTCCGCTGCTCCCCTGCAAGATGACGGCCCTCTGATGATACACAACCGCTCAGTAGAAGAGTACCAGCAGATCTACCATGAAGTGGTAGATGACATGCTGAAGTATGTGTGAAAAATCATGACTCTTTCAATTAAATCATTGTCACATTTTTATTATCACTTAAAATCTATTGGTCATTTTTTCAATAGCTTTTTAATCCCACATATCATGATTATTAAATGTTTGTTTCTTTATATCTTTACAGATACAAGAACGGCCGCTTGCGTCCGTACACTTTGGAGCTTGGCCGTCGTATCAAGCAGAAGCTGTGGGAGAGGCTGAATCGTCCCACGATTATGACATCAGCCAATGAAGACGGGCTTGAGAATGTTGACGTATCATACGGGGTTGGAGTCTATCCTCCCCGTTTTGATGTTGACATTTCAAGAGAACCAGAGCCTGAGCAGCCACCAAAAAAAAAGGGCTAAGAACTGAAACTGAACTGAAAGTATCAGTATTGTGTAAATAGTTAAAGACATTAGAATAGTTCAATAAGATCAAATCTGTAAATAATATCGTAGTTTTAAGTTTTCTTAACGAGTAGAATTGTCTTGTTTCATCAGTAAATGCAGCTTCTGTCTGAACTCTTTTCCAGCTACACATCCAACCTGATTCCATCTGCTGTTCCAGCCTCCACCTGCAGGCTCAAGCTCCACCTGCAGATTCTGGAAGAAATTTACAGACACCTTCATCTACAACCTCTGAAAACCACCCAAAGTGCCCTGTTTCATCCTCCACCAATAGCCTGTTTCAGCCTCCATCAGATCTAAACTGTGCCTCCAACTGACACCAGCCATCTGCTGTCCTAGCCTCCACCTGCAGACAGCAGATAGCTGCAAACACATGCTCCACCTAAAACCTTTTCCAGCCAAATTCCAAACAACAACCTGAACCTCCAGCTGCAGCCTCTGCCAGCAATCTGCACCGCCGCCTCCACCTGCAGATTCTGGCAGACAGCTGTAGCCCGGGCCTCCACCTACAGCCTCTACCAGCAATCTGCACCGCCGCCCACACCTGCAGATTCTGGCAGACAATTGCAACCCAAACCTCCGCCTGCAGCCTCTGCCAGCAATCTGTGCTGCCTCCTCCACCTGCAGATTCTGGCAGACAACTGCAACCCGAACCTCCACCTGTGGCCTCTGTTAGCAATCTGCACCGCCGCCTCCACCTGCAGATTCTGGCAGATAATTGCAGCCTAATCTTCCACCTACAGCCTCTGCCACAAACCTGTAGCCACCGCCTCCACCTGCAGATTGTGGCAGACAGCTGTAGCCCGGGCCTCCACCTACAGCCTCTACCAGATATCTGCACCATGGCCTCCACCTGCAGATTCTGGCAGACAATTGCAACCCCAACCTCCACCTGCAGTCCCTGTTAGCAATCTGCACTGCCGCCTCCACCTGCAGATTCTGACAGACAATTGCAGCCTAATCCTCCACCTACAGCCTCTGCCACAAACCTGTAGCCATCGCCTCCACCTGTAGATTGTGGCAGACAGCTGCAGCCTGGGTCTCCACCTAACAAAATTTACAGACACCTTCATCTACAACCTCCTCTGCAAACCACCCAAAGTGCCCTGTTTCGTCCTCCACCAATAGCCTGTTTCAGCCTCCATCAGATCTAAACTGTGCCTCCAACTGACACCAGCCATCTGCTGTCCTAGCCTCCACCTGCAGACAGCAGATAGCTGCAAACACATGCTCCACCTAAAACCTTTTCCAGCCCAATTCCACAACCACCTGAACCTCCAGCTGCAGCCTCTGCCAGCAATCTGCACCGCCGCCTCCACCTGCAGATTCTGGCAGACAACTGCAACCTGAACCTCCACCTACAGCCTCTGTTAGCAATCTGCACTGCCTCCTCCACCTGCAGATTCTGGCAGACAACTGCAACCCGAACCTCCACCTACAGCCTCTGTTAGCAATCTGCACTGCCGCCTCCACCTGCAGATTCTGGCAGAGAGCTGCAGGCTGAATCTCCACCTGCAGCCTCTGCCAGAAATTTGTCTCACCACCTCCACCTGCAGTTTCTGACAGGCACCTCCAGCCTTCAGCCTTCAGCCTCTGCTAGCAAGCTGCACTGCCACCTCCACCTGCAGATTCTGATAGACTGTAACAACCTGAATCTCCACCAACAGCCTCTGCCAGCAACCTGCAGCTGCCGTCTACATCTGCAAGTTGCTGGCAAAAGCTACAGGTGGAGATTTGGGCTGCAGCCATCGCCTCCACCTGGAGGTTCTGGCAGGGTGCTGCAGACTGAATCTCCACCTACATCTACACCAGGTGTGTATGTCTTGCACATAAAACTCATTCACAGCATTAGTATTGTAGTTAGTGCTGCACCATGGAATGTATTGTAACCTTCAGCAGCAGCCTCTTCCAGTGACCTGCACCACCCCCTCCACCTGCAGAATCCAGCAGACAGCTCCTGACCAAACCTCCATCTCCTGCCTCAACCAGCAAACTGCAGGTTGTGGCAGAATGTTGCAACCTGAACCTCCACCAACAGATGCTTCCAGCTCATGTCTGAAATATCTGCTTCCACCTGCAGATTATGACAGCTCCAGCCCAAACCTCCACCTCCAGCCTCCAGTGTCCAGCACCAGCCTCTGCCAGCAACCTGCACTGCCGCCTCCACCTGCAGATTTTTAGCAGACAGTTCCAGCCCAGCCTCCAGCCTCCAACAACTGCCAGCAAGCTGCACCACCCTCCACCTGCAGGTTCTGGCAGAGAGCTGCAGACTGAATCTCCACCTACACCTACACCAGGTATGTATGTCTTGCACATAAAACTCATTCACAGCATTAGTATTCACAGCAGTATTGTAGTGCTGCACCATGGAATGTATTGTATTATGTATATTTCTGGGCTGCATTGTGTCTTCTCACATTGAACCTTTGTACATCATGAGCACTACTAGATGGTGCTGTGTAGTTTTTTGTGTATTTTTACAAAGGATTTATGCCATGTGTGGAATATTTCTTGGATTACTACCGATTGTTTCTCTTTCTTTCTTAGTTTGAATATTTTTATTGTGTATGTTGGGTTTTGTGCACACACTGCAAACAACTTTCCCTCTGAGATAATAATAAAGTTCATCTTAATCCTCCACTTGCAGATACTGGCAGACAGCTGCAGCCCAAACCTCCACCTCCAGCCTCCAGCTTCTGCAAGCTACCTGTACTGCTGCCTCCACCTGCAGATTCTGACAGACAGCTGCAGCCAGAACCTACACCAACTTCTTCTACTAGAAAGTTGAAGAGTCCCACTCCACCTGAAAGTTCTACCAAACTCCACTAACAGCTTCTTCCAGTCATCCACAGAACCAGCCTCCTCCTCCAGCCCACAGTAACCATCTGCTCCTCCAGCCAGTGATTAAAAACATGTAATTTATCCATGTCTGAGCCATGTTGTAGCTAAAACGATGTTTGAACATTTGGGAAGATAAAAAAAAAAAAAAAACGGGTATTTATGTCATGTATATTGTTTTGGCAAATGTATTGTAAGTGTTTGCTGAATTTTTGGAAATATCAAAACAAACTACCAGTATTTTTTGTAATTAAATGTGTAGAGAATTTTCATTCTATCTCAGGGAAGGGTACCTTAAGGGAATTGCATATTGTTAAAAAGCACTTAAATGCACCTTTATTTCTTTTATTGTATTGAAGTGAATTTGCCTTATTCATTATTAGACCCCTATTAAACTTAAACCCTTTTTACTTATTCTGGGTTTCTTTGCACATATGACTAATTTGAATGTTTTCCTCATGTGTCATATTCTGATTCAAAGATAAAATAAAATGCTGTATTTTCACTGTCAAATGATTTTTTGTCATTGCTATAATCTGAACATTATGACAACAATTGACCAACATGATGTAAAAATTCAGAGGGATGTCTGTGTACACTATTACTACATTAAAAGATATTATTATTGTCAAGCCTTTGTCATGTTATGTATACATTTCTTTATTTCTGAAGATCTTAAAGGTTGAAAAGTGAGTCAAAGTGAGCCAAACATTTATCTCATAGGCAGGGTCTATGTCCCATCCCAAACTGAAGGAAATGAACAGAGAGTCATTGACAAGTGTAAAGACAAAACTAAAGGCATGTTCTACTATGACAAATATACAGAGATAAGACTCAGGATTCATGACTAAATCCAGTTGTTTTGTAGTTTGTAGGTTCACTATAACTCCTGCTAGTTTTACACATCCATGGTGAATATGAAAATATTGATTATAGCTGCTTTAAGTTGAAATAACCGTTGTATTCTCATATTTATTCAGTTCCTCTGAAATAAAATGGATTTTATTTTTCCCCATCAGAAGAATAATTTACTCTAATCAGCTAAAAGACTTGAGAGTTGCATATATAAATATCCACACATTATTTCTTTAAGCATTATAGCCTCTATGCTGTGTCTTTAAGCACAATATCATTTAATATCATTAAAATAAATGGAGTAAATTTTAGGTATATTTTCCACTATATATACAAAAGCTAATTAGTTATATGATAACTAGTTATTTAAAAGAATGAAAGAGAAAAGATTTGTCACATGATACGACAAATGAATATGATAATTAGATATAGACTAGAGTTGATTGAAAAACTCAGCTGGCTGATATACAATTCTACTAGTTTCCTTGGTATAAAATCCAACTAAAATCTACATTTTGAAACGTAAATTTGGGCTGAATTGATTGTTAATTGATCTTGTATAAATAGGATTTAATTTAACGTTTGCTAAAATAATGTTTGTAAGCCTGCTTGTCTTCTACTTGGACTGATCTATATACCTAGATATACAACATTTATTTTAATCCTTATTGCAGATGGAAATTAACCAAATTGAAACATTTTAAAGCTATTTAACCGTTTGGATGCGAGAGAGGGAAACAGTGTAGATGTGTTGTAAACTTTGATCAACTGGCTGCAGCAAGTTAGAGTGTTATTAGAGAGACATTTTTGATTTGTTTGGAGTGAGATTTTGATCAAAGCAAGGTGAGGCTGTCGCGTCAGTCTGCTTCATTTTATTGTCCATGTTCTAAGATATCGGTCTCTGAAATGTCTGCCTCCATTACAACAGAAGTGACTACCTTTTGAGGTAGAAAGAGGTGTGAAGCAGGGCTGCCCACTGAGTGCTGCTCTTTAATGTTTTAGCAATCAGCCCTTTAATTAAACAAATAAATAAAAATAGTAGTCTTATGGGAACTTATGTAGGAAACGCGCACAAGGTCACAGCTATAGCATATGCTGACGACATTACAGTCATCATAAAAAAATCAAGCAGAAATTAATGTTTTAACTAATCTTTTAGCTTTATATGAAAGTGCTTCTGGAGCCAAATTAAACCATGACAAATCAGAAGGAGTTTGGATCAGAGCTGATGGTGACAAACAAAGCAATAATATACAAGTCAAACAAGAAATTCAAATTCTTGGTCTAACCGTCTGTAACAGTGGATGTAGTGAAAGAAACTGGGAGAAAAAACTGTGTGAAATTAAAGAAGAGGTGAAGAAATGGGAAAACAAAAACACTAATTATAAATCAAGAGTAAATATTGTCAAAACCTTCATCCTATCCAAACTCCTTTTCCTTGCAAGTATCTTTCCTCCACCCAACAAAATAATAAACCAGCTAAACAAACAGCGTGCCAACTTAATCTGGGGAACAACCAGAGAAGTAACCAAGAGAGATTTAATGTATAAAAGTAAAAAATATGGAGGTTTGGGTGCCGTAGAACTTGGTGACAGACTGAAAATAGCCTTTGTCAAAAACATATCTGCTGCCATCATCAGAAATGCTCTCTGGATTGATGATCTATCAAAATGGAAAAAAAGAAGAGGCAGGGCAAGACATGGCCCTTATTATAAATGATTATATGGTGATTTTACAGCACAATACCAACATCTATAAATAGACTGGGGTGGTTTACCCAGTAAAATGATTTCTAATAAAATAAATGATTTGAAATATGGTGGGTTTATAAATGATAAAAATGTAAATACTAATGAGAGCACAGAGGTGATAAAAAATCTCAAATGTAAGAACCTGTCAGAGAGCATTAGAGACGTCCGGTGGCTGATGTCTGTAGGAAGACTTCCTGTTAAAGCTGTTGTGTCTTGGAGTTGTTACGTTACTACCAAAAAATGTCCAATGATTTTCTGCAATGATGATGAGACACAGCAGCATCTCTTAATAGACTGTTACAGAGTTCAGGAAGTCTGGGATAAACTAAAAGCTGTCAGTGTACACTTTAATTTATGTTATAAATCTGTTATGTATTGTATTGTTGATGATAATTTACATACTGAACTGTTACAATTAATTATTTGTGTGGTGTGTTCAAAATTGTGGAAAACCAGATGTGCCATGATAATACAGCAGACAGTGATCTACAGTGACACTGTAGTCAAACAGATTCTTACTGACCTCCGGAGGAGAAAGACTATGGACAAATCTCAGCGCCTCCCCTGGAACATACTGGACTTATGAGCTAACAGCACTTTAAACAGGGTTACTGGACTCTATGCACTTTACTGATGTTTAAAAAAAAATCACTTTGGCACTGTATGCACTTTATTGTTAATGTAAATTACTGTTCTTTCTAAATTTTAATTATGTGAAATTCAGTAAATAAAGTTCCCCAGTAGTGCTTAATCATTCTTTTTCACTTCTTTGTTAAACACTGTGAGTGATTTATGTTCTGCTCCGGTCACTTTGGTCTGACACAACAAGCTCTCAGTTTCACATTATTAAAACCCACCAAGCAGGAAGAATACAGAGTCCGGTTTCAAAGAAACTGCCACAGGTCAAGATGTTTCTTACCATGGTAGTAATCTATTCGGCTAGACTTTGCCGCTAGGTCTAACCAGGCTCCTTAATGGCTCCTTAATCTCAGCATGAGGCAGAGAGATCACTCCTTCAATGGAAATGTGAATGAGTATTGTAATGAAGCAAATTTTTGCTTTATTTCTTGTGAATTACATGCCTCCTGTGGTTTTACCTCTTCAAGCCTCTAAAAGTAAATAAAACAAAATAAGTCCTCTTTCTAGAGCTGCAAGGTTAGTTGATTAACCAGCACCTCCAGGTCCTTGCTTGACTGTTCAATTTAAGTCAGACAAAAATGAATTTGTAAGTCACGTGTCAAGTTACTCAAACTGTAATTGAGGAGGTTTGGCCCAAAGGGAGGGTTTGAAACGGCTGGGGTGCAGAGGCACCTTATGGACAGCAGGGGGAGCTGACTGATAAAGAGCACAGTGAGTTTGGAAAGAGTAGTTCCGGGTCTGAAAAGTGAAGCCAATGCAGAAGTTCCTTAAACCCATAAAGAAGTCCGATTGTATGAGAGTCTATTAGAAAATGACCCTATTTCTCACTGGATTTATTACCTCAGTAAACAGTTTCCTAATGAGTTTATGGTCTCAAGCGCTAATTTCAAGTCTTCTTCAATACAGCATGTTGTTCATTTTGTAAGTGATGGTCCCATTTTTAGAGTAAAATAGACAATAAAGCAGCGTATGTTTTAGGGCGTGGCTACCTTGTGATTGACAAGTCGCTACCACGCGACAACGTTGACAACGTAACGTAACCATGGCGTAACCCCAGATTCACAGAGTATAGGCGTAGCTGCCGCTATTTCACAGTGTTTTCAGTTCATGAAAGTTAATTGTAACATTTTGGTCATCTAAAAAAGTTTGATCCATGTCCAATTACCGTCCTTTTTTTTTTAGTCTGTGGTTTGACAGAGCAGCATGAATCCAAACTAGAAGAGGAACTGCACCTTGCTGTAACATCCAACATTGGCTGCTAGCAATGGCGAAGCCAGAGCTAGCCTCACTGTCCCACATGCTCAGTTGATGAAATAACGGGATAACAGCAAGAACATGTGCACAGTTTACAGTAACACAGGAATGCACTCGTCTGTGGTATCCATACAGTCAATGGTGTTACCATACTGTGACAGTGTGTCTGTCATATTCATTGATATGTGGCAGATGTCCACCAGAGAGAGCTGCAAGTCTGCAGTTTTTGGAGCCTAATATTTAAGTAAAGTGATTAAATGAGTTAAAGTACAGGAAAAACGAATCTTAAACAATCCTACACATACTGGAGTTTTGCTTTGCAAAGCAAATGTTTATTTTAGGGTTATTGTAATATCTTGTATAGGTGTTCATGTTGTTGTAGCCTCTGTGGAAAAATACTGATTTACTTTTTTATCAGGTAAAAGATGGATTTTTAGACTGTGTGTTGAATAATTTATTTTTCATGTTATTTTACTTTGTGATTTTGTGATGGATCCAATATCTAATGTTTTCTGTAAAAGAGGACAACAGTGCAGTGAAGGCTGTAAGCTTGATTTAACTGGAGGAAATCTTGGACAGTGTTTTAACCTCTGATCATTATGCTCTTCAGGGGTCAGTATCACAATCTATACTCGATTACTCTATTAATCAGATGTTTAGAAATGAGCTGTTGTGGCATTGTTACATAGCACATCACAGACATTAGCTGAAAATACTGCTTTTCTTTACTACCATTCGGCAGCAGATGCACTTTTCTGTCAATTGTCTTGTTATTTTGATGAACGTGTCTTTGAGTTTTCAGGTTTTTTTTCCTGACTATAGTTTTTTTGTAGTGTCATTTTGAACATGCTGCAGCTCCATTATAGGCTGTAGATGATCATGCAGGTCTCTACCCAATGATGAGGAGCGATTCACAACCTCAGGGTGTCTTGAAACTTGGTTATTCAACAGTCAGATTAAAAGTTGTCAGATGAAATTTGTTACATAGCTGCATTTTTTACATCTTTACAGACCAACATCAACAGTTCCCAACACAGCCCAAGCTCTCTGAGAAGACGAGTAAAAGCTCAGAGACAGATCTCCACTCCAACAGGATCCACAGATTTACATCACTGATATTGTTTTGTTGTGCACTTTTTTTACTGCTTCATTTAGCTGCTGTCACTGCTCGTACGGTTTAAAACACACACTCAATCTGACTGTTACATTTACACTTTTCCTAAAGAACTCCCATTATCATAACAATTATCATCATCATGATCATCATACATCAAACCTAAATTACTGTCTTACTGTTGTGTTCAGTTCAAAAAGCTTAGTTACAACCACTGTGTATTTTTTATTTTTTCAAAGTCAAAAGAAAAGAAAAAGAGAGAAAAAGAAAATAAAAAAGAAAACAAAGAAAACAGGAAGTCAGAGGCTGTTTTAATTTATTTTTTTCAATTTAATTAATTTAATTTAATTTATATTTATATTAATTTCATTTAATTTATTTATATAGCACCAAATCATAACAAGTTATCTCAGGGTACTTTACACATAGAGCAGGTCTAGACCATACTCTAATTTACAGACCCAACAATTCCCCCATGAGCAGCACTTGGCGACAGCGGCGAGGAAAAACTCCCCTTTAACGGGAAGAAACCTCGAGCAGAACCGGACTCTTGGTGGGCGGCCATCTGCTTTGACCGGTCGGGTCGAGAGAGAAAGAGGGAGGGAGGGGGAGAGAGAGACACAGAGAAGCATAATAACAACAATAATAACAATAACAATGATAATAATAATAATAGAGATATGAGTAATAAAAATAATAATAAAGAGGTGACTAATAATAATAATAACAATAATATCCAAATAAATTAAACTTGCTTTCATCACTGAAGTGAACTTTGGACCAGTTCTCCTCTGTCCACACAACATGCTCCTCAGCAAAGCTTAGTCTAGCCTTTTGATTCTTTGTGCTAATGAGAGGTTTGGTCACTGCAGAGTGACTGAACTGGCGAGCAATTCCAGCTGCAGTGTGGAAGCGATTGCACATTGAGATCCTCCGCAGTATCCTGTCCTCTCTTGTATTTGTCTTCCGTGGACGACCAGCCTTCTTGGGGGACTTGAATGAGTTTGTGATGTTGTAAAGATTCAATATTCTTGAAATCACAGATTTGGAACCACCAACTTGTCTTGCTATGGCTGATAGGGTCATCCCTTTGGCCTTCATCTGGACACTTTGAATACTGAATACTTTTCTAACACTCACTTTATAGAAAATGTTTTTCGTGACTGATTTGATTGAGGTATTTAAGATAATAGCATAATAGATAACAGATGGCATAGCAGAATTGTGACTTTATTATGGGTAATGATTTATACTAAAGCGGGGGGATCAAACTCAATTTCATCCTGGGCCACATCAGCATTATGGTAGCTTTCAAAGGGCCGGTTGTAAATGTAAGACTATATAAATGTATCTACTTGTTATCATATTACATAATTACCTCTGCATTCAATTATTATTGATTTTAGTAATCACTTAATAATTAAAATCTAGTTCTGAAAGCAGAATTCTAGGAAAAATAATGGCAATCAGACATTCAGGTGCACAACTATTATACAATTTATTTAAAAAATGAAATATACAAAGTAGTATAATGGTATGTAATAGTCAAAATAACAATAAGTGTTGAATCAGATATCTGCTTATTATCATATGACATAACTGCCTCTGCATCCAATTATTATTAGTTTTAGTAATAACTTAATAACTAGCTCTGAAAACAGAATTCTAGGAGTATACACTTTACACACAGAGACATATATATACACACACACACATATATATATATATATATATATATATATATATATATATATATATGGCACATGGATTGCCATAAAACTTTGCTCAGGTATTCGTGCTCTCCATAGGAGGAATTTTATTAACTTTGGTGACCTCCTGACTTTCAGCCATTTCAAGAATTTTAAATGTACAGAGAAGTCAAAGGTCCACGTGTGCTCAGTTAAGAACTGGTACTTTACAACTGGCAATTGAGGTAGGCAGATATAAAGGTATTCCTGAAGAGCGACGTTTATGTGTTTTTTGTGATCTTGGTGTTGTCCAGGATTTCAATTCAATTCAATTCAATTCAATTTTATTTATATAGCGCCAAATCACAACAAAAGTTATCTCAGGGCACTTTACACATCGAGCAGGTCGAGACCGTACTCATTTACAGAGACCCAACAATTCCCCCCATGAGCAAGCACTTGGCGACAGCGGCAAGGAAAAACTCCCCTTTAACGGGAAGAAACCTCAAGCAGAACCGGGCTCTAGGTGGGCGGCCATCTGCCTTGACCGGTTGGGTTTACAGAGAAAGAAGGAGGGAGGGGGACGGGGGAAGGGGAGAGGGGGGTGGGGTGGGGAGAGACACAGAGAAGTATAATAACAACAAAAACAATAACCATAACAGCAGTAATGTAAGTAGAGCTATGAGTTTATAATAGCAGCAATAATATCAGTAGCAGAAATAGAAATAGAAGCAGGACATCCACGGGACCACGCCACCGTCCCCACAGCCGCGGCCCACCATTCAGGCGCTGGATCTTCCTGTGAGATGAGAGAGCACAGAGACTCCGGGGAAGAAGTCAAGTTAGTAACATGCATTAATGGTACATGAAGCATTGAAATGGAGAGGAGGAGGAGGAGGAGAGAGGAGAGAGGAGCTCAGTGCATCATGGGAAGTCCCCCGGCAGTCTAGTCCTATAGCAGCATAACTGGGGGCCGGTCCAAGGCGAGCCTGGCCGGCCCTAACTATAAGCTTTATCAAAAAGGAAAGTTTTAAGCCTACTCTTAAACGTAGAGAGGGTGTCTGCCCCCCGGACTGAATCTGGAAGATGGTTCCACAGGAGAGGAGCCTGATAGCTGAAGGCTCTGCCTCCCATTCTACTTTTAGTTATTCTAGGAACCACAAGTAAGTCTGCATTTTGGGAGCGCAGTGCTCTAGTGGGGTAATAAGGTACTATGAGCTCTTTAAGATATAAAGGCGCCTGACCATTAAGAGCTTTATAAGTAAGGAGAAGTATTTTAAATTCTATTCTGGATTTTACCGGAAGCCAATGTAGCGAAGCTAAAATAGGAGAAATATGATCTCTTTTCCTAGTTTTTGTTAGTACACGTGCAGCTGCATTCTGGACCAGCTGGAGAGTCTTTAGAGACTTGTTAGGGCAGCCTGACAATAAAGAATTACAATAATCCAACCTAGAAGTAACAAATGCATGGACTAGTTTTTCTGCATCTTTTTGAGGCAGGATGTGCCTGATTTTTGCTATATTACGTAGGTGAAAAAAGGCAGTCCTTGAAATTTGTTTTATATGATGGCTGAAGGACATATCCTGATCAAAGATAACTCCCAGATTCCTTACGGTGGAGCTGGAGGCCAGGGTAATGCCATCCAGAGTAGCTATATCATTAGATAATGTGTTTCTAAGGTGTTGAGGGCCAAACACAATAACTTCAGTTTTGTCTGAGTTCAGTACCAGAAAATTGTCAGTCATCCAGGTCTTTATGTCCTTAAGGCACACTTGAAGTTTAGTTAACTGATTTAATTCATCTGGCTTCATTGATAAATATAATTGGGTATCATCAGCGTAACAATGAAAATTTATGGAGTGTTTCCGAATAATATTACCTAAAGGAATCATATATAAGGTGAACAGTATTGGTCCAAGCACAGAACCTTGTGGAACTCCGTGTCTAACTTTTGCGTGGATGGAGGATTCATTGTTAACATGTACAAACTGAAGTCGATCTGAAAAATAGGATTTAAACCAGCTTAATTCATTTTGAATTTCATTTTGTATTTCATTGCCCTTTGTGCAGTGACTTGAGGAATTGTTTGTTTGAAAAGATCCAATTGAAAAAACCTGATTTGCTTTGGTTGTCTGAAGCTGATATGTTGAGTTGGCTTTTTAATATGGAGATTTTTCTTTTAGCCAGATTTATAGGAGAGGCTTGGCTGCTAAAAAAGAGAGCACTGTATCCATCATAACAGGACATCTCTGCCATGTAAACTAAATGTTCTGAAATGTTCTTTTTCAATCTGTGGAACTGTACATCTGTCATGTGACCATCCTGGTTATTATTGTCTCGTGTCTTGTAAGCCCATATAGGCTGGGCACCAGAAAGTTGCAACACTTAAATAAACAAATCAATCAATCAATTTTTATTTGTCCAATATTTTGATTTACAACCAAATACCTGCAAAACAAATGACAATCCCATCAGCCTCAGCTGTACTTTGTGTGTATTAACCCTAGATTACATCCTAGTGGGGTGGAAGATCCCTTACTAATGTTTCTTTTAATGCACTGTTAAACCTAACAAATATCTTCTTCAGACACACTGGCTTCACCACTCAGTAGTGTTAAGGGAAAAATGATATATGCTATACACTGATGCAATTAGGGGTTAAGAAATCACAGCAAAATGTCACAGTATCTGTGTAAAATACTGTTTTTATTAGTTATCATAATCATAAAATCAAGCCAGTGACAAAAATTGTAAAATAAAAGATGGTGAACCGCAAATACCGGCTGTTTAAGGACTCTTAATTTTTTTGAACACACTACAACAGAACCAATCCAATAAAAAGAAAACTGAAAGCACTGCAGTAAATCTTGAGAATCTTTATGAAACTTAAAGTCCACTCCACTCAAATATGTTTTTCTTCTTGCTCCTTCAATTGGATGTTTGAGCTTCAGTGTGCAGAATGATGTATGTGCAGAGTTTATTTTCATATTCCTCTGCTGAAAGGGGAAAGTTTCTCTGTGCTCACCTTAAATCTGAGTTTAAGATGTGTAACTACAAGCATGAATTGTGGCATCACAACTTATTTGGAGCCAATCATGGTCCAGTATGCAACTTACAGAAATGTGATGTGGCAACTTGAAGGTTCACATACACATACACTGAAAATTGACTTTTCAGTGAAGTAGGAGACATTTTGAATCCAGCTGTTAAACTTTTCATGGATTCTGGATTTCCCAATGAGGGAGAAGGAGTAGATGACATCTTTCTAACAAGGTACTTAAACCTTTTTTTGTGGAAAAACCATATCAGACTCAAATTATTATTCAAATCAGTGTATTTCATGTGTCTAAAAAACCTGTCTGGAAGGGACCTTTAACATATTCAGATTTAACCAAGAGGGTTGTTTGGAGACTGCAATATGCTGTGAGATGTTTCTAACTTTATATCTGAAACACCTGTCAGTAACACAGAGTGCCCTCACTGCTTTGGTGACATCAAACCCAACATGTTGTAGTAACATAAGAGTCCCACAAGATGGCAGTATTTCTAATCTTTTGTATGTTGTGAATGCAAAGGCGACACCTACTGCACACAGAGTGCACCCAATTAAAAACGATCCAGCAAAGACAAATGATGATGCCCCTGAAGGAGTTAATGGTGAGGCTTTTTATTATAATATTACAAGATATACTATTAAAAACGGACAATTTAGAAATAATAATGCCTCACATGCCTCAAGCAATAGGCTTATGGGGCTAGAGTGACAGTTACATTTTGCCATTGAAAATAAAATTTGGCATTGAACCTCCTTTTATTTTCAATTTGCCAAATTTAACTGTCGCTGTTTTGGCCCCATATACGGTAGGCTCAAAGTGGACACCCTCCAGAATGATATGATTGTATATCTGCCTTCTGGTGTGAATGAATCAGGTGTTTTAATTACAGAGGAAGCTGCATGAAGTTTGTGAGCTGACGGTCAGGTAGGGTAGTGTTTACTTTCATTTTGTTAGCTAAGCAGGTGACTATAGGTCCAAAACATATGAGCAGTCAGACCAGAGGAAATACTGACTGGAAATTATAGAAATATGGTTAACAAATACAACAGAGTACAATTTAACAACCGCTACGACTAACTTTTAAAGCTAATTAAGTTACATTGTGACGACTTTTTTGGATTTTCACATGTATTTTAGCCTTTCAACTAGTGACAGAGACTATTTATTTGTTGCTGAACCTTCAATAACAACATTAATCACGTTTATTGACTCTGCTCTAATTCATCGGAAGCTTAAATGGACATAAAATAAACTAAATTGCCAAAATGTTGCCTTATAGCTGACGAAATGGATGCCGACTAAAACAGTAGTGTATGCACTGGGCCTCTACAAAACGTTATTGAATCCGTGTTGAAGGAATTCATTAAAAAAATATTTTCTATAATTACATTTTAAAGTGCCAATAAAAAACAATACTGTAAACTGCCAATTAAAGCAGTTTAATGTTAGTGCTGACGTAGGACTCTGGTTGCTATGGAGCGTCTATATTCCAGAAACTAGTTCCAAAATCACCATTTTACTCTGAAACATTGGAGGAGAAACTTCACTCGACGATTTCTGAAAAACTACACAAGTGAGCAGCGAAATACGGACCCACAGTGACCTCAACTCGACTCTCTTACTGTTTCATCATGGAAAACGTGAGAATTTAGGCAGTTTAACATCATTCAAAGACTTTTTTCAAGCCGTTTTATTCGACGCCTCAGCTGTATTTGAGGCGTCGAAGCAACAACTGACTTTCATTCAGTGGTAGTTTGTTCAGTAAAACATAAAAACAAATATTACATTTACACATTTAAAGTAAGATCTTCAGTGTATACATTGCTGAAATGTAAAGACAGAAGCTGCAAAATCCTGAACTGACTGTTGATTTACAAGCAAACTGATACAGTTTGCAGTAACTATTCAAACTCCTTCAGAAAAATAAAACATTGCTTATTACACAGTGATGCATTTAACCACCTTCAGTAAACTGCTGACACGCTCAACAGCTCAGTGTAACAGCAGTTTGCACATTTTTGGTTTAAAGATGCCAAAGTTTCTACTTTCAACCTGATATTTTGTCAAGAAAAAAGCCCCCATTCATTACTTTATTAAACAGTTCATAAATGATCATTATTTTCTGTAGTAAAGTCAACTTTACTGTGATAATGCTGCAAAAACAGTAAAGCCGTTATGCATATGTGCATGCAGAGTAGAAAATAGCTTGTTTATTTAAAGGACGAGTTCACAAATGTTCAAGTCTGTCTTAAAACAATAGTCAGGAGCCCAAATGAACACTGAAACAGGTTTTTCTTGCCATAATCATTCCTCCTGTTCATACTGACCATTAGAAGATCCCTTCATAATGCACTTACAATGTTAAGTGATGGCGGCCAAAATCCACAGTCCTCCTCCTGTGCAAATGAGTCAAATCAAGTAGATATCTTTCAATGTTACAGTCTTTTTAGTGCCAAAGTCCCTGTTTTTGTTACTATACTTCCACCGCAGCTCAACAGGGAAACACTGTCTGAGGAAACACAAAGAGGGAATTTGATGCTAAAAAGACTGTAAATGTGGCAGATATCCACTTGATATGACTAACTCAGACTGCTGAAGCCTCATATAAGCTTCAGATAAATATTTCAATGCATTTTTGCACAAAATGACTGTGTGGACACACTGTGGATTTTGTCCCCCATCACTTACATTGAAAGCACCTTTGAAGGGGATCTTTTAATAGCCAGTATGAACAGGAGGAATGATTACAGCGAGGAAAACCTCTTCTAGTGAAACATTGTAAAACCTCTGTCCTTTAAGGAAAACATCAGTGTGCTCAGCAGGTTCAAAAGATGAACTCATTTATTCAATGTTCAGTTTAGTGGAGTTGTGTTGAGTTAAGTAGAGTCCCATCCTAAACTGTACATTAATGGTTACAGATGTGTGATGTGCCAACTCACCTCCATGATCACACCTACTGGAGGAGAGAGCCCAGCAGGAGCCAAATGAGCACCAACACCAACAAGGTAAAACTCTTGGCTTGACAGTGAAAGTGTGTATCCTGTTAGATTTGTTAGGAGCTTGTGCTTATTTGAAATATAATTTTGAATGTTGTCTTTAGTTTTTTGTGTAATACTTACCTACCATAACATCAGTGAATATATGCAGGCTACATATTATAAAATGTTAATGTAGGATTGAGGCAAAATCAACACTCACAGTCACATGGGGTGTCATGTTGGTAACCCTGGGACAAGCATGAAACCATGCACCTTGTCAGAGGTTACCAACAAATGTAACAACAAATCTAGTGGTGGAAGAAGTACTCAGATCCTTAATTCAGATCTTTTACTTAATTAAAAGTAGCAATACAGTAATGTGAAAATACTCCATTATCAGTAAAAGTCCTGCATGAAAAATCCTACTTAAGTAAAAGTGCATAAGTATTAGCAGCTTGATGTAGTTAAAGTATTGCAGTAAAAGTAGTGGTTTGTTCCCTCTGACTGATATATTATTATATACGACATCATTAGATTATTAATACTGAAGCATCAGTGTGTAAGCAGCATGTTACTGTTGTAGCTGCTGGAGGTGGAGCTAGTTTGAACTACTTTATATACAGTTAGCTAGTTTAGTCCAGTGGTTCCCAACCTAGGGGTCAGGCCCCTCCAAAGTGTCACCAGATAAATCTGAGGGGTCGTGAGATGATTATGGGAGAGGGAGAAAAAGGAGGAGGAGAGGTTTTTGGTGAAATATTGGATCATTTGAACATTTATTGAAATGAAACCATGTGAGAAGTTTAGAGGGAAAAATCACTATTTGGTGGAGCTGTTAACAACTCATAGACATCTGAAATGTGACCCTGACTACACACTGCTTTTTGTAAGACGTCAAAAGCCAAAAAGGTTGGAAACCACTGGTTTCATCTTTAACAATGTGTTGTAGTTTAAAAGCTTGTTATATTACCCATCGTTTCAAATCTTCATCTGAAAAGTAACTAAAGCTGTCAAATAAATGTAGTGGAGTAGAAAGTACAATATTTTCCTCTGAAATGTAGTGGAGTGGAAATATAAAGTAGCATCAAATGGAAAGACTCATGTAAAGTACAACTACCTCAAAATTGTGTAAATTAAAGAGTACAGTCTAGACCTCCAGACTCTATGTGAAAAGTGCCCTGAGATAACTAACCTGAGATAGTGCTATATAAATAAAACTGACTTAAAATTGACTATTTAGTTACTTTCCACCACTGATGACGTCTAGTATGTGTGAATATGGAACATTCTTGAAAAAGAGCATTCATGCTCAACAAATCTACAAAAACAAAGAATCTGATTAATAAACCAATCATTATTAATCATCAATTATTTAAGTTTTACACTAAAGCATTACACTGTGACCCTCTATTTGACTCATTAAGACTGTTTGTTATCACAAAATCAAAAAACAGTCTGAAAAGTTATAAAATAGAAAGAAATCATCGCTCAGTTGTTTTATTGGGTCATTTGTGTCACTTTAGAGTTCAGATTGTGTGCTACTTTGGTGGCAGCTGTGTGTCGTGTTGCATTCAGAGCTGTAGTAATTCTGCCTTTGTATCCTCTGAACGTACGCCGGGGATCACAATGGACTGAAAGTTGCATCATGGACTCTCAGAGAACATGAGCATATTAGGGGAAAAGGTGTTTTATTTAATTATGTAATGAAGGTGAACTGTCGGGGGGAAAATTGATCTTTCCTTTGTTTTATGTTTGTTACATTAAACTTATCATTTGAATTTTACCTGAAGAGTATCAAGTAAAGTTTTACTGTGGGAGTCAGCTGAGATATTGGAGAGAAGAAAGCTCTGTTCTAGTCGCGCCTCAGTTCATGAGGATGAGATGGACATCAAGTATGAAGCATCCTCTGCTGGAGAAATGGTGGGAGGCAGAATGTGTCTGTGTCCTATCCTGTGAGAATACAGCTCCTGAAGACTGAAGTCTGTGTGGAAGTGTGAAACAGACGGGCG
The DNA here is from genome assembly GCA_038419695.1 of Scomberomorus guttatus. Taxonomy (NCBI): domain Eukaryota; kingdom Metazoa; phylum Chordata; class Actinopteri; order Scombriformes; family Scombridae; genus Scomberomorus; species Scomberomorus guttatus. The sequence continues at coordinate 4,007,344 of CM076449.1, forward strand.
TCTCACCTCGCAGCCCTGAACCTCGTTCAGCGGTGAGATAAGTTGAAGGTAAGATTTTCATCATCAGTGATCAGGTCAAAACATTACATGACCATCCCTGATGTGACCCTGCAGTCCAAGCATTACCCAGGACAAGATGTCTGTCTGCATAGGAGATTATACTTCCTCCTCTCCACTGTTGCCATGGCAGCCAGTCACAACACAGAGCCAAGTAGTCATGATGTGTTCCTGATAAAAGAAGTGTGATTCCTCATATTGTCCTCTCTCCTTCTCCTGGGAGCAGCAGTTGTTTGTACTACAAGCAGATGAGCCACTGATTGTTTGTCCTCCTGCAGGTCATCATGCGCCGCCTGGACGATGACGTATTGTTCCGCCGACTACGCGTATAGTTCCGCCCCGGTCCGTGTTTTACACTAAGTTATCAGTAAGTTTGATGTGTCGCTGCTGGTTCAGAGACCAGTGGGAGTGGTTGTATGATACCCCCAAATGTCACAGAGTGGAAGTGCGTGCTGTGTGCTGAGTGTTACAAGTCTGATTTCCTTTATGACTGTGGTCAGTGGGGGCTTGTAGATTGGGCTCTAGCAAGTCCACCAGGAAATAGTTTAGTTAAGGTGGTAAGATCCTCACACATCTGGTCTCATCATCAGTTTAGTTCATTCAACGTTTATTTGTTTAGGGACAACTAATGCCATATGCCACAGCATTTAGAGCCTAAGCTCTTTTTCAATGCCCATCCCTAGATGGGCCTTTAAAATACATAAAACTCAACATTAAAATATATCTGGAACTGCACAAGACTCAACAATACAAATACAAACGTTAAAGCACAAAACTCAACAAGAAAGTACATACAGAGCAGCACAAAACACAAACAACTCACAAATAACATCAACAAATATCATGACTACATGGCTGAACCCTCTTTAAAAACTGTTACAATTAAGTTTAAAATTGAATTAGTACTAAATGCCTTTAACAACAGACACATGCATGAAATATGTGGCATTTGCTGTGTGAAACAATATACAAACATTAAAAATAATTAGTACATTTGCAGTATATTAGGTACTGCAATATATATATATATATATATATATATATATATAGTATATTATTTTTTCACTTGGGCAACCTTTAGATAAATGTTCCTGTGTAACTGACTAGTGAGTCAGTTTGCTGATTTATGATTATTCTCTACTTATTCTACTGTATGTCTTATCATTCACCATTACCACTTGTGGCCACAGTAGCCATTGTTCAGCAAAAGTTACAGTCTCACTTAAAGTAGCTGATTTCAGCTACTTTCTCTGTCTCCTCCATGATATATAGGCTCCTAGTTTTCCTTTAATTATTAACAGTCTAGTAATCATACAGTTGGAGTCATCCCTGTCTATCTGTGTAACTAACAGGTTGGTGCGAGCAGGAAGAGACGGAGGGAGCAGGAGAGCACCTCCAGAGCCTTCCAGGAGCCTCCGGAGAGAAGACTCCGTGAGAATGCTGCTGTCCCATCAGAGAGGAGCCTCAGCCCACAGCCCTCCACCTCTGCCCCACAGGCCAACCTGGAGGCTGTCCAGCTGGAGGTTAGAAGTCCAAACGTGCCCACGGTGGTCCAAACTGTTCTATCCTGATCCATGATACATCCAGTTCAACAGCAATACTGCATCAGTCTAAAGGGTGTAACTGAACTAGTCTGACTTGGTTCCTCCTCTCCTCCTCTCTGTCTCTCTAACAGGTTCAGGGAAGGACAGCAGAAGGAAGGCAGCAGGAGATCCAGCCCAGAGTCCCCCAGGAGCACGCTGATGACATTCAACATGATGATGTCACGGCCTCGCCCCTCTGGCCCGGCCCTTACGGACCCCAGCCTGGTGGACTCTCACCCTCTGCTTTTGATGCAGTGGCAGAGATGGTCATGGCATGGATGACTGACTCTCCGTACAATCCCGAGATGTAACATACACACACATACACGCACACTGCACACACAGTGCAAACCTTTTATTCCCTCTTTCTTCCTCTATCCTAAAAAAAAAAAAAAAAAAAAAAAAAAAATTAACCTTAGATAAGTTTTAACTCTTTCATTCCTTTTCAGTATGTAGATAAGTTTTAACTTTTATACATATTTAGTAGTATATATATAAGTTTTTTCAGTATGTAGATAAGTTTTAACTTTTATACATATTTAGTAGTATATATATAAGTTTGTAGATAAGTTTGAACTCTTTCTTCCTCTTTCCTAAAAAAAAAACCTTAGATAAGTTTTAACTCTTTCATTCCTTTTCAGTATGTAGATAAGTTTGAACTTTTATACATATTTAGTAGTATATATATGTTTTTTTAGTATGTAGATAAGTTTTAACTCTTTCATTCCTTTTCAGCATGTAGATAAGTTTGAACTTTTATACATATTTAGTAGTATATATATGTTTTTTTAGTATGTAGATAAGTTTGAACTCTTTCTTCCTCTTTCCAAAAAAAAAAAAAAACCTTAGATAAGTTTTAACTCTTTCATTCCTTTTTAGTATGTAGATAAGTTTTAACTTTTATACATATTTGGTAGTATATATATATATATTAGTTTTTTTAGTATGTAGATAAGTTTTAACTCCTATACATTTTTAATTTGTAGATAAGTTTTATCTCTTTCTTCCTCTTTCCGAAAAAAAAAAAAAAAAAACCTTAGATAAGTTTTAACTCTTTCATTCCTTTTCAGCATGTAGATAAGTTTTGTAACTCTGTTTAACTCTTTGACTGATACCTTCTATTTTTTCTGTCTTGTGGTGAACTCGTCATAATGACTAAAAGAAGGAAAGATCTTTAAGAGGGTCTGTAGACAATGTTCCATTCAAATATTTGGTTGCTGTTGTGCACCGGTCAGTATTTAATGACTTTAGAAGTGAAAAACATTATCTGATAATGTTGCTGATTACCATTAAAGTTATTTGGTTATGTTTAAAGTTATTGAATTATCAACAGTTGAAAAAATGCCTGAAAACAGGTCAGTGTTTAACAGTTTGTTAATCTGGTGTCTGGTTATATCATGACATCACTATATGAAGAAAAGGAAACATATATTTGGATGGAACATTGTCAAAGGGTTAGGGTTAGGGAGGGTTAGACCCTCTTAAAGATCTTTCCTTCTGTTTCTGTCAAACGTAGTAATATTAGCAGTAATTAGTATGACAGATATTTCAGCTGTAGCAATTTAAGTGTGTAATAACTATTATACTTTTATTGTTTAAATTGAATTTGAAATTCTTTCTGGACAGGAAAAAATATCTTAAGGTTTGGATGGGATCACTTAAGTTGATCTTATCTTATAATGACTGTGTAAAAAAAGGGAAGGGTTTCAAGAGGGTCTGGAGGCAATGTTTCATTCAAATCCTTTTTACTGTCGTACATATGTCAGTATTTAATGAGGAAGACAAATGTTCATCATTAATATTTCTTACTGGAACCAATTGAACTGTGTCTGCATATACGTTTTTAAGTGTATGTATTGGATAGAACATTGCAATAAGGTTAGGGAGGGTCAGACCTACTGAGAGAATTTTACCCAGTATGAAAGTTGATTTACACATCAAGTATCTTTACAGGTATTGGGGAGTACTGCTGCATATGTTTAAAAAAGTTGTATAAAGCCTTTTGTGGCTCCAGAGGGAGCTGTCCAAAGTCTGATGAATTTCCTCAAGTGAATTTAAGTTGATACAGCTTAAAAATAGAAACTTTTATGTCACTGATGGGTAGCAGTACTATAATTTTAAAAAATGATTTGAAAAAGTCATGAAAACTATGAGAGTGGTGATGTTATGAGTAGCAGCAGTTGTATCAGTAGTATTAGAGACATTTCAGCTGTTGTCTCTGTAGTAGTAAGAGACTGTATTAGTAGCTGTGATGGACGTCTTACTGGCTCCTCAGAATCAGGAGTGATAACATTACTAACAACTAATAGATGGACTAGTACAGTAGTAGCACTTACAGTGTTTGTAGTAACTAAGTTTTGTCCATGTTATTTTCTGTCTTGTGGTGAACTCGTCATAATGACTAAAAGAAGGAAAGATCTTTAAGAGGGTCTGTAAACAATGTTCCATTCAAATCTTTTTACTGTGCACAGCTCAGCTTTTAATGGAAAACAAGTGAAAAATGTCCCTTCACACTAATTCTAAATAATAACTACTTTATTTGTTTATGTCTCAGTATATCGAATGATGAGCAATTTGATAGCTTATTTAACAAGTGTCTTGTTACATCATGACAATATGAACAACAAGACACATATTTGGAACATTGTCAAAGGGTTAGGGTTAGGGAGGGTTAGACCCTCCTAAAGGTCTTTCCTTCTGCTTTTAAACAGCTTTTAAAAGAGAAACTATAAAATGTGTTACTGTCCAATGTCCACAGAATCTGGCTGCGTCGCATTCTGGTTGAGTTCTGACTCAGTCACAGTTTACAGTTGTTTTGGTGACATTTTTGGTGTTAAACAAACAGAAATACACGTTTTCAGCTGATGTAGATGTGCTAACAGTTGCTTTGTGGCTGTACTTTACTCAGTTTAACTACTGGAGCACCCCACACCATCTTATGTCCTGTAGTGAATATAAAATAGCCAGATTATGCGTTGGCTTTGTAAACCCTGATAGACTTAACAGACCATGTTGTGATCATTAAGTCATTAACTGGCTGAGCCTGTCTCCCTCACTCCCTTCATCACTTCTTTCTTCTCTCTAATAAACATGAAGTTCAGTTACCAACAGTAGTACCACTGGAAGAAACAATAGCAGTAGTGATAGTAGTAGCAGTGGTACTAGTGATATTTCAGCTCTTCAACAGGAAGCTTTAGCACCAGTGGAAACAGTAGGTTTAATCACTTCATAACCATGGCAAAGAGCAATATTTCACTCTGTTTCTTCTTACAGTTCATATGTCAGTATAATGAGTGAAAATTATCAAAAATATTTTCTACTGTGATCATTTTTTAAAGTTTGAGCTTATTGTTTCAATGTCAGTGTATTGATGGAGGAGAAAGTTCTCTTAGAAAGTGCAGACTTTGGCCACTAGAGGTCAGGAGTGCACATTCAAATGATGTGATTCAAATTCAGTTTGTAGGGACACATATTTCTGCCCATACTGAACTACCAGTCCCAAACCTCTACTATGTTGATCACGGTGATGTATTTTAGTTCATTAAGACATTGTAATGAGCTTAATGGAGCTTGTGTAATATTTGTGTGTTTCATTCTTTCTTTACAGCTTCAGGGTTTCTACATCATTCAGATATTTAAAATAAATACCTAATTCACATCGTCCTTCAGACCATTTTGGACCTAGCAACAGTATTAGAAGTAGTAGTAGCAGTAACAGTAGAACACACAGCTAGAGGCAAACAGGCATTTTGTATCCATCATAAAGTTGTAGTGTAAGTCCAATAAATGCATTTTGATGTTTTGTCACACTAACATACAGTAGTATGGTACTTTGGGGAATTTGCTGTTATCCTCAATTCATAAAAGAAAGTGTGTAAAGTCACATCTTCAATAGAAAACAGCATCAAAATATATTCAAGAACAAACATTATTAAAATCATCTATGAGCTGTGATGACCTCTGTTGGGTCATTTTGTGTTGCTGTGTGGTTCATCTGTCTCTGTTCACTCTGCAGGTGGATTGTTAGTGTAACCTGGCAGACCTGAGGGCCCCAGTGTGTTCCCAGGTTATTTAAGCCTGACTGCAGTGCATCTCTCTCTCTCTCTCTCTCTCTCTCTCTTAGCCACCCGTTTGTTTTATTTACTATGTTGCTTTAAGTTTATTCTTATGTCTGGTTTCGCATCTTACATCACCCCCACACACACATCCATCACTCATGCACTCTTACACCACTGACTATACTGACATACACACCCCACAACTTATTAATCCTTAATTGGCATTTGAATTTACTCAATTTGGTTTAATTTGGTTAATAAAAGATCTTTTGTTAAAACTTAACACTGGTGTGTCTCCCTTTTGTTGTGGCCACTTGAGCCAGGTCATAACAGAGCTGAACTGAATTGAGCTGAATCCAGTCAAAGTGGTTCTAACTAAAATAAAGTGGAGTTATGTTTTATTCTCATGCTGCTCGCTCTGCCTTTAAACTACTTGATACAGTATATCATCATGCTTCACATTTCATTACAGGAGCTAAAGATACACATCACTGTGTTCTATATGAAAAAGTAGGCTGGTCCTCACTAGCAACAAGAAGGACTACATTCTATCATTTTTATTTATAAATGTCTCCTACAAAAGTTGCCTCAGTGTATCACTGCACTTTGCCAATCCAAAACCACAGCTCACCAGGCAGGTGAGGATGAGGCTGACGTGGCAGGTGTACTGGGAACTGGAGTGGTGAACCTGAGGTACAGGCAGAGAACAGAATTAGCAGCATTCAGGAGATCAGAAAAACAAACAAACAGCTTACAAGAAGCTTGGCCGTAGCATCTGTGCCACATTGGTGACTGAATGATCTGGCAGAGTCTGGAGGGATGAACTGAGGTTTTATACTGCTGTTTAACTCTAGTTACCCCTCGGGTAAATGCTTAACTTCCATCACTTTGCACCATATAAATGGAATAAATTACACAGGATTTAAGAACTTGAATGTCTTATCCCACTGGACCATTTAACCCCTTCAGACCCGCATTTTTTCTGCTGGGCAGACTTTTTTTTTTTTTTTTTTTTTTAACTGATTCTGACTCCTCTCCAACATAAAAACAAACTGGAAACATTTTTTTTTTGGCTAACTCATATTTTTAATAGTATTTTTTCATGTCCATTACAATGGACGCCACGACACGATGGGTGTAAAATGTCATAAAAACTTAACAATAAGGCTGAGTTTTTCCACATAGTAATCAATCAGATACGACCTAAACATCTGGAACTGGATGTTTGCATGTGTTTGAGTCTGTGTACAGTAAGAACAGAGGGAAATAACGTAATCTGAACATGCACATGAACACAATAGATGCGTGTTGTTTTTATAGTAGGCTAATGAACTGATAACAGCTTGTGGATGTTTTCATGTATTCTTGTGAGGGACCGAGTCGGCCGGCAATGAGCACAACAGGTAGTATTTTCAAAAAAAAAAGGTTTTTATTTACCTAAAGTATGAAAGAAAACAAAATTTCTAAACAAAAGCAATAAAGAACAGGGCCCATAAAAGAGGTCAAATTAACAAAACTGTATAAACGCCAACTGAACAAACTAACAGAAGACAAAACAAACAGACCTGATGACTAAACACAAGAGGGAAACTTATATACTGGGTGATCAGCCCATACCAACACAAGAGGGGTAAACAAACACAAAAGACAACAGCTAATTATCAAAGCAAATCAGGAAAATTAACTCCTTGAAATAAACATAATCCATACTTAATAAAACCAAGTTAAATTACTAACTGTCTCAAAAAGAAATAAACAGTAAAGCACTAAATTCCCCCCACATGATGTGCCGGCCCAATCAGCATCCTCTGCTACAAAATGGCTGAGCTTGTGGGGTGGATCCTTTTGCCCAGCATTCCCAGCTCCCAGCAGCAGCACCGGTAAATCAAAGGAAACAGATTAGAAATTATATTAAATGAAGACTGTACAAAAGCTAACTAAATGTGCGCGCTTCAAATAGAAAAACCAATGTACTGTCATTTAATAAAGTGTGTTATCTGAAACAGAAAATGTGATTTATTGCAACTAAATGTTAAAACCAATTTAGACTAATAACTAAATGTATAACCAAAATTTAACTATAGAAACAAATGTGTGAGTGCAGAAGGTTACCGACTTTTTTGGCTGTGTGGCGACAGCTGTGGCCATCACAATTCTCATTTTCGATGAGCAGCCTTGAAGCAGTTTTGTTGTGGATGTTGCACTTGTCACAAAAGATGTGTGTTTTTCCTGTACAGTTTGGCATCTTGCATCTGCTAGCCTCTTTCTTTCTATCATAATTTGTCATGTGGTCAACCATGTCATACTGTACTTCAGGTAGAGGCCTTACATCCTGGACTGGTCTGCGAACTGGTCTCTGGGGGACATGCTCTGGTTCTGGAGACATACTGGGCCATCAAATTGAAGATCTCATCTGGTTTATACCGTTTGAAGTATTCATAGGGTCTCATGGGATGATCCTCATGAATTGGAGGATTCTCAAAGGAAGTGTCAATGATTGTAGTGAACGGCCTGTGACGCCACTTGATTTCTTCCTTCCTGGTTACTGTCATCTCCTCCTGTCCTCCTCCTGTCCTCCTCTGTCCTCCTCTGTCCTCCTCTGTCCTCCTCCTGTCCTCCTCAAATTTGTTTGGCCAACATGAACATAAATGTATATTCTTGATTGAAAATGGGCACTTACTCCTCCCTCTTTGCAGTCGCTCCGCCCTGCTAGTCTTGTCCAAGGTCTGTCACTCTCTCAGAGCGTGCTCAAGTCATGACGTGATTGTGATTGGATAATACTTAAACCTTTCTTGTGGAAAAATCATATCAGACAGAAATTATTATTCAAAGCAGTGTATTTCATGTGTCTAAAAAACCTGTCTGGAAGGGACCTTTAACATATTCAGATTTAACCAAGAGGGTTGTTTGGAGACTGCAATATGCTGTGAGATGTTTCTAACTTTATATCTGAAACACCTGTCAGTAACACAGAGTGCCCTCACTGCTTTGGTGACATCAAACCCAACATGTTGTAGTAACATAGGAGTCTCACAAGATGGCAGTATTTCTAATCTTTTGTATGCTGTGAACGCAAAGGCGACACCTACTGCACACAGAGTGCACCCAATTAAAAACGATCCAGCAAAGACAAATGATGATGCCCCTGAAGGAGTTAATAGTGAGGCTTTTTATTATAATATTACAAGATATACTATTAAAAACGGACAATTTAGAAATAATAATGCCTCACATGCCTCAAGCAATAGGCTTATGGGGCTAGAGTGACAGTTACATTTTGCCATTGAAAATAAAATTTGGCATTGAACCTCCTTTTATTTTCAATTTGCCAAATTTAACTGTCGCTGTTTTGGCCCCATATACGGTAGGCTCAAAGTGGACACCCTCCAGAATGATATGATTGTATATCTGCCTTCTGGTGTGAATGAATCAGGTGTTTTAATTACAGAGGAAGCTGCATGAAGTTTGTGAGCTGACGGTCAGGTAGGGTAGTGTTTACTTTCATTTTGTTAGCTAAGCAGGTGACTATAGGTCCAAAACATATGAGCAGTCAGACCAGAGGAAATACTGACTGGAAATTATAGAAATATGGTTAACAAATACAACAGAGTACAATTTAACAACCGCTACGACTAACTTTTAAAGCTAATTAAGTTACATTGTGACGACTTATTTGGATTTTCACATGTATTTTAGCCTTTCAACTAGTGACAGAGACTATTTGTTGCTGAACCTTCAATAACAATATTAATCACGTTTATTGACTCTTAAATGGACATAAAATAAACTAAATTGCCAAAATGTTGCCTTATAGCTGACGAAATGGATGCCGACTGAAACAGTAGTGTATGCACTGGGCCTCTACAAAACGTTATTGAATCCGTGTTGAAGGAATTCATTTAAAAAATATTTTCTATAGTTAAATTTTAAAATGCCAATAAAAAACAATACTGTAAACTGCCAATTAAAGCAGTTTAATGTTAGTGCTGACGTAGGACTCTGGTTGCTATGGAGCGTCTATATTCCAGAAACTAGTTCCAAAATCACCATTTTACTCTGAAACATTGGAGGAGAAACTTCACTCGACGATTTCTGAAAAACTAAACAAGTGAGCAGCGAAATACGGACCCACAGTGACCTCAACTCGACTCTCTTACTGTTTCATCATGGAAAACGTGAGAATTTAGGCAGTTTAACATCATTCAAAGACTTTTTTCAAGCCGTTTTATTCGACGCCTCAGCTGTATTTGAGGCGTCGAAGCAACAACTGACTTTCATTCAGTGGTAGTTTGTTCAGTAAAACATAAAAACAAATATTACATTTACAAATTTAAAGTAAGATCTTCAGTGTATACATTGCTGAAATGTAAAGACAGAAGCTGCAAAATCCTGAACTGACTGTTGATTTACAAGCAAACTGATACAGTTTGCAGTAACTATTCAAACTCCTTCAGAAAAATAAAACATTGCTTATTACACAGTGATGCATTGAACCACCACCTTCAGTAAACTGCTGACACGCTGAACAGCTCAGTGTAACAGCAGTTTGCACATTTTTGGTTTAAAGATGCCAAAGTTTCTACTTTCAACCTGATATTTTGTCAAGAAAAAAGCCCCCATTCATTACTTTATTAAACAGTTCATAAATGATCATTATTTTCTGTAGTAAAGTCAACTTTACTGTGATATTGCTGCAAAAACAGTAAAGCCGTTATGCATATGTGCATGCAGAGTAGAAAATAGCTTGTTTATTTAAAGGACGAGTTCACAAATGTTCAAGTCTGTCTTAAAAGAATAGTCAGGAGCCCAAATGAACACTGAAACAGGTTTTTCTTGCCATAATCATTCCTCCTGTTCATACTGACCATTAGAAGATCCCTTCATAATGCACTTACAATGTTAAGTGATGGCGGCCAAAATCCACAGTCCTCCTCCTGTGCAAATGAGTCAAATCAAGTAGATATCTTTCAATGTTACAGTCTTTTTAGTGCCAAAGTCCCTGTTTTTGTTACTATACTTCCACCACAGCTCAACAGGGAAACACTGTCTGAGGAAACACAAAGAGGGACTTTGATGCTAAAAAGACTGTAAATGTGGCAGATATCCACTTGATATGACTAACTCAGACTGCTGAAGCCTCATATAAGCTTCAGATAAATATTTAAATGCATTTTTGCACAAAATGACTGTGTGGACACACTGTGGATTTTGTCCCCCATCACTTACATTGAAAGCACCTTTGAAGGGGATCTTTTAATAGCCAGTATGAACAGGAGGAATGATTACAGCAAGGAAAACCTCTTCTAGTGAAAAATTGTAAAACCTCTGCCCTTTAAGGAAAACATCAGTGTGCTCAGCAGGTTCAAAAGATGAACTCATTTATTCAATGTTCAGTTTAGTGGAGTTGTGTTGAGTTAAGTAGAGTCCCATCCTAAACTGTACATTAATGGTTACAGATGTGTGATGTGCCAACTCACCTCCATGATCACACCTACTGGAGGAGAGAGCCCAGCAGGAGCCAAATGAGCAGCAACACCAACAAGGTAAAACTCTTGGCTTGACAGTGAAAGTGTGTATCCTGTTAGATTTGTTAGGAGCTTGTGCTTATTTGAAATATAATTTTGAATGTTGTCTTTAGTTTTTTGTGTAATACTTACCTACCATAACATCAATGAATATATGCAGGCTACATATTATAAAATGTTAATGTAGGATTGAGGCAAAATCAACACTCACAGTCACATGGGGTGTCATGTTGGTAACCCTGGGACAAGCATGAAACCATGCACCTTGTCAGAGGTTACCAACAAATGTAACAACAAATCTAGTGGTGGAAGAAGTACTCAGATCCTTAATTCAGATCCTTTACTTAATTAAAAGTAGCAATACACTAATGTGAAAATACTCCATTATAAGTAAAAGTCCTGCATGAAAAATCCTACTTAAGTAAAAGTACATAAGTATTAGCAGCTTGATGTAGTTAAAGTATTGCAGTAAAAGTAGTGGTTTGTACCCTCTGACTGATATATTATCATATATGACATCATTAGATTATTAATACTGAAGCATCAGTGTGTAAGCAGCATGTTACTGTTGTAGCTGCTGGAGGTGGAGCTAGTTTGAACTACTTTATATACAGTTAGCTAGTTTAGTCCAGTGGTTTCCAACCTAGGGGTCGGGCCCCTCCAAAGTGTCACCAGATAAATCTGAGGGGTCGTGAGATGATTATGGGAGAGGGAGAAAAAGGAGGAGGAGAGGTTTTTGGTGAAATATTGGATCATTTGAACATTTATTGAAATGAAACCATGTGAGAAGTTTAGAGGGAAAAATCACTATTTGGTGGAGCTGTTAACAACTCATAGACATCTGAAATGTGACCCTGACTACACACTGCTTTTTGTAAGACGTCAAAAGCCAAAAAGGTTGGAAACCACTGGTTTCATCTTTAACAATGTGTTGTATTTTAAAAGCTTGTTATATTACCCATCGTTTCAAATCTTCATCTGAAAAGTAACTAAAGCTGTCAAATAAATGTAGTGGAGTAGAAAGTACAATATTTTCCTCTGAAATGTAGTGGAGTGGAAATATAAAGTAGCATCAAATGGAAAGACTCATGTAAAGTACAACTACCTCAAAATTGTACATAAGTACAGTACTTGAGTAAATGTACCAGCTGACAACCTAGAGCCCGGTTCTGCTTGAGGTTTCTTCTCGTTAGTTTTTCCTTGTTGCTGTCGCCAAGTGCTGCTCATGGGGAAATGTTGGGTCTCTGTAAATGAAAGAGTACAGTCTAGACCTCCAGACTCTATGTGAAAAGTGCCCTAAGATAACTAACCTGAGATAGCGCTATATAAATAAAACTGACTTGAAATTGACTATTTAGTTACTTTCCACCACTGATGACGTCTAGTATGTGTGAATATGGAACATTCTTGAAAAAGAGCATTCGTGCTCAACAAATCTACAAAAACAAAGAATCTGATTAATAAACCAATCATTATTAATCATCAATTATTTAAGTTTTACACTAAAGCATTACACTGTGACCCTCTATTTGAGATTAAGACTGTTTGCTATCACAAAATCAAAAAACAGTCTGAAAAGTTATAAAATAGAAAGAAATCATTGCTCAGTTGTTTTATTGGGTCATTTGTGTCACTTTAGAGTTCAGAGTGTGTGCTACTTTGGTGGCAGCTGTGTGTCGTGTTGCATTCAGAGCTGTAGTAATTCTGCCTTTGTATCCTCTGAACGTACGCCGGGGATCACAATGGACTGAAGGTTGCATCATGGACTCTCAGAGAACATGAGCATATTAGGGGAAAAGGTGTTTTATTTAATTATGTAATGAAGGTGAACTGTTGGGGGGAAAATTGATCTTTCCTTTGTTTTGTGTTTGTTACATTAAACTTATCATTTGAATTTTACCTGAAGAGTATCAAGTAAAGTTTTACTGTGGGAGTCAGCTGAGATATTGGAGAGAAGAAAGCTCTGTTCTAGCCGCGCCTCAGTTCATGAGGATGAGATGGACATCAAGTATGAAGCATCCTCTGCTGGAGAAATGGTGGGAGGCAGAATGTGTCTGTGTCCTATCCTGTGAGAATACAGCTCCTGAAGACTGAAGTCTGTGTGGAAGTGTGAAACAGACGGGCGTCTCACCTCGCAGCCCTGAACCTCGTTCAGCGGTGAGATAAGTTGAAGGTAAGATTTTCATCATCAGTGATCAGGTCAAAACATTACATGACCATCCCTGATGTGACCCTGCAGTCCAAGCATTACCCAGGACAAGATGTCTGTCTGCATAGGAGATTACACTTCCTCCTCTCCACTGTTGCCATGGCAGCCAGTCACAACACAGAGCCAAGTAGTCATGATGTGTTCCTGATAAAAGAAGTGTGATTCCTCATATTGTCCTCTCTCCTTCTCCTGGGAGCAGCAGTTGTTTGTACTACAAGCAGATGAGCCACTGATTGTTTGTCCTCCTGCAGGTCATCATGCGCCGCCTGGACGATGACGTATTGTTCCGCCGACTACGCGTATAGTTCCGCCCCGGTCCGTGTTTTACACTAAGTTATCAGTAAGTTTGATGTGTCGCTGCTGCTTCAGAGACCAGTGGGAGTGGTTGTATGATACCCCCAAATGTCACAGAGTGGAAGTGTGTGCTGTGTGCTGAGTGTTACAAGTCTGATTTCCTTTATGACTGTGGTCAGTGGGGGCTTGTAGATTGGGCTCTAGCAAGTCCACCAGGAAATAGTTTAGTTAAGGTGGTAAGATCCTCACACATCTGGTCTCATCATCAGTTTAGTTCATTCAACGTTTATTTGTTTAGGGACAACTAATGCCATATGCCACAGCATTTAGAGCCTAAGCTCATTTTCAATGCCCATCCCTAGATGGGCCTTTAAAATACATAAAACTCAACATTAAAATATATCTGGAACTGCACAAGACTCAACAATACAAATACAAACGTTAAAGCACAAAACTCAACAAGAAAGTACATACAGAGCAGCACAAAACACAAACAACTCACAAATAACGGTACCATAAAAGTTTCATAAAACAACAAGCACCTGATCACTCATGACTACATGGCTGAACCCTCTTTAAAAACTGTTACAATTAAGTTTAAAATTGAATTAGTACTAAATGCCTTTAACAACAGACACATGCATGAAATATGTGGCATTTGCTGTGTGAAACAATATACAAACATTAAAAATAATTAGTACATTTGCAGTATATTAGGTATACTTAAAGTTGTTCCATTTTAGCACAGTCAAGTATACTTGACACAATTAAAGTACAACTTTAATACTATTTAAGTGTAAAAGTACAAAATGAGTTGTTGCATTTTAGCACACTTTAAGTACACTATTTAATAGTCTGGACGCAAGTAGACTTTAGTGTGCTGTAGCTTACTAACATTTAGTATATTTTAGTGTATTATTTTATCACTGGGGCTTAGAGTAATAAAATATGTTTAAAATTTTCAAATGCGTCATTTTTGTATTGACAGCAGTTATCTTAAAAGTGCAGTTTAAATATTGAACTCAAATTGTACTAATAATATTTCACAGCAGTGTATTTATTAAGAGTACACTATATTTCAATTTAAATGAAATGCGGTAAAAATATACTATTGAGTATTTCATGATAGCATATTAATATACTTTCAATCACATTTATATAAATGTACTTGAAACATACTTTGCAATATTTCAATACATTTTAAATACAGTATATATATATATATATATATATACTTAGAACCTTTAGATAAATGTTCCTGTGTAACTGACTAGTGAGTCAGTTTGCTGATTTATGATTATTCTCTACTTATTCTACTGTATGTCTTATCATTCACCATTACCCTGTAATTACCACTTGTGGCCACAGTAGCCATTGTTCAGCAAAAGTTACAGTCTCACTTAAAGTAGCTGATTTCAGCTACTTTCTCTGTCTCCTCCATGATATATAGGCTCCTAGTTTTCCTTTAATTATTAACAGTCTAGTAATCATACAGTTGGAGTCATCCCTGTCTATCTGTGTAACTAACAGGTTGGTGCGAGCAGGAAGAGACGGAGGGAGCAGGAGAGCACCTCCAGAGCCTTCCAGGAGCCTCCGGAGAGAAGACTCCGTGAGAATGCTGCTGTCCCATCAGAGAGGAGCCCCAGCCCACAGCCCTCCACCTCTGCCCCACCGGCCAACCTGGAGGCTGTCCAGCTGGAGGTTAGCAATCCAAACGTGCCCACGGTGGTCCAAACTGTTCTATCCTGATCCATGATACATCCAGTTCAACAGCAATACTGCATCAGTCTAAAGAGTGTAACTGAACTAGTCTGACTTGGTTCCTCCTCTCCTCCTCTCTGTCTCTCTAAAAGGTTCAGGGAAGGACAGCAGAAGGAAGGCAGCAGGAGATCCAGCCCAGAGTCCCCCAGGAGCACGCTGATGACATTCAGCATGATGATGTCACGGCCCCGCCCCTCTGGCCCGGCCCTTACGGACCCCAGCCCGGTGGACTCTCACCCTCTGCTTTTGATGCAGTGGCAGAGATGGTCATGGCATGGATGACTGACTCTCCGTACAATCCCGAGATGTAACATACACACACATACACGCACACTGCACACACAGTGCAAACCTTTTATTCCCTCTTTCTTCCTCTATCCTAAAAAAAAAAAAAAAAAAAAAAAAAAATTAACCTTAGATAAGTTTTAACTCTTTCATTCCTTTTCAGTATGTAGATAAGTTTGAACTCTTATACATTTTTAATTTGTAGATAAGTTTTAACTTTTATACATATTTAGTAGTATATATATAAGTTTTTTTAGTATGTAGATAAGTTTTAACTCTTTCTTCCTCTTTCCTAAAAAAAAAAAAAAAAAACATAGATAAGTTTTAACTCTTTCATTCCTTTTTAGTATGTAGATAAGTTTTAACTTTTATACATATTTAGTAGTATATATATAAGTTTGTAGATAAGTTTGAACTCTTTCTTCCTCTTTCCTAAAAAAAAAACCTTAGATAAGTTTTAACTCTTTCATTCCTTTTTAGTATGTAGATAAGTTTTAACTTTTATACATATTTAGTAGTATATATATATGTTTTTTTAGTATGTAGATAAGTTTTAACTCTTTCATTCCTTTTCAGCATGTAGATAAGTTTTGTAACTCTGTTTAACTCTTTGACTGATACCTTCTATTTTTTCTGTCTTGTGGTGAACTCGTCATAATGACTAAAAGAAGGAAAGATCTTTAAGAGGGTCTGTAGACAATGTTCCATTCAAATATTTGGTTGCTGTTGTGCACCGGTCAGTATTTAATGACTTTAGAAGTGAAAAACATTATCTGATTATGTTGCTGATTACCATTAAAGTTATTTGGTTATGTTTAAAGTTATTGAATTATCAACAGTTGAAAAAATGCCTGAAAAACAGGTCAGTGTTTAACAGTTTGTTAATCTGGTGTCTGGTTATATCATGACATCACTATATGAAGAAAAGGAAACATATATTTGGATGGAACATTGTCAAAGGGTTAGGGTTAGGGAGGGTTAGACCCTCTTAAAGATCTTTCCTTCTGTTTCTGTCAAACGTAGTAATATTAGCAGTAATTAGTATGACAGATATTTCAGCTGTAGCAATTTAAGTGTGTAATAACTATTATACTTTTATTGTTTAAATTGAATTTGAAATTCTTTCTGGACAGGAAAAAATATCTTAAGGTTTGGATGGGATCACTTAAGTTGATCTTATCTTATAATGACTGTGTAAAAAAAGGGAAGGGTTTCAAGAGGGTCTGGAGGCAATGTTTCATTCAAATCCTTTTTACTGTCGTACATATGTCAGTATTTAATGAGGAAGACAAATGTTCATCATTAATATTTCTTACTGGAATCAATTTAACTGTGTCTGCATATACGTTTTTAAGTGTATGTTTTAGAGTTAGGGAGGGTCAGACCAGTATAATGGGATAATTTTACCCAGTATGAAAGTTGATTTACACATCAAGTATCTTTACAGGTATTGGGGAGTACTGCTGCATATGTTTAAAAAAGTTGTATAAAGCCTTTTGTGGCTCCAGAGGGAGCTGTCCAAAGTCTGATGAATTTCCTCAAGTGAATTTAAGTTGATACAGCTTAAAAATAGAAACATTTATTTCACTGATGGGTAGCAGTACTATAATTTTAAAAAATGATTTCAAAAAGTCATGAAAACTATGAGAGTGGTGATGTTATCAGTAGCAGCAGTTGTATCAGTAGTATTAGAGACATTTCAGCTCTCTGTAGTAGTAAGAGACTGTATTAGTAGCTGTGATGGACGTCTTACTGGCTCCTCAGAATCAGGAGTGATAACATTACTAACAACTAATAGATGGACTAGTACAGTAGTAGCACTTACAGTGTTTGTAGTAACTAAGTTTTGTCCATGTTGTTTTCTCTCTTGTGGTGAACTCGTCATAATGACTTTGTAAAAGAAGGAAAGATCTTTAAGAGGGTCTGTAGACAATGTTCCATTCAAATCTTTTTACTGTGCACAGCTCAGCTTTTAATGGAAAACAAGTGAAAAATGTCCCTTCACACTAATTCTAAATAATAACTACTTTATTTGTTTATGTCTCAGTATATCGAATGATGAGCAATTTAAAATGCTGCCAGAAAATAGGCCAGCATTTGATAGCTTATTTAACAAGTGTCTTGTTACGTCATGACAATATGAACAACAAGACACATATTTGGATGGAAGATTGTCAAAGGGTTAGGGTTAGGGAGGGTTAGACCCTCCTAAAGATCTTTCCTTCTGTAACAAAGAGTTCAACACAGGTGAACTCGTTATAAGTTTAGATGGAACATTTCATTTATTAATGAGCAGCAGTAGTTGTATTATTTGTAGCAGATTTTAATAAATGTATCAATAATCTAAAAAAAAGAATCTAATACAGATATTAAAAAGTCATGTAGAAAGTATCAATAGTATTGATAATAACAGTAGCAGCAGTTCTATCAGTCAGGAGTGATAAAATTACTAACAGGTCATAGATGGACTAGTAGTAGCTCTTAAAGTGTCATTTGTTAATTACTAATTACTTTAAGTTCATTTGATGAAATCATTTTGTAACTTGGTAATAACTTCAAATTCCTTGTATGTTTGAGAAGAGAAGATCTTTAAGAGGGTCTGTAGACAATGTTCCATTTGAATTTTCTTTATTGTTGTTTATAGATCATTATTTAATGGCATTATTTAAAGACAGAGAGAAAAAAAATCCTCTATAATCATTATTGATCAATTATTTGGTCATATCTCAGTATGTTAACTGATGAGCATTAGAAACACATGTCCAGAAGCTGTAGACCTCTGATAGATGGTTAAACTACATCACTATATGAAGAACAGGACACATATATTTGGATGGAACATTGTCAAAGGGTTAGGGTTAGGGAGGGTTAGACCCTCCTAAAGATCTGTACTTCTGTTCCAAAGACTTCAATACAGGTGAACCCGTTATAACTCAACACAAAAAGTTTAGATGAAATCTAAAATTAAAAACATTTAGTATTAAATTGCTTTAAGAAGAAAATGTATTAATAATTTTATTATTTTTTTATTTTTGTTTTTAGCAAGAAAACAGTGGAGCAAAGTAAAACATTAGCAGCTGTGGGCCTGACTCTGTTTAGAACATCTACAGGAGAACACAGTTAAGACAAAGAGCAATAAAATAGCATAAACACAAGACAAACAGAGAAAACATTAAAAATGACAAGTAAGACAAAATGTATATAGGCTAAACAACCTACTTATAAGAGTGATTCTCAATAAAAGATTACAGCATGTGGCAGAAAAAAGCAGAAAGAATAAAGACATTTCAATGTCTACAGACAGGTTACACTGAATTCAGAGGGAACAATACAAGGTTGATTATTGAGATGTCAGTGGTTACAATTTTGACTCAGAAGAAGGAAATATCTGTATAAATATTTAAATTGTAAAAAGGAGGGAGAATTTCTAATGTGATATTAGATTATATTCCAAGTTTGAACATATGTACAGAAAAAGGATCTTAAACCATAGTTATTGTTAAAAGCAGGTGGAGAGGGAAGTTCTCTCAGAAAGTGCAGACTTTGGCCACTAGAGGTCAGGAGTGCACATTCAAATGATGTGATTCAAGTTCAGTTTGTAGGGACACATATTTCTGCCCATACTGAACTACCAGTCCCAAACCTCTACTATGTTGATCACAGTGATGTATTTTAGTTAATTAAGACATTGTAATGAGCTTAATGGAGCTTGTGTAATATTTGTGTGTTTCATTCTTTCTTTACAGCTTCAGGGTTTCTATATCATTCAGATATTTCAAAAAAATACCTAATTCACATCGTCCTTCAGACCATTTTGGACCTAGCAACAGTATTAGAAGTAGTAGTAGCAGTAACAGTAGAACACACAGCTAGAGGCAAACAGGCATTTTGTATCCATCATAAAGTTGTAGTGTAAGTCCAATAAATGTTATTTAAATTGTATGCTTCTGCATTTTGATGTTTTGTCACACTAACATACAGTAGTATGGTACTTTGCTGTTATCCTCAATTCATAAAAGAAAGTGTGTAAAGTCACATCTTCAATAGAAAACAGCATCAAAATATATTCAAGAACAAACATTATTAAAATCATCTATGAGCTGTGATGAGCTCTGTTGTGTCATTTTGTGTTGCTGTGTGGTTCATCTGTCTCTGTTCACTCTGCAGGTGGATTGTTAGTGTAACCTGGCAGACCTGAGGGCCCCAGTGTGTTCCCAGGTTATTTAAGCCTGACTGCAGTGCCTCTCTCTCTCTCTCTCTCTCTCTCTCTCTCTCTCTCTCTCTCTCTCTCTCCCCCCCCGCCACCCATTTGTTTTATTTACTATGTTGCTTTAAGTTTATTCTTATGTCTGGTTTCGCATCTTACATCACCCCCACACACACACATCCATCACTCATGCACTCTTACACCACTGACTATACTGACATACACACCCCACAACTTATTAATCCTTAATTGGCATTTGAATTTACTCAATTTGGTTTAATTTGGTTAATAAAAGATCTTTTGTTAAAACTTAACACTGGTGTGTCTCCCTTTTGTTGTGGCCACTTGAGCCAGGTCATAACAGAGCTGAACTGAATTGAGCTGAATCCAGTCAAAGTGGTTCTAACTAAAATAAAGTGGAGTTATGTTTTATTCTCATGCTGCTCGCTCTGCCTTTAAACAACTTGATACAGTATATCATCATGCTTCACATTTCATTACAGGAGCTAAAGATACACATCACTGTGTTCTATATGAAAAAGACAAGAAGGACTACATTCTATCATTTTTATTTAGAAATGTCTCCTACAAAAGTTGCCTCAGTGTATCACTGCACTTTGCCAATCCAAAACCACAGCTCACCAGGCAGGTAAGGATGAGGCTGACGTGGCAGGTGTACTGGGAACTGGAGTGGTGAACCTGAGGTACAGGCAGAGAACAGAATTAGCAGCATTCAGGAGATCAGAAAAACAAACAAACAGCTTACAAGAAGCTTGGCCGTAGCATCTGTGCCGCATTGGTGACCGAACAACCTGGCAGAGTCTGGAGAGATGAACTGGGGTTTTATACTGCTGGCTTGTAAAGTTGATTAGTAGATGAGCTGCAGGTGTTCAGGTTGAATGGGAGAGGGAAACCAGGAGGCCACGCCCAGCATACGCCCACACACACAAACACAGAGAGAGACAGACTGGGGACAAACATGAAACACTAGTAGCTATATCATTAGATAATGTGTTTCTGTAGTGTTTAGGGCCAAGCACGATAACTTTATGCCCTTAAGGCATGCTTGGAGTTAACTGATTGGATTCATCTGGATTCATTGATAAATATAATTGAGACCATGACGGACAATGAATGATAATCCCCATCCCTGAAGTATTTTTTATTAGTTTCCGTTTCTAAATGAACTCAAGCCAACACCAAACTTAGTGCATCATTATCACAAGAAGAGAACCTGAGCAATGTCTTCTGTAACAATCCACTCCTGCTGGTGCACAGCACCATTTCCAGACTTATAGCATGTTTTGCATGACAGAACCAGCAGCTTTAATATTAGTAACAATGGTCTGTTGAAAGTATTTTTGCTGTAAGGAAGGTAATAGTTTTTGTATTTCAAATGTTTGACAAAGTGATTTTCATACAGTACCTTGTTATGTCTAATCTAGGTGTGGTTAAGTAATATAAATTGTTTTCCTTTTTACCTCACAGAAGCCAACAAAGATTTATTGCACCTAATTGCAGAAGCAGGACTACATTTGAAACATGTGAACACAAGGTTTCATTTGTTCAAGAAATCATGTACCAATTGTGGACGAGCTATAACCTAAAAACACAGAAAGACATTTAACATTATTCTGACTGGAACTCTATCGAGAGCCCACACACGTCTACGTTTATCATAAACCTAAAACACAGGACCTTAATTGTAAGGAATGGATTGAACTGTGGTAAATCTGCTCTAACAGCTGTTTATTGTTTGAAAATACAATTAATAATAATTCTTAATGATTAATCATCTCTGCTTGCTGTACAATAATACTGAGCTATCCTGCAATACAAGAACAATATACTGCTTCTTATTGACAAGGTTTCTACCAGCATCATCAACTGATGAGGATGCTAACCTATGGCTGGAAATGGAGCTTTAATTTTCATCGTTTATGTATACAACATATCAAATGCATGTACCCATCAAATGTATACTCATTATCCTTGTCCTATACAGGTTACTCGGGTTAAAAATGAAAACATTAAAAAGTTTGTAACATACTGTGGAGCTAATGTTACGTAATTAGCTAGCTACAGATACTAAAATCTGCTAGTGATTTTCACCAGCTAAAGACACCAGCTTTTGTCTGTCTGTATGAAACCAAAGACCAATGGTTTAGAAATTCACTAAAATTTTCACTAAAAAAGTTAAAAATATTGAATTGAACTGAACTAAATGCATTAATAAATACTACTGTTATATTAAATTATTAAATGATGTGTTTAAAGCACTGCTTTAGCTTTTTAAAGTAACATTTATTTATTCATGAATAAAAGCACTGTACCACCGCCGTTTTCAGCGGCTGCTGTTGGACATTGAGGCGGAATAAAGAAATGTTGAATGAATCTACCACAAAGACATGAGATGGCTCAGCCAGGGGTCAGCACTTTTTTTCTTTTAAGAAGAGGCTACAGTCAATGTTCATGAGTCCACTATCAGGAGAACATTGAACATCAATGGTGTGCATGGCAGAGTCCCCAAGTTGAGACTAAGGAGGAATGGGCTAAAATTCCTCCAAGCCGACATGCAGAACTGATAAACAGTTACCGGAAAAACTTCTGGTTGAACTTATTGCTGCAAAAGGGGGTGACCTGTTACCAGTTACTGAAAGCAAGAGTTCACATATTTTTGCCTCACACAAATATGTAAGATTGGATCTCATTTGTTTATTTGGGTTCCCTCTTATCTAGTTTTAGGACTTGTGTTAAAATGTGATCATGTTTTAGGTCATATTTATGCAGAAATAGAGAAAATTCTTAAGGGGTTCACCAAACTTTCAAGCAGCACTGTATAGTATAACATAACCCATAAGATGAATTAGTACATAGCAGGGGGAACAGAAAGGCTGGCTTTGTCTAAATAAAATATGCCTATCAGCACCTTTAAAGCTAATCACTTAACACATATCGTATCTGTTTCCTCTGTATACAAACAGAAATGTAAAAATGTAAAAACAACTTGTGGTTTTACGGGGAGCTAGTGCTGTAATTACTTTGTGGTGAATAACTAACTAGTGTCCCTGCATCCAGTTGGCTAAGCTAACTAACAGCTGTTTATTGTTTGAAAATACAATTAATAATAATTCTTAATGATTAATCATCTCTGCTTGCTGTACAATAATACTGAGCTATCCTGCAATACAAGAACAATATACTGCTTCTTATTGACAAGGTTTCTACCAGCATCATCAACTGATGAGGATGCTAACCTATGGCTGGAAATGGAGCTTTAATTTTGATCATTTATGTATACAACATATCAAATGCATGTACCCATCAAATGTATACTCATTATCCTTGTCCTATACAGGTTACTCAGACAAAGTTAGAAATATTGAATTGAACTGAACTAAATACATTAATAAATACCACTGTTAATTAAATGATTAAATTATATGTAAAAAGAACTGTTTTAGTCTTTAACTTTTTTAATTAACATTTATTTATTCATGAATAAAAGCACTGTACCACCGCTATTTTCATCAGCTGCTGTTGGACATCGAGGCGGAATAAAGAAATGTTGAATGAATCTACCACAACGACGTGAGATGGTTCAGCCAGCACTTTTTCTCTTTTAAGATTAAGATTAACTTTATTATTATCCCAGAGAGAAATTGGTTTGCAGTGTTACACAAAAACTTACACAATTAAAGAAACATACACACTAAGAAGAATAAAGCAATCTGAAAGATAGTCGGCACATGGCATACAGCCTTCGTAAAATACATAAAAACTACTACACAGCACCGTCCAGCAGTGCTTATGGAGTACAGAGATTCAGTGTGGGAGAAGACACAATGCATCCCAGAGATATGATACTTTCCACTGTGCAGCACTGACTATAGCACTGCTATCAGGAGTTTTTATGTGCAAGACATACATACCCGTTCCCCTTCAGCTGCATGTGTGTTATAGAGTGCTATGACTGATGGGATAAAGGAAATCCTCACTCTGTTACTTTTGCAGCTGGGGGCCCGAAGTCGTCGGCCTGATGGAAGGGGCTGAAGCTCACTAAACAGGGGGTGTTGTGGGTGAAGTAGCAGGATGTCAATCTTTGAAAGGGAACAGATTTTGTAGATGTCGCTACGGCTGTCTTGCTTAATGCCTTTTGTTTTTCCGGCAATGCTCACAATTTTGCTGAGCAAGTTTTTCTGGGCTGCAATAGCATCACCATGCCAACAGAGGATGCAGAATGTCATAATACCCTCAATGTTGGTTGTGCTGGTGAGTAATTATTTCTAAAATCAATGTACATTTCTTTTGTTTTATTGGTGTTGAGGATTAGATTAGAGTCTTTGCACCATTGTACAAACTCCTCCAGGACCGTGTCCTGTCTCTTTGTCAGTTAAAAGGCAAAGTAAAGCTGTAGCATCAGCGTACTTGATCAAAAATCTGTTGGACTGCTGACTTATACAGTTGTTGGTGTATAAAATAAATAAGAGTGGAGACAGACAAAATGCATTTTTAATTCAAGTCTCATTAAAAGTAACTTTTGCAGATACAAAAATTAAGTCATGTCATAAAAATTAAAAGAAAAAAACACTGTAAAATACCTGCTTGTGAAGTAATAAATCTCTGGATCTCAGTTTGAAGAAGTTTTAGATATCCCAAAAATCAGCTCAGGAAAAACTTCTCTTTGGTGTCCAAAAAATCATCAGGGGTCATAGCTCAGAGCAGCAAAATGTTCTTTAATGCAATAAAGGAGAGCAGTTTTGAAGTGTTCACAAGGTTCACCAAAAACACTCTGAGTTGGTAAGGGCCTGTGCTCCTTTATTTATACTGTTGGGCCTTCACAGGTTACGCCTCTTGACCAACCCCTTATACTGGCAAGTTACACTATTACAAATCTCTTACGTCTGCTGTTACTGGGCCTGAGATCTTGGGCAGGCTTCAGGCAAGTCTGAACAGAACTTGTCCCTGTGCTGTGTCTAGGCACAGCTCTTTTAAAAAAAGGCTATTCTGGTTTATTTTTCACTATTATTTCCACAACTCCCTTTTGCCTTATTTTTTTAAAAGTTATTCTTGCCTGTTTTACACCCTTATTTCTTAACCCTCTCTTGAGTAGTAAAGTTTAATACAAACACACTTTAAATTTCATCATCAAGTGCAATGAGTGTGATTATCTTCAACATAATATGTGCCCTTACATTAAATCACATGAGATCTTGTGAAGTATACATGAGATGTGATTAATACAATGTTTCATAATAATATTTCAGTATATTTCTGCTTAATGCTAATCATGCATCATAATCATCATTGTGCTTTGCATTTGTTCCCTTCAGCACATCACAGGTCTTAGAAATTATACCACACTTGTCTGTCACGAAGGTGATGTCAAAGTGTCCCTCCTTTGAAATAATTCTAGGTGAAATACAGTATAGTATAACATGACCCAGCTGTAAAGACTAAGACGTATGACGAACAGCAGGAATTTCATACATGCTAATGTAATAATTAGCCCTGAATGAGAGGGGGTCACTGCCATATATTGATGCATGCATATGTTGGGGGTGGAGGGTGGGCAGGGGGTGTTCTTAAAAAAATTATTTGAGAGGATGTGAAACTCTGTATTTGCTTTCTTGCCAAGAGTTACTTAACTCTTTATAGGGCACTCACTGAAATACTATGAAATTCAAAAACCATAACCAGAGTTTATTTCTGTTTTCAACATTTTCAAAAATGTCCAATTTCTTGTAGAAAACCAAAGTAAACAAAGTTACCGTATTTGGTTCCTTGCCCTTCAGTGGTAAAAAAAAATCCATTAAGTGTATATGTAAAATATACAACAAAAACACCTATTTTGTGAAAGGAACATGTATGTTTCACATTAGAACATCACTTTTAGAACATAAGTGCTGATACAGACTCTTTTCTAAATAGTATAACATTATATACACATATTATAACACACACATATAAGATACATAATACAACTTAATGTACTGTATAACAGTATAACATACAGTACAACTTTATACACTGTATAACTTACAGTATAACATACACAGTACATCTTTATGTACTGTATAACAGTATAGCATTCATCATATAACTTTATAAACTGTATAACATACAGAGTACAACTTTTGACACCATTAGGACAGCTTATTCATGGTACATAATGAAGCAGTTGCGCTCACTGTTCATGCAAAGGTGGACCTTGCAGACCCTGCAGACCACATTTGACCTCACAATGTTGCCTTTCCTGCTGCAGTACTTGCAGGTCTGGCGTTTGGCATGTACAGGGGCATGGAAGAGGGACAGGTCAAAGCGCACAGCCTCATTTGGTGTGTGGCTGCGGTGTCCCCGGACAGGCTCAGGGACACCAACACTGGTGGTCAGGCTTTCAACAGATGAGGACGAGCTTCTTCTGGAGCCCGATTTGGCAGACGCCTGGCCGCTGGCGCCCCTGAACATGTGGTTTCTGAAATCTTTCAGAGACTGGCCATTCACTCCAAGGGCCTTACTGTCCTGTCGGTACACAACCCAGGCATTTGTGATACTGACATCAATGACATATGCAAACAGATGCAAGTACCACCTCTTGGACTTCATGGGGGTGCGGTAGAGGTGTACCAGGATGTCACTCTGCTGGTATTCAGGAAGGGCTGTGTTGTTCAGGTCAACTTTATGCCAGGTGGTTGGCCTGGGTGCCAACTTGCCAGATCTCCTTGGCCTCTGGGCTTGTACTGCTGGCTGCACATTATCATCACCATCATCATCATCATCGTCGTCATCCTCACTGTACTCACTGTCCTCACTGCAGAGGGGTCAGTGTCACTTGTACATGGAATGTCCTGGTTGTGGGTGGGTGGGACAAAATCAGGGTCTGCCACATCATCATCATCCTCCTCATCATCATCACTGATGGCAGGGTGGGCGGGCACGACAACACTCTTCCTCCTCTTGACATAAAACATCTGGGCAGACATTGCCTAAAAATTTCACACAGTATAACAGTTGTTAAACGGTCACAAACTGACAAAAATCACAATTTTTCACTATTTATAGCTTTAATATTTCTAGAAATCGGTTAAAATTATCCCCGAATCACTGTATAGTATTCTAAAAACCTTTGGCAACATTAAAACATAATGTCCTTAGTTGTATTGCTTTTTTTATCAAGAAAATGCTATAAGCATGCATTGTTAGGTGCATCGGGCATATGTCCAAAAATGGACACACCTAATGAATTCCCGTTTTTAGGTGAACCGGGCGTATGATCAAATATGGTGCCTGCATTTTTCATGCCATAATTTCACTCATTTCCACAAGTCCTCCACAAACAACACATATGGCATCACTAAGCACAACTATTCAACTATAAAATGTGTGAGTTTCATCAACTTACCATGATTAGTTTAGAAGTTTTGTACAGAAATGTACGATGAGCTGGGCTTCTTTAGCGTCTTTTTCCGACTTCAGTGAAGAGAGAAAATTAGATGCACTCCAGGTCTCTGCTGATTGGTCGAATGCCACAGTCATGTAATCTGTGATGTGGGGTGAATGGCTTCTGAATGGCTGAGTGAGGACCACATGGTTCTTGACCTCACTGAAGTACAGGAGGGTGGTCATTTGCAAAGGGTGCGGAAATTACCAAAAGTAGTCACTTGCCCTGTAAAGGGTTAAGGAGACAGAATACCACTTTTTTGTGTGTGTGGCTGGAGCCAGGGTGGTTAGCCTAGCTTAATCAGTACATAGCAGGGGGAACAGAAAGGCTGGCTTTGTCCAAATAAAATATGCCTATCAGCACCTCTAAAGTTAATCACTTAACACATATCTTATTTGTAACAATACGGGGAGCTAGTGCTGTAATTATTTTGTGGTGAATAACTGACTAGTGTCCCTGCATCCAGTTGGCTAAGCTAACTAAGCTAATCATCCAGGCTCCAGGTTCCTTGAGCCAGTGCTGTCTTGTTGGTCTGGGACACACACACAGGTCATTTCTCATTACCTGCAAGTGCTAATTTTGTGTAACCTGATTTAGTGTAATTACAGCTACTAACTTTTACTAACCATTTCTCACTGGGATTTCATGTGTCATGTTAGTTAGAGTCAACAGATGTCTATCAATGCCTGTGGTGTCTAGTAAACATTTTTTGGAAATAAGAGGACAAGTGCTACACACAAATCTGCTGCTAAAAAATGATTATTTATTTGTACGTGCTAAAAAGACTAAATAATAAAATATTAAATAGTAATAAGGATGAAAAGGAGATTGAAGATAAAAATATTATATATATAGCACATCCTGTAGCGTGGCTTCTGATTGGGCAAACCAGCATTTGATCTCCCTAGTAACTGGAGCTTAAAGTTAAGGTTAAAAAAGTTAAAAATGGTTATAAAGTTAAAAATTGTACCACTCATACAACAGTGTATACAGAACCTTTAAGCTAGCATTAACATTTGTGAAGCAATTTAGAAATGTTTTACAGCTGGATTTTGGCTTTATTTCACCAGGATAATATGCAGGGTGGTCACAGAGCGCAGTACCATGTTTTTAACAGACCAGAACAAAAACATCTGAAGCAGACACCTGTGTGGGCCCTGTCCTTGGTCCTATGAATCAATTCAGGTGCCGTGCCAGAAAGTTATTGATCGTCCCCCAGAAACTGATTGCTGTCCATGGGAGCGCTCACAGCCAGTTTAAGCTGTTATCTGGATCAAACTGTTATAAAGTGCAAAATATAGAGACAACTTTATCCTAAAAGTTACCTGTGTTTATATGTATTTGGTATGCCTACTATCGTTTATATTTGGATACAAGACTCGGATTAACATGACTTGATGGATGTAAGTTACATATGAAATAAAGAAATTGATCCCCTTTGCAATCATTCTAATGAGTAAGCATATTTTTCCTGCTTTATGTTCCAGATAATAAACCACCCAGTCTATTTTACCAATTTACAAACCTATAAAGGACCAATACAACTAGTAACATGCAGTTTTTTTACTTGACAAAAAGTGATTGCAGCCCATAACTAGTTACTGAAAGTTTTTTTCTGCCTCAAATTGACTTTATTTGGCTATTTTATTTTGACTTTATTGGTTTCATTTACCTTAACCTATGTGATCATGACAGATTTGTCAGGTGGCACTGCAGTCTAAACGAGAGAGCAGCAACAGTGCTTTTAATCCTAACCCTTTCGAATGACTATGACTGAAGCTGGCCACTGTTTAATGTGTGCCTCTAGTCTTGAAATGCAACACAGAACATCGTGTGTGAGTCATTTTTATTCAAATGAGAATTAAAATAAGGCATAACTGGTGCTAGTTAATAACCTCAAAAAACTGGCCCATGGTTGAACCAAATTGCTGACCTTGATATTCAACATACCAGGGTACCTATATTTACACACAGTAGTGGTGGGGCTTTACTGGCAAGCTTTTCAGATGAATTTCTTCACCATGTCGGTCATCATGTCTTACAACTGCATAAAATACATATGGTTTAGTGTGTACATGCATCATGGAATTTAAGTACAATGTTTTATTGCTTTTTGAACGTAAACATAAGCAGTTACCCAGTTAGTGTCACCGTCCTGCTCACAAATGACACAGGTTAGTCAAGTCACCTACAAACACAAAGGGATCATTTGAGGTTAATAATGTAAGACTGTTTAAAGCATATGTTTTGAAAAGAAGTAATAAAAAAGAAATATCTGTTTCCAGTCAGTCATTTAATGCCATCCATCCCCTTACCATGAGTAGATCAGGAGCAGTGTTATTATATGTGTCATTAAGACACATATAATCAACATTATTTATGAGATATAATTAGCCACATTTTGTCCAACTGATTGTTGAACAGTTTGTGAATGTCAGGTGTCATTTGATTATGAAATGTGTGATCATGTGTGTATATGTGTGCACACATACACAAGAAAAGAGAGATAGAGAGCAAGTGCTCAAGCAAGCAACTGTTTATTTTAGCAATCTGACAAAAAATGTCCCTACCAAAGATCAAACCAAATCTACACCGTTGTTTGAGCGTCACTGTGCAGAATGATGTCTGTGCAGAGTTTGACACTAGAAGGCTGTTTTCACATTGATCTGCTGAGAGTGGAAAGTTTCTCTGTGCTCACCTTAAATCTCAGTTTAAGGTATGAACCTAACATTATGAGCAGGGTTTGTGACATCGCAAGTAGTGACGTGGACACTTGGAGCCTCCAGTGGACATACACTGAGAATGGACTTTTCTGTTGGACATCTTGTGTACAACAAGATGTCCAGCAGTTAAAATACTGAAATGAAAATATTTGCATATTCATAGATTCTGTATTTTTCAATGAGGAATAAAGAGTAGATGTCAGAGTAGATTCTGCTTTGAAAGAGTAGATTCAAAGCAGAATAATTTGATGTCTTCAAACATGCCTGGAGGGGTTATTTAAGGTTTCAGCAGACAGAAGGCAACAAAGATTTCCTGCACTAAGCAGGAGAAGTAAAAAAAAGCCATATAACCCTGTTTATATCTCAATAACATTTCCAGGCAATTTGAAGTGAAGAATGCATACAGGTGATGCAAAATGTGTTAATGTATTGCCTTATAATGAGATATGGTCATAAATTTAACTTTGTTGGTCACTCAATATGTCAATATGGTTTATTTGTGCAGTTAATCATGCACAAAGAAACATGACCTAAACACACAGAAAGATGTTAAAGATGATGCTGACTAACACAGATCTAGATTTAGGCCACATTTTGATGACAGAGATGAGGGAGCACTATTTTGTCCAAAAATTTCCCTTTCTTTCAATAAAATGTACTTTTACATGTCATGATTGTCAAACTGAACACTTTTTTGGTGATCATCAACAGTCCATTTTAGTGCCCATGACATCATTAGAATTATCCTGGGTTCCTTCATGACATCACGTCTCTTCAGACTGTTGAGTGATAAAGTGAGAATCCAGATCCTGTCAGATGACCGTTGAACCTGTTGAGAGCCACTACTCACAGTTTTGTTTACGACTCGTCTACAATTGCGTCCCAGTTATCGTTCTGATACTCTTGTTGACGATTTAGTTCCAGTTATCTTTCTGTTACTCATGGCTAACCGAAAGACATCAAAAACCTTCCTGCAACAGCAGAACAACTTCACTGATCACAATGTAAGTAACCAACTCTGTCAATCTCCTTCTGTTCATAGATACAGTTTTGATTTTGATCAAATGTCAACACAAGCATTTTCAAATTATACTACAAAAAATTAAGAACACCAATTCAGATAAATGACAGAATTGATTTTTCAGACATTCATGTCTACAACAAGGTTATATATCAGAATACAATAGCAGATTAGGAAATTAGAAAGCTTTACACAGTACAATATTTTATTCAACCTTTGTGCATTATGTGCCAAATTTTTTAAGCATAAGTGTAGTTTCCTTAGATTACTGTGCCAAGTGACATAGTGTAGTGTGGTATAATGAAATGTAGTATGCAATGGTATAGTAATAAAAGTATATCATATTTAGAGTACCATTTAATATAATATAATATAATTCAACTGTGTAACTATTCCCAATGACTCAATCTATATTTTTTTCACAGGCACCTGAGAGCCACAGGAGAGGATGTGGCTCTCCAACCAGCATGACACCCTCCCCTCACCTCAGCCCCCAGCTGTACCGAGAAGGAGCCCTGAATCCTCTCAGCGAGGAAGGAGGATCAGGCTACCCCCGATTGTAGAGAGGAAGAGCAGCCAGAGGACAAGCACCAACCAGACGTTGGAGGAAAGCGCAGAGAGTCTGTGCGCTTCACAGGATGCCCTCTACCATTCAGTTCTGGAGAGACTGGAGCTGAATGAAGAAGACGAAGAGAAGTTGCGTCTGGGCAGCGAGAGGGCAGTGCTTGCCTGTCAGATGGCTAAGACTGAAGCCAGGAGGCCAAGCTCAGTCAGCTCCATCTGCTCCGTGGACAGCCTCAGCTCTGTGGACGCACACACTCCCACAGAGCTGAGGGCTATTCCAAAGATGTGCCCCTTCACCCCTACTCCTCCTCCCACAGCAGCTCCAGCAACCAGGAGACCGTCTCGTCTCCCGGTGTTGTCTGCAAACCACGGTGGACAATGTAAGTTTATACTGTTAAGTGATAATGACTAACATTATGCAAGCTTGAATGGAAATAGGTGAAGATGTGATAACAGCAGGTGGAAATTTCAGTCATAATAAATATTTTCTTTTTAATCTAAACAGACAAGGAGGTAGCTGATGGATGCAGGTTAAGGTCGCATAAAGGAAAGGTTGAGGAGTTTGTGCAACAATTCCAGCTCGTCAGCCTCCCTTCACCTCGACCCCCAGCAGCTCCCAGAAAGACTGCAGCAAAGACACCTGCTGTTCCAGCACCTCCGCCAAAAGCTGCCCCACCTAAGAGGGAACCTCGTCGCGGGACAAACCTCCGCCCCCTAAAGGCTGACAAAAGAGCGTGCCAGGATGAGCTCCAGCCGCTGGCCATGCCTGCAGAGAGCCTCTCCCTCTGCTTCGAGCAGCTCAAATCGGATGACTGGTAAGACACCGACACTACAGAAGTGTAGAGAAAGATTTTAAACAGTTTATTCAGCAGCATTTGTTTCTGAAGCAATGATTAACACTTTTCAAAAATGTTTGTCATCTAAATACAGGATGAAGAAAATGGATGGACTGAAATCTGTTCAAGCGCTGGTCAAACACCATCCACAACTTCTGCAGACTAAACTGCATGAAGTCTGCCTGGCCCTCGTAGAAGAGGTAGTGTAGACATTTTCCTCTTTGTCTCTGTTTGTCTTTGTGTTACATGCAGTTCTCATTTTTTTTACAAGCGCATCTACCTTTACTGTGCACACAGAAGTACTGACTGATGTTCTTTCTTATTATCTAGGTGAACAATCTGCGCTCTAGTGTGGCGTGTGCTGCCATGGAGACAATAGCTGAGCTCCACGTCAACCTGGGGAAGGTCATGGATCCAGAGGCAGAGAGGACAGGACGCACCCTGCTGCTGAAGCTGGCGCAGACAACCAACAGCTTCATTCACCAGCACGCCAACCTTGCCTTGGATGCGCTGGTGGACGGGTGCAGTCCTGGTAGAGTTATTTCCACTCTACTCAACACAGGGCTGAGGTAAGAGGAGATACAGTGATCAGAATTTAGTAGGAAGTGTAGTACAAGCAACATTTAAAGTAAATGAAATGAAACATAGTCACAGGATTATTCTCACATTTCCCTGTCTGTCTTTGTTCTTTCTCAGTCACCTTTGTGCTGCAGTGAGGGGGAGCACAGCCCAGCACCTCCACCAGCTGGGAGAAGTTGTCGGGGAGGAGCGCATCTTGACAGGAGGGAAGACCTTCACAGAGCGTTTCCTGTCTGCTGTGGGTAAAATGTCTGTGGATGCTGCACCAGAAGTCAGGTGAGTAACTAAGTTTTGCATGGTTCTTGTGAAAAATGTCTTATATCTTTCTGTTCATACTCTGAAATGCTAACTGAGAAATGTATTTCTGTACAGGCACTACGGACATAAGATGCTCCAGACACTTGTTCTCCAGAGGGAGTTTACCGGCCTGTGGAATAAGGTGATCCCAGTGAAAGACAGGCCCCCACTGGAGAAGATCCTTAGGAAAATGGTGCAGTAGTGGTCCTTAGGCTGGCACGGAGGTCCAGTGGTTAGCACTGTTACCTTACAGGAAGCAGATTTTAGCAGATTTTAATAAGAACCTGCTGGAGTCTTTCTGTGTGGAGTTTGCATGTTCTCCCCGTGCCAGGTAGGTTTTCTCCGGGTGCTCCGGTTTCCTCCTACAGTCCCAAAGACATGCAGATTAGGTTAATTGGCCTCACTAAATTGCCCCGTAGGTGTGAATGCGTATGTGATTGGTTGTCAGTCTATATGTGATAGACTGGCGACCTGTTCAGAGTGTACAATCATGAACAAGTCGCCAGTCTATCACACAGCTTAAAGTTAGCTGGACGAGGCTATAGCCACTGCACAATTGGCCTAAAATAATTGGCCTAAGTAATAAAAAATCTAACTAAATGTTCTGTTTATATATTTGTCATCATTCAATTATTTAGTAAGGTAATATTATCTCTTTCAGTGCTTTTAATTGTCTTGACTGGTGTTCAACAACAATTTAATTTCAACAGTGATCAATTTTTGGGAAAGTAGCAAGGTGGTTCCTTTATATGCTGGTTTTCTGTGTTGCTTTACTATTAAATCCAATCCTAATATCACATTCTTACAGTATCTTTCACTTAAAATCAATTTAAAAGAGTGATAGTTGGTGATCATTAGCTTTTGGAGAGCCTTTCTCATATTTTAGCAGTTACAGAAACTAACAAACAACCAAAATTGTGGCTTAACCCTCACTCATACAAAAACAAACACAGTGTGACGCAGCATAACTTGTCCATTCATTGTACAGTTTATTACCTTCTTTGAATGTGGAGTATTATAGCTGTTTACCTCAGTGATAAATTGTATCCACAGTCCCTGACAGTCATGACATGATTATAACAAGGCAGCATACTGAAAGGCTGAAGTCACTCTTTTATAAAGAGAACATCTGATCACAAGGTTGTGACACTGGAGTCATGATGTTGACTGGATAAACAAATACTTGAGCAGCTTTTGACCTTTTGAAAAAGTTCCCTTTCATCCCTGATCCTTTTCTCTCCAGTAGTCCATACTGACATCATCCAAAAGAGCAGTTTTTAAAGTCTCGAAATAAAAGTGTTTTTGCATAACTGTTACAGCAGTTGATTGAGTGCAGCACTGCAATAAAAGGCACTTTGGTAAATGCTGAGATGCAACAGAACATAATGATATAAATCTTTAGTCTGACACAGACACCATGTAAATAACAACTGTGATAATGACAAGAGAAAAATGTACCCTAAAGGATAAACATAATAAATGGAAACAAAACCAACACAAGTCCTAAAAGAGGAAGCAGGAAGTCCATATTGGTTTGATTACCATGACATTGAGTGATTCATGTTAACCAGGTCAGGACACTTTGAGGCTGGTCTCTGGTCAGTTTTATACTTCTCTCTCTATGAGAAGTTGTAGTGGAGAGGTTTGGTTAAATCCAGAGGTCACCACAACACAGGGAAGTCCATTTTACTGAAGCCAGGGTCTCTGCGCTGCTCCCAGTACGTGTTGTAAATTGATTGTAAATGTAAAATGTAGCTATAACAGAATTTTGGTACAAAATCTGCAGATTGCATTTACATGAAAGGTTGACAAATTTTCTTTAACACTTATTCCACTAATATATTTTATTTATGTGCTTCTGTGGACTAACTGAAGATAGTTGCCATTAAATAAGTTTTATATGAGTGTTCTTCATCCAACCTGAATTGTTTAATCTTACTAATATAAATTCTGTCTCTGAGTGGACGTTGATATTCTTGTGACTTCATTCCCATGGATCTTAACTCTGTGGTCTGTTGCCAGACCATGGAGCCCTAACTATGAGCTTTATCAAAAAGGAAATATTTTAAGCCTACTCTTAAACGTAGAGAGGCTGTCTGCCCCCCAGACCAAATCTGGAAGATGGTTCAACAGGAGAGGAGCCTGACAGCTGAAGTCTGACTCCTATTCTACTTTTGGAGACTTTAGGAACCACAAGTAAGTAAGTCTGCCTTCTGGGAGCTCAGTGTTCTAGTGGGGTAATAGGGTACTATGAGCTCTTTAAGATACGATGGTGTCTGACCATTAAGAGCTTTGTAAGTGATAAAAAGGACTTTAAATTCTATCCTGGATTTTACAGGAAGCCAGTGCAGCAAAGCTAAAATGGGAGAAATATGATCTCTTTTTCTAGTTTTTGTCAGTACGTGTGCAGCTGCATTCTGGACCAGTTGGAGAGTCTTTAGAGACTTGTTGGGGCAGCCTGATAATAAAGAATTGCAATAATCCAGCCTAGAAGTAAGAAATGTGTGGACTAGTTTTTCATTTTGAGACAGGATGTACCTGATTTTTGCAATGTTACGTAGGTGAAAAAAGGCAGTCCTTGACACTTGTTTTATGCAGGAGTTGAAGGACATATCCTGATCAAAGATGACTCCCAGATTCCTTACGGTGGTGCTGAAGGCCAGGGTAATACCAGGGTGGAGATGTGTGATGTCCATAACTTAAAACTGTTCACCTGCTCCACCTCAGCTCCACTGATGTAGACAGCGGTGTGTGTCTTTGCCTCCTTTTTTCTAAAATCAACAATCAGCTCCTTGGTTTTGTTGACATTGAGCAGTAGGTTGTTCCACATTGACATTATGTAAATTAAACAAAACATTAAATATGTTATAACGCCGTGTTGTGTCTAGTCCTTGGCCACAGCAAAGAAACCAAGATTAAAACGGACTTCATTCTGTGTTTGAGCGTGGGCCAGATTGCATCAATAAATCACAGGAATTCTAAAAACAAACAAAAAAAAAAATACACTTTTCAAAGAATTGTTTGCCACCACTTTCAATATATATGATATTTTATATGATATAGATATGAGTAGTTGTAAACTTCACTGTAATCACTTTGTTATACTGTACAGTACAGTATTGCTGTTAAATTCCTTGAACAGCTATCAGGACACCACACTGTGATTATGGTCATTATCTAAACCAGCAGAGGCTTTTATAATTGGCTGTTCACTTAAGTGCTAACATATAAATGCAATCACCCTATTTTTTCCCTTTTCTTTTTGTTCTAATTCAATTATTATTGCACAACATACAAGAAAAACAGAGGCACAGCTGCAAACTGCAGGGTCCTATAAAGTTATTTGCTTTGATGGCTGCACTGTACCACCTTTCTCAGTCCTCCATAAGTGACATTATCTAATAACAGGGTTATAATATTTCAACATGTTGGACTGTACTGATCTTGTAACAGGATTTTTAGCTACTGTAATGTGATTGTAGTTCCTATCTCAAGTTTCTTCCAGAAATATTTAAAATTGGTTTTATATAGATAATTAAACTTATGTTTTATCCAAAAAAAGAAAGAAATCAGGCATATTCCACACTATATAAGAGCTATATAACTATAAGAGCATCCCACTGTTTCAATCCTGATCCTGATTTCTTAAACTCAGGATACCAGCTGACACAAAGCATCAATTTACCACTGCTATTTTTTCTCCTTACTTTACAGACTGGGACTGATTAGGATCTTTATTCTATATGTAAGGTATCATGACATTTTAACTACACCTTACTTCTTCTTAGCAGTGAGTGGAGACATTGGTACAACGGCATTCACATTGTAAAGCTGGTCTCACACGTTTATCATGGTTGCGAAGTCACTGCATACTCAGTTATTGAGAAATGTTGTTCGTCCTGCCATGACCTGCCAAGGTTATAGCAGTTTTAATTTACAATACCAATAAAGTCCAATTGAGCCAGAGCCAGTACAATTAAAGCAAAGTGTTTCACATCATATTTGTATTTTCATGCATCCCAGTCAAGCACAAATCTGGCAGTATCACACTTCAGCAGCTGTGGTGCTGTGCAAGTTTTGCAAACACTGAGTCAGATTTAATGTTTCCATACAATCATCAAAAAAAAAGAAAAAAAATTCACCTATTCTGTTGACTTCTGGGTGTTGCACAGAGAAATTATCTGCAGAAGGTTTTACTAACTCTAGTCTTACACTGGATCCATGACCTTTTTTACAATTGCAAATATGTGCATGTTTTAAGTTACTTTATTAATTAGAGGTTCAACCTAATCAAATTACACTTACAATATAACTTGACAGATAGTTTGTGATGAGTCCATGTCACGTTTTGGTATCAAGCCAATAAGGGCACGGTGACCGAGACACACGAGTCATAAAAACAGTTATAAACAAGCCTTCAGCTTCATCATTAATCCATGTCAGTCGATGTGAAGAAGTTGCACAGTTTTCATGGTCCTGGAAATTCATACACCTGTTGTAACAAGCGGGTTTACTCAGTTATCTGGAAAACTTTGCTGATCAAAACACAGGGCAGGACTTTTTACGTCAGTCCAAGTTCCAGACTTGCAGGGGGTTTCACTTGGAAAGTTATCTGTATGGAACAGACCCCAGGTTAGCGTTTAACAAATACTGATTAAAAGTACAACCAATATTTATAATAGATTCAAGTGGTTATGGAGACTCCAGGGGAAGCCAGGGGAATGTAAGCTGTAGGGATGAGCCCTATTGTACCTGAATTCACATACCAGGCAGGTACACCCTCTATAAACATTTAAATGAAGTCATATATAATCGCTTTAAAAAACTATTGACACACCTATGACTTAAACTTAAACATCAAGTACAACATGTTATTGTGTGTGTACCTGGGCCTTCGGGTGGGGCCTGGCAGCCATTTGTCTGGGTCTCATCATAGGAGGGGTTGCAGGGGAGGTAAGAGCTCATCTTTTTGGTCTCACTGTGGGAGTCCATCATCAACCACCTCTAACAGTCAGCCTAGTGGGTGAAACACAGACATGCGTACAAAAAAAAAACATCATTCGCTCTGCAAAGTAAACATGAAAACATCTAACTCATTTCCCTTGGTGTCAAGCATCAATTCAATTAAACTTGTAGGGAAGATCTTTCAATAAATACAAAGACCTGACTATGGAGTAAGATGATACTTTGACCTCATATGCTGCCATACCCAGCCCTGAGCTGTGTGGAAACTGTCCAGTTCATTAGGGATGAAGCAGGTACTATCTACTACCATGATCATAGAAACAAATCAACAATTTGACAAATCTGAATAGACATCCAATGTCAGAAAAGTACTGAGGTTTGATACCCTGCCCTACCAATGGAATTAACAGAAAAGGCTTCAGTTCATTGTGGTGCAGAGTGCATGCCCCATAACTCTGAATATATAGGAACATAATGCGGGAACAGTGTGCTGGGTGTCCTACTTGTTGAAGACTGGCCTTTACTGTCAGCAAATATTCACCCTGCCAAATTGTTCTTTAGCCAATCACAGATTTCTTATCGAGGTTTGGAAGGAGTTACTCAATTTTAAAGTTCATAAACACAACCGTGCAATACAAAAGTGTTAAATTTGTGTTTCAAGACTTCTTTTTCTTTCATTCAATTCAGTCAATTGCTTGATGGTAGCCTGGCTTATATTGACAGAATGGTACAGTTTTAATTCAATGCAGGATAAAAGGTAGAAACTGTCAGTCCAGCAGGAAAATATTGGCCACATAATCATTAGGCCCACCGATTGATAGTCTAAAGGTCAGACATTGCATCATTTCGGTTTGTGCATATAAAAAACAAATTAATCAATGGATTTGTTTTTAACCTTCCTCCTGTTAGCTTTCTGTTACCATCCCCGGTGTTAACGGGTCGGTTTCAACCCGTGTCTTAAATCAGCTTTAAAATACACTAAAAACAATAACCTATCATCCAATGTTTTTGTCATCTCTTGGTTACCTTGTTAGGCTTCCTTATCCATGAAAATGTTGGGTTTAATATTTTTGGTGTGGGTCTCTGGACCCATATATATTTTCTTCAAGAAAATGCAAAAAGATTTTGTCAGCAATAGAACTTAATATAAACACACTGAAACACAGAACAGGTCACACAACACACAAAATATTGATTTGCAAGTTCAAACAAACAACAACCAATCAAACAAATCAAACCAATAGAAATCAATAGAAATCAATTACTACTTCCAAAACCATTAGAAAGCTAAATCAGAGTAAAAGTCTCTGTGTGCAAGAACATGCTTGTGTGTGTGTGTGTGTGTGTGTGTGTGTGTGTGTGTGTGTGTGTGTGTGTGTGTGTGTGTGTGAGCCTGTGTGAGTGAGAGACATGCAGACCTACAAGTGAGACTACTTGGACCGGCCACCTGTGTACAGAAAGCAATGAGACGTATGGATCCTGTTTCCAGGGATAATGTTAATGTTAAATGTAATCTGGCACAACTATGGACACATAACAGTCATTAGAGACTTTCAATGAATTAGGTGATCAGCAGGAGCAGCCTCAGCACCAGTAACCTCCTCATCAGACTCAGATGTGTCTGTGTCTTCTGGCTGGTACTCCACATTGTCCTCTTCCTCAGAAACTTGCTCCTCTGCATCGCTATGCTGATCTGTGTCTTCTGCCTCATTTTCTCCAAAAATGTTATCTAGAACTTGGCTCACCGTAAATATTCTTTTCATTTTTGCATGCTGCAAATTAGAGATGTGCCCTCTGCGAGTCAAATGAGTGAAGTGACCTCACATGTCTGGACATTCCCGTCTTTGTTTTGTTTTTTTGCAGCTATACTGGACAAATGAGCATCCCCTGAAGCTCACATGATTGGGAGAGGAGGTGGCTGTCAGTGTGTTGGCTGACAGTGCACTGATGATTTCAATTTTGGCTCTAATTATTGCTTTATAATCTTATTTTTATAACCGGGTCGAAACCGACCCTAACACCACAAAGGACATAATTTCAACCAGAGCATTTTATAATTTAGGGAAAAAATGTTTTTGTTTAATTTTGTTGAAATCAAGGTTCCTGACAAAGTCAAAAAGCCTTGATGCAATAAACAAATTTTAAGTGATTCTTTTATGCATTCTAAAACTAAAACGGGTCGGTGCCGACCCTAACACAAGAGGAAGGTTAAAGTGATGACAAAAGTATTCAGTATTCCTTTTACTTAATTAGAAGAAGGCTACAGAAGTATCATCAGTAAAAATGTACTTAAGTGCTCATTATGCAGCACTATGGCCCTTGTCAAATTTTTTATAATATATATTATATCATTGGATTATTATTACTGATGCATAAATGTGCAATTAGCCCTTTAATGTTGATGCCAAGGTCGAACTGATTTTAACTACTTTATATACTTATTGGATAGTTTGATAACAATGCATCATATTTTATAATGTATCATATATTGTGTGTGAAATTTTAATTTAAGTAGCTAGTCAGTAACTTATAGAGTTAAAAGTATAATTTTTCCCTCTAAAATGTCGTGGAGTAGGTATAAAGTGTAAATATTCAAGTAAAATGTAAGTACCAGAAAACATTACACCCCTGGAAGTAGAAGTTTTAAATTCTGCAGATTGTGGCAGACAGCTGTAGCCCGGGCCTCCACCTACAGCCTCTACCAGATATCTGCACTGCCACCTCCACCTGCAGATTCTGGCAGAGAGCTGCAGACTGAATCTCCACCTGCAGCCTCTGCCAGAAATCTGTCTCACCACCTCCACCTGCAGGTTCTGACAGACACCTCCAGCCTTCAGCCTTCAGCCTCTGCCAGCAAGCTGCACTGCCACCTCCACCTGCAGATTCTGATACTGTAACAACCTAAATCTCCACCAACAGCCTCTGCCAGCAACCTGCAGCTGCCGTCTACATCTGCAAGTTGCTGGCAAAGGCTACAGGTGGAGATTTGGGATGCAGCCATCGCCTCCACCTGGAGGTTCTGGCAGGGTGCTGCAGACTGAATCTCCACCTACATCTACACCAGGTGTGTATGTCTTGCACATAAAACTCATTCACAGCATTAGTATTGTAGTTAGTGCTGCACCATGGAATGTATTGTAACCTTCAGCAGCAGCCTCTTCCAGTGACCTGCACCACCCCCTCCACCTGCAGAATCCAGCAGACAGCTCCTGACCAAACCTCCATCTCCTGCCTCAACCAGCAACCTGCACTGCCGCCTCCACCTGCAGATTCTAGCAGACAGTTCCAGCCCAGCCTCCAGCCTCCAACATCTGCCAGCAAGCTGTACCATCCTCCAACTGCAGGTTCTGGCAGAGAGCTGCAGACTGAATCTCCACCTACACCTACACCAGGTATGTATGTCTTGCACATAAAACTCATTCACAGCATTAGTATTCACAGCAGTATTGTAGTGCTGCACCATGGAATGTATTGTATTATGTATATTTCTGGGCTGCATTCTGTCTTCTCACATTGAACCTTTGTACATCATGAGCACTACTAGATGGTGCTGTGTAGTTTTTTGTGTATTTTTACAAAGGATTTATGCCATGTGTGGAATATTTCTTGGATTACTACCGATTGTTTCTCTTTCTTTCTTAGTTTGAATATTTTTATTGTGTATGTTGGGTTTTGTGCACACACTGCAAACAACTTTCCCTCTGAGATAATAATAAAGTTCATCTTAATCCTCCACTTGCAGATACTGGCAGACAGCTGCAGCCCAAACCTCCACCTCCAGCCTCCAGCTTCTGCAAGCTACCTGTACTGCTGCCTCCACCTGCAGATTCTGACAGACAGCTGCAGCCAGAACCTACACCAACTTCTTCTACTAGAAAGTTGAAGAGTCCCACTCCACCTGAAAGTTCTACCAAACTCCACTAACAGCTTCTTCCAGTCATCCACAGAACCAGCCTCCTCCTCCAGCCCACAGTAACCATCTGCTCCTCCAGCCAGTGACTAAAAACATGTAATTTATCCATGTCTGAGCCATGTTGTAGCTAAAACGATGTTTGAACATTTGGGAAGATAATGTTTTTTTTATTTATGTATTTATGTCATGTATATTGTTTTGGCAAATGTATTGTAAGTGTTTGCTGAATTTTTGGAAATATCAAAACAAACTACCAGTATTTTTTGTAATTAAATGTGTAGAGAATTTTCATTCTATCTCAGGGAAGGGTACCTTAAGGGAATTGCATATTGTTAAAAATGGACCTCCAGCACTTAAATGCACCTTTATTTCTTTTATTGTATTGAAGTGAATTTGCCTTATTCATTATTAGACCCCTATTAAACTTA
The DNA here is from genome assembly GCA_038419695.1 of Scomberomorus guttatus. Classification (NCBI taxonomy): domain Eukaryota; kingdom Metazoa; phylum Chordata; class Actinopteri; order Scombriformes; family Scombridae; genus Scomberomorus; species Scomberomorus guttatus. The sequence continues at coordinate 4,050,090 of CM076449.1, forward strand.
AACCATTTTTACTTATTCTGGCTTTCTTTGCACATATGACTAATTTGAATGTTTTTCTCATGTGTCATATTCTGATTCAAAGATAAAATAAAATGCTGTATTTTCACTGTCAAATGATTTTTTGTCATTGCTATAATCTGAACATTATGACAACAATTGACCAACATGATGTAAAAATTCAGAGGGATGTCTGTGTACACTATTACTACATTAAAAGATATTATTATTGTCAAGCCTTTGTCATGTTATGTATACATTTCTTTATTTCTGAAGATCTTAAAGGTTGAAAAGTGAGTCGAAGTGAGACAAACATTTATCTCATAGGCAGGGTCTATGTCCCATCCCAAACTGAAGGAAATGAACAGAGAGTCATTGACAAGTGTAAAGACAAAACTAAAGGCATGTTCTACTATGACAAATATACAGAGATAAGACTCAGGATTCATGACTAAATCCAGTTGTTTTGTAGTTTGTAGGTTCACTATAACTCCTGCTAGTTTTACACATCCATGGTGAATATGAAAATATTGATTATAGCTGCTTTAAGTTGAAATAACCGTTGTATTCTCATATTTATTCAGTTCCTCTGAAATAAAATGGATTTTATTTTTCCCCATCAGAAGAATAATTTACTCTAATCAGCTAAAAGACTTGAGAGTTGCATATATAAATATCCACGCATTATTTCTTTAAGCATTATAGCCTCTATGCTGTGTCTTTAAGCACAATATCATTTAATATCATTAAAATAAATGGAGTAAATTTTAGGAATATTTTCCACTATATATACAAAATCTAATTAGTTATATGATAACTAGTTATTTAAAAGAATGAAAGAGAAAAGATTTGTCACATGATACGACAAATGAATATGATAATTAGATATAGACTAGAGTTGATTGAAAAACTCAGCTGGCTGATATACAATTCTACTAGTTTCCTTGGTATAAAATCCAACTAAAATCTACGTTTTGAAACGTAAATTTGGGCTGAATTGATTGTTAATTGATCTTGTATAAATAGGATTTAATTTAACGTTTGCTAAAATAATGTCTGTAAGCCTGCTTGTCTTCTACTTGGACTGATCTATATACCTAGATATACAACATTTATTTTAATCCTTATTGCAGATGGAAATTAACCAAATTGAAACATTTTAAAGCTATTTAACCGTTTGGATGCGAGAGAGGGAAACAGTGTAGATGTGTTGTAAACTTTGATCAACTGGCTGCAGCAAGTTAGAGTGTTATTAGAGAGACATTTTTGATTTGTTTGGAGTGAGATTTTGATCAAAGCAAGGTGAGGCTGTCGCGTCAGTCTGCTTCATTTTATTGTCCATGTTCTAAGATATCGGTCTCTGAAATGTCTGCCTCCATTACAACAGAAGTGACTACCTTTTGAGGTAGAAAGAGGTGTGAGGCAGGGCTGCCCACTGAGTGCTGCTCTTTAATGTTTTAGCAATCAGCCCTTTAATTAAACAAATAAATAAAAATAGTAGTCTTATGGGAACTTATGTAGGAAACGCGCACAAGGTCACAGCTATAGCATATGCTGACGACATTACAGTCATCATAAAAAAATCAAGCAGAAATGAATGTTTTAACTAATCTTTTAGCTTTATATGAAAGTGCTTCTGGAGCCAAATTAAACCATGACAAATCAGAAGGAGTTTGGATCAGAGCTGATGGTGACAAACAAAGCAATAATATACAAGTCAAACAAGAAATTCAAATTCTTGGTCTAACCGTCTGTAACAGTGGATGTAGTGAAAGAAACTGGGAGAAAAAACTGTGTGAAATTAAAGAAGAGGTGAAGAAATGGGAAAACAAAAACACTAATTATAAATCAAGAGTAAATATTGTCAAAACCTTCATCCTATCCAAACTCCTTTTCCTTGCAAGTATCTTTCCTCCACCCAACAAAATAATAAACCAGCTAAACAAACAGCGTGCCAACTTAATCTGGGGAACAACCAGAGAAGTAACCAAGAGAGATTTAATGTATAAAAGTAAAAAATATGGAGGTTTGGGTGCCGTAGAACTTGGTGACAGACTGAAAATAGCCTTTGTCAAAAACATATCTGCTGCCATCATCAGAAATGCTCTCTGGATTGATGATCTATCAAAATGGAAAAAAAGAAGAGGCAGGGCAAGACATGGCCCTTATTATAAATGATTATATGGTGATTTTACAGCACAATACCAACATCTATAAATAGACTGGGGTGGTTTACCCAGTAAAATGATTTCTAATAAAATAAATGATTTGAAATATGGTGGGTTTATAAATGATAAAAATGTAAATACTAATGAGAGCACAGAGGTGATAAAAAATCTCAAATGTAAGAACCTGTCAGAGAGCATTAGAGACGTCCGGTGGCTGATGTCTGTAGGAAGACTTCCTGTTAAAGCTGTTGTGTCTTGGAGTTGTTACGTTACTACCAAAAAATGTCCAATGATTTTCTGCAATGATGATGAGACACAGCAGCATCTCTTAATGGACTGTTACAGAGTTCAGGAAGTCTGGGATAAACTAAAAGCTGTCAGTGTACACTTTAATTTATGTTATAAATCTGTTATGTATTGTATTGTTGATGATAATTTACATACTGAACTGTTACAATTAATTATTTGTGTGGTGTGTTCAAAATTGTGGAAAACCAGATGTGCCATGATAATACAGCAGACAGTGATCTACAGTGACACTGTAGTCAAACAGATTCTTACTGACCTCCGGAGGAGAAAGACTATGGACAAATCTCAGCGCCTCCCCTGGAACATACTGGACTTATGAGCTAACAGCACTTTAAACAGGGTTACTGGACTCTATGCACTTTACTGATGTTTAAAAAAAATCACTTTGGCACTATATGCACTTTATTGTTAATGTAAATTACTGTTCTTTCTAAATTTTAATTATGTGAAATTCAATAAATAAAGTTCCCCAGTAGTGCTTAATCATTCTTTTTCACTTCTTTGTTAAACACTGTGAGTGATTTATGTTCTGCTCCGGTCACTTTGGTCTGACACAACAAGCTCTCAGTTTCACATTATTAAAACCCACCAAGCAGGAAGAATACAGAGTCCGGTTTCAAAGAAACTGCCACAGGTCAAGATGTTTCTTACCATGGTAGTAATCTATTCGGCTGGACTTTGCCGCTAGGTCTAACCAGGCTCCTTAATGGCTCCTTAATCTCAGCATGAGGCAGAGAGATCACTCCTTCAATGGAAATGTGAATGAGTATTGTAATGAAGCAAATTTTTGCTTTATTTCTTGTGAATTACATGCCTCCTGTGGTTTTACCTCTTCAAGCCTCTAAAAGTAAATAAAACAAAATAAGTCCTCTTTCTAGAGCTGCAAGGTTAGTTGATTAACCAGCACCTCCAGGTCCTTGCTTGACTGTTCAATTTAAGTCAGACAAAAATGAATTTGTAAGTCACGTGTCAAGTTACTCAAACTGTAATTGAGGAGGTTTGGCCCAAAGGGAGGGTTTGAAACGGCTGGGGTGCAGAGGCACCTTATGGACAGCAGGGGGAGCTGACTGATAAAGAGCACAGTGAGTTTGGAAAGAGTAGTTCCGGGTCTGAAAAGTGAAGCCAATGCAGAAGTTCCTTAAACCTGCATTCTTTCTAATGGCCAGCAGGGGGCGACTCCACTGGTTCCATAAAGAAGTCCGATTGTATGAGAGTCTATTAGAAAATGACCCTATTTCTCACTGGATTTATTACCTCAGTAAACAGTTTCCTAATGAGTTTATGGTCTCAAGCGCTAATTTCAAGTCTTCTTCAATACAGCATGTTGTTCATTTTGTAAGTGATGGTCCCATTTTTAGAGTAAAATAGACAATAAAGCAGCGTATGTTTTAGGGCGTGGCTACCTTGTGATTGACAAGTCGCTACCACGGCGACAACGTTGACAACGTAACGTAACCATGGCGTAACCCCAGATTCACAGAGTATAGGCGTAGCTGCCGCTATTTCACAGTGTTTTCAGTTCATGAAAGTTAATTGTAACATTTTGGTCATCTAAAAAAGTTTGATCCATGTCCAATTACCGTCCTTTTTTTTTTAGTCTGTGGTTTGACAGAGCAGCATGAATCCAAACTAGAAGAGGAACTGCACCTTGCTGTAACATCCAACATTGGCTGCTAGCAATGGCGAAGCCAGAGCTAGCCTCACTGTCCCACATGCTCACTTGATGAAATAACGGGATAATAGCAAGAACATGTGCACAGTTTACAGTAACACAGGAATGCACTCGTCTGTGGTATCCATACAGTAAATGGTGTTACCATACTGTGACAGTGTGTCTGTCATATTCATTGATATGTGGCAGATGTCCACCAGAGAGAGCTGCAAGTCTGCAGTTTTTGGAGCCTAATATTTAAGTAAAGTGATTAAATGAGTTAAAGTACAGGAAAAACGAATCTTAAACAATCCTTCACATACTGGAGTTTTGCTTTGCAAAGCAAATGTTTATTTTAGGGTTATTGTAATATCTTGTATAGGTGTTCATGTTGTTGTAGCCTCTGTGGAAAAATACTGATTTACTTTTTTATCAGGTAAAAGATGGATTTTTAGACTGTGTGTTGAATAATTTATTTTTCATGTTATTTTACTTAGTGATTTTGTGATGGATCCAATATCTAATGTTTTCTGTAAAAGAGGACAACAGTGCAGTGAAGGCTGTAAGCTTGATTTAACTGGAGGAAATCTTGGACAGTGTTTTAACCTCTGATCATTATGCTCTTCAGGGGTCAGTATCACAATCTATACTCGATTACTCTATTAATCAGATGTTTAGAAATGAGCTGTTGTGGCATTGTTACATAGCACATCACAGACATTAGCTGAAAATACTGCTTTTCTTTACTACCATTCGGCAGCAGATGCACTTTTCTGTCAATTGTCTTGTTATTTTGATGAACGTGTCTTTGAGTTTTCAGTTTTGTAAGAAGTTTTTTTTTCCTGACTATAGTTTTTTTGTAGTGTCATTTTGAACATGCTGCAGCTCCATTATAGGCTGTAGATGATCATGCAGGTCTCTACCCAATGATGAGGAGCGATTCACAACCTCAGGGTGTCTTGAAACTTGGTTATTCAACAGTCAGATTAAAAGTTGTCAGATGAAATTTGTTACATAGCTGCATTTTTTACATCTTTACAGACCAACATCAACAGTTCCCAACACAGCCCAAGCTCTCTGAGAAGACGAGTAAAAGCTCAGAGACAGATCTCCACTCCAACAGGATCCACAGATTTACATCACTGATATTGTTTTGTTGTGCACTTTTTTTACTGCTTCATTTAGCTGCTGTCACTGCTCGTACGGTTTAAAACACACACTCAATCTGACTGTTACATTTACACTTTTCCTAAAGAACTCCCATTATCATAACAATTATCATCATCATGATCATCATACATCAAACCTAAATTACTGTCTTACTGTTGTGTTCAGTTCAAAAAGCTTAGTTACAACCACTGTGTATTTTTTATTTTTTCAAAGTCAAAAGAAAAGAAAAAGAGAGAAAAAGAAAATAAAAAAGAAAACAAAGAAAACAGGAAGTCAGAGGCTGTTTTAATTTATTTTTTTCAATTTAATTAATTTAATTTAATTTATTTATATAGCACCAAATCATAACAAGTTATCTCAGGGTACTTTACACATAGAGCAGGTCTAGACCATACTCTAATTTACAGACCCAACAATTCCCCCATGAGCAGCACTTGGCGACAGCGGCGAGGAAAAACTCCCCTTTAACGGGAAGAAACCTCGAGCAGAACCGGACTCTTGGTGGGCGGCCATCTGCCTTGACCGGTCGGGTCGAGAGAGAAAGAGGGAGGGAGGGGGAGAGAGAGACACAGAGAAGCATAATAACAACAATAATAACAATAACAATGATAATAATAATAATAGAGATATGAGTAATAAAAATAATAATAAAGTGGTGACTAATAATAATAATAACAATAATATCCAAATAAATTGAACTTGCTTTCATCACTGAAGTGAACTTTGGACCAGTTCTCCTCTGTCCACACAACATGCTCCTCAGCAAAGCTTAGTCTAGCCTTTTGATTCTTTGTGCTAATGAGAGGTTTGGTCACTGCAGAGTGACTGAACTGGCGAGCAATTCCAGCTGCAGTGTGGAAGCGATTGCACATTGAGATCCTCCGCAGTATCCTGTCCTCTCTTGTATTTGTCTTCCGTGGACGACCAGCCTTCTTGGGGGACTTGAATGAGTTTGTGATGTTGTAAAGATTCAATATTCTTGAAATCACAGATTTGGAACCACCAACTTGTCTTGCTATGGCTGATAGGGTCATCCCTTTGGCCTTCATCTGGACACTTTGAATACTGAATACTTTTCTAACACTCACTTTATAGAAAATGTTTTTCGTGACTGATTTGATTGAGGTATTTAAGATAATAGCATAATAGATAACAGATGGCATAGCAGAATTGTGACTTTATTATGGGTAATGATTTATACTAAAGCAGGGGGATCAAACTCAATTTCATCCTGGGCCACATCAGAATTATGGTAGCTTTCAAAGGGCCGGTTGTAAATGTAAGACTATATAAATGTATCTACTTGTTATCATATTACATAATTGCCTCTGCATTCAATTATTATTGATTTTAGTAATCACTTAATAATTAATATCTAGTTCTGAAAGCAGAATTCTAGGAAAAATAATGGCAATCAGACATTCAGGTGTACAACTATTATACAATTTATTTAAAAAATGAAATATACAAAGTAGTATAATGGTATGTAATAGTCAAAATAACAATAAGTGTTGAATCAGATATCTGCTTATTATCATATGACATAATTGCCTCTGCATCCAATTATTATTAGTTTTAGTAATAACTTAATAACTAGCTCTGAAAACAGAATTCTAGGAGTATACACTTTACACACACACACATATATATACACACGTATATATATATATATATATATATATATATATATGGCACATGGATTGCCATAAAACTTTGCTCAGGTATTCGTGCTCTCCATAGGAGGAATTTTATTAACTTTGGTGACCTCCTGACTTTTCATCAACCATTTCAAGAATTTTAAATGTACAGAGAAGTCAAAGGTCCATGTGTGCTCAGTTAAGAACTGGTACTTTACAACTGGCAATTGAGGTCGGCAGATATAAAGGTATTCCTGAAGAGCAACGTTTATGTGTTTTTTGTGATCTTGGTGTTGTCGAGGATGAATTTCATTTTGTATTTCATTGCCCTTTGTGCAGTGACTTGAGGAATTGTTTGTTTGAAAAGATCCAATTGAAAAAACCTGATTTGTTTTGGTTGTCTGAAGCTGATATGTTGAGTTGGCTTTTTAATATGGAGATTTTTCTTTTAGCCAGATTTATAGGAGAGGCTTGGCTGCTAAAAAAGAGAGCACTGTATCCATCATAACAGGACATCTCTGCCATGTAAACTAAATGTTCTGAAATGTTCTTTTTCAATCTGTGGACCTGTACATATGTCATGTGACCATCCTGGTTATTATTGTCTCGTGTCTTGTAAGCCCATATAGGCTGGGCACCAGAAAGTTGCAACACTTAAATAAACAAATCAATCAATCAATTTTTATTTGTCCAATATTTTGATTTACAACCAAATACCTGCAAAACAAATGACAATCCCATCAGCCTCAGCTGTACTTTGTGTGTATTAACCCTAGATTACATCCTAGTGGGGTGGAAGATCCCTTACTAATGTTTCTTTTAATGCACTGTTAAACCTAACAAATATCTTCTTCAGACACACTGGCTTCACCACTCAGTAGTGTTAAGGGAAAAAATGATATATGCTATACACTGATGCAATTAGGGGTGAAATCACAGCAAAATGTCACAGTATCTGTGTAAAATACTGTTTTTATTAGTTATCATAATCATAAAATCAAGCCAGTGACAAAAATTGTAAAATAAAAGATGGTGAACCGCAAATACCGGCTGTTTAAGAACTCTTAATTTTTTTGAACACACTACAACAGAACCAATCCAATAAAAAGAAAACTGAAAGCACTGCAGTAAATCTTGAGAATCTTTATGAAACTTAAAGTCCACTCCACTCAAATATGTTTTTCTTCTTGCTCCTTCAATTGGATGTTTGAGCTTCAGTGTGCAGAATGATGTATGTGCAGAGTTTATTTTCATATTCCTCTGCTGAAAGGGGAAAGTTTCTCTGTGCTCACCTTAAATCTGAGTTTAAGATGTGTAACTACAAGCATGAATTGTGGCATCACAACGTATTTGGAGCCAATCATGGTCCAGTATGCAACTTACAGAAATGTGATGTGGCAACTTGAAGGTTCACATACACATACACTGAAAATGGACTCTTCAGTGAAGTAGGAGACATTTTGAATCCAGCTGTTAAACTTTTCATGGATTCTGGATTTCACAATGAGGGAGAAGGAGTAGATGACATCTTTCTAACAAGGTACTTAAACCTTTCTTGTGGAAAAACCATATCAGACTCAAATTATTATTCAAATCAGTGTATTTCATGTGTCTAAAAAACCTGTCTGGAAGGGACCTTTAACATATTCAGATTTAACCAAGAGGGTTGTTTGGAGACTGCAATATGCTGTGAGATGTTTCTAACTTTATATCTGAAACACCTGTCAGTAACACAGAGTGCCCTCACTGCTTTGGTGACATCAAACCCAACATGTTGTAGTAACATAGGAGTCCCACAAGATGGCAGTATTTCTAATCTTTTGTATGCTGTGAATGCAAAGGCGACACCTACTGCACACAGAGTGCACCCAATTAAAAACGATCCAGCAAAGACAAATGATGATGCCCCTGAAGGATTAATGGTGAGGCTTTTTATTATAATATTACAAGATATACTATTAAAAACGGACAATTTAGAAATAATAATGCCTCACATGCCTCAAGCAATAGGCTTATGGGGCTAGAGTGACAGTTACATTTTGCCATTGAAAATAAAATTTGGCATTGAACCTCCTTTTATTTCCAATTTGCCAAATTTAAGTGTCGCTGTTTTGGCCCCATATACGGTAGGCTCAAAGTGGACACCCTCCAGAATGATATGATTGTATATCTGCCTTCTGGTGTGAATGAATCAGGTGTTTTAATTACAGAGGAAGCTGCATGAAGTTTGTGAGCTGACGGTCAGGTAGGGTAGTGTTTACTTTCATTTTGTTAGCTAAGCAGGTGACTATAGGTCCAAAACATATGAGCAGTCAGACCAGAGGAAATACTGACTGGAAATTATAGAAATATGGTTAACAAATACAACAGAGTACAATTTAACAACCGCTACGACTAACTTTTAAAGCTAATTAAGTTACATTGTGACGACTTATTTGGATTTTCACATGTATTTTAGCCTTTCAACTAGTGACAGAGACTATTTATTTGTTGCTGAACCTTCAATAACAATATTAATCACGTTTATTGACTCTGCTGTAATTCATCGGAAGCTTAAATGGACATAAAATAAACTAAATTGCCAAAATGTTGCCTTATAGCTGACGAAATGGATGCCGACTAAAACAGTAGTGTATGCACTGGGCCTCTACAAAACGTTATTGAATCCGTGTTAAAGGAATTCATTTAAAAAATATTTTCTATAGTTACATTTTAAAATGCCAATAAAAAACAATACTGTAAACTGCCAATTAAAGCAGTTTAATGTTAGTGCTGACGTAGGACTCTGGTTGCTATGGAGCGTCTATATTCCAGAAACTAGTTCCAAAATCACCATTTTACTCTGAAACATTGGAGGAGAAACTTCACTCGACGATTTCTGAAAAACTACACAAGTGAGCAGCGAAATACGGACCCACAGTGACCTCAACTCGACTCTCTTACTGTTTCATCATGGAAAACGTGAGAATTTAGGCAGTTTAAAATCATTCAAAGACTTTTTTCAAGCCGTTTTATTCGACGCCTCAGCTGTATTTGAGGCGTCGAAGCAACAACTGACTTTCATTCAGTGGTAGTTTGTTCAGTAAAACATCAAAACAAATATTACATTTACAAATTTAAAGTAAGATCTTCAGTGTATACATTGCTGAAATGTAAAGACAGAAGCTGCAAAATCCTGAACTGACTGTTGATTTACAAGCAAACTGATACAGTTTGCAGTAACTATTCAAACTCCTTCAGAAAAATAAAACATTGCTTATTACACAGTGATGCATTTAACCACCTTCAGTAAACTGCTGACACGCTCAACAGCTCAGTGTAACAGCAGTTTGCACATTTTTGGTTTAAAGATGCCAAAGTTTCTACTTTCAACCTGATATTTTGTCAAGAAAAAAGCCCCCATTCATTACTTTATTAAACAGTTCATAAATGATCATTATTTTCTGTAGTAAAGTCAACTTTACTGTGATATTGCTGCAAAAACAGTAAAGCCGTTATGCATATGTGCATGCAGAGTAGAAAATAGCTTGTTTATTTAAAGGACGAGTTCACAAATGTTCAAGTCTGTCTTAAAACAATAGTCAGGAGCCCAAATGAACACTGAAACAGGTTTTTCTTGCCATAATCATTCCTCCTGTTCATACTGACCATTAGAAGATCCCTTCATAATGCACTTACAATGTTAAGTGATGGCGGCCAAAATCCACAGTCCTCCTCCTGTGCAAATGAGTCAAATCAAGTAGATATCTTTCAATGTTACAGTCTTTTTAGTGCCAAAGTCCCTGTTTTTGTTACTATACTTCCACCGCAGCTCAACAGGGAAACACTGTCTGAGGAAACACAAAGAGGGAATTTGATGCTAAAAAGACTGTAAATGTGGCAGATATCCACTTGATATGACTAACTCAGACTGCTGAAGCCTCATATAAGCTTCAGATAAATATTTCAATGCATTTTTGCACAAAATGACTGTGTGGACACACTGTGGATTTTGTCCCCCATCACTTACATTGAAAGCACCTTTGAAGGGGATCTTTTAATAGCCAGTATGAACAGGAGGAATGATTACAGCGAGGAAAACCTCTTCTAGTGAAAAATTGTAAAACCTCTATCCTTTAAGGAAAACATCAGTGTGCTCAGCAGGTTCAAAAGATGAACTCATTTATTCAATGTTCAGTTTAGTGGAGTTGTGTTGAGTTAAGTAGAGTCCCATCCTAAACTGTACATTAATGGTTACAGATGTGTGATGTGCCAACTCACCTCCATGATCACACCTACTGGAGGAGAGAGCCCAGCAGGAGCCAAATGAGCACCAACACCAACAAGGTAAAACTCTTGGCTTGACAGTGAAAGTGTGTATCCTGTTAGATTTGTTAGGAGCTTGTGCTTATTTGAAATATTATTTTGAATGTTGTCTTTAGTTTTTTGTGTAATACTTACCTACCATAACATCAGTGAATATATGCAGGCTACATATTATAAAATGTTAATGTAGGATTGAGGCAAAATCAACACTCACAGTCACATGGGGTGTCATGTTGGTAACCCTGGGACAAGCATGAAACCATGCACCTTGTCAGAGGTTACCAACAATGTAGACACTGAAACTGTCTTTTTGATGACATCTAGTGGTGGAAGAAGTACTCAGATCCTTAATTCAGATCCTTTACTTAATTAAAAGTAGCAATACAGTAATGTGAAAATACTCCATTATAAGTAAAAGTCCTGCATGAAAAATCCTACTTAAGTAAAAGTACATAAGTATTAGCAGCTTGATGTAGTTAAAGTATTGCAGTAAAAGTCGTGGTTTGTTCCCTCTGACTGATATATTATTATATATGACATCATTAGATTATTAATACTGAAGCATCAGTGTGTAAGCAGCATGTTACTGTTGTAGCTGCTGGAGGTGGAGCTAGTTTGAAGTACTTTATATACAGTTAGCTAGTTTAGTCCAGTGGTTCCCAACCTAGGGGTCGGGCCCCTCCAAAGTGTCACCAGATAAATCTGAGGGGTCGTGAGATGATTATGGGAGAGGGAGAAAAAGGAGGAGGAGAGGTTTTTGGTTAATATTGGATCATTTGAACATTTATTGAAATGAAACCATGTGAGATGTTCATGAGTTAACAACTCATAGACATCTGAAATGTGACCCTGACTACACACTGCTTTTTGTAAGACGTCAAAAGCCAAAAAGGTTGGAAACCACTGGTTTCATCTTTAACAATGTGTTGTAGTTTAAAAGCTTGTTATATTACCCATCGTTTCAAATCTTCATCTGAAAAGTAACTAAAGCTGTCAAATAAATTTAGTGGAGTAGAAAGTACAATATTTTCCTCTGAAATGTAGTGGAGTGGAAATATAAAGTAGCATCAAATGAAAAGACTCATGTAAAGTACAACTACCTCAAAATTGTGTAAATTAAAGAGTACAGTCTAGACCTCCAGACTCTATGTGAAAAGTGCCCTGAGATAACTAACCTGAGATAGCGCTATATAAATAAATATAAATAAAATTTAGTTACTTTCCACCACTGATGACGTCTAGTATGTGTGAATATGGAACATTCTTGAAAAAGAGCATTCATGCTCAACAAATCTACAAAAACAAAGAATCTGATTAATAAACCAATCATTATTAATCATCAATTATTTAAGTTTTACACTAAAGCATTACACTGTGACCCTCTATTTGACTCATTAAGACTGTTTGCTATCACAAAATCAAAAAACAGTCTGAAAAGTTATAAAATAGAAAGAAATCATCACTCAGTTGTTTTATTGGGTCATTTGTGTCACTTTAGAGTTCAGATTGTGTGCTACTTTGGTGGCAGCTGTGTGTCGTGTTGCATTCAGAGCTGTAGTAATTCTGCCTTTGTATCCTCTGAACGTACGCCGGGGATCACAATGGACTGAAGGTTGCATCATGGACTCTCAGAGAACATGAGCATATTAAAGGGAAAAGGTGTTTTATTTAATTATGTAATGAAGGTGAACTGTCGGGGGGAAAATTGATCTTTCCTTTGTTTTATGTTTGTTACATTAAACTTATCATTTGAATTTTACCTGAAGAGTATCAAGTAAAGTTTTACTGTGGGAGTCAGCGGAGATATTGGAGAGAAGAAAGCTCTGTTCTAGCCGCGCCTCAGTTCATGAGGATGAGATGGACATCAAGTATGAAGCATCCTCTGCTGGAGAAATGGTGGGAGGCAGAATGTGTCTGTGTCCTATCCTGTGAGAATACAGCTCCTGAAGACTGAAGTCTGTGTGGAAGTGTGAAACAGACGGGCGTCTCACCTCGCAGCCCTGAACCTCGTTCAGCGGTGAGATAAGTTGAAGGTAAGATTTTCATCATCAGTGATCAGGTCAAAACATTACATGACCATCCCTGATGTGACCCTGCAGTCCAAGCATTACCCAGGACAAGATGTCTGTCTGCATAGGAGATTATACTTCCTCCTCTCCACTGTTGCCATGGCAGCCAGTCACAACACAGAGCCAAGTAGTCATGATGTGTTCCTGATAAAAGAAGTGTGATTCCTCATATTGTCCTCTCTCCTTCTCCTGGGAGCAGCAGTTGTTTGTACTACAAGCAGATGAGCCACTGATTGTTTGTCCTCCTGCAGGTCATCATGCGCCGCCTGGACGATGACGTATTGTTCCGCCGACTACGCGTATAGTTCCGCCCCGGTCCGTGTTTTACACTAAGTTATCAGTAAGTTTGATGTGTTGCTGCTGCTTCAGAGACCAGTGGGAGTGGTTGTATGATACCCCCAAATGTCACAGAGTGGAAGTGCGTGCTGTGTGCTGAGTGTTACAAGTCTGATTTCCTTTATGACTGTGGTCAGTGGGGGCTTGTAGATTGGGCTCTAGCAAGTCCACCAGGAAATAGTTTAGTTAAGGTGGTAAGATCCTCACACATCTGGTCTCATCATCAGTTTAGTTCATTCAACGTTTATTTGTTTAGGGACAACTAATGCCATATGCCACAGCATTTATAGCCTAAGCTCTTTTTCAATGCCCATCCCTAGATGGGCCTTTAAAATACATAAAACTCAACATTAAAATATATCTGGAACTGCACAAGACTCAACAATACAAATACATACGTTAAAGCACAAAACTCAACAAGAAAGTACATACAGAGCAGCACAAAACACAAACAACTCACAAATAACATCAACAAATATCATGACTACATGGCTGAACCCTCTTTAAAAACTGTTACAATTAAGTTTAAAATTGAATTAGTACTAAATGCCTTTAACAACAGACACATGCATGAAATATGTGGCATTTGCTGTGTGAAACAATATACAAACATTAAAAATAATTAGTACATTTGCAGTATATTAGGTACTGCATATATATATATATATATATATATATATATATATATATATATATATATATATATATATAGTATATTATTTTTTCACTTGGGCAACCTTTAGATAAATGTTCCTGTGTAACTGACTAGTGAGTCAGTTTGCTGATTTATGATTATTCTCTACTTATTCTACTGTATGTCTTATCATTCACCATTACCCTGTAATTACCACTTGTGGCCACAGTAGCCATTGTTCAGCAAAGGTTACTGTCTCACTTAAAGTAGCTGATTTCAGCTACTTTCTCTGTCTCCTCCATGATATATAGGCTCCTAGTTCTCCTTTAATTATTAACAGTCTAGTAATCATACAGTTGGAGTCATCCCTGTCTATCTGTGTAACTAACAGGTTGGTGCGAGCAGGAAGAGACGGAGGGAGCAGGAGAGCACCTCCAGAGCCTTCCAGGAGCCTCCGGAGAGAAGACTCCGTGAGAATGCTGCTGTCCCATCAGAGAGGAGCCTCAGCCCCCAGCCCTCCACCTCTGCCCCACAGGCCAACCTGGAGGCTGTCCAGCTGGAGGTTAGAAGTCCAAACGTGCCCACGGTGGTCCAAACTGTTCTATCCTGATCCATGATACATCCAGTTCAACAGCAATACTGCATCAGTCTAAAAGGTGTAACTGAACTAGTCTGACTTGGTTCCTCCTCTCCTCCTCTCTGTCTCTCTAAAAGGTTCAGGGAAGGACAGCAGAAGGAAGGCAGCAGGAGATCCAGCCCAGAGTCCCCCAGGAGCACGCTGATGACATTCAACATGATGATGTCACGGCCTCGCCCCTCTGGCCCGGCCCTTACGGACCCCAGCCTGGTGGACTCTCACCCTCTGCTTTTGATGCAGTGGCAGAGATGGTCATGGCATGGATGACTGACTCTCCGTACAATCCCGAGATGTAACATACACACACATACACGCACACTGCACACACAGTGCAAACCTTTTATTCCCTCTTTCTTCCTCTATCCTAAAAAAAAAAAAAAAAAAAAAAAAAAAAATTAACCTTAGATAAGTTTTAACTCTTTCATTCCTTTTCAGTATGTAGATAAGTTTTAACTTTTATACATATTTAGTAGTATATATATGTTTTTTTAGTATGTAGATAAGTTTTAACTCTTTCATTCCTTTTCAGTATGTAGATAAGTTTTAACTTTTATACATATTTAGTAGTACATATATGTTTTTTTAGTATGTAGATAAGTTTTAACTCTTTCATTCCTTTTCAGTATGTAGATATGTTTTAACTTTTATACATATTTAGTAGTATATATATGTTTTTTTAGTATGTAGATAAGTTTGAACGTTTACACATATTTGGTAGTATATATATATATAAGTTTTTTTAGTATGTAGATAAGTTTTAACTCTTTCATTCCTTTTCAGTATGTAGATAAGTTTTAACTTTTATACATATTTAGTAGTATATATATAAGTTTTTTCAGTATGTAGATAAGTTTTAACTTTTATACATATTTAGTAGTATATATATAAGTTTTTTCAGTATGTAGATAAGTTTTAACTTTTATACATATTTAGTAGTATATATATAAGTTTGTAGATAAGTTTGAACTCTTTCTTCCTCTTTCCTAAAAAAAAAAACCTTAGATAAGTTTTAACTCTTTCATTCCTTTTCAGTATGTAGATAAGTTTTAACTTTTATACATATTTAGTAGTATATATATGTTTTTTTAGTATGTAGATAAGTTTTAACTCTTTCATTCCTTTTCAGTATGTAGATAAGTTTGAACTTTTATACATATTTAGTAGTATATATATGTTTTTTTAGTATGTAGATAAGTTTTAACTCTTTCATTCCTTTTCAGTATGTAGATAAGTTTGAACTTTTATACATATTTAGTAGTATATATATAAGTTTGTAGATAAGTTTGAACTCTTTCTTCCTCTTTCCAAAAAAAAAAAAAACCTTAGATAAGTTTTAACTCTTTCATTCCTTTTCAGTATGTAGATAAGTTTTGTAACTCTGCTTAACTCTTTGACTGATACCTTCTATTTTTTCTGTCTTGTGGTGAACTCGTCATAATGACTAAAAGAAGGAAAGATCTTTAAGAGGGTCTGTAGACAATGTTCCATTCAAATATTTGGTTGCTGTTGTGCAGCGGTCAGTATTTAATGACTTTAGAAGTGAAAAACATTATCTGATAATGTTGCTGATTACCATTAAAGTTATTTGGTTATGTTTAAAGTTATTGAATTATCAACAGTTGAAAAAATGCCTGAAAACAGGTCAGTGTTTAACAGTTTGTTAATCTGGTGTCTGGTTATATCATGACATCACTATATGAAGAAAAGGAAACATATATTTGGATGGAACATTGTCAAAGGGTTAGGGTTAGGGAGGGTTAGACCCTCTTAAAGATCTTTCCTTCTGTTTCTGTCAAACGTAGTAATATTAGCAGTAATTAGTATGACAGATATTTCAGCTGTAGCAATTAAAGTGTGTAATAACTATTATACTTTTATTGTTTAAATTGAATTTGAAATTCTTTCTGGACAGGAAAAAATATCTTAAGGTTTGGATGGGATCACTTAAGTTGATCTTATCTTATAATGACTGTGTAAAAAAAGGGAAGGGTTTCAAGAGGGTCTGGAGGCAATGTTTCATTCAAATCCTTTTTACTGTCGTACATATGTCAGTATTTAATGAGGAAGACAAATGTTCATCATTAATATTTCTTACTGGAACCAATTGAACTGTGTCTGCATATACGTTTTTAAGTGTATGTTTTAGAGTTAGGGAGGGTCAGACCAGTATAATGGGATAATTTTACCCAGTATGAAAGTTGATTTACACATCAAGTATCTTTACAGGTATTGGGGAGTACTGCTGCATATGTTTAAAAAAGTTGTATAAAGCCTTTTGTGGCTCCAGAGGGAGCTGTCCAAAGTCTGATGAATTTCCTCAAGTGAATTTAAGTTGATACAACTTAAAAATAGAAACATTTATTTCACTGATGGGTAGCAGTATTATAATTTTAAAAAATGATTTGAAAAAGTCATGAAAACTATGAGAGTGGTGATGTTATGAGTAGCAGCAGTTGTATCAGTAGTATTAGAGACATTTCAGCTGTTGTCTCTGTAGTAGTAAGAGACTGTATTAGTAGCTGTGATGGACGTCTTACTGGCTCCTCAGAATCAGGAGTGATAACATTACTAACAACTAATAGATGGACTAGTACAGTAGTAGCACTTACAGTGTTTGTAGTAACTAAGTTTTGTCCATGTTATTTTCTGTCTTGTGGTGAACTCGTCATAATGACTAAAAGAAGGAAAGATCTTTAAGAGGGTCTGTAGACAATGTTCCATTCAAATCTTTTTACTGTGCACAGCTCAGCTTTTAATGGAAAACAAGTGAAAAATGTCCCTTCACACTAATTCTAAATAATAACTACTTTATTTGTTTATGTCTCAGTATATCGAATGATGAGCAATTTGATAGCTTATTTAACAAGTGTCTTGTTACGTCATGACAATATGAACAACAAGACACATATTTGGAACATTGTCAAAGGGTTAGGGTTAGGGAGGGTTAGACCCTCCTAAAGGTCTTTCCTTCTGCTTTTAAACAGCTTTTAAAAGAGAAACTATAAAATGTGTTACTGTCCAATGTCCACAGAATCTGGCTGCGTTGCATTCTGGTTGAGTTCTGACTCAGTCACAGTTTACAGTTGTTTTGGTGACATTTTTGGTGTTAAACAAACAGAAATACACGTTTTCAGCTAATGTAGATGTGCTAACAGTTGCTTTGTGGCTGTTCTTTACTCAGTTTAACTACTGGAGCACCCCACACCATCTTATGTCCTGTAGTGAATATAAAATAGCCAGATTATGCGTTGGCTTTGTAAACCCTGATAGACTTAACAGACCATGTTGTGATCATTAAGTCATTAACTGGCTGAGCCTGTCTCCCTCACTCCCTTCATCACTTCTTTCTTCTCTCTAATAAACATGAAGTTCAGTTACCAACAGTAGTACCACTGGAAGAAACAATAGCAGTAGTGATAGTAGTAGCAGTGGTACTAGTGATATTTCAGCTCTTCAACAGGAAGCTTTAGCACCAGTGGAAACAGTAGGTTTAATCACTTCATAACCATGGCAAAGAGCAATATTTCACTCTGTTTCTTCTTACAGTTCATATGTCAGTATAATGAGTGAAAATTATCAAAAATATTTTCTACTGTGATCATTTTTTAAAGTTTGAGCTTATTGTTTCAATGTCAGTGTATTGATGGAGGAGAAAGTTCTCTCAGAAAGTGCAGACTTTGGCCACTAGAGGTCAGGAGTGCACATTCAAATGATGTGATTCAAATTCAGTTTGTAGGGACACATATTTCTGCCCATACTGAACTACCAGTCCCAAACCTCTACTATGTTGATCACGGTGATGTATTTTAGTTCATTAAGACATTGTAATGAGCTTAATGGAGCTTGTGTAATATTTGTGTGTTTCATTCTTTCTTTACAGCTTCAGGGTTTCTACATCATTCAGATATTTAAAATAAATACCTAATTCACATCGTCCTTCAGACCATTTTGGACCTAGCAACAGTATTAGAAGTAGTAGTAGCAGTAACAGTAGAACACACAGCTAGAGGCAAACAGGCATTTTGTATCCATCATAAAGTTGTAGTGTAAGTCCAATAAATGCATTTTGATGTTTTGTCACACTAACATACAGTAGTATGGTACTTTGGGGAATTTGCTGTTATCCTCAATTCATAAAAGAAAGTGTGTAAAGTCACATCTTCAATAGAAAACAGCATCAAAATATATTCAAGAACAATCATTATTAAAATCATCTATGAGCTGTGATGACCTCTGTTGGGTCATTTTGTGTTGCTGTGTGGTTCATCTGTCTCTGTTCACTCTGCAGGTGGATTGTTAGTGTAACCTGGCAGACCTGAGGGCCCCGGTGTGTTCCCAGGTTATTTAAGCCTGACTGCAGTGCATCTCTCTCTCTCTCTCTCTCGTTTGTTTTATTTACTATGTTGCTTTAAGTTTATTCTTATGTCTGGTTTCGCATCTTACATCACCCCCCTACACACACATCCATCACTCATGCACTCTTACACCACTGACTATACTGACATACACACCCCACAACTTATTAATCCTTATTTGGCATTTGAATTTACTCAATTTGGTTTAATTTGGTTAATAAAAGATCTTTTGTTAAAACTTAACACTGGTGTGTCTCCCTTTTGTTGTGGCCACTTGAGCCAGGTCATAACAGAGCTGAATCCAGTTAAAGTGGTTCTAACTAAAATAAAATGAGTCAGTTCCTCATATGAAAATATTGAAATTTTCCAAATTTATAAATACCTGGGAATTTGGCTTGATAGCAGTCTAACTCTTAAACAGTATGTGGAGCAACTGGCACAAAAGGTAAAGATAAAAAAAAGGTTCCTGTAATGAAATAAAGCAGGTTTCTGTCTTGAGGACAGGAAAATGATTGTACAGTCAACTATCATGCCTGTGTTTGAGGAGTTATGTTTTATTCTCATGCTGCTCGCTCTGCCGTTAAACAACTTGATACAGTATATCATGCTTCACATTTCATTACAGGAGCTAAAGATACACATCACTGTGTTCTATATGAAAAAGTAGGCTGGTCCTCACTAGCAACAAGAAGGACTACATTCTATCATTTTTATTTAGAAATGTCTCCTACAAAAGTTGCCTCAGTGTATCACTGCACTTTGCCAATCCAAAACCACAGCTCACCAGGCAGGTGAGGATGAGGCTGACGTGGCAGGTGTACTGGGAACTGGAGTGGTGAACCTGAGGTACAGGCAGAGAACAGAATTAGCAGCATTCAGGAGATCAGAAAAACAAACAAACAGCTTACAAGAAGCTTGGCCGTAGCATCTGTGCCACATTGGTGACTGAATGATCTGGCAGAGTCTGGAGGGATGAACTGAGGTTTTATACTGCTGTTTAACTCTAGTTACCCCTCGGGTAAATGCTTAACTTGGGAAGACACCTTCCATCACTTTGCACCATATAAATGGAATAAATTACACAGGATTTAAGAACTTGAATGTCTTATCCCACTGGACCATTTAACCCCTTCAGACCCGCATTTTTTCTGCTGGGCAGACTTTTTTTTTTTTTTTTAACTGATTCTGACTCCTCTCCAACATAAAAACAAACTGGAAACATTTTTTTTTTGGCTAACTCATATTTTTAATAGTATTTTTTCATGTCCATTACAATGGACGCCACGACACGATGGGTGTAAAATGTCATAAAAACTTAACAATAAGGCTGAGTTTTTCCACATAGTAATCAATCAGATACGACCTAAACATCTGGAACTGGATGTTTGCATGTGTTTGAGTCTGTGTACAGTAAGAACAGAGGGAAATAACGTAATCTGAACATGCACATGAACACAATAGATGCGTGTTGTTTTTATAGTAGGCTAATGAACTGATAACAGCTTGTGGATGTTTTCATGTATTCTTGTGAGGGACCGAGTCGGCCGGCAATGAGCACAACAGGTAGTATTTTCAAAAAAAAAAGGTTTTTATTTACCTAAAGTATGAAAGAAAACAAAATTTCTAAACAAAAGCAATAAAGAACAGGGCCCATAAAAGAGGTCAAATTAACAAAACTGTATAAACGCCAACTGAACAAACTAACAGAAGACAAAACAAACAGACCTGATGACTAAACACAAGAGGGAAACTTATATACTGGGTGATCAGCCCATACCAACACAAGAGGGGTAAACAAACACAAAAGACAACAGCTAATTATCAAAGCAAATCAGGAAAATTAACTCCTTGAAATAAACATAATCCATACTTAATAAAACCAAGTTAAATTACTAACTGTCTCAAAAAGAAATAAACAGTAAAGCACTAAATTCCCCCCACATGATGTGCCGGCCCAATCAGCATCCTCTGCTACAAAATGGCTGAGCTTGTGGGGTGGATCCTTTTGCCCAGCATTCCCAGCTCCCAGCAGCAGCACCGGTAAATCAAAGGAAACAGATTAGAAATTATATTAAATGAAGACTGTACAAAAGCTAACTAAATGTGCGCGCTTCAAATAGAAAAACCAATGTACTGTCATTTAATAAAGTGTGTTATCTGAAACAGAAAATGTGATTTATTGCAACTAAATGTTAAAACCAATTTAGACTAATAACTAAATGTATAACCAAAATTTAACTATAGAAACAAATGTGTGAGTGCAGAAGGTTACCGACTTTTTTGGCTGTGTGGCGACAGCTGTGGCCATCACACACTCCCCCCCTCGGAGTCCTCGCCAGGACAGCGAGAGAGATAGTCCGCAGTGACGTTATCTTTACCACGGATGTGATGTACTGTGAACCGTATGGTTGCATGGCCAGGCACCACCGGGTGATCCGTCCATTAGCATCCTTCATCTTCTCCAACCATTGCAGTGCCTTATGGTCAGTCTCCAAAGTGAACTCTCTCCCCAGTAGATAATACTTGGAGTCCAGGGCCCACTTCACTGCCAAGGCTTCCTTTTCCCACTGTGGAGTAGCGGACCTCTCTGGGGAATAACTTCCGGCTGATGTAAGCCACAGGATGCCGGTCCTCTTTTGGTCCCTGCAGAAGCACAGCTCCAACACCCCTCTCAGACGCATCGGTTTGCAATACAAAATGTTTCTCAATCTGGACTGTGAAGGACAGGGTTCTTACTCAGATCTCTGGATGTCCTTGAAAGCTTCCACTGCCTCCGCTGTCCACTGAATATGGTTAGGGCATCTGGAGCCGGTTCGATCAGTGAGGAGAGCAGCTCTGGCTGAGAAATTTGGTATAAACCGATGGTAGAAGCCAGCCATTACCAAGAAAGATCTCAGCTGCTTCCTAGTTTGAGGGAGAGGGCATGACTCAAGTGCATGGACTTTACGAACTTGTGGTTTTATTAACCCACCTCCAATAGTGAAACCGAGATACTCAGTCTCTTCTCTGGCAATGACACATTTTGCTGGATTGACTGTCAGGCCTGCTGACCTCAGCCGTTCCAGGACCTCTCCCAGGTGCCTCAGATGCTCTTCCCAGGTGCTGCTATAGATAACAATATCATCAAGGTATGCACATGAAAAATCAGAGAGTCCACAGAGTACCTGGTCCATCAATCTTTGAAAGGTTGCAGGGGCCCCATGCAACCCAAATGGCAGGACTGTGAACTGGAACAGCCCCCAGGGGGTCCGAAAGGCTGTCAACTCCTGAGACCGCTGGGTCAGGGGCACCTGCCAGTAGCCTTTGCAGAGATCGACTGTGGTCAGGTATTTTGCCTTCCCTAGGCGCTGGATAAGGTCATCAATACGTGGAGTAGGGTATGAATCAAATTTTGAAATTGAGTTCAGGTACCTGAAGTTGATGCAGAACTGGATTGTTCCATCCTTTTTTGGAACCAGAACCACAGGATTACACCACTCACTTTTTGAGGGTTGAATTATCCCCAGAGACAACATAAGGTCCACTTCCTTCTTCAGTGACCCAAGGAGGCGCTCTGGTATCCTGTAACTCATACGCTTCACAGTTGCATCAGGCTTCAGTACAATGTCATGTTCCACAACATCTGTGCGGCCTGGGTACTCTTGGAAAATTTCTGAATTAATCAAAATCTTTACCCGAGTCTGCTGATCCTCAGAGAGGTGGCCCACATCCAGGTCAAAGGTTCTCGATGCAGGCAAGTACTGATCATCCATGTCCTCCTCCTCTTCTACAGCCTGGATCAGCAGCACTCTTGCACCCTCTCCTGTCCTTGGGACCCACTCTGAGATTCACATGCAGCACACGACTGGAATGTTGACACCCTGGGTTGGAGACCTGATAGGTGGTAGGCCCCAGCTTCTTCTGGACCTCAAAAGGCCCCTGCCACTTTGCCAGCAGCTTGCTGTCACTGGTTGGCAGCATGACCAGGACCTTTTGACCTGGTTCAAAGCCTCTCTGCCGGGCTCACTGGTCATACCAAGCTTTCTGATGTTGCTGCGCCTCCGCCATGTGTGCCTCTGCCAGTTGACTCATCCTCTGGAGTTGCTCCCTCATCTGTACCACATAAGAAATGACATTAACAGGCCCCTCCCTCCTGTGATCTCCCTCCCAGGTCTCCCGCAACAAGGCCAGAGGACCCCTCACCTCATGACCATAGAGCAGTTCGAAAGGGGAGAAACCTGTAGAAGCTTGAGGTACCTCCCTGTAGGCAAAGAGGAGGTAGGGGAGCCATTGATCCCAGTCAGATCCCGTTTCGTTAACAAACTTACGGAGCATTTGTTTGAGGGTCTGGTTGAACCGTTCTGTCAAACCATCTGTCTGCGGATGGTATGGGGTGGTGCGTACACTCTTTATGCCCAGGAGCTGGTAAACCCGTTTCAAAAGGTTAGACATGAAGTTAGTGCCTTGGTCCGTTAAAATTTCCTGTGGAAATCCCACTCTTGAAAAAAAAACTGAACCAAGGAAAAAGCCACTGTTTTTGCTTTAACAGATTTCAATGGAAAAACTTCAGGATATTTGGTACCGTAATCTGTAATGACCAACATGTAGCGATTTCCTGATTTACTCTTTTCCACAGGACCAACAACATCCATCCCTAGGCGTTCGAAGGGGGTCCTCATGATGGGGAGTGGCTGGAGTGGAGCTCTGGTGGGGCCTCTTATTGAGGTCTTTTGGCACTGAGGGCAACTCCTGCAGAACTGGGCAACGTCTAACCTTAAACCTGGCCAGTAAAAATGATGCTTAATGCGAGCTATGGTCTTGTGTTTCCCCAGGTGGCCAGCCCAGGGAATCGAGTGGCCCAAGTTAAGTACCATATCTCGGGCCGCCTGTGGGACTACTAGCTGCTTAACCTGGCCATGCTGCCGTCATTCTGCAGAAAATACTCCTCTGTCCGGCCATCAAGCTCTGTCTCCAGCTTCCTCTCCTTAGCTCTCTGTAAAAAGACCGACAATGTTGGGTCCTCCTGCTGCAGTTGTGTTATGTTGCTGGGTATTTGCAAACCTAAAGGCATGTCTGGAGCAGCCTCAGCTGATAGCTGTACAGCAGTGTGTTGGAATTTCTCTTGCCTCTTTTGGCTACGGGGCTTCTGACACTTCCCGGGCTGTGTCTCAAGCTCGACCCCATAGAATGGCAAGGTACTGAGAACTGGGGAATCTACCTTCCCCTGCTTAGCTTGTGCTCTGGTGACTGCAACATTACAACTTTGCACAGGGTTTAACAGATCAAAGAGAACAGGCAAGTCATCACCCAAAACCACTGGAAAAGGCAAGTTATCTGCAACTCCAACATTTAACAGATAGGCCTGTCCATGCACTTCCACGTAAATATCGGCAGTGGGATAGAACCTCTCATCACCATGTACACAGCAGATGGGAATAGTCTCTAAAGTGCAGATGGCATTAACTGGCACATATTTCCTGTGTACAAGAGTCTGAGTACTGCCAGTATCAATCAGGGCTTTAACATTTTCTCCATTTATCTTGACATTGGTCATTTTCATGGCCTGCTGAGGTTTGTCAACACTTTGCCGTGGAACAAAACACATTTGAGTGAGCTTAACAGGATTCTTTGGGCACATGGGTTTAATATGGGCTTCCTGTCCACACCGGTAACAGGTGGGTGTTTTACTGGGAACTCTTGATTGTGTTGAATGGTTCTCCCTTACAGGAGGCTTATCCACACCTGCTGATGCCCTCTGGTGGTATTGAGGAGTTACAGGCCTCCTGACGTCCTTCCCAGCCTTTCAGGCCATGTTACTCCATGGCTGATTCCTCTTGCGGGCAGCCACAAACACGTCGGCCAAAGTGGCAGCTTCAGCAGCTGATTGTGGGTCACGTTCCTTTACCCACACGTGGAGCTCTGGAGACAACATTCTCAAAAACTGTTCCATAATAATTATTTCACCAATTTCTTGCACAGTTTTGCCTTTGGGCTGTACCCATTTCACATACGTCTCCTTCAATCTGACATACAGCTCCTTGGGGCTCCCATCAGGCCCAACATCCATAGAGCGAAACCTCTGCCTATACGTCTCAGGATTTATATCATATTTCTTCAAAATAGCAGTTTTTACATCATCATATTCAAGTGAATCATCAAAATCCATATGAATATAGGCTCCTCTGGCCTTACCCGTCAGGAGTGGAATGAGTCGGAAAACCCAGTCAGATTTTGGCCATCGGCATGCTGCTACAATTCTCTCAAATGTAAGGAGAAAATGTTCAACATCATCATTTTCTGTTAATTTCTCAAGTCTAGGCTGATGAGAAAAACAAGACTGACCTGATGTGTTATTAGTAGAGTGGATGGATTCTGTTGAGGCTGCAGCGCGGGCCTGTTGGTAATCATGCTCTGCACCAGGAGCCTCCAAAGAGTGTGAGACCGTTGAAGTTAATTCTGTCACTGGAGATGTGTGGGCCTGTACCTCCTGCTGCAAAAGCCTGAGCTGTTGTTGCAGTGTTTGGAACTGTTGTTCCTGCCGTGCGACCTCCTCCCTTTGTTTTATCTCCCGGGCCTCCTGCTGCCCCATAAAAGCCTGAAAAATGCCTGCCAGATCTCTTAAAGTGGGTTCTCGGTTCTCTTCACCCTCAGTGCCTGACGCTGCTTTTAATGTTCCACCTCCCGTCTCTTCTTCACTCTCACTCTGAGGTTCAGACCCTGTGTGGGTCTTCCTGAGGTCTATCCGACCTCCTCTTGCCACTCTCGCTCCACGGTGCATGTCTTTCCCAAAATGGCCTTCACAAAATAGAGGAGGGGAAAAAGGGAAAAAAAAAAAAAAAAAAAAATACCTGTGTGCCCAACTGGCTGATCCCACCACTGCCACCAACTGTGAGGGACCGAGTCGGCCGGCAATGAGCACAACAGGTAGTATTTTCAAAAAAAAAAGGTTTTTATTAACCCAAAGTATGAAAGAAAACAAAATTTCTAAACAAAAGCAATAAAGAACAGGGCCCATAAAAGAGGTCAAATTAACAAAACTGTATAAACGCCAACTGAACAAACTAACAGAAGACAAAACAAACAGACCTGATGACTAAACACAAGAGGGAAACTTATATACTGGGTGATCAGCCCATACCAACACAAGAGGGGTAAACAAACACAAAAGACAACAGCTAATTATCAAAGCAAATCAGGAAAATTAACTCCTTGAAATAAACATAATCCATACTTAATAAAACCAAGTTAAATTACTAACTGTCTCAAAAAGAAATAAACAGTAAAGCACTAAATTCCCCCCACATGATGTGCCGGCCCAATCAGCATCCTCTGCTACAAAATGGCTGAGCTTGTGGGGTGGATCCTTTTGCCCAGCATTCCCAGCTCCCAGCAGCAGCACCGGTAAATCAAAGGAAACAGATTAGAAATTATATTAAATGAAGACTGTACAAAAGCTAACTAAATGTGCGCGCTTCAAATAGAAAAACCAATGTACTGTCATTTAATAAAGTGTATTATCTGAAACAGAAAATGTGATTTATTGCAACTAAATGTTAAAACCAATTTAGACTAATAACTAAATGTATAACCAAAATTTAACTATAGAAACAAATGTGTGAGTGCAGAAGGTTACCGACTTTTTTGGCTGTGTGGCGACAGCTGTGGCCATCACAATTCTCATTTTCGATGAGCAGCCTTGAAGCAGTTTTGTTGTGGATGTTGCACTTGTCACAAAAGATGTGTGTTTTTCCTGTACAGTTTGGCATCTTGCATCTGCTAGCCTCTTTCTTTCTATCATAATTTGTCATGTGGTCAACCATGTCATACTGCACTTCAGGTAGAGAGGCCTTACATCCTGGACTGGTCTGCGAACTAGTCTCTGGGGGACATGCTCTGGTTCTGGAGACATACTGGGCCATCAAATTGAAGATCTCATCTGGTTTATACCGTTTGAAGTATTCATAGGGTCTCATGGGATGATCCTCATGAATTGGAGGATTCTCAAAGGAAGTGTCAATGATTGTAGTGAACGGCCTGTGACGCCACTTGATTTCTTCCTTCCTGGTTACTGTCATCTCCTCCTGTCCTCCTCCTGTCCTCCTCAAATTTGTTTGGCCAACATGAACATAAATGTATATTCTTGATTGAAAATGGGCACTTACTCCTCCCTCTTTGCAGTCGCTCCGCCCTGCTAGTCTTGTCCAAGGTCTGTCACTCTCTCAGAGCGTGCTCAAGTCATGACGTGATTGTGATTGGATAATACTTAAACCTTTCTTGTGGAAAAATCATATCAGACAGAAATTATTATTCAAAGCAGTGTATTTCATGTGTCTAAAAAACCTGTCTGGAAGGGACCTTTAACATATTCAGATTTAACCAAGAGGGTTGTTTGGAGACTGCAATATGCTGTGAGATGTTTCTAACTTTATATCTGAAACACCTGTCAGTAACACAGAGTGCCCTCACTGCTTTGGTGACATCAAACCCAACATGTTGTAGTAACATAGGAGTCTCACAAGATGGCAGTATTTCTAATCTTTTGTATGCTGTGAACGCAAAGGCGACACCTACTGCACACAGAGTGCACCCAATTAAAAACGATCCAGCAAAGACAAATGATGATGCCCCTGAAGGATTAATGGTGAGGCTTTTTATTATAATATTACAAGATATACTATTAAAAACGGACAATTTAGAAATAATAATGCCTCACATGCCTCAAGCAATAGGCTTATGGGGGATAGAGTGACAGTTACATTTTGCCATTGAAAATAAAATTTGGCATTGAACCTCCTTTTATTTTCAATTTGCCAAATTTAACTGTCGCTGTTTTGGCCCCATATACGGTAGGCTCAAAGTGGACACCCTCCAGAATGATATGATTGTATATCTGCCTTCTGGTGTGAATGAATCAGGTGTTTTAATTACAGAGGAAGCTGCATGAAGTTTGTGAGCTGACGGTCAGGTAGGGTAGTGTTTACTTTCATTTTGTTAGCTAAGCAGGTGACTATAGGTCCAAAACATATGAGCAGTCAGACCAGAGGAAATACTGACTGGAAATTATAGAAATATGGTTAACAAATACAACAGAGTACAATTTAACAACCGCTACGACTAACTTTTAAAGCTAATTAAGTTACATTGTGACGACTTATTTGGATTTTCACATGTATTTTAGCCTTTCAACTAGTGACAGAGACTATTTGTTGCTGAACCTTCAATAACAATATTAATCACGTTTATTGACTCTTAAATGGACATAAAATAAACTAAATTGCCAAAATGTTGCCTTATAGCTGACGAAATGGATGCCGACTAAAACAGTAGTGTATGCACTGGGCCTCTACAAAACGTTATTGAATCCGTGTTGAAGGAATTAATTAAAAAAATATTTTCTATAGTTAAATTTTAAAATGCCAATAAAAAACAATACTGTAAACTGCCAATTAAAGCAGTTTAATGTTAGTGCTGACGTAGGACTCTGGTTGCTATGGAGCGTCTATATTCCAGAAACTAGTTCCAAAATCACCATTTTACTCTGAAACATTGGAGGAGAAACTTCACTCGACGATTTCTGAAAAACTACACAAGTGAGCAGCGAAATACGGACCCACAGTGACCTCAACTCGACTCTCTTACTGTTTCATCATGGAAAACGTGAGAATTTAGGCAGTTTAACATCATTCAAAGACTTTTTTCAAGCCGTTTTATTCGACGCCTCAGCTGTATTTGAGGCGTCGAAGCAACAACTGACTTTCATTCAGTGGTAGTTTGTTCAGTAAAACATAAAAACAAATATTACATTTACACATTTAAAGTAAGATCTTCAGTGTATACATTGCTGAAATGTAAAGACAGAAGCTGCAAAATCCTGAACTGACTGTTGATTTACAAGCAAACTGATACAGTTTGCAGTAACTATTCAAACTCCTTCAGAAAAATAAAACATTGCTTATTACACAGTGATGCATTGAACCACCACCTTCAGTAAACTGCTGACACGCTGAACAGCTCAGTGTAACAGCAGTTTGCACATTTTTGGTTTAAAGATGCCAAAGTTTCTACTTTCAACCTGATATTTTGTCAAGAAAAAAGCCCCCATTCATTACTTTATTAAACAGTTCATAAATGATCATTATTTTCTGTAGTAAAGTCAACTTTACTGTGATATTGCTGCAAAAACAGTAAAGCCGTTATGCATATGTGCATGCAGAGTAGAAAATAGCTTGTTTATTTAAAGGACGAGTTCACAAATGTTCAAGTCTGTCTTAAAACAATAGTCAGGAGCCCAAATGAACACTGAAACAGGTTTTTCTTGCCATAATCATTCCTCCTGTTCATACTGACCATTAGAAGATCCCTTCATAATGCACTTACAATGTTAAGTGATGGCGGCCAAAATCCACAGTCCTCCTCCTGTGCAAATGAGTCAAATCAAGTAGATATCTTTCAATGTTACAGTCTTTTTAGTGCCAAAGTCCCTGTTTTTGTTACTATACTTCCACCACAGCTCAACAGGGAAACACTGTCTGAGGAAACACAAAGAGGGAATTTGATGCTAAAAAGACTGTAAATGTGGCAGATATCCACTTGATATGACTAACTCAGACTGCTGAAGCCTCATATAAGCTTCAGATATACATTTAAATGCATTTTTGCACTAAATGACTGTGTGGACACACTGTGGATTTTGTCCCCCATCACTTACATTGAAAGCACCTTTGAAGGGGATCTTTTAATAGCCAGTATGAACAGGAGGAATGATTACAGCAAGGAAAACCTCTTCTAGTGAAAAATTGTAAAACCTCTGTCCTTTAAGGAAAACATCAGTGTGCTCAGCAGGTTCAAAAGATGAACTCATTTATTCAATGTTCAGTTTAGTGGAGTTGTGTTGAGTTAAGTAGAGTCCCATCCTAAACTGTACATTAATGGTTACAGATGTGTGATGTGCCAACTCACCTCCATGATCACACCTACTGGAGGAGAGAGCCCAGCAGGAGCCAAATGAGCAGCAACACCAACAAGGTAAAACTCTTGGCTTGACAGTGAAAGTGTGTATCCTGTTAGATTTGTTAGGAGCTTGTGCTTATTTGAAATATAATTTTGAATGTTGTCTTTAGTTTTTTGTGTAATACTTACCTACCATAACATCAATGAATATATGCAGGCTACATATTCTAAAATATTAATGTAGGATTGAGGCAAAATCAACACTCACAGTCACATGGGGTGTCATGTTGGTAACCCTGGGACAAGCATGAAACCATGCACCTTGTCAGAGGTTACCAACAAATGTAACAACAAATCTAGTGGTGGAAGAAGTACTCAGATCCTTAATTCAGATCCTTTACTTAATTAAAAGTAGCAATACACTAATGTGAAAATACTCCATTATAAGTAAAAGTCCTGCATGAAAAATCCTACTTAAGTAAAAGTACATAAGTATTAGCAGCTTGATGTAGTTAAAGTATTGCAGTAAAAGTCGTGGTTTGTACCCTCTGACTGATATATTATCATATATGACATCATTAGATTATTAATACTGAAGCATCAGTGTGTAAGCAGCATGTTACTGTTGTAGCTGCTGGAGGTGGAGCTAGTTTGAAGTACTTTATATACAGTTAGCTAGTTTAGTCCAGTGGTTCCCAACCTAGGGGTCGGGCCCCTCCAAAGTGTCACCAGATAAATCTGAGGGGTCGTGAGATGATTATGGGAGAGGGAGAAAAAGGAGGAGGAGAGGTTTTTGGTTAATATTGGATCATTTGAACATTTATTGAAATGAAACCATGTGAGAAGTTTAGAGGGAAAAATCACTATTTGGTGGAGCTGTTAACAACTCATAGACATCTGAAATGTGACCCTGACTACACACTGCTTTTTGTAAGACGTCAAAAGCCAAAAAGGTTGGAAACCACTGGTTTCATCTTTAACAATGTGTTGTATTTTAAAAGCTTGTTATATTACCCATCGTTTCAAATCTTCATCTGAAAAGTAACTAAAGCCGTCAAATAAATGTAGTGGAGTAGAAAGTACAATATTTTCCTCTGAAATGTAGTGGAGTGGAAATATAAAGTAGCATCAAATGGAAATACTCATGTAAAGTACAACTACCTCAAAATTGTACATAAGTACAGTACTTGAGTAAATGTACCAGCTGACAACCTAGAGCCCAGTTCTGCTTGAGGTTTCTTCTCGTTAGTTTTTCCTTGTTGCTGTCGCCAAGTGCTGCTCATGGGGAAATGTTGGGTCTCTGTAAATTAAAGAGTACAGTCTAGACCTCCAGACTCTATGTGAAAAGTGCCCTAAGATAACTAACCTGAGATAGCGCTATATAAATAAAACTGACTTGAAATTGACTATTTAGTTACTTTCCACCACTGATGACGTCTAGTATGTGTGAATATGGAACATTCTTGAAAAAGAGCATTCGTGCTCAACAAATCTACAAAAACAAAGAATCTGATTAATAAACCAATCATTATTAATCATCAATTATTTAAGTTTTACACTAAAGCATTACACTGTGACCCTCTATTTGAGATTAAGACTGTTTGCTATCACAAAATCAAAAAACAGACTGAAAAGTTATAAAATAGAAAGAAATCATCGCTCAGTTGTTTTATTGGGTCATTTGTGTCACTTTAGAGTTCAGATTGTGTGCTACTTTGGTGGCAGCTGTGTGTCGTGTTGCATTCAGAGCTGTAGTAATTCTGCCTTTGTATCCTCTGAACGTACGCCGGGGATCACAATGGACTGAAGGTTGCATCATGGACTCTCAGAGAACATGAGCATATTAGGGGAAAAGGTGTTTTAGTCAGCTGAGATATTGGAGAGAAGAAAGCTCTGTTCTAGCCGCGCCTCAGTTCATGAGGATGAGATGGACATCAAGTATGAAGCATCCTCTGCTGGAGAAATGGTGGGAGGCAGAATGTGTCTGTGTCCTATCCTGTGAGAATACAGCTCCTGAAGACTGAAGTCTGTGTGGAAGTGTGAAACAGACGGGCGTCTCACCTCGCAGCCCTGAACCTCGTTCAGCGGTGAGATAAGTTGAAGGTAAGATTTTCATCATCAGTGATCAGGTCAAAACATTACATGACCATCCCTGATGTGACCCTGCAGTCCAAGCATTACCCAGGACAAGATGTCTGTCTGCATAGGAGATTACACTTCCTCCTCTCCACTGTTGCCATGGCAGCCAGTCACAACACAGAGCCAAGTAGTCATGATGTGTTCCTGATAAAAGAAGTGTGATTCCTCATATTGTCCTCTCTCCTTCTCCTGGGAGCAGCAGTTGTTTGTACTACAAGCAGATGAGCCACTGATTGTTTGTCCTCCTGCAGGTCATCATGCGCCGCCTGGACGATGACGTATTGTTCCGCCGACTACGCGTATAGTTCCGCCCCGGTCCGTGTTTTACACTAAGTTATCAGTAAGTTTGATGTGTCGCTGCTGCTTCAGAGACCAGTGGGAGTGGTTGTATGATACCCCCAAATGTCACAGAGTGGAAGTGTGTGCTGTGTGCTGAGTGTTACAAGTCTGATTTCCTTTATGACTGTGGTCAGTGGGGGCTTGTAGATTGGGCTCTAGCAAGTCCACCAGGAAATAGTTTAGTTAAGGTGGTAAGATCCTCACACATCTGGTCTCATCATCAGTTTAGTTCATTCAACGTTTATTTGTTTAGGGACAACTAATGCCATATGCCACAGCATTTAGAGCCTAAGCTCATTTTCAATGCCCATCCCTAGATGGGCCTTTAAAATACATAAAACTCAACATTAAAATATATCTGGAACTGCACAAGACTCAACAATACAAATACATACGTTAAAGCACAAAACTCAACAAGAAAGTACATACAGAGCAGCACAAAACACAAACAACTCACAAATAACGGTACCATAAAAGTTTCATAAAACAACAAGCACCTGATCACTCATGACTACATGGCTGAACCCTCTTTAAAAACTGTTACAATTAAGTTTAAAATTGAATTAGTACTAAATGCCTTTAACAACAGACACATGCATGAAATATGTGGCATTTGCTGTGTGAAACAGTATACAAACATTAAAAATAATTAGTACATTTGCAGTATATTAGGTATACTTAAAGTTGTTCCATTTTAGCACAGTCAAGTATACTTGACACAATTAAAGTACAACTTTAATACTATTTAAGTGTAAAAGTACAAAATGAGTTGTTGCATTTTAGCACACTTTAAGTACACTATTTAATAGTCTGGACGCAAGTAGACTTTAGTGTGCTGTAGCTTACTAACATTTAGTATATTTTAGTGTATTATTTTATCACTGGGGCTTAGAGTAATAAAATATGTTTAAAATTTTCAAATGCGTCATTTTTGTATTGACAGCAGTTATCTTAAAAGTGCAGTTTAAATATTGAACTCAAATTGTACTAATAATATTTCACAGCAGTGTATTTATTAAGAGTACACTATATTTCAATTTAAATGAAATGCGGTAAAAATATACTATTGAGTATTTCATGATAGCATATTAATATACTTTCAATCACATTTATATAAATGTACTTGAAACATACTTTGCAATATTTCAATACCTTTTAAATACAGTATATATATATATATATATATATACTTAGAACCTTTAGATAAATGTTCCTGTGTAACTGACTAGTGAGTCAGTTTGCTGATTTATGATTATTCTCTACTTATTCTACTGTATGTCTTATCATTCACCATTACCCTGCAATTACCACTTGTGGCCACAGTAGCCATTGTTCAGCAAAAGTTACAGTCTCACTTAAAGTAGCTGATTTCAGCTACTTTCTCTGTCTCCTCCATGATATATAGGCTCCTAGTTTTCCTTTAATTATTAACTTTTAACAGTCTAGTAATCATACAGTTGGAGTCATCCCTGTCTATCTGTGTAACTAACAGGTTGGTGCGAGCAGGAAGAGACGGAGGGAGCAGGAGAGCACCTCCAGAGCCTTCCAGGAGCCTCCGGAGAGAAGACTCCGTGAGAATGCTGCTGTCCCATCAGAGAGGAGCCCCAGCCCCCAGCCCTCCACCTCTGCCCCACAGGCCAACCTGGAGGCTGTCCAGCTGGAGGTTAGAAGTCCAAACGTGCCCACGGTGGTCCAAACTGTTCTATCCTGATCCATGATACATCCAGTTCAACAGCAATACTGCATCAGTCTAAAGGGTGTAACTGAACTAGTCTGACCTGGTTCCTCCTCTCCTCCTCTCTGTCTCTCTAAAAGGTTCAGAGAAGCACAGCAGAAGGAAGGCAGCAGGATATCCAGCCCAGAGTCCCCCAGGAGCACGCTGATGACATTCAACATGATGATGTCACGGCCCCGCCCCTCTGGCCCGGCCCTTACGGACCCCAGCCCGGTGGACTCTCACCCTCTGCTTTTGATGCAGTGGCAGAGATGGTCATGGCATGGATGACTGACTCTCCGTACAATCCCGAGATGTAACATACACACACATACACGCACACTGCACACACAGTGCAAACCTTTTATTCCCTCTTTCTTCCTCTATCCTAAAAAAAAAAAAAAAAAAAAAAAAAAAAAAAAAAAAAAATTAACCTTAGATAAGTTTTAACTCTTTCATTCCTTTTCAGTATGTAGATAAGTTTGAACTCTTATACATTTTTAATTTGTAGATAAGTTTTAACTTTTATACATATTTAGTAGTATATATATAAGTTTTTTTAGTATGTAGATAAGTTTTAACTCTTTCTTCCTCTTTCCTAAAAAAAAACAAAAAAAACCTTAGATAAGTTTTAACTCTTTCATTCCTTTTTAGTATGTAGATAAGTTTTAACTTTTATACATATTTAGTAGTATATATATATGTTTTTTTAGTATGTAGATAAGTTTTGTAACTCTGTTTAACTCTTTGACTGATACCTTCTATTTTTTCTGTCTTGTGGTGAACTCGTTATAATGACTAAAAGAAGGAAAGATCTTTAAGAGGGTCTGTAGACAATGTTCCATTCAAATATTTGGTTGCTGTTGTGCACCGGTCAGTATTTAATGACTTTAGAAGTGAAAAACATTATCTGATTATGTTGCTGATTACCATTAAAGTTATTTGGTTATGTTTAAAGTTATTGAATTATCAACAGTTGAAAAAATGCCTGAAAAACAGGTCAGTGTTTAACAGTTTGTTAATCTGGTGTCTGGTTATATCATGACATCACTATATGAAGAAAAGGAAACATATATTTGGATGGAACATTGTCAAAGGGTTAGGGTTAGGGAGGGTTAGACCCTCTTAAAGATCTTTCCTTCTGTTTCTGTCAAACGTAGTAATATTAGCAGTAATTAGTATGACAGATATTTCAGCTGTAGCAATTTAAGTGTGTAATAACTATTATACTTTTATTGTTTAAATTGAATTTGAAATTCTTTCTGGACAGGAAAAAATATCTTAAGGTTTGGATGGGATCACTTAAGTTGATCTTATCTTATAATGACTGTGTAAAAAAAGGGAAGGGTTTCAAGAGGGTCTGGAGGCAATGTTTCATTCAAATCCTTTTTACTGTCGTACATATGTCAGTATTTAATGAGGAAGACAAATGTTCATCATTAATATTTCTTACTGGAACCAATTGAACTGTGTCTGCATATACGTTTTTAAGTGTATGTTTTAGAGTTAGGGAGGGTCAGACCAGTATAATGGGATAATTTTACCCAGTATGAAAGTTGATTTACACATCAAGTATCTTTACAGGTATTGGGGAGTACTGCTGCATATGTTTAAAAAAGTTGTATAAAGCCTTTTGTGGCTCCAGAGGGAGCTGTCCAAAGTCTGATGAATTTCCTCAAGTGAATTTAAGTTGATACAGCTTAAAAATAGAAACATTTATTTCACTGATGGGTAGCAGTACTATAATTTTAAAAAATGATTTGAAAAAGTCATGAAAACTATGAGAGTGGTGATGTTATGAGTAGCAGCAGTTGTATCAGTAGTATTAGAGACATTTCAGCTGTTGTCTCTGTAGTAGTAAGAGACTGTATTAGTAGCTGTGATGGATGTCTTACTGGCTCCTCAGAATCAGGAGTGATAACATTACTAACAACTAATAGATGGACTAGTACAGTAGTAGCACTTACAGTGTTTGTAGTAACTAAGTTTTGTCCATGTTGTTTTCTCTCTTGTGGTGAACTCGTCATAATGACTTTGTAAAAGAAGGAAAGATCTTTAAGAGGGTCTGTAGACAATGTTCCATTCAAATGTTCTTTGCTGTTGTACACAGGCCAGTATTTAATGGAAAACAAGTGAAAAATGTCCCTTCATACTAATTCTAAATAATAACTACTTTTTTGTTTATGTCTCAGTATATCGAATGATGAGCAATTTAAAATTTTGCCAGAAAATAGGCCAATATAGCTTATTTAACAAGTGTCTTGTTACGTCATGACAATATGAACAACAAGACACATATTTGGATGGAACATTGTCAAAGGGTTAGGGTTAGGGAGGGTTAGACCCTCCTAAAGATCTTTCCTTCTGTAACAAAGAGTTCAACACAGGTGAACTCGTTATAAGTTTAGATGGAACATTTCATTTATTAATGAGCAGCAGTAGTTGTATTATTTGTAGCAGATTTTAATAAATGTATCAATAATCTAAAAAAAAGAATCTAATACAGATATTAAAAAGTCATGTAGAAAGTATCAATAGTATTGATAATAACAGTAGCAGCAGTTCTATCAGTCAGGAGTGATAAAATTACTAACAGGTCATAGATGGACTAGTAGTAGCTCTTAAAGTGTAATTTGTTAATTATTAATTACTTTAAGTTCATTTGATGAAATCATTTTGTAACTTGGTAATAACTTTAAATTCCTTGTATGTTTGAGAAGAGAAGATCTTTAAGAGGGTCTGTAGACAATGTTCCATTTGAATTTTCTTTATTGTTGTTTATAGATCATTATTTAATGGCATTATTTAAAGACAGAGAGAAAAAAATCCTCTATAATCATTATTGATCAATTATTTGGTCATATCTCAGTATGTTAACTGATGAGCATTAGAAACACATGTCCAGAAGCTGTAGACCTCTGATAGATGGTTAAACTACATCACTATATGAAGAACAGGACACATATATTTGGATGGAGCATTGTCAAAGGGTTAGGGTTAGGGAGGGTTAGACCCTCCTAAAGATCTGTACTTCTGTTCCAAAGACTTCAATACAGGTGAACCCGTTATAACTCAACACAAAATGTTTAGATGAAATCTAAAATTAAAAACATTTAGTATTAAATTGCTTTAAGAAGAAAATGTATTAATAATTTTATTTTAGTTTTTTTTGTTTTTAGCAAGAAAACAGTGGAGCAAAGTAAAACATTAGCAGCTGTGGGCCTGACTCTGTTTAGAACATCTACAGGAGAACACAGTTAAGACAAAGAGCAATAAAATAGCATAAACACAAGACAAACAGAGAAAACATTAAAAATGACAAGTAAGACAAAACAACCTACTTATAAGAGTGATTCTCAATAAAAGATTACAGCATGTGGCAGAAAAAAGCAGAAAGAATAAAGACATTTCAATGTCTACAGACAGGTTACACTGAATTCAGAGGGAACAATACAAGGTTGATTATTGAGATGTCAGTGGTTACAATTTTGACTCAGAAGAAGGAAATATCTGTATAAATATTTAAATTGTAAAAAGGAGGGAGAATTTCTAATGTGATATTAGATTATATTCCAAGTTTGAACATATGTACAGAAAAAGGATCTTAAACCATGGTTATTGTTAAAAGCAGGTATAGAGTTCAGTTATAAATAGAAGAAAGTGAAGAAGGGAGAAGGTGATAGTATAATTGATAGTACACATTAATACCTATAAGTGTGTATCATTATGGAAATGCAATGGTTCAGATTGTGAAAACACTACAGTGATGTGTGTAGGGAGAAAGTTTCAAATACATCTTATAAGCTCTGTTGTAGAGTCTGGCTATTGGTTCAATCAGTTCTGTGCTAATAAGAATCTAAATTGGAAGACAGTAGGAAACATTTGAAAGCATAACTGCACGAAGATGTGTATTAGAGACAGAGAGAGTGACATATAACCTGATCTGACTGTAAAGATATAGTTTCTTATTCCTATACTTGAATATGCTCTTGAAATATGAGGTAGTTGTTGAGATAAACAACAAGGTATTTGAAATGGTTTACTACAGTAAGGCTCTGGTTGGCCACAACTATGGGCTGAGATGTAGACAAATGTTTCCTAGGAGAATGGAAATAGATGTATTCAGTTTTTAATTTAAATCATTCTTAAAAAGTCATGACAAACTATCAGTTATTGATAGTAGCAGCAGCCACAGTAAGTGTATCTGTAGCACTTCAAGGGTTTGTAATAACTCATTTAAAATGACTAAATCATTTTGAATAACTGACTATGGACTAGTACAGTAGTAGCACTTACAGTGTTTGTAATAAAACAATGAAACTTTTATGTCACTGATGGGTAGCAGTACTATAATTTTAAAAAATGATTTCAAAAAGTCATGAAAACTATGAGAGTGGTGATGTTATGAGTAGCAGCAGTTGTATCAGTAATATTAGAGACATTTCAGCTCTCTGTAGTAGTAAGAGACTGTATTAGTAGCTGTGATGGACGTCTTACTGGCTCCTCAGAATCAGGAGTGATAACATTACTAACAACTAATAGATGGACTAGTACAGTAGTAGCACTTAAAGTGTTTGTAGTAACTAAGTTTTGTCCATATTTTTTCTCTCTTGTGGTGAACTCGTCATAATGACTAAAAGAAGGAAAGATCTTTAAGAGGGTCTGTAGACAATGTTCCATTCAAATCTTTTTACTGTGCACAGCTCAGCTTTTAATGGAAAACAAGTGAAAAATGTCCCTTCACACTAATTCTAAATAATAACTACTTTATTTGTTTATGTCTCAGTATATCGAATGATGAGCAATTTAAAATGCTGCCAGAAAATAGGCCAGCATTTGATAGCTTATTTAACAAGTGTCTTGTTACGTCATGACAATATGAACAACAAGACACATATTTGGATGGAACATTGTCAAAGGGTTAGGGTTAGGGAGGGTTAGACCCTCCTAAAGATCTTTCCTTCTGCTTTTAAACAGCTTTTAAAAGAGAAACTATAAAATGTGTTACTGTCCAATGTCCACAGAATCTAGCTGCGTCGCATTCTGGTTGAGTTCTTACTCAGTCACAGTTTACAGTTGTTTTGGTGACATTTTTGGTGTTAAACAAACATAAATACACGTTTTCAGCTGATGTAGATGTGCTAACAGTTGCTTTGTGGCTGTACTTTACTCAGTTTAACTACTGGAGCACCCCACACCATCTTATGTCCTGTAGTGAATATAAAATAGCCAGATTATGCATTGGCTTTGTAAACCCTGATAGACTTAACAGACCATGTTGTGATCATTAAGTCATTAACTGGCTGAGCCTGTCTCCCTCACTCCCTTCATCACTTCTTTCTTCTCTCTAATAAACATGAAGTTCAGTTACCAACAGTAGTACCACTGGAAGAAACAATAGCAGTAGTGATAGTAGTAGCAGTGGTACTAGTGATATTTCAGCTCTTCAACAGGAAGCTTTAGCACCAGTGGAAACAGTAGGTTTAATCACTTCATAACCATGGCAAAGAGCAATATTTCACTCTGTTTCTTCTTACAGTTCATATGTCAGTATAATGAGTGAAAATTATCAAAAATATTTTCTACTGTGATCATTTTTTAAAGTTTGAGCTTATTGTTTCAATGTCAGTGTATTGATGGAGGAGAAAGTTCTCTCAGAAAGTGCAGACTTTGGCCACTAGAGGTCAGGAGTGCACATTCAAATGATGTGATTCAAATTCAGTTTGTAGGGACACATATTTCTGCCCATACTGAACTACCAGTCCCAAACCTCTACTATGTTGATCACGGTGATGTATTTTAGTTCATTAAGACATTGTAATGAGCTTAATGGAGCTTGTGTAATATTTGTGTGTTTCATTCTTTCTTTACAGCTTCAGGGTTTCTATATCATTCAGATATTTCAAAAAAATACCTAATTCACATCGTCCTTCAGACCATTTTGGACCTAGCAACAGTATTAGAAGTAGTAGTAGCAGTAACAGTAGAACACACAGCTAGAGGCAAACAGGCATTTTGTATCCATCATAAAGTTGTAGTGTAAGACCAATAAATGTTATTTAAATTGTATGCTTCTGCATTTTGATGTTTTGTCACACTAACATACAGTAGTATGGTACTTTGCTGTTATCCTCAATTCATAAAAGAAAACAGCATCAAAATATATTCAAGAACAAACATTATTAAAATCATCTATGAGCTGTGATGACCTCTGTTGTGTCATTTTGTGTTGCTGTGTGGTTCATCTGTCTCTGTTCACTCTGCAGGTGGATTGTTAGTGTAACCTGGCAGACCTGAGGGCCCCGGTGTGTTCCCAGGTTATTTAAGCCTGACTGCAGTGCATCTCTCTCTCTCTCTACTATGTTGCTTAAAGTTTATTCTTATGTCTGTTTTCGCATCTTACATCACCCCCACACACACATCCATCACTCATGCACTCTTACACCACTGACTATACTGACATACACACCTCACAACTTATTAATCCTTAATTGGCATTTGAATTTACTCAATTTGGTTTAATTTGGTTAATAAAAGATCTTTTGTTAAAACTTAACACTGGTGTGTCTCCCTTTTGTTGTGGCCACTTGAGCCAGGTCATAACAGAGCTGAACTGAATTGAGCTGAATCCAGTCAAAGTGGTTCTAACTAAAATAAAGTGGAGTTATGTTTTATTCTCATGCTGCTCGCTCTGCCTTTAAACAACTTGATACAGTACATCATCATGCTTCACATTTCATTACAGGAGCTAAAGATACACATCACTGTGTTCTATATGAAAAAGTAGGCTGGTCCTCACTAGCAACAAGAAGGACTACATTCTATCATTTTTATTTATAAATGTCTCCTACAAAAGTTGCCTCAGTGTATCACTGCACTTTG
Organism: Scomberomorus guttatus; assembly: GCA_038419695.1. NCBI lineage: Eukaryota > Metazoa > Chordata > Actinopteri > Scombriformes > Scombridae > Scomberomorus > Scomberomorus guttatus. The sequence continues at coordinate 4,091,361 of CM076449.1, forward strand.
CCAATCCAAAACCACAGCTCACCAGGCAGGTGAGGATGAGGCTGACGTGGCAGGTGTACTGGGAACTGGAGTGGTGAACCTGAGGTACAGGCAGAGAACAGAATTAGCAGCATTCAGGAGATCAGAAAAACAAACAAACAGCTTACAAGAAGCTTGGCCGTAGCATCTGTGCCGCATTGGTGACTGAACGATCTGGCAGAGTCTGGAGAGATGAACTGGGGTTTTATACTGCTGGCTTGTAAAGTTGATTAGTAGATGAGCTGCAGGTGTTCAGGTTGAATGGGAGAGGGAAACCAGGAGGCCACGTCCAGCATACGCCCACACACACAAACACAGAGAGAGACAGACTGGGGACAAACATGAAACACTAGTAGCTATATCATTAGATAATGTGTTTCTATAGTGTTTAGGGCCAAGCACGATAACTTCAGTTTTGTCTGAGTTAAGTAGCAGAAAATCCAGGTCATCCAGGTCTTTATGCCCTTAAGGCATGCTTGGAGTTAACTGATTGGATTCATCTGGATTCATTGATAAATATAATTGAGACCATGACGGACAATGAATGATAATCCCCATCCCTGAAGTATTTTTTATTAGTTTCCGTTTCTAAATGAACTCAAACCAACACCAAACTCAGTGCATCATTATCACAAGAAGAGAACCTGAGCAATGTCTTCTGTAACAATCCACTCCTGCTGGTGCACAGCACCATTTCCAGACTTATAGCATGTTTTGCATGACAGAACCAGCAGCTTTAATATTTGGGGTTTCAGTTCAGCACAAATTGCATAAAAATTAGTAACAATGGTCTGTTGAAAGTATTTTTGCTGTAAGGAAGGTAATAGTTTTTGTATTTCAAATGTTTGACAAAGTGATTTTCATACAGTACCTTGTTATGTCTAATCTAGGTGTGGTTAAGTAATATAAATTGTTTTCCTTTTTACCTCACAGAAGCCAACAAAGATTTATTGCACCTAATTGCAGAAGCAGGACTACATTTGAAACATGTGAACACAAGGTTTCATTTGTTCAAGAAATCATGTACCAATTGTGGAAGAGCTATAACCTAAAAACACAGAAAGACATTTAACATTATTCTGACTGGAACTCTATCGAGAGCCCACACACGTCTACGTTTATCATAAACCTAAAACACAGGACCTTAATTGTAAGGAATGGATTGAACTGTGGTAAATCTGCTCTAACAGCTGTTTATTGTTTGAAAATACAATTAATAATAATTCTTAATGATTAATCATCTCTGCTTGCTGTACAATAATACTGAGCTATCCTGCAATACAAGAACAATATACTGCTTCTTATTGACAAGGTTTCTACCAGCATCATCAACTGATGAGTATGCTAACCTATGGCTGGAAATGGAGCTTTAATTTTCATCGTTTATGTATACAACATATCAAATGCATGTACCCATCAAATGTATACTCATTATCCTTGTCCTATACAGGTTACTCGGGTTAAAAATGAAAACATTAAAAAGTTTGTAACATACTGTGGAGCTAATGTTACGTAATTAGCTAGCTACAGATACTAAAATCTGCTAGTGATTTTCACCAGCTAAAGACACCAGCTTTTGTCTGTCTGTATGAAACCAAAGACCAATGGTTTAGAAATTCACTAAAATTTTCACTAAAAAAGTTAAAAATATTGAATTGAACTGAACTAAATACATTAATAAATACTACTGTTAAATTAAATTATTAAATGATGTGTTTAAAGCACTGCTTTAGCTTTTTAAAGTAACATTTATTTATTCATGAATAAAAGCACTGTACCACCGCCGTTTTCAGTGGCTGCTGTTGGACATTGAGGCGGAATAAAGAAATGTTGAATCTACCACAAAGACATGAGATGGCTCAGCCAGGGGTCAGCACTTTTTTTCTTTTAAGAAGAGGCTACAGTCAATGTTCATGAGTCCACTATCAGGAGAACATTGAACATCAATGGTGTGCATGGCAGAGTCCCCAAGTTGAGACTAAGGAGGAATGGGCTAAAATTCCTCCAAGCCGACATGCAGAACTGATAAACAGTTACCGGAAAAACTTCTGGTTGAACTTATTGCTGCAAAAGGGGGTGACCAGTTACCAGTTACTGAAAGCAAGAGTTCACATATTTTTGCCTCACACAAATATGTAAGATTGGATCTCATTTGTTTATTTGGGTTCCCTCTTATCTAGTTTTAGGACTTGTGTTAAAATGTGATCATGTTTTAGGTCATATTTATGCAGAAATAGAGAAAATTCTTAAGGGGTTCACCAAACTTTCAAGCAGCACTGTATAGTATAACATAACCCATAAGATGAATTAGTACATAGCAGGGGGAACAGAAAGGCTGGCTTTGTCTAAATAAAATATGCCTATCAGCACCTCTAAAGCTAATCACTTAACACATATCGTATCTGTTTCCTCTGTATACAAACAGAAATGTAAAAATGTAAAAACAACTTGTGGTTTTACGGGGAGCTAGTGCTGTAATTACTTTGTGGTGAATAACTAACTAGTGTCCCTGCATCCAGTTGGCTAAGCTAACTAACAGCTGTTTATTGTTTGAAAATACAATTAATAATAATTCTTAATGATTAATCATCTCTGCTTGCTGTACAATAATACTGAGCTATCCTGCAATACAAGAACAATATATTATACAACATATCAAATGCATGTACCCATCAATGTATACTCATTATCCTTGTCCTATACAGGTTACTCAGACAAAGTTAGAAATATTGAATTGAACTGAACTAAATACATTAATAAATACCACTGTTAATTAAATTATTAAATTATGTGTAAAAAGAACTGTTTTAGTCTTTAACTTTTTTAATTAACATTTATTTATTCATTAATAAAAGCACTGTACCACCACCATTTTCAGCGGCTGCTGTTGGACATCGAGGCGGAATAAAGAAATGTTGAATGAATCTACCACAACGACGTGAGATGGTTCAGCCAGCACTTTTTCTCTTTTAAGATTAAGATTAACTTTATTATTATCCCAGAGAGAAATTGGTCTGCAGTGTTATTTCTAAAATCAATGTACATTTCTTTTGTTTTATTGGTGTTGAGGATTAGATTAGAGTCTTTGCACCATTGTACAAACTCCTCCAGGACCGTGTCCTGTCTCTTTGTCAGTTAAAAGGCAAAGTAAAGCTGTAGCATCAGCGTACTTGATCAAAAATCTGTTGGACTGCTGACTTATACAGTTGTTGGTGTATAAAATAAATAAGAGTGGAGACAGACAAAATGCATTTTTAATTCAAGTCTCATTAAAAGTAATTTTTGCAGATACAAAAATTAAGTCATGTCATAAAAATTAAAAGAAAAAACACTGTAAAATACCTGCTTGTGAAGTAATAAATCTCTGGATCTCAGTTTGAAGAAGTTTTAGATATCCCAAAAATCAGCTCAGGAAAAACTTCTCTTTGGTGTCCAAAAAATCATCAGGGGTCATAGCTCAGAGCAGCAAAATGTTCTTTAATGCAATAAAGGAGAGCAGTTTTGAAGTGTTCACAAGGTTCACCAAAAACACTCTGAGTTGGTAAGGGCCTGTGCTCCTTTATTTATACTGTTGGGCCTTCACAGGTTACGCCTCTTGACCAACCCCTTATACTGGCAAGTTACACTATTACAAATCTCTTACGTCTGCTGTTACTGGGCCTGAGATCTTGGGCAGGCTTCAGGCAAGTCTGAACAGAACTTGTCCCTGTGCTGTGTCTAGGCACAGCTCTTTTAAAAAAAGGCTATTCTGGTTTATTTTTCACTATTATTTCCACAACTCCCTTTTGCCTTATTTTTTTTAAAGTTATTCTTGCCTGTTTTACACCCTTATTTCTTAACCCTCTCTTGAGTAGTAAAGTTTAATACAAACACACTTTAAATTTCATCATCAAGTGCAATGAGTGTGATTATCTTCAACATAATATGTGCCCTTACATTAAATCACATGAGATCTTGTGAAGTATACATGAGATGTGATTAATACAATGTTTCATAATAATATTTCAGCATATTTCTGCTTAATGCTCATCATGCATCATAATCATCATTTTGCTTTGCATTTGTTCCCTTCAGCACATCACAGGTCTTAGAAATTATACCACACTTGTCTGTCACGAAGGTGATGTCAAAGTGTCCCTCCTTTGAAATAATTCTAGGTGAAATACAGTATAGTATAACATGACCCAGCTGTAAAGACTAAGACGTATGACGAACAGCAGGAATTTCATACATGCTAATGTAATAATTAGCCCTGAACGAGAGGGGGTCACTGCCAGAAATTCATGCATGCATATGTTGGGGGTGGAGGGTGGGCAGGGGGTGTTCTTAAAAAAATTATTTGAGAGGATGTGAAACTCTGTATTTGCTTTCTTGCCAAGAGTTACTTAACCCTTTATAGGGCACTCATTGAAATACTATGAAATTCAAAAACCATAACCAGAGTTTATTTCTGTTTTCAACATTTTCAAAAATGTCCAATTTCTTGCAGAAAACCAAAGTAAACAAAGTTACCGTATTTGGTTCCTTGCCCTTCAGTGGTAAAAAAAAATCCATTAAGTGTATATGTAAAATATACAACAAAAACACCTATTTTGTGAAAGGAACATGTATGTTTCACATTAGAACATCACTTTTAGAACATAAGTGCTGATACAGACTCTTTTCTAAATAGTATAACATTATATACATATATTATAACACACACATATAAGATACGTAATACAACTTAATGTACTGTATAACAGTATAACATACAGTACAACTTTATACACTGTATAACTTACAGTATAACATACACAGTACATCTTTATGTACTGTATAACAGTATAGCATTCATCATATAACTTTATAAACTGTATAACATACAGAGTACAACTTTTGACACCATTAGGACAGCTTATTCATGGTACATAATGAAGCAGTTGCGCTCACTGTTCATGCAAAGGTGGACCTTGCAGACCCTGCAGACCACATTTGACCTCACAATGTTGCCTTTCCTGCTGCAGTACTTGCAGGTCTGGCGTTTGGCATGTACAGGGGCATGGAAGAGGGACAGGTCAAAGCGCACAGCCTCATTTGGTGTGTGGCTGCGGTGTCCCCGGACAGGCTCAGGGACACCAACACTGGTGGTCAGGCTTTCAACAGATGAGGACGAGCTTCTTCTGGAGCCTGATTTGGCAGACGCCTGGCCGCTGGCGCCCCTGAACACGTGGTTTCTGAAATCTTTCAGAGACTGGCCATTCACTCCAAGGGCCTTACTGTCCTGTCGGTACACAACCCAGGCATTTGTGATACTGACATCAATGACATATGCAAACAGATGCAAGTACCACCTCTTGGACTTCATGGGGGTGCGGTAGAGGTGTACCAGGATGTCACTCTGCTGGTATTCAGGAAGGGCTGTGTTGTTCAGGTCAACTTTATGCCAGGTGGTTGGCCTGGGTGCCAACTTGCCAGATCTCCTTGGCCTCTGGGCTTGTACTAATGGCTGCACATTATCATCACCATCATCATCATCATCGTCATCCTCACTGTACTCACTGTCCTCACTGCAAAGGGGTCAGTGTCACTTGTACATGGAATGTCCTGGTTGTGGGTGGGTGGAACAAAATCAGGGTCTGCCACATCATCATCACCCTCCTCATCATCATCACTGATGGCAGGGTGGGCGGGCACGACAACACTCTTCCTCCTCTTGACATAAAACATCCGGGCAGACATTGCCTAAAAATTTCACACAGTATAACAGTTGTTAAACGGTCACAAACTGACAAAAATCACAATTTTTCACTATTTATTCATATGATCAAATATGGTGCCTGCATTTTTCAAGCCATAATTTCACTCATTTCCACAAGTCCTCCACAAACAACACATATGGCATCACTAAGCACAACTATTCAACTATAAAATGTGTGAGTTTCATCAACTTACCATGATTAGTTTAGAAGTTTTGTACAGAAATGTACGATGAGCTGGGCTTCTTTAGCGTCTTTTTCCGACTTCAGTGAAGAGAGAAAATTAGATGCACTCCAGGTCTCTGCTGATTGGTCGAAAGCCACAGTCATGTGATCTGTGATGTGGGGTGAATGGCTTCTGAATGGCTGAGTGAGGACCACATGGTTCTTGACCTCACTGAAGTACAGGAGGGTGGTCATTTGCAAAGGGTGCAGAAATTACCAAAAGTAGTCACTTGCCCTGTAAAGGGTTAAGGAGACAGAATACCACTTTTTTGTGTGTGTGGCTGGAGCCAGGGTGGTTAGCCTAGCTTAATCAGTACATAGCAGGGGGAACAGAAAGGCTGGCTTTGTCCAAATAAAATATGCCTATCAGCACCTTTAAAGTTAATCACTTAACACATATCTTATTTGTAACAATACGGGGAGCTAGTGCTGTAATTATTTTGTGGTGAATAACTGACTAGTGTCCCTGCATCCAGTTGGCTAAGCTAACTAAGCTAATCATCCAGGCTCCAGGTTCCTTGAGCCAGTGCTGTCTTGTTGGTCTGGGACACACACACAGGTCATTTCTCATTACCTGCAAGTGCTAATTTTGTGTAACCTGATTTAGTGTAATTACAGCTACTAACTTTTACTAACCATTTCTCACTGGGATTTCATGTGTCATGTTAGTTAGAGTCAACAGATGTCTATCAATGCCTGTGGTGTCTAGTAAACATTTTTTGGAAATAAGAGGACAAGTGCTACACACAAATCTGCTGCTAAAAAGTGATTATTTATTTGTACGTGCTAAAAAGACTAAATAATAAAATATTAAATAGTAATAAGGATGAAAAGGAGATTGAAGATAAAAATATTATATATATAGCACATCCTGTAGCGTGGCTTCTGATTGGGCAGACCAGCATTTGATCTCCCTAGTAACTGGAGCTTAAAGTTAAGGTTAAAAAAGTTAAAAATGGTTATAAAGTTAAAAATTGTACCACTCATACAACAGTGTATACAGAACCTTTAAGCTAGCATTAACATTTGTGAAGCAATTTAGAAATGTTTTACAGCTGGATTTTGGCTTTATTTCACCAGGATAATATGCAGGGTGGTCACAGAGCGCAGTACCATGTTTTTAACAGACCAGAACAAAAACATCTGAAGCAGACACCTGTGTGGGCCCTGTCCTTGGTCCTATGAATCAATTCAGGTGTCATGCCAGAAAGTTATTGATCGCCTCCCAGAAACTGATTGCCGTCCATGGGAGCGTTCACAGCCTGTTTAAGCTGTTATCTGGATCAAACTGTTATAAAGTGCAAAATATAGATCGACTTTATCCTTGTGGTAATAGTGAAGTTATGTCTTTGTGAAACTTTGTTGCCACTGAATAATCGCCAAAGGAAGTCTCTGCAGTTTAGATGGTAATCAGGCTTTACTCAGTGGTTGGCTGGATGCGTATCCCATACAGGATATATTTACATGATTATAGGCAATATTTGCCTGTGACGAATGCCGATTTGCTTCAGTGAGCTGTGGTGATTCACTCAATTATGAATATAGCAATTTGGATGTACACATATTACATTACCCAGCCAGTTTCAGAAGCAAAATATTTATGTTTAAAGTACATTTATTTTGGCTGTAATGGCAAATATGGATGATAAATAAAATATTAAATTGTATATAGTGTATATAGTTACCTATGTTCATATGTATTTGGTATGCCTACTATCATTGTTTATATTTGGATACAAGACAAGACATACAAGACAAATATGATTTTTTCATATGTGGACTACATGCGCCTGAGCACTCAACATAAAACATTGTGAACTTACTGTAAAAATGAATTAACTTGTGTTCTATTGTAAATATACAAACCCTTGTTTCTTTTTATGCTTTGAAAAGCATTTCAACAATTTTTGGGAAATTTCAACACTGTATAGGCGCAATGTTTGGGCCTGAATAAGAAAACCAATGACACTCATAGCCGTGAATCTTACACCTAAATGTGTCAAACCATCCCCAACAGGAGAAACATTATTGTGAGTCTCCACAGTTGTATAAGGATGCAGGACAGTATTACCAAGCCCAGGTGCCATGTGCCCATCTTCCACACCTCCCTGATCATGCTGACCATCCTCTGCATCCTGTCCCTCATCATCCTCACTTTCTGCATCTTGACTGTCTGTATCTCCATCATCCTCAGCTCCTATGTCTCTGTTCTTCTCTGGCAGCCATTCATCATCACTGTTGTCACTACACTCATCATCACTGTTGTCACTACACTCATCATCACTGGAGCTGGACGGAATTTCCTGGACAAATCTGTGAGCTGCACAAAAATGTATATTTTAAATGAATCTTATAAATATAACAATTATACACTGACTTATAACCAAAACAGTCACAAGAAACAGATAATATCCTTCCCTAGATGTTACTGTATATCATCATATTTTTTTTTTACCACTGGGGCTCTTCCAGTATAGAAGGATTAACAGGATATACAGTGGTCGGCAGGGGTGGCTGTTTATCGGCCATCTTGGAGTCAGAGGAAATTTACATGCAGTTACAACGACTGAGCACTGAATTGACCTCAATTGACTATGGCAGCAGAGAGCACTCGAGAGGCTGATATGCAGTTCCACCATAGAAACGAATGCATTAAAGAAAAAGATACTTTTTAGTAGCTGTCCACTGTAGTGACCGCTATGCACCAGAGGGTTAACATTTGTGAAGCAATTTAGAAATGTTTTACAGCTGGATTTTGGCTTTATTTCACCAGGATAATATGCAGGGTGGTCACAGAGCGCAGTACCATGTTTTTAACAGACCAGAACAAAAACATCTGAAGCAGACACCTGTGTGGGCCCTGTCCTTGGTCCTATGAATCAATTCAGGTGCCGTGCCAGAAAGTTATTGATCGTCCCCCAGAAACTGATTGCTGTCCATGGGAGCGCTCACAGCCAGTTTAAGCTGTTATCTGGATCAAACTGTTATAAAGTGCAAAATATAGAGACAACTTTATCCTAAAAGTTACCTGTGTTTATATGTATTTGGTATGCCTACTATCGTTTATATTTGGATACAAGACTCGGATTAACATGACTTGATGGATGTAAGTTACATATGAAATAAAGAAATTGATCCCCTTTGCAATCATTCTAATGAGTAAGCATATTTTTCCTGCTTTATGTTCCAGATAATAAACCACCCAGTCTATTTTACCAATTTACAAACCTATAAAGGACCAATACAACTAGTAACATGCAGTTTTTTTACTTGACAAAAAGTGATTGCAGCCCATAACTAGTTACTGAAAGTTTTTTTCTGCCTCAAATTGACTTTATTTGGCTATTTTATTTTGACTTTATTGGTTTCATTTACCTTAACCTATGTGATCATGACAGATTTGTCAGGTGGCACTGCAGTCTAAACGAGAGAGCAGCAACAGTGCTTTTAATCCTAACCCTTTCGAATGACTATGACTGAAGCTGGCCACTGTTTAATGTGTGCCTCTAGTCTTGAAATGCAACACAGAACATCGTGTGTGAGTCATTTTTATTCAAATGAGAATTAAAATAAGGCATAATTGGTGCTAGTTAATAACCTCAAAAAACTGGCCCATGGTTGAACCAAATTGCTGACCTTGATATTCAACATACCAGGGTACCTATATTTACACACAGTAGTGGTGGGGCTTTACTGGCAAGCTTTTCAGATGAATTTCTTCACCATGTCGGTCATCATGTCTTACAACTGCATAAAATACATATGGTTTAGTGTGTACATGCATCATGGAATTTAAGTACAATGTTTTATTGCTTTTTGAACGTAAACATAAGCAGTTACCCAGTTAGTGTCACCGTCCTGCTCACAAATGACACAGGTTAGTCAAGTCACCTACAAACACAAAGGGATCATTTGAGGTTAATAATATAAGACTGTTTAAAGCATATGTTTTGAAAAGAAGTAATAAAAAAGAAATATCTGTTTCCAGTCAGTCATTTAATGCCATCCATCCCCTTACCATGAGTAGATCAGGAGCAGTGTTATTATATGTCATTAAGACACATATAATCAACATTATTTATGAGATATAATTAGCCACATTTTGTCCAACTGATTGTTGAACAGTTTGTGAATGTCAGGTGTCATTTGATTATGAAATGTGTGATCATGTGTGTATATGTGTGCACACATACACAAGAAAAGAGAGATAGAGAGCAAGTGCTCAAGCAAGCAACTGTTTATTTTAGCAATCTGACAAAAAATGTCCCTACCAAAGATAAAACCAAATCTACACCGTTGTTTGAGCGTCACTGTGCAGAATGATGTCTGTGCAGAGTTTGACACTAGAAGGCTGTTTTCACATTGATCTGCTGAGAGTGGAAAGTTTCTCTGTGCTCACCTTAAATCTCAGTTTAAGGTATGAACCTAACATTATGAGCAGGATTTGTGACATCGCAAGTAGTGATGTGGACACTTGGAGCCTCCAGTGGACATACACTGAGAATGGACTTTTCTGTTGGACATCTTGCGTACAACAAGATGTCCAGCAGTTAAAATACTGAAATGAAAATATTTGCATATTCATAGATTCTGTATTTTTCAATGAGGAATAAAGAGTAGATGTCAGAGTAGATTCTGCTTTGAAAGAGTAGATTCAAAGCAGAATAATTTGATGTCTTCAAACATGCCTGGAGGGGTTATTTAAGGTTTCAGCAGACAGAAGGCAACAAAGATTTCCTGCACTAAGCAGGAGAAGTAAAAAAAAGCCATATAACCCTGTTTATATCTCAATAACATTTCCAGGCAATTTGAAGTGAAGAATGCATACAGGTGATGCAAAATGTGTTAATGTATTGCCTTATAATGAGATATGGTCATAAATTTAACTTTGTTGGTCACTCAATATGTCAATATGGTTTATTTGTGCAGTTAATCATGCACAAAGAAACGTGACCTAAACACACAGAAAGATGTTAAAGATGATGCTGACTAACACAGATCTAGATTTAGGCCACATTTTGATGACAGAGATGAGGGAGCACTATTTTGTCCAAAAATTCTTTCAATAAAATGTACTTTTACATGTCATGATTGTCAAACTGAACACTTTTTTGGTGATCATCAACAGTCCATTTTAGTGCCCATGACATCATTAGAATTATCCTGGGTTCCTTCATGACATCACGTCTCTTCAGACTGTTGAGTGATAAAGTGAGAATCCAGATCCTGTCAGATGACCGTTGAACCTGTTGAGAGCCACTACTCACAGTTTTGTTTACGACTCGTCTACAATTGCGTCCCAGTTATCGTTCTGATACTCTTGTTGACGATTTAGTTCCAGTTATCTTTCTGTTACTCATGGCTAACCGAAAGACATCAAAAACCTTCCTGCAACAGCAGAACAACTTCACTGATCACAATGTAAGTAACCAACTCTGTCAATCTCCTTCTGTTCATAGATACAGTTTTGATTTTGATCAAATGTCAACACAAGCATTTTCAAATTATACTACAAAAAATTAAGAACACCAATTCAGATAAATGACAGAATTGATTTTTCAGACATTCATGTCTACAACAAGGTTATATATCAGAATACAATAACAGATTAGGAAATTAGAAAGCTTTACACAGTACAATATTTTATTCAACCTTTGTGCATTATGTGCCAAATTTTTAAGCATAAGTGTAGTTTCCTTAGATTACTGTGCCAAGTGACATAGTGTAGTGTGGTATAATGAAATGTAGTATGCAATGGTATAGTAATAAAAGTATATCAAATTTAGAGTACCATTTAATATAATATAATATAATTCAACTGTGTAACTATTCCCAATGACTCAATCTATATTTTTTTCACAGGCACCTGAGAGCCACAGGAGAGGATGTGGCTCCGACTGTCAGTCCAGCACCCTGGCCAACCAAACAGCTCAAATGGTTCGCAGGGCTGTGCTGATTGAAAGCGCAGAGAGGCTGTGCGCATCACAGAAAGCCATCTGCGATGCTGTGTTGAAGAGACTGGGAATCTCCAACCAGCATGACACCCTCCCCTCACCTCAGCCCCCAGCTGTACCGAGAAGGAGCCCTGAATCCTCTCAGCGAGGAAGGAGGATCAGGCTACCCCCGATTGTAGAGAGGAAGAGCAGCCAGAGGACAAGCACCAACCAGACGTTGGAGGAAAGCGCAGAGAGTCTGTGCGCTTCACAGGATGCCCTCTACCATTCAGTTCTGGAGAGACTGGAGCTGAATGAAGAAGACGAAGAGAAGTTGCGTCTGGGCAGCGAGAGGGCAGTGCTTGCCTGTCAGATGGCTAAGACTGAAGCCAGGAGGCCAAGCTCAGTCAGCTCCATCTGCTCCGTGGACAGCCTCAGCTCTGTGGACGCACACACTCCCACAGAGCTGAGGGCTATTCCAAAGATGTGCCCCTTCACCCCTACTCCTCCTCCCACAGCAGCTCCAGCAACCAGGAGACCGTCTCGTCTCCCGGTGTTGTCTGCAAACCACGGTGGACAATGTAAGTTTATACTGTTAAGTGATAATGACTAACATTATGCAAGCTTGAATGGAAATAGGTGAAGATGTGATAACAGCAGGTGGAAATTTCAGTCATAATAAATATTTTCTTTTTAATCTAAACAGACAAGGAGGTAGCTGATGGATGCAGGTTAAGGTCGCATAAAGGAAAGGTTGAGGAGTTTGTGCAACAATTCCAGCTCGTCAGCCTCCCTTCACCTCGACCCCCAGCAGCTCCCAGAAAGACTGCAGCAAAGACACCTGCTGTTCCAGCACCTCCGCCAAAAGCTGCCCCACCTAAGAGGGAACCTCGTCGCGGGACAAACCTCCGCCCCCTAAAGGCTGACAAAAGAGCGTGCCAGGATGAGCTCCAGCCGCTGGCCATGCCTGCAGAGAGCCTCTCCCTCTGCTTCGAGCAGCTCAAATCGGATGACTGGTAAGACACCGACACTACAGAAGTGTAGAGAAAGATTTTAAACAGTTTATTCAGCAGCATTTGTTTCTGAAGCAATGATTAACACTTTTCAAAAATGTTTGTCATCTAAATACAGGATGAAGAAAATGGATGGACTGAAATCTGTTCAAGCGCTGGTCAAACACCATCCACAACTTCTGCAGACTAAACTGCATGAAGTCTGCCTGGCCCTCGTAGAAGAGGTAGCGTAGACATTTTCCTCTTTGTCTCTGTTTGTCTTTGTGTTACATGCAGTTCTCATTTTTTTACAAGCGCATCTACCTTTACTGTGCACACAGAAGTACTGACTGATGTTCTTTCTTATTATCTAGGTGAACAATCTGCGCTCTAGTGTGGCGTGTGCTGCCATGGAGACAATAGCTGAGCTCCACGTCAACCTGGGGAAGGCCATGGATCCAGAGGCAGAGAGGACAGGACGCACCCTGCTGCTGAAGCTGGCGCAGACAACCAACAGCTTCATTCACCAGCACGCCAACCTTGCCTTGGATGCGCTGGTGGACGGGTGCAGTCCTGGTAGAGTTATTTCCACTCTACTCAACACAGGGCTGAGGTAAGAGGAGATACAGTGATCAGAATTTAGTAGGAAGTGTAGTACAAGCAACATTTAAAGTAAATGAAATGAAACATAGTCACAGGATTATTCTCACATTTCCCTGTCTGTCTTTGTTCTTTCTCAGTCACCTTTGTGCTGCAGTGAGGGGGAGCACAGCCCAGCACCTCCACCAGCTGGGAGAAGTTGTTGGGGAGGAGCGCATCTTGACAGGAGGGAAGACCTTCACAGAGCGTTTCCTGTCTGCTGTGGGTAAAATGTCTGTGGATGCTGCACCAGAAGTCAGGTGAGTAACTAAGTTTTGCATGATCTAATGTTAGTGGTTCTTGTGAAAAATGTCTTTCAGTCTTAGTCTTATATCTTTCTGTTCATACTCTGAAATGCTAACTGAGAAATGTATTTCTGTACAGGCACTACGGACATAAGATGCTCCAGACACTTGTTCTCCAGAGGGAGTTTACCGGCCTGTGGAATAAGGTGATCCCAGTGAAAGACAGGCCCCCACTGGAGAAGATCCTTAGGAAAATGGTGCAGTAGTGGTCCTTAGGCTGGCACGGAGGTCCAGTGGTTAGCACTGTTACCTTACAGGAAGCAGATTTTAGCAGATTTTAATAAGAACCTGCTGGAGTCTTTCTGTGTGGAGTTTGCATGTTCTCCCCGTGCCAGGTAGGTTTTCTCCGGGTGCTCCGGTTTCCTCCTACAGTCCCAAAGACATGCAGATTAGGTTAATTGGCCTCACTAAATTGCCCCGTAGGTGTGAATGCGTATGTGATTGGTTGTCAGTCTATATGTGATAGACTGGCGACCTGTTCAGAGTGTACAATCATGAACAAGTCGCCAGTCTATCACACAGCTTAAAGTTAGCTGGACGAGGCTATAGCCACTGCACAATTGGCCTAAAATAATTGGCCTAAGTAATAAAAAATCTAACTAAATGTTCTGTTTATATATTTGTCTTCATTCAATTATTTAGTAAGGTAATATTATCTCTTTCAGTGCCTTTAATTGTCTTGACTGGTGTTCAACAACAATTTAATTTCAACAGTGATCAATTTTTGGGAAAGTAGCAAGGTGGTTCCTTTATATGCTGGTTTTCTGTGTTGCTTTACTATTAAATCCAATCCTAATATCACAATTCTTACAGTATCTTTCACTTAAAATCATTTCAAAAGAGTGATAGTTGGTGATCATTACCTTTTGGAGAGCCTTTCTCATATTTTAGCAGTTACAGAAACTAACAAACAACCAAAATTGTGGCTTAACCCTCACTCATACAAAAACAAACACAGTGTGACGCAGCATAACTTGTCCATTCATTGTACAGTTTATTACCTTCTTTGAATGTGGAGTATTATTGCTGTTTACCTCAGTGATAAATTGTATCCACAGTCCCTGACAGTCATGACATGATTATAACAAGGCAGCATACTGAAAGGCTGAAGTCACTCTTTTATAAAGAGAACATCTGATCACAAGGTTGTGACACTGGAGTCATGATGTTGACTGGATAAACAAATACTTGAGCAACTTTTGACCTTTTGAAAAAGTTCACTTTCATCCCTGATCCTTTTCTCTCCAGTAGTCCATACTGACATCATCCAAAAGAGCAGTTTTTAAAGTCTCTAAATAAAAGTGTTTTTGCATAACTGTTACAGCAGTTGATTGAGTGCAGCACTGCAATAAAAGGCACTTTGGTAAATGCTGAGATGCAACAGAACATAATGATATAAATCTTTAGTCTGACACAGACACCATGTAAATAACAACTGTGATAATGACAAGAGAAAAATGTACCCTAAAGGATAAACATAATAAATGGAAACAAAACCAACACAAGTCCTAAAAGAGGAAGCAGGAAGTCCATATTGGTTTGATTACCATGACATTGAGTGATTCATGTTAACCAGCTCAGGACACTTCGAGGCTGGTCTCTGGTCAGTTTTATACTTCTCTCTCTATGAGAAGTTGTAGTGGAGAGGTTTGGTTAAATCCAGAGGTCACCACAACACAGGGAAGTCCATTTTACTGAAGCCAGGGTCTCTGCGCTGCTCCCAGTACGTGTTGTAAATTGATTGTAAATGTAAAATGTAGCTATAACAGAATTTTGGTACAAAATCTGCAGATTGCATTTACATGAAAGGTTGACAAATTTTCTTTAACACTTATTCCACTAATATATTTTATTTATGTGCTTCTGTGGACTAACTGAAGATAGTTGCCATTAAATAAGTTTTATATGAGTGTTCTTCATCCAACCTGAATTGTTTAATCTTACTAATATAAATTCTGTCTCTGAGTGGACGTTGATATTCTTGTGACTTCATTCCCATGGATCTTAACTCTGTGGTCTGTTGCCAGACCATGGAGCCCTAACTATGAGCTTTATCAAAAAGGAATATTTTAAGCCTACTCTTAAACGTAGAGAGGCTGTCTGCCCCCCAGACCAAATCTGGAAGATGGTTCAACAGGAGAGGAGCCTGACAGCTGAAGTCTGACTCCTATTCTACTTTTGGAGACTTTAGGAACCACAAGTAAGTAAGTCTGCCTTCTGGGAGCACAGTGTTCTAGTGGGGTAATAGGGTACTATGAGCTCTTTAAGATACAATGGTGTCTGACCATTAAGAGCTTTGTAAGTGATAAAAAGGACTTTAAATTCTATCCTGGATTTTACAGGAAGCCAGTGCAGCAAAGCTAAAATGGGAGAAATATGATCTCTTTTTCTAGTTTTTGTCAGTACGCGTGCAGCTGCATTCTGGACCAGTTGGAGAGTCTTTAGAGACTTGTTGGGGCAGCCTGATAATAAAGAATTGCAATAATCCAGCCTAGAAGTAAGAAATGTGTGGACTAGTTTTTCTGCATCATTTTGAGACAGGATGTACCTGATTTTTGCAATGTTACGTAGGTGAAAAAAGGCAGTCCTTGACACTTGTTTTATGCAGGAGTTGAAGGACATATCCTGATCAAAGATGACTCCCAGATTCCTTACGGTGGTGCTGAAGGCCAGGGTAATACCAGGGTGGAGATGTGTGATGTCCATAACTTAAAACTGTTCACCTGCTCCACCTCAGCTCCACTGATGTAGACAGCGGTGTGTGTCTTTGCCTCCTTTTTTCTAAAATCAACAATCAGCTCCTTGGTTTTGTTGACATTGAGCAGTAGGTTGTTCCACATTGACATTATGTAAATTAAACAAAACATTAAATATGTTATAACGCCGTGTTGTGTCTAGTCCTTGGCCACAGCAAAGAAACCAAGATTAAAACGGACTTCATTCTGTGTTTGAGCGTGGGCCAGATTGCATCAATAAATCACAGGAATTCTAAAAACAAACACAAAAAAAAATACACTTTTCAAAGAATTGTTTGCCACCACTTTCAATATATATGATATTTTATGTGATATAGATATGAGTAGTTGTAAACTTCACTGTAATCACTTTGTTATACTGTACAGTACAGTATTGCTGTTAAATTCCTTGAACAGCTATCAGGACACCACACTGTGATTATGGTCATTATCTAAACCAGCAGAGGCTTTTATAATTGGCTGTTCACTTAAGTGCTAACATATAAATGCAATCACCCTATTTTTTCCCTTTTCTTTTTGTTCTAATTCAATTATTATTGCACAACATACAAGAAAAACAGAGGCACAGCTGCAAACTGCAGGGTCCTATAAAGTTATTTGCTTTGATGGCTGCACTGTACCACCTTTCTCAGTCCTCCATAAGTGACATTATCTAATAACAGGGTTATAATATTTCAACATGTTGGACTGTACTGATCTTGTAACAGGATTTTTAGCTACTGTAATGTGATTGTAGTTCCTATCTCAAGTTTCTTCCAGAAATATTTAAAATTGGTTTTATATAGATAATTAAACTTATGTTTTATCCAAAAAAAAAAGAAATCAGGCATATTCCACACTATATAAGAGCTATATAACTATAAGAGCATCCCACTGTTTCAATCCTGATCCTGATTTCTTAAACTCAGGATACCAGCTGACACAAAGCATCAATTTACCACTGCTATTTTTTCTCCTTACTTTACAGACTGGGACTGATTAGGATCTTTATTCTATATGTAAGGTATCATGACATTTTAACTACACCTTACTTCTTCTTAGCAGTGAGTGGAGACATTGGTACAACGGCATTCACATTGTAAAGCTGGTCTCACACGTTTATCATGGTTGCGAAGTCACTGCATACTCAGTTATTGAGAAATGTTGTTCGTCCTGTCATGACCTGCCAAGGTTATAGCAGTTTTAATTTACAATACCAATAAAGTCCAATTGAGCCAGAGCCAGTACAATTAAAGCAAAGTGTTTCACATCATATTTGTATTTTCATGCATCCCAATCAAGCACAAATCTGGCAGTATCACACTTCAGCAGCTGTGGTGCTGTGCAAGTTTTGCAAACACTGAGTCAGATTTAATGTTTCCATACAATCATCAAAAAAAAAGAAAAAAAATTCACCTATTCTGTTGACTTCTGGGTGTTGCACAGAGAAATTATCTGCAGAAGGTTTTACTAACTCTAGTCTTACACTGGATCCATGACCTTTTTTACAATTGCAAATATGTGCATGTTTTAAGTTACTTTATTAATTAGAGGTTCAACCTAATCAAATTACACTTACAATATAACTTGACAGATAGTTTGTGATGAGTCCATGTCACGTTTTGGTATCAAGCCAATAAGGGCACGGTGACCGAGACACACGAGTCATAAAAACAGTTATAAACAAGCCTTCAGCTTCATCATTAATCCGTGTCAGTCGATGTGAAGAAGTTGCACAGTTTTCATGGTCCTGGAAATTCATACACCTGTTGTAACAAGCGGGTTTACTCAGTTATCTGGAAAACTTTGCTGATCAAAACACAGGGCAGGACTTTTTACGTCAGTCCAAGTTCCAGACTTGCAGGGGGTTTCACTTGGAAAGTTATCTGTATGGAACAGACCCCAGGTTAGCGTTTAACAAATACTGATTAAAAGTACAACCAATATTTATATTAGATTCAAGTGGTTATGGAGACTCCAGGGGAAGCCAGGGGAATGTAAGCTGTAGGGATGAGCCCTATTGTACCTGAATTCACATACCAGGCAGGTACACCCTCTATAAACATTTAAATGAAGTCATATATAATCGCTTTAAAAAACTATTGATACACCTATGACTTAAACTTGTAATCACATCAAGTACAACATGTTATTGTGTGTGTACCTGGGCCTTTGGGTGGGGCCTGGCAGCCATTTGTCTGGGTCTCATCATAGGAGGGGTTGCAGGGGAGGTAAGAGCTCATCTTTTTGGTCTCACTGTGGGAGTCCATCATCAACCACCTCTAACAGTCGGCCTAGTGGGTGAAACACAGACATGCGTACAAAAAAAAAACATCATTCGCTCTGCAAAGTAAACATGAAAACATCTAACTCATTTCCCTTGGTGTCAAGCATCAATTCAATTAAACTTGTAGGGAAGATCTTTCAATAAATACAGAGACCTGACTATGGAGTAGGATGATACTTTGACCTCATATGCTGCCATACCCAGCCCTGAGCTGTGTGGAAACTGTCCAGTTCATTAGGGATGAAGCAGGTACTATCTACTACCATGATCATAGAAACAAATCAACAATTTGACAAATCTGAATAGACATCCAATGTCAGAAAAGTACTGAGGTTTGATACCCTGCCCTACCAATGGAATTAACAGAAAAGGCTTCAGTTCATTGTGGTGCAGAGTACATTCCCCATAACTCTGAATATATAGGAACATAATGCGGGAACAGTGTGCTGGGTGTCCTACTTGTTGAAGACTGGCCTTTACTGTCAGCAAATATTCACCCTGCCAAATTGTTCTTTAGCCAATCACAGATTTCTTATCGAGGTTTGGAAGGAGTTACTCAATTTTAAAGTTCATAAACACAACCGTGCAATACAAAAGTGTTAAATTTGTGTTTCAAGACTTCTTTTTCTTTCATTCAATTCAGTCAATTGCTTGATGGTAGCCTGGCTTATATTGACAGAATGGTACAGTTTTAATTCAATGCAGGATAAAAGGTAGAAACTGTCAGTCCAGCAGGAAAATATTGGCCACATAATCATTAGGCCCACCGATTGATAGTCTAAAGGTCAGACATTGCATCATTTCAGTTTGTGCAAATAAAAAACAAATTAATCAATGGATTTGTTTTTAACCTTCCTCCTGTGTTAGCTTTCTGTTACCATCCCCGGTGTTAACGGGTCGGTTTCAACCCGTGTCTTAAATCAGCTTTAAAATACACTAAAAACAATAAGCAATCATCCAATGTTTTTGTCATCTCTTGGTTACCTTGTTAGGCTTCCTTATCCATGAAAATGTTGGGTTTAATATTTTTGGTGTGGGTCTCTGGACCCATATATATTTTCTTCAAGAAAATGCAAAAAGATTTTGTCAGCAATAGAACTTAATATAAACACATTGAAACACAGAACAGGTCACACAACACACAAAATATTGATTTGCAAGTTCAAACAAACAACAACCAATCAAACAAATCAAACCAATAGAAATCAATAGAAATCAATTACTACTTCCAAAACTATTAGAAAGCTAAATCAGAGTAAAAGTCTCTGTGTGCAAGAACATGCTTGTGTGTGTGTGTGTGTGTGTGTGTGTGTGTGAGCCTGTGTGAGTGAGAGACATGCAGACCTACAAGTGAGACTACTTGGACCGGCCACCTGTGTACAGAAAGCAATGAGACGTATGGATCCTGTTTCCAGGGATAATGTTAATGTTAAATGTAATCTGGCACAACTATGGACACATAACAGTCATTAGAGACTTTCAATGAATTAGGTGATCAGCAGGAGCAGCCTCAGCACCAGTGACCTCCTCATCAGACTCAGATGTGTCTGTGTCTTCTGGCTGGTACTCCACATTGTCCTCTTCCTCAGAAACTTGCTCCTCTGCATCGCTATGCTGATCTGTGTCTTCTGCCTCATTTTCTCCAAAAATGTTATCTAGAACTTGGCTCACCGTAAATATTCTTTTCATTTTTGCATGCTGAAAATTAGAGATGTGCCCTCTGCAAGTCAAATGAGTGAAGTGACCTCACATGTCTGGACATTCCCGTCTTTGTTTTGTTTTTTTGCAGCTATACTGGACAAATGAGCATCCCCTGAAGCTCACATGATTGGGAGAGGAGGTGGCTGTCAGTGTGTTGGCTGACAGTGCACTGATGATTTCAATTTTGGCTCTAATTACTGCTTTATAATCTTATTTTTATAACCGGATCGAAACCGACCCTAACACCACAAAGGACATAATTTCAACCAGAGCATTTTATAATGTAGTGAAAAAAATGTTTTTGTTTAATTTTGTTGAAATCAAGGTTCCTGACAAAGTCAAAAAGCCTTGATGCAATAAACAAATTTTAAGTGATTCTTTTATGCATTCTAAAACTAAAACGGGTCGGTGCCGACCCTAACACAAGAGGAAGGTTAAAGTGATGAGAAAAGTATTCAGTATTCCTTTTACTTAATTAGAAGAAGGCTACAGAAGTATCATCAGTAAAAATGTACTTAAGTGCTCATTATGCAGCACTATGGCCCTTGTCAAATTTTTTATAATATATATTATATCATTGGATTATTATTACTGATGCATAAATGTGCAATTAGCCCTTTAATGTTGATGCCAAGGTCGAACTGATTTTAACTACTTTATATACTTATTGGATAGTTTGATAACAATGCATCATATTTTATAATGTATCATATATTGTGTGTGAAATTTTAATTTAAGTAGCTAGTCAGTAACTTATAGAGTTCAAAGTATAATTTTTCCCTCTAAAATGTAGTGGAGTAGGTATAAAGTGTAAATATTCAAGTAAAATGTAAGTACCAGAAAACATTACACCCCTGGAAGTAGAAGTTTTAAATTCTGCAGATTGTGGCAGACAGCTGTAGCCCGGGCCTCCACCTACAGCCTCTACCAGATATCTGCACCATCGCCTCCACCTGCAGATTCTGGCAGACAATTGCAACCCCAACCTCCACCTGCAGTCCCTGTTAGCAATCTGCACTGCCGCCTCCACCTGCAGATTCTGGCAGAGAGCTGCAGATTGAATCTCCACCTGCAGCCTCTGCCAGAAATCTGTCTCACCACCTCCACCTACAGGTTGTGGCAGAATGTTGCAATGTGAACCTCCACCAACAGATGCTTCCAGCTCATTTCTGAAATATCTGCTTCCACCTGCAGATTATGACAGCTCCAGCCCAAACCTCCACCTCCAGCCTCCAGTGTCCAGCACCAGCCTCTGCCAGCAACCTGCAATGCCGCCTCCACCTGCAGATTCTAGCAGAGAGTTCCAGCCCAGCCTCCAGCCTCCAACATCTGCCAGCAAGCTGCACCACCCTCCACCTGCAGGTTCTGGCAGAGAGCTGCAGACTGAATCTCCACCTACACCTACACCAGGTATGTATGTCTTGCACATAAAACTCATTCACAGCATTAGTATTCACAGCAGTATTGTAGTGCTGCACCATGGAATGTATTGTATTATGTATATTTCTGGGCTGCATTGTGTCTTCTCACATTGAACCTTTGTACATCATGAGCACTACTAGATGGTGCTGTGTAGTTTTTTGTGTATTTTTACAAAGGATTTATGCCATGTGTGGAATATTTCTTGGATTACTACCGATTGTTTCTCTTTCTTTCTTAGTTTGAATGTTTTTATTGTGTATGTTGGGTTTTGTGCACACACTGCAAACAACTTTCCCTCTGAGATAATAATAAAGTTCATCTTAATCCTCCACCTGCAGATACTGGCAGACAGCTGCAGCCAGAACCTACACCAACTTCTTCTACTAGAAAGTTGAAGAGTCCCACTCCACCTGAAAGTTCTACCAAACTCCACTAACAGCTTCTTCCAGTCATCCACAGAACCAGCCTCCTCCTCCAGCCCACAGTAACCATCTGCTCCTCCAGCCAGTGATTAAAAACATGTAATTTATCCATGTCTGAGCCATGTTGTAGCTAAAACGATGTTTGAACATTTGGGAAGATAATGTTTTTTTTATTTATGTATTTATGTCATGTATATTGTTTTGGCAAATGTATTGTAAGTGTTTGCTGAATTTTTGGAAATATCAAAACAAACTACCAGTATTTTTTGTAATTAAATGTGTAGAGAATTTTCATTCTATCTCAGGGAAGGGTACCTTAAGGGAATTGCATATTGTTAAAAATGGACCTCCAGCACTTAAATGCACCTTTATTTCTTTTATTGTATTGAAGTGAATTTGCCTTATTCATTATTAGACCCCTATTAAACTTAAACCATTTTACTTATTCTGGCTTTCTTTGCACATATGACTAATTTGAATGTTTTTCTCATGTGTCATATTCTGATTCAAAGATAAAATAAAATGCTGTATTTTCACTGTCAAATGATTTTTTGTCATTGCTATAATCTGAACATTATGACAACAATTGACCAACATGATGTAAAAATTCAGAGGGATGTCTGTGTACACTATTACTACATTAAAAGATATTATTATTGTCAAGCCTTTGTCATGTTATGTATACATTTCTTTATTTCTGAAGATCTTAAAGGTTGAAAAGTGAGTCGAAGTGAGCCAAACATTTATCTCATAGGCAGGGTCTATGTCCCATCCCAAACTGAAGGAAATGAACAGAGAGTCATTGACAAGTGTAAAGACAAAACTAAAGGCATGTTCTACTATGACAAATATACAGAGATAAGACTCAGGATTCATGACTAAATCCAGTTGTTTTGTAGTCTGTAGGTTCACTATAACTCCTGCTAGTTTTACACATCCATGGTGAATATGAAAATGTTGATTATAGCTGCTTTAAGTTGAAATAACCGTTGTATTCTCATATTTATTCAGTTCCTCTGAAATAAAATGGATTTTATTTTTCCCCATCAGAAGAATAATTTACTCTAATCAGCTAAAAGACTTGAGAGTTGCATATATAAATATCCACACATTATTTCTTTAAGCATTATAACCTCTATGCTGTGTCTTTAAGCACAATATCATTTAATATCATTAAAATAAATGGAGTAAATTTTAGGAATATTTTCCACTATATATACAAAAGCTAATTAGTTATATGATAACTAGTTATTTAAAAGAATGAAAGAGAAAAGATTTGTCACATGATACGACAAATGAATATGATAATTAGATATAGACTAGAGTTGATTGAAAAACTCAGCTGGCTGATATACAATTCTACTAGTTTCCTTGGTATAAAATCCAACTAAAATCTACATTTTGAAACGTAAATTTGGGCTGAATTGATTGTTAATTGATCTTGTATAAATAGGATTTAATTTAACGTTTGCTAAAATAATGTTTGTAAGCCTGCTTGTCTTCTACTTGGACTGATCTATATACCTAGATATACAACATTTATTTTAATCCTTATTGCAGATGGAAATTAACCAAATTGAAAC
Organism: Scomberomorus guttatus; assembly: GCA_038419695.1. Taxonomy (NCBI): domain Eukaryota; kingdom Metazoa; phylum Chordata; class Actinopteri; order Scombriformes; family Scombridae; genus Scomberomorus; species Scomberomorus guttatus. The sequence continues at coordinate 4,115,361 of CM076449.1, forward strand.
ATTTTAAAGCTATTTAACCGTTTGGATGCGAGAGAGGGAAACAGTGTAGATGTGTTGTAAACTTTGATCAACTGGCTGCAGCAAGTTAGAGTGTTATTAGAGAGACATTTTTGATTTGTTTGGAGTGAGATTTTGATCAAAGCAAGGTGAGGCTGTCGCGTCAGTCTGCTTCATTTTATTCTCCATGTTCTAAGATATCGGTCTCTGAAATGTCTGCCTCCATTACAACAGAAGTGACTACCTTTTGAGGTAGAAAGAGGTGTGAAGCAGGGCTGCCCACTGAGTGCTGCTCTTTAATGTTTTAGCAATCAGCCCTTTAATTAAACAAATAAATAAAAATAGTAGTCTTATGGGAACTTATGTAGGAAACGCGCACAAGGTCACAGCTATAGCATATGCTGACGACATTACAGTCATCATAAAAAAATCAAGCAGAAATTAATGTTTTAACTAATCTTTTAGCTTTATATGAAAGTGCTTCTGGAGCCAAATTAAACCATGACAAATCAGAAGGAGTTTGGATCAGAGCTGATGGTGACAAACAAAGCAATAATATACAAGTCAAACAAGAAATTCAAATTCTTGGTCTAACCGTCTGTAACAGTGGATGTAGTGAAAGAACCTGGGAGAAAAAACTGTGTGAAATTAAAGAAGAGGTGAAGAAATGGGAAAACAAAAACACTAATTATAAATCAAGAGTAAATATTGTCAAAACCTTCATCCTATCCAAACTCCTTTTCCTTGCAAGTATCTTTCCTCCACCCAACTAAATAATAAACCAGCTAAACAAACAGCGTGCCAACTTAATCTGGGGAACAACCAGAGAAGTAACCAAGAGAGATTTAATGTATAAAAGTAAAAAATATGGAGGTTTGGGTGCCGTAGAACTTGGTGACAGACTGAAAATAGCCTTTGTCAAAAACATATCTGCTGCCATCATCAGAAATGCTCTCTGGATTGATGATCTATCAAAATGGAAAAAAAGAAGAGGCAGGGCAAGACATGGCCCTTATTATAAATGATTATATGGTGATTTTACAGCACAATACCAACATCTATAAATAGACTGGGGTGGTTTACCCAGTAAAATGATTTCTAATAAAATAAATGATTTGAAATATGGTGGGTTTATAAATGATAAAAATGTAAATACTAATGAGAGCACAGAGGTGATAAAAAATCTCAAATGTAAGAACCTGTCAGAGAGCATTAGACACGTCCGGTGGCTGATGTCTGTAGGAAGACTTCCTGTTAAAGCTGTTGTGTCTTGGAGTTGTTACGTTACTACCAAAAAATGTCCAATGATTTTCTGCAATGATGATGAGACACAGCAGCATCTCTTAATAGACTGTTACAGAGTTCAGGAAGTCTGGGATAAACTAAAAGCTGTCAGTGTACACTTTAATTTATGTTATAAATCTGTTATGTATTGTATTGTTGATGATAATTTACATACTGAACTGTTACAATTAATTATTTGTGTGGTGTGTTCAAAATTGTGGAAAACCAGATGTGCCATGATAATACAGCAGACAGTGATCTACAGTGACACTGTAGTCAAACAGATTCTTACTGACCTCCGGAGGAGAAAGACTATGGACAAATCTCAGCGCCTCCCCTGGAACATACTGGACTTATGAGCTAACAGCACTTTAAACAGGGTTACTGGACTCTATGCACTTTACTGATGTTTAAAAAAAAATCACTTTGGCACTGTATGCACTTTATTGTCAATGTAAATTACTGTTCTTTCTAAATTTTAATTATGTGAAATTCAGTAAATAAAGTTCCCCAGTAGTGCTTAATCATTCTTTTTCACTTCTTTGTTAAACACTGTGAGTGATTTATGTTCTGCTCCGGTCACTTTGGTCTGACACAACAAGCTCTCAGTTTCACATTATTAAAACCCACCAAGCAGGAAGAATACAGAGTCCGGTTTCAAAGAAACTGCCACAGGTCAAGATGTTTCTTACCATGGTAGTAATCTATTCGGCTAGACTTTGCCGCTAGGTCTAACCAGGCTCCTTAATGGCTCCTTAATCTCAGCATGAGGCAGAGAGATCACTCCTTCAATGGAAATGTGAATGAGTATTGTAATGAAGCAAATTTTTGCTTTATTTCTTGTGAATTACATGCCTCCTGTGGTTTTACCTCTTCAAGCCTCTAAAAGTAAATAAAACAAAATAAGTCCTCTTTCTAGAGCTGCAAGGTTAGTTGATTAACCAGCACCTCCAGGTCCTTGCTTGACTGTTCAATTTAAGTCAGACAAAAATGAATTTGTAAGTCACGTGTCAAGTTACTCAAACTGTAATTGAGGAGGTTTGGCCCAAAGGGAGGGTTTGAAACGGCTGGGGTGCAGAGGCACCTTATGGACAGCAGGGGGAGCTGACTGATAAAGAGCACAGTGAGTTTGGAAAGAGTAGTTCCGGGTCTGAAAAGTGAAGCCAATGCAGAAGTTCCTTAAACCTGCATTCTTTCTAATGGCCAGCAGGGGGCGACTCCACTGGTTTCATAAAGAAGTCCGATTGTATGAGAGTCTATTAGAAAATGACCCTATTTCTCACTGGATTTATTACCTCAGTAAACAGTTTCCTAATGAGTTTATGGTCTCAAGCGCTAATTTCAAGTCTTCTTCAATACAGCATGTTGTTCATTTTGTAAGTGATGGTCCCATTTTTAGAGTAAAATAGACAATAAAGCAGCGTATGTTTTAGGGCGTGGCTACCTTGTGATTGACAAGTCGCTACCACGCGACAACGTTGACAACGTAACGTAACCATGGCGTAACCCCAGATTCACAGAGTATAGGCGTAGCTGCCGCTATTTCACAGTGTTTTCAGTTCATGAAAGTTAATTGTAACATTTTGGTCATCTAAAAAAGTTTGATCCATGTCCAATTACCGTCCTTTTTTTACAGTCTGTGGTTTGACAGAGCAGCATGAAGCCAAACTAGAAGAGGAACTGCACCTTGCTGTAACATCCAACATTGGCTGCTAGCAATGGTGAAGCCAGAGCTAGCCTCACTGTCCCACATGCTCAGTTGATGAAATAACGGGATAACAGCAAGAACATGTGCACAGTTTACAGTAACACAGGAATGCACTCGTCTGTGGTATCCATACAGTCAATGGTGTTACCATACTGTGACAGTGTGTCTGTCATATTCATTGATATGTGGCAGATGTCCACCAGAGAGAGCTGCAAGTCTGCAGTTTTTGGAGCCTAATATTTAAGTAAAGTGATTAAATGAGTTAAAGTACAGGAAAAACGAATCTTAAACAATCCTTCACATACTGGAGTTTTGCTTTGCAAAGCAAATGTTTATTTTAGGGTTATTGTAATATCTTGTATAGGTGTTCATGTTGTTGTGGCCTCTGTGGAAAAATACTGATTTACTTTTTTATCAGGTAAAAGATGGATTTTTAGACTGTGTGTTGAATAATTTATTTTTCATGTTATTTTACTTAGTGATTTTGTGATGGATCCAATATCTAATGTTTTCTGTAAAAGAGGACAACAGTGCAGTGAAGGCTGTAAGCTTGATTTAACTGGAGGAAATCTTGGACAGTGTTTTAACCTCTGATCATTATGCTCTTCAGGGGTCAGTATCACAATCTATACTCGATTACTCTATTAATCAGATGTTTAGAAATGAGCTGTTGTGGCATTGTTACATAGCACATCACAGACATTAGCTGAAAATACTGCTTTTCTTTACTACCATTCGGCAGCAGATGCACTTTTCTGTCAATTGTCTTGTTATTTTGATGAACGTGTCTTTGAGTTTTCAGGTTTTTTTTCCTGACTATAGTTTTTTTGTAGTGTCATTTTGAACATGCTGCAGCTCCATTATAGGCTGTAGATGATCATGCAGGTCTCTACCCAATGATGAGGAGCGATTCACAACCTCAGGGTGTCTTGAAACTTGGTTATTCAACAGTCAGATTAAAAGTTGTCAGATGAAATTTGTTACATAGCTGCATTTTTTACATCTTTACAGACCAACATCAACAGTTCCCAACACAGCCCAAGCTCTCTGAGAAGACGAGTAAAAGCTCAGAGACAGATCTCCACTCCAACAGGATCCACAGATTTACATCACTGATATTGTTTTGTTGTGCACTTTTTTTACTGCTTCATTTAGCTGCTGTCACTGCTCGTACGGTTTAAAACACACACTCAATCTGACTGTTACATTTACACTTTTCCTAAAGAACTCCCATTATCATAACAATTATCATCATTATGATCATCATACATCAAACCTAAATTACTGTCTTACTGTTGTGTTCAGTTCAAAAAGCTTAGTTACAACCACTGTGTATTTTTTATTTTTTCAAAGTCAAAAGAAAAGAAAAAGAGAGAAAAAGAAAATAAAAAAGAAAACAAAGAAAACAGGAAGTCAGAGGCTGTTTTAATTTATTTTTTTCAATTTAATTAATTTAATTTCATTTATATTTATATTAATTTCATTTAATTTATTTATATAGCACCAAATCATAACAAGTTATCTCAGGGTACTTTACACATAGAGCAGGTCTAGACCATACTCTAATTTACAGACCCAACAATTCCCCCATGAGCAGCACTTGGCGACAGCAGCGAGGAAAAACTCCCCTTTAACGGGAAGAAACCTCGAGCAGAACCGGACTCTTGGTGGGCGGCCATCTGCCTTGACCGGTCGGGTCGAGAGAGAAAGAGGGAGGGAGGGGGAGAGAGAGACACAGAGAAGCATAATAACAACAATAATAACAATAACTGATAATAATAATAGAGATATGAGTAATAAAAATAATAATAAAGTGGTGACTAATAATAATAATAACAATAATATCCAAATAAATTGAACTTGCTTTCATCACTGAAGTGAACTTTGGACCAGTTCTCCTCTGTCCACACAACATGCTCCTCAGCAAAGCTTAGTCTAGCCTTTTGATTCTTTCTGCTAATGAGAGGTTTGGTCACTGCAGAGTGACTGAACTGGCGAGCAATTCCAGCTGCAGTGTGGAAACGATTGCACATTGAGATCCTCCGCAGTATCCTGTCCTCTCTTGTATTTGTCTTCCGTGGACGACCAGCCTTCTTGGGGGACTTGAATGAGTTTGTGATGTTGTAAAGATTCAATATTCTTGAAATCACAGATTTGGAACCACCAACTTGTCTTGCTATGGCTGATAGGGTCATCCCTTTGGCCTTCATCTGGACACTTTGAATACTGAATACTTTTCTAACACTCACTTTATAGAAAATGTTTTTCGTGACTGATTTGATTGAGGTATTTAAGATAATAGCATAATAGATAACAGATGGCATAGCAGAATTGTGACTTTATTATGGGTAATGATTTATACTAAAGCGGGGGGATCAAACTCAATTTCATCCTGGGCCACATCAGCATTATGGTAGCTTTCAAAGGGCCGGTTGTAAATGTAAGACTATATAAATGTATCTACTTGTTATCATATTACATAATTACCTCTGCATTCAATTATTATTGATTTTAGTAATCACTTAATAATTAAAATCTAGTTCTGAAAGCAGAATTCTAGGAAAAATAATGGCAATCAGACATTCAGGTGCACAACTATTATACAATTTATTTAAAAAATGAAATATACAAAGTAGTATAATGGTATGTAATAGTCAAAATAACAATAAGTGTTGAATCAGATATCTTCTTATTATCATATGACATAACTGCCTCTGCATCCAATTATTATTAGTTTTAGTAATAACTTAATAACTAGCTCTGAAAACAGAATTCTAGGAGTATACACTTTACACACAGAGACATATATATACACACACACACATATATATATATATATATATATATATATATATATATGGCACATGGATTGCCATAAAACTTTGCTCAGGTATTCGTGCTCTCCATAGGAGGAATTTTATTAACTTTGGTGACCTCCTGACTTTCAGCCATTTCAAGAATTTTAAATGTACAGAGAAGTCAAAGGTCCACGTGTGCTCAGTTAAGAACTAGTACTTTACAACTGGCAATTGAGGTAGGCAGATATAAAGGTATTCCTGAAGAGCGACGTTTATGTGTTTTTTGTGATCTTGGTGTTGTCCAGGATGAATTTCATTTTGTATTTCATTGCCCTTTGTGCAGTGACTTGAGGAATTGTTTGTTTGAAAAGATCCAATTGAAAAAACCTGATTTGCTTTGGTTGTCTGAAGCTGATATGTTGAGTTGGCTTTTTAATATGGAGATTTTTCTTTTAGCCAGATTTATAGGAGAGGCTTGGCTGCTAAAAAAGAGAGCACTGTATCCATCATAACAGGACATCTCTGCCATGTAAACTAAATGTTCTGAAATGTTCTTTTTCAATCTGTGGAACTGTACATCTGTCATGTGACCATCCTGGTTATTATTGTCTCATGTCTTGTAAGCCCATATAGGCTGGGCATCAGAAAGTTGCAACACTTAAATAAACAAATCAATCAATCAATTTTTATTTGTCCAATATTTTGATTTACAACCAAATACCTGCAAAACAAATGACAATCCCATCAGCCTCAGCTGTACTTTGTGTGTATTAACCCTAGATTACATCCTAGTGGGGTGGAAGATCCCTTACTAATGTTTCTTTTAATGCACTGTTAAACCTAACAAATATCTTCTTCAGACACACTGGCTTCACCACTCAGTAGTGTTAAGGGAAAAAATGATATATGCTATACACTGATGCAATTAGGGGTTAAGAAATCACAGCAAAATGTCACAGTATCTGTGTAAAATACTGTTTTTATTAGTTATCATAATCATAAAATCAAGCCAGTGACAAAAATTGTAAAATAAAAGATGGTGAACCGCAAATACCGGCTGTTTAAGGACTCTTAATTTTTTTGAACACACTACAACAGAACCAATCCAATAAAAAGAAAACTGAAAGCACTGCAGTAAATCTTGAGAATCTTTATGAAACTTAAAGTCCACTCCACTCAAATATGTTTTTCTTCTTGCTCCTTCAATTGGATGTTTGAGCTTCAGTGTGCAGAATGATGTATGTGCAGAGTTTATTTTCATATTCCTCTGCTGAAAGGGGAAAGTTTCTCTGTGCTCACCTTAAATCTGAGTTTAAGATGTGTAACTACAAGCATGAATTGTGGCATCACAACGTATTTGGAGCCAATCATGGTCCAGTATGCAACTTACAGAAATGTGATGTGGCAACTTGAAGGTTCACATACACATACACTGAAAATGGACTCTTCAGTGAAGTAGGAGACATTTTGAATCCAGCTGTTAAACTTTTCATGGATTCTGGATTTCCCAATGAGGGAGAAGGAGTAGATGACATCTTTCTAACAAGGTACTTAAACCTTTTTTTGTGGAAAAACCATATCAGACTCAAATTATTATTCAAATCAGTGTATTTCATGTGTCTAAAAAACCTGTCTGGAAGGGACCTTAAACATATTCAGATTTAACCAAGAGGGTTGTTTGGAGACTGCAATATGCTGTGAGATGTTTCTAACTTTATATCTGAAACACCTGTCAGTAACACAGAGTGCCCTCACTGCTTTGGTGACATCAAACCCAACATGTTGTAGTAACATAAGAGTCCCACAAGATGGCAGTATTTCTAATCTTTTGTATGTTGTGAATGCAAAGGCGACACCTACTGCACACAGAGTGCACCCAATTAAAAACGATCCAGCAAAGACAAATGATGATGCCCCTGAAGGAGTTAATGGTGAGGCTTTTTATTATAATATTACAAGATATACTATTAAAAACGGACAATTTAGAAATAATAATGCCTCACATGCCTCAAGCAATAGGCTTATGGGGCTAGAGTGACAGTTACATTTTGCCATTGAAAATAAAATTTGGCATTGAACCTCCTTTTATTTTCAATTTGCCAAATTTAACTGTCGCTGTTTTGGCCCCATATACGGTAGGCTCAAAGTGGACACCCTCCAGAATGATATGATTGTATATCTGCCTTCTGGTGTGAATGAATCAGGTGTTTTAATTACAGAGGAAGCTGCATGAAGTTTGTGAGCTGACGGTCAGGTAGGGTAGTGTTTACTTTCATTTTGTTAGCTAAGCAGGTGACTATAGGTCCAATACATATGAGCAGTCAGACCAGAGGAAATACTGACTGGAAATTATAGAAATATGGTTAACAAATACAACAGAGTACAATTTAACAACCGCTACGACTAACTTTTAAAGCTAATTAAGTTACATTGTGACGACTTATTTGGATTTTCACATGTGTTTTAGCCTTTCAACTAGTGACAGAGACTATTTATTTGTTGCTGAACCTTCAATAACAATATTAATCACGTTTATTGACTCTGCTCTAATTCATCGGAAGCTTAAATGGACATAAAATAAACTAAATTGCCAAAATGTTGCCTTATAGCTGACGAAATGGATGCCGACTAAAACAGTAGTGTATGCACTGGGCCTCTACAAAACGTTATTGAATCCGTGTTAAAGGAATTCATTTAAAAAATATTTTCTATAGTTACATTTTAAAATGCCAATAAAAAACAATACTGTAAACTGCCAATTAAAGCAGTTTAATGTTAGTGCTGACGTAGGACTCTGGTTGCTATGGAGCGTCTATATTCCAGAAACTAGTTCCAAAATCACCATTTTACTCTGAAACATTGGAGGAGAAACTTCACTCGACGATTTCTGAAAAACTACACAAGTGAGCAGCGAAATACGGACCCACAGTGACCTCAACTCGACTCTCTTACTGTTTCATCATGGAAAACGTGAGAATTTAGGCAGTTTAAAATCATTCAAAGACTTTTTTCAAGCCGTTTTATTCGACGCCTCAGCTGTATTTGAGGCGTCGAAGCAACAACTGACTTTCATTCAGTGGTAGTTTGTTCAGTAAAACATAAAAACAAATATTACATTTACAAATTTAAAGTAAGATCTTCAGTGTATACATTGCTGAAATGTAAAGACAGAAGCTGCAAAATCCTGAACTGACTGTTGATTTACAAGCAAACTGATACAGTTTGCAGTAACTATTCAAACTCCTTCAGAAAAATAAAACATTGCTTATTACACAGTGATGCATTTAACCACCTTCAGTAAACTGCTGACACGCTGAACAGCTCAGTGTAACAGCAGTTTGCACATTTTTGGTTTAAAGATGCCAAAGTTTCTACTTTCAACCTGATATTTTGTCAAGAAAAAAGCCCCCATTCATTACTTTATTAAACAGTTCATAAATGATCATTATTTTCTGTAGTAAAGTCAACTTTACTGTGATATTGCTGCAAAAACAGTAAAGCCGTTATGCATATGTGCATGCAGAGTAGAAAATAGCTTGTTTATTTAAAGGACGAGTTCACAAATGTTCAAGTCTGTCTTAAAAGAATAGTCAGGAGCCCAAATGAACACTGAAACAGGTTTTTCTTGCCATAATCATTCCTCCTGTTCATACTGACCATTAGAAGATCCCTTCATAATGCACTTACAATGTTAAGTGATGGGGGCCAAAATCCACAGTCCTCCTCCTGTGCAAATGAGTCAAATCAAGTAGATATCTTTCAATGTTACAGTCTTTTTAGTGCCAAAGTCCCTGTTTTTGTTACTATACTTCCACCGCAGCTCAACAGGGAAACACTGTCTGAGGAAACACAAAGAGGGACTTTGATGCTAAAAAGACTGTAAATGTGGCAGATATCCACTTGATATGACTAACTCAGACTGCTGAAGCCTCATATAAGCTTCAGATAAACATTTAAATGCATTTTTGCACAAAATGACTGTGTGGACACACTGTGGATTTTGTCCCCCATCACTTACATTGAAAGCACCTTTGAAGGGGATCTTTTAATAGCCAGTATGAACAGGAGGAATGATTACAGCAAGGAAAACCTCTTCTAGTGAAAAATTGTAAAACCTCTGTCCTTTAAGGAAAACATCAGTGTGCTCAGCAGGTTCAAAAGATGAACTCATTTATTCAATGTTCAGTTTAGTGGAGTTGTGTTGAGTTAGGTAGAGTCCCATCCTAAACTGTACATTAATGGTTACAGATGTGTGATGTGCCAACTCACCTCCATGATCACACCTACTGGAGGAGAGAGCCCAGCAGGAGCCAAATGAGCAGCAACACCAACAAGGTAAAACTCTTGGCTTGACAGTGAAAGTGTGTATCCTGTTAGATTTGTTAGGAGCTTGTGCTTATTTGAAATATAATTTTGAATGTTGTCTTTAGTTTTTTGTGTAATACTTACCTACCATAACATCAGTGAATATATGCAGGCTACATATTCTAAAATGTTAATGTAGGATTGAGGCAAAATCAACACTCACAGTCACATGGGGTGTCATGTTGGTAACCCTGGGACAAGCATGAAACCATGCACCTTGTCAGAGGTTACCAACAAATGTAACAACAAATCTAGTGGTGGAAGAAGTACTCAGATCCTTAATTCAGATCCTTTACTTAATTAAAAGTAGCAATACAGTAATGTGAAAATACTCCATTATAAGTAAAAGTCCTGCATGAAAAATCCTACTTAAGTAAAAGTACATAAGTATTAGCAGCTTGATGTAGTTAAAGTATTGCAGTAAAAGTCGTGGTTTGTTCCCTCTGACTGATATATTATTATATATGACATCATTAGATTATTAATACTGAAGCATCAGTGTGTAAGCAGCATGTTACTGTTGTAGCTGCTGGAGGTGGAGCTAGTTTGAAGTACTTTATATACAGTTAGCTAGTTTAGTCCAGTGGTTCCCAACCTAGGGGTCGGGCCCCTCCAAAGTGTCACCAGATAAATCTGAGGGGTCGTGAGATGATTATGGGAGAGGGAGAAAAAGGAGGAGGAGAGGTTTTTGGTGAAATATTGGATCATTTGAACATTTATTGAAATGAAACCATGTGAGAAGTTTAGAGGGAAAAATCACTATTTGGTGGAGCTGTTAACAACTCATAGACATCTGAAATGTGACCCTGACCACACACTGCTTTTTGTAAGACGTCAAAAGCCAAAAAGGTTGGAAACCACTGGTTTCATCTTTAACAATGTGTTGTATTTTAAAAGCTTGTTATATTACCCATCGTTTCAAATCTTCATCTGAAAAGTAACTGAAGCTGTCAAATAAATTTAGTGGAGTAGAAAGTGGAATATTTTCCTCTGAAATGTAGTGGAGTGGAAATATAAAGTAGCATCAAATGGAAATACTCATGTAAAGTACAACTACCTCAAAATTGTACATAAGTTCAGTACTTGAGTAAATGTACCAGCTGACAACCTAGAGCCCGGTTCTGCTTGAGGTTTCTTCTCGTTAGTTTTTCCTTGTTGCTGTCGCCAAGTGCTGCTCATGGGGAAATGTTGGGTCTCTGTAAATTAAAGAGTACAGTCTAGACCTCCAGACTCTATGTGAAAAGTGCCCTGAGATAACTAACCTGAGATAGTGCTATATAAATAAAACTGACTTGAAATTGACTATTTAGTTACTTTCCACCACTGATGACGTCTAGTATGTGTGAATATGGAACATTCTTGAAAAAGAGCATTCGTGCTCAACAAATCTACAAAAACAAAGAATCTGATTAATAAACCAATCATTATTAATCATCAATTATTTATTTATTTATATTTATTTATTTAAGTTTTACACTAAAGCATTACACTGTGACCCTCTATTTGACTCATTAAGACTGTTTGCTATCACAAAATCAAAAAACAGTCTGAAAAGTTATAAAATAGAAAGAAATCATCGCTCAGTTGTTTTATTGGTTCATTTGTGTCACTTTAGAGTTCAGATTGTGTGCTACTTTGGTGGCAGCTGTGTGTCGTGTTGCATTCAGAGCTGTAGTAATTCTGCCTTTGTATCCTCTGAACGTACGCCGGGGATCACAATGGACTGAAGGTTGCATCATGGACTCTCAGAGAACATGAGCATATTAGGGGAAAAGGTGTTTTATTTAATTATGTAATGAAGGTGAACTGTCGGGGGGAAATTGATCTTTCCTTTGTTTTATGTTTGTTACATTAAACTTATCATTTGAATTTTACCTGAAGAGTATCAAGTAAAGTTTTACTGTGGGAGTCAGCTGAGATATTGGAGAGAAGAAAGCTCTGTTCTAGCCGCGCCTCAGTTCATGAGGATGAGATGGACATCAAGTATGAAGCATCCTCTGCTGGAGAAATGGTGGGAGGCAGAATGTGTCTGTGTCCTATCCTGTGAGAATACAGCTCCTGAAGACTGAAGTCTGTGTGGAAGTGTGAAACAGACGGGCGTCTCACCTCGCAGCCCTGAACCTCGTTCAGCGGTGAGATAAGTTGAAGGTAAGATTTTCATCATCAGTGATCAGGTCAAAACATTACATGACCATCCCTGATGTGACCCTGCAGTCCAAGCATTACCCAGGACAAGATGTCTGTCTGCATAGGAGATTACACTTCCTCCTCTCCACTGTTGCCATGGCAGCCAGTCACAACACAGAGCCAAGTAGTCATGATGTGTTCCTGATAAAAGAAGTGTGATTCCTCATATTGTCCTCTCTCCTTCTCCTGGGAGCAGCAGTTGTTTGTACTACAAGCAGATGAGCCACTGATTGTTTGTCCTCCTGCAGGTCATCATGCGCCGCCTGGACGATGACGTATTGTTCCGCCGACTACGCGTATAGTTCCGCCCCGGTCCGTGTTTTACACTAAGTTATCAGTAAGTTTGATGTGTCGCTGCTGCTTCAGAGACCAGTGGGAGTGGTTGTATGATACCCCCAAATGTCACAGAGTGGAAGTGTGTGCTGTGTGCTGAGTGTTACAAGTCTGATTTCCTTTATGACTGTGGTCAGTGGGGGCTTGTAGATTGGGCTCTAGCAAGTCCACCAGGAAATAGTTTAGTTAAGGTGGTAAGATCCTCACACATCTGGTCTCATCATCAGTTTAGTTCATTCAACGTTTATTTGTTTAACTAATGCCATATGCCACAGCATTTAGAGCCTAAGCTCCTTTTCAACTCACAAATAACATCAACAAATATCATGACTACATGGCTGAACCCTCTTTAAAAACTGTTACAATTAAGTTTAAAATTGAATTAGTACTAAATGCCTTTAACAACAGACACATGCATGAAATATGTGGCATTTGCTGTGTGAAACAATATACAAACATTAAAAATAATTAGTACATTTGCAGTATATTAGGTATACTTAAAGTTGTTCCATTTTAGCACAGTCAAGTATACTTGACACAATTAAAGTACAACTTTAATACTATTTAAGTGTAAAAGTACAAAATGAGTTGTTGCATTTTAGCACACTTTAAGTACACTATTTAATAGTCTGGACGCAAGTAGACTTTAGTGTGCTGTAGCTTACTAACATTTAGTATATTTTAGTGTATTATTTTATCACTGGGACTTAGAGTAATAAAATATGTTTAACATTTTTAAATGCGTCATTTTTGTATTGACAGCAGTTTGTATTGACAGCAGTTATCTTAAAAGTGCAGTTTAAATATTGAACTCAAATTGTACTAATAATATTTCACAGCAGTGTATTTATTAAGAGTACACTATATTTCAATTTAAATGAAATGCGGTGAAAATATACTATTGAGTATTTCATGATAGCATATTAATATACTTTCAATCACATTTATATAAATGTACTTGAAACATACTTTGCAATATTTCAGTACATTTTAAATACAGTATATATATATATAGTATATTATTTTTTCACTTGGGCAACCTTTAGATAAATGTTCCTGTGTAACTGACTAGTGAGTCAGTTTGCTGATTTATGATTATTCTCTACTTATTCTACTGTATGTCTTATCATTCACCATTACCCTGTAATTACCACTTGTGGCCACAGTAGCCATTGTTCAGCAAAAGTTACAGTCTCACTTAAAGTAGCTGATTTCAGCTACTTTCTCTGTCTCCTCCATGATATATAGGCTCCTAGTTTTCCTTTAATTATTAACAGTCTAGTAATCATACAGTTGGAGTCATCCCTGTCTATCTGTGTAACTAACAGGTTGGTGCGAGCAGGAAGAGACGGAGGGAGCAGGAGAGCACCTCCAGAGCCTTCCAGGAGCCTCCGGAGAGAAGACTCCGTGAGAATGCTGCTGTCCCATCAGAGAGGAGCCCCAGCCCCCAGCCCTCCACCTCTGCCCCACCGGCCAACCTGGCGGCTGTCCAGCTGGAGGTTAGCAATCCAAACGTGCCCACGGTGGTCCAAACTGTTCTATCCTGATCCATGATACATCCAGTTCAACAGCAATACTGCATCAGTCTAAAGGGTGTAACTGAACTAGTCTGACTTGGTTCCTCCTCTCCTCCTCTCTGTCTCTCTAAAGGTTCAGGGAAGGACAGCAGAAGGAAGGCAGCAGGATATCCAGCCCAGAGTCCCCCAGGAGCACGCTGATGACATTCAGCATGATGATGTCACGGCCCCGCCCCTCTGGCCCGGCCCTTACGGACCCCAGCCCGGTGGACTCTCACCCTCTGCTTTTGATGCAGTGGCAGAGATGGTCATGGCATGGATGACTGACTCTCCGTACAATCCCGAGATGTAACATACACACACATACACGCACACTGCACACACAGTGCAAACCTTTTATTCCCTCTTTCTTCCTCTATCCTAAAAAAAAAAAAAAAAAAAAAAAAAAAAAAAAAAAAAATTAACCTTAGATAAGTTTTAACTCTTTCATTCCTTTTCAGTATGTAGATAAGTTTTAACTCTTATACATTTTTAATTTGTAGATAAGTTTGAACTCTTTCTTCCTCTTTCCTAAAAAAAACCCAAAAAAAACCTTAGATAAGTTTTAACTCTTTCATTCCTTTTTAGTATGTAGATAAGTTTTAACTTTTATACATATTTAGTAGTATATATATGTTTTTTCAGTATGTAGATAAGTTTTAACTTTTATACATATTTAGTAGTATATATATAAGTTTGTAGATAAGTTTGAACTCTTTCTTCCTCTTTCCTAAAAAAAAAAACCTTAGATAAGTTTTAACTCTTTCATTCCTTTTTAGTATGTAGATAAGTTTTAACTTTTATACATATTTGGTAGTATATATATATATATATTAGTTTTTTTAGTATGTAGATAAGTTTTAACTCCTATACATTTTTAATTTGTAGATAAGTTTTATCTCTTTCTTCCTCTTTCCGAAAAAAAAACAAAAAAAATTCTTAGATAAGTTTTAACTCTTTCATTCCTTTTTAGTATGTAGATAAGTTTTAACTTTTATACATATTTAGTAGTATATATATAAGTTTTTTTAGTATGTAGATAAGTTTTAACTTTTATACATATTTAGTAGTATATATATAAGTTTTTTTAGTATGTAGATAAGTTTGAACTCTTTCATTCCTTTTCAGCATGTAGATAAGTTTTGTAACTCTGTTTAACTCTTTGACTGATACCTTCTATTTTTTCTGTCTTGTGGTGAACTCGTCATAATGACTAAAAGAAGGAAAGATCTTTAAGAGGGTCTGTAGACAATGTTCCATTCAAATATTTGGTTGCTGTTGTGCACCGGTCAGTATTTAATGACTTTAGAAGTGAAAAACATTATCTGATAATGTTGCTGATTACCATTAAAGTTATTTGGTTATGTTTAAAGTTATTGAATTATCAACAGTTGAAAAAATGCCTGAAAAACAGGTCAGTGTTTAACAGTTTGTTAATCTGGTGTCTGGTTATATCATGACATCACTATATGAAGAAAAGGAAACATATATTTGGATGGAACATTGTCAAAGGGTTAGGGTTAGGGAGGGTTAGACCCTCTTAAAGATCTTTCCTTCTGTTTCTGTCAAACGTAGTAATATTAGCAGTAATTAGTATGACAGATATTTCAGCTGTAGCAATTTAAGTGTGTAATAACTATTATACTTTTATTGTTTAAATTGAATTTGAAATTCTTTCTGGACAGGAAAAAATATCTTAAGGTTTGGATGGGATCACTTAAGTTGATCTTATCTTATAATGACTTTGTAAAAAAAGGGAAGGGTTTCAAGAGGGTCTGGAGGCAATGTTTCATTCAAATCCTTTTTACTGTCGTACATATGTCAGTATTTAATGAGGAAGACAAATGTTCATCATTAATATTTCTTACTGGAATCAATTTAACTGTGTCTGCATATACGTTTTTAAGTGTATGTTTTGGATGGAACATTGCAATAGGGTTAGGGAGGGTCAGACCAGTATAATGGGATAATTTTACCCAGTATCAAAGTTGATTTACACATCAAGTATCTTTACAGGTATTGGGGAGTACTGCTGCATATGTTTAAAAAAGTTGTATAAAGCCTTTTGTGGCTCCAGAGGGAGCTGTCCAAAGTCTGATGAATTTCCTCAAGTGAATTTAAGTTGATACAGCTTAAAAATAGAAACATTTATTTCACTGATGGGTAGCAGTACTATAATTTTAAAAAATGATTTGAACAAGTCATGAAAACTATGAGAGTGGTGATGTTATGAGTAGCAGCAGTTGTATCAGTAGTATTAGAGACATTTCAGCTGTTGTCTCTGTAGTAGTAAGAGACTGTATTAGTAGCTGTGATGGACGTCTTACTGGCTCCTCAGAATCAGGAGTGATAACATTACTAACAACTAATAGATGGACTAGTACAGTAGTAGCACTTAAAGTGTTTGTAGTAACTAAGTTTTGTCCATGTTGTTTTCTCTCTTGTGGTGAACTCGTCATAATGACTTTGTAAAAGAAGGAAAGATCTTTAAGAGGGTCTGTAGACAATGTTCCATTCAAATGTTCTTTGCTGTTGTACACAGGCCAGTATTTAATGGAAAACAAGTGAAAAATGTTCCTTCATACTAATTCTAAATAATAACTACTTTTTTGTTTATGTCTCAGTATATTGAATGATGAGCAATTTAAAATTTTGCCAGAAAATAGGCCAGCATTTGATAGCTTATTTAACAAGTGTCTTGTTACGTCATGACAATATGAACAACAAGACACATATTTGGATGGAACATTGTCAAAGGGTTAGGGTTAGGGAGGGTTAGACCCTCCTAAAGATCTTTCCTTCTGTAACAAAGAGTTCAACACAGGTGAACTCGTTATAACACAACAAGTTTAGATGGAACATTTCATTCATTAATGAGCAGCAGTAGTTGTATTATTTGTAGCAGATTTTAATAAATGTATCAATAATCTAAAAAAAAGAATCTAATACAGATATTAAAAAGTCATGTAGTCATGTATTGATAATAACAGTAGCAGCAGTTCTATCAGTCAGGAGTGATAAAATTACTAACAGGTCATAGATGGACTAGTAGCAGCTCTTAAAGTGTCATTTGTTAATTACTAATTACTTTAAGTTCATTTGATGAAATCATTTTGTAACTTGGTAATAACTTCAAATTCCTTGTATGTTTGAGAAGAGAAGATCTTTAAGAGGGTCTGAAGACAATGTTCCATTTGAATTGTCTTTATTGTTGTTTATAGATCATTATTTAATGGCATTATTTAAAGACAGAGAGAAAAAAATCCTCTATAATCATTATTGATCAATTATTTGGTCATATCTCAGTATGTTAACTGATGAGCATTAGAAACACATGTCCAGAAGCTGTAGACCTCTGATAGATGGTTAAACTACATCACTATATGAAGAACAGGACACATATATTTGGATGGAACATTGTCAAAGGGTTAGGGTTAGGGAGGGTTAGACCCTCCTAAAGATCTGTACTTCTGTTCCAAAGACTTCAATACAGGTGAACCCGTTATAACTCAACACAAAACGTTTAGATGAAATCTAAAATTAAAAACATTTAGTATTAAATTGCTTTAAGAAGAAAATGTATTAATAATTTTATTTTTGTTTTATTTTTGTTTTTAGCAAGAAAACAGTGGAGCAAAGTAAAACATTAGCAGCTGTGGGCCTGACTCTGTTTAGAACATCTACAGGAGAACACAGTTAAGACAAAGAGCAATAAAATAGCATAAACACAAGACAAACAGAGAAAACATTAAAAATGCCAAGTAAGACAAAATGTATATAGGCTAAACAACCTACTTATAAGAGTGATTCTCAATAAAAGATTACAGCATGTGGCAGAAAAAAGCAGAAAGAATAAAGACATTTCAATGTCTACAGACAGGTTACACTGAATTCAGAGGGAACAATACAAGGTTGATTATTGAGATGTCAGTGGTTACAATTTTGACTCAGAAGAAGGAAATATCTGTATAAATATTTAAATTGTAAAAAGGAGGGAGAATTTCTAATGTGATATTAGATTATATTCCAAGTTTGAACATATGTACAGAAAAAGGATCTTAAACCATAGTTATTGTTAAAAGCAGGTATAGAGTTCAGTTATAAATAGAAGAAAGTGAAGAAGGGAGAAGGTGATAGTATAATTGATAGTACACATTAATACCTATAAGTGTGTATCATTATGGAAATGCAGTGGTTCAGATTGTGAAAACACTACAGTGATGTGTGTAGGGAGAAAGTTTCAAATACATCTTATAAGCTCTGTTGTAGAGTCTGGCTATTGGTTCAATCAGTTCTGTGCTAATAAGAATCTAAATTGGAAGACAGTAGGAAACATTTGAAAGCATAACTGCACGAAGATGTGTATTAGAGACAGAGAGAGTGACATATAACCTGATCTGACTGTAAAGATATAGTTTCTTATTCCTATACTTGAATATGCTCTTGAAATATGAGGTAGTTGTTGAGATAAACAACAAGGTATTTGAAATGGTTTACTACAGTAAGGCTCTGGTTGGCCACAACTATGGGCTGAGATGTAGACAAATGTTTCCTAGGAGAATGGAAATAGATGTATTCAGTTTTTAATCTAAATCATTCTTAAAAAGTCATGACAGACTATCAGTTATTGATAGTAGCAGCAGCCACAGTAAGTGTATCTGTAGCACTTCAAGGGTTTATAACAACTCATTTAAAATGACTAAATCATTTTGAATAACTGACTATGGACTAGTACAGTAGTAGCACTTACAGTGTTTGTAATAACTAAGTTTTGTCCATGTTATTTTCTCTCTTGTGGTGAACTCATCATAATGACTTTTTTTAGTATGTAGATACGTTTTGTAACTCTGTTTAACTCTTTGACTGATACCTTCTACACTTTGTTTGAAAAAATCTAACACAAAAAGTGATGGTAAGTCTTTACACACAGACATGTTCAACCTCTTTTCTTCAAACTTTCACTTACTTCCAAAGTTTCCAAAAAACCCCACAAGTTCTACAAAATCATTTTACATTATTTTAGTATGTAGATAAGTCTTAAGTCTTTTAACTCTTTGATAGCTTCTACACATTCTTTGAAAAACAAAAGAAATAATGGTAAGTCAGACATGCTGCAAGTTTTGTCCATATTTTTTCTGTCTTGTGGTGAACTCGTCATAATGACTAAAAGAAGGAAAGATCTTTAAGAGGGTCTGTAGACAATGTTCCATTCAAATCTTTTTACTGTGCACAGCTCAGCTTTTAATGGAAAACAAGTGAAAAATGTCCCTTCACACTAATTCTAAATAATAACTACTTTATTTGTTTATGTCTCAGTATATCGAATGATGAGCAATTTAAAATGCTGCCAGAAAATAGGCCAGCATTTGATAGCTTATTTAACAAGTGTCTTGTTACATCATGACAATATGAACAATAAGACACATATTTGGATGGAACATTGTCAAAGGGTTAGGGTTAGGGAGGGTTAGACCCTCCTAAAGATCTTTCCTTCTGCTTTTAAACTGCTTTTAAAAGAGAAACTATAAAATGTGTTACTGTCCAACGTCCACAGAATCTGGCTGCATCGCATTCTGGTTGAGTTCTGACTCAGTCACAGTTTACAGTTGTTTTGGTGACATTTTTGGTGTTAAACAAACAGAAATACACGTTTTCAGCTGATGTAGATGTGCTAACAGTTGCTTTGTGGCTGTACTTTACTCAGTTTAACTACTGGAGCACCCCACACCATCTTATGTCCTGTAGTGAATATAAAATAGCCAGATTATGCGTTGGCTTTGTAAACCCCGATAGACTTAACAGACCATGTTGTGATCATTAAGTCATTAACTGGCTGAGCCTGTCTCCCTCACTCCCTTCATCACTTCTTTCTTCTCTCTAATAAACATGAAGTTCAGTTACCAACAGTAGTACCACTGGAAGAAACAGTAGCAGTAGTGATAGTAGTAGCAGTGGTACTAGTGATATTTCAGCTCTTCAACAGGTAGCTTTAGCACCAGTGGAAACAGTGGGTTTAATCACTTCATAACCATGGCAAAGAGCAATATTTCACTCTGTTTCTTCTTACAGTTCATATGTCAGTATAATGAGTGAAAATTATCAAAAATATTTTCTACTGTGATCATTTTTTAAAGTTTGAGCTTATTGTTTCAATGTCAGTGTATTGATGGAGGAGAAAGTTCTCTCAGAAAGTGCAGACTTTGGCCACTAGAGGTCAGGAGTGCACATTCAAATGATGTGATTCAAATTCAGTTTGTAGGGACACATATTTCTGCCCATACTGAACTACCAGTCCCAAACCTCTACTATGTTGATCACAGTGATGTATTTTAGTTCATTAAGACATTGTAATGAGCTTAATGGAGCTTGTGT
Source organism: Scomberomorus guttatus (assembly GCA_038419695.1). Lineage (NCBI taxonomy): Eukaryota > Metazoa > Chordata > Actinopteri > Scombriformes > Scombridae > Scomberomorus > Scomberomorus guttatus. The sequence goes on from CM076449.1 coordinate 4,135,961, forward strand.
AATATTTGTGTTTCATTCTTTCTTTACAGCTTCAGGGTTTCTATATCATTCAGATATTTAAAATAAATACCTAATTCACATCGTCCTTCAGACCATTTTGGACCTAGCAACAGTATTAGAAGTAGTAGTAGCAGTAACAGTAGAACACACAGCTAGAGGCAAACAGGCATTTTGTATCCATCATAAAGTTGTAGTGTAAGTCCAATAAATGCATTTTGATGTTTTGTCACACTAACATACAGTAGTATGGTACTTTGCTGTTATCCTCAATTCATAAAAGAAAGTGTGTAAACTCACATCTTCAATAGAAAACAGCATCAAAATATATTCAAGAACAAACATTATTAAAATCATCTAACCCAACCGGTCAAGGCAGATGGCCGCCCACCTAGAGCCCGGTTCTGCTTGAGGTTTCTTCCCGTTAAAGGGGAGTTTTTCCTTGCCGCTGTCGCCAAGTGCTTGCTCATGGGGGGAATTGTTGGGTCTCTGTAAATGAGTACGGTCTCGACCTGCTCGATGTGTAAAGTGCCCTGAGATAACTTTTGTTGTGATTTGGCGCTATATAAATAAAATTGAATTGAATTGAATTGAATCTATGAGCTGTGATGAGCTCTGTTGTGTCATTTTGTGTTGCTGTGTGGTTCATCTGTCTCTGTTCACTCTGCAGGTGGATTGTTAGTGTAACCTGGCAGACCTGAGAGCCCCGGTGTGTTCCCAGGTTATTTAAGCCTGACTGCAGTGCCTCTCTCTCTCTCTCTCTCATTTTATTGACTATGTTGCTTAAAGTTTATTCTTATGTCTGTTTTCGCATCTTACATCACCCCCCTACACACACATCCATCACTCATGCACTCTTACACCACTGACTATACTGACATACACACCCCACAACTTATTAATCCTTATTTGGCATTTGAATTTACTCAATTTGGTTTAATTTGGTTAATAAAAGATCTTTTGTTAAAACGTAACACTGGTGTGTCTCCCTTTTGTTGTGGCCACTTGAGCCAGGTCATAACAGAGCTGAATCCAGTTAAAGTGGTTCTAACTAAAATAAAATGAGTCAGTTCCTCATATGAAAATATTGAAATTTTCCAAATTTATAAATACCTGGGAATTTGGCTTGATAGCAGTCTAACTCTTAAACAGTATGTGGAGCAACTGGCACAAAAGGTAAAGATAAAAAAAAGGTTCCTGTAATGAAATAAAGCAGGTTTCTCTCTTGAGGACAGGAAAATGATTGTAGAGTCAACTATCATGCCTGTGTTTGAGGAGTTATGTTTTATTCTCATGCTGCTCGCTCTGCCTTTAAACAACTTGATACAGTATATCATCATGCTTCACATTTCATTACAGGAGCTAAAGATACACATCACTGTGTTCTATATGAAAAAGTAGGCTGGTCCTCACTAGCAACAAGAAGGACTACATTCTATCATTTTTATTTATAAATGTCTCCTACAAAAGTTGCCTCAGTGTATCACTGCACTTTGCCAATCCAAAACCACAGCTCACCAGGCAGGTGAGGATGAGGCTGACGTGGCAGGTGTACTGGGAACTGGAGTGGTGAACCTGAGGTACAGGCAGAGAACAGAATTAGCAGCATTCAGGAGATCAGAAAAACAAACAAAGAGTTTACATGAAGAGTCTGGAGAGATGAACTGGGGTTTTATACTGCTGGCTTGTAAAGTTGATTAGTAGATGAGCTGCAGGTGTTCAGGTTGAATGGGAGAGGGAAACCAGGAGGCCACGCCCAGCATACGCCCACACACACAAACACAGAGAGAGACAGACTGGGGACAAACATGAAACACTAGTAGCTATATCATTAGATAATGTGTTTCTGTAGTGTTTAGGGCCAAGCACGATAACTTTATGCCCTTAAGGCATGCTTGGAGTTAACTGATTGGATTCATCTGGATTCATTGATAAATATAATTGAGACCATGATGGACAATGAATGATAATCCCCATCCCTGAAGTATTTTTTATTAGTTTCCGTTTCTAAATGAACTCAAACCAACACCAAACTCAGTGCATCATTATCACAAGAAGAGAACCTGAGCAATGTCTTCTGTAACAATCTACTCCTGCTGGTGCACAGCACCATTTCCAGACTTATAGCATGTTTTGCATGACAGAACCAGCAGCTTTAATATTAGTAACAATGGTCTGTTGAAAGTATTTTTGCTGTAAGGAAGGTAATAGTTTTTGTATTTCAAATGTTTGACAAAGTGATTTTCATACAGTACCTTGTTATGTCTAATCTAGGTGTGGTTAAGTAATATAAATTGTTTTCCTTTTTACCTCACAGAAGCCAACAAAGATTTATTGCACCTAATTGCAGAAGCAGGACTACATTTGAAACATGTGAACACAAGGTTTCATTTGTTCAAGAAATCATGTACCAATTGTGGACGAGCTATAACCTAAAAACACAGAAAGACATTTAACATTATTCTGACTGGAACTCTATCGAGAGCCCACACACGTCTACGTTTATCATAAACCTAAAACACAGGACCTTAATTGTAAGGAATGGATTGAACTGTGGTAAATCTGCTCTAACAGCTGTTTATTGTTTGAAAATACAATTAATAATAATTCTTAATGATTAATCATCTCTGCTTGCTGTACAATAATACTGAGCTATCCTGCAATACAAGAACAATATACTGCTTCTTATTGACAAGGTTTCTACCAGCATCATCAACTGATGAGGATGCTAACCTATGGCTGGAAATGGAGCTTTAATTTTCATCGTTTATGTATACAACATATCAAATGCATGTACCCATCAAATGTATACTCATTATCCTTGTCCTATACAGGTTACTCGGGTTAAAAATGAAAACATTAAAAAGTTTGTAACATACTGTGGAGCTAATGTTACGTAATTAGCTAGCTACAGATACTAAAATCTGCTAGTGATTTTCACCAGCTAAAGACACCAGCTTTTGTCTGTCTGTATGAAACCAAAGACCAATGGTTTAGAAATTCACTAAAATTTTCACTAAAAAAGTTAAAAATATTGAATTGAACTGAACTAAATACATTAATAAATACTACTGTTAAATTAAATTATTAAATGATGTGTTTAAAGCACTGCTTTAGCTTTTTAAAGTAACATTTATTTATTCATGAATAAAAGCACTGTACCACCGCCGTTTTCAGCGGCTGCTGTTGGACATTGAGGCGGAATAAAGAAATGTTGAATGAATCTACCACAAAGACATGAGATGGCTCAGCCAGGGGTCAGCACTTTTTTTCTTTTAAGAAGAGGCTACAGTCAATGTTCATTAAGTCCACTATCAGGAGAACATTGAACATCAATGGTGTGCATGGCAGAGTCCCCAAGTTGAGACTAAGGAGGAATGGGCTAAAATTCCTCCAAGCCGACATGCAGAACTGATAAACAGTTACCGGAAAAACTTCTGGTTGAACTTATTGCTGCAAAAGGGGGTGACCAGTTACCAGTTACTGAAAGCAAGAGTTCACATATTTTTGCCTCACACAAATATGTAAGATTGGATCTCATTTGTTTATTTGGGTTCCCTCTTATCTAGTTTTAGGACTTGTGTTAAAATGTGATCATGTTTTAGGTCATATTTATGCAGAAATAGAGAAAATTCTTAAGGGGTTCACCAAACTTTCAAGCAGCACTGTATAGTATAACATAACCCATAAGATGAATTAGTACATAGCAGGGGGAACAGAAAGGCTGGCTTTGTCTAAATAAAATATGCCTATCAGCACCTCTAAAGCTAATCACTTAACACATATCGTATCTGTTTCCTCTGTATACAAACAGAAATGTAAAAATGTAAAAACAACTTGTGGTTTTACGGGGAGCTAGTGCTGTAATTACTTTGTGGTGAATAACTAACTAGTGTCCCTGCATCCAGTTGGCTAAGCTAACTAACAGCTGTTTATTGTTTGAAAATACAATTAATAATAATTCTTAATGATTAATCATCTCTGCTTGCTGTACAATAATACTGAGCTATCCTGCAATACAAGAACAATATACTGCTTCTTATTGACAAGGTTTCTACCAGCATCATCAACTGATGAGTATGCTAACCTATGGCTGGAAATGGAGCTTTAATTTTCATCGTTTATGTATACAACATATCAAATGCATGTACTCATCAAATGTATACTCATTATCCTTGTCCTATACAGGTTACTCGGGTTAAAAATAAAAAAATATTTAAAAGTCCAATACGTGAAGCTAACGTCACATAATTAGCTAGCTACAGCTACCAAAATCTGCTACTGATTTTCACCGGCTACAGATAAGACGCCAGCTTTTGTCTGTCTGTATGAAACCAAAGACCAATGGTTTAGAAATTCACTAAAATGTTGGAGTGGTAAATCTGACACTGTCATCATTAAACTGCATAATATTTGCATATGTACAGAGCAAAAGGTAGTAAAAGGTTTTCAGACAAAGTTAGAAATATTGAATTGAACTGAACTAAATACATTAATAAATACCACTGTTAATTAAATTATTAAATTATGTGTAAAAAGAACTGTTTTAGTCTTTAACTTTTTTAAGTAACATTTATTTATTCATTAATAAAAGCACTGTACCACCGCCATTTTCAGCGGCTGCTGTTGGACATCAAGGCGGAATAAAGAAATGTTGAATGAATCTACCACAACGACGTGAGATGGTTCAGCCAGCACTTTTTCTCTTTTAAGATTAAGATTAACTTTATTATTATCCCAGAGAGAAATTGGTCTGCAGTGTTACACAAAAACTTAACATACACAATAAAAGAAACATACACACTAAGAAGAATAAAGCAATCTGAAATAAAAACTACTACACAGCACCGTCCAGCAGTGCTTATGGAGTACAGAGATTCAGTGTGGGAGAAGACACAATGCATCCAATGCAATGAGATATGATACTTTCCACTGTGCAGCACTGACTATAGCACTGCTATCAGGAGTTTTTATGTGCAAGACATACATACCCGTTCCCCTTCAGCTGCATGTGTGTTATAGAGTGCTATGACTGATGGGATAAAGGAAATCCTCACTCTGTTACTTTTGCAGCTGGGGGCCCGAAGTCGTCGGCCTGATGGAAGGGGCTGAAGCTCACTAAACAGGGGGTGTTGTGGGTGAAGTAGCAGGATGTCAATCTTTGAAAGGGAACAGATTTTGTAGATGTCGCTACGGCTGTCTTGCTTAATGCCTTTTGTTTTTCCGGCAATGCTCACAATTTTGCTGGGCAAGTTTTTCTGGGCTGCAATAGCATCACCATGCCAACAGAGGATGCAGAATGTCATAATACCCTCAATGTTGGTTGTGCTGGTGAGTAATTATTTCTAAAATCAATGTACATTTCTTTTGTTTTATTGGTGTTGAGGATTAGATTAGAGTCTTTGCACCATTGTACAAACTCCTCCAGGACCGTGTCCTGTCTCTTTGTCAGTTAAAAGGCAAAGTAAAGCTGTAGCATCAGCGTACTTGATCAAAAATCTGTTGGACTGCTGACTTATACAGTTGTTGGTGTATAAAATAAATAAGAGTGGAGACAGACAAAATGCATTTTTAATTCAAGTCTCATTAAAAGTAGGTTGCAGATACAAAAAGTCATGTCATAAAAATTAAAAGAAAAAAACACTGTAAAATACCTGCTTGTGAAGTAATAAATCTCTGGATCTCAGTTTGAAGAAGTTTTAGATATCCCAAAAATCAGCTCAGGAAAAACTTCTCTTTGGTGTCCAAAAAATCATCAGGGGTCATAGCTCAGAGCAGCAAAATGTTCTTTAATGCAATAAAGGAGAGCAGTTTTGAAGTGTTCACAAGGTTCACCAAAAACACTCTGAGTTGGTAAGGGCCTGTGCTCCTTTATTTATACTGTTGGGCCTTCACAGGTTACGCCTCTTGACCAACCCCTTATACTGGCAAGTTACACTATTACAAATCTCTTACGTCTGCTGTTACTGGGCCTGAGATCTTGGGCAGGCTTCAGGCAAGTCTGAACAGAACTTGTCCCTGTGCTGTGTCTAGGCACAGCTCTTTTAAAAAAAGGCTATTCTGGTTTATTTTTCACTATTATTTCCACAACTCCCTTTTGCCTTATTTTTTAAAACGTTATTCTTGCCTGTTTTACACCCTTATTTCTTAACCCTCTCTTGAGTAGTAAAGTTTAATACAAACACACTTTAAATTTCATCATCAAGTGCAATGAGTGTGATTATCTTCAACATAATATGTGCCCTTACATTAAATCACATGAGATCTTGTGAAGTATACATGAGATGTGATTAATACAATGTTTCATAATAATATTTCAGTATATTTCTGCTTAATGCTAATCATGCATCATAATCATCATTTTGCTTTGCATTTGTTCCCTTCAGCACATCACAGGTCTTAGAAATTATACCACACTTGTCTGTCACGAAGGTGATGTCAAAGTGTCCCTCCTTTGAAATAATTCTAGGTGAAATACAGTATAGTATAACATGACCCAGCTGTAAAGACTAAGACGTATGACGAACAGCAGGAATTTCATACATGCTAATGTAATAATTAGCCCTGAACGAGAGGGGGTCACTGCCAGAAATTCATGCATGCATATGTTGGGGGTGGAGGGTGGGCAGAGGGTGTTATTAAAAAAATTATTTGAGAGGATGTGAAACTCTGTATTTGCTTTCTCGCCAAGAGTTACTTAACCCTTTATAGGGCACTCATTGAAATACTATGAAATTCAAAAACCATAACCAGAGTTTATTTCTGTTTTCAACATTTTCAAAAATGTCCAATTTCTTGCAGAAAACCAAAGTAAACAAAGTTACCGTATTTGGTTCCTTGCCCTTCAGTGGTAAAAAAAAAATACATTAAGTGTATATGTAAAATATACAACAAAAACACCTATTTTGTGAAAGGAACATGTATGTTTCACATTAGAACATCACTTTTAGAACATAAGTGCTGATACAGACTCTTTTCTAAATAGTATAACATTATATACATATATTATAACACACACATATAAGATACGTAATACAACTTAATGTACTGTATAACAGTATAACATACAGTACAACTTTATGTACTGTATAACAGTATAGCATTCATCATATAACTTTATAAACTGTATAACATACAGAGTACAACTTTTGACACCATTAGGACAGCTTATTCATGGTACATAATGAAGCAGTTGCGCTCACTGTTCATGCAAAGGTGGACCTTGCAGACCCTGCAGACCACATTTGACCTCACAATGTTGCCTTTCCTGCTGCAGTACTTGCAGGTCTGGCGTTTGGCATGTACAGGGGCATGGAAGAGGGACAGGTCAAAGCGCACAGCCTCATTTGGTGTGTGGCTGCGGTGTCCCCGGACAGGCTCAGGGACACCAACACTGGTGGTCAGGCTTTCAACAGATGAGGACGAGCTTCTTCTGGAGCCTGATTTGGCAGACGCCTGGCCGCTGGCGCCCCTGAACACGTGGTTTCTGAAATCTTTCAGAGACTGGCCATTCACTCCAAGGGCCTTACTGTCCTGTCGGTACACAACCCAGGCATTTGTGATACTGACATCAATGACATATGCAAACAGATGCAAGTACCACCTCTTGGACTTCATGGGGGTGCGGTAGAGGTGTACCAGGATGTCACTCTGCTGGTATTCAGGAAGGGCTGTGTTGTTCAGGTCAACTTTATGCCAGGTGGTTGGCCTGGGTGCCAACTTGCCAGATCTCCTTGTACTGCTGGCTGCACATTATCATCACCATCATCATCATCATCATTGTCATCCTCACTGTACTCACTGTCCTCACTGCAGAGGGGTCAGTGTCACTTGTACATGGAATGTCCTGGTTGTGGGTGGGTGGGACAAAATCAGGGTCTGCCACATCATCATCATCCTCCTCATCATCATCACTGATGGCAGGGTGGGCGGGCACGACAACACTCTTCCTCCTCTTGACATAAAACATCTGGGCAGACATTGCCTAAAAATTTCACACAGTATAACAGTTGTTAAACGGTCACAAACTGACAAAAATCAAAATTTTTCACTATTTATAGCCTTAATATTTCTAGAAATCGGTTAAAATTATCCCTGAATCACTGTATAGTATTCTAAAAACCTTTGGCAACATTAAAACATAATGTCCTTAGTTGTATTGCTTTTTTTATCAAGAAAATGCTATAAGCATGCATTGTTAGGTGCATCGGGCATATGTCCAAAAATGGACACACCTAATGAATTCCCGTTTTTAGGTGAACCGGGCGTATGATCAAATATGGTGCCTGCATTTTTCATGCCATAATTTCACTCATTTCCACAAGTCCTCCACAAACAACACATATGTCATCACTAAGCACAACTATTCAACTATAAAATGTGTGAGTTTCATCAACTTACCATGATTAGTTTAGAAGTTTTGTACAGAAATGTACGATGAGCTGGGCTTCTTTTTCCGACTTCAGTGAAGAGAGAAAATTAGATGCACTCCAGGTCTCTGCTGATTGGTCGAATGCCACAGTCATGTAATCTGTGATGTGGGGTGAATGGCTTCTGAATGGCTGAGTGAGGACCACATGGTTCTTGACCTCACTGAAGTACAGGAGGGTGGTCATTTGCAAAGGGTGCGGAAATTACCAAAAGTAGTCACTTGCCCTGTAAAGGGTTAAGGAGACAGAATACCACTTTTTTGTGTGTGTGGCTGGAGCCAGGGTGGTTAGCCTAGCTTAATCAGTACATAGCAGGGGGAACAGAAAGGCTGGCTTTGTCCAAATAAAATATGCCTATCAGCACCTCTAAAGTTAATCACTTAACACATATCTTATTTGTAACAATACGGGGAGCTAGTGCTGTAATTATTTTGTGGTGAATAACTGACTAGTGTCCCTGCATCCAGTTGGCTAAGCTAACTAAACTAATCATCCAGGCTCCAGGTTCCTTGAGCCAGTGCTGTCTTGTTGGTCTGGGACACACACACAGGTCATTTCTCATTACCTGCAAGTGCTAATTTTGTGTAACCTGATTTAGTGTAATTACAGCTACTAACTTTTACTAACCATTTCTCACTGGGATTTCATGTGTCATGTTAGTTAGAGTCAACAGATGTCTATTAATGCCTGTGGTGTCTAGTAAACATTTTTTGGAAATAAGAGGACAAGTGCTACACACAAATCTGCTGCTAAAAAGTGATTATTTATTTGTACGTGCTAAAAAGACTAAATAATAAAATATAAAATAGTAATAAGGATGAAAAGGAGATTGAAGATAAAAATATTATATATATAGCACATCCTGTAGCGTGGCTTCTGATTGGGCAGACCAGCATTTGATCTCCCTAGTAACTGGAGCTTAAAGTTAAGGTTAAAAAAGTTAAAAATGGTTATAAAGTTAAAAATTGTACCACTCATACAACAGTGTATACAGAACCTTTAAGCTAGCATTAACATTTGTGAAGCAATTTAGAAATGTTTTACAGCTGGATTTTGGCTTTATTTCACCAGGATAATATGCAGGGTGGTCACAGAGCGCAGTACCATGTTTTTAACAGACCAGAACAAAAACATCTGAAGCAGACACCTGTGTGGGCCCTGTCCTTGGTCCTATGAATCAATTCAGGTGTCATGCCAGAAAGTTATTGATCGCCTCCCAGAAACTGATTGCCGTCCATGGGAGCGTTCACAGCCTGTTTAAGCTGTTATCTGGATCAAACTGTTATAAAGTGCAAAATATAGATCGACTTTATCCTTGTGGTAATAGTGAAGTTATGTCTTTGTGAAACTTTGTTGCCACTGAATAATCGCCAAAGGAAGTCTCTGCAGTTTAGATGGTAATCAGGCTTTACTCAGTGGTTGGCTGGATGCGTATCCCATACAGGATATATTTACATGATTATAGGCAATATTTGCCTGTGACGAATGCCGATTTGCTTCAGTGAGCTGTGGTGATTCACTCAATTATGAATATAGCAATTTGGATGTACACATATTACATTACCCAGCCAGTTTCAGAAGCAAAATATTTATGTTTAAAGTACATTTATTTTGGCTGTAATGGCAAATATGGATGATAAATAAAATATTAAATTGTATATAGTGTATATAGTTACCTATGTTCATATGTATTTGGTATGCCTACTATCATTGTTTATATTTGGATACAAGACAAGACATACAAGACAAATATGATTTTTTCATATGTGGACTACATGCGCCTGAGCACTCAACATAAAACATTGTGAACTTACTGTAAAAATGAATTAACTTGTGTTCTATTGTAAATATACAAACCCTTGTTTCTTTTTATGCTTTGAAAAGCATTTCAACAATTTTTGGGAAATTTCAACACTGTATAGGCGCAATGTTTGGGCCTGAATAAGAAAACCAATGACACTCATAGCCGTGAATCTTACACCTAAATGTGTCAAACCATCCCCAACAGGAGAAACATTATTGTGAGTCTCCACAGTTGTATAAGGATGCAGGACAGTATTACCAAGCCCAGGTGCCATGTGCCCATCTTCCACACCTCCCTGATCATGCTGACCATCCTCTGCATCCTGTCCCTCATCATCCTCACTTTCTGCATCTTGACTGTCTGTATCTCCATCATCCTCAGCTCCTATGTCTCTGTTCTTCTCTGGCAGCCATTCATCATCACTGTTGTCACTACACTCATCATCACTGTTGTCACTACACTCATCATCACTGGAGCTGGACGGAATTTCCTGGACAAATCTGTGAGCTGCACAAAAATGTATATTTTAAATGAATCTTATAAATATAACAATTATACACTGACTTATAACCAAAACAGTCACAAGAAACAGATAATATCCTTCCCTAGATGTTACTGTATATCATCATATTTTTTTTTTACCACTGGGGCTCTTCCAGTATAGAAGGATTAACAGGATATACAGTGGTCGGCAGGGGTGGCTGTTTATCGGCCATCTTGGAGTCAGAGGAAATTTACATGCAGTTACAACGACTGAGCACTGAATTGACCTCAATTGACTATGGCAGCAGAGAGCACTCGAGAGGCTGATATGCAGTTCCACCATAGAAACGAATGCATTAAAGAAAAAGATACTTTTTAGTAGCTGTCCACTGTAGTGACCGCTATGCACCAGAGGGTTAACATTTGTGAAGCAATTTAGAAATGTTTTACAGCTGGATTTTGGCTTTATTTCACCAGGATAATATGCAGGGTGGTCACAGAGCGCAGTACCATGTTTTTAACAGACCAGAACAAAAACATCTGAAGCAGACACCTGTGTGGGCCCTGTCCTTGGTCCTATGAATCAATTCAGGTGTCATGCCAGAAAGTTATTGATCGCCTCCCAGAAACTGATTGCCGTCCATGGGAGCGTTCACAGCCAGTTTAAGCTGTTATCTGGATCAAACTGTTATAAAGTGCAAAATATAGATCGACTTTATCCTAAAAGTTACCTGTGTTTATATGTATTTGGTATGCCTACTATCGTTTATATTTGGATACAAGACTCGGATTAACATGACTTGATGGATGTAAGTTACATATGAAATAAAGAAATTGATCCCCTTTGCAATCATTCTAATGAGTAAGCATATTTTTCCTGCTTTATGTTCCAGATAATAAACCACCCAGTCTATTTTACCAATTTACAAACCTGTAAAGGACCAATACAACTAGTAACATGCAGTTTTTTTACTTGACAAAAAGTGATTGCAGCCCATAACTAGTTACTGAAAGTTTTTTTCTGCCTCAAATTGACTTTATTTGGCTATTTTATTTTGACTTTATTGGTTTCATTTACCTTAACCTATGTGATCATGACAGATTTGTCAGGTGGCACTGCAGTCTAAACGAGAGAGCAGCAACAGTGCTTTTAATCCTAACCCTTTCGAACGACTATGACTGAAGCTGGCCACTGTTTAATGTGTGCCTCTAGTCTTGAAATGCAACACAGAACATCGTGTGTGAGTCATTTTTATTCAAATGAGAATTAAAATAAGGCATAACTGGTGCTAGTTAATAACCTCAAAAAACTGGCCCATGGTTGAACCAAATTGCTGACCTTGATATTCAACATACCAGGGTACCTATATTTACACACAGTAGTGGTGGGGCTTTACTGGCAAGCTTTTCAGATGAATTTCTTCACCATGTCGGTCATCATGTCTTACAACTGCATGAAATACATATGGTTTAGTGTGTACATGCATCATGGAATTTAAGTACAATGTTTTATTGCTTTTTGAACGTAAACATAAGCAGTTACCCAGTTAGTGTCACCGTCCTGCTCACAAATGACACAGGTTAGTCAAGTCACCTACAAACACAAAGGGATCATTTGAGGTTAATAATGTAAGACTGTTTAAAGCATATGTTTTGAAAAGAGGTAATAAAAAAGAAATATCTGTTTCCAGTCAGTCATTTAATGCCATCCATCCCCTTACCATGAGTAGATCAGGAGCAGTGTTATTATATGTGTCATTAAGACACATATAATCAACATTATTTATGAGATATAATTAGCCACATTTTGTCCAACTGATTGTTGAACAGTTTGTGAATGTCAGGTGTCATTTGATTATGAAATGTGTGATCATGTGTGTATATGTGTGCACACATACACAAGAAAAGAGAGATAGAGAGCAAGTGCTCAAGCAAGCAACTGTTTATTTTAGCAATCTGACAAAAAATGTCCCTACCAAAGATCAAACCAAATCTACACCGTTGTTTGAGCGTCACTGTGCAGAATGATGTCTGTGCAGAGTTTGACACTAGAAGGCTGTTTTCACATTGATCTGCTGAGAGTGGAAAGTTTCTCTGTGCTCACCTTAAATCTCAGTTTAAGGTATGAACCTAACATTATGAGCAGGGTTTGTGACATCCCAAGTAGTGATGTGGACACTTGGAGCCTCCAGTGGACATACACTGAGAATGGACTTTTCTGTTGGACATCTTGTGTACAACAAGATGTCCAGCAGTTAAAATACTGAAATGAAAATATTTGCATATTCATAGATTCTGTATTTTTCAATGAGGAATAAAGAGTAGATGTCAGAGTAGATTCTGCTTTGAAAGAGTAGATTCAAAGCAGAATAATTTGATTTCTTCAAACATGCCTGGAGGGGTTATTTAAGGTTTCAGCAGACAGAAGGCAACAAAGATTTCCTGCACTAAGCAGGAGAAGTAAAAAAAAGCCATATAACCCTGTTTATATCTCAATAACATTTCCAGGCAATTTGAAGTGAAGAATGCATACAGGTGATGCAAAATGTGTTAATGTATTGCCTTATAATGAGATATGGTCATAAATTTAACTTTGTTGGTCACTCAATATGTCAATATGGTTTATTTGTGCAGTTAATCATGCACAAAGAAACATGACCTAAACACACAGAAAGATGTTAAAGATGATGCTGACTAACACAGATCTAGATTTAGGCCACATTTTGATGACAGAGATGAGGGAGCACTATTTTGTCCAAACATTCTTTCAATAAAATGTACTTTTACATGTCATGATTGTCAAACTGAACACTTTTTTGGTGATCATCAACAGTCCATTTTAGTGCCCATGACATCATTAGAATTATCCTGGGTTCCTTCATGACATCACGTCTCTTCAGACTGTTGAGTGATAAAGTGAGAATCCAGATCCTGTCAGATGACCGTTGAACCTGTTGAGAGCCACTACTCACAGTTTTGTTTACGACTCGTCTACAATTGCGTCCCAGTTATCGTTCTGATACTCTTGTTGACGATTTAGTTCCAGTTATCTTTCTGTTACTCATGGCTAACCGAAAGACATCAAAAACCTTCCTGCAACAGCAGAAGAACAACTTCACTGATCACAATGTAAGTAACCAACTCTGTCAATCTCCTTCTGTTCATAGATACAGTTTTGATTTTGATCAAATGTCAACACAAGCATTTTCAAATTATACTACAAAAAATTAAGAACACCAATTCAGATAAATGACAGAATTGATTTTTCAGACATTCATGTCTACAACAAGGTTATATATCAGAATACAATAGCAGATTAGGAAATTAGAAAGCTTTACACAGTACAATATTTTATTCAACCTTTGTGCTTTATGTGCCAAAGTTTTAAGCATAAGTGTAGTTTCCTTAGATTACTGTGCCAAGTGACATAGTGTAGTTTGGTATAATGAAATGTAGTATGCAATGGTATAGTAATAAAAGTATATCAAATTTAGAGTACCATTTAATATAATATAATATAATTCAACTGTGTAACTATTCCCAATGACTCAATCTATATTTTTTTCACAGGCACCTGAGAGCCACAGGAGAGGATGTGGCTCCGACTGTCAGTCCAGCACCCTGGCCAACCAAACAGCTCAAATGGTTCGCAGGGCTGTGCTGATTGAAAGCGCAGAGAGGCTGTGCGCATCACAGAAAGCCATCTGCGATGCTGTGTTGAAGAGACTGGGAATCTCCAACCAGCATGACACCCTCCCCTCACCTCAGCCCCCAGCTGTACCGAGAAGGAGCCCTGAATCCTCTCAGCGAGGAAGGAGGATCAGGCTACCCCCGATTGTAGAGAGGAAGAGCAGCCAGAGGACAAGCACCAACCAGACGTTGGAGGAAAGCGCAGAGAGTCTGTGCGCTTCACAGGATGCTCTCTACCATTCAGTTCTGGAGAGACTGGAGCTGAATGAAGAAGACGAAGAGAAGTTGCGTCTGGGCAGCGAGAGGGCAGTGCTTGCCTGTCAGATGGCTAAGACTGAAGCCAGGAGGCCAAGCTCAGTCAGCTCCATCTGCTCCGTGGACAGCCTCAGCTCTGTGGACGCACACACTCCCACAGAGCTGAGGGCTATTCCAAAGATGTGCCCCTTCACCCCTACTCCTCCTCCCACAGCAGCTCCAGCAACCAGGAGACCGTCTCGTCTCCCGGTGTTGTCTGCAAACCACGGTGGACAATGTAAGTTTATACTGTTAAGTGATAATGACTAACATTATGCAAGCTTGAATGGAAATAGGTGAAGATGTGATAACAGCAGGTGGAAATTTCAGTCATAATAAATATTTTCTTTTTAATCTAAACAGACAAGGAGGTAGCTGATGGATGCAGGTTAAGGTCGCATAAAGGAAAGGTTGAGGAGTTTGTGCAACAATTCCAGCTCGTCAGCCTCCCTTCACCTCGACCCCCAGCAGCTCCCAGAAAGACTGCAGCAAAGACACCTGCTGTTCCAGCACCTCCGCCAAAAGCTGCCCCACCTAAGAGGGAACCTCGTCGCGGGACAAACCTCCGCCCCCTAAAGGCTGACAAAAGAGCGTGCCAGGATGAGCTCCAGCCGCTGGCCATGCCTGCAGAGAGCCTCTCCCTCTGCTTCGAGCAGCTCAAATCGGATGACTGGTAAGACACCGACACTACAGAAGTGTAGAGAAAGATTTTAAACAGTTTATTCAGCAGCATTTGTTTCTGAAGCAATGATTAACACTTTTCAAAAATGTTTGTCATCTAAATACAGGATGAAGAAAATGGATGGACTGAAATCTGTTCAAGCGCTGGTCAAACACCATCCACAACTTCTGCAGACTAAACTGCATGAAGTCTGCCTGGCCCTCGTAGAAGAGGTAGCGTAGACATTTTCCTCTTTGTCTCTGTTTGTCTTTGTGTTACATGCAGTTCTCATTTTTTTACAAGCGCATCTACCTTTACTGTGCACACAGAAGTACTGACTGATGTTCTTTCTTATTATCTAGGTGAACAATCTGCGCTCTAGTGTGGCGTGTGCTGCCATGGAGACAATAGCTGAGCTCCACGTCAACCTGGGGAAGGCCATGGATCCAGAGGCAGAGAGGACAGGACGCACCCTGCTGCTGAAGCTGGCGCAGACAACCAACAGCTTCATTCACCAGCACGCCAACCTTGCCTTGGATGCGCTGGTGGACGGGTGCAGTCCTGGTAGAGTTATTTCCACTCTACTCAACACAGGGCTGAGGTAAGAGGAGATACAGTGATCAGAATTTAGTAGGAAGTGTAGTACAAGCAACATTTAAAGTAAATGAAATGAAACATAGTCACAGGATTATTCTCACATTTCCCTGTCTGTCTTTGTTCTTTCTCAGTCACCTTTGTGCTGCAGTGAGGGGGAGCACAGCCCAGCACCTCCACCAGCTGGGAGAAGTTGTTGGGGAGGAGCGCATCTTGACAGGAGGGAAGACCTTCACAGAGCGTTTCCTGTCTGCTGTGGGTAAAATGTCTGTGGATGCTGCACCAGAAGTCAGGTGAGTAACTAAGTTTTGCATGGTTCTTGTGAAAAATGTCTTATATCTTTCTGTTCATACTCTGAAATGCTAACTGAAAAATGTATTTCTGTACAGGCACTACGGACATAAGATGCTCCAGACACTTGTTCTCCAGAGGGAGTTTACCGGCCTGTGGAATAAGGTGATCCCAGTGAAAGACAGGCCCCCACTGGAGAAGATCCTTAGGAAAATGGTGCAGTAGTGGTCCTTAGGCTGGCACGGAGGTCCAGTGGTTAGCACTGTTACCTTACAGGAAGCAGATTTTAGCAGATTTTAATAAGAACCTGCTGGAGTCTTTCTGTGTGGAGTTTGCATGTTCTCCCCGTGCCAGGTAGGTTTTCTCCGGGTGCTCCGGTTTCCTCCTACAGTCCCAAAGACATGCAGATTAGGTTAATTGGCCTCACTAAATTGCCCCGTAGGTGTGAATGCGTATGTGATTGGTTGTCAGTCTATATGTGATAGACTGGCGACCTGTTCAGAGTGTACAATGATGAACAAGTCGCCAGTCTATCACACAGCTTAAAGTTAGCTGGATGAGGCTATAGCCACTGCACAATTGGCCTAAAATAATTGGCCTAAGTAATAAAAAATCTAACTAAATGTTCTGTTTATATATTTGTCATCATTCAATTATTTAGTAAGGTAATATTATCTCTTTCAGTGCTTTTAATTGTCTTGTGTTCAACAACAACATTTCAACAGTGATCAATTTTTGGGAAAGTAGCAAGGTGGTTCCTTTATATGCTGGTTTTCTGTGTTGCTTTACTATTAAATCCAATCCTAATATCACAATTCTTACAGTATCTTTCACTTAAAATCATTTCAAAAGAGTGATAGTTGGTGATCATTACCTTTTGGAGAGCCTTTCTCATATTTTAGCAGTTACAGAAACTAACAAACAACCAAAATTGTGGCTTAACCCTCACTCATACAAAAACAAACACAGTGTGACGCAGCATAACTTGTCCATTCATTGTACAGTTTATTACCTTCTTTGAATGTGGAGTATTATTGCTGTTTACCTCAGTGATAAATTGTATCCACAGTCCCTGACAGTCATGACATGATTATAACAAGGCAGCATACTGAAAGGCTGAAGTCACTCTTTTATAAAGAGAACATCTGATCACAAGGTTGTGACACTGGAGTCATGATGTTGACTGGATAAACAAATACTTGAGCAGCTTTTGACCTTTTGAAAAAGTTCACTTTCATCCCTGATCCTTTTCTCTCCAGTAGTCCATACTGACATCATCCAAAAGAGCAGTTTTTAAAGTCTCTAAATAAAAGTGTTTTTGCATAACTGTTACAGCAGTTGATTGAGTGCAGCACTGAGATGCAACAGAACATAATGATATAAATCTTTAGTCTGACACAGACACCATGTAAATAACAACTGTGATAATGACAAGAGAAAAATGTACCCTAAAGGATAAACATAATAAATGGAAACAAAACCAACACAAGTCCTAAAAGAGGAAGCAGGAAGTCCATATTGGTTTGATTACCATGACATTGAGTGATTCATGTTAACCAGGTCAGGACACTTTGAGGCTGGTCTCTGGTCAGTTTTATACTTCTCTCTCTATGAGAAGTTGTAGTGGAGAGGTTTGGTTAAATCCAGAGGTCACCACAACACAGGGAAGTCCATTTTACTGAAGCCAGGGTCTCTGCGCTGCTCCCAGTACGTGTTGTAAATTGATTGTAAATGTAAAATGTAGCTATAACAGAATTTTGGTACAAAATCTGCAGATTGCATTTACATGAAAGGTTGACAAATTTTCTTTAACACTTATTCCACTAATATATTTTATTTATGTGCTTCTGTGGACTAACTGAAGATAGTTGCCATTAAATAAGTTTTATATGAGTGTTCTTCATCCAACCTGAATTGTTTAATCTTACTAATATAAATTCTGTCTCTGAGTGGACGTTGATATTCTTGTGACTTCATTCCCATGGATCTTAACTCTGTGGTCTGTTGCCAGACCATGGAGCCCTAACTATGAGCTTTATCAAAAAGGAATATTTTAAGCCTACTCTTAAACGTAGAGAGGCTGTCTGCCCCCCAGACCAAATCTGGAAGATGGTTCAACAGGAGAGGAGCCTGACAGCTGAAGTCTGACTCCTATTCTACTTTTGGAGACTTTAGGAACCACAAGTAAGTAAGTCTGCCTTCTGGGAGCACAGTGTTCTAGTGGGGTAATAGGGTACTATGAGCTCTTTAAGATACGATGGTGTCTGACCATTAAGAGCTTTGTAAGTGATAAAAAGGACTTTAAATTTTATCCTGGATTTTACAGGAAGCCAGTGCAGCAAAGCTAAAATGGAAGAAATATGATCTCTTTTTCTAGTTTTTGTCAGTACGCGTGCAGCTGCATTCTGGACCAGTTGGAGAGTCTTTAGAGACTTGTTGGGGCAGCCTGATAATAAAGAATTGCAATAATCCAGCCTAGAAGTAAGAAATGTGTGGACTAGTTTTTCTGCATCATTTTGAGACAGGATGTACCTGATTTTTGCAATGTTACGTAGGTGAAAAAAGGCAGTCCTTGACACTTGTTTTATGCAGGAGTTGAAGGACATATCCTGATCAAAGATGACTCCCAGATTCCTTACGGTGGTGCTGAAGGCCAGGGTAATACCAGGGTGGAGATGTGTGATGTCCATAACTTAAAACTGTTCACCTGCTCCACCTCAGCTCCACTGATGTAGACAGCGGTGTGTGTCTTTGCCTCCTTTTTTCTAAAATCAACAATCAGCTCCTTGGTTTTGTTGACATTGAGCAGTAGGTTGTTCCACATTGACATTATGTAAATTAAACAAAACATTAAATATGTTATAACGCCGTGTTGTGTCTAGTCCTTGGCCACAGCAAAGAAACCAAGATTAAAACGGACTTCATTCTGTGTTTGAGCGTGGGCCAGATTGCATCAATAAATCACAGGAATTCTAAAAACAAACAAAAAAAAATACACTTTTCAAAGAATTGTTTGCCACCACTTTCAATATATATGATATTTTATATGATATAGATATGAGTAGTTGTAAACTTCACTGTAATCACTTTGTTATACTGTACAGTACAGTATTGCTGTTAAATTCCTTGAACAGCTATCAGGACACCACACTGTGATTATGGTCATTATCTAAACCAGCAGAGGCTTTTATGATTGGCTGTTCACTTAAGTGCTAACATATAAATGCAATCACCCTATTTTTTCCCTTTTCTTTTTGTTCTAATTCAATTATTATTGCACAACATACAAGAAAAACAGAGGCACAGCTGCAAACTGCAGGGTCCTATAAAGTTATTTGCTTTGATGGCTGCACTGTACCACCTTTCTCAGTCCTCCATAAGTGACATTATCTAATAACAGGGTTATAATATTTCAACATGTTGGACTGTACTGATCTTGTAACAGGATTTTTAGCTACTGTAATGTGATTGTAGTTCCTATCTCAAGTTTCTTCCAGAAATATTTAAAATTGGTTTTATATAGATAATTAAACTTATGTTTTATCCAAAAAAAAAAAAAGAAATCAGGCATATTCCACACTATATAAGAGCTATATAACTATAAGAGCATCCCACTGTTTCAATCCTGATCCTGATTTCTTAAACTCAGGATACCAGCTGACACAAAGCATCAATTTACCACTGCTATTTTTTCTCCTTACTTTACAGACTGGGACTGATTAGGATCTTTATTCTATATGTAAGGTATCATGACATTTTAACTACACCTTACTTCTTCTTAGCAGTGAGTGGAGACATTGGTACAACGGCATTCACATTGTAAAGCTGGTCTCACACGTTTATCATGGTTGCGAAGTCACTGCATACTCAGTTATTGAGAAATGTTGTTCGCCCTGCCATGACCTGCCAAGGTTATAGCAGTTTTAATTTACAATACCAATAAAGTCCAATTGAGCCAGAGCCAGTACAATTAAAGCAAAGTGTTTCACATCATATTTGTATTTTCATGCATCCCAATCAAGCACAAATCTGGCAGTATCACACTTCAGCAGCTGTGGTGCTGTGCAAGTTTTGCAAACACTGAGTCAGATTTAATGTTTCCATACAATCATCAAAAAAAAAAAAAAAAAAAATTCACCTATTCTGTTGACTTTTGGGTGTTGCACAGAGAAATTATCTGCAGAAGGTTTTACTAACTCTAGTCTTACACTGGATCCATGACCTTTTTTACAATTGCAAATATGTGCATGTTTTAAGTTACTTTATTAATTAGAGGTTCAACCTAATCAAATTACACTTACAATATAACTTGACAGATAGTTTGTGATGAGTCCATGTCACGTTTTGGTATCAAGCCAATAAGGGCACGGTGACCGAGACACACGAGTCATAAAAACAGTTATAAACAAGCCTTCAGCTTCATCATTAATCCGTGTCAGTCGATGTGAAGAAGTTGCACAGTTTTCATGGTCCTGGAAATTCATACACCTGTTGTAACAAGCAGGTTTACTCAGTTATCTGGAAAACTTTGCTGATCAAAACACAGGGCAGGACTTTTTACGTCAGTCCAAGTTCCAGACTTGCAGGGGGTTTCACTTGGAAAGTTATCTGTATGGAACAGACCCCAGGTTAGCGTTTAACAAATACTGATTAAAAGTACAACCAATATTTATAATAGATTCAAGTGGTTATGGAGACTCCAGGGGAAGCCAGGGGAATGTAAGCTGTAGGGATGAGCCCTATTGTACCTGAATTCACATACCAGGCAGGTACACCCTCTATAAACATTTAAATGAAGTCATATATAATCGCTTTAAAAAACTATTGACACACCTATGACTTAAACTTAAACATCAAGTACAACATGTTATTGTGTGTGTACCTGGGCCTTCGGGTGGGGCCTGGCAGCCATTTGTCTGGGTCTCATCATAGGAGGGGTTGCAGGGGAGGTAAGAGCTCATCTTTTTGGTCTCACTGTGGGAGTCCATCATCAACCACCTCTAACAGTCGGCCTAGTGGGTGAAACACAGACATGCGTACAAAAAAAAAAACATCATTCGCTCTGCAAAGTAAACATGAAAACATCTAACTCATTTCCCTTGGTGTCAAGCATCAATTCAATTAAACTTGTAGGGAAGATCTTTCAATAAATACAAAGACCTGACTATGGAGTAGGATGATACTTTGACCTCATATGCTGCCATACCCAGCCCTGAGCTGTGTGGAAACTGTCCAGTTCATTAGGGATGAAGCAGGTACTATCTACTACCATGATCATAGAAACAAATCAACAATTTGACAAATCTGAATAGACATCCAATGTCAGAAAAGTACTGAGGTTTGATACCCTGCCCTACCAATGGAATTAACAGAAAAGGCTTCAGTTCATTGTGGTGCAGAGTGCATGCCCCATAACTCTGAATATATAGGAACATAATGCGGGAACAGTGTGCTGGGTGTCCTACTTGTTGAAGACTGGCCTTTACTGTCAGCAAATATTCACCCTGCCAAATTGTTCTTTAGCCAATCACAGATTTCTTATCGAGGTTTGGAAGGAGTTACTCAATTTTAAAGTTCATAAACACAACCGTGCAATACAAAAGTGTTAAATTTGTGTTTCAAGACTTCTTTTTCTTTCATTCAATTCAGTCAATTGCTTGATGGTAGCCTGGCTTATATTGACAGAATGGTACAGTTTTAATTAAATGCAGGATAAAAGGTAGAAACTGTCAGTCCAGCAGGAAAATATTGGCCACATAATCATTAGGCCCACCGATTGATAGTCTAAAGGTCAGACATTGCATCATTTCAGTTTGTGCAAATAAAAAACAAATTAATCAATGGATTTGTTTTTAACCTTCCTCCTGTGTTAGCTTTGTGTTACCATCCCCGGTGTTAACGGGTCGGTTTCAACCCGTGTCTTAAATCAGCTTTAAAATACACTAAAAACAATAACCAATCATCCAATGTTTTTGTCATCTCTTGGTTACCTTGTTAGGCTTCCTTATCCATGAAAATGTTGGGTTTAATATTTTTGGTGTGGGTCTCTGGGCCCATATATATTTTCTTCAAGAAAATGCAAAAAGATTTTGTCAGCAATAGAACTTAATATAAACACATTGAAACACAGAACAGGTCACACAACACACAAAATATTGATTTGCAAGTTCAAACAAACAACAACTAATCAAACAAATCAAACCAATAGAAATCAATAGAAATCAATTACTACTTCCAAAACTATTAGAAAGCTAAATCAGAGTAAAAGTCTCTGTGTGCAAGAACATGCTTGTGTGTGTGTGCGTGTGTGTGTGTGTGTGTGTGTGTGTGTGTGTGTGTGTGTGTGTGTGTGTGTGTGTGTGTGTGTGTGAGCCTGTGTGAGTGAGAGACATGCAGACCTACAAGTGAGACTACTTGGACCGGCCACCTGTGTACAGAAAGCAATGAGACGTATGGATCCTGTTTCCAGGGATAATGTTAAGAGAATGTTAAATGTAATCTGGCACAACTATGGACACATAACAGTCATTAGAGACTTTCAATGAATTAGGTGAATCAGCAGGAGCAGCCTCAGCACCAGTGACCTCCTCATCAGACTCAGATGTGTCTGTGTCTTCTGGCTGGTACTCCACATTGTCCTCTTCCTCAGAAACTTGCTCCTCTGCATCGCTATGCTGATCTGTGTCTTCTGCCTCATTTTATCCAAAAATGTTATCTAGAACTTGGCTCACCATAAATATTCTTTTCATTTTTGCATGCTGCAAATTAGAGATGTGCCCTCTGCAAGTCAAATGAGTGAAGTGACCTCACATGTCTGGACATTCCCGTCTTTGTTTTGTTTTTTTGCAGCTATACTGGACAAATGAGCATCCCCTGAAGCTCACATGATTGGGAGAGGAGGTGGCTGTCAGTGTGTTGGCTGACAGTGCACTGATGATTTCAATTTTGGCTCTAATTATTGCTTTATAATCTTATTTTTATAACCGGGTCGAAACCGACCCTAACACCACAAAGGACATAATTTCAACCAGAGCATTTTATAATGTAGTGAAAAAAATGTTTTTGTTTAATTTTGTTGAAATCAAGGTTCCTGACAAAGTCAAAAAGCCTTGATGCAATAAACAAATTTTAAGTGATTCTTTTATGCATTCTAAAACTAAAACGGGTCGGTGCCGACCCTAACACAAGAGGAAGGTTAAAGTGATGAGAAAAGTATTCAGTATTCCTTTTACTTAATTAGAAGAAGGCTACAGAAGTATCATCAGTAAAAATGTACTTAAGTGCTCATTATGCAGCACTATGGCCCTTGTCAAATTTTTTATAGTATATATTATATAATTGGATTATTATTACTGATGCATAAATGTGCAATTAGCCCTTTAATGTTGATGCCAAGGTCGAACTGATTTTAACTACTTTATATACTTATTGGATAGTTTGATAACAATGCATCATATTTTATAATGTATCATATATTGTGTGTGAAATTTTAATTTAAGTAGCTAGTCAGTAACTTATAGAGTTAAAAGTATAATTTTTCCCTCTAAAATGTAGTGGAGTAGGTAAATATTCAAGTAAAATGTAAGTACCAGAAAACATTACACCCCTGGAAGTAGAAGTTTTAAATTCTGCAGATTGTGGCAGACAGCTGTAGCCCGGGCCTCCACCTACAGCCTCTACCAGATATCTGCACCATCGCCTCCACCTGCAGATTCTGGCAGACAATTGCAACCCCAACCTCCACCTGCAGTCCCTGTTAGCAATCTGCACTGCCGCCCTCACCTGCAGATTCTGGCAGAGAGCTGCAGACTGAATCTCCACCTGCAGCCTCTGCCAGAAATCTGTCTCACCACCTCCACCTGCAGGTTCTGACAGACACCTCCAGCCTTCAGCCTTCAGCCTCTGCCAGCAAGCTGCACTGCCACCTCCACCTGCAGATTCTGATACTGTAACAACCTGAATCTCCACCAACAGCCTCTGCCAGCAACCTGCAGCTGCCGTCTACATCTGCAAGTTGCTGGCAAAAGCTACAGGTGGAGATTTGGGATGCAGCCATCGCCTCCACCTGGAGGTTCTGGCAGGGTGCTGCAGACTGAATCTCCACCTACATCTACACCAGGTGTGTATGTCTTGCACATAAAACTCATTCACAGCATTAGTATTGTAGTTAGTGCTGCACCATGGAATGTATTGTAACCTTCAGCAGCAGCCTCTTCCAGTGACCTGCACCACCCCCTCCACCTGCAGAATCCAGCAGACAGCTCCTGACCAAACCTCCATCTCCTGCCTTAACCAGCAAACTGCACCACCTCCTCCACCTACAGGTTGTGGCAGAATGTTGCAACGTGAACCTCCACCAACAGATGCTTCCAGCTCATCTCTGAAATATCTGCTTCCACCTGCAGATTATGACAGCTCCAGCCCAAACCTCCACCTCCAGCCTCCAGTGTCCAGCACCAGCCTCTGCCAGCAACCTGCACTACCACCTCCACCTGCAGATTCTAGCAGAGAGTTCCAGCCCAGCCTCCAGCCTCCAACATCTGCCAGCAAGCTGCACCACCCTCCACCTGCAGGTTCTGGCAGAGAGCTGCAGACTGAATCTCCACCTACACCTACACCAGGTATGTATGTCTTGCACATAAAACTCATTCACAGCATTAGTATTCACAGCAGTAATGTAGGTAGTGCTGCACCATGGAATGTATTGTATTATGTATATTTCTGGGCTGCATTCTGTCTTCTCACATTGAACCTTTGTATGGTGCTGTGTAGTTTTTTGTGTATTTTTACAAAGGATTTATGCCATGTGTGGAATATTTCTTGGATTACTACCGATTGTTTCTCTTTCTTTCTTAGTTTGAATATTTTTATTGTGTATGTTGGGTTTTGTGCACACACTGCAAACAACTTTCCCTCTGAGATAATAATAAAGTTCATCTTAATCCTCCACTTGCAGATACTGGCAGACAGCTGCAGCCCAAACCTCCACCTCCAGCCTCCAGCTTCTGCAAGCTACCTGTACTGCTGCCTCCACCTGCAGATTCTGACAGACAGCTGCAGCCAGAACCTACACCAACTTCTTCTACTAGAAAGTTGAAGAGTCCCACTCCACCTGAAAGTTCTACCAAACTCCACTAACAGCTTCTTCCAGTCATCCACAGAACCAGCCTCCTCCTCCAGCCCACAGTAACCATCTGCTCCTCCAGCCAGTGACTAAAAACATGTAATTTATCCATGTCTGAGCCATGTTGTAGCTAAAACGATGTTTGAACATTTGGGAAGATAATGTTTTTTTTATTAATGTATTTATGTCATGTATATTGTTTTGGCAAATGTATTGTAAGTGTTTGCTGAATTTTTGGAAATATCAAAACAAACTACCAGTATTTTTTGTAATTAAATGTGTAGAGAATTTTCATTCTATCTCAGGGAAGGGTACCTTAAGGGAATTGCATATTGTTAAAAATGGACCTCCAGCACTTAAATGCACCTTTATTTCTTTTATTGTATTGAAGTGAATTTGCCTTATTCATTATTAGACCCCTATTAAACTTAAACCATTTTTACTTATTCTGGCTTTCTTTGCACATATGACTAATTGTAATGTTTTTCTCATGTGTCATATTCTGATTCAAAGATAAAATAAAATGCTGTATTTTCACTGTCAAATGATTTTTTGTCATTGCTATAATCTGAACATTATGACAACAATTGACCAACATGATGTAAAAATTCAGAGGGATGTCTGTGTACACTATTACTACATTAAAAGATATTATTATTGTCAAGCCTTTGTCATGTTATGTATACATTTCTTTATTTCTGAAGATCTTAAAGGTTGAAAAGTGAGTCAAAGTGAGCCAAACATTTATCTCATAGGCAGGGTCTATGTCCCATCCCAAACTGAAGGAAATGAACAGAGAGTCATTGACAAGTGTAAAGACAAAACTAAAGGCATGTTCTACTATGACAAATATACAGAGATAAGACTCAGGATTCATGACTAAATCCAGTTGTTTTGTAGTTTGTAGGTTCACTATAACTCCTGCTGGTTTTACACATCCATGGTGAATATGAAAATATTGATTATAGCTGCTTTAAGTTGAAATAACCGTTGTATTCTCATATTTATTCAGTTCCTCTGAAATAAAATGGATTTTATTTTTCCCCATCAGAAGAATAATTTACTCTAATCAGCTAAAAGACTTGAGAGTTGCATATATAAATATCCACACATTATTTCTTTAAGCATTATAGCCTCTATGCTGTGTCTTTAAGCACAATATCATTTAATATCATTAAAATAAATGGAGTAAATTTTAGGTATATTTTCCACTATATATACAAAAGCTAATTAGTTATATGATAACTAGTTATTTAAAAGAATGAAAGAGAAAAGATTTGTCACATGATGCGACAAATGAATATGATAATTAGATATAGACTAGAGTTGATTGAAAAACTCAGCTGGCTGATATACAATTCTACTAGTTTCCTTGGTATAAAATCCAACTAAAATCTACGTTTTGAAACGTAAATTTGGGCTGAATTGATTGTTAATTGATCTTGTTATAAATAGGATTTAATTTAACGTTTGCTAAAATAATGTCTGTAAGCCTGCTTGTCTTCTACTTGGACTGATCTATATACCTAGATATACAACATTTATTTTAATCCTTATTGCAGATGGAAATTAACCAAATTGAAACATTTTAAAGCTATTTAACCGTTTGGATGCGAGAGAGGGAAACAGTGTAGATGTGTTGTAAACTTTGATCAACTGGCTGCAGCAAGTTAGAGTGTTATTAGAGAGACATTTTTGATTTGTTTGGAGTGAGATTTTGATCAAAGCAAGGTGAGGCTGTCGCGTCAGTCTGCTTCATTTTATTGTCCATGTTCTAAGATATCGGTCTCTGAAATGTCTGCCTCCATTACAACAGAAGTGACTACCTTTTGAGGTAGAAAGAGGTGTGAGGCAGGGCTGCCCACTGAGTGCTGCTCTTTAATGTTTTAGCAATCAGCCCTTTAATTAAACAAATAAATAAAAATAGTAGTCTTATGGGAACTTATGTAGGAAACGCGCACAAGGTCACAGCTATAGCATATGCTGACGACTTTACAGTCATCATAAAAAAATCAAGCAGAAATGAATGTTTTAACTAATCTTTTAGCTTTATATGAAAGTGCTTCTGGAGCCAAATTAAACCATGACAAATCAGAAGGAGTTTGGATCGGAGCTGATGGTGACAAACAAAGCAATAATATACAAGTCAAACAAGAAATTCAAATTCTTGGTCTAACCGTCTGTAACAGTGGATGTAGTGAAAGAACCTGGGAGAAAAAACTGTGTGAAATTAAAGAAGAGGTGAAGAAATGGGAAAACAAAAACACTAATTATAAATCAAGAGTAAATATTGTCAAAACCTTCATCCTATCCAAACTCCTTTTCCTTGCAAGTATCTTTCCTCCACCCAACAAAATAATAAACCAGCTAAACAAACAGCGTGCCAACTTAATCTGGGGAACAACCAGAGAAGTAACCAAGAGAGATTTAATGTATAAAAGTAAAAAATATGGAGGTTTGGGTGCCGTAGAACTTGGTGACAGACTGAAAATAGCCTTTGTCAAAAACATATCTGCTGCCATCATCAGAAATGCTCTCTGGATTGATGCTCTATCAAAATGGAAAAAAAGAAGAGGCAGGGCAAGACATGGCCCTTATTATAAATGATTATATGGTGATTTTACAGCACAATACCAACATCTATAAATAGACTGGGGTGGTTTACCCAGTAAAATGATTTCTAATAAAATAAATGATTTGAAATATGGTGGGTTTATAAATGATAAAAATGTAAATACTAATGAGAGCACAGAGGTGATAAAAAATCTCAAATGTAAGAACCTGTCAGAGAGCATTAGAGACATCCGGTGGCTGATGTCTGTAGGAAGACTTCCTGTTAAAGCTGTTGTGTCTTGGAGTTGTTACGTTACTACCAAAAAATGTCCAATGATTTTCTGCAATGATGATGAGACACAGCAGCATCTCTTAATAGACTGTTACAGAGTTCAGGAAGTCTGGGATAAACTAAAAGCTGTCAGTGTACACTTTAATTTATGTTATAAATCTGTTATGTATTGTATTGTTGATGATAATTTACATACTGAACTGTTACAATTAATTATTTGTGTGGTGTGTTCAAAATTGTGGAAAACCAGATGTGCCATGATAATACAGCAGACAGTGATCTACAGTGACACTGTAGTCAAACAGATTCTTACTGACCTCCGGAGGAGAAAGACTATGGACAAATCTCAGCGCCTCCCCTGGAACATACTGGACTTATGAGCTAACAGCACTTTAAACAGGGTTACTGGACTCTATGCACTTTACTGATGTTTAAAAAAAAATCACTTTGGCACTGTATGCACTTTATTGTTAATGTAAATTACTGTTCTTTCTAAATTTTAATTATGTGAAATTCAATAAATAAAGTTCCCCAGTAGTGCTTAATCATTCTTTTTCACTTCTTTGTTAAACACTGTGAGTGATTTATGTTCTGCTCCGGTCACTTTGGTCTGACACAACAAGCTCTCAGTTTCACATTATTAAAACCCACCAAGCAGGAAGAATACAGAGTCCGGTTTCAAAGAAACTGCCACAGGTCAAGATGTTTCTTACCATGGTAGTAATCTATTCGGCTAGACTTTGCCGCTAGGTCTAACCAGGCTCCTTAATGGCTCCTTAATCTCAGCATGAGGCAGAGAGATCACTCCTTCAATGGAAATGTGAATGAGTATTGTAATGAAGCAAATTTTTGCTTTATTTCTTGTGAATTACATGCCTCCTGTGGTTTTACCTCTTCAAGCCTCTAAAAGTAAATAAAACAAAATAAGTCCTCTTTCTAGAGCTGCAAGGTTAGTTGATTAACCAGCACCTCCAGGTCCTTGCTTGACTGTTCAATTTAAGTCAGACAAAAATGAATTTGTAAGTCACGTGTCAAGTTACTCAAACTGTAATTGAGGAGGTTTGGCCCAAAGGGAGGGTTTGAAACGGCTGGGGTGCAGAGGCACCTTATGGACAGCAGGGGGAGCTGACTGATAAAGAGCACAGTGAGTCTGGAAAGAGTAGTTCCGGGTCTGAAAAGTGAAGCCAATGCAGAAGTTCCTTAAACCTGCATTCTTTCTAATGGCCAGCAGGGGGCGACTCCACTGGTTCCATAAAGAAGTCCGATTGTATGAGAGTCTATTAGAAAATGACCCTATTTCTCACTAGATTTATTACCTCAGTAAACAGTTTCCTAATGAGTTTATGGTCTCGAGCGCTAATTTCAAGTCTTCTTCAATACAGCATGTTGTTCATTTTGTAAGTGATGGTCCCATTTTTAGAGTAAAATAGACAATAAAGCAGCGTATGTTTTAGGGCGTGGCTACCTTGTGATTGACAAGTCGCTACCACGGCGACAACGTTGACAACGTAACGTAACCATGGCGTAACCCCAGATTCACAGAGTATAGGCGTAGCTGCCGCTATTTCACAGTGTTTTCAGTTCATGAAAGTTAATTGTAACATTTTGGTCATCTAAAAAAGTTTGATCCATGTCCAATTACCGTCCTTTTTTTTTTAGTCTGTGGTTTGACAGAGCAGCATGAATCCACACTAGAAGAGGAACTGCACCTTGCTGTAACATCCAACATTGGCTGCTAGCAATGGCGAAGCCAGAGCTAGCCTCACTGTCCCACATGCTCAGTTGATGAAATAACGGGATAATAGCAAGAACATGTGCACAGTTTACAGTAACACAGGAATGCACTCGTCTGTGGTATCCATACAGTCAATGGTGTTACCATACTGTGACAGTGTGTCTGTCATATTCATTGATATGTGGCAGATGTCCACCAGAGAGAGCTGCAAGTCTGCAGTTTTTGGAGCCTAATATTTAAGTAAAGTGATTAAATGAGTTAAAGTACAGGAAAAACGAATCTTAAACAATCCTTCACATACTGGAGTTTTGCTTTGCAAAGCAAATGTTTATTTTAGGGTTATTGTAATATCTTGTATAGGTGTTCATGTTGTTGTGGCCTCTGTGGAAAAATACTGATTTACTTTTTTATCAGGTAAAAGATGGATTTTTAGACTGTGTGTTGAATAATTTATTTTTCATGTTATTTTACTTAGTGATTTTGTGATGGATCCAATATCTAATGTTTTCTGTAAAAGAGGACAACAGTGCAGTGAAGGCTGTAAGCTTGATTTAACTGGAGGAAATCTTGGACAGTGTTTTAACCTCTGATCATTATGCTCTTCAGGGGTCAGTATCACAATCTATACTCGATTACTCTATTAATCAGATGTTTAGAAATGAGCTGTTGTGGCATTGTTACATAGCACATCACAGACATTAGCTGAAAATACTGCTTTTCTTTACATGCTACCATTCGGCAGCAGATGCACTTTTCTGTCAATTGTCTTGTTATTTTGATGAACGTGTCTTTGAGTTTTCAGTTTTGTAAGAAGTTTTTTTTTCCTGACTATAGTTTTTTTGTAGTGTCATTTTGAACATGCTGCAGCTCCATTATAGGCTGTAGATGATCATGCAGGTCTCTACCCAATGATGAGGAGCGATTCACAACCTCAGGGTGTCTTGAAACTTGGTTATTCAACAGTCAGATTAAAAGTTGTCAGATGAAATTTGTTACATAGCTGCATTTTTTACATCTTTACAGACCAACATCAACAGTTCCCAACACAGCCCAAGCTCTCTGAGAAGACGAGTAAAAGCTCAGAGACAGATCTCCACTCCAACAGGATCCACAGATTTACATCACTGATATTGTTTTGTTGTGCACTTTTTTTACTGCTTCATTTAGCTGCTGTCACTGCTCGTACGGTTTAAAACACACACTCAATCTGACTGTTACATTTACACTTTTCCTAAAGAACTCCCATTATCATAACAATTATCATCATCATGATCATCATACATCAAACCTAAATTACTGTCTTACTGTTGTGTTCAGTTCAAAAAGCTTAGTTACAACCACTGTGTATTTTTTATTTTTTCAAAGTCAAAAGAAAAGAAAAAGAGAGAAAAAGAAAATAAAAAAGAAAACAAAGAAAACAGGAAGTCAGAGGCTGTTTTAATTTATTTTTTTCAATTTAATTAATTTAATTTAATTTAATTTAATTTATATTTCTATTAATTTAATTTAATTTATTTATATAGCACCAAATCATAACAAGTTATCTCAGGGTACTTTACACATAGAGCAGGTCTAGACCATACTCTAATTTACAGACCCAACAATTCCCCCATGAGCAGCACTTGGCGACAGCGGCGAGGAAAAACTCCCCTTTAACGGGAAGAAACCTCGAGCAGAACCGGACTCTTGGTGGGCGGCCATCTGCTTTGACCGGTCGGGTCGAGAGAGAAAGAGGGAGGGAGGGGGAGAGAGAGACACAGAGAAGCATAACAACAACAATAATAACAATAACAATGATAATAATAATAATAGAGATATGAGTAATAAAAATAATAATAAAGAGGTGACTAATAATAATAATAACAATAATATCCAAATAAATTGAACTTGCTTTCATCACTGAAGTGAACTTTGGACCAGTTCTCCTCTGTCCACACAACATGCTCCTCAGCAAAGCTTAGTCTAGCCTTTTGATTCTTTGTGCTAATGAGAGGTTTGGTCACTGCAGAGTGACTGAACTGGCGAGCAATTCCAGCTGCAGTGTGGAAGCGATTGCACATTGAGATCCTCCGCAGTATCCTGTCCTCTCTTGTATTTGTCTTCCGTGGACGACCAGCCTTCTTGGGGGACTTGAATGAGTTTGTGATGTTGTAAAGATTCAATATTCTTGAAATCACAGATTTGGAACCACCAACTTGTCTTGCTATGGCTGATAGGGTCATCCCTTTGGCCTTCATCTGGACACTTTGAATACTGAATACTTTTCTAACACTCACTTTATAGAAAATGTTTGAGGTATTTAAGATAATAGCATAATAGATAACAGATGGCATAGCAGAATTGTGACTTTATTATGGGTAATGATTTATACTAAAGCAGGGGGATCAAACTCAATTTCATCCTGGGCCACATCAGCATTATTGTAGCTTTCAAAGGGCCGGTTGTAAATGTAAGACTATATAAATGTATCTACTTGTTATCATATTACATAATTGCCTCTGCATTCAATTATTATTGATTTTAGTAATCACTTAATAATTAAAATCTAGTTCTGAAAGCAGAATTCTAGGAAAAATAATGGCAATCAGACATTCAGGTGTACAACTATTATACAATTTATTTAAAAAATGAAATATACAAAGTAGTATAATGGTATGTAATAGTCAAAATAACAATAAGTGTTGATTCAGATATCTTCTTATTATCATATGACATAATTGCCTCTGCATCCAATTATTATTAGTTTTAGTAATAACTTAATAACTAGCTCTGAAAACAGAATTCTAGGAGTATACACTTTACACACAGAGACATATATATACACACACACACACATATAGTTTTTTTATATATATATATATGGTGACCTCCTGACTTTTCATCAACCATTTCAAGAATTTTAAATGTACAGAGAAGTCAAAGGTCCATGTGTGCTCAGTTAAGAACTGGTACTTTACAACTGGCAATTGAGGTCGGCAGATATAAAGGTATTCCTGAAGAGCAACGTTTATGTGTTTTTTGTGATCTTGGTGTTGTCCTGGATGAATTTCATTTTGTATTTCATTGCCCTTTGTGCAGTGACTTGAGGAATTGTTTGTTTGAAAAGATCCAATTGAAAAAACCTGATTTGTTTTGGTTGTCTGAAGCTGATATGTTGAGTTGGCTTTTTAATATGGAGATTTTTCTTTTAGCCAGATTAATAGGAGAGGCTTGGCTGCTAAAAAAGAGAGCTCTGTATCCATCATAACAGGACATCTCTGCCATGTAAACTAAATGTTCTGAAATGTTCTTTTTCAATCTGTGGAACTGTACATCTGTCATGTGACCATCCTGGTTATTATTGTCTAGTGTCTTGTAAGCCCATATAGGCTGGGCACCAGAAAGTTGCAACACTTAAATAAACAAATCAATCAATCAATTTTTATTTGTCCAATATTTTGATTTACAACCAAATACCTGCAAAACAAATGACAATCCCATCAGCCTCAGCTGTACTTTGTGTGTATTAACCCTAGATTACATCCTAGTGGGGTGGAAGATCCCTTACTAATGTTTCTTTTAATGCACTGTTAAACCTAACAAATATCTTCTTCAGACACACTGGCTTCACCACTCAGTAGTGTTAAGGGAAAAAATGATATATGCTATACACTGATGCAATTAGGGGTTAAGAAATCACAGCAAAATGTCACAGTATCTGTGTAAAATACTGTTTTTATTAGTTATCATAATCATAAAATCAAGCCAGTGACAAAAATTGTAAAATAAAAGATGGTGAACCGCAAATACCGGCTGTTTAAGGACTCTTCATTTTTTTGAACACACTACAACAGAACCAATCCAATAAAAAGAAAACTGAAAGCACTGCAGTAAATCTTGAGAATCTTTATGAAACTTAAAGTCCACTCCACTCAAATATGTTTTTCTTCTTGCTCCTTCAATTGGATGTTTGAGCTTCAGTGTGCAGAATGATGTATGTGCAGAGTTTATTTTCATATTCCTCTGCTGAAAGGGGAAAGTTTCTCTGTGCTCACCTTAAATCTGAGTTTAAGATGTGTAACTACAAGCATGAATTGTGGCATCACAACGTATTTGGAGCCAATCATGGTCCAGTATGCAACTTACAGAAATGTGATGTGGCAACTTGAAGGTTCACATACACATACACTGAAAATGGACTCTTCAGTGAAGTAGGAGACATTTTGAATCCAGCTGTTAAACTTTTCATGGATTCTGGATTTCCCAATGAGGGAGAAGGAGTAGATGACATCTTTCTAACAAGGTACTTAAACCTTTTTTTGTGGAAAAACCATATCAGACAGAAATTATTATTCAAAGCAGTGTATTTCATGTGTCTAAAAAACCTGTCTGGAAGGGACCTTTAACATATTCAGATTTAACCAAGAGGGTTGTTTGGAGACTGCAATATGCTGTGAGATGTTTCTAACTTTATATCTGAAACACCTGTCAGTAACACAGAGTGCCCTCACTGCTTTGGTGACATCAAACCCAACATGTTGTAGTAACATAGGAGTCCCACAAGATGGCAGTATTTCTAATCTTTTGTATGCTGTGAACGCAAAGGCGACACCTACTGCACACAGAGTGCACCCAATTAAAAACGATCCAGCAAAGACAAATGATGATGCCCCTGAAGGAGTTAATAGTGAGGCTTTTTATTATAATATTACAAGATATACTATTAAAAACGGACAATTTAGAAATAATAATGCCTCACATGCCTCAAGCAATAGGCTTATGGGGCTAGAGTGACAGTTACATTTTGCCATTGAAAATAAAATTTGGCATTGAACCTCCTTTTATTTTCAATTTGCCAAATTTAACTGTCGCTGTTTTGGCCCCATATACGGTAGGCTCAAAGTGGACACCCTCCACAATGATATGATTGTATATCTGCCTTCTGGTGTGAATGAATCAGGTGTTTTAATTACAGAGGAAGCTGCATGAAGTTTGTGAGCTGACGGTCAGGTAGGGTAGTGTTTACTTTCATTTTGTTAGCTAAGCAGGTGACTATAGGTCCAAAACATATGAGCAGTCAGACCAGAGGAAATACTGACTGGAAATTATAGAAATATGGTTAACAAATACAAGAGAGTACAATTTAACAACCGCTACGACTAACTTTTAAAGCTAATTAAGTTACATTGTGACGACTTATTTGGATTTTCACATGTGTTTTAGCCTTTCAACTAGTGACAGAGACTATTTATTTGTTGCTGAACCTTCAATAACAATATTAATCACGTTTATTGACTCTGCTCTAATTCATCGGAAGCTTAAATGGACATAAAATAAACTAAATTGCCAAAATGTTGCCTTATAGCTGACGAAATGGATGCCGACTAAAACAGTAGTGTATGCACTGGGCCTCTACAAAACGTTATTGAATCCGTGTTGAAGGAATTCATTTAAAAAATATTTTCTATAGTTACATTTTAAAATGCCAATAAAAACAATACTGTAAACTGCCAATTAAAGCAGTTTAACGTTAGTGCTGACGTAGGACTCTGGTTGCTATGGAGCGTCTATATTCCAGAAACTAGTTCCAAAATCACCATTTTACTCTGAAACATTGGAGGAGAAACTTCACTCGACGATTTCTAAAAAACTAAACAAGTGAGCAGCGAAATACGGACCCACAGTGACCTCAACTCGACTCTCTTACTGTTTCATCATGGAAAACGTGAGAATTTAGGCAGTTTAACATCATTCAAAGACTTTTTTCAAGCCGTTTTATTTGACGCCTCAGCTGTATTTGAGGCGTCGAAGCAACAACTGACTTTCATTCAGTGGTAGTTTGTTCAGTAAAACATCAAAACAAATATTACATTTACAAATTTAAAGTAAGATCTTCAGTGTATACATTGCTGAAATGTAAAGACAGAAGCTGCAAAATCCTGAACTGACTGTTGATTTACAAGCAAACTGATACAGTTTGCAGTAACTATTCAAACTCCTTCAGAAAAATAAAACATTGCTTATTACACAGTGATGCATTGAACCACCACCTTCAGTAAACTGCTGACACGCTGAACAGCTCAGTGTAACAGCAGTTTGCACATTTTTGGTTTAAAGATGCCAAAGTTTCTACTTTCAACCTGATATTTTGTCAAGAAAAAAGCCCCCATTCATTACTTTATTAAACAGTTCATAAATGATCATTATTTTCTGTAGTAAAGTCAACTTTACTGTGATAATGCTGCAAAAACAGTAAAGCCGTTATGCATATGTGCATGCAGAGTAGAAAATAGCTTGTTTATTTAAAGGACGAGTTCACAAATGTTCAAGTCTGTCTTAAAACAATAGTCAGGAGCCCAAATGAACACTGAAACAGGTTTTTCTTGCCATAATCATTCCTCCTGTTCATACTGACCATTAGAAGATCCCTTCATAATGCACTTACAATGTTAAGTGATGGCGGCCAAAATCCACAGTCCTCCTCCTGTGCAAATGAGTCAAATCAAGTAGATATCTTTCAATGTTACAGTCTTTTTAGTGCCAAAGTCCCTGTTTTTGTTACTATACTTCCACCGCAGCTCAACAGGGAAACACTGTCTGAGGAAACACAAAGAGGGAATTTGATGCTAAAAAGACTGTAAATGTGGCAGATATCCACTTGATATGACTAACTCAGACTGCTGAAGCCTCATATAAGCTTCAGATAAATATTTCAATGCATTTTTGCACAAAATGACTGTGTGGACACACTGTGGATTTTGTCCCCCATCACTTACATTGAAAGCACCTTTGAAGGGGATCTTTTAATAGCCAGTATGAACAGGAGGAATGATTACAGCGAGGAAAACCTCTTCTAGTGAAAAATTGTAAAACCTCTGTCCTTTAAGGAAAACATCAGTGTGCTCAGCAGGTTCAAAAGATGAACTCATTTATTCAATGTTCAGTTTAGTGGAGTTGTGTTGAGTTAAGTAGAGTCCCATCCTAAACTGTACATTAATGGTTACAGATGTGTGATGTGCCAACTCACCTCCATGATCACACCTACTGGAGGAGAGAGCCCAGCAGGAGCCAAATGAGCAGCAACACCAACAAGGTAAAACTCTTGGCTTGACAGTGAAAGTGTGTATCCTGTTAGATTTGTTAGGAGCTTGTGCTTATTTGAAATATAATTTTGAATGTTGTCTTTAGTTTTTTGTGTAATACTTACCTACCATAACATCAGTGAATATATGCAGGCTACATATTATAAAATGTTAATGTAGGATTGAGGCAAAATCAACACTCACAGTCACATGGGGTGTCATGTTGGTAACCCTGAGACAAGCATGAAACCATGCACCTTGTCAGAGGTTACCAACAATGTAGACACTGAAACTGTCTTTTTGATGACATCTAGTGGTGGAAGAAGTACTCAGATCCTTAATTCAGATCCTTTACTTAATTAAAAGTAGCAATACAGTAATGTGAAAATACTCCATTATAAGTAAAAGTCCTGCATGAAAAATCCTACTTAAGTAAAAGTACATAAGTATTAGCAGCTTGAT
Organism: Scomberomorus guttatus; assembly: GCA_038419695.1. NCBI lineage: Eukaryota > Metazoa > Chordata > Actinopteri > Scombriformes > Scombridae > Scomberomorus > Scomberomorus guttatus. The sequence goes on from CM076449.1 coordinate 4,173,431, forward strand.
GTAGTTAAAGTATTGCAGTAAAAGTAGTGGTTTGTTCCCTCTGACTGATATATTATTATATATGACATCATTAGATTATTAATACTGAAGCATCAGTGTGTAAGCAGCATGTTACTGTTGTAGCTGCTGGAGGTGGAGCTAGTTTGAAGTACTTTATATACAGTTAGCTAGTTTAGTCCAGTGGTTCCCAACCTAGGGGTCGGGCCCCTCCAAAGTGTCACCAGATAAATCTGAGGGGTCGTGAGATGATTATGGGAGAGGGAGAAAAAGGAGGAGGAGAGGTTTTTGGTGAAATATTGGATCATTTGAACATTTATTGAAATGAAACCATGTGAGAAGTTTAGAGGGAAAAATCACTATTTGGTGGAGCTGTTAACAACTCATAGACATCTGAAATGTGACCCTGACTACACACTGCTTTTTGTAAGACGTCAAAAGCCAAAAAGGTTGGAAACCACTGGTTTCATCTTTAACAATGTGTTGTATTTTAAAAGCTTGTTATATTACCCATCGTTTCAAATCTTCATCTGAAAAGTAACTAAAGCTGTCAAATAAATGTAGTGGAGTAGAAAGTGGAATATTTTCCTCTGAAATGTAGTGGAGTGGAAATATAAAGTAGCATCAAATGGAAAGACTCATGTAAAGTACAACTACCTCAAAATTGTACATAAGTACAGTACTTGAGTAAATGTACCAGCTGACAACCTAGAGCCCGGTTCTGCTTGAGGTTTCTTCTCGTTAGTTTTTCCTTGTTGCTGTCGCCAAGTGCTGCTCATGGGGAAATGTTGGGTCTCTGTAAATTAAAGAGTACAGTCTAGACCTCCAGACTCTATGTGAAAAGTGCCCTGAGATAACTAACCTGAGATAGTGCTATATAAATAAAACTGACTTGAAATTGACTATTTAGTTACTTTCCACCACTGATGACGTCTAGTATGTGTGAATATGGAACATTCTTGAAAAAGAGCATTCGTGCTCAACAAATCTACAAAAACAAAGAATCTGATTAATAAACCAATCATTATTAATCATCAATTATTTAAGTTTTACACTAAAGCATTACACTGTGACCCTCTATTTGACTCATTAAGACTGTTTGCTATCACAAAATCAAAAAACAGTCTGAAAAGTTATAAAATAGAAAGAAATCATCGCTCAGTTGTTTTATTGGGTCATTTGTGTCACTTTAGAGTTCAGATTGTGTGCTACTTTGGTGGCAGCTGTGTGTCGTGTTGCATTCAGAGCTGTAGTAATTCTGCCTTTGTATCCTCTGAACGTACGCCGGGGATCACAATGGACTGAAGGTTGCATCATGGACTCTCAGAGAACATGAGCATATTAGGGGAAAAGGTGTTTTATTTAATTATGTAATGAAGGTGAACTGTCGGGGGGAAATTGATCTTTCCTTTGTTTTATGTTTGTTACATTAAACTTATCATTTGAATTTTACCTGAAGAGTATCAAGTAAAGTTTTACTGTGGGAGTCAGCTGAGATATTGGAGAGAAGAAAGCTCTGTTCTAGCCGCGCCTCAGTTCATGAGGATGAGATGGACATCAAGTATGAAGCATCCTCTGCTGGAGAAATGGTGGGAGGCAGAATGTGTCTGTGTCCTATCCTGTGAGAATACAGCTCCTGAAGACTGAAGTCTGTGTGGAAGTGTGAAACAGACGGGCGTCTCACCTCGCAGCCCTGAACCTCGTTCAGCGGTGAGATAAGTTGAAGGTAAGATTTTCATCATCAGTGATCAGGTCAAAACATTACATGACCATCCCTGATGTGACCCTGCAGTCCAAGCATTACCCAGGACAAGATGTCTGTCTGCATAGGAGATTACACTTCCTCCTCTCCACTGTTGCCATGGCAGCCAGTCACAACACAGAGCCAAGTTGTCATGATAAAAGAAGTGTGATTCCTCATATTGTCCTCTCTCCTTCTCCTGGGAGCAGCAGTTGTTTGTACTACAAGCAGATGAGCCACTGATTGTTTGTCCTCCTGCAGGTCATCATGCGCCGCCTGGACGATGACGTATTGTTCCGCCGACTACGCGTATAGTTCCGCCCCGGTCCGTGTTTTACACTAAGTTATCAGTAAGTTTGATGTGTCGCTGCTGCTTCAGAGACCAGTGGGAGTGGTTGTATGATACCCCCAAATGTCACAGAGTGGAAGTGTGTGCTGTGTGCTGAGTGTTACAAGTCTGATTTCCTTTATGACTGTGGTCAGTGGGGGCTTGTAGATTGGGCTCTAGCAAGTCCACCAGGAAATAGTTTAGTTAAGGTGGTAAGATCCTCACACATCTGGTCTCATCATCAGTTTAGTTCATTCAACGTTTATTTGTTTAGGGACAACTAATGCCATATGCCACAGCATTTAGAGCCTAAGCTCTTTTTCAATGCCCATCCCTAGATGGGCCTTTAAAATACATAAAACTCAACATTAAAATATATCTGGAACTGCACAAGACTCAACAATACAAATACAAACGTTAAAGCACAAAACTCAACAAGAAAGTACATACAGAGCAGCACAAAACACAAACAACTCACAAATAACATCAACAAATATCATGACTACATGGCTGAACCCTCTTTAAAAACTGTTACAATTAAGTTTAAAATTGAATTAGTACTAAATGCGTTTAACAACAGACACATGCATGAAATATGTGGCATTTGCTGTGTGAAACAATATACAAACATTAAAAATAATTAGTACATTTGCAGTATATTAGGTATACTTAAAGTTGTTCCATTTTAGCACAGTCAAGTATACTTGACACAATTAAAGTACAACTTTAATACTATTTAAGTGTAAAAGTACAAAATGAGTTGTTGCATTTTAGCACACTTTAAGTACACTATTTAATAGTCTGGACGCAAGTAGACTTTAGTGTGCTGTAGCATACTAACATTTAGTATATTTTAGTGTATTATTTTATCACTGGGGCTTAGAGTAATAAAATATGTTTAACATTTTTAAATGCGTCATTTTTGTATTGACAGCAGTTTGTATTGACAGCAGTTATCTTAAAAGTGCAGTTTAAATATTGAACTCAAATTGTACTAATAATATTTCACAGCAGTGTTATTAAGAGTACACTATATTTCAATTTAAATGAAATGCGCTGAAAATATACTATTGAGTATTTCATGATAGCATATTAATATACTTTCAATCACATTTATATAAATGTACTTGAAACATACTTTGCAATATTTCAGTACATTTTAAATACAGTATATATATATATATATATATATATATATATATATATAGTATATTATTTTTTCACTTGGGCAACCTTTAGATAAATGTTCCTGTGTAACTGACTAGTGAGTCAGTTTGCTGATTTATGATTATTCTCTACTTATTCTACTGTATGTCTTATCATTCACCATTACCCTGTAATTACCACTTGTGGCCACAGTAGCCATTGTTCAGCAAAAGTTACAGTCTCACTTAAAGTAGCTGATTTCAGCTACTTTCTCTGTCTCCTCCATGATATATAGGCTCCTAGTTTTCCTTTAATTATTAACAGTCTAGTAATCATACAGTTGGAGTCATCCCTGTCTATCTGTGTAACTAACAGGTTGGTGCGAGCAGGAAGAGACGGAGGGAGCAGGAGAGCACCTCCAGAGCCTTCCAGGAGCCTCCGGAGAGAAGACTCCGTGAGAATGCTGCTGTCCCATCAGAGAGGAGCCCCAGCCCCCAGCCCTCCACCTCTGCCCCACCGGCCAACCTGGCGGCTGTCCAGCTGGAGGTTAGCAATCCAAACGTGCCCACGGTGGTCCAAACTGTTCTATCCTGATCCATGATACATCCAGTTCAACAGCAATACTGCATCAGTCTAAAGGGTGTAACTGAACTAGTCTGACTTGGTTCCTCCTCTCCTCCTCTCTGTCTCTCTAAAGGTTCAGGGAAGGACAGCAGAAGGAAGGCAGCAGGAGATCCAGCCCAGAGTCCCCCAGGAGCACGCTGATGACATTCAGCATGATGATGTCACGGCCCCGCCCCTCTGGCCCGGCCCTTACGGACCCCAGCCCGGTGGACTCTCACCCTCTGCTTTTGATGCAGTGGCAGAGATGGTCATGGCATGGATGACTGACTCTCCGTACAATCCCGAGATGTAACATACACACACATACACGCACACTGCACACACAGTGCAAACCTTTTATTCCCTCTTTCTTCCTCTATCCTAAAAAAAAAAAAAAAAAAAAAAAAAAAAATTAACCTTAGATAAGTTTTAACTCTTTCATTCCTTTTCAGTATGTAGATAAGTTTTAACTCTTATACATTTTTAATTTGTAGATAAGTTTGAACTCTTTCTTCCTCTTTCCTAAAAAAAACCCAAAAAAAACCTTAGATAAGTTTTAACTCTTTCATTCCTTTTCAGTATGTAGATAAGTTTTAACTTTTATACATATTTAGTAGTATATATATGTTTTTTTAGTATGTAGATAAGTTTTAACTCTTTCTTCCTCTTTCCAAAAAATACCCAAAAAAAACCTTAGATAAGTTTTAACTCTTTCATTCCTTTTTAGTATGTAGATAAGTTTTAACTTTTATACATATTTAGTAGTATATATATGTTTTTTCAGTATGTAGATAAGTTTTAACTTTTATACATATTTAGTAGTATATATATAAGTTTGTAGATAAGTTTGAACTCTTTCTTCCTCTTTCCTAAAAAAAAAAACCTTAGATAAGTTTTAACTCTTTCATTCCTTTTTAGTATGTAGATAAGTTTTAACTTTTATACATATTTAGTAGTATATATATAAGTTTTTTTAGTATGTAGATAAGTTTTAACTCTTTCATTCTTTTTCAGCATGTAGATAAGTTTTGTAACTCTGTTTAACTCTTTGACTGATACCTTCTATTTTTTCTGTCTTGTGGTGAACTCGTCATAATGACTAAAAGAAGGAAAGATCTTTAAGAGGGTCTGTAGACAATGTTCCATTCAAATATTTGGTTGCTGTTGTGCACCGGTCAGTATTTAATGACTTTAGAAGTGAAAAACATTATCTGATAATGTTGCTGATTACCATTAAAGTTATTTGGTTATGTTTAAAGTTATTGAATTATCAACAGTTGAAAAAATGCCTGAAAACAGGTCAGTGTTTAACAGTTTGTTAATCTGGTGTCTGGTTATATCATGACATCACTATATGAAGAACAGGACACATATATTTGGATGGAACATTGTCAAAGGGTTAGGGTTAGGGAGGGTTAGACCCTCTTAAAGATCTTTCCTTCTGTTTCTGTCAAACGTAGTAATATTAGCAGTAATTAGTATGACAGATATTTCAGCTGTAGCAATTAAAGTGTGTAATAACTATTATACTTTTATTGTTTAAATTGAATTTGAAATTCTTTCTGGACAGGAAAAAATATCTTAAGGTTTGGATGGGATCACTTAAGTTGATCTTATCTTATAATGACTGTGTAAAAAAAGGGAAGGGTTTCAAGAGGGTCTGGAGGCAATGTTTCATTCAAATCCTTTTTACTGTCGTACATATGTCAGTATTTAATGAGGAAGACAAATGTTCATCATTAATATTTCTTACTGGAATCAATTTAACTGTGTCTGCATATACGTTTTTAAGTGTATGTTTTGGATGGAACATTGCAATAGGGTTAGGGAGGGTCAGACCAGTATAATGGGATAATTTTACCCAGTATCAAAGTTGAAAGACGAAATGGGAATTTACACATCAAGTATCTTTACAGGTATTGGGGAGTACTGCTGCATATGTTTAAAAAAGTTGTATAAAGCCTTTTGTGGCTCCAAAGTAAAACATTAGCAGCTGTGGGCCTGACTCTGTTTAGAACATCTACAGGAGAACACAGTTAAGACAAAGAGCAATAAAATAGCATAAACACAAGACAAACAGAGAAAACATTAAAAATGCCAAGTAAGACAAAATGTATATAGGCTAAACAACCTACTTATAAGAGTGATTCTCAATAAAAGATTACAGCATGTGGCAGAAAAAAGCAGAAAGAATAAAGACATTTCAATGTCTACAGACAGGTTACACTGAATTCAGAGGGAACAATACAAGGTTGATTATTGAGATGTCAGTGGTTACAATTTTGACTCAGAAGAAGGAAATATCTGTATAAATATTTAAATTGTAAAAAGGAGGGAGAATTTCTAATGTGATATTAGATTATATTCCAAGTTTGAACATATGTACAGAAAAAGGATCTTAAACCATAGTTATTGTTAAAAGCAGGTATAGAATTCAGTTATAAATAGAAGAAAGTGAAGAAGGGAGAAGGTGATAGTATAATTGATAGTACACATTAATACCTATAAGTGTGTATCATTATGGAAATGCAGTGGTTCAGATTGTGAAAACACTACAGTGATGTGTGTAGGGAGAAAGTTTCAAATACATCTTATAAGCTCTGTTGTAGAGTCTGGCTATTGGTTCAATCAGTTCTGTGCTAATAAGAATCTAAATTGGAAGACAGTAGGAAACATTTGAAAGCATAACTGCACGAAGATGTGTATTAGAGACAGAGAGAGTGAGATATAACCTGATCTGACTGTAAAGATATAGTTTCTTATTCCTATACTTGAATATGCTCTTGAAATATGAGGTAGTTGTTGAGATAAACAACAAGGTATTTGAAATGGTTTACTACAGTAAGGCTCTGGTTGGCCACAACTATGGGCTGAGATGTAGACAAATGTTTCCTAGGAGAATGGAAATAGATGTATTCAGTTTTTAATTTAAATCATTCTTAAAAAGTCATGACAAACTATCAGTTATTGATAGTAGCAGCAGCCACAGTAAGTGTATCTGTAGCACTTCAAGGGTTTAAAATAACTCATTTAAAATGACTAAATCATTTTGAATAACTGACTATGGACTAGTACAGTAGTAGCACTTACAGTGTTTGTAATAAAACAATGAAACTTTTATGTCACTGATGGGTAGCAGTACTATAATTTTAAAAAATGATTTCAAAAAGTCATGAAAACTATGAGAGTGGTGATGTTATGAGTAGCAGCAGTTGTATCAGTAATATTAGAGACATTTCAGCTCTCTGTAGTAGTAAGAGACTGTATTAGTAGCTGTGATGGACGTCTTACTGGCTCCTCAGAATCAGGAGTGATAACATTACTAACAACTAATAGATGGACTAGTACAGTAGTAGCACTTAAAGTGTTTGTAGTAACTAAGTTTTGTCCATGTTGTTTTCTCTCTTGTGGTGAACTCGTCATAATGACTTTGTAAAAGAAGGAAAGATCTTTAAGAGGGTCTGTAGACAATGTTCCATTCAAATCTTTTTACTGTGCACAGCTCAGCTTTTAATGGAAAACAAGTGAAAAATGTCCCTTCACACTAATTCTAAATAATAACTACTTTATTTGTTTATGTCTCAGTATATCGAATGATGAGCAATTTAAAATGCTGCCAGAAAATAGGCCAGCATTTGATAGCTTATTTAACAAGTGTCTTGTTACGTGATGACAATATGAACAACAAGACACATATTTGGATGGAACATTGTCAAAGGGTTAGGGTTAGGGAGGGTTAGACCCTCCTAAAGATCTTTCCTTCTGCTTTTAAACTGCTTTTAAAAGAGAAACTATAAAATGTGTTACTGTCCAACGTCCACAGAATCTGGCTGCGTCGCATTCTGGTTGAGTTCTGACTCAGTCACAGTTTACAGTTGTTTTGGTGACATTTTTGGTGTTAAACAAACATAAATACACGTTTTCAGCTGATGTAGATGTGCTAACAGTTGCTTTGTGGCTGTACTTTACTCAGTTTAACTACTGGAGCAGCCCACACCATCTTATGTCCTGTAGTGAATATAAAATAGCCAGATTATGCGTTGGCTTTGTAAACCCTGATAGACTTAACAGACCATGTTGTGATCATTAAGTCATTAACTGGCTGAGCCTGTCTCCCTCACTCCCTTCATCACTTCTTTCTTCTCTCTAATAAACATGAAGTTCAGTTACCAACAGTAGTACCACTGGAAGAAACAATAGCAGTAGTGATAGTAGTAGCAGTGGTACTAGTGATATTTCAGCTCTTCAACAGGAAGCTTTAGCACCAGTGGAAACAGTAGGTTTAATCACTTCATAACCATGGCAAAGAGCAATATTTCACTCTGTTTCTTCTTACAGTTCATATGTCAGTATAATGAGTGAAAATTATCAAAAATATTTTCTACTGTGATCATTTTTTAAAGTTTGAGCTTATTGTTTCAATGTCAGTGTATTGATGGAGGAGAAAGTTCTCTCAGAAAGTGCAGACTTTGGCCACTAGAGGTCAGGAGTGCACATTCAAATGATGTGATTCAAATTCAGTTTGTAGGGACACATATTTCTGCCCATACTGAACTACCAGTCCCAAACCTCTACTATGTTGATCACGGTGATGTATTTTAGTTCATTAAGACATTGTAATGAGCTTAATGGAGCTTGTGTAATATTTGTGTGTTTCATTCTTTCTTTACAGCTTCAGGGTTTCTACATCATTCAGATATTTCAAAAAAATACCTAATTCACATCGTCCTTCAGACCATTTTGGACCTAGCAACAGTATTAGAAGTAGTAGTAGCAGTAACAGTAGAACACACAGCTAGAGGCAAACAGGCATTTTGTATCCATCATAAAGTTGTAGTGTAAGACCAATAAATGTTATTTAAATTGTATGCTTCTGCATTTTGATGTTTTGTCACACTAACATACAGTAGTATGGTACTTTGCTGTTATCCTCAATTCATAAAAGAAAGTGTGTAAACTCACATTTTCAATAGAAAACAGCATCAAAATATATTCAAGAACAAACATTATTAAAATCATCTATGAGCTGTGATGACCTCTGTTGTGTCATTTTGTGTTGCTGTGTGGTTCATCTGTCTCTGTTCACTCTGCAGGTGGATTGTTAGTGTAACCTGGCAGACCTGAGAGCCCCAGTGTGTTCCCAGGTTATTTAAGCCTGACTGCAGTGCATCTCTCTCTCTCTCTCTCTCTCTCTCTCTCTACACCACTGACTATACTGACATACACACCCCACAACTTATTAATCCTTAATTGGCATTTGAATTTACTCAATTTGGTTTAATTTGGTTAATAAAAGATCTTTTGTTAAAACTTAACACTGGTGTGTCTCCCTTTTGTTGTGGCCACTTGAGCCAGGTCATAACAGAGCTGAACTGAATTGAGCTGAATCCAGTCAAAGTGGTTCTAACTAAAATAAAGTGGAGTTATGTTTTATTCTCACGCTGCTCGCTCTGCCTTTAAACAACTTGATACAGTATATCATCATGCTTCACATTTCATTACAGGAGCTAAAGATACACATCACTGTGTTCTATATGAAAAAGTAGGCTGGTCCTCACTAGCAACAAGAAGGACTACATTCTATCATTTTTATTTATAAATGTCTCCTACAAAAGTTGCCTCAGTGTATCACTGCACTTTGCAAATCCAAAACCACAGCTCACCAGGCAGGTGAGGATGAGGCTGACGTGGCAGGTGTACTGGGAACTGGAGTGGTGAACCTGAGGTACAGGCAGAGAACAGAATTAGCAGCATTCAGGAGATCAGAAAAACAAACAAACAGCTTACAAGAAGCTTGGCCGTAGCATCTGTGCCGCATTGGTGACTGAACGATCAGGCAGAGTCTGGAGAGATGAACTGGGGTTTTATACTGCTGGCTTGTAAAGTTGATTAGTAGATGAGCTGCAGGTGTTCAGGTTGAATGGGAGAGGGAAACCAGGAGGCCACGCCCAGCATACGCCCACACACACTAACACAGAGAGAGACAGACTGGGGACAAACATGAAACACTAGTAGCTATATCATTAGATAATGTGTTTCTATAGTGTTTAGGGCCAAGCACGATAACATCAGTTTTGTCTGAGTTAAGTAGCAGAAAATCCAGGTCATCCAGGTCTTTATGCCCTTAAGGCATGCTTGGAGTTAACTGATTGGATTCATCTGGATTCATTGATAAATATAATTGAGACCATGACGGACAATGAATGATAATCCCCATCCCTGAAGTATTTTTTATTAGTTTCCATTTCTAAATGAACTCAAGCCAACACCAAACTCAGTTCATCATTATCACAAGAAGAGAACCTGAGCAATGTCTTCTGTAACAATCCACTCCTGCTGGTGCACGGCCAGCATTTTTTTGCTGTAAGGAAGGTAATAGTTTTTGTATTTCAAATGTTTGACAAAGTGATTTTCATACAGTACCTTGTTAAGTCTAATCTAGGTGTGGTTAAGTAATATAAATTGTTTTCCTTTTTACCTCACAGAAGCCAACAAAGATTTATTGCACCTAATTGCAGAAGCAGGACTACATTTGAAACATGTGAACACAAGGTTTCATTTGTTCAAGAAATCATGTACCAATTGTGGAAGAGCTATAACCTAAAAACACAGAAAGACATTTAACATTATTCTGACTGGAACTCTATCGAGAGCCCACACACGTCTACGTTTATCATAAACCTAAAACACAGGACCTTAATTGTAAGGAATGGATTGAACTGTGGTAAATCTGCTCTAACAGCTGTTTATTGTTTGAAAATACAATTAATAATAATTCTTAATGATTAATCATCTCTGCTTGCTGTACAATAATACTGAGCTATCCTGCAATACAGGAACAATATACTGCTTCTTATTGACAAGGTTTCTACCAGCATCATCAACTGATGAGGATGCTAACCTATGGCTGGAAATGGAGCTTTAATTTTCATCGTTTATGTATACAACATATCAAATGCATGTACCCATCAAATGTATACTCATTATCCTTGTCCTATACAGGTTACTCAGACAAAGTTAGAAATATTGAATTGAACTGAACTAAATACATTAATAAATACCACTGTTAATTAAATGATTAAATTATGTGTAAAAAGAACTGTTTTAGTCTTTAACTTTTTTAATTAACATTTATTTATTCATTAATAAAAGCACTGTACCACCACCATTTTCAGCGGCTGCTGTTGGACATCGAGGCGGAATAAAGAAATGTTGAATGAATCTACCACAACGACGTGAGATGGTTCAGCCAGCACTTTTTCTCTTTTAAGATTAAGATTAACTTTATTATTATCCCAGAGAGAAATTGGTCTGCAGTGTTATTTCTAAAATCAATGTACATTTCTTTTGTTTTATTGGTGTTGAGGATTAGATTAGAGTCTTTGCACCATTGTACAAACTCCTCCAGGACCGTGTCCTGTCTCTTTGTCAGTTAAAAGGCAAAGTAAAGCTGTAGCATCAGCGTACTTGATCAAAAATCTGTTGGACTGCTGACTTATACAGTTGTTGGTGTATAAAATAAATAAGAGTGGAGACAGACAAAATGCATTTTTAATTCAAGTCTCATTAAAAGTAGGTTGCAGATACAAAAATTAAGTCATGTCATAAAAATTAAAAGAAAAAAACACTGTAAAATACCTGCTTGTGAAGTAATAAATCTCTGGATCTCAGTTTGAAGAAGTTTTAGATATCCCAAAAATCAGCTCAGGAAAAACTTCTCTTTGGTGTCCAAAAAATCATCAGGGGTCATAGCTCAGAGCAGCAAAATGTTCTTTAATGCAATAAAGGAGAGCAGTTTTGAAGTGTTCACAAGGTTCACCAAAAACACTCTGAGTTGGTAAGGGCCTGTGCTCCTTTATTTATACTGTTGGGCCTTCACAGGTTACGCCTCTTGACCAACCCCTTATACTGGCAAGTTACACTATTACAAATCTCTTACGTCTGCTGTTACTGGGCCTGAGATCTTGGGCAGGCTTCGGGCAAGTCTGAACAGAACTTGTCCCTGTGCTGTGTCTAGGCACAGCTCTTTTAAAAAAAGGCTATTCTGGTTTATTTTTCACTATTATTTCCACAACTCCCTTTTGCCTTATTTTTTAAAAAGTTATTCTTGCCTGTTTTACACCCTTATTTCTTAACCCTCTCTTGAGTAGTAAAGTTTAATACAAACACACTTTAAATTTCATCATCAAGTGCAATGAGTGTGATTATCTTCAACATAATATGTGCCCTTACATTAAATCACATGAGATCTTGTGAAGTATACATGAGATGTGATTAATACAATGTTTCATAATAATATTTCAGCATATTTCTGCTTAATGCTCATCATGCATCATAATCATCATTTTGCTTTGCATTTGTTCCCTTCAGCACATCACAGGTCTTAGAAATTATACCACACTTGTCTGTCACAATTTAGAAATGTTTTACAGCTGGATTTTGGCTTTATTTCACCAGGATAATATGCAGGGTGGTCACAGAGCGCAGTACCATGTTTTTAACAGACCAGAACAAAAACATCTGAAGCAGACACCTGTGTGGGCCCTGTCCTTGGTCCTATGAATCAATTCAGGTGTCATGCCAGAAAGTTATTGATCGCCTCCCAGAAACTGATTGCCGTCCATGGGAGCGTTCACAGCCTGTTTAAGCTGTTATCTGGATCAAACTGTTATAAAGTGCAAAATATAGAGACAACTTTATCCTAAAAGTTACCTGTGTTTATATGTATTTGGTATGCCTACTATCGTTTATATTTGGATACAAGACTCGGATTAACATGACTTGATGGATGTAAATTACATATGAAATAAAGAAATTGATCCCCTTTGCAATCATTCTAATGAGTAAGCATATTTTTCCTGCTTTATGTTCCAGATAATAAACCACCCAGTCTATTTTACCAATTTACAAACCTATAAAGGACCAATACAACTAGTAACATGCAGTTTTTTTACTTGACAAAAAGTGATTGCAGCCCATAACTAGTTACTGAGTTTTTTTCTGCCTCAAATTGACTTTATTTGGCTATTTTATTTTGACTTTATTGGTTTCATTTACCTTAACCTATGTGATCATGACAGATTTGTCAGGTGGCACTGCAGTCTAAACGAGAGAGCAGCAACAGTGCTTTTAATCCTAACCCTTTCGAACGACTATGACTGAAGCTGGCCACTGTTTAATGTGTGCCTCTAGTCTTGAAATGCAACACAGAACATCGTGTGTGAGTCATTTTTATTCAAATGAGAATTAAAATAAGGCATAACTGGTGCTAGTTAATAACCTCAAAAAACTGGCCCATGGTTGAACCAAATTGCTGACCTTGATATTCAACATACCAGGGTACCTATATTTACACACAGTAGTGGTGGGGCTTTACTGGCAAGCTTTTCAGATGAATGTCTTCACCATGTCGGTCATCATGTCTTACAACTGCATAAAATACATATGGTTTAGTGTGTACATGCATCATGGAATTTAAGTACAATGTTTTATTGCTTTTTGAACGTAAACATAAGCAGTTACCCAGTTAGTGTCACCGTCCTGCTCACAAATGACACAGGTTAGTCAAGTCACCTACAAACACAAAGGGATCATTTGAGGTTAATAATGTAAGACTGTTTAAAGCATATGTTTTGAAAAGAAGTAATAAATAAGAAATATCTGTTTCCAGTCAGTCATTTAATGCCATCCATCCCCTTACCATGAGTAGATCAGGAGCAGTGTTATTATATGTCATTAAGACACATATAATCAACATTATTTATGAGATATAATTAGCCACATTTTGTCCAACTGATTGTTGAACAGTTTGTGAATGTCAGGTGTCATTTGATTATGAAATGTGTGATCATGTGTGTATATGTGTGCACACATACACAAGAAAAGAGAGATAGAGAGCAAGTGCTCAAGCAAGCAACTGTTTATTTTAGCAATCTGACAAAAAATGTCCCTACCAAAGATCAAACCAAATCTACACCGTTGTTTGAGCGTCACTGTGCAGAATGATGTCTGTGCAGAGTTTGACACTAGAAGGCTGTTTTCACATTGATCTGCTGAGAGTGGAAAGTTTCTCTGTGCTCACCTTAAATCTCAGTTTAAGGTATGAACCTAACATTATGAGCAGGATTTGTGACATCCCAAGTAGTGATGTGGACACTTGGAGCCTCCAGTGGACATACACTGAGAATGGACTTTTCTGTTGGACATCTTGTGTACAACAAGATGTCCAGCAGTTAAAATACTGAAATGAAAATATTTGCATATTCATAGATTCTGTATTTTTCAATGAGGAATAAAGAGTAGATGTCAGAGTAGATTCTGCTTTGAAAGAGTAGATTCAAAGCAGAATAATTTGATGTCTTCAAACATGCCTGGAGGGGTTATTTAAGGTTTCAGCAGACAGAAGGCAACAAAGATTTCCTGCACTAAGCAGGAGAAGTAAAAAAAAGCCATATAACCCTGTTTATATCTCAATAACATTTCCAGGCAATTTGAAGTGAAGAATGCATACAGGTGATGCAAAATGTGTTAATGTAAACACCATCCATGGTCAAACACCATCCACAACTTCTGCAGACTAAACTGCATGAAGTCTGCCTGGCCCTCGTAGAAGAGGTAGTGTAGACATTTTCCTTTTTGTCTCTGTTTGTCTTTGTGTTACATGCAGTTCTCATTTTTTTTTACAAGCGCATCTACCTTTACTGTGCACACAGAAGTACTGACTGATGTTCTTTCTTATTATCTAGGTGAACAATCTGCGCTCTAGTGTGGCGTGTGCTGCCATGGAGACAATAGCTGAGCTCCACGTCAACCTGGGGAAGGCCATGGATCCAGAGGCAGAGAGGACAGGACGCACCCTGCTGCTGAAGCTGGCGCAGACAACCAACAGCTTCATTCACCAGCACGCCAACCTTGCCTTGGATGCGCTGGTGGACGGGTGCAGTCCTGGTAGAGTTATTTCCACTCTACTCAACACAGGGCTGAGGTAAGAGGAGATACAGTGATCAGAATTTAGTAGGAAGTGTAGTACAAGCAACATTTAAAGTAAATGAAATGAAACATAGTCACAGGATTATTCTCACATTTCCCTGTCTGTCTTTGTTCTTTCTCAGTCACCTTTGTGCTGCAGTGAGGGGGAGCACAGCCCAGCACCTCCACCAGCTGGGAGAAGTTGTCGGGGAGGAGCGCATCTTGACAGGAGGGAAGACCTTCACAGAGCGTTTCCTGTCTGCTGTGGGTAAAATGTCTGTGGATGCTGCACCAGAAGTCAGGTGAGTAACTAAGTTTTGCATGGTTCTTGTGAAAAATGTCTTATATCTTTCTGTTCATACTCTGAAATGCTAACTGAGAAATGTATTTCTGTACAGGCACTACGGACATAAGATGCTCCAGACACTTGTTCTCCAGAGGGAGTTTACCGGCCTGTGGAATAAGGTGATCCCAGTGAAAGACAGGCCCCCACTGGAGAAGATCCTTAGGAAAATGGTGCAGTAGTGGTCCTTAGGCTGGCACGGAGGTCCAGTGGTTAGCACTGTTACCTTACAGGAAGCAGATTTTAGCAGATTTTAATAAGAACCTGCTGGAGTCTTTCTGTGTGGAGTTTGCATGTTCTCCCCGTGCCAGGTAGGTTTTCTCCGGGTGCTCCGGTTTCCTCCTACAGTCCCAAAGACATGCAGATTAGGTTAATTGGCCTCACTAAATTGCCCCGTAGGTGTGAATGCGTATGTGATTGGTTGTCAGTCTATATGTGATAGACTGGCGACCTGTTCAGAGTGTACAATGATGAACAAGTCGCCAGTCTATCACACAGCTTAAAGTTAGCTGGACGAGGCTATAGCCACTGCACAATTGGCCTAAAATAATTGGCCTAAGTAATAAAAAATCTAACTAAATGTTCTGTTTATATATTTGTCATCATTCAATTATTTAGTAAGGTAATATTATCTCTTTCAGTGCCTTTTAATTGTCTTGACTGGTGTTCAACAACAATTTAATTTCAACAGTGATCAATTTTTGGGAAAGTAGCAAGGTGGTTCCTTTATATGCTGGTTTTCTGTGTTGCTTTACTATTAAATCCAATCCTAATATCACAATTCTTACAGTATCTTTCACTTAAAATCATTTCAAAAGAGTGATAGTTGGTGATCATTACCTTTTGGAGAGCCTTTCTCATATTTTAGCAGTTACAGAAACTAACAAACAACCAAAATTGTGGCTTAACCCTCACTCATACAAAAACAAACACAGTGTGACGCAGCATAACTTGTCCATTCATTGTACAGTTTATTACCTTCTTTGAATGTGGAGTATTATTGCTGTTTACCTCAGTGATAAATTGTATCCACAGTCCCTGACAGTCATGACATGATTATAACAAGGCAGCATACTGAAAGGCTGAAGTCACTCTTTTATAAAGAGAACATCTGATCACAAGGTTGTGACACTGGAGTCATGATGTTGACTGGATAAACAAATACTTGAGCAGCTTTTGACCTTTTGAAAAAGTTCACTTTCATCCCTGATCCTTTTCTCTCCAGTAGTCCATACTGACATCATCCAAAAGAGCAGTTTTTAAAGTCTCTAAATAAAAGTGTTTTTGCATAAGTGTTACAGCAGTTGATTGAGTGCAGCACTGCAATAAAAGGCACTTTGGTAAATGCTGAGATGCAACAGAACATAATGATATAAATCTTTAGTCTGACACAGACACCATGTAAATAACAACTGTGATAATGACAAGAGAAAAATGTACCCTAAAGGATAAACATAATAAATGGAAACAAAACCAACACAAGTCCTAAAAGAGGAAGCAGGAAGTCCATATTGGTTTGATTACCATGACATTGAGTGATTCATGTTAACCAGGTCAGGACACTTCGAGGCTGGTCTCTGGTCAGTTTTATACTTCTCTCTCTATGAGAAGTAGTAGTGGAGAGGTTTGGTTAAATCCAGAGGTCACCACAACACAGGGAAGTCCATTTTACTGAAGCCAGGGTCTCTGCGCTGCTCCCAGTACGTGTTGTAAATTGATTGTAAATGTAAAATGTAGCTATAACAGAATTTTGGTACAAAATCTGCAGATTGCATTTACATGAAAGGTTGACAAATTTTCTTTAACACTTATTCCACTAATATATTTTATTTATGTGCTTCTGTGGACTAACTGAAGATAGTTGCCATTAAATAAGTTTTATATGAGTGTTCTTCATCCAACCTGAATTGTTTAATCTTACTAATATAAATTCTGTCTCTGAGTGGACGTTGATATTCTTGTGACTTCATTCCCATGGATCTTAACTCTGTGGTCTGTTGCCAGACCATGGAGCCCTAACTATGAGCTTTATCAAAAAGGAAATATTTTAAGCCTACTCTTAAACGTAGAGAGGCTGTCTGCCCCCCAGACCAAATCTGGAAGATGGTTCAACAGGAGAGGAGCCTGACAGCTGAAGTCTGACTCCTATTCTACTTTTGGAGACTTTAGGAACCACAAGTAAGTAAGTCTGCCTTCTGGGAGCTCAGTGTTCTAGTGGGGTAATAGGGTACTATGAGCTCTTTAAGATACGATGGTGTCTGACCATTAAGAGCTTTGTAAGTGATAAAAAGGACTTTAAATTCTATCCTGGATTTTACAGGAAGCCAGTGCAGCAAAGCTAAAATGGGAGAAATATGATCTCTTTTTCTAGTTTTTGTCAGTACGTGTGCAGCTGCATTCTGGACCAGTTGGAGAGTCTTTAGAGACTTGTTGGGGCAGCCTGATAATAAAGAATTGCAATAATCCAGCCTAGAAGTAAGAAATGTGTGGACTAGTTTTTCATTTTGAGACAGGATGTACCTGATTTTTGCAATGTTACGTAGGTGAAAAAAGGCAGTCCTTGACACTTGTTTTATGCAGGAGTTGAAGGACATATCCTGATCAAAGATGACTCCCAGATTCCTTACGGTGGTGCTGAAGGCCAGGGTAATACCAGGGTGGAGATGTGTGATGTCCATAACTTAAAACTGTTCACCTGCTCCACCTCAGCTCCACTGATGTAGACAGCGGTGTGTGTCTTTGCCTCCTTTTTTCTAAAATCAACAATCAGCTCCTTGGTTTTGTTGACATTGAGCAGTAGGTTGTTCCACATTGACATTATGTAAATTAAACAAAACATTAAATATGTTATAACGCCGTGTTGTGTCTAGTCCTTGGCCACAGCAAAGAAACCAAGATTAAAACGGACTTCATTCTGTGTTTGAGCGTGGGCCAGATTGCATCAATAAATCACAGGAATTCTAAAAACAAACAAAAAAAAAAATACACTTTTCAAAGAATTGTTTGCCACCACTTTCAATATATATGATATTTTATATGATATAGATATGAGTAGTTGTAAACTTCACTGTAATCACTTTGTTATACTGTACAGTACAGTATTGCTGTTAAATTCCTTGAACAGCTATCAGGACACCACACTGTGATTATGGTCATTATCTAAACCAGCAGAGGCTTTTATAATTGGCTGTTCACTTAAGTGCTAACATATAAATGCAATCACCCTATTTTTTCCCTTTTCTTTTTGTTCTAATTCAATTATTATTGCACAACATACAAGAAAAACAGAGGCACAGCTGCAAACTGCAGGGTCCTATAAAGTTATTTGCTTTGATGGCTGCACTGTACCACCTTTCTCAGTCCTCCATAAGTGACATTATCTAATAACAGGGTTATAATATTTCAACATGTTGGACTGTACTGATCTTGTAACAGGATTTTTAGCTACTGTAATGTGATTGTAGTTCCTATCTCAAGTTTCTTCCAGAAATATTTAAAATTGGTTTTATATAGATAATTAAACTTATGTTTTATCCAAAAAAAGAAAGAAATCAGGCATATTCCACACTATATAAGAGCTATATAACTATAAGAGCATCCCACTGTTTCAATCCTGATCCTGATTTCTTAAACTCAGGATACCAGCTGACACAAAGCATCAATTTACCACTGCTATTTTTTCTCCTTACTTTACAGACTGGGACTGATTAGGATCTTTATTCTATATGTAAGGTATCATGACATTTTAACTACACCTTACTTCTTCTTAGCAGTGAGTGGAGACATTGGTACAACGGCATTCACATTGTAAAGCTGGTCTCACACGTTTATCATGGTTGCGAAGTCACTGCATACTCAGTTATTGAGAAATGTTGTTCGTCCTGCCATGACCTGCCAAGGTTATAGCAGTTTTAATTTACAATACCAATAAAGTCCAATTGAGCCAGAGCCAGTACAATTAAAGCAAAGTGTTTCACATCATATTTGTATTTTCATGCATCCCAATCAAGCACAAATCTGGCAGTATCACACTTCAGCAGCTGTGGTGCTGTGCAAGTTTTGCAAACACTGAGTCAGATTTAATGTTTCCATACAATCATCAAAAAAAAAGAAAAAAAATTCACCTATTCTGTTGACTTCTGGGTGTTGCACAGAGAAATTATCTGCAGAAGGTTTTACTAACTCTAGTCTTACACTGGATCCATGAGCTTTTTTACAATTGCAAATATGTGCATGTTTTAAGTTACTTTATTAATTAGAGGTTCAACCTAATCAAATTACACAATATAACTTGACAGATAGTTTGTGATGAGTCCATGTCACGTTTTGGTATCAAGCCAATAAGGGCACGGTGACCGAGACACACGAGTCATAAAAACAGTTATAAACAAGCCTTCAGCTTCATCATTAATCCGTGTCAGTCGATGTGAAGAAGTTGCACAGTTTTCATGGTCCTGGAAATTCATACACCTGTTGTAACAAGCGGGTTTACTCAGTTATCTGGAAAACTTTGCTGATCAAAACACAGGGCAGGACTTTTTACGTCAGTCCAAGTTCCAGACTTGCAGGGGGTTTCACTTGGAAAGTTATCTGTATGGAACAGACCCCAGGTTAGCGTTTAACAAATACTGATTAAAAGTACAACCAATATTTATAATAGATTCAAGTGGTTATGGAGACTCCAGGGGAAGCCAGGGGAATGTAAGCTGTAGGGATGAGCCCTATTGTACCTGAATTCACATACCAGGCAGGTACACCCTCTATAAACATTTAAATGAAGTCATATATAATCGCTTTAAAAAACTATTGACACACCTATGACTTAAACTTGTATTCACATCAAGTACAACATGTTATTGTGTGTGTACCTGGGCCTTTGGGTGGGGCCTGGCAGCCATTTGTCTGGGTCTCATCATAGGAGGGGTTGCAGGGGAGGTAAGAGCTCATCTTTTTGGTCTCACTGTGGGAGTCCATCATCAACCACCTCTAACAGTCGGCCTAGTGGGTGAAACACAGACATGCGTACAAAAAAAAAAACATCATTCGCTCTGCAAAGTAAACATGAAAACATGTAACTCATTTCCCTTGGTGTCAAGCATCAATTCAATTAAACTTGTAGGGAAGATCTTTCAATAAATACAAAGACCTGACTATGGAGTAGGATGATACTTTGACCTCATATGCTGCCATACCCAGCCCTGAGCTGTGTGGAAACTGTCCACTTCATTAGGGATGAAGCAGGTACTATCTACTACCATGATCATAGAAACAAATCAACAATTTGACAAATCTGAATAGACATCCAATGTCAGAAAAGTACTGAGGTTTGATACCCTGCCCTACCAATGGAATTAACAGAAAAGGCTTCAGTTCATTGTGGTGCAGAGTACATTCCCCATAACTCTGAATATATAGGAACATAATGCGGGAACAGTGTGCTGGGTGTCCTACTTGTTGAAGACTGGCCTTTACTGTCAGCAAATATTCACCCTGCCAAATTGTTATTTAGCCAATCACAGATTTCTTATCGAGGTTTGGAAGGAGTTACTCAATTTTAAAGTTCATAAACACAACCGTGCAATACAAAAGTGTTAAATTTGTGTTTCAAGACTTCTTTTTCTTTCATTCAATTCAGTCAATTGCTTGATGGTAGCCTGGCTTATATTGACAGAATGGTACAGTTTTAATTAAATGCAGGATAAAAGGTAGAAACTGTCAGTCCAGCAGGAAAATATTGGCCACATAATCATTAGGCCCACCGATTGATAGTCTAAAGGTCAGACATTGCATCATTTCAGTTTGTGCAAATAAAAAACAAATTAATCAATGGATTTGTTTTTAACCTTCCTCCTGTGTTAGCTTTCTGTTACCATCCCCGGTGTTAACGGGTCGGTTTCAACCCGTGTCTTAAATCAGCTGTAAAATACACTAAAAACAATAACCAATCATCCAATGTTTTTGTCATCTCTTGGTTACCTTGTTAGGCTTCCTTATCCATGAAAATGTTGGGTTTAATATTTTTGGTGTGGGTCTCTGGGCCCATATATATTTTCTTCAAGAAAATGCAAAAAGATTTTGTCAGCAATAGAACTTAATATAAACACATTGAAACACAGAACAGGTCACACAACACACAAAATATTGATTTGCAAGTTCAAACAAACAACAACCAATCAAACAAATCAAACCAATAGAAATCAATAGAAATCAATTACTACATCCAAAACTATTAGAAAGCTAAATCAGAGTAAAAGTCTCTGTGTGCAAGAACATGCTTGTGTGTGTGTGTGTGTGTGTGTGTGTGTGTGTGTGTGTGTGTGTGTGTGTGTGTGTGTGTGTGTGTGTGTGAGCCTGTGTGAGTGAGAGACATGCAGACCTACAAGTGAGACTACTTGGACCGGCCACCTGTGTACAGAAAGCAATGAGACGTATGGATCCTGTTTCCAGGGATAATGTTAATGTTAAATGTAATCTGGACACATAACAGTCATTAGAGACTTTCAATGAATTAGGTGATCAGCAGGAGCAGCCTCAGCACCAGTGACCTCCTCATCAGACTCAGATGTGTCTGTGTCTTCTGGCTGGTACTCCACATTGTCCTCTTCCTCAGAAACTTGCTCCTCTGCATCGCTATGCTGATCTGTGTCTTCTGCCTCATTTTCTCCAAAAATGTTATCTAGAACTTAGCTCACCGTAAATATTCTTTTCATTTTTGCATGCTGCAAATTAGAGATGTGCCCTCTGCAAGTCAAATGAGTGAAGTGACCTCACATGTCTGGACATTCCCGTCTTTGTTTTGTTTTTTTGCAGCTATACTGGACAAATGAGCATCCCCTGAAGCTCACATGATTGGGAGAGGAGGTGGCTGTCAGTGTGTTGGCTGACAGTGCACTGATGATTTCAATTTTGGCTCTAATTATTGCTTTATAATCTTATTTTTATAACCGGGTCGAAACCGACCCTAACACCACAAAGGACATAATTTCAACCAGAGCATTTTATAATGTAGTGAAAAAAATGTTTTTGTTTAATTTTGTTGAAATCAAGGTTCCTGACAAAGTCAAAAAGCCTTGATGCAATAAACAAATTTTAAGTGATTCTTTTATGCATTCTAAAACTAAAACGGGTCGGTGCCGACCCTAACACAAGAGGAAGGTTAAAGTGATGAGAAAAGTATTCAGTATTCCTTTTACTTAATTAGAAAAAGGCTACAGAAGTATCATCAGTAAAAATGTACTTAAGTGCTCATTATGCAGCACTATGGCCCTTGTCAAATTTTTTATAATATATATTATATAATTGGATTATTATTACTGATGCATAAATGTGCAATTAGCCCTTTAATGTTGATGCCAAGGTCGAACTGATTTTAACTACTTTATATACTTATTGGATAGTTTGATAACAATGCATCATATTTTATAATGTATCATATATTGTGTGTGAAATTTTAATTTAAGTAGCTAGTCAGTAACTTATAGAGTTAAAAGTATAATTTTTCCCTCTAAAATGTAGTGGAGTAGGTATAAAGTGTAAATATTCAAGTAAAATGTAAGTACCAGAAAACATTACACCCCTGGAAGTAGAAGTTTTAAATTCTGCAGATTGTGGCAGACAGCTGTAGCCCGGGCCTCCACCTACAGCCTCTACCAGATATCTGCACCATCGCCTCCACCTGCAGATTCTGGCAGACAATTGCAACCCCAACCTCCACCTGCAGTCCCTGTTAGCAATCTGCACTGCCGCCTCCACCTGCAGATTCTGGCAAAGAGCTGCAGACTGAATCTCCACCTGCAGCCTCTGCCAGAAATCTGTCTCACCACCTCCACCTGCAGGTTCTGACAGACACCTCCAGCCTTCAGCCTTCAGCCTCTGCCAGCAAGCTGCACTGCCACCTCCACCTGCAGACAACCTGAATCTCCACCAACAGCCTCTGCCAGCAACCTGCAGCTGCCGTCTACATCTGCAAGTTGCTGGCAAAAGCTACAGGTGGAGATTTGGGATGCAGCCATCGCCTCCACCTGGAGGTTCTGGCAGGGTGCTGCAGACTGAATCTCCACCTACATCTACACCAGGTGTGTATGTCTTGCACATAAAACTCATTCACAGCATTAGTATTGTAGTTAGTGCTGCACCATGGAATGTATTGTAACCTTCAGCAGCAGCCTCTTCCAGTGACCTGCACCACCCCCTCCACCTGCAGAATCCAGCAGACAGCTCCTGACCAAACCTCCATCTCCTGCCTCAACCAGCAAACTGCACCACCTCCTCCACCTACAGGTTGTGGCAGAATGTTGCAACGTGAACCTCCACCAACAGATGCTTCCAGCTCATCTCTGAAATATCTGCTTCCACATGCAGATTATGACAGCTCCAGCCCAAACCTCCACCTCCAGCCTCCAGTGTCCAGCACCAGCCTCTGCCAGCAACCTGCACTGCCACCTCCACCTGCAGATTCTAGCAGACAGTTCCAGCCCAGCCTCCAGCCTCCAACATCTGCCAGCAACCTGCACCACCCTCCACCTGCAGGTTCTGGCAGAGAGCTGCAGACTGAATCTCCACCTACACCTACACCAGGTATGTATGTCTTGCACATAAAACTCATTCACAGCATTAGTATTCACAGCAGTATTGTAATGCTGCACCATGGAATGTATTGTATTATGTATATTTCTGGGCTGCATTGTGTCTTCTCACATTGAACCTTTGTACATCATGAGCACTACTAGATGGTGCTGTGTAGTTTTTTGTGTATTTTTACAAAGGATTTATGCCATGTGTGGAATATTTCTTGGATTACTACCGATTGTTTCTCTTTCTTTCTTAGTTTGAATATTTTTATTGTGTATGTTGGGTTTTGTGCACACACTGCAAACAACTTTCCCTCTGAG
This sequence comes from Scomberomorus guttatus, assembly GCA_038419695.1. Classification (NCBI taxonomy): domain Eukaryota; kingdom Metazoa; phylum Chordata; class Actinopteri; order Scombriformes; family Scombridae; genus Scomberomorus; species Scomberomorus guttatus. The sequence continues at coordinate 4,197,448 of CM076449.1, forward strand.
ATAATAATAAAGTTCATCTTAATCCTCCACTTGCAGATACTGGCAGACAGCTGAAGCCCAAACCTCCACCTCCAGCCTCCAGCTTCTGCAAGCTACCTGTACTGCTGCCTCCACCTGCAGATTCTGACAGACAGCTGCAGCCAGAACCTACACCAACTTCTTCTACTAGAAAGTTGAAGAGTCCCACTCCACCTGAAAGTTCTACCAAACTCCACTAACAGCTTCTTCCAGTCATCCACAGAACCAGCCTCCTCCTCCAGCCCACAGTAACCATCTGCTCCTCCAGCCAGTGACTAAAAACATGTAATTTATCCATGTCTGAGCCATGTTGTAGCTAAAACGATGTTTGAACATTTGGGAAGATAAAAAAAAAACAAAAAATGGGTATTTATGTCATGTATATTGTTTTGGCAAATGTATTGTAAGTGTTTGCTGAATTTTTGGAAATATCAAAACAAACTACCAGTATTTTTTGTAATTAAATGTGTAGAGAATTTTCATTCTATCTCAGGGAAGGGTACCTTAAGGGAATTGCATATTGTTAAAAATGGACCTCCAGCACTTAAATGCACCTTTATTTCTTTTATTGTATTGAAGTGAATTTGCCTTATTCATTATTAGACCCCTATTAAACTTAAACCATTTTACTTATTCTGGCTTTCTTTGCACATATGACTAATTTGAATGTTTTTCTCATGTGTCATATTCTGATTCAAAGATAAAATAAAATGCTGTATTTTCACTGTCAAATGATTTTTTGTCATTGCTATAATCTGAACATTATGACAACAATTGACCAACATGATGTAAAAATTCAGAGGGATGTCTGTGTACACTATTACTACATTAAAAGATATTATTATTGTCAAGCCTTTGTCATGTTATGTATACATTTCTTTATTTCTGAAGATCTTAAAGGTTGAAAAGTGAGTCGAAGTGAGCCAAACATTTATCTCATAGGCAGGGTCTATGTCCCATCCCAAACTGAAGGAAATGAACAGAGAGTCATTGACAAGTGTAAAGACAAAACTAAAGGCATGTTCTACTATGACAAATATACAGAGATAAGACTCAGGATTCATGACTAAATCCAGTTGTTTTGTAGTTTGTAGGTTCACTATAACTCCTGCTAGTTTTACACATCCATGGTGAATATGAAAATATTGATTATAGCTGCTTTAAGTTGAAATAACCGTTGTATTCTCATATTTATTCAGTTCCTCTGAAATAAAATGGATTTTATTTTTCCCCATCAGAAGAATAATTTACTCTAATCAGCTAAAAGACTTGAGAGTTGCATATATAAATATCCACACATTATTTCTTTAAGCATTATAGCCTCTATGCTGTGTCTTTAAGCACAATATCATTTAAAATCATTAAAATAAATGGAGTAAATTTTAGGAATATTTTCCACTATATATACAAAAGCTAATTAGTTATATGATAACTAGTTATTTAAAAGAATGAAAGAGAAAAGATTTGTCACATGATACGACAAATGAATATGATAATTAGATATAGACTAGAGTTGATTGAAAAACTCAGCTGGCTGATATACAATTCTACTAGTTTCCTTGGTATAAAATCCAACTAAAATCTACGTTTTGAAACGTAAATTTGGGCTGAATTGATTGTTAATTGATCTTGTATAAATAGGATTTAATTTAACGTTTGCTAAAATAATGTCTGTAAGCCTGCTTGTCTTCTACTTGGACTGATCTATATACCTAGATATACAACATTTATTTTAATCCTTATTGCAGATGGAAATTAACCAAATTGAAACATTTTAAAGCTATTTAACCGTTTGGATGCGAGAGAGGGAAACAGTGTAGATGTGTTGTAAACTTTGATCAACTGGCTGCAGCAAGTTAGAGTGTTATTAGAGAGACATTTTTGATTTGTTTGGAGTGAGATTTTGATCAAAGCAAGGTGAGGCTGTCGCGTCAGTCTGCTTCATTTTATTGTCCATGTTCTAAGATATCGGTCTCTGAAATGTCTGCCTCCATTACAACAGAAGTGACTACCTTTTGAGGTAGAAAGAGGTGTGAGGCAGGGCTGCCCACTGAGTGCTGCTCTTTAATGTTTTAGCAATCAGCCCTTTAATTAAACAAATAAATAAAAATAGTAGTCTTATGGGAACTTATGTAGGAAACGCGCACAAGGTCACAGCTATAGCATATGCTGACGACATTACAGTCATCATAAAAAAATCAAGCAGAAATGAATGTTTTAACTAATCTTTTAGCTTTATATGAAAGTGCTTCTGGAGCCAAATTAAACCATGACAAATCAGAAGGAGTTTGGATCGGAGCTGATGGTGACAAACAAAGCAATAATATACAAGTCAAACAAGAAATTCAAATTCTTGGTCTAACCGTCTGTAACAGTGGATGTAGTGAAAGAAACTGGGAGAAAAAACTGTGTGAAATTAAAGAAGAGGTGAAGAAATGGGAAAACAAAAACACTAATTATAAATCAAGAGTAAATATTGTCAAAACCTTCATCCTATCCAAACTCCTTTTCCTTGCAAGTATCTTTCCTCCACCCAACAAAATAATAAACCAGCTAAACAAACAGCGTGCCAACTTAATCTGGGGAACAACCAGAGAAGTAACCAAGAGAGATTTAATGTATAAAAGTAAAAAATATGGAGGTTTGGGTGCCGTAGAACTTGGTGACAGACTGAAAATAGCCTTTGTCAAAAACATATCTGCTGCCATCATCAGAAATGCTCTCTGGATTGATGATCTATCAAAATGGAAAAAAAGAAGAGGCAGGGCAAGACATGGCCCTTATTATAAATGATTATATGGTGATTTTACAGCACAATACCAACATCTATAAATAGACTGGGGTGGTTTACCCAGTAAAATGATTTCTAATAAAATAAATGATTTGAAATATGGTGGGTTTATAAATGATAAAAATGTAAATACTAATGAGAGCACAGAGGTGATAAAAAATCTCAAATGTAAGAACCTGTCAGAGAGCATTAGAGACGTCCGGTGGCTGATGTCTGTAGGAAGACTTCCTGTTAAAGCTGTTGTGTCTTGGAGTTGTTACGTTACTACCAAAAAATGTCCAATGATTTTCTGCAATGATGATGAGACACAGCAGCATCTCTTAATGGACTGTTACAGAGTTCAGGAAGTCTGGGATAAACTAAAAGCTGTCAGTGTACACTTTAATTTATGTTATAAATCTGTTATGTATTGTATTGTTGATGATAATTTACATACTGAACTGTTACAATTAATTATTTGTGTGGTGTGTTCAAAATTGTGGAAAACCAGATACAGCAGACAGTGATCTACAGTGACACTGTAGTCAAACAGATTCTTACTGACCTCCGGAGGAGAAAGACTATGGACAAATCTCAGCGCCTCCCCTGGAACATACTGGACTTATGAGCTAACAGCACTTTAAACAGGGTTACTGGACTCTATGCACTTTACTGATGTTTAAAAAAAAATCACTTTGGCACTGTATGCACTTTATTGTTAATGTAAATTACTGTTCTTTCTAAATTTTAATTATGTGAAATTCAATAAATAAAGTTCCCCAGTAGTGCTTAATCATTCTTTTTCACTTCTTTGTTAAACACTGTGAGTGATTTATGTTGTAAAGTCACGTGTCAAGTTACTCAAACTGTAATTGAGGAGGTTTGGCCCAAAGGGAGGGTTTGAAACGGCTGGGGTGCAGAGGCACCTTATGGACAGCAGGGGGAGCTGACTGATAAAGAGCACAGTGAGTTTGGAAAGAGTAGTTCCGGGTCTGAAAAGTGAAGCCAATGCAGAAGTTCCTTAAACCTGCATTCTTTCTAATGGCCAGCAGGGGGCGACTCCACTGGTTCCATAAAGAAGTCCGATTGTATGAGAGTCTATTAGAAAATGACCCTATTTCTCACTGGATTTATTACCTCAGTAAACAGTTTCCTAATGAGTTTATGGTCTCAAGCGCTAATTTCAAGTCTTCTTCAATACAGCATGTTGTTCATTTTGTAAGTGATGGTCCCATTTTTAGAGTAAAATAGACAATAAAGCAGCGTATGTTTTAGGGCGTGGCTACCTTGTGATTGACAAGTCGCTACCACGGCGACAACGTTGACAACGTAACGTAACCATGGCGTAACCCCAGATTCACAGAGTATAGGCGTAGCTGCCACTATTTCACAGTGTTTTCAGTTCATGAAAGTTAATTGTAACATTTTGGTCATCTAAAAAAGTTTGATCCATGTCCAATTACCGTCCTTTTTTACAGTCTGTGGTTTGACAGAGCAGCATGAATCCAAACTAGAAGAGGAACTGCACCTTGCTGTAACATCCAACATTGGCTGCTAGCAATGGCGAAGCCAGAGCTAGCCTCACTGTCCCACATGCTCACTTGATGAAATAACGGGATAATAGCAAGAACATGTGCACAGTTTACAGTAACACAGGAATGCACTCGTCTGTGGTATCCATACAGTCAATGGTGTTACCATACTGTGACAGTGTGTCTGTCATATTCATTGATATGTGGCAGATGTCCACCAGAGAGAGCTGCAAGTCTGCAGTTTTTGGAGCCTAATATTTAAGTAAAGTGATTAAATGAGTTAGTACAGGAAAAACGAATCTTAAACAATCCTTCACATACTGGAGTTTTGCTTTGCAAAGCAAATGTTTATTTTAGGGTTATTGTAATATCTTGTATAGGTGTTCATGTTGTTGTGGCCTCTGTGGAAAAATACTGATTTACTTTTTTATCAGGTAAAAGATGGATTTTTAGACTGTGTGTTGAATAATTTATTTTTCATGTTATTTTACTTAGTGATTTTGTGATGGATCCAATATCTAATGTTTTCTGTAAAAGAGGACAACAGTGCAGTGAAGGCTGTAAGCTTGATTTAACTGGAGGAAATCTTGGACAGTGTTTTAACCTCTGATCATTATGCTCTTCAGGGGTCAGTATCACAATCTATACTCGATTACTCTATTAATCAGATGTTTAGAAATGAGCTGTTGTGGCATTGTTACATAGCACATCACAGACATTAGCTGAAAATACTGCTTTTCTTTACATGCTACCATTCGGCAGCAGATGCACTTTTCTGTCAATTGTCTTGTTATTTTGATGAACGTGTCTTTGAGTTTTCAGTTTTGTAAGAAGTTTTTTTTTCCTGACTATAGTTTTTTTGTAGTGTCATTTTGAACATGCTGCAGCTCCATTATAGGCTGTAGATGATCATGCAGGTCTCTACCCAATGATGAGGAGCGATTCACAACCTCAGGGTGTCTTGAAACTTGGTTATTCAACAGTCAGATTAAAAGTTGTCAGATGAAATTTGTTACATAGCTGCATTTTTTACATCTTTACAGACCAACATCAACAGTTCCCAACACAGCCCAAGCTCTCTGAGAAGACGAGTAAAAGCTCAGAGACAGATCTCCACTCCAACAGGATCCACAGATTTACATCACTGATATTGTTTTGTTGTGCACTTTTTTTACTGCTTCATTTAGCTGCTGTCACTGCTCGTACGGTTTAAAACACACACTCAATCTGACTGTTACATTTACACTTTTCCTAAAGAACTCCCATTATCATAACAATTATCATCATCATGATCATCATACATCAAACCTAAATTACTGTCTTACTGTTGTGTTCAGTTCAAAAAGCTTAGTTACAACCACTGTGTATTTTTTATTTTTTCAAAGTCAAAAGAAAAGAAAAAGAGAGAAAAAGAAAATAAAAAAGAAAACAAAGAAAACAGGAAGTCAGAGGCTGTTTTAATTTATTTTTTTCAATTTAATTAAATTAATTTAATTTATATTTCTATTAATTTAATTTAATTTATTTATATAGCACCAAATCATAACAAGTTATCTCAGGGTACTTTACACATAGAGCAGGTCTAGACCATACTCTAATTTACAGACCCAACAATTCCCCCATGAGCAGCACTTGGCGACAGCGGCGAGGAAAAACTCCCCTTTAACGGGAAGAAACCTCGAGCAGAACCGGACTCTTGGTGGGCGGCCATCTGCTTTGACCGGTCGGGTCGAGAGAGAAAGAGGGAGGGAGGGGGAGAGAGAGACACAGAGAAGCATAATAACAACAATAATAACAATAACAATGATAATAATAATAATAGAGATATGAGTAATAAAAATAATAATAAAGTGGTGACTAATAATAATAATAACAATAATATCCAAATAAATTGAACTTGCTTTCATCACTGAAGTGAACTTTGGACCAGTTCTCCTCTGTCCACACAACATGCTCCTCAGCAAAGCTTAGTCTAGCCTTTTGATTCTTTCTGCTAATGAGAGGTTTGGTCACTGCAGAGTGACTGAACTGGCGAGCAATTCCAGCTGCAGTGTGGAAGCGATTGCACATTGAGATCCTCCGCAGTATCCTGTCCTCTCTTGTATTTGTCTTCCGTGGACGACCAGCCTTCTTGGGGGACTTGAATGAGTTTGTGATGTTGTAAAGATTCAATATTCTTGAAATCACAGATTTGGAACCACCAACTTGTCTTGCTATGGCTGATAGGGTCATCCCTTTGGCCTTCATCTGGACACTTTGAATACTGAATACTTTTCTAACACTCACTTTATAGAAAATGTTTTTCGTGACTGATTTGATTGAGGTATTTAAGATAATAGCATAATAGATAACAGATGGCATAGCAGAATTGTGACTTTATTATGGGTAATGATTTATACTAAAGCGGGGGGATCAAACTCAATTTCATCCTGGGCCACATCAGCATTATGGTAGCTTTCAAAGGGCCGGTTGTAAATGTAAGACTATATAAATGTATCTACTTGTTATCATATTACATAATTGCCTCTGCATTCAATTATTACTGATTTTAGTAATCACTTAATAATTAAAATCTAGTTCTGAAAGCAGAATTCTAGGAAAAATAATGGCAATCAGACATTCAGGTGCACAACTATTATACAATTTATTTAAAAAATGAAATATACAAAGTAGTATAATGGTATGTAATAGTCAAAATAACAATAAGTGTTGAATCAGATATCTTCTTATTATCATATGACATAATTGCCTCTGCATCCAATTATTATTAGTTTTAGTAATAACTTAATAACTAGCTCTGAAAACAGAATTCTAGGAGTATACACTTTACACACAGAGACATATATATACACACACACACACATATAGTTTTTTTATATATATATATATGGTGACCTCCTGACTTTTCATCAACCATTTCAAGAATTTTAAATGTACAGAGAAGTCAAAGGTCCATGTGTGCTCAGTTAAGAACTGGTACTTTACAACTGGCAATTGAGGTCGGCAGATATAAAGGTATTCCTGAAGAGCAACGTTTATGTGTTTTTTGTGATCTTGGTGTTGTCCTGGATGAATTTCATTTTGTATTTCATTGCCCTTTGTGCAGTGACTTGAGGAATTGTTTGTTTGAAAAGATCCAATTGAAAAAACCTGATTTGTTTTGGTTGTCTGAAGCTGATATGTTGAGTTGGCTTTTTAATATGGAGATTTTTCTTTTAGCCAGATTTATAGGAGAGGCTTGGCTGCTAAAAAAGAGAGCTCTGTATCCATCATAACAGGACATCTCTGCCATGTAAACTAAATGTTCTGAAATGTTCTTTTTCAATCTGTGGAACTGTACATCTGTCATGTGACCATCCTGGTTATTATTGTCTCATGTCTTGTAAGCCCATATAGGCTGGGCACCAGAAAGTTGCAACACTTAAATAAACAAATCAATCAATCAATTTTTATTTGTCCAATATTTTGATTTACAACCAAATACCTGCAAAACAAATGACAATCCCATCAGCCTCAGCTGTACTTTGTGTGTATTTACCCTAGATTACATCCTAGTGGGGTGGAAGATCCCTTACTGATGTTTCTTTTAATGCACTGTTAAACCTAACAAATATCTTCTTCAGACACACTGGCTTCACCACTCAGTAGTGTTAAGGGAAAAATGATATATGCTATACACTGATGCAATTAGGGGTTAAGAAATCACAGCAAAATGTCACAGTATCTGTGTAAAATACTGTTTTTATTAGTTATCATAATCATAAAATCAAGCCAGTGACAAAAATTGTAAAATAAAAGATGGTGAACCGCAAATACCGGCTGTTTAAGGACTCTTCATTTTTTTGAACACACTACAACAGAACCAATCCAATAAAAAGAAAACTGAAAGCACTGCAGTAAATCTTGAGAATCTTTATGAAACTTAAAGTCCACTCCACTCAAATATGTTTTTCTTCTTGCTCCTTCAATTGGATGTTTGAGCTTCAGTGTGCAGAATGATGTATGTGCAGAGTTTATTTTCATATTCCTCTGCTGAAAGGGGAAAGTTTCTCTGTGCTCACCTTAAATCTGAGTTTAAGATGTGTAACTACAAGCATGAATTGTGGCATCACAACGTATTTGGAGCCAATCATGGTCCAGTATGCAACTTACAGAAATGTGATGTGGCAACTTGAAGGTTCACATACACATACACTGAAAATGGACTCTTCAGTGAAGTAGGAGACATTTTGAATCCAGCTGTTAAACTTTTCATGGATTCTGGATTTCCCAATGAGGGAGAAGGAGTAGATGACATCTTTCTAACAAGGTACTTAAACCTTTCTTGTGGAAAAACCATATCAGACTCAAATTATTATTCAAATCAGTGTATTTCATGTGTCTAAAAAACCTGTCTGGAAGGGACCTTTAACATATTCAGATTTAACCAAGAGGGTTGTTTGGAGACTGCAATATGCTGTGAGATGTTTCTAACTTTATATCTGAAACACCTGTCAGTAACACAGAGTGCCCTCACTGCTTTGGTGACATCAAACCCAACATGTTGTAGTAACATAAGAGTCCCACAAGATGGCAGTATTTCTAATCTTTTGTATGCTGTGAACGCAAAGGCGACACCTACTGCACACAGAGTGCACCCAATTAAAAACGATCCAGCAAAGACAAATGATGATGCCCCTGAAGGAGTTAATGGTGAGGCTTTTTATTATAATATTACAAGATATACTATTAAAAACGGACAATTTAGAAATAATAATGCCTCACATGCCTCAAGCAATAGGCTTATGGGGCTAGAGTGACAGTTACATTTTGCCATTGAAAATAAAATTTGGCATTGAACCTCCTTTTATTTCCAATTTGCCAAATTTAACTGTCGCTGTTTTGGCCCCATATACGGTAGGCTCAAAGTGGACACCCTCCAGAATGATATGATTGTATATCTGCCTTCTGGTGTGAATGAATCAGGTGTTTTAATTACAGAGGAAGCTGCATGAAGTTTGTGAGCTGACGGTCAGGTAGGGTAGTGTTTACTTTCATTTTGTTAGCTAAGCAGGTGACTATAGGTCCAAAACATATGAGCAGTCAGACCAGAGGAAATACTGACTGGAAATTATAGAAATATGGTTAACAAATACAACAGAGTACAATTTAACAACCGCTACGACTAACTTTTAAAGCTAATTAAGTTACATTGTGACGACTTATTTGGATTTTCACATGTATTTTAGCCTTTCAACTAGTGACAGAGACTATTTATTTGTTGCTGAACCTTCAATAACAATATTAATCACGTTTATTGACTCTGCTGTAATTCATCGGAAGCTTAAATGGACATAAAATAAACTAAATTGCCAAAATGTTGCCTTATAGCTGACGAAATGGATGCCGACTAAAACAGTAGTGTATGCACTGGGCCTCTACAAAACGTTATTGAATCCGTGTTGAAGTAATTCATTTAAAAAATATTTTCTATAGTTACATTTTAAAATGCCAATAAAAAACAATACTGTAAACTGCCAATTAAAGCAGTTTAACGTTAGTGCTGACGTAGGACTCTGGTTGCTATGGAGCGTCTATATTCCAGAAACTAGTTCCAAAATCACCATTTTACTCTGAAACATTGGAGGAGAAACTTCACTCGACGATTTCTAAAAAACTAAACAAGTGAGCAGCGAAATACGGACCCACAGTGACCTCAACTCGACTCTCTTACTGTTTCATCATGGAAAACGTGAGAATTTAGGCAGTTTAAAATCATTCAAAGACTTTTTTCAAGCCGTTTTATTCGACGCCTCAGCTGTATTTGAGGCGTCGAAGCAACAACTGACCATCATTCAGTGGTAGTTTGTTCAGTAAAACATCAAAACAAATATTACATTTACACATTTAAAGTAAGATCTTCAGTGTATACATTGCTGAAATGTAAAGACAGAAGCTGCAAAATCCTGAACTGACTGTTGATTTACAAGCAAACTGATACAGTTTGCAGTAACTATTCAAACTCCTTCAGAAAAATAAAACATTGCTTATTACACAGTGATGCATTTAACCACCTTCAGTAAACTGCTGACACGCTGAACAGCTCAGTGTAACAGCAGTTTGCACATTTTTGGTTTAAAGATGCCAAAGTTTCTACTTTCAACCTGATATTTTGTCAAGAAAAAAGCCCCCATTCATTACTTTATTAAACAGTTCATAAATGATCATTATTTTCTGTAGTAAAGTCAACTTTACTGTGATAATGCTGCAAAAACAGTAAAGCCGTTATGCATATGTGCATGCAGAGTAGAAAATAGCTTGTTTATTTAAAGGACGAGTTCACAAATGTTCAAGTCTGTCTTAAAACAATAGTCAGGAGCCCAAATGAACACTGAAACAGGTTTTTCTTGCCATAATCATTCCTCCTGTTCATACTGACCATTAGAAGATCCCTTCATAATGCACTTACAATGTTAAGTGATGGCGGCCAAAATCCACAGTCCTCCTCCTGTGCAAATGAGTCAAATCAAGTAGATATCTTTCAATGTTACAGTCTTTTTAGTGCCAAAGTCCCTGTTTTTGTTACTATACTTCCACCGCAGCTCAACAGGGAAACACTGTCTGAGGAAACACAAAGAGGGAATTTGATGCTAAAAAGACTGTAAATGTGGCAGATATCCACTTGATATGACTAACTCAGACTGCTGAAGCCTCATATAAGCTTCAGATAAATATTTCAATGCATTTTTGCACAAAATGACTGTGTGGACACACTGTGGATTTTGTCCCCCATCACTTACATTGAAAGCACCTTTGAAGGGGATCTTTTAATAGCCAGTATGAACAGGAGGAATGATTACAGCGAGGAAAACCTCTTCTAGTGAAAAATTGTAAAACCTCTGTCCTTTAAGGAAAACATCAGTGTGCTCAGCAGGTTCAAAAGATGAACTCATTTATTCAATGTTCAGTTTAGTGGAGTTGTGTTGAGTTAAGTAGAGTCCCATCCTAAACTGTACATTAATGGTTACAGATGTGTGATGTGCCAACTCACCTCCATGATCACACCTACTGGAGGAGAGAGCCCAGCAGGAGCCAAATGAGCAGCAACACCAACAAGGTAAAACTCTTGGCTTGACAGTGAAAGTGTGTATCCTGTTAGATTTGTTAGGAGCTTGTGCTTATTTGAAATATTATTTTGAATGTTGTCTTTAGTTTTTTGTGTAATACTTACCTACCATAACATCAGTGAATATATGCAGGCTACATATTATAAAATGTTAATGTAGGATTGAGGCAAAATCAACACTCACAGTCACATGGGGTGTCATGTTGGTAACCCTGGGACAAGCATGAAACCATGCACCTTGTCAGAGGTTACCAACAAATGTAGACACTGAAACTGTCTTTTTGATGACATCTAGTGGTGGAAGAAGTACTCAGATCCTTAATTCAGATCCTTTACTTAATTAAAAGTAGCAATACAGTAATGTGAAAATACTCCATTATAAGTAAAAGTCCTGCATGAAAAATCCTACTTAAGTAAAAGTGCATAAGTATTAGCAGCTTGATGTAGTTAAAGTATTGCAGTAAAAGTAGTGGTTTGTTCCCTCTGACTGATATATTATTATATACGACATCATTAGATTATTAATACTGAAGCATCAGTGTGTAAGCAGCATGTTACTGTTGTAGCTGCTGGAGGTGGAGCTAGTTTGAACTACTTTATATACAGTTAGCTAGTTTAGTCCAGTGGTTCCCAACCTAGGGGTCGGGCCCCTCCAAAGTGTCACCAGATAAATCTGAGGGGTCGTGAGATGATTATGGGAGAGGGAGAAAAAGGAGGAGGAGAGGTTTTTGGTTAATATTGGATCATTTGAACATTTATTGAAATGAAACCATGTGAGATGTTCATGAGTTAACAACTCATAGACATCTGAAATGTGACCCTGACTACACACTGCTTTTTGTAAGACGTCAAAAGCCAAAAAGGTTGGAAACCACTGGTTTCATCTTTAACAATGTGTTGTATTTTAAAAGCTTGTTATATTACCCATCGTTTCAAATCTTCATCTGAAAAGTAACTAAAGCTGTCAAATAAATGTAGTGAAGTAGAAAGTACAATATTTTCCTCTGAAATGTAGTGGAGTGGAAATATAAAGTAGCATCAAATGGAAATACTCATGTAAAGTACAACTACCTCAAAATTGTGTAAATTAAAGAGTACAGTCTAGACCTCCAGACTCTATGTGAAAAGTGCCCTAAGATAACTAACCTGAGATAGCGCTATATAAATAAAACTGACTTGAAATTGACTATTTAGTTACTTTCCACCACTGATGACGTCTAGTATGTGTGAATATGGAACATTCTTGAAAAAGAGCATTCGTGCTCAACAAATCTACAAAAACAAAGAATCTGATTAATAAACCAATCATTATTAATCATCAATTATTTAAGTTTTACACTAAAGCATTACACTGTGACCCTCTATTTGACTCATTAAGACTGTTTGTTATCACAAAATCAAAAAACAGTCTGAAAAGTTATAAAATAGAAAGAAATCATCGCTCAGTTGTTTTATTGGGTCATTTGTGTCACTTTAGAGTTCAGATTGTGTGCTACTTTGGTGGCAGCTGTGTGTCGTGTTGCATTCAGAGCTGTAGTAATTCTGCCTTTGTATCCTCTGAACGTACGCCGGGGATCACAATGGACTGAAGGTTGCATCATGGACTCTCAGAGAACATGAGCATATTAAAGGGAAAAGGTGTTTTATTTAATTATGTAATGAAGGTGAACTGTCGGGGGGAAAATTGATCTTTCCTTTGTTTTATGTTTGTTACATTAAACTTATCATTTGAATTTTACCTGAAGAGTATCAAGTAAAGTTTTACTGTGGGAGTCAGCGGAGATATTGGAGAGAAGAAAGCTCTGTTCTAGCCGCGCCTCAGTTCATGAGGATGAGATGGACATCAAGTATGAAGCATCCTCTGCTGGAGAAATGGTGGGAGGCAGAATGTGTCTGTGTCCTATCCTGTGAGAATACAGCTCCTGAAGACTGAAGTCTGTGTGGAAGTGTGAAACAGACGGGCGTCTCACCTCGCAGCCCTGAACCTCGTTCAGCGGTGAGATAAGTTGAAGGTAAGATTTTCATCATCAGTGATCAGGTCAAAACATTACATGACCATCCCTGATGTGACCCTGCAGTCCAAGCATTACCCAGGACAAGATGTCTGTCTGCATAGGAGATTATACTTCCTCCTCTCCACTGTTGCCATGGCAGCCAGTCACAACACAGAGCCAAGTAGTCATGATGTGTTCCTGATAAAAGAAGTGTGATTCCTCATATTGTCCTCTCTCCTTCTCCTGGGAGCAGCAGTTGTTTGTACTACAAGCAGATGAGCCACTGATTGTTTGTCCTCCTGCAGGTCATCATGCTGGACGATGACGTATTGTTCCGCCGACTACGCGTATAGTTCCGCCCCGGTCCGTGTTTTACACTAAGTTATCAGTAAGTTTGATGTGTCGCTGCTGGTTCAGAGACCAGTGGGAGTGGTTGTATGATACCCCCAAATGTCACAGAGTGGAAGTGTGTGCTGTGTGCTGAGTGTTACAAGTCTGATTTCCTTTATGACTGTGGTCAGTGGGGGCTTGTAGATTGGGCTCTAGCAAGTCCACCAGGAAATAGTTTAGTTAAGGTGGTAAGATCCTCACACATCTGGTCTCATCATCAGTTTAGTTCATTCAACGTTTATTTGTTTAGGGACAACTAATGCCATATGCCACAGCATTTATAGCCTAAGCTCTTTTTCAATGCCCATCCCTAGATGGGCCTTTAAAATACATAAAACTCAACATTAAAATATATCTGGAACTGCACAAGACTCAACAATACAAATACATACGTTAAAGCACAAAACTCAACAAGAAAGTACATACAGAGCAGCACAAAACACAAACAACTCACAAATAACATCAACAAATATCATGACTACATGGCTGAACCCTCTTTAAAAACTGTTACAATTAAGTTTAAAATTGAATTAGTACTAAATGCCTTTAACAACAGACACATGCATGAAATATGTGGCATTTGCTGTGTGAAACAATATACAAACATTAAAAATAATTAGTACATTTGCAGTATATTAGGTACTGCAATATATATATATATATATATATATATATATATATATATATATATATATATATATATATAGTATATTATTTTTTCACTTGGGCAACCTTTAGATAAATGTTCCTGTGTAACTGACTAGTGAGTCAGTTTGCTGATTTATGATTATTCTCTACTTATTCTACTGTATGTCTTATCATTCACCATTACCCTGTAATTACCACTTGTGGCCACAGTAGCCATTGTTCAGCAAAGGTTACTGTCTCACTTAAAGTAGCTGATTTCAGCTACTTTCTCTGTCTCCTCCATGATATATAGGCTCCTAGTTCTCCTTTAATTATTAACAGTCTAGTAATCATACAGTTGGAGTCATCCCTGTCTATCTGTGTAACTAACAGGTTGGTGCGAGCAGGAAGAGACGGAGGGAGCAGGAGAGCACCTCCAGAGCCTTCCAGGAGCCTCCGGAGAGAAGACTCCGTGAGAATGCTGCTGTCCCATCAGAGAGGAGCCTCAGCCCCCAGCCCTCCACCTCTGCCCCACAGGCCAACCTGGAGGCTGTCCAGCTGGAGGTTAGAAGTCCAAACGTGCCCACGGTGGTCCAAACTGTTCTATCCTGATCCATGATACATCCAGTTCAACAGCAATACTGCATCAGTCTAAAAGGTGTAACTGAACTAGTCTGACTTGGTTCCTCCTCTCCTCCTCTCTGTCTCTCTAAAAGGTTCAGGGAAGGACAGCAGAAGGAAGGCAGCAGGATATCCAGCCCAGAGTCCCCCAGGAGCACGCTGATGACATTCAACATGATGATGTCACGGCCTCGCCCCTCTGGCCCGGCCCTTACGGACCCCAGCCCGGTGGACTCTCACCCTCTGCTTTTGATGCAGTGGCAGAGATGGTCATGGCATGGATGACTGACTCTCCGTACAATCCCGAGATGTAACATACACACACATACACGCACACTGCACACACAGTGCAAACCTTTTATTCCCTCTTTCTTCCTCTATCCTAAAAAAAAAAAAAAAAAAAAAAAAAAAAATTAACCTTAGATAAGTTTTAACTCTTTCATTCCTTTTCAGTATGTAGATAAGTTTTAACTCTTATACATATTTAGTAGTATATATATGTTTTTTTAGTATGTAGATAAGTTTTAACTCTTTCATTCCTTTTCAGTATGTAGATATGTTTTAACTTTTATACATATTTAGTAGTATATATATGTTTTTTTAGTATGTAGATAAGTTTTAACTCTTTCATTCCTTTTCAGTATGTAGATAAGTTTTAACTTTTATACATATTTAGTAGTATATATATGTTTTTTTAGTATGTAGATAAGTTTGAACGTTTACACATATTTGGTAGTATATATATATATAAGTTTTTTTAGTATGTAGATAAGGTTTAACTTTTATACATATTTAGTAGTATATATATAAGTTTGTAGATAAGTTTGAACTCTTTCTTCCTCTTTCCTAAAAAAAAAAAAACCTTAGATAAGTTTTAACTCTTTCATTCCTTTTCATTATGTAGATAAGTTTTAACTTTTATACATATTTAGTAGTATATATATGTTTTTTTAGTATGTAGATAAGTTTTAACTCTTTCATTCCTTTTCAGTATGTAGATATGTTTTAACTTTTATACATATTTAGTAGTATATATATAAGTTTTTTCAGTATGTAGATAAGTTTTAACTTTTATACATATTTAGTAGTATATATATAAGTTTTTTCAGTATGTAGATAAGTTTTAACTTTTATACATATTTAGTAGTATATATATAAGTTTGTAGATAAGTTTGAACTCTTTCTTCCTCTTTCCTAAAAAAAAAACCTTAGATAAGTTTAACTCTTTCATTCCTTTTTAGTATGTAGATATGTTTTAACTTTTATACATATTTAGTAGTATATATATACGTTTTTTTAGTATGTAGATAAGTATTAACTCTTATACATTTTTAATTTGTAGATAAGTTTTAACTCTTTCATTCCTTTTTAGTATGTAGATAAGTTTTAACTTTTATACATATTTAGTAGTATATATATATATAAGTTTTTTTAGTATGTCGATAAGTTTTAACTCTTTCATTCATTTTCAGTATGTAGATAAGTTTTAACTTTTATACATATTTAGTAGTATATATATGTTTTTTTAGTATGTAGATAAGTTTTAACTCTTTCATTCCTTTTCAGTATGTAGATAAGTTTGAACTTTTATACATATTTAGTAGTATATATATAAGTTTGTAGATAAGTTTGAACTCTTTCTTCCTCTTTCCAAAAAAAAAAAAAAACCTTAGATAAGTTTTAACTCTTTCATTCCTTTTCAGTATGTAGATAAGTTTTGTAACTCTGTTTAACTCTTTGACTGATACCTTCTTTTTTTCTGTCTTGTGGTGAACTCGTCATAATGACTAAAAGAAGGAAAGATCTTTAAGAGGGTCTGTAGACAATGTTCCATTCAAATATTTGGTTGCTGTTGTGCAGCGGTCAGTATTTAATGACTTTAGAAGTGAAAAACATTATCTGATTATGTTGCTGATTACCATTAAAGTTATTTGGTTATGTTTAAAGTTATTGAATTATCAACAGTTGAAAAAATGCCTGAAAACAGGTCAGTGTTTAACAGTTTGTTAATCTGGTGTCTGGTTATATCATGACATCACTATATGAAGAAAAGGAAACATATATTTGGATGGAACATTGTCAAAGGGTTAGGGTTAGGGAGGGTTAGACCCTCTTAAAGATCTTTCCTTCTGTTTCTGTCAAACATAGTAATATTAGCAGTAATTAGTATGACAGATATTTCAGCTGTAGCAATTTAAGTGTGTAATAACTATTATACTTTTATTGTTTAAATTGAATTTGAAATTCTTTCTGGACAGGAAAAAATATCTTAAGGTTTGGATGGGATCACTTAAGTTGATCTTATCTTATAATGACTTTGTAAAAAAAGGGAAGGGTTTCAAGAGGGTCTGGAGGCAATGTTTCATTCAAATCCTTTTTACTGTCGTACATATGTCAGTATTTAATGAGGAAGACAAATGTTCATCATTAATATTTCTTACTGGAACCAATTGAACTGTGTCTGCATATACGTTTTTAAGTGTATGTATTGGATAGAACATTGCAATAAGGTTAGGGAGGGTCAGACCTACTGAGAGAATTTTACCCAGTATCAAAGTTGATTTACACATCAAGTATCATCAAGTACAGGTATTGGGGAGTACTGCTGCATATGTTTAAAAAAGTTGTATAAAGCCTTTTGTGGCTCCAGAGGGAGCTGTCCAAAGTCTGATGAATTTCCTCAAGTGAATTTAAGTTGATACAGCTTAAAAATAGAAACATTTATTTCACTGATGGGTAGCAGTACTATAATTTTAAAAAATGATTTCAAAAAGTCATGAAAACTATGAGAGTGGTGATGTTATGAGTAGCAGCAGTTGTATCAGTAGTATTAGAGACATTTCAGCTGTTGTCTCTGTAGTAGTAAGAGACTGTATTAGTAGCTGTGATGGACGTCTTACTGGCTCCTCAGAATCAGGAGTGATAACATTACTAACAACTAATAGATGGACTAGTACAGTAGTAGCACTTACAGTGTTTGTAGTAACTAAGTTTTGTCCATGTTATTTTCTGTCTTGTGGTGAACTCGTCATAATGACTAAAAGAAGGAAAGATCTTTAAGAGGGTCTGTAGACAATGTTACATTCAAATCTTTTTACTGTGCACAGCTCAGCTTTTAATGGAAAACAAGTGAAAAATGTCCCTTCACACTAATTCTAAATAATAACTACTTTATTTGTTTATGTCTCAGTATATCGAATGATGAGCAATTTGATAGCTTATTTAACAAGTGTCTTGTTACGTCATGACAATATGAACAACAAGACACATATTTGGAACATTGTCAAAGGGTTAGGGTTAGGGAGGGTTAGACCCTCCTAAAGGTCTTTCCTTCTGCTTTTAAACAGCTTTTAAAAGAGAAACTATAAAATGTGTTACTGTCCAATGTCCACAGAATCTGGCTGCGTTGCATTCTGGTTGAGTTCTGACTCAGTCACAGTTTACAGTTGTTTTGGTGACATTTTTGGTGTTAAACAAACAGAAATACACGTTTTCAGCTGATGTAGATGTGCTAACAGTTGCTTTGTGGCTGTACTTTACTCAGTTTAACTACTGGAGCAGCCCACACCATCTTATGTCCTGTAGTGAATATAAAATAGCCAGATTATGCGTTGGCTTTGTAAACCCCGATAGACTTAACAGACCATGTTGTGATCATTAAGTCATTAACTGGCTGAGCCTTTCTCCCTCACTCCCTTCATCACTTCTTTCTTCTCTCTAATAAACATGAAGTTCAGTTACCAACAGTAGTACCACTGGAAGAAACAATAGCAGTAGTGATAGTAGTAGCAGTGGTACTAGTGATATTTCAGCTCTTCAACAGGTAGCTTTAGCACCAGTGGAAACAGTAGGTTTAATCACTTCATAACCATGGCAAAGAGCAATATTTCACTCTGTTTCTTCTTACAGTTCATATGTCAGTATAATGAGTGAAAATTATCAAAAATATTTTCTACTGTGATCATTTTTTAAAGTTTGAGCTTATTGTTTCAATGTCAGTGTATTGATGGAGGAGAAAGTTCTCTCAGAAAGTGCAGACTTTGGCCACTAGAGGTCAGGAGTGCACATTCAAATGATGTGATTCAAATTCAGTTTGTAGGGACACATATTTCTGCCCATACTGAACTACCAGTCCCAAACCTCTACTATGTTGATCACGGTGATGTATTTTAGTTCATTAAGACATTGTAATGAGCTTAATGGAGCTTGTGTAATATTTGTGTGTTTCATTCTTTCTTTACAGCTTCAGGGTTTCTACATCATTCAGATATTTAAAATAAATACCTAATTCACATCGTCCTTCAGACCATTTTGGACCTAGCAACAGTATTAGAAGTAGTAGTAGCAGTAACAGTAGAACACACAGCTAGAGGCAAACAGGCATTTTGTATCCATCATAAAGTTGTAGTGTAAGTCCAATAAATGCATTTTGATGTTTTGTCACACTAACATACAGTAGTATGGTACTTTGGGGAATTTGCTGTTATCCTCAATTCATAAAAGAAAGTGTGTAAACTCACATCTTCAATAGAAAACAGCATCAAAATATATTCAAGAACAAACATTATTAAAATCATCTATGAGCTGTGATGACCTCTGTTGGGTCATTTTGTGTTGCTGTGTGGTTCATCTGTCTCTGTTCACTCTGCAGGTGGATTGTTAGTGTAACCTGGCAGACCTGAGGGCCCCAGTGTGTTCCCAGGTTATTTAAGCCTGACTGCAGTGCATCTCTCTCTCTCTCTCTCTTAGCCACCCGTTTGTTTTATTTACTATGTTGCTTTAAGTTTATTCTTATGTCTGGTTTCGCATCTTACATCACCCCCACACACACACATCCATCACTCATGCACTCTTACACCACTGACTATACTGACATACACACCCCACAACTTATTAATCCTTAATTGGCATTTGAATTTACTCAATTTGGTTTAATTTGGTTAATAAAATATCTTTTGTTAAAACTTAACACTGGTGTGTCTCCCTTTTGTTGTGGCCACTTGAGCCAGGTCATAACAGAGCTGAACTGAATTGAGCTGAATCCAGTCAAAGTGGTTCTAACTAAAATAAAGTGGAGTTATGTTTTATTCTCATGCTGCTCGCTCTGCCTTTAAACAACTTGATACAGTATATCATCATGCTTCACATTTCATTACAGGAGCTAAAGATACACATCACTGTGTTCTATATGAAAAAGTAGGCTGGTCCTCACTAGCAACAAGAAGGACTACATTCTATCATTTTTATTTATAAATGTCTCCTACAAAAGTTGCCTCAGTGTATCACTGCACTTTGCCAATCCAAAACCACAGCTCACCAGGCAGGTGAGGATGAGGCTGACGTGGCAGGTGTACTGGGAACTGGAGTGGTGAACCTGAGGTACAGGCAGAGAACAGAATTAGCAGCATTCAGGAGATCAGAAAAACAAACAAACAGCTTACAAGAAGCTTGGCCGTAGCATCTGTGCCACATTGGTGACTGAATGATCTGGCAGAGTCTGGAGGGATGAACTGAGGTTTTATACTGCTGTTTAACTCTAGTTACCCCTCGGGTAAATGCTTAACTTGGGAAGACACCTTCCATCACTTTGCACCATATAAATGGAATAAATTACACAGGATTTAAGAACTTGAATGTCTTATCCCACTGGACCATTTAACCCCTTCAGACCCGCATTTTTTCTGCTGGGCAGACTTTTTTTTTTTTTTTTTTTTTTAACTGATTCTGACTCCTCTCCAACATAAAAACAAACTGGAAACATTTTTTTTTTGGCTAACTCATATTTTTAATAGTATTTTTTCATGTCCATTACAATGGACGCCACGACACGATGGGTGTAAAATGTCATAAAAACTTAACAATAAGGCTGAGTTTTTCCACATAGTAATCAATCAGATACGACCTAAACATCTGGAACTGGATGTTTGCATGTGTTTGAGTCTGTGTACAGTAAGAACAGAGGGAAATAACGTAATCTGAACATGCACATGAACACAATAGATGCGTGTTGTTTTTATAGTAGGCTAATGAACTGATAACAGCTTGTGGATGTTTTCATGTATTCTTGTGAGGGACCGAGTCGGCCGGCAATGAGCACAACAGGTAGTATTTTCAAAAAAAAAAAGGTTTTTATTTACCCAAAGTATGAAAGAAAACAAAATTTCTAAACAAAAGCAATAAAGAACAGGGCCCATAAAAGAGGTCAAATTAACAAAACTGTATAAACGCCAACTGAACAAACTAACAGAAGACAAAACAAACAGACCTGATGACTAAACACAAGAGGGAAACTTATATACTGGGTGATCAGCCCATACCAACACAAGAGGGGTAAACAAACACAAAAGACAACAGCTAATTATCAAAGCAAATCAGGAAAATTAACTCCTTGAAATAAACATAATCCATACTTAATAAAACCAAGTTAAATTACTAACTGTCTCAAAAAGAAATAAACAGTAAAGCACTAAATTCCCCCCACATGATGTGCCGGCCCAATCAGCATCCTCTGCTACAAAATGGCTGAGCTTGTGGGGTGGATCCTTTTGCCCAGCATTCCCAGCTCCCAGCAGCAGCACCGGTAAATCAAAGGAAACAGATTAGAAATTATATTAAATGAAGACTGTACAAAAGCTAACTAAATGTGCGCGCTTCAAATAGAAAAACCAATGTACTGTCATTTAATAAAGTGTGTTATCTGAAACAGAAAATGTGATTTATTGCAACTAAATGTTAAAACCAATTTAGACTAATAACTAAATGTATAACCAAAATTTAACTATAGAAACAAATGTGTGAGTGCAGAAGGTTACCGACTTTTTTGGCTGTGTGGCGACAGCTGTGGCCATCACAATTCTCATTTTCGATGAGCAGCCTTGAAGCAGTTTTGTTGTGGATGTTGCACTTGTCACAAAAGATGTGTGTTTTTCCTGTACAGTTTGGCATCTTGCATCTGCTAGCCTCTTTCTTTCTATCATAATTTGTCATGTGGTCAACCATGTCATACTGTACTTCAGGTAGAGGCCTTACATCCTGGACTGGTCTGCGAACTGGTCTCTGGGGGACATGCTCTGGTTCTGGAGACATACTGGGCCATCAAATTGAAGATCTCATCTGGTTTATACCGTTTGAAGTATTCATAGGGTCTCATGGGATGATCCTCATGAATTGGAGGATTCTCAAAGGAAGTGTCAATGATTGTAGTGAACGGCCTGTGACGCCACTTGATTTCTTCCTTCCTGGTTACTGTCATCTCCTCCTGTCCTCCTCAAATTTGTTTGGCCAACATGAACATAAATGTATATTCTTGATTGAAAATGGGCACTTACTCCTCCCTCTTTGCAGTCGCTCCGCCCTGCTAGTCTTGTCCAAGGTCTGTCACTCTCTCAGAGCGTGCTCAAGTCATGACGTGATTGTGATTGGATAATACTTAAACCTTTCTTGTGGAAAAATCATATCAGACAGAAATTATTATTCAAAGCAGTGTATTTCATGTGTCTAAAAAACCTGTCTGGAAGGGACCTTTAACATATTCAGATTTAACCAAGAGGGTTGTTTGGAGACTGCAATATGCTGTGAGATGTTTCTAACTTTATATCTGAAACACCTGTCAGTAACACAGAGTGCCCTCACTGCTTTGGTGACATCAAACCCAACATGTTGTAGTAACATAAGAGTCCCACAAGATGGCAGTATTTCTAATCTTTTGTATGCTGTGAACGCAAAGGCGACACCTACTGCACACAGAGTGCACCCAATTAACAACGATCCAGCAAAGACAAATGATGATGCCCCTGAAGGAGTAAATGGTGAGGCTTTTTATTATAATATTACAAGATATACTATTAAAAACGGACAATTTAGAAATAATAATGCCTCACATGCCTCAAGCAATAGGCTTATGGGGGATAGAGTGACAGTTACATTTTGCCATTGAAAATAAAATTTGGCATTGAACCTCCTTTTATTTTCAATTTGCCAAATTTAACTGTCGCTGTTTTGGCCCCATATACGGTAGGCTCAAAGTGGACACCCTCCAGAATGATATGATTGTATATCTGCCTTCTGGTGTGAATGAATCAGGTGTTTTAATTACAGAGGAAGCTGCATGAAGTTTGTGAGCTGACGGTCAGGTAGGGTAGTGTTTACTTTCATTTTGTTAGCTAAGCAGGTGACTATAGGTCCAAAACATATGAGCAGTCAGACCAGAGGAAATACTGACTGGAAATTATAGAAATATGGTTAACAAATACAACAGAGTACAATTTAACAACCGCTACGACTAACTTTTAAAGCTAATTAAGTTACATTGTGACGACTTATTTGGCTTTTCACATGTATTTTAGCCTTTCAACTAGTGACAGAGACTATTTATTTGTTGCTGAACCTTCAATAACAATATTAATCACGTTTATTGACTCTTAAATGGACATAAAATAAACTAAATTGCCAAAATGTTGCCTTATAGCTGACGAAATGGATGCCGACTAAAACAGTAGTGTATGCACTGGGCCTCTACAAAACGTTATTGAATCCGTGTTGAAGTAATTCATTTAAAAAATATTTTCTATAGTTACATTTTAAAATGCCAATAAAAAACAATACTGTAAACTGCCAATTAAAGCAGTTTAATGTTAGTGCTGACGTAGGACTCTGGTTGCTATGGAGCGTCTATATTCCAGAAACTAGTTCCAAAATCACCATTTTACTCTGAAACATTGGAGGAGAAACTTCACTCGACGATTTCTGAAAAACTACACAAGTGAGCAGCGAAATACGGACCCACAGTGACCTCAACTCGACTCTCTTACTGTTTCATCATGGAAAACGTGAGAATTTAGGCAGTTTAACATCATTCAAAGACTTTTTTCAAGCCGTTTTATTCGACGCCTCAGCTGTATTTGAGGCGTCGAAGCAACAACTGACTTTCATTCAGTGGTAGTTTGTTCAGTAAAACATAAAAACAAATATTACATTTACAAATTTAAAGTAAGATCTTCAGTGTATACATTGCTGAAATGTAAAGACAGAAGCTGCAAAATCCTGAACTGACTGTTGATTTACAAGCAAACTGATACAGTTTGCAGTAACTATTCAAACTCCTTCAGAAAAATAAAACATTGCTTATTACACAGTGATGCATTGAACCACCACCTTCAGTAAACTGCTGACACGCTGAACAGCTCAGTGTAACAGCAGTTTGCACATTTTTGGTTTAAAGATGCCAAAGTTTCTACTTTCAACCTGATATTTTGTCAAGAAAAAAGCCCCCATTCATTACTTTATTAAACAGTTCATAAATGATCATTATTTTCTGTAGTAAAGTCAACTTTACTGTGATATTGCTGCAAAAACAGTAAAGCCGTTATGCATATGTGCATGCAGAGTAGAAAATAGCTTGTTTATTTAAAGGACGAGTTCACAAATGTTCAAGTCTGTCTTAAAAGAATAGTCAGGAGCCCAAATGAACACTGAAACAGGTTTTTCTTGCCATAATCATTCCTCCTGTTCATACTGACCATTAGAAGATCCCTTCATAATGCACTTACAATGTTAAGTGATGGCGGCCAAAATCCACAGTCCTCCTCCTGTGCAAATGAGTCAAATCAAGTAGATATCTTTCAATGTTACAGTCTTTTTAGTGCCAAAGTCCCTGTTTTTGTTACTATACTTCCACCACAGCTCAACAGGGAAACACTGTCTGAGGAAACACAAAGAGGGACTTTGATGCTAAAAAGACTGTAAATGTGGCAGATATCCACTTGATATGACTAACTCAGACTGCTGAAGCCTCATATAAGCTTCAGATATACATTTAAATGCATTTTTGCACTAAATGACTGTGTGGACACACTGTGGATTTTGTCCCCCATCACTTACATTGAAAGCACCTTTGAAGGGGATCTTTTAATAGCCAGTATGAACAGGAGGAATGATTACAGCAAGGAAAACCTCTTCTAGTGAAAAATTGTAAAACCTCTGTCCTTTAAGGAAAACATCAGTGTGCTCAGCAGGTTCAAAAGATGAACTCATTTATTCAATGTTCAGTTTAGTGGAGTTGTGTTGAGTTAAGTAGAGTCCCATCCTAAACTGTACATTAATGGTTACAGATGTGTGATGTGCCAACTCACCTCCATGATCACACCTACTGGAGGAGAGAGCCCAGCAGGAGCCAAATGAGCAGCAACACCAACAAGGTAAAACTCTTGGCTTGACAGTGAAAGTGTGTATCCTGTTAGATTTGTTAGGAGCTTGTGCTTATTTGAAATATAATTTTGAATGTTGTCTTTAGTTTTTTGTGTAATACTTACCTACCATAACATCAGTGAATATATGCAGGCTACATATTATAAAATGTTAATGTAGGATTGAGGCAAAATCAACACTCACAGTCACATGGGGTGTCATGTTGGTAACCCTGGGACAAGCATGAAACCATGCACCTTGTCAGAGGTTACCAACAAATGTAACAACAAATCTAGTGGTGGAAGAAGTACTCAGATCCTTAATTCAGATCCTTTACTTAATTAAAAGTAGCAATACACTAATGTGAAAATACTCCATTATAAGTAAAAGTCCTGCATGAAAAATCCTACTTAAGTAAAAGTACATAAGTATTAGCAGCTTGATGTAGTTAAAGTATTGCAGTAAAAGTAGTGGTTTGTACCCTCTGACTGATATATTATCATATATGACATCATTAGATTATTAATACTGAAGCATCAGTGTGTAAGCAGCATGTTACTGTTGTAGCTGCTGGAGGTGGAGCTAGTTTGAACTACTTTATATAAAGTTAGCTAGTTTAGTCCAGTGGTTCCCAACCTAGGGGTCGGGCCCCTCCAAAGTGTCACCAGATAAATCTGAGGGGTCGTGAGATGATTATGGGAGAGGGAGAAAAAAGAGGAGGAGAGGTTTTTGGTGAAATATTGGATCATTTGAACATTTATTGAAATGAAACCATGTGAGAAGTTTAGAGGGAAAAATCACTATTTGGTGGAGCTGTTAACAACTCATAGACATCTGAAATGTGACCCTGACTACACACTGCTTTTTGTAAGACGTCAAAAGCCAAAAAGGTTGGAAACCACTGGTTTCATCTTTAACAATGTGTTGTATTTTAAAAGCTTGTTATATTACCCATCGTTTCAAATCTTCATCTGAAAAGTAACTAAAGCCGTCAAATAAATGTAGTGGAGTAGAAAGTACAATATTTTCCTCTGAAATGTAGTGGAGTGGAAATATAAAGTAGCATCAAATGGAAAGACTCATGTAAAGTACAACTACCTCAAAACTGTACATAAGTACAGTACTTGAGTAAATGTACCAGCTGACAACCTAGAGCCCGGTTCTGCTTGAGGTTTCTTCTCGTTAGTTTTTCCTTGTTGCTGTCGCCAAGTGCTGCTCATGGGGAAATGTTGGGTCTCTGTAAATTAAAGAGTACAGTCTAGACCTCCAGACTCTATGTGAAAAGTGCCCTGAGATAACTAACCTGAGATAGCGCTATATAAATAAAACTGACTTGAAATTGACTATTTAGTTACTTTCCACCACTGATGACGTCTAGTATGTGTGAATATGGAACATTCTTGAAAAAGAGCATTCATGCTCAACAAATCTACAAAAACAAAGAATCTGATTAATAAACCAATCATTATTAATCATCAATTATTTAAGTTTTACACTAAAGCATTACACTGTGACCCTCTATTTGAGATTAAGACTGTTTGCTATCACAAAATCAAAAAACAGACTGAAAAGTTATAAAATAGAAAGAAATCATCGCTCAGTTGTTTTATTGGGTCATTTGTGTCACTTTAGAGTTCAGATTGTGTGCTACTTTGGTGGCAGCTGTGTGTCGTGTTGCATTCAGAGCTGTAGTAATTCTGCCTTTGTATCCTCTGAACGTACGCCGGGGATCACAATGGACTGAAGGTTGCATCATGGACTCTCAGAGAACATGAGCATATTAGGGGAAAAGGTGTTTTATTTAATTATGTAATGAAGGTGAACTGTTGGGGGGAAAATTGATCTTTCCTTTGTTTTATGTTTGTTACATTAAACTTATCATTTGAATTTTACCTGAAGAGTATCAAGTAAAGTTTTACTGTGGGAGTCAGCTGAGATATTGGAGAGAAGAAAGCTCTGTTCTAGCCGCGCCTCAGTTCATGAGGATGAGATGGACATCAAGTATGAAGCATCCTCTGCTGGAGAAATGGTGGGAGGCAGAATGTGTCTGTGTCCTATCCTGTGAGAATACAGCTCCTGAAGACTGAAGTCTGTGTGGAAGTGTGAAACAGACGGGCGTCTCACCTCGCAGCCCTGAACCTCGTTCAGCGGTGAGATAAGTTGAAGGTAAGATTTTCATCATCAGTGATCAGGTCAAAACATTACATGACCATCCCTGATGTGACCCTGCAGTCCAAGCATTACCCAGGACAAGATGTCTGTCTGCATAGGAGATTACACTTCCTCCTCTCCACTGTTGCCATGGCAGCCAGTCACAACACAGAGCCAAGTTGTCATGATGTGTTCCTGATAAAAGAAGTGTGATTCCTCATATTGTCCTCTCTCCTTCTCCTGGGAGCAGCAGTTGTTTGTACTACAAGCAGATGAGCCACTGATTGTTTGTCCTCCTGCAGGTCATCATGCGCCGCCTGGACGATGACGTATTGTTTCGCCGACTACGCGTATAGTTCCGCCCCGGTCCGTGTTTTACACTAAGTTATCAGTAAGTTTGATGTGTCGCTGCTGCTTCAGAGACCAGTGGGAGTGGTTGTATGATACCCCCAAATGTCACAGAGTGGAAGTGTGTGCTGTGTGCTGAGTGTTACAAGTCTGATTTCCTTTATGACTGTGGTCAGTGGGGGCTTGTAGATTGGGCTCTAGCAAGTCCACCAGGAAATAGTTTAGTTAAGGTGGTAAGATCCTCACACATCTGGTCTCATCATCAGTTTAGTTCATTCAACGTTTATTTGTTTAGGGACAACTAATGCCATATGCCACAGCATTTAGAGCCTAAGCTCATTTTCAATGCCCATCCCTAGATGGGCCTTTAAAATACATAAAACTCAACATTAAAATATATCTGGAACTGCACAAGACTCAACAATACAAATACAAACGTTAAAGCACAAAACTCAACAAGAAAGTACATACAGAGCAGCACAAAACACAAACAACTCACAAATAACATCAACAAATATCATGACTACATGGCTGAACCCTCTTTAAAAACTGTTACAATTAAGTTTAAAATTGAATTGGTACTAAATGCCTTTAACAACAGACACATGCATGAAATATGTGGCATTTGCTGTGTGAAACAGTATACAAACATTAAAAATAATTAGTACATTTGCAGTATATTAGGTATACTTAAAGTTGTTCCATTTTAGCACAGTCAAGTATTCTTGACACAATTAAAGTACAACTTTAATACTATTTAAGTGTAAAAGTACAAAATGAGTTGTTGCATTTTAGCACACTTTAAGTACACTATTTAATAGTCTGGACGCAAGTAGACTTTAGTGTGCTGTAGCTTACTAACATTTAGTATATTTTAGTGTATTATTTTATCACTGGGGCTTAGAGTAATAAAAAATGTTTAAAATTTTCAAATGCGTCATTTTTGTATTGACAGCAGTTATCTTAAAAGTGCAGTTTAAATATTGAACTCAAATTGTACTAATAATATTTCACAGCAGTGTATTTATTAAGAGTACACTATATTTCAATTTAAATGAAATGCGGTGAAAATATACTATTGAGTATTTCATGATAGCATATTAATATACTTTCAATCACATTTATATAAATGTACTTGAAACATACTTTGCAATATTTCAGTACATTTTAAATACAGTATATATATATATAGTATATTATTTTTTCACTTGGGCAACCTTTAGATAAATGTTCCTGTGTAACTGACTAGTGAGTCAGTTTGCTGATTTATGATTATTCTCTACTTATTCTACTGTATGTCTTATCATTCACCATTACCCTGTAATTACCACTTGTGGCCACAGTAGCCATTGTTCAGCAAAAGTTACAGTCTCACTTAAAGTAGCTGATTTCAGCTACTTTCTCTGTCTCCTCCATGATATATAGGCTCCTAGTTTTCCTTTAATTATTAACAGTCTAGTAATCATACAGTTGGAGTCATCCCTGTCTATCTGTGTAACTAACAGGTTGGTGCGAGCAGGAAGAGACGGAGGGAGCAGGAGAGCACCTCCAGAGCCTTCCAGGAGCCTCCGGAGAGAAGACTCCGTGAGAATGCTGCTGTCCCATCAGAGAGGAGCCCCAGCCCCCAGCCCTCCACCTCTGCCCCACCGGCCAACCTGGAGGCTGTCCAGCTGGAGGTTAGAAGTCCAAACGTGCCCACGGTGGTCCAAACTGTTCTATCCTGATCCATGATACATCCAGTTCAACAGCAATACTGCATCAGTCTAAAGGGTGTAACTGAACTAGTCTGACTTGGTTCCTCCTCTCCTCCTCTCTGTCTCTCTAAAAGGTTCAGGGAAGGACAGCAGAAGGAAGGCAGCAGGATATCCAGCTCAGAGTCCCCCAGGAGCACGCTGATGACATTCAGCATGATGATGTCACGGCCCCGCCCCTCTGGCCCGGCCCTTACGGACCCCAGCCCGGTGGACTCTCACCCTCTGCTTTTGATGCAGTGGCAGAGATGGTCATGGCATGGATGACTGACTCTCCGTACAATCCCGAGATGTAACATACACACACATACACGCACACTGCACACACAGTGCAAACCTTTTATTCCCTCTTTCTTCCTCTATCCTAAAAAAAAAAAAAAAAATTAACCTTAGATAAGTTTTAACTCTTATACATTTTTAGTATGTAGATAAGTTTTAACTCTTTCATTCCTTTTCAGTATGTAGATAAGTTTTAACTTTTATACATATTTAGTAGTATATATATGTTTTTTTAGTATGTAGATAAGTTTTAACTCTTTCATTCCTTTTCAGTATGTAGATAAGTTTTAACTTTTATACATATTTAGTAGTATATATATGTTTTTTTAGTATGTAGATAAGTTTTAACTCTTTCATTCCTTTTCAGTATGTAGATAAGTTTTAACTTTTATACATATTTAGTAGTATATATATGTTTTTTCAGTATGTAGATAAGTTTTAACTTTTATACATATTTAGTAGTATATATATGTTTTTTTAGTATGTAGATAAGTTTTAACTCCTATATATTTTTAATTTGTAGATAAGTTTTATCTCTTTCTTCCTCTTTCCGAAAAAAAACAAAAAAAAACCTTAGATAAGTTTTAACTCTTTCATTCCTTTTTAGTATGTAGATAAGTTTTAACTTTTATACATATTTGGTAGTATATATATATATATATTAGTTTTTTTAGTATGTAGTTAAGTTTTAACTCCTATACATTTTTAATTTGTAGATAAGTTTTATCTCTTTCTTCCTCTTTCCGAAAAAAAAAAAAAAACCTTAGATAAGTTTTAACTCTTTCATTCCTTTTTAGTATGTAGATAAGTTTTAACTTTTATACATATTTAGTAGTATATATATAAGTTTTTTTAGTATGTAGATAAGTTTTAACTCTTTCATTCCTTTTCAGCATGTAGATAAGTTTTGTAACTCTGTTTAACTCTTTGACTGATACCTTCTATTTTTTCTGTCTTGTGGTGAACTCGTCATAATGACTAAAAGAAGGAAAGATCTTTAAGAGGGTCTGTAGACAATGTTCCATTCAAATATTTGGTTGCTGTTGTGCACCGGTCAGTATTTAATGACTTTAGAAGTGAAAAACATTATCTGATAATGTTGCTGATTACCATTAAAGTTATTTGGTTATGTTTAAAGTTATTGAATTATCAACAGTTGAAAAAATGCCTGAAAACAGGTCAGTGTTTAACAGTTTGTTAATCTGGTGTCTGGTTATATCATGACATCACTATATGAAGAAAAGGACACATATATTTGGATGGAACATTGTCAAAGGGTTAGGGTTAGGGAGGGTTAGACCCTCTTAAAGATCTTTTCTTTCTGTTTCTGTCAAACGTAGTAATATTAGCAGTAATTAGTATGACAGATATTTCAGCTGTAGCAATTAAAGTGTGTAATAACTATTATAGTTTTATTGTTTAAATTGAATTTGAAATTCTTTCTGGACAGGAAAAAATATCTTAAGGTTTGGATGGGATCACTTAAGTTGATCTTATCTTATAATGACTGTGTAAAAAAAGGGAAGGGTTTCAAGAGGGTCTGGAGGCAATGTTTCATTCAAATCCTTTTTACTGTTGTACAAATGTCAGTATTTAATGAGGAAGACAAATGTTCATCATTAATATTTCTTACTGGAATCAATTTAACTGTGTCTGCATATACGTTTTTAAGTGTATGTTTTAGAGTTAGGGAGGGTCAGACCAGTATAATGGGATAATTTTACCCAGTATGAAAGTTGATTTACACATCAAGTATCTTTACAGGTATTGGGGAGTACTGCTGCATATGTTTAAAAAAGTTGTATAAAGCCTTTTGTGGCTCCAGAGGGAGCTGTCCAAAGTCTGATGAATTTCCTCAAGTGAATTTAAGTTGATACAGCTTAAAAATAGAAACATTTATTTCACTGATGGGTAGCAGTACTATAATTTTAAAAAATGATTTCAAAAAGTCATGAAAACTATGAGAGTGGTGATGTTATGAGTAGCAGCAGTTGTATCAGTAGTATTAGAGACATTTCAGCTGTTGTCTCTGTAGTAGTAAGAGACTGTATTAGTAGCTGTGATGGACGTCTTACTGGCTCCTCAGAATCAGGAGTGATAACATTACTAACAACTAATAGATGGACTAGTACAGTAGTAGCACTTAAAGTGTTTGTAGTAACTAAGTTTTGTCCATGTTATTTTCTCTCTTGTGGTGAACTCGTCATAATGACTAAAAGAAGGAAAGATCTTTAAGAGGGTCTGTAGACAATGTTCCATTCAAATCTTTTTACTGTGCACAGCTCAGCTTTTAATGGAAAACAAGTGAAAAATGTCCCTTCACACTAATTCTAAATAATAACTACTTTATTTGTTTATGTCTCAGTATATCGAATGATGAGCAATTTAAAATGCTGCCAGAAAATAGGCCAGCATTTGATAGCTTATTTAACAAGTGTCTTGTTACGTGATGACAATATGAACAACAAGACACATATTTGGATGGAACATTGTCAAAGGGTTAGGGTTAGGGAGGGTTAGACCCTCCTAAAGATCTTTCCTTCTGCTTTTAAACAGCTTTTAAAAGAGAAACTATAAAATGTGTTACTGTCCAACGTCCACAGAATCTGGCTGCATCGCATTCTGGTTGAGTTCTGACTCAGTCACAGTTTACAGTTGTTTTGGTGACATTTTTGGTGTTAAACAAACAGAAATACACGTTTTCAGCTGATGTAGATGTGCTAACAGTTGCTTTGTGGCTGTACTTTACTCAGTTTAACTACTGGAGCAGCCCACACCATCTTATGTCCTGTAGTGAATATAAAATAGCCAGATTATGCGTTGGCTTTGTAAACCCTGATAGACTTAACAGACCATGTTGTGATCATTAAGTCATTAACTGGCTGAGCCTGTCTCCCTCACTCCCTTCATCACTTCTTTCTTCTCTCTAATAAACATGAAGTTCAGTTACCAACAGTAGTACCACTGGAAGAAACAATAGCAGTAGTGATAGTAGTAGCAGTGGTACTAGTGATATTTCAGCTCTTCAACAGGAAGCTTTAGCACCAGTGGAAACAGTAGGTTTAATCACTTCATAACCATGGCAAAGAGCAATATTTCACTCTGTTTCTTCTTACAGTTCATATGTCAGTATAATGAGTGAAAATTATCAAAAATATTTTCTACTGTGATCATTTTTTAAAGTTTGAGCTTATTGTTTCAATGTCAGTGTATTGATGGAGGAGAAAGTTCTCTCAGAAAGTGCAGACTTTGGCCACTAGAGGTCAGGAGTGCACATTCAAATGATGTGATTCAAATTCAGTTTGTAGGGACACATATTTCTGCCCATACTGAACTACCAGTCCCAAACCTCTACTATGTTGATCACAGTGATGTATTTTAGTTCATTAAGACATTGTAATGAGCTTAATGGAGCTTGTGTAATATTTGTGTGTTTCATTCTTTCTTTACAGCTTCAGGGTTTCTACATCATTCAGATATTTAAAAAAATACCTAATTCACATCGTCCTTCAGACCATTTTGGACCTAGCAACAGTATTAGAAGTAGTAGTAGCAGTAACAGTAGAAAACACAGCTAGAGGCAAACAGGCATTTTGTATCCATCATAAAGTTGTAGTGTAAGTCCAATAAATGCATTTTGATGTTTTGTCACACTAACATACAGTAGTATGGTACTTTGGGGAATTTGCTGTTATCCTCAATTCATAAAAGACAGTGTGTAAAGTCTCATCTTCAATAGAAAACAGCATCAAAATATATTCAAGAACAAACATTATTAAAATCATCTATGAGCTGTGATGAGCTCTGTTGTGTCATTTTGTGTTGCTGTGTGGTTCATCTGTCTCTGTTCACTCTGCAGGTGGATTGTTAGTGTAACCTGGCAGACCTGAGAGCCCCAGTGTGTTCCCAGGTTATTTAAGCCTGACTGCAGTGCATCTCTCTCTCTCTCTCTCTCCCCCCCCCGTTTGCTTTATTTACTATGTTGCTTTAAGTTTATTCTTATGTCTGTTTTCGCATCTTACATCACCCCCCTACACACACATCCATCACTCATGCACTCTTACACCACTGACTATACTGACATACACACCCCACAACTTATTAATCCTTAATTGGCATTTGAATTTACTCAATTTGGTTTAATTTGGTTAATAAAAGATCTTTTGTTAAAACTTAACACTGGTGTGTCTCCCTTTTGTTGTGGCCACTTGAGCCAGGTCATAACAGAGCTGAACTGAATTGAGCTGAATCCAGTCAAAGTGGTTCTAACTAAAATAAAGTGGAGTTATGTTTTATTCTCATGCTGCTCGCTCTGCCTTTAAACAACTTGATACAGTATATCATCATGCTTCACATTTCATTACAGGAGCTAAAGATACACATCACTGTGTTCTATATGAAAAAGTAGGCTGGTCCTCACTAGCAACAAGAAGGACTACATTCTATCATTTTTATTTAGAAATGTCTCCTACAAAAGTTGCCTCAGTGTATCACTGCACTTTGCCAATCCAAAACTACAGCTCACCAGGCAGGTGAGGACGAGGCTGACGTGGCAGGTGTACTGGGAACTGGAGTGGTGAACCTGAGGTACAGGCAGAGAACAGAATTAGCAGCATTCAGGAGATCAGAAAAACAAACAAACAGCTTACAAGAAGCTTGGCCGTAGCATCTGTGCCACATTGGTGACTGAACGATGTGGCAGAGTCTGGAGAGATGAACTGGGGTTTTATACTGCTGGCTTGTAAAGTTGATTAATAGATGAGCTGCAGGTGTTCAGGTTCAATGGGAGAGGGAAACCAGGAGGCCACGCCCAGCATACGCCCACACACACAAACACAGAGAGAGACAGACTGGGGACAAACATGAAACACTAGGAAGGGAAAACCATGGGAAAAACACAGGGAAGGGAGAAGTATAACTGTCCTCCTAACACTGTTTAACTCTAACTTGGGAAGACACCTTCCATCACTTTGTACCATATAAATGGAATAAATTACAGAGGATTTAAGAACTTGAATGTCTTATCCCACTGGACAATTTAAAACTTTTAACCTCGAGTCTATTAGGTGATGTCTGTGATTGTTTCTGATGCTGTATGGGCTTTTGTTTGTCTGGCTGTGTGCTGTATGTCTTTGTCCTTTTTGTTATGCCTGGCTATGCTTGTTTTCTTTCCCTTTGTATTCAGGTCTCTCTCGCAAAAGAGATCCTGATCTCAATAACATTACCTCATTAACCTTTGTGCCTCACTAGGGACCTAAAAAAGCCTTTAACGTTTTATTTTTTCAACCATTTTGGCTGTGATTATGCTGTAGACGTGATATTTGTCAAAGTTGTGTATTTTTTATTGAATTTTGATAATTCAACCACAGATCTTATATTATGTCTATAATACACTGTGTAGAAACAATACTACATTTCAGCATGTTAGGGCCCTTTAAGGTTCCATTGAAACCCATTAAAAGCACATTTTTTGATCCCATGGTTCCTACTAAATAAATTCATGCATTCTGTTTTATAAGACTTTCAAACTGAAGCCCTGGCTTCAAAACTTTAGTTTTTACTATTTTCCAGTTGATTGACTCTTTTTTTTTTAACCCTTTGTGCAAAATGGATGCTATTTTCCTGGTTCCACTAGGGGGCATTAATCCTCTATTAGGAATGCTGCGGCCAAGTATATTACAGCTTCAATGAGTTGTATGTGTAGGTAGGGATGTCTAAATGTGGTATATGTGTGTGCGTGTGTGTGTGTGTGTGTGTGTGTAGCCAAAATACAGACACTCTGTATTTTTTGATCCCATGGCCATTGTAAGATAAAGCCATGGACTCTGTCTGGCTGCAAAATTGTAGTTTTTACTATTTTCCAGCTGATTGAGCCATTTTCTCCTGTTTCCCCTATAGAACAAATATGTACCATTAGAATTGCTCTCCACTAGGAGCTATGACAGGAGCATTTCCTGTTTTATGGAGTTTTTC
Organism: Scomberomorus guttatus; assembly: GCA_038419695.1. NCBI lineage: Eukaryota > Metazoa > Chordata > Actinopteri > Scombriformes > Scombridae > Scomberomorus > Scomberomorus guttatus. The sequence continues at coordinate 4,233,192 of CM076449.1, forward strand.
AGGACATTGTAGCAAATTTATTCATCTGCAAACGATGTGTTTGTATTGATATGGATGTCCAAGGCTGGTGTATGTGTGTGTATGGAGAAACTAGTGTGTGTGTGTGTGTGTGTGTGTGTGTGTGTGTGTGTGTGTGTGTGTGTGTGTGTGTGTGTGTGTGTGTGTGCGTGTGTGCGTGTGTGTGTGTGCAGCTAAAAAGACACAAAGACTCTCTAGCAGACACATACACACACACTCATACACACGTGCACGCGCATGCATTAGCATGGCCTTTTATACCTGCCTACATGAGTTACAGCACAGTCGGCCTATATGCTTTTGAGCTTTGAAGGTGTATGTATATGTGTGTGTGTGTGTGTGTGTGTGTGTGTGTGTGTGTGTGTGTTGAAGGGGGCAGGGGTTGAAAGTATGGGGGTATTATTAACTGCACCATCTATTGTGTGGTTTCAGGAGCTGAGATGAGCAACATATGCTGTCCATCATTCACTGTTTTAGCAATGAAGAAAGGTATTTCTGATGAGATTCTCCTCCATCCTCCAGCTGCTGGGCTGCTTTTTAAATATTAACACCTTGTGCGCCTCCAGCGGCCCGTGCAGCGCGCCGGGCGGCAGTCCAGGCAGGCGGGGCGGCCTCTCCGTGAGCGGCGGCCGGCTGCAGCTCTCCGCGGCTCCTGCAGGAGGCAGTGCAGCGAGGTTTCTGTCCATGGTGCTGAAGATTGGACTAGCTCTGTCCGGGGTGCTGAACAGTTCAGGAGTGCTGGGCTCAGTGTGAGGCTGGTTCCACATTTGTCCAGTCCGCTGTGTTGTGTTCTGGAGGTGTAGGCTGCTGTAGTAACAGCCAGTGTACAGTGTTAGTGAACGTCTGTCTGCCAGGCCGGAGATGTCGGAGGGGGAGGGGAGGGCAGTAGTCTGAGCGTAAGGTAAGGCTTTATTTCTCTCTGACAAAGACAGAGCATGAAGCGCACTTATTTGTATTTTTGGAGGCCTTTGCTGCAGGCCTGACGGTGGGTTTTACACCGAGCAGGGAGAACGTGATAAAGCGATATTTTGTCCCCCCGCGAACGTCACATGATCCCGACGGTTTTCCTTTCGTGAGAAATAATTTAAGTTCGGTCCGACTGAGGCTCTTTTAACGGATTATTACTGTCGCTCTTTACTGCCGGCGACCACAATGGCGGCCCGGTGTCGATAGTGTTAAAGGCCCGTGGCCTTTGTATGGTTGATATTTTTACAGTGTGCCTGTTTAGGAGAAGAGACAAGGCCTCGTCCTGGTTAGGAGGCTGGCTGGCCTACATCTCTGCTGTCTTTTGTGTAAAATGTCCGGCCTGGCGAAATGTAGCAGTCGATACACCGTTTGAACCACGCATGGTCTTATTGATGTCACGGCCGCCAACCAGCACCACAAAGTCTCTATAAACCGGGTTTGTCAACCTTTGCTGTCCCGTGACCCAGTTCCAAGCTCCCGAAACTGTCACGACCGCAGCTGTCAAATTGTCAAGTGACGTAGCTTACCTTTGTTTGTGTTCTAGCTCAGCGGAATCTCCAACTGGAATATATTCAGATAGTGTATTTCGAAGTTATTCGTTTTCTTAGATTTCGTTTTGGTTAATCTTTAACTAAAAATTTATTATTCTTTATTCTTTGTTTTAATGTGTTTTAATGGCCTCTCAATTAGGCCCGTAAATTACATCAAATTATCAGACTCTATACACACAGTGTGTGTGTACAAATATATATATATACACATATACACACACACACACACACACACACACACACACACATATTACATCATCAGTGGTGGAACTCATTTACATTGTGGTACTCCACTACATTCTAGAGGGAAATAGTCTGCTTTTACGGAGTGATTTTAGATAAAAACATATATGATAACCTTATAGAACACAACACGTTGTTAAAGATGAAACAAGCTGTTTCCAACCTTTTAGCTCTTTTATAAAATCAGTGTGTAGTTGTGTCTTTTGTCATGTTTCAGATATCTAGTTAGCAGTTCAACTGAAGAGTCATTTAGCCTCTAAACCTCTCACATCGTTTCATTTCAATAAATGTTCAAATGATCCAGTATTTCACCAAAAATCAAAGATTAGAGAGGTCAGAAAACTGAAAACAGATCAGAACTTTGTTTTTTCTCCTTTCCTCTCCCACTAATTATCTCACAACCCCTCAGATTTTGTGATCTTGTGCCTATAGAGTAGTTCAAACTACTTTATATATTGTTAGCTGCACTTTGAGCACCAAAAAAAAATTAAAAATGCTGCTCACACATTGGTGCATCAGAATTCATAACATATTTTATTAAATGTATTTAATATATTAGTCACTGGGGCTGATTTTCTACCAAACAAGTACTGTGCAGTTACTTTACTTACTTTGGGACTTTTACTTAAGTGGGATTTTAAATGCATGAATTTTACCTGTAATAGAGTAATAGAGTATTTATTGTGGTATTGGTACTTTTACTTAAGTAAAATATCTGAGTACTTCTTCCACCACTATATATCATATATATTTTGTAGCTGGTAGTTGTAATGCTTCATAGCAGGGCTGTCAGATGAGTCCAACTCCCCCCAATGCCCCCTCATCCCCCTCAGAAAATACAGACCAGACACGTAAAAAATTTTAATAATTTGAAATTTTTCTGTCTAATGTAAACACTATGTCCCTAAAATGTCAATTTATTTATTCAACTGTTCAATTATATTTTCTGTAAATTCGTGAAAGTCTAAATGCTGTTTCAAAACCTTCCACACACTGCCATGAAGCCTTTTTTGTATTTTGTTGGCCTAAATATAGTAAATATAAATATATTCTGAAAATACTGGAGTCAGCTTGGAGAATACTCACAATGACCAAGTTTGTAACTGTAGAATTTACACTCCCCATAGGTTGCTAAAACCCCCAAATTCTCAGAGAAATTACAGCAACATGACCTTTTTGTCTTCAATGAAATACAGCCCTGCTTTACTAGAGCTACCTGGTGCTTACGCTGACTTTCAAACTCAAGACTGCATGTCTTTTATAGCAGCACCATTCCATCAAATGCATTCTAGTCTCGTGCATCAACACATTTCCCTAAAAGATATTTGGTATCTTTGGAAATTCTTGAAAAGCAACGTTTCCCACTTATGTCCACCAGGCTAGTGTCAATAGCTTCTTAGCCAGCCACACAGTAGGTGTATTGTGCTTAAAGGGGTACTATACTGATTTAATATTTCACTTCACACCAGAGATAGGTTAGATAAAGAATGGTTAAAATTAAAGCAACAAGGCCGAGATATCTTGAATTTTAGTCCCTTGTATGGGTCAAGCTCCAAAAATGCTGGCTCCTACATTTCCCATAATGCAGCCAGCAACTTTTTGTTAGAACCTCCTTGCCTAGTAAGTGCCCACATCAGACTCCAGCTCTTTCCAGTACCTTTGTACAAAATTCAATCTACCGCGCTCCTCTTTTTTCTTTTATTTGCAGTTACGTTCGGCTCTCAAGGCCAGTGGAGTTCCATGTCAAAGTCCTCTTCCATTACATCCACTTCATAAAACTGTACATTTCATTAGAGGCATAAGTGGCCTAGTTTCTAGACTCTATTCGTTCATTTCACAGCATGCATACAGGCCCCTGGCATTAGACACTTTATGGAAAGCTGATTTCCCAGATCTGGACCCAACATTTGATTGGCATAAAGTCTGAGCTAACATTTTAATAGCCTCCAGAAACCCTGATCACCAGCAAATCCATTATAATTTTATTCATAGAATGTATTTAACTCCCAGAAAGCTTTATATAATGAAAGTGACCATGGATTCAACTTGCACTCTGTCTCGTTAAGTAGGGCCCTATGATTTCCGCGATACGGAAAACACGGACGGAATCGTGGAATTTGATGATAAAAATGGAATCAACTGTAAAATGTGGAATATCGTGGAATTTGCCAAAATGTGGATGTAATTTATAAAAATCTGGGTTTTCCCTGCAGCCCTAAGCCGAATGAACAGATAAAAACTATGCTGAAAGTTTCCAATGTGTTTTTGTATTCATTATTGTTATCATGTTTTTCTTCTCCCTTACTTTTTTCTTTGTCTGTTGTTTTGTTTGTTTGTTTGTTTTGTTTTGTTTTCCTTTTTATGGTATGAGCTTTTGCTGATGTATTGCTGATTCTGATAATTGATATCAAAATCAATACAAAATTGATCGCAAAAAATCTTTCAAAGTCCAATTTGTAACACAGATCTTCTGTTATAAATTTGTAGCCCACAACCAAGCTGAGATAACCCTGATGACATCATTATGACATCCCTGGGTTTGTTATCTCAGAAAACTTCTCCAGAGTTTATAAACCTATACAACTGTTTAAACCATGACAAGTTATCTTTATGTGTAAAATCAGTGTAGTTCCCCTTAAAACATTTCTAATGACTGCGTAAAGTAATTCTATTTCATCACAAGCTGACAGCAAAGGTGTGTGTTGTATGTGTGTGTTTCATCCAGCAGAAAATGAGTTCAAAAGTCAGACACTAAGCCAGCAGTGGACCAGGGAAAAGCCAATCAACCAGAGAGAACGAGCCCCAGCATCAAAGTAACTATTTCTATCTATCTACATATCTATTGATTGTCAGTGCTGCACTTAATCCCTTATGAATTTTGATCATGCCCCTGTGTTATTCAGATGAGCCAAGACACTACAGAGACACGAACACGGACACGCTCCAAAGGCATCCGGGGTCAGTATAGACACACACACACACAAACATTGCATATTCATGTCACCCCCTTGTGAACATGGCTGGGGAGCTGCTGGTGTAAACCACACATGATGTCTTGATCCAGATCCAGAAACCATCTCCAATATTGGAATACTACCTGGCTTTATTTAGGAATAAGTAGCATGTGAGCACAATATCAAAGTGAAATAATAAAGGGCTCAGAGGTCACCAAACAAATTTGCATTTTGGCAAATTACCATAAAGAATCTGACATACATTGTATGTAGTCTTTTTGGGTTCTTGGAAGTCTGTGGCCCCACAGCATCTGCCCACTTTGCCTGGTTGGCAATGCAGCTGTGCTTACAAAGTTTTGAACACGTCTCATGAAGACAGAAAGGACTTTTACACTATATGTACAAGGATGAATATTACAGTATGTAAATGCAATGTGTAAACAAACTCCACAAATAAAAGCATCAATGCCTTTTTACACTTACAGCTCTCATATTTTCTGCATGACTTTTATTTCTGCTTCTAATGGCTCTCCTCCTGCTTTACTCTCAGTGTCGCCAGAACTTGTGGGACAAGAGATGAAGCAGGAGTTAAGGTAAGTGATCTCATGCAGAAGACTATCATAATGTAAGACGTGTGAGTGCACAATGATGATTAATGTTTGTCTTGCCGCATGTCAGCAGCAGCTGTCCCACCCCTGGATGTGATGGCAAAGGGCATGTCAGTGGGAGATACTCACGACACAGAAGGTAGGTGATGGTACAAACATGCAACTGATGATTGAAGGGATTGTTTTATTTTTCATCTGTGATCATTCTTCATTAAAACCAGTATGTTAGTATGTTAATTTGTTCTCGCAGGGGGCATTGTCCCTAATATTGAAACAGCAAAGGGTCTTCTCCAAACACACCTGTGTAAAATATAATTTTATGGTGAAGTATTAAGATTTCCTTAAAGATACAGTGTTGTATGTTGTACTATGGTGTATTGTCGTATTGTAAAGCCTTCTTAGACAAATGTGATTTTTATATATGTTTTATATAAATAAAAAGCTTCCCTTGATGGGAACTAAGGGGCGTAGCCCAAATCATGAAGTACACATAAGTATGTGGACAGGTGTGTCCATATATTTTTGGGCATGTAGTGTAGTATTGACATATAAGTACATGGAAATATTTAGCCAATAGAAAAAAAAATAGAATATAGAAAAAAAAACATGCATAAACACACTTACTTTCAGATTCAGACTGATGAGTGGACATTGGGACAGTGGGACCCATGTCTTTAAAAAAGTTCCACTTTCCACTCCCTAGTCCATAGAACATTATCCCTGATGGCTTGGGGGTCATCAAGACGAGCCTTTCTGTTCCTCTTCGTCTTGCAGCTCTCCCATTGTTGCCTTGTGTCTTTCTAATGGTGGAATCGTGAATGCAGACTTTATTGGAGGCAACAAGGCCTGCACTTCCTGAGATGTTGGTCTGGGTTCTTCTAGGACTTCCCAGATGAGTTGTCAGTGCACTTTGGGAATACTTTTGTTTGGCTGGCCAATGCTGGGAAGATTCACAATGTTTTTCCATTTGGAGATAATGGCTGTGGTTGGCTGGAGTCCCAGAGCCTTAGAAATGACTGTAAACCTTTCCAGGAAAGCTTCTATTTAAGTGATGTCTAGATTCAACAGGGCTGGCAGTAATCAAGCCTGGCTGCATTGAGTCTCATTCAACCCAAATATCAATTACATTTGGTTATTTGGGGGTTAGAGTAACTAATTACTGTTTCACATGGGTGATTCAGGTGTTGGATAACTTTTTTCCATAATCAATGAAGTGATCATGCGTTTTATTATTTTCTGTTATTTATATACTGTTATAATGTTAGATGATAAACATGGTCAAATTTTGAAATCTTGAGGTGAACGTTTGTAAAAATGTTTTCTGTAAGACAAAAGCACACGTTTCAATCTGCTCTGAACACATGGTTTTTGTTACCTTGCCAACAAGCTGACTGCATGCCCATAAACGGCTGTCAGTCCATTCCATATTGTTTGTTTTGCTGAGGTTCAAAGATATTCCAGTATAGTACAGTACAAAGATATTCCAACAGAGATCCAGAATAAAAATATGAACCTGTAAATGTGCAGAATACATCCTCTTTAAAAACTGTACTTTGTGTTTACCCAAGTTGTCTTTATCTTATATCAGAATAAATCCAGAAGGGGTCAAAAATAGTGTTTCACAGTACTGGAATAAAGTTTACTAAGTTTACAGCAAGGTGGCATATAGAAGCTGCAATATTCACTACATCTTACAATATTAAAGTGTTGAACAAAACAACACCATGCTGTTCATTTTGCTGTTTTATGTTAGCATGCTAGATGTTACCATTCACTTACATACCTACCCTGCACTCCTTAGCATACTGGGATGCCCAATTGTGAAGAAAAGGAAGCTGGAGGAGGCTGAGGCCGAGGAGAACCAGTCTGCTCCCAAGAGGAGGAACCAGCCTGTCAAACAAGCAGCAGAAGAAGGTTTTGCCGCAGACAGCGACACAGCAGAAGAAGAGGATGAGCAGGAAGAGGAGGATGAAGAGGAAGGCCTCAAAGAGAAGAAGAAAGACAAAACAAAAAGCAGGCCAGTGTCGATACAAAGTGAGTGAAAGCAGTAAAGTTACCATGCAAAATTGCCATTACATAACAGTGCCAATGTGGAGACAGCAAATTGGGCCAGAACAAGAGGAATGTGGGCCTCACAGTCAGATTATCAAACCAGTTCAGACTGAAAGAGGAATGAGTTCTTCATTCCAATAATAAGGTGCATGGTAGCACAAACTAGACTTTCCTAGTTCATAGTTGATACAAGGAACCTTTTAAACTTTGAACACTACTTTTTAAAGCTGTACACATAATCACATAGATTTATTCATGCTGTTAATACATTTTTAACAGGTGTTTTCCAACAACACACATAGTGTGTGTAACAAGGCCAAGGCCACTACAGTCGTTGCCCCCCACTCCTCTGTTGCAGTTTTTAAAGATCCCCTCCAGACGTGTTTTAAAAATATATAATTATAATTATAATTATAATTGAATAATAATTTGTGTCTAATATGGTTTTTCCACCAAAGAAAGTTCAATTACCTTGCTAAAATCCATAAAAATCTTAGCATTGACCAATTAATTGAATGAATGAAAATAAAATAAATGAATAAATAAAAAATATATCTTTTCTTAACCATTTTTTTTACCTGTAACAATCCTTTTTAACCCTTTTTATACATCATTTTAATATGTTCCACCTTAAACATGAATGTGAATTGAATTATCACTACTACCTTACTTAACATGTATTTTTAATAATCAAAATCACTTCAATCACAATGTAGTTGTACTACAACCCATTAAGGTGTGTTAATCCCACTGAAAACCAAATGGCTTTAATGTCACAAAATAAGTGCAATGCATCTTTAATGCTTCACCATGCTATCAGCTGCTCACTAACCAAAACTAGTGAATAGTGTAAGCTTAGCTATTAGTGTTAGCGATCTTTTTAGGACATTAATATAATGATACAATATGCACCAGTGTATATTTGAAACATTAGACAATATTCTCATAACCTTGATTGGTCTTTGTGAAAAGTATCTGAACTTAAACAGCAAGTATGATGTAATATCTTCTCACAGTGGCTAGCGATTTAGCATTAGCTGGCTACAAGCAAAGAAACTTGTGCTTCAACTCAGCAGAGTTTCAAACACTTCTAACTTGACAGAAACTGCCTCCCTTACGTTCACAGCGGGGATTCTGATAAATGAACAGCTTATTAGCATTGATATATGGAAATAATCAAAATGTTAGGACTATTTTGTGGCATTTCATACCAACAAATACTTAGATGGTTGCAGCACATTTACAGGAAGAGACCTCCAGCAGAAATGAAATGATGACCGCACGTAGCACTCTCTGCCACTTTAGATGCACAGACAGTGTACTGCACTCCCCTTTGGGAACACATGCAACTACACCTCTTGATGACACATTGAGTTTTAGTAGCCCTATATTTCATATTGGTTACAGATGGATAGATGGATGGATGATTGTGTAAACACACTGTGGAATTTGGCCCCCATCACTTACATTAAAAGCACATTTCAAATGGATCTTTTAATATCCAGTATGAACAGGAGGAATGATTACAACGAGAAAAACCTCTTTCATTGTTCATATAGGCACCTGACTGTTGTTTTAAGACACACTTGAAAAATTGTGAATCTATCCTCTAATGCTAAAAAAGCGAGATAAGGTCAGCAATAGGTTCATTCACAATGCATTTCTTGAGTTTAAAGTTACAATGTAGGAATGACAGAACAAACCAGAACATTCATGTGTACTTTGAATCCATAGCAGACTGCTCACCGGTGACCACAGAAGCAGCAGAAACAGCAGTTTGTCCTCTGACTGAAGACGACAAAAACAAAGGTGTCACCTCAGAGACTGAGAACAAAACTGAAAGTGATAAAACTAGTGAAGAAGAGAAGCTGGTAACAGAACCCCAACTGACCGATGATCATGAGCAGGAGGAAACACAGGACAAGGAGGAGGAAGGTCAGTTGGTGACAAAGGATGAGCCATTAGATCACCCTGAAGAAGAAACAGAGAGAATTGAGCTTAAAGAGACAAAAGAAGAAGAGGAGGAAGATGAAGCAGAGGAGGAGGAGGAGGAGGAGGAGGAGGAGGAGGAAGAGCAGGAGGAAAGGCAAGAGAACATTGTAGAAGAGAGGGAGGTAGAAAGACAGTTGATAAGCCAGGAAAATTCTGATCACCAGTACTCCAGTGGAGATTACAACCATCAGTCCAAAGAATCTGTGGAGGAGCAGAGCAAGAGGGAGGAGGAGGAGGGGGAGGAAGAAGAGGAGGAAGAGGACAGGGTCCACCAAGAGGTTGACACTCCTTACTCCTTGAGTCCACACACTCAGGGATCTGAAGCTGAGGCGTCTCTCAGGGAAGAAAAGGTCAGCACTCCTGTGACTGAGGAAGAGGAGGAGTATGAAGAGCAGGAGGAGAGAGAGGAGGAAGATGACAATGAGAGGCAGGGGAAGGAAGCAGGCGAGGTGGTGGAGGAGGAGGAGGACCAAGACTCTAGCGAAGCCTCTCCGACTACAGTGGTGATAGAAGTCTGTTCTGAGGAGGATGATGAGGAGGAGGAGGAGGAGGAAGAGGAGGAGGAGGAAGAAGAGGAGGAAGAAGGAGAGGAGCTGGATCGTGTCTCAGAGGGATCGGGAATCACAGATGACTCAGAGAACTGGGATATGACCCGGGGGAACTTGGGGCTGCTGGAGCAGGCCATCGCCCTGAAGGCTGAGGAGGTGCAGGGGGGTCAGGAGGCCCAGAGCTCCCCGGACTACCAACCATACAGCAGCTCCAGCAAGAGCTCTGAGCCTGCTACTGTGGCCCGTCGCACCACTCACTTCAGCAAAGGTATACTTCTATTTCCTTCAACATTTCACATTTACTGTATGTAACAGTGTAAGAGTTCTGTCTCATATTTCTATGTTTGGTAAATGCCATATTTCTCACGTGTTTGATGATGAATTTTGACACAACTCTTAAAGGGCAACTCCAGTGATTGACACCAACATGTCTCTAGGTGTTCTGTGTGAAAGAAGTAGTAAAAAGCCTTTACTGTCTCCAGATGGAACTTTGTGAAATCTGATAAATTCCCCTGTGATGTCACTTGAGTCAGTGTCAGTTGGGGCTGAAGACTACAAGTTTGAAAATGAAAAGAATCTGGGGGTGTGGAGTTAGAAAGAAGTGAGGTTACCAGACCTCTGTAGCCCGCTCCTCATCTCTGCTGGAGGCTAGGAGCTCCAGGCTACATTAGCTGCTACTAGCATAACATAACCCAGTGTGTGCACTCAAGTGAATGGAGTTTGTGGGTAATGTAGGCGGCAGGTTTTGAAAAAGAAGCAGAATGTGTGGATTAAAAAAGACTATATCTCTGGTTCTGCTGCACTGACTTTTGATCTTTTTTTTCTGTTCATAATAAGTCCGAAAGTGTTACAGGAGGGCAATGCCAAATCAGTGGAGTGCTCTTTAAGACCAATACGACCAAAACACCTGATGATTCCAGGAACATCACTCAAGATGTGTCCAGAAGCATCACCAGATTCATTTCCTCATGTCCTTTGAAAACTATGTATCTCCAAGCCTTTTTTTAATGTTTGTTTGTTTTGGACAATGCATTTTGATAATCCAATAATAATCCAATCCAATTCAATGGTTTATTAAGCCTTTCTCAGCCCTATGCGCAGGGCTCAAAGCAGTGTCATACTGGAGAACTGGTATTTTCCCGGGGTGCACTAAGGCTATTTCCTCAACTGCGCCCGGGAGCAGTAGAGGGTGTGGTGATGCCAATCAAGTAGCACACTGCAATCTTGGTGTCAAGAATTAGTGCATCTTGTGTCGCCCACCAGCTGCACATTGTCAATTACACACGCCTGATCCACTGGTTAAACCAGCACCAGACTGTCGCAAAATAACCACAGAAACCTCTGTGCTTGTGCACATAAGACTTGTCAGTTATGATTAATTATTCTGTACAGTTTCTAATGCAAATCAGCCAGTCTGGCCAAAGTGTCACCTGGAACTCTGGATTTTAATTTGCTATATAGGTTAGCGTGGCTGTGATGAGCAACATGTGATAGAGATTGTTTGAATTAAATTTAAAGGCCCAATATGTAACTATTCCACATTAAAATGTCTGAAAACAACTAGACCTACTGTATGTTATATATTTTGTTGAGTTGTATACTTACATTATCCCAAATGTCTCCAACAATTTTCAAACCGAGAGAAATCCGTAATCTTAATCAAGGTAACGGTCTGTTTCATTTGCCCGCCTGTCAGATGTCATATCCCCTTTGCATGTGTGTCAGCATTGTGGTTGTCCACCAGAAGCTGATATAAATTGACTTTTTATCCAGTTTAAGCCACATTTTTACGATACACTTTTTAGGTCTTGGTAGGTTTTAACTGTATCTTTTAACCGGATGAATGATTTTAGTCATCAGATGTCTCGATCTTAAGTTATCAGAGAAACAAGCTGAGCAAATGTTAGTGGCAGCTCGGCTTGCAGCCCCTCTGGACATCCTGTGTCCACCGAACAGCATAGAAGAAACACTGTTTTTTAACATGAAACTGCTTTATTCAGTGTTTTTATCGGTTTTAATCACCGGGTCCATTTGTTTTGGAGACGAGACCTCTCCGAATAATTCGACTCCTAGTAAAAACCTCCTGAACAATGAACACTGAAGGAATCCTAACCTGGAGAAGCTGACTGCAGAGCACCATCTGTACAGCAATGGTGGTTGTTTAACAATGAAAGCAACAACTCCCATGATCCCACGCTACTTCACGACGTCATCAAACTGTTTTTTGTTATTGCTTTGATTGAGAGACCCCTAGCGGCAGAAAATTATATATTGTGCGTTTAATACAAGAGTGTGTTATTTTAAAAATCCAAGTCTATTTATGAATTTATTTCGCAACATGAAGATCAAACAGACAACTATTTTTTTCCTAAAATGTCAGCAGTTATTTTTGTATGTAAAACAGTCAATTTTTGGCATATCACTGTGTGATGATGAAAATATATTGAGCAGCCTATTAATTATGCATTAAACATGCACAAACAAGCAATGTCAGTATGGGTGATTCTGGCCCTGGTATTGCTTGGTATCGGGTCTGAACCTAATTTTGTGCTAAAACCCAGTCATAGTACTCGTTAGTGCTGTGTTTTAATTCATTATCACTGTCATCTAAATCCTACCATCCTGTATTCAGAGAAGAGGGAAGTCAAATGTCCAACCCCAGGGTGTGACGGGACAGGTCATGTGACTGGGCTGTACCCTCACCACCGCAGTCTATCTGGATGTCCTCACAAAGACAGAATACCTCCAGAGAGTGAGTACACATTACCTTCCATAGACCAACAGTAGACTAATCTGACACTCCTGATGCAGATCCTGTCACTAAACTAGAGACGTAGACTTTTCTGTTTTGCATTTTTACAGGATATTCAGCAGATTGGAAGCTTTGAGAGTCAAAGCCCAGTGATATTTTGTTACTATTATTATTTTCTATGGATTACTAAGGGCATTATTACTGCTGTTACCATCACTACTGTTTCTGCAAAAGTACCAATACCAGTACCTTTACTGCCATTACTGTTTGTGTTGTACAACGATACTGTTCTTGCTGCTGCTAGCAATGTGAAACCAGCTACAACAAACTAAACAGACTGACCACTGAACACTGTGTGTCTGCTGTGTGTCTGTAGTCCTGGCCATGCATGAGAACGTCTTGAAGTGTCCGACCCCTGGCTGCACAGGCCAAGGCCATGTCAACAGTAACCGCAACACACACCGCAGGTTAATAAAGGACACACACACACACACACACACACACACACAAAAGTGTGTTAATATGTGAGAATATGTGGGCATTGGAAATACACACACACACGTACACACTGAACTGACATGGTAGTTAGATATTTTTGTGTCTTTTACAGAAGACAATTAAGGTCTTATCAAAAATAGTGATAGCAATCTCATCTAATACTACTAACACGTACTTACACTGTGTGCATATTAAATGTCTGCCTTTTTATGAAAGTTTTATTCCATTAAATGCAAACATTTGGATGTGTCATTCCTGTCAGTCTGTCTGGCTGCCCCATCGCAGCAGCAGCTAAGCTGAACAAGAACCAGGACAAGCAGGTGCATTTACAGGCTTCAGCCAGCGAACCCTCATCCAACTCTGACAGAGTGCTCAGGTGAGACACACAAGCCAGGTGTTTTTTCATTCAGTTTCTCAATCCATAAATACACTGCAATATATCCCACAATGATTTTCATGTTACTACTTATTTTTCCTCCAGGCCCATGTGTTTTGTGAAGCAGCTGGAGATCCCTCAGTATGGTAGCTACCGGCCCAACACAGTGACCACCACGCCTCGAGCCAACCTGGCCAAGGAGTTGGAGAAATACTCTAAGGTGTCTTTTGACTATGCAAGCTTTGATGTCCAGGTGTTTGGAAAGCGTATGCTTATTCCAAAGACACCCAGCGCCACTGAAACGTCACCCAAAGCCTTCAAATGTAAGATCCACACACTTTCATCTCCATGCTCCATTTCTGTAGAGATCAGTCGACATGTTTTGTGTTGACCGGCACTCTTTCAAAGCATCAATATGCCATAAACTTTCAACATGATCAAGGTTTTTTTTATCTTTGAAACACTAGAAATGTAACACTTGTTTTTTGTTGGATTAGCTGTCTGTGTTGTACATTAACTTCTTCGGTTCAGTTGTGTTATTTGCTGTTTTTATGTTTTGACTGGCCAAATTTAGACATAACATTACATCCTGATTCTATGAGTCACTCAAATGGAGTCTGAGAGCAGAAAACAACAGTTCAAAACATCAGTGATAAATGTCAGATTTTACAGTCAGCACCTTTGTTTGCCTTACAAATGAGCACACACAATATTGTATGACTCATCATTAGCGACAATGCACTAAAATAACTACAAACTTTCAAACAGAGCTGAATGTCAATGTCCACTCTTGACCTTGTCAATAGCAGTTTGACAAAAAGATCTTAACTCAAGGGCCCTGCTTATTTCTGGTGCTTTCATCTACATATAACAGTCTTCATGATCAGTGGTGGAAGAAGTATAGTACTCAGATCCTTTTCTTTACTTGAGGACCCAAAAAAACTCAGATCCATGAAGTAAAAGTACTAATACAGCAATGTAAAAATACGCCATGACAAGTAAGAGTCCTGCATGAAAAATCCCACTTACCTACCAAAGGGTATAATGTTGGATAATTTGACCTCTTTGGGCAATGAATGGTTGAATGAAATATGACCTCAACTACATACTGCTTTAATGTAAGAGGTCACAAGACTTTGAAAACCACTGGTTTAATCTTTAACTATCTGCTGTATTTTGAAGGCTTATTACATTTTCCTTTGCGTAATATCTTAATCTGAAAAGTAACTAGTAACAATAACTGTTGTATAAATGTAGTGGAGTAGAAGTAGCATAAAATGGAAATACTCAAGTAAAGTAAAAGTACCTCAAATTGTGCTTATGTACTTACAGTACTTCAGTACTTTCTTTAATTCCACAACTGATCAGCGAATGAAGTCTCAGTTGTCTTTTGAATACTTTCTGATGTGGTTGAAAAAGAAAAAGCTAGTGAGTGGACCTTCAGTTAAGTTTGTTAAAGCTGATATTAAAAGTAAATATTAAATAATTCTACAAAATGAATTAAAATTACAGTCACTGGTTTCTCTGAGCAGATTTAAAGCTTTTCTGTAGGAACTGTGCATCATCATCTATTGTATCTGCCAATGTCTGGGTGCTTGCTAGGAGGTTTTGAATGCCTCAAATTGCTGCTGTTTCTCAGTCCAGTTCTAGTTTGTTTTAAAGTTGTATTTTTATCTTTTCTTTCATTATAATTTTATTCATGATTTTATTATTTTATATTGACTAACGAAAGGTTGTGACAGATCTTTCTGTATTGTTTGTTTTTATGTTTGTCTGAAGGAGACTCTTTTAAAAGAGATTTTTAATCTCAGTGGGGGTTTGCTGGTAAAATAAAAGTAAAATAAAAATAAATAAAAATCATTTTAAAAAATAAGGTTTTAAATAAAAATATTAAAGGTTCACAATTTTTCAAGTCTGTCTTAAAACAACAGTCAGGTGCCCATATGAACACTGAAAGAGGTTTTTCTTGCTGTAATCATTCCTCCTGTTCATACAGGCTATTAGGATATCCCTTCATAATGTACTTTGAATGTAAGTGATGGGAGACAAAATCCAGTCTTCATTTTGTGTAAAAATGTTTTCAAAAGTTTACCATAAGCTTATATGACGCTTCAACCATACAAATTTTTCACATCAAGTAGACATCTTCCAATGTGACAGGCTTTTTAGTATTAGATTCCCCCTTTGTGTTTCCCTGGACGGTGTTTTTTGTTGAGCTGTGGTGGAAGGATCATAACAAAAAAAGGGAAATTTGCAATAAAAGGCTGCATCTTTGGAAGATATCCACTTGATTTTACTAATTTGGACAGCCTGATGACATTTTTGCACTGACGGAGGCAAAATGACTTACTGTCACTTATACTGAAAGCACAGGAGGGGATCACCTAATAGACAGTATGAACAGGAATGATCACAGGAAGTAAAACTTGTTTTAATGTTCATTTGGGCACCTGACTGTTGTTTTAAGACAGACTTGAAAAATTGTGAACCTATCCTTTAAGCTACTAATAGCAGCTAATTTAGCCACATTTAGCAGCACATGTAGCATTACTACACAGTAGCTGGTAAATTGTATTAAATTTTACAGTAAGTTCACTGTGCCTCCTCTCCACACAGCTAAATCCTTCCCTAAGGCCTCCTCCCCCAGTCACAGTGTTCCAGGAGGCTTTTCTAAGAGCGCTTCATCCTCCAGTGGGTATGACTATAGCCAAGACGCTGAGGCAGCCCACATGGCAGCAACAGCCATCCTCAACCTGTCCACCCGCTGCTGGGAGAGACCCGAGACCCTCAGCACTAAGCCCAGGGAATCCTGCACCAAGGTACACTGGCTTTCAGTCACACTTTGCTTGGGACTTATTTAGACTACAACAGTTTCAATAATGCACACTATGTGGCTTTCTCATGTTCTCTGATATTTTCATCATTTCACTTGCCCTGACTGTGCATCTAAACCCTTTAGGAGCCGGACATTGAAGTGGACGAGAATGGCACCTTGGACCTCAGCATGAAGAAGACCAGGAGGGAGGGCATGCAGTCTCCAGAGCCTTCATCGTCCTCATCCTCGTCCTCTCAACATATCGGAGCCACATTGTCTCAGGGCCACACTCAGCCAGAGTGGGAGGGGCCACTGGACTTCACCACATCAGGCAGAGTCAAGGAGGAGGACCACGATGAGGTAAATGGTAGTTAAAGTGTTACAGCAAATACAAGGATATAAGGTCCCTGTGAATTTAAATGTTACAGCATCTCTAATTTCTCTAAAAATTGTGTAGATATTTTGTTAAAATATTGTTAACTAGAGGAAACTGGGAATGGGAAAATGGGCATTCTACAATACTCAAAATAGCAACATGGGGACTGCATGAATGATGTGAATGAACTACCCAACAGGTTGTTTTCTGTTTGTTTTTGTTTTCTTTAATTCATGCCATTATGCAATGTCAGAAAACCTTTGTTAATACAGATTTAAGTGGAAAAACATGCAATGCAAGTCATGCAATGTGTAGATTGCATGAGTTTTTTGTTAAGACTGTGCGGGTCACCAATGTTTTACCTTTCTTCAGGTAGAGTATACAGCTCCCTCATACACTTCATCTGATGGTGAGGAGGAGGACCAGGAAAACCTGGAGGACAGGAAGTACCCCGGTGAGGTCACCACCAGCAGCTTCAAGGTCAAGTTTCAGCCCAAAGACAGCAAAAAGGAGATTCTTGTGTAAGTCACAACTCTTAGCATATACTTTGCTGTTAATATTATTTTTATTTTATCCTTAACTGTGACGCACCCTTTAAAGTCAGTTTCAAATAAACTAACCATTATTTACATTTCTGACATTTAAAAATTATGATATCACTGCTGATATTGTTTTACAGCTCCATGTGATGAATTAATGATATGGACGCTATTATTATGCATTATGTACCCTGCATTACCCACGCCAGATGCATTATTATATTAGAATGCATCTGGCTCCTGAAACCTGGTTAGAGCTCAAATGGGACCTGCAAGTGTCAACCACCACAATCAATCTATCAAATAATGTAGCAACCATAAAAGATAAAAACCCAGAAGATATTTCTCTTTAAGCTTCATGCTGTGTTCATGTCATACCAGAGTTACCTTAATGACCAGTTTCCAATTTGTGAATACTATTCATAACAACATCTAAGTCATGTTTATGATTAAGAAAACTCCAATATAGACAATTTAGAGTTTGATAATACAGAAAGGCCTTCCAAGACAAACACACAAGACGCCTAATGTTAGTCCATCATTCAAGGTCCTTTCACCCAAATTTAATGGATATAATGTTATATTTATGAAAGCAGTTTGTTTAACATTGACTTGTTAGGAAATGTGTACTCTCTCAAGTCTTAAACATGGGAATCTTTCCAATCTCCACCATTAATTTAAGAAGTGAAATTAAATATCGAAAGCCTAAACAGTGGAATAAAACAAGTCAAAAGTGATCTGATCTGTGAATGTGTGTCTTGGCTCTAGATGTCCCACCCCAGGCTGTGATGGTAGTGGACACATCACTGGCAACTACGCATCGCATCGCAGGTAAGACCTGCACTCGTGCAAACTTTTTTTTTTTTGCTTTACAAATCTAAAGTGTAATTGCACTAACAGGTGATTTACCTTTAGATTAAAGTGTGATGTTTTTATCTCTGCTCCTAGCTTTGATTCTAGTGAGTCAAATTTTTGTGACTGCGGTGACTGCACTAATTAGTGTTGGTATGGTAGGTGCAGTTATTGTAAATGTTGGGCGAAAAAGCCCTCTTTCTGTTCAAATAAGCCGTGTGCAGCTGTGTCAGGTACAATATGTTGGAAACTGGAAAGCTGACGGACAAGAGTGTTGATTTCTGCTCCAGCCTCCAAAATCCTGTTCATACAGATGAATGCACATTAATTACTTTTAGTATTTCATATATTAGAAATGAATCAATTAGTCAAATGAAGAATTCTTACACTAGATTCATGCCCCCAGATGCAGTGTGCGCAGTCTTGTTGTGTGCAGGCTGCTGGTTTACAGTAGAGTACACAGACAGGCTGTTCTCTGATGTTTAACACCATTCAAAATGCATAAGGAGCACTTCAGCAAGGAGAATGAAGAAAATATGTACAGTTTGCTGCTAGTAAATCTAAATGTATGAAGGTCAAATGTGGAGTCCTGCAATGGTTGGTTTTGCGCCCTATACTTTTCATTTTATATATGAACAATATTTTGGAAGTATCAATTATATTGCAATTTGTTTTGTTTTGATTATACTATTTTTTGTTCTAGAGATGATTTAAAAATACTTTAGGATAATGTAGATAAAAGGAAATGGTTAAGCTTAAGATGTGGTTTGATGTAAAACTATGGAGCTTTTTTCCTATCTGTATTCGAGAGCGTGGTATATCAATTTGAGAGATAATTTATTGATTTAATGTTCAGATTTTGTAATATTGTCCCTTAAAACCCTGCCCTCACACTCAAATAGCCTCTGCTAGTGCTTAGATTTGCTCTGTTTCTGCTCAAACAGTATGCTTGCACTCAGATATATTCTTGCTTGCACAGATACCTGCACTCCAGCTTCAGCCCTTCTCCCACTCAGGCTGCTTCTGGGCACTCGTGAAACTTCTGCTCTCAGATTTCTGCTCTGCTCTTTTTTTTGTGCAAGAACTCTGTCAAAATCCCCCAACCAATAGAAGGCCAGGTGTAGTGTTGCCAATGAAATCATCCCTGTCTCCTTGCATGCACATTCACTTCTGCTAGCGCTGATGTTACTGAGGAAAATATGCAAAACAGCTTGCAAGCCAATTAAATCTGTATCTACGAAGCTGTGTGAAATTTAATCAGGGATCTTTCTCTAAGAAATTTAACAAAACCAGCTCTTGAATAAAGATAGGAAACAAGCTCCATATAATATCTGTTGTAATATATAGATGTTAAGAAATAGATGTTATATCTTTAGATGGAATTAATATTGAAAGGGTATCCAAAATTACATTTTGGGTGTAATTTTAGATCATAAACTCTCTTTGAAATCTTACATAGCTTATATAAGACAGAAATGTCAAAAGTATGACAATTATAAACAAGGCACTTCAAATGTTGTTTTTACACTTATTTTAGAAGTGTGAGGCAACACATATACAACTCATATGAAAACATTGCACTACAGTAAAGAACATTAAAAAAAACACCATATGCATGTACTACATTAAATATTTGGACAATATGAACTAAAAGGGGTAACATCTGTGTTAGAGTGTTGAGAAAGGGGCAGGTAATGTATGATTTTTCTTTTCCCTGCTCCTTTTCAATCATAGAATGTGTATTATGTTGTTGCAAATTGCAGCTTTGCATTAGACGTGTACACTGAAGTGGTTGGAAAAAGTAGAACATGAATCAGAAACAGAATATATTTTGGCAAAAGTCTTTTCTAGGTATAAAGATCTGCCCTCCACAAGCCCTTGCCTTTTAGTTTTGTTTCTTGTGGTCACAGTTCTCTTTAAAGTGATTTGATGTGACTGTTGTTCAGATGGCATCGGTCAAAGTCAAAGAATCTACTGAGCTATAGTTGTAGAGGTTTCATTCAAATGGCCTCATCAGTTCTAAAGAGTATGCTACTGTAACATCAAAACCCACATACCTCAGTGTTTCTACAACATGCCGACTACCCAGACTGGGGGATGGAAGGGAACATGACCCTCGTCTTATGTGCTAAGTTCAGCTTAGCTTGAATTCTGAGGATTTCCCACCTGTCATTAGAATTGAAACAGGATTTCAGATCAACAGTGACAAATCTTCCAGTTTCATTTTTGCCTGATATCATCATTCTGCCTGAGATGACTCCACACACACACACGTTCATCTTTCATCATTTTGCCTTCCCAACTATTACACTACTTGTAGAGATCGGATAGTAAAGTAACTCCTTTCCTCGCTGTGTGTGTGTTGCCCAGTCCTCCTCTGGCTCTTTCCCTCACTCATACTCAAGACGTCAAGTTCTCGGTCTGATTTTTCTCAGTCTGGTTTTTCTGACGTTCTCTCTCTAACCTATCTTCCAGTCTGTCAGGCTGTCCTCTTGCTGATAAATCACTTCGGACCCTCATGGCTGCCCACACAGCTGAACTAAAGTATGTCTGCTTTCTCCTGTCTCTCAACTCCAACATGTTCACTGAGCACTCAGTCTGCAGCTACACCTCTGTCCCTGCTCTCCTTTTAACACTGATAGAAAATAGTCAAAATCAGTAATACTTCATTCCAATATTGAGAAATCTAAACCAAAAACAGTGAGCCCTAATAATTTACTGAAACTAACTGGTTTGTGCCTGCAGTGTCCTGATAGTGTAAGCATGTAAAGTGAGAGAGCGTCTGTGTGTGTCTCAGGTGTCCGACTCCAGGTTGTGATGGATCAGGCCACATTACTGGAAACTACGCTTCACATAGAAGGTAGGAGCTCTTCATTCTGCCTGGTGTATCATCAGCTCTGAACAGACTGTGCTGAGACTGCTCTGTGTTCCTCTCTGTCAGTCTGTCTGGATGCCCACGAGCCAAGAAGGGTGGGATCAAATCAACTCCCACCAAGGACGACAAGGAAGACTCCGAGCTGTTAAGGTGAGATACAGTCGCTCATTAGCTCTAACCAGCCAAGCATGTGTATTGGGTAATGTTAGACTGACACTGCCCCACGGCTGTAATGATTAAGTACTGAAGAATAGGAGCTGGCTTTTCATGCAACTTAAAGGATAGATTCACAATTTTTGACTGGACTGCAACAGCGGCCGGTCAGCATCCGTCGTCATCCAGGGGAGAACATGATCCGATGAACTGATCTGTGCAGCTCTTGGTTATTCACTGCTGGCTCTAATGTCTCAGTAGCATTTTGATATATAATATAATTCCTTTTGGAAGATAAATGTTGGTCTCACAGATGTAGATATCATCTGTGACAATTGTAGCTGCCACATTAGTTTGTCTGAATGTAAAGTGAAGCTTCATGTTTTTACTGGACAGAACAACAGTGCTGCCTCTGGGGCTCTATATGTACAGACACAGATACACATTTCAATGAATGTATTAAAATAAACAGATCAGTCTGTATTAAATTTTGTTTTATTTTATTAAGCTACATCACAGTTTGGATTTTTATTACAACTGCATTACAGACTGAATAACATAATTTACTGCATCTCTCTGTCAATGAGGTTATTTTTTATGAGAAAAAAAGTGTTAGTGGAGCTTTGAGTTGAGATTATTTCGTCACAGTACAGTCAGGTAGTTGTGTTGAAGCTGAGCTGCTGCTGTCAGCAGGTACACTACTGTTCCAATTGCAGAATGATTGTACTGCCTCCTCCCGTCCTCAGAAATTTGTACTCCCGAGTCGAACTTGCCATGTTCGAATTAGCAAGTACGTATGTCCAAAATTGGCGTACTTGGTATTGAGAAAGGCCCTATGTCAAATTGGCTTCAGTCAAAGACTGGCTGGGGGCTTGGTCGCCACGTGTTGCCACTTCCTGTATCTGTTGTTTCAAATTTATAGCCCTCTAGCTTTTCATATACAGTCCAGCCATATACTAGGTATTGACCTAGTCTTTTTTTTAAGTCTGTCTTAAAACAACAGTCAGGTGTCCATATGAACAGTGAAAGAGGTTTTCCTCTCTGTAATCATTCCTCCTGTTCATACTGGCTATTAAAAGATCCCCTTCAAATGTGCTTTCAATTTAAATGATGGGGGACAAAATCCACAGTGTGTCCACACAGTCATTTAGTGCAAAAATGCATTTAAAAGTTTATCTGAAGCTTATATGAGGCTTCAGCAGTCTGAGTTAGTCATATCAAGTGGATATCTGCCACATTTACAGTCTTTTTAGCATCAAATTCCCTCTTTGTGTTTCCTCAGACAGTGTTTCCCTGTTGAGCTGCTTTATTTAACCTACATTTGTTAATATTTTTAGCAAATTGGCTCTATTAAAAGTATGCTGAATTAGCTATTAGCAGTTTCTGTTTGCAGTGTAGCCATGGATGTACAGACAAATACTGTTCTGGAGTTATGAGGACTGACTTTTTCCCCTGATTTCTAAGCGGATTTATGTTTATGTATTTATGTATGCATATTATTCATGACAGAATAATATCCTCTAAAAGTGTAAGTCATACTGAATCAAAAAATGTGTGCATCATGTTTGAGTGTTCAGAGTTATAAACCTGAGAAAAAGTATGAATTTGTTGGAAATTGCAGTAATTGGGTGCCAAGGATTTTAAACTACCAAAACTGCCTCCATGATCGGTTGACCTCCAACTGTTGACCGTGTTGATAAGGGGCCAAATCACAGGCCAAACTGCAATAACTTACCTCCTGTTGTTTTGCATGGCATGCACCTGTCCCTTTCACCTCATAGTATATCTTTATGTCACGTCTCTCCCTCCATGCCCATGCACAGAGTTTGAAAACTTCTGTGCTAAACTAATAGTTACCTTCTAAATCAATGATAGCTGAGCATTTGGCAGATAATCTAGCTATCAAGAAAAATAAAACAATAAATATAAACTCAAAAATAGTCCTGCAATAAATAATATTTATCAATGCAGAGTGTACAGCAAGTGCACAACAAAATAAATTATATTACTTACTTATTATTATTATTATTACATTATAGACATTGCTTTTGAAAACTATGCCAGAAGGATGGGAGGAGATTGAAAACAAGTACCACACAGTATGTTCTCTGCTGAGTGGAAAAAACTACTTTTCCACGACTTAAACACAAGGGGTAAAATAAACATTATTCAACATTTTAATTTTCAGTTCCTAAATGTTTCTTCTCGTAAAAGAAGCCAGGTGTATGACAGTGTGTCACAACTATTTTGTATCAATTTGAATAATAGCCTATTGTCTACTATAAGAAACAGGAAGTCATTGTTTCCCTCATGGCAGATGGGAGATTGAACACATAAAATGAGCAAGTCATACATAAACAGGAGAGCAAAATAAGATTATTTTGAATTAACTGAAAGATCTGATTGAAGGTTAAAGGAAGGGTTCACGATTTTTCAAATCTGTCTAAAGGTGATGTGCAGGACTTTTGTCTCCCCCTTCTGGTAGTGAGAGTAATTACAAAAACACTGTCGACACGTGCTTATTTCATAGACTCTGCTGTAACCTACTCCATCACTACTGTTGCAACTGTAAAACAGTGGATAAATTGTTTTGACTGTCAGACAACCCCACTAAATGATTCGTTTCACTATCAGAATTTAATCTATTCAGTCTGATAACATTTGGAGAGTCTAGAAGAGCCGCATGATTAAATTATTTTATCTCCACTCAAGTTAGCAGAGAGCTAACCGGAAGTTAGCTGCTCGGCTAGCGAAAGTCTCTAGTGTGCATGCTCTGCGGCCAGCGTGGGAATGTCAAACCCGACACCAGAATAAAAACTCTGTATACAGAGAAATTTATCTGGTGGTGATAAGCTTAATCAGCATTGTGTGAACTTGTTTGGCAAGGTCTTGAATGTTCATTTATATGTAAAACAACAGTCAGGTGCCAAAATGTACATTGAAACAAGTTTTTCTTGCTGTAAAAATTCCTCCTGTTCATACTGACAAAAATGTATTTAAAAGTTTATCTGAAGCTAATATGAAGCTTCAGTCATCTAAATGAGTCAAATCAAGTAGATATATTTCAACGTTACAGTCTTTTTAGTCCTTCTTTTTGTTACTATACTTCCACTGCAGCTCAACAGGGAAACACTGCCAGAAAACACAAAGAGGGAATTTGATGCTAAAAAGACTGTAAATGTGGCAGATATCCACTTGATATGACTAACTCAGACTGCTGAAGCCTCATATAAGCTTCAGATAAACATTTAAATGCATTTTTGCACAAAATGACTGTGTGGACACACTGTGGATTTTTGCCCCCATCACTTACATTGAAAGCACATTTGAAACAGATCTTTTAATAGCCAGTATGAACAGGAGGAATGATTACAGCGAGGAAAACATATTTTAGTGTTCATACGGGCACCTGACTGTTGCTTTAAGACACACTTGAAAAATTGTAAAACCATCCTATAAGTGTGAATTTTTTAACAGTTAATTAAATATTAAAATATTTAATTGCGAGTCCTACCAGTCAGCTGGGCTTTTCTCTTCCTGTCTCCAGGTGTCCAGTTCCCGGGTGTGACAGTCTAGGCCACATCAGTGGGAAGTACGCCACCCACCGCAGTGCCTACGGCTGTCCGCTGGCAGCACGCCGCCAGAAGGAGGGTCTTCTTAATGGCACTCCCTTCTCCTGGAAGGCCTTCAAGACCGAGGGCCCGACCTGCCCAACACCAGGCTGCGACGGCTCTGGTCATGCTAACGGCAGTTTCCTGACACACCGCAGGTATCCTGAAAATCTGAGAGTTTTATCACACAGAAAGAACTGTTATCTCAAGCACAGCTCACACTTTCATTTCACATTACAGTGACTTCAGTCAATTGTAAAGAAGTTTCATGATCAGATTTACCTGACGGGTTCCCAGGAGCAAAATGAGCTGCTGGCCCCTCACCTCTATATGTGTAGAAGCTCCTGTACTGAAACATTAAATAGCAACATGTTACCTATATCCTAAGAAAGCACAGTATCAGCTGAAATAATTAAAATTTTGACATGTATAATTTCTGATAAGAAATCTCAGCCTTGTGAGCACAAAAGAGCTCCTTGTCCTGATCAGCTGCTCTTCTCAGTCTGTCAGGTTGTCCCAGAGCATCGGCCAACAAGAAGAGAGCCAAGTTCCCCGGAGATGAATACATTACTGCCAAGTTCAGAGCCAGTGATGGTAGGACACAATACTTTCCCCTCAGCTTAATATAGTGTTCCAAATGCACAAAAGTCCATCAACTGCTAATACTAAAGCCTGGAGACATGAAACATGAAAACATGAAAAATCCATCAACCACACTCAACACAATATGCATGACCGCAGAAACAGGAGCTCCAGAGAACAAGAATTCTAACTTAAATAGACTTGAGCCACTAAATTGTGGAGCGAGACAGTGGCAGTGGTCTTGATATTCTGTTTGCTAACTGTGTGTTGTTGCTCTCACTCAGTTCTGGACAATGATGAGGACATCAAACAGCTCAACAAGGAGATCAACGAGCTGAATGAGTCCAACTCAGAGATGGAGGCCGACATGATGAACCTGCACACTCAGGTTAGCTCAGCTGCTCAGCTCACAGCACCACAGCCAGCAGGCTGAGCATGAGGCTGTTAGTAGAGCTGGACACAGTGCAGCAACTCAGTCCTGCTGCCAGTTTGTCCCAGTGGCCAAACGTGGTACTGAAACTAAAAAATCCCTTACACTCCAAAAAGCATTCTCCCCATAGACCGCCATTATCAAGACATCTGTCTGATGAGCCAATGACAATGATTATCTCTGGTTCTGCTGCCAGTCAGTCTGTGTTGCTGCTTCAGGGCGGTGTTCTGTGTCTGTCTCTGCTTCAGATCTCTTCCATGGAGAAGAACTTGAAAAGCATGGAGGAGGAGAATAAGCAGATTGAGGAGAAGAATGAGGCTTTGTTCCTGGAGCTGTCTGGCCTGAGTCAGGCTCTGATCCGTAGCCTGACCAACATCCGCTTGCCCACTATGGTGAGTATACCCAATGATTTTTGGTTTGTTTTAAAAGAAGACAAACCATTAGGAAATAATTTCCTTCCCGTACACACAGCCCTGAAGACACTCAACTTGTGGAAGTAAGCAGTAGTTGTAATCATTTGACATCAGTCAAGCGACTGAATACCCAGAAATATAACCAAAAATATTAAATATAACCAAAAGCTTGAATATCCGGGCTACCAAGGATAATCACTTTAGCCTGAATGGAATCGATCAGACCTCTGTCCTATCAGGTTACAATCTGTCTGTCCTAAGATCTAATGTCTTGTCTGCCTGAAACTCAAAAAGAAGAAATATGCTTGTCAGATTGGATTCAAGTGACCGATGGAAGACAGTAATCATAAACATCTCATTACCTAAACATCTCACATGCAGGCTATCAGTAGATGCTATAATTTATCCATTTTCCCTAAATACCTCACATGCAGGCAATCGGTAGACGCTACAATTTACTAATGCTCTCTAAACACCTCACACGCAGAATATCTGGAGACTACAATTTTGAGTTGAGTTGGGTTGTTCAGATCGTGCCTGAGATATCCTGCACTATGTCTTGAACATATATACAAAGTTCTCGCGTGTGAGCAAGGGGAATAGAGTTTAACTCTCTAAACTTTTTCAATTCATTCTCTATGGTCGTTCTCATCACTACGGATGTAATCCCATCTCCGACCACAATGTGAGTTGCAATGGCAGAGTGGCACTGTCCGTATTTCTGCTCGTTGAATCCACGTGCAGAAGAAGCAGAAGCAATGTTGTTTATGAGGTATTTTTATATATTTCTGAACATGCCTGAGATATGCAGCACTAAGTCTTGAACGTACATGCCAAGTTTCATTCACAGTACACAGTTCAATAGTAGAGCTCTCTTAAACTTTTTCAAGTCATTATCACCACAGATGTAATCCCACCTCCGACCACAATATGTTGCAATGGCAGAGTGGCGCTGTCTATATTGTTAACTCCACAGGCAGAAGAAGAAGCATGTTATTTATGAGGTATTTTTATATATTTCTCGAGAACCGCTCATCCAACAGAACTTCACACATCGACATTGCACTTTCTCGTTTCCTCAGCAATCCACATGCCAGGTATGAAGTAGATCAATTGAACGGTTCTTGAGATATGCGAAGGACAAACTTACATGCAGACAGACAGACAGAAATTCCTTGCTTTATATAGAGATGTGGTGATATCTGTACATATAGAGCCCCAGAGGTAGCGCTGTTGTTCTGTTCAGTAAAAACATGAAGCTTTACTTTACATTCCGACAAACTAACATTTATCGTCCAAAAAGAATAACATCAACCAAAATACTACAGAAACATTAGAGCCAGAGATATATACCAAAGCGCTGCACAGATCAATTCATCAGATCATGTTCTCCCCGGGATGGCGACGGATATTGATTGGCTGATCATCTCAGTCCTCAGATGACCAGTTGGTCACAAGGGCAGTGGCTCCTCACATCTCAAATTTCCAGGTTATTTGGATAAACTGACCACATATTGGGAATCTAAATGGTTACTTTCTCGCCTGAAAAAATATTAAAACTTAATAAAGTGACATATTAACAGTCCTACAGTGAAAATTACAACAGCTTTTTGCTTGGCTCAAAATCTCCGCCATCACTGCCGGTTGGTGCAAAATGCATTCTGGGATACTTGGCTGTCCCAAGTCCACACAAGTCAACTCCTGATGTATCCTCGATAAAATGGGCGGAGTAAGTACACATCCAGGCATTTGGTCTGTACTTGGATGGATGTGGACTTTGAATTGGAGCAGTACTTGGGCTGCAACTAATGACATTTCACAAGTACACAAGAACACAAGCACAGAAAAGAACACAGATTGAGAAAGGCCTACTATGTCTACAGGGATTTGTTAACAGGTGACCAGTCTGTGCCAGTAAATGTTAAGGAGGTAGGTAGATTTCATGAACAAATATTTCAATTTTATACACAGTCACAAATTCCATCCATGAAACAAAAACTAAGTAAAATATTGACTTGTAAAGTAAATATTATCTGACATCTATACCATCTACATGTTGATACTGAGATATTTTTCCATTTGACTGAACTAAATCATGCTTTGATGAGGTAACTCTACTTATAATGCCTATTTTACCATGAAATCAGCTTTATTCATTTATTTGTTGCAGTTAGGGGTTATTTAATGTACACTTTGACTGCCAAACAAAAGGCAGCCTGAAGAGCATATTTTTGGTTTGATGAATTTTTCTGATAAATGAATAAATCAGAGCTCCAAACTGCATTTTGTTATGACCTGGCTCAAGTGGCCACAACAAAAGGGATATTAAATATTGAAGTTTCAACAAAGTTAAGTTTATTAAAACTAAATTAAACCAAATTAAGAGTTAACTAAATATTTAAAGTATGGGATGTGGAAATCAGTGGTCTCAGTAGTGTATGTGATGCATGAGTGGAGTGTGTGTGTGTGTGTGTGTGTGTGTGTGTTGTAAAGTGCATGAAAACTAAATCAGCATAACCAAATCAAAAGGAGTGCATGTAGGAGAGAGCAGAACTGCAGCAGCACAGCAGCCAAGTGTCAGAGAGTCAACAAAAGAGAGAGCTGGACTGCAGTCAGGCTTAAATAACCTGTACTTGAACTCTCTTGTACTCTGTAAGAACACCCTCAAATTCAGCTAGGAACCACCCTATCAATATATTTAAAAAATGCAACAGAGGAGTGTGGGGCAAGCAGCTGTGTGGGGCAAGCAGCTGTGTGAGGCGTGGCCTCGTGGCCAATTTTCTGACTTGTGAACTTGTCTGTGTTCAGCAGGAGCCGCTGTCAGAGCAGAACTTCGACAGTTATGTGGAGACCCTGACCCACATGTTTACCAATAAAGACTGCTACCAGAACCCTGAGAACCGGGCCCTGCTCGAGTCCATCAACCAGGCAGTGAAGGGCATTGAGGTGTGACAGACAGGAGGAGGATGAGGAGCGGGGCATCACAGTGACTACACCCAATCTTTCTTTCCAAACCTTTTAGATACTGTATGTAATTAATTCTTCTCATTTGGAACTTTGTCATCTGTTCTTTGCATTTGTTTCTTGTTTGCATGTTGCTTTATGATGATGTGAGTGTGAACAGGTGAGGGTGTGAATGTAATCTGTGTGGTAGCATACTGAAATCAAACTGTTACTGTAAGTATGGGCATCTCAAGGTGTACACAGACAGCACAGAGAGAGCAGAACAAAGTCAGGAGTGCAGTATACAGCCTGAGCTGAGCAGATTCTCTTAGTTAGTGAACATATCCCATCTCCACTCAGTAATGTTAATAGTCAATTTGACCATAGTGATGTTGCACCTACAGGCCTAGTTTGTAGATTCATTCTTACTATTGCTGTGTAACTATTTAAGTCCTTTGTAAATGTTGGTTTAATAACAACTTATTTATTCATGTCTGTTGTATTATTTATATTTGTTGGCCTATTTATTATTCATTATCTATTTATTAACTTTTTTTATTTAAAAATGCTACCTGATAAGATTTTAAATGGTAACCAAAAGAAGGGAATCATTTCCTCTGCATTGCTAAACAAAGAGGAGATATTTTAAGAAATCAACTATGAATTGTTTTATATATCTTATTATTTATTTAAAATACTGGGATCTTTTTAAGTGCAAATATTTTGTAACCGAAAGTTTTTAAATAATTTTCTAAAGATGTTTCTTTTTTGGTGCTTTTGTTTATATGATTTTCCTTTTTATTTCCACAAACTATTTTGAGTACATTGCAATACACGGGGAATATTGAGCTGCGCATATTTGGTATTTATTTGGTGATGAAGAACAAAGTGATGGTGAATATTTATTTTGTATTGTCTATGTGTTAATGATGGCTGTGTATGGATTAGTCTTTAAGTTGCTCTTGAAATAAAGGTTAACCCACAGTGACTCTGGACTGGACTGATTGTATTTTTGGATTGATTCAAATTAAACAGACTATCATTGTTAGGTGCAGGACTGTTAGATACAACAAGGTCTTGTACTTTGACTAAAACAGCCATTCTGAGCTGTTTTTATTCATTGATTGTTGCTGTGGAAAAAAGGTCAAAGGTTTAACTATTGTAATATGGCGACTTGTTTAAATGTAAAGTTTGTTTTCACAGTGTCTTTGCCACTCTCAGAGTAAAAACTTTGCAGTGTCTCCCATCTGTACAAGCTCTCCAGTTTGATGGTGCTGAACAGTGTATGCTTCTCCAGTCTTCCAGCAGCTTGAATCCTGTGTAAGGGTGAGCAGATCCATACTGACAGTATGGTGTTTTGAGTATCAATAAAAATAGAATCAATAACAAAAGGAAAAGAAACAATTTGTCTCTAGAGAAGTCACATTCTGAGAGGATTCACAAAATAAAAATACCATACATGTGATTAATTGAGCAATAACAACTGTTAATGATGCATCCACCTCATTAATGACACACTGCTCTCCCGCTACAAGATATGTGCACTTTTAACAATATTGTTATTGGTGATTCTGGGCTCAGTGTTACTTGTGAAGTGGTCGATGGCAAAAACACAAATTGTGTGGTATCAGCCAGTACCATCACAGTATTCTCATATTGGAGGTGAGCAATTACCTCGTTTGATGGGCAGAGGAAACATTAAACTCTGAATTAAATTCTCAATTTGGTCAATTAATCAGTCTCACACAACCATGAGTTCTTTTCAAAACAGTGACCATGTCTACTGTGCTCAAAGAAACCACAACAACAACTTACGATAAATGAAGACATTTATTAATAGCTAAACGTCTTAAAGATACATGATAAAGCGTAGGATAATAAACAAAAAGAATAATAAGGACTTTAAATGGTAATAGAAATAGTATAATTTTTTTTTAATCATTTAGAAATAGTGGCTCGAAGTGTGTGACTCGAGGCTAACATGTAGCAACGTGGAATGCTAAGGAAGGCTATTGAACTTCTCCATAAAATTATCTTTTTAATTTTAATGTTATTCAACATCAACCCTTGATCACAAAAGCCATTTTATGCCTACTGTGTTGAAGCTTTTTCGCTGCAGAGATGTCATCTCAGCAGGTCCAGCATTGTTTTGGGTTGAGCTGGAGTTAGCTGCAGTGTTGAGTCACCAGCGAGGTTAATTTGGTGCAGCCCGGCTGTGGGCCTGTGGATGAGTCTTGTTTCAGACTGAGCCGTTAAAGAGTCTATGCTGCTGGCTAAGCTACCAGACAACGCTGTGAAGGAGTGAGTCGCTGAGTTTAATTGCCTGGCAGTGGGTTATTTGTCCGTGTGACTGCCTCACTTTGGCAACAGACAACCAGGGTCCAGCTGGGTGTCACTGTCTTCTTCAGAGAGAAGTGAGCCAGTTTTGGATTCAGGCTTTCACTGGCTTCTTGTAATCTTAGTTTAATGCCAGATAGAGTTTTTTCTGACTACACTCACAGTTTGTCCAGGCTTCTTGTGGGTCAGTGTAACTTCCAAAGTAAAATACAAGACTTAATGTTACAAATAAAACAAAAACCAACTGACTTGTTTCAATAAAAGATTAAAATATGTGCATACATGGTTGAAAAAAGAAAAGAGACATCTTGAGAGAAAATAGATGTGTCTTAACTTACGAGTTTTTGGAGACCAGCTCAAGGGTACATCCCTCCGAGGTTTGATTTTATCAGCTTGGACAAGACATCCGAAGTTTTGGGTGTGTTTTATACATTTTGCGCTGATGAATATTTATTTTCTTTATTTGGGACTTTTAAGGTGTGGCTGATAGTGACTTGAGATAGAATTTCTCTTGAATCTAGAATGGCAGCTTAGGTTTATAAGACTAGTGAACCTTTGGGGAATTAAATTCTGAGTTTTAAATGCAAAATTCACACTTCAGTCACTGTGTCTGAATACTTTATGTCAAATTGTAGGTAATAATGTATTGTAAAAACCATTCAGAAAAACAGTTTAGCATTATACATTAATTTCATAAAAGTCAATCCTTCCTATCAACATTGTAGACAACAGTATATTGTCAAACCATTCAAAAAGTAACATAGTATACATATGAATAGACCCCTATGCAGTACAGGAGCACTGTAATAAGTGCTACATCCATCATGTAGGTTTATTATACTTTAAATAGTTGTGATCTAGTTTATTTTATTTGTTTTATTCTAAAAAGTATCAAATTACTTTCCCTTCACTGAAAATGTATCAGTATATATACAGCAATATAAACTTAGCACAAAAAGTAAGGAAATTTGTGTTTGGTAGATTATTTCCTTGTTGTAACATCTTATATCTTATACCGTTGGAAAGTCTGTTTATTTCCCTTTTAAATGGTGCCACATTTGTAAGGAACATGCATTTGTGGGATGAGCAGCAGAGCTGAGTATGTGGGTTGTGCCCATGAAAAATTTGCCAAATGTTCTCTGCCATTGCCAAACAGCTTATTTTGCTGTTGCTATTGACACTTGTTTTGAGCTTCTGGTACCCCCAGCACCAGCATGCCACATTTGACTGACCTGGATAGGGCCCGTGCGATAGGGCAACTTCAAGCTGGTGTTCCGCAAAACCAAGTTGTAGCATTATTCGGAGTGAACCCTAGTACCATCTCCAAAGTGAAGGCCAAGTTCCATATAACGGGGGATGTCAGAGACAGGCCGCGAAGTTTGAAGTGTCCCAAGAAGACGACACCCCAAGAAGACTATTTCCTCACCCTGTCAGCACTTAGGTACCGTAGGCTGTTTTCTACAGATTTGCAGTCAAGGTTTGCAGGATGATATGGCTGACGGCTCTCTGCCCAGACAATCCAGAACAGACTGCACGCAGCCAATCTCCGGTCTCATAGGGCTGCCAGGAGGCCTGCCATGACTGCCCTTCTCCATCAGGCCCGTTTGCACTGGTGTCAGCAACACGTGCACTGTAACCTGAACATGTGGAGAAACGTTATGTTCAGCGATGAGCCCAGATTCTGCCTACGGCAGTTGGATTGAATTTAAAGGCATTTACTGCATTGAAAGATTTTACAGTGGTAAAAACCTATAGTTTCCATGGAGACCGCTTGTTTGCTTGCACTTGTGCTTGTGATACCCGTTATTACTCACCTGTTGTTGTCTCGATAGTAAAAAATGGCAGAAGAAAAGAAGACAAGAAAACCAAATTGGTCAGAGGAGGATAAGATTCTACTTCTGGAGGAATACAATAAAAGAAAGCACATACTAAAATGCAAATTTGAGCCGTAAATAACAGCAAACAAAAAACAATGAATGTGGGAGGAAATTGCAACAAAAATTAACAAGAAGTCTGGTGAAGAGGTCCATCCAAGAGGTCCAAAAAATATATGACAACTTGTCTGTTCTGGCCAAAAAAGAGATTACTACTTACAGGAGGAAATCCAACAAAACTAGTAAGAATAACTTTAATTTAACTTAAACTTTAACGTTTAACTTAAAGTTAACTTGGAGCTTACTTAAGTGTTACTTACAGCTTAACTGTTAACGGTTATATGGCTGACCGTGAAGAAATCTTTGTACAGAAGTCGTTCATAATAAAGATTATATCTTCTTGTAACTTATTGTAATTTATTGTTGATTTCATTACACATTAAAGTATTTATAGAGCTATAGATATTAACTAGACTGTAATGGTAACTTTTGGTAACGTGAAGAAAGCTTAATGACACTAGCCTGCTCGTTTAGACTGTAATGTCCTAAAATTTTAAAAAATGGTTTATTAACAGAATTTTTTCCATACAAAATGTAATTTTCAAGGTGGGGGTCCACCTCCAAAACCTTTTTCAAATGAGGCAGTGATGTTAATGGACATCATTGGTTGTGACTCACCTACCGTGGTTGGAATTACTGGTGGAGGGGAGAGCGGTGGTCATTTGGAAAGGTCTCAGTTTAAGCCTAATTAATGACATTACTGTTAATGGCATGACTGTATAGTTAACCCCTAAAACCTTCTCCAGTGAGCCAGATGAGGAAATGAGGAAGGAAAGTGATGCTGCAAGTACTGTCAGGTCTCTTAGCCCAGTGAACCCTCCAAAGACACCAAGAGTGTCAAAGTAAGAAGTTATTGTTATTCTTTCCTATCAATTAGATTTTCACAAAATCCCAACCCAAACATACTGTAAAATAAAGATTATTTTTTACTCTAACAAAGTATTCACTCATATTTCTTACTGCAGTGCAGTAAAAGTTCACATACATTTTAAAACTTTACTAGTTACCGTCTTGATAATAGCTTGTGTCTCGCATAAGCTGAAGTTGTAGTTCTCCTGTTGTGTGGGGAGAAGGAGAAGGGGATGAGACCGCATGGTACTCTCAGTTATTATCAATTACAGTTAATCCGTTATAAATTAAGGTCAAACATGCAGCCGAACAAGGTAGGCCAACTATATGTTACAATTTGGAGTTTTCTGAATGGTGTCATTAGCTATGAAATGACATGGATAACCGCTGTCCCCAAAAAGGATGCCTTTATGCCTCCCCTCCTCCAAATCTCTTGTGAGGATGCTCTCATCTAGTATCTGCGCGTCATGGGTACTGCCAGGCCATTGTGCTGAAACGTTGGTCATTTTATTTTCATGATTACAAACTAACTGGACATTGATTGAATGTTGATTATTTCTGTTAACAAACTGATCTCCACATTGTACGGGCACTTGAATCGTGATGTGGGTCCTGTCTATCACCCCATACACTTTTGGGAAGCCAGCAACATTAAAGAAGTGCGCCACTATCTCATCCTCCTCTTGTTTTGACAGGAACTTCACCACGGTGTTCAGCAGATGGGTAAGGGCTTTTGAAACTTGGCGAATGATGCAACACACTCTTGACTTGTGGACATGAAATACCTCACCTATCACTGACTGGAAAGATCTCGTGGTATAAAACCACAGAGCAATCATTAATTGCAACGGGGCTGGAAGAGCACAGCTGCAGCGTGACAGTCATCAATTATAAATTGACCAAATCTATAGTTTAAAATAAACTGCTCATTGTTAAACATATCCATTGGGTTCTCCTGGTCACAGAACACTCTTGGGGATGGGTTGATTTTCTTCATTTATCACCATTAACTCTGCCATGTTGCGGTTAAGTTGGAGTCAGAGGTACCTTAAGTTTTTTTCCTTTCTTTGGTTGCCAAAGTCTTTTGGGCAACGGTTTAACTGACTTTAAGGGATTCCTCAAGCATAAGACCAAGATAAGGAGAAAACCTTAAATACTTAAGTGGACATTTTAAGGAAACCTTAAGGAGAAGACTTTAAGGAAAATCTTAACTTAAGGTGTTTTGTGCAACCAGCCCCTGGAATCAGAGATACTGTTAGCTAAACAGAGCTGTGCTTGGAAGGGTGCTTTTGATTTATCGTTCCAATCCTTGCAAAATTAGTGGACTGCCTTACACATCTTCACAGGAACTTATTTCCTTGCCTTATTATTAATTGTTAGGTTACTTTTTTTGATTGTGTGACTAGCTGTTGCAGCCTATCATGTTAAAATATTTTTAACATATATTATTGAATGCTCCATATGGGACTTTGGACTTTGATGGGTGGGATATTACATGTACAGCACCCCCTATATGACTGTCATAGTACATGAATATGGGTCCTTATGGCAACAGTCACATTACAAAAGCAGAATTAACTGCAGAGATGTACACTAAATAGTAGATGATTTTAGAGATTTGAATCCATACCTTTTTTTAATGCTGCATACTTCATTCAATTCAATTCAATTTTATTTATATAGCGCCAAATCACAGCAAAAGTTATCTCAGGGCACTTTTCACATAGAGCAGGTCAAGACCGTACTCATTAATTTACAGAGACCCAATATTCCCCCATGAGCAGCACTTGACAACAGCAGCAAGGAAAAACTCCCTTTTAACGGGAAGAAACCTCAAGCAGAACCGGGCTCTAGGTGGGCGGCCATCTGCCTTGACCAGTTAGGTTTAGAGAGAAAGAAGGAGGGAGGGGGAGAGGGAGGATGGGGCGGAGAGAGACACAGAGAAGCATAATAACAACAACAATAACAGTAACAACAATAATAGTAATAGAGATATGACTTGTAATAATAAGAATAGCAATAATAGCAGTAGCAATAGTGGAGGCAGGACATCCACAGGACCACGCCACATTCCCAACGGCCATGACCCACCATTCAGGCACTGGACCTTCCTGTGAGACAAGAAAGCACAAAAACTCCGGGGAAGAAGTCAAGTTAGTGACATGCATTAATGGTACATGAATGCATACAGATCGAGAGGAGGAGGAGAAGAAAGGAGCTCAGCCTGGCCGGCCCTAACTATAAGCTTTATCAAAAAGGAAAGTTTTAAGCCTACTCTTAAACGTAGAGAGGGTGTCTGCCCCCCAGACTGAATCTGGAAGATGGTTCAACAGGAGAGGAGCCTGATAGCTGAAGGCTCTGCCTTCCATTCTAGTTTTGGAGACTTTAGGAACCACAAGTAAGCTGCATTCAGGGAGCGCAGTGCTCTAGTGGGGTAATAGGGTACTATGAGCTCTTTAAGATATGATGGTACCTGACCATTAAGAGCTTTGTAAGTGAGGAGAAGGATTTTAAATTCTAAATTCTGGATTTTACAGGAAGCCAATGCAGCAAACCTAAAATGGAAGAAATATGATCTTTTTCTAGTTTTTGTCAGTACACGTGCAGCTGCATTCTGGACCAGCTGGAGAGTCTTTAGAGACTTGTTAGGACAGCCTGATAATAAGGAATTGCAATAATCCAACATAGAATTAACAAAGGCATGGACTAGTTTTTCTGCATCTTTTTGAGACAGGATGTGTCTGATTTTTGCAATATTACGTAAGGGAAAAATGGCAGTCCTTGAAATTTGTTTTATGTGGAAGTTAGAGGACATATCCTGATCAAAGATAACTCCCAGATTCCTTACGGTGGAGCTGGGGGCTAGGGTAATGCCATCCAGAGTAACTATATCATTAGATAATGTGTTTCTAAGGTGTTTAGGGCCAAGCACAATAACTTCAGTTTTGTCTGAGTTAAGTAGCAGAAAATTACAGGTCATCCAGGTCTTTATGTCCTTAAGGCACGCTTGAAGTTTAGTTAACTGATTTAATTCATCTGGCTTCATTGATAAATATAATAATATATGGAGTGTTTCTGAATAATATTACCTAAAGGAAGCATATATAAGGTGAATAGTATTGGTCCAAGCACAGAACCTTGTGGAACTCTGTCTCTAACTTTTGCGTGGATGGAGGATTCATTGTTAACATGTACAAACTGAAGTTGATCTGAAAAATAGGATTTAAACCAACCTAATGCAGTTCCTTTATTGCCAATTAAATGTTCCAGTCTCTGTAATAAGATGTGATGGTCAATGGTGTCGAATGCAGCACTAAGATCTAACAAGACAAGTACAGAGAGAAGTCCTTTGTCTGATGCAGTTCGGAGGTCATTTGTAACTTTCACCAGTGCTGTCTCTGTGCTATCATGCGCTCTAAATCCTGACTGAAAATCCTCACATAAACTATTGTTATGTAGAAAGTCACATAACTGATTGGTGACTTCTTTCTCAAGAATCTTAGAAAGAAAGGGAAGGTTAGATATAGGTCTATAGTTGGTTAAAACGCCTAAATCAAGAGTAGGCTTCTTAAGAAGAGTTTTAATTACAGCTACTTTAAAGGACTGTGGTACATAGCCTGTTACTAAAGACAGATTGATTATATACAGTAAAGAAGTGCTAACTAAGGGTAAGACTTCCTTAAGCAGCCTAGTTGGGACGGAGTCTAAGAGACAGGTTGATGGTTTAGATGAAGAAATCATTTAAGTTAATTCAAGAAGGTTGATTGGAGAAAAACAGTCTAAATATATATCAGGTTCTACAGCTGTTTCTAAGGTTCCTGAGTTTAAGGGTAAATCTATTTAGATTCCCAAGCACTTTTGTTACCTTCAGTCTGGATTCATCAAACTACAAGATGATTGTGACTGAGTGATGATCAGATCAAACTGTCAAACAATGCAGTGCTTATCAAATATAAATCAAGATTCTGTTACTGCA
This sequence comes from Scomberomorus guttatus, assembly GCA_038419695.1. Classification (NCBI taxonomy): domain Eukaryota; kingdom Metazoa; phylum Chordata; class Actinopteri; order Scombriformes; family Scombridae; genus Scomberomorus; species Scomberomorus guttatus. The sequence goes on from CM076449.1 coordinate 4,271,435, forward strand.
TTGCCAATTTCTCGCCTCAAATCTGTTCAGAAACATACTTTAGTGTACTGTTTAGCTGTAAAGTGAGATTGTTGTAATGCAGCTGCCATGTTGAAAACGGCAGAGCAAAAACCAAGCACCACCCAACTTACAGTACATCACCCACTACATTGATCTACGTCAGTTACAATTTCACATCTAAAACTGCATTCTAGATGACAAGAATTATAAATACAGATATCCACAATATTTATACAGATGTCTGCAATTGTATTTTTCCTAGTAAAATTGCAGTTTTACATATCCTATCCAGTTTTACTAGTCGAAATGTATTTTTGGATATTCAAAAATTACATTATGGATATCTGGAATGGTTTTTCATTTTAGATATTTGAAATTAAAATTATGACGAGTAACAATTGGATTGTAGATATCTGAAATGGAAGTTTTTCCTAGTAAGAATTCTATTGCAGATATCCAGAATGTTCATTTTAGATATCAAAGATGTAATTGTGGATATCTGAACTTGAAAGCCCAATACACGTGAATGGCAAAAGTGACGTCATTTGTCCTAGGAAGAATGACCTTGTGGATATCTGAAATGACAATTGTGGATAGGAAGAATTTCATTGTGGATATCTGAAATGTTCATCTTGACCAGGAAGAAATAAATTACAGATATCTGCAATACATATCCAGTTTAGCTATTAAATGTTAAAACGACCTCTTATACTTTTTAGAGATTTTAGATATCTTCAAAGTTGTAGATAACTTGAAATACAATTTCTACTAGTAAGAATGTTATTGTGGATATTTTTAATTACCATTCTGAGTAGTGAGAATATAATTTTGACTAGGAGAAATGTTATAATGGATATCTAAAATGTAATTACAGATAGGAGTGTGGTTCGATTAAATGTTATAACAGTCTTGGTCTCTCCGGCCGACCACATGTTTCAAGACTCTAAGAAACAAAGGGAGTCCTTAAGAAAATTAATTTCCTACAGTCCTTGGTTGTTTGCACCCAGGTGTGAACTCCACCCATGGAGCCAGGCTAACAAAACCAAAGCTCCCCCTCTTCACACTCTCTTTCTACCACTGCTGCTGCAAGAGCAGCTCTGCTCCTCAGCTCTCTGCTCTTGTGTGGCCTGCTCACAGCAGACACACACAGAACTCTCCTGAACAAGCAGCAACGTGAGAGCCTGCTTAGGATCCAGCAACAAAGTTAGGCAAGTTAGCATTGAGCTGCTAACTCTGACAACAAAAGGGACAATCAGCGGCCTCCTCAGTGGCCTGGGCCATCTGACCTGCACAAATGGACCACCAACTACCCAGCACGGCCTGCATCCTTCAGCCTTGGAGCCAAACTCTTTTCAGCCTGACTCATCCACGGATTCGCCAGCACACCACAAAGCATTTCTCTCCCCCCATGGACTTGGTAACAACTGGGTATAGCCTAGCAACATATAGTGTAGCATAGCACGGCTAAACAAGACTGTTTAACTCAATCAATGTACTGTATATGTATTGATTTGGCTAATGTTATTCATTGAACTATTGTTGTGAGGCCCTATTCATCGTCAGGTTATTGCATAGTCACACTGCTAACTTAATGTTAGCATGCTTAGCACACGTTACATCCAGTAACTAGGCTTTGCATGCAACTAACCTCTTCCTAAGCTGGCACTTTTATCCTACACCAATTGGCCTTGAACAGAGACCCATACAGTTAAGAGGTCTAAAACCCAACTTTGCACAATTTGCTTCGGGCAGCACATGTGGTTCATGTAGTTCACCACATGCTCTGGCCTTTTGTCTCTGTGGTTCTCTTTGTCGGCCATATTCTCTGCATGCTGTGTGCTTTCAGAAACAATTTCAAATATAAATTCAACATAACTCTTACTTCATAATATGTAAAAATATTCAATATGAGTTCTTGTCTACTGTGCCTATCAAAATTTAATTGTCAGGTTAGTAGAGCAAAAGTTAGGTGATTTTACAGTTTTTTACGATTGATTACACTAAAATTAAAAATAACATACAGTTAGTGAAACCTGACACTCAAGCGAAACCTCAGCCCAGATATGCACAACTATAAGCACATTCCATTCTCAACCTCACACTTTTTGCAAAACACTACACACAGTGTTTTACAAAACACTAAACACACTTCTCTACATTAGACACAGAAATCTAACATGATGTCACTTTGCCATTTCAAAGCACTGCCTTTCAAAATATCACACCTATGAACCAATTGATCAAACACAGCAACCATGGGGTCAGACAAAGGCAGGCCTACATGTAAAACCTGAAGCCTGACCATGAGGTCCTTTGTCCCCTGAAACAAAGGAGCAGCACCAAAATGGGGCTCACAGACTCCACCTCCCATGATGCTTTGCCAAGTTTGTACCTAGGTGAGAACTCTCAGCAGGGAGCTCAAACCCGGGTCACTGATTGGCAGAGACGCACCAACACCACCGGTAGTCATGGCAACACCGCCGTGACGTCACCGCCCCTTTAAGAAGCGGCTGCACAAATTCAACATCGCCTTTCCACCGTAACAGCGCAGGAGCCGTGAGCCAGTCTTTTAAAGGAGGTAACCCCGCGCACGTGGACTTTTCCCCCATCGACTGAAGATCCTCGCTGGACAAGCTGAACTTCTTCGTGTTCAACCGAACACAATCACCAGAGAGAGACCACTGCTGTTGCAACCCAGCGCTCTCACTGCCTACAGAAGGAAGAAAAGGATTTCTTCACGGAGACGCGGATAATTTCTACGCCCCGCTGTCTACCAGCTGCCGTCAAAACCCCACTGACGCGAGGGCGGCCCCGTCAGTATCCAAACCAGACCAAGACAGATGAAACACACGCCGAATCGCTTTGTGAAGCGATCACGTAAGAGGCTATGTCTGGACAAAGACATAATTAATTGTGTTTGTTAGCATTTAGCTTTAAGCCTAATTGCTATTTTGTTGTTTGATTTAACGGGCCGCTGAGTCCCTTTTGCCTGCTATACTCTGAGGAGTATTTAAATTTTGCTGCCTGTTTAGTTTGTGTTAACCACGCTAGACTGTTTTTGTGTTTGTCCCACTCGGGACTGCTGCTGTGTTTGTGCCATCGTGAGTGAGAAAGTAAGTTGTTTGTCGATCAAGAATCAGACAATGTGCGTTACAGACTGCCGTCTGCACGCACGCTCTCTGTGGACAAACAACCGCTGCTCTCCCCTCACGATCGCAGGACTCCGCCATGAGCCGGCGTTTCTTCTCCTCCCTTCCCTCTCTTGTTATTAACACACATGCACACACACATAGGCGCACCTCTTCTTACACACCTGGCGGTCAGATAACGTGGGACACAGCGCCGCTCTGCCCTTGTTATCTACCACCAGACACGTGTTTGATACGTTGAATTGGGTGAACGCAGAGACGCCGACCCCCAGGCGGCGCTATCTTGCCTTTGTTATAACCGACACTGCGGTCACATCCGCTATTTGGTTCTCACGTGACCCCATCTTGCGAGATCACACCCGCCGTCCTTGAGATCGCGTGACATAATCTCACGAGATCATGCCAGTCACCCCCAATTCTAGCGCGATGTCATCTCCCAGATCACGGTCGCCATCTTGCTCACACACCCACAGAGATATACACACCCATCTACACTCCCATACTCTCACACACACACACACACACACACGTGTTTTCATTGTACATAGCTGTATTATTGCTTAGGTAGGATTAGATTTTAGGAGTGATTTACTGATCAAAGCATTTGCTAACTTGTTAACTTTGCTATTGTTTAATAAACACTGTTATGTCTTTAAAGAGAAATCTTCTGTGATTATTGTGCTCATTTATTGTAAAAGGTGGCTGATTGAGAGAGTCAGAGCTCGAATTCAAACCTTCATTGTTCACTTGTGGATGCTGATATCCTCAGATATTAGCACTCTACAGTGAACCTTGTTTATGAGACTACCTTATCGTTTGGTTATTGGTTCCAGTTTCCGGGTGGTGCCCCGTATTATTAATTAATATTAATAATTTATTTTTTATTAATTAATAATTATCTCTGATAGTTATCAATTATTTCTAATAACCAACCAGCTTACAATCAACGACCCAACACAGCCGTCAGGTGTACAGACACTGCTTAATTGTAAACTCACCAATCAGCCATAAGTACTATAAAAAGGCAACAGGTGAGTGTACCTGTCTTTAACGAAAATGGAAGGCAAAGTTGCAGTCAGAGTGAGGATGAGGAGGGGACCCACAGAAGAACAGGGGTAAGAAGAGGAAGAGGTAAAGGTAGACCTGGAGGAGGATGTGGACAAAGGAGATGAGGACCAAATTTATCAGAGATTTGAGCAACATTGGTTGACCATGTAGGGAAAAATTTAGCTCAGTTTGGGGAAATATAGTGTTAATTATAATTATTACACAGAACCACTTTAATTTTTCGTCTAGCGATATAACCTCAGAGTCAGCATAATTACACTAATAAATCATTCCTCTTGGTGATCTGTCAAGAGAATCTTTAACACACATCAGCTTTGGGAAGGAATTAACTGGAACTTGGAAAAGGAATCGGATACGTAAAGTGACTGAAAGTAAGTTATAGGAAACAAAGGCAATGACTTTATACACAAAACATTTATTGCACAGAGACTGACCTGACGATGAATGAATGAATGCAGAACCGGAGTTTGTCAGGGAAAGGGAAATGATCATCACTGGAAGCAGCTGGTAAACTGGGATGGTAAATTTAGAACTAAGTTCTGATGAAGAAGCAGATTAGGCTCTCTGAATTTACCCAATTAGCAGAGAAGACGGGTGCTACTTGTGTGTCCGTGGGCTAGTAGCTGCTGAGCGGTGTGGTGACATCAGGAGTGATGAAAAGCGGAGGTGAAGATTCATCAAGTCGGTTTTAACACAGAGAAAGAATAGGACCTTGTACCGCTAACAAGAAGAATCTGCTGGTGCATTCCAGTGACGGTCTTTAATAGGCACAGTTAGGTAAGGGAACTCAGAGAAGCATCAGAGGACTGCTGACCACCCAGGGGTGGTGTCAATATTTGACCCTCCTCAGAGGGCATGCCATCCACTGGAGGTCAGGTAATTTGTCTTCATTTTAAAACAATTTCTCAAACGACTGTACCTTGTTACCAAACAACTACCATGACTAAAGATCTGATGTTCTTAGGCTCAGGAGATTACAACACTACCAAACAGCACATGTTTATCTCTAATGGTTATTGAGATATTAATTACCTGATTTTAACATACATACAACTTGGAGAATTGAGTTAAAAAATAATAGTAAATTTCTAACATAGTTATGGATACAAACATACACATTCAAACAATAAGGAAAGTAATAAAGTAATGGCATTATATCTTTTTAAAAGCATGCAGGTAGACTAACAATAGTCTCTTGGTTTGGGACAAAGGCGGAAGAGGAGAGACAATCAGAAAGAGGGGGGATTCTGATTGTCTGCAGGGAGCATCCCAGCGTGAGAGGAGGAGTGGTTGTGCAAAAATGTGTTTAGACACACATTTCAGCACAGCAGTTCCATTCTTGGTCCTGTTGGTCAAATGATGTTGGACATTTTATTCCACTTTTCCATATGGGATTCCATGTAGGCTGGAGGTAATTCCTAGAGGTGCAAATACCAGGCACAGCAGACCTCCACTGTCTTATCTCGGAGGTGCCTGTGTATTCTCAACCACAGCTCTTCAGGGCCGTTAGCAGTCACTTGTCAATCCCGTCCCCTCTTCTGTTTACTCCAAGAGGGCTTTGATCTGTCTTAAATGGAAATATGGTCTTTGCTTGGTGTCTCGTCAGGGCAGCCAACAGGTCCTCACAACTAATTTATAGCTGTGTGTGAAATGGGGAAAGAATCCTTGGTTTGATGTGGGGGGGTGTCTTATGGAAGGCCCCCACTTATTAAGCTAGACTGTGTTCTGAGGAATATCCTACAAAGCATGCTGGCCATTAGAAAGAATGTAGGTTTAAGGCACTTCCACATTGGCTTCACTTTTCAGACCCGGAGCTACCCAGAGCTACACAACAACTCATTTTATAGCTTTTGGATGAACATTCATTCACGCTTACAAAAAATTCTCTATTGGTAAGATAAGATTTGAACCAATTAAAAACAGTACCAGAGAGGCCAATCAGACTGTGAAGTCTACCTAAAAGAATCAAGTGAACTACTGTATCAAAGGCTGTGCTTAAGTCAAGTAGTACTAATACAGAAAGTTTGTTTATATCCATATTGGACCTGAGGTTGTTTACAACCTTGACTAGTGCTGTATCAGTGACATGATTGGCCCAAAAACCAGATTGGTATTTTTCAAAAATAGTGTGGGAGTCCATAAAGTCATTTAACTGATTAAAAACAAGCTTCTCTAAAATTTTACTTAAAAAAGGCAGATTGGATACTGGTCTGTAGTTATTAAGAGGTGAGGCATCTAAAATGTTTTGCTTCAGAAGAGGTTTAACTATAGCGGTCTTAAGAGCACTACGGAAAACCCCCATCCGAAGAGAATAGTTTACAATGTTAAGTAAATCTTCATCAAAAAAATACAGTGGCAGTGCAAATCACAATGGCAAATAGGAAAACACAACCACTCACAGAACACAACAGCAAATAACAAAACACAACAACAAATTGCAAATCAAATTAACAAAAGCGAAAACACAACAACAATTCGGAAATCACAACGGCAAAACAGAAACCACAACCACAAAGCAGAAAACACAACAATAACTTCTACTGGAAAAAGTAGATACCTGCTATTGACAAGGTTCATCACTGATTGGACACATTCCTATCAACAAGGACTGTGGCTGATTGGACAGACACATTGTCCATCTTTTTAACAGGAAGGAAAGGCACCATACACCTCCATTTGGGGTCTGTGTGCCCACCGTTCAAAGATGTGTTCAAATTGTTTGATAACAGGATAAACAAACAATGCATTATTTTGTTTTTCCATTTTTCATGTGATTTTAAAAAGCTGATAAATAGCCTATAGAGTCACATTTACTGTACAGTGTTTGCATTTATGGGACCATGTAAAGTCACAATGTTATCAAAGCAGCGTGTTAAATTTAGGTAATACAACGATATGACATTCACAATAGTAAATAATGCAACAGATAAAAATAACCATATGTACAATAGACTATGTCAAGATAATTGTCACATTCAGTGATGTTTTAATTATGAGTCCCTCAGTTTGTGACATGCAGTCACATATTGTGCAGCTAAGTTTGCTGCATGTTTCTCTCCTAATAGAATGTGCTGCTTTTTACTGTCATCTAGCTTTGTAAAGTTTGGAATTAACATATCAAATTTCTGCTCTGATATTTTTGTATTTGTCACATTTTAAGAGGAAGTGCATCGCTGTCTCTATCTCACCTGTCATGCAGTGACCACAGACTCTATTTTCTGTCTGTAGACATGACCTCTTGTGTCATCCTTTCTCTATGGCTGACTGTGGTCACTCAGTCTGTATTTGGTCAGGATCTGTCTCTGCTTTGTATCTCTGAAAGTAAAGAGATACTCTGCCAACTTATATTTATGGTGTAGGGTCAGAAAGCAATTGAGTTTGTTTTGAATTTTGGTTTGATTGGTCCAATGTTCCAGATAGGCATCTTTTGTTAGTTTAATAATTTGGTTGACTCTGATTGGTGGTTGGAGAGCAGTGCTGGTCTGAGGTTGAACAGTATTGGGTGTTATTTGATCAGTAAGTCTCAGGACCAGCTGACAGAAGAGACTCTTTTGGGGGTTCAGTTCCTGGGTTTGTAGCGCCTGAAATCTCAGTGTGTCTTGGGGGCTCAATTTGAGATGTAACCAAAGTTTAACTGTTCTTTTTTTAATGTTAATAATCAATGGGTAAGCTGTTGCCTCGAAAGACGCCTCTCCCTTGAGTGAAGAGATCTGTAGTTTTATTGCCAATTTTTACTCCACACTTATTATTGACATACATTGACTTAATTGTGTCATAGCTTTTTTAAAATAATATAATCCCTCTTGCCAAATAGAATCAAAAGCCTTTTTTATAATCAATGAAACATGCAAAAATTTTACCTTTGTTTTTTTGGTGCACGTGATGATTAATTAAAGTGTGTAGAGTGTAAACGAGGTCAGTAGTGCGGTGATTTGGTAAAAAGCCAATTTGCACTTTACTCAGGACATTGTGTTGCATAAGGAAAGCCAGCATTCAGCATTGATAATGCTGCAAAAAACCTTCCCCAGGTTACTGCTCACACAGATGCCTCAGTAGTTGTTAGGGTCCAATTTATCTCCACTGTTATGTATCGGGGAAATAAGCCCCTGACTCCAGATCTCAGGAAAGCAACCTGACTGAAGAACGAGATTGAACAACTGAAGCAGGGCCTGTTTCAGCTCAGGGCTGCTGTGTTTCAGCATCTCTGTCCTGATGCCGTCAGGTCCACATGCTTTGTCATATTTTAGGTTTTTTTTTTTGCTGTTTTCTAATTCTTTCATTGTAATTAGGTAATCAAGGGGGGTTTGATTATTTTTGATTGTTGATTCAAGGATTGTCATTTTTTCTCTAATTTGTTTCTGTTCATGATTGAGATTGTTTGGTTAAATTTACTCATATAGTTTTTCAAAATGTTCTCTCCAAATTTTGTAGGGCCAAGATGCCTTTTTTGTTGTTTAAGTTGTTCCATCTCTCCCAGAACTGATTTTGATCAATTGACTCCTCAATTTCTCTTAGTTTCTGATCATGATGATGTTTTTTCTTATGTTTTATTATCTGTTTGTATTCTCTCAGCGTTTCAACATAATTTTGTCAGTGATCTGATAGTGGGGTCTGTGGTCTGACAGTGAATGCACTGATGAGGGAGGGGTCCATGTCAGTGATGGCGTAGTCGACTACACTCTTGCCAAGAGCTGAACAATATGTGAACCTCCCCAAAGAGTCCCCTTTTATCCTGCCATTAAGTATATACAGACCTAAGGAGCGACACAGATGCACTAGCTCTTTCCCCATTTTGTTCACAGCGTGGTCTTGATTGTTTCTGTGGCTGGTGGGGGGGCTGAGCTGTAGAGAGGACTGTCCAAAGATGTGGCTGTTACCAGCAGGGTCCACTATGTCAGGCTCACATCCTGTTCTGGCATTTAAATCTCCAGCTAACAGGACATTACCCTGGGCCTGGTAATGTCGGATGTTTTCATGGAGATTTTCAAAAAAGTTTCGTAATAGGGCGACTCAAGGGGGGGAGTTTAGGCCGCACATATGTACAGTTCATTATCACATTTGGCAATATTGTTATTCAACTTAAGCCAGATGTGTGTTGTTGCTTTTTTAATTATTTTTAGATGACATGATAAGTCCTCTTTATACCACACCATAACCCCACCTGAATCTCTACCGTGATGTATGTGTTTCTGTTTGAGGGATGGTAGTAATATCTCTCTATAGTTTGAGGACAGTCTGATGACAGTCTCCTCTCCCTTGGCCAGTGTGGTGTGTGCTGGTGTCCACGGCTGAGCTGTGGTGGTTCTGTGGTGGGATGTGGGTCTGAAGGCTCTCTGTTGACCGTTGTCCTTCTTTATCTATATTGCTCACGGATAGTGGAATGCCAAACTTCTGGGTGCTCCGTAAAGAACAACAGGTCTATGGTTACAGCTCTGTCACCTTGCTGCTTAAAGTCAGCTCTGAGTGTCTCAGGGTGGTCTCTGAGCAGCTTGCTTCTGTATTTCTTCCTCCATGCTTCATTGGTCATGTCCTCTGGGTAGTGGATCACCAAACTATCTAGGCTCCATCCATCTGGTTGCAGTTGTTTTGGGTCCATTTTTCCTCTCAGGAATATGCTGTTAATTCTTTTTATAATTGTTTCTTTCCTTTACTTATCTTGTTTCTTGTTGCTTTCACCCTCCTTTTGCTGTCCTTTTTAGTAGTTTGTCCTGGTTTAGGTCTGTGACTCCATGGCAGTTAGCTAGTTAGGTAGCTAGCTTCTCCCAAAGTTTCATTTGTTGATTGTAGTTTACTGGTTTCTCAGATTGACTTGAAACTTGCCCAAATTGTTCTCAAATTCTTTACATTAAATTAAATATAAAACTTGCCGCTAAACTTGATCTAAAAGCAATTAAATCATTTGCTGAAGTAGGAGCTCATGTTTCTGTTGTTTCTTCATTCCGTTGCCTAGTGACTATCTCTCTCTCTCTCTCTCTCTCTGTCTCCACACTGTCTACCTCTCAGCCTCAGCCAGCAGCCAATAAGATTACACAGCTGTCGCTACTCTATGCAGAACAGTAAGGTACTGCGCACAGAGAGAAAGATTCAGACTCATTGCACCGGAGAGGATTACAGAGCCTAAAACTTCCTCTGTTGAACTTTTTTGAAGTTGTGTGTGTCCATAGAAGCCATAAGTTTCCTACACTGTCTGTTTATGAGTGGTGCTATTTGTGAGATATTCATTATGTTCTGTAATGGGTAATTTTGCATGCTGTGACTTGACCAAGTTAACCAAGTTAGTGGTTAGCATAACATCACAGTATGCTACATTGTTGCTGTGTTTGTTACTACCAGCAGTTATATTGTTCAGGTTGAATGTATTCATTGGTGTGATACTGTCACCATGTTCAGTTATTGGAAGGAATGTGAATGTTATGTTTATTGTTTAGGTCATGTAGCAGACTTGCAACGCTGCAAGTCATTTATCCATTAAGTGTCCATGCTCTAATACAGTGTGGAGGTGGATTTGTTATGTTTATTGGCATTTGATTATAATTTCTCAGATTATTCCCATATTTTGTTTAATATATGTACATAATGCTACCAAGTTAGATTATTATTCATATGTATCCTTTACAGAACCACATGTCAACTTCAACTGAAATTTGTGCTAATGGTGGCAGTGATAAATAAACGTTTGAACTTCCGTGGCATCCTCCTGTGTTTCTGACTGGACACATTGCAGTGGGACAGCAGCCTTAACCACCTTTAAGAGATAGTGGCGTTCTCATTAAGCCAGTTAACAACATTTACCAAAAAACAGACCCATTTCCCAAAACTAGACACACTATTCCCCTATTTAACTCGTGCTCATTCAAAAAGCACTGGCATTCAATATCATTAACTCAAGTCAGAATTGTTCACACACCAATCAGAACCTCAGGATAGATAGATAAAAGGGCCATGGGTCAGTTCACTTGTTTTGGAACAATGGATCCACAAAGACCCGAGGCAGACAAATGTTATTTCTTTATTTATTTACAAACTGTTTTTTTCCATTGGTTTATATTAGTAAATACATGGAAATTATTTTACTGTATTCTACATTCTTTATCAGTTGCATATTTTTACAGTACATTTACTTTTTCACTCAATTTCAGTTTATTTTACTACAGTATATTGAAGAAATAAACATTTTGAAAAAAGTATAAGGGAAAGTAAGGGAAAATCATTGCAGTAACAGGTTACATGGTTTTGAGTAGAGAGTTTGGTTTTGACATGGAGGTTTGAAGTTTGTGAAGATAAGTGTGCAGTGATGCATTTGTGTTTAGAGTTTTGGGAAATGGAGCATAATTTTCAGAAATGTGTCTTAGTAATAGTCAGCACGCCCACAACCCCAACTGTAATCATGCGCCATCCATCCATCCAGGCTATAGCAAGCATAGCCAATGACAATGTTTTTGTAGAGATGCAGTAGGGGCAGATAATATATAGATAAAAGCGAAAAACAAGTTGTTTTTTCTATTTCTATTCCAATTGCTGATTTGAAGACAAAAATGGGAAAAGCATATGGATTTCCATTTTTTTTAATTCACATGAAAAATTGTATAGTTGAACACAGCTTTGGATGGGGGGTACACGGACCCCAAATGAAGGCGTATCGCACCTTTCCTTTCTGTCACAGTTTTTTCTGAATGCTTAAACACTAACAGTAATTCTTGAAGCACTATCTCTGAAACCATTAACACTTGTAGCCAATGCATTTACCAAGTGTGCCAAACTGAATGTACATTCTCTGCTTTACACTCAATTTGTAATTTTATAACACACTCTTTGCAAAACTGTAAACACAACTCACTGCTTTACACTCAGTTTGCAATTTATTAACACACTTCTAGCAAAACTGTAAACATTGGTCTCTACATTGCTACACTATTTTGCCAATTGCCTTTCCACATAGACACATGTGAAAACACTTTCAGATAATGAGTTCACATACAAATTACAACTTGAGCAATATAAATAGGCCACAGTTGGTTTGGACAACAATGGAGGCCAATATTTGACAGAGAGTAAGAGGGGTGACAACTAGAGGAGGACGAAGAGGAGGATGAGGAGAACGAGGAGGTAAAGAAGTAGGAGGAGGATGAGGAGAAGGAAGAGGTGAAGTAGGATGGGGAAGAGGAGTCAGGAACACAATAACTTGGACCAAAGCGGTCCATGTTGTCAACCATGGGATGAGCATGAGGGAGGCGGGCAACAGGTTCAAACAAAACTGAGCTGCTATTATCATCTGGATATTCCTAAATGAGAACCAGTAAGTGACTGTAAGTGCTGTTGTCTTACTGGTACAATACTATGTATTGTACTGTCATAATGAGAAGGATCTATCACTAAAACCATTCAAATGTTTTTACAGATGTAGGATGACTTGGATGATTCATGAGTAAAACAGCATTTTTTTCATTTCAAACTGAGAGACATGGAGAATGCCTCACCCCTGGACTCTGAACTACCCTCTTTGTCAAGTGGGTGTCTGCTAGCAGGACATTACCCAAAACTTAAACACTGTGACAAAATGGAGATTGAACAGACCTCCTGAGAAACTATTTCTGATCAATAATTTGAATTATGGCCTGAACTAAAAGCATAAAGCTTGACCCTAAGGCCACTTTGACCGGAGAAAGACCTAACAACCCCCACCTTAAATGGGACACAGACCCTCTTATCGTACCAGAGCAAAGCCATAAACTCGAACTCACATTCCTGAGGACTTTTGTAAAGTCAAACCTGAATTTCATGTAAATTAAATGTCTGATCATTATGCAAGTTATGTAATGTCATTTGTCATGTAAATACAAGAAGAATGGTATAACTTTGACAGTTGTGTGACTATCTCCTAAGGAGATATTAAACTTTGATTTTATTACTTTTTTCCTACATGTAATCCTACTGCCCTCTAGTGACAAGAGTTAAATTCCCTTATGTTAAGAGTTAATGAATGTTTGGTAACTATGTATTTCTATTTTAAGATCACCTGTGTTTAACTTTTGGTCTATTAACCTCATTGACAATCATATTTTAGTAATTAAATTAGATAAGTAGTTGTATTGAAAGAGTGAATTTGTAATAAGAGTGAATAAAGCAATAGGAATGCAAAGATATGTTTGAAGAGTTTAAGGTTAAAGTTTTCTTGTATCATTAAACAATAGTCATATTGAATGTTTTTATATTATGAAGTAAGAGTTGTGTTGAATTTATATTTGAATATGTTCCTGAAGGCTTAATCTAGTCACATAAGTGTACTACTAACTTTAATCATATATGGATAAGCACATTAGATGAGAAGTTACAGAAGTAATGAAATAACTATGTTGAATGTATATTTGTTTCTAAATGTTGTTAACCTTACATAATTGCTGCTTTAACTCTTTAATTCACTCTATTACAGCAGGACCATTATTAATCAGAAAATATGAAATATTTGAACGTTATGAAAGGAATGTGTTCATGTGAAGCCACAGTTACTGAAGTGTGATTTCGCGTATAAAATCACATTTAAAATACTCTTAGACTTTTTGGGGAATTAGACTTTCCAAAAAATTCCTTTATTTCAGAAGACGCAGACTGTAGACACCAGCCACATCTAAAGTCCCCTGAGAACAGAGAAACTGAATATTCATCTCAGAACTCTAGAAAACTTCTTAAGACTCTTTTATTTGTTTTCAACCAAGTATATGCATACTTAATCTTTTATTGAAACAAGCTAGTTTGTTTTTGCTTTATTTGCAACATTAAGTCTTGTATTTCCATGTATAGTAATTTAATTTTGAAGTAAAAACTTGCAGTATTTTGTTTTTGAAGTAAATGCTGCTGAAGATTTGAGTGTAGCCAGATGCAACTTTATTGGGCACTGAACTCAAGTTACTACAAGCCAACCAAAGCCTGAATCCTCAACTTAAACTCCTGAATAAGAAAACAACATTTGAAACTATATCTCTACCTGCTTTCTGAGAGCAATACTGCAAACTAGAAGTTAAACCAGCCTAAAGACTCTTTCAGAGCAGCCTGGAACAGCTTTACTCCTTTTCACCGCACCCACAAGGACTCACCCACAATCCAAAGCCTGAGCCGGGCTCTTTCACTGCCAAACAACGCTGGTGGTGCTACACCAAACAATGCTGGACCTGCCGGAGATGATGCCTCTACCACAACGAAACACGTCAACAGTAAGGCATAACATGGCTTTGTGATCAAGGGTTGATGTTGAATAACATTAAAATTAAAAAATAATTTCTTTAGAGAAGTTGAATTAGCATTCCCCATTGCAATACGTCAAGCCTCGAGTCACACTCTTCGAGCCACTCTTGCTGAATCATTTTCCTTATTGTTTTTATTACCATTTATAGGCCTTGTTATTTATTTATTTATTTCACTTTATTATTTTTTTCTGTATATTATCTTACTTTATCCTAAAAGTGATTGGTTGTTTCTTTGAGCTGCAGTAAACAGAGGTCACTGTTTGGGACAAGAACTTACGAGTATGAGACTGATTCATTGATTAAACTGAACTCAAGGGTTAGTGCTTCCTCCTGCCTCTAACAAATCCTAACAAAAATGGAGGTGGCACTCCCCATAATGAGGTAATAAAATAATAAAATATTAATACTCCTACACAGAACTGCAAGAAAAGCTGTATCTGGTGGGAGAGGTTGACTTTTCACCCCAGAGCAGGAGATCCACATTGTGAATATGGTCATTGCAAATAACTGCATCAGACTCAGAGAAGGACCACATAATGCCAGATAACACCTTATTCCAAAACATGAACAGAGTGAGTGTCTCTGCACTGTCTCATTTACTGAACCGCAGTAGAATTAGGATGAAGCCATCCCTTTTGAAAGAAACTCACACTGTGTAAAACAACTGAATGAATATGTGCAGGTAAGTTATACTATCCTATCATTGGTACTGGATCTGAAAGTGTATGGTGCTACATCATATTGACTGATCCCTGTCTTTTCATACTGTGCTACATTGTCTCTTCCAGAGAGTCTTGAAGCTAAAGCAGTGTATCATGAGCTAATATATGTGGACGAGGCAGGTTTCAACCAAAAACAAGGAGCCATGGCAGAAATATTATCAGACACCGTGCCATCATTAATGTCCCAGGACAATGTGGTGGCAACATAACAATGTATGCGGCTATTACTGTGGTCAAAACAGTGCTCAACAACTTCACCATCATGCAATCCTAGGCCCATACAACACTGCACACATTATCACATTTCTGGACACCCTCCACAATAGACTAATTCCTAATGACTAGGGGCCAGAGCAGCCCAGGTACATTATCACCTTGGACAATGTTAGTTTCCACCAGGCTGCTTTGGTACACAATTGGCTCACAGGTCACCCACTTTTCATCGCACTCAGTCTCCCCCCATACTCTGTTCTTGAATCCTTTTGAAGAATTCTTCTCTGCATGGCGTTGGAAGGTGTATGATCACCAACCCCACCAACACATACCCCTTCTTACAGGCAATGGAGGAGGCTTGTGGAGACATTAATCAGGGGTCATGTCAGGCCTGGATACAGTGCTCCAGGCGATACTTTCCACACTGCCTAGCTCAAGACAACATTGCACGTGATGTGGATGAAGGCTTATGGCCAGACCCCTTGGAGCTACACCCCCTGAGGAGTGTAGCTCCAGTGGTGTAACTGTCACCTTCAGTACTAGTAAAGTCAAGCTCCTCACCAATTCTAGCATTTAAATCTCCAGTGGCCTGGAAATGACTGATCTCTTCTTCTATGGTGGAGAAAATCTCATCATTGAAATATGGAAATTCTATTGGGGGAATATAAATTGCACATAAAAAAATTGTTTTCTCAGTGGAAATATCTTTTTTAATTTTAACCAAATGTGATATTTCCCTTTTTTTCATTATTTCTATTGAGTCTGCTAGTTCTGACTTATACCATATCAACATTCCCCCCTGAGTCTCTACTCTGGGTGACTCCATTTAGTTTCGCTGATGGGACTATAAACTCTCTATAGTTAGGGAGATAATCAGTGGGTGCATCTCCTTTACACCAAGTCCCCTGAATATTCCAAACAGATATTCTAAATGATTTAATTGCAACTGTAACAGATTGTCATTTTAAAAAGAGAAGAAAGAAATAACTGTTTTGAACATAAATTTACAATGTGACCATATATTAACTTGTGTGTATATACAGTATTTAGTTTAGTTTGTGGACCTTTTGTTAAAGAACTACTACCTGCTCATTACCACTGACCATGACTGTGGCTCATAAGATGAGAGCATAATGTACTCAGCATGTCCTGGATGGCTCAGTTCACTGTGGGCAGGGCCTGCTGCTCCTCTGAACACCTCAGAATGGGACGGTCTGCCTGGCTGGATCTGTTCCTGCTGTTGCTGCAGTGGAGGTGGTCATGGTGGTGGTGTGAAAGGTCCTGGGTCTGGGGTTGGTTTATGCAGACTGGGTATGGCTGATGGTCTCCTGAGGTCTGTGCTGTGGAGATGGTTGTAGGTGCTGCTGCTTGGGCCTGGGTTGGTAGGCTCTCCTCAGCATGCTGTTGGCAGATCATAAAGATCTTTCTTGTACAGTGAAAGAGGGGTAGTGGGCAACATGAACATTTGGCCATAGTTCACAGTCTCTGGAGATGCTGATGTTCACTTTTTGTATTGTGGGTGGAAATCCTTCCTGTGTTACAGAGTGGACATCACTATCTTAACGTTAGGCCACTCTCCTGTTGTGGCCTCAGGTCATTTGTACCTGTGTGGATTAGGATGTGGCTTGGGGAGCCAAGGTGAGACTCAGAGAGAATACCCAAGCCTTTTCTCTACAATTAATTTTTCATTTGAGTCAATCAGAAACACAATATTGGCTTTTGTAGTGGGACTATCTGGTCTAATGGGACCATCTGAGTGTTTGGTGTGACTGCTGGACACTGGCTACTCTGGTTGAGAGAGGGGATCATCCTGCTGGATGTTCTGGGAGGGGCTCACTGCTGTGTACTGACTATGGTCAGTCCTCAGTGGCTCAGAGTCAGTGAGGGAGGTCACCTATTCCTTCACACCATCCAGTGCTCTGTCCCTCTGTCTGAGCAACAAGTTGAATCTTGTGGCTCTCACCAGCTGCAGTTCTCCCAGAAGTTCTTTTAGAGCAGCAAGCTCTCTCCTATGACTCTCTCTCTTGTGGTTTAGCTTTCACCTGTTCTGACCTTTCTCTTGCTGTAGCTCTTTCAATTGTTCTGTCAGAGTAAACAGGTATTTCTTGTGGCTTTCTGTGTGTGAGTAATTGTTTTTGATGGGTTGTCTGTATGCTTTCTTGCTCTTTTCTCATCTGTTCCATTTGTTATTGTTATAAGAGCTGTGCTGAGTTTTTGTCAGATTCAAGACCTTTTCCTTGAGCTGCACCAGCTCTACTTCTGAGTGAAGTGCTCCTTCAGGTCTGTGAAGGAGGTCTGATGTGGAGGGGTCAGGGTCTGCGCTGTCTTCATGGTGCTCCTCCTCAGTTGGGATGCTAGAGACAGTTGGAGGGTCTATGTCACCAGCATGAGGCTGGAGTTCCATAGGAAATGTGTTTTCTCTCTCTACCAGAGACTTAAGTGCCTGCAAACTGTCCTGGAAAGGCTTGAGATACTGCTGTACCGTGACTTTACCACTTCTATAAACACTGACAGTTGTCATTATGCTGTTCAAGTCCTCTGGTTCCCAGATGTTTAACTGCCAGTACTCCTTGTTGCCCTTTTTTGCCACTTTTAAAAAGATCAGCAAAAAAGGTTTCTGGCTATCCCTTAAGAAGCTCCTATTTGAATGTGCTTCTCCCTGTGTCATTTTTAATGTCTGGTGGGTGGTGTATGTTGATGATAATGAAGGGTTGGCTGCTGTTTTGAACGGCTCATTGGTCAGGTTTCTTTGAATAAAAGTTCAAATTGCAGCTTCCAACTGCCACAGTTAGCTACCACTGATTCCAACTGCCACTTTGGGGTTCCAAATGTCACAGTTTTCAACTGTCCAGGGGTGTTGTTTCTTCTATTAGTTATATGTAGACCTACTCACTCCCCTTTGAGTATCTGTTGTTTGTTGATTTTCCTCCTGTTTCCTCTCTCCTAGCAACAAGCTCCTGCCAACTCACCTCTGTGGGGAATTTTCTTGTTTTCTTTTATTTCCTCTTGCGCAGTTTGACTTTCCTATTGTCCTTGATCTTGTCTTTAAGTTGTCCAAATTTTTAACTTCTCAATTTAAAAACAAAAATACAGACAAATCTAAGAGCTCATATTGTACATCTTCCCTGTCTTTGGAACTCTCTCACAGTACTTGTAATTAATTTATGTTCATCAAAAGTATCAAGGATTCAAGGACCCTATCACAGCTCAATTATGGTAAAGGGACTGTATTCATATATTGCCTTTCAAGTCTTCCACCCACTCAAAGCACTCTACACTACATGCCACATTCACCCATTCACACACATTCATACAGCAGAGGCTGCCATGCAAGGTGCCTGCTCATCAGGAGTTTCTAATCATTCACACACACTCACACACAATTAACACTTTATTTGTTTATAGTACTGTTAGGGCTGGGCGATATGACCGAAATCTCATATCCTGATATAGGTCATTTCATATCCCGATAACAATACCTATCCCAATTTAATTAATAAATAGTTGGTCCTTCTTGGCTTTTTACTCCTGAAGCTTTTATTGCACTTACAGTAATGTAAAGAGTGTAGTTGTCATCAACTCAAGTACTTCACCTAGTTAAACTGTGTCTCCTGTGTGTGCAGCACACACACTGAGGGCTCAGCCCCACAGTGGACCATAGAGCAGAGGGAAGTAGCATGACCATAAATGACAGCAAAACACAGCAGAGGCTCTCACAATGAGCTAAAATTAAGAGTGCACATAAATTTGGTAAATAACAAATAAAGACAGTCTCTACTGCATTTTGCTGTCATTTATACTTGCTGTCTTACTGCTTCTCTCTTTGTTCTTTCTCAGTGAAGGTGGGGCTGTGCCTTGTGTGTACAGCACAGCAGAGGAGATACCGACGGCAGTGGAGAGTTGGAGTTGGAGAGTTGATAACTAAACTTGTTACGTTACTGTAAGTGCAATGAAAGTTTTGCAAGTAAGAAGACAAGAAGAGTAATTCATTAATGTAATCCATGTAAAAGATGGACAGACTCTAAATGACGAAAAATATTGCCGTAAAGTGTGATTTGTGTCACAACTAAATAAATGATAGAGCATAATATGAGACAATAGACATTTTTCTCTCGTCACATGATATATATCATTTGATATGATATATATCATTTTGCACAGCCCTGAGTACTGTGCTTAAGTGTAATTATAGCCTGGAGTTTAAGGGAATCATGAAATGACTCAAAACACAAACCAGTGAAACAATGTAATTTACTCATTTTAATGGTTAAAAAAATACTTCTTTGCGCAGAGACAACAATAAGTCCCTGTTTGCTGAGCAAACAAGGGACCAAAACAATGATGGCCACCAAATGATGACAGGTGGAGCAAGATGAGATGAGGTAAATGTTTTTGAGGAAAGAAAACAAAAAAGGCACAATTTACAATCAATCATGCCCCAATTTCACAATAATAATTATAATAATAACAACAACAACCACAACAACAACAATAATAATAATATATCAGTACAACTAAAAAAAATCTGAAAATTTGCAACAACAAAAAATACAGACCAATTATATAATACAAGGCAAATCTTGCCTGTCAGGCTCCTCCGGTGTGCTCTACCCTAATGAGGCTTCTGTACACACTGGAGCCCCGCCAGTCCTGCTGCTGATACTGTACAGCAGTTCTACAGTGCACAGGGACTTCCACATACTATCTGACCACCAGACATGACACACAGAGTTTGGAGGGCCCGATGCAATCGTCATGGCAGAAGGCACCACAGCCTTGGCACATGATCATGGCTTTGAGACGGCACGAGCACTTGAGTGCCACCTCCTCGGCCGTACTGTCAGTAAAGGCCTGGATGCTGAGGGAGGTCTGGCCAGAGGCCAAGCGGGGGCGCAGCTGGAGCACGCTGTCCGCCATGCTCCGGGAGAAACCGCTATTGTCCATCACTGACACATTAGCTGTGTAGCTTACTCCTCCCACACCCTGCTTGGGGAGCTTCCCATACAGCTGGAAGGGAAGGGAGGAGGCAGAGGAAGAGGGGGACGGGGAGCCAGACGAGTATGGAGCTTTGCTGTGCTCCTTCTTTGCCATCCTGGCAAAAGTCATGTCCATGTTGAGGAGCCCCTCCATCGCTCCTCCACTCAGGTAGCTGTCCACAGAGCTCCCAGGCTCCCTTTTAGTAACACTCATGGGTACAGTTGGGGAGGATTTGGCAAGAGCTTGGCAAGAGGGCCTTGCACTGACTTCATTCTTTACACTGGGAGCAGGAGATGGCTGCTGTTGGTGAGAGTGGGGGAGCTGAGACTTTGTGGGGCGCCAGTTGATCTTAATGGTAGGCATCACCTCTGTGGGACAGGGGTCTGCATGGGAAGGAGAGGGGCCATTAGGCATGGTCCTGTGGGTTGGCTGGGGCCTGTCTGGAGTGGCCCCCTGTGAGGGCTGAGGACCAGGAGACTCTTTGATAACTGCAGACTCCACAGCAGTCTGAGAGCTAAGGTCTGATTTACTTCTGGAAAAGGAAGAACTGGAGGAGGATGAGGAGGGTGGCAGAGAGGTGATGACTGGGACAGCCCCGGGAGGCTGCTGGGTCTGGTACTGTGATGCGTCAGGGGCATCCATCAGACAGGAAACTGGGCAGCTTATCGGAGACTTGCTGTGACTCTGAGAAGCGGCAGTCAGTTCTGGGCTAGGAGACTGGGCTGAGACCTCAGGCCTGTTGCGAGGCCCTGGGGTCCTTGCCACTGCTGGTCTGATTTGGGGTCCTGGCAATCGGCTGATTTCCAGCCTGTTGGCAGAGTGTGAGGGTAGAACTTTCTCCAGGGGCAAGCTGCCCTGTAGTAGCTGGGTGACCAAAGGGTTGTTGGCCTCCACACTGGACACTGGTCTGGCTGTGGTGGCCAGTCTCTTGGAGGCAGAAACAGCTGTTGGGGAAGTGACAGAAGGCTTTAAACCTCCACGACAATCCTCTTCAGCAGAGCTCTGTCTGGAGGCTCTGCAATCATCTCCAGGTTCCATTTTGACCACAACATTGGTGTCCCTGAGCGCCTGTATGTGGGCTGTGGAGAGAGACTGGTGGTCCTGGGAATGGGGGCGGCTGTGCTGAGGGTGAGGCAGGCCATTGGGGAAGCAAGGCTGAATAACAGTCTGACCGTGGCGGCTGGACACGTGAGCCTGGATGACTGGCTGCTGGTTTTGAGGTGGAGGGCTGCAGATGACCAGCTGGCCATTTCTCTGGGTGCTCAGTTGGGGGCACCAACCCTGGTCAGGTTGCTGCTGCTGATCCTCTTGGCTTTCATTCTCACAGTCTGAAGCTGTTTCCGTGGAGTCGCTATGTGTCCCAGCCTCGTCATCTTTCTCTTGGCCCAAGGAATCCACATGTTGAGGAGGGGACATGTCTGTTTGCGGTCTCGCTGTAGCTGAGTGAGAGAGTGCCTCATGGAGGTCCACATGGTGGGAACCATGCTGGATAACACCACCCAGTCCAGCCTCCTTCCCATGTTCCTTCTCTTTGGGCTGACAGGAGCTGGCCAGTGTCTGAATAACATCCACACCCTGAGCCCCAAATCTGGGAAGGGAATCTGGGATGGAGGTTGTGGCCAGTGAAGGTTTTTCACATCCCTGGTCTACCCTCTCTGAGGGGGCAGCAGCAGACTTAGGCACCTGGCTTCGCCTAGCTGGCTGGGTGGCTATAGACTCAGATACCGTGTCAGGCTCTGGAGAGGGTAAGTCGGCTTCCTTGTCTGTGAGCCCATTGCAGGAGTTATGAGCACTGGCTGATGTTGCTTCTATTTCCTCTCCAGCCTCTGTCCCCCTACCTACCTCCTTTCGAGGAGGGCTTGGGGTGTGTGGGGGCTCCAAGGACATGGAGGTTGAGGTAGTGGACAGGCAAGGGGATGGTTGGGGTGTGGCCTCTACATTGAGAAGCTGTAGTTGTGTTCCAGACGAATTAGCGCCTGGAGACGATCGCTGCTCCTCCATCCCACCACCTCCCCTTCTTCCACTTCCTCCTCCTCCTCCTCCTCCTCCTCCTCCTCCGGGCTCGATAGGTCCTGGATGCTCTCGCGCTCGTCGTCCATTGCTGCTATCCGGTAGCCCAGCAGCAGGCCGCAGCCTGACCCCGGTCGGCCCTGGCCCGTCGCCAGAGGCTGCAACAGCAGCAGCGGCCTCGCGCTGGGCCCTGGCTTGCTGGGCACGGGCTTTGATGTCCGCCAAGGTGCGCGCGCCCCCCGTCCCCGACCGCCGCGAGCCCTCGCCGGGGGGCACGATCCGGGGGCAGATCTGGTAGGTAGGGTGCCCTTTGACCCAGGGAGGTTTGATTCTGGACAGTTGAATCTGGGGCAGAGACACAAGAACAGTTAGTCAAACTTTACATGGAAACAACTAATTTAGGAACAGGCACATTAGTTTTATGCACAAATCTTGTGCACAGAAAAAAGAGCCTCAAACCCTTAAGGTTTTGGCAGGAAACTCTTACCCGGATTGGCGGCACCTTGGGCTCTTCTGTTGTCGGCTGCGGCTTCTCCGAACGGACACTGTCAATTGTGGTACGAAAGGACTGACGGTTGTCGAGCCGTGGCCTCTTTTCGGGGAAGCTGGAAAAGGCCTGAGTCTCATCTGGCCTTCTCTTCTGCTCCTTGAGCTGGGCGCTGGGTACAGGAGTGGTGGCTGGGCTGGTCGAGGGGCTGCTCTCACGGCTGCTGGTGGCGGTACCCCCTGTGATGGAGGTGACCACAGAGGCAGTGTCATCCAGGGGATCGACAGCTACTGCAGCACTGGAGGACGCTGAGGAGGATGAAGAAGAGTCCAGGCCTCCGGCAAAAGCTCCCTGTCCATCGGAAGGTGAGGAGGCAGGTGAGGAGGCAGATGAAGAAGAGGAGGAAGAGGATGAAGGGGACGAGGTGGAAGCCAGTACAGGTGCAGCCTCCTCGGGGAGCAGGCGGGACGTAACTTCGGGCTCTTCGTTGGCGCTGGTGGAGGTTGGGCTGGGGCTGGGGCTGGGAGTGGGAGTAGGTGTGGGGTCTGGCAATGTGACTGGTTCTGGAGTGGGAGAGGACTTTGGTTCGATGGAGGCACTCTCCACTGGGAGCTCCACGCCACACTCTGCCTGCAGCACCACCTCACCCTGAATCACTGTGTTATCAGAAATGGGAGAGCCAATAGAAACTGCTGAGGTATTCAGAGAAGCACTGGCCTCGGCTGCTTCTGCAGACTGCAGGGCTGGGGGAGTGGCCTTGCAGAGGGTCCGGCGGGCCCTGCGACGCAGGTCAGCCCGGGTGCGTCTCCTCATCCTGCCATCTCTCCTCCGGCGACCCACACTGCGTCTCTTGGGGGCACCAGTTGCCACCACAGCCACATCACTGTCCAGCACACTGGCTGCAACTTCACTGGCTTCACTCATGGTGAGCTTTAGGGACTCCTCTCTTGTCAGGCCAGACCTACAGGTACACAAACTATGTTTCAGCACATTGTGGAAACACTAACATTTATCTTATTCACACAGTGGCCATTACTGATGTAGGTTATGCTAAAGTTGTCTGACACTACATGCAGGACAACAGAGGAGATGGAAATAAATGTCATGCAGTCAAAAATGACTATTTACAAGTTTTTCTACTGATAGATGTTAACAATATTCTAACTGGAAATGAATCACCTCAATGTGACAAAAAACCCTAAAGTGGCTGTTGAGTAAACAATCAATTCAGACTTGGATGAAATAGGTTGGTTCTTACTTTTGCCCATGATACTCTTCAAAAAACTTTTCCTTCCACGCCTCTACCTTCTTCTCTTTCTCCATTTCCTGCCGGAAACGCACCTGCATCTCGTGGGTGAACTCACCTAAACAGGTCAAACACACATGAATGCTTAAATAGCAATAGCAACTTTTTGAAATTGAATACCGGTATAATTTTTTGTATAAACCTGACTCAGCTGTTCTTCACTTTCCAAAATAAGCAGTGGGTGTTCAGTTGTAGTTAAGTTCTAAGACAATGCTATCAGAATTGCAAAAGGTAGGACTTTCTCTGAATCAGGTCCCTGAATGGAGTGATTCACCAAGATCATGCAGATGTAGCTTAGTAGCTTTTAGTTTGGTAGTTTAGAGCACATTGTTGCCTTTCAGCATAGACCTTACTGTTGGTATTTATGATTTCCTCACCTTCTTCATCACAACCATCTTGCTACTTTTTGCTGCTGTTATCACTAGTTCCTTTCCCACCATACTCAATACATTACCATCAGGTCTCATCTGATGTGACTTTTTAAGCCTGGCAGAAGTCTCTTGTCCATGATTGAGGAATCATTTACCCTCAGCCAGCCTTTCTTTCCAGCTCTGGGAGGCATGAGTGAAGAACTCATTGTTGAGGGCGGAACTACTCAGTCTGGCCATACCATCAGGTCCAATCTGCATGGAGAGAGGATATACTGTAGTGTACAAATAGCAGCAAATGAATGAAATGAATAATGAATACACCCGAGGAATAGAAAGGCCTATGCCTCACACACATCAGAATAATCCAACACCAAAAATGACAAAACAAGGCTTGTATCTCACTGTGAATTAGAGCTGAACTTCACAGAATTTCTACAACTGAACTTGCATACAGTAACCTGTCCTAAGTTGCTCACTTTATTTGTATCCAATTATGCTGAAATTTTACGCCCCACACAAATATTCTTTTTCTTTATCACTTGGAAGTTTAATGGTAAAAACAGTGCACATGTGACTCTTGTAAAAGTTCTTGCACAAAAAATTAACATATTGCATGCTGGCATTCTGTCAACACAGAATAGACTAATGACTGTCAGTGACATGTCTAGGTAGAGCAGTGTTCCATATTTGGGCCTCTTTTGATTAACAGCAACTGATGGCATTTCTCAGGGCTGATGGCAAGACCACAACACAATTAAAACCCATTTAGCTTTACATTCATGATTTTGGGACTTCCAGTCTAGGCAATGGCTAAAAGTTGTCCGATATAACTCTGGCTTTCCCGAGAGGTGCTAAAGCAATTATAGCTACAGCAGGCAAACAAAAATGCCCAAAAAAGGGAAGAAAAGTCTTGCACAAAGTAGACAATATGATGAAAAGGGGGAAGATCAACTGTCACAAGCTAGTAGCATCATGGAGGACAACATAGAATACATGGGATATAAGAAAGAGCTGAAGAATGCATGACATCAATGATTGCCTTTGTGGAAAAGCTGCTAATGAAAGGTTTGGAGCCCCCTTCTTCCACAGCGCTAAATATCAAGAGAGCGGGCACTCACTCTGAAACCTCCCACTGAAGCCTCCCCAAGATCAACTGTGGTCAAGGAAAGTGGGGAAACCAGGGGAACACAACCTCTAAGCAAAGCTGAATGGAAATTCTATAAGCACCCTACAACAAGTTTAATACACCGCAAATTAAAAGATATACAACAATCATTTGAAACTTTTTCCAAAAATGTATATACACAGCCCAAAATAGAACAGAACGGTACAAGGAAATGAAAGATCTGCTGACCCCAATAATGTAGGATACATTTAATTATGTGCTCAAGACTGGTGTAACTCAGAGACAGAGAAGTGGTGATTTCCTTGATACCAAAAGAGGGTAAAGATGAATTTGAATGTGGAAGTTATTGGCCGATAAGTGTACTGAACCAAGATCTTTACCCACATTTTGGCAAAAAGAATTGAAAAAATCTTCCCCCAGACAATAAGTCTAGATCAGCCAGATTTTATTCAGCAAAGGCAGACACAAGATAACATTTGCCGAATACTACATGTGATTGAACATATAGTGGAAAACAAACTCCAGGCAGTATTATTGGGCCTTGATGCGGAAAAAGCTTTTGATCGAGTCAACTGGGAATTTTTATGTCAAGTATTACAGAAATTTGGATTTCATCATTCCATCAAAAATGGAGCCATATCAAACTCCATCAGCCTGGACAGAGGGATCAGACAGGGCTGTCCAAGAAGTCCATTACTGTTTGCAATATTTATTTAAGTGTTAAGTCAGGGGATCACTCAAGATAATATTTTATTACAGGTATAAAAATGAAGGTCAAGAACATAACCTTCCTTATTTGCAGAGGACATTTTAATTTACCTGTCAAAGTTCAATTTTGAAACTACTGTGATTCTTAGTTATTTTTAGTTCCATCTCAGGCTATAAATTGAAAATTCCAATGACCCAAATACTGTTTCAATTACAGGCCTAGCCAGAACATAAACTCCAACATCCAACTGGAATAAACATCCCAAAATAATTAGCACATTTTTTCCCCTTCAATTTTAACCCTGTAAGTCAGAAAATAAAGGACATAAAGAGATGGAATTTAATTCCTATATTAAGTTTTGAGTCATGAATTGAGTGAGTGAAAATGAATGTCTTGCATAGGGTATTTTACTTGTTTCTCTCCAATCGACTCTTCCAATTGAAATAACTGATAAACAGTTCAACGAATGATATATTAATATTGCAGTACATTTGGTAAGGAAAAAAACTCTTCAGTTGGTGAAGAACAAGGGATGGCTTGCTCTCCCCTGCCTAAAAGGCTATTATATATCGGCCCAATTGAGGAACTTGTTTTGTTGGTGCAATTCTGATTAGCAAGCAAGAAGGAAAGAAATTGAAGAGAACATGTCCAGGGAAGTTCCAATTCAGGCACGCTTAGGGGATAAAAGACTAATTAAAAACCAAATAAAACAGATAATAAGTGGATGAACTTATCTCTGAAAATTTGGTTAAATGTTATCACTAGGGGTGGCTTGCTTGAAGAGATAAAGATTCTGAGATGATACTCTCATGACTTTTACTTTGTCCCAAGCCGGTTGGATGGGAGCTCGAACGGATGGGCTAACTGGGGCTTCTCCTAATGCTGCACCTTCCTTAATCAAGGGACACACCCATTTTCAGACATTAAAAAGACTACACAGGTTAAATAATTGTGACTTTTTTAGATTTCAGGTACGCCATCATATAAACAGTTCTATGCTGGAGGGTCAAAAGGCATCTGAAACCTACTGTAAGTTTTTATTAGTGCCTAGAGGGCAGATTCTGGGCTTAAAGTAATTTCAAGACCATATAGGGGACTCCAATAGCAAGTACCATCTACATAAAACAAAAATGGGAAAAAGGAGGAAGTCTTGACAAAATACTATGGATCTTAATGGAGGATATCAAGCTCAGCCTCATGGAGAGTGTTCGGCTGGAAGAGTCTTAGTAGATACTTCAATACACCTGTTCAGAAGTCTCACCACTCAGGCTCTCCTAGCTGCTAGAGGAAATGTGGCTCCCGGGAAGCCAATCATTATCACTTGTTTTGGGCATGTCCAAAAGTATATACTTTTTGGCATAAGATTGATACAGAATTAGTCAGGGCTCGACATTAAGGCTTGTCCACTTGTCCGGGACAAGTGGATTTTTTTGTAGGGCAAGTGAAAGCCCCACCAGACAAGTTAAAAGTCATAAAAAAACAACAAACAAAACATGTCATCACGTTATGTGCAGTGTTTCCCCTACCATTGCCTTACCCCCCGTCCTTCCCAAAAGAAACAAATAAAAACAAATCTAACTTATATTAGCAGGATAGCGGGAGCGCTAAACGCGCGTAAATGCCGTTTAGCCACCTCTCAAATTCAGAAATAGCGTTTATGCAGACTTTAATCACTTTACAGCTGCTAGCTCAGACTGGCTTCCTACTGCAGTTTGTTGTAGCTTCTAGGAGTGCTCGTTTTGTTTTCCATTTGAACATTGTATCCCCGTATGAGACACAGAAACAGCTGTTACTGTTACCACGGACCAACAAATAACTGCCCACCTGTGCTACATGGATGTTTAAAACAAACGAACTCTCCGTGCTCCATGCAGACTGGAGCCGCTTTCATGGGACAGATGAATGAATCAGAGTTCAGAGGATTATATATAACATTAACTGACATGTGCGGCATCAAATAATAATGTCAGACAAAAGACAACACATTAAGTAGCTAGAAAAGCTCTTCAGTGAAGCAGAAGTTTTTTTAAATTGACATCAGTGTTGTTTTAACTGTCCAGTTTATCTGCTGCTTTAGATTACAGTAATGTTAATGTAGCTTGATAGTTTGGATAACCTGACTGCTGATGTATTCACACTGTGTTTTGTGTGTCCACAATTACTGTAATTAACACCATACAAGTTAAGAGTTCTGCTTCATGCTCTGTCAGATTTTTAAAAGGAAGGCTTTTTACATTTTCAGAGCGAGTGACTGAATTAGGAGAGAGGAGACAAAAGTGAGCAGGATGTAACATTAATGGTGTGGAACAAAAAAAAAACAAGGAGAAAGTAAAGAATTGATTCAAGAAGGAAAAAAGTGCACCTGATTCAAGATTTAAAGAAAAAGTTTAAGGAGGAAGGAGAAACACAGAAGCAGCCCAGACATCAGGTGTCAGAGAGACATGAACAAATTCAAAGCAGGAGGCAGAAAAAAATGGTAAGATGTGACTAGATGAATTACTGTTCTGGTAAATATTTTTAAAAACACAATCTGTTATCCAAATATATAAACAAAAAGACATCCTAACAAACAAAAGTTAAAGCACAAGATTTGCTATAAAATGACTTAAAAGATCTTTGAATACAGGTACTAACACTACACAACAACTATTAATATGATGTTTTCTTAAGCTGTTAAAAGGTTGTTGTTGACCTCAGTAACTGTTGTAAACACAGAACTAAAATTAACAGATAGTTTCAGTTATTAGGAAACACAAAATGCTGATTCATCATTCATCTGACTCATTCATCTACAAGTCGTCATCTTGATTTGTCTTTAAGTTTGAGCAAATGAATTCCCCATAAGTCAGTTTTGTTATTTTGTTATATTACAAACATAGATCTCTATTAAGGACCATATAGACTGTGTGAGAATAGAGATTTATTTATGTGCACAAAAATTAGGTAAATAAATATTAACAATATTTAGTTACCTAATTTTTGTGCACTTTCGTTTCAGCTCAGTGTAGACAATTACACCGATATAGACAACCGCCTTACCGCTCCGTGACAAAACTAGTAGTTTCAGAGGGCCTACCACCCCCCCCTGAAAAAAATCCTAGGGGAAACACTGTCAATCATCATTGTTAAATGTCAGAAGGATGATCAATGATTAATCCATAGATCCCATATTAAAACAGACTTTAGATAGTGCTTCGCAATTCAGGATCAAATGAAAAGATCATTAACAGGAAAGTAATGGCTTTAATAAAATTCATAAATTTAATCATTTATATGTTGATGCTGTTTGGATGCTTTCAACTGTTTTTTCGTATGAATTCTGCATTTGCGAACAAAATAAAAAAATTAAATTATAGTCATTTTTACCTGGACGGTAAAAGGTAAATTTACTAAAGTTAATGTTGAGTGGAGTAGCTAGAAAAACAATCAATAGAGGACTAGTACAATATTATTTATGAAATCTTTGTAAGAGTCACCATCTCCATGAGGCAAATTTGAGGAAATTTGGGAGAAGTGGAAAATGTATATTTCCCCGAAACATTCTTCTTTTATTGACTTTTTTTCCCCTCAAACAAAAAACACCTCATGTTCTATTTTCTGGAAAATGCTGAAAAGATTGATCACTCTGTAAAGATCTAACTAATGATGATTATGTAAACTGCTGTTTTAATTTTACATGGTTCCAATTTATTTATTTATTTTTTAAAAATCATGATTTTGAGAGAATTTGCAGTTGAAAAAGATGCAGAGCAATGGTCTTAAAGGGTTTTATTATTTCTTGATTTCTAAAGTGGCACGTAATATGATGAGAAAAAAACAATGTACCTGGCGATCCACCTCTGGCAGTAGCTGCAGCAGCTGCTGCTGGGAGTGCGCAGGGAAGGCTGAGAAGGTCCTCACATTAATGAGAGCCCTGATGTTGGTGTTGACCAGAATGGAGCCTGGTGTTTCAAAGTCCACATCCACCCCTCCTCGACTTCTCTTCATGGGCCCTACCACAGTAAAAAGCACCCCTTTAACTCAGACATTCAGCCAGATGCTAAAGCTATCTCCAGGTTTCTAGAGCTGAGCACCAAAGACCACAAACACAAACTCGCACAATGACATTATCCTGGCCCATCTTATCTCTACAGGATGTCCTGCCTTAGTACTGGGTGAATGGATTTAAATAAACCCATTTTTATTTTCTTGGCAGTGTGCTTTATATCTTCTCTTTATTTGTTCTAGTGGTTGTGTTTATACATTAGGGTAATGTTGAAATCTGACCTGTCAGGCTGATCAGGATTCTGTATTTTGACTTTAATTACTGGTGTGTTATATATGCTATTGTTCTAAGGACAAAGTACAAGGACAATAGTAATTCTTACCTGAGGGCACATGCTCTCCATTCACTTTAAGAGGGGTGAGGACGACGCGAGGCATCATGACTGCTTTCTTCCTTTGCCTCCCTGACTGTAGCAACACAAAATGGTGAGATGGTCACAGTTCTACGGTCAGTATGTTGAGCAGCACTGTTTCCCTGTTCCTCTATAGATCAAGCCCAAACACATGGTATGACTGGGAGACATGGCTAATGACTGTTTTTAAACTTGTTAAGATAAATTCACAATCAACTCTAAAACAAAAACAGTGCACTGAATGGCAGTGAAGAATTGCTGGTAAATCACTGACTAATGAACATGTGTTATTTCCACAGTGACTCCTTGCAGGGTGCTGACCTGTCTGGAGCGGCTCAGTCTGGTCTGGGTGTGCTGAGCATGTTGGGTCTGCTGTGTGTCAGTGCGCCCCTGCTGTCCTGCTGCTCTGCTGAGGCGGGTCTGAGGCTGGCTGCTGGGAGCCTGCGGCTCTGTGGAGCAGGATGCACTGGACAAGCTCTCATCCACCGAGGCTGCAAGTCAGAGAAAAAAACGGTTACAACTTAACTCACACACAGCATAGAATGGTCTTTCATTTTCTAGAAATACTGAGTTCAATCATTCCCTGGATTGTTGAGATTTGGCCATATTGCCCAGCCCTAATATCTCTTGTGGTCCCAGTGTTTTTTATGTACATTTGACATTCATTTAGGCTACTTGTATGCACATATAAAATAAAGCTGGTACAGACTGATACTGTAAATCGCCAAGACTTTCAGTGCAGGTATTAAATACACTGGCATTACAATACTGAAGACACACTGACCTGATAAACCACTGTCTGAAGGGGAAGTTCTCAGTCAATTTACGTTCAAACTCTCACCTATGATCATGAGCTCTGGGTAATAACAGAAAGCACAGGATCGTGGAATAGAGGCCTCCTCATTTGAAAAGACCACCTCTATCATAAACAAAAATCTTTCAGGAAAAAATAAACCGTCAGGGAAATAAAATTCTCAGGGAAAAATCCCAGAGGTGCAATTTAATGGCACTACTGATTATGTCCTTATCTACAGTACTAATTATATTAACCAAGAGATGAGATGCTTCTGGACCTGGATGGCTTATGTCAGCTTAATTTCCAGGGGGAAACCCTGCAAGTGGCTGGAATAATTTTCCTTTACAGGGTGTCACCTTTTGGGGCAGGGTGTGGAGTTCAGACATCCAGAGGACGTCTGGAGCAGAATGTTCTATAGGCCAGTACTGAGTGCAAGGAAGGCTTCTTTTCATTATCTATACTGTCCAATCACATTGTAGGAATCACTTCATTTCCCACCATTTACAAGAACTAAAGTGGACTTGTAACAGAACGTTGGTGGATAGATCCCTGGACCGGCAGGATAAATCTGGGTGGTGAAGTGAAAGAGTAGCACTTGCCCCTCCACCACCACTGAGGTGCCCTTAAGCAAGCTGCTCAGTGACCAACAGATCAGACTGTGATTATTGTTGGCAGAGTGTTTCTGATGAAAAGTGTTACTGTCAGTGAAATTTCCCTAGATAAATGATGGAAGGTTCCCTGGATATGGTTTTAAAAATGGTATTCTATGTATCAGTCAGTCAAACAGACAGACACTTTATTAATCCCAAAGGGAAATTAAAAGCAAAGAAATAAGCAATATTATATAAATAACAGTAGTAACTTCAGTCGGGATCACAAAAAAGTTAATCCTATTGTAGGGCCAACTGAACATTGTGAACATGACAAGATATAAAGCAAAGATACATTAGCGATTATAAAGGAAAAGGTGGTATGATTAAAATCAACTGCAGCAGGAGACACAATCAAACAGATGGGACTATGATCATTGTCTACATCAGTGGGAGCACACTGTACTAATGGAGATATGCTTGTTCACTGCCCGGATGACAAGTGGACTGTTGTTGGGATTCAGTCAACAGCAGCATCCACACAAACAAAGACCAGGCCTGCATTATTGTCGGGAGTACTCCATCGTCATACCACTAATATTATCAAGAACAATCTAATCCAACCTTTTCTTCCCTGGAAAGAGAATGTATTCATTTTTTAAATCTTCCCATATGGGTCTTTGTAGGAGTAGGTCACGGATGACATAAAATTTTTGGAGAGCTGGTGTAGATAATGAGAGGTCACTGGTGTGTGGTGTAGTGTTACCATCATTGTCTCCGCTGGCAGCAGCGGTGGTCTCCGTGGAGTCGCAGCTCTCTTGCTCAGTGGCTTCAGTGGGGCCAACCGAGGCCATGGCTGCACCTGCTGCGGGGGTGCTGCTGCTGGAGCCTGGGGGGGCGGTGCTGCTGGCCGGCTCTGTTGGTGTTTCTGATTCTGATGTTGTCTTTGTCCACTGGAGGGCGTTTTTCTACAGAGCAGGAACAGTACAGAGTTAGCAGGTCACAGTGCTCTCTGCATGTGTGATTCAAATCAAAAAGTTTTTTCTTATTAATTGACTTTGTGGTCATGCATCACATCCACTGCTGCAATAAACTGTTCCATATTATATGTGATTGAACCGATCAGGGGTGTAACGGCACGTGTATTCGTCCCGAACTGTTCGGTACAGGATGTTTGGTTTGGTATGCGACTTTTCGAGTTCCACCCAAGTTTTGGCAGTACACCCCTAGCTGGCTTAGCCAAGTTACCCTGGTTACCCATGCTCATGTAGTGTTGCGGCTTTCTTTGGTGTCCATAATAGGGATGTCCTGATCAAGTTTTTTTGGTCCTGATCTGAGTCCTTTAATATTGGGTACAGGAGAGTCCAATCAGATACTTGTATTTACTAAAATATAAGTATATGGACACAATAACAGCTAAAGCTACTAAATCTGACACAAGCTAAATACTGAAGTGTGTATTGGACAAAAATATTTTGTTAATAAGATTCAATTATTGATATGATAAGACTGAAAGTTTAAAGACCCAATATGTAACTTTTCCACATTAAAATGTCTGAAATGACTAGACCTATTTTATATTTTGTTGAGTTGTGTACTTACATTATCCCAAATGTTTCCAACAAGTTTCACACCAAGAGAAATCTGTCATTTTAATCAATGTAACGGTCCGTTTCATTTGGTAACCTGTCAATGGCGTCATATCCCTGCATGCATCAGCGTTGTGGTTGCTGTCATAAAGAAGCTCAGTCAGAAGCTGTCTTAAATTAACTTATTATCCTGTTTTAAGCCACAGCTTCACACACTTATTTATAGACTTTTTAGATCTTGGTCATTTGTAACTATATTTTTTAACTGGACAAAGTATTTTAGTCATTGGACATCTGGATCTTAAAACTATATTATGTAACTATTCAGCATTAAAATGTCTAAAAACAACTGGACCTATGTTACATATTTTGTTGAGTTGTGTACTTGCATTATTCCAAATGTTTCCAACAATTTTCAAACCAAGAGAAATCAATAATTTTAATCAAGGTAACGGTCCATTTCATTTGGTCGCCTGTCAATGGCGTCATACCCCCGCTACCAAAGAGTATACACTTACGCATACTCTTATATACGCAAGATAATACATTGCTGTTATGGTTGCCCGCCATAAATGGACTTTTATTCAGTTTTAAGCCACATTTTTATCAGAGAAACAAGCTGAGCAAACATTGGCGGCAGCTCGGCTCGCAGCCCCTCTGTGGATAATTCTCCTCCTGGTAAAAACCTCCTGAACAATGAACACTGAAGGAATCCTACTGCTGCTACTGACACCAATTAGGATGGTAATGCAATCTAACAGAAATTACTTTTAGCAGCAGAGTGGTAAAGTGCTGAGACAGAAGAGGATCATTTGAGTACCTTGAGAGTAAATAGGCTCATCCGTCCAGGCAGCTTGAAGAAGATGCTGTTCTTAACTCTGTCTCCCCTCACCTGAGAGTGCAGCATGGTGACCAGGCAGGCCAAAGGAGCTGTGCCACTGCACACATGCACACGTGCACACACACACACACACAAACACACACGCAGGGTCAGGCTGAAGCCAAAACCAGACCTGAAGACATGTTACTGCTATCTGGTGCTGAATTTAACATCAATTTATAATATAAAGCTGCCATAACAGTCCATCCCTGAGTGAAAAAACTCATGAGGGTTATGCCTACTGTCAAAGATTTTCTAGACAATTTAAACTGTGGTTGTTTTTTTTAAAAAAAAAAACGGTAACTTAGACTAGTCTAGTATATGCTAAGATAGATAGATAGATAGATAGATGATAGACAGATGATAGATAGATGGATAGAAAGAATACCCTGTTCAAAAAAAGTAAGGGAACACTTAATCGTCACAGTATAAGACCAAGTCAATCAATCTGTCCATTTAGGAAGCACAAGTGACTACGAATCAATTTCACCTGCTTTGGTGCAAATGAAAGTGACAACAGGTGCAATGGAGAGGCAAGACAACCCCCAAAGAAGGAATGGTTTTGCATGTGGTGGCTCTCTCCTTATCTTTCCTGACTGATTCTTCTCTAATTTTGTGTTCTGCTAATGTTCTTGTCACTACTGGTAGCATGAGGTGGTACCTGCAGCCTAATCGGGTTGCACAGGTAGTCCAGTTCCAGGATGGCACATCCATACGTGCAGTTGCAAGAAGGTTTGCTGTGTCTCCCTACACGAGGAGAGCTGGACAGGGCCATAGAAGGGCATCAACCCAGCAGCAGGACCGGCATCTGCTCCTTTATGCGAGGAGGAACAGGAGGAACGTTGCCAGAGCCCTACAAAATGACCTCCAGCAGGCTACTGGTGTGCATGTTTCTGACCAAACCATCAGAAACAGACTCCATGAGGGTGGCATGAGAGCCCGACGTCCTCTAGTGGGACCTGTGCTCACAGCCCAGCACCGTGCAGCTCGATTGGCATTTGCCAGTGAGCAGGTTCACACTGAGCACATGCGATAGGGGTGAAAGAGTCTGAAGATGCCGTGGTGAACGTTATGCTGCCTGTAACATCATCCAGCATGATCGGTTTGGCAGTGGGTCAGTGATGTTCTCGAGAGGCACAGCCTTGGAGGGTCGCACAGACCTCCATGTCATAGCCAACAGTACCCTGACTGCTGTTAGGTACCGCGATGAAATCCTCAGAGCAATTGTCAGACCTTAAGCTGGTGCAGCGGGCCCTGGGTTCCTCCTCGTGCAGGACAATGCCCAACCTCAGGCCATGAAGGCATTGATGCCATTGACTGGCCCTCTCGTTCCCCTGACCTAAATCCAATTTAGCACCTATGGGCCGTTATGTATCAGTGCATCCGACGCTGCCAAGTACCGCCACAGACTGTCCAGGAGCTCACTGACACCTGATCCAGGTCTGGGAGGAGATCCCACCGGACACCATTTGCCAACTCATCAGGAGCATGCCCAGACGTTGTCGGGAGTACATACAGGCATGAGTCAAATTATGAGTTGCCGTGATAACATTCACGCAAGTTGGATCAGCCTGTGATTTCAATTGTTTACTTTGATTTTCAGTGTGATTTTGAATCCAGCCCTCAATATGTTGATGATTTTGGTTTCAACTGACTGTTGTTACATCATTTTGTTCTCAACAAATTATACAATGTACATCAGTAAAGATTTTCAACTTGAAAATCAAGATCTGATGTGTGATTTGAGTGTTCCCTTAATTTTTTTGAGCAGTGTATATACAGACACCAAGACAAAACAAGTGATATATAAAAAACACACTGATGATAAATATTTAGCAATTTGTTATATATTGCTGTGACTGTCTCTTCAATACTTCAATATGGGATTTTTATTATTTTTTTGCATCAATGTGATGAAGTACTTTGCTTTTCGCTAAACCAGTGAATAACATTTGTTAAATATTTATTTTATCAATAAACAAATTCTTAATGAATGTTACATCTCCTACTCCCAACAAAAACTAATGAAAGTTTTGAAACTATAATTTGATAATATAAAATACAACACTGAACAATCAGCACAAAGAAACTTCTGTGTTATTGTCAGGTCCTCAAATCTTCTGTAATCTACTACCCAGAATTTCAAACTTTTAAAGGCCAATGCTTCTAAAGATTTTCAATCTGCTTTTTCAGAATATCATTTTAAAATAATTTTATTACAGTCTCATAGGATGAGCACAGTACAAAATAGTCTTCTTCTAGTTAATTTCAGTGAATCGGTTGTTACTTTTGAAATTTTCAAATTGTGAAGCCCCTGTTTTATGTCCAGTCACTTTGCAAAAAACAATTCCAACCTACCTCCTGTTTAGGACAGCAGCAGGTCAAGCGGTCCATGTAGAAGGAAATTTTAAAAAATCAGTTATAACCACATTAATAAACATATTTAGTTGATGTGTGTGCTGTGTTATAAGTTCACTGTCTGCTAAAAATACAAGACATGTACATAAGATACAATTGCAACATTGGAATGATGTTGATTCTGTGTGTGTGTGTGTGTGTGTGTCTGTCTGTCTGTCTGACCGCATTTCCTTCAGCCCCTTGGTCTGGATGACATGGAGGATTTGTTTGGGAGTCATAGGAGCATCAGAGAAGTTCTCCAAAACCTGGAAAACATCCACATTGTTTTTAACCACACAAACTGACAAACACTTCTGCACTAGTTAAGAAATAAGCCTGAATAGAAGACAAATTAAGGTCAATCCCGACTCAAGAGCAAGCACAAACTACACATCTCCTACTGAAGTAATATAATCAACTATCTCGAAATTTTTTAAAAGCAAATCACTGCAAAAAACACAACAGACAAAATGGGAATGAATAGCATTAATTGGAGGCCTATAAAATCTTTACAGCAGAGTTTGCCGATAACATCAGAGGGAAAAAGAGAGGTGGAGAGAAGCAGTGTCAGTAGCAGAGGTTAATGTATGTTTCAGGAATGAGGAACCTGCAGAGATTTCGAATTCCACTTAGAGCTCAGCTCATTCAAAGGTTTAAAAGAATCTGATAAAATATTTGTTTTTTTACAGGTGCACAAGAAAAAAACAATTTGATATGGATCCAATAAATTTCATTACTAAATAGTTGTGACCAAGACACTGTAAGTAGGAAGCAGGACATTTTACAGTTGCAAAATAATCTTCAAAAACTTCACACTAACAGAAATTATGAGTACATTTTAAATAGCAAACTTGGCTGAAAATTTTATTACCACCAATAACAACTATAAGCAACACAAATACAGCAAATACTGATGTTTGTTAAAGTTAATATAAAAGAACATAAGTCAAATGTATATATAAAAAAATAAGCCTATAGGACTTTGTTTAAAATCTGGTCTATACTGTAAGTAGCCGGTATTAAGTGAATTTTCAATAGTTACAATAAATGTCATCAATGACTATTCTGTCTTTTTGTATTTATCCTTCCTCCTTTATTTCTATCTATTCCATGCAAGCCACAGGAAAGCTTTTCCAGCCAGCACTGATGTCAACATATTGCCTGTTGATCCAAAATTTCCTGTTACTGATTGGGCGACACACAGATGCATCCATAATATTGGCCTGGCCACTGTCTCAGTTAGCAGATTTGGGCAGAGCCACTTTACTTTTATCCATGTAAGGTAATGTCATGTTTTAAGTTGTTTATCAAATTCAATAAACAACAACAAACTTATCCATTGTGTTTCACATTCTCAGATGAAACTGTCCTCTTTGCGAGACCAGAATGTTATAAACACTATTTATTACACCATATAGGGTATATTTGCATACATCTTTGCCCATTTCTACTTCTGATGAAACTTTTTCAATAAAAATTAACCTATCTACCCTGAGTAGATCTGCATTAAATCAAAAATTAAAAATGCATCTTTTTCTCTCTGTTCCAGCCTCAGTCCACACTATGCTGGCGTTTTTCTTCCACGCAAACATTTTTTATTAAAACAATTTCACCATCAGTTAAGTCCAATATTCAAAAACAAACCCTCTCTATGAGTGAGTGTCAGGGCCACTACTAGCCCTTTTCAGACATGAAATATTACTGGCCTTTTGACATTCAGATGCAGGTGTCTGTTACACAAATGTTCTGTATGGATCTATTCAGACATGACAGGTTCATCACAGAAAGAGCCACAATGCTCGCTGTATTTGGCATCTGGATTTAAATCTTATTTTGCTGCTGAAACCTTAATTAATGACATTTGTAAATGGGGGGATACTCACCCCACTTCTTAAGTTAATCCCATAACAGATTTTATCACATATTAGAGAATTCTGGTGTCTGTTTTATAAAACCAGACAATACACAAGCAAAGAATGACACGACATCAAGTCAGGACCTTCATTAACTACTATTTGCTCACATGCTTTATGTAAAGTGCTTGGCTTGCTATTCATGTCATGAATTGAAAATTAGAGGAGGAAGTAGTGGTCCTCTTTTTCTCCTGCACCCCAAACAAAAATATGGGAAGAATCTCCTTTATAGTTTATGTTGTTTCATGTCTGAAAGGGACTCAAGGCTATTTTCCAATGAATAAATGTGGAAGTTGTTGGATGTATTGAACATATACTGTAGTTGTATACTTGAGACTTGGCTAATGCCTCGAGTAAAACCCTGAAGTGGATGATTTTATATTGTTCCAGCTTGTAAAATTGTTAAATATACTTAACTATATATGGTGATCTACAGCACAATGAAGAATATGAACAAGAACTGTGAAACTGAATCCTTCCCATGTACTCCATCTGCAGTCAGTATAGAATATGGATATGCCTTCAAAAAGTCCCAACCATTCCTTTAATTGATCTTCTCTGTTTAAACAAAAGGAGTGAATAGCACAACCTATTATGCAATGCAGAAATTTATGAAAGTGTACCCTACTAAGAGACAGTGAATGTGGTTTTCTGTTCTTCTTGATGAAAATCTGGAAATTCTGATTTCCCTTTGGCTCAGCACTTGTTTATGTTATGTAGCAGCTATATGAAGCTAGATAGAAAACAAGGGTGTATCTGTCCAAACAGAATCTTGAACTTACTTACTTGTCCGACATTTGGCTAACTGCTCTGTTGTCAGTGTGCATTTTAATTAAATAAATAAAGTTGAATTGCTATGAAAATAATTCCCACCTAGCTTAGCTTACAAATGTTTCATGTGACTAAAAGTCTTTGTTATCTATTGCCTCTCATGAATCTTCGACAGAGGCAGGTTGATTAAACAACCTTATTTATTTTATTTTCCAGGATTTATTTATTTTCCTGTATTACTCGGTGCCGATGTGGATGTTCAAGACAGCTGAGTTAGTAGTTAGCTATTAGCTTTGGTAACGTAAGCGTGCATTACGCTCAGTTAGCTACTATTACACCAAGTTGGCCATTACAGTAACGTTACGTTTAACTAACCATTTTGCTCTCATAAAAAGCATTAACTTGTCGTAGCGCTGGTTTATCTTTTAAGTTACTCGGGTTGCTCAAATGGTAATTGGCGTCAGGCTAGCTAGCTTGCTGCCTAGCAAACAAAGAGCTCAAAACAGGAGAGGTGGATGTTAGCGTGCTAGCCAGCGTTAGCATGTCGCGTTGCATGGCTCTTTATGTCAGCAGCCAGAAAGACATGTAGCAAATGTAAAATGTGCCTTCTCGATGATATTTAAACCCAGTATAACCCGCCTGCCGGTAAGTTTGGCGCTGCTGTTAATAGCTGGCTGGTATCACAGCAGAGCCCCGGCGGTGGCCGTGAGGAGAATATCCGAACACAACACATCTGCAGCCATCACTTCACACCAATCCATACAGAAATCACATGCAGCGAGTTAAATGCTTAAAACTGAGTGTTTACCATGCGAGCCGCCTCAGCCCAGGTCCGCTCCTTCTTTCTCTTTTGTTTGTCCTTCATTTCCTCTGCGCTGGTGTCTGCGGCGAGCCTGCTGTGTGTCTGCAAAGCAACCTCAATACGGTGGCGATTTAGCTGCTGAGCAAAATGGCTAACTACGTTCTAGGTTAACTGTGTAGACCTAAAACAAGGTGTTCCTTTTAGCTCGGGACGATGCTATGGTGTCTGCTAGTCTCTGATAACAGTCGCTATTGTGCCTAAACTAGCTCAACATGGTCTCGCTGTAGCATGAAAGCAGTGAGACCCGGGCTGGCTGTGGTGCTGCTGCAGGACAAGCCTCTCTGGAATGCAACAACCAGGTCAAAGGTCAAACACTCCGCAGGAATGCAACAAAACAATGTCCAGCCCTCCGTATGCAAATATTACATTTGAACAGATATTTGATAGCATCGTTTTGATTGAGCCTTCCATCCCCCAGAACACAGAGTATATTATATATTATCCACATAACATATAACAACTGAGGCCATCTGTTAGAACAGCAAAATGTTTGATTCATAATCTAGTCTAAATCATAATAAAAGGAAAACTGATACGATTGTTTATCGGATCTATTTTTCCCTGCACATATAAATGTACTTTTATGGTACTATTGGATGATGAGCACAGACAAAAGTAATGTTGAAATCTCCCCTTTTTATTTATCACTTCAGCACCAAGCATTATCCATTAATAGAACAGGCGCACAAAAGAACAAGACCAGGTCAAAACCTAGTATATGGCTGGACCATGTACAGTAAATGTGTGAAATTGTGGCCAGTTTGTTACAGTGATAGTCAGTGGTAGTGTCTATAATGTGAATTCCTGGATATTAAATGTGCATCTGCAATTTTCTGTAGTGGTCCCAGTAATATTTGTTGGTAAAGTCTACTGAAGTAGAATATAACATGACACGATTAAGCTACGTTTGAGTAAAAAAAAAGGTTATAA
Organism: Scomberomorus guttatus; assembly: GCA_038419695.1. Lineage (NCBI taxonomy): Eukaryota > Metazoa > Chordata > Actinopteri > Scombriformes > Scombridae > Scomberomorus > Scomberomorus guttatus. The sequence continues at coordinate 4,312,939 of CM076449.1, forward strand.
ATGCAGTTGCAAGAACAATACTTTCCACTAATATCTTGTGGTGTTTGATTTGAAAGAGAACTTATTTTAATTCTTATTCTAATTACCTATCTGTTAACTCCCTCTGCTCTTTCTGTTTCACTGGATGCCTCTCGTTTTTTGTCACAGCTGAGAGCATCAGAGCTCAGAGCTGGAAACACAGTCACTCTGCGTCGCGCTGCTGTCCTCTGCTTCCTTCATCTTGGGCTGATTCATTCTGAAAGAGCAACGGCCAATGGGGAAACTCCAACACTTGGCCAGCCAACCATTTGTGTAACTTCATCACTCACTCAGGCACTTACTCACTCACTCACTCACTCACTCACTCACTCACAGACAAACACAGTTACAGGGCTGGTCCGTGGCCAGTCCAGCCAAAAAGGAAAATGTGACATCAGCTTATAAACAACACAGCAAAACAGGAGTCGCAACATTCAGAATACTATGATATTATGAACATTATACAGTCAGTAGATCATGTGACAAACACATAGGCCTTTGTCAGTCAAGTTGGACAAAGCAAAGATGTTGCATGAGAGTACTTCAGTCAATTCAGATTTGTAGTATCTATCCATGCAGACAGTTTTATTTGTCCAGCAGCTTGAGGAGATATCTGTCTCTGAGGTTTCTGCCTTCACCCCAAAAGTTCCTTTGAAAACTGATCTGACAGCAAGGTCTCTGGATTATCCAGAGTATAACCAGGACCTTGAAAGAACACATTGAAGGACATTATGTTTCAAATGCACACACAACTGCATAGATACTATTAAGGGTGAGTGATTTTTTTTAAATTAAGTAAATTGACCCTTTAAGAATGAGCAAACTCCATCTGTTGAAGGCTGTGAGATGAATTTCAAAGCTCATTGAGTGAAAATGTATTTATTTCTAGTCAAACTGCTATTTCCAACATCAAACATGAACTTTCATGCTCACCAAGAAATATATTATTCTCTGTATCTCAGGGTCAACTGATCCTTTAACAAAGGAAACCCATCAACAAGTTGGACAAACACATATTAACAGCTTATAATACTAACTACAACAAACACAGCCAAGGGGTGACATTATTAGTCCCAGGTATTTCAATACATAATAATATTAAACACATAGGCATTTTACAGAGTGAGACTTACTGCTGTGAGAAGGATCCTATCACCTCATAAAACATTAAAAAGTGTTTTAGTTCTGTTTTGTTTTACTATTACATTTTTTAACGATTACCAAGTCACTATCATACCCTAGTTCCAAAATAAAAGTTTAATTTCTACACAGAATGAGCATGTTGCTTATAAATACTTCTTTTATGAGGAAAATGTGGATCTGCTTCCTTTTGGAGTTCCTCTGAGCCCGGGGCGTGACGTCACTCTCCCATAATGCATGGCTTCCAGCGCGGCGCCCAGCAGTCCAGGCCCGCACTCTCATAAACATCTTTAAAATTTGTCCCAAAATGTCGATATGGAGACAGAATGGAGGCTGGACGGACAACTGGACAGAGGCACACTTGGTAAGTTGCGTTCTGTCCGTGTCTTTTGACCCAAGCAGGAGTTTTTAACCCTGCTCGGTGAAATAGTTAGCTCCCGCAAGACAAACTCTGGTACAACTTAGTGAACCGCTCATCTTTTGTTTTTTAACCAGCATGCTGCCTCGGCTAACTCTTTAACTTCATCCACAGCCACAGTAACACCAGTCGGTGCGTTTCGTCGATATAAAACCCAGCGTAATAAAGCCTAAATCTTCAAGCATTAACCCCAATTTCATCTCCGCCACCGATTTTCATGGACGCAGCAAGGCTAGCAGTGAAATGTAGCCCCGGTCTGGTAGTGTCCCTCTCAACAGTCTCTACCAGTTTAGACTTCTTTTTCATTTCGTTGGCTTCACATATCGGAGCAGCAAAAAAGCAGGAAAAATGTGGGAATTCAAGCTTCATAGTAGCTCCATGCTGAAGACCCACAAGATGGCACTACCAGCTCCCATCACCTTGTTGCAAAGTCATCATTTAGTCCTCTTATTACAATATCCACCGCTTGTCCCTTTTGTATAATTACATGGAGAACATGTAGTGGTGGGAAAAATGTTTAATGTTTAATTTACAACCGAGGAATAGACCATTATAAAGGAAAAGTCCTGAATGTAAATGTTGTGTAAAATTTTAAAGGTATTTGCAGCAGCTACTGAAAGTAAATGTACTCATTCTGTGGCATTGTCCAGTTCAGAATATTAAATTACTGATGCAAGCAGTGGTTCATGGCAGATCTAAATACTTTATGTACACTCTTGAGTAGCTCCAAATCACACGTTTGTGACAACAGGATTTACAGTACTTTATAACACCAAATGAACTAATATGTTGTCAGATACTGTTGTGAAAAGTGCAACACTTACAACTCAAAGGTAGTTAGGTTGTATGGCAAGTCTGGTGGTTATATGTTTTTCTTCAAGCAAACAAATTCCATGTACAGAGTCAAACCAACAATGGACTAATCCTATTAAGTTTTGTGTGTGCATCCAAAGCCTGATCTGTCTGTTGGGCCAGAAAGAAAAATTTATACTTTTGTGGACAATAAAGTATTATTTTATTATATTCTATTCTTATTCATCTTTGCCATACAGCTCAATTGTTGTCCAAACTAAAGCACCATATTTTGATTAATTTACCTCTAAGTAATGTTTCTTAAAAAATTAAAATAAAAGGCTATTTTTCTTCAAACCATTAGTAATTACATGGGCTTAATGTTCCTTTTATGAATATACTGACATATGGACAGTTTGGTAGGTTGAAATAAAAAAGTGAGCTAGAATAGTTTGGTGAATCTGGCAGTATCATGTTTGCCCTATTTTGATGCTAGTGCACGAATCAACAATATTTCATATCGACATTGATGCAACAACCCAAGCTAGCAATAGCATCTGCACATGTTCAAAAACAAATCTGCACTCTTTCCATACATTTTTAAATGTATATTGCACTGGTTTATATGGAAATTACACCTCTAAAATGGTCATACAAGTTTTAAAATGCAATTTGTTTTCCGGTATGGGTTGATGCATGGTGTACTAGCTGAAGGTTCAATCCATAGTCTGAATGTAAACCAAAGAGTGGCATCATCACAAACATTCAAAACACACTTTTAAACACAAAACACATCTTTTACTACAGGGACTGATACTAGATTATTGATAAAGTATCATCATTGTTTCAAATAGTTTTAAACATCGACATTCCTCTACAAGTGAAATGTATAAAAATTGGGCTGGGTGATAAGGATACAATCTCTTGTCCTGTCCTGTTTTTTTTTCTTGAAATCCAATGAAAAAACTGTCAATGGATAAAAATATCCAGTAGGATTGGGGTTCAGTTGTAGTTATAAAATCGAGAATCAATACTTCATACATTTTAATAAGGTTTAGCTTTTCAGGTTAAGTAACTAAATATATAAATACTTAAAACTCAAAGATTCATTGTGTAAAAAGGCAGAAAATGTTTTTGAGTGTGAACCTAATTAAGGTTAACAACCTGTGCATGGCGTCATGTCAGACTTTTAATGTTGAGCATAGTTGTGACAATGTTGCACGATAGACTTGTGTAGATTAGCAATCCGATTGACGACGATTGTTTTTTCCCTAAACCGAGTGATTTTTAAGTCTTCAAACAATAACACTTTTTGTTTTTTTGTTTTTAAAAAAGCTAACTTTATTCAAAAATCTGAAATGCTTTGCTGCTCTGGGAATTTTACAAGTAATTCACTCAATTTTTATATTTTTTTAATTGTTAGAGCTAAAATGATATATAAGAATCTGCAACCTGCTGTGCATTTAGAGGAGATGTTTTTGGTGGAACGGCATGTCTGCTTGCGATAAGGATCCCTGTTAATCAGCATAAGAGATTCATTTTAAATACTTAATTTCAAGCAATAAGTTTGCTTTTCCATGGATCTCACACCCTGCATTTCTGTTCACCATATGTCTGATTACCAAAACTTTGCTCTGCGCACCATAAGAGTAGTTGACGTTCTGGATATGATTTGGATTGTAATATAAAAGATAAGCTAATGTTAAACGGATCATGATCATGTCACACCAAGTGCAGACACACAGATTACATTGTAAAGGGTCATGGCTTGAATAGAGGAGACTCTGGGCTATTAAATAGAAGTTTTTGAATGTTTATAAATAATTATTTTAAACGAAATGTTCACGTGTTTTTGTTATTGGAAAAACATTCTCTCTTGCTTGTTAGGTGTGAAAGAAATACTCTGGTAATATTATATGTATGTATATATGTATATATGTGTGTGTGTATGTATATGTGTGTGTGTGTGTGTATAGATAGATATAGAGAGAGGTCATTAAGCTCTTTGAAGTCTGAAATTACCGTGTTTAACTTGTTAAAGTTAATGTTCCTTATTTCATATCCATTTTACATTGTAGGAGGAAGTGCATCTCTGTCTCAACCTCACCTGTCGAACAGTAACCACATATTTATATTCTGTTTTCTTTTGGTTGCCATTATTTTTTTGTGTCATCCTTTTTCGATTGCCAATTTGTGGTCACTGAGCATGTTATGGCTTCCTTCTAAAAGTGTAAATACTCACATTTTCGTGTCCAGTGGTAGTCCAGTTGATGAATGGATAGAAAGGCAATGCGTGTGTGTGCGCGTGTGTCAAACTACACTATAGTAACCAAATAGGATATGCCGCGGCAACCCAATGTACAAAAAAGAACAAACAAAACTTTTTCCACTGTTAATTGAACAAGTAACATAGCTTAACCCATTGGAAAAACTATTTTGGCTCTGCACCTGGAGGAGACAAGGGGAGCGGAGGCTCCTGGAGAAGCTTAGAGCGAGGAACCACAGGTGTATCCAACACCCCTTTGAGCTGATCTGACAGGACAGTAAACAGTCAGGCTGTTGTTGTAATAAAGCAGATCAGGAACTACCCGTGGAACAGGAATGAAAACAGCAACAACAGCTGATCATATTTATTCATAAAATAAAAATTACTGAATCATGAATCAATCACAAAAAGCACTCTTGTAACTTTATTATTTTCCTTCAGAAGCCAAAGGCTTCTTTCTCCGTGTTTTCTTTTTCAGTGCATCTCAGCTCCTTCAGGAAAATATGACACTGCACAGCTGCGTTTCTCCTATAATAACAGCCTGAGCCTGAAAAAGACGTCAGACTTTTACAAACTAAATAAGCCATATTTTATTTAAACATTCTGCAGGCTACAGCTGTCGGTTCTGTTCTGTCAGTAATTAACAGGTTTGCATTTTTTGTTTGTGTCTTATTCTATGACAGCCAGACACTGCTATAGCTCTATAATCAAATGATAAAAATTGGAGCAGTTATTAGGTGTTTTCCTTCCAGCTATCACTATGTAGAAATTATTAATTAACAGTGTAAAGTGTTAATAGTATTTGTATGAATACATTTTAAGTTTAAACTTTAGAGTTAAAAACTGTCAATAATTTCTACATATTGATAGCTGACTTCTACATATTTGACAGTTGAGATGCTGTGCATCATGAGTAGTTTTTCTCTCCCTGAAATGATGCTGGAGTGAGTGAGGACATCCCATTTGATGAATTAAATTCCTCTGTCCTTGCATCTCTTCCTCACATCTCTCTCACATCCTCTCTGGAAGGAGGTAAAACACGAAGAAGAAGAGACACTTTAGCATAAAGAAAAGCAGCCATAGTCTAACAGAATACTTCTTTATAATAAGGATATAAATACACTCCTGACGTGTCGTCTTGAGTCAGCTTTTGCTTCAATGACTCTACCCAAAATCCATGAGCCTCTAGGGGCGTTGGTGTCTGCCACCAAAATGATATTCCCTGTTCTGAAGTTTCTCTTGGTGCGGTTCCACTTCTGCCTGCTTGCATCAGAGGAAGGTATTATTTAACGAGGTTTGAAATTTATTGGACATGTCTTCATCTGCGATTGGCATATAGATCTTCCCTTTAGAACAATCCATCTGGGAGAATGGGTTGCACCTTTAACTGCAAAAGATGGTTTGGTGTAAGAGGTTCTAAGTCCTTTCGGTCACTAGAAGTTGTTGTTGGAGGACAACTGTTAAGTGGCTTCAACTTCACACATGACTTTTTCTAAGCTTTTGTCATCAAGAGTTTGCTGCTTTGTGACAGACAAAGATCCTTTTGATTAAATGAATCAGTCTTTCCTACACCGCACCATGGTGTGACCCAGCAGGTGGGTTGAAGGTCCATTTTACTCCTCTTTGTATAGGAGCATCCTTAATCTTACTTAAGCCCCTTTCACACGTGCACTGCAACCCTGGAGTTATCCAGACATTACCCGGAGGAGCTGTATGTGTGAACGGAAAAGTCCAAATCAGTCAGACCAGACATTAAACGGACTTTACCCTGCCAGCTCCCTAAAAAAAAAAAAGTCTCTGTAATGTCCGATTGAGCCCACGTGTGAATCCAGCAATGAATGAATTCACAGCGAGTGAGTGGGCTACAACTACTTGCTGCTGTAAGTGCAACAATATCCGGCAGTAAGGGAGACGGTACGTGCAATTTATTAAACTGTTGAACGGGCAGAACATAAACTTGACATAAATAAATATGACGTCTTTGACTTCAGCAGTCAACTCCCCTCTCATTCACAGCCGCTATTTTACATATGGCGCTGGATAAACGCAGCAGGTCAGCTAAGCTGCATTGTTTTGACTGGACCTGAACACTCCACTGTGAAGCTAGTGCTAATGGGAGATAGGACTTCCTGTGATTTCTTGTAAAATAAAAGTGTTTTATTTCTGATAAAAAAACTTAAAAACACCTACTGGAGTATTTCCAGTAGGTGAGAATGCGTCTGACATGGAGAATCTCCTGCTGTGTGCTACATGTGTGAAATGGCAACTCTGGAAAATGTCTGAAAGTGTGAAAGGAGGTAACTCAGGTTTTAAACAGTCTCTGGGTAAATCTGCCATTTTCTGCTCACCACGAGCTGAGTGGAGGCATCTCCATGTTAGGCATTCTGATATAGCCTTTCTTGCGAGGGAGTTTGCACAAGGCATCCAATATTTCTGCCTTAACTGGGATAACATGAAGTTTCTTCCACTGTGGCCTACTTGGTTATGGATGTGTTTGAGTAACGGCTTGGAAACATGATTGTCCTTTGGCATGATTACTAGATGCTTTGTTTCCTCTGGCATAGCTGCTCTGCTCAGTCTTCCACTCAGTCTGAGCAGGCCATTTTCCAATCTGGGATCCAACCTAAAGATGGGGCTGTCTTTTTTTTTTTTTTTTTTTTTTTTTACTGCGAGGACCTTCTTTAGACTTACAATCTTGTTTGAAAGCCTTGTTGCTGACAGAAGCAGGTAATACCTTTTTCCGCACTGATTATTTCATCCAATAAGAGACTGGTGGTTACTAGGGAGTTTTTAACCTTGTCCATCTTTTCTTTTATTAGTCCATTCCATTTTACTTGACTTGGTTCCTCTGACTGGACTGTTCTATGAACTTCCTCTCCTCTCTTTTCAGACGCAGTTCTTGAAGCAAATTCTTCTGAGTTTTAGAAGCTAGGTGACTGCCTTTGTAAGTCGGTGCCAAGTAACGAGAAGTAATGAATCGGAGAACTAGTGCTGTTGTGTTGCTCTGTCATTATTGTATGGACTATTACTCTTTCCTTCTTTATCTCAGGGTCAGGTGGACAAATCAAAGTTGGTTCAGAGATCAAGTCAGCCACTCCTGCTCTGCTCTTTGTAGAAAGACTGGACCATTTTTCCAAAGATTTGATCTTATAAGGACTTCGGGAGTTAGACCTTGAGAGGCAAAGTCTGATGGGTTGTTATTAGTACTGATGTATCTCCACTGTTTGACTTTTGGTTTCATTTTTTATATTTTTTCAAGATTGAAGTGCTATCAGTCCAGAACACTCATCTTTCTAGTTGTAGATGTAGCTCTGAGGTTAAAATCTTCTCCATACCTACTGCTAACATGGCTGCAGTCAGCTCCATCCATGGTATGGTCATCTGTTTGAGGGGCACTACTCTGGTTTTTCCCATCATGAATGCGACATGATCTTGTATGTTGGTGAGTTGCAGGTAGGACACAGTTCCAAAGCCAGTCTCACTTACATCACAAAAATGGTGTAATTGTGCCCATTTTATTTTGCCAAAGGTCAGTGGCTTAATACATCTACTAATGCTGAAGCTCTCAACTGTTTGAAGATCAGACAGCCACCTTTGCTATGGTTGAATGTAACCATCTGGGACCTTTTCATCCCATCCATATTTGACAGAGCTCTTGCAAGATGAGTTTTGCAGTGAAAATGAATGATGCTATAATTCCAAGAGGGTTGTACACTGAGCTTAAGACAGACCAAATGCCTCTTCTAGCACAGGCTTGTTTCTTCAGTGAGACCTTGAATTTGACTTTGTCATCCTCCACTGACCACTGGATTCCAAGAGCTCTTTCAATGGAAAGGTTTTCAGAGTCTAAAGGCCTTTACACATCGGGGGCGTTTTTTTCGTGTGATTAATTTGCACATCAATATTTGTTTTTCAAACTGTTTATGTCATGAGTACTTTCACACTGCGAATATTACGAGGCAAAAAGTGTCTTTTTTTTTCTTTTTGGAACGAGGTTGGTTTTTCTGAATTTTCACACAGCTAATAAAAGCATCAACCAATCAAGAAGCGTAATCTGCAAAGACAGCTGTTTATTGTGAAGGCCCATGTGGGGTGTTAAATATCCTGCTGTATGTGTTTTGAATTTATTTTCCGTCTCTACATTAATCGATCAGCTCCCAGTCTGTCTGTGAGCTCACCTGTTTCACTGCAGGCAGACAGGTAGGCTCACTTGCTACAGTGGGCGGGAAAATTAAGCCAATGAATCATTATATTGATTCATGCATCATGCGTCATCAACATGTATTTATAAATCCACAATCCACACTTCGACCTGCATTCAGCGTCTCTGTCCACAGAAGCAGCCGTCTGTCAGCTGCAGCTCCTGGGTAGCTGAGAGGACAGCGGCTGGACAAACTGCCTTCACCAGGCTGACGGACAGCAGAATGAACTGTCGCAAATTTGTGTTTGTATGTTTCTGTCACAAATTCGTATCACTGCCGGTGTGAATAGTTCTGATGTAAACTATTTGCCTTAAATCTAGGCCTTTTATTTCCTCTGCAATATCTTCTTTGGTAATAGAAGCCAAAACGTCTCTTCTGTTACTTATCCATTTTGTGAGACGAAATCTGCCTTGTGCATAGAGCATGCAGAGTTCTTTGCAGAGCGTTATTGCCTGACTTTCTCTGGGCATGGACTTAAAACAGTCATCAACACAGAAGTTGTTCATTACATTTTAGATGGCCTCAGCTGAGCATTTATCGTTGTTGTCATCTGCGTTTTTTTTTTGTTTTTTTTTTGAGTGCATAACTAGCACAGCTTGCAGACAATGCAGCTCCAAACAAGTGCACTGTCATCCTGTATTCTGCAAGGTCTTGGTGGAAATCACCTCCTGGCCACCATAGGAAGTGCAGGAAGTCTGTCTGTTGGTGTGACCCTATCTTGATGGAACATACCCTCTATGTCGGCCATCAAAGCAACAGGCTCCTTCCTGAAACCAAACAAGACACCTATAAGTGTGTTCCTTAAGTTGAGACCTTGAATGAGTTCACTGTTCAATGAGAATCCATTGAAAGAGGCGGAGCAGTCGAACACAACATGGATGGTTGCTTTCTTAGGATGGTAGACATCATGGTGTGGTGTATATACCACACTTTTCCATTGTGTTTAAGCTCGTACCATGGTACAGCTTCAGCATGACTATTCTCTGTGACACCTTGCAGGAAGGCACTGTATTCGTCTTTGAATTTTGTATCCTGAAACTTTCTTTTCAGGCATGATGCACGCTGTTGGACCAGTTGACGACTGTCGGGCATTTTGACTTTGTCTTCCTTAAAACGTAATGGCAGTTGATAATGTCTATCCTTTATTTCAGCCATTCCATTATCCTCATGAATCTTTTGTTCTCCAGTCCATCTCTATTTTTTTGGCAAAGTCATGATTATATTGCTGTACTGGCAAGTCACTTAGGTTGGACACTGAAAAATGATTAGCATAGATGGCTGGATTCTTTTCAGTAGATGGGTTGTCTAAAAGGCCATTTACCACACACCCTAAGACGGTTCTGATGGCATAGGGCCCATCGCCCTGGCTGTTGATAACCTGCCATGGTTCTAAAAGCTTGGAAGCATTCATTCCTACAAGTAGCCCAATGTTTGCATCTATCTGCGGTATATGGACTCATTTTAGGTAGGGCCATCTTTTGATCACCTCTTCTGTGATTATATGCTCTTTCGTGACTGGAATTTCATCCTGGGTGTATATCTCAGGGAGTTGAAAAAACTCTCCATCAATACTGCTCACCTTGTAGCAGCCAATAATGTATTAACTACCGATAATGTAATAACTGCCAATAACGTAATAATTTTTCCATTCTAAATGTAATAAATGTTGATAGTGTAATAACTTACCCATACTGTAATAAAATGTCTAAACCAATAACAAAATAACTCTTTGCGCATAATTTAATAAGTTATTGCATTATTACATATTAAAAAAATCATAAAAAATGTAATAACTGGAGCCAACAAAGCATCTTCAAAGAGGCATAGATTTCATATTATATGACATAAGAGTAATTGTCTGTGTTTGCACTGCTGCTGGATGTCTGGGAATACAGTCTTTGCTCTTCTAAACAGTTTCTACTAAGATGTCCTCTGGTGAGACAAAACATATGCCTTCTCCTTTAAGGAATGAAATCTTGTCAGCATGACTTATTTTTCTAAAATTGTTGCACGTTTCTAATCCATGATTTGCATTGCAATATACACAAGGCTGAAGAATTTATGTTAAGCTGGGGAACTGGGAGTGGTTGACTTAGGAGCTGGAACTAAGCTGTTTGAAGTTGCTATTGTGATGAAGCTACTTCTTTTACAAGCTGGAGCAATTCTGAGCTTGGAGTTTTTAAGTTGCCTTTTTGGTACAACATCTTGCAAATCACCAAACAATGGATCCATTGCAATATTTGTCTTTCAATAAACTCAACCGAATGATGGAACTGGACTCCTCTTTTGGTGTGTTCATAGTGATTATAAGCTGCTGTCCTCCACCTCTCCTGTAGCCTATATGGGAGCTTTGATACCACACACTTCATGTTGTTAGCATGATTCATTTCTTTTAGTGCATTGATGTTTACCATAGCATTACAGCAGCCATGTAGGAACAATGAGTATAAATGTAAAGCTTTGCTATCTTCTGCCTTTATGGGACTCCAATTGAGAGCTTTTTCCTGATATGTATGAGCAATGAGTATTTTGTTGCCTTGATAATAGCCTTTTAGCTTCTTTGTAGCCTCTTGTTGCCATATGTTGACAGCTTTTAACAAGTGCTTTTGTTTGCCCTTTAGTGAACTGTTCCAAAAAGACTGCTTACTGCTTGTTCTCCCTTCAATGCATTGCTCAAATGTCCTCATAAAGCTGAAATATTCAAGTGGGTCTCTTCTAAAGACAGGAATTTCTTAAATTCTTAACTTCAGTGGCAGCAATATCAGTATCAATAGCCAGGTGTTCCTTTCTTTGTGATGATTGTGCCTTGGTAAATACCAATATTTGTGATCACTCTCCCTTTCATCATCAGGCAATAATTCTTGTACTGACTGATGCAGTGCAGTAAATCAACTTATACAATACACACATATAACGTTTCACATCACTGTGTCAAGAAGTTGCGTTATACCATTTTCCTTTCTTGTTGCCAGTGCCAGTGGTGCTTTTCTTAAAGCAGCTTCAACGGCTCTTGAAGTGAGTTTTCTCTCGTGCTTTGCACGCTCTGTTTGAACACTTGCAGATCCGTGTACCTCTTCTTCAGCCATACTAACAGGCTACACAGTACAGTTAATCAAAAACACTGCTTCAGCTTCTTTAATGATTACATAAATTCCACAGTCCATTGATTAACATCTTTAGTTCCGTTAATGCTTCCAATACTAGTTGCACGTTTGAAAGTTTTTCAACTGTTATGGCTTCTTTTTAAAGCAGGTAACTCAAGGTTTGGTGTCCAGCGTTAGTCCAGTCAATGAATGGATAGAAAGTAGGGGTGTAACGAACACTGACCACTGGTGCAGTGTTTTGGGAGGAAGCCAATTTGATTTTTACTTAAGATGGAGTGTTCGTCAAAGAAAATCTAGTATTCTTTTATTTAGAATATTACAGAATAATTTACCTAGACAACTGCTGACACAGATGCCACAGTAATTATTACGGTCTGATTTGTCTCCACTCTTGGGTGTGGCCAGCGGGCTCCATAGCGCCCCCCAAACACAGGGCCATTGTGGAACAAAGTTTCTTTGATGTGCATGAAATTCGTTGGGTTCATTGCTCTAATCATTCTCAACATAATACATATTTTTTCCAATTTTTTGCCCAACAGGAAGTCAGCCATTTTGGATTTTGTGCATCAATTTTCATTTTATGCACATGTTTGAGGCCTTTAGGTTGTAGGATGTTTAGGATGTAGGGAATATTAACGAAACTTTGCACATATGTTCGACCTAATGAATGCGTCAATTAGGTCTTGGTCTTGGGATTGGGTGTGGAAAATTGGCTCAACAGTGCCCCCTAACAATTTTCAAATTCAAAGGCCCTACCTTTAAATTTGCCATAGATCAACGAAATTTGGTAGGCAGATGTAACATCTCAAGACTTACAAAAAAAGCCTCTTGGAGCCATACCGTACGAGTAACAAGTCGTCAGCCATTTTTAATTTACTGTGCAATTTTTTTTTACTTTAACAAACTCCTCCTACAGAATTAACTCGAGCGACTTCAAATTTGGTCGGTGTCATCTAAAGACCTTTTGTGATGCTAAATTGCGAAGCTTTTGAGATTTTGTGGAATGCTGTTGCAGCACATTTCGATGTTTCGACATGAAAAAAACAAACTGTCATAACTCTACTCCACATCATCAGATCTTTCCCAAATTTCACATATTTGATAATAGTCCCAGTCTGCAGACATTTACAGGCCACTACTGAATCATAGTCATAGCACCACTTACTGGTAACAAGATGCTATAAGCCCTATACTTTTACAAATTGATCCTAGCAGGTTAACCAGATCCACCTAAAATTTGTTCAGTTAAGTTAAAGACCTTGATGATGGTGATATTTCTCATTGGCTTTCATTAGCTCTGCCCACCTGGAAGTCAGCCATTTTGAATTTTGCGCATTTTTCCTGTATTTTATGCAAACTTTTTCGAACTCCTCCTAGAGCATTTATTAGATTCTTTTGAAATTTGGTTGGTATAACCCTTGGGCTAATATGATGCTAAATTGCGAAGGAATAGTCGATACCTTGAATGAGGATGTCATAGGTCATGTGACAACATGCCAATTTAGGCACTTTGCAGGTATGGAACTTTTTGAAACTTCTAGAGAATTCAACAGCTCCACCTCAAATTTGGTCAGTGAAATGTCAAGACCTTCACGATGCCAAATTGCAAAGCTTTTGAGTTGTTGGGGAATGCCATTGCCGTGATGATGCGGAAAATGTGCATGTTTTGACATGAAAGAGGAAGCTGTTGTAACTTCACTTTACATTGTCCAATCTGCCCCAAATTTCACATGCTGGATAAGAGTCCAGGCCTAAAGACATCTACATGCTCATATTGAGTCATTGTCATAGTGCCACCTACTGACAACAGGAAGTCAGCCTTATGTGACAAACATTATCTGATTTACATGAAATTTACATGGCGTGGTCCACATAGTGGACACAGGAAGTGATATTTAACTCCTTGGAGATACATCCGATATTCATGAAAATACATATGCATATCATGCAACCTACTCTAAATGTATTGCTGCATTAATGACCCACTTGTATAGCACCGCCTACTGGCAACAGAAAGTCACCCTTAATGTGACAAACATCATCTGATTTACTTTAAATTTACATGGTGCGGTCTACACATGATATACTGCAACATGACATATAATTAGTGGGTGTTCTCTAACACTACATAGTGAACACAAGGGGCCCTATTTTAACTGCACGAGTGCAATGACAAACGCAAGGCGGTAGGTCACAATGTGTAAAAGGGCTGGGTGAAGGTGAACATAGATCAGTGGGTGTGGTGATTAAATATATGTGAAATACTCTCTCAGCCAGTCACATCACTGGTCTCATAGCTCTGAAACAGTTGTGCCAATTACAGTTTAAACGTGTGAATGACAGCTCAAAAAACAGAAAGCTTTTCTTCAGGAAATGTCTGGATGGTTCAGAGCATCACGACTTCAACACACATCACCACAAAGTTTTAATATCAGTTAGTTACTATGATAATGATAGACATAAAAAAATAAAGAAACTGGTTTGGTAAAGCCGTTTAAATGATTATTTTGGACCACCGCTATTTCAGCAATAATTCTCATGTATCTCACCTCATACATGGTCACATAGTTTAGTAATTAATGTTACACAACAGCATTTGCACTACAATGTGTTTTGAGGATAAAACAGGAGATGCTACTTTTGCTGAAAAGAAAGTTGGAAAAGAGGCTTTGATGACAGTCTGCAGATTTATCAACATATCAGACCTGCTGCATTCAGATGCTGCAGAGATTTAATGTAATGTCCCAATGTGAAGTTTTTCATACAGTAAACAGCTGTGGACAACAGATACTGTAAGAATTGCCCACATTGATTTATAGATCAGTGTAGACAGATTTACTGACTTTCCTGCTTTAACCACATTAAATGTTATTTTGTGTGGTGATTTTGGTTGAGTGTTTAATTGAAATTATTTATATTCTAATCATTAATATGTTGTTGCAGCACATCTGCAGCAAGTATTTTGTTTGATCCTGTTGAAATCACCAAAGCAGCAGCAGATTGACGTTGCGCCACAAATAGACATGGTTCTGAGAAGTCTGTTTTCAGGGCGTCTAAGAACAAATTTCAACCAAAATACAACAACTGTCTTTTGCGCTGCTTTATTTGAATGAACCTCCCATCTGTCTGCGCCTCTCCTCCCACCTGTGCACTGTGCGATCTGCACAGGCCCCAAAATACCACACAGATGCACAAAGTGAGTTTCAAGGTCAGGAAAATACCAAACAGTCAGAGCGCTGCTTGTGCTGGTCATTGCACCTCCATGAAAATACGGCCCAGGAAGTGATATTAATCGCCTACATGCAATGTCCAATATTCATGAAAATGTATATCCAAGTCAGTTTCCCTCTGGTAAATGTATTGCTGCATTAAAATTTCACTTATGTAGTATTGCCTATAAGTAACAGGAACTGAAGCCTAAATGACACATCAAATGTATTCACAATTTCCAATATGTCATCTCCAGTGCCACATACTGCACACAGGAAATAATATTTTACCCATTCATGCAGAGTCCAATAATTCAGAGCCGTGTCAACCGTTTCCAGTAGCGATACCATGGCTGCCACTGCCTCTGATGTGCAAAAGGTGCGTGGGCCTGTTCATCGCTGCTTGCAGCTTTAATCCAGGTTAACTTTATTCTATGCCATCACTATTTCTATTGATTACAAGGCATTAAGACTCTTGTAATTTGGGGGGTGACAAAATACCCTAAGTATTTTGTCACGCTTATAAATCTATATTTTGAGGTTAATCTAACGTTGGCTTGTGTAGGCGGCTAACATGAATGTGCACGTGTCAGCTGAGAATGATTTATTGATCTTCCTCCCGGTCACAAGAAATAAAAACCTTGTAGCCTACATATTAACAGAACATAGGCTATGGTTTTGGAAATATTAACTGAATATAATGAACATCCTCACAGGCCACAGATCCTGTCGACAGCCAATAGTTGCCTACAACAGCCTAATCACCCTATGATCATAGTTAATTTAAGCTCATCAGACATATCTGCCAAAACAGAAAGGTCCAATCATTTAAAAATATCAGTCCCTGACCATAGAATAAGTAAATTGGCTATAATGTATCCTAGTTTTTCCATCACTGTTATGTTAGGGTGGCAAGAAATGACTGTAGAAGTGAGAGCTCGGTACCACACACGTCTTGTGTTTCCCTCGGTAACCTTTATTTGAAACAAATCTCTATTACAGGGTTCTATCTGTATTTGTCCACCAGGTGGCAGTGATGCATCATACCACAGCTCGGATAACACTACATCCCCCTTTCTGTGCTATACTGTACTGTACAGTCAAATAACTGTCTTGAGGAAGATGTTTTACTTAACATATTTTCTTTCCATTCGTTTTTGTTAGATTATCAGTCTTTCATAAAAGTCCTTTGTGCTACTACCTTGTTTCAACTTAAACAAACAATATCTCATTTTCAACAGAAAAATACTTTCTTTAGATTTTTTCCCATTCAGCCGAATAGTATTTTAACTCAACTTTTTATGAACTAGTTCAGCTAAACTAGTAACCAATAGCAAAGTCCTTCAGGTACCTTGGAAGGTGGCTAAGCAATTTACAGCCATGTTGGCAATACAATAGCTAGTCTACAGGCAAACAGAGCAGAGAAGAATGCTTGGATCTTGCCAGTCAGCACTTCTAGAGTGCGCACTGAAACACCAAAGCCACTGAGCACTGTCAGTCGTCGGCGTTTCTATGGCAATCTGCGGTCACCTTTAGGCATCTTGACAGTGGAAAGTAAATGCTCATACACAGCAGTGAAGGCATCGAAGGGCAAATTTCATTGCAAGGATTTTAGGCATAACCTTCAGTGCCTTTCAATGTGCTGTAAGAACCTTAAGGATCATCAGCTTTTGCTTTGTGGCCTCTATCCATTTCTGTGGTACACGCACAGGCAATGTTGTGTGAGCTTGATGTCTGCCTGTGTATCACCTCCTTCCTAACTTGCATCTTGTCTTGAATAGACGCCACCTGCCGGAGGAGGAGAGTGGATCTATTTTCTGATATGCATATTTACTGCATATTTAGATAAATAGCCTACAGCTACATGGATGCAGTCAGTCAACCAGTCAGGTTGTTGCATAACCTGTCTTATTGGTCCAGTGTGTAGGATTTAGTGGCATCTAGCAGTGAGATTGCAGATTGCAACAAAGTGAATACCCCCTACTCTTGCAAGTGTGAAGGAGAACCTACGGTGGCCGTGAAACTTGCAAAAAACGCAAAAGGCCCTCTCTAGAGCCAGTGTTTGGTTTGTATATTCTGGGCTACTGTAGAAAACATGGTGGTGCAACATGGCAAGCTCCGTGGAAGAGGACCCGCTCCCTATGTAGATATCAAGGGTTCATTCTAAGGTAACGAAAGCACAACGATTCTTATTTTCAGGTGATTATACACTAATTAAATCATACTTACAATATACATACAATCTGGCAAGTCTGTTCCGCTAGATCCCACTAGATTCTATACACTGGACCTTTAACTATACTCTTATTATTTAGGTTGTATTATCTAATCAGGGATGTAAAGAAGAGATTTTAAAGAAACAAAATAATTACACTTGATTAATAAACTTGATACTGATTCACTGTGTGTGTGTGTGTGTGTGTGTGTGTGGGGCAAGCATTAAGCTGCACGTAATGCACCCCTTGGTGCTGACATGGATTTTCTTGCCCCGACCTGCTTCTACTCTGGCTAACAATCATAGCTAAAAATACAGACAATGAATGCTTCTGGTTTACCTTTTGATAACAAAAATAATTTAAAATTGCCCCAATTATGCATTTTGTAGTAATGGAAACTGGAGTTCTTGTGTTTGACTGACTATATGAAAATCTATAATAAGGAAACAACACAAAATTATATTTTTAGGACAAAATTAAATGTAAAATGGCTCTATTTCTGTTTTTAAAATGATGTTACAAACATTGATCATTTAAAAAAGCCCCAGTTATTAATTTTCCGAGTTTCATTTCAGAATAGGAAATCCATTGAGATGAAGGTACACATATTAAAAGTGACAGTATTTTTTTGTTTGTTTGTTTTTCCAGGTCTGTAAAGATGTTGCTGCCTCTGTGATTCAGCTGCTGTGACTGTGGGCTGCTGAATACTAAAATAGACTGCAGGCTAACACAACAGCTCTTCTCAGGAAACACACAGACCCAGGCAGAGCTTCCAAAGCTCCTCATCACCGCAGCCCTTTTGGGGTTGCTATGGCAGCTGCTGTCAAAGAGACCAAGTGCTGGACACAGGCTTGCCAGAGTGAGGCAGGACAGACCGCTAGTCATTGCCGCAAGAGACAGTCAAACAGTCAACAAACAGCACTTAGCATTAATTCAAGCACTCTAAGTTAACTAGACAGAGATCAGTACGCTGATGGTCAGCTCTCTGGAGAATCCTCATGAGTCTTGTCTGTGTCTGCTCAGGCTCTTGGCCAGAGTCCCTGTGCAGCAGCAGAGCCAGCACTGTTCCTTCTGTTAGACCATGTTCCACCAGCAGGACCATCTAAAGAGCCAGCTGCAGGAGAGCCACCCAGCTAACAGGCAGCTCTTCCACTGCCAGGAGTGTGGGAAGCAGTACAACACCCAGTTGGGTTATAGACGCCACCTGCTGGCAGCCCACAGTGCTGCAGCAGGCCTGCCCTGCACAGAGGGGGCCCCGTCCCTGCTGGAGCACCTGGGTGGTCATATTGACCGGCCTCCACCGTCAGAAGGCAACACTAACGCTGCTCTGCCTGTGAGAGAAAGGAAGTACTCATGTGAGCGATGTGACCGCCGTTTTTACACCCGTAAGGATGTACGGCGTCACGCTGTGGTGCACACTGGGCGCCGTGACTTCCTCTGCCCCCGCTGTGCACAACGCTTTGGCCGCAGAGACCACCTGACCCGTCACTTAAAGAAGAGTCACGCCCAGGAGTCAGGGTTGATGCCACCTGGTACACCCAGCACTCCTGTGGCTACACCCACGCCCCCCACCCAGTGCCCAGTGAAGGAGGAGCCTAACCCTGTGACCTCTGATATGTGCTCTGTCTCCAAGGAGACCATGGAGACGTTCTCCAGGGACATGTACAACTCCTACCCCATGGCCAATCCTGTCCCCGGGATGGGTCATCCTCACGGCCTCATGCAGGGCTCCTTGTCCTCGAGTATGGGTGTTGGTCGCCACATGCCCCCCCCATCTTCTCATCCACACCACCATCACCTGCAGCCACCAGTGGCCCCGCAGCAGCAGCCCTATGGCAACATGTCCAGGTACCAGCACGGATCTACCTCATATCCTCGCACCGACGTGGACAGTTTCCTGCTGGACTTGCAGAGCGCCCCCCCACCTCACCTGAGTGCAGTCAACTCTTCTACCTCTACTTCTGCCTCCCCTCAGAGGGAGGTGCTGGGTGAAGGGGTGGGTGCCAGCGGCGACCCCCACCTGCTGTCCAGGAGCCCCACTATCTCCTCAACCGAGCTGTCCTGCACCACTAACATGGACCTCGGGCCCCTGCTGGGCTTTTTGCCTTTCAGCCTGCCGGCCTACAGCCCTCACATGGGGATGGGAGGGTTAGTGATGAGCTATCCACCTACTACCACCTCCACCCCTTCTTCATCCTCTTCAACTGGGCTGTCCTCCCAGGCTCCAGGACCTTTCACCTTCTTCCAGCCCCCTCAGGCTCATGTACCCCAGGGCCCCGGAGCCCACAACCACAGCCAGCTACCTCAGGCATACAGCAGTCCTGCTATGAGCACTTCCAGCTCCCTACCTCACTACTACCAGGCCTTTCAGCAGTAAGCAGCTCTTTCCCCACAAAATTTGTTGCCTTCAAACGTGCTCATGGATTTTTCATGAAAAGGGTCAAACGTGAATGGCATCTTTTTATTATAAAACTTTTTTTTGTTGAACACAACAAATCACCTCATCAGTATTACCTCATTATTTAAAAAGGAAGCTTGAACATTTGAGGAAATGTAGTTGATCTCACTACGACCAAAATAGAGTTGCCTACTATTTCTTTAACTGTTACCAACCGTGGATGCACTTAACACACTTGTCACAGGTGCAGCACAATGCTAAAGTTATCCAGTTTTAGGTCATTAAGAAAAAATATGGAAAATACAGTGTTGGGAAATATTTTTTATCCAGTAATGTATGGATGCGTGTAAAAGACAGTGTCACCATGCTTACTGAAGGTGACTTTAGATTTTCTCATTTGAGACTATTTGAGTATAAACAGCCTTACAGGTTGAGAAAAGTTGGTTTAAGATGTCCACACTTTACATTTCACATTAGTGAGTACATGGGGAAGATGATAGAAAATGCAAACTCAGCGGCACAGTCTGTATTCTGCTGGTTAAATCACTAAAACATGCAGTAAATACTTACCCATCCAGTCACCCAGCATTACACTAACTGATGTGTCCAAGTGCTTCAGAAGATTGAAATCTAAAATAACCAAATGTTATCATCAACCACTATTGCAAGTGGTGTTAATTTCTGTTGAATTCAGAATTAGGCCTTATAAGAAATTGGTCCATTTTAAGTGTAAGTTCAGTCAATAACAGTTACACTAACGATAAAGCTAGACCACATTTTCTAAAGGTTAGGAAGAGTACTGTAAACCCATTCATTTCATTCATTTTTAGTTAAGTGAACAACCTGAAAATCAAAAATGTCACACTGTTGAGGGGCTTGAACTTAAGAGCCTGAAAATCTGATGTATCAGATCAGCTTCTTAAGTAAGAACTCTAAATTGTAAGCGCTGCAGATTTTGAAGATGCAGTTATGATAGGTCACATCAGCATTGTGACACAAACTCAATGCTACACAGCTACTTTTCCCCCTTTTTGTTGCTGTTATGTAGTATCACTAGATTAAAAGGCACTTAAGTTCAATTTTCAGCATTGCAGGCCTTAAAAGGTTAAAGTCATGCCAAATCACAAAAGCTGCTACTCCACTGCTGTCTATAGGTATCTTTTTAAACCTGTTTTTAAATGTTCTTTGGGCCAGAATGTTTGACACAATAGGCACTGTTAAGACAGAGGAGTGTCGCTTAGAATACATTTTCTTGAACTCCATATACTGTATTATTGAAGATTTTGAGACAGCACAGATTACCTGTCAGATCCAACCAATCTGATATTCCTGCCTAGTTTTTAATTGCTGCCAGTCACTACTCATCTGTGGCTCCCCTCCTGTGATGCTCCCAGCATCCCTTAAAATAGATAAAAACACCTATTCCTTTCCTAGGCATGTCCTGATAGCCATCCCACAGAATCCAGACATGTAGTCTCATTTAGGCGTTCAGTTTGTTTTGGGAATTATGTTGACAATATGAACTAACCTGGTGGTAAGCAATCTTCTTAGTGACTTTTAAGTTGGGAAACAATTGTCAGGTTGGTGTTAAGTACCAAAAACATAATTCATTTTAAAGATTATTATTTTGTATAATATGCGGTTTCCACTCCAAAAGTTCAATTACCCATTTATAAAGTCTTTAAAGTATATCTCCTCCTACTCCCTCATTGAAAAATCCAGAATCTCTCAATATGTAAATATTTTTCATTTCTAAAGTTAAACTGCTGCACACAAGATGTCTCCTATTTCACTGTAAAGTCAATTCTCAGTGTATATGCCCTAGAAACTTCAAGTTTCCACATCATACTTGTGCAAGTTGCATACTGGACCCTGATTGGCTCCAAACTAGTTGTAATGTCACAAATCATGCTCATAGGTACACGTGTTAAACTGAGATTTTGGGTGAGCTCAGAGAAAATTTTATCCTTCAGCAGATAAATGTGAAAACAAACTAACCCTACTCAAAAAATATTTTTGAGTTGAGGGGACTTTAACAGAGAAAGGTATCTTCCATTAGTCTATGCAAATCCTGTAAAATAAGATGTTGCAAGACTGCTTCCTCGCTCACTGCTGGAGTGCTGCTCAGCAGCATTTGCTCAGTGCTGCTATCAGTGTCCATAAAATACATTGCAGCAATACTGATCTTTATTATCCTCAGGCCATACCTGTTTGAGCTTTTTACACTCTCAAAGTCACTAAGAAGATTCCCTCGCACCATCTGAGGTTCTTCATCATTCTTCCCAAAGCAAACTGAGCCACTGAGTGATGAATGTCCACCTTCAATGAGATGGCTATCCACACCTGTGACATATAGTATGATAGCCCTGGATCAGGGCTAGAGAAATATATGTGAAATGTAAAAAGGTTGTGGCATGTGAAGCTAGGATTTGACAGTCCCTATAGCAGCTTGAATGTTTCCACTTCTCACAGAAAATGTGGGTGGATCTTCTCCTTAATTGTTACAAGATAGCCAATTGTGACAGCCCTGGGTATGCAGACAACTGGGTCCTCTGATTCATGTGTGCCTGTCTTTTTTCAGTGTCTGCATTCCTACTTCCTACTGCATGGGGTGCAGATGGAAAGTTCACCACAAACCATTTCTCAGACTGTGGGAAACAGGAAATGTTATTGTCATTTTCAAATCAAACTTCACCTGTATACTCATGCCTCATGTCATAGGAAGGACCATAAAAGTGCTTTGCAATATCTATCTACATTTGTCTGTGAAGCAGAGTCATCCAGCTGTCTCCATCTCCATATTTTCCTACATGGAAGGCGGCAGCCCTAACTACATGGGGTGACCTGAGGCACTTTGGAACACAATTTTAATTAAGGCAAAAGAAATTCTCAAAGCTTGTTTTTTTTCTTTTCAATCTGGACAACTGAATCTGAGCAGGTTGTAACTGTGGCCTGCTTGCTGTGAATTTCTGACTCAAGTTTTGATGTAGTGCAGTTTCAATTCAAGCATTTTCTCCCAGAGCACTTGTACCTATTTTCTACTTTTAACAATGTCACTGTTAGTATCGACAGCCATCTCTCCAAGGCTGTGAATTTGGAGCTCAAGAGTTTCTAACGTAATGGGGAACCCCCCTGCCCCCCACCTTTTGTCCTGGCCCCCCCTTTGCTGCCGAGGCCTGGGAAAGCAGTGGATGAGCAATTGGATTTTGCAGGTGCCTTTTTAACAGAGTCACCCTGCAGCATGGCAAGAATAATGGATCCTAACTATCAGCCTTACAATAGTGGACACCCCACTCATGAAATTGGTCAGGTGCAGTGGAGACGGAGGAGCCCTCCAGCTGGATGTTGCAAGTGATTTTGAAGAAGATATGTAGAGAGACATTGCTCTCCCTTCTGCCTTAATTCCACTGACTATGTTGAAGGACTCATTAGCATTGTCACAAGCTTCCAAGTGTTGCACCAATGTCTTAAAATGCTACTGTTGTGCCTCTCTAAGAGTGTCTAATCTCTTGACTGGGTTTAAGCACTTATGACATTTCTAAAAAAGGATGAATTTGATCTGTACCTCAAACACAGAACTGTGGGTTTCTGTTTTTATTTGTATTTGCTTCTAGTTATTTTGGCTCTTACTTGTGCCATTAGATTGAAACTATAAAAGTAGATTTTATGAATCTAAACTCTTTATCTAGCGGCAGACATTGATATTATAATTCAGTCAAACTTTCTACCTCTACCTTGTCATATATCTTTCTGCAAAATCATTAGAAATTGTTTTAACCTGTAACAGTTAGGCAGTTTTACCACTGTTGAAGATGGGTGTGTGTTAAAAATTCAACTTTGAAGGACCGGATACACACTCAAGTCCTAGTGCTGTATTCCAGAGTCAAGCATTGTTCTCTATACTTGCCTTTAATGATATTTCTACTTATTTACTACCTCAGAGAAGAGACAGGAAACTGTCTATCTAACTGCAGAGAAAATGTCTGTAGAATTTTATTTTTGTCAGAGCAAGCACATGTACTTTGTAGCTCCATAGTTTTTTACTGAGGTTATCTCACAGCAGAATGATGTCTAATACAAGTACCACATTGCCTGTCAGTTCACACTGCATTTGTTCTGTTCTAATGTCTGTGCCTCTTCAGTCTGGAATTTGTACTCTGTTTATGAATTAATGTACAGACAGCATTTGGGTACTGTGGATGCTCACTGAGCAGTTCACCTGTAAGCAACACTAACTGTTCCAAATTGGTGTTCCTGCTCTGGTTGATGCAAATGTGTCAAGAAAAAAGCCAAACATCTGCTGGTTTCAGCTTCTCCAGTGTGAAGTTGTGCTGCTTTTCTGCTACAAATCTGTTACACATCATAGTAAATTGAATATTTTCTTTTGTTCCTCTTCAATCAGACAAAATAAGCTGTTTGAAGACCTTAGTGAGGGCTCTGGAAATGATGATGCTGATATTTGTCATTATTTTGACGTTTTATAGCTCTTATGGAGTACTTGCAAAAATACTAGCAGTTGGGTTGTGGTAATTTGATCAGTTACAAATTTGGGAATATTTACCACTTAAGCACCACCTTAAACCTCAAGGTGGGATCTGCATTATGAAAATAATTATGAAAAATGGCAACACTGGTCTTTTGTAGTTTTATCTGTAAACTTTATCTGTAAAGTTTTATCTGTAAAACCAAATTGGAGAAGTTAATGTAATGTTTGTGGAAGGCACTGATATGCTGATAAAATTCTCATATAGTTTTGGAAGACAGTGACAGCTCTTTTGTGATTTAGTTTGGAGTTGTTTATTAGCTGTCTTGCCAAATTTGGCATAGTGTATTTTCCTAAATACTTTGTGTCTAAGAAAATTGCTTCAAACAGGGTCACTGGTGCCCCACAGAGGGCCCCTCAGAAGGTCAATCGGACATGCTTTCAAGGTACCCACAACTCTGGGACCTCAAGTCATGAATATGCCCTTACTACACTGTTATATGTCAGCTGGTGCCACATAGCTAATGACATGTTTAAAGATGGGACAGTGTGTCTGTACATCAACACTAAACACAAGTTTCCACATTCCAGACTAAACTGATGTAGTGAAGAGGTGCAGGGCACAGGGGAAACCAGACTTCATTTCACAGAATGATTGTTCAGTACTGTTATGTTGCCTGCATTTAGGTTGGCTCTGAGAACCACTACAATGCAGGCTTCGTCACCATTAACTTAGATACATTTTGCATTAGGTGTTTGTATTATCACTTAATAGACTAGAAGACAGTGAAAAGAAAAGGAGTTGTCATTTTCTAATTGTCTGAACGTAAAGTAAAAATAAATAAATCTTTAGATTTCCACTGTGTTCCTATGTTTTTCCTGAATGGAATTGACAAGTGTGAAGGTGGTTATTGGTGATCCTAACCATATAGGGTCCATCTATCATCCGTTCATTTAATTATTCAATTTGATCTGGCAAACAAAACAAATCAATTTTTTGTTTCACGTTTTTTTGTGTATGTGCCAAAAATTGAAAATGGATGTTTGTTTTTTCTGTTTTCAGCTCAAACGTGAAATCTGATGAACAAGAAGACCAAAACAAAAAAACAAGTTTATTTACATTTTTTTATTTTTCCTTATTTGTTTTACCATTTTCGTTGGTGTCCTGCTGCTGCGTATCCACGATTTGGGAATGCGCAGTGTCAGTTCAATAGGTGTCCTGCCGGGCGCCGACTGCCAGATGAGAACACCATGAGCCTCGCAGAAGTGTGAATGGTAAAAGCACTACCCAACAAACATTGAGATTCTGTATGACTGTTGTTTTGAATGTCTCATCAAGACGTCCTGTTAAGGTTCAAAAATAGCTTCAAAATGAAAGTTGTGCCGATGTCCGGGATGTTACATGGCTGTCAGATGGACGTTCCAGCAACATCGACATATTTTTTCATCATCAACAGGCCTATTTAGCTATTCTAAAATTTAGCTATTCTTGATTTATTACACAATTCTTCACAGCACCAGTGCCGTTTCAGGATTGTTCACTATCCTTAAATACAAAATAATGAGGCTAAGTAAAGGCTGGGGGCATGGCAAAGTGTGGTCAAAACCTTATGCCTCTCACACAAATCAGCAACACCTGCATCTGATCAACATTGACTTCCCTAAGTACAACTCTCAATTACCAGAGGTGTAAATGTAAATAGCCCAAATACATACATACAACTGAAAATGGCTCTTACGCACCGGTCCCTAATTGATTCTGACAGAAGTTAAAACAATTGTCAAACATTTTAAAACATGGAGCCATAATATTGTATTTATAAACCAATTTCCTTTTTTCTTCTTCTACCCATTAACAGTATTCAATTTCCAAAATACCAAAGTTTACCTATACTATTACCAATTACCAATATTTACAAGATCATTATTTAGGTACCATTGACATAAATATGACCATAGATTGTAGTCCCACACAAACACATTTTTCTAAAGGGTCTTTGCAAGTGAACAGAGCATACAGTCAGATCCACAAGGTATGGAGTCATAGGAGTGCCATAAAAAAAGAATAAATCTATGAAAGAATAAGAAATGTGGAAATATAGAGGAATAAATTAAAGAATAAATATATTAATATCAAGACAAAATATAAAAGAATAAGAATTTTCATATATTTTTACATTTATTTATTTCTGTATATATTCATATATCTTCAAATACATTATTTTTTGCACATTAATCACTTCTGTGTGTGTGTATATATATATATATATATATATATATATATATATATATATATATATATATATATATATATATATAAAATGTAATTTATTTTTATCCCTTTATTTTTCCTTATTCTTTTCCCTGTTGCTTTTGCTATTCCTTGAAGTGCCAAGCTGTCAATCATCTGGCTTTGGGCAGGCCTAATCATATGTAAAGGTGTGCCTTGGAAATAGTTGTTTTCATAAATGGTGTACCTTGTGACAAAAACATTTTGAGAACCACTCACCTGGACTAGCTAGCTAGCTAAAGAGCCCTCTTCTTCAGCTCACGTCCTGACTCATCTGCTACAGCAACAGGAGATAACTCTTCCTCCAACTCCTCTAGTCTCGCCTGCTCCTCGTTGCCATCATCCTTTATCTTTTTGAAAGAGCTTTTTATATCCATAGCTTTCAAGTCTTGCCTTAGTGAATTAGCTAGCTAGCTACCACAAGCCAACAATGACAAGCCCTGTAAGCTGTGCACTTTCTCATGTGCTCACACAAAATGCTCGCTTGCCAAGTAGTGTGAAGTAGATGTGCTGCTTGAATGACACAAAGAGGACCCAAAACATACTTGCGTTTTTGATCAAGGATATTATATTCTTTTTGGGGGACAGATAAATATATCCGACACTCATTAATTAAATGGATTAAATGATTATAGATTACACTAGGCATACTGTATTTTTTTGGGCCCCTACAAGCACATTTTGATATTTAGTAAACAAACAAAATTACTTTTAACTGCCAAATGATTATTATGCTCATTAATTTAGTTAGGTATGTACTGTATTTTAGCTTATCTAGGCTATTTATATTTCACTACTCATACATAGTTTGTTATTTGTTAAATGGAAAACATTACATTTAGAGATTCTTTCTCTGACTTTTGATGGGGTGAAGTCCTCCTAATGTTGGGGCTGAGGGTCTTGCAGCCGGTAATTGAGACAGGCTTGTGGGCTTTGAAATTGCAGGGCCTGAGAGAGAAACTTGTGTAAAGCCCCTCTTTGTCATTTTCTTTCTTCCTCTTCATTTTTCTTTTCTTTTTTTTTTTTTGCGCTCTGCTGCACCCGAAAGCATACTGAAAAGCTGCTAGCCTAGGTCACTGCTGCTGACATACAACCATGATCTCCACTGAACACTGAAACTTTTTCCCGCACATTGGCAGTAACGTTGTGTATGTTTAAAAAAATAAATGAATAAATAAATGTATAAACATTGAAAATAATAATAAATAAAGCTTTACATCAGATTTTTATATTTTTAAAATATTTTAAAATATATTTTAAACATAATTTAATGTAGGCAGTTGATGTTCTTTATCCCTTTGTCTGGGCCCCCTAGTGGCAATGAGGCCTTTGGCATATGCCTACAATGCCTGTAGCCTCGGACGCTCAGGCCTAACGACACCACAGATTCGTTCTTAAAATGTACGTATGAGTGATTTAAGAACATTTGTGGCATTCATCAATTTTCTCGTATTTAGAATTTAGGTATGAAGAAAATTTAAGAGTGGTCCAGTCATGAATCTCTGCCTTTCTTCACAGGAGAGAAACACTTGTTTGACTTACAATTTTAATTTCCTAATCTGAATTAATTTTGAGTTTAAATAGGATACCAAAATTAACAAAAAATAAGTAATATGGACTAAATGCAAATTGTATATTCTGTTTACCATATTATCATCACCATGGCTGCCAATATGAAAGGTTTTTTAGATTTTATGATTTTTATTGGCATATTTTGCCGCAGCAACTTCTACATTTCAGTAGTTGCTAACTTCCCTTACTCCAAAAGTAGCCTCTGTGTCTCTTTGTGTCTTCAGACATGACAAATTCACTTTCTTTTTCCATTTTTAATTGCTCTAGTAGCAACAATATATATTTCGTGTCCATTCTTTCCATAAACGTTTGGCATTTCCTTTTGAATAAAGTCCACTATTTTTGTCTATCCACAAATTAAATGCAAATTACCTTTCCACAAGTGGTGTAATTCATGATAGGGAATGCATCCTCCTCCATCCCTTTCAAACCTAGTTTTCAGGGGTTCAGAGGTTTTTTCATTGAAATCATGCATTGTTGGTTGAACAGTTCTTTCCAACAATCCTGTTAGCAGTAAGAGCAGGGTAGCCAGTCTAATTGACTTTTACTTGAAGTGGACCGTTAGTTACCCACCTGATATGGTTTTAACAACATATGGCCCTTCGCCTTGGCTGTTAATTCCAGAGGTTCACATAATTTGTAGGCACTGATGTCAATCAGCAAGTCCACATCAGATTCAATGGGCCTCATTCACTAATATGTGCGTAGAAATGTTCTTACTTGGCACACGAAATAAGCACACGTGCAAAAATACAGTCGGATTCATGACACGTATGCCACAGCCAATTTTGTTCTTACCACCATATGTATGTTAGTGAATCGGAATCATTTTAAATTGACATGTGCATGCTTACTATTGGTAATTAGCATACTACCACACCCCCATTTCTCTATATAAGGAAAGCTCTGTTGGAGCAGTGCAGCAGTGGAGAGAGCTGTCACTCATTGCAAAAAGGGCCGTGATGGTAAAAATGTAGAAAAACTTTACTGCTGGTGAAATGCTAACAATAGTTTTAGAAGTAGGAGCTAGAAAAGGCAGATTTGGCTGGTAAACATGTCATTGGCACAACCGTTTGGAGCCCGATTGTGAATCCTTTATACAGCCCAGAGTGAGGGAACTTTTGGTCTTCCCATTGCCTTCAGGAGATTCAAATGATGCTATGTCTTGTTGATCATGTGACTTGTGGAACATCCCAAATCTTTAGAGGGGGGAATGTGTCAGGGTAACAGAACTGAGTGAAAACCTGGGGACACGACTAAAATGTGCATTTTAACTAACATACTATGAATTTCCGATGAAAAAAATGTATTTTATGTCTAAACTGGAAATAGAGTCACAAAATAATACAAAAAAAA
This sequence comes from Scomberomorus guttatus, assembly GCA_038419695.1. Classification (NCBI taxonomy): domain Eukaryota; kingdom Metazoa; phylum Chordata; class Actinopteri; order Scombriformes; family Scombridae; genus Scomberomorus; species Scomberomorus guttatus. The sequence continues at coordinate 4,342,403 of CM076449.1, forward strand.
GATTCCTGAAGGATTATTCATTATATTTCATGGTGAGGCATAGTGTTAGAGAGTGAGGACAGACTAAAATCCTATTTTTTCAGTGTTCTAGGTAGTTTTTATTAAGGTTTTACATAATGTATCTTCAAATTGCAATTAGGACAGGACACTTTGCTTGATAATAAATAAAAATGTATTATACAGATACTTTTTCATGCATATTTATGCATGTAATATCCTGGGGACGGAAAAAGCACAGATTCGGTCTAATGGCCCATATAATGAAATGACGAATTGCTTTGTAAAAGTCCATAGAATTGAGAATTTTGATTGCAGTGTTTGCAAGTCATGTGCCCGTTGCAATCCTTGCTCCTGTGCCCTGTGCAAAGGCAACCAAAACAGGCTCCTTTCTCCTTTAGAAAGTTTAACTTTCCCCAGTGTGTTTTCTTTTCCAGCTGTGGAACGCTCCAATGTATGCCCATAGTTACAACAAACAGGAAGTAGGGTTTTTCTTTGCAGATGATATATTTTGCTGATGCAGCCGTATCTTGGTGTTATCTGGTTCTGGTTCAACCAAAATTTTTTCATCTTAACTGTGGCTTGTGTTCAGATTTGATTTTGTTGACTCCCTTGCTTACTGTAGCAGGTTTGGCATTTCGTATAGAGATTATAGATTTTCTTCACTTGGTGTTCAATGAACTTGACTATGTCAACAAAACAAGCTCTTTTTCTGTGACTGTCCAAGATTTCAGAAGCAGTTAGTTACCATTTTTCTCTGAACTTATAAGGGAAGCTTCTGAATCACAGTTTTCATGTTTGCTGGCTAGTTCTTCCAAATATCCACTAAAGTCCCCTTACAAAATGCTCCTCTAACAAATCTTTGACCATTATATACCCTCTGTCTGTCTGAAGCAATGTGATAGCAGCTACGGACTAGTTGTTTTGGCTGACCCCTGGTGAACTGTTCAAGATAATACAGACCATCTTATGTTGTTTTTGTTTCCACACAATGCTCAAAACTCTGATGAATTGAGAGGATCACTATCAAAAACCACCTGCTTCGAATGTGCAAAAACTGCAAAAATGTGCAAAAATGTTTCCATTCTAAATGTAATAAAAGTCAATAATGTAATAACATTTCTAAACCAATAACGCAATAACTTTTTGCGCATAATGTAATAAGTTATTTAATTATTGGCTGGTTATTACATTATTAGCTTGGTTAAAAAAAATCATAAAAAATGTAATAACTGGAGCTGATAACGTAATAATATACTTATATCACTTTATATAAGTTTATTTATTGGTTTGGTATTGGTATTAGGACACTTATTCTCACTGTTGCCTCTTTCAAATAGCTGCTCAAAAAACTGATCACAAACACACACACACCTATTCTCACTGTAGGAATTATGACTATTTATTTGTTTATATTTAACAATATGTCAGAGTCACATGACTTGATAACTTGTCAATCAACGGCCATCTAGTGGTCAGTTATGGGGACTGCCAAAGAAAATACACGTCTTCAAAAATAAAAATGAACTATAGATATCATTTGCTTAAGTTTTAGACTCTGTCAAGCTTGTCATGACTGTATTCAAATAGCCAGGGATGTAAACAGGGTAAGGATTCTGATGGTAATACATTTTCATGTAACTTTTCAGGAGTCAGTTTGTCATATCTATATAGAGAGACAGAGTGCTGAATAGTTAGAATAGTGTGTTAAAACAGTTTGCTTGAAAAAGTGATTTCAATATGTTTAATTAAAGATGACATTTTTCATGAAAATAAATGGTGGTCTTTGTATTGGAGGACAAAGCATCTTCATAGAGGTTTAGATTTCATATTATATGACATGAGAGTAACTGTCTGTGTTTGCAAACGTGTGCTCGCACTTCATTTGGTTCTCAAGTGGTTAATGAATAGAAGGCAGGACTAGAGATAAGTCTGACCATCAAGTACCACAAACAAATAAATAGTCATAATTCCTGTGTGTGCGTGTGTGTGTGTGTGTGTGCGTGCGTGCATGCGTGCGTACGCTCACACGCACGCATGTGTATGGGCGTATAAACAGAATATTTAGACTGCATTCTAAAAATGAATCCAAGGTCACCATACATTTAAATATGTTTTATCTTTCAAGTCTTCATGTGTGTTTTTGCACCTTGTTAACTTTTACTGTTAACATCTTAGTCAGTATAACTAACAACCAACATGCTTTTGAAGTTTTATCCGCATACGCATTTTCAAATGAATAAAGAGCTGCATTTATATTGCACTGAGGTCAGAGGGAGACAAGTGGCGGATGGTGGGCATAGAAGATGCAGGACTCTGGCAACAGAGACCAGGGTTCACATCGTGATTCAAAAGTGGATTTATCATGTACATTTCCAGGTCCACTCTGTCCTGACTGGTTTAGTTGTGTCACGGCCGACTTCTGGCCACTTGGGACGCTATGTCAACAAACTATGAAACAAACTATAGTAGTAGGATTTCACTATTTTTTCTTGTTCTTTATCCGAAATATACATTCTCAGATACATGTTTGAGCCAGACTCTGATCCAAAAAATGAGAGTGGACAACACAAACAACACCTGGAAAGACCTTAGCAATGGATGGCCGTTTATGGCCGTTTATGGCCGTTTATGGGCATACGTGACGAACCAACGTCAGCTCGGTAGGGCAATGCTTCACCAAAGCTAAAAAGAAATGTTGAAATTACATGATAGTTGTGTCTATTGATTATTTCTTCATATTCATAATTTTATGAATTTTATGAATTTTATTTATTTACAGTATTTACAGTACGGTGTAGATTTCCCTGAATATTGGTCCCTGCTCCCATTCACACATGACCCCATGCAGAAATTGTTCCTGAACATTTCAGCCATGGACTGTACGTGTGAAAGGGGCTCACGTGACATCCACGCCTTCTCGCTCTGGACTGCGCCCTTCCCGGACCAGTGCACCTGTTACACGCGTGAGTGTTTATAACCATCTGCTGGTGCATCATGAGTAGGCTAACCAGTTAACTTGTAGCATGTAGTGATGGCTATTAGGTTTTAAAGACCAGTTGGTAAAAGTGGCATCTTGTCTCCCTTCAAGAGTCAGACTCCACAAAAGGAAGTCCAGTTGCTGTGACACTGCATACATCTTATCATTCATATCACATCGTCAGTTTGAATTTGCATGATTTTATTACTGTTTTTGTCCCCTTCACTTTTACAGCTTCAGGTTGATTTTCTTACTGAAATCTCTCTTAACAGTGTCCTCTTACTGTCCAGTCAGTAATGTGCAGAGGAAAGAAGATCTGAGTTGATAATGTTAACATGACCATCTGAGTGGCTTTCAGTTATCACCATACACTCACAGCAATGAAGATAACAAGCAGCAGCAAATGATGCATGGGAGACCTTTGTTCCCTGAGTTTTGCCTCTCAGGCAACATACAGACAGCCCTCCGTTATTGCTGGAGGTTGTTAGGGCTGTATGCAGGCTGAAAAGGAAGACTGCAGACACTTCTAATTACTCTGACACCTCTACTGTCAGTTCAACATGTACAATGAATCATTGCATGGCAAGACGTTGAGTTGCCACTTTCCTACTGATCTAATATGAGAAGATCAATCTCCTCAATGCCTTAAAATGTACTTTTTCACAATTTTTACTGATTTGTTAAACTGAATTTATGCATGAGAGATGATTGAGATTTTTCCTTCTCTGCATGTTAAACCTTTTGCTGCTGCAGCCTTTATGCTAATCTAATGGCATTCAGTTCAGGCTTGTGCTGTGTTGAGAGTGTTACGGAAATGTTACAAGGTCTGACCTAGTAAGATTGATGTTGTTATTTTTGCATAAAAGTGACCAGTGTGCTTATTCAGACATGAGACAGACATGTTAAGTTGCCATCAGATTAACGTAAAAGGGTACAGGTCTGACTTTAGTTTTGTTCAGTGCTTTGAGCACCACAAAGAAAACTTTATATTTTTTTCCTACTATCTGTAAAGATTGTTACATCCAGCACTCATACTGAGGTGCACTATAATCAAACTAAATCTTTTAGACTCTAAGGCTATGGTCATATTACAGGCCTTAATGCTAAATTCAGATTTTTCAGTCAGATCTGATCTTTTTGTGTTGATGATTCACATTCATATTTGTAAGTGACATGTCAGGCTCCAGTGTGAACACCGTTGAGGTCCTAAACTGCCACGCATGTGCAGGTTTAACTGAAATGTGAGCCACATGCATACAAGATTAACTTGTGTGGCAGTCAAATCATAAACATGGATACATGGCTGCACTAGCATTCAGTTATGATTAGTTTCTTCCAGTTTGGCTTGAATAGAAGTTTCTCCATAAATATCCAACAAATTTGAAACTTCCTTGTCTCTCCATTGACCTATGGAACTTGGAGGCAAAAAAATCTGATTTTGGCCACTTCAGCGTGTAATATGAACATAGCCTAAAATTCACTGATGAAAGCTAAAAGACAATAATATCTTTAGTTTATATTGACAGAAATGATCAGTGATCAATTTCTAAAAATACAATACAATAATACATTAGGGTTTCTTTGTGACAATGAGAAGAGAACCTCGGGATTCTCAGTCGAAGTCATATTCATTGAATATGGCGAAAAATATATTTGCCTCAATCATATAGAACTTTTATTTGTAACATCAGTCGAATCTTTAACACAAAAGGGATGTTCAAACATCATAAATAAAATCAAAAACATGATTAAACAATGATTGACATTTGAAAAATTCACGTGCTTTTTAATAGTTATTTTGTAACAAATAACAGGTTTTAAACCTGTTTTAAATGTCAAAGTGGGGCAGCCATTTTGTTTACATTGGAATCACAAATTGTGATTTTGAATGTAAACATGCAGAAAAAGAAATTTAGAACTCCAAAGATCAAAGCAATATGGAATGGAATGGAAGTAATAATTGAATCATTCTATGCTTTATGACATCAGCAGAAATGTGATGTAACAAGAGCAGGTCTTCATATAAAAGCACCAGAAATTCAGATTGATCATTTAAAAACCTTGAACAGTTGACACTGGTGTGAGAGAGAAAAAACATCGAGAGATAACAAAGGAGGCAGACCACTGATACAGACTACATCTGGTCATCAGAGACAAACTGCATCTTTACAAAACAGCATAACTGAGACTGATTTTACCAGCCAGAGAACATGGAGCAAAGAAGGTTCTGTGACTTCAGAGCTCGACGTCAACATGCCGACAATCACGGCAGGGAGTTCACCACCAGGGTGGAGGAACAGCAAAAACTGGTGGAGTCTCTGCGCAAACAGGTGGCGAGTTTGACTGCTAAGCTCCACCAGCAGAGGACCTCGAGACAGCAGGCACGAGATAGGAATCTGCAGAGGGCCTTGATGGACCGCGATGCGCTCCATCAAGAAGTTCGGGAGCTCAGTCACCTGCTGGCTAAAGAGAGGGCCGACCATATGTGTGAGAGGACCGGGAGAATCCACCTCAGCCAAGAGTTAGATAAAACAAGAAGGCAATTGGCTTACCAAAAACACCTGAAAGAAACTTACATAAAGAAAGAAAAGCAAACAAGAAAGGAACTAGAAATGGTGAGAAAGTATGCCGACAAAGACACCCTGAGTACCACCAAGATTGCAACTCAGGTGAGAGACAGAATCAAGCAGAAGAAAAAGAAACTGCTTCAGAAAGATTATGAGGAGCTGAAAGTGGCACATGTTATGAGCCAGGAAAGGTTTGAGGCTGAACTCCAGCTGGAGAGGGAGAAAAACACTCTTCTCAACCAAGAACTGGAGAGAGTCAAGTCTTCACATCAAGAGGTCAGCCAAAGGTGTGAGTTCCTTAAGCATAGGCTTGAGATGGAATTCAAGATTCACGCAGACAAAGTGAAAGAGGACCTGCATATTATGAGGAACCTGAGAGCTGAGCATGAAGCCGTGTGTCAAAAGATGGCAAAAGATGTGGCAGTCCTGCAGAAAGGCGCTTCAGCGCGGGAGGAGTCTCTTCGGCGAGAGGTGGAGGAGCTCACTCAGCTAACTGCAAAGCTATCACTCAACCTTCAGCATGAGCATGAGCCCCGCAGGAAGATCACCAGGCGTAATCAGAAGCCACCAGAGGAAGAGGTAGGCAAGCAAGAGATAGAATCCCTGCCTATTGTACCAGCTTTCGGACCCCTGGAGAAGGCTGCAGTGTCAGAGAAACTCCCAGAACAGAACCAGAACATGTCAACTTGGAAAAAAGCCCGCCACTTTCTGGGGTTGAGGAAGCCAGAAAAGTGGAAGAAGCCGAAGCAGGAGGAATCCAACTGAGACCTGGTCCCCACGCCTCACCCATTGCAACAGCAAACATTCTGACTTAGCAAAACTTAAAAAATGCAAAAAAAAAAAAAAAAAAAAAATGCAAAAAAAAAATAAAATTAAATAAAACAACTGCATGTATTGTTGGATTTTTTGGCAGTTCGCAGCCATGTAGTCAGGTTTTCAAAGAACCTGTTGGTAAAAGTAGCATCTTGTCTCCCTTCAAGAGTCACGTCCACAAATGGAAGTCCAGTTGCTGTGACACTGCATACGTTATCATTCATATCACATCGTTTGAATTTACATGATTTCCTGTCTTCTTAGTATCTTTGTTTGTGTGAAACAAAAACAAATCATATTTTAAACTGAGCGCAAAATAAAAAATATATATATATATATTTGAAGAATATTTTAGACTGAGAAACTAATGTGATTTTTGAAAACTAGATAAAACTGATGAATCAGTATAATTATATTTGGTCACTTAGAAAGAGGTTTGAAAAAAAATCATAGCAATAATAGTTGTAAATTAATTCTTTAGCATTACAGTTTTTCTCGATCGCTTATACACTATAACTGGGCCGTCTACCGAAAGACAGGCCCATTTCCCAAATCTATAAACACTATTCCCCTGTTTTCACTCATGTGCTCATTTAGAAAGCACTGGTATTCAATATCATTAACTCAAGTCATCACAGCTGGAACCCAATTAACACACAATTCCCCAGGTGGAAACACTAAAAGTCAAATTTGTTCACACACACCAATCAGAACCTTGGGATAGATAGGTACACGGCCATGGGTCAGTTCACTTGTTTTGGAACAGTAGTATTTATAAGTCACCTTTTCAAGTGCATATGTGCGTGCATGAGATATGCACATTACATGCATGCAAAAGGTACTTCATTTGCATGTGTAGCCTATGTGTCATGTGATATGTGATTGTATATGTCATATGGATCATGTGAGGTGGGAAAGGGTATAAGTCAGGTGGAGTGGTGTTATAAAAAAGAGGGGGGTAAAATGGGGTTTTTGTGGATATTTTTGTCTTTTTACAAGGTGTGACTGAAGCATGATCTAACAATAAAAATGGGTTGTATTTGAATTGTTCAAAGTAAAAGGGCTGTGTTTTTAACAACCTTCTTGTGGGTATATAAGTTGAGAATCAGTCCAGTCATGTTATCAACCTTTGACAAAAGATTGTCTGCTTTTGTTCACCATCACCTCCAAAATCTCTCAACCATGGATGCTGCTACATTGGCTGTCAACCATTTGTTGTCAAGTCTACACCATCAGATATGACTGTCTTCGGCCCATCGCTATTGTTTACATTCAGTGGTGTAACTAGACAATCTTGCAGAGGATTTTTTAAGAGGTGGTCCACTATGACAAAGAATATAAAGCTACCATGTACTGAGGTTCTATTAGAGTGTGTGGTGTGAGGGTAGTGTTCAACACATGTGTGAAGCAAAGATGTTCTCCCATCAGCAGTGAAAAAGTGAAAAATGTGACTATTGCAGTGAAAAGTTTATCATTTGTGTTTTTAATTTCAATACATAATTTTTACCATATTTTTTGAATAGATCAATTTCATCACGCCTTACTTGCTCCCTCACAAGATAACGAGACAACAAGATTGGGATTTATTAATGAAGATGGCAAAGAAAATATACTCTGGCTGGCTAACTATGCCAAATATCTTGGACAACAAAATCTCACATTCCTAACACAAGAAGCGGAAGAGGATGCTGTAGGAATCAGCACTGATGAACAAGACGATGGCTATCAACATTTTGAAAGCAACCACGTGTTTGAGTATTGAATATATATATATATATATATATGTGTTGTGTTAAAAAGTTGTTTGTTAATGAGGAGAGGGAAAAAAACCAATAAAACGGGATGACCATATATTGATTGTATTCATTTCTGTCAGAAGAGCTGCAATGGATAGAACGTTTAAAACAAACTTTGCTTTGCTATAAAAGACATTACAGGTGTAGCACCACCGAGGGAACAAGTAAAAGATTGGTTATTTAAAGAAGATGCTTATACACTTCATGCAAATGCTGCTGAGCATTTTCCAAGAAACAGAGTTCTTGTTTATGGTATTGATGAACAATTTCAGGTAGTTTTAGTGGACATGACTGAATATTCAAAGGAAAATAGCTATAAATAAAAACTATAAATCATATAAAAAACTAGCTAATATAACATTAGCCTACTTTTGAGTTAGCTAGGTCAGGTACAAAGTGTGCATGTGTGCGTGCGTGCGTGTGTGTGTGTGTTTTTGAGCAGCTATTTCAAAGAGGCAACAGTGAGGGTAAGTGTCATTGAAGAGTGACACTTTATAACCAACAAATAAAACTTATATAAAGTGATATGAGTATATTAGTACATTATTTGGTCCAGTTATTACATTTTTTATGATTTTTTTAACCCAGCTAATAATGTAATAACCAGCCAATAATTATATAACTTATTTCATTATGCGCAAAAAGGTTATTACATTATTTGTTTAGAAATTTTATTACATTATGGGTAAGTTATTACATTATTGACTTTTATTACATTAAGAATGGAAAAATTATTACGTTATTGGCAGTTATTACATTATCAGTAGTTATTACATTATTGGCTGCTACAGGGGTATTCCATCAAGTTGGATAAAGGAAAAGCCTGGCTTATTTTGATAACTCTCACTAATTTAAGTGTATACTGTATACTGTACTATATGATTCCCTGCTTAGTAACCAAGGCAATTTATACTGCAGAACTGGCCTGCTCCATGGCGGGCTAACTGTCAAGCTTAATTTAGCTGTATGTCAAAGAATGTCCAATGGCTGGAAACAGACTCCCAAAAGATGGTTCCATCAAGTGTCTTTAAGTGCTTGCATCACTTGTCTGTTTTTGGAAACATAAAATGAAAGAACTGTAAGGGACCTTCACAAAAATATCTATTTCAGTTAATCCCCATTTTATTCATGGTCACCTTCATTTTGGAGTGAACCCTTTTATTTAAAAGCTTTGCATTTATAATTTAAGAAATAAAAGTGTGCCAACATTGTTTTGAAGTTATTTTTTTAAATTCACTCATTCATTTTGTTCAAGACAAAAAGAACATTAAATAAAGTCCAAACCATGACCTTCTGCTGTGTTTAAATTTATACAGTAGAAACCGCTTATAGTGATCACGGTTACAGTGATCAACTGCTTATATGGATCAAAAAGCTTGGGACAGAATCATTCCTATTCAAATACTGTTTAAATAATCACCTATAGTAATCAAGTCAGCTTACAGTGTTCGTTTTGGGTCTTTTTATACATGACAACATATAGAAAACATTTTTAAAACTTCAGTAGTTCTATTTTTTTTTACTCCTGTGATAAGTGGCTGCGGCACCAATATTGTCTCGTGGCAAAAGTCAGAACTCCCACTGCTTCAAAATTGGCGCATGCTGCACAGCTGTACTGTATTTTTAAAACAGTCAATAAAATTCAGTAAATAGCAAAGCTGTCGATTTCATTACTTTATATTCATGTAGGCTAATAAATATACAAATGTCAATTAGACGGTAATCTGTATGAAAAATAAAGAAAAAACAATTTGGTTATAATAATCATCCACTTATAGTGATATTTAACCTGGACAGACACTATAAATGATTTCCACTGTACTTATATCCTTCTCCAGTTTCTTCATCTCCAACTGCAAATTCTTAATTTTGAATTTAAAGGTAAAGGGACGGACGTGCTGACGTGCTACGGTAAGAGTATTGTGTCACTTCCGGTTGTTGACTGTGTTTACCGATAATGTTTTGCTGCCCTCAGCTTGGCTAAATTTTGCTCTATTCTTCATCACTGTGGATAAAATACCTGCAATATATTTAAACGTACGCTAGTTCTGCACAAGCACTCCTAGCTCTCTCCTTCTTTTAGCGACTTTTCTTGCTAATCCCATAGTAGTTAGTTGTTTTAGCTCTGCTGTTTTAGCTTAGCAGCTAACATAACTAAGCAGTTAACGATGGCTTCTCTCTCTCCCTTCCACTCTCTCTTGCTCGGTGTGTCATATGTTTAGCTATTCCTCTGCCTCCTTTAGTGACAATAGTACATGTAATAAATGTAGTTTATTTGCAGTGGTGGAGGCGAGGCTTAGTGAATTGGAAGCGCGGCTCCGCACCATGGAAAACAAATCATTAACTAATGTAGTTAGCCAGCCCCAAGTAGCCGGTGCGGGCCGACCTAGCATAGCTCCTAGCATAGCTCCTACTCCCCCGGTGGTTCCCGAGCAGCCGGGAAGCCAGGGCGGCTGGGTGACTGTCCGAAGGAAGCATAGTCCTAAGCAGAAGCACGGTTATAAAAAAAAAAGATTCAATCAAAAAAACATGAGCTTTGGATGTCAACCTCTCTCTCAATCTGTGACCTACATTTATCCAATTGCAGTTGGAAAAAGTGCAAACATGCATGTATTCACTGTCATGCATTCAAGGTTCCTGTCATCCTTTGATGTACAACCGAATGTGACAAATACCGCCAAGAAGAACCACTTCACTGCTATGTTGCTGCAGCCAGGAGCCTCTGGCATTGCACTTTATGGTACTACTTGCCACTTTGATTGTTTCACATTCAAAGTGTGACTGCACAACAGCAGTAGGAACTAGACACCACACATATGGGGCAATGTAAATATAGGACTATAGTAATACTGAGAGGCCAGAGCAGCCTGAGTCTAATGGGAAGCCGGCGTCTGGCAACTGACTAGCAGCAGTTACTGCATGGCACAATCTCTTCCTTCGTGACTGGTGTTTTGGATCTACTAGTGACTAAATTTACTTATGACTATATACTATACTATACTATACTATACTGGTGACTTTTGGTCTTGGTCTTGGTGCGTTGTGGTTGCTTGTAGTGACAGCAGCTGTTGAAAACACCTAGAACACATAGGTGTCCTCATAAAGGCCTGAAAATGTACAAGTTTTGTAAAAGTAGAACTTATGGCAGCGCTGTTTGGATTGGATTGCATTAGACTGCACAGGTGTTCCTAATAAGTTTTGTTAAAGGCAATCTTGAAACTTTATTGAGGGACACATGCTGTATATACAACATGTATAAACACATTTCAAACACAAAAAGGATTTTAAAAAGTGAAAAATGTATGAAAAGACTAAAAATGTTCATGTATAAATATATAGGCAATCTTTACATAACAGTAAGTAGTAAGTCAATTTAAAAAAAGACAAATAGACAATAAAGCATGAAAAACTAACTGACTAACTGTGGTCTTGTGCTGCAGTATGTTTAGGATCTCTAAGATTTCTGAGCCTTGATGTATCTAAAAAGCTATCTTAAAGGTGGAGGTACTGAATCCATTTTTCTTCCTCATGAAACAATTGAAAGTCTATTGTTTATGTGGTGCTGCTGAGGTTATGGAACTCACACAAAAACTGCACACAGAAAGCTGTTTGGATTACGGTTTATAGACAATATGTCAGTATTTATACCACATAGTGAGCGCATGCAGGATGATGACATCCAACAATCCAACTGCTTTTCTTAATCAAATCTAAATATTACAAGGATATGAAATAAAGGCATAATAAAAAGCACAGCATAATTTCACCTCCATCTTTGTCTGTTACTAGGGCTACAAATAACAATTCTTTTCATTATTGTTTAATGTGGTAATTATTTTCTCGATTAATTGATTAGTTGTTTGGTCTATAAATTGACAGAAAATGGTGAAAAATGATGATGATCACTTCCTGGTGCTTCAACCTTGATCTTGATATATATAATCTTAAAGCTGCATTGAGCTGTTTTGACCACCTGGGGGCAGAAAAAGTCTAAAATAAGCTGACTGAAACACAATACCAACTTAGAACTGGCCAAGTTGTTGTGGCAAATAATAGCACACAGCCACATTGTTTAATGTAGGTGAAACGTTCTCTAAATCCTATACAATGGTCTTTTATCTGTAATATTTATCACACTACTTAAAAGAAATACAAAAACAAATAAATAAAAACAGACAGGTTTCATCTTTTGTGAATTTTTATTAAACAATATCCACATGTCCAGAATAAATTCACAAATTAATGATATCAAATTAATTGGTTCACAGTTGTATAAACTTAAATGCCAGATTTTGGCTGATGGAAAACAACTTTTTTTCTCCACCTTCAGTCAGTCCAACACTGAAGAATCACATCAATTGAAGTGAATTATGTGAACACACAAAAACACATTTGTTCGGTTTCCTCATTCTGTATGTCTCTCTGATGAGCAGAAATAATTGGACTAAAATGTTAAATGTCATGATGGGATCTGTTTCGAATAGGATTGTTATAAAGCAAAGTACATACCAAATATCAAACTTTGCTGATAATTAAACAGGTTTTTGCATTTAGACATTTGCCCAATTTGCTTCTAATATTGCTGTTAATAGACACCACATTTAGCCTCTGTGATGGCAGGTAGTTTTAGTGGTTGAGGGACTTGCAGGGTCAACATGTTCATCAGCTGTTCTGGTAGAACAGAGGAACACCACCTGTGAGGGATCCTGGTGGTACATATCAGCCTGGGTGGGTGACGGGACACAACTGGCCTCTCAACAGTCTGGAGGAACAGATTGTCCTTCTTTTGATTAATAAACAGTCCGAGCAGTGGTCTAGCCTTCCAGCAGTAAGTTGAATCTTGCTTTCCATCTGGAGGACTGGAGGAAGGGTACTGTGGGGGGGCTGCTGCTGCTGTGGGGTTAGGGAGGATGCGCTTTAATGTCCACCAAGACTTCGTTTTTCCCCACTCGTCCAATCAAGCACAATGAACGTCAGGCTCATGGTCATGAATATAAAACCCAGTGCTGTGAAACACGCGGCCTGAAAACCAAATAAAGAGGATAAATATCACAATGGAATCAGTACTATTCTGTTTGAATCTAAGCTCCACCTCCAGGCTCATAACTCTACCTGGATCTTTGGTCTGGAGTTCATGGGCTCACGGTTGGTGGGGATGATGCGAATGTAGAAAAGTCCAGGAAGGATGAAGATCAGACTGGGAGCAGTGGTTGCCCCTGGACACAGACAGGAGATGGCATAAATCATTTTTATTTTAAAATATTGGTTAGATCTCAGATAGATTTTGTCTGAAACCAATAACAAACTGTTTTTTTTTTTTGGATATATCACTGTTCTATGGCTAATTAGAAGAAGACTGCAAGCTCGTAAACATGGATGCAGAACAGGATTTAAAATACTTTAAAAAACAGCTTTGCCACCTTATCTGCCACAAACACACCCCCAGTCTCTTTCAGGCTGAGTAACTGCTAGGTTAGCTCCTCTTCACACTAGCCTCATTTGTGACCCTTGCACTTTGTATGTTACTCTGTAATTTGGTCACATAACATTCCCATCTCAAACATTGAGGAAAAGATAAACTGTTTAACCTGTTACATCTAATTTTCATGCAGAGCAAAACCAACTTTATTTTCATGGACTGTGCTGCTGCACTTTTTCACCAGATGTACTGTATGTTTCTGTGGAAATATTGGATTTAAATACTGGTTTTAACCTGGGCAAATATTTCATTATTCTACATGGACTGTAGATATCTGTGAGAGCATGGAAATACCTCTGAATGTGCTGCTAAACAGCAGTTAAAAAAGGCTTTGGTCTTTGCATTCAGAATACCATGTGCCTGAATTACGGAGTAATGTACGGCGTGAGGTCATGAATGGGGCTATTGCTGCACCTGAGAGGCTGTGACCGTGTGATTTGTTAAGGGACAACAGAGCTTTCATAAAAAATGATGAAAATTATTTTTAAAAAATAACACTATGAAATAAAAAGTGTTTCTAAAAAGAGCATTTTGAAATAAAAAATAGTTATGTAATAAGAATGAACTTTTACTACTGTAAAACACAGTAATAAAATCAGGAAATAATTAATAATGAGCTGAGTTTTAAGAATTTATTTAAAATGAATTAATTTGACAAATAATCTTTTTCCACAATCTATTAGTTAATTTAGCTGTTTTTCTTCAGTTTGGAGTGCCATCATTTAGTAGCGTGGCAAAGTCTTCAACTTTAAGCTTTTAAGTATAATGTCCTACCAGTAATGCCAAAGATGTCTCGAATGTTGGGGACGAGGATGACCAGCAGGTTGACAGCAAACAGCAAACACACAGCAATGGCGATGTGACGGAGCCAGTGGAAGGGCTTCCCTGGGAACAGCAGCTGCAAGAGAGCTCGACGGATCTGACAGAAACACAGACATAAGCATGCATGATACTGCTCGGGTATCACAGCAAGCACCATGTGCAACACTGTGTCAGAAAGTCCAGCAGAGTATTATTCTCTTTCCTCTTCCAAATACTGGGAAAATATTACACACAAAAATAGGCACAATTGTCACTTTTTCAGTTATCTTAATAATTTTGCTCAGTAAAACAGATAATTCAGTGTACTTGCTCCTTGCAAAGGACCAGCAATGTATCCAAAATCATTTTATAAACTGTTGAGTTTATCCAACACATTCTGCACAGCTCTACCTCAATTTTCCGCTATTAGTCGCACTGCAACAGAATTTTCTCTCTGCAGAGCTCTCTAGTTCTCATGAACACAGTTTTGTACATTCAGAAATCTTTCAGCAGTCTCTTATTGTACTGATGATTTATCAGAATTAAATCATGTTGCACAACTCTTCACTACACACTATGCTTTATCAAATAAAGTTGGCAATTTTACTGATAATTCAACAAAGAGTTTCCTTTCCATTTGGTAGATTTCCAAATGTTAAAGAAATTGGACATTTTGCTGAATTTATCATGTGAACTATTGTACCACCAATTTTTCCACCTCCTCTCAGTGTGTTTACCTGGCTTTCCCTGTCCACTTTACTTCTGTATTGAATTTAGTACAAAAACACACTGGTATTTCAGGTCAGTGACAGATGGTTGTGTAACTGAAGGGCAGACAGACATGTTCTTACAGGGAACAGGACCACAGGTACAGTCAGAGTGACAGCCACCAGGACAGCCAGCCGTACACACAGGATCAGAGTGTCCAGGGGGTCCACCTTACTGTAGGTGTGGAGGAGCTCTGCTTCAGTGTTTCCTGCACACACACACAAACACACACAGATATAGAACCAGTGACACCTTACTGTCATCAGACTGAGCTATGCTTTGCAGGCGACTGAAAGAGGTGTTGCTCTCACCGTAGAAGGTCAGATAGCCGAATATGGCAGTGAAGAAATACATGATGAACATGCCGAGGATGGAAACATTGCCAATGTTCTGCATTCTTCTCTTGGTTGGGCTTTAGGGGAACAGGATAGCAGACATTTAGCCAATCCAGTACATAATGTCAAGAGGAAGAAACAAGGTTGTTGCTATAGTTTATTTTCAGAAAAGGTTATATTTAAACCTGCAATAACTTTTTTTTCCACTTGCAGCCAACAAAAGCAAATAGTGAACACAGCACTGACATACCATCACCTTTTAAGATGACATGTCGAACTTATTAGCAAACAGTTGCTTATTTCCACATATTCACCAGCTTGTCTACAGTAGGGTTTTAGAACTTTTTCTCTGAAAACAATACACCAATACACTTAGGGCCCTAATTTAACTGCACAAGTGCAACAACAACTGCAGCATAGTAGGTCTTAAACTCATGGACTGTGTGGACGTCTCCATGTGCACCTGCTATTTTGGTTCATGTATGTGCAGCAGTGCAACGTGCAAAAGGGCTGAGTGAAGGTGAATATAGATCAGCGGGTGTGGTGATTAATACTCCCTCAGCCAGTCACATAGCTGTGTCACAGTCACAAAACAGTTGTGCCAATCACAGTAAACGTGATAACGACAGCTAAACAAATGGAAAGCTTTTCTTTAGAAAATGTCTGGATGGTTCAAAGTGTTATGACATGAACACACATCACCACAAATCTGAAGCCAAAGACAGATTGAGCAGTTTTTTTCATTAGCCTACTATAATAATCATACATAAAAAAAAAAAATTGGTGAAGCCATTTATATGATTATATTGGACTGATGCTATTTCAGCAATAATTCTAATGTCTCATCTCGTATATGGTCACATAGTTTAGTAATTAATGTTACACAATAGCATTTGCACTGCAGTGTGTTTCAAGAATAAAATGAGACGCTACTTTTGGTAAAAAGAAAGTTGGAAAAGAGGCTATGATGAGCCCTGGTAAACCGACGCTCCTTCACAAAAAGCAGAATATCGAGTTATAACCGACCAGTCCACTGTGTGTAGAGGTGTGTGTGGTTATTTAGTAGCAGTCTGGTGTCATTTTCAGGCCAATTAATGAAGATAAACAGTGAATGACTGCGCGTAATGGCACTGCGCTCTGGTGCAACACTTTTCTAATCAGAGGCTGCCGTCAGATGCTGCAGGGATTTAATGAACTGAAGGAGAAGCTTTTCATATTCATACAGTATAAACAGCTGTGGACAGCAGATACTGTAAGAATTACCCACATTCATATAAAGATCAATGCAGACTGATTTACTTATTTTCCGTCCTTACCCATATTTTCTGTACCGATTTTGGTTGGAGAGTGTTTAATTGAAATATCTCATTTATATTTCAAGCATAAATCTGTGATTGTAGCACGTTTGCAGCAAGTATTTAGTTTGCTCTTGTAAATACAATCACCAAAGCAGCGGCGGATTGACATTACACCAGAAACAGATGTGGTGCTGAGATGTCTGTTTTCAGCGCAATGTCTATAATTCAACAGTAACGAAATATAACAACTGTCTTTTCGCGGCTTCATTGGAATGAACCTCCCACCTGTCTGCGCCTCTCCTCCCACTTGTGCACTGTGCACTCTGCGCTGGTCACCAAAATACCACACAGACTACAAATGGAGTTTCAAGTTCAGGAAAATACCAAACAGTCGGTAGCACCTCTTGTGCTGGTCGTGGAGCCTTCATGAAATTAGGGCCCTTAATGTCATTCTTGCAAGTCACTGTGTAGCCTAATTCAGCTCTATGTGTAGCGTGCAGCAAACTTCAATATTGGGTAGAAAATAATCACAACATGCTGTCATCAAAAAAATAGATAGGCTATACGTGCCTACTTGTCAGAATAAGAAAAAAGTCTGCTTTGATGATATACTTCTGTCTTCTTTTTATGCTTTTCTGTGGAGGGGTCGCCCCTCTTTTACCCACATCTCTGCAAATCTCTGCAAATTCCCTGCATCAACACGTAGCCTAGACAAAGTGTCATCTCTCCTGTCGTGGGAGCGTGAGCGCTGACAGTGAAAGTCCATTTCTGATTTTATTGTTGTTTGCACTATAGACTGTTCTCACGATGCAGCGCTTTACTTAGATTTTTTTAAATAGCCTACTTTTATTTTAGATATTTTATATGGTCTGTGGGTGAAGCAGCATAAATCCATACGAGGGGGATAAAAAAACCAAACAAACAAAAAACAACAGGGATCCACCCCCCCACCAAATCGCACCCTCTATCTATCTATCTGTTTTTCTGTCTGATAATATAAATATAACAATAAAAGCGAAAAACAAGTTGTTCTTTGGTTTGGGTTTAATTTCTATTGAAGATGAAAATGGGAAAAGCACGTGGATTTCCATTTTTTAATTCACACGAAAAACAGAAAAACAAAATAATGCATTGTTTGTTTATCCTGTTCTCAAATAAGCTGAACACAGCTTTGGACGGAGGGTATGAATCAGTGATGGAAACAGAGTGTAAAATCATCCACACTGTCAGCTCTCACTCCAGAGATAAAATAAACTTTGCACAATTAAAATGCAGCTAAAATCATCATTATGTGTTTAGTGTCGTAAATGATCTCTGTTTGTTGGAAGCTCAGTTTTAAAACCAGAGTGGAAATAGAAAGCCTAGAACAATAAAATGTTTCCACTGACCTATAAAAATATATATTACTCTTTTTTACTCTCTTCATTGTAAACTCAGGACTTTTGTCTATGTTGGGATCCTGTAGGAATGATGACTCCTTTGTTTTTAGTGAGCTGATTGGTTAGTGGTTGCAGTGTTGACAGGTTGTGATCTGATCCTCTAAATTTAACCTGCTTCGGAGCAGGTTAGCTGTTCAGCATAAGTTGCCATGGCGATATACCCCAGTAAGAAGTGAACGTCGTAGGACTGAAAACCCAGGGTTAAACCTGAAGTTACCTCGCCAACCCCAAATCCTGCTTTGTAGTACAGGCCTCTGATTCAGACATGTGGTGCATTGTTTATGTTTTTATATTGGGTTAGGTGATAATGAGTGGAACAGAACATGGTAAATGCCCATGTAAGTGATGAAAACAAGTATAATATTATGATTATTATTTTAATTATGGTGAAAACCGGGACAATTTCATAGGGAATGTTGAAAACTGGGACATTTTAGGGTTTTACAGATATTTGTCAGGACTCAGGACACCCAGCTTGAAACTGGGACAATCCCGGTCAAACCAGCTGTTCGCTGTTCGGCAGAATAACATTGGTTAATGGCGTTATATCACCTGATATAGGATTTAGTGCACTATGCAGGTAAATGTACGTGTGTATATTTCTAACACTGTACCAGTTGATGCAGTTTGTAAAAAATGCGGTGCTAATCATGATTAGGGTGTTAGCATGCTAGCCCACATTACCCTTGTGGGTTGTCGGTGGACAATAGTAACGTAATTTTGGTTAATGAATAGTTATATCACCTGAATGATTGATGAGTATGACTATGATGAAATAGTACATGTGATTTTGGTTGATTAAAATGACTGAGGAGAGGGACGTTTGTACTTTTTCGACAGAGAAGACGAGGAAACTACTGGGATCCTATGAGATGGAGCCACGTCTCCCACCTGATGCAGCTTTCATCTAAGCAGTCAGATTACTGTTGGTCTGCTGCAGCTTCTAGAGTTGTGACGTTCATGAACGAACCGAATCTTTTGACCGGCTCATTAACATGAACGATGGGAACCGAGTCACGTTTGGTTGGGAGCCGTTCTTTTTTTTCTCTCTCCCTGAGTTCACACCTATGGTTCACATAGATGCTCACACAAGCTCCTCCTTGCTCCTCCACTGAGTGAGACGGAGAGAGCATGGGGAGGATAAGTTGTGCGCGCTTCCTTCACGTGAGTGCCTCAGTAAAAAAAAAAAAAAAAAGCGAGTGTGTCGGAATCGGCAGACGGAGAGAGCACGGGGAGGAGCGCTTATTTCATATGCAAATGTTGCATGAGTTGTGCACGCGCCCTTCACGTGAGTGCCTCAGTGAAAAACAAAGAAAAAAAGCGTGTTTAGGTGTTGCATGAATAACATAAGTCAAAGTAGTTTTACACACATACACACACTTTATACAAAGGGTAAATAGTGATCTCACTGTCAACTCAGAGGGATATGGCAGTGGAATATTTACAATGAATCCATATCAGACTTTAAAATCTTCTCCACACATGTCAAATGAAGCTATAATCAATATTTCAGAATGATTCAAACTCAAATATTGGTGGGAAATCTGAGTTCGAAATTATTCTGATCCAAATCTCAGCCCATCATTCCTCCCTGTGATTATTTCCAGGATAAAATGATGTAACCCCAGGTTGGCTTCTTAAAAGTGAATAAATATAAAAAAGAGCCAAATGAGCCAAATGAGCCAAATGAGCCAAATGAACCAGTCTTTTGAATGGCTCTTTGAAATGAATGGATCCCAAAGATCTGGCTCCTTCCAAAGAGCCATAAATCCCATCTCTAGCAGCTTCAGTCTGAACAGCCAGAGCACTGTGTTGGTCTGTTGCAGTGTCCAGCCTGAAATCCACCCACAGCCTGTCCACACCTTTCCCCACCTGGTCTTCATTTGTCTGCTCATGTTTAAGGTAAAATCTCATAACTCCTGAGTACAAACTAATATTCTGCATGCATTTTATTTTGGTAGCTTACACCAGCAGGTGAAACAAATGTAAAAAAAGAGTAAAAAAGTAAAATTGGTCAAACAAGCTTGTTCTGGATGTTATTTGTTGTGTTTTTTAATGTATTTTTATAAATAAAGCTTTATATGTTTTGCTCCAGCAAGACTATATTTGTGTTTTCATCAAAAATTGTGAGTGTATTGTTCTAATAATTGTGGTGTATTTGTGTGTTTTAGAGGGAACAGCAGAGAGTCATGTGTATCATCATGGTGGCTGATGAAAGCTGCATTCTTCTCATCCTGACTGACACCTTCAGTCTGAAATATCCTTCTAAACTTTTCAAACTTCTCCAGTCATTCAAAGACTCTTTATGAAACTCAAACCATTGAAGCTAAAACCAACCTACAAGTACATTATTCTGACTCACATAATCAAACATGGCTGTTGGCCTTACACAGCTTGTGCACTGCTCCTTTTTTTGTGTATTCCAGTATGTGTGGTGCTTTTTGAAGTTCCTGGTTTAATGGACTTTGTTTATAAATGAGACATTTAGCAGCACTATAAAATTGTCTATTTGTCATTTTGGAAGCTAATTACTGGTAACTAAACACATTGCAGAGTTAAATTGAAGGTCTGTTCATCTGACTGTAAGAAATTGTTGACCTCTGCTTTGATTTACATTGTCTGTTGATTTCCATGTTAAAGTTTAAACAATGTTTCAATTTAAACTGCAAGAATTTGTTATCAAACGTAATGCAGGACTTGAAGTATTTTTACATTTTTGTATTGGTACTTTTACTTAAGTAAAGGATCTAAATACTTCCACCACCACTGGGAAATGCATGCTGTGTATGTGGAATGTACAAATCTAGTGTGTGGCTCTTACTTGCTCAGTTCAGTGTAGATAGGAAGCACTTCAGGGTGACAGACAAAAGCAAATGCCAGGATGGGGATGGTATAAGCTGTCTGCAAATCAAATAACAGAGTCATTTTACTCGGTTGTTTTCCAGGAAGCACATCAACTCTGAACGTGTCCAGCCATGTGTCGCATGTAACATGATGCATCCACAAATAGTTTCTGGCCATAAATGTGTTCAGAGCACACATTAGCCTTTGAACAGAGTGCATCATAAATAAACAGTTGAAATGCAGATGATCACTTTTGTGTCTGTGCTTAAAATTCAGGGAACTCATCTCTGACCTCTTGGTTGATGGTGAAGAATTTGGCAGTACATGAGTCCTCTGGAACTTCTGTGCTCACAGAGTAGTTGCCAAACACTTCTAGAGGACAAGCAATGTTGAATCTCTTGTAGATGACCTGGTGTGACAGAGAAAGAGAGTTTGAGGAAGTAGAAGAAATGCTGCTTTTCTGCCTTTGGGAACAAAAAACAAAACAAACAAACATGCCTTCCCAAAACATATGTTGTTCTGGTTGGTATCTTAACCGTGCCTCTGTATGTAGGTGATTTGTTTGAACCTAGCGGCTACTGTATACCTTCCCCAAAGGTACAAACAACCCACTACAGCTAAAACCGGAAGGATTCAACCAGGAGACATTGAGAATAATAAACTGAAAGCAACACAGAGACTACACTAGTTTTCAGTAGGATGGTTTCATTTTCCTATAAACTAAAATGTATTTCATCAAAGTAATTAGACCTCTAAGTTAAAGCAGCATTGATACATTTTTTGGCTATTTGTGGGCATTGGGAACAAGCTGTACATACAAGCTGTTTTGGTGCTGGACAGGAGGTGTATGTAGTAGGTTTATCAGAGCCAGGTTGTTAAGAATGAAATAAAACAGTAAATTTGCAGGTCATAAAACCAAAAATAATGAGCTAAAAGGCCTAAAAAGCTCTGTAGACCTGAGGGGAACTGCAGAGTTGGTGATAATTCTCTATGGGTTTGTCACTACAAGCAACATCTTTGAGATTTCACAGTCATTTGATCCATTGTTAATATAAATTTATTGATAAGTGCAGCTTTAATTGAACCTGTAGCCTACAGTGACCAGTCCTATGACGGTGGTTCACTTCTTACCGGGGTACATCGCCATGGCAACTTATGCTTATGCAGCTAACCTGCTCCGGAGCAGGTTAACTTCAGAGAATCGGATCACAACACCACGACCACTAACCAATCAGATCACTTAAAAAAAGAAGTCATCATTCCTACAGGATACCGACATGGACAAATGTCCTGAGTTTACAATGAAGTGATGAGTAATATTACCATGGTAACTTATGATTTTAACTGCATTTTAATTGTGCAAAGTTTATTTTATCTCTGGAGTGAGAGCTGACAGTGTGGATGATTTTACACTCTGATTCCATCACTGCAGCTCAGAATAACATGAGGAAACTGTGTGATAATTGGAAATAAAAATGAAAGATTGTCTTTTATTTGAAAAATAATCCACACACTAATTGGCTCCCATGATTATAATGCAACATTTGGGTCAGATAGATCTCATCAGTCATTAACTACTTTTCCACTCTTTGCTTCAGTAGCAGAGACAGTCTGGCATTACTTTTAAGTTTTTTTTAATGTGATATATTCAGAATGGTGTCTTCATTATCCAAATAGCAAAATAGCAAAAAATACTCACTCTAAACTTAAGTCATACATAAAAATACCCATGTATTTTAAGCCTTAGCCTACTTTTAATATGTGGAAATGATTTCTAGTGTTTCTACATCTTCTTATTCTGTTGTGTGTCACAGGCTATCGTTTACATTTCACTTTGTTTAATATGACTTTTTGATATCCCTAAAACAGAAGTTTTCCGCATGTACTTGGTATCACTGTTTCATCTCATATAGGAAAATCTAGAGTTGACTGAGCTGGTTGATAGCCACATACAAGTAGTACTGCTTATCTGTATGACCAATGTTAGGCTCAGTGAAGCCAGATAACGAAAAGATATCTTGGGTATGTTGAACTTGCTTCATAGTACAGGCCCCAGGTCTGCCCCAGGTGACGCTTGCGGCTCTTTCTGACAGAACCTTTCAGTATGCTAATGGTTAGCTGTCATGCTAACCGTTAGCATACTGACAGGTCAGACAGGTCAGTCTTTTCTAAAAAGCTCCAGGAGGCTTACTCCTTCCTTCGTAAAGTACTCGACAACGAAAATGCTGCGTTCTGCACAAGCTGCAAGAGTACATTTTTGGTCAGCATGGTGAAAATACTGATATAAAAGATCATATTAAGACAGCCAAACATAAGCGGTGGCTACAAGGGGAAGTATCACCATTGTGACCTACTTCAGAGGGGCAAATGCCAGTGACAGCCATCTGAATACTCCCGGTAGGTGGAAATAATTGTCCCCCCCATCCTGATCAAAACACCTATGGTGCGTGCATAAGCGTGTGTGCATGTGCATGAATGTGCAAAAACGTACACTTAAGGGTCCCGATTTGGGCTTTATGGTCACCTTACTGTAGCCTGATGTCATAGATGAGGTATACGTGTAAATTCTAAAAATACTGCATTCATGCACACAAGCACATATTTATTTATATGATATCGTGGGTCTTCTCCAGTACTGCAGTTTTGGCACTTAACTGAATTTAAACTAAGCAATTTAATTTAAGTTTCATCACATTTAGACATTTTAATACCAGTGAACCATAAAAAAAGTATATGGTCACTAATTATTATTATTATTATTATTATTGTTATTATTACTATTTCTTTCATTTCATTCCCAATAACTCCCTTTGGGTTTACACAGGTGTTAAGTAGAACAACAGTGATCCAATTATTGCAAGAATACATCACAGTCAGCAATCAGTGGTTGTCAGTATATGTTGTGTCCCGTTTGTTATAGCTGATATACTATATCTTATTGGGAATTAATTTCCCTCGATGTAAGAACAAATAATTTCTCCAGTACACAACAGCTATTAAGTCACTCATAGTGACTCACCGCAGAGAGGAAGAAGACCATGCAGGAGAGAGAGAAGCCACTGGTGTAACCAAGATACCCTGAAGAGTGCAAGAAAATAAGCTTCAGACACACCTCAGAATAGTTATAGGCAGATATATTGGAGAGCAGAAGGCTGCGTACAATAAGGAACAATAAGGAAACAAGGGGCCTGTGTTCTTTCTAAAAAAAACATAATATAATGAAAGGACTTGTTGTACACACACATTACTTTGAGAGTAAAATGAGATTGAGGGGAAGTGACATACCCAGGTGTTTCATCAGGGCCAATGGAAGGATGATGCAGGCAGTGACGATGATAATGAGGTAGTTTCCATTCATAAACCAATCACTGCATGCAGAACATAAGACATCACACAGATATGCTTTTTACCAACACATACATGTAGAAAAGCAGCTGTGACACTAATGGCATTATTCACATACTTGACTGTGTACTTTGTGTGTCCCTGAAGGACCAACAAATATATTGACAAGGTGGCAGATAAGAGGAGAACACCAGAATATCTTTCTTGAGAACTTCAGATTTTCTACAATGTAAACATAATTAAACATGGCGACACTGGAGGAGGTGACTGTTTATTTACTTTATTACAGTCACATGGTTCTTTGGTATCACCAGCAGTGACGGTGCTGATGTCATAATTTTAACAGGCTTCATTCATTTATGGTGCTTATTGCAAGCCGTTTTAACATTTAATCAAGCTACACTCCTATCTGTAATTACATTTTAGATATCCATAATAGCAATTCCTGACTCCTAGTCAAAATTGTATTCTCACTAGTCAGACTAGTGAAATTGTAAAAAATGTAATTGTAAAAAGTCAATGAACCCTTTTTATGTTAAAATGGCGTCCTATCTACTTGTCACCAGATATCCACAATACATTTGTGGATGTTGTTGTTTCTAGTCATAATTCTAATTGTAGATCTGAAATTGCATTTTTACTAGTCATAATATGAATTGTGGATATCTGTAATGACATTTTTACTAGTCACAATGTTTTTTGGATATTCAAAATTACATTATGCACCTATGGCAAGCCGTTTTAACATTTTAAAAAAAGTCCCCCACCACTCAAACGTGTTTTTCTTCTTGTGTCTTCACTGGGATCTTCTCTGTGCATAATGATGTATGTGCAGAGTTTGTTTTCACATTCACCTGCTGAAGAAGGAAAGTTACTCTGTGTTCACCTTAAAGGATGACCCCACCTGCGTTCCTTTTCTGGGTTTTTCAAATGGAAACGCCCACTTAGCCGTTAGGAAAAAGCAGTGGCTTGGGTTAGTGTGTGAAATGTTTATAAATGCACTGGACAGAGCAGAGGGACAGACAGTGGCTGAGTGCTGGGAGGTCTGGAGGAGAGAGCAGGAACAGTGAGTGCTCCGTCTGTGTGTGTCTGTTAGCACGTTTAGCTGAGCAGCAGCATCAGTGAGTGCTCAGTCTGTCTCTGTGGCTACTGGCTAGGCGGGCTAGGGGGTTTATATCGGTTTATATTTAGCAACGTCATCATACAGAAACCTATGTCAGGTCACGTAGGAAAAAGTTTTTAGAAGGGCTTGGGAAAATAGCATTTTAAAAACATACATACTTCGACCAAAATTTTTATTTTTGGATTTAAATACTTGTGGACACTAATGTGAAAGCTACAGAATGATATAAAAACCTCAAAAACTCAAAAAATAATGTATCCGCCCTTTAAATCTGAGTTTAACTAGTTTGGAAACCAATTGTGGTCCAGTATACAACTTACACAAGTCTGATGTGGAAACCTGTGTGATGTGTGAAGCCTCTAGTACACATACTGAGAATGGACTTTACACTGAAGTAAATTATGCATCCAACAGTTCATCTTTTGAAATAGCCATTCATAGCCATTTTGCCATGCCATTGAAGGAACATATCAAACCCCAATATTAGAGAGCACCTTGTTTGCTGTCATTGTGGCCCTTGACTCCAAAGAGCACCTTTGTCCACTGAGTGTGATTTTTACAAAAAAAATGTTTTTTTTTTTTTTTTACTAAGCAAAGACAGCTCAGGTCTTTCCTTCTTTTAAATTGTCTGGAGGGGATCTTTAAGTTTGGCTGACAATGTAATGCATAGATCACTACGCTGACAAAATGACATCCATTTTGGACTAGTTTTAAAAGGAACACTGTGACATTTTGGGAAATACGCTTGTGTGCTTTCCCCAGAGTCAGATAAGAAAAATACAATTTAGTCAAGCAGAAGCAGAAATCCAATGCACCCTTTCAGAATGGTGGTGTACTTAAACCAACAGTCCTCTGTTCACTCACACCACACACCTGAAAGCTATG
Source organism: Scomberomorus guttatus (assembly GCA_038419695.1). Lineage (NCBI taxonomy): Eukaryota > Metazoa > Chordata > Actinopteri > Scombriformes > Scombridae > Scomberomorus > Scomberomorus guttatus. Next base: position 4,368,873 of record CM076449.1, read on the forward strand.
CGGACACTTGATGCTACTCTTGCTGCTGATGTTGGTGTTTCCTCATGGGGAGTAATGAGGTGAGAGTCTAGATGCCAAACATTACACTGTACATATTCTAAATCAATAAAGAGATATAATAAGAAATATAATAAGAAATAATTGGCAGCTGAAAGTAGTCCCCAACAAATATATTTGGTAAAAACAAACAAAAACTACAGTGGCCAGCTGTTTGAAGAAATTACTGAGCCTTTTAAAAATGAAACTATATATTTTCAAGTTGTTTTTTAAGGTTTACATCTCAGTAAGAACCAATGGGCTTGGAGCTGAGAGTCAGAAGAGAGAAGTCACACACTGTTAGTTTTGGTCTTTTCATGGGATTTCTTGACAATAACAAAAATATATTAAGCCAAAATAAGGTACAACGCTAGCAGTTTTCCCCTACTTCCAGTCTTTGTGCTAAGGCTAAACACATATTTCTGTAATGGACACACACAGCTGAAACTCAGATTGATTTTCATTACATTTACATTTTGTTGATTTCATTGTGTTGATTTCAAAGTTGTTGGCAGTACTCACTCAGAGCTGGATGTCTGGCCAAGAAAGGCTTGTATGACCAGTGGTAACTCAGATTTCACAATGAACAGGTAGCTGGACATAGCTGCAGAGGAGGAAAACAGAGTTCACTCTAAACAGAGCTGTTCTGGCATATTTGGTTCCCTTGGCACCATCATGAAGATGTACCACCACCGCCTACTCACATGACTTCTGTTGGTGGTTGACAGAAACATTTCAAATACCTCATATAGATACCAGTAGTGTCTTACCTCCAATGTTATGTAGTGTTATGATGACAGCTGCAAGGATCTTCCCTGTATGACCAAAAGCTCTCAGGCCCAGCTGCTCATAGGCACGAATACCTGAACAGACCAACAGCAAAGTGTGAAAACTGCCTCAAAACCATCAGACACCTGCACAGGAATAATAGCTGAATGAGCATTATACAGAAGAAGTTTGAACTCTGAGAATAATCTCAAATTTACCGTATTGGCTCAAATATAAGATGATATTTTATTCTTGAAATAACACGTCAAAGAGTGGAGGTTGTCTTACATTCAAGGACTAGACAACTACATGTTCACAAGATCCTATTTTAATGGAGTGTACTGGTGTAACACCGACTCTACATCTGCAACGATTATTGGATTAATTGCTTAGTCAACTAAAGAAAAATATCAAAATTTAGCAGGTATCAGCTTCTCAGATACAATGACTTAATGCTAAAATAATAAGGTGAATAAATAATAATTTTCCCCTATTTTCTGACATTTTATAGACCAAACAATTAATTGATTTATCTAGGAAATAATTGGCAGATTAATCAGTAATGAAAATAATCGTTAGTTGCTCCTACAGAGTGTGTTGCATTATGGGTTGCTTGTAACATTATTGTTGCTAGGCTAATGAGTGCATTCAAGTCCATTTATAGTGTGTTTTTTGTAGCCCATTTATACCTTATAACGCATTTTAATGCAGGTGTAAATACAGTCACAACACATCGGCATTGGAATGCAATAGGATCTGCCAGACCACATTTGGAGGTGGTCAGGCTTGCAGTGAAATCAGATCTCAGCAGGTGTAAATGCAATCAGCAATACAGCATGACCACATTCATAAGAAAAAAATCGTCCATTAAGTTGAAGGGTCACCTAGCTCTGCCTCTTCCTGATAACTTAAGCAAGCCCCACAAAAACAACAAGGGCAACAAGTATTAGCCAATCAGAGGCAGAATAGGGTGGGTCTTTGCGGAATGCAGGTGGGAAAAAAAATAAGGTGGTCTTTCTTCGCAAAAAACTTATAACATCTGCTTGTGAAATACCCCTTGACCTGGAATGTGCCATGTCTGTTGACAAGTCCGCCAGTCCTGCCTAAATCATTGGAATATTGAGATACACACACACACAAAGAGAACACAATATGGGCACAATTGAGAAAATGAGAATGTATGAATCCGATGTTGTTATCCAGATAATGTATCCACATACAGATCATATGTTAATAAAAGGTGTAAATGAGGCATGGAGTTTGTCAGCCCTAAAAGTGTTTGGTTTGCTCAGTTTAACCTGCAGGAGTTTCTGAAGGCTTGTGTAATGTGTTTTTCTGCTGTGGGGGAAATAAATTCATGATCAGTGCGAACAAGTAATGGACAAGGTCTTTACTGTAGAAAAGGACTGGGGCATCCTTGTCTGTCAAGCAGCCAAGATTACTGCCGTCACAGCTGATGAGCACAAACAGACAGTCTGATGCTAAATGCTGAATGACTAACTGCTTCCAAGGCCTGATAGGAGAGAGTGTGTGTGTGACTGATAGACAAGATACACAAATGATGGATTTACATTCCGCTTTAATGGTAATATTTTCAATTTAATATGAGAGAAAAGGCTTCCTGGATGAGGACTCTCCTCTCCTTGTATTAATAGTATCTTAGGGAAACTTTCCCAATAGGATGAGTGTGAAAATGTGTTGTATCAAAGTCTTTTTTATAAAAACAGCTGTTCAATCAGGGTCGTCTTATATTCAGGCAGTATTTTCGAAATTGAATGAAGCCTTACCCACAACTCCAGCACTGCGTAGCAGCAGGTGGACAGAGTAACAGGACAGACATGCGATACATGTCAACAGGACCCTGTAAAACACAAACAGTAATGATAGATAATGTCATTTACAGCACCTCATATATGTTGATTACTGATTTTGGTACTGTATTGCTTAGCTCTGAGCATAATTTAGCCTCTTCTTTGAAATCATTTGAAGGAGGGGATGTCCCCTCAGACCCCTCATCTAACCTGCAGATGAGGGTAGAACACTGTTCAGTAATGGTGACAGAGCTGTTGGCCTATCTGTCTGTGTACTGCAGTTCCTTTTGTCAATGTCTTTAATAATGGTACATATAAACTGTCTTTATATTGCGCTTTTCTGAACAAGCTGAAGAAAGCTAGAGTGGTTTAACACACAGCAACAAAAACGCTATGTAAAAATTAAGCTAGTTAATATCAACTGATGCTGGCTCTCACACCCACACAATGAATTATGGGCAGTATGCGAGGCTTGAGTCTACATTAGATCTCACTGTGTACTGAGAAGAATTGGTGCTGTTTTAAAGCAAAAAAACAACAACAAATAAATATTGATTTCATTTAGGCTTCTTCTGTTAATGAACTTCATTCATGGCATTATTTTTGAAAGCACTTTTAGTGCCTAAAACCTGCACAGTACTGTATATCAGATTAATTAATTTCTTTTCCAGTTAGAGATAATTATATCATACATCACAATTTGGTGGTGTCAAAATCATGATGTGAAAATGTTGACATCGGCAACAGGCACATCTGTGGACTTAAAACTGTGCTCCGTGCAGCTATCCTAACTGGATAATGATCTTCTGATTATACTTGCACAACATCAGTGCTTTAAATAAAATCCATGCTTTAGTGTTCAGCATTTCCATTAAAGATTCCAGATTCTGGGTTTCATCACCACCTGACTGATGTTGTCTTTTTAGATTTGATACCATTTTCTTTCTAACATTTAATGTATACCATAAGCATTTTTTTCCTAACCAAGTGTTGTGTAATATTTACCTTGTCTTTTCTCGTTTCTGTTTGTGTACTGTCTGTCGCTTTCAGGGAAACACTGAGGTACAGAACATGTGTGTGGGTGTTTGTGTGTGTCTGTGTCATGTTCGGTTGTACTCCCTCTTCTAAAGGGTGTATAGCTCTGGCACTCACAGGAAAAGGACGATGCCTGTGTTTGACATGGCGTATGACAGACCCAGAATGCCGCTGCCCATGATGGCGTTGCTCAGGTTGAAGACAGACATCCCAAAGGAGGTTTTACCCTCAAACTGGAAGAGACATAAGAATAAAATATAAACTAATATATAAATATATTTAATATATAAACTAAAAGACATAACAACAGTGATTTCATGTTCAACTGCATATTGTGACTTAACATTACACTTCACTTAAATATAGTGTCCAAGGCAATGCAATGCCTTTCCATTAACATGTATGTTTGTTGGGGGAGGGAAGCAATGCTTCCTTGATTATGTTCACTGTCAACATTTTTCAGTTCAGCTAATGTAATGTAAATATAGTCACCATGGTATAGTAATGATGTTACTTATGACCACAAAAGGTACCAGTTTACAGGACACTTGTAACACATTTCAACCTCAGAGGACAGCAACCAAATGAGTGAAGTAGGCACATCCGGGATTCCAAATAATAAAAGGGCAGATGAATTAGTTCAGATGACGTTGTAGCCTGATATTTATGAGATCAGGTGTCTGTTGTCCCCTAGCACATGATGATGACTTGCACATATAAAAAAAATAAATGTTCATTGTTATGAATTATACTGTATCTTAAGCAAAGCCATTGTCTGGAAGATAGAAAGAACAAATGGAACAACAGGCCTCTGCCTCTCTCACACTCACATCTGTGAACTCAGATCTCTTTGACCCATCACTCTTGTGCTGCAGGAACTTCTCTTCCTCTGGTGGCACTCTGCAATATTGAAGACCAAAAGAAACACTGAACTTCTTAGATTTGAAACTATATGAGCATACTTGATTTAGCATGAATTCAGTGCAATTTGAGAAACTAGGAAACATATAGGGAACATACCCTCCCTCCACTAGCACAGCACCGTCATGTTGGTGATTACCATTTGATAGCTTCTGCAGTTCCATACTTATGACAGGTGTGGTAGACTGACTTATTTCTTCAGATAGATGAAAATTTCAAAAAGAATGGAAAGGCATGGAGACAGATCTGAAAAGGAAGAGACAAAACACATTTAAATTATATTATATTGAACAGTTGATCAGTGTAGAACACTGATACCATCACAGTGTCAGCTGGTTACAACTGCTTTAGCAATGCACTTACAAACATTGTGATATGTGGTGACTGTTAGTGTACTTAGTGTGGGCCAGCGTAGCCCTAATAATAATAACAACAATAACAATAATAATAATAAAGTTTATTGTCAAAACCAGAAAAAATATCTTGGCACCCAATGAATATGGTACTGAGATTGACCAACAAGCAAAACTTCAATTAATGACAGGATGTCAAGTCATTGTATTTAAACAACATAAAATAACACATCACAACAATCTGTATGAACTGTCTACCCCCCCCCCCCCCAAAAAAAAAAAAAAACTTTAACAGTAAAAATATATGAAAGAGTGGGGGGGCGGGGGAAGCTATATGTTAAATGTAAACATGTTAGCATTATAACCACAAAGCAATGCGCAGAAGGTACCACACTAAAATGAAAAGCTGGCCATTTTCTCTATCCTCATCTATCTCAAAGATGTCAGATGGTAAATATATTGACATTGGTGCTACTGGTTAACAGAGAATGCCAAAGCTATGCCAAATGAAAAGAAACTCTGATCTGTCAACAAGCAGAAGCAGAGAAACAGTTGGATTAATTGTTACATTGATACATTTCATAATACATCTGCGCATCTTCATTGTCCATCCCAAAAGCCAAACTATCCATTTCTTATCTGTTACTACTGATTTATTAAACAGCATACAGTCAGTGAGAGACGACTCATGACGAGAAAAAGTGAATTACACAAGGAGAGCACGGCAGCTACGGTCAGTCCCATGTCAACAGTATCAAAGTACACATCTGAGTCCACCAAGCCAGAGGCCCACCTCTGTCCATATGTTTGTTTGGTCTGAATGTAGAAATGAAGAAAGCAAGAGCAAAACAACAAACACTGCAGCATTTATCCACAGACACATGACAACACACACACATGACAATATTCAGTTGAAGTTTGGTTAGAGCTGGTATCATCTTGTATTGTTTGTACCATTAAAAATAATCTAAACGTTTAAGCATAACTGAGCTTGTATTACTGGACTCAGTGCTGCCAGCAGTAGGGTTGGGATTTGACAAGGCTGGAATACCAAACTCTCAACGAGCCCAACAGCCCCAGGTTTGTTGTATGTATGGTTTACGGTAATTCAGTGCTTCCCAAAGATTGCTGCAGTACCCTGGGGTGCCTTAAGAGTAGAGCTGCAATGATTAATTGATTAGTTGCCACCTGTTAAATTAATTGCCAACTATTTATCAATTAATTGTTTTGAGTGTTTAAAAAGAAAAATGCTAAAATGATCTTGTTCCAGCTTCTTAAATGTGAATATTTTCTGGTTTCTTTAGTCCTCTGAAAGTAAACTGAAAATGTTTGGGTTGTGGACTGTTGGTCGAGACAAAACAAGACATTTGAGGATGTTACCTTGGGCTTTGGGAAACAGTGATCAACATTTTTCACCATTTTCTGACATTTTATGGACCAAACAACTAATCCATTAATTGAGAAAATAATCGAAAGATTAATTGATAATGAAAATAATTGTTAGTTCCAGCCCTACTTAAAAGCACTCATTTGGAGTGTTTGTGTCCACCTGCTGAATGTATGTATGATTGTTATTTTTTCTGGAAAAACATCCATAAATTGTTAACAATTGAACAACTACTGATTGTTAATGTGGAAACTGTGTATTTTGAATTCATATCTGTTTAGCTTGACATTCACAGAACTAAAATTGTGCTGTTTTGGTGACCACCTGAATAGTTTGCACATGGGTCTTTGCTAATAAAAACAATGGAACTGGATAACAGAACCAAACCTTAGCTGGTAGTGCAATATATAAGAATTGAGTCCTGTATTGGTGGGCCAAAATATTCCCAAAGCCCTGTGAAAGGCAACGTGACTCTTCAGATAAGAGGCTGGGGTGAAGTCTGGATGGCTCCACTCCTCCCTGTAGGCCTCAGTAATGACAGACAGAGTGATAACAGCTGAGAATGACCTCCCTGCTCAAACATGACTGAGCTGTTTCCTCAGACATTGACATTTTGTACAGTAGTTGTCACATGGACATTATTTGTAAATACGGTCCCTACGCAGAGGGCCATTTTACCTTTCCATAGTGTCATTACTAAATATATTCATGTTCCTGACAGAGAAATCAAACATCTATATATATTTAATTACAGGAAAAATACATATTTTTGGTGATATGGTTCAGGTGGTGGCAACATTAAACACGTTGTTTATTGAGGTTTGTGTGCTTGAGAGTATGCCATTTAAAACTGTATATTCACACTGTTAATAGTGATGTAATTGAACCCCCCACACTTAATAAAAATTGGGGGGTGGTCTGGATTAAGGTCAGGTTCTGTCTGTTCATTCAAAGGGGATTTCTTACACAGCACTGGTCTTACTTTAATAATACTTATTAAAGAAAGATACATGTCTGCACTGTGTTTCAGCATTTTAAATAATATATTATCTAACCTGACCTTGCATCTAAATTTTAAGGGGGAATTTATGTATGAATTGTGATCAAATCATAACTGATTAGATTCCAGTTTGGATTTGGTTGAACTTACATGGATGATGCATTTTTATGGTTTAGCAAACTATACATTTGATTATTATCCACAAAATCAAACAGCTGTTTGAACCTACTTGTCATATCAGTTGAATGTGTTTAAATATGGAGGACAATATTCAATAGTTTTCTGTAGCTGCCTGCTCACCTGACACTATGTGACTTATCACAATGCAGATACACCCACCCATCCTGTGCACCAATCAGGCTTGAGAGTTCCTTGCCAATGTTTTCTGGCCAAAGACACATTTACAATTGTAAACAGAAACTACAAATTATGACAGAGTCTGTGCTGTAGCCTGGGTCATTGAGAATCAAATGTTTAAACATCATTTATGCATCACAGCCTGTGAAAATCTTTTTAACTTCACAATTTACAATGCACAGTATGTCTTAAATGTCCACATATGGGTTTAATTCTGCAGCTGGTGTAAAACAATTACACTGAGTTCACTTCATGAACTGGCTCATTTACATTCAGAGCTTACTGATGATGACATATAAACTGAAGTTATTTCATTGGCTGAACAGACACGTTGAGTAGAGTCAGCCAATAAACTGGTTAAAGGAATAGTTCAACATTTTGGGAAATATTCAAAGAATAAAGCTCACTGATTAACACATTGTATTATGTTTGTTTAATCTGTACACAAACAGAAATGTGTGCAGCTTCTTGAAGTCTTGTTATCACAGTGAGTTTGTCAGGTTTGGTACCATTGCTTTAAGAAATTCCCCATGTGTGCCAAATGATAACCATGTTCCTCTGCATTTCTGAAATTAAGAAAATGTTTCTTTTGAAAGACTGTTTTTTTTACATTATCTAAAGAGTTTTGAACCACCTTTCTGGACCTGCAGAAATTAAATACATTTAAAAGTTCCATATTTAACACTTTTCCAGTGTTTTATTTGAAGTCTTGATATCCATAAGAAGATATTTTTGTGGTTTTAAGTACCAAAAACCATCTCAATATAGTTTATATCTTCTCTCTTAAGCTTCTCTCTGGAGCTCTACCCAGAACAAGTTCATTTGTGCCTGCTCAATGCCCCTCTCTTCTGATTGGCTGACTGTTTTCTGAGTGATGCATGCCCAGGCCAACCACAGGTAATGGATTGTAGCCTACTATAGTTTCTGTAAAACTAGGGCTCTGAGCAAAACTCACCAGTAAATTGCAATGGCCACCACTGAGGATAATGTTATCCAACCTTTGGAAGGCTGTGCAATGACAAATTTGCTTCCTGACATGCACAACTGCACAGTGTTTCCTCCACTGTCTGTCTCTCCTCTGCTCTGTTCCATGTGTGTGTGGAGGGGCCAAGCCCCGCCCTCGGGAGAAACACAGAGAGCAGAGGAGAGGACAGAAACTAGCGCAACCATAAATAACAGCAAAACGCAGAGATTCTCACACTGAGCTGAAATAAAACAAGGGCACATAAATAAGGTAAATAACATAAATAAACATATTTTGTTTCTTTCATGAGGGGAGGACCCCCCTACACCTGCTTTATAATCAAAAAAGAAATAGAAATCTCTTTCTACAGTATGGGACCTTTAATGTATTTCACAGCATAGAAATCACAGATACTGTTTTCATCTGAAAGGAACAGTACAGGACTTGATCCCGCCACAGAGTGAGGTAAGAGGAAACATATAGAGTACAATGTGTGCCTAAATGAGGCCCTGCCCTGTTTTCCTGCATTGAATGTGTAGATTTACAGCTTATGTAATACTGTCACCCTTTTTCATGTGTTTCAGTGTGCAGCTCAGTAACCTCTGAGGTCTACAGTATGGTAGGCATCTGCTAACACTTAAGTTTACCTTTACATCAGCAAAACTTTCTCCTCTTGTTTTTCTCATTTGGATTTTTCCTGTATTGCACTTTGAAATTTTATTACTGTACAGTTCTGAATATATGTATGTTTATTTCTGCTGAAATAAACATGTCATGAGTAAATGATAATACAGGAGACATTCTCTCATAATCTGTCACCAGAGCTTTGACAGATTATTTGATCTTTTCAAACTTATTTCCTAGTCAAAACAGATCTCAAAAAATTACACTTAGCAACCCTCCTTGACAACTAGATTCACCATTTATCACTTGAAATGTAAAAGTAGGAAAAAATAAAATAGTAAAAGAAAATAAAAATAAACATAATAGAGAAAAATACATGGGGGAGACGAGCCTAAAATTTGCAGGCACCATTGATAGCATGGGGGTAGGGTGTAGGATTTGCCACTATGTAACATACTGTATGTCTATGAGTAAATTGGGACTGAGAGGGAGAAGATTTGCCACCATGGAAGAAATCCAGTGGTAACAAAACGATGACAAAAGATGACTACAGGAAATGTTTCCAGGACTGGGAGAAGTGCTTGGACAAGTGTATCACATCCCAAGGAGAGTACTTTGAAGGGGATTAGAAAGGTATTACTACTACTACTACTACTCAGTGAAGATACTTCACTTGACTACTAGAGAACAAACCAGACCTCTGCCAATAGATGACTTTCCCTAGCTCTCTTAGTTTAAAAATATACTCATTGTTACATTACCCCCTGACCATGTTAACAAAGTTAACAAAACAAGCAAAAGTTGAATAGTTAATACATTAGAAAATTGCCTTTTTAAAGATGTTATAATCTCAAAAGGGATTATTCTCAAGTAACTTTATAGTAAAAAAAATAAAAGGGCTACCAAGCATTAAAAAACTGCAACAGGAAGTGTTAAAACTACTGGATCACAACTGGAACACTGAACACTGTGTTCTACAGCTAGTTTAATAAGTCAGGTAGACCTTTCAAAATTAAAGCCTCTGAGCACTGGCTGGTAGCTCATGTGGTGCCTGCAACGCAACAAAGCTCTGCTCTTCTCCCATGCTCCTTCACTCTTCCCGAGCAGACCTCCTTAAGTAGCAAAACCACGTGGCAGTACAGTAGCTCCAACTCAGCCAGAGGAATGGAGTGACTTACCTCCAGAAGCAGGACCAGCTGACTCTCTGAAGCAGAGGGGAACCTGTGTGGTGAAGTCCTGGGATCAGAGGTGTACTTTGGGCTGGTAGGATGATAACATTGGCCTGTTTTTGGAGCCTGCAGAGAAGCACTAAGTGTCTCAGGGAGAGCCTGGGGAGAGGGCTGCAAATGTGGGAGCAGGCAGTGAGGAGGGAGGGCTGCTGAAAATGATGGTTTCAAATTTCTTGTGATGTCACGGGTATAGGCACTCCTCTTCCTTTCCAAAAAAAGAAAACAAGTTAACTGTGACTTTCTCTCAGGGCTCTGGTGATGGATTGCTCTATGGGGAGTTCACTGGGCTCCTATGGTCTGCTCATACACACTGGGCCAATTGAATTGTTTCCATGTTTCAACTTTCTCCCCACTCCCTGCCTTGTGAGTTGTGGTAACAGTGGAAATATGGTGATCAGCACAGGGTTGCATAAGAGCCTGCCCTGCATTAGAAGCAAACTGGAAAAAGCTAGTTCTGCATCAGATCAATGTGGACAAGTTCCACAGAAAGGTAAATGTATAAACCAATGATCCCCAGTGTCTGAGGTGACCTGAGTCCTGCAGCTGAACCACGTTGTTTGAAACAACAGATGGTCCAGGATACGCACACTCCCACAGCTATTTTGGTGTATTGTTTCCACACAGTTTCAGCTGAGTGTGTCTGCTGATTCGCTCCACGGTGTGTATGTGGAGGTTTGGCTGCTCTAAAAATGTTCCTGAAGACATTAAATCTATCATTGAATGATTTATGGTGTACAAAACATTTGGAACAATTTTTCCACATGTAAAATCATTCAGAATTGCACTTTGGATTCTTTTTGGGGTGATTGTGTCTGACTGTATGTGAAGCAGGGCGCTGCTGAATAGAAGCATTCAAGTTCAGTGAACAAAACTCTGGTTAAAGAACATATAAAGGATATTACACAATCTAGAGTAACAGTGGTAAATGGTAGAGTTGTAAAGTAACTGAGTACTGAATACAATTCCTCTTGTATACTTGTATTTCAATAATATGTTGAATGCAGGACTCTAATGGAGTATTATTTCACTGTTGACTATTTTTAAGTAGTGCTGAGCAGCTGAACTCTGGTGAGACAAAAATCTAAACCAAATCTTCAGAACAGCCCTTTACAAACCTATGGGTTGGGAAGAGGATTAAAGTATACTTTACAGCGATTTAGTATTGTATTCCATAAAGTTGGATGAACTGCAAGAGACAGATTTAAAAAAGAACGGTCAAAATCTGTGCAGCAGAGGTCGAGATATCCTGACATTTAGTCTCTAGTATGGGTCCAAATCCAAAACTGCTGGATTACAGCACACTTTAGATTACAGCCTGTAAATTACAGTGTAAATATTTTGTAATTACCAAGTACCCATGAAACAGCTACTGGGTACCTATGGGTAAAAGGGAAGAAGTATGGGGAATAAAGTGATCATTAACCTCTGCCATGCATATAGGCTACAGTACAATTGGAGCGATTTGGTGAGGTTGAGTTTCAATACTGATGTACTTTGTGTGTGCAGGAATTATCCCATAAACTCTACCATGTGTATTTTTTAAGGTTGAAAAAAGACTGCAGAAGAGGACAAATGTTACCAATTGTAGTGCCATCACCTCATATAAAGGACAGAAAATGTTATTTGGCACTGAAAACGTTAAAGGGGATGTTGAGGAAGCAGATCAGTAGGCAGGAGCATGTTTATTCGCAAAAATAGTAATGAAACTGAATGTGATCACTTTGATTCTGCTTCCTCTCATTTAGGTTTACAGTTACAATTTTCATAATTAAATAACTAACCCGATTTGATTTTCCACAAGTCTTCTCCCCCATTACCCACATATTTGTCTCAGTGTAGATACCCAATCAGTATTTTAAACTGTCATTTGTGGGCTGAGATGTAAAGTGTTACCAGCTTTTTATTACAGCCAGTAAACACCCATGTCTTTCAATCTCTATAATAAAACCAGCAGTTTCATACTACATTACATTACAGTTTTTTGCAATTGACAAGACATAAAAACTGGTACATGTGGCACTGTTATTGAAACCACTAACTCATGTAACTTATCTATTGACCAGGTATGCTAAACCATGAGCACATTGTCTGAAATTCTAAAACACACCACCTTAACTACACACAGTTATTAATAATAATTAACAATCACCTGCACCCAAAATGCACATGTAAAACACCTGTAACCAATTAGATCACTTAGAAATCAGAGCTTGAACACTATAAATAGGATTCAGGTTTGCTCTTTGGTGTGCACAACGATGGAGGAGAAGGAGGAGGATGAGGAAGAGGAAGAGGAAGAGGAAGAGGAAGAGGACGACGACGACGACAACGATCACGAGGAGGAGGACGAGGACGAGGACGAGGACGAGGAGGACGACGAGGATTGAGTATTGAGAATAAACAAATTTATTTGTTTTCCATTGCATTTGTGTTCATAGTTTATATTTACAGCATGCTATAAATGAAAATGCCAAAGACTCTAGATAATAGTGTTTTATACTCAGCACATCAGTGTGTAGTTGGCATGTGGAAAGAGCTATTTATTTGTTTGTGTGTAAAGGTGTGATGCAAAAATACAATTTTTAGAAGAGTTTATGTAGTTTTGAATGAAGTGTTTGCTTTTGCAAGAGATGGAAGATATTTTGTATTTTGTGTATATGTTTTTGTGTGTAGAGTTTCAACAAAGAGGGCCCTAGTTTCAGAAATTGGGTTTTAGCAATAGTGAAAAACTGTAATTACAGCATTGTTTCTGTGAAGTCTGTGGACCCCCAGTGGTCTATAAAAGTATTGCAGGAGGAAGATTTTTGAAATAGATATGTGAATATATGGATTTTTGCTTAATTAAGTTTTAATATATTATATAATTCTTCCCCTTATTAGGATGATCATTATTACCGTATATTAAAAAAGGCACTCAATGTGTGTCTAACATTCATTCCTCAAGACACAGGCTGACAAGTCTGATGCTCAGCACCCACTGCCCAAAACACAGTCAATGTAGTTACATGTGTAAGTTGTAAGAAAATATACTTGAAGGGTAAAAAGATGTTTGTGAATATCCTGAATAAATGTATCTGATCTTTAGTCCCTTTCTTGTAGATGGGCCCTGTCTCAAAATCTAGCTTGAATATATTTAATATTTTCAGATCTGGGTATCAAACCCCAATACTTTTTTGGTACTACTGAGCACAATGTATCTGTATCAAAAACCATAAAGTAAGAAAGTTGGCATCTAATGTCTGGGCAGATTTGTATTTTGTTGACTTATTCTTTGATCAGAGAGTTTAATATTTGAGAGGTTTCACTTCTTTTGTTAAATGAACAGGTTTTTAAGAAAAACATGTTTATTTCTCAGAGTAAGAAAAAAAGTAACATTTTGGTATTGTACCAAAACTCAGGTATCATATAAGCAATGGTAAAAAATTAAACAGTACCCTGCACTAAGTACTGTATTTCAGTTGAAATAATGTTCACATGGTGCCTATTCTTAAATATACACTCACTGAGCACTTTATTAGGAACACCTGTACAATCTAATGCATGCTGTTGACATTGTCAGAAAGGTGATAATTCTACTTTATTTATTTATTACTGAGGTTGTGGTGGGTGGTGGTAGTGTACTGGAATACATTTATTGAAAAATGTTTCTAATATTTTAGCTCCCTCATGTATGTTAATGGGGTGGACAAAATACATATGACAACAAAAACGAAAATATATAAGCTTCAGAAAAAGTAGAATTTATGGCAGAGCTATTGTATTGCATTAGACTGCACAGGTGTTCCTAATAAAGTGCTTGGTAATGTTGAGTATTGTTTTAATTTTATCGATTCCAATTCTGCTTATTGATTCCCAGTTTCAATTCCAATGTGGTAAAAAAAAAGAGGTCAAATGTTTAGAAAACAAATATCTTTATTCTTTTGAGCGTTTACTTTGACTTTTATTGTTTCATTAAAATGAATAAATTCAAAATCTTTTTAACTGAACATTCACAAAGTAAATACATACAATAAAAACACATAATCCACAGTGGATTTAGTGCCTTGATCATCTCCCTGCAAAAGATTCAACATAACATAAGTACTGTACAATTGGCCGACCATCATCAAACTTTTTTTTGACAACCTTAATGACAGCAATTCAACATTCTGGACATTCTTTTAGATTGATGCCATGCTTCCTTAAATTTTTGGTCAGATTTGATGTGCAACCTAGCTTCCCACATGCATTGCACTTTGCCTTGTCATTTTCTTTAATAAAGTGAAGACACACTTTTGAATGTTTACATCTTTCACTACTGTTGTGACGTTAGCCATGCATCTTTTTTCTAAAGAATGAAAAATGATGGACATGTACAAAAGGGTACACATAATGTACACTTTTTATTGCTATAGATTAACACTAGGGGGGATAAAGATCTATTTAATTTTTTTAACATAGTACAAGCTGTTACAGTTTTAATGAATTAAAAATTAAAAAATAATTAAAATTGAGTGTTGAATTGAATAAATGTATTATTTGAAGTCTTTGCTAGACAATAAAGCATGATTTCTTACCTGTAAATTTACCATATGAAATCAATGTAGTTTGTTATCAAGTTGCAGATCCAAAGCTGCATATGTCAGTTGGGAGATTCCTTCTGCCTTAGTAATTAATACTCTGCCTCTTAATGAGAGATTCATTTTCTTTGAGTTTTTTGTATAACAGGATTAAAATTTAAGGAGATTCTCATCTGTTGATCCGTAATTAATATTCCTAAATATAGCACTTAATTTTTTTTTTTTTTGGAATATTATAAAGGGCAGATTTAGAGCACTCCTTAATGGCCATAAGTTCACACTTATTTATATTCAAGTACAGACCAGAAGCCCTTGAGAACTCCCTGAATTTTACATTAATATCAACTAAAAGACAAGTGAGACACACATGATATTATTCATTAACTAAGTTTGCTGAAATAACAAAACCACCTTCATTCTGGTCAGTGTCTACATTTCACTGCTGGCCCATGTGCCTCCTGCACATGGGCCAGCAGTGGACCATGTGCAGGAGGCACATGGTCCACTGCTGGCCCATGTGCATGCTTTGTGCCTCCTGCACATGGGCCAGCAATGGACCATGTGCAGGAGGCACAAAGCATGCTCGCCGAACCAGATACCATGTGTGGAGTGAACAAACCCGGACTCTTTCGTTAGTGTACTCGGAAACTTTAACAAAGGTAATCACTAACTCCCTAAATACCGTCAGCTGAAAAGGAGAACACTTTAGAGCTTCAGTGCCTATCATGCCATCCCCAATGCTGCACTGGGTCACTCTGACCATGCCATAGTCCACCTGATTCCTGCATACAGGCAGAAAATAAAACTCTCTAAACCTGTTGTGAGGACATCTAAGAAGTGGAGCAATGAAGCTAGGGAAGATCTTTGCATGTGCTTGGACTGTACTGACTGGGACACCTTCAGAACTGCTACTGTGATGTGTTTATACTAACACTAAGTCCGCTGAATCGAGGACAGAGGAGATGGAGGTCTGTGCATCTGGCTGTTGCCTTTTATTTTGCATTCTGTAAAACTGTCTAAATAGCAGTGCTTACAGTGTTGCGCATGCACGAGCTGTCGCAAATGAAGCAGGCTTACACCACATCTCCCCCTTTAAAGTTCAGGGTAATGCATACAAGACACTGTGGAGTCCTTCCGCTCTCTGGGAACCATCATCAGCCAGGACCTCAAGTGGGAGTTGAACATCAGCGGCCTCAACAAGAAGACTCAGCAGAGGATGTATTTCCTGCGGCAGCTAAAGAAGTTTAACCTGCCAAAGTCAATGAAGGTGCACTTCTACACTGCCATTATTGAGTCCATCCTCATCTTTCATTACCTTAGAATGAGCTCTTTATATATCTATATAAGGAGCAGGTCCTCTTCCACGGAGCCTGCCAAACACTGGCTCTAGAGAGGGCCTTTCACGTTTTTCGTGAGTTTCACGGCCACGGTAGGTTCTCCTACATGTTTGGAAGGGGAGGGGAAGGGGTATTCAGTTTGTTACAATCTGCAACCTTACTGCTAGATGCCACTAAATCTTACATACTGCACCTTTAAAATTTAAACCTGTAGCAGCTCTTCTCACTTAGAATATGTTTTACATTTTTTTTATTGTAAATTCTTTCTTTTGTTAATATTATTTAGGATTACTTCATTTTGTGTATATTTTTGACTGCAAATTCCTTGTATGTGCAAACCCCCTTGGCAACAAACCTGATTCTGATTCTGATTGTGCAGTTCTGCTGGTTAACGCAAAGGGTCAGTCTCCTCACAAGTCTCTCCTCTCTCCACAGCAGCCTCTGCCCCATGATGGAAACAGCTATGGAATCATTGGGGGGAAAAAAAAGAAAAAAAAAAGAAAACACACACATTATATGGACAGCTGTATATTGTTTCATTTTCATTTGTAATATGCAATCTGATTTGTTTTTTTAAATTCCATCTGTGACACTCACCAGAAACACCGACCTGAAGACCACCAAACCCCTCCACACATTCCACAGGCAGCGTTGAGGCTGCCAGATTTTCTGGTGGGGTCAGATGCTGGCTTTGTGAAGGACCCCCTCCAGTTGTCCTGCTCTCTCACAAATTTGAGGCAAGGTTTTGCTTCCCTCTCTGCTTGACATCACTGAACCACTTTTTTCACTGTGCAGTTACCTCATCCCAAGCTTTCCTGACTTCATCAAGTTGAGGAGTCTTAGTGGTGGTACCAAATATTTGCTCATGCTTGCACTTCTCTCACCAATTCTTCAGTTTCTCATGAGGTAAACCGGTCCTGGCACTGCCTTTCCAAATTGGCCACTGTCAATGTTTATTATTTATAAGGTATGTGAGGGGCACTATGATTAGATTAAAGGACAGCAATTCATTGACACACCCTCTGCATATATTCCACTTCAACCGACCCCTTTGCGTGGAATGCACCTGAATGCGCTTACCACAGACAGACATCCACACAGTCTGTGCACCTAAGACCTAACACACTGCACTTGTTAGCGCTTGCATTTGCACAGTTAAAATACAGCCCATAGAGTCCAAATTGCAAGGGCTCAAAAGTAATTGGACACTTGGCTACTAAATGTTTGTTGGGCAGCTGTGTGTCATTTCAACATTACTTCAGCACAAAAGAGCTCACATGTGGCTCAGAGCTGATTGAGAATTGCCATTTAGATAGAGGCAGAGTTTTCTGTCAATATGAGGAGTAAGGGGTGACCATGCAAGTGAAGAAGCAAAAATCTATCAGGAAGATATCAAATGTAGTTGGTTTACCAAAATCAACAATTTTGTACATTCCATAAGAAAATGAAACATTTATATCTGAAAATTAGTTCATGTTTGGGGTTTACCCTAAAACATATTGGTCATGATCCAGGTACCTGTCGATAAGCCTGCACTTCTGCAGTTTTGGGCTTAAGGACTTGTTGCTCTGACAACAGTTCCATATGAATTTTAAGCAGCTTCAAAGAACCTAAAAATCCACTCGTGAAATTGTAAACGTTCTAATCTGGATTATCTGGTTATCCTCATACAAAGAATGGGGCCCAGGACTGAAGCCCTTCAACAAAACATAAAATTGTGAAAAACATGTAGGAGTATTAATACTTTATTATTTAACTACCTCGTTATTGGGAGCACCACCTCTTTTTTGGTTCAGATTTGTTAGTGCCAGGAGGAAACATTAACCCTTGTTCAATTTAGTCAATGAATCAGTCTCAATACTGTAAGTTCTTGTCCCAAACAGTTTACTGATGCTCAAAGAAACACCCAACCATTTTAGGATAAATGAAGACATTTTCTGATTAATAATGGTCCTGCTGTAATAGAGTGAATAACAGAGTTAAAGCAGCAATTCTGTGAGGTTAACAACAGTCATAAACAAATATACATTCAACATAGTTATTTTACTACTTCTGTAATGGCAAGTATTCAAAGTGCCTTCCTATCTAATGTACTTATCCATATATGATTAAAGTTAACACTTATGTGACTAGATTAAACCTTCAGAAGCATATTCAAATATAAATTCAACACAACTCTTACTTCATAAGATAAAACATTCAATATGACTATTGTTTAATAATACCAGGAAACTTCAACCTGAAACTCTTCAAACATATCTTTACATTCATATTCAGAAAATTCACTCTTTCAATACAATTAATAATTTAATTTAATTACTAAAATATAATTGTCTATGAGGTTAATAGATCCAAAGTTAAACACTTGGGTGATTTTAAAATACAAATAAATAGTTACCAAACATTCATCAACTCTTAACATAAGGGAATGTAGCTCTTGTCATTAGAGGCAGTATTGTTACATGTAGTATAAAGTTACTAAAAGTTAATAAAATCAAAGTTTAGGATCTCCTAAGTAGATAGTCACACAACTATGAAAGTTATAACATTCTTCTTGTATTTACATGACAAATAACATTACATAACTTGCATAATGATTAGAAATTTAATTTACATGAAATTCAGGTTTGGCTCAGATTTGCAGGAAGGCTTCACAAAAGTCCTCAGGAATGTGGGTTAGAGTTTATGGCTTTGGTGAGATAAGAGAGTCTGTGTTACATCTAACACGTCTGTTACATTCAAGCCCTTGCCAAATGAGTTCACACAATGCTGATTAAGCCTATCACCATCAGGTAAATCTCTCTGTATTTCACAGTATACCAGAGATTATAGTCTGGTGTTGGGTTTGACATTTCTGTGCTGGCTGGATGAATGCATAGTGCACATTCTCTATGGGCCGAGCCAGCTTACTTCCATTTAGCTCTCTGCTAACTTGAATGGGGATAAAATAATTTAAATATGCAGCTCTTCTCAACTTTTACAAATGTTATCGGACCAATAGATCAAATTCTGACAGTGAAATGGATCATTTCGCTGGGGTTGTGTGATGCTCAAAACAATTTATCCACGTTTTTACAGCTGCAACAGTAGCAACAGGGTAGGCTACGGTGGAGTCTATGACATAAGCACGTGTCAACAGTGTTTTTGTAATTACTCTCACTGCCAGAAGGGGAAGACAAAAGTCCCTCACACCAGCTTTAAGCATGTACAGTACTTGGGGAAAATACACCATGCTTGTATAACTTGTGGTAAAAAGTGGCCACAACATCAGGTTACATGTTGAGCATGTTGGCATCAGTGAGACAGTCTCCACTGAGTGGACGTATAAATAGCTACAGTACTCGGAGGATTAGTGACAGAGAGCATGAGCCTCTCACCTGGATCAACACGAGGGACTCCTCGCACACACACACACACACACACACGCACGCACATAGTGATGTTGGATTGAGTCAGGGACCTCAGACTTGGCTGACCCAGAGGAGAGGCCTCTGATCACATCTGTGTGTAAATGTAGCACTGCAGTGAATAAATCATACCAAAATATGAAATATGTCAGGAATGCTATCATGGTTTTTTGCAGCTTTGTGAATAATTATGCACTGTTATTCTAAAATACTTCTACAATTCAATTACCATACAGAAACACGACTTGCAGTTGAATGTTTATGTATATTTCAATCTCACTGATGAGACCTATTTAGTTTGTCCTTTTTAATTTACATAATGTGTACATACCTGGAACACCATTACATACTACTTCAGGATGGGAAGGACGCTGAGGTATAGGTTCAGCTAGAAGTTTATTGAGACTCTCAAACCAGAGCTTCTTCACCACCCTTTCTTTTCTGTCCTTTCTGAACAGTGAAATGAAATAAAATATGGCTTTTGATTTATACACTTAAAGATCTAAGATTGTAGGAGCTGAATCAGCCTTCAAATTTGTCTAAAAAAGTATGAAGTCCATTTCAACAATTTAACCTTTTTTTTCTGAGGTCCCAGTGCTGCATCCGGCCTTTAGCCACTCACCAACACTGTGGTCCTTATAGATCTCTTCAAGGACTTCTTTGATAAGTAAACTTAACATCATAATTTAAGCGATTCACTGTACTTTGGGACACTCTTGTTGGGGGGGGTCCTTTTCTGCTTATCTAAGCCTAGACTTGACTTAAGTGATCAATATCAATATAGAAGACAACTAGCATACTGGCTGACTAGCACTCACCTCTGCATTGGCTGTCCTTTCAAACAGGGGGACTGACACCTTCACTCTTTCCCTCAACTACTCAGGCCCCTGCTGTGAAGGGACCATACTACCGTGAGTAGTATGGTGGTGTTTCACTAATGGCCACAAGGTGGGGCTATTGGTGTCATGTTTCAATATGTCATGCACATTGACATGGAGAACTTGTTCTAAGTTTCATTTCATTAAAGAAACCAGAATTGTAGAAATATCAAGTTATAATATTACAGTAGCACCCCCTGTGGGTAGAATTGTATCAAATGTTACACACTTATACAGTGTGGCAGGTATGTACAACATTCCCAAATTTGGTTTCAATCCAATTTAGGATTGAAGAGTTATGGGCCATTTAGTGAGTCAGGCCACGCCTTCAAAAGTTTGTAACCAATTACAGATAAACGGTAACTAATATCAAAAACGAATACAAAAGCTTTGTTTAGGGCTCATCTAAATGTG
Organism: Scomberomorus guttatus; assembly: GCA_038419695.1. Classification (NCBI taxonomy): domain Eukaryota; kingdom Metazoa; phylum Chordata; class Actinopteri; order Scombriformes; family Scombridae; genus Scomberomorus; species Scomberomorus guttatus. Next base: position 4,389,953 of record CM076449.1, read on the forward strand.
GTATGTACTAAGTTTGTTTAACATTGGATGAAATATGTGCCGACAGAAGCAAAAAATGCATTTATGAAAAAAATCCAAAATGGCAAAAAACATTTTAGGCGCAAATGGGCGTGGCCTATATCAATCTACTTGGCATCATCCGTGGAACACACTATGCAAATATAAGCCACACAGTTCATGAGTTATTGGCCAAAACAGAAAATGCGTAATAACTGACCACATGGCGGTGCTGTTGGTCCAATGTTTTAATATGTTAAGCATTTCCATACCTTTTCATGAAGTTTGAACACTTTCAAACATTGCTCCCATAGATGTTCCATTATACATTTTATTAATTAAAAAAATTATATATGTGCACCTTTGCGCATGTCGGGGCACGCTGTGGTCATAAGGGACTCTATTGCGAGCATACAGATGTGTTCAGGAGATGTGTTCGGGCTCTTATCGGATGTTGCACAAATTAATTTAATATCACTTCCTGTGTGCACTATGTGGCGAAAAACAACACCCACTATTTATACATCATGTTGCTGTGTTAGTATAATTCAATATTGTCCTGTACATGTCTTCAGATCAGGACTCTCATCAAACGTGGAATTTGGGAAGATCTGACCATGTGGAGTTGAGTTACAACAGTTTATATTTTCATGTCAAAACATTGAAATTTGCCGCGTCACCACGACAATGGCGTTCCAAAACTCACAAGATTCACAATATAGCATTACCAAGATCTTAAGGCTTTTCTGACCAAATTTGATGTGGATCTGGTGAACGTCCTCGGCAGAGGTCATGAAAATACAGAAATTATAATTTCCTGTTTCCAGTAGGTGGCGCTATGACTGTGATTCAATATTGACATGTAGATGTGTTCAGACTGGGACTCTTAACAAGCACCAGAACTTTGGGGCAGATTGGGCGATGTACATTCGAGTTACAACAACTTCCTTTTGTCATGGCGAACCATCAAAGTTCACCGCATTGCCACGGCAACGGAGTTCAATGAAAACTCACCATTTTGATAACTTCTCATCGCAAAAATCTTTAGATGACACTCACCAAATTTGAAGTTAGTCGGGTTTAATCTCTAGGAGGAGTTCATTAAAATACAACACCTTGAAATGGCAAAAATTGCCCAAAAATTGCAAAGTAAATTAAAAATGGCTGACTTCCTGCTGGACTTAGGGTATGGTTCCAAAAGGCTTTTTTGTGCATCTGGACATGATACACGTGCCTAACAAATTTCGTTCATCTACGTCAATTCTGAAGAAGGGGCTTTGACTTTGAAATTTTCTAGGGGATGCTATCGAGCCCAGGCCCAAGACCTATAAAATATTAATTTTTTGACCACTTCTGACGCACATGCAAAGTTTCATGACTTTTCGAGCACGTTTAGCCCCTGAAAAATGCGATTCTTTGGGGAGAAGAAGAAGAAGAAGAAGAAGAATTCCTTCAGGAACAAGAGGGCCTTCGCACCGCTAGGTGCTCGGGCCTTAACTAGAAAATTCTGCAAGTTCTGAAGAAATTGCATGTAAGAGCTGCAAGTTGCAATCTACTGCTGCTGATGCTGCCGGCTCCTGTCAGCTGCTGCTACTGCTGCTGCCGCTGCAAGTTTGTGCTCCAGCAGCAATTTCTAAAAATATTGTAGCGCCACCTACAGGTGAAATTGTGTCAAATACCACAGACTTGTTCAGCATCCCCATCTATATAACTTTACTTAATTTGTTACCATGGAATATTATATTTAAGAGATATGGATATTATACACGTAGTGTAGCTCCCTTAAGGAATAGCTCAGTGTGTAGCACATGTGCGGTTGAGAGAGCATGCGTGACGGTGAGGATGCAGCTTCCAGAGCAACTGTCTGCCATCCAAGAGCAGGCTGAGCAGCTTGTTTTCTGCCAAAAACAAGCACTGAGACCTGGAGAGACATGACAGCAGCTGCTTGCTAACAGCTACGTGTGTTTATAGCAGAGAGCATGAGGGAGGACAGATGTCTCACTCCGCTACTCTGTGCTGCGACTCTGTGCTGCGACTCTGCTGCTGCTGCAGACGCTGACAGAGCAGACACTTTCAGTTTGTAATTGTAGCATCTGTCATTCGACTAAGTATTGATAACATGTTATATTTTATATAGAGTTTTTTATTTGATGAACATGGGTGCTAATTTGTAAAAATAAACTGAATGGGTTTTATTTCAAGGATGGCAGGCAAGTAATGTAATCAGTGTATGCCCGAACATCGTGTATCACTGGTAACACCTTTACACATGGCAACATGTTGAGAGGGAGGATGACTCAAAACAATTCCATGGTAACTAGGGTATTTATCGTGCTCGCACAGTGTGTAAGTGAAAATCATTAGTAGTATTGATATTGATGATCATGTGAAAATTTATCAGCAACGCTCATAATTTTGAATGAATGATGAAGATGAATATAGGGGAAACACTGGATATATTACATTACACTGTTCTAGATGATTCTTTGGAACATGATTTTATGATGATTGCTCTAAACAAATTCAGTTTTGGTAATTTCTTTTTCAAATCAGTCAAAACATTATATACTAACGGAAACAACTCTTATTTAACTAAGCAGTTTGCAGTATTCCAAAGCAAAATAACTTTACAATATGTAACTTGCATTGTTGCATTGTTGCTTTTAACCGGCAGGAGGACCAGGGGTCTGTGTACCCTCCATCCAAAGCTGTGTTCAACTTTCATGTTTGATAACAGGATAAACACATATGTCCTTGGGTCCTTTTCCATGGAGCCCACCTTGTTGCACTGCCATGTTTCTATAGTACCCCAGAACGGAACAAACCAAACACTGGCTCTAGAGGGGGCCTTTTGCGTTTTTCGTGAGTTTCACGGCCACCATAGGTTCTCCTACACTGTTGAAAGGGAGGGGTGAGGGTGAGGGGTCTGCAACCTCACCACTAGATGCCACTAAATCCTACACACTGAATTTCTATTCCAATTGCCAATTTGAAGATGAAAATGGGTTAGGGGAAAAGGAAAAACAGGAAATTGATTTTTTTTTTAATTCACACAAAAAACGGAAAAACAAAGTAATGTATTTGTTTATCCTGTTATCGAACAAGTTGAACACAGCTTTGTGCAGAGGGTACATGTAGCAATGCAAATCCTGTACCTAGTCTGTTGGAAAATAGAGGACGTCAACTGAGTAGGCAGTCCTTCAATGTGGCCCAGGATACAATGCGTACACACAGCTAAAAGAATGTGGCCATATGCACCCAGACCACAGCAATCAGATCTTAATGCGTCTTGGGTGTGGTCACACCTGTACTTAGAGCTGTCCACTTGTGATCAGATCAACCAAGACGCCTTTTAATGCCAGGTGTAAACAGGGCCTTTGGTTCACAGTGCCTCAAAATGATTCACTTTAGATTTATGATGACGTAAGATTGAATTATTCAAAGAATTATATTTATAGTAATATATTTTGTAAAATAATTGCATTTCTTAACCCAAACTGTATAGTGACCTGTAAAGTAGTCAAATGTCTAAGTTGTGCCATTTCCTCAAATGTACTTTATTGTTCTCCATATTCTGAGACATCAGATCCTAGAGCGACTCCTGTCAAAATTTGAGCTGGCACTCATTTGAACACCACTTGACCTAGATTTCATGGAGTTTGTGTGTCGCCAGGAGCTGTACCTCCTTCAAGCACTCTCAAAACATGTTGTCATACCCCAAGGAATAATCCAAGCTCTTCAGGAGGTCTTTAGACTTGTCAGGCAACATTTAGATTCAGCAGCCCCTGATAAAGCAGTGGAATCAGTAATTGGTCCGAAAGGACGTCCTAGTTGAAGTTGAGAGAGAGCAGTTGGCTGACAAACCTCTCGGTGCCCTGCATTGCTAAACTGCTTGGTGTTTCAACACACACAATCTTTAGGAGGATGAGGGAGTTTGGCTTATCTGTTTCAGAACTATTTTGCTCCATCAGTGATGAGGAGTTGGATAAGGTGTTGACAACCATTAAGACTGACATTAAGACTGCTCCGGATGGTCAGAGGAAGCCATGGAAAAGAATGACTGCCTCTATGCATCGAGTAGATTCAATTGGCATCCTCTCCAGATTGGCCAGTCTGGGCTGTGAGAAGAACGTATTCTGTACGAGGGCCCCTCTTGCTTGTGCATGTAGACGCAAACCACAAATTGATAAGGTAGTGATTTTATTTATTGCATTTTTACTGATTAAGAAATACTCTCGTTTTAGTTCCAGCCCAGAATCAGTGTTTTGATTCCAGAGTGCCATTACAGTTTGTTCTTTGGCTTCCTAGATACAACAAAGTCTTTGGTGGAGTGGACAGGTATTCGAGGAAGGTAAGACAGCATTTCACTTGAGTGGACACACATTTTAAACAACCTTGTATTTTTAGGATGAGTTTGCTGCTGCACAAGACATGTATAATTTTATGATGATTGCCATGCTCTTTTTCTGAGTATACAGAAGCTGGAATGGCTGTCATGTCCGCACCAGTGTCCAGCTTAAAGGTGGTTTTCTTGCCCATTCAACTTCAGCGTCTTTGTCCATGTTTTCGACTGATCTCCTGTGGACACCTCATCTAGGAAAACAGTCTCCACCTCCTGTTTCTAGATTGCATCCACTCTGCCTGATCTATAAACAGCTGCATAATGGCCTTTCTTATGGCATTTCCTGCACTCTGCTTCCCGTGCAGCACAATTGTTCAGGGAATGCACCAGTGCTTTGCCACATTGCCACATCCTTTTTGGAACTCCTTTGGACCCTTGCCATGGGCATTTTTTCCTGTCTGACTTTCTCTGTGAAACCTTTTCTTGAATTTCACCATATTCACATTCAGTGTTTTCCCCAGCCTTTCAGCTCCCAGCCTGCCCTTGTGTTGTGCCACCTGTTCCTTGTTGTCAGATTAGTTTAGTTCCTGTTTTATTTTGGAATGGGTTTCTCCTTGTGTTTTGTTACTTTTTACTTCCTGTGTTTTCCCGCCTTTGTTGATTACCTGATGTGTTTCACCTGTGTCCTTTGTAATCATTCCTTGTGTATTTAAGCCCAGTTTTTGGTTTAGTCTTTGTGAAGTCATCTGCCTAGTTTGATCAGTTTACAATGTTCCTGTGTCTCAGTCTTTTGAGTTATTTGGTCTATTATTTAGTTATTAGGTCCACCTGCTCCACAATCTGTGACACCCCCTTTCTGTTTTTCTCTTATCTTTTTAAAAATTAGTCAGAAATTGCTAAATATTTGAAAGCATAGGGAGCAAGCCTTAACAGTGATTTATTTTTCCAAGTACTTTGTTTTCCTAGAGAATTAAACCCACTTATGCTATGAAAAGGAGACTTACTTTTCCCGTTTCATGCATCTGCCAATGTTTACCTTTATGCAGGTGCACTTGTGGACATTGTGACCGGATGCCCACAGAGTTGGAGAATATGTGCTGCAGGGGGTAATATTACAGTTATCAGGTTATTTATCTGCATCCACATAAATTATACAATTGTTGAAAAGGGTCCATAGTCAGTGACAGTAAATGAAATAAAACCACCAGCATCACCCATTTCCTTTGTTGTCCCCTTTTCATATCACTGTTATAAGCCCAAATTATGTAAAAATAAACAAATAAATACTTTAAATTGTTTGAATTGTGGTCCCTGAATCTATCATCTATGAAAGTTGAACCTTTTTAAAGGAATTATGGAAATAAGTTAACTTTTCCATGATATTCTAATTTTTTGGAAAGGGTCTGTATATGGGACCTTTAACTCACAGGAAGAAATTGCAAAAGATAACATTCATTGTTATTATTGATGAAGTTATCAAGTTGTGTGTGTGTGCTCTATTAGTATAGACAGTAAAATAGGCACAAATTATCAGATCCCAAAGGTATTCAATGTACAATATTATAAAACTGAAAAAACAAGCAAATGTTTTGGGAATTTCTAAAGTAAATACACCAAAGGATAAATATGGCATTATTCTATATTTTGTGAATCAGGGGTGCATAATCACAGTTTGACAATGAGAGTTACTCAAAGTAGACACTGCAGATGCTGTTAAGAATCAGATATTGATCATAACTCTACCTTCCTAGTGTCACTATCGCATATAGAAAAAAATGTAGTTTAGTTAGATGCCAACTGATCGAAGAATGCATAGTGAGAAGAAATTAAATCAATAAAATCATATATCCAGTTTCTGTTTTATTGGTAGATTAATGTATAAATGTAGTTACTCATATTTACCCAATATACACATTTCTGATACTATTGACCATTAAAAACTACAATATACACATATACATTATCATTTACATAATAACATCTGCATTACCTGCAAAGCATCCCAATGAATGGGTACAGCACACCCTTTGGTGCAAAGTGGATGACGACGCTGTGGAAAGCCTCAAGAGAGGATGTTTGTAAATGTTGGTGGATGTGATTGATGACAGAGGTCGACTTCGCCACCTTCTTGGGGCCTGTCTTGGATGATGATGCAGTCCAGTAGACATGGTTCCTGATGCTCTGTTGCCACCTTTTTACCACCTCACACTCCTTTTCCTTGACAATTTCTTCAATGTTCTTAGGCAACCCTTGGAGTACAAAAACAATTTCATTGTGAATGATTCTGTAGAAAGTTGATCCCCCCTTTCTAGTGAGTAACATTTAAATTCCATGTCAAAGTTAATTGTCATTTAGAAATTCAGACAGGACAGGTCAAAAGCATAAGAGATTAAAATGATGTTATACCCTTCTCCATATGCCAGACATCAAAGTACTGTGTAATGCCCTTTTCTCACAGGTATTTTGTCTGTGACTATATAGTCCAATGTGACACCACTTGCCTCCAGAAGAGCAAGACTTCACTTCAGACCTTCCTTTTCCATGTAATAACTCCCGCCGACCTCATTGCTCTGTTGATAAACAACAGGAAATACAGTCTGGGGGAGGAGGGACACAAAATAGAACAGCTGGAGCAGCTGGCTGAAGAGGGCTGTGAAAGTTAAACCAAAACAAACTTCAGAGCAATTTTCAGCTCAAAATGGTAGCGTTTTCCGTCCGTATGTACTGCTACTGACCTGTAGAGTCTACACGCATGTTGCCTCCAATGATAACCTTGCTCTGCTGGCTCAAACTCTGAAGCTCAACCTGCTGGGCCCTCTTCCATTTCCACACAATGGGAGGTTCAAGGTATAGCCTGGCATGTGTGTGAAAAGCTTGGTATCGTATGCTCTTCACATGTAATGCATTGAAGACCTATTCAAATAATAAGGAAATCATATAATATAATAATTTCCACTTTCTGCTGAACTCACAATGGTGGCACTTCTGATCAACAGCCACGAAAGTCCCTATTGTAGTCTTCCAGACATTACATATGAAGCTGCACACTATACATACCTCAAACAACTGGAGGAGGCAGCTTTCATATACAATGTATGTATGTAATGTACATATATGGATGTGAGGCTTGTCTGCTCAAGGGAAAGGAAAGAAGGAAAACACACAAGAAATATCATCCACATCGGAACTGTGACACATAAAAGATAAATAGCTATTACCATTATAATTTGGAGCTTTCCCCAAGAACTTACAATACAGTTGATGACTCTGTTGTCATTGATGCACTTTGAATATAAGTGGTGTCATGAGGGTCAAGAATCTCAATGGAGTCCTCCCATTCATCATCCTCCTCCTCTAGTTCCAGCTGTGGTCTTTTTTTGGGTGGAAGGGGCTTTAGTGGTGTTGAAGTGAGAAGTTGTCCAGAATGCTGGGGTGCCAACTCCAACATTCACAGAGACCACACTTCTCTGAGAAGCTATTTGGAACATATACCTTAAAAAAAAAGATATCTGTAAATAGTCTCTAAGATTAGTGTTAAATGTCTGCTCCCATTATGTGTTGTCTCACAGAGAAGCCAATAATGTAATAACTCACCCAAAATGTAATAAAATTTCTAAACCAATAACATAATACGTTTTTGCGCATAATGTAATAAGTTATTTCATTATTGGCTGGTTATTATATTATTAGCTGGGTTAAAAAAAATCATAAAAAATGTAATAACTGGAGCCGATAATGTAACAATATACTTATATCACTTTATATAAGTTTTATTTGTTGGTTATAAAGTGTCAATCTTCCGTGACACTTACCCTCACTGTTGCCTCTTTCAAATAGCTGCTCAAAAACCTGATCACACACACACACACACACACACATACACACACCTACTCTCTCGTCTAGGAATTATGACTATTTGTTTGTTTGTGGTAATGTCAGAGTCACATGACTGGATAACTTGTCAATCAACGGCCATAAAGTGGTCAGTTATGGGGACTGCCAAAGAAAATACACGTCTCCAACAATGAACTATAGATAAAATTTGCTTCAGTTTTAGACTATTTGTCAAGCTTGTCACAACTGTATTCAAATAGCCAGGGATGTAAACAGGGTAAGGATTCTGATAGTATTACATTTTCATGTAACTTTCAGGAGTCAGTTTGTCATATATACATAGAGAGACAGAGTGCTGGATAGCTATAATAGTGTGGTTGAAAGAGTTTGCTTGAAAAAAAGTGATTTCAATACATTTAATTAAAGATGACATTTTTCATGAAAACAAATGATGGTCTTTGTATTGGAGGACAAAGCATCTTCATAGAGGTTTAGATTTCATATTATATGACATAAGAGTAACTGTCTGTGTTTGCAAACGTGTGCTCGCACTTCATTTGGTTCTCAAGTGGTTAATGAGTAGAAGGCAGGACTAGAGATAAGTCTGACCATCAAGTACCACAAACAAATAAATAGTCATAATTCCTACAGAGAGAGTAGGTGTGTGTGTGTGTGCGTGTGTGTGTGTGTGTGTGTGTGTGTGTGTGATCAGGTTTTTGAGCAGCTATTTGAAAGAGGCAACAGTGAGGGTAAGTGTCATGGAAGAGTGACACTTTATAACCAACAAATAAAACTTATATAAAGTGATATAAGTATATTATTACATTATTGGCTCATGTTATTACATTTTTAATGATTTTTTAAACCCAGCTAATAATGAAATAACTTATTACATTATGTGCAAAAACGTATTACGTTATTGGTTTAGAAATTTTATTTCATTATTGACTTTTATTACATTAAGAATGGAAAAATTATTATGTCATTGACAATTATTACATTATTGGTAGTTATGACATTATCAGCTGCTACAGGGCTTCCCACACACTGTGGGGATCAAACCATCAACTGGCCGCTGACCTGAATGTTTTTTAACTGTAGGTTTGATAAGTCCACATTCACACCCTTCACCCGCTCCAACTCAGACATCACATAACCACCGGCGACCCCACACAACTTTTCCAACTTCTTCTCTATGGCAGGCACTACAGAACATTGTACACCAAAACAACCAGACACAAGAACAGTTTCTTTCCATACACTGTCACCCTGATGAACAGTTAAATCAGTTATGTAATCAAAAACAATAGCTGTGCAATAACCCTGTGACACTAAAACATCTACTGTAGATGTATATCATCCATCACTGTCAAATATAAATTTAAGCAGGCTGTATATACTGTACATAGGTGTGTATGTATATACTGAACATAACCACTAAAGCCCGACTGATACAGGATTTTTAAGGCTGATGCTGAGGATTTTAAAAATCCAATAACAATATACCAGTCGATACTTGTTTCTGTTAAGAAATGAGTAACATAAACAAAAAGCTGTGATCAAATTTCACACTACCTCCAACGTCTGAAAACAGAAACAGAAAAATAGGTAAATGAGAACAATTCTATTGTATATTTGGCTGAATTAAAACAGTGTATATGATCACAGAGAGCAGGAGACTGAATGGAGGTTCCAACCAAGGTGTGTCATCATTAGCTTAACGGCCCTGTGTCAAAAACTCAGTTCAGAATCTGCTCGAATGGTACATATTCCTAAATAAAGTTACATTTAATCAAAAGTACCACAAATTGAATGATGCACAGATTCAGATATCTATTTATTTACTTATTTTTTATTGTTGTATTATTACTCTTTCACTGAGACTGTTACGGTGTGTCAAATGTATACTGAAAAACTTTAAATTATTTTACAAAGTGGTAAAGGAATGTGTAATTATATATTTAATAATATTTGACAATATCATTTAATTTCACTCTGAATAGTATGCTATACACATGTTTAGCATACATGTTTGTGTCTTTCCCTCTCAGCCAATCAGCTGAGTGATTCACCTACTCCTCTCCAGAGGCTCCATCAAGATCTACTTAGTGCTGACGTCATTAAGCTGCTTAGTGCAGCAGGTGAATGGAGAGAGGAACTGAGAAAGATTTGTTGACATTACTGTGGGACTAAATGATACTGCAGACATCACCATGACGACGTGTTTTTGTAGAGAGTAGATTATATTGATTACTAAGGATTGTTTTTTTTTTTCATAGTGTGGAAGCAGAGTTTGTCAGTGATCTGAACAGCCGACATGGAGTGCAGCGGCAAGGTAACTGCTGTGTGATCAATAGATGACAATGTTGTAAACTGTCTAGTTGTAGAAAAGAAGCATGAATGGTCTACTGACAACTGCAACTCCCAAGATGTGTGTGGCAGGTAATAGCAGCACCTTCTGAAAATCAGTTATATTCTTATATACTTGCACCATTAGACATCAATCAAACTGTGACTTTAGGTGACCACTACCAATTAAACTTCACAAAGAGAAAGAAAAAAGTATTTCTTAGGATTTTGTAATTATATTTTTATTTTCCAATATGTTTCTGGTTCTGGCTCATCACCACCTGCAATTTACTTTTTGGAAGTGTGAGCAGTGCTTCCAAATCCCAATGCACTGCATTGTGCGACAATAGTGTCCTACAACAGCACTCTAAAATCAAGCATTTTTAGTCTGCATACCTTTGCAGGGGTGAAAGAAAAATCCAGACCCTTCACTTCAGTGAGAGTAGCAGTATGAATGACCAAATTCTCTGATTCCAGCTTCTCAAATGTGAATATTTTGTTTTCTTTAGTCTTCTACAATAGTAAACTGAATATCTTTGGGTTGTGGATTGTTGGTCGGGACGAAACAAGACATTTGTGGATGTCACCTTGAACTACGGGAAACAGCAATCGACATTTTTCACCATTTTCTGACATTTTATATACCAAACAACTAATCAGTTAATTGAGAAAATAATCGACAGATGAATCGATAATGAAAATAATCATTAGTTGCAGCCCTAAAGTAAAAGTCCTACATATGAAAATTTACTCAGGCCTATGTAAAAGCTGTTGTAGTTCTAGTCCATGTAAACCGCAAGGCCCAGCTGTTGTTTTAGAGGGGCCATTTAGGTTAACTATGAAACTAAGCACTCTAGCAGACACATCATCTAAAAAAATAAAGTACAAAATTGGGTGATGTGTCATTTTACCAACAAACAGGGCTGGTTCTAGTCATGTTGGTGCCCTAGGCAAGATTGGGATTAGAAGTCAAGAATCTAGGTTTAAATTATTTTTGATGGGAATAAGTTATTCTAGCTTTAATGTCCTAGATGTAGACAACTTGAATAAATATAGATGGTTGCAGTCTAATATTGATTAGTATTTAAGTTAGCTATGTTCCCTTTCTTAATATAGAAATTATAATTATGATTCAATATATTTTATTGCGCTAGTGTTACCATGATAATGCAAGTATGTAAGAAACCATTTAATAATAGACAATATTGGTATTTGACCTGAAACTTTTTTAAATGGACCCATAGTTCAGTGTAGTTCTAGCTCATTTGAATTTTCTTTTTGAAAAAGGAAAAAATCAAAAAAATGTCCCCATGGCTTTCTGTCATTGTGAAGGGTTAGAAAATGGTTAAAGGTTTGGCCAAAGTATTGGCATAATAAAAATAGATTCCCTAGCATCCATTTGTCGACAAATGGACAAAACATTCCAGATGTACAGGATGAGTTACGTATGTTCAGAACTGATGGTGAATATTTGATAGAATTATAGCAAAAATGTGTCTGGATTTGGCCATATTGACATTAGTTACATAACTGCAGCTATAATATACAATTGATAGAACTCACCTGCTGCAGGCTGTGTTTCACTGGAGGTAGCTGGAGTGCTTGATATGGCCCTAGATGTTGCTTGACCTGCAGCTGTATTCAATACATCCATCCTGTTACACCACTGCACTAAGTTCTTTCTGTCATTCTACTGTTAAAAGTAGTACTGTACAAATAAACTTTATTTAATTTGACTAAGACCAACATTTAATTAGTAACAATGTGTAATTGTAACATTCAACAACAACAACAACAACAATAATAATAATGACAACATATTACCAATTACACAGAGACCACAAATAATTGGCTGAACTTACCTGCTTCAGAGAGTGGTATGAATGGGAGATCTGATATCCCTTCTCCAGCAGCTGAGGTCTTCTGTAAATATTTCCTGAGTGCATCTGGACAGTTATAGAGTAGATATTAGCCTATTACAAGTAAAAACATGTAGCTGCAGAGCAGGACAAACCCTAACCCTGTGTGTAAGTTCAAACTTAGTTAAATTGTAAATTATTACTAAGTTGTATGAAAGCGTATTGCTGCCACATCAGAAAAAGAAAAACGGATTAGTATCATATTATAACGTTTATTGTTATAACAAGATGTTTTTCATGTTATAACAAGACATTTTCATGTTATTACAACATACAAACTTATTATGTTATAACAAGAAACAATATACTATTTATCTTGTTATAATATGAAATGTTTCACGTGAAATGTTTCAGTTATTGAGCATGGTGGACGATATTGTCATAAGTATGCATACACTAAGGAGGGTTTTAAAATGCATGGGGCTCTACAGAAGCAAGAATGAGTCTGACCCTCCTGAGGTAGCGTCATTTCTCATTGATCAGCTGGAGTGAGGCATTTGTTAAAATTTCTAGACCCCCGTGGTGTTGAGCAAAGACAGAGAAATCGCCTGTTGCGACGCATATATGTTAACACTGGGCCTAATTTTATGTGGCATGTTGACTCATATGACAAACTAAAGCCATTTGGTATATGTATAAATGGAGCGACTGATGGCTTTTCAAGACTCATGGCTTCATGCCTATTCAACAAACAGCAATCCCAAGATCATCACTGGTTATTTCATAGCATAAGTTGAGAAGAGGATGGGGACAGCAGCCAGAATTCGCGCAGATTTTGGGAAGAGAAAATGTCAAAATGGCAGCAATTCTTATGATGGAGTACGGATCATCGCCATGTCAGTAATTGTTATATTTCTGGGTCCAGTAATCACAGTCAGTGGATCAAAAGCTGGTAGGCCTTTTTGAGAACACATCATGCCCAATACTGGATGAATCGTCTCCAGGAACTGAACGACAATGACTTCTTGGACAAGCAGCTTGTGTTGTTTACTTGTCTGAACATCATCGAGGTATGTTAGTAGGTCTATGTTCCTATATCTCTCATTCTGTCCCTGCGGTGTGTGTGTGTGTTTGTGTGTGTGTCTGTGTGTGTGTGTGTGTGTTTGTGGCCTGTCATGCGGCCACCCTACTTGCTTTATCACAATTTTTATAGCCAATATTTGCACTAAAACATAGGCAAGCTGAGTACAGCCAGAGACTACGGAGAAGCTATCCACCATCTTTAGTACAGCCTACAAAAATAGGTACGCTCATAATCCCGACTGGCACATGCCCGTTTTGTTGATCTGACCTGATGGTAGCCTACATATTTTAACTAAATCATGGTGAGATTATCATTGAATCACTATCACAATGCTGCAGAAACATAAAGATGATTTTGAAGTTTGGCTTTGATGAAGAGCCAATAATGGCTCATTTATTGTTTGTTACACAATTATCATAATCGCCAGTAGTTACTACACCTGCTGCCTACATTCCTTTTAAATGGTTTGTTCCGTGCTCGCTGCTACAGCAAACAGGACGTCCAAACGGAGCGCACCTAGAGCTAACTGTGATCCCATGAGTGAGTTTCATTCTCCAGAGTTTATTGAGGTGCTGCATCTAAATTGCATGCATACATATTAAAGGACTGAATCTCCCAAACTGACACTCACAGCCACTTGCCAACACAAATTAAAAGAGAACTGGTATTTTTCTTCTACAGGAAGAGCTGCAGCAGGTTGCACAATTGTGGAATACCTACATTATCTGCAACAGCAGAAATGCAGTGGCTCCAAGTGGACATCCAATTCTCATGTACACTGTCCCTCATCTATTTGGAGGACAAGATCACCTGAAAGAGGTCTCTCAGGAAGCAGTGGAGGCTTGTAAACAAGAATGTCAACAGAGAGGACCTTATTCTTGCAATTAACAGTATTCAGCTTGTGTTGCCTTATAATGGCAGAGAACTTCTTACTCTCACCCACCACAGTAGATGAAGCCATGGAGCTATATCTCTTCCTGAGAGCATACATACATAAAGACTTACAAATTACTCCAAGAACCCTGGAGCATTAAGGCAGGGTTACATTATGTCAACTGATGCCTTGGTTAATTTTGAACATTATTTTTATTTGTGAGGAATCTGATCTGTGCAAAGAAAATAGAAGTTCAGATGGGTTTAACCCTTGTGCCTCACTTTAAAATACTATCAACAGAGCATATTAGGGACCTAAAAGGTCACCGTCAAAAACTGCCGTAAAACTATTATTTCCACTTTCACTGATTTAATTTTTTTAACCAACTTCAGTCCTGATCATAACTACCAAATATTCATTCATTTCCAGAATTTTAACCCTTTAAATGCCAGTTTTTGTGATGATACCACAAATTTTTATTTTAAAACACAAAAATATTTTCTATATACAAGGGGGATTTTTAAAAAAAATTATCACAGTCTGGGATATGTCAATGATAAGCTACAACATTGAAATTTATGCATTATTTTTTGTGTAGTACAACATTTAGGTTAATGAAGAATCTGCCTTCTTAACTTATAGTGTATGTAAAGTGTCCTGTTACCCTTAAAAGCTTTTACTTTCTAATAGCATATTACCTTATTTTGCTCTAGAAATAAAGCATAAATACAATACAACATTTATTTTACAAAATTTAACAAAATTCAACATTTAACTAACAAAAACAAAATGTTAACAAAAATTCAGAACAGAAATGAATGAGTGAGTGAGTGAGTGAGTGTGTGTCACAGGTAAGAAATGCATAGCCGGAGCTGGCTGTATTTATAAGTTTAGCTACGACTGCAGCTACATAAACAAACTGATGGTTTAGGGTGCCTTGTTTGGTTTTTGCCCCACTGTGCCTTTGCAGTGCTGCAAGGTTTCTATGTCTGAAAAGAGTGCATATATGAGTGTGTATGGGCATCTATGTATTCAGGGGGCTTTGAACTTACTTTTACTGTACTGTAACTCATGTAGGCATCTGTATCAGGTATATCTTATATTTTATTGAGTCAGAAGGCCTGCACGTGCATGTGCATATGTGTACATGTGTGTGCATGTGCGTGCATATGTGTATGGGTGGGGGGGGGGGGGGGTGAATGTGTGTGTATGTGTGTGTCTGTGAGAGAGAGAGGGAGAAAGGAGTAATGTAACCTGCAGCCCATATAAATGACATCTTTTTAGTTGCACACACACACATACACACACATTAGTTTTTCCATACAAACACATACACCACCCTTGGACATCCATATTGATGCAAACAAACCAATTTCAGATTAATAAATTTGCTACAATGTCCTGCAAAACTCGATAATGCATTAAATGTCCCCAGCGTAGCCCCTGGTGGAGAGCAATTCTAATGGTATGTATTTGTTCTTCAGGGCAAACAGGAGAAAATTGCTCAATCAGCTGGAAAATAGTAAAAACTACAATTTTGAAGCCAGGCCTTCAGTTTAAAAGCCTTATAAAATAGAATGCATGGTTATACGCTATGGTGGCCATCGGATCAAAAAAATACAGTTTTTATGGGTTTACATTGGGCCATTTTTTTCCATAAGGATTTGAGTGTCTGTATTTTGACTGCACACACACACACACACACACACACACACACACAAATTTCATGTTATAACATGAAGTGTTTCACGTTATAACGTGAAATTTATATTGTTAGAATGTGAAACGTGTCATGTTATAAAAAGATAAGTTTCACGTTATAACCTCAAACATTTCACATTATAACAAGATAAATAGTATATTGTTATAATAAGAAAAGTTTCTTGTTATAACATGACAAGTTTATATGTTGTAATAATGTGAAAATATGTTGTTATAACAATAAGCTTTTCATGTTATAATGTGATACTGATCCCTTTTGGCAACAATACGCTTCTGTAAAGTTGTGATTTATGCATTATTAAAATAAAAGCTTGCACGACAGAGATAAGTTACAACATAACTCTAAGTAACAACTAAATAGTTACACACATGCCCCTATGGTAAATCATAAAATGTCACAGAACTCACTAATGGTAAAACAGCAGTTTTTCTGCCCCACACAAGCGGGTAGCTCATGGTCTGAAAAGTGAAGCCAATGCACAAGTGCCTTAAACCTGCATTCTTTATAATGGCCAGTAGGGTGCAACTCCACTGACTGCAAAAAGAAGTCCAATTGTATGGACGTCTATGAGAAAATGATCCTACTTCTCACTTGATTTATAACCTCAGTAAACACTTTCCTAATGAGTTTATGGTCTCAGTCGCTAGTATCAAGTCTTCTTCAATGCATCATGATGTTCATTTTGTAAATTATGGCCCCACTTAGAGTGAAATAGATGATAAAGCAACGTATGCTTTAGGGCGTGGCTATGTTGTGATTGTCAAGTTGCTACCACGGCGACAATTTTGATTATGTAACATAACCATGGCATAACCCCAGATTCACAGAGTATAGTCATAATCTGTTTCATAATCTGTTTCAGTTCATGAAAGTTAATTGTTATCATTTTGGTTGCATAAAAAAAGTCTCGTTCAGCATTTGGTTGTGATAAAAGATCCTCTTCAGTTTTTCCAGTTTTTAGGCCTGTTTTTCATGTAATTTTAGTGGAAATTAGCATTAGCATTAGCATTATCACTGTTAACCATAGATTGTAAATGCACCGTGCTAACCAAGCTAGCAGCTAGTGGTATGGTCAGCTCCACCCTCTGGCTCCAATAGTCAAACATGGCGACGGTCAAATCCAAGATGGCGATCACTAAATTCGAGGCTTCAAAACGGCAGGTCACAAACCAATGGGTGATGTCACGGTGACTACGTCCATATTTTTTACAGTCTATGGCCACACAGCATAATTTTTCATTAACTGCTGCCATTTTACAACACAGTAATCCAGTAATTTATTGATATGATATTTCAATATCAATCTAACATTAGTTTACTATGATGTGGTACGATGCCAAAGGGCACTCACATATCTGGTGCAACCCAGTGCAGAAATCTATGTTTTTATGGATATAGCGTTAGCCATCATCACTGATATTGGTCAGTGAAATTTCAGCACAATGCCTTACGTTCTAGGAAGGAGCAGCTATCCAGATAGCTAGCTACTGGCTTGACATTCAGATTCATATCCTTAATGCTGTAGCGTTATCTGAGTCCAGCAGCTATCACATTGTAGCATTAGCTTTATTGCTACTTCGCTAGCTAGCTACTACAAATGAAACGTCTACAAACAAAACGGCATTTTATTGCTAACATAAGACGACATACCTCTATATTGGGCTTTCTTTTCCTCCTCCTCTTTTCTCCGTTTTCTTCCTTATGCACCTGAAGACTTGGACCTTTACATTATGAAAGAAATATGAATATCTGCCTCTTGACATCTCGTCACAGACTTTGTCCGTCTGTGATGCGCGTCATCCCTCTTTTTCAGTGCATACAGTACAGGTGCAGGGCAGGGCAGATGAAAAATTGTGAGGAACAGGCAGGGGTGCAAAGTGTATGTCTTTATTTATGTCTTATTATTTATGTCTATGAATTATCTATAGTTTCCCACTACACGTGTTGCTGTGATGGTCATTTTCTTCATTGTCTGAACACATCGTGAATCAACGTCACCTGTCCTCCCGCCAGCAGTGGACCTCACTGTGTTTGACCACACACACACCGGCTGTTACAACCCAGAACCACGCTGTTTCACTAATTTCAGGAAACTCAATGTGAGCACATATTTCACAAAGACAATTATTAAATTGTCTTTATTACAATGACAGTTACATCTATTTTGTATATTTGAGTCCTGGCTTGCCTTGTTTCCTCAGTGAGAGCCTCACTAGGCCTATTTAAAGTATCAAATAGTAAAAGTACTAACAATGAATACACTATATCTGTCACATAAATGTAGAGGAAGTGAAGTTGATCGGATGAATGGTTCTTGAAAAAAATTGAAGGACACACATACATAAAGTACATAGAGACAGAGACTCCTTCAATTTTAGTTAGATATTTCACTAAGTTTAATGGAGCAAACGAGGCAACACCCCGCACTCCTTATTTGGAAGGTCCTGGCTCCAAATGGAAAAGATGGCACCAACCATAGGCTGTAACTCTGGGCTACAATGCAAACCAACAGGTGACGTCATACCTTGCTACATCCAATTGTATATACAGTCTATGGTGGGGTGCGGTCCAGTATGCAACGTACACAAGTGTGATGTGGAAACCTGAAGCCTTGGATGGCGCTGGACTGGAGATGGTGCTGGACTAAGCAGCAACAGCAGTGTGTTGAGTGTACCCTGTTGGTTTTTAACCAGTTTTTACCATCACTACTAACTTATTGTTTAACTTGTTTGTGTGTGATTGATTGTGGCAACAGTGAGCTGGCCATCTAGGCTAATGGGGGTAAGGGGCAGATGCGCCGGAGTGTGCAAGAGGCTTAAAAGACAAGGCCATTGGAGGATTCCCCTTGCCAATGTACAGTCCCTGTGTAACAAGGTTTACAATCTACAGGTGAATGTCAAGTTCCTGTTGGAATGCAGGAATGCCTGCCTTATTGCCTTGATGGAGACTTGGCTCAAGCAGCAGGACATACAATCTGATCTGGAAATTGATGGCTTTGGGAAACCTCTGCGACTTGACAGAGACCTGGCAGTGACTGGGAAATCACTTGGATGTGGGCTCTGTTTATATTTTAATAAAAACTGGTGCAGCACTGTTGTGGTCAGGGAAATGCTCTGCACTCCTGACATTGAACGTTTGTCTTTCAACAGATATTTATTACTCTTGTGTATATCCACCCAAAGGCTAATGTTGATACACATACACAGGCTACAGAGTATCACACCGAATGCACCCAACTTTGTCATGGGTGATTTCAATCATTGTAAGCTTGGAAAATCCCTCATTAACTTTCATCAGTATGTCACTTGTCCTACCAGGAATATGAAATGTCTGGTCCTTTGTTATGGTTCCATAAAGGGAGCTTACAAATCCTTGCATAGAGCACCTCTTGACATTCCTGACCACAATGTTATTTATTTGGCTCCAACCTACAAACCTGTCCTGAAGGAAACTAAACCTGATCGATGCTTGGTTCCGGTTTGGTCAGAGAACTCTATCCAGAGCCTCCAGGATTGTTTTTTTTCCACAGACTGGGATTTGTTTAAAGATGTAGATGTAGATATATGATCAAATCCACAAAGAAGGCCGAGTCAGTCCTGGCTGACTGTAGTCACCCCCTGTTCAGTGAGTACAAGTTGCTTCTATCTGGTTGCAGATATATTCTGCCTAGGTGCAGGACCAATAGACTTAAAAACTGTTTTGTCCCTGCTACCATTGGCTTTTGAACAGTATTATTTAATTCTGGTGTGTAGGTTGGTGTGTGTTGTTGATTGTATTTATTTACTGCTGGCTGTGAAACAAATTTCCCTCTTGGGGATAATAAAGATTACCTTCACCTTGACTAGTGTACATACACTGAGAATGGACTTTTCAATGAAGTAGGAGATATATTGTGTCCAGCAGTTCATCTTTTTATATTTGAATATTCAAAGATTCTGTTTTTTCAATGAGGGAGAAGGAGGAGATATACTTTAAGAATTTTTAAGTAGTCATTGAGTCATTTTTTGTGGAAAAACCATGAGACAAATTATTATTCAAATCAGAGTGTGTTTATATATCAAGGGGATGTTTATGTAGCTTTATTTTTTGCTATGTATGCATGTAAGTATGCAGCTGTAAAAAAATAAAAAAGAATTCTGAAAACAAATATTGTATTGTTCTTGGTTTTGTCACATTCTTAATATAAAAAATATTCAGACTTTTCAGAGAAAAATGTTAATAACAGTCACTTTAAACACTTGAAACTGACTCAGGCTTAGAGCCCACCTGACCTCTTGGGCCCCTGTGCCTGGTAAGTTTGTCTAGTAATTCATCCATAACTATACTAATAATGTGTTTTATCTGTCTGCACTGTTGTGCTGTCTGCATGACATATTTATATTTGCATGTTTGTGGAAATGGTTCTTTGGCAGAGACAGCATTCCTAACATGCCAGTGAATATATTATAGGCTGATGTGTAATTGTAATTAAGAAACTATTGTATGGCAAGTGCAACAGTATCAAGCACACACACACACACACACACACACTATTACTATTATTACTTTCATCATGCATTGTTTTTAAAAAATCTGGCAACATTGTTTAAAAAACCTACATGCAACTGAGAACACTTTTTACCTGTCATACCTGTCAACAGGTGACACCCCCGCTGATGATGGCTGTGGGGACAGCTGTGATTGGCTCTCTCCAGTTTGGCTACAACACTGGTGTCATCAATGCTCCTCAGAATGTGAGTATTTTGTTGTGTGAGAGATGAGTGAGAAAGAAGGAGGGAAAAAAGACAAGAAATATTTAAAGAGATTTGTGAGAATAATGAATGGGAAAAGTAGGAGAGCCATACAATAACATATGCACCCATGGTACTGAAGGGTATTTTAGTAAAAGCTGAATCCAGCTGGCATACTCTACTGTAAGCCCTCACTACCCCGCCATTTATTTATACAACTGAATTAGTTCACATAGACTTAAAAGGTTAATCTCAAACTTTGCATTTCACAGTTAAAATTTTAAGAAAAAATGCATGGGTCAGGGCATAGATGTGGATAGCTTAAAATCCTAAAATTGCTTCTGATGAGTATATAAAAGTACACCAGCTATATTAAAATATCTGTGGAAGCTAATGAAGCATGAAGCATGGTTCAGAGTAGAAAATGTGCAGATATAAATCAGTTTCCTACATGCCTGCTTCATTATGAAGGGACTTTTTTCTTTAGTGTGGTGGCACAGACTTTTTAATCAGGCAGGGCAAATAGAAAACTTTATTTATATAACTCGTTTTATACTACACATAGGAAAACTTACACATGAATTATTCATGTACAAATGAATACTTGTTATTATAAAGGCTATAGAGAAAAATATTATGCTTTTAAATGAAGTGAGAGGAGAATCTTTGGGTCTAGAACGATGACAATGTCCTCAGTTTGACTCTGGCCAAGGACTTTTTTTTTTTGCATGCTAAACTAAGTCTCTAAGTCAGCTGACAAGCTTCTGAGCCTGTTAGTTACCTTTGAAGGTAGCCTGACAGAAATCTGCAATGACAGGGAGCAGGTTAATGAGATAATGCAGCAGTATGTTGGAGGCATGACGGATTAAGGAGCTTAAGGTTGCCATGCAAGTTAAAGATGTGCTTGCAGTTGGGCCATTACCTAAGCTCATGAGGTGTCCCTCTGCCAAACCTGTGATTCCACTATACTGGGACATTTCACTGTGAATAGTAATGCTTATGTTGCTATAATGCATGGGTACTTACTGCAAGAAAACAGGAAAGACAAATGGTACAGAATGAATGAGTGGT
Source organism: Scomberomorus guttatus (assembly GCA_038419695.1). Taxonomy (NCBI): domain Eukaryota; kingdom Metazoa; phylum Chordata; class Actinopteri; order Scombriformes; family Scombridae; genus Scomberomorus; species Scomberomorus guttatus. Next base: position 4,411,816 of record CM076449.1, read on the forward strand.
GTTATTTTTGTGTCTGGACATTTACATGACCCATCAAATTTAATCAACAAAGGAAATATTCGGGCATGTTAACCCACCAGCATCTAACAGCACAACACATTGACATACAAATATATATATATAGTGTACTCTCTATATAAATATGTGTACTGTATATATATATAAATAGACACAGCCCCGCAGCACAAGCATAAAATGCACATTTAAACAAACACAAACTAGAACAAAAAAAAATGTACACATGCATCCCTTTATGTCAGTCAGAATATTGTAGGCTATATCTGATCCAGTTCATAAATAAATAGTCTGTAAGACATAAAAAGTATCATAAGTTATATTTCTCCTCTTATTCCACATGTTAGAAATATATTCTGAAAACACAAAGACATTATCAAACAGGTATTAACTTAAAGCTCCATCCTCAGTTCTTATCAAATCTAAATCTAGAACTTTTTAAAACAATATTTACAATATTTAAACAATATTTGTCTCAGATCATGATATAAAGAACAGTCAAGAATCAAATTAATGTATAGATGTATCAGTATTGTTGATATGGTTACAACCAGTCTAATCTAAACTGGGCTACCAGGCACATTGATTTAGAACAGCTGTCCCAAACTATGTATCAGCATGAAGACTTTATTGTCATTATCAGAGGTGAAAAAATGGATTTGGCAGCTCATATGTCAGGAAACGGTTGGTCCAGTGTTGATTTAGTGGTGTTGATTGTATAGAAAGAAATCGTGGCACTACCCATACCTAGCCCATGTCTAGAAGGATGTGAGAGTGTGGAAATGAGTTGGGTATAACAAGAGTCTACAGCCATGCTAGCAGCTCTGTGAGACTGTACTGTGCTAAATGCTAACATCTACATGCTCACAGTGACAATGCTAACATGCAGATGTTTACAAGGTATGATGTTTTATGTCTGTACCAAATTCCATGATGATCCATCCAATAGTTGTTGAGATATTTCTCTGGACTCTGGACCAAAGTGGTGAACCGATTGACCAACACTGTCATCCTTGGAGCCATGGCAACTAATCTGTTGTTTTCATCATACACACTGAGCCTACTCTGTGCTGTTTTGTGATTCAGATCATTGAGAGCTTCTACAATGAGACCTGGACCAGCAGGTTTTCAGAACCCATCTCTCAAACCACTTTAACAGCTCTGTGGTCGCTCTCTGTGGCCATTTTCTCTGTGGGAGGAATGTTCGGCTCCTTCTCAGTTGGCCTCTTTGTTAACCGCTTTGGCAGGTATGACTCTTCCTGTGACCAACAACACTATTAATCACACCTTCCTATAGACATGAGTATTAATGAATACTCTTGTTATTTCTCCTAAAGGAGGAACTCCATGCTCATGACCAATGTGCTTGCCTTTATTGCTGCTGCATTTATGGGCTTCTCCAAGCTGGCTGCTTCCTGGGAGATGCTCATCATCGGACGCTTCATAGTGGGAATCTACTCGGGCCTGTCCACTGGCTTTGTGCCAATGTATGTTGAGGAAATCTCACCCACATCTCTCCGTGGAGCATTAGGCACTCTGCATCAGCTTGGTGTAGTGATTGGCATTCTCATGGCACAGGTGAGATCCTTAACCCCTCGAACCCCAACTGTCAACATCATCTCCCCCCTTTTACTAGTTATAAGACTCAACCTACAGTATGACAGTATCACTTTTTAAAGCTTCACATCAAGTATTCAAACTCACAATGCTATATTTGTATGGCTGCACCACTACTTTATTGTGGTGGCACCACTACCACCGAAAATTGTGGTGGCAGACATAATGTACATTTCCACAGCACTTATTCCATTAGTACAAATACAATCGTGTCAAACTCACCTCTTCACTGCTCAGAGTTTCTCTTTTTCACAGAATACTGTTTTCATTCATTAATAATTTTTAGTTGCCTCTACTTTTCTGCTTTTAAGCTCAGTTAAGTTACTGTCAGTGAAACTCAACACTTGTTGCAGGTGTTGGCTGGCTATTTAAGGTGCAGACATGAGGACCGCACACTCAAGGATTCCATGTGTTTTAATTAAACCAACGTTTCCCCAGACAAGTTGTCTTCATGAGGGATTCTCACAAGGCAGTGCATGCAAACCTTACATACTCTGATGAAACCAGCTACGGTATGTTGCTTTAAATAAACTGCATGGATCCCTTGAGTGTGCAAACATGTTTTTGTATGATTGCTGAAAGTACAAAAGATATTCTTCTGGTCAGTGTCCCTGTCAGGTTACAAGGTGGTAATACACCATTACTTCAACTTAATTAACTTTGTTATACCAAGTAATGTGAATTCCCTAAATGCTATTTAACTCAATATGTATTAAATCTGCAAGCTATGGTTAATTGGATGAAGTGAGGCAATCAGTTTCCAAACTTTTTTCAAGTAAACTGAACATGTTAGAATATGAATATGTGGTTGTGTGTGTTTTTACACACTTGTACAATGTGTGTGTGCACTGCAGTAGCCAGTGCAGTAAGACAACAGGATCAGTCTGATTACAGTAAACAACAACGTCAAAGAAATAATAACTTTCTCAAACTTCAGCAAACTTCGATTAGTGGTGTAGATTGTGTGTAATGCCTCACAACATTGGTACTACAGTGTTAATTCTTCAACTTAAAGTACAGCATTTGTTTTTAACAGCAGGTAGCACTATCACACTCAAGTTATTTGTTTGGACAACCTAAGTCAGTGTTTCAGTGTTTGAAGTTTGAGTTTCAGAGACTTGCCTCCTAATGAGACACCTTCTGAATAAATTCAAATGTGTTCTACATGGCCTTTGGATAGTCCAAGCTCAAAGCATAGATTAAGCCAAATAAGAGACATATAGTTTTTGGCAGATCGTGCAGATTATCGACGACGATCCATCCCTCCAAAATGATCACTCTTTCACATTCAAATTGTAGGGGGTTTGGAGTTGGGCCTTGTTCTTGGGGAAAAAGGGGAAAAATCTTTTATATATCCTTAATGCACCTGGTCAGCACTCTTAGCACACTATTGTAACTTTTAAATATTTATTGGACTGATCATGGATGTGCTTAAAGTACCGGCTCGATAAGCAGTATCGGTAAGAGTAGTAGTACCGTTAAAATCTTACTGATACCCATTCCTATCATTTAGGAATGAGATCGCATAGAGGTATGAATCAAGATCTTAATACGATTAATCGTGCAGCCGTACTACAACCACAACTCCTTTCATAATGACACAACAACTTCCTCCTTTATGTCCTGACTACAAAACTAAGTAATACAAATAATTGATTGTGAATTTTACTAATATAAATGATACTAATGCAGTAACACTGGTAACATTACTTACGAAGCAGGTCGTAAGAGGGAGGGAGAGAGAGATGGAGAGAGATGGAGAGATTGAGAGGTGGGGGGGTAGATAGAGAGAGCCAGAGACAGACAGACAGTGGGGGGACAGAGACATTTTGGGGTGAGGTCTTTAATGGTATTTGTAATAAAAAAGGAAATGCATGACTCAAGCCTTCAAGAAAAACATTCAACTTTAACTTCCTCTTCCTATGATATCTTAAACGGTTTAAAAATTATAACATTGCAAACATTTTGTGGAAGAATAATATTAGAGAAGTAAATGAACAGTGTATAACTGTGACTTGTTGAAGCTAGCACACTAATTATGAAGGAGTGCCATACCTTTGAATCAGTTTGTTGCAAGAATTCACAGAGAGTCTCCCCCTGTGATCTGCCTTTGGAAGATTTCCAAGAAGCGTGCTGTGTGGCCATCAAGTGCTGCGTAGAGTTCCTGTCTCTGATTTTTACCTGAAATCCGGCCGAACTCTGCAAAAATCTAAGCACAAACATTATTTTTGTCATTATCGGTCTAGAAACCAATTCATAAAAGTTCACTGGATTGACACACATTAAGGATTTATAAAATTTGAGGGGAAAACACTACCTGACTTTCTGTGAAAAGTGCTGGCCCCTTCTCCAAGATCTCGCTGACAGGAGGCTTGGAGTGCACCAATTCCTCCAGTAATCTCTCTTGTATAATTGTAGAAATAATTGTTATTCGTGTCTGTATATTTCTTAGTATTCCCTGTTGTTAGTTTATTTAGTTGTGGGTCAGTAATTTGTGCCTGATGAAAAATGAGCAGCAGTGGGCCGCAGCTCAGCTCTGCTATGTTCACATTTTAGAGAATGTAATTCATATTTTCCTCATTAGTGATGTATTATTTCTCCACTCTCAACCCATCCGCTATTAATCAGAATGTAATTCTTTATGACCTGACCCATAAGTGATATAACTGATAAGTCTTTAAAAGACCACAATAATATATTGAAATCATCCAAATGTATGCTTTAGCTGATATACTCACACACAGCAGGGCAGCACTGTGTTTTGTTTAACCAGCGCAACATATTTGTGAGGTCCTGCCAGCAAGCCGCTTGTGACTGAGTGGATAGATAGACCAGGTCTCGCACTGAGTAGCCAGCCAGTGACAGTAACTATAGTAACAGCATGAGAAGACGCGTTCTGTTGTAGTCGGTTGTCGGTTCAGTTTGTCATTTGCCAAGCAATAGTTTAAAATAGATAAATGAAAAATTAGATATAAAATCCCTTTTGTCCCAAAGGTATCCCGGGGAAGATCTGTTTATTCCGAAAACATTTTCTACTAGAGATGGGAATTATGGCTCTTTGGAAGGAGCCGGATCTTTGGGATCCGTTCATTTCAAAGAGCCATTCAAAAGACTGGCTCATTTTTATATTTATTCATTTTTAAGAAGCCAACCTGGGGTTAATTCATTTTATCCTGGAAATAATCACAGGGAGGAATGATGGGCTGAGATTTGGATCAGAATCATTTTGAACTCAGATTTCCCACCAATACTTGAGTTTGAATTATTCTGAAATATTGATTATAGCTTCATTTGACATGTGTGGAGAAGATTTTAAAGTCTGATATGGATTCATTGTAAATATTCCACTGCCATATACCTCTGAGTTGACAGTGAGATCACTATTTACCCTTTGTATAAAGTGTGTGTATGTGTGTAAAACTACTTTGACTTATGTTATTCATGCAACACCTAAACACGCTTTTTTTTCTTTGTTTTTCACTGAGGCACTCACGTGAAGGGAGCGTGCACAGCTCATGCGACATTTGTATATGAAATAAGCGCTCCTCCCCATGCTCTCTCCGTCTGCCGATTCCGACGCACTCGCTTTTTTTTTTTTTTTTTACTCACGTGAAGGGAGCGTGCTCCTCCCCATGCTCTCTCCGTCTCACTCAGTGGAGGAGCAAGGAGGAGCTTGTGTGAGCATCTGTGTGAACCATAGGTGTGAACTCAGGGAGAGAAAAAAAAAGAACGGCTCCCAACCAAACATGACTCGTTCATGTTAATGAGCCGGTCAAAAGATTCGGTTCGTTCGTGAACGTCACAACTCTATTTTCTACTGTCCCCTGGATGATGGGATGCTGTTGGTCTCGAGCCCTCAGGCAGATATGGCTGAATATGAACATAGCTACTGGAACAGTGGAAGGGTGAAAACAGTCACATCCCTCTTTAGGTAGGCCTACATGTGTATTTTCTCTCTTGAAATCTTCATAGAGTAATTTATAGACTACACAGTGAGGATAATTCAGAGAGCATTTCTATATAGTTCAATGCAATTTTCCCACCTGTAGTGCTATAGATCACAATCATTTATGATTAGAACATCTGTTTAATCGATCACATTTTAATAACACCATGGAGTGCTATACCTCATTTTGTTCAGAATAAGGAGGACTTTCCAGTCAATTTAATCTTACAAGTCAGCAGAAATATCTGAAAGCATGACAGGTGAAATTTTAAAAAAATAAATGGAGCGTTACTAGGATTAGTAACTGTAATGTAATTACTGAATCCCTTTTATTAATGCTCATTAATAACAACACTGGTCACAGGGCCACATCAAGGAACATTGATCCTGGGCTTTGTGATTGATGGCTGTACAGTAAAAGATGTACTGCTTGTTGAAAGTAAACCCACCTTTGTGTGAGCCACAGTTTAATGAGTTCCAGTGATACAATCCAGTGGTACCTAAACAGAATACTTACTAATTTGACAGCAGTGTTGCCCCCTTTTAAGTTACACGATAGAGACCATTACATGTCTTTTTATACATGTGTCTCAGAGGAGTCAGATGGTCTCCTCTCTTTTTAAGGGGGACATATTCTGCCTATTGTGATTTTCTGCTATTTATGTACTGTTATGATGTTATGATGTTAAACATGGTCAAAGTTCAAAAACTTGAGGTGAACATATGGAAAAATGCTCCCCACAAGTCAAAAGCCAGAGCTTGAACCTGTCGCGCATACCGATAAATGGCCATCCATTCTGCAGCCCTTGCTGCTAAGGTTGTTGCTAAGGTTGTTCCATGTGTTCACGTTGTCCACTTGCTTATTTCGGATCTGATTTGGGCTCAAACTTGTACATATGGATTTGAGAAGTTTCCATTTCAAGTAAAGAAATGAACTGAACTGTTAATCATGCAAAAATATTCCAGTAGAGCCCCAGAATATAAATATAGACCTAGAAATGTGCTGAATATGTCCCCTTTAATATATGAAAAATTCAAACCATGATGGCAATAGGTAATCACTTTAGAAACTTCCTGCACTGTTGCTAATAGAGACACAAGAATAACAGTGGCCATGTTACAGAACATTATTTCTGGGCTTTATGAATGTACAGAAAGCAAAAGCTGTATTGCAGTTAAATAAAACTGCTGTGATATGCTTACAAATTCTTGGGTTTCAGCATCTCGTTCAAGTGATGCTTCAGCTGGGTTTTCTGACACATACACACACACATACACACACACAAACACAAACAACTATTACTACTTTCATCATGCACTGGTTTAAAATTTCTGACAACATTGTTTAAAAAGCCCACATGTAAGCAACTGAGAGCACTTGTCCCACACATCCCATAACACCAATCCTAACCTTAATCATAACCACCACATGCCTAAACCTAACCTTTCCTTTTTTCCCCCATAAGAGAGGCAAGACCCCAGAACATGACTGCGTAAACACATTTACACCCTCAGAACATGAGGAATACCTGGTCTACACACACACACACACACACACACAAAAGGATCTTAGAAGAATCAATCATATTTTTTTCACTTTATGTATTTTCACTTACTTACAGGTTACTTGATCCTGAACTCCTGTCAGTGATCTTAATTTTATGTTACAGTTTTACAAATTTTTACACTCCTGTCAGAGCTTTCACTTCAATTTAAAGTTCACCTCCTTTCAGTTAACTCCACGTCATATCTGTCCAAGTACAATTTCAATGCATGTCACTGCTTTCGCTTTAAGTTATCTTCCTGCTTTTATATTTTATTCCATCCTTCAGTTATTTTTTTATTCGAACATGATGATAATCAATGCATTTCAAATTACTGCTTTTTTCTGGCAATGCTATTTAGACATTTCAGCTCTCAAGCATTTTCAGGTAATTGGTTTCAGTTTCAGCTTCCAGGTTTGTCGAATGCAATGCATCATGATAAATTTCAGCTTTCAGCAATCACATGCATTTTCTACGGGAAATGCATTTTCTATTTTTAATTAAAAGCCTACCTGGAAAGGAATGGATTCTCTTTAAGCCACTGGAAAGCTTTTAATGTGGAATATTTGTGCAGTAAGTGTTGAGTTTCATTGATGGTAACTTAATGACAAGTTTTAAATAATTAATGAATAGAAACAGTATTTCTATTAAAATGAGAAAGTAAGAGCTGCAGAGTAGTGAGTTTGACATGACTGATATTGATGAAATTAGTTCTGTGGAAATTTATATACTGAATTTATCAAGACAACAAACATGTTGGACATTTGGAGTTTGCCTATCTCTAATTTAAACCTGTTGCAAATAAAGACCTTGTTCTCTCTGCAGCTGAGGAAAATAATGTCCCCAAATTCAGCCTGGCATACAAAACTGTTATTTTTGGAATCTTTGGGATGTTGACTCCCCAATCTACTACAACAGTGTTGACATGCACACAATAATCCAGTCATAATGTGATTAAGGTATTAATGTGAGTAAGGCAGAGCCTGTATGCCATCCTACAGTCATTATGTTAATGTGATTATGCTGATAGTCAGAGTAATTTAAACACATTAACCCAACCATGAGAGGTTTTGCCCAGTTTTGCAAAAGACACAGCTGTCCAAAAGTTTGATGACATACAGTATATTCTACTGGTGAGATGCTTTACTCTACAACTGTACAATAACATACCATATATATATATATATATATATATATATATATATATATATATATATATATATATATTCTATGCTTCACCCTATCTCTTCCATTGTTAACAAATGCTCCTCAGGCTACAAATAAATGTCCTGTGCTATAAGTGGGTTCCTGTTAGCAACCCAAGTGAACATCTTAATCAGATTAATGTCTTAGTCTCATTATTGGCCATAATAAGATTATTGTGTGTGTCATGTAGTGCAGAGCAGATGGACCCAAATGCAGGACACTTTTATAAGGACTTGAGCGGGCCAAAAAAACAAAGCTGACAGGTCAAAGCAAAAATTGAACAAGGTAGAGTTGTGCAAAGTTGGACAATAGATAACAATACCTAACAGACTAACTAGAACAGACTAAGCAGAGAAACCCAGGGCTAAAATACAAACTGAACTAATGAGGAAATGGGGAACAGGTGACTGGACAGGGGAACAGGCAAGCAGCTGATAGGCTGAAAGCTGAAATAAATCACAAAGCATTGCTGAAAATGCTTGTTCAACATCCCCTTCTGTACAATTTTGTAGAACTTGTTTACCATGGCATATTATATTTACAAGATATGGCAGTTAATGAGTAGTATTATGGTATTTTACTAATGAACATAAGGTGGGGCTATTGGTGCCATGATTCAGTATGATGTGCAGATTCTCATGTAGAACTTGTGTACCAAATTTAATTTAATTAAAGACAACAGAATTGCAGAAATATCAAGTTATAATGTTACTTTATAGCCCCCTTTTGGTAGAATTCTATCAAATTTTACACACTTGTGTAGTGTGGCTGTATGTACAACATGCCCAAATTTTGTGTCAGTCTAATTTAGCATTGAAGAGTTATGGCCCGTTAAGTGCATCAGGCAATGCCTCCAAAAGTTTGATAACCAAATACAGACAAACAGTAAGTGATACCAAAAAAATGAACACATAAGCTTTTTGGGGGGTCATCTAAATATGATATGTACCATGTTTGGTCAAGATTGGATGAAATATGTGCAAACAGAAGAAAGAAAATGTCTTTACAAAAAAATCCAAAATGGCAGAAATTTTTTTAGGTGCAAATGAGCGTGGCATATATCACTTGGCATCATCCAAGGAACACACTGTTCAAATATATATATATATAAACTTAGCACAAAAAGTAAGGACATTTGTGTTTGGTAGATTATTTCTTTGTTGTAACAATGCTTCTTGGCAATAAATCTTATACCGTTGGAAAGCCTGTTTATTTCCCTTTTAAATGGTGCCACATTTGTAAGGAACATGCATTTGTGGGATGAGTAGCAGAGCTGAGTATGTGGGTTGCGCCCATGAAAAATTTGCCAAATCTTCTCTGCCAATGCCAAACAGCTTATTCTGCCATTGACTCATTTAGTGTTTGGTGGATTGGATGATTGAAGTTTGAAGAAACAAGACATATTGGCAATTTAACAATTTATTCAGGAGCCTCAGTAGTGTGTGGAAGAACCATACACAGCCACAACAGCCTGGCACCTCCTCCTCATGCTGGTCACACACTGCTGTCAGCCAACGTGGTTGTGTTGGTCACTCTGGCACAAAGAGCACACCCAAGCTGATACCACAAGTGTTCAATGGGGTTGAGGTCAGGACTACTGGCAGGCCACTCCATCCTCTCCACTCCCAAATTCTGGAGGTAGTCTCTGATAAACCCCCCTCCGTGGAGGCGAGTGTTGTCATCTTGGAGGATAGAGTTCGGTCCCAGACTGTGGAGATATGGGATTGCCACTTGCAGAATCTTATCTCGATATCTCTCTGCATTGAGATTGCCTCCAATGATGACAAGCCTCGTTTTTCCAGTGAGGGAGATGCTCCACACTTTGTGCTGACAGGATGAGGAAACGGTCTTCTTGGGGTGTCGTCTTCTTGGGACGCCCACTTTGCGGCCTGTCTCTGACATCCCCCGTTATATGGAACTTGGCCTTCACTTTGGAGATGGTACTAGGGCTCACTCCAAATAATGCCGCAACTTCGTTTTTGCGGAACACCAGCTTGAAGTTGTCGTATCGCACGGGCCCTATCCAGATCAGTCAAACGTGGCATGCCGATTCTTGGAGCAGACACCTACTGACCACTGTAGCAGGGCCCATGCTCACAGGTGCTGCCAATCAGGTGCCAATCAGGCAAAGTTTGAACACTTTAGCACTTTTAGTTTTTCAGATATAAACATTGCTCCCATAGACTTTCCATTATAATTTTAATATTTTTTTAAAAATTATATAAAATCACTGGAACATGCTAGAAATGAGAAAATTAAAAGCACATATCTCCTTATGTACATTTTGACATTGAAACAAAGTTGATAAGACAAATTGTATAGGAGTAGTTAGATGCCAAAAAACAGAGAAATAATAATAATAATAATAATAATAATAAAGAGGGAAGATAACAGTGTTCGAGCTGCTTCGCAGCTACCACACAATAATAATAACTAGAAAATGCATTTCCTGCAGAAAATGCGTGTGAATGCAGGCAGCTCAAATGTATTGCACTGCACTGCTGAAAAACCTGGAAGGTCAAAGGTAAAACTGGCAACACTGAAAGCTGAACTGTATTACCTAAAGAAGCTAAGAGTTGTAATACATTGCTAAAAAAGCTGGAAGCTAAACTTTAATATTGTCAAAGATGGAAGTTGGAATAAATTGCCTGAAAAGACTGCAAGAACAAATGCTTTGTATTAATATCAGGTAGATGAACTGAATTGCTAAACAGTTTGGAACAGATAAGGCATTGGCCTAAAGAATTTAAGAGTTGCAAAGCATTACTGAATATGCAGAAATGTGAAATGGCTAGAATTGGATCCTGAACTGCACTATCTAAGGAATTTATGAGCTGAAATGTATTGCTATGCTATGAATTGCTAAATTGATGAAAATGCTTAATGTTTTAAAAAAGTGTAAAAGGTAGAAAAAAGTTGAATGGAGGCATCCTTAAAGAACATAAACATAAAAAGTTTTTTTTTTTAAAACATACAGAAGAAGAACAAATTGTAAAGCATTGCTGAAAACGCAGAAATCTGAAATGAATTACTAATTTGAAATTCCAGCCTTATCTGTTCCCCCCTCGTAAGCTCCTATTAACATCTACAGGCTTTAATTTTGAAATACAAGGCTCATTCTGAACTTCCTGTTAGATATAGTTACTCTATGGAGCTTTTATTAAAAATAAATAAATAAACAGCCTCACACTGAGTTCCCTGTTAAGACACAATTACTGTCTGGGGCGTTTCTTTTGCAAACCTAGGTCTAATCTTTTATTTCCTGTTAAGATACAGTTAGTGTCTGGTGGTTTTATTTTGAAAAACTAGGTCCATTCCTAGTTTCCTGTTAAGACACAGTTAGTGTCTGGTGGTTTTATTTTGAAAAACTAGGTCCATTCCTAGTTTCCTGTTAAGATATAGTTACTCTGTCTTGAAGCCTCCAGTGCACATACACTAAGAATGGACTTGAAGTAGGAGACATCTTGTGTCCAGCAGGAAAAATTTTGAAATGAAAAATATTTTTATGATCATAGATTCTGTATTTTTAAATGAGGGAGAAGGAGATGACATTTTAATGATTTCTAACTAGTTAATTTAACTTTTTATAGAAAACCCATATCAGCCAGAAGTTATTAGTCAAAGCAGAGTGTTTTCATATTCTTTAAAACATGTCTGGAGGGGATTCTTTGATTAAAAACATAATAAATTAATTATTATTTTTATTACAAACAAAAATAAACAAACAGCACAAACTAAGAAAAAATCTTTTTCACATTTTTATGTTCATGTGGGATTTAGTGGCTATGACTTACAACAAATACAGCAAATACTCTTTATATATGTTTAAGCAGTGTCTTGTGTGTGTTGTGTAGATTTTTGGGATTGAATCGATCATGGGGAATGCCACCCTGTGGCCGCTCCTGTTAGGTTTCACTCTACTGCCAGCTGTTGTGCAGTGTGTCCTGCTGCCCTTCTGTCCTGAAAGCCCTCGATACCTCCTCATCAATTGCAACGAGGAGAGCAAAGCCCATAGTGGTGAGACACACACACACACACAGATATACATATTTCACAAAACACACAATGAGAAACAATGTGACTTTGACAAGAGTAAATGCAGACATAATGTTCACAGTGATCCTAACTTGAATTATTAATAATGTGGTACATGTCGTGCATAGAAAGTGCATTTGAAGGGGATCTTACAATAGCCTGTATAAACAAGAGGACTGATTACAGCAAGGACAACCTCTTTCGGTGTTCATATGGGCCCCTGACTGTTGTTTTAAGACACACTTGAAAAATTGTGAACCTGTCCTTTAATACTTCATCTTTTGACTGTCCTGCTAAGCCCATCTGGTACCACTAACTTTAAAACCTTAGCAAAGACGATGTGTGACAGCTTTATTTCGACACTGACATAGATTTAACTTATCTTCCAGTGTTAATGAAGCTGCGAGGCACTGACGAGGTAAACGAGGACATGCAGGAGATGAAGGAGGAGAGCCAGAAGATGATGAGGGAGAAGAAAGTGACCATACTTGAGCTGTTCCGCTCTTCCGTTTACCGCCAGCCCATCTTTGTTGCCATCATGCTGCAGCTCTCACAGCAGTTATCTGGAATCAATGCTGTAAGTCACAAGGACTAGAGGGACACAACATACAATCTAATGAGTCTTACATTACAGTTTTTTATGATTGGTTACATGTGTGGTTCAATACTGAGTCCACATCTTTAAAGCTCTTCACATAGTCAACTTTACCAACACACAGCTGGGCACAGCAGTTCATTTTACACGCAGACACGAACACAACAACTCATGTGTCATTAAGAACACACTGAGAAAAAAACATTAACAACAGGCAACACATAATGATCTATTCATGCCAGTCTCTGAAGCAGTAATTCACTCTAATTTTTTATTGTGTTTATGTTGTTTTTTTAATTGTTGACAGTGTAAGAAATGTGTATATTGTGTAAATACAGTAATGAGACAGAAATGAATATAGATTGAATATAGATTTATTTCATTGTGGTTATGATTTAGCAGATTGCTGTCTGTATGAATACATGTTAGTGTTTGAACATAAACTGATGAGTTTTGAAGTGAGGCTGTAAACATTTGTAAAATGTGCTGCAGATCCACAGAGTTTTGTTGTTTATTTGTGTTTGAGTGAAAAAAGTATTCAGGAAATTTGAAAGCTATAGTCACTGAATGCTTTTTGTGTGAAAACAATGCAAATTTGTCACAGTTTGGTCCATAATTGGTGCTGTTGTGTTGACTGTGTGAAGCTGTAAGATATATACAGCTGCACCATATTTTTTTGAATGGTAGCTCAGATGTGTAATGTGAAAGGTGTTGCTATCACCAACTCTCAGCTTGACATGATATTATAGAATATTATATAATGCATGAGTAATAGATTCATCAGTTGGACACAATCATTACTCCAAATGAATGCTAATGATGCTGGATGTGTAAATAGGAAACATGTAAGCTGTTAGCTGTCCCCAGGTGGCCAAAAAATAGACTGTCCAGCTCCTGTTCCTTATGTTACATCATGCACCGCAGGTGTTTTACTACTCCACTGGGATCTTTGAGAGAGCAGGTGTGTCCCAGCCTGTCTATGCGACAATCGGAGCAGGAGTCGTCAACACTGCCTTCACTGTGGTTTCTGTAAGTCACAAAAAGGAAATAATTTTAAAGGAAATAAACAAAAAGCATTTGGTTCCAGGATGTTGGGAACATGTTTATCTCTGTCTGTGCAGTTGTTTATCGTGGAGCGTATGGGTAGAAGACCACTCCATCTCATTGGATTGATGGGAATGGCATTTTCAGCAGTTCTTCTAACTGTGGCCATGGCATTGTTGGTAAGTGTATGATGATGCCAACCATGAATATTTAACATGTATAGTGATTGCTATTACTATGTGACATGTTATATGATAACAGTGTCATTATAACATCATAACTTCAGGATCCATTTAAAATGTGATACATCACCTTTACTATTTTCCAAAATATGGAATAAAAATAAAACATGATTTAAAATAATGTAGTTATTCTAATTTGTAGTAGTTTATTGTGAATAAAGTTAGATTTTCTGTGTGATACTGTAGCTGTACAACATTTAAATGAAGTGAGTGAAAGCCTCCCTGGTGTGCTGTGTTCCTCAGGACCAGGTCAGGTGGATGTCTTATGTCAGCATTGTGGCCATCTTCAGTTTTGTAGCCTTCTTTGAAATCGGCCCCGGCCCCATTCCCTGGTTCATTGTGGCCGAGCTTTTCAGCCAGGGGCCCCGGCCCGCAGCCATTGCAGTTGCTGGCTTCTCCAACTGGTCTGCCAACTTCTTAGTGGGCATGTGCTTCCAGTATGTTGAGGTAAGGCAGCCTCTTAATTTAAAACTAGAATAGCAGTGCCATTCAGTCCAGAAACACCATCAACCTTCTAAACTGTTGCTCTGCATAATCATTTAAAAGAAACTATGTTTTGCCTTTGATTTCCCTGCAGCAACTGTGTGGCCCCTATGTCTTCATCATCTTCACCATCCTGCTCCTGGGCTTCTTTGTCTTCACCTACTTCAAGGTGCCAGAGACCAAGGGTCGCACCTTTGACGAGATCGCAGCAGGCTTCCGCCAGTCGGCTGGTCACGGTGCTGACAAATACTCAGCCCCTGAAGAGTTCAACACCCTTAGGGGGGATGATCTCGACCTTTGAAAGCTGTTTCAAATATCCAATAAACTAATGTATGGGTCAGTACCACTCATGAGGTTTAGTCTTTATACAGGCTGTAAACTGAGGACTCACTGTTAGTCACTATGGGCTCAGTTTGGAGCCTAAGAAGTCTATTTTCAGCACTTCCCATGCTGCTAAAAATGGCATCTTATAGGTTAACTAGAAAATTCTGCAATTTGGGAAGAAATTGTGTGTGAGAGATGCTAGCTGCCAGCTGCTACCACTGCTGCTGCTGGCTGCTGCTGCTGGCTGCTGCTGCTGGCTGCTGCTGTCACCCGCTGCTGCAGGCTGTTGCCAGTTGCTGCTGCTGTAGCGCAACCTACAGGTGAAATTGTATTAAATACTACAGACTTGTTCAGCATCCCCATCTGTAGAACTTTGCTGAATTTGTTACCATGGAATATTACATTTAAGAGATATGGCAAGTATTAAGTAGTATGGTGTCTTTTTATTAAAGACCACAAGGTGGGGCTACTGGTGCCATGGTTCAGTATGTCATACAGATTCTCATGGAGAACCTGTGAAGTTTCATTTCAAGACAACAGAAGACAACAGAATTACAGAAATATATAAATATGGTTATAATGTTACTTTAGCATCTCCTATATGCAGAATTGTATGAAATGTTACGTACTTGTGCAGTGTGACCATATGTACAACATTCCCAAATTTGGTTGCAATCCAATTCAGTATTGAAGAGTTATGGCCCATTAAGTGCATCAGGCCACACCTTCACAGCTTTGGTAACCAATTACAAACAGTAAGTGATACCAACAAACAAACACATAAACTTTGTTCGAGGTCATCTAAATATGGTATGTACCAAGTTTAGTGAAGGTTAGATGAAATATGTGCCAACAGAAACCAAAAATGTCTACAAAAAAATTCAATGTGGCAGAAAATTTTTTTAGGCAGAAATGGGCGTGGTCTATATCATTCTACTTGGCATTATCCAAGGAACACACTGTGCAAATATTGTTTGGATAGGCCACATAGTTCATAAGTTATTGTGGCTATGGTGGCACTGTTGATCCCATGTTTTAATATGTGAAGCATTTTTACATGAGACACTTTTCCTTGACATTTTAGCACTTTAGCATTGCTCCCATAGACTTTCAATTTTCAATTTTAATATTTTTAAAAATTATATAAAATCACTGGAACATGTTACAGTAATGAAAAGTAATAGCATACATCTCCTTATGTGGATGTACATTTTGACGTTGAAACAAAGTTAGAAGAACAAATTGTATAGGAGTAGTTAGACACCATAAAAAAGCGAAATAATAATAACTAGAAAACGTGTGATTGCTGAAAGCTGATTTAGATTGCATTACTGGAAGCTGAATAGTATTGAAAAATCTACCATGAGTAAAATTATCCACAGGTGGAATGAAACCTACAACCTCATGTTCGTAAGTCAGACATGCTATGCACTGAGCCAATTTAACACACAGCAATGAAAAGTCAGATTTTTGTATTTACACTTTCAATTAATTTCAAAAATGGGTTATAATTTTTCCAGATAAAAAGTTTTCTTGACTATGATGTGCATGTGTTTGTGCATGCCAGTGTCTAAAGTTGTTTTTGATTGTATTGTGGGGGGTTTTTGTGTTTGTGAAATAAAGACAGTTTTGAATTGTGAATGAAACCTGAAGGTTTGAGGTAACAAAAAGAGAGAGGGAGGGAGGTCTGATCACTGTGTTTTGCAGTCTCAATCTGCAGATTGACAGCACCTGTGTGCGTGTGCATTTTTTTCACCTTCAACCCTACTGAGTTCTGCCCTAAAAAGGGATCAAATTCACAACCTTTGGATCTAAAAGGAGCACAGAAGTGACATGATCTTTAACCACTGGACTACTCAGACATGCTTTAAATTGCAGAAAGATGATGACATACATATCTATCCACATTTTAAGCAATAATATTGAAGAACAATCAGGTCACATTGAATGATGGTACATGATAAAAATTTAAAGCAACTTTGTTCATTAGAGTAATATTATGAGGAACACTGCAACAAGCAGGTATCAA
The DNA here is from genome assembly GCA_038419695.1 of Scomberomorus guttatus. Lineage (NCBI taxonomy): Eukaryota > Metazoa > Chordata > Actinopteri > Scombriformes > Scombridae > Scomberomorus > Scomberomorus guttatus. Next base: position 4,428,896 of record CM076449.1, read on the forward strand.
ACACAGAGTGTTGTCATCTAACAGGGGACCATGAGAACAGTGTTCTAAACCACTGAGCTGGCACAATTCCCTGAAATAGGAGAAAAAATTTCCCATTTTGTTGAGGAGAAATTTATTTGCTTAAAACTAGAGCGTGTGGCCCAGAGATTTATACATCATTAGTGGCAGCAGGATTAGCTTACCATGAGAATGTATGATATGTGTACAAAGTGTTTGAAGGAAGAGAGAATCTGTAAGTTTAAGAAACTGGAGTGAGAGGAGAGACACAGCCTGCAGACTGTATTGCAGTCAATGAGAGCATGACAGGAACTCCCTATCAATTAAGGTTTAGATATCAAAGACTATAAGTCCTGTGGGAAATGTATTTACATTGTGAGAGAGAAGAGGCTTGTGGCAACATACTAAGGTAAGATATGTGCTTGTGGAGTTAAAACTGTGGGAGTGACGTGTTTAGAATTTTTTTCTGGTCTAAAAATATCTGTGCTCTCCACTCAGCCTGATCACGTGACACACAAGTGAGATCTATGAAAAGCTGTAAAAGCCCTCACTTTAGACTTAAATTGCTCTAAAACTACAAAGGATATCACAAGACAATCTGATAACTTTAAAAATTCAAAGTTTTGTGAATGCTTGAAAATTGGAACGGGGTCTGTAGGATAATCGATGTCTGAGCAGTTGAGTCTCAAATTTGTAAAGGTTCCAACTTAGTTTGACAATTCCTCTCATAGACTGCCATTATACATTTTTCAAATATATTAAAATATATTTAATATCAAATTTAAAATACATTTGAGAAAAATACAAGCACACATCTGAATTAGCTGCACAGATTGACATTTGAATGGTTTATATAGCAGAAAGTATGCAGCAGTTGAAAAGGGTCAAAAAATTTACAGAATATGGAATAAGAGGAACTAGAAAATGCAATTTCTGTAGAAATTGTGTGTGATTGCTGAAAGCTGAAGTAGATTGCATTGCTGGAAGCTGAATAGTATTGAAAAATCTACCAAAAGTAAACTACCCATTGGTTGAATCAAACCTGTAACCTCATGTTTATAAGTCAGACATGCTATATATTGAGCTAACATGACAAACCACAATAGGTCAGATTTTTGTATTTAGACTTTCAATTGTATGAAGTATATGGGTTGTAATTCTTCCAGACAGAAGGTTTTCTTGACTATTATATACATGTGTTTGTACATGTTAGTATCTGATGTTGTTTTTTGTATGTATTGTTTTTTTGTGTTTCTGAAATAAAGACAGTTTTGAATTATGAATGAAACCTGAAGGTTTGAGATGACAAACAGTTAAAACAGAGAAAAAGAGAAGGAGGGAGGTCTTATCACAAGGACTGTATTTTGTGGTCTAAATCAGAAGATTGACAGCACCTGTGTGCCTCTGCATTTTTTTACCTTCACCTCTACTGAGTTCTGCCCCAAGCAGGGATCAAACTCACAGCTTTTGGATCTAAAAGGGGCACAGAAATGTCATGATGTTAAAGCATTGGACAATTCATACATCATTTAGGTGACAGAAAAAGAAGAGTTTATTAATTTATAATCTACATTTTAAGTAATACTATTAAAGATCACTCAAGTCACATTGACCTTTTTACAATGAAATGTTACTTCATTTAATTTTGCTCATGCTTACACCCTACCCCCTCATCCTGTCTGTCTCCTGTGTTCTGATAACAGGCTGCAGGTTCAGTAAATCCAGATTTCTTTAGTTCTGCCTCTCTCTGTCTGAAAGCAGTGCAGTTCAGGTCCATTCAGCTGCTGAAGAACTATGAGGCTACATGTCGAGTAGCAGGACTGATTGATATGTTTGTGAATGTATTGATGTATTTTATATCAGTGATTATATTTTTTCTTGGTAAAAGCAGAGTCACAGACAGCAGGATGAAGTAGCAGCAGCTGGAGCTACAGAAACAGCAGATACCTGCTCAGCGTTCTCATCATCACCTCTGACCCTCAGCAGTGGCCTTCACTCAGGCCTCTAATCCTCCAGGTCTGATGGCTCCAGGATGAGGATAGCATACTGGATGAGTACATAGTTTCAGTTTAACATCATGATTTTTCCACAGCTGACCTGTACTGATTAGTGCCAGTAATCTCACTGGGTTGTGCTTTTTTTTTTTTTTTTTTCACCAGAGACCCAGCCTGATCTGAACCAAAAGGTTCTTTGTGATCACAGCGAATGGATACATCTATATTAGCCTGGTAAAAGCTCCTTTGTCTCCTTAAACTGGTCTCATCTTCACTCCTTCAGTGCATCAGTGCAACATGGTGAGGAATGAAACTTTTACTGCTGTTGGTTCATAAACAGACAGTTTATGTTCATTATATTGCATTCAGTCATACTGACTTCTATTCCTCCAACATCTGTCCAGACTCTTCTGGTCGTCCTCCTTCACCTCAGACCTCCATACATCACTCCTCTGGTCAGACTGCAGCCTCAGCCCCAGCTCTGACAGGACTACAACCAGCCAGACTTTTTGTTTGTCATGTCTGTATTTACCTTGTGTATTCATCAACATCATCAACATGTGCATAAGCCAGTGATATTGGCTGTTATGTATGATTTGATCAAATGTGTTGAATTATAAACTCAATAAATGTCTTGAATCTATCTGTTGTCTGCCTTTATTAGTTGTGAGAATAACATTCAGTGAACCGTCACTGATAAACATTATATAGTCTAAGTTAAGAAAATGTAATAACCTAATAATATTTAATAATGATCATAAGTTAATAGTAATGATCATCGTCACTCTGGGCCAGGACACTGCAGAAACAGATCAGTGTCATCTCATTGAGGCTTTCCAGGTTAAATAAAGGTTAAGTAAAAATAAAGAAATTTATAAAAACAATAATATTAATGTCTTTAAATGGTAAATGTCATAACTTTTATGGTCAGACCACCTTTTATTCAAGTCAAGAGCATAATTTTTACTGTGTGAGTGTTTGAAACATTGGAAATGATCTGAAAAAGTAATTTGGACACATTTTCATTAATTTCTTTCTTTACTGTTATCAAAAATATATTTAAATGGAACGCAGTGATAATGGCAGGTGAGCTTACCACTCAGCTAAAGGGCTCATCTCTACTAAATACATAGACCTGCAGATATTTATAGTTGTAATACAGAGAGAGCTAGAGCATGTAAGGGATGGCGATAGCGATGTAACACTATGAGTCCCGACCTGCACGCTGTTATTCGTTTTTTGCTTCCCAAAAAGAGGTAATGCTGTTTGTTATAGATAAATAATTGTCCAATTATATATATTGTCCATATGATATATATATATCATATGACATTCCTTCTATACTGAACCCAAAATATCACTGTTTTCTGTGATTAGTTAGAATCACCGTCCTTCATGCTGCACTGATGATCCTGTAAGAGTGCTCATAGTTTAGGAATTAAACACATTGTAATCTATGAGGCCTAATCTGTGCCTGTTTTATTTAACTCAAGTCACTGAGTAGTATAAGAGGATTCTTACAACAGCCTGTTGTAAGCAATATATACAGCCTCACTGGCTCATTGTACATGCTTTCTGATTGCTTATTTCAAAGCACCAGTCTTATTGTGATTGTTTTCTGTACAGCATAATACAATTCATGCAAACATAAAGCGTTCATGCATGTTAGTCTGAGTGGTTTATTTGTTTGACATTCAGAGAAGTGATAAAAAAAAGTTGAAGGTATAAGTAAAAACAATGGAGTGTTACTCATCAAGTAAATAGTGACTTCTTGTGCTATTTGAAAATATCTTATTAATTTAATGTTTGAGTTGACCTGACAGTACCTGATAAGTTTTTGTTTTGTTTTACAGCCTTGATTGTTCCAGCATTGAGAAGTGAGTATTCCAGATCAGACCACACACAACCACTGCACAGCAGGGTCTTGGCAATACCAACTAATTTAGTTGAATTAATGTTAATAATTACAATAACCACACTGTACTGATATGTCATCAATAAAGCTACAGGAGTGAGAAGTACTCAGAATATGGTTTAATATACAGTGCCTGTTAGCTGTTGAATAATTGCCTCATCAACAGTGTTATAATTCAGTAAGCAGACACTTTTGATCTGTTGGCAATATTCAATGTATAGACAGTTTAAACTCTCATGTAATACATGTTGAGTAGCATTCACAATATAAGCAGCACCCAACCACTGTATGTTCACTATGCTAAAGAAGATTGGGTCAAAATCTGACGTTCACATGTATCTGTGGACAGTTGGGTAAGTTACTCAAAAAAAGTAATCAAGTAAAGTTAATGAGTTTACTTTGTAAAAATTTTAATCTAAAATCTAAAAATTATCTAAAATGATCCTAGACAACCAGACAGAAGGCAGAACTACACTATACATGACATCTATCAAAAAGTCCTGCACTCAAGTAACAAAAGTAATGAGTTTTATTAGAACTGTAATGTGATTACTGAAAATTTAAATATAATCCCTTACATTACGTTATTATTGGGAAAATACTGTCCAAATACTGTCTGTGGGTCTGTCTGAAATTAATCAAAATTGAGTGTCTACTTTTATCCATCACAAAATATTTTGATACGTAAAATGATATTCATAAATTATTGATAAGATTAGAATCATGAGTTGGCACACTAGTTTTTGCTAAACCTTTTTTCTCCTTTTTTCTTTCTACAGGTTCCTGTTGGCAGTTCTCACCCCACACTTGCACTACACTCACACCTGAGACAAAAACCACCAAACACACAACTTGAAATTCGGGTAATTGTTATTACCCACCTCATGGGAACATTGGGTTTCCACAAACACAATGAAGACGAATTCTCTGTATATTCACCTGAAAAGATTTCTCTGAATCCACAAGAACCTGATCTACCTTTCTTTTGACTGCAAATATTTGTACACACTCACATTGTTTCAATCATTCAGTGTTTATTTCTTAAGCATACAGAAAAAAAAATTTAACCTCTAACACTTCACAAACAGGCCTTTTCACAAGTGCTTTGTAGTGTAGTGTTCTCTGTCTCCAGTTTACATGTATATGCTGCGTGACCGAATAGATCACAAGTTCCACATGGAACGTTTTGGCAGCGCACCACGTAGCTGCATGCTAGCACACTTGAGAAATCAGTATAAATAAAATATAAATTATTGGTCACATTTCTAAATAATAAAGACGTATTATTATAATACTAATAATTATATATAAATAAATCGGATTTTACTGATGCAAAGATGTTAGAAAGGATTCATCATGAGTCATCCCAAATTGAATCCAGAGCACACTTTTTTAATCAAGGCAATTGCATCGTGAACGCTTATGCTGGTGCACCGATATGAATTGGTGAATCTTTCCATCTCTAACCTGTAGTCATACCTACATAATGCAGCTTTTCTCTAATGTGCAGTATTTACAGTCATGGGGATATACTGAACACTTGTTAACTTTTTGTTTTTTTGGTTAAACTGAAATATTGTTCCTCTAATCTCAGATTAATGGCTTGTCCAAGGTGGGAGGAGTCCACTTGAAGGACAATGTGAAAAGAGTGATGGAAAAGTATATTTTTATATCTCAGTATCAATCAATAGAATGGGAATTGAGTAGAATTTACATTGTATAGGGGACTCAGTGGTTGCCACTGGGCCAACTGTCAGCCTTCTTCAGGGGACTGATGGAGTGCCTTCATTTCTACTTTGACAAGCATCTTGCTGAGGATCTCTATCACAATGTTCATATCTTATGTCATAAAACTCTGATTACCTTTTTTAAAAATATTAATTAGACTTTAAGGGTTAGTTTGGGTTTTTTGACATGGGGTTGTATGAGGTTGTAACTTCTGGATAGACGTTACCTGGCGTAGATGACAGGCAGAGAGCTGAGCAGCAGTCCCCGGCAGCAGAGCCAAGCAGCAGTACAAGTAAACGGGAGCAGCAAACAAAACATATTTAAACCACAAAACCATATGCCCCTTCAAAATTTCCTTCCTTCTTATTTTCATTGCATTACTGTGCTCTCAGACCACTCATTCTGTGAGAGAGGGCTAGCTCACTTTGTGGCAGCAGCAGGTAGTCTTGGCACTTCCGGTGGCAACTCTAGCTGCCGGATGAGCTGCCACAGCAGCTGCTGGTGTTTTGACACTTGCCAGTGAGTTGCCACAGCACACAGGTAGCTGCCGTGAGCGCTCACTGACAGCTGCCGGTGTTTCGGTAGGTGCCAGTGAGCTGCCACGGCAACTGCCGCTGTTTTTTGGCATCTGTTAGTCAGATGCCGATGTTTACAGTTTATTAACAGTCGTCAATGTTGTATTAGACTTGCTAGATGTAGCATTTCCATGATGTGATTTTTGCGTTAATTTGCAAGGTTTCCCTGATTTCCTTGATTAATCTTTCAATATTTCTGAAGGACTAAACTATTTGTTGTTCTTTATCAATGTATTTTAAACAAGATTTGAGTCATATCACAGTTTGTAATGTTGCAGTGCCGAGGAAAGAATTAAATGGCATACTGTATGTATAGGCATGGGCACCTGGTTATGTTTTAAAATAGGGGAGCAAACTTAGAAAGATACATAATTGGCGGCGGGTCTGGGGGTCCTCCCCCATAAAAAAATAGAAATTTAAAACAAATTTCCTGCATTTCTATATCACCTAACCTTTTGGATTAAGTCAAGAAACAGCCATCTGCACTAGTCTAGATTAGTCAGATTGAGGGTGCTATGAAAAAGAATGTATCAAGAACAGTATATAACTGGGTGGATCAGGACAGGAAATGAATGTAAAAGACTGGCTGCTGTGCTGTCCTCCTGAATGTTGTGAAAGCAACAATGTTGATGAGCACAGAGATGCTTTGAATGTGAACTATTGAGGTGTTATAATGCAAGTCTGCCTAGAGCCAAAGATATCAGCATTTGAACATAAATGCTTATGGTCACTGTCTGCTGGTACTGAACAATCAGCCATTTACATTTTGTTTACATTTCTGAACTGTTCTCTCTCCTCACCTCACTCTGCAGCTCCACCTGTCTCTCCTCCTGCCTCTTCCCTGCTTGTACTTGCATTTTTTCTGATAGAACAGTTGATAATAACGAGGACAGCGTTACACTCAGCTTTGTACCTTAAAAGTTAGTTACTGTCAATGAAAATTCTTAGTGTACACTTACACTAGTCTTCCTTTTGAAAAATTTCTATACGCCTATGCCCTCAGCCTTGTTGCATTTTCTCTTTTTTTGGTATAGCCTAATGTCAGCTGAAATGAACACAAGATACTGCATCAGAGGTTAGTAATGGGCATTTTGGCTCTTTTCAGGGAGCTGGCAAAACCTTGAGTTAATAATGCAATTTTCACTAATATCTCCTCACAATCCAACTATCCCTTACTTAGACATCAGCTTGTATAATTATACAAAAGCAGAAAGTCACAATTTAATTCCTCCAACTGGCCTAAAGCCATGTGTGAAAAAGCTCCCTGCACTCTCTGGGGAAATATTACGCCAAACTCCCTTTAAGAAATATGACATATTAACAATTACTTACATGTCCGCAAAAACACATAACTCTAGAAACATAAGATAAAAGGTGTCATATGTTGACAGCCTTCTTGTCAATTCGGCATCAGTATAATCCATAAACCGTGTTTACAAACTTTACATTTTGTCACCTCAACTCGCTCCCAGCCTCTGTTGGTTAGCTGTACTATTTAAGTGGGAGAAGACGGTAGAAAAGAGAGGCAAACCGTTTCAAAAATTAAGAGTTCTCACTAAAACACGTGCTGGTGGTGGATCAGATACACGCCAAATTAAACACTGACTCATAACACTGTTAATTCACTGTCTATCATGTGTGTGTGACGGTATTTGAGGAGTTTTTTCAGCCGTTACCAAAGAAACTGCCCGGTCTGCTCCTCATCTTTGTCACAGACTCACTCCTGTGTGGGTTGACAGACTGTGATTGACAGTCAAAGAATGCTGTGGCAAACCATCAGTGACGGGTTCGAGTCGTTCGACTGAACCAACTCAAAGGGTGGTCCAAAAATGTGTGATTTTTTTATTACTTGTTTTTGTCAGTTGCTGAAAATAGTAAAATGATGATAAGTTTATTTTTAAAAAGACAAAAAGTGGGGTAGCAAATCCATAACCTTGCTCCCCCTAATTGAATAATGGGGATGCATTTGCTCCACTTGCTCCATTGCTCAGGTGCCTATGGGTAAGAGTAATAGTAGTACTTTGTTGGCATGTTGCAATCAAAGACCAAATGAATGACCAATTTACAGATTAAAACTCACCTTTATATCCATACATGACTTTTAACTAAATACTATAGAAATGTAGACATAAAATAAGGGAACACATACAAAGTCATAAACATAAATGACCAAGTTTGAATTGAGTTGGGGGTTGTATGAGTTCAATGGAGTGGAGTGCACTACTCCACTGTCTTTTAAAAATATGGACCAATTTAAGGACATTTTTATATATGGCCCAAGCCAAACTGATGGGGAGAGTTTGTCAGTGTCCTTGGAGGTGTTTGCTTCCGGGACATCCGCCATCCCACCATTTGGTTTCAGGGAGATTCCTTGCATAGAGTTTTACATATTACTAGAGTTGTGACGTTCACTAACCGAATCTTTTGACCGGCTCATTAACATGAACAATGGGAACCGAGTCGCGTTTGGTTGGGAGCCGTTCTTTTTTTTCTCTCTCCCTGAGTTCACACCTATGGTTCACACAGATGCTCACACACGCTCCTCCTTGCTCCTCCACTGAGTGAGACTGAGAGAGCATGGGGAGGAGTGCTTATTTCATATGCAGTGCAGACACTGTCATGGAGGTACGGGCGTACCTAGAGGAGCCTCTTGTTCCAAAAAATGAAGATCCTCTCAAGTGGTGGAAAAGTTGGGTGCCTGTGTACCCCAGGCTTAGCAAACTCATGGCTAAGAAGCTTTGCGTTGTGGCCACATCAGTTCCATCTGAGAGAATTTTCTCTAAAACTGGACAAATAATCATAGAGAGGACAAGTCACCTCAAGCCTGCAAAAGTGAGATCACTTGTCTTCCTGTTTTTGTAGGTCAGGTATAGGCTACTATTCACCCAAGGACAGTTCAGGAGTCCTCCTCAGGGTTTAGCTCTATTTTTATTTTATTTTATTTTTTTACAAAGCAACTATATGCACCTCAGGACAGTTCACTAGTCCATTGTACAGTTTGTATTAGTAGTACTAGTGGGCTGTATGCACATTTTTTCCTCTAATTTATTGTAGTTTTATCTAAATGACATGTTTTTACACAACTACTTAAACACATCCCAAAATAGCAAAAGCCTATATGACAGCATTGCAAAAGTGAATTAGATTTCATAGTGTGTGTGTGTGTATATATATAAGCATTTGTGGCACATAGGATATTTATATATAATTGCCCACTTACTGAAATGTGTTATTTTATATGTATGCACTTTATTTTGTATTTGTACAGATACCCCACATTCTATTTCATACAAACAAAGAGGATGAATGAGAGATTAAATCATTAATGTAAATGTTGTGTGACTGAAGATATGAGGGAATAAGATAATTGTTTTATACTAGAAATGATAAGAATTGTAGATAATAGACTGATATATAATAAGCACTTTCAATACTCATAGAATTGATAGTTTTTAATACACTACTGTTATATATAATAGCCTATTTTATGTTTTTGTAATTCTGTTAACCCGTTGATTTTAAATGGAAATATCTAGATAATGCATGATTATTGTATTTTGAAGTATTGATTTTTTTTTAATTATACTGTGATTTTGATATTATTGTTTTACATTGTCATTTATTTATTTATTGTTCCAACTAAGTTCAGTTGGCAGTTAACACCTGAACAAGTAAAGCCACTGAGGATCAGTCAACTCACTATTGTTTTTTTCATTTATTCCTTCAGAATAAATCATTTTCTAAAATATGTCACCCCTTGAGTCAGCTTGCACTCTATTTTGTTAGGCTCTTGGAGTGAAGCACCTTAGTTTGGCATTGTTAAACGATCAGTACCACTTATTGTGTACTGGGAGTGTATCTTGTTCACTTCAATGCACAAATTGTAAGTTGCTTTGGATAAAAGTGTCAGCTAAATCACAAAATATAAATGATTTAACAATAACATCCATTTGGGTTTGTAGGGCCGTCCCCTCCATGGATATATAAAGAGAACTGGATATAGGAAGAGTGCCGGGCTTTGAAGGAAATTTGACATAGTGGCCAAACCGTGTAATTACAACGTCACGTGACGCTATTGGGCCCAAAATGACTTTTTCCCATAGACTTACATTGTGAAAGAAATGTCTGAAAATCAGCAGCCCATGGAGCGTTCGCAGTACTAGACCATACTCTTAAAAATGTTATTTACAGAGACCCAACAGTTCCCACCTTGAGCAAATACTTTGCCACAGTGGCAGCAAATTTGTGGCGTTGACCAACTTAACTCATTTGTACAAAAAGTCAGATTTCCTTGAGTTGTATCCCTTCCATTGAAGCATGCATTCAGGTGACTCTCAGGTGGAATTGATCTACTCAGGCTTGTTCTAGTAACTCATCTTGCAGCCAGTGTTCACCTGTTATAACTATGGCTTTAAAATATAAATATAAATAAAAATGGTTTCTTCTAAACTTTTTCTTTCTCAACTTTTATTTATATGGCATATTCAATTATTTTCATTTTTTGAAGTGTTACAGTTAAGGAAGGCTGTGTTAAGTTGAGTTAAATTGCCTTTTCTGTGATGTTGTTACATAAGTTTACATTTGGGCTACCAAAAGTGTACTTTGGCCACCAAATTTAGGGGCTTGGTGGCCCGTGGGGCCCGTGCTTAAAAATATTAGCATCTATCCCTGCTGTTCTGTACCAAATGTACTGTACCAAATTCTATATATTGTGATATAAAAATTATCGCCCACCCCTAAATGTAGTTACTCATTCAGTATAGAGTCCCAGTACAGCAATCAATACGATTATAAATAGCAATGATTGCTTTATGAGCATTGCCAAACATTGCATTCATGCCAGTGGTAACATTCATCAGCCTATTTTAGTTACAAAAATGTATAGATTTTATATGCCCATACTTTCCAGTTACCACAGTATGCATTACATTTCACTGTCACATTGTGATAATGTTGCAGTCCTTACATGTGCATAATCATTGCCTGCCTCGATGTGTCCGCAACGACAAAGGTGGAGAGAATGTTGATGTGGCAAGGTACATGGTGGAACATCCAGAACATGGACCTGATAAACATTCGCTTTTTTTTCTCAAGTTTATGTCTTTCACATTCATATGCTGATAATCACTACAAATATAACGGTTTCTAAGTGAATCTTCATTATAGGGGATGACCCTGAAAATTCAAAGCATCAATAGAAACACATCGCTTTAGCATCAAAGTTGAATAGTCACAGTAAATTGAAAAATTGGCCTTGAAGCCAAAGTTCATTCAGACTTGTTATTGATTGAGGACGCCCTCTTGTGGTTGGCCAGAAGTACTACAGAAAATGAAAGTTCCCACTATCGCATGACCTTCAGTGTGCCCTGCAGTTAAAAAAAATCTTAGTCTGGGGCACAAAATAATAAGCTTCTTTCTGTACTTTATATTCTCTTGGACACATTACAGAACATTTCTATGAACATTAAAAAGGATTACTCATGGATCAATGTAACTTCACAGTTATAATCTCATTTTTGTGAAACAGTAAATATCAGTAGTTAACAATGTTATGTAATCCTTGTCACAACTACTACAATGGTGCTGGTCATGTCTAATTTCTCACAAAATTGTCCTGTTTGCAGTATCAGCCAGTAATTGTTGGCCAAATAAACACTTCTGTACATATTTGTTCAGATTAAATGTGCTATGTACCACTTTCTATGTATTCTCGGAATCTAAAACGCTTTAGCTTTCAATGACCAGTGGCCATTGTTACAACAGTTGCAATGTTTAGTTCTCAAACATCTCTCACAAGAGAGATCCCACACCTGAAAGGGTTCAGTTTCATGCAGCATTTTCACTTTTATTGTGAAAATTGGATTGGAGGAACCTATAGGTTCACATTAATAATGGTTCCCCATTTATTCACTTAGACAGTTTATCACACTTTTTTTTCAACTTTTTAATAGGATAATGACAAGTAAGAGTTTCTTCAGACATAGCAGCGAGGAAGCGTATGTTCGTAACGTCATTGGTCACAGCACTTGTTTGTTCAGGAGAAAGCTATCGACGATCATCACGTATGTCTGCTCAGTTAGGTAATCATTGGCACAAAACACACCCCATAACCATGCTGGGGGGAGCCTTGCTTCCTCCGTGAGCCAATTTACTAAAGGAGGTAACCCTGTGCACGTGGACCTTTCCCCCACCGGCTGGAATGATTCTCCTCTCACTGGACGAGCTGAGACTTCTCCCTGTGTCCACCTGAACACAATCACCAGATCCGAGAGAGACCGCTGCTGCTGCAACCCAGCGCTCTCACTGCCTGCAGAAGAAGGAACGTTTTGTTCAGCGATGAGTCCAGATTCTGCCTGCGGCAGTTGGATCATGGGGTCAAAGTGTGGAGAAGACACGGAGAACGCTATGCTGATTGCTGCACCGATAGAGTAACATCTTTTGGTGGAGGCAGTATGATGGTGTGGGGCGGTATCTCCCTCACTGGAAATATGAGGCTTGTCATCATTGGAGGCAATCTCAATGCACAGAGATATCGATGAGATTCTGCAACCAGTGGCAATCCCATATCTCCACAGTCTGGGACTGAACTCTATCCTCCAAGATGACAACACTCGCCCCCACAGAGCGGGGTTTATCAGAGACTACCTCCAGAATTTGGGAGTGGAGAGGATGGAATGGCCTGCCAGCAGTCCTGACCTCAACCCCATTGAACACTTGTGGTATCAGCTTGGGCGTGATGTTCATGCCAGAGTGACCAACACAACCACGTTGGCTGACAGCAGTGTGTGACCAGCATGAGGAGGAGGTGCCAGGCTGTTGTGGCTGTGTATGGTTCTTCCACACACTACTGAGGCTCCTGTTTGTTAAATGAATAAATTGTTAAATTGCCAATATGTCTTGTTTCTTCAAACTTCAATCATCCAATCCACCAAACACTAAATGAGTCAATGGCAGAATAAGCTGTTTGGCATTGGCAGAGAAGATTTGGCAAATTTTTCATGGGCACAACCCACATACTCAGCTCTGCTACTCATCCCACAAATGCATGTTCCTTACAAATGTGGCACCATTTAAAAGGGAAATAAACAGGCTTTCCAACGGTATAAGATTTATTGCCAAGAAACATTGTTACAACAAAGAAATAATCTACCAAACACAAATGTCCTTACTTTTTGTGCTAAGTTTATATAGTCCCGCTAACCTTAACCCTTCATTTTTAACCTTTCTTGCGTATTATGAATTTCACCAACATGAATTGTGTCCCTAAATGTATTTTGTTTGTTTTTTTATTTGTATATATTGTATGTATTTAATGTATATAGTTATATTTATGCCTGATTTTATCTGACGCCGAATGTCAGCGACAATGAGCTGCACCATTATCTATACCCTCACACTCATAGCATTTTAAGACTCCCTTTTTTTCCCCACTTACACAGACAGGGAGAGCTACAAGCTCTGCTTCTTCCAGATTAACCAGGTCAAAGAGGAGGAGGAAGAACTGAACTGGTATATTCAGAGGAACTTGTCTATCCATGGAACTTGTTCTATGACAAACGGCAACTTAAAGTTTCACACTTTGTTTTGTTCTCTTCAGATGGTTCCTGCTGTTTTTAAACAACCCTGAACTTTAAACCAAGATGTCCACATCTGGTCAGGGTGCCAGTCACGCTGGACGTCGGCGACAATGAGCCGCACCATTATTTATACATAATTATACATTATCTATTCCCTGAATCTAGTTGTCTTGAGTCTACTTTTTGGTTAATCTCCTGACTGTGTCACAAACACTGTATATTTTACATCCTGTATATCCTGTAAGAGTAGCCTTTCTGCTACCACAAGCAGAAAGGCCCAAAGATGGCGATGTTGTCAGTCCATGCAACAATTTCAATTGCTACTAATTTCCTGAAGATAATCATGAATGGATGGATGAATCCTAATAATTTGGATGACCCTGTGCTCTAGCACCACCCTCAGGTCAAAATTTCCACCTGAACAAATGAAATACATTTTACATTTTTGACTACATATGTGTGATTTTACCTGCTACTAACCTGTAAAGAACAAGGAAATAATAAGACAGACAATGGGTAGAGTGTTTCCTTCTCTCACTTCAGCCAGTCTGAAAACGGGAGCTGGCTGCAGGTCACACCAAGCTGTTTCAATAGTGAGGCAATGCACCCTTGTGGTGAAAATTGGAATTCAACTCCAAATCAGAATTTACACAATGAAAATAATAACGGTTCCGTACAAAAATATACACATGAAAACTATACATAAAATACAAAAGGTATGCAATGTCTTCTTTGTCCTTTATTTAATCAGGTATAAAGTCTCATTGTGATTAAAATCTCTTTTTCAATTGAAACCTACATAAACATTGTTACAACAATAAATATAAACAACCTAAACAGACTACCACTGTCACACACAACAAACAAATGTGCCATGCTTTCACAAATGAAAATAGGATCCAGTGATTGTAGAGCTTGAGATTGACTAAAAGAGAGGATATCTCAGCCTGCTGCTTGGATTTTGAGCATTCTTTTTAAAAATCTGTCTCCTCTGAGTCCCCCAACATTATGGAAGTGATACAAAATCGTTGGAATGCCCCTTTAATTCAGTTTGTCTCAGTTTAATATTTTGACTGGAAATTGTAGAAAATAGGAAAATTAGAAAATAACCAAAATCTTTCTAAGGTATTCACTGGCACTGGACAAGGATGAAAGTATAATTATAAAAGGAAAATCTGGTTCCAGTTCTCAGGTTTAATAGGACCAATAGAAAAAAATAATAAGAGAAATAACTGTGGCAAAAGCAAACAACTCAGTATTTTATGCATTTTAACTACAATAAAACCATGTTTGGCTGTGCAATAGTGATTTTAAAAGCTGTCTCACAGTGAGTTAATGACTTAATCACCCAGAAGTCCTGTGCAGAGAAAACAGGAAGTGCTGGACTTCAGCCATCTGCAAGACTATGAGATAAATGAGATAACTTTGAACTTTCATGAGAATAACTTTGGCTCAGTATAGTGGGACATTCCACAATACACTGCCTTCTACTCTAGCTCCAGTTCTACAGTCTTTCCTTTTCCTGGTCCTGTATTTTCTGTCTCTGCACATAAAGTTTCTAAGTGCTGATAAGTGTTGAATGGATACTGAAGACAATGTTTAACTACTCTTATTATAAGAAACCAGATCAAGAGAAACATTTTGTACAAAACGTCTGCACAGCAATCCATTCCCAAATGATATAAGCAACTATAGGAACTATTGTTTTGATGGTGGCACTAAAGCAACCATCCTTTTTTTTCCACAGGGGCACCAAAATATTTGCTCAGTTATAATGTGAAATAATCATCAACATATCAGCAGCTACACTGCCGCATGCTAACACTTTTTGCAAATAACTACATGCAGTTATCTACATTAGACACATCATTCAAAACTAAAAGCCTGTGTGTGTTGTCTGCTAAAGACTGCCATTGAAATACCATACTCAATTATCAGTCACCTGCACCCAGAATGCAGTGCAATTAAGTTGTCATCAGTTGATGAGGTAAGCTGTCCTGAGATTGTGACAAAAATCCACATTTATTATGAAGCTACAATGTTACCATTTGGAAGACAAATTAGCTGAGGACAAACAAAGAAAAGGTTATTTTGGGTATTTAAGGATGTACCACCACACACACACATGTTGTCTCAGCTACAGGTGAATGTAAAGGAGAAGAGGATGAGGAGAAGGCTGAAGGAGACTTTGGATGCAGTGTCCCTCAGAAGGACCTCCACTGGGTAATGGTCACTGACCTCCAGCGCCTGAGCAGAAACACCACAGAACAGTTTAACAAACCTTGGCACACGTATGTAGAACTGAATGTTGCACATTTGACTGTGTTTTAGTTCAGTCTATCAAATTGCATTTAAATGTTTACACCCAACACACACACATACATAGACACACGCAGCCTGTTACCTCCTCCTCTGTGAGTTGGTATTCCATTTGGAAGTTAAATGGTTTGGCTGAAGAAGGCACAACTGCACTGGCAAACGTTTCCCCGTGCACAACAATCCTGTTGAAACACAATATAGACTCACAGAGTCACTGTTTCACTGCCTGTGAGTGATAAGTCATTAATGGATAGGTCTTTTTTTTCAAGTCTGTTTTAAAACCAACACATTCCTCATAATTAAACGACCACATAGGTTAATTGTACCATGCACTCCACAATGACCCAAAGGAGTGTTTTGTAATATGTCGCCTCTATCAGTGCTTTCCAAAATCGTAACAAATTACTGTTAAAAAATAATGATGTTTTATGCTGTGACAATACTGTGGTTAAGGTCTGGTTAGGTTTAGGCACAAAAACCACTTGGTTAGGGAAAGATCATATTAAAATGATCACTTGAAACATGGTGTGTTAAAGTTACTACTTCCTTAAAGTTTGTCGACATGGCAACAGTAAACACCACAACAATCGTAGTTGCAGTTTTTAAAAAACTGTCCCAACTCGCAGTTGGAAACATGACACTTGCAGTTGGAAACGGGAAGCCAACAGCGGTCTCCTGCAGCTGAGTCTACTTTTTGTCATTTATCTATCTAGCCATCCACCCAACCTATCACCGCCAATTGTGGACATTTGTCACCTTATATTGACATCCTCTGAACTGTGTCATAATTACTACAGCTGCTAGATGGCGTCTGTCACTCAAGCGTAACTATACGTGATTTTTGCCGGCTGAATTTTCAACCTATACTGTCGTGTTTCTTTTGAGGACAGGCTGTTTAAAACAACAGTCAGGTGCTCATATGAACACTGAAACAGGTTTTGTTTGCTGTAATAATTCCTCCTGTTCATACTGACCATTAGAAGATCCCCTCCAAATTTGCTTTCAGTGTAAGTGATAAGGGCCAAAATCCACAGTCCTTGTTTTGAGCAAAAATGTAGTTTATCTGAAGATAATATGGGATTCTACTGTCTGAGTTAGTCTGAGTATATCTTCCACAATTACAGTCTTTTTAGTAAAAAATCCCCTCTTTGTGTCTGAATGGAGAGTTCAGCTAAAGTGAAAGGATCGTAACAAAAAGAGAGAATTTGGATCTAAAAAGACTGTAATGTTGAAAGATATATCTACTTGATTTGACTAATTTATGCAGCTGAAGCTTCATATTGGCTTCAAATAAACATTTAAATACATTTTACACAGAAAGAGGACTGTAGATTTTGGCCCCTGTCACTTACATTAAAAGTGCAGAGATCTCTTAATGGCTTGTATGAACAGGAGGAATAATTAGAGCAAGAAAAACATGTGAATGTTCATTTGGGGACCTGACTATTGTTTAGGACAGACTTGAAACATTGTGAACCTATCCTTTAAGAGCTGCTCCATAGTTGTTGGAAACGTCAACTTTTACTGACAATTGTAGGTGTTTCTGTATCAAAAAATACTCGTTCTCATTTTTCCTCATTTAGAATACTGAGACATGTTAAAGAAAAAACCTGGACACACAATTTCAAACATTTGCACTGTTGACATAATAAAAGAGGAATCATTAGCAGTAAATTTTGAGATAGATACAAATACATTTTTAAACAAAGCTATTTAAAGCTAACAAGCTGCTTGGATAAACTTTCTAGTGTGACCAGGCCTTAAGGAGTGTGAGCTCACCTGTCATAGGTGCAGGAGGTGCTTAATCGCACAGTGGTGTCAGTCTTTTCTGGAATGAGCCAAAAGAGGTTCTTCTCTGTAATCAGGCGCACATTCTTCCTGTTCTTCTTAGCAAGGTAGCTGCAGTCTGCATTGAAGTCCCCGAGAAGCATCACATTCTGCTCAAATACACATGCACGCAACAGTACTGAGGCTTAGTCTACAAAATATTAATTGACTGCACTTTGTTTCAAGTGTCCTACAATTCTGATTACCATTAACATTAAGCAAAATGAGCTTTTACCTCAGTTTTCCACATCTTCTTCACATGTTGCAAAACGTCATACAGTGCATCGAGCTCCTTAGTGGTGTTGGTTGGAGTGGTGTGCTGAGGTATGAGGGTAAACTCCTTTATGGCTGAATATATAGATTTTGGAGGGGGGATGCAGAGGGAGGTGTTTAAATGCATACATTTCACCATGCTTTTCATGATGTTAGATGGGAATCCTAAGTGTCAGTGAACTGACCTGTCTTTGGGGCATTGAAGCGGACGACAAAGGGCTCCCTGGAGAAAGCGTCCACATCTCCCTTTCGATTATCAGGGTACTGATACTGGTCTGTTACTGTCACTGTATCAGTCCTGCACACATTCAGACAAACACAGCACAACTTAAACATGACCGCATATATTGAAGCTGTCTTATCATTTGGTGCATTACTGTAAGCTGAAAAGTGTCACAACGAGTGTAGGAAAAGACATTTAATCTCACCTGTAAACAAACACATACTGCTCCTGGTATGTGTTAGACCTGCCCAGTCTCTCACTGGCCACAGCTTTATACTTATGTCGAGTGTCATACCTAAATATTGAAGAAACATTTAGAAAAGTGGATACAACTGCTGTGAAATGTGAATGTGTGTGTGTGTGTGTGTGTGTGTGTGTGTGTGTGTGGAAAGAGAGTAATCACTTGTTAAGGTCTGTAAGCAGCTGTGGTAAAGCTGTTTTTTTGTTGTCTCTCACTTCCTGAAGCAAACACACATCACAGCGAGTGATGATCTGAAACAGATACCACAGCAATGAAACAGTGAATGGCATTGTAGTCACACACAATAGTGAATCACAGACAAGACTGACAGAAGATTTGGATTTTTGCCTGTGACATAAAAGCGCCTGATTTTCTATTTATAAAAAAATGGAAACGCTTCAGATTACAGCCCAGCAAATGAAACACTGTGTACCTGCTTACCCCGTACAGGGAAGAAGAACAAGGAATAGGAGGAGGTAATGTCGTGTCAGATTCTTTGGGTCTCAGTTTGAAGAAGTTTAAAATATCACAAAACCAAATCAGAAAAAAAAACTTCTCTTTGGTGTCAAAAAATCTTCAGGAGTCAGAGATCAGAGCAGCAAAAAGTGTTCTTTTATTGCCAGGCAAGAAAAGGAGAGCATATCACAACACACAATGTGTATCTGAGATGACTCTGGTCTGCTGTGGTTTCTGTCTTGTCTTTTATACTCTTTAGGCCTTCAAAGGTCACGCCTATGGCCAACCCCTTATTTCTGACTAATTACACTATTAGAACTTATTTTCGATCCTTATTTGGTTACCTTTCTTGACACAAGTTTCAGCAGACCAGGTTCTGCCTAGGCATGGAGCTTTGTCCAGACATGTCCTCTTTCTTTTAAGACTATTCTTTGTTAATTTTACACCAATATCTTCACAATTCCCTTTGGTCTTATTTTTTAAAAGTTATTACTGCCTGTTTTACAGCCTTATTTCTAAACCTTCTCTTAAGGATATTTTTAAAAAAATATTAGGTGTGTGTGTATTAAGTTTAATACACACACACTTCAATTTTCAACAAGTGCAATCTGAGTGAGATCAACTTCATGATAAGTGCCTTCACACTAAATCAAACATCTTGTGAGGTATACATGAAATATAATTAATCCAGTGTTTATAACATTGTTTTGACCTTACTTAAGGCTCATCATGCAATATCACATTAAAATCATTCCGCAATGCAATTTTTGTTCCCTTCAGCACATCACAAGTCTTTAGAAATTATACCACAGTAACAAATTTGCATTAAGCACTGACAGTTACACTTCAGTTACACTGAAGGTACTTTTTAAATAGGTACACATTAAATAATTACAAGATACAGAAACTCAATACAATACTCACGTAAGCCACATTTTAGTTTATACTTCTCTTTTCATCATTATTCATTTGTTCATTAATTCAAGTTATCCACTCATGTATTATTCTCCCTCCCAGTTGGACGACTCCTTAGCTAGCATGCAAATTCCTGTCAACTTCAGTTTAGTTACAATGTTGTGTTAGATTCTATGTCGTCTTCTGTTACACCTTTTTCTGTTTCATATTGTTGAATGCTGTTGTTGGTCTGTTGTCTAGGTACAGACAAAGGAACAAGAGGCATAGCTACGAGGATGCTGAGGATGCTGGCTATGTTATTGCTAGTGAGTACCGAGGTAGTGAGCCTAGGCTGCCACTGATGTACAGTATGTTCAGAGTGAAGTTTCAGTGCTGATGTGTGTGTGTGTGTGTGTGTGTGTGTGTGTGTGTGTGTGTGTGTGTGTGTGTGTGTGTGTGTGTCATGGGGCTTCGAACATCAGTTCAGAGCCACCAATCTTCAAGCCAACAAATTCTGTATATTCTGTTTATATACATAAAAGGACAGGACTTTTTCTGTGCTTTTTATTTTAGGTTTATACATCTACAGGCACAAATGTTTTGTTTCCCCCTCACAATTCCTGTGGTAAGTACAGTAATTTGTTGTGAGAAATATTTATTGGCTCATGTTGACTATATTTTCACCTTGTATTTCTTGTATTAATTCTGCTATCTGCTATCTAACTGCCTGTAAATGTACTCTAATTCATACAGGGTGCTGGCTAAAGTTAAAGGACGGGTTCACAATTTTATGTATTATGTACGTATTTATTTGTCCCAATACAGGTAACCAGAGAGTATTTCATTGATACCCCATATGTATTTAATATCTACACTGTAATTTACTGGCTGTAATCCAAAAGGGAATAAATAAAAACATCTGTCCACTTATGTTCAAGACAGAGGTCAAATATCAAAGTATCTCAGTCAAATCCATCTCTGTATTTGTCTTACCCTGACAACAATGTTCATGACATCACCCTTCTTGGACTTGGATTCCCCGAAGTTTTGGAGGTTAAAGGCACAGATTCTAAAATCTGAAGCCCCCTGCGCAACACACACACCAATGAGGAAGGAGAGGAGGAGGAGGGAAGATGACCACATGGCACAGAGCAGTAAGAGACAGTAACCTTGTGCACGAAGACAAAAACACATAAGGGAGATCTGATTTGATTAAACATTTACAGTTTAGGTACACAAAAACTGCAGAAACAGCCAAAAGGACAAATACAGGCCTGATCCCCAGACTCAAATAAACACACACATACACATTTAGTAGTATCCTGACACACATCCATAAGAATGTATAGTCAGCAAATGTGTTGTGTTCTATTATAGTATCTATAATGTGTACAATGATAGAAAATACTGTAGTGCCCCACACACCTATCCAAAAGCCCTTTTAAATAAGATTATAACCCAAATCACAGCCCATTGTGTGCAATTATGTGGTTGACAAGCTGGAATAACTCTTATTCATGCTGTTAGAAATTAAGGTAAAGGACCAGTGTGTAGATTTTAGTGGCATGTAGCAGAACAGACTTGGCAGAAATGGAACATAATATTCATAAGTATGTTTTAATTAGTGTATAATCACCTGAAAATAAGAATTGTTGTGTTTTTGTTACCTTAGAATGAGCCTTTATATCTACATAGGGAGCGGGTCCTCTTCACAGAGCTCGCCATGTTGCACTGCCATGTTTCTACAGTAGCCCGGAATGGACAAACCAAACACTGGTTCTAGTTGAGGTTTTTCACGAGTTTCACAGCGACCGTAGGTTTTCATACGCACTTGGAAGAGTAGGGGGTTTTCAGTTTGTTGCAATCTGCAATCTCACCACTAGATGCCACTAAATTCTACACACTGGACCTTTAATCATCACCCTACCTGGGTAACCGGTAGACATACACTCCTGATCAAAATTTTAAGACCAGTTGAAAAATTGCAAGAATTTACATTTTGCACTGTTGGATTTTAAGAAGGTTCTAAGTAGTGCTTCAAAATGCAAAAAGAAGAAATGGGAGTGAGACAAGAAAATTTTTGAGTAAGCAATTTATTGCAAACAACCATTAAACTGAAATAGGCTGTTCATCAGCTGACCACATCTCAAAAAAACCCCAAAACACCCTAAAATAGAAATACAATTTTCAAAAAAGGACTCAGTAATGAGTAGCTGCACCATTCTTGTTAATCACCTCAAAAATTTGTTTTCGGCATTCTTGATGCTAGTGTTTCCAGGAGGCTAGAGGGAATGTTGCTCCAAGTGGTGAAGATGGCTTCATGGAGGGCATCCACTGTCTGGAACTGGTGTCCATTTTTGTAAACTTCCCTTGCCATCCAACCCCAAATGTTCTCAATTGGATTTAGATCAGGGGAACACGCAGGATGGTTCAAAAGAGTGATGTTATTTCTCTGGAAGAAGTCCTTTGTCAGGCGGGCATTGTGAACTGCAGCGTTGTCCTGAGGGATGCCCCCTGCAACATCTCCACATAGCCAGCTGCCGTTTGACGCCTCTGCACAACCTGAAGCTCCATTGTTCCATTAAAGGAAAAAGCCCCCCAGATCATGATGGCGCCCCCTCCACTGTGCCGTGTAGAAAACATCTCAGGTGGGATCTCCTTGTCATGCCAGTAATGTTGGAAGCCATCAGGACCGTCAAGGTTAAATTTTTTCTCATCAGAGAATAAAACTTTCTTCCACCTTTCAATGTCCCATGTTTGATGCTCTCGTGCAAACTCCAAGTGGGCAATTTTGTGCCGTTGAAGGAGACAGATGCCGTCTAATGGTTATGGGACTGCAGTTGGCACCAGTGACAAGCTTAATTTGGGCCGAGGATCGTCCCGTGTCTTGACGGACAGCCAATTGGATCCTCCGGCTCAGGACTGGTGAAATTTTTTTGGGTCTACCACTTGACTTTTTTTTCCCATCACCCTCAGGATCTTTTAAGAAGTTTAAGATGACTGTCTTACTGCGTCCAACCTCAGCAGCAATGGCACGCTGCGAGAGGCCTTGCTGATGCAGCTCAACAATCCGACCACGTTCAAAGAGAAAAAGCTTTTTTGCCTTTGCCATCAGGAGGTCATGACAGTGTGGGTACCTGACAGAAAATGACACTGAATCCACATTTTTGTGAAGATTTGGGCTTTTAAAGGCTGTGGTCTTAAACTTTTGATCAGCTGATGAACAGCCTATTTCAGTTTAATGGTTGTTTGCAATAAATTGCTTACTCAAAATTTTTTCTTGTCTCACTCCCATTTCTTCTTTTTGCATTTTGACGCACTACTTAGAACCTTCTTAAGATCCAACAGTGCAAAATGTAAATTCTTGCAATTTTTCAATTGGTCTTAAAATTTTGATCAGGAGTGTACTGTGAGTGGAAATGATTAGTCATTTTGATAATCAATTAATTGTTCTGAATATTTAAGAAAAAAAAGTCAAAATTCTCTGCTTCCAGCTCCTCAAATGTGAATATTTTTTGGTTTCTTTAGTCCTCTATGATAATCCACAACCCAAGATATTCAGTTGACTGTTGGTCAGTACAAAACAAGACACTTGAGGACATCACCTTAATTGTTAGTTGCAGCCCTAATTATTACATTTAGGTCTAAAGTTGAAAATGATTTGTTTAGATTAAGGTTGTGATTAGGTAAGGGTATAGTGTGGCTAGGGTTAGAGTTAGAAGCATGTTACTTCATTTTTGAGTTTGAGTGATGGATAAAAATGACCACAATATAAACCACTCACTCAAAATATGTCCTAAAGCATGAGAGACCAATGGCTCTGTGTGCACACACTGTTATCTAGTAAGGACGCCATTACTCCACGATATCTCTACATAGCAGAGTTGTTTCTGACAACTAATACAGCTAAATATCATTTATTGCAGCTTTAAAATACTGTTTTAAAATGAAAACATACTTTTGTGTTCATGAAGCATAGTGCTAGAGCCGAGAAGCTATTAGCTTGGCTCAGCATAAACACTTGAAGCAGAGGGGAAACAGCTAGCATGACTCTGACCAAAGTTTAAAAACACTACCAACTGTGCTAGTTACACTTCTGTTTTCCACTGCCAACTGTCACACTTATAAATATCTATTTACAGGATTAAATTTGTTAACCTTGCTGCCTGCATACTGTTCCTGTGAAGTGGAGGACTAACGATTACTACAAACCTGTTGAAATGTAAATTCTGTCAGCATGGTGGACACAAAGAAAAACTGTTACACACTTTCATGCTTTATCCCCTGCTTTACAAAGAACACAGTACAGTTCTTAGTACAGTTTGTATTAATCTCTCTTCACATCTCGGATACTTCCTTTATGTCTCTGTCACACACACACACACACACAGACACACTGACATACAGACTTCTCAGGTTACAAAGTCACGTTCCCCAGTGAGACATTTTCCTTGACTGACTGTGGAAGAATAACAGTAAGACTAAGTAAAACAACAACTTACCAGCTTGTTAGTTCTTTGACTTGTAGGATTGTTTTGTTTCTTGCGGCATCCTGTCTTGTGAAACTTGAAGCCGTCTTCGTGTGGGAGGGACTTATTGGTCCACCAGAAGTCTGCAGGCTATAGCACATACTGTGCTGGCAAGAGAGTTTCTTCTAACAGCTAAATGAGTTGAAGATCAGTTTTTACTTTAATCACTTTCCCTCTTTCATGCTCGCCTGGGCCACACAGACTACCTCTACAGCAGCGCGTGTGCGTCGCTGAACTGCTGCGTCTCGCACGCCTGCGGTGTCCACACAGAGAGCGCTGCTGCTGCTACCAGCTCTATCTTTCTACATAGTTTCACTTGGCCATCAATAATAGAATGTTTCATATCATTTAATTATGAATTTTATTTATATTTAGTTTAGATAGATGTGCTTGTGAAAAATTAATAATATGTGAGGTGAAAGCGGCTTTCACTCTGACGGGCATGGCGGGGTCTGGTTGGGAATACTCCTGTGTCAGTCACATACACACCTCACACAGGACGTTGTTTTTTTTATTGATTTTATTGATTGCCCCCCCCCCCCCACACACACACACACACACACACACGCTCCTTCCCACCCTCCTTGGGTGGGAAGGAGGGTGAGAGGAGAGGAGGTGGGATTTGCAGTTGGGGTGGGGTGGGGTGGTTAAAAAAAGAAACTGGGTGGAGTGTCTTACATGTTTCCATTCATTGCAGGAGGAAATGAAACCAGCACAGACAAGTTTCATGCTCAGATGTCATGTCCAGTATTGCTACATTTTAGAATTAAATTGTTTTCCAATTTACAACTCTTACATTGCCATGTTTTTTTAAAACTGTACCCAGAAATTACAAAAAAAGGCATGAGCACAATCAGTATGTGCAAGCTGGTGCGTAGGGGTTTTAAGAAGAAAAATACTGACCCTATGTTTTATTTTATACAATGACACCTACAGTTTGGACACATTTTAAATAAAGAACCGTGAATGTTAACTCTTGTGTTTTGTTGGCATTGGCTTTACCTCCGCTTTGTTTTCTTTACTTATGACATCATTAAAAGCCTATAGTCATGTAGAGTGTAAGTGGTAACACTTCCCTTGGACACAAACTCAGCATGTACACATGGCATAATATGAAAACCAAATAAGGAAATACTTTATTTCATGGGTTATATGTTATATTGGCTACGCATGAACAAATATATTTTCCTTTTGTTGGCCAAAAATTCATATTTTGTGGGGTCAGTTAGACCCAGAAAGATCAAACTCCCTGTTGTGAACAAGCTGTTATAAAACTCAAATGACATAAATCCAAATTTTATGTAAAATTATATTTAACCATGTTTTACAGCTGCTGTCTCTGACAACCCAAACAGAAGGAATGAATAATTTTCTGTAACAGACTTCTGAAACATTTATTCAGAATCATGGTCATAAGCAAATCTGATAAAATTAGAAAGTCATGAATGAAGTACCAAGCTGATAAAACAATGTTAGGTCTGTCTTTATACAATACATATTTGTGGCACAGAGTTGGATGGAGACTAAGATTATGTTTTCCTCAGAATAATTCAACTCTTTGCAGATGTAGAGCCAACTCCATTCAAACATAGGTCAAGCTTTTTCCATGAAAATCCGTCAAATGTCCAACAATTTGTCCCCATGAGATCAATCATGACAAAGTGACAATATTCAATACTGACCATTAGAAGATCCTGTCATGTCAATAGTGGTGACTAAGGCCATGTGGGACTTGCCAGCTGCGTAGGACAGCATGCGATGGTGATCAGAGTGAAATCACTGACCCACCTTGACATGACAACAGTACTCAGGAAGCTTGAAAGTATGATGAGGAAGCCAGAGGCATTCCCATAGCCCACCTTGAAAGGTCACAAGGGTCAGAATTATAACCAGCTCAGTCTGAATCCAGTCAAGAGTTAACTAGCTGTAAAAACTACTAACATATAATACTGATAATAATCAGTATTTAAAACTGACATCCAGCGCAGGATTGTTTTCAAACTTTTATGCTGATGTCACTACTAGGGGTGTAATGGTCACAAGTTCACGATTCGGTATGTACCTCGGTTTTGAGGTCATGGTTCAGTACGATTTTGGTATGGCAGGAAAAAAAAGGTAGAAAATAACATTTTGGTCTTTCATTTTGAAAACTGTAAACATCCAACAATGGCTCATTGGCTATAACTATAACTCAGTTTAGTTGTGCTGCAGTGGAAAAGGAAAACAACCTGTTTCTTGCAAGGAGTCAGGACACCTGCTGACAGCTGTTTTATCCTGAATGGTCTAACTGTATATAAAGTAGTTGAAACTAGCTCCTCCTCCAGCAACTACAACAGTAATGCTTCAGTCTTAATAATTTAACATGTCATATAATAATATATCAATCAGAAGTACCAAACCAGTACTTTTCTTTCATACTTTCATACTTTTTTTCATACTTTTTTCATACATTTTTCTCTCATAACAGGTTCTTATAACGTGCTGTCTGACGGAGGCGGAGTGAAAAGCCAACCGTCACAGAGAGGGGAGAGGGACGGGGAGACGCGCTACCGGCTTACTACGGAGATAACAGAGCATATTTTAAAAATAGTGTTGCACTTGGTCAGTATTACGAGTCTCTCGTTTTTCATTCTGCCGGCAGGCTACTTTGGCTAAGCCGGCTAACATACCCATGAGCATGCTAGTGGTGCGCTGCCAAAATATTCCGAGTGGAACTCGTGCTCTAGAATTATTGTTCCGCACGTCGGACTAAGTAGATTATTAAACTATTTTGACAGTAATTGTTTGGGTATTCTTCGTACGACTGCATCCACAGAACTGTAACATCCGTACCGTGACAGTTGGGGATGAATACACGTACCGTTACACCCCTAGTCATTGCTATTCAATCAATCAATCAATCAAACTTTATTTGTATATCACTTTTCACACAAAAACAATGTAACACAAAGTGCTTAACATAATAACCCCCCCCCCTCCACATCCACACACAAACAGTAAATGACTATGTTATAAATAAAGAACAAACAGAAAAAACAGGAACTGAATAAAAACAGGAACTGAGGAAACGCTATCATTACTCTCATGAATTTGCGATGAGGAAACACCAGAGGTAGAATAAAAATTTTAAATTCAGAATAAAAAAGAAAAATTCAGAAGAGAGAAAAAAAGTATATAAAATTGAAGTGTGAGAATAGATACACACAAGAAATAAATACTAAAAGATGAAAAAATAGAGATAAAAGTGATAATAATAAAATACTAATATATAGTAGTTGAAGTAAGTAAAACCAGAGATAAGAAGTCGGTTATAAAAAGGGGAACAATCATATAAATAAATAAATAAAGTGAAAATAGATTAAAAGGATATACCAAGTAGTAAAACAGGCTAAAAAATATAAATGAAAGACAGTGAAAGGGAGATTTCTGTTGAAGGGCTGCATATTGTTTCTACCCACTTTGTCTGGATTAATGGCTACTACAACAGTGAAAAGGACAGAAACATCCTCATGTAAAGACTATTTCAATGACCCTGTGTCATTTCTTATGACTTGCAGTTGTAAGAGAAGCAAGAAATGTTGCATTTAAGTAGCCATAATGATCAAATCTTGTATTTCTTTGGGAAATTATTGTTAAATTTACATGATGAAATTGAATGGGGAAAATGTTTGTTAAATGTACAAATGTTTGATGACATTTGACATGTCATGATGACCCTGAATCATTTTTGTATTTTTGCTACCAGCCTTGGGGTCAGGTAGTAAAAATTAGACAATTTCATAAGATTCCTGTATATAAAACATTGTTACATCCTGCCTGCAAATAAATGTTTTTTTACATTTGGATTCAGCACTCTTTTATAGTAGTCATTCAATATTCTAGCAAGCTGAAACTAACTGCACAAGCTGTCAACACCTAACATTTTCAAGAGATGGAAAAACTTTATTAATTTTTTGTTGAATTTAGTAGGATTTCTTTCTGGCTGACCTGCAAGGAGAATGCTTCTTTGTGAATAATGAATAATTAATGATTAAACAAACTGAAATTTATTGTTGGAAAAAAAAAAACACTTGAGTGGCTTATTTTGAATTGGAAATTAAAATCAACAGACAAACAACCACACAACACTTCACACACACACACACACACACACACTCACCTGTAGGAAGAAAAGATTGTAGAGCATGCAAAATGCATAGAGCAGTAAAGTCACCATCATATTTATGACACCTGGTCTCAAGCTGCCACTGGTGAAATCAAACCAGAAATCAAAAAAAGTGTCCAGATGACACAGATCCAACAATGCCTGCAATCCCATTGGTCATGATCATGAGTTTGGACCATTCCTGTTTCACGGTGCCACCCCAAAACACAATGAAGCCACCACATAATCCTGTGAGGGTTATCTCCTCCCACAAGACCTCCAGAGGCCAGTCCAGAGTCAACATCAGTGGCATCACAAGTCTGGATAGCATGAAGCCCACCAGTGGCACCACAATGGGGGTCTTCCTCCAGCCTGTGTCCCCCAGCTATGCCAGAAACAGGCCAGGAAGGATGGGCATCAGTTGGCTCAGGATCTTCATAAGTCATGTAGAAACTGGACATGGTGCTCTGCCAGCTGTCCTCCATCAATGTGGAGTTTAGAGCAGAGTCTCTGGTAGTGTTGATGCATCGTTCATTCACTACCATCGGCAGAGATATCAAGAAGAGAGAGTTTCCGAGCTGGACACCAGCAACCGCCAGCTGAACGCATCCTGCTTTCATACATTGTGATGACAGAATGTGAATGAGAGCTGTCTGTCTGAGCTGCAGCTCTATCAACACCAATGTACAGGAAACATGGCCTCTTATTATCTGCTTCTCCAAACTACTGCACACTGGCATAGTAAACCACACCTGTTCTGTCCTCTGAAGAGCTCCTACTGCTGAACAGGCATCTGAACAGGTCACTGTTCAGATGCTTTATCATGTCGGTTTAGCTGGACCCTCTCTAAATCATAACTAAGCTAATCAGATGCTAAATGACAGAGCAACAGCCCCCTGAAATATTACCAGGCAAAATATTTAAAGTCCCCTTCTACTCAAAAATATGTTTTTCGTCTTGTTCCTACAGTTGGATGTTTGAGCTTCACTGTGCAGAATGATTGACAGTTTGACACTAGAAGGCTGTTTTCACATTAATCTGCTGAAAGTGGAAGTTTCTCTGTGCCCATTGAAAATCGAAGTTGAAGGGGTGGGCCTACAAGCATGATTTGTGACATCACAACTATTTTAGAAGCTGATTGTGGTTCAGTATGCAACTTACACAAGTGTGGTGTGGAAACTTGAAGCCTCCAGTGCAAAAACACTGAGAAAAGACTTTACAGTGAAGTAGGAGACATCTTGTGTCCAGCAGTTTAACTTTTTAAATGAAAAATAATTACATATTAATAGATTCTGGATTTTTAATTAGGGAGAAGGAGGAGATGTAATTTTAAGAAGAAAGTTTTTTGTGGAAAAATCATATCAGACACAAATTATTATTCAAAGGAGAGTATTTTTATATGTCTTAAAATATGTCTGGAGGGGATCTTCAAATATTCAAAAATATTGCTGATTTAGCATTAAGCAGAATAAACATGTAATATGTTAAATTAAATATGAATTAAATGAGAGCTTTAATGTGTACATTTCCATTCACATCTCGACCATCATCCAATTTCATACATATTATATTTCCTAGTAATTGATATTAGAGATATTATGTACCTCCTTTACTGTGTGTGTAACCTGATTTATAATACTTAGGTACACTC
The DNA here is from genome assembly GCA_038419695.1 of Scomberomorus guttatus. Lineage (NCBI taxonomy): Eukaryota > Metazoa > Chordata > Actinopteri > Scombriformes > Scombridae > Scomberomorus > Scomberomorus guttatus. Next base: position 4,459,239 of record CM076449.1, read on the forward strand.
AGATCTAGCGGGCTCTAAAAAGGTTAACATGGGAAGTCAGTTTATTTTTCTTGGTTGACACTGGTTGATAATGGCCAGATAAAGCTCTGTGGGGAGCTCAGAGCTAAAAGCAATGGAGTCAAACTGACACAGAAAGAGAAGGATCATGTGTGACTGATTTTCACAATAATGGTAGGCACATTCTTAATAATAATGAATAATTTATGTTATTAATTTCACCTGTGCTTTTCCTGCTTTGACATGTCAAAATATCTCCATCTGTCTTGCACTGTGCTTTGAAAGCAGTCTGAAATGACAACTGTGTAATTAGTTAATGTCTTACTCAGGGCATAAGAGGGCATAAATAACAAGGAAAGCAGGTATGTAAATCTGACCCTCTTTGTCTTTCCACAGAAATGTTTCTGCATATGTTTGGTAATCTCCAGCCTATTGAGGCCTTTTATACAATCATCAGATTCATGACTTTACTGACAAGACAATTCGCTTGCAACCTACATTGTAATGCTTCTAGCATGCAGAGGCTCCATTGTTGGGTGCTGATTGCGTCTCCCCCTGTGTCAGTAGCCAGAGAGGTTTGTGTCAGGTTTGTGGAAAGTTGATAAATGCTTATCATGGTGTCAGGAGTAAGTGAATACAATGTGAGAAACAATCATCCCCCATCTTCCGATTAGATCCACAGTAAGCAGTGGAGAAGTTTGCATACTGACCACAATGAAATCTTAATCTTGATTGTGTAATATCTCCAAAACATTTCTTTCCCCCCTACACAAAATTCCCTGCAGCTAAATGCTGATAAGAGATGTTGTGACATAACACTTCATTAATATAAAACATGACCTCATCTGGGCACCACCTCCTAGAAGTAACCTTTAATGTCCAGATGAAACATTACAGTTAGAATTTAATTCTCAATTTGGTCGATTAATCAGTCTCAAAACCATAAGTTCTTGTCCCAAACAGTGACCAGTTTACTGTGCTCACAGAAAACAAACAACCACAGTTTCTTAGGATATATGAAGACATTTATTAATAGCTAAACATCTTGAGGATACATGATAAAGCATAAGATATAAATAAAAAGAATAATAAGTCCTATAAATGATAATAAAAATAAAAATTAAGAAAATTATTCAGCTAGAGTGACTTGAAGTGTGACTCAAGGCTAACGTGTTGCAACAGGGAAAGCTAATTCAACTTCTCTAAAGAAATGATCTTTTTAATTTTAACGTTATTCAACATCAACCCTTGATCACAAAGCTATGTTATGCCTTACTGTTGACGTGTTTCGTCATTATAGATGCGTCATCTTGACATCTGACTACACTCAAATCTTCAGCAGAAAATAAATACTGTACGTGGAAACACAAGACTTAATGCTACAAATAAAAACAAAGACAAACTAAACTTGTTTCAATAAAAGATTAAATATGCATATACTTGGTTGAAAAACAAATAAAAGAGATGACTTTTCATGAATTCTGGAGACCAGCTTAAAAAGAAATCACTTTGAGGCTGTTTTATAAGTTTAGACAGAACAGAGTTTTGGGTGTGTTTAAACGTTCTTACATTGAATTACTGATGAATATTTAATTTCTTTGTTTCAGGGACTTTTAAGATGTGGTTTGACTTTGACTTGAGATGGCAAATGACTTTCTTACACTGGAGAATGAAGTTTTGAGTTTTAAATGCAAAATTCACACTTCAGAGTCACTAGGTCTGAACATTCATCATTGTTTCATGTTGTATCATATATTGCAAAACAGATAAGCGGTATACATTCATTTCATAATAAGTCAGTTCTTCTATTAACATATCAAACATTAACCTTCATATTAGCACTTCATGATGTCATCCAACCTTAACTGATTCAACTTTCTCAAACCATCTACACTGAAATAAAAATGTAATACTATAGTGAAATGAAATAAAGTTAAGCAACACTTATGTGATTAGATTACTTTAAGAAACATACTTCAACACAACTCTTACTTCATAATATAAAAACATTTAGTATGACTATTGTTTATTAATAAAAGAAAACTTCAAACTGAAATTCTTCAAACATATCTTTACATTCATATTGCTTCAGAAAATTCAGTCTTTCAATACAACTACTTATTTAATTTAACTACTAAAATATGATTGTCAATGGGGTTAATAGATCAAAAGTTAAACACTTATGTGATTTCAAAATACAATTGCATAGTTACCAAACATTCATTAACTCTTAACATAAGGGAATTTTGTCAGAGGACAGTAGGGTCACATGTAGTAAAAAGCTAATAAAAAGATTAATATCTCCTTAACAGATTATCACACAACTATTACACAACTATTATGCCATTCTTCGTTTATTTACATGACCATTAACATTACATAATTTACATAATGATTAGACATTTAATTAACATGAAATTCAGCTCAGATTTGCAGGGAGATTTCACAAAAGCCCTCAAGAATGTGAGTTAGAGTTTATGACTCTAAGATAAGAGGCCCAAACATGGACAGAGAGAAGCCCTCTGTCCATGTTTATTGAGTTGCTGATGCTTTCTCCTGGTTCAAATGACCCCAGAGGTCATTTATGTTTTTAGTTTAAGCCATAATTCAGTTATTGATCAGAAAATGTTTCTCAGGAGGTCTGTTCAATCTCCATTTTGTCACAGTGTTTAAGTTTAGGGTAATGTCCTGCTAGCAGATACCCACTTGGCAAAGAGGTCGGTTCAGGGTCCAGGGGTGAGGCATTCTCCATGTCTCTCAGTTTGAAATTAATGAAAGGCTGTTTTACCCATGAATTATCGATGAATCATCCAAGATGTCCTACAGAGATATTAATCATAGCTCAAGATAGTGCAAACAACCAAATTTCAGTCTAGGTTCCCTATTCCATTCAATAACTCTTGGTGTCATTTTTGATCAAAATCTCACCCTAGATAAACATGTTAATTCAATGGTGCAATCCTGCTTTCATCATCTCTGAAACATTTCAAGGATTAGACCATGTCTTTCTGCCATTCACGCTTTCATAACCAGTCAATTGGACTGCTGTAATTCCCTGCTCTCTGGCATCAGCAAAAAATCCCTCTCCCACCTCCAGCTTATCCAAAACTCTGCTGCCAGGATTCTTGGTCTGGGAACATGATCACATTTCACTGACCCTGGCTTCCCTTCACTGGCTACCTGTTGCTTTTAGAATAGATTTTAAGATTTTATTGATTACATACAAAGCTTGAGAGGCCTTGCCCCAAGCTATCTATCAGATCTTATTACCCTATGTCCCTTCCTGCTCCCTGAGATCATCGGATGTGTCGCTTCTTGTTGTTCCAAGGTCCAGATTGATACATAAAGGGGATAGAGCCTTTGCAGTCAGGGCTCCTAGACTTTGGAATGACCTGCCTGAGGAGATCAGGGCTGCCAACTCTGTCTCATCTTTTAAATCACTGTTAAAAACCCACTTGTTTAAAATTGCTTTTCATTGATCTCATATTTTATGGCATTTTAGTTCATTTTACTTTTTGTGTTTTTCTGTTTAGTTTGTATGGCTTTCAGTTTGTTGCTGCATTTTAAATGTGTTCAGTTTTTATTGTAAAGCACTTTGTATGTGTTTTGAAAGTGCTATATAAATAAAGATTATTATTATTATTATTATTATTATTATTATAACATAGCTTAGTGAAATAGCAAAGTGTAAGAAATTCAGAAGTCAGTCAATACATTTGTGTATTGTGTTGTATGTAAATGATAAAATTAGTGAGGACTGAATCCATTTAGCTGCTCCGGTTTCAGGGTCCTTGTATATATGCATGCTGGCTCACTGTCATAACTTACTGGGACCCTTGGTTGGTGCTATTTCTATTATGACAAGTTAAAATGTCAGCTGTGAAAAAGATCTCTTGCAGACCATTATGATGTTGCGTTGCTCTGAAACACCTGCTTTGGGCAGGTCCTATGGCAACTTCATCATACACCTGGTTTAGTTGCGGGTCAGCTGAACCTGTGCTCAGTTTAATCAGGTCCACTTTAGCATGCAGCTGCGTTTTAAGCACCAGTTGGACCTTTAAGAATTAGATGTATTTAATTCAAAATCACCTGTAATACCCTGATTTCACACAGGCGATCTCTATTCAACATGTTAGGACTTCTGAACTGGCTGCACCAGTTGTGACCTTGGTGCTTCAAAGGATGTAAATATTTAGTATTTTTTTTAAGTGCATTGGTAAGCACTTGTTTTAACACTCATAAGTATTATTTCTGCTTATCTTTTTTAGAATCCTAATAACCAATTGTAAATTAAAGGTCCAGTTTGTAGAATTTAGTGGCATCAAATGGAACAGACTTGGCAGAAATAGAATAGTCATAAGTATGTTTTAATTAGTGTATAATCACTTAAAAATAAATATTGTTGTGTTTTTGTTACCTTAGAATGAGACCTTTATATCTACAAAGGGAGCGGGTCCTCTTGCATGGAGCCCGCCATGTTGTACTGTCATGATTCTACAGTAGCTCAGAATGGACAAAACAAACACTGGCTCTAGAGAGGGCCTTTCACGTTTTTTGCAAGTTTTGCAGCCACTGTAGGTTCTCCTACATACTTGGAAGGAGAGGGTGAGGGGAGCAGTATTCAGTTGGTTGCAATCTGCAACCTCACTGCTAGATGGCACTAAATCCTACACACTAGACCTTTAATGTGGTAAAGTCCAAGGAGTTAACTCTATCCACTACCTAACTAACTATACCCATTTGTTGTTTCCATATCATTTACATGCAAATACCTTTGACTTCTACCCAGTTCAACATACCCAGGATATCTTTTCATTATCTGGCTTCACTGAGCCTAAATTGGTCATCCAGATAAGCAGTACTATGAAGTTGGCTATCAACCAGCTCAGTCAACTCTGGGATTTCCTATCCAGCTACAAGCATGTTCATGTCAGAGAAGCGGGGTTGTTAATTATGAGCAACATCATCAGAACCACGAATAAAGTACTTCATATGATATGAGATGAAACGGTGATACCAAGTACGTGCGGAAAACTTCAAAAAGTCATTAATCAAGTGAAATGTAAACAATAGCCTGTAATCATACAACAGAATAAGATGTAGAAACGCTAGAAATAATTTCCACATATTAAAAGTAGAATGAGGCTTAAATACATGTAGGAATTATGACTTAGAGTATTTTTTGCTATTTAGTTGGATGATGAAGTAAACTTTCTGAATGTCATAAAAAACTTAATGCCAGACTGTCTCTGCTACTGAAGCAAAGAGTGGAAAAGTAGTTATTGACTGATGAGGTCTATCTGACCCAAATGTTGCATTTATAATCATGAGAGCCAATTAGCAGTGTGTGGATTATTTTTCAAATAAAAGACAATCTTTCATTTTTATTTCCAATTATCACACGGTTGCCTCATGTTATTCTGAGCTGCAGTGATGGAAACAGAGTGTAAAATCATCCACACTGTCAGCTCTCACTCCAGAGATAAAATAAACTTTGCACAATTAAAATGCAGCTAAAATCATCATTATGTGTTTAGTGTCATAAACGATCTGTTTGTTGGAAGCTCAGTTTTAAAACCAGAGTGGAAATAGAAATCCTGGAACAATAAAGTGTTTCTACAGACCTATAAAATATATATTGCTCTTTTACTTGTCACGTTATTGTAAATTAAGGATTTTTGTCCATGTCAGGATCGTGTAGGAATGATGACTTTTTTTCCCAGTGACCTGACTGGTCAGTGGTCGAGGTGATGACAGGTTGTCATCCTATCATCTTAAATTAACCTGCTCCAGAGCAGGTTAGCTGTTGAGTATAAGTTACCATGGTAACGTACCCCAGTAACAAGTGAACCATCATCGTAGGACTGAAAACAGAGTTAAACCTGAAGTTACCTCGCTAACCCCAAATCCTGCTTACGTACAGGCCTCTGATTTGGGGTTTTTTTTTTTTTTTTACTGTCATACAGTTTAAGTAAATTAGACTAATCTCATCTGTGGTTTGTTGCTGCAACATACACTGATTTGATTTCAGACTTTCCATCATTATTTAATCTAATTCAAAGCTATTTTCTTACTTGAATGAGGTACCCTTTTCAAAGATTACACCTTGCATTCAAAACTTCACACTTGACAAATACTGAGGTAATTATACACATCTAGTCATTTCAGGTTTACAAGTTCCCATCTGTGTTTCATTAACACATTAAGAAATCAGGTTTGATGTGTAATTTTATGTAATGATTTGGGATGAAACCTCAAAGTGTACTCTACCACCAGAAGAACAATGAAAAAGAAACTGTTCAGCTCCAAGACTTCCGTTACCAGAAATTCCCACTACTTTAAATCCAAACATTATCTGCATTACTGACTAAGTTTAGATGCAGTTGCCTAGCATAGGAAATGAATCAAATAAATAGCCATCACCACAGGCATTTTTGTAATCAAACCCACTTTTATTGGTTGTCTTTTGTGGTCACTGAAAGCCTGCAGCTGCTCTAGACGGCGTGAAGGGCCTTCCAGCGGGCCAGAGGGCCTCTGCTGGGGATGTACTTCACTCCACAGCCATCTGGAATCAAACGCTTCTCAGCCATCATGTCATCAAAGTCGCAGGCATTGAACTTGGTGAAGCCATACTTCTTGGAGATATGGATCTGAAGATGATAGAACAATGACAAGTCAATTTAAGCTTAAGATAAGCATGATTATAGCCCAAATATGACAAAGCGTTACAAAAACCACATCTGCAAATGGCTGAATTAACTTAACAGAATAAAAGCCTGTGAAACACCCTTGATAAGCACTTTGTCTCAGTGGTCCCTTAAAGCACTCAGCACCTCCCAGCTGAGGACATACACAACCAAAGAGTTGCTGTCTGCAGCCTTTGCACACCAGAACCGCACTGCAGCGAGACCAGTCGGCTTAATAAGCTGCAGTTGTGTCATGATAGCATTATAGATGTATGACTAACTCAATGCTGATATTTTCTCCTTGCATGTGTTTAATTGTGTAAGAAATTTTAATTCTACAAAACTGAATATAATAACATAACATGAGGTTTGTGTGTAGAGACAGGTGCCATGCTCGTTTACCTTCTGGCGACCAGGGAACTTGAACTTGGCTCTGCGCAGAGCCTCGACCACGTGCTCCTTGTTCTGGGCCTTGGTACGCACAGACATGATCACCTGACCAATGTGCACGCGGGCCACGGTGCCCTGGGGTTTACCAAACGCACCGCGCATTCCAGTCTGGAGCCTAAGTACCACAGGATGGAGATAAGAGCCAAAGGTTATTATACGATTAATGCATAAAACTTTTTCAGGATTTATTTTTTGAAAAGAAGGATTAGTCATTTTTTAATCACTCAGTACAATCACGTCGCAATTCTAAATGGCATCACTTCTTTAATCTGAAAAGTTCAGGAGCCTCAGCAAATTTAGTTTGTCATGTCCATCAGAATCAAAAGAGTCAACAGACAAAAAGGTGCTCACCTATCAGCTCCAGCACAGGATAACATTTTGTTGATACGGATGACATGGAAGGGATGCAGACGCATGCGGATGTGGAAACCATCTTTACCGCAGGTCTTCACCATGTACTTGTTAGCACAGATACGGGCAGCCTCCAGAGCTACACAGGGAGGGAAAGGGATGAATCAGAATCAGAGTTGACATTAGTACCTCAACTTCAGCTTGCCAGCATTTAAAGGACGAATGCAGCATTAGTGGGTGTTTTGTTTATTTTATATTTTTAGTTTATACTGATTATTTTTGAGACAGTGCAGAGAACTCTTCAATCACAGGGGTCAGGTCACATGTAATGAATGACAGCACCAACTGCAGCGCTACATATATATTCATAAAAATGAAAGATGTACACAGTTAACTTGAAGCACTTATTGCTCTCTTGCTCATTTCCTCGCATCTCTCTTGCATGCCCCCACTGGGAGGAAGAGATGCAAGCGAGGGAAACGAAGAGCCACAATAGTCAAATGGAAAGCACCCTTTGTGTTTGGTCACAACTCCTTTGACTCACCTTCTGAGGACAGCTGCTCGTACTCATCAGAGACCATGTGGCCGCACAGGGGGAACTCATCTACCTTGGCCTTCTTCCTGCCCAAGTCGAAGATCCTGATCTTGGGATCTACACACAACGTCAATGGGAGCAGAGAACAGGGAGTCTTATGATAACCATTGGTGGATTTTTTTTTCCAGCAACACACAAACTTATCACACAATAACAAAATATTAGTAAAAGCTCTGAAATCATGCAATGACAGATTGATTAATGCTTTAAAATGTCCACCAAAACATGTATTTAAATCAGAGACAATCATCATACTAGTGTGTGTGTGGGGGGGGGCACAGTGGGTTATCAATTTTCACTCAATGAATAGACACTAATTTGTCTCAGTGGTCCCTTAAAGCACTCAGCACCTCCCAGCTGAGGACATACACAACCAAAGAGTTGCTGTCTGCAGCCTTTGCACACCAGAACCGCACTAGAGCAGAACTGGTCGGCTTAATAAACTGCAGGATTATCACTTTCAGACAACTGTGACACACAATTCCATTGAAGACAAAATGGCACCATACAGATCTCTCATTATGAACACTAAACAGGAAGACAATATATTTTGAAACGGCAAAGCTAACCTATGTTGCACTGATCACTCTACATAACTATTACAGGACAACACCGATGTTGAGTAAAGAGTGGAAACAGCTTACCAGGCACACCCCTACAGAAGCGGGACTTCGGGTAGGGCTTGTTCTTGCAGTATCGGTAGCTATGGGAGGCAAAAAGTGTTAAATGTAACCATCACACAAGTCATTGAGTCATTTTTACTGCTACTTTTAAGAATATAGATTTCTTATTGTCAAAAAACCCCACTGAAGACAAAAACCAACAATGGGTTAATCTGTTTGTAGCATCAAGTCCCAAGCCGATTTGTTTCAGCTAAAAACTTTTACTCCATTTTTTACTCCCAGCAGCTTAAAGATTACTCAAACAGGGCGATAGTGAGTTTGAGAACTATTTTCAGAAGCAAATTAATACACATTTGGTGCTCTAATGAGTATTTCTGGCAGCAGGACAGTGTGTGTAGGATTGAGTCAAAATAAACTAGTGTGTTCATGGTAATGAAGCAATATGTCACCCAGTACAACTTTGTGGCCCCCTGATGTGTTTAATAGTTTTGTGGTTAACTCTATGGCACAGATGTTTAATAGTAGGATGAGTTTCTTTTACTTATGGCTTTTACATGGGATTTGTTGCCGTAAGTAAAATGCAGACTATTACCAGTCTACCCCTTTATCAACAATGTGTGCAGATAGCATAGTCTGGTAATCCCACAGCAGCTGTATTTATTATTTAAAGACAACATGAAGGGAGTAAAAGATGTTTAGGTTTAAGGGACAGGCAGAGATGTGAACAGGATTTCAGAGACAGAGTTGGTAATAATGAAGATAACCAATAGCTGGTTTTACAGCAACCACATTTGCAGGTTGAAGCAGAAAATCTTACTGGAAAACTACATCCAGAGTAGAGTAGATTTTAGGTGTAACGTGTATATATGTATAGTGTCTTGCAGATGTTAACAGTTTGACACCGGTGTGCTAGCGCTAGCTTTATGTTAGCTATCGTTAGCTAAAGTGCCTTCCACCAAACTACCGCTTCGTAGTTATTTGGTGACACTCTAGATAAACACACTACATTTAATACCACAAGGTAACACAACTAGGGGTGTATTTAAATACTATAATGACACAGCAGTCAGTCAAACGGCCTGCCTGCCAGCACGAAGAACAGTCCACATGGTGCGGGCTCGACGCCGCTGCCATTTTCCTCCGGCTGGGACTCACTCTGTCCTGATCTGAAACAGTTTAACACACAACTTACCAGCGGGCTGGTCGGCGGCCCATGGTTGCAATCTGTAAATTAACAAATAAAAAGGCGTTATTTAGTAAACCGAGGCTACGTTTTTTGAAAAATAACTTTAAATCTGCCTGCTTAATGAAGAGCTGAAAAGAACGCGCTGCCACCACGCACTCACCTAATGGAGGAAAGGAAGATGATGCGACTTCCGCTTCGTCATATGGACAGGGCTTGTCGGGGCGAATTATTTTATATTCATGAACGCATTATTTTTTACTTAAAAATACATTGATTGTGATATAAATGGATAATATAGAAAATTCATCTAAATACATTGTTGTAAAAAATCATTCAGTTGATAGTTTCAACTGAATGCTGGAAGTGTAGTTTTACATGACGACACTTCGGTTCAGGGCGACATCTACCGTACAGCCACGTTATATCCTCTTTTACTGTGACTTTTTCTATAGAAAATGTACAGTTTCATTCCCTTTTTATATAAGTTATAAAAAGATTTGTATTACTAACATAGACCTGTTTAACCAGCCCAACATTCCATAAATGTGCGTTTCCATCAAGAAGCCCATTGTCTCTGTTTTTGCTAAAGATTTACAGCAGTGCAAAAAAACGAATTACTAGTTCAAATAGGTGTGTTCATGCAGGTGCATTGAATTGTGTAGCCTTTTTTGTGGTTTCATGTGTTTCTGTTCTTCCATAAGGTTTGTGTTTGTCATTGTATGTTTTGTGTAGGTGGCAAGGTTACATTTATTTTATTTTATTTTATAGTTTACCTTAGTTTACTTTACTTAGGCCTACATTGTTCTTAAAATGTGGACAGATAATGCAGAATTAACCCAATCAGGCTTTAAAGGAATCGGCAGAGGTGGAAGTTACACTGCAGGAAAATCACAGATGTAATTAATAACAGTACATTTACTCTCACTTAAGTACTTTATACTTCTACTCCACTACAGTTCAGAGAAAAGTTTTGTGCTTTTTATTCCACTGCATTTATATAATGCATCAGTGGTATTGGTCCAACAATATAATAATATATCACTCATTCTGTATAAGGAGTACTTTTACTTTTGATACTTTAAGTATATTTTACTGATGATACTTCTGTACTTTTGAATTAATTTGTAAAGGATTTTATAGTGTGGTATTTCTACTTTAACTAAATAAATAATCTTCCACTACTGCAAGTTTCCCAATAAGCCATTCCAGTGAACCAACATGCAAAACACCAGAGCCCTGAACTTGGCAAACCGAAATTTCTCTGTTGTAAATGTGATTTATTGCACCTGTGATATTGTGTTTTTCCAGCTATGATTTGTGAAAACATCTGCAGCGAACAAGGTCCTCATCTACATCCTTTGAGGTCAGTTGAGATTCCTTATGCAATCTACAAAATAGCCATTAGAGGGCACTATTGCACCACATTAGGTACCCCTCTGCTTCTCTGCACCTTACGTATTGCTAATTCTTATCTATCATATCTAAACTCTTGTTAATGCAGAACAAATGTTGCTCTCTGGCTGGGGAATGTTAGGAATCCTAACCTCGTTCTCACTCTGCTCAGGCTGAGAGCTGCTCTGACATCACTCAACAAAACCAGAATTGTTAGACATCCTTCAGGGTGAAAGATGTGTTGGAGTTATTTATACTTGTGTCATCAAATCAAATTAAGAAATGATATCCTTCTCAAACACAAAGTCAATTCATCTCAGCCATGATTAGGAAGTTGCAATACACTGCCACTCCTTGGTGACTTACTCAAATACAAAGTGGATATCTCAGTAAGAAAAAGACACTGAACTCTGACTGGGATCCCTGTGCAGCCTCATGTGAAGGTCAGCTATCAGCTCTGGGACGCCTCCCTATCTTGTCTAGTCCTTTGTGTTTTGTCTAAATCTCCAATAGACTTTCCTGTGTCTGAGCTAAACCTCACTGTAGGGCAAGGATGACGATGGAAAGGGAGCAAGGGACCACCAAAAATGGTCCTACAGTATGTGCCTGTTTCTAGTGACCAATGACAGAACACACACACACACACACACACACACACACACACACACACACACACACACACACACACACACAGTTGTTAACACTAACACACACACATTTCAACAGAAATAGCTTTCTAGTTTGTCAGACAAGGCTTAAGCAGGACTAAATTTCCCACTTAGATAAAAAAAAGGCACATCTACTGTAAATAGATTTGTTTGTTTGACTAACATGAGCTGGTTAGGTGAGAGATTTTAGAAGTTCTCAACGTTTTGGAGAATACGCTTATTTGCTTTATTGCCTAGGGTTTGATGAGAAGATTGATACCACTCTCTTGTCTGTATACTAAATACAAAGCTAGAGCCAGGAGATGTGCCTATTTTAGCTTAGCATAAAGTCTGGAGAACAGGTTAAAACAGCTAAGTTTGCTCTGTATAAAGGTAACAAAATCTGCCTATACCACCATCTCTAAAGATCACTAATTAACATGTTATACTGTATCTCATTTGTTTAATCCATGCGAAAAACAAAGTGTAGAAACAGTTTTAATACCTTTGGATGGAGCCAGGCCAGCTGTTTTACCCTGCTTCCAGTCTTTATGCTAAGCTAAGCTAACCATCTCCTGGCTTTAGCTTCATATTTAATGTACAGACATGTGAGTGGTATCGACCTTCTCATCTAACTCTTTCCAAAAGAAGGTCACAGGATTAACAGTCACAACAGCCCATGTGTATCCTGTCAAAATGTGATCATGACAAAGACACTAAACCTGTATCCTGCTTTTATCCAGGGAGACTACAATACACTGTAGTTCCCCTGGACCAGAGTCCACTGAATGCCTAAAAAGTATGTAGATGAACATATTAATGACATTAGATTTGCAGGGTAGGTATGAAGGATTCAGCAGAACAAATGAACTTGATGATTAAAAAAATGACTTCTGTGGGGTTCACTCTGTCATTTGTTGCTTTGTTATCAGCCTAAATGAAACCTAAATGAATCAACTCTGAATTGATAATGCTGTCAACCCCACCCTCACACACAAACACACACACACACACCACCACACACACAGAAACTACCCACTGACCAGTGTGACTGATGTATGAGGGTGTGGTTGCTAACACCCCGTGTGCTACTCGGAAAACGGAAGTGTATCTAGGAGGCGTTTTTTGTCTGTCTGTGTGTGGGTGTGGGTGTGTGTTTAGTATGTATTATGAGGAGTCAGAGTGTACTTGTGAAAGTCAAGGTCAATTCAAACCTGCAGCAAGGTGTTTGTGTGTGTGTCTCTGTGTGTGTTTGTGCGAGGGAGAAGACCAACATGATGGACATGTCTGAACAAGGATCCCAAAGGGGTCAGCAGTAACACTTTGTCCACTTTCTCATTCTGAAGAATGGATCGCGAGAGACAGAGAATAAAACAAGAGCAAGATGACTTTAGGCCTGCATGAAATAGAGCTCAGAGAGAAAGAGAGCACATACAGAGATGGGTGGGGTTATAAAGTACAACAGTCACACATTTCAGATAGTATCAAGTACGCTGTCAGTCACTGAGGTTTTTAATAAATCAATTCATAACTAGTCCAAACATTGTGGCATTCATAATGTACTACATGGTAAACTCCACACATCCACTGCTCTGTGGTTAAAAGCCGGTTAAAACAAACACCAGAAAGCTGTTTAGTTTTTAAAATGTTACCTTGTAAATCCAAAAAGAAAGAAGAAAAGACAGAGGAAAACCTCCTACAGCAAAGTATTCTCTGTAGGGAATTGTGCAACTGGCTCTGACTGGGTTCATTGCCTGTTTACATTTCAGTCATTTTCTCTGAGTGTCGCCTCCGCTCTAAACAGTCAAGCCTCCTAGTTACCATACAACACACCTCTGATAGGACCAAGGCAGTATGTGTGTTTATATCAAAGCTATTTTGTGATTGTGATTTTTTTTTTCACAAAGCCTAGGCCTAGTCCTTTCAATGTGTAGGCCTAATACAGCAGTTTAATATTCACAGTGCATGTCACTGTCTTATTTATTTTTTATTGTTCCAGGAAGTTAAAACTTGAAACTTGAGTGAGAATTCTGTCTCAAGTAAGTCAAGTCTACCCATTTTGAAAAACTTAAAGGATAGGTCTGGTGAATTTTGATTTTTTTTTATTGTCAACAAATCACAAAGACTAAAACCAACAATGAATTGATCCTACTAACAAGTGTCTTATTCCTCTGTACCATAGAGCTCCGTTGTTGTCCAAAAACTATTAAAAACACATCAATGAGTCACGCTGCTGCACTTGGTGACATGTTCCTTCATTATCATGAACATACACATTGCAGTTTATTTTGACTCGATCTCACATTCATCGCCCAACTGCTAGAAATACTCAGCACCAAATGTTGATTAATTGCTTCTGACAATAGTCCCCAACAAATGCACTATTTCCTCCTGTTTGATTAACATTTACTAAACTCTAGTGTCTAGCTGTTTTAAAAAAAATACTGAGCCTTTTTAAAAAAAATTAAACTATATATGTGTGAGCCAATTTTAAAGACTGAAATGAGTATTTAGAGACAGACCAACACATTATTTATTGTCATTAAGAAATATAAAGAATAAAACCAGTGTTGTCCTTTAAGTCTGCCAGACATCCAAGTCTGGATTCTCAATAGTATAGCTTTGTATTACAGACTCAGAAAGAGACAGCATGTGTGTACACATGTGAGTGTGTCTTTGTGTGTCTGCCACTGATTTGGATGATTTATATAAATTTTGTGTGCATTTTATTGAAATTTGAAGGTGACTTCAAAGGAGAAGCACAGATTTAAATGATGAAGAAGTCACGAGGCAGTATCTGGATGGTACACAGCAAACTGTGCAACACAGGATTTTTCGCTAAGTGGACATTTGGTGCCTGTATTGTTGATGGGGAAGTGAAAATGAAGTGTTGCCATGGAGACCAAGGCCCAAGAAAACATAAACAAAGCGTCGGATTCAATCCTCCGTACCATCTTCCTTATCATTTGCTCTTAGTTTTTTTCAATTCATTGAGATTCCTGCACATCATTTCACTATAATGGTCTATTCGCATATCAGCCACCATCATAGAGGTCCACCAGGTTGAGTGCAACTACAGTAAACATGAAATAACCAGAAAGTTGACTTTGTGCACTTTCTCATGAATTTACCAATATTCTAAGTAAAATAACGATAGGAAGCTTGTCTTTATAAGTTCTCAGTAGCCAACCATGTGTCCTGAATTCTGTTGAGACATGTCTACCCCCCCCCCCCCCCCCCCCCCCCACTCCCACTCCCAATTTCATTTTGTTTTATTGGCATGACATGTACATTCATGTGTTGCCAAAGCACATGTAGGAATAGGACAAAGAATAAAAGACAATAAAAAGAGTCCAGGGAAAACAAAAATGAAACAAGCTCCAACAAAACATTGAAGACAGACACTAAACCACCTACAATTTACAGAAAATGTTATATAATATTATATACTGTATATTATGTAATAGTGCAACACTTTGATCTCTCTGTCTCACTGTCTGTCTGTCTCTCCCACTGTGCAGGTCATGTCTCTGCAGGTCTGTGTGTCAGGCTCAACTGCTTCAGTAATGAGATCATATGATGTCATCCCAGTTCACTCAGGAGCAGCCTTCCAATCAGTCTGGCTGAACCCTGATGTGTGTGAGTGTGTGTGTGTGTGTGTGTGTGTGTGAGTGTGTGTGTGTGCGTGTGTGTGTGTGTGTGTGTGTGTGTGTGTGTGAGTGTGTGTGTGTGTGTGTGTGTGTGTGTGTGTGTGTGTGTGTGTGTGTGTGTGTGTGTATGTGTGTGTGAAAGAGAGAAAGAGACAGAGTGTATATGAACATATAGGGCCTCACACACTACAATCTAATAAACCAGACATTCTCAATAACAATGTGATTCTCTGACAGTAACTTCCTGCCTATTCTCCCTATGCCTCTCCTCACTCCTCTCCTCTGTCCATTGACTTTCTTTATCTAGAAGAATTACAGTGTATATATGTGTTTGTATATATAAACTTAGCACAAAAAGTAAGGAAATTTGTGTTTGGTAGATTATTTCTTTGTTGTAACAATGCTTCTTGGCAATAAATCTTATACCATTGGAAAGCCTGTTTTTAAGGAACATGCATTTGTGGGATGAGTAGCAGAGCTGAGTATGTGGGTTGCGCCCATGAAAAAATTTGTCAAATCTTCTCTGCCAATGCCAAACAGCTTATTCTGCCATTGACTCGTTTGGTGTTTGGATGATTGAAGTTTGAAGAAACAAGACATATTGGCAATTAAACAATTTATTCATTTAACAAACAGGAGCCTCAGCAGCATGTGGAAGAACCATACACAGCCACAACAGCCTGGCACCTCCTCCTCATGCTGGTCACCAGCCTGGTCACACACAGCTGTGGGATGGCATCCCATTCTTAAACCAGCATTTGTCGCAAGTCAGCCAACGTGGTTGTGTTGGTCACTCTGGCACAAACAGCACGCCCAAGCTGATCCCACAAGTGTTCAATGGGGTTGAGGTCAGGACTACTGGCAGGCCATTCCAACCTCTCCACTCAAATTCTGGAGGTAGTCTCTGATAAACCCCGCTCTGTGGGGGCGAGTGTTGTCATCTTGGAGGATAGAGTTCGGTCTCAGACTGTGGAGATATGGGATTGCCACTGGTTGTAGAATCTCATCTCGATATCTCTCTGCATTGAGATTGCCTCCAATGATGACAAGCCTCATATTTCCAATGAGGTAGATGCCGCCCCACACCATCACACTGCCTCCACCAAATGATGTTAATCTATTGGTGCAGCACTCATCATAGCGTTCTCTGTGTCTTCCCCACACTTTGACCCTACGATCCAACTGCCGTAGGCAAAATCTGGACTCATCACCGAACATAACATTCCTCCACATGTTCAGGTTCCAGTGCACATGTTGCCAACACCAGTGCAAACAGGCCTGACGGTGAAGGGCAGTAAAGGCAGGCCTCCTGGCAGCCCTATGAGGCTTGGCTACGTGCAGTCTGTTCCCGATTGTCTGTGCAGAGAGCCGTCGGCCATATCATCCTGAAAACCTTGACTGCAAATCTGTAGAAGACAGCCTACAGTACCTAAGTGCTGACAGGATGAGGAAACGGTCTTCTGGGGGTGTCGTCTTCTTGGGACGCCCACTTCGAGGCCTGTCTCTGACATCCCCCGTTATATGGAACTTGGCCTTCACTTTGGAGATGGTACTAGGGCTCACTCCAAATAATGCCACAATTTGGTTTTGTGGAACACCAGCTTGAAGTTGCCGTATCGCACGGGCCCTATCCAGGTCAGTCAAACGTGGCATGCTGATTCTTGGAGCAGACACCTACTAACCACTGTAGCAGGGCCCATGCTCACAGGTGGTACCAGAAGCTCAAGACAAGTGTCAATAGCAACATCAAAATAAGCTGTTTGGCAATGGCAGAGAAGATTTGACAAATTTTTCATGGGCGCAACCCACATACTCAGCTCTGCTGCCCATCCCACAAATGCATGTTCCTTACAAATGTGGCAGCATTTAAAAGGGAAATAAACAGGCTTTCCAACGGTATAAGATTTATTGCCAAGAAGCATTGTTACAACAAAGAAATAATCTACCAAACACAAATTTCCTTACTTTTTGTGCTAAGTTTATATATATATATATATATATATATATATATATATATTTGTTTTCCCTCATCAATCTACACTCAATACCCCATAATGACAAAGTGAAAGCAAAATTTTTGAAATTTTTGAAAATTAATTAAAAAGGAAAAACTGAAATATCACACTGATAAGTAGTCAGACTCTTTGTTATGACACTTAAAATTTAGCTCAGGTGTCTTCCATTTCTCTTGATCATCTTTGAGATGTTTCTACACCTTGATTGGAGTCCACCTGTGTTAAATTCAATTGATTGGGCTGAGTTGTAACCTGTCTATATAAGGTCTCACAGCTGACAATGCTATCAGTGCAAAAACCAAGCCATGAGGTCGAAGTAACTGCCTGCAGAGCGCCGAGACAGGATTGTGTCAAGGCACAGCTCTGGCAAAGGTTACAAAAACATTCTGCTGCTTCCCAAGATCACAGTGGCCTCAATAATTATAAATGGAAGAAGTTTGGAACAACCGGGACTCTTCCTAGAGCTGGCTACTTGGCCAAACTGAGCAATCGGGGAAGAAGGGCCTTGGTAAGAGAGGTGACCAAGAACCCGATGTTAACTCTGGCTTAGTTAGTTAGAACAAAACCCAGAACTTGTCTTTTTAATTCATCTCCTTCTACAGGTTCTTTTTTTTTTTTTTAGAACCACTCTTGTTCAACCATTATTAAAAAATCCAGACTTGACCCCACTTTTATTCATTTAAATTTTAGGCCATTTTCTAACCACCTGTTTTTAGCTAAGGCTTTTTAAAGCCTTGAAGGGCCTCACCCCAAATTATATTTCTGACCTTTTATTGCCTTATGTTCCCCCTGACAGCCTCAGATTCTTCTCTTCTCATTCAAACACAGAGATGATGGAGCCTTTGCTGTCAAGGATCTGAGACTTGCCTGAGGAGATCACTCAACAAATTTTAAGTAGTTTTTTTTTAGTAATTTATTTATCACTTATATTGTTTTAATTTGGTTTCATGTGTTTTATGGTGTTTTCTATTTTTTCATATTTTCTTTAAATGTAAATGTAAAACACCCTCTTTAGCCTGGCTTTTGATTAAAATGTTTTATGGTTATTATTTATTTTAATCAATCATTTATTTTATTGCATTCATGTTTCATTATTTATTTGCTGTTGTCTTTTATGTAGTTATCTAAGTTTTATTTAATTTATTCTAATTTTCTTTAATCTATTTTATTAGTTTCATTATTAGTGCGTTAGTGCATTAGTCTCAAATTGTTTTACATTTGTACTGTTTCATTAACAGCTTGTCAGTCATCTGTAAAGCACTTTGAATGGCTAACCTGTACAAAAGGAGCTATACAAATAAAGCTTGATAAATTGATAAGTGCACTTTCTAACCGTTTTTTCTTAAAATAAAGTTCATTATATTATTAACATATTCAATCAATGGCATAATGTTGGTGTACCATGCTCTATTGTTTGAGAGACTGGTAGAGGCTGAAGGAAATGAAGGGGAAAATGAGCAGAGGGATGATTAGATGAGAAAGGAGTGAGGTGTCAAGCTGAAGTCAGACGGATCACGAGGGTCAACCAGAGAAAGGGCAAGATACGTGCAAGACTTCCTCCCCTTCTGTCTCAGCCTTCTTTTATCTTCTCTAAATGGAAATGGTTTTTGATTTCAAGACCCCCCCCCCCCAACCACACGCACACACACACACACACACACACACACAAACATTCTCTCTGTCTAACAACACACGCACACAGTCACACACTCACGCACAGAAGGAATGCATCATTTCAAATGCATTCTTTTGGTTGCAGCTCATCTGGCATGACATCATTATTTGTTTCCCTTCACATCTGTTTCCAATGAATCCAGTCCAGACGCAGGTGAGGAGGATGGCTGTCACCTTATATTTCATCATGCGCTCATGCGGCGAGGCTAAACGGATGACTGATACAAAGGGATTCCAGAAATATCCACTCAGACAGTCACACATACAGCAAATGAGCCATACAGGTGTGATGTGTTCAGAAGTTTGTGTGCTGTACCTGTGTTGTTCTGCAGCGGTGATGCAATGCAATGATTCACACACTGTCACCTGGATGAGCAAGAGGAGCCTCTCTCTGTCTGACACACACACACACAGTCATGCACACATAACTGACAAGTCTGTGGGCCAGCAGTGTCATGATAATGTCATTGAGATCACACAGCCTCTGAAACACTACTCTGTCTGACCCCGAGGTGTATGTGTGTGCGTGTAACATGCCTATGCACACTTGTCCAACATTAGGATTATGTATGTTTTTTGCAAACACATAAAAGCAACAAAAGAAATCTGGAGTCCAAGAGGAAGATTTAGAGCAAGAAAACTAGATTTAGAGGAGGAAAGAGGAGGGAGGGAGTGTGAGGGGGAGATCGGTCATTCATAGCTGCTCTCTCTCTCTCTCCACATTCCTCCCCCCTTATATGGACAAAACTACTGGAGCCCATCTCTCCATCTCTATACCACACACACAAATGCAGAAGCCACCAAAGCACATGCAGTTTGAGGTTCTTCTTCATTTGCAGCCCCTGACCCAAATTTAGGACATCTCACCCTAGAATCCAGTCTAAAGAAAATATACTGCTGCCACCCTGCAGAAACCAGGCCAACACACTGATATCCAGAGTTGATCTCTCTGCGTCGCTACAAGCCTCTTGTTTGTTTGCTTTGCTTTTTTTCCTCACTTGGTTTGTTCGACCCATTCTCCACCGTTCTCAAGCCTCCTCTCTGTTTAGTTCAAGAGAGTAGAAAACCCAAGAGAGTAGAAAACCCAAGAGAGTAGAAGACCCAAGAGAGTAGCGCTGGTCATGAGGGAATCCAGCAGTGCTTTCTTGGGAAACGATCCAGAAAATAAGAAAAACAAAAAACACAATGGGGGGTGGTGGTGGAGCAGGCAGGCTGAAATTGACAGAAACAGAACAAGAGGAAGCAAAGACAGAGAGAGACTGAGACAGAGGGGCAAAGAGAGAGAGGAAGGGAGAGCTTACCTTAAAAGGCTGTGTTTGTAGATAGAGAAGGGCGTCGGAGTGTTTAAATGTACTTGTGTATGTGCATTCCCAGGTTGTTAAATGTCCCAAATCTATATTAACAGCTGGGCAGAGGGGATTAAGAAGCTTTATAGAGCAGAGTATATACAACACTTGAGAGGGTATTCAGTTGGACAGAGACCACCCTCCTCAGAGCTGCACTTACATCACTTTCCAGCCAGTCTGTATCTTAGCAATGATGGACAGCTGTATGTGTGATTGTTGGATGTGTGTATCCAACATGTGTATATTTGCCAGCAGCTACTAGCAATAGATTCCTGTAGTCTGATTCATACAGTTCAGTCAAGTCTCCTTTTAAAGACTGTGAATGTTGTCTTGATGCTGAGCTCCCCTGTCTAATTTCAATATCCACTTGGAATGCGTACGCGCGCGCGCACACACACACACACACACACACACACACACACACACACACACACATGCACTATAGTTATTGATAGGCTGCCTTCTCACAAACATCCACTATACTTATACTGTAACTCAAAAGTGTGCATGTGCAGATTACACGGACACACACACACACACTGACAGACACTCATCCTGCTTCAGCCCCATGTACTCATTATCCAACAGGAACTAAATATCTGGGAATAGATCCAGATTTCTCTCAGCCCTGCTCTCTTCCAATCTGTGTGATTTTCTTAATATGGACAGAGAGGGAGTGAAAACATAAAGAGAGAGCTGTATGTCAGAGCAGATTTACCAAAGTAGCTAAAATGTCTTTCTGTCCATCTCTCCTACTCACCTCCCTGTCCAAATGAGGCCTAAATGTTTATTTAATCTTCACAGGGTACTTGTGTGGGGTTTGTTTCATTTGTTTCATTTGTATTCACAGTCATGATTAAAGAGTTATGATGGAAAATCTGCATTTTGTGTGATGATCATATGTGATAGTATGGTTTTCACAAACATCACCTCCCTTTGATGGCATTAGATAATCATCATATCCTTGTCAATAAAATAAGTGGTTTGGTTCATCTTCCATGATTGGATGTTCCTTCCATTTCCAACATAAATTAAATTTCACATGTATTTTTACCTAAAACTGTGTGTATCAGCCTGATTTACTCCATCATTTAATAGATTTTTTCACACAAATTCAGAGATCCACACATGTAACACCAGGCATTCAAATAATCTGCATCTTCCAAGATTTCAGATACAGGCTGTGAAACCAGCATACTGCAAAACAACCTTCCTCTCTCATACTTTACATTTAGGTTTTAGAGCTTGTTTGGTAAGACAATCTACTTGAATTTATATGTTGTGGCCTTCTTTCTTTCTTTACTATCTTTTCTAGAAGCTGGGTAGTATGTTATGCTTGTTATTAGCAATTTACATATATAAGTATCATGTGTTTATTATATTGATGGCATATAATATAATTATTGGTTATTGTAATATTTTTTCTATTTTCTTCTAAATGTTTTTTTTTCTTCTTTGATAAACTTTTTTCCTACCTTTGAAAAATAAATAAACTAAACTTTGATGACGATGACATCATGACATTTCATTATTGTGTAATGCATACAATTTTGCCCAGCCCATGTGGACTGACAATGCACCACAAATAAAAGGTATCCTCTGGAGATTTCTTGTAGCCTTTCCTAAAATACCTGTTGAATACATTTCCTTCCTCTTTTGCAAAGCTGTTTTGTTGATTGTTGATTTGTTGATTTGTTTCTTGGCAACATAGTGAGCCGCTTTTAAAAGCATCTTTCCATTGCACTACTAGAAGTTAAAAACTCCACAGCTTACCTGTGCGTATGAACCACATTCACAATGCTGCACATACTTTTTTCAATTAGTGGTTTCCAACCTTTTTTGCTTGTTACTGCTTAAAATGAAATGTTTACTTATGACCCCTGATCACAAGTTGTGGCCTTATTATGGACATGAGTTGTAAAGAGATCATCCAACTTCTTGGACTGTTTTTAAAATTTTTAGATACCCAAGGATGTGAAAATGTCCACTATTTCACAGTAAAATAATTCATATTTGTTTTACTGAAAAGTAAAGATGATTTTTAAAAAAAACATTATTTGTGCAACAGAAGTATACAGTATGTGTATATGTCCTTCTCACCCCCCCTTATCAGCTGACCTTACAGATTTGTCTTGGGACCCCTTGTGGTGTATAAAGCATTAATAAATTATTTATTAATTATTTATTAATTAAAGCCAATAATTAAAAGAGAAACCCTTTATTTAAAAAATGTCTTTTCAATAAGCACTTGTCTCTTTGCATCTATAATGTTCTTTAAATACGTTGACAAACAAATTGTTAGAATTTGGAGTATTGAAGTCTGTTTGAGATTCAGCTTGATAAGGGCTGAATGGGTTTTGATGTGTTTTAGATGTAAGAAAAGTCATCTTTCTAGGGGCCTTTTTTTTCTTTCATTACAGGATTTTCTCATAACATGACCTGAAAAATAAAGCAAAGGCATCTGGGTGTAAACAATGAAAGAGATCAGAGAAATTAAGGCAAGACCAGATGAAGCACAGTCATATTGTGTGTGTGTGTGTGTGTGTGTGTGTAGTTTAGACCAGACAAAGCAGTTTTCTGTTTAGTCACCTTGCTGAGCCTTCAGCTCTGAACAGCTGGTTCAACTATAGTTAGCACACACACACAAACAACTACACAACATACCTACACATATGCCCAGCATGTGAGTATATCAGTGATTTAATCCCCAGGCTGGTTAAAGTAACAGACTACTACACAACATTTAGCCTGATTACCTCTCAATCTGCATGGTGTGGGAATACTCAGAAAAGAAACAGACACACACTTTCCACCAGGGCACACACACACACATACAGACACACACACACAAGCACCCTACCATATGTACATTCAGAGGGGTTTCCTAGAAGGAAGCCCCTGCAAGAGATATTAACACATTTTCCATGACATACAGCACACACATATGCAGTAAACTGAACCACACATATTGTACTCATATGCACACCCACCATACACATACAGTACACTTGAAAACATCTAATTATTCCCGAAGTTCTGACGTCCTGAGTGTGTGTGACTCAGCCTGCGGCAGACATCAGAGTCGGCTGCTTGGTGAGTCAGTGTGATTACTCTGCTCAGTCCTGACTGTGTTTTATAACTTCAAATCCTCACAGTACAGTTTACTGTGCTTGTGGTAGGAGCTGATACCACATATTAAGTGTATTGTGGGAGTGTATGTGCAGGTGCAGGAGGTTTTAAGTGGTGGTTTGGGCTGTAATGACAATGAGCATTTGTTCTTTAGCAGTCTGGTTGTGTTAGCTGTCTTGCTGCTTGTGCAGAAGAGTGCACAGAGGTTTTACTGTTCATCTCATCTCAGTTTGCACAATTTATTTTGTGTTGTTTTGGACCATCTTGTGTTGTGTGTTTAATTCAGTCGTTAAGCTCATTTCAGTTCTGATGAGGACATTTTTACTTTATAAGTATTCAAAATGGCCCTCATATTTATAAATACACTCTGTGAATGTGACAAAGGTTGGGTGAGCATTCCTATGGAAGCCCATTAGGCCATGATGTTTTGTCCTGACATATCTACATTATATCTGCTTAGGCTGCTCAAATTGGTTGGCCTCAGTGGATTGACACGCAGTTTCATCTGAATGCCCTGGCCCCCTGAGTAGTCCAGCCACCATCACTGCTTTTCTGTTTCCACTCTTAGTGCTGATTGGTTGGTGGAAGCGTGTTAAGGTACCGATAAGACAATGAAATACAATCCAGGAACTCTAGTTGGAGTAACATATTAATGCGTTTGATGGCTTATCAGACACCAAAACACTGCACAACCATTTGTAACATTCATGGACAGGATTTTACAACTCTGGAAAGTTATCACAGCAGCAACTATTTTATCTTTCATCACAATGATCACGAGAAATACAGCTTTCACGGTACAAAGTAATCCACCAGGAATGTTTTGCCTGACGACTCTGTGCTGGCACCCCTGCTGCGTCAACACGCTACCCCCATTCAAATGAATGAGAGGGTTGCATTTTTTCTTGAGGTTAGTGTAAGCAGTTAGTTATGAATGTTGGTAATCCATTAATAAATATTTATAGGTTTCTCATGTTCTCAAAAGCCATCAAGTCTGAAGTTATAAATCTTAGCAAGTCATTAATAAAAGTTTTTTTTTAAATTGTGCTCCAGGTCCAAATAACCAGTCAAAGGGACTTTTCACAACCTGGCAAGGCAAGTTATTCTTATTAATAGTTTATAACTTATTTATGAAGCATTACTATATGGTTTATTAACCATCAATAAAGCCATTGGTTACAACTTATAAACCCTGTATAATGGGTGTCTTATTATAATGATGTTTAAGCATTAAGAGCTGTCATTAAGCGTTGCTCACTGTCACGTCATCTTGGTCATATGTTTATGACCATTCCTCAATCCCTCAGCCCTCTTTTCTTTAAGTGCTGTTTCTGTGTAACTGATTTGTCTACTACAGCTGGTTATAAAAGCCATTCCATATTTCACATGTCTAAATATGGACTCCATTCCATTTGATGAGTAATGTTTTTTTCCATATTTACTCCACTTTGTCATATGAGAGCCACTTTTATATGTGTGTGTCAGTGCCTTTGAGTTCGGGTCAGATGGGGGGATGAGAGAGCGAGGAATGCCTATATATTTGTTTAATTACCTTCAAGAGGGGTTTAATTGCTGTTTACGGGTCTAATCTAAGTGCTCAGGCCTTGTGTCTGTGTGCAATCATGATGGCAGTGACTTAATGTGTGTGCATGTGTACAGTTTACAGTATCAGCATGTATGTCATATGTGTGTGTGTCTATGTGTGAAGGCAAACTAGATGCAGAAAGTAAAAGCCAAAGGACCATGCTGGACAGTCTCCTCTATCACTTCCAGTTAAGTAATTTACCTCTTTAGCTCCTTAACTGGCTAACAGAGAGAAGCTTTGTTATGAGGCTGTCAGCTGGCCCCAGACTTCCTGATTTTTAACTACTTTCTCTGGATCTATTTCTGTCTTTTCTTTGCCCTTTTACATCCCTCTTTGTACATGAACAGACTCTGTCTCCGCCACTATTCACCATGTGGACACATATTGATCAAGCTTGTTCAATGGAGATTATGTGACCCTCTCAGCTGGCTGAGCCATTGTCTTTGCTAATTTTTAAAAGGTTGTGAACATTTTTTCCTTTATTGGTTTAGCTGTTGTTAAAGCCACATCTCCTTTCAGAGGAAGAGAAGTCAACCCTTAAGCATTGTTTAGCACTTCAAAAATAACTTGTTGGATATTATTCCACCAAAGTGCAAGTATAAGTAGAATGGAGGCACCATTCCCATATAGATTACATATTTTTGTTTTCTATCAAATACTATTTATTGTGGTGTTTACACTGTATAATTATACCAGAATAAATAAATCACAGCTGTTACATCAGTAGGAATCTCTCATGTATGCTTTTTTAAAAAAGTTGGTGAAAACAGATAAAATTTACATATCATTTGAGAGTGTTGAATGATCTTATGATATGACACATGATACATAAAACTGGTCAGGTTTCTTCAAAATCAGTCTTGATCTTACATTGGATCTCAAAACTACATTACAATACCCAGTACTTTATCATCATTAACACATATAACTATTTTATAGCTATACTGTAACTATAAAGGTTCTTCTGGGGCTTAGCCTGATGTTTAATTCCAAAATCCTGGAACAAAATTCCCTAAGAGGGTTTCAGAAGTGGCACCAGCCAGCTGTAGTGCTGTGATGCAGCCTTTTCCATAGTATTTTGTCATTAGTAATTATAGGATAATGTTTCTTTTGTGGTAATTTTAGGCCAAACTGTGAGTTAACCCACCTCCAACTTCAGTCTCTATCTGGGACCAGTTTGATTTATCTTTTGCTTTACAACTCAATGAGCTATTCTCATACTTTATGTTGATAGTCCAGTGGTACCATTTAAATCTGAAGGAGATAGTCTCTTTAATCCTAAAAGATGCTGTGAGAGGAAATCTCCATTATTAGTCTTTGGTGTTTCCAGAATTTAGTCACATACTTCTATCTGAAACCCTTTCTCTCTCTCTTTATCACTTTTCAACTTTTGTCTATTAGCTATCAATCTCCACCAAAGAGGACCTTTATCCTTAATTTTACCACACTATGAACGACATTCATGTTGTCTCACTCTGGGATCTGTGTCATTTTTCTTGTCACTTTTCTATAGGGTGCTTGCTTTGCACGCATTATGAACAAGGTGGAGGATGTGGTTCTTAAAGAAAACATACAGTATGTTGATGAATCCAAGTCTAAAGATTACTTCTTAATTGTGGAGCTGCCTACTAATCACCAAGTCCTCCTCCTCTCACAAATGTGTTTTTCTTTTTGTTCCTTTAGTTGGATGTTGTTCTCTTCTCTGTGCAGAATGATGTATGTTCAGAGTTTGTTTACACATCCATCTGCCAAAGCAGGGAAGTTTCTCTAAAAATCTGAGTTTAAGGCATGTACCTATAAGCATGGTTTGTGACATTACAACTTGTTTGTTTGTCAATCATGTCCAGTATGCAACTTCCACAAGTGTAATGTGGAAACTTGAAGCCTCCAGTGCACACTGAGAATGGACTTTACAGAGCAGTAGCAGTTCAACTTTTAAAATAAATAATATTTACATATTCATAAATTCTGGATTTTTACAATGAAGGAGAAGGAGCCATTTATAATTTATGAGATTTTAACAAAGTATTTGGACTTTTTTGTGGAAAAGCCATATCAGACACAGATTAGTCAAAAAAGAGTATTTAAATGTTTTTAAATATGTGTGGAGGGAATCTTTAATAAGTAGTTATTTATTTAACTTTCAGGTGCTAAATAAAACCATACCTATAAGTAATCATTACTTCCTTATTAGTGAATATCTGTCTTTTCTAAAATATCTTGCATCTCTAAACTCTCTGGCTCCTCCTGTAATAAAGCCAGCAGCATCACTGGCCCCTTTTCTCTAATATTATTTATCATATAACAAAACAAAGAACGTGAATTCAGTGTATAATATCTCTGCACAAGGATGTAGATACGACATCACAAAAGAAGTGACTGCTGCAGAGCGCAGTGGTGTGTATGGAATTCACAATATTATAATATTTATTTGTCCTGCTTTATCTGTCTTCCGCCCAATTACATAAAAATGTGTGTATGTATGTGTGTGTGTGTGTGTGTGTGTGCGTGTGTACAAGCTGCACACAGATGATGTCACTGACCGACTGGACGAGCTCACAACCACAACGGCAAACATCTGGCTCTAATTAATACAAACCTATTCACACACACACACACACACACTCACACACATACACACACCACACACACACACACAAAGTCTATTTTTTTCAATTTCAAATTTGCTTTATTGGCATGAATGTCACAACAGCAATATTGCAAAATCGTGTGTGTGGTGTGTGAGTGTGTGTGTCTAAGTCATTCACTGTCCCTCAGGGTGTGGCATGTTAATAAATATTGGGCAAGATATGCCCTGCCTCCTTCTCCTTGGAGTATTTTTTACTTGTTAAAATAAATGTTCCTTATTTTATTGAATGACACACACACACAGATAGTAATTCATGACTCGCTCCTATGTAGCAAAATGAATAGGGGTTAAAGGGACAAGTTGATAAGTTAAAGTTAAATGGTGTTTTTATAAAGGCCCACCCCCACCCCATCCCCCTGACCCTCTCTCTCTCTCTCTCTCTCTCTCTCTCTCCTCTTCTTTCTCCTGTCTGTTGAGCCTTCCCACCATCTTTGTCTCCTCTCTTCACCCTCTTTCAGCAACTGTCTCCCAACCTCCTCCACTTCTCTGCCTAAGATACTAAAGAACACATTGCAAAGAACACATTTTTCCAAAATGTTAAATGATACCAAATCACAGGACACTAATGTATGTTAAGGTTATTGGGTTTCTATAAACCCACAACAGCGTGTGACAGAGACATTGTTGAAGGTTAGGAGTTGTAGGGATATTATACAGATTTTGTTTGTGTTTATGTCTCTTCCACTCCCATAACCCCGCCACCCACCTCCCCCACCGCCTCCCCTCTTCTCTTTTTCCTCCATCTTTCCTCCCTCCTTCCTCCCACCAGACTGATGAACTATAAGTAGAGGGCACAGCAGAGGCCGAACATTCTTGCTTCCCGAGCCAATACTCAGCTGGAGAGCACTCAAACACACATACACAATCTCACACGCGCACGAAGACACACACACCTCCCACCCCCGTGTTGAGTCAGTTGGATCAGAGTTTGACAGAGAGAAGCACAGCTTGCCATGTTCACCGGCCTGTCTGAACAATAACAGATAACAGGAAAGAGAGGACAGAGGGTGCAGAAAGATGTGGGGAACTACCTTTCTCTGTCACACACACACACACACACACACACTCAGGGAAAAATAAAAGCAAGATGGGAGAGATAGGGGCACTGCACGGGCCGGTGACATCATACCTTTAAAATCCTGAAGGCGCGGTCATGACGTCACCCATGTAAAAAAAAAAAAGAGGCACAGAGCCGAAAAAGAGAGAGTAACACCCCCAGCACTTCTGATGCTTTACCCCTTTACCAATTAAGGCTCTCACGGTAGAGGACAGAGAGAGAGAGGGAGATCGAGGAGAAGCAGAGGTAGAAAAGAGCAAAAGAGTGGAGCGACTATCTCTTTCGCCACCAGTACAACCAATACACCCATTTCCCCCCACCGGGACTGCGCGTGGGGAGGGAGGTCCGGGACCTCGGTGCAGCACACATACATACACACCCTCTGTGACAGAAGTAACTGCAGGCTGCTGCGCGCACTGACAGAGCGGACCGGAGAGACACCGGACACACACACCCCAAGATCACACCCTACAACATACATGTAAGTTTTGTCCCACTGTAGACTTGTTGACTTGAGTGAGAGAGATAGTACTGCTTGTGTTTTCACTGTGGGAGATTTTCTTTCACATGACTGCTCTTGACTGAAATCGTAATATAGCCTTGTATAAAAAAAAAAAGTTGCAGTCCAGGTTACACGCTATGAATGGGTGTCATGAAGTTTTATGTCATGTATGATGTGCGTGACAGCTCTGTGAGTTGGTGAGCGCCACGCCTCACGCACCGCTAACTTTTTAAAGTGTTTCTGAAGCTTTGACGCTGGTTTACACAGTCAGATTATTTAGCGCCATCACACAAATTTTGGCGCATATAATGAAACGTTTTGACACCGCTGTGGTCAGAACATCACAGCAGAAGATGTACGCCTGGAGATCATCCATCCTTCTCACTTCATTCTTGCATAGTTTGTTTATGGGCTATCGTGCACGAGCACGCTCTTCCCCGTGCAAGCAGCAGCAGTGGACTGAAGCATCTCTCCGGTGTTCGCCCAGCTACAATTAGGGGCTCCACACCAAATAAGGTAATACACGGACACTGCTTTTTACCGGGGGGGCCGAGTGGTAGCCGCTTGCGCCCTCCGCCGCTTGGAGCGGGTCTCACACCGCAAGACTAGGTGTGCAGCGCGTGCACTCACACATGCTAGCCACTTGTATTTAGGATGTTTAAACATATTTAACTGCAGCTCCTCACTCATAAAAAGATGCCAGCGGCTTATGTTGCTTTCATTGTTAACCCTGAATATAAAGGGGGGAGCAGAGGCACAGAAAGTCTTTTTGACCCACAGATCCTATTATTCTGTAAAGATTTTATTTTTTACATGTTGTAATAGGCTATGTGATGGCGTGTTGTGATTAAACAAATTAGGAGTTGAAGTGGGTATAATGTCGCATTTTGGACTGGGGACATCCTTTTTTAGGTACAGTGCCAGAAACTATTTAACACCTTTAAATCAAGATAACCTGTTAGAAAAAAACATGTGCTTGAATGTCTAAAGAAGCTCAGTTGATATTTAAATGTTTTGCCTCAAGGATATGTGGTGCAATCATGCACTTGTTAAATGATAAGCATGTTTAATGATGGAGATGTGGTATGATGTAAAATAGAGTGGTTCAGCAGGGAGTTTTAGAGCAGTGACCCACTGTCAGGTGTGAAACGCAGCTCTGTCTTGGTAACACATTGAAACCACACTTTCTTGGTCCTTATAGAATTAGATATTTCTTACATCAAAAATCATACAGTTATCATTCATGATGGTGAAATGCAGGCTGGAATAGGGTGGAAGTAGGGAAGCATGTAGCTGTATACAAATATATTGTTTCTTATGCAAAGGCAAAGTGAAGACAATGTGATGCCCCTCTCTGTTTCACAACCAAAAGCAACTGCTTCCTAAGGTTCCATACATAATAAGAAACCAGAAAATAAAGAAAATACTAGAAAAATACTGAATAATTACATAGGAAACAAGGGAACATGCTGTTCTAATACATAGTAATAGTTGTTCTACAGAACAATACATACATTTTCCTAGTTTTTATACCCTGGCACATTTTGGACTTTAAAACATAATTTATGAGAGTAACTTCAAGAGTCATGTCTCTAGTTCTGAGGGCTTGTGCGTAACGTGGCAGGTTATTGTACTGAAATGGGACTCCTTGGTTTTCATGTGACTGGAACAGTTATTCCATCAGGTAAATCTAATAAGATGAGTTTCATTACTGTCATGAACATGTTTACAACAAGAATGTCCCCAGTAAAAACTGTCTCAAATGGAATTAGTGATTATATCTCATCATCATCATCATCATCGTCATCATCATCGTCATCGCCATCGTCATCTTCAGTGTTTCTTCTCTCTTTTTGACTTCTTTGGTGAGGAGATTGAAGCTGTGGAATGTCTTTTATTCTCAAACTGAATGTAACCTGCAGCAGAGCAGTGGTTTAAAACCTTTTCTGACAGGTGATTTCTGATGTCATAACATTCCTGTACACTTTTCATCTAAAATGCAGTTGAGAGATATGTGTGTTTTTAGATTGCAGGCTTTACATGTTTACTGTAGCTTGACTGCCTCTGTAGGCCAACAATTTGAAAAAAAACTTCTCACAGAGTCTTGGTTTTATAACAGCTTGATAATAAAGAGGTGATGAAGGCCATGAAGAGAAAATGAAGCTGGGTGCTGGTATAGACAGTGTGAAAATGTGACAGTGTGTAAATAGCCAGACCTGTCCTAATTTGACATTGCTTGGCTCACTTTCACCTACTTTCACCCAACTGCCACCGAAACACACAAGCACACACACATGCTGTCTGCAGGAAAGGGGAAAGCCATAACTTTGCTCTAATCTGTGCATTTGACTTGCTCT
Organism: Scomberomorus guttatus; assembly: GCA_038419695.1. NCBI lineage: Eukaryota > Metazoa > Chordata > Actinopteri > Scombriformes > Scombridae > Scomberomorus > Scomberomorus guttatus. The sequence continues at coordinate 4,491,131 of CM076449.1, forward strand.
CTCTCTCCTCACACCACTCTGTGTGTTTGTGTATATGTGGTTAGCAGTGTTGTGTGCAGCGTTCATCTAACTTTCTTTGGTCTGTTCTGCTCTGCTCGGCTTTGTGGCTGATTGGGTGTGGTAACTGATGAAAAGCTGTTGGCATGGTGAGTGGTACTATAATAATAGTATCACTGGAGAGTAGAGGCAGTTTAGTTTACATTCATTTTAACAAATAACTATCTAAACTAATCTAATTTTGTCTAATTTGATATTTAATATACACCATAGATTCCTCACAGTCATATTTATTCTCATATATAATATGGTCATATATGGCTATAGTCATATATTCTTACAAGTCATATTGTCACATAGCAGCAAAACTTCTCTCCTCACTGTATTTGCTCTTTAAAATATGATTTCTCTGTTTTTATGTTCTGATCACTCAATTCTACCTGACAAAGAAATATTGAAGAGACACTAATGCCCTAAACTGTGTTCTCCACCCTTTGCATTTCTTGTAATTCTGCTGATCCAGGAATTGAAGCTTATGCTGCTGTTGTAAGCTTTGGCTAAAAGCCTAAAATGTAGGGTTCATGTAAAATAACAGTGCAGGATCTAGGTCTATTACTCAGTGCCTAGCTCACCCATGGTTTTGGACTTTCCCAAAAGCTAAAACTAAAGTCTTCTTTCAGTACTGGCATAGATTATGATTTTTTTTGTTTGTTTTTTAAAAAAAAAAGTAACTTCATGGTCTAGCTCCAGCTTACATTAGTGACCTTTTGACCCCATGTGTACTTGTTCATAATCTGAGGTCCTCAATGATAGCTTTGTAGTCAGGTCCCAAAGGCTTTGGAGTAGCTTGCCTGAAGAGTTCTGCTTTTAAATCTCTTTTGAAAACGAATATTTTGGAAGTAAATAAAAGTAGCAATACTGAAGTGTACAAATACTACAAGTAAAAGTCCTGCATTTTAATCCTATTTTGCCTATAGTTAAAAGTATAGAAGTATCATCAGCAAAATGTACTTAAAGTATCAAAAGTCAGAAACACTCCTTTTAGGGTTATGTTTTTAACAATATATTGTATTAATTTAATTTCTCTAGCTGCAGCCAATTTTAGGTACTTTATACACTACTGGGAAGTTTAATACTAAAGCGCTGCATCAGATTTTATAAATTGATCAAATGTTTTGCCTTTTAAAATTATAATCTGAAAAGTAACTATAGCTTTTTATTTCCCTCATTTTATGTTTTCTTACTGTGCTTGTGTTATCTGATGTTTTTACTCTTTTACATGCTTTTGTGCAGACAGGAAATTTAGGGGAAAGGAGGGGTATGACATGCAACAGGGGACATTGGAGTTATATTGTATGCGTCTTAATCACAAGCCCACCAGGATGCCCAATTATAAAATGTGAACCTCCACACAGCTGTTCTTTGATGAAGATATATGAAAAGATGTTGGTGCTGATTATTAAAGACTACCAAATAAAGAACAAAATAAGTATTTAAGAGATATAGAAAGTGTCTCTGCTGTCCAGAATGAGTCCAGATTACAGACAGGGAAGAGAGACAAAGAAGAGGTGATGCATTCAGAAAAGCAAAGGAGTCAGGAGGACATGACAAGAGTGTAAAAGGATTTCCAAAACACTTAACAGGGTAGTGGAAAAAAGAGAAAATTGTAGTACAGTGAATTATCACTAGAGGGAGACAAAAGACAAGCCAGAGATATCGGTTTGGTCATCAGATACTGAGACATTTTAATGTGTCTTGGTCAGCTCTTTCTGTCCCCGCCCTGTGTTTTGTCTCCTGTTTATTTGGCAAATTCCAATGAAACAATACCCTGCTGGCAGGGAATATTTCACCAGTTTACTCAGCTCTCTCTTACTTCCAGGCAGCACTTTATTGTGCTCCACAGTATGAATTGAACCCATTGATGCCCCCTTGAAACATTTCGATTTCAGTATGTCCATTTACTTCAGGGTTTTTGCTATCTGTGCCTTCCTTCTCCTGTTCAGTAAATTCTCTGTGTTACTGCTGTTAATCTGACTTGTTTCCTGCTCTGATACAATTCGAATCCAGTCGTCATACGTTTTAAATTTTAATTATGGCCAAAGCCTGGAAATTGTTGTGACAAGTTTGTATGTAATGAAAGTTGTGAAATGGAGCAAATTATGCACCTACAGGGACCAGCTGAGTTGCTTAAAATTATCTAATTCTATTGTTCTATTGTTTTAAATGGCCCAGTGAATGTAAAACCATGCTGGTGCCAGTGTGTGTGTGTGTGTGTGTGTGTGTGTGTGTGTGTGTTACATTAATAGGGCTCTTTTATTGGGGTGTTATTAAGTCTGGGGGCTCTAGGGTTGTTATGGGGGTGAGGAGCATTCTTCACATTCTCCCTTGACCACACACACACACACACACACACACACACACACAAAGGCAAAGCATTCTTGATGGCTGCTGGCCACACTGTGGCTCCTGGCACTGAGCTCCATATTTAGTCAAAAAAGCTGCAGAGTCACATCTCTCCCTGTCTTCACAGCGGCTGCTGTTCTGTTACTCACACAGAAAGACTTCAACTTGCGTGTGTTGAGATTTGCAAATGAAATCAAATAAGTTTGTCTTATTAAAGAGCTACTCAATTTGAATTACTTTCATAAAGTTGGGGGACTTGTGATAGATTTTTAAAAGAATGGTCAAAATCAATGCAACAGAGTACGAGATATCCCGACTTTTACTCTCTATTATAATTCAAGCTTAAAAAATGCAAATCCTACAATTCCCATGATGCAGCGCAATAGCATCTTTCTTTGTTAAATGCCCTCATCTTGAAAAGTCCATGCACCAAGTTTTTTGTCAGATCTTTGATGTCTCAACCCCAACTCATCAGGGTTATTTTCTAAGACTTTGGAAAGCTTCCTCACAGAACACTGTTTTCTAAGACAGAGCAGCGCTCTCTCATGAGTAAACTGACCTTTATGTGTAACATTGGTAGTGGAGTGCCCCTTTAAATATTACAATGTTTCACAGAGGATTTCTGTTGTATCAAAACAGGACACTAACAACAGTGGAAGCGTGTGCAAGGCATTTGGATTGTAATATTTGTCACCTCATTCCCTCTTAATTTCCCTTCTCTCTTGACTCTGTCTGACAAACCAGAGAAAAAAAATCAAAATGTGTCTCTAATACACACTGAGAAGGAACCTGAGGAGAGATGTATTCTTCAGTATAAATTATGAAATGCAAAACTCTCAGAGTGCTTTTAGTGAAAATGAAGAAAAATGCCAAATTAACCTGCCCACCATTACCACGGTTATCTGTCATAACTGCTGCTGTAAAACTCTCAGTCTGTCATGAGTAGCTGTCATTAGGTCATATTGGTGTGTGTGTGGGGGGGGACAGCCTAATTGGATGGCTTGTCCAATTAGGGACAAAAGCTGTGTCCCCAATTGGGAAAAAGCTGATTTTTGGGTCAGTTGTTAAGGTTGAGGTTAGGTTAAGGTTAGGGTTAGGGTTAGGGTTGGGTTTGGGGTTGGGTTTAGGGTTAGGGGTTGGGGTTGGGGTTAGGGTTAGGGTTAGGGTTAGGGGTTGGGGTTAGGCAAGTAGTGGTTATGTTTTTTAATCAAGGTGAAAATTTAGAGGTGGTTTTCATGGTCAGTTTAAGGGGGTTTCCCCTTAAAAACCCTTTAAACCATGCAAATAATCCATTAAAATACCTTAATTTATTTCAATACATTATTTATCCCCATGCTTGGTGTGAATCCCTGAGTTTGCACCTACAAACATTAACATTAAGGTCCTTTTAAGGTACAAATGAAGGGGTACTGTTCTTTTCTAAATTTTGAATAGACCTATAATCACACTGCAATAGGCTAAAATCAATTTTCTCCACTTCAAGTTTACTGCCTAATATCAGAATACAAGACGACAGAAGGGACTGGACAATAACAGTCATGTTAGTAATTGGAAAATGTGAGAATGTGTTGAGGATTGTGCTGACTGTACTTTTTCCAGTGTTGTTTCTCCCCCACCGTCTTAAATACATTTTAAAAAACTGCCATCGATTTAGATAAGGCACAGCTGTATAAAATGTGGGTCAGTTTATTGTTGGGATTGCGAGTCCTGGACATGAAAAAGTTAATCATTGCCTGAAGCTGCCTCGTTGTGCGAGCACAGCCTATCACTTGTGTAGTTTCATCTAAAATGACTCCCTTTTCTCCTTTCCAGTGCCATAACCGCCTACTTTCTTTGCGAAATCTCTATCTCCAGGCTATAAGTCACTCTCTCCTTTCTTTCTTTTTCTTTTCTCTCAAACACAGACAAGCTTAAGGAGTGAGTGAGAGAGGGAGCGGCCACGCAGTTGAGCAGACTCCACCCAGAAAAAAGTCAGCGAACCGAAAGACAGCCGAGACCATAAAAATGAGTGGTTCCCACCCCCGGCTCCACCAGAGCGCCGCGCCCGCTCCCAACGCTCTCTCCACGGACAAGGACGCAGAAATGCCCGCCACGGAGAAGGACCTGGCCGAGGATGCGCCGTGGAAGAAAATCCAGCAGAACACCTTTACCCGCTGGTGTAACGAGCACCTGAAATGCGTCAACAAGCGAATCGGCAACTTGCAGACGGACCTCAGCGACGGGCTGCGGCTCATCGGGCTTCTGGAGGTCCTGTCCCAGAAGAAGATGTTCAGAAAGTACAACCAGAGGCCCACCTTCCGCCAGATGCAGCTGGAGAACGTGTCGGTGGCGCTGGAGTTCCTGGACAAGGAGAACATCAAGCTGGTGTCCATAGGTGGGTCAGATAAGTCTCTGCACACCACAAAACCATGCTGAGTGTAATGAATGAGTGCCAGTATGTGCTTCTTACACTGTCTCCACCTTCATTCAGCTGGTTTCTCCCTTCTTCTACTTTGTTGTTTGTGTAGTTATATGTTTGGTTTAAGTAGCCTATTCAACTTGAGTGGCGGCAGCTGAATTGAACAGTCATATAGACGGTGATCATTTATAGGACATGTAAACGTAGACGTAGCTGCCTGCAGGGTCCCTGATAGAATAAAGTTGAGCATGTTGATGCTCAGTAGAAAAAAAAACTGTCATGTTGTAAAGAAATACTTGAGAATACACTCTTGAGTTCACTTTTTTTCTTCTGTGAACGGGTGTTAGATAAGCCTACAAGAAAGTTGCAAGTGTTGGTAACATTACTGAGTGTGTTTTCAGTGAGAAAGCAGGCGTTTCCCCAGTGTCCAGGGGCGCAGTGCGTTTGTCTCTGGCTGTCCAGATTTTTGAGGTGGATTGTTTTGGGAGGAGGGGGTCTGACTGTGCTGCGGCGCCCCAGGCTTTCTGTGTTCCCCTGCTGCCTGAGCCGGGCTGGGCCGGGCCAGTCCGAGCCAAACTTTGCAGGCCAGGGTGTTATTCAGGCCTAGTAGGACAGGAGAGTTGATCCTACACACACACACACACACACACACACACACACACACACACACACACACACACACACACACACAGAAAGAGACACAGGACTATTGTCTGTGCCCATGTCCTGCAGTGGGCTGGGGTTGGGTCTCCACTGCATTAGACAGGACTTGGCTCACGCTCAGTGGCATTAAACTGGGTTTAATGGGCTTTGCCTACATGCAGCTGCTTGCATGCTCACAATACTGGTGATTTTGCAGTTGTTTATCAGACTACAAGTGAATTATTTTCTGTTGAGCTGTGATGCAGTGCTAGTAGAATATAGCCTTCATGTGTTGGCATTATAACATCTTTCCCCATACAGAACAGGAGATTACTGCAGTGACTGAGAGGCTCTCAAACTGCTTTTCCAAGAGTCCCAAATTTAATCTCACTTGCATTCAAATATGAATTGCATAAAAATTCATATTTTTGAAAATTCATATAATTGATATTTCACTCTCCCCACACCTAGAAAAACACAAAAACAACAACACTCTTCTTCGAAAGACAAAATCTTTATCAACAGAGAGTCTGTGGTTGGAAGAAAAGGAAGAGGTTTGTGACTTGAGTCTATGAATCAGACATGAGTGAGTCCCTGTCATCCCTGGGGGAACGTCTGGCTCACTTTTTGGTTTCCACACGTGTGTTATCTGCTTCCCGCTGCATCCAACAGGTGAGGTGACTGCACAGTTTCATGTCAAGCACAGCTATACCCCAAACTTCATCTATGCCAAAGAGGAAGAGGTGGAGCACCTTATGTTTGTTGAGATTGTGGTTGGCGATATAAGATACCATCTATGCAAGAACCCATTTTCACATGCAGTCTGCCATCTGTCTTCTTTTTTTCTGATATTGATGCCAGCTGATTGTGTGTTAAATTAAACCGTGCACTGCTGGTATTCAGGGTGCAGTACCAGGTAGCGATGAGCCATCCTACTTAGCTCTGTTTGTCTGTCTGTCTGTGACTCCAGCTGACTCACCCTCATCCTAGCTGCTCCTTTTGACTCATTTAATCTGAAGATGAGAGGAGCCTGTTCTCGTATTTTACTTCCTCCTTTCATTGCAGAAAATGGACACACCCAGCCAGCAACCCTCACCACAAATTACCAAACTGCCATCACTGCTAAGCATGATGCATGAAGTCTCTCCCTCTTTCCTTCTCTTTTCTTTTAACCAGTTTACTTTTAACTTCAAAAGTGTATTTTTTTGTACTTGAAGTAATTTTCCTAACATGACTTTTCATTTTTTTGGTTGAATCTTTATGTCCAAACCTCTTTCATTTCTCTTTTGACCGATCTTTTGCTTGGTTACTAAAAATGGACAAGTACTGATATACAACAGTGCCCAGTGTAACAGTGAGTTACTCAAGAGAAGCCAGTAATCAATCAATCAAATTTATTTGTCACATGTAGTCATATAAGATACAATCACAGTGACATGTAATCCCGCCAGCTCCTTCAATTTGTGCATTAAAAAGAGTTTAAATAGAATAGGAATTAGGGTTGTAGTTGAACAAAGAAAATCTTGGTGGACTGAAGTTCGACCTACTCTTCAACCAATCGATTGGTAAATGGGGGAAAAAAAACAGTCTTCCTGACTGCAGCAGGGAGAAAAGGCCGTTATCCATGTGGTTGGCATGGGATAATGATTCTCCTAGCCTTATTTTTGCAGTGCCTGGTGTAAATATGCTTTAGGCAGGGTAAAGCACTGCCTATTGTATGTTCAGCCAGACAAACCACTTTTTGCAGGGCCTTGCGCTTCTACTCAGTGGTAATTCGGTACCAAGCAGTGATGTTTCCTGTCAAGATGCTCTCGATGGTACAGGGGTAGAAATTTCTCAGTATTTAAGGGGATACCCAGAATTTCATCAAGCGTCTGAGCTGAAACAGTCTCTGCCTTGCCTTTTTCACCACTGAGTCAGTATGCAGCGTCCAGGTCAGGTTCTCATTGATCTTTAGTCTTGCTGACGTTCAGGAGTAGGTTGTTGTCCTGATACCAGTGAGTCTGGTCCTCTACTTCCCTCAGGTTGGCCTTCCATTGTTATCTGTGATCAGGCCCACTACAGCTGTGTCGTCAGCAAACTTGATGATGGTGTTGGAGTCAAAAGTGGCTACACAATTGAGTGTGACAGGGAGTACAGCAGGGGGCTCAAAACACAGCCCTGCGGTGCTCCGGTGTTAAGGATGAATGTACCCTCACCACCTGCCCATCAGGAAGTCAAGGATCCACATGCACAGTGAGGCGTTTAATCCCAGGTCCTTGAGCTTTGTGACGAGCCTGGAGGGAACTATGGTGTTAAATGCTCAACTGTAGTCAATGGTCAGTGGTGTGGAAGATGTGTGCTATGGCGTCTTCCGTTGATCGGTTGGGATGGTAGGCAAACTGCAGTGGGTCCAGTGTGGACCAGCCATTCAAAGCATTTCATCACTACAGAGGTGAGTGCCACTGGGCGGTAGTCATTCAGGCATGCTGGTGTTGTTTTCTTCGGGACCTGAACCTGAACCGCTGCTTCAGCTGTTTTTGCTTGCTGGCTGCTGATGGCCTCAAACCGAGCATAATGTGTTTTAACCGAAGAGCAATCACAGTCACAGTAACTATGGGGCTAAACTAGGGCTTCATCTAACAATCATTTTAATATTAGCGACTAATCTGTCGATTATTCTCTTCAATTAATCAGTTATATTACGAAATGTCTGAAAATAGTTAAAACAAGCTTCCCAGAGCCCAAGGTGACATCTTCAACTAGCATTTTTGTTTGACCAACAGTCCAAAAAAATTCAATTTACAATCATTTAAAAGAGAAAATCAACAAATCCTCACATTTGAGAAGCTGGAACCAGCGAATATCTCTCTGTTAAATATGAAGCTGGAGCCAGCAGCCAGTTAGCTTAGCTTAGCATAAAGACTGAAAGCAGGGGGAACCAGCTAACCCAGCTCTTTCTGCACCTACCATGACCTCTAAAAATCATTATTAAAGCGTGTATCTCATTTGTTTAATCTGTATAAAAACCACAAAGATAAATTGTGGTTTTACTGCTGGTTATTATTTGACTATTTCTTGGCCAGGAGCAACCTTAACCTTTTGGAAAGAGAACAGTGAACTGTTAATAGTCTTTATGCTAAGCTAAGCTTACTGTCTCCTGGCTCTACCTTCATAGTTGGTGTACAAACTTTGAGAGTGTTATTGATCTTCTCATCTAACTTGGCAAGAAAGCTAATTTTCCAAAATGTCTAACTGTTGCTTTAAACAATTAATTGAATTTCAAAATAGTTGGCTAAAAATGTTCTGTTGATTAATCAACTGATAGTTTCAGCCCTAAGCTGGACTGCAGAGCTTGTTTATCAGTGTCTTTGGTCTGCCCTCACATGTGTCACTAGCATCACACAGATGAGGGTAAATTACTTGCAATGGAGCCATGGCCTGCCACCATTGGATCAGCTTGTTACTCTGTTGCATCTTTCAGCAGGTTGTGAAGTTAGACAATCTCAATAGTTAACACACACAGCTCTGCCCTGCAGTACCAAACCACAGTGGCACTCACATCATCTCACATTCCCAGCACACGCTGCAGGTTAGTGTTCTCTTTAATGAGGTTTCAAACCAACAGGCAATCTCTTTTTCTGCAGTTTTGACAAAACCCCACATGATCTGGCACCAGCAGCAGGCACGTGATTACTGATAAATCCAGAGGAGAACTTGCATGTATTCAGTCGAGAGCAAAGTTAAAGAGTGGCAAGGCTGCCATCTAGCAGGCAGTGGGCTGAATGAGGTGAGATGCCTTGCTGAAGCACTGATCAGGCTCTCCGTTATGGCTCAGCCTTCATGTTTCTTGCATCAGTCTGTATATCTAGTTTTCTGTGATTATAGTTCTTTTTTAGATCAAACTAATCTAAATCTTGCATGTGTGGAGACGGCCTGTGTGCATATTCCACTGTGCTCATCACACCTTTGTTTGAACAAGCTCAATCATTCCACTTGGCATCATCCTGTTAGTGTGTGTGTACAATAAAGCTTCAACACACACTAGCTGTTGAGCAGACGAAGACTGTTAGTAATTAAATATCGTTTTCATTACGCTGACTTTATTCCTTGTCAGCAGCATCTTTGCTCCAGTATGTCAGCAGCCCAGCCCAGATTTTAAAAACCCTTCATAACACTTTATCTGTGCTTGACTGAACCTGTGTGGAGTTGTGGAAATGTTAAGATAGTAGCGATTGTGCCAAACTCTTCCCTTCATCCACACAGAGCTGTGGTGTAACTTTGTATCTGGTTGCTCTCCTTTCTTTGCCTTGGAGCAGAGTGTGCAGGTTGAGACAGACGCCTGTGTGGCAACAAACAAGCTGTCTCCTCCTGTTACATAGTTGCATAATACTGAAATGTGTGCTATATTACTGATAAAGGGGTGGAAACAAGGATAGAGGAGAAGATATCATACTGTAGTGCTGTTGTAATACAAGCCATAGAAAAAGACATTGAGTTAGTTTAGGTAATGAGGAATTATATTGTCTGGTGTGCTGGGACACACACATGATAAGATTTGTCTATGAGGGCGCAAAACAGAAAAAGTTTCAGTTCAGAGAAATATGTGGCTCTGTTGTGACTAATCACACTACTGAGCGTTTCCTTGAATACATTTTTTTTTCTCTTTTACTGTGAGGTATTGCATGCAGGCGAATTTGGTGTGTTGCAATTGGGACAGGGTGTGTGTGTGTGTGAGTGTGTGTGGGAATGACACTAATTCACTTTGACTGTGTCTATCTGCATTGGTATACCAGGCATGGATACCTGACAAGATTAGTGTATTAAACTGCTCCTCCTCTGGATGATGCCAACTGCACATGGCCAAGATTTTCAATCATACATGTTTTTGTATAAAAACTATAAAGAGTCACTAACACACTGGTAGATCTGGTACCGGTAGGTCTAAGAATAAGTCCATCCACACTTCACTGCCTGGATTGTTCAACACTCACCACTTTGTGGATGTATCTGTGATGATGCAAGTTTGATAGCAGCTTGGTGCTTCCCATTAGCTGTCAATACCTGCTTTGACATCACTGATTGGGTTGTGGCCCAAAGTGCAATATGCTTGAATGTATAGCTTGACAATACCAAAATCTATATTTACATTTTTCAAAAAGTCAGAAAACAATATATGGCTGATGATTAGTTTTACATAAATATTAAACATAAACAAACATTTTTCATTTGCATCCATTACATTTTTTTGTGATATGTAGTGAGCAGAACATTTTACAAATGAAAAATAACCTTGTGAGTTCTCTGTGGTGGAAAAACTATACAATGGCAACAATGTTTTTTAATTATTTCAAACATATCTCTGGAATTTCTGTAATGCAGATAATGCAGTAATGCATTACTACTTATCAGCTGACATATATGCCAATACAATATATATCTGCAGTGAGCTAATATTGGGTGATATATCAGTTGGAGCTATCAGTCCAATTTCTGTCCAAATGAATGATTCTGAGTAGTGGTGGGTGACATGGGTAAGATCTTTAATCGCAGAATATATAATTTTATATTGCTACATCAATATGTGATAGAGTACATCCTGCCAGAAAATCAATTAAACAGTTTATGGGTTAAATAAGCAGATGGGACTGTCTGTATCTGACTACTCCAGTGAAGGAAATACTTGACAGATCAAGCCACCTCATCACATTGATGCAAGAATATTATAAATCTAACATTGCTGTAAGGCAGTCCTGCTGTTTATTTACAAGCATTGCTTGCAGTGACCAACCAACACAACCAGACAGAGCTTGGTATAAATGACATGGCACAATCTCTGAAGGACTGACACATTTCTAGAGCCTCAGTGTATGTATGGTCATATTCATAACCCTAATTCTGAGCAAACTGTAATTAATCAATATTAATTACTACTTTAATCTTATTATTAATAATGGGTCCAATGACTATTTGTAATGTCACAGGTGTTGTTTGTAGTTACAAACAAATTATCATCTGACTCTGCAGTTTTCCTCAACTCTGAGCTTTTTAGCATCTTTCAGCTCATTATTTTGGTTTTACGGTCTGCAACATCACTGTTTTGATTAAAGCTGCAACAATTAGTTGATCAGTCGATTGATAAGAATTTAATTGCCGACTATTTTGATAATTGATTAATAGTTTTGAGTCATTTTCCAGCTTCTTAAATGTGAATATTTTCTTTAGTCCTCTATGGCAGTAAACTGAATATCTTTGTGTTATGGACTTTTGATTGGGATAAAACAAGAAATTAAGGTTGCATCTTGGGCTTTGGAAAAGAATGATCAAATTTTTTCACCATTTTCTGACATTTTATAGACCAAACAACTAATCGATTAATCAAGAAAATTATTGACAGATTGGTTAATAATGAAAATAATTGTTAGTTGCAGTGCAAGTTTTGATTCCCTCTCACTGCTCTCATCAGCGTTGTTTCCAGCAGCAGGCAGCTCCCTCGCAAAAAAACTCTGATTAACCCACTGTACACTACCAGCCCAGCACCAAACAGCTGACAGACAAAGTTGGCAAATATCTGATTAACATAATGGAACATTTAGCTGCCAAGTAGCCAGATATTTTACACAGAAGTGGTATCAGTCTGAGTTAAAGGAGGGTGAATATTGGACTTGGATTCATCAGGTTGCCTGAAACAGGAAATCAAAATGAATGTTGCACTGCAACTCCTGGTTGTGTTCACCATATCAATATGCGCCATATCAATTATCACCTTATAAATAAGGTGATAATATGTAAATGCCGTGTTTACAGCTTGTTTCTGCACCCCTTAAGTTTAAACTAGAATTCCTGGGTCATTACAGCAACAATGCTAAGGCAACTCCCACAACTACAGCGTCAGTCATCAGATAATGAGAGAGCACTACATAGTCCTATTGGGAAATCTAAATAGTTTGTTTACTGAGAGTCTGCCAACATCAGGGATGTCATACAGCATCAAATTTAATCTTCTGTCTTCAGAAACAAGATAAAAGTTGAGAGGGTGAGTTGTGTAGTGTAGGACAGAAAGGAATGTTGGCCAGAGAGCGAGATAACTGAGAGTTTAGATGTTCAGTTAGGTCAAAATGGATCACTTCCTGCCAGCTCATTATCATCAGCATAACTTCCTGTCTGCACAGGCGAAAGGGGACTGGTCAAGTCGATACTGAGGATTAGCAGAGTGCACATTCCCATTCAGCACAGTGGTATTCAGGCTATTGCATTACATCACAGAGTTGGAAACATGCCCCAACACCCCATGCCTCATGTTCAGACTGAACAAGCAGACATAAAGCAACATTTTTTTACTAACTGAACAAGTACAGATTTTTGTGATTAAGATATTTAATCTATAAAACTGTATGGTGACTGTTATTTGAGTTTTTGACTTGTGCTTTTCTTGCTGTTATTATGTTACAAGATTTTACCTACAAACACACATCGCCTGGGTTCCCGTGCCAGAAACGCGTCTGGAGGGGATCTACTTTTCCAGACCTGAATCATTTTTGCCAGGCCAAGAACTATCAATTACTTGGAAACCCATACTCTGCTCTTATGGTAGTTCTCTGATGCTTCCAGGAAACAAACAGTTGATTAAAGCCACATGGCATTTATTAAACCTCCCCATTCATCATTTTATGCGATGCCCATGTCCTCCCCTCACCTCCTCAGCCTCTGCCTTAGCCTGTCTCATCTTGCCTCTCCTTGGTCTCCTTCTTTATTTCTTCTTTCCTATCCCCTTCAAACCTCATTTTTCTTTCAGCCTATCTGGTCTCCTCACCCAAATGAACAGCCCATCCTCAGCCAGTGCTGTTGTCAGTGCGGGCTTTAAAAATGTCCCACACAGCACTTTTTACTGCCTTTTTTTCCTCTTTTCTTTCTTGGCCCTCCACCCCCTCTGCCCTCCCTTCTCTTCCCTTCCCCTGTCCTGTCCTCCCTTCCTCCTCCCCCCGTCTGTAACCAGAGCCCAGGGAATGGGAGGACTGCCAAGATCCAGTTTGCTTCTGCCCTTTTAAGGCTAAAAAACCAGGAGGAACTTTTTCCAATCGGAGGGAGTGAAGAGAAGGAGAGCGGAGGGAGGGAGGATGCCTGGAAGGAGTAGAAAGGAAGAGGAGGAAGTGTAGTAGCTTCAGTGTGGCTTGTTGCTTGGTGTTAGAGGAGGGAGGGAGGAGAGGTGGGAGGGACAGAAGAGAAAGCTCCAGGTCCAAGATTTTCAGCTTTTGGATGTTTGAGGCTACAAGCTGAATTGATGTTGCAATCACAAAGCAAATGTTGTCCAGTGATCTATACGAAGAGAGGTTTTTTGGTCACATTTGTGTTTTACTTTAGTTTCATGTCCTATTGTTCATCTTGTTTGGTTAATTTTGTATTGTGGGAACATAATGCACACAGAATACTGCACAGGCTACTATATTAATGTGTTAGTAAGTGTGTGATAAGGGCAGTGTGGAATGTGTGACATTTCCTCAAAGTGTTCTGTCTGACTGTGGTTTGGTCACTTCAACCCCTCCCCCTTTTTCCAGGCGTGTGTGTGTGTGTGGGCATCATTGTACTGCTAGACTATGACTATCTTAATGTCTGAGGAGTCTGCCAAAAGTAAATGTGTTCAGTATGTACACTCAAACCATATTATAAATAATATATATAGTTCCACTGACTCAGTGCTGTACGCTATACATGTGGAGAGTATTGGGAGTATGATAATGGTTGGGTATGCTACATTAAAATGCAATCCATCACAATTGCTAGTTAGCTCTCCACCATTGTAATCAGTAACACTGTTTAATCCAAGAGATGATGAAATGGCATTTATTCCAATTAGCGAAATGAAAATCTATTTTCAAGAAATTGGGAAATTATTTTTAAATTTAGGAATTAAATAAACATTTATTTGATTTTTTTTTTTTAATTAGTTTTTTATGTGGATCTCTTAAATATGCTTTTTAAATAAAATTTTGACCAAGATATGTACTGAGGCACTGAGCAAGACACTTTGTAGTTGACAAATCAACTGGTCAATTCTCCTTAGTGGACAAACAATATAAGAAACAGTTTCTAAGTTAATTTAATTTTTTCTGTTTTTGAAATTCCTGTCAGCTAACTTTTACATGAAAATTAGCACTGTTGTCCAATATGGTGTTTAATTAGTCTCAAAACCTGCATACATAAAAACCAGGCACGTGATATGAGCGCACAGAACAGTATCCGCGAGCGAAAAAGCATCCTCGCGAAGGAGCATTTCTGCTCCACATGCACAAATGCAGTCCACCAGTGTGGGGCTGTGATGAGTGTGAGCTCGACCCTCCCTATGTGCTAGCAACTGCTCAACACTTGCTTGCTCATCAAGTTGACTTTAGACAGTCTGCTCCTTTGATTAGTCACACTTTGAATACTGACCATGACCTTTGATTGGCTGTTTGGTTTGATCATTGACACAGTCGAAAACAGGCATTTGCCTGAGAGAACAAAGGGAAACATTAATAATAATATTTAGCAGCTGATTCTTACATTTAGGAAAAAATGTTAGACATCGTAACAAAAGCCTGTTTAAACCCACTTTCAGATTAGTGAAACCTTTATTTTGCTAATGAAAACAGAAAAAATGCGATTTCACTGATATTTCTCCATCCAGACCACATTAGACCAGGTCTGGATCAAAAGCCACTGTACTAAGACAAATCTGGACTAGATTAGCAAGGAGACTCCAGAGAGTCATTAAAAAACAGTTTCAGATTTGTGAAACTTTTATTCTATCTATAAACTGAAAAAGGGCGATTTAAAAAAAAAAAAAAAAAAAAAAAAAAAAAAAAAAAGGTTTCACAAATCTGAAAGTGGGTTTAAACAATGTTAAGGCTTTTGCACTTTTTCATAAGTGTAAAAAAAAAAAATTCTATTCCATCCCTGCCTCCAAAGTCTCAAAAGTCAATTTGACAAGTAAGCAAATGTTGAGCGGTTGCAAGTGCATAGGGAGGGTTGAGCTCGCGCTCATCACAGCCCCGTGCTCCCAGACCGCATTTGTGCACGCGGAGCAGAAATGCTCCCTTGCGAGAATGCTTTTCTGCTTGCAGATACCGTTCTGTGTGCTTGTATCACATGCACACGCCTGGTTTTTATGTGTGTGGGCTTTGAGACTAATTGAACGCCATAGACCAAAAGCAAGCTGTTTCAAGAGAGTTGGAGATTCCAAAGTGGAGGAAGCCATCACAGCTTATTAGCTGTGTTGCACCATCCGCTTTTTTCCTCTGTCGGAGTATAAACTTCTCTACAAAAGAAGAGTGTGAAGTCCCTACATCACAAGCTTCTAGACCCACATATTTTGCTAGGACACCACTTTGTGGTGTGGCCGGGCCACTACTCTGTTTTATTATGTATTTTTCTGGACCTGCATTGCATTTGATTTGAATTGACAATTGAATTAAATAGACAGGATTTATTTGCAAAAAGATTCATGGTCATATATTGGTACATAAAGCTGTCTCCTGACAGACGTGCAGTTGCTTTTTATACTTTATCAATATATATGATATACTGTGTGTACACATAAAGATACAATGAGTGATGGACAGGAAAGGGAAAGACTTCAGGTCTATCAGGACGTCCCTCGTCTTACAAGATCTCAGATCTAATGTGCTCCAGATGTTGCAGTACAATCTGAATATTGTGAAGAACCTTTCCTCTCGCTGACGCTCTTCTCTGCGCTTTGACCTCTTTTCCCCTCCCTCTCCCGCCCTGTGATGCTGGGATCGGGTCAGGCTGTTGGTCAGGGGTTGCTATGATGTCATAGCAATGTCAATGGGGGGAGGCTGCAGCAACGAGCCAACCAGATGAGTCATGGGAGTTTTTGGGGCAAAAGAAGGATCAACCACAGACACGCACACACTCCATACAGTAGCCTCTACACTCAGTTGACTCCGTCTCTTTCCCTGTCACACACACACACTTGTACAAAGGGGGCGGGTGGAGGGGGGGGGGGTATGAGTCAGCACAGGGGGAGTCTGCAGCAGTCTGTGTCCGTATATGGGCTCCATTAGACTTGGTACGCTGTGGTCTGCCGGGAATGCTGGCAGATTCCTTGCATTTTTAATGGTTTTGTGTATGAGAGGCATGAATCAAAGAGCAACACGTATACACACATTATCAGAAAGTATGAACTCTTTAATGTCCTAACAATGCCCACAAGAAGGAGAAGGACTGAGATGATGCTTAGAACTGGACAACTTTGATTATTAGAAGAATAATAGTGTGAAAGCTGACTGCATTTGCACTCTTGTTCTTCTAAGCTTTATTAATTTTTGCAGTGCCAGAGATCTGGAGGTATGGCATGTTGTTAAAAAAAGAAGTAATTTCATTTAAGAACAAAGGAGTCCTTATACACAAATATTGACCAGACACACTGGAATATTTCCTTAACACCAGACCAGTACAGTAAGAACACCCTCTACCACTTTCCTAGTTAATTTGGCCTCCTTTGTTCTTAAAAGAAATTACTTCTTTTTTTAACAACATACCATACCTCCAGATCTACGGCACTGCAATGGACACTAAAATGGAATCTAGTTTTGCCTGTCTTTTTGTTGGTCCTCTGGAAGAACAAATGCTGTATGAACCACAAAAAAACCCCCTTCTTCCCTTTCATTATTTCTTGGAAGCACTATATTGATGATGTGTTTCTACTTTGGAAAGGACCAATCCCTACTCTATTGGACTTTTTACAGTTTCTAAATGGTAACTTTGCGGGCCTGAGATTCATGCTTAACTATAGCCTTGATATAAATGTAACAAAAAAACAAGATGTCCTCTCTTCCTCTCTTTACACCCTCTGGGATGGGATGAAACTGTTATAATAATCATTAGTTTGCAGCTCTGCTGTGGCCTTTTCTGCTCTTGTTCTGGGAATGTTGTGGTCCTGTTCTAGTGTGTTTTGCTGTGGTGGCTGATAGACCGCTATGTGACACACCCCTACTTTAGCTGATCTGCATTCCTACTGCAAGTACTGACCTGACACATACGCACACACCCTCCTATCAGTACAAATGAAAATATAGCTGTCAGTTTTATCTCTGTCTTTAGGCAACATTTCTCTCTCGTTTCCCCCCTCTCGCCTGCGTTCTTTCTCTCCCTTACAATCACTCTTTCCTTTCTCTCACATGTGTCTTGCTTCTTGGCTTTTCTCTCCTTCCTCTCCACTTTTTCTTCTTTCCTACCATTCCAGAGCAGATTGAGTTGCCCCTTGGTTGCTCACTCAAAGTTCCCATGGTAATGGGTCATCCAAACAGGCCTTTCATCTGACCCTGTTCTGATTTATCACCATGCGGACTGTGTTTTTCCACTGGGAACAGCTCATGTCATGTATCGCAATTGGCATCTTTGCCAACTTTGCTCTCCGTTGGAACCCAACTCAGACGAGTGGTTCTGCATGTAGGCAAAGAACTCATCTAATTTAATGGCATCTGATGTATAACTTGGGTGTTTTTCTCTGCTTTATGTTTTTCACCTCATTACTGGATTGCTGCTCTGCTCCTCATCTTCATCATGCATTAAATCCCCCCACCACCCTTTGGTTTAGACCCACATCTATCTCAACTTTATACTCAAACCCTTTCTCACAGCTCTTGGCCAAACAGCTTTCAGACCCTCCTACTGCAGGCCATAAATATTTAGCCTTTTCAGTAACCCCAGCCCCTAACTGCAGCCCCAGCACTCTCATGCAAAAATATCTAAGAAAAACGGGGCTCAGTTTAGAAACATTCAAGACAACATTGTTGTTGAGGTTGAGCTGCTGCTACCAAGAATTATCCCAGTCTAGACAACGAATAACAAATAAATAACAAATAAAGTTTACAACGATGTGAACAGCACTGAATCAGAATAGCCTAAAGCTTCCTTCCTGTCCAAAGATGTTGTGTTTTTACAGCCTCATTCTGTCTGTTCTGCATCCCTTATCTGAGTGTTTAAAAGTCTGAAATCACAGGGAAACATCTGCTGTCAGATGTTGGATTCACATGCATGTCTATATTAACAGACCCAAACTCTGACTTTACAGATACCCTGCAGAGAGCCTAAGGCCTATCAGGGCCAATCTGTACACCATATCAATATATCTGATCAGCACCAAGCCTCAAATCCTTACGAGGACCAGAACTTTAACCCTTTGTCCCTGGTTCTGCTGTAATCATCCTCAACTAGGACACACACACACGTACAGACGCTGTTCCACCCTTTCCTCAAGGTTGGTCCTGAGCAATCATCCCTCCTGATCAACTGCATCTTGTGCAACATGTTTGTGCACGCTGCAGTGTGTATGTTGGGAGGTGTGTGTGGTTATCTTCCTCATGCCCAGGCTAGCTTTTGGTTGCATCACTTTCTCCTCTGCTTGCAGCAGTGCATGTGGTTCTGTGTGAACACAGAGAAATGCCTCAAATGTAATTTAGAGTAACTAGACATGTTACTAGATGTGCTGTTGTCATTATGTTGTAATATTGACTGCTTTCTGTTTGTAAGTTGACAATTTTAAATCTGTAATGAATTATCCAAAACCTGTTGTATATTAACAAGAATAGTGTTGATACATAAAATATCCAGATTTTTCAGGAGGATGTTGACTGTACTTAAAGCTATATTATATAACTACTCTGCATTAAAATGTCTAAAAATGACTAGACCTATGTTATATATTTTATTCAGTTGTGTACTTGCATTATCCCAAATGTTTCCAACAATTTTCAAACCCAGAGAAATCTGTAATTTTAATCAAGTAATGGTCCATTTCATTTGGTTGCCTATCAATGGTATCACACCCCCGCTACCAAAGAGAATATGCGCACAAGATGCATGCATCAGCGTTGTGGTTGTCCGCCACAATGGCCTCTACCAAAGAGTATACGCATACAAGATAATACGTCAGCGTTGTGGTTGCCCGCCAGAAACTGTTTTTACGATAAACCTTTTAGATCTTGGTCGTTTTTAACTATATCTTTTAACCAGATGAAGGATTTTAGTCATCCGATGTCTGAATCTTAAGTTATCAGAGAAACAAGCTGAGCAAACGTTAGCGGCACCCAGGCTAGCAGCCTGTCCTGGACATCCTGTGCCCGCCAAAACACTGATTTTTTTTAAAAAAATTTTTATGTGAACTGCTTTGTTCAGAGTTTTTTTTTTACCAGTTTTAATCCCTGTGTACATTTGTTTTGGAGAGGAGGAGACCTCTGCAGATAATTCAGCTCCTGGTAAAAACATGCTGAACGTCTGGATCTTAAGTTATCAGAGAAACAAGCTGACCAAACTTAGCAGCAGCTAGGTTAGCTGCACCTCCTGGTTGTCCTGTGCCCGCTGAACAGTGTCTGGATCTTAAGTTATCAGAGAAACAAGCTGACCAAACTTAGCAGCAGCTAGGTTAGCTGCACCTCCTGGTTGTCCTGTGCCCGCTGAACAGTGTTGGAGAACAGTGTTTTTTCTTTTACGTGAAACTGCTTTATTCAGTGTTTTTACCTGTTTTAATCACCGGGTCTGTTTGTTCTGGAGAGGAGACCTCTGCGGATAATTTGGCTCCCAGTAAAAACATCCTGAACAATGTACACTGAAGTAATCCTAACCGGGAGAACACTACTTCACAACGTCATCAAACTCTGTCTTTTGTTATTGTTTTGATTGAGAGACCCCTAGCGGCAGAAATTACATATTGTGCGTTTAAATGTCCAGTGTGTAGAATTTAGTAGCATCTAGTAGAACAGACTTGGCAGAAATGGAATATAATATTCATAAGTATGTTTTAATTAGTGTATAATCCCCTGAAAATAAAAATTGTGTTTTCGTTATCTTAGAATGAGCCCTATATATCTACATAGGGAGCGGATCTCCTTCCACAGAGCCCACCATGTTGCACCGTCATGTTTCTACAGTAGCCCAGAACAGACAAACAAACACTGGCTCTAGAGAGGGCCTTTCGCGTTTCGCGGCCACCAAAGGTTCTCCTAAACGCTTGGAAAGGTAGGGTGAGGGGAGCTGTATTCAGTTGGTTGCAATATGCAACCTCACCGCTAGATGCCACTAAATCCTACACACTGGACCTTTTAAATACTGAATACTCTTGATTAATCCAGAAAAATTCCCTACACTCATCATAATACTTTCTTTCATGTTTTCTTTCCCCCTTCTGATTACCTAAGTTATGTTTCAAACAGAGATAGATTTACTCCTTCAGTAGTTTCATGTCTTGAACAGAATGTGTATTAGTAAAGTAAAGAAAGGCAAATTAATTTGTATAGCAGCTTTTAAACACAGAGGCATTTCAACGTGCCTTACATAAGGCAAAGAAAAGCAGTAAAAAAAAATACAGTAAAAAGGAAAATAAAATAAATTTAAAAAGAATAAAATGCGTTAAATACAAATAAAGAAAAGTAAAATAGAGTAAGCAAAGGAGAATGGGGAAGTTTTTAATTGAGATGTGAAAGTGGCTAAAGTTAGAATGCATTTGATAAACTAGCAGATAAACTGCTGCTAGTTTATTTGCTAGTTTATCACACTTCATCTATTAAATAGCTAATTGGAAGCCAGTGTAAACATTAGAGAACAGGGGTAATAACTAATGCTCATTTCTCCTGGTAATTGTTACATTTCTGGCAACAGTTTTCTAAATTTGTTGAAGTTGTCTAATAGTCTTGGTGGGCTATATGCTGGAAATAAAGCCACGAATAAGTCTCCAAATCTTGTCTGGACATGAGACCTCTAATCCCTGTTTTTGTTTGAGATTATAAAATCTGAGACCGGAGATTTCTAATTTAAGCGCTTGTCTTTATAGTTCTGGAATCAAGTTAAGCAAGAACTTTGAGTCTTTCCTCCTTGTTGCTTAATACACTGATTTCTGTCTTGTGTTTGTTTAATTGAAGAAAATTTAACTGCATCCAGCTATTTACTTGCTCTGAGCATTAACACTGTGAGTCTAAAGGACCACAGTCAATCTGTGAAATAGCTCTGTAAATGAGGGTGTCATCTACATAGCAATGATAAGCAATCTTATTTTTTGCTTTATAAAAGCGACTTGAATAATAATGGCCCCAGAATTGAACCCTGGGGGACTCCACATGGTGATCTGCCTAGATTTATGATCACCAGTGGCAATAACATAATTCCTGCCTTTGAGGTATGACCTGGCCTAACTGAGGACTGTACCAGATAGTCCATTCTTGACAGACCACCAGTCTCCAGTGGGAGAGAAATTTGGAAATCTGGATCACAGATCATTGCAGATCCTTCCTACTGAAACACTGACAATGAGGCAGAAGATCAGCCCAAACCATTACTCTTTTCTCGTCTGTTTTTCATGCAGCTTTTTTCTCCTCCCTACATTATTTATGATCCTTTGTATGCAACTGTGTTTTCAAGGAGGGTTTCTTCTTAACATTTTTGTGTGGGGTAAAATAAATGGGGTAACATGTCTTAAAATCTGCCCCCTCTCTCTTCCTCTGTACTCCAGACTCTAAAGCCATCGTTGATGGGAATCTGAAGCTGATCCTGGGTCTGATCTGGACCTTGATCCTGCATTACTCTATCTCCATGCCCATGTGGGACGAGGAAGAGGAGGCAGACGATGGCAAGCAGAAGACGCCCAAGCAGAGACTGTTGGGATGGATCCAGAACAAACTGCCTGAGCTTCCCATCACCAACTTCAACCGGGACTGGCAGACCGGCCGGGCCCTGGGTGCCCTGGTCGACAGCTGTGCTCCAGGTGAGGGGAACATCTTTGTGTTCCTGTGTCATGGAGAGCGATTTGTGTGTATGTGTGGAGGGTGGGGACATGTTTTGCGTGTTTCAGGGGTCAGTGGAGGTGAATGTGTGGGTGGGTGTAGTGTGCATGTGTTCCCCCCACAGCCAGGGTCTAAAATAATCACCAGCCAAGTATCAAGTGCCTAAAACATTTATCTCTGGTGGATAACAGATCAGTCAGGGTTACCAAAAACACTGGCCTGTAGCTTTTTGAGGTTTTATACAGTCTTTCAATTATGTTGCACAAATGTATTCATCTTGGATTTTAGTAAGCATGTTAGACATTAAAAAAATTAAATGTTCTTTACTGTTGAGGTGTTCAGGTTGAGTCTTACTGTGTCTTTTAGCATTGTAACTTTCTGCATACAACAGTGATTGACAGCTGCAGACCTAAGGTCAAGTTGGGGAAAGCGTGAGTGCGTAATTCTCATCTGTGTGAAAGTAAAAACTGAGGGCAGGTTTGATTATGAGCTGAGCAGATGGGGTGGGTGGGGGGTGTACTTAACCTTCCCATTGTGGTCTTGTTAAATTAGGAACGTGGGCAGAGAGGAGGAGCAGGGTGTGAGATGAGTAAGAGGTGGGTGGGATATAGGTGAGGGAAAGTGAAGGATAAAGGGGGTTTCTGTTTACATTCTTGGGATGTTTGGCATATCTGTGTGACACCAACTGCCCTAAACCGCAGATAAGGATTCAAGAAAAGCTTTATTTCCTGCCAGCAAAAGACATCCAACAGTGTCCAAAAATAACAACCCTCAGACTTGAGAGTCAATTATGAACAAGTAAATAAATAACTGCTTACGCAGACACATTGCCAAGACAGCTTGTGTGATAATAAAGGAACATCATAATATCCAATGGATAATTTCAAGGGCAGACATCTTGAGGAGCCATGGAGACAGATGTCTGACCCCATACCTAATTACTACAGCTGCAGATTCACCTTCAAATAAAGATTACTTTGCATGTTTTGCATTCTCCTTTTATCTGCTGCATGTCGTCAAGGCTGTAACATGTTGGCCATAATTAAACAGCTTGGCTATAACACAAGAAGCTCTCAGTTTCTTTGAGTAGCAAAGTTTAGGTCAACTTTAATGTCCCTTAATCCAATAGAAAAACTGCACTTCACTCCCTGATACTGTTCATGCATTCATTTAGCAAGACAAAATGTAAAAGGTGTTTTGTCAGCCAAAAACCATTTTTGTTACAAATTTACACAATAGAATTCTGTCATAGCATCCCATCATGTAATCTCATCATATTGTCATGACATTTTTCCACTTAAAGACATTAAATGGTGATGTTATTGTCCTACTCCCTCATTTAGTGTGTCCAACTCACCTCCACTCTTCTCCTCAGGTCTGTGTCCTGACTGGGACCAGTGGGATCAGACCAAACCAGTGGACAATGCCCGTGAGGCCATGCAGCAAGCTGATGACTGGTTGGGCATCCCACAGGTAAAAGAAAAACCATTTCAAATGGACCAATAAGCTTTATAGTGAGATTTATGTAATTTTGAAATAAGAAATAAAATATTCTTCCTCTTACAATTGAAATAAGAAATACAATATTCTTCCTCTTACAAATGAAAAGATGAATTCATGAGCAATAAAACACAACCTTGCTCAATTGAATACACTCAGGGGTTTTGCTGCAACAGTCTTACTGGGTCTGGTATGACCACTAGCTTATGGTGGCTAATGTTAGCTAACTTTAGATGGATATTGTATAACTGGCATTACTGAGTCAGTTCTCATTATGTCTCTTCTTATACCACTGTTAAACTACATTTTAGCATTTACTATTATCTCAGAGATGCTATTTATAGCCACAGTTGCCCCTGTTCAGCAAAAGTGTCATGTGATTGCTTTAACTTACTAATGCTGACTCTTTTGTTGACTCTAATTTGTTGACTAATTGTTGTAAAGTTGGGTCAGTGTTTTGAACTCACCTTGTGTTAACTTAACCTTGGTTGACCTTAGTGTAACCTTACTAGATGGGTCAGTTAAGAATAAACTAAAGGATAAGAATGGCAAAATTTGATATTTTTTTATTGTCAACAAATCCCACAAAAAGATCAAAACCAACAATGTGTTAGTCAGTCTCTTAATACTTTGCGACTTCCCTACCCTGTCTGCAGCTCTCAGTCCACTGTTTCCTACTGACGATGTAAATCTTTAAAAGGGCATCACCAATATAAAATTAAATTTTTTAAAAAGGAATTTGCAGGCGTGGATTAGTGTGTGAATGAGTCAAAATAAACAACAGTGTGTGTGTTCATGGTAATGAAGGAACATGTCACCCAGTGCAGCAGTGTAGCTCATTGATGTGCTTTTAATAGTTTTTGGACAACAATGGAGCTCTACGGCACAGAGGAATAAGATATATCAGACTTTACATACAAACACAATACTTGTAAGTATAGATGAATTCATTAGTTAGTTAGTTTGGGCCTGCACATGGGTTTTGGGAATATCATCAGACTCAGATGACATGAGATGAATTGAGAGATGCATAGGTTGACCATCACTGTGTGAGTTGTGTCCTACATGGGACACAACCTAATCAACACACTGCAGCAGTGCCGAATCGTGTGGGATGTTCAGTTGGACATTATGTAGAGAATCAACACAGCCTTAATTCAAACATTTTATCCCCTTAGTGTGTATCCAGAACGAAAAGTTCAACATTTTAATAGGGAGATTTCGAATGGAATTAAACAAATTTAGGTTTACTGCACTGTTTCTTGGGTTCAGCAGTGTGGCCCAACCCAAGTGTTATGTTGGCATGATTGGCACAGCATACCATCCTGACAGTTGGCTCTGTGGTCACAACAGTTTCCGGCTTCAGCAAAGCTTCTGCTGAGAAACTGGCTTTGTCCTTTCCACTGCTGTCTTTGTGGGTTGTAAAATCAGACAATGAGTGTGTCTGAATGAGTGGGTGCCTGCTGGTTTGCGTGTGAGTTTGTCTCAGGTACTTTCTGAGCTAAAGGTAGAGGGTGGTATGTGGTTTGATTAAATCAAATCAGGTGTTTTTTGTGGGTATCAGTCTCCATAGCAACTAATAAAGCCCTCCTTCAGTCTGTACAGCTGTAGCTTCCTTTCTTTTTCATCAGCAAATAAGTGAAGGTGGAAAAAACTGCCCTTTCATTAGGAAAACTTTTTTGTCTTATCTTGCTCTCTTAGGTGATTACCCCGGAGGAGATTGTTGACCCCAATGTGGACGAACATTCGGTCATGACCTACCTGTCCCAGTTCCCCAAGGCTAAACTGAAGCCTGGCGCACCACTGCGACCCAAACTCAACCCCAAGAAGGCCCGTGCCTATGGGCCAGGTATATGCACATGCACACGCACATGCCTGCACACACACACACACACACACACACAAGATTGCACAAGATTTTTTTTATGTACTGTCCCAACTCCCCAGCCATCCTTCCTCTCTGCAGGTGTCGAGCCAGTGGGTAATGTTGTGATGAAGAAGGCTGTGTTCACCGTCGAGACCATCAGCGCAGGGATGGGAGAGGTGCTGGTTTATGTGGAGGACCCTGCAGGACACAGAGAGGAGGTGAGATACTGGTAGCTTTGGAGTGTTTAGTCTTTATTACATGGACTATGATGGCCTATGAAAATGTTTGTATATTAGTGAGTCATGTAAATCTTGTGTAATGGTGTTTGTTTTTTGGCTCCAAGTATATGTATATACTATATACTAGTATAGTTTATAGTTTAACTAGGTTATTGTTTTGCTATGGTGTCAACAATCAGGGGCTGGTATGTTGAAGCCATAATGAACTATGAGCTATGGTTATGGTTAAAACTTGGGGAAAAGGGAGTTAAATATATTAAAGTAAAATGATTTATATAAAGTGGTATACAAACATGCTATGTTAAATACAATATTGTTAAATATGAATGTTGAATGACTTTTGGGTCAGCTCTGCTACTGCATGCATGTTGTTGTTGTAGCGGACAAGTTTTCGACTGCAAATTGTAGAAGGTATACCACTGGATTATTGATTAAGTTTTATTTTTGAAAGTCAGTTGCAGAATATCTTTTTCAAAATCTTTTGTTAATAAAATAGGTAGCTTATTGTTTGGATTGCACGTCGTCAACCGCGCTCAAACAGTGGCTTACTGAATGTGGGAATTGTTGGAAGCCACTGTCTCATGTACTGTGACATACTATGTTGTTCACTTTTTAAAAATTTCTCTTCAGGCTAAAGTGACAGCCAACAATGATAAGAACCGTACCTACTCTGTCTACTATATCCCGAAAGTCACAGGCATGCACAAGGTAAGCTTATTTTTAAATGCATAAGGCTGATCCTACATGACTGTGATATGACTTCTCTAGACTATTTACAGTGTAGGCCAGGGGACACTGGAAGATAGAGTCAGGGACTCAAGAGTTGGTGGTGCTGAGAGAAACTCACCCCATATACTGATGTCATACTAAATGCTGCACAATGTTCATGGTTTTTGCATTAATTTGAATTTCTAGGAAATGTTATATTTAACAGTTATTAACAATTCTTTAAAACATTTTAAAATTGGTATACACAACATTACAACAGACAGCAAACAAGAAGATCAGTATACTGTGTGTCAAAGCAGCCACAGCAACTACACAGGCAACAACACTGTATTCGAGTGTGAGAATTACAAGGAGAGGAAGAGGGAGTGAGAGTTGGCGAACATGACCAGGTTATCATGCTTCATTAAAATGTAGCATAATGAGAATTGAAAATGAAAAAATCTGGGTGGTGTGGAGTTAGAAAGAAATGAAGTTACCAGATTTCTGTAGCCCGCTCCTCATCTCTGCTCCAGGCTTGCAGCTTCAAGCTACATTAGCTGTTACCAGTATAACTCTGACCGAACTGTCAGCGGTCAAGCTGTATTGTGGGTAATGTAGATTCCCAGTTTTGAAAAGGAAGAATAATACATGGAATAAAAAACTTATCTGGTTCTGCTGCATTGATTTTAATCCTTTTTTGTGGTAGAGTACTCACTTACCATCTCTGGTTTAATTCTCTCCATACTGTCTACGATCAAATAATGGCGCAAATACCAAAAAAGTTATCTAAAAATAAAGAATAAAGTTTTTGTTTTACTTCTCTCCTTCTGTTTACACACAAACACACGCTGACTTGCCCAGGTGCACACTTTTAGTTACCTCTTCTCTCTCTTCAGGGATTCGTAAGGCGATGTTTACAACCTAAATGTCATTAAATGAATACTCTGTTAAACCTTCACACTTAAGATCAACCCTTAGTTACTGGATCTATTTTATAATCAAGAGCTACAACCTTAACCTACATCTTAATGCAATAAAGACTATTGTACAAATGGCCTGTAAGTGATGACTGCATAGCAGAAGGAATTAAAAATACAACATTATGTAGACCGTTGCACTCCAGTGAAAAAGAACTCTTAGATGATCAGTGTCTGTCCTCTCGGTTCAGTTGTACACTTGGAAAAACTCAGACCTCTAGCTAGAGCATGCCACTTTACAAAGGGAAAATAATAAATAACACATCAATTACACACATTTTGATAATAAACAGATAAAAACAGATAAAATAAAACTAATATCAAACATTTTATCATAAACCGCAGTTGATTTGTATTTTTTGTTTTTTATTTTTTGTCATGTCTGATACAATAGGTAATACTGCATGCGTCTTTTTTTTAAAAATTTTGTTATATCAATTAAGAGGGACCTGTGGGTTCCAGACACAATTTTCACTCTCTTCTTTCTTCTTCGTAGGTGACAGTGTTGTTTGCAGGGCAGCACATCTCTAAGAGCCCCTTCGAGGTGGAAGTTGGCATGGCTCAGGGAGACTCCAGCAAGGCCACAGCCCAGGGACCAGGCCTCGAGCCCTCAGGGAACATCGCCAACAAGGCCACCTATTTTGATGTCTACACAGCCGGTAATAACACGAATGATACGAGTGTTGTTTGGTTTCTTTGAATTCAAAGAAGCCTACATGCGTATGTTTTATTGTGCGTTTTAACTCTTACTACACTCATTTTTTTCTATTCTTGTATCCCCTCATCTCCCTCCTGTTTCTCTCAGGAGCTGGTGTTGGGGAGGTGGAGGTAGTGATCATGGATCCTACCGGTAAGAAGAACACGGTGACTTGCAACATTGAGGACAAGGGCAACAGTAGCTACCGCTGCACCTACAAACCCACCCAGGAGGGCCAGCACATTGTCTATGTCACCTTTGCAGGGGGTGCTATCAGCAAGAGTCCCTTCACAGTCAACGTGGGAGAGGGTAAGACTGTCCTGTTGAGAAGAGGTTATAGATTCAAACCCTCAGGAGAACCAGTCTTATTACAGTATCACTACAAGTCATTCTGTATAGGATGTTACAGTAACATTATGTGCTTTAATGTTAAATGCTTTCCCTGTGAATCACCAAAATTACATTTATAGAAGTCTAAAATCTCAGCCTATGATGACTATCAACTACAACCAAATCCACTGTGAATCTTAAAAAGGCTTTTGTACCTTAAATATTTGCTCACTCTGCTGTTTTCTCTTCAATTGTGTGTAATACTTTTGCTGTCTTTTCCTGCTACTTTACTGGATGTGGTGTCCTCTCTTTTCTCTCTCCCCCTCCCTCCTTCTCCTCTTCTCTTTGATAGAGGCCTGGTGGTATCTGTCCTCTTTCTGGAATGGCCTCTTCCTTCTGTTGTCATTTCCTGTTTCCTGGGATCTCTCTTGGGTACCCAATGTGTGCGAGTGTGTGTGCATGTGTGTTGTTGCATGCATGAGTATGCCCATGCAGATATTTGACTGCGTTATTCTTTACTCTGCATGTGTTGTTGTGGAATTGCATGTCTTTACTTGTGATTAATTTCCCTCTGTGGACTTGCTTTATGTGTCATCTGCCTGTAAAGCTCTAAACTCAAAATGACTCAAGCATCTCCAGAGCTTTGTCTCCTTATTAGGAGTTTTCAACACATGCATGAAGAAATACTCTTCTTGTTCCTACATGCCACTTAGAGATTCACAAACATTTTTCTCACATTTTAATGGAAGACTACCGCAGTTTAATGCCTCATTTGTTCCAGTTCACTTGTGGTCATGTTTTCTAGGAATTAGGAGGTGATATGTTGTTGATGGGGGATAAAATATACAGTCCTCCCTCTGTGCAAAAATGTGTTTATTTATTTATGTATATTATTTGTATTAAGTTTATCTGAAGCTAATATGAAGCTTCAGCCATCCAAATGAGTCAGTTCAAGTAGATATCGTTCAATGTTACGATTTTTTTCAATGTTTTTAATGCCAAAGTTCCTCTTTTTGTTACTATACTTCCACCGCAGCTCAACAGGGAAACACTGTCTGAGGAAACACAAAGAGGGAATTTGATGCTAAAAAGACTGTAAATGTGGCAGATATCCACTTGATATGACTAACTCAGACTGCTGAAGCCTCATATAAGCTTCAGATCAACTTTTAAATGCATTTTTGCATTTAAAAGTTTGCAAATAACTGTCTGGACACACTGTGGATTTTGTCCCCCATCACTTACATTGAAAGCACATTTGAAAGGGATCTTTTAACAGCCAGTATGAACAGGAGGAATGATTACAGCAAGGAAAACCTCTTTCACTGTTCATATGGACACCTGACTTATTTTAAGACAGACTTGAAAAATTGTGAACCTATCCTTTAAAGCCCCTGAAGACTTGGTTGCTAATCATAATTATTTCTCTATAGCATTAAATATTCGTGACTAAATAAGGAACAATCAAAGTAAAAAAAAAAAACATTGTAAGGCATTTCTTCTTTCTGTGTAGGTGTGCTGTGGCAGTAAACAAACAACCCACAGACTGTCTGCTGTCTGCAGAATCTAATTCCAAGTTAGTCCCACCTACTTCGAACAAATGAGAAGAGAAAAAAAGAAATTGAAATACTTTGTGTGAAATATGGCCAAAACTACTATAACTTTGGCAGAAAATAATATGTTCATGTTAGGTCCCATCACTCATCATAAGAAACCAATTAAGAAAAGAAGTTTACAGGGCCTTTAAATCTTACAGTTTGTAATTGCCAATTGTAATAACCTGAGTCTAATCCTACTGTAAAGAACAATTAAAACCTTCAACATGTTAGTTTATGTTGTAAGATAATGCTGTGTTGTGAAATTTTTCAGTTCCTCGCAATTCAGGATAAAATGTTAGAGGCATCTTCAGGGTATCATTCTTACAAACTGCAGCTTGTGTAGAGGTCCCATAAATAGCATAAGCCTGTAAATCAATGAGACCTGAGTCCAAGCCTGGAATTTTCCAGGTTATTTTGATTCATATTTTAAATTCATTTTGATGAGAAGATAACTGATATCGAGTTTTTAGTTGCTTTTGTGATTCAAATTTTTGCTTAAAGGGTTATTCCAGCAACAGATTAAAAAAGAATGGTCAAAATCAAAGCAGCAGAGGTCAAGATATCTTAACTTTTAGTCTCTAGTGTGGGTCAAGCTCCAAAATCGCTGGATCCTACCTTTCCCATAATGCACCTCACTGGTGTCTTTTCATTAGACTCCATGTCTTTCAATCATTCTGCTCCCAGATTGTAATGCAGGCAGCAAATTAAATTATTATTAACAATATTTTTAAAATTTTAATTAAATTAATTTATCATTTATTATTATAGTTTTTATGCTAGGGTTGTTTATATGACATGACTGGTATTAAAATACATTTTTTTTAAAATGATATTTTTCTTAACCACCAGAGTGCTTAACAGTCCACTCCCTGTAACATATCTTGTGCCCGTATTAAATAGCTTGTGTCTCTGTTCCTGTGGAGTTTCCTTTGCTTCCTGCAGGGCCATCCAACTGTGACTCAGCACACCCTATTTTATACATAATCAGGAGATATGAAGGATATTCCACTTCCTATGTGAGGATAAAGGCTCACTTCTAAGAATTCACTCTGTGGGTTAAGATAGATGGATAAAGAGGCACAGGAAGGGTGTGGGGGGTAGGAGGAAGGAGAGAAAGGACAATTGAAAAGCACTGAAAGCTTTCCAGCAATCCTTCAGCATGATGGATGTACCGTTGGATGGAAATTATTTTGGTTTCATATCATACACCCCACACCTCATTCCTTTTTATCCCCACTGAAACCACCATTGGACTCACATGTGGTCATAATGTTGGAGTCAGAATACTGAGAGCTGTTTCTATGTCTGTTTCTCACTCACTCTTTCTTTTTGTGTGTCTCTTTGCAGCATGTAACCCCAGCCTTTGCAAAGCTAAGGGTCGTGGTCTGCAGCCAAAGGGTCTGAGGGTGAAGGAGACTGCAGACTTCAAGGTTTACACCAAAGGAGCCGGCACTGGAGAGCTCAAAGTCTCCATCAAGGGGCCCAGTGAGTTACACTGCAAATACCAGTCTTGTTTTTACTCATGCTGGTGAACATAGTGAAGCATTTAGCGCCTTAGAGCCAGATATTTCCCTCAGGAGTTGAAGACCAAAACTAAGCTGAAAGGAGAGTGAATATTGGACTTGCATTCATAAGGTGGCTCAAAATTAATGTCTGCTTCATATGTAAATAAACATTGTTTGTTAACATGTTAATTGTATCCAGCGTTGTCAACTATTTTCAATGGAAAGTAGCTATGGCCTTCTCTAAAAGTTGCTCAATCGCTAGGAGCCTCAATGTGCTAATTTCCATATATGTCCATAAAAGAAGAAAAGTTTAAAACTTTCCCCAAGTGGGAAAAAGATTCAATTAGTGAAGGTTTAACCCTCATTAACTTCTGCTAGCTTTGTCGGTTATTATACCCTGGTTAAAATGGTTAACAGTATGAAATCCCAGTGTGCTTATGATATACTCATTATGCCTTGCAAACAAGGAACATTGTTTTTACATGGCTCCTAAAATTAGCAGATAAGAAAAAATAAAAAAAAAGGGGAACTAATATGCATCACTGTGTTTGCAGAGGGTCTTGAGGAGCCATGTAAAAGGAAAGATGTTGGAGATGGTGTCTACGAATTTGAGTATTACCCCACCACACCTGGAACATATACCATCACCATCACTTGGGGAGGACAGCACATTCCCCGCAGGTACATTCTTGTGCAGAAACAAATACTACAATTAAACCAAATTGACTTTTTTATTGTGACTGATCACTCTTTGCTCTGTTTAGTCCCATTGAGGTCAAGATTGGCTCTGAGGCCGGCCAGCAGAAGGTGAGGGCCTGGGGTCCAGGACTGGAAGGCGGTGTGGTTGGCAAATCTGCTGACTTTGTGGTGGAAGCTGTTGGAGACAATGTTGGTACGCTAGGTAAGGAAGCCAGAGAAATGACAGTAATCCTAAAAGTATGCATTTCTGTAAGTATCCAAGGTTTTACCTTCGGTTACTCACTGACAGCTCTTCTAAGCTTGCTATATTTTTTCCTCTGTTCAGGTTTCTCTGTGGAAGGTCC
This sequence comes from Scomberomorus guttatus, assembly GCA_038419695.1. Taxonomy (NCBI): domain Eukaryota; kingdom Metazoa; phylum Chordata; class Actinopteri; order Scombriformes; family Scombridae; genus Scomberomorus; species Scomberomorus guttatus. The sequence goes on from CM076449.1 coordinate 4,523,789, forward strand.
GTCTCAGGCCAAGATTGAATGTGATGATAAGGGCGATGGATCTTGTGATGTGCGCTACTGGCCCACAGAGTCTGGGGAGTATGCGGTGCATGTGCTCTGCAACAACGAAGACATCCAGCACTCTCCCTTCATGGCTGAGATTGTCAACCCACCAGGGAAAGACTTCTACCCTGACAAGGTATGCACATGTGGACAAACAACACCTTGTGCCAGACATACAACATAAAATTAATACCAGTTATTGCTTTTAGTGGTGTTATTTGTCACACAGAGCAGTTTCTGTTTCATAATATATAACCATATTCCTAATCAGCTCAATGTGTTTATTCCAGGTTAAGGCATATGGTCCAGGCCTTCAAAGCAGTGGTTTGGCTGTTGGAAAGCCCACCGAGTTCACAGTTGATGCCAAACAAGGAGGAAAGGCTCCTCTGAAGATTGCGGCTCAGGTAGGGCTGTGCGCGTTTAAGCATATGAACAAGAATCTACTGCATGTAGATGTGTAGGATTATCTGGCCCTTACTCAGTGCCACAAGAATCAATGTCTTCATATTTTAAGTGTTTGATTCCACTTAAACGTTGGTTTTCCACATTTCTACAGGATGGTGAAGGCACTCCTTTGGATGTCCAGGTTAAGGATAATGGCAATGGCACATATACCTGTACTTACACACCACGTAAACCCTTAAAACATACTGTCATGGTGTCTTGGGGAGGAGTTAACATCCCTGACAGTCCGTTCAGGGTGAGTACACACACGCATTCAGAGAAAGTTTGTTTTTCCTGGAGTTTCCACAAAAAATTTTTTTTACAGAAAGGTCTCTTTTGCTTTTGTGCTTTAACCAGATGAATATCGGGGCAGGCTGTCATCCAAACAAGGTGAAGGTGTCAGGACCTGGGGTGGCCAAGACCGGCCTGAAGGCCTTCGAGCCAACATACTTCACCGTTGACTGCTCAGAGGCTGGTCAAGGTAAAGCCACATTAAACTATTGCATCCTTTCACACAATAAATCACAGTATTATTTATCACTGCATAATTGATATTTTATAAAACATATAGAGCTTTCCTGTCCAGCACCAAACAGTAGATAGACAAAGTTAGCAACTTGCTAGTAAAGGGCGGCTGTGGCTCAGGAGGTAGAGCGGGTCGTCTAATAATCAGAAGATTGGCGGTTCGACTCCCGACTCCTCTAGTCCGCATGTCAAAGTATCCTTGGGCAAGATACTGAACCCCAAATTGCTCCTGATGCTGTGCCATCAGTGTATGAATGTGTGCAAATGGTTAGATTTCCTCTGATGGGCAGGTTGGGACCTTGTAGGGTAGCCCCTGTACCCATTCAGCGTATGAATGTGTGTGAATGGGTGAATTGACTCGTAATGTTAAAAGCGCTTTGAGTAGTCGGATGACTAGAAAGGCGCTATACAAGTACAGTCCATTTAAAGAAAGTGTAGCATTTAACAGCCAAAAAGCCAGATATTCCCCTCAGGAGTTGGGGACAGAATCATGACTTCAAATGAATGCTAATGTTGCTCCATATCTTTCAGACATGTAAATGGCCAACTTCATAAAGTCATAATATGTTAATGATGTGTTTCAGCTGGTTTCGTTGGCCCCAAGTGGCCAAAAAATAAATTATTGCAGGTTTAAGTCCCAAATCTTAGGACTAATTATTAATTAATAAAAATTAAATTATTAATATGAATTAATAATACAGAAACAATAATACAGATACCGGGATACCGGGACCAATAACCAAACCATAAAGCAGTCTCATAAACAAAGTTCACTGAAGACTGCTAATATCTGAGGATATCAGCATCCACAAGTGAACAATGAAGGTTTGAATTCGAGCTCTGACGCTCTCAGTCAGCCACTTTTTACAATAAATGAGCACAATAATCACAGAAGATTTCTCTTTAAAGACATAACAGTGTTTATTAAACAATAGCAAAGTTAACAAGTTAGCAAATGGTTTGATCAATAAATCACTCCTAAAATCTAATCCTACCTAAGCAATAATACAGCTATGTACAATGGAAAACACATGCAAGTGGGAGCATGCGTGTGTGTGTGTCTCTGTGGGTGTGTGTGAGGAAGATGGTGTCACGCAAGATTTTAGGTGACTGGTGTGATCTTGTGAGATGATGTCACACGATCTTAAGGACGGCGGACATGATCTCGGGAGATGAAGTCACGTGAGAACTAAATAGCAGATGTGACCGCGGTGTATTGGTTAGAACAATAGCAAGATGGCACCACCTGGGTGTCCCACGTTATCTGACTGTCAGATGTGTAAGAAAGGTGTGTGTGTGCGTGTTAGTAGAGAGAGAAAGGAGGAGAAGAAACACTGGCTCACGGCGAAGTCCTGCAATCGTGAGGGGAGAGCAGCGGTTGTTTGTCCACAGAGTGTGCGTATAGATGGCAGTCTGTAACGCATGTTGTCTGATTTTTGATCAACAAACAACTTACTTCCTCACTCACGGTGGCACAAACACAGCAGCAGTCCTGAGTGAGACAAACAGTCTAGCGTGGTTAACACAAACTAAACAGGCAGCAAACTTTAAATACTCCTCAGAGTATAGCAGGCAAAAGGGACTCAGCGGCCCATTAAATCAAACAACAAACAGCAATAAAGCTTAAGCCGAAAGCTAACAACACACAATTAACACTGTCTCTGCCCAGACATTGGCCTCTTAAGTGATTGCTCCACAGAGCAATTAGATGTGTGTTCAGTCCATCTTTGCTGATGGGCCGTCTTCATGCTCTGTCGGTGGGTTTTGATGGCAGCTGATCCTCTGCGGCGTGGCGGACAAAATAGCGGAGTCAACTTAGTTGAAGAAGAGCGGGACAGAGAAGTAATCCATGTCTTCGTGAAGAAATCCTTTTCTTCCTTCTGCAGGCAGTGAGAGCGCTGGGTTGCAACAGCAGCGGTCTCTCTCTGGGATCCGGTGATTGTGTTCTGTTGAACACAGGAAGAAGTTTCAGCTCGTCCAGCAAGGGTTGAATCTTCAGTCGATGGGGGAAAAGTCCACGTGCACAGGGTTACCTCCTTTAGTAAACTGGCTCACGGAGAAAGCAAAGCTTCCTCCTGCACTGTTACGGTGGAAAGGCGATGTTGAATTCGTGCAGCCGCTTCTTAAAGGGGCGGTGATGTCACGGCTGTGTTGCCATGACTCCCAGTGGTGTTGGTGCATCTCTGCCAATCAGAGACAAGAGTTTGAGCTTCCTGCTGAGAGTTCTCACTTAGGTGCGAACTGGCAAAGCATCATGGGAGATGGAGTCTGTGAGCCCCATTTTGGAGGTGCTCCTTTGTTTCAGGGAACAAAGGTAAAAGGCGGCCTGTTGGCCAGGCTACAGAGGTTACATGTAGGCCTGCATTTGTCTGACCCCATGGTTGAGGCCCAACAATATGTTTTTCCCTTTTAACTCATTTGTCATTTGTTAAGACAATAGGATCAACAGATAAAATGACTGCATAAAATGTCTATGGAGCGATAGTAGAACATTACTGTGTAAGGTGTGTTATGATGAGTTTTGGCTCCTGTCCTCAGGTGATATAAGCATAGGAATCAAGTGTGCCCCCGGAGTGGTGGGACCAGCAGAGGCCGACATTGACTTTGACATCATTAGGAATGACAACGACACATTCACTGTCAAATACACTCCTCCTGGAGCAGGCAGCTACACCATCATGGTCCTGTTTGCTGACCAGGTGAGTTTAAATCATGCACTATGTTATGAATGAGAGCAAAATGTGCATGTACCATGTTTCATAGGACAGAGTGGTTTCGGTGTGCTAAATGTATGTTTGAAGACAGTACTGCTTATGTTTGTATTGTTCAGGCTATTCCAATGACGCCCATCAGGGTCAAAGTGGACCCTGCTCATGATGCCAGCAAAGTCAAGGCTGAGGGACCAGGACTCAGCCGCAGTGGTAAGAACACTATTGAGTAGGTTGTTTTCTTTCTATTTCCATGTTTTTAATGTTTTTATTTATCTCCATATTTACAAGTGCAATTATCTTTTTCCATTTTCAATGTGAAGCTGTGGTGATAATCACCACTCATGCCAACTACCCAGTTTTTCTTTTTTTGCAATCAAACCTAAACTAAACAAAACCAAAAAAAGTATTTTACCTGTAAGTCAGAGAATTGCATAGCAACAGACATTGGATGCTTAAAATAGTAAGTATAAAAGCTTTTACTATATTTTTATAAACTGCTTGGTGTTGGATCACTGTGCTGTTGGAAATGGAGTTTAAAGAAATTGAGATTAATTCATATGAAAATATAAATTACTTAAATTTAGTCCAGATTCATATTGACTCAGATGAGTCCTCTGTGTCTCTCTCCCAGGTGTTGAATTAAACAAGCCCACTCATTTCACCGTGAGCACTAAAGGAGCAGGAAAGGCAAATCTGGACTGCAACTTCAGCGGTCCAACCAAAGGGGAGGCTGTCAAGGACTTTGAAATCATCAACAACCATGACAACACACACACTGTGAAATACACGCCTGTGCAGCAGGTTAGATGGGAGAAGCACTCACACAGACACATCCAGTCTCTCTTGCTACCCATGGAGTATATAGTCTCTCTTTACACACAATAATAGCTGGATATTTTGGGAAATATACTTATTCACTTTCTTGTCAAGAGTTGATTGATTTCACTCTCATGTCAGTGCGTTAAGTATGAAGCTAGAGAGCCAAGAGTCGATTAGCATAGCTCAGCATAAAGATGGGAACAAAGGGGAAATGGCTAGCCTGGCTCTGCCAGTAGACAACCAGTAGCTGGACCAAGTGACTTCCTGGAGTTTCCACTCCAGCTTATGGTGAACCCAGTGAAAAATAGTTACAGCATGTATCACCATGAAAATCCACAACTTCTTGTTTTTACATTTTGATTTGTGTACAGTTAAAGAAACAAGTTTAAATATTGAGCTAGCTAGCAAGCTGTTTCTCCCTGTTTCCAGTCTTTATGCTAAGCTAAACTACGCTAATCAACTCCTGGCTAGTTGCATAGTTAACAGACAGACATAAGAGTGTTATCAATCTTCTCTGCTAACTTTTGGCAAGAAAGCGAATAAGTGGATTTCCCAAAATGTTGAATTATTCTAATAACTGAATAAACTGAATTCAATCATGGACACATATTTAGTTTGTTTGGCTTTATTTTATGTTGGTGGTTAAATTAAGTCAATGCAGCATTATTCTACCACCCTTTCCTACAAAATAATGTGTCTGTGGCACTCCTCCCCTTCCTGCCCCAGGGTCCTCTGGGAGTTGCTGTGACCTATGGCGGAGATCATATTCCCAAGAGCCCCTTCAACGTTGCTGTGGCGCCCACACTGGACCTCAGCAAGATCAATGTCACAGGCCTGGGAGGCAGTACGTACTTTACTGTCATCCCTCTTATACTCTCTCCACATCTTTTGATTTCAACTCTAGCATAATTTTTGTTTAACATACAGTACATGACCAGAGCTGAATGTTTCTTGTCAGTTTTTGATTTTGTGTAAAATAATTTGTCATTGCTCTTGACCAAAAGTATTCTTGATTTATGCATTTATGAAGTTATGCATGATAAAATATACACTCATGGTAAGTCATAATATGAAATAGAAGGCAACATTATGAGGTAGTATCGTAAATTTGACTTCACAACTTCAAATTTTCACTTTCGAAGTCAAACATTTGTGATGTTATCTCATAACTCTGGCTTACTATGAGCATTTTTATCATGTCTATTTTTTTTCTTTTCATGATGAAAATGGGTTTCCATACATTTGTCTCATTTATTTATTGGTTTTTAAATGTACTTTTTTTTAAAAAATATTGCTTTTCGTGGAAGCTGTCATTTTGTATTGTTTATTGGCATCATCATATTGGAGTTTTTTTTCCATTTTTTCCAACCGGATCAGTCTATTTTCAACACAGGGATCTCTTTGCTCTGTGTGTCATTGTAGAGATGACTGTAGGCAAAGACCAGGAAGTGACCGTGAAATCAAAGGGTGCTGGCGGTCAGGGCAAGGTTGCAGCCAAGGTGACTGCACCATCAGGGAAACCAGTGGCCAGTAAGGTATGGCACATGATTTTGATTTATTTCCCTCAGAAAAAATATATGGTCCATTTTGAGACCAAATGTAGTCCTCTCACAGCTGTTGGCCTTTCTTATAATGTATTTGATTTAAGATAAATATATAGATATAAGTTTTGAGTAAAATCTTGCGTCTCTAAGGTATGACACATGCAGAATACTAACTAGTGTATATTTTTTTAATTGGTAACTGTTCATATGTCTTGCAGGTTGAGCCAGGGCTGAGCCCAGAGACCAGTCAGGTGAAGTTCATCCCTCGAGAGGCAGGGCCGTACCAGGTTGAACTGACCTATGATGGAGTTCCGATCCCTGGATCACCCTTCAGCCCCACTGCTTATCCTGCCACAGACCCCTCCAAGGTTGGCCACAGTTATTGACAAACAATTTTGTTACACTGTTCATGAATAATATGTAAAACATAAAAGATGTAGAACTGTTGCTGACACACTTGCAATCATTGATCATTTATCTCTGTCTCTACTCACCTCTCATCTCAGGTACGCTGCTCTGGCCCAGGCTTGGAGCGTGCCAAGGTCGGGGAGACAGGGGAGTTTATCGTGGACTGTACCAATGCCGGCCCGGCTGAGTTGACTATTGAGATCATCTCAGACAGTGGCACTGAGGCTGAGGTTCACATCCAGGATAATGGAGACGGGACCTACACCATCACCTACATCCCTCTCTACCCTGGCTCATACACTCTCACCATCCGCTATGGTGGCCAGGATGTGCCCAACTTCCCTGCTCGGCTCAACGTGGAGCCTGCGGTCGACGCCAGCGGAGTACGTGTGTTCGGACCAGGAGTGGAGGGCAAAGGTAAAGCGACCTGCTGCAGAAGATTGAAATAGTTTAGATGTTGTTTTATGTTCCAACAATTGCTCTTTAATTTTTGTTAATATACTTTGTGTTTATTTTTCAATGTTATGAGCAAAAGGTGATTCAAGAAAAAATATATTTTCATTTTGTTTAATCTGCATATATGCTGTAAATATGTTTTAATATCCTAGATTGGAATTGTTTGCATTGAGTTTAGTATCCCTATTATCTATTATTATTTTCATCCTGGGTTCATCTTGACTTCGGGAATCTGTACCTGCAGATACCATGAGTTGCGGTATTGGAATTGGATCAGGGTATCTCTACATGTAATATCATGTAATCAAGCCTGTACAAGCTTGCAAACATTTCACCAACATGCTATGTTTTTTAGGTGTTTTCCGTGAGGCGACCACAGACTTCACTGTGGATGCTCGTGCTCTCACACAGTCCGGAGGCGACCACATCAAAACTCTTATCAGCAACCCATCCGGCAGCCGTACAGATGCCCTGATTACCGACCTTGGAGATGGAACCTACAACGTGGAATACACTCCCTATGAGGAGGGTGAGTTAAAACATAACATCTGCAGAATTTGTAGGTTTGTGTGTAGATTTAGAGGCAGTGTGCGTCCAATTTGAATTCTGTGATACATGAGTTTGAAACTGTCATTATTTTCTGTGTATGCTTCAGGCCCACACAATGTGGAGGTTTGCTACGATGGCTCTCCAGTGCCTAAGAGTCCATTCCGTGTTGCCGTCACTGAAGGGTGTGATCCAGCTCGTGTACGTGTGCACGGCCCTGGCCTGAAAGGCGGCATCACAAACAAACCCAACAAGTTTACAGTGGAAACCCGGTAAGTAAGACCAAGAGTTCACAGCCGAGGACAGGCTCATAGTTCAGTGAGGTGGAAAATGCAAATGTCACTTAAGTGTTTCCTCACTTGTATTTTTAATGTCCATCCTACAGGGGAGCAGGGACTGGTGGTCTTGGTCTGGCAATGGAGGGTCCATCAGAGGCCAAAATGTCCTGCACTGACAACAAGGATGGCAGCTGCAGTGTGGAGTACGTCCCCTATGAGACAGGCAAATACAATCTCAACATCACTTACGGAGGACAGCCCATCAAAGGTAGTGAACTGTTACAGCTGGAAAAAAACGCAACTTTTCTGTATTATTGCCATAATGTTTGAATGTTGTGTATGTGGTATTTAATGAGGTTCTAACCCTAAATAAGTTAATTTTTCACTGATCTGGTTGCAAATTAAAGGCTTGGATCCTTTTCAATAGCAGACGTGAGGAATACTGTTTATTCTGCTGTTAGATTATCTCTAAGGCAGTCCAGATTTCGGACAGGAGCGATGAGACTAACATGAAAGGAAAAAGTGTACAGCCTCCATATGATAAAGTACATGAGGTCTCACTCTCTTAACCTTAACTTTTCTTATGTTTTATCTCTTCAGGAAGTCCCTTCTCTGTGCCAGTCAGTGATACAGTGGACAGCACCAAGGTAAAGTGCCAGGGTCCAGGGCTGGGTAACAATGTCAGAGCCAATATCCCTCAGGCATTCACAGTGGATGCGTCCAAAGCTGGAGTGGCCCCACTGCAGGTCCGCGTGCAAGGACCTAAAGGTGTGTTCTGATGTTTCTGTGTATCTCTATTCATGATTAAAACTCATGTTTTGTGATAGTGACATACAAAAAGAATCTTTTAAAGTCAGCATTTAAACACTTTTAACACTATGTATTTAACTTATTAACTAACACTATTTCTGCATGTGTATGTTTAGGTGTGGTGGAGGCTGTGGAAGTGGTGGATAACGGCGACCAAACTCACACAGTCAACTATGTTCCCACCAGGGAGGGCCCATATTCCATTAACATATTATACGCTGATGAGGAGATCCCACGCAGGTAACACACATATATAAATACTTCAATCTGCATGGATTCTTTGTACAATCACTGAAATTCAAAATTTCTTCAACATCTAACTATTTATTCCTAGTCAGTGTTATCTGTTAGTGTACAATCAGTCTCTCCTTTCTCCCTCTTTTAGCCCATACAAGGTGAAGGTGCTTCCCACCCACGATGCCAGTAAGGTGCGTGCCAGTGGACCTGGCCTCAACACCACTGGGGTGCCCGCCTCTCTGCCTGTTGAGTTTACCATTGATGCCAAAGATGCTGGCGAGGGACTGCTAGCAGTGCAGATCACTGTTAGTACACACACTGGATTCACGTTACAAAAATAAATGACATAAATTATTACTATAAATTATTTTGGTAACCATTTTGAAATTTTCCCCTCCTGCAGGACCCACAGGGGAAGCCTAAGAAGGCCAACATCCGAGACAACCATGACGGGACCTACCTGGTGTCCTATGTGCCGGACATGACTGGCAGATACACCATCCTCATTAAGTACGGAGGGGACGAGATCCCATATTCACCCTACCGTATCAGGGCCCTGCCCACAGGAGACGCCAGCAAGTGCACTGTCACAGGTACATACAGACAGTTAGACCACTATAGATGCATTTGTTCTTGTATACTGGAAATGTTTGGGGGAAAAAAAAACATGCACACACACGTCTTACTTTGTTCATACATTCTTACAGAAGTGGCAATTTTCTCAAAGTAGTTAGTTAGTCTCAAACTAGTTATTCATCCTATACAATAGTCATTCTGTATAATAATGATTTTTACTGTTGTACACCATAGAGTCATAATTATAATTCATCATGAACCTTCCTGGACTATAAATAAGCTTCTTTTTTGGTTGTTACCCACTTGCCAGATTTTTCAGAGGCAGATCAGATTTTCATTCTGAATTTATGTCCCCACAAATCCAGATGTTGTTGCTTCCTTCACCACATTTTACCGTAAGCAAAGTCCTTTTGCAACAAGGGCAGCTCAGAGGATGGTTCCTATTTTGAAGTACTTGAATAAAAATGAGAAACCTCTCGCACATTGTCTCACATTGCTGGAATATTCATTTCAGTAGTTTACAATGTTTCGATGTGTTCAACCTTCAACAGGTATAACTTCTTAACAACAAAAAATAATTTTGGCACACAGTGTTTCACTGAAAATGGTATTTTTTAAATCCACTTGTTGTGTTATTTATGTTTAATCCAATATTCACCCATTTTAGATTAGTATATTATGAATTTATTAATTTAATCCGTACAAAAACCGAAGTGTTTTTTTAATTAAACAAACAAGATATAACGTGTAAATTGATGAGTTTAGAGGTGCTGGTGGATTTTGATAACTTTGGACAGAGCCAGGCTAGCTGTTTACCGATTTCCACTTCCTGTCTTTATGCTAAGCTAAGCTAACTGGCTGCTGGCTACAGCTTCATTAGAGCAGACTTGAAAGTGGTATTGATTTTTTTCCATCTAAACTTTGACAAGAATGCAAAGTGCATTTCCTAAAATGTTAAACTGTTTCTTTAAAATAAACATATTTATTCCCTGATTTTCTTTTTCAGTGAAAATGAATTTTATTCAAGGTTTGATGCGATTCACAGTAATCACAGTACATAGTATCACATTATAACTCAGCTTGATTAAATTCCCCAACATCAACACTCACATCTGTGAAAGTGAAAGATATTCTGTCAGCATACCTGCTGCTCATATCTTATTATTTTTCATGCACTGGTATGTTGTGTTTCTCACGCTGTGCTCCTCAGTTACCCCCCCTCTTCCCCAGTCCCTGCTGTACACACACACATACACACCACCCTCCCTGCTTCACACTCCACCATCACCGTTTGTTTTCATCCAAGTTTTTGGAGCACAGTTATTGCCTCCCACCACCCCCACCTCCACCTGACTGTCTCTTATTTGTCACTTTTTTTCTCTTGCTCCCCTGCTTCTCACTGTTCCTATTATCAGTCTCAATCGGCGGTCACGGTTTAGGTAAGCCTACTGAATGACTTTGTGATGTAAAGGAACTGCTCTGCTATCTCTCTATTTTCTGTTAGCATGGAGGATAGTGGCACCAGCTTTCAATAGAATATCCCATCTTCTCTCTATCTTTTCTCAACATCTTCTTTTCTTATGTTTCTCTCCCCTACCATTTTTTTTCCCTCCCAGCTCATTTTGCACTTCCTGTCTCATAACTATTTGTCTCTGTTTCCCTCTCATTTTTAATTGGACAGACTAATGGACTAACAGAGTAGGCAGGATGGCATGGTGGAATGGCACGTTGGCTAATCTAGCTTTCAGTTATACATGGAAACTATATGATAATAACATTAGTCAATGGTAACAACATATAGTTGATGGATATAACATGACTGGATTTCATCCAACTTTAACTCGGTCTCATGGTTGTGGAATGTGCATGCTGAATGTTGAGTGAGTGAAAGGTAGTGTTTCATATAATATTAAAAGATACTAAAAAAATTATATCTCACAGCTGACTTTCTTCTAAATTCTTCAGGCGCTGGTGTTGGCCCAACCATCCAGATTGGCGAACAGACAGTCATCACAGTGGATGCCAAGGCTGCTGGGAAAGGCAAAGTGACATGCAGTGTGTGTACGCCCGAGGGGGCGGAGCTTGACGTGGATGTTGTAGAAAATGAGGATGGCACATTTGACATCTTCTACACGGCGCCACAGCCTGGCGAGTATGTCATCTGCGTCCGTTTTGGAGGAGAGCACATCCCTAATAGTCCCTTCCAAGTCACGGTGAGTGATGTGCATTTTAACCTTTATTTGTACAGGGTAGGTTGGCTGAGCATACATTCTTATTAACTGCAACGCCCTGTTAATAACAGTTTAGTGGAACAACAGAAACAATACAAGAAAAGACGGAGTCAATGAATAAAACAGAAAAACTGACAATAAGCAAGGTACAGCCTCAGTGGAAGCAATCACAAGCAGGCAGAGAACAATTAACAATGGTCTTGAAGTTACAGAGATGCAGAAGTGTTTTGATTTTTAGGCAATTGCAGACTTCATGAGACCACTGCAAGCAAAGCAAAGGCACTTTATCGTACAAAATGCAGTAGTTAGTGTTGTAATTATCACCTGTTATGAACCTGAGGGCAGACTTTTAAATGGAATCAGGGGGCTCAGAGTGGAAGCAGTCTTCAACTATGCTTTTTCTACATCTCAGAGGGAAATATCCTCTCTCTGTGTACAACAAGCCGAGCTGCTGTCACAGTTTACCAACAATATTTTCTATGTGATATTTCAATGTAAACTCACCAAGCCAGATATAGATATTTGGCAGGAATTTGGATTTGGCTGTCCCTACCCTCACACCTCTAATAAATAGCTGTTACAGGCATCTCTCCCCAGCCCGACAGAGGATAGTCTTTATAAGAGAAAATATGATAGGTGGAGGTACGATTTTTTTCTTATTGTCTAAGCCTGTAATTAAATCATTCAAGACTAGAGTAACAGCTGCGATGGTGCTATGATTTGCTTTAAAACCAGTCTGATGTTGACTTTGGATGCTGCGTTCTAAAAGGAATGCCTTAAGCTGAGTATTGACTAGCAACTTTGGGTTTTTGTCAAAGCAGGACAACTTGGATATTGGATTATTGCATATTTTAAACAAATATAATCAACTAAAGTATGCATATTTGAGTGAGGATAAGATGCTGCATGGACCAAAGATCCTCGACACTGTTTCTCCCTACAGAAGCTTCGTGATTGGGTCCTGGTGGCGCCACACATTTTCAAAATCACTCTGACTACTGTTTTATTCCCTTCCAATCCCTTCCATCTTTTTTACCCTCTCCATCCCCTACACCACCCCTACCCACCCCCCACCACCACCCACCCCCCTCAGGCACTGGAAGGAGCTCCATCAGACCAGCTCATGCAGCAGAGCCAAATGCCCCAGTACTACGCTCAACAGCCCTGGGTACCTAAAACCTCTGTCTCCAGCCTCTCTCATCCCTCTCAGCATTAACTCAATTAATTTTGTTCAACATCCCTGGGTCCTACTTCCTCTATTCATCTTCTATTTCCTCCTTCCTCTCATCTTCATCATCACACATGGCCTCCCTTCATCAACCTGCATCAGTGTCTGCTGTCTCTCATTGCAGGTGTTTCATCTCTGAGAGGGCTTTTTCTCTCATTTCCCTCCCTCCATTCTGTTCTTCCAGCTCGTAAACGGGATTCCTTAAACACATGGAGAGTGCATCAGAGCTACACAATAACAAAAAGGCACTCCTGAGTGTTGCAGTTGCAATACATGTATTTTGTATTCAGCTAAAAAGGACATATTCCCATTGCAATTCTGAAGTTAAACTGTTCAGCAGTGCTCCATGTCAACTCACTTAGGAGACAGAAGCAGCCATTTTGAAATCATCAATGTGGGCATGTCAGCTGCTCCACATTTTGCAAAATGGCCAACTGTGCTTCTTCATTCTTCCCTGACCTACCAGTGTTTTTGTCCTCATCTCATTCTCTCTCACAGTTTGTGTCGGTGTCATCATCACGACAATGATCACCATTGTCATCCCCATTGTCAATCACTTCATCTCATGATTGTCTCATCCCATTTTGTTTGTTGGTGTTCAGAAGCTTTTACCCCTCTGCCCTCCACTGTGTTCTCTTGTTGTTTGTTGTTGTAACCACACCCATCACCACAGTCTCTTCACAGACAGTGTATTTGACCTCTGCCCTCTGTCTCCCAGGCAACAGACAGACCTATGGGGATGAATGGCCTTGATGTGGCAGGGCTGAGACCGTTTGACCTGGTCATCCCATTCACCATCCAGAAGGGAGAGATCACAGGTAACATAAACATATTGAGCAGATTGAACCCTGGTCTACTGTGATGATTTCTGTGTTGCATGTATCTAACTATATGTTTCTGTCTGAAACTGAAGGTGAGGTCCGAATGCCATCAGGCAAGGTGGCCAAGCCTGACATCACAGACAACAAGGATGGCACGGTTACTGTCAAGTACGCTCCAACTGAGGCCGGTCTGCATGAGATGGACATCAAATATGATGGCATCCACATCCCTGGTACGACTTCCCTCTGAAGCATTTTCAGAAATCCTTGAGAACTTTGTTACCTCAAAATAATTGTTGAGAAAATGGCATCACGAATCACTGTTCTTTCCTCTTCTCTCTGTTGTCATTCACAGGAAGTCCCTTACAGTTCTATGTGGACTACATGAACAGTGGTAATGTCAGCGCCTATGGCCCTGGCCTTATCCATGGCACCGTCAACAAGCCTGCTGTCTTCACTGTTAACACTAAGGATGCTGGGGAGGGTATGTAGCGCTCACATGGCAGTATACACCTGAGTGTATGCAGCAGCTTGTGTAGAAAATACTTTTTTATTGCTTCTAATGTATATTAGTCATGACTTGACCAATATTTATAATTCATTTTACTTAATGAAGAGAAAGAAAGCAGAAGAGAAGGCTAAAATGAGTAATTAAAAAATAAATGTAATCACACAAAATACCATCTTTTGGTGTCTGTCCATGTAGGTGGTCTGTCTCTGGCCATCGAGGGTCCATCCAAGGCAGACATCAGCTGTGTGGACAACCAGGATGGGACATGCACTGTGTCGTACCTGCCTGTCCTACCAGGAGACTACAGCATTCTGGTCAAATACAATGACAAGCACATCCCTGGCAGCCCCTTCTCTGCTAGGATTACTGGTAATATCGTCTATCCTCAAATCCTCGATTATTTACTGGAAATATGAAGGCCACTATCATCGTTGTCTCCATTAAAGGCCACCACATGGACAAAATTCTAACACTGGCCTGATCTTTGTGTAGCCACTCAAAAAGTATAACTTTAAATTAATGCCTGGCCTAACCCTAACCCTAACCCTAACCCAGGGGGGCAGGCCTCGATCAGGGGGAAAAATGTTGAATGAAACTGAAGTTAAATAGACCTGTTTTACAGCAGATATTTGGACTTGTCAAACACAGTTGTAACTAATAACATTATTCATTGCTGGAACAGAGCCCTCATTAATGTTACCCACTCCACCTGTGATTTTCCTGCTATCACAAGTCAAAATGTCTGCTGTAAACAAGGTCCATGAATCTGATTCATTCAGGACTTTGATGCTATCCTGTTAAGATTCAGTTTAGCAAGATTTATTCAGAAAGCAAAATGCCCCTTTTTTCATACTGGCAAGAGATTGCTAAAGAAATGATGGAATTATTTGGGCAAAATCCCAGATAAAGTCATGGCACAGGATGAATATCTCGAAAAATTCTGTTTCCAGATTATTATAAATGTCTGAAAACATTCTGAAAACCATACAGAGAAATAAAACATTTTTTACCTTTCGCTTGATCAAGTCTGTTTGTTGTTGTGCCTAACCAAGTCACAAGGAGAAGTCTTGTTCTGACATCTTGCAAGAGTTGAGTTGTCAAAATCAGCTAAATATTCAGCCATGACTTTGTAAATCCTTTAGATAACAATATGCTAGGCTTTCTGTAATCCAACACAAACTCTTCTGGCATTCCTCTCTCCAACTCTGTCGTGGCTGAATATTTAGCTGATTTCAACAAAAACTCAACTCTTGCAAGATTTCAGAACAAGACTTCTCTTTGAGCGATACTTGATTATACACAATAACAAACAGACCAGATCAAGTGAAAAGTAAAGAAAAATGTTTTATTTCTCTGTAGGGATCATTTCCATAATGTGGTCAGACACTTATAATAACAATCTGATCATGTCAGTGGTAAAAACAAGCACTTTTAGTGGGCATATATTGACGGGGTGCTATTGCCCCCTTGGAATACATTGCAGCCCGTTTAGTGGCTGCAGGCTGAAGCACACTCACTCAATACTGGACCAATTTCAAAAATTGTTGTCCACCTTGACCCCATTTTTACTATCATTTTGTGTCTAAGTGACTCTTAGACACAAAATGATAGTAAAAAATGGGGTCCAGGTTGAAAAATCCAGAAGTTTCCCTTTAACTAAGTTAGTTAGAAGTACTAATTTCCCATTTTTTTTTATCAGCTGATAGTATTTGCAACCAATTTACATGTCACAGGGGCATGACAGCAAAAATTTGGAACCACTGCCATATCCCATCTTCTCTCCTCTGAGTGTGTTTGTCATCAGCATGCACCCTAACTAGCCCGTCACTGCTGTGTCTCCAGGTGATGACTCCATGAGGATGTCCCATCTGAAGGTGGGATCAGCTGCAGATATTCCACTTGACATTGGAGAGCTAGACCTCAGCCAGCTGACCGCCTCACTCACCACGCCCTCAGGTCGCGAGGAGCCCTGTCTGCTGAAGATGCTGCGTAATGGACATGTTGGTGAGTGTGTGTCTGATGTAAGCAAGGAGAAATCAACTGAAAAGATTGTTTGCTTGGTAGCTTTTTAACCTTACATGTGTGTCTGTCACAGGCATCTCATTCGTTCCTAAGGAGATTGGAGAGCACCTGGTGAATATCAAGAAGAACGGCCGCCATATTCCTAGCAGCCCCATCGCTGTTATGATCAACCAGTCGGAGATTGGTGATGCTAGCCGTGTGCGTGTTAGTGGCCAGGGCCTGAGCGAGGCCAAGACCTTTGAGCCTGCCGAGTTCATCATTGACACTCGCGATGCAGGTACACGCTTGATAAAAATATTTATGCCATGTAAAAGACTTGTTACATTTCATTTTAAGTCATCCAGATTTCATATTCCTTCCATACAGGCTACGGCGGTCTGAGCCTGTCCATTGAGGGACCCAGTAAAGTAGACATCAACACTGAGGACCAGGAGGATGGCACCTGTAAGGTCACCTACTGCCCCACTGAACCTGGCAATTACATCATCAACATCAAGTTTGCTGACCAACATGTTCCAGGTGCTTACCTTAAAGTAACCAGAGGTCACAGAACAGAGCGATGTTGTTCTGAATTACTAAACTGAAAATCAATCATTGTGTGTGTGTGTGTGTGTGTGTGTGTGTGTGTGTGCACAGGGAGTGCATTCACAGTGAAGGTAACAGGCGAGGGCAGGATGAAGGAGAGCATTACCAGGAAGAGGAGAGCAGCATCAGTCGCCAACGTTGGCAGCCAGTGCGACCTCAGCCTCAAGATCCCAGGTGACTAAAACAGGAAATAATGACATTACAATATAGTTCTGAGGTAGAAATCAACTCCAATCAACTTCTTTACTTGTGCTACTGTTACACTATGTTTGTGTTATGTTATGTAGCTAAACAGTACACTAGAATATGTTTCTGAAAACATTTGAGGTAAGAAATAGGCAATGCAGTAACAGAATCTAGATCCATATTTGATCAGCACTGCCTAGTCTGACTGTTTGATTTCGTGAGTTTTCAGCTTTCTTTTTTCCAACTCTTGAGTAAACAATGCACGTTTGTGTTGGTTTGAGATGTTGGTGCGACATCTTTATGCGTGTGTGTTGTCAATGAGTCAAACATCTGTCTGACTGTCTCTTCAGAGATCAGCATAGCAGACATGACAGCTCAGGTGACCAGCCCGTCTGGTCAGATTCACAAGGCTGACATTATGGAGGGAGAGAACAACACCTACTGCATTCGTTTCGTCCCCACCGAGACTGGTGTACACACAGTGTGTGTGAAATACAACGGCATGCATGTGCCTGGCAGCCCATTCCAGTTTACTGTTGGCCCCCTGGGAGAGGGAGGTGCGCATAAGGTCCGTGCAGGAGGGCCAGGCCTGGAGAGAGCAGAGGCTGGAGTACCAGGTTGGTGTATTGGCTGGATTGTTAGTGCATGTGCTGTGATATGTTGTTTTACATGCTGTACCTGACTCTGTTTTGGTCCCTGTGTTGTGCGCAGCTGAGTTCAGTATCTGGACGAGGGAGGCTGGAGCCGGAGGTCTCAGTATTGCTGTGGAGGGGCCAAGCAAGGCTGAAATTGCCTTCGAAGACCGCAAGGACGGCTCCAGTGGAGTGTCCTACATCGTGCAGGAGCCTGGTGAGAGAAGAGACAGGGAAAGGTTTATGAATGGGTGAAAACTGAAAGCATGCTGGAGATTTCTGTGAAATAAATTCTGTTCTTAAACAGTGCTTCATTATCCTCTACGCCATATATGTGGCAGTTGGTAATAAATGGTTGATTGTCTTTTAATGGAGAACTCTAATGTATGTATGTGTGCTGTGGAGCCCTGTCACTATTTTTGTATTTCTGTGACTGTTTAAGTGATTCTGACAAGACATAAATTCTCCTGTAGGAGACTACGAGGTGTCGATCCGTTTCAATGAGGAGCACATCCCTGACAGCCCCTTCATCGTCCCCGTGGCCTCGCCGTCAGATGATGCCCGTCGCCTCACTGTTGCCAGTCTTCAGGTGAGGCTCTGAGACACACACACATCCGTGTGCACACACACCAGGCCACAGTACACTGCCCACAATGCAGCAGCAAAGCTGAAGAGCAACAAAGCAGTAGACTTTTTGTGCTGTATCAGAATGAAGTAGTAATATCATGAACAATACAAGCAACTTATAATAAGACATATAATAAGTTCTAAAAGTTTAATGTTCAGTTATTGTGGTTTTATACAGTAGACAAATATTTTCAGGGTTTTGATAGTGTGGAGTTGGTAACAAAGTCAGATGAAACTGGCATATTTAAAAAGTTAAATTAAATGTTTGGGTTTGACTTAAATAAATAGCAGAGTAATGAAAGTCTTAGTAGGCCAGGATGGTTAGAGTTGTTGAGAGAGATCAGTGTTCCAGGAACAGGATCAGCAGCTGCTGCATTGTTGGGCAGTGCAAGGGCTTCTGGGATACTAGAGGACTGTGTGTGTTTCTCGTGCCTCATTCTAAAGGCTCCCAACAGCCTCCCACCTCTTAAAAGTGTTGCGGGGCGCTAAAGGGTTAAAGAGGTCTGACATGGGCTGTTTTTCCTCTCTGTCACTGTTCACAAGTACGTGCAATACTGTCGAAGCCCATTGCTGACAGAAGAAGAAAAAAAATGATGAAAGGTTATACATGATGAAAATGAATATACTCATATGTTGACTTAATAAGTCAACCTTATGAGATAATAAGCCATTTTCTCATAATTTTGACTTTGTAAGTCATAATTTTGACTTACTGTGACTATTTTTATTTTCATGATGCATAACTTTTCATCTATTTTCTTCTCCTGGCAGAAATTAGGTTCCATACAATACTGACCTTCATAAATTAACATACATTTTCACATGCATGCAGACCCTCACCCATGCTCACACATAGAGATACACTCACAAATACACTGTGGAGCACAGTGGCTTGTTCTCACAAAAACAAGGTCACTTTTTCCTTCTCTGTCCTTTTCAGTTTCTATTAAACTAACACAAACACCTGCTTTCTCTGCCTTTTTACTGTACAGCCCTCCTCTTTAGCCTTGTTAGCGGCCTCCAGGTAAGGTAAATAGTTGCAAAAGTTCTCTGAATATGTATTGTGGTGAGCATGATGCCATTAAATATTGAACAGTCTGCTGACAGTAGTGGCCAGAAGAGGAAAGTTGGATGCTGTAGTTATTTGCTTTATTCAATAATGATGATACAGTGTTGAGTGTGTGAGTATGTGATGTCAAGCAGGAGTCGGGCTTGAAGGTGAACCAGCCAGCATCATTTGCTGTCAGCCTTAACGGAGCGAAGGGTGTGATTGATGCAAAGGTCCACAGCCCATCTGGAGCACTTGAGGAGTGCTGCGTCACTGAGATTGACCAAGGTAACCACAAGGAGGGCAAACTCATCTGAACTCCTTATTACACTGAAATGATTTCACATTTTGGGGAGAATTTTGGTGGTAATAGTTTGGACATAACAATAGCTTTCCATATTCCTTATTTTTGCCCTCCTGTTTGTCTAGATAAATACGCAGTCCGGTTCATCCCCAGAGAGAATGGTCTCTACCTAATTGATGTTAAGTTCAATGGAAGTCACATCCCTGGTAGTCCGTTTAAGATCCGTGTTGGAGAGATGGGCCAGGCCGGAGACCCTGGGATGGTTTCTGCCTATGGAGCAGGGCTGGAGGGAGGCACCACAGGTAACACACTGCCCCTCTACAGAGCAGGAAAGAAAGAAAAATCTCCATCATCAGCTCAATGCTCCTGTCTGTCTCGTTTATCTCCCAGGAACTGCATGCGAATTTGTTGTGAACACAAGCAATGCGGGCCCCGGGGCTTTAGCCGTGACCATCGATGGGCCCTCCAAGGTGAAAATGGACTGTGTGGAGTGCCCCGAGGGCTACAGGGTGACATACACCCCAATGGCCCCTGGCAACTATCTCATCTCCATCAAATACGGTGGTCCTTACCACATCGTTGGAAGCCCCTTCAAGGCCAAGATCACTGGTGAGTGTAATACATTTGATATAAAATGCAAAAAATATGATAAATACTGAATGTAAATGTCTCCAAGATGAACAGTCTCTCCTCCATCTTCCAGGTTCCAAACTTGTGTCCAGCCACAGTATGCATGAAACCTCTTCTGTCATGGTTGACCCTGTGACCCGTGCCATCAGCTGTTCTCAGCAGGGTGCTCCCACCCAGTCAGATGCCAGCAAGGTGGTGGCCAAGGGCCTGGGCCTGACCAAGGGCTTCATCGGTCAGAAGAACAGCTTCAGTGTTGACTGCAGCAAAGCAGGTGCGTATGATCGTGATGTTAACAAGTGCATTTTTTTTTCTTCTCCAACCCATCAGAAATGATGTCTGGGACAAACACTTTGAGTGTATGGAATTATATTTGTGCCCCAAACCTGAGTGTGCAATGGGACATTTTGAGCACAGAAAAAACGTTTTTTGCAAGCTTATAAATTCTATTTTGTAGAGAAATGATCATGCAAATAATAATTGGAGCAAACAAATATGTTTTGTGCTAAATAAATTTATTTCCATGCACATTTTTCACATTGACTTCAACTTTGGTGAACTGTTAGCCAAGAATTTGTGCCATTCACCAATTTCAAACTGTCTTGATACTGCTAACCTGACAGTTGTCAGGCTTGGAGAGCTTTTTTCCCCTTTTCAATAAAGCTCAATAAAGCTTACTCGCTACAAAATTTAATTTATGTTCTTGCAAAAATTCTGTTCCAATGCTCAAAATGTCCCATTGCAAGCTCAGGATTGAGGCACAAATATAATGCCATATTATAAGTCTACAGTATGACACCAGCAGTCAGTTGTTCATAGTGGGTTTTACAATTACATATTGATGTAGATACTAATCTGTTCCATCTCTATCCACAGGTCGTAACATGCTTCTGGTTGGTGTGGATGGTCCCAAGGTCCCCTGTGAGGAGATCCTAGTGAAACATTTGGGCAACCGTCTGTACAACGTCAGCTACCAGCTCAAAGAGAAGGGAGAGTACACCCTGGTGGTCAAGTGGGGGGATGACCACATCCCCGGCAGCCCCTACCACATCACTGTCTAAAACCCAGCTTCACAATCAGAAACTTATGATACCACTGTTTTAAAACAACTGAAATTCTATCTAGAATCTAACCAATCATTGTTTACAGCTCCGAATCCCTCCCATGTTACAAATTAAGATATCTGGGTTTTTTGGGGGTTTTTTTGTTTTGTTTTTTTGCTCGTTTGGTAACTATTTAAACCAACTAGAAAACTCTCACATCAGTGTTTACCCTCAACCAGAACTCTGTATTTTTCCAGAACTAATGTCTAATGTTTTCACTGTAATCATTCAGGCTTATTCTAAACCCAGCCCACTATCTCCGAAAGATGAATGCATAGACACTGAATATTACTGTTAATCATCATGGTTATTAATTCAATTTTCTTCTGCTAATCATATGCTTCGGTAAATTCTAGGGAGGAGAAAGATGCACCTTTTTTATTACTGTAAACTAGCAGTCAATTGTGCCTTAGGCTTTTTACATTTTAAATCATGGACATACTGTAGGTGGACATTAGTACACAGTCTGAACTAGTGTAGAATGATAGGATAGCTTAGCGTAGCAGCAGTAGATTTTGACCTCGCTGAGCCTAGCATTGGATGGAAGGTTACTGTTTACACTGGAGGAGCAACTCTTATACACATAAATAATGGATTCAGTTTTATATAGGCTTTTATATGAACAATCACAGGACTTTAGCCAAAGAGTATCAGAAATAACATGCCTTCCTGACCTATTGGTATATATGTAAAATGTGTGAAAGAACTCTTTTACACACTGTGACACTCCTTGGTGCAACACCTTTAATTGTCCATGTAAAAGTCATAAGAGCGGCTTGTCTGTTACTTATACAGGGGTAGTATTTGTAGTGTTTATGCTCAGTAAATGCTCAGCACTGTCCCAGTCCACTCCAGCGTGTGTTGTTCATGATTCTTTTTAACTAACCCAGATGTTTTACCTGCTGCTAGTGTGATCCAGTTTTAGGCACTGCTGTTCTTAAAACCGTAGTATGGATTGAAGTAGGGAAATAGTTATAGAAGATTAAAGGTAGAGAGACATGTCAACAGAGAGGAGAAAGACACATTTCACAGTAGCTTACTCGTGGTTTGTCTCTCACATGCTCTCTCAACACGACGCTGCTGGGAAACGACACTTTCTGTGTGTTTTTCATGTGTGACACCAACATGTGCTCTGCATGTTTATTAGGTTGCAAAACTCTTCAGAAAGCCTCTGATTCAGAATAACATCAACATGACAGGTGGTGTTGCTTGTGGTGGGTCACTTTTGAGTATGGAACTTTTGCATATAAATTAAAAGGTTTAAAAAGGGAAGTTTCTAAAATTGTGCTGGACAGAAGGGCTGAAGATGATGTTGTGATTTGTCATATCCTTGAAACATAATGACCAAAAAACAAGAGAGAACAGATGTTGCTTTGTTTTCTGCTCAGTCTTTGTAGCTCACCCCTTTAGCTGCCACCCACCCCTCCCTTCATTCTTCCAGCTCGCTTTGTTTCCTAACCTATATTTCAGAACAAAAATAAATAAATCTTGTCCTAAATAAAAAAAAAAGGCTTTAAAAGTGTTTGTAAGACAGTATTTTGATACACAATAAAGTTGTCTAAGTATTTTTCTGTCAATCTAATTGCTGTGTGTTTTGTGTCTCCTTAACATTGAAGAACTTCATCTGATTCACATTGAATGAATGGGTATATCAAGATTCTAGCATCTAAAACATGACAAATACAAAACAGGGTACACATAAATTTGATGAAAATTCATTGATGTTCTTACAGAGACTCATACTGAGTCTAAAGTAAACTTTAAAATTGATTGAAGTTGCTTAACTCTTTGTCAATAACAGTGTTTTAATCTAAATGTGAGGGTCATTGTTCTCTTCAGTAACTTTAATAAAGCATGGAGGAAATGTTGGCGTATATACACAGAAGTTTCCAAAGTGGAAAATGTGTACATTACTGGAGTCTGCGGCCAACGCCCTTCCTGGAAAACTCAGACTCCTTATTAGGCCTGACTCAATTTCTACCTCCAGAGGCCGCTGCAGGAGAGAAAACCTTATGGAAAGTCTTACGTAATACCTTCAACACATTGTTTATGCGAAGCTTTGAGCAATAGGCCTGCTTTATTCATGAAGCTGTTTGTTTAAATTACGTAATTAAGACCAACCTATGTACCCAAGAGTCTTGTCTAAATGTACTCCTGTCCGCGTGTTGTTTTCTCCTGTTAACCTTCATGGTTTTGCATGTGTAACCAAATATAGTTGTAAAATACACTACTGGCTACTACAGCTAAAATAAATATGATAATGATAAAGAGCCTGATCCACGGACAGTTTCTTGAAATATCAAATGCTATTCTTCCTCTTATTAGTGGATCAAAAATGTATTTGATAGTTTCTTCCTGAGGCTGTTTGAACAGCATAAATGTATAAAAAGAGGTCTCAAGGCATTGTAGATGATTACAGTCCTGATGGCTTTCAGATTTTTTTTTCATGCTCAGCTTCAAAGTAATGTCTCATCTCAGTCTTTAACTGGTGTTTTTCATAAATGAATCTTAGTCCCACACGGCATTTCAAATACATACTCCACATCAATCCCAAAACGTTTCACATAAATACATTCAAAAAATACATGTATATTTGTTTCTATGAAAGTTTAAGAAAATCCATTGGGTTCAGAAATCCTTTCTATACGTCTTTAGATTTTCTTTAGAAAGTGAGTAGCCTAGTCCAGTGTGACCCTGAGGAATAAGTCTGATCATATTTTTATACTGATACCATTTAACTATTTAAACACTGACTGTACGTCATATGAATTGCTGCTTTGCACTTGTTTTAAAAACCTAGTGGTATTGGTTATATTCTGGTGCATGTACTGACACAATAAACATTATTTGAGAATTCTTTGAGTATGTAAACAGTGACTGTCTTTATTGTCCAATTGTTCAAGCAACAAAATATAATTTTAACCCAGTTGAGCAGGCAAGTAGGGTATAATGTGAAGGTGTGCCATATTACTTCGCCCAGATGTTGCCAGACGTTACGCCCACTTTGCTGCTGAAGCCTACACAACCTCGTCCTGCCTTCAAGCACATTTTCAACCCAGAACACTTTTGTCTTCTTCAAAGGTAAATTAATTCCTCTCATTTCAATTTAAACAATGAAATCCTTGTTTTCCTTTTTATCTCTTGCGTTTAAAAAGTCTGTTAAAAATCAGTTTCACTCCGTTACTCTGCTCTGACGTGGGCGAAGTTTTAGTATTATCGATATATAGCAATAAACGTGTTGTTAGCATTTTAGAAAATTGGGTGTAACGTCGAATTCTTTGCTTTGATTTTCAAATGTTGCCTTTACTATAATCCAGCTGCTGCGGTTTACTCTCCTTCTGAAGTTTTCCTGCTGGGTTGCAGCCTGGCGGGCAGCATTCACGAGTCTCCTCCCTTTTCTCCCTCGCCGTACTATTTCTATCTATCTATCTATCTATCTATCTATCTATTTATCTATCTACCTATCTATCTATCTATCTATCTATCTATCTATCTATCTATCTATCTAGCCTATAGATGTCTTTGAGTGAGAAAAGTGATGAGATCACCAAGTTGCTTGTTGAGTATGGTATCAAACATGGACCCATAGTCAATAAGAACAACCGAAAAAGCATTTACATTAATATATCAAGAATGACAGATAGACTATGTATACACAGTTGTGGCTGTGTATGGTTCTTCCACACGCTACTGAGGCTCCTGTTTGTTAAATGAATAAATTGTTAAATTGCCAATGTGTCTTTTTTCTTCAAACTTCAATCATCCAAACACCAAACACTAAACGGGTCAATGGCAGAATAAGCTGTTTGGCATTGGCAGAGAAGATTTGACAAATTTTTCATGGGTGCAACCCACATACTCAGCTCTGCTGCCCATCCCACAAATGCATGTTCCTTACAAATGTGGCACCATTTAAAAGGGAAATAAACAGTTTTGCACACATACAAATCTGTATGAACATACACATACATACTCTCTGTATTCATCCATCTACATGTACATTATTTCCATTCATTGCTACTATTATTTCATTGTTCATTTCACTGCCATTTAGCCCATCTTGTTTCAAAGCAGTCAATATTAGTATTACAAGTTCTTTCCATTTGTCTATTTTAGGGCTTCCAGTGTTTTGTTTTTCTCATATATTCTTATTAAATTTCTCAATATTCAGAGTGAATAGTTGTGATTTAGCCATTATTTTAGGAGGCATTACACCTTAATAAGATTAATAAAATGAAATCCCTAAAATGGAGATTTTCATAATACATTAATTCAGTATGATTTAATGTATTAATTGTAGTACTTAGATGATGAAGACCAATCGTCATTTGTATATTTTGTTTGTGAAGCACTGCTGATGTGTTTGTTGAACATAGACTCTACTCGGAGGCTGTATGAGAAGCTTGAAAAGGTGATGGAGGATGCCCCAGTGAAACCCTCCTCTGATAAGACCTACTACAGAGAGGAAGGTAGGATGCTCTTCAGTCAGCGTGTCACTCGCTTGATTGTTCATTTGTGAGTCTATAAACATTTGCAAGTGGCAATATATTTCAGTCATTTCAAACTTCAAGCTGTCAGTGTTTCACAGTTGGCAAAGATATCAAGACATTGTCTTGAAATGGGTCTTTGAGTTCGTTGGCCATCAAATTTTATATTACCGTATAGCCTAAATAACCAACTCCAGCTCAATCAATAACATATTGCAGCATCTAGGTTAACATTATTGCTGGAACCATGCTGAAATGTGACATTAATATTTTTTAGTTACACACACCTTATTGTAATTGCACACTGTTCACCAGTTCACCAGTCTAGCATTAACGTTACATTGCATAACGTTAGCTAACTAACATGGTGGACCTATGGAATCAAATATTTTGAGCTTGTGAAATGGTTTGTGAATGTGTGATAAAGTTTTGCAGCTGTAGAAATATTTTGTGCGTGTGCAAAAGTTTTGTGCACAAAGATATAATTTGCACATGTAAAAATGTTTTGAAGCTGTAGAAATATTCTGTGCTATTTTGTGTTATTGAATCCTTACATGCCAAGAGAAAAAAGAAAGAAAAGTTACTGTTTGGAAACATTAATAATACACCGATGTGGCCTGTATTGTTTTGAAATACTTTGTTACTTTTCTGTTTTCAGAAAGCAGCACTGACAGTTTGACCAGAACTGACACTCATGCCAAATAGAATAACTGGATGAACAATATTAATATTTTGTTGGCTGTAGGCTGGTACAGCAGACAGTAAACCAGGCTGATAGATCATCTGGCCTTCTGGATCAAAGTTGTGGCATCCTAGGCCCTGATAAAACTCATTTTATTACAGTTTCACAGCCACAGTAGGTTCTCCTACATGCTTGGAAGGGGAGGGTGAGGAGAGCGGTATTCAGTTGGTTGCAATCTGCAACCTCACCACTAGATTCCACTAAATCCTACACACTTGACCTTTAACGTAACACTAGCAGAAATTTGCTAACAGAAAGCTACATTACTGTCTTTTATTCTGGGTACATAAAGCAGCCTCACTGCACTTGAAAATATGCATTTGGACAACTGCGTTGCCTTACAGTAACAGCGAATACAAGCTAAATACACAACACATTAAATGTTTACCATTATTATCTACAGCACCTCTAACAGTCCCTGCAGGCTATATTGCTTTTTAAATTATGTTGAGCTGCGCGAGCTTTCCAGGTACTGTGTGCAGTAATGTCACTGCAGCAAATATCGTGGGACATTTAAGCAGCAAAACTAAAAACTGTAGTTATAAACTTGTGCTGTATGCTGCCTTTTGGATTAAGTACTGTCAGTTTGTTGGCCCTTTAAGAGTGATTTCTGTTCTTCTCTCTTTCTTTCTCAACTCCAGCCATGACTCCACCCCCTGTATGCCAGATTTCTTATGGTAAATGCTAGGTTGTATCACACAGAGGGATGAACTCTTGCGAGTGTGGTTAGGATTAGGTAAAGTTTAGGGTTAGGTCTCTTGAGAGTTTCGCAAATTGTCCCTCCAGCTGATCCAATCTAGAACAAACTGATTTCTAATATTAAAGACACATGTGGGTCACTTATTGTGATTAGTGAGTCACTGGAAGGCCAGAAAACAGCGCCATCTAGTGTGCCCTGACTGGGCACAGGTCAGAAAATATTTCCAAGTCCTTCTTGTTCTTTGTCTGTGCTACCATCATCGTATCATGTTCTTAAAAATTAATGCCCAATAGAGTCAAAAACTGTTTTGGTCTAATGTGTTTTCTTTCTTTACAGAGGAGGTAATTACCTACATGACATACCACAGTCCGGTGAGTCCTGATTGTCCGCTTATCACTCTGTGTTTGTGCCAAACTCCTCTGCTCTGTAAATAATCTCACAAACTGTCCTGCTTTCATTTTCACAGGTTAAATATGAAGGTTATGCGGACATGTGAGTACAGTTTTAGCACACTCACACACACAGAGTGAAGCACAAGGCATATAAACTATGTTATTACGAGATCATGCCCTGATTAACTTGTCAGGGGACAAATATTTGTTGTTGCACCCCTATTGGCCCCACCTCCCAGCTTTTGTGTTTTGTGTATGAATCCTGTCACCTACAAGTTTCAATTACAATAAGTACAGTGCACACTGAGACCCAGGAAACAACCAGTACTCCTATGCCAGAGTACTACCTGGCCCCAGATGTTCTGGGTGTCAGTAGCTTCATTTAGGAATATGCATTGGTGGAAGATTTTTTTAGATCCTTTACTTGAATGGGAACTCACAGATCAAAGTGTGTTTACAGGTGTTGGGGAGGACTACTGCATATGAGAAAAAAATAGGATAAGCCTTTTGTGTCTCCAGAGGGAGCTGTGTGAAATCTGCAGTGGTGGAGTGTAACTGTACATTTATTCAAGTGCTGTACTTAAGTACAATTTTGAGGTAGTTGTACTTTACTTGCATATTTCCATTTGATGCTACTTTATACTTCCACTCCACTACATTTCAGAGGGAAATATTGTACTTTCTACTCCACTACATTTATTTGACAGCTGTTGTGACTTTTCATATGCTATTCAATTCAATTTTATTCAATTTTATTTATATAGCGCCAAATCACAACAGAAGTTATCTCAGGGCACTTTACACATAGAGCAGGTCTAGACCGTACTCTTTAATTTACCCAACTTTCCCCTGTGAGCAAGCAGTTGGTGACAGCGGCAAGGAAAACCTCCCCTTTAATGGGAAGAGAGAATTAGGCTCTAGGTCATCTGCCTTGACCGGTTGGGTTGAGAGAGAAAGAGGGATGGGGAGAGGGGAGAGAGAGACACAAAGCACAACAACAACAACAATAATAATAATAATAGAAATATGACTAATAATACTAATAATAGCAGGTGTGGGTGTCAAGCAGGTGCTAGCAGCTCTATGGGGGTCAGTGATATAAACAAAATTATAATGTCAGCATGATAGTGTCCACAATGACAATGTTTACCATGTTCACCATCTTAGTTCAGTGTGTAAGCATGCTAACATTTGCTTATTAACACTAACTCATGAGCCATGAGAGACATCTGCTAGCGATGCTAAAAAAAGAAACTTGATTTTAGAAAATACTTGAAAGAAGTTGATTTGCACTAAAAAGAGGTTGGAATATTCTCACTGCACTGACTGATTTTTTTCACTTTTTAAAGAAAATAAGACTTTAAATGATTTTAAATAGGTTCACAATTTTTCAAGTGTAACAGTCAGTATAACAGTCAGGTCTCCATGTTTTTCCTTGCTGTAATCATTCCTCCTGTTCATACTGGCTATTAAAAGATCCCCTTCAAATGTGCTTTCAATGTAAGTGATGGCAGCCAAAATCCACAGTGTGTCCACACAGTCATTTTGTGCAAAAATGCATTTTAATGTTTATCTGAAGCTTATATGAGGTTTCAGCAGTCTGAGTAAGTCATAGTTTTATTTATTTCAAAATATAAATAGAGATGCACCATCTCGTTTTCAAGGGGGTCCTCATATGAAATGGATATCTGCCACATTTACAGTCTTTTTAGCATCAAATTCCCTCTTTGTGTTTCCTCAGACAGTGTTTCCCTGTTGAGCTGCAGTGGAAGTATAGTAACAAAAACAGGGACTTTGGCACTAAAAAGACTGTAACGTTGAAAGATATCATCATTTGGACGGCTGAAGCTTCATATTAGCTTCAGATAAACTTTTAAATACACTTTTGCACAGAAGGAGGACTGTGGATTTTGTCCCCATCACTTACATTAAAAGTGCATTTGAAGGGGGATCTTTTAAAGGTGCAGTGTGTAGAATTTAGTGGCATCTAGCAGAATGGATTGGGCAGAAATGGAATATTCATGAGTATGTTTTAATTAGTGTAAAATCACCTGAAAATAAGAATCATTGTGTTTTCGTTACCTTAGAATGAGCCTTTATATCTACACAGGGAGCGGGTCCTCTTCCACGGAGCCCGCCATGTTGCACCGCCATGTTTCTACAGTAGCCCAGAATGGACAAACCAAACACTGGCTCTAGAGAGGGCCTTTCACGTTTTTCGCAGGTTTCACAGCCACTGTAGGTTCTCCTACATGGTTGGAAGGGGTATTCAGTTGGTTGCAATCTGCAACCTCACACACTG
This sequence comes from Scomberomorus guttatus, assembly GCA_038419695.1. NCBI lineage: Eukaryota > Metazoa > Chordata > Actinopteri > Scombriformes > Scombridae > Scomberomorus > Scomberomorus guttatus. The sequence continues at coordinate 4,553,733 of CM076449.1, forward strand.
CACCTTTAATAACCAGTATGAACAGGAGGAATGATTATGGCAAGAAAAACCTATTTCAATTTTCATTTGGGCTCCTGACTATTGTTTAAAGACAGGCTTGAAAAATTTTGAACCCATCCTTTGAGGACTTACTTCAGTACTAAGATTTTGCAAAGACTGGGGATCTTGCAGGGTCACTATTTGCAAGACTACAACTAGATTCCTTTTTTTGAGTTTATTTCCCATCCTGTTCCTGGTGGAAATTTACAAGAAGAAAAACTGTTGAACAATGGATCAGAAACAGAAGCTGCCCTTGTGTGTGCAGTGGTTTGTTCTGAAAGACCAGCCAAAAGAAAATGTAAATCAATTAATTCATTCAGTTGTAACTGAACAACTGTGAAGAGAAACAACAGACACTACATCAATTGTTCCTGTTATTAACTCATTTTTATTTAACAACTTTTTTTTTTTACAAATAAAAATATATTTGGGTTAATGTTTCTTAGCTCATATCAGCTAAGACAATCACATTTCAAGAGGTCCTGTACTTTTACAACTTTAAACCAGCTACACAGTTTATGCAGCTGCCCACAGAAACCACCTTCAACCATTAACTATCTGCACACAGCACTTTCAGCTGCTGGATGTTGGAGTATTTCTGTTTGGAAATCTGCAAACTGCATGAAATACAGTAGAAACAGCAACAGCTTGGATAATTATACAAAGGCAGAAAGTCACAGGTTTAACTTCTCCAGCTGGCCTGAAATCGTGTGTGAAAAACCAGTAAATACACTGCAGACACACAGCATCTGACAGAAAGAGGAGGTCATATTATACAGAGAAATATTAGCTTTTTCTTGGTGAATGAATGTCAATGTGACTTATTAAAAGGGAAGCTAAAGGGAAACGAGAATGCTGAGCTTTCAAGTTTCATCAGGAGTCATTAATAACACCATCAAGCAAATCATGTTTAATTAGGAAAGTAGTTTAAAGACATGCACACAAAGGGCAGCCGTTAGAAACTGTAATCAATACAAACACACATTATTAGGCTGTAAACCATTAATCAAACCAATAACTAACAGCAGTCAACGTCAGCCAACCTTATCATACTTTAGCAGTTAGCTAGTGTTTCTGTAGTGGTGACAAAACGTCAAAAATACATATTAGCAGTTTGAGTTAAACTGAAGCTCCCTGTGTTCTCCGGGGAAAATATTACGCTAAACTACCTTTAAAGTTGCAATACACAACACTGATGACTTTCAGGCACTAGATGTCGCTATAGCAACAACATCTGAGACCAAAACAAACGTGTGTTGTTTACTCAATAAAGTTGGGTGAAAAAAAAGCCGACAATTCACAAAACTCAGATCAAACTGTCAAACTAGGCAGAGCTGATCCAATATGGATCTAGATTCTGTTACTGCAAGGCCTATTTCTCACCTCAAATGCTTTCAGAAACATATTTTAGTGTACTGTTGTACTGTGAAAGTTTGTGATGTGGCTGCCATCTTGGAAACAGATGCGGAGGACACAGGGGGGCTCACATGCACGCTCACATGCACATGCAGCTGGACCTGCTACCAAAACAAAGAACAAAGAAGCTCAGATAACATCACACACAGAGGGAGTGTGACTTCATTCACCAGTAAGGACGCCATTACTCTGCGATATCTCTACATAGCAAATAGTTGTTTTCTGACAACTAATACAGCTAAATATAATTTATTGCAACTTTAAGAAATATGACAATTCCTTACGTGTCCTTAAAAACACATAACACTAGAAACACAAGATAAAAGGCGTCATATGTAAACCCAACTGGTCAAGGCAGATGGCGCCCACCTAGAGCCCGGTTCTGCTTGAGGTTTCTTCCCGTTAAAGGGGAGTTTTTCCTTGCCGCTGTCGCCAAGTGCTGCTCATGGGGGGAATTGTTGGTTCTCTATAAATTAATGAGTAAGGTCTTGAACTGCTCTATGTGAAAAGTGCCCTGAGATAACGTTTGTTGTGATTTGGCGCTATATAAATAAAATTGAATTGAATTGAATTGAATTGAAAATATGTCGACAGTCTTTTTGTCAATTTGGTATCAATATAATCCATATAGATAAAGAATATTTGTGTACAAACTTTACATTTTGGATTTTGTCGCTTCAGCACGCTCCCAGCCTCCATTGGTTAGCTGCGCTGTTTTAGTTGGAGAAGACGGTGGAAATGAGAGGCGAACTGTTTCTAAAATTAAATTTCTCACTAAAATACGTGCTGGTTGGTGGATCAGATGCACGTCAAATTAAACACAGACTCATAACATTGTTAATTCACCATCAATTGTGTGTGTGACGGTATTTGAGGATTTCTTTTGGCCGTTACAGTAACTACCAAGTTTGCTGCTTCCTGTTTTGTGCTGGAGAGAGTGCACCTGGTTGTTGACAATGTTCATGTCATTGAACTTCACTATTTGCATGCATGAGCCAAGACTAAAGACATGAACATTAAACATGTTTTTTTAACATTTTTTTCGAGATGAGATCAAGATGAGAAAAAGACTGACTTAAGACAGCTCAGACTGAGTTTTATGACCACCTTACACCAAATGATCGAGATGATGGGAGCACGCCACAACTCTATCAAAACTCTCATGATTTTATTCAGACACTGGAAATTTGTCTGCGACATTGAAATTGTGTTTGGTGTAAGGCCAGCAGTTGTCAAGTAAATGAAGTGGAGTAAAAAGTCTTAAAGAAGTCTTAAGTCTTAAAACAAGATCTTGACACAGGGTTCCTCGACAAAGGCAGTGCCATAAGATTAGATAACTGTGCAGGACCAGACTTATTTAAGATTGTATGTTAGTGGTGCAAACAACCAATTGACATGAAATTAAAGCTTTTTTCTGATTTCCCAAGTCTTATATTTCATTTTGTTGTGCCACTCCTGCACACTATACTCATATTTACTTGACAGCAGTGTTGGTTACTTTGTGTAATGCCTTTGACTACATTGCTAGATTGAAATTTTAGTGCAAGTATTTCTTAACCCAGGCTGAAACGAAGAGGCAACGCTGAGCCCGATGAAGAAGAGGAATCAGATCAAGATCAAGAGTGAGTCTTGTAATATAAACTAGTGGTGTGTTTGAACAAATGAGTTCACATCCTTGCCTAAATCTCCTCTTCTTTCCCACTCTGCAGGCCCTCTATCCAGAGAAATAGCAGCACAGTCAGTCACAACACAGTACAATCCAGGGAGCTGTCCAGAAAGTCTGGAGGCTGCATGAGGAGGGTGATTTGGCTGCTGCTGCTGTTATCTGTGTTAGCAGCTGTCTTCTACTACACCTACTTTAAACCTGGAGTTTAATGATCGATAGATATGATTTGCTTTTAGGATGTCAGGTTTGAAACTCATCTCCATTAATGTCTTAGCAGAGATTACAGTTTTTTTTTGCTCCTTCAATACACAGTTTGACAACTGTTAGTAAAGTAATACCACATTCCATGAAATTTTAATGGTTGGAGATATTCTATTTTTATGCTATCAACAAATCTCATGTTCAGAGCCAAACCAACAATGAATTGATCCTATTAACAAGTATTGTATGTGTATCCAAAGCCTGATATGTCTTATTCCTCTGTGCCATAGAGCTTTGCTGTTGTCACAAAAACTATTAAAAACACATTGATGAGCCATGCTGTTGGACTGGGTGACATGTTTCTTCATTACTATGAACACACACTGGAGTTTATTTTGACTCAATCCCACACACACTGCCCTACTGCCAGAAATACTCAATAATTGTGTATTAAACCTACTGCAGAAAATAGTCCCCAACAAATGCATTATTTCCTCCTGTTTGAGTAACGTTTGCTAAAAACTAGTGACCAGCTGTTTTAGAAAATTACTGATTACTGACTAGTTTGATTTTTGATCCAGCACCTGTGAAAGTTTTTTGGGATGTGTGTGCTCTACACCCTTTTTGTCCGTAGAAAATGACTGAGCCTTTAAAAAAATATATCTGTGACCTGTTTTTAAAGATTTACATCTACAATAGGAACCGATGGGCTTGGGGCTGAGTGCAACAGAGCAGAGAAATCAGAAGTATTGAGAGACAGATTAACAGATCGTTGGTCTTTGCATGGGATTTGTTGCCAATAAGAAAACTATAATATCCTTAGCCTTATCCTTTAATGTCTTTGCTTTCTTGCATTAAATGTTGCACTGTTTTGTAGCTATGCAGTGCGTTTGTGTTTGAATTACTTGAAAGATGTGATTTGTTTGTTTTTATTGGTGAGATATAAATAATGATTTTATAATATAGCACAACAGGATTTTGTAAGCTGAAGGCTTCTTTCATATTTTTGAGCTGACTTGACGGCTCTAGACAACAGGGGGCCCTAGGCAAGATTTTCTTTGGGGGCCCTCCTTACTTTGCCTGGAGCTGAGAACTATGAAATAAAACTATAAACTAGGGATGTCAGTTTCAGTTAAAGTCTGTGTAAAGCAATAATAATTATGTGTTCTGAGTTTTTCACACCACAGAAAAATGTGTTATTAACCACCAAGCCAATTTTGACTGATTAAAAAAATCGCCAAGTATATAAAATTAGGTTTCAAAATCATGGAGAAACAAGCAGTATTCTGAGCTCTGAAACGCTGGGGGCGTGTCCTCTGAAGGCACTGAAACCACACACCCAACTGAACAGTCTCCGAGCCTCTGAACTCAACAATGTTCATGCGGAAATCCCTTAAAAAATATACAGAAAAAATAGGCCTTGTTTGTAGGTGTAGGACAAGCAACATGGATAATATTTCAAAAATAAAGTAACACGTAATTCGGTACCTATTTTGTAAATGTGGACTTATTTCAGTAAAAATGTAACTTAAATGAATATTTAGCAAGGGATCGGTCACCAATCATTGTTATGTTAAATTGTCATTTTTTTCAATGAAGTTTGGAGTCAACCATACTCGCTGCTTTGAAAAGCGCCGGCGAGGGTCTGGATGGAGGGGGGTGGGGGACTGTGTATTTATGTTAACAAAGCTTGGTGCACAGACAATGCCATTATCAAAAGGCACGGCTCTGCTAACCTAGAATATCTCATAGTTAAGTGTAGACTTTTTTATCTGCCCAGAGAGTTTACATCTACTGTTGTGACTGCAGCATGCAATGCAATGAAAGTATTGCATGCTTGTGATGTAGCCTTCATTTGTGAGAGCTGTCCAGCAGTCGGTGGTCAGAACTAGCTTGTCTGCCCGGTTAGCTTGACTTTTAGCTCATCCTTCTTCTCCTCAAAGTGTTTTTCCAACGTGTTTAGTCACAGTAGCTTTCGATGGCATAACATACTCAGGCTCGAGGTACGAATATAAATAATACGAATATAAGGCGACCCTGACTATAAAATGCCACCCACCTTTTCCAGCAGCTGTTTTTAGAAAAATAACGTTACTTTTTGAATATAACTTACATCATAGTATAGTAACATACTCACACACTCTCCTACCAGGCTCTTGGAAGCGGTCAAAAATTATTTTCTCTGGCAGTTAGCATTTATACAACTGCCTGTTTGGCCCTGTTTACACCTGGCATTAACATGTGTCTCGGGTGATCCAATCACAAGTGGACAGCTCTAAGTACAGGTGTGAACACACCCAAGATGCATTGAGGACGCTTTGAAATGTGATCACTCAGAACACATTCGGAGGTGGCCTGGGCCGCATGTGGCCACATTCATTTAGCAGTGTAAACGCAATGTGTCCTGGGCCACATTGAAGGACCACCCACTCAACTGACATCCTCTATTTTCCAGTAGAGTAGGCACAGGAGGTGCATTGCTGCCTCCCGGTCCCTGACACTCTGTCCAAAGTTAAGTTCAACTTGTTTGATAACAGGATAAATACATTATTTTGTTTTACCGTTTTTCATGTGAATTCAAAAAACTAAATCCACGTCCTGTTTTTTCCTGTTTTTCCTGTTTTCTACATTTAATTCTGTTTCCCTTGGATAGTTTGCTCTGTCCTATCAAGTTAATAACTACAGTTTTTAGTTTTGCTGCACTAATGAGCTGCTTTACAATTTCACTGTATGAACCTGGACTGTGTGTGTATGTAACAGCTGACCTTTTGGATGTGTAGAAGAACACAGAACATTAATTATTGACCAACCCTGTTGGCGTGTCAGGAGATTTAAATAATCAATCAAGTTACGCTGTTGTGCCTCGTGCGTAAATGATAATAAACGCCTCTCAGTGGGGAGACGCAGCTGCGGGGAGATCGCTGCATATAACTCTATATTTGTTATACATATACAGGCCAAAAGTTTGGACACACCTCTGGGAACTCCTTCAAGACTGTTGGAAAACCATTTCAGGTGACTACCTCTTGAAGCTCATCGAGAGAATGCCAAGAGTGTGCAAAGCAGTAATCAGAGCAAAGGGTGGCTATTTTGAAGAAACTAGAATATAAAACATGTTTTCAGTTATTTCACCTTTTTTTAAGTACATAACTCCACATGTGTTCATTCATAGTTTTGATGCCTTCAGTGAGAATCTACAATGTAAATAGTCATGAAAATAAAGAAAACACATTGAATGAGAAGGTGTATCCAAACTTTTGGCCTGTACTGTATGTGTTCAGACGTGACACTAGAGCAAATCAATAGGAAGGCCATTTGATTTTCGTGTGGGGGCACACAATGCACTGTATATGTATATGTTATCAAACAAGTTGAACACAGTTTTAGATGGAGGGTACAGGGACCCCTGGTCCTCCCACCAGTTTAAAACAACAACGAATTTGCTCTTTGCAAGCGGAAATGATATACATGTTTATTTGCATAGAGAACAGGGAAGTGAGAGCCGATCACAAGTGGTCACTCAAGACACAGGTAGAGATGCATGGTGTGAACAGACATACTTAGAGCTGTCCACTTACCAGGTGTAAACAGGGCCAAACAGGCAGTCGTATAAATGACAGTGGTATTTGGCAACTTGATATATTACGTTTCTGCAGTACAGACGTCGGAAGATGTTTTGGACTCGTTTTCACTTGTCATGAATTTATTTCCTCTGTGGTGGAAAAACATACGAACACGAGCCTTCAGAAACTCCTGCAGGTTAAACTTTACTAACCAAACACTTTTAGTGCTGACTGACTCTAACGCACTCACTATAAACAGACTTTAAGACACTCACTAGCCTAGCAACATTAAGGCTACAAACAACCCATAATGCAACACTCGGTGTAGGAGTCGGTGTTACACCGGTACTTACGATGGAATATCTGATGTTGTGAACACGTAATTGTCTAGCCTAGGAGTGTGTATGCATATTAACCTATAGACTGACATGCGTAACGGGTCAAAAATATTTTCTGCGTTTAACCGATTAACGGTTAACCGTCGACACCCCTATAAACTATATATATAGTTTAACTATATAAAACTATTATTTGTTTTATGAGGACAACATGACAAGGAGGGGGCCCCTGTACTGCGTCAGAGCCATTGATTGGCTTTATGTCTCCCAGAAACTTTCTTTATTAAAAAAAAAAAGGATTCACCAGGCCCTATGCAATTGCATATTCATACTGCAGGCCAGTGCTACTCCACATCATGACCTATCAAAAACCAAAGAACGTTGTTTATATGACCCCCTGTACTAGGTCAAACACATTGATTGGCTTTATGTCTCCCAGCAGCTTTCTTTATTTAAAAAAAAAGGATTTGCTGGGCCCTATGCATGACCTATCAAAAACCAAAGAACGTTGTTTACATGACAAATGTCAATTAAGAAAATGTTTGAGCAAGTGTTTGATCATTCTGTGAAAAATGACATTGAAGAGGGGGAATTCTTAAAGGAGGGGAAAATGTTAATATGAGCTGAAAGTAAGTTAAACATTAACAGAATAAGAGACTTATTTCCAAACATAAAACACTTCTCTACTGACATAAGTAATTCATTCATTTATTTAGTTACAAAAATGAGAGATTTCCTTTTAAACACATTATACATGTTAGAAAATAATTGCTGAAAACATGTGAAAATACTGTGACTAGTCATTTAGTTAGACTAGTTACATTTTTACTGAAACAAATCCACATTTACCTACAAAATATATACCAAATTAAACAGTGGCTCCTAACATTACTTATTTTTAAAGTATTATCCATGCTGCTTGCCTTAAACCTACAAATAAGGCCTATTTTATTTTTATACAGGAGTTTGATATGAGCGTTGTTAACTCAGAGGTTGTTCAGTCAGGCTGTGCTTTCAGCACCTTCAGTGGACATACCCCCACTGTTTCAGAGCAGAGAATACTGCTTATTTATCCACAATTTTGAATCCTAATTTTATATACTTGGCGACTTTTTTAATCATTAAAAAATTTGGCTGGTTAATTACACATTTTTCTGTGGTGTGACAAATTCAGAACACATAATTATAATTGCTTTACACAGACTTTAAGTTAAGTTTAACAATGCAAATGTCAGGGGTCAGTAAACTGTGCAGTAGAATCTTGGCAGCTGTACTCAAAGCACGAAAGGCAAGTATTCAATCTGAGGTTTTAGGTTGAGATAATTTGACGATCTTTGATCGATAGCTGTGATCCGGAGCTGAGGTTGTGTCATTGGTCACTGAGGATGAGGTTTTACTTGGCAATCCATAGATTATGTGGCCCTGGGCCCTTCTAGTCTGGCTCTGGGCCTGGATCCACAAAGCCCTAATGTGATGGTGGATCAGTTGAATCCATTCAGGAATTAAAGGTTTGCTCCAGCTGGTGCACCTTTGCCTAAACAAGTCATGATTTGAAGTGGGGGCTCATACAGAAGTTACAAAAAGGCTGTTGTCCCACCACAACCTTTAGAGTTCAAGGCTTGGAGAACAAACACAGGTGAACAAATAAATGTCTTATTTTTTATCCAAAGACTCGTCTAGATGCCACCAGTCATGTTTAAGTCAATGGGCAGTGTGGACTGAGGTCTACTGACATCACTGGATGCTGACCTGCGAAGTAAAACAAGAACAAGATCTCATGAGTTTACAACAGTAAGAGAGCCTGGTCTATATAATACTATGTGTCACATTGCTTACCTGACAGCATGTCCCTCAAAGCCGAGCGCTGTGATGAAGATGTTGACGAGGACTGTGAAGAAGACAAAGACTGTCGCTACGTTGTTCATCCAGTTCAACTTCCTGTGTTTCCTCACGTCATTCAGATCGTACTTTACTGCTGGCACAGAATCACACAACAGCAAAAAGCTAATTAGCTACATTAAAAGATGATGAACAATAGAGACAGAAAGGCAAGAGATGGGAAACTGATGTACTTAGGAAGAAAGTTTAGTTTAAGATTAGTTAAGGACTACAAAAAAGATTGTGCTGGTGAGATTTTAAAAAATCTATTCAATATTATAGGTACAAATTTGTAGATATCTTCACTTGTAGATAAAAACCCTGTGTTAAATATGTATTTCTATTTCAAATAGAAATGATCAACTTAACAAGGTTGGTGGAAAAAGTGGCAGTCTAAACAAAATTCATAATTGGCTATGTGAGGTATGGGTAATCTAAACTCAAATAAAGTAATTTGGGGACTGACATTCGTTTTCTTGAAGATGCATGAGATGAGAAGTACATGTTTGTAGGATAAATATGAAGCTACAGTAGAGACTGGAAACAGCTAGCCTGGCTCTGTCTAAAATTTGTTTAGATTTAATGTGTTAATTACAATTTTGCTACCTTTGGACAAGCCAGGTGAGCTGTTTCCCCATTTTTATTCTTTATGCCAAGCTAAGATAACTGGCTGCTAGTTCTAGCTTTATATTTACTGCACAGACATGACAGTGGTATCTCTGTAAGCAAATACACTTATTTCACAAAATGTCTACTATTCCTTTAACAAACATTTGCAATGAACCTACTACTAAACTACTTATTTTACTGAATATACAAACTGATTTGATTTTGTCTACATTTTAGTCAAAGCACAAAGAATCTGGATTTCTGACATCATCAGTTTTGAATGGAGACAAGAGTGGAATTTCTTTTCAAGTTGTGGTGTTCTCTCTTGTTGCATCAAAAATCAGAAAACTTCTCAAAAATAGTGTTTGTATGCCTGCTTTTAATCTTTGCACCTACCAAGCTTCAAGATGGGAATATATAGAAAGTATGTATTTAAAGTGCAAGAAAGGTGGAGAAATAGGAATGATAACAATGGGAGTGTCACTTGCCAATAAAGACAAGCAGCAGCCCCACTATGACCTGCAAAGTGATGGACAGGGACAACAAGACAATGAGAGGGATGTAGAAACGGTACTGAGGCCCCACATATAGAACAGTTTTCAGCTGGGACGAGTTGGCCATCAGCAAGGCGACATCCAGCATGCTCTGAGCTGCACTCTTCTTAGTGGCATAGTGATTGATGTTGAGCTGGCGATATATTTTTCCAGAGGGGACTGTCGCTGCCTGCCAGTTAAGAGAAGAGAGGTTAGGTTTGTGAGAAAATTGCAGCCACTGTTGTGTATGTACATGCAGATCCACCTTGTTAGTGTTACAGTCTGTAAAGGATAAAATAATGTCACTCTTCTATTTCAAAGGTCTGATTGCTCTCTGTACATGTGACGAAGTCCATGCGTCATTCTGGCTTGTTCCAAATGCAAAGAGGTGTTACGTATTTTGTTACTATGTACTCTAAGTTTTCAGGTGTGGCTGTAAAAGAAGAGGGAGTGGACGAGACAGGTGATGACTCACCTGGATCAGAGAGAGGCAACAAGACACAACATGCTCTGGCACATACTAACTCAATTTTTTACATGAACTGATACACGCATGTGCAGAGAGAGTGAAATGAAACTGTATGTGAGCAGGAGGTATTTCAGGTGACAGTGGTGTCAGATACTGAAATGTCAGCACATGTAAGTAAACTGTTGCTCTGGGTAGAAAAAGCGACATGACCACAGTGTCATTACCTTCATCTCCCTCTGCACCACTGAGAGAAAGTTTCTGTTTTGTTTGCCTCATTGTGTACACCACATCAGTGCCAAAGGCATTTTCTCAGGGCTTTGCCCAATCCTGTTGCACAGGTAGACAAAACATCACATGTGGGTGCAACTGTCTGAGTCACAAAGCTTTCATTCATCTCTGCGCACAGCTGACAACTATGGAAAGCAACACTGATTTTACACGGGGTTATATCACCACTGACATTCATGTAAAGTTCTCAAATTGGGGGTTTGAGGAGTCCCATAATTGTTTTTATTTTTCTTCTTACAAATTACTGGACAATTTAAGTGTTTCTAGCTTTTTATTTATTCAAGAAAAATAAGGGAAAAAAATAGTTCTTTGGCTGAACTTGTCACCACTGATAGACATATGCAGCTGACTGGGGAGGGCAGGGCACAAGTAGAAATAGCTTTGCTTTAAGGTGTTGCAAGCCAATAAAAGTTGGGAACCACTGCTTTAGAGCGCTTGTGGGACACCAATGTGGGTACCATAGGCCACAGTTAGCTTGATCACTGATCCATTTGATAATAAGTAAAAAATACACATATATAGTATATAAACTGCATTATATAAATATTTTAATGTATCTTTAATTTTTTCTTTAAATTACACACTTTTTTTCATGTCCAACATGTGTGGTAACTCATACTGGATTTAATGAATGCACACAACCAATGATCTCCACCAGCTTCTAGAAGTATGAATGTGAAAAGCATCTATAGTAGGCAATTTTTCTGTTCACATTTCTGCAGGATTTGTCCTGCATGTACCGGTTTCTGTTAATGTGATATACAGCACAGGACGCTTTTGACTAATGTCTGTCTATCAAAATGAACAGGTTTCAGTGCTATATACAGTAGAGTGAATATTAATAAACTTCACTTTGTCTGTAGTCACCTTCTAGTTCCTCTGTTGATAGTTCCTGGGCATAGTAAATAGTAAATAGTAAATTGTGCTGTCAACAATTTCTGAATATTATCAATTTTTAGTCATTCCCTGGTATTATGTAACTGTAATTATTAACCAATTAAAATGTAATAAACTATTAATGAACAGCTATTAAAGATCGGCTTAAGGGAAATTTGCATTGGAATATGTGGTTGGCCACGCGGCTGTAGAAAATACAGTAAAACAGAATAGTAAAGGGGGAGGGTTTGTCAGTCTGCTCTGCTTACCTCTATGTCTCCCAGTTTATTCAGAGCTATGTCCTCTCCATTCAGTCTGTCCACCCGGGCCATTCTCCTCTCTTTGACAACTCCACAGCAGCTATCAGGAAACTGTCCTTCTCGTGTTGATCTATTGAATGACGCGTTGTGGGATATAGTTTCAGAGCTCGCTGTACTGCTCACAGGGGAAGCTGAGGGAGTAGAGCAGGACTAACAAGTCAGGCAGCTCCTCTAGCTACAAGCAGGGATATTGACAAAGACCCCTCCTACTATGTGTCTCTGTTTTTCCTTTTCTCTCTAGTTGAACTTGTTGAGAAATGCTTTAATTACAGTGTAACACTTTTCACTTTTCATAGTATGCTCATGTTTATGTTTTTAAGTGTTTTATTTTTGTCCCAGAGTGAATAATACAAAGAGCTTAGGATATAAAATTATAAATTATAAATTATAAAATTCAATTCTGTCTTCTCAGCTGACTTATGTAATTCATGAGGAAATAGTCATTTGGGTTCAGGATTGCACTATTCCATATAGAGTCCCAAAAAATACTGAACTCTTGATTTAAAGGCCTTGTGACAAGATAATGGTTTTCTATATAACAGTTTGTGTGTCTGGTCCACGGTCTCATGAAAACATTTGGTAATTAAAACGTCAATTGCTCTTTCCAAATGTGTTTTTTAATCTGATAAGGGAAATTTTGTTTTACACTAGAAGACAGGGCCTTCTAGAGGGCACAAGTGGGCTTTGGGCTTCCTTATAGGGCCCAGAGGTTTGATTTGTGTCAGTTGATTTGTGGCAATTTGATTAAACATAAATATTTATAGGAAACATGGGGCCTGAGGTTCTGGTTGCCCGCTTTGCCAGAAGACATCTCTGCAGTCTGATGATCTTTCTTAAAGTAGCTTTGCTTTTTGCTTCATCATTGTGGGTTATTGTGTTCACAATTCACTTTTTAACGCAGATTTTTTTTGGAAATTGAAAACTCATTTTATTCAGAGATTGGACATGATTTAGGAAGAAACACACCTGTGTATGTAAGTTCCCACAAGTCACAGTGCATGTCAGACCAAATACCAGAATCCAAGGAACTCTCTCTGCAATCAAATCATATCGAGGCATAGATGTAGGCAAGGGTATAAAACCATTTCTAAAGCTTTGATTGTTCACAGGAGCACATTAGGCCCCATCAATGGACATTGGCTGTCTGGACAAACTCAGTAACTGGGCAAGACCAAGAACCCAACGGCCACTATAACAGAGCTTCAGAACTCTACAGAGATGGCATGGAGAACCTGCCGGAAGGACAACTATCTCAGAGGCACTCCGCTGATCAAACCTTTTGGTAGAGTGGTTAGATGGAAGCCACTCCTGAATAAAAAGGAGAAGAGGTAGTCACAGAAGTCTTAAGACTGTATTTGCTGCCAAAGGTGCTTTTACAAATTTCTGAAAAAAAACTGAATACTTGATTTCTAGACTTCAGTTTTTAATTTTTTGATACATTTTCCAAAAAAAAAAATCTAAAAAAATTGCCCGTTTCTGCTTTTGATTTGTCTGAAATACTGGTTCCCCACTTTTTTCCTCAATGAAATCTTTTGACATTACCTTATTTTGGGTCATGGACACTTATGTGTTGTTGAATGTCTGTACTGAATTTGTATAAAACGATGATATCTGCAGGTCAACTTGACCCTGATGCTTTCATGTATGTAAACCCAAACACAAAATGTTATTATGACTGGCTTTATTATGTTGACTAACCCTGTGTCTAGACAGCAAGCATGTCGCAGTAAATGGACCAGGGGTTGCCTCCTTCCCTGTTCGGAGATTTGCAGAGATGTGGGTAAAAGAGGGGCGACCCCTCCACAGAAAAGCATAAAAAAAAAGACAGAAGTCCATCATCAAAGCAGACTTTTTTCTTATTCTGAGAAGTAGGCACGTATAGCCTATCTATTTTTATGATGACAGCATGTTGTGTTATTGCATGTTGTGACTGTTTTCTATTCAATATTGAGGTTTGTTGCATGCTGCACATAGAGCTGAATTACACAGCAACTTGCAAGAATGACATTAAGGGCCCTAGTTTTGTGGAGGCTCAACAACCAGCGCAAACAGCACTCCAACTGTTCGGTATTTTCCTGTCCTTAAAATCAGCTTTGCGGGTCTGTGTGGTATTTTGGTGACCAGCACAGAGCATAGGGTGCACAGGTGGGAGGAGAGGCGCAGACAGGTGGGAGGTTCATTCCAATGAAGCAGCGCAAAGACAGTTGTTGTATTTCGGAAAACACAATGGCAAATAGGAAAACGCAACAACAAATCACAAAACACAACAACAAAGTGCAAATCAAATTAACAAAAGAGAAAACACAACAACAATGACATTAACTTCTACCAGAAAAGGCTACCAGCAGGATTGTCGTTGATTGGACAGATGCACTGTCTGTTTTTTTATCAGGAAGGAAAGGAACACCAGCTTGTAGTTGCCCTATCGCACGGGCCCTATCCAGATCAGTCAAATGTGGCATGCCGATTCTTGGAGCAGACACCTACTGACCACTGCAGCAGGGCCCATGCTCACAGGGCTGCCAATCAGGTGCCTGATTGGCACCTGATTGGCAGCACCTGGCAGAGAAGATTTGGCAAATTTTTTCATGGGCACAACCCACATACTCAGCTCTGCTGCTCATCCCACAAATGCATGTTCCTTACAAATGTGGCACCATTTAAAAGGGAAATAAACAGGCTTTCCAACGGTATAAGATTTATTGCCAAAAATCATTTACAACAAAGAAATAATCTACCAAGCACAAATTTCCAGTTTAGATATAACAATACAAGTGAAAAACAAGTTGTTTTCTGGTTTGGGTTTAATTTCTATTCCAATTCCTTATTTGAATACGAAAACAGGAAAAGTACGTGGATTTCCGTTTTTTTAATTCACACGAAAAAAAGAAAAACAAAATAATGCATTGTTTGTTTATTCTGTTCTCAAACAAGTTGAACACAGCTTTGGACGGAGGGCACACGGACACCAAATGAAGGCGTACAGTGCCTCTCCTTCCTGTTAAAAAGACAGACAGTGTGTCCGTCCAATCAGCGACAATCCTTGTCAATAGCTGGTACCTACCTTTTCCAGGAGAAGTTAATGTGTTTTCTGCTTTTGTGGTTGTGGTTTCTGTTTTGCTGTTGTGATTTGCCATTGTGTTTTCCTATTTGCTGTTGTGTTTTATTTGCTGTTGTGTTTTATTTGTTGTTGTGTTTTGTTATTTGCCGTTGTGATTTGCACTTCACGGCCACTGTACAAAGGTACTTGGTTTGAATCTTGCTGCAACCTATATATGGACAAGTTCTTTTTCACTCAATCGACACTATTCTGTTAATGATAATGGTGTATTTATCAAAATGTAAATCAATTTATTTTATAAAAATGGCAGAAAGTATTCATTCAGTTTTTTGGTTTTTTGCACTGTAAGCCATTGAAAAACATTTTGTTCAATAGACTCAAAACTTTTAACTTAACTGGAAGAATAACTTAATTTTTCTCTGTTGAGAATGCTGTAAACCTGTAATTAAAAGCCTTCTGTAAAATAAAGGAATGCTGAAAACTCTTACCTTGATGTATTTACAGTGCAAAAAAAACTGAATTAATACTTTTTTCCATTTTTATAAAGTAAGTTTATTTAAAATTTGATAAGTACACCATTATCATTAACAGAATACTGTTGATTAAATTAAAAAAAGAACGTGTCCATGTAAGGGTCAGCAAGATTCAAACCAGGGACCTTTGGTATCTAAAACATGAAAAATACTCACTGAATCACCATGCCAACTGAGTACTCCTCCTATTTGAACCAGCATTTAAACCACGCAGCCATACATATTATATTATATTGTATATATGTACATATTGTATATTGTATATTGTGGTTATAAATCACAAATACATTAAGGTAAGAATTTTGAACATTAGTTTAAAAGTTAAATTATAAGTTTTGAACAATTGTCTATTGAACACAGATTTTTTTTGCTTAAAAGTTTATAGAACAACTAACTAAATATATATAATTCCAAACATTAATACTGTTTGTTTTTATGATATAAATTGATCTAAAATTTGCAGTAAGATTTATAATATCATTAATGCAGAATTAACTTAAAACTCAACTGAGTGACAATCTTATCATTCTTTAACATGTCATAGTGAGCCTTGCACCAGTGACCATAGTCATGAAAGGCAGCAGCCTTAACCATTACTTTACAGAGCCAGGCATGTCTCAAGCATTTTTTCACTGATCTGAAAAATGATCTGATCAGACTCAAAACTGTGATACAATCCAAACCATGAATTTTGTGATCTGTTGCACCTCTATGTCAACTGGTTCCAATTGGCCTGTCAGTTGTCACTTGGTACAAGTGAGCTTTCCCACACTACTTATCAGTGCTGCAACAAATTTTGCCATAGACAGATCCTTTAAAATGAGCTCCACAAGACAGTAAATGAAGTCCTATTACAGCTTTTCAACTCGGATAGTGAAGTAGAAGAGGAGGTTTCAGAAACAGGATGTTTCAGAACCAGAGGACAATGTAATTGAAGATACAGATGTTGAATTTTCCTCAGATGAAGAGGATGAATTTGCTATAGCCCCTTCTTCATGAGATAGAAATAAGCCTCAATCCTCAAGTGGAGCAGGGCCTTGCAAATCTAAAGATAATAAATAAATAATACATTTAAGTTGTACAGCACTTTTCATTTGCAGTGAATCTCTACATGCTACAGCGTTAAAAACATACAACACACAACGAAAAAGAAAATAAGATGAAAAAGCCTTCCTGAACAGAAAGGTTTTTAAGGTAGGTAGGTACGGCAGCATGGTCACCTTGACCACAGCAAAGCCAAGGCAGACTGTCAGTGTTATCAAAATGGTTCCTACTGCTTGCTGTCACTCAAGTCCATGACATACTATCAGCATTTGAGCTCTTTTGATCTTAGCTAGGTCAAAGGAGAGGCAACTGGCAGTCTATGGAATGAAGAGAATAGAAAGCCAATATTTTGGGCAATTGTCTCTGGAAGCCTTCCGCATTATTTCTTGCGTGATTCACTTTGACATCTGCAATAGCCTACCAGACCCACTCAACAACAGAGAGATAAACTAGCTGCAATCAGAGATTTTTGGGGCAAATGGGTGCACATTCTACCTCTCCTGTACAATCCTGGTCCACATGTTACAGTGGATGAGCGCCTTGTTGCATTCAGAGGACATTGTCCTTTCAGACAGTACAGTACAGTACAGTACACTTTCTCTGAAAGTGCAACCATCATTTCATACTGCCTGAAGGAAAACAAGAATATTGTTGTAACCCTGTTTTTTCTGAATTCTCTAACAAGTTAAATAAAGTTTTAATGACTTGGACTGATTCTTTGCTTGTTTGTGAGTGTATTTAAACAGTGCAGGTCAATTTGACCTATAGCATAATGGATGTATCTTTTTTCCAACATAGTAGGAGGGTTAAAGTAATCTATAAGAGAGTAAAGGGTGAAAAAAATGAAGCGGTCTAAATACTTTCAGAAGCCAGTATGTGAAGTGATACATTTTCACAATGTATGTTTTTCAGTACAAAGGTTTGGAAGATCCACTCAATGAAACATAGGTACAGTGTAGTGCTGCCACCCCATATAAAGGGCAGATGATGTTACTTGGCACTGGAAACTTTTAAAGGGATGTTAATAAAGCAGGTCAGTAGGACAGGGTTAAAATGAACAACAATAACTTAAATCAAAGCAAACAAACATAAATAAAATCTGCAGCCTCAAAGCAAGCTGCCACCCTCTTCCATCTCACTGACCAGTGACTGGCCTTTACCTGCTCAGCCTCACCTAACTGGAACGTACCATCTACTCAGGTTACCACAAGGTGAGCTACACTGATACAAAGCTTTCAAAACATACAGAACAACATTGATGTAGAAAACTCTCAAAAATTAAACTATATAAAACTATATAAAAAATATAACATTATGAAACAACTGAAACGTGTATTCTATTATTTATGTAACATGACTGATAAGTTAACAGAAACACTGGACTGAAATTTGTGATTTAATAGAAAAACACCAGGGAGCAGCCTTCTCACATACAGCAAGGGAGCTTTTACGATTTTGTGTTTTAGGAAAACATTTCAAGACCTTCCCTTGTTACAATTACGCTTCCGTATAGTATTGTCCAGTAGGGGCGCTGTGCCCCAAGCTACCGGAAGATGTTGACTATTTCCGGGACATCGCTTCTTTTACACATGACAACATGTCGGCCTACTTCTGCCTTCAGTCCGCGCTGCGGAGCAGCGCGCGGCGAGCCGCCTTCAGCCTGCACAGCCGGACACCGTCACCTCCAACCGCCGTTGTCGGACTGAGGCTCGTCTGTAACGTTGCTGCAGAAGAACAAAAGGTGGTGATAGCAGAGTCTGCGGAGGAATACAAGTTCGTCGAGTGGCTCATCCCACCGTCACGGGTCCCCGCGCCGCCTCAACACGCCGGGTCAGCCCCGTCTGGCTGGACCCCTCCGGCAGACTCACCGCCGCCTCTGCCCTACATGATCCGCCGCTCTCGCATGCACAACATCCCGGTCTACACCGACCTGACCAAGGGCAGCCGTAGGATGACGCTGGTACGGAAAGTGGAGGGAGATATTTGGGCACTGGAGAAGGACGTGAAGCAGTACCTAAAGGATGTGACGGGCAAAGAGCTGCCCACACAAGTCAACGAGGTCACCATGACCCTGAGGGTCAAAGGTCATTTTGATAAGGAGCTGAAGGAATGGTTGGTCGATAAAGGCTTCTGAACGAGCTTCCAGGACTGTCACAACATTATGCTCCGGGGTAGAAAGCTGGTCCATGTCAGCAGGATGAGGAAAGAACTACTTGGTAGCAGCACTTTTTGGGATCTACTGGCATGTCAACACTTTGGAAATGTGTCCCACAGTACTTTACTCAGATTTCAATTTCTGACGAATTACTGAACTACTTTTGACATCAGAGATATGTTGAAGCTATGGGATCATAGAGTGTGAAACTGTGTACATCATTGTAATATGTAATAAATATGAAAGTAAAACCCACTGCTAGCTGTGTGCTTATTCCAGTCAGAGCAGCTACAAAACATGTACAAGACACTTGTCGATTGTTTCTGCTTTTTGTCCAAAGCTGTTGCTTTTAAATTGTCATCAAAACTCGAGTTTTCTGTTAAAATAAGATTTGATGATATGTTGAGTCCCAGAGTTGCTGCAGGACATTTGCTCAGGGAACTTCCTGTCACCCTGAACAAAATGTATTACACAGATGATTGTTAGAATAGAATAGCTTAAACAATTACTTGATTGACAAAAACTTAGCCATTTTGATTAAAAAATTATTTTTAAGGAAAAGGGCTAAATATTAGTAAATAGGAAATCTTTGGGTTTTAAACTGCTGGTCGGACAAAAAAGTAAATAGAAGAAAGTACCTTGGGCAGATTAATAAATAATGATAATAATTGTTAGTTGTAGTCCTAGTGCCAAGGGCATTTGGATTGTAGGTGTATGTAAATAATGATCAAAAGTATACTCTATATATTGTAAAACAAAGTATTACACCTTTTGATATGAACGGACAGTTCAAAACGCAAATATACAAAGAAAAAATTAATGTTTCTCATTGAGTCCATAATCAATTTTAAATAATAAAAAACAGCAGATTCTCATAAGCAAAGCCTAAACCAGTAAATGGTTCACATTTTTTTTCTCAATGAATTACTGAAAACGATTAACTGCATATCCAAATTGCTGAGGATTAATATTCTGTCAAATCGACTAATTGATGCAGATAATCAGAAAATCAAGCAAAAGAATTACCAGACAAACTTGTTGAGATTGTGATGCAATTTAAAACATTTATTCAGTAATACAATTTACATATTTGTTACTGTTGTCAGACAATGGAGCGAGTGTGAAATAGTGATATGATTGCGGCTCATAAATATATGTTAACCAGACGGTTATTCTCAAGCAGGTGTGTTGCAGTGCAGATCACATCATTGTTTTTTTTTTTATCTCAACATCACTTGGCAAAAGATAGTGTCAACAGCTTAGATATTGACATTTAGAATGATCACAGAGGAAGTTCCAAATGATTGTCCACTTAATTTTACTGCCATACAGCCCCCAATCCTCGCTGGGGGAGGCTCACACCATCATTTTGCAAAAGCTCCATGTTTGGGAGATAAAATATGCATTTATATATGCATGTATTATAAATGTGCCTTCAAATGTGGTGCAGCTGGATCCAGTGGACATAAGGCATTAGTTTCCTCTATGACACAGGGACAGAGTGATGAACCACAGATCATAATAATTACTGCAGTATTTAGAGTGCCTTGCTCACTTCAGCAGTACATCGACATTCACCGTGGTTGGAAGTTAGGCTGGTGTCTGTGTGTTGCATGATGTAGGGGACGCCATCAGGAATGAAGCCGGGCAAGAAAGTCTCTGTATCGCCTGGTAAGTTCCTCCAATTGGTCCGCTGGGAAAATAAATGAACAGCATGCAACAAACTGTATGTGTGAGTGTCCATGTGAAAGAGAATATACACTTACGTAACGTGCGCTTGTCTCGTCCGCTCCAGTAGTGAGGCTGTGTTTGTAGCTGGTTCACATCCTCATTCATGGACACAGATGCTTCTGATACTTCACTCAGCATTTCCAACTCCTGACAAACAAGACACAAGCAAGAGAACAAAGTCAATATGAGTTATTTCTACAGTTCAGGCATTGAGACAGATTTGTTTTGCATGTGTATGTCAGCATGTATGTCTACGTGTGTATGTCTTAATACCGTATTGCAGACCAGCAGCAGTTGGTGCACTCTCTGGAAGACATCAGCCTCTGTGCTGAAGCTGGGGGGATCTCTGTTGCAATAAGCTCTCAAGTTTGTCTCGTACACACGTCTGAAAGTAGTCATTAACTGCTGGAGGTCACGCACCGCCACATGCAATGCATTTGGAGGGAAGACACCAGGACTCTGTGCCTCATTATTCAGGAATTCACACTGGAAGTGTAGAAAGAGAAGGACACAACAAACAGATAGCTCTTATTAGTACCATGACATACAGTTACAGTCCAGCCAAATCTATGGGGCCCGTGCATTATAATCACTTCTGTTCCAAATTACATTAGAAAATAAAGTGTGGGACAGATTTTCAGAATTTAAATTCATGTGGGAGTTACTTAGCGTGGACACCTTATTTCCACTGAGGGTTCTATAATACTGCTGGGATTACAGGCCACATGAACAACATACCTCTGGCTGTAGCTGCTCCAGTACTGACTGAGTAGACTGCAGAAGGGCAGCAACATCAGCACCCTCTTCTCTCGTTGGCTTATGACAAGATGACTTGGTACCCTTGCGTAAAGCCCTGTGAGATAAGAAAAAACAGTAAGAGAGATTGGAAAGGAGACAAATATAAAGATACTGGTGCTGCTGGCCAACTTAAAGATTCACCCAGACAGATTTTAAGATCTAAAGTACTGTACTTTGAATAATAATTTGTATCTAATATGGTTCTATAAATAAGTTACATTATCTCATTAAAATCCTTAAAATGGCATCTACTCCTTTTGCTTCATTAAAATTCCAGAAACTATAAATATGCAAATATTGTTAATTTAAGAAGTTTATCTGGACACAAGATGTCTCCTCCTGTAAAGTCCATTCTCAGTGTTTGTGCACTGGAGGCTTCAAGTTTCACACTTGTTAAAGTTGAATATTGGACCAGGATCGGCTTCCAAACTAGCTGTGATGTCACAAATCATGCTCATAGGCCAGCCCCTTAAAATCAGATTTTCAGTGACCACAGAGAAACTTTCAGCAGATGAATGTGAAAACAGCCTTCTAGTGTCAAACTCTGCACATACATCATTCTGTACAATGAAGTTCAAATATTCAACTGTAGGAACAAGAAGAGAAACATTTTTTTGGAGTGGCTTTTAAGGAAAATGCTGCAGTAAAATAAGGTCCACCAAATGCCCAAAGGTCTCTTATCAGAAGTAAATT
This sequence comes from Scomberomorus guttatus, assembly GCA_038419695.1. Taxonomy (NCBI): domain Eukaryota; kingdom Metazoa; phylum Chordata; class Actinopteri; order Scombriformes; family Scombridae; genus Scomberomorus; species Scomberomorus guttatus. Next base: position 4,575,944 of record CM076449.1, read on the forward strand.
TCAAACAGAATGGCAACATGCAGCACATTAAAACAGAGAGAGGGAATATCGTGTGTAACAGGATAATCAAAGAGAGCATACATACTTGATATTTGCAGGCCAAGGGTCAAGTGTGGGTTTGAGCATTTGTGTGAGGTGAGGCAGATTCTCATTAGTGAAGAGCTCGTTCAGTAGCATCTCAGTATCCACTCTGTGCGCAGCAGACTTCTTGCAGCCTGGAGTTAAAAGCTGCTCCAGGAACTGAAGCTGCTGGTGAGGACTCGCATCACCCTGGATGAATTGGGTCGGAAAAATTACAAAGCACAACATTTTCTTTTGATTGTATCTGTGACACAGGGTCATCTGGCAAGTTGAATCTAACTCAGCTTTTTCTGCAATGCACTACCATTTACCTGGAGATTATTGCAACAAAAGGATAAAATGTTTGTTACTGTGATCATTTTTCAGAGTTGTAAAGTGCTTTCTCGTAGTATTATGAGCTGCTGTGCAGTGTTCTGGCATCTCATAAGCCTTCAAACTCATTGATATTCTACTCAAACTGGATTTCCTGGATTGTCTCACCAGTACCTGAGACAACATGACCCCGACCAACACAGCTCCTTTTTTTCCCCCCAACACAGGGCTGTTCTCAGTCTGAACATCCACTAAAATGGACAACATACATACAAGAGCCCAAAAGAATTTTTTTGGGCTAATACTGATTTTTCTTTTTTACCTAAACACACAACAGACAAATAGGATCTCTTAGATTTGGTAACTAAAGAATTATGAATGATATATGTAGTGAGTGGGACATTTTTAAGGTGGAATATAAACTTGTCATTGCTCTCCCGTGGACAAACTATGTAATGGCAACACTGTTTCTAAGGGTGTTTTCTTTAGTTGTTTTTTTATCTTTGGTAGACCTTAATGTAGCAATTTTGGGTACTTGGGTGCCAACCAAAATAACTGCACCCTGACCCTTTAGAGGAAGTGCTCTCGGTCTGATCACAAACAAATTCTGGAGCAATTTGTTTGCGTTGGGAACATGGCCTGACCCAATAACGAGGCTAAACAGCTCTCGGAGCCAGATGCCCTTTGCATTCTGGGAATGAACAAAAACCAGAGAACTAACTGAGGTCTGACATGAACTAACAACCAGCTACGTTTCCTTGATTGATACTTGGGCAGATAGGACCTTCTTCTGGACCACATCTGAGCAATGAGGAGAGAACGTTCTTGCGTGACTTGTGAAAAGAAATTGAACGAACAGGGAAAACAACAAGTTTACCAACTCATCCACTGATTCAGACCAGAGCAAATCAGCTATAGGATTAAAATGCCTTAAATGACCTCAAACATGTCTTTTGTATTTCTGAATTAATTTCTCATTAATTATTGTTCCGTGTGTTTGCCAATATCGATATATCTGCAATATTCTAATATCAGCTTATATATTGTTTTGGCTGTTATATTTGGCTGTTATGTTAGTTATCTGTCTAACTAATACATATCGATTACATCTACAGCAGTTTTATGTAACCTCTCACCCTGATCAGGTCCAGGTTGTCAGCTTTGCACAGCATCAGCTCCTGCCCAAGCATGGCCATCTCTGTAAAAGAAAAAAAAAAGACCACAGCAGTATAATAGGTTATTTTAGTGTAAAGGGAAAAAAACTTAATTATCTGCTCTGTGCATGTGCAATCTCACTTTCCTCCATAAGGTTTCTAACAAAAGACACCCACAACTGTTAACCATGTACTATGTAGAAAGGTTCGCCCCCCAAGGATAATAATATGTTACCTTTAGTCAAAATATCTGGATCTTTGGATCTCGCTGTCAAATTGGCAAAGTTTGGGTTGATGCTATAAAGTCAAAGTTTAAGACAGGGCAGAAGCAGTGGTTATTTTATATACATTGGCATCTTTATTTTGCCACCTGGTTTAGGTGAGAACAGGGTAATGCGATTTGTAGCTTTTTTACCTGCTGCAGATCCATGCCAGTATGTCTGTACGGTGCTGAGAGGGAGTGCACAGCAGCTGCAGCATGCTGTCTGCTTCCTGTAGATGCAGACCTTCCACCAAGGGACAAGACGCAGCCTCAACAAAGATAAACATAGATGGGATATTCAATTTAAGATGATTTTAAATGGCACCATACTTTTTTAAAATTGCAATAACAGTAATATATTAGGGGTTCATGGGAAAACAAATGAATCAAAAAACGAAAAGGTTCAGCAGTTCAGACATTTATATATTAAAGTATTAAAGGTGAATTGTGAATCTTTTTATTAAGGGTTCACAATTTTTCAAGTCTGTCAAGAGAACAGTCAGGTGTCCATATGAACACTGAAAGCGGTTTTCCTCACTGTAATCATTCCTCCTGTTCATACTGGCTATTAAAAGATCCCCTTCAAATGTGATGGGGGACAAAATCCACAGTGTGTCCACACAGTCATTTTGTGCAAAAATGTATTTAAATATTTATCTGAAGCTTATATGAGGCTTCAGCAGTCTGAGTTAGTCATAGCAAGTGGATATCTGCCACATTTACAGTCTTTTTAGCATCAAATTCCCTCTTTGTGTTTCCTCAGACAGTGTTTCCCTGTTGAGCTGCGGTGGAAGTATAGTAACAAAAACAGGGACTTTGGCACTAAAAAGACTGTAACATTGAAAGATATCTACTTGATTTGACTCATTTGCACAGGAGGAGGACTGTGGATTTTGGCCCCCATCACTTAACATTGTAAGTGCATTATGAAGGGATCTTCTAATGGTCAGTATGAACAGGAGGAATGATTATGGCAAGAAAAACCAGTTTCAGTGTTCATTTGGGCTCCTGACTATTGTTTTGAGACAGACTTGAAAAATTGTGAACCTGTCCTTTAATAAGAGTCTTTAAGGTTAGGGGTTTGGTGGTGTGCCGAATAGTTTTGATGAACATTTCATAACATATTTTACCTAGTGTGGTATCATTCAAAATGCAAAGAGCAAGAAACCCTTGAATGATGTGACACCCTCACCATATTGTTTACACACACTCAACGGAGCTAACACTTCATAACTTTGCAAACAACTAAATCACATCATTAGCCTCACGTAGACAAGGTAGCCTAATCTCAACAGTGGGGAATTATTCCCGCATGAATTTAACGTCATTTACCTGTAAAGCAGTATAGACGTGTTGTGCAAGTAGTTTTTCTGTCAAAGCACCCGCCATTTTTCAAATGAAGGAGCTGCTTCTTCTTACTGCTGCTGCTGCTGCTGCTGCTTCTTCTTCTTCTTCTGCTGCTGCTGCTGCTTCTTCTTCTTCTTCTTCTTCGGAATTATTGGCGGTTGGCAACCAGCTTATAGGTCTATTACCGCCACCTACTGGACTGGAGTGTGGGTCAGTAGCTGGACAGAGAAAAAACAACAACTAAATTTCATCCCCTATGCCTGTCTCCTGTAAGTCTTTAGTCAAAACACTAAATACTTTCCTTGAAGCTTTTCCTAACAAACTACCTAAAGTGAAGTCAAGTTTTTCTTCCTTCAGTAGTGTCACTAGATCCCTTCACTCCTCACTGTATCTGTTGCACTCAAGCAATACATGTACTGTTTCTGGTTGACCACAATGTGTACACAGCCCAGTTGGATGCTTACCTAGCGATTTATGACTATTTCTTCCCTTCGGTTCCTGCCATCATGACTTTGTATATTGAATAAATGCCTTCCCGAGTTACTTATGTCCTAGTATTCTTGCCAGACTTTGTACCTATGTTCTTTGATAATAGTTTTGACCTCAACCTTACTTAATGGAATATCTATATTTACTACAAGAGATTTCAGTGATTTCTTGGCTAATATGTCTACTTCTTCATTGCCTTCAAGAGGAAAGAAATAGTCAAACTTCTGTTATGCAGTCTGTATAATATATGAAATATTTCCAACAACATATCCAGTCTACATGAGGACTTTCCAGAGCTGCTGCTGCTGCTGCTTCTTCCTCTTTTTCAGGGTTTAACGGCAGCTTGCATCCTTGGTGTTGCATTACTTCCATCTTCTGTTCTTCTTCTGAGTTCAATAACTCGTACACTGTCCGGTTTGTCACATTCTTCCTATCAATCCTGTTCTCCTAGGCTGACCAGAAAGCTGACCAGAAACTTCCTGCCCTGTCCACTGATTTTTTCCCCATGCAATACCCTTTTTCAGGGTTTAAATGGGGTGTCTGTGTTTTCTTTTTTTTACAGCTTGTTTGGCTAGTTTGTCCATTCTCTCATTACCCATAATGTCCTTGTGCGCAGGAACCCAAATTAATGTGACCACAGTGCCTTGTTTTATTACTCATGAATTTCCATTATTTCAAATAGGTCTTGGCAATTGCTGGATGTACCTAGCTTTAGTCTGTACAGAACAGATGCTGAGTCACTACAGATCAGAGCTCTCTTGGGTTTGGCTTGTTAACCCACTCTAAAGCCATCCAAATGGCATACAACTCAACTATATATGCATTTGAGAAGTTTGATGTCTGTTTGCAAATTGTAACTCTGTGGCCAGGAACTGCAACTGCAGAACCAGTGTTGTCTGTTATTGGATATTTTGATCTGTCCGTAAACACCTGTACATACCCAGTGTATTTACTTTCTGTATAACCATAGAACTCATTTAATAGATCCGCACTTCTTCCTTGCTACTTCTAGTACCCACAGGGGTTGTAGGCCACATCACCGTCGGGCATAAATCCATTCCATACACTCCCAGGTCTCTTGCTCCTGCCTCTCCTGTCCAGTCAAAACTTGATTTTTCTGTTCCTTCCATTTCCCAGCAGGCCTATAGCACTTTTTTAGTTGGGTGATTATCTCCATGCCCTCTCAAATTCATCCAGTAGTTGAAGGCGTATTGCAGCCCTCCACAGGTCATTTGTAGAATTACATTGATTGTTTTTGTTGTTTCCTGATCCTCCACGATGAGTATTGATTTAAATGAGTGATCTGTAACTCAGGTTTCAGACAGTTCTGCTTGCATAATGCTTCTTTCATCGTGATCATTGGCACAGTGCATCAAACATGGTGGTTCTCAGTCTCTGCCTCCCCACAGTAAGATAGATCTGTCTGTAGTAATACAGACATTGGCAGATGATAGATGATGATGCACAGAGTTCCTGCAGCAAAGCTTTAAACCTGCACAGAGAAACCAATGACTGGTAATTTTAACTAATTTTGCAGAAGATTCCAAGTATAAGGAGCAGCATACATAAAAGCTTATTTACCAAACTCTGTTCGAACCTTAGGTACAGTCAACAAAAAGATGCTCTGTGAACAAAGAGCATAATTATTTGCAACTTTCCTTTTCATGTACACACAGATAAAGCATTGAGATGAATCTCAGTGCTTCATGATATACACAGAGTCCAGAGAATGTGAGCACTGAGATGATACATTCATGTACAAAATGCCCCCCAAATCAAACATGGACAGAAATGTAACAGAGACCAGCCTCTTTTTATTCTAAAAAGAATGCATATTCCTATTGCTGCTTTTTCATTGTTCAGGTTCTTTGAGCCATCAGTGTGAATCTGTATATAATATGTCCATTTTTCTTTTAGCCAGCCAAAGTCACAGGATCACCTGCATCTTTCTTCTTGATTGTGTTTCATACTAATAAGTCTTCCTATATGCCATACACTCATAATCAGTTACAGATATGATTGTCTTGTACAATATATCACCATTAGTGATGTTGTTTTTCTAACAACGTTAAGATGTATTAAGATGTACTATGCTGGAGTGTGGATCTGAGTAACCCCCTAAAAATAAATAAATAATTAATAATAATACACCTGAATTATATGTATCAGTCAAGTTTCTTTCAAGTTAATAAATAAACTATTATTACTGTTATTATAAACTGTTATTGCCTCAAGATCGAATAAGTGCTCAGGCAAAAAAATGAAACAGTATGAAACTCAAGACAGCTACTAAATATGTTTAACCTGTAATCTTTATTTATTTTCTTATTTATTTTCTTTTATATGATTCTATTATTTTTTATCTGTGCCTTATAGGTTGTTCTATGTCCTTTACGGATTTGTTTGACTGTTTGGTTTTTGTAATGCTTTTCCTATATTTGTCTATTATTTGTATGTATTGTGTATTTCAAAAAAGAAAGAAATAAAGTAATTTCACAATGATCATCTTTCTTAATCTTAATCCCACCGAGAACCAGTGAGTCAAGACTGTGGAATTCAAGATTACTTTATTGTCATTTCTCAGTACTCGCATACATTGAAATGAAATTCCGTTTCTCCCAGACCAAAAACAGTGCACTTGTAGAATAAACGATTTAAACTTAACTACTAAGATTCCTAAAATATATTAAGAAGGGTTCAGAGACATAAGTAAAGGAATTATATAAATACAAGTACACAAACATATAAAAGCAAAATAGCAGCATAGGTAACATGGGGTAGTGCAATGAGTTTGCAGCAAGACATTTTACTGTTGCCGTTTAGATCCCGAACTGCAACCTCATCACGACCTGCGAGAGGCAGCAATGCGCCGCAAGGCAGCTAGCCTGCCGGAAATGCACAAGAAGAAAAAGAAGCATAAGAAGAAGAAGAAGAAGCAGGAAGGAGAAGAACGGGTCAGTTCCGGAATGTGATATAATCGGTAGCTACAAACACTCTCTCGTTGCAGTATAAAGGTATTTTTGTGCCATATATAGGAGAGTGACTGCCAGACAACACTAGTTTATGTGTACACGGTGTTACCGTAAGTCTACCGTACTCCTCTTCCACCGTTAAAATGAAGAAAAATAGCTCGGAGAAGAAGCGCCATGTGGTAGCATGGGTCAACAAAGCTGAGTGGGATCAGGTGCTGGAGTATCTTTACTCCCAGGACTCCGGCTTACAGAGGTATGCACTGCAGAGGATTTCAGCTTGGAAAGGCAGGTATGCCGGCAGCACACCTGTGGCAGTGGACTGCACAGCGGACCTGGTGAGGTGCCAAGTGCTGGACAGGTCAGGAGGGCTGGCCGAAGCTGACCTGATTCTGCTGTATGGAACGGCCCTGGTGAGGTTTGTCAACCTGATCACTGAACGTCAGCAGGGGAGAATTGCCCGACCACTGCGGCGGCTGGCTGGGAACTTGAACATTCCGGAGTGGGTCGTAGACCTGAGGCATGATTTCACACACCGGAAGCTCCCTACCTTGAAATGGTGTCGAAAGGGATGTAAGGTGGTTCTGGAGTGGCTCCAGCAGGAGTACTGGTCCAGGCAGCTGGGAGGAGGGCCTAATGACGACTGGGAATCACAGTCGGATGGAGAGGATGAAGAGATTGACCTAAAACGGCAAGAAGATGAGCTCATTGCAAGGCAAAAAGAAATGGAAGCCTACAATACCGCACGGAAACTTCTGATATCTTTCGAAAAGGAAAAGTACGAGACTTTTAACAGGCTTCCTGGAGACAAAGAGAAGAGCTTGTGGCCAGCCCCCTTTGCAGAAATGAGCTGGATACTTGGTGAGATCAAGCAGTTTTCTGTGGAGTCAAGTGATTTGCTGGTTGATGTGCTGTTGGAAGATGGATTTCTCATTCCTACTGTTGAACAACTGGAAACATTAGGCTGTGAAACCTCTGACAATGCCAGTCCCAGACTCCCTCAGACATTGCTGCGTTTTTGGCTACCCCTCCTGAAGATGCTCAACTCGCCGTTCTTTATTCACCTCCTTCTGGAGAAGCTCTTTATTGAACTGAAGCTGCTCTCCAAAGAGCAGAATAATCACAGGTCTTTCTACATTTCTGCTTGGATTTCAGAAATCGTCCTCTGCAACAGCAATAAATTTGAATACCACTTTGAAACAAAGGCACAGAGGAAAGCCAGGATGAAGGACAGGATTTTTGTGAACCGCATCCAGCTGAGATGGCAGCAGCTGCTTTCTGCATGTCTGGATGCTCCCTGTATCAGCACACCTCACTTGCTCCAGTTAATCCTGGATGACATGGAGCATCCTCTTCCTCTGGAAACTCGACAGAGGCTGGTCCAGCTCTGCTCCATCTACACACAGACGGCACACTCAGAATGTGATCCGTCTCCAGAGCAGAAACAACAGCCTATATACACACTGGAGAGTTTGCATGAGAAGCTGCAGCGTTCAAGGCGCCACATCCATTCATCTCTGGCTGAATCAGAGAAGGGAAAGTCCTCCCAGGAGTACAAATGGTCAGATGTTCAGGCTGAAAAAGCAAAGTTGCTCAGAGGTTCTCCGTGGCAGGTGTGCGCTGATAAGGTTTTATGGAAGAATTATCCTCTTGGTAAAGTCCCCGGACAGTCAGATGATCCTTCGTGCCTCATGGTGGGCAACTACTCAACAATGACTGTCTTTGACCAGCCGGTGGAATTGGAGAGCACCACACCACGCAACGTCCCAGGAGCATCGGCACCAGTGAGAACAGCTGATGGTCTCCTTTGGAATCACAGTGATTTCAGCAAGCTGAAATCTGGACTGCAACTTTTCTGAGTCATGTTATAATGCTGTGAAATATAGGCTTGTAGCTTCTGGCACATTGTTGAACTTGTGCTCTCTGTGGATTTGACACTTGGAAAAAAAAGAAACAATGTTCAAAAAAATATTAACTTCAGTACTGAACAGCCTGTTGTTAAATACACGTTGGTGGATAAAACAAATTGTTGCTTTTCTCTGTTTTACATCTTTAAGGGTTGCAACCAATAATTATTATTGGTTATCAATCTGCCAATTATTTTTTGGATAATTGATATTTCTATAAGATGTCAGAAAATACTGAAAAATGCCACTTTAAATTTCCTGAAAGACCAAGGTGTTGTTTTATCAGACCAACAATCCAAAACCCAAAGACATTCAGCTTACTATCATATGACACAAAGCATCAGATTCTCAGATATAAGAAGCTGGAACTAAAGACTAAGGCAATAAATGACTGAAACGAAGAACCGACTGTCAAAAGAGTTGTAGACTAATTTTCTTTCAACTAACCTGTTCATCATCTAATTGTATAAGCTCTAATGTCATTATAAATTTAAAATCTTTGGAATTTTCTGACATTTTATAGACATTTTATTATAAATCAGTGAATAAGAACATAATAATTCAATATGTGGCAAAGGCAAAAGTGGGATATGGTTCATTCATTATAATGGTGTATTAAAAGCACAGTGAGGTTCTTTTTTTATTTTATTTTATTACATCTTTCATGCAAGTTCCCTTTCATCGTTAACACAGTTGTCAGTCTCTATGGAGGGTTTTGGCGTGGATGTCTTTCAGTTGTAACTCCTGGCAAGGGAGATATTTTTGTAATGGCAACAGCACAAGTGTGTTTTGTGTAACATATTTTCTTTTACGCACTTATGTTCAATAAAACCCTTTCTCACTAAAGGAATATGATGGTGTTCTTTTAGAGTGTGAGATGTATGCCATGTTGCAGCTGACTAAAGGAAATAATGGTTTGGAAAGGATGTCCAATGTGGAGACTGGCTCATTGCAGCAAGGATAGGCACGCTGTTTGCAAGGGCATTCAGACTGAAAGCAGCAGTACATTCAAAAAACAGGTGATTTCTTACTTACCAAACCAATTATGTTTGTTCCATTACTGCTTGTTTTGCACATTTCTGAAGAAACGTATCTTGTGATCCAGAATTAAGAGTTCCTGTGAATGTTAAAAAATGACACTCAACACACTAAAAATATATGTAACACCCCAGTGGGGTGTACTACGAAGCGAGATTAGTGGGTTAGCGAGGTATGTTGAGCCTAAAGCCAGGGTTTTCAATGTCACAAAGGTGCCTCTCTTTTAACATGGCTAGATCATCATGGTAACTTATGCTGCAAATTTAACCCGGTCCGCAGCAAAGGCATTATAAGAGCTCTTATAATACATCCATGGACCCTCCCCACTCCATGCACCACTCCCACTTCGTGCACTCTGTTTGTAGTCACATTCACAGCTAAATGAAGTTCCCTTCATTAAGGTGTACTGTATAGATACAGCGGCAAGCTTTGGGACGAACTTCACTCCAGAGTTTGTGAACATCCTTGTCTCTGGAGATAGGAAGAATACATGAATTTCTTAATTTTCCATTGAAAATAAATTAAACAACTTAAAGAATATCCTGTCCAAACCAGTTATGTATATATAAAAATGACACTTTCAAACATATAGGTAGAATGCACAAAACAGGGTGGACCCTCCACATGAACGCACAAACGGAGTGGAAGTGTCTGGGTGTCTTGGTGCTAGGGTGGTTGACATCGATAGGGATGGGATCTTATAGTAGGACTAGGTTGTAAAGCATGGAGGATAAGATGTCGTTTAGGGAGTATGTGTGTGGGTTTTTTTGTTTTTTTGGATGGGAGTTAGATTGTACGTCTATTGTCTGATCCACACTCCGGAGCAGAAGGTGGCGGTAATGCACCAATAAACTGGATGCCAGCCGCCGTAAGACAAGGACATGAGGAAGTGTCTTGCCAGGTCGTCGTTGGTTTCCACTTGGTTGGTTGACCACGCCGTTGTCCCTTTTTGTTTTCAAGCTGCAAGCAGTTGTGAAAGCTTTCAGTTACCAACACATCTCAGTCGAAGGACTGTATCGTAGTACTTTATCACTGCATTTATTTTTCAAACTGGACGGTAAGTTGTTGGTTTAAAGAGCGCCGTTATTAAAAGATGCTGCGTCATGTTGGTTAGCGCGTCATAGGCTTAATTTAGCTGCCAGCTAACGAAAACTGCGCGGGCATTCACCGATTAAGTAGCTTAACTAGTAGACAACTTGCTACTAAACACGCCAGACAATATTATTTTTGTGTAGATGATCTTTTTGAATTACTGTCTAAGTTACCGACACTAAACAGACCTGAGCTGGGTGCTAATGCGAGTGTGATGAGAGGAATTGGGCCTTGGTATGCAAGCTAACGCATGTCATTCTCTGTAGATTGTATTATTAACACGGCACAATATTGCAAACACTATAAAATGACTATGGTGAGGCATATGTGTGACATGGGGAACTGTAAAGCGTTGGAAAGTATTGTGTAATGATAATGTTGGTGGCATTGCTTTAAAGTTGCGGCCTGGCTGAAGTGAGCCGGTTACGTTGGTAAGACGTCTAGCCGACGCACGACTCCGCTATGAGAGAGATGACACAACCAAAACGATTTAATTATCAATTCAAATGCCTTATGCGCACTGTTGCACATTGAATACATTTCAAGTTCATGTGTTACCATTCAACAGCACCAATTTAATATATCTACTGAAGCAAGGAATCTCTGTATGTCTGTGTTGCTGTATCACAGCGGGGCTTCTGGGCTCTGACAGACACATTTGACTGGCAGCAGAATCATTCAATGGAGGCCATAAACCTTCTATGGTTCAATCTCAGTTTAGTCTCACTGAAATTTCTCTTTCTGGATTAAACCCATTTAATATATTAAATCATTATTGTTTTAATTGATACGTTTGTCAATTGATACATATATATGGTTCTCAAGAAATAATAAGCAACATGCCTGTTTTGAACGGGCACTGCACTAGTTGAGAAAATGTTATATTATAACATATGAATCATCTTGTCAAAGTGACAAAAATGACTCAATGGCCACAATTTATTTCACAGGCCACATTGAGATATATAGATTCCAAGTGAAAAGGCTTGCTTTCTTGTTTATTCTAGCAGCCAAGTTATTTTATGTAATGCAGAAAAGCAGTACTTTTACTTTACTTTATAGCCTTTACTAAGCTACAGTGACTAAAATCATAGTTTTTTCTATATCAAAATGATACATTTCCTAAACAGATAGTTAATTGCTGCAGCATTATATGCTAACAGTGTATTTTCTTTGTTTCCACAGGTGAGGATTCCATATCTTCTGGACAGCGTCCTTGTGGTCCCATTAAACAAACTACAATGATCACTAGAAGAAGAGGCCATACTGTCAGCAACTCAGTGGTGCAGTCCCTGGAAGTTGAACTGGTAGATGCAGTAGTAGAAGATGTAGAAGATCTCCCAAGTCCATCAGAGGGGTTCCAAACTGATGACATTGACACCACTGGACTAGAGCTAGATGACCTGTTTGGAATTGAAGACCTAAAATGGACACTTGAAAGAGATGCAACCTCCCCTCTCTTCAATATGGAGTTGGCAGATCTTGGTGTGTACAGTGCCAAGCGTCAAGATTCTGCGACTGAAGCCTCAACAGCCTCATCTCCAGAGAGAATGTCATCAGACTTGAAGATCAAGAACAGACAAAACCAGTCAAGCCAAATGATCAATAAAAACGCCATCGCTGCCAGATTGAATCGTCTCAAGAAGAAAGAGTATGTCAACAGCCTGGAGAAGAAAGTTGGCATCATGTCAATGGAAAACAACGTTCTCAAATGCGAAAATTCTCAGCTGACCAAGAGAGTAGAAGAGTTGGAAGACGAGACCAGGTACCTGAGGGCTGTGCTGGCGAATGAGAGCATGTTAGCGCAGCTCTTGTCCAGGCTGAGCGGTGTGAATGGGATGAAATTATCTTCCTCGCTTTTCCAGGGGCCTGACGCGAATGACCATGACTATGCCTTGCCAAGGAAGCGTGTGAAAGTGGAAGAGAAGGAGACATCTGGTGGCGTGTGTCTGCATGTGGACAAGAACCATGTCTCAGTGGAGTTCTGCACTAAGTGTGCAGAGAGTGCAAGCACATCGCTCAAAATGTAGGGTCAAGTACTTATCTCTGTTTTCAGATATTGAGACTGAACTTCTTGAGGGTGGATGAACACTGTTGAACTAGTTAAGATTATCTAGGAACTGACTGTGCATGTGTTTTTATGTAATGGTGGATTGAGTACACGTTACTGCTAAACCTTGTTGACAGTTTCTTCTAGGTAATGGTTGATCTACCATGCCGGATGAGTGGCTTTCTGAACACCTTTACCTGCTTGACTCCATGGTAAGGATCAGACAAGAAAAGTTTTGTGTTTAAGTGGCTTGAGGCGTTCAGCAGTGACCTTTTTATACAGACAGTTCTTGTTCTAGTTAGTGGATTTTGAGTACTTTTATCATTTTTGTTGAGTTATTCCTGTAGGAAATTATTTGATATTGTAAGTAAGAGTAAAGTCAAATGCAATGGCACAAAGATATTAAGATGAAGGTGAAGGTCCACAAAGAGTGATCTTGAATCGGCTTTCAAATTGGAAATGCAATAATCTATGGAAAAAATATGTCTATATATACTTGTTTTGGTAAGAATTGATCTCTTTGTGAACCAGCACCATTGTACAAAAGAATACTGTAATTTAGCGCCACCTATTTTTCTTTATGCTAAAGTGGATTCTGCTGGGGGAAGGTGAAGAGGCTGGACAAGCTGCTGCCAACGTGGCCTGGTATTTTTTTAAAGGTAGTATCGGTAACAAATGGTATACGTGACTATATTTTACCAATACTCCACAACATCTTTACATTTGTCAGCGTAGCTCATGCAGCATATTTTTGGGGGCTGATTACAGCTGCTCCATTACTCGGAGTAATGCTACATGTCTTGTAATTATGACTTGTATATATTGACACATTGGAATGTATTCATTAACTACATTCAAAATGACCTGCTTTAAGTGGTGAAATTACCATTTTGTCCAAGTGTAATGTAAATGTGTATATAATTTTGAATACATATTGTTTGAGGTAAATGACCTTTGACAAATGTTGGACAAATAAATCATATTTTCATTATGTTTCAATTACAAATATTTACTGTGTCTTGTTCTGTACTGTTGATATTAATGCATCTCTTCTTCTCTTTCTAAACAGCAAGCTCTCTGCCGATAAAGGTCTTACTTTTCCTGAACATTTGGGTCAAGTCTGGTAAAGGTTGTCAAATCAAAAGACCTAATTTGATGGAAGTACGAAGCATGCAGTATAAGAGGGTCCACGGGGATTAATCAACCCGTCCATGTTTTAACCCATTAACTTCAAGTCACAAATACTTCACATTTATGCCAATTATTTTTTAAAGCATTTTTTTAAAAATTGCAAAGTGCATAGAGACACAACTTGTTTGAAAGTGGTAACCACCACAGTGAATAACATGCTCTTTATTTTTTGTCATAGTTACGTTGTCTTCATTTGCTAATGCAGTTACTGCACGTACTGGACTCAACAGTCTCCCAAGAAGGTGCTTTCATGCACTTGTTTGGAGAGATGCGAGAAAACAGAGGTCCCTGGCTAGATTTGAACAGGGAATGTTGTGGTTCATAGTCTGTGTTTAAACCCCCTAGACACAGGGTGCCCCCTCCTTCAGATTCATAGGAATAGTTTTTGGGAAATGCGTGTATTTGTTTTCTTGGTGAGAGTTCGATGAGAAGATTGATACCACTACCTCATGTCTATGTGTTAAATAAGCTACAGTCAGGAGGTTAGGTTAGCTTAGCATAAAAGTTGGAAACAGCTAGTCTGGAGGAAAAAAAACTGCCTACCAGCGCTGTAAAACTACAAGTTGTTGTTTTTATACTTTTTTAAAATTGATTAAATAAAGGAGATATGACTAGGTAATTAGTGAGCATTTTATGTTTCTTTTAGGCCAATTTTGGAAGCCTAGGGCAGAGGCAGGCTTGCTATTTCCCCTTGTTTCCAGTATTTATGCAAAGCTAACTGGCTGCTGACTAGCTTCATATTTATTGGACAGATATGAAAGTAGTATCAATCTTCCTATCAAAGTCTTGGAAAGAAAGCAAATAAGCATATTTTACAAATTGTCGAAGTGTTCCTTTAACAGCACTAAAACAACTTTACAACAGCTCTCCTTATCAAATTGTGCAAGGTGGAATATGATAATTTCCCTGATTTAAGAATCAAGGCACATCTTTTTTAACCTTGACACAAAGCTGAAAATGTACAACAATTAAACTAATAGCAGCACTGGTAGAAACATGAAATAATACTGCAAACCTAATTGTGTACATGGAATCAAGGCACATAATTGATCAATTTAAAAAATAACATCTAGGAAGAGTACATTTTTAAACATTTACTTTTAACATTGATAACCATTGGAATTGGAGAATATACATAGTCCTAATACTGTCTGGTTCCTTAGTTGCCGCATAAATAAGATATGTAAACAAGGAACTAGGTGTTAGAATCATTTAGATGTCTGACAGATTTACAAAGGAGACAGGAGAAGTGCAGGCAGTGCTGTTAGTTGGCTGACTCATGTCTCAGCTTCCCATCATTAGTTAGACCCCCCCCACCCCCAGACTTCTCAAAGCAATCTGCCTCCAACTGCATTACTACACTATGATAAAGATAAAGCACATGCTGTCCACTGATTGATTTTCTCGTTTATTTTTTATTTTTGAGTCTTAACATTTTTGTTAGCTTGTGACTTGTAGCATGTGGGCTAAAACAAACAGTATGAGACACTGCAGAATTTCAGCATTCAGATGTTATTCCATTGTGTCAATGAAAACCACTGTAGAACATAATAACATGAAAGGCTTGCAAAAACATGATCTACCAAAAATGTATGCTGGAGAATGTAAAGTTTATTAGTAATATTAAATTGCTGAGTAGCTAACATGCTGGCTAAGAGTTGCTATGATGACAGATGATAACTGGCCTCTGGCATTAACCATGAAGTTGGCAGATGATATGTGGGCAGCCAGTGTCATTGGAATAACATGAGAATACTGACATCAGATGGGAATCCCTGTTTCTTTTGAATTTACTGCACAAGTCAAATATAGAATTCAAAATTTCAGAAACAGGATTGTAGATGATATCCTCCTCATGGCTCAGCTTGATTTCATCTCCTCAGGTGTTTGGAAGACTATTTAAAGGTAGAGTCAGTCATTCTGGAGAAAGATTGTTGGTATTTGAACTAAACAAATACAGCCGGGAGGGCTGTGCTCCTTCAGAAGCTCCACCCCAATTAATGGACGCTCATTGCCAAAGCAATGACCAAAAGAGAAATACAGCAGAATCCAGAGCAATGCATCAGCTGTAGAGTCGCTTCTGTTCTTCTCACACAATATTACGTGTGGGGGGGGGGGGGGGGAAGTCTTGTGAAGACGTACTGCCTCTCCGCGGCCTCCCCAGTTCTCACTCAACCTACGTTCAGCGTCTGTCCACAGAAACAGCCGTCTATCAGCTGCAGCTCCTGGGAAGCTGAGAGGACAGCAGATAGTTAGTTTGTATGTCAGCTCCATGGGAAGAAATTGATAGCATTTTTATTTGCTGATTCATTGATATGGTTAATAAGTTGAAAACACATATACAGTGGGATATTTGTAATTTTAAACAGCTGCCTGCTCAGATTATGCTTCACTGAATGCAACAGATTCACTGTGGATTGATACATTTAATAAAATTGAAGCACATCTGTAACATGAGAAAACACTTTGTATGTGAATTGGCCACAGCCTCTCTATCCAGTTTGCCAGCCCCCCGCCACACCACCACCATTTAATGGGTGCTGGAGACAGGAGACTGTCATGTCCTCACACAGAGAGCTGCTCTGATGACTTCCACCTATCCTGTGCAAGAGCATGAATGCTCCCTGCTGATTGGCTGGAATAGTGTTGTGTGGCTTGCTCTGAGCCACTGTATTTACATGCGTATTTACAGTCAGTGCTGTATTAACACCAGGTTTGTTTTTTTTCAGCGCACACAGAAGGGATAGCTAGTGGAGATATTCACTGAATTTGACAAGTGTATTTGATTAGAATCGCTGACTTTTAACACTAGTTTTTTGAGATTTTGCTCATGTCAGTGGTTCACTTAGTTAATACCCCTAGGACAGAAAGACAAATGCTAACAAAAGAAGGACTTGAACTTTCACTTGATTTAAAGGCTGTTCTGTGTAAAGTGATAGTTGGCTGGATTTTTCATGGAAGTGCTGATTGCCAGACTTAAACATGACAAATGCAAGCCACCTTTTGTACCAGCGTTTGAGAGACAATTTCAAGTTTTAATGGCCGTTTTCATTTTTAACAATGACTTTGGTGCATTTTTACAATGCAGTTGCAGGAGTCACCTGACTGTGACCCATTTCCAACAGTTTAAATGCAGCACTATAGAATTTCATAACAGGGATGAGGATATTTGGCAAAATTGTACACACTATTGTGCAATGTGCATTTTGCTGTAGCAAGTAGTTGAGCACCGAGAAGTGTCACAGAGTTCATCTCCAGCATTTGTATGTGGGATGCTTTTATGGATTTTGATGATTTTTTTTGATGCTTGGCTAGGTGTAGAAATTATTCCCAATGGCCAGTCTAGGCAGAGAGATCTGCACCATTTTCAAGTCCTTAAGGTTTTGACACTTCCCTGCATAGAAATCTAAAAGTTGACATGTTGCACTCAGTCAGCAGTGCACACGTGTCTTAAGTGTTTTTCAGTGGAAACATTTTGACATGTCGCAGTAGATAAAGTACAGGTGTGAGAAATAAAATTGGAGGCTGAATTCCATTAAGCTGGTTTAATTTCAGGTATGTTGGACCTGTCCATCCAAACAAGAAAATTGGTGTTAAACATGCACACGCACAACTTTATGCAATGACCAATAAAAAAATCTCACCTGTTTGTGTTTGTATGCTCATTTACATAGAAACGCCCCCAGAATGCCAAATATGGTCAACAACATCTCTGAAAGTCCTAGTAGCTTGTAGACAAAAGAAAGAAATGGGGAAGACAGACAATGAGGGCAGGATGCTGTAGCGTCCCAGGAGCAGGCATGTGGGAAACTTGGTTTAGACTTTAAATAATAAATTTAAATTTGTCAAATTCGATGTGTTCCTGCATTCTTACTACTGTCTTATATTGCAGTGTACATTTCCAGACAGAAATGTACATCTTCATGAGTGATACCTTACAGTGTCATTACATGGTTGACAGTAGAGCTGGTGTTCGGCTGCATATGCATGGGTTTATAAGCACAAAACTACATACACATGGTTGATAGAGGATCCCCTGTTACTGTGCACACTTGGCTTACTGGGACACGAGTAATTGTTGAGTCAAAATGTCTACTGTGAAAAGTAGTGAAAGGTTGTAGATTTACAAAATACATTTTGAACAGAAAATGTTTACATCCATATTAGCTTGTACAAAAAATATAAGCGCCTCTATTATATCTAATGAAGTAAGATATGGCAGTCATGAGACATGACACATTTCTGGACTCTTTAAACCAACTGACTAATGACAGGTGTAACAAAAATGTTAATAAAGGCTGCATTACATGTGGGGGGGGGGGGGTTAGAGAACTGGTAAATGTCACTAGTCTACAATGTCATGTACCTACTGACAGATCTGTGCATGTCAGAGCAACATGTAGTCATCTCAGCCAAGTCTCAGGTAAACTTGGACATAAGATTTCAGGATTTCCCAGCCACCAACACTGCCAAACAAAAAAGAATGCACAAAAGTGTACTGCTTATTAATGTTATACAATATACACGTGTCCAAGCAAAGACGTTCTCCGACATGGAGGAATGAATGAATGGAGGCCTGGACACAGCTTGAGTTATAAAGCCATAATCAATGTTTTTCACAGCAGACATGTGGAGAGGTCAAATCAGAAAAGGCACAGGTAGAACTAATAACATGACTGATGGCTCCATTCCATTTAGGTTTACCAGTAAGACATAGCAGTTGGAGTGAAATGGGGGAAGATGCCCCACCAAAAATTAAAGAACTCGTTCTGCAGAAAAATGCCCCCTAGCTGTGACAGATATGTACAATTCTACAGTATCACATCACATTCTTTGATTGTTAATACTAATGCATCAATGTGTGAGCAGCATTTTACTGTTGTAGGCGGTCATGGTGGCACTAGTTTTAATATACTATTAGGTAGTTTTGTCCAGGTTCCCAACCTAGGAGTTGGTCCCTCTTAAGGGTCACCAGATAAATCTGAGGGGTCGTGAGATGATTAATGGGAGGCAAAAGAAGAAAATAAAAGTTCTGCTACACAAATTTGTTTTCTTTTTTACGTGTTCTCTAATCTTTTCATATATTGGAGAATTTGGCCTCTTTGGGTCTTTTATTATTATAACAATGCTACGTATTATACAAGTTTATCATATGTATTCGTTTTAAGTAACCAGTAACTGTAGCTGTCAGGTAAATGTGTTAAAAGAACAAGAAATGTAGTAGAGTAGAAGTATAAAGTAGCAGAAAATGGAAATACTTGGGTAAAATACAAGTACCTCAAAATTGTACCTAACTACAGTATTTGAGTAACTGCACTTATTCCAGCACTGACATCTGGTTTGAAACAAATGAACAGTTCTCCACATGAATCTATACTATTCAGACTACCAAAACGTCTGTCTGTGCATACAGGTCAAAACACACAGACCCTTAAATACTAACAAGAAAAAATTTGATTACGTAACAGCATGCAGGCGACACATAGATATTAACTTTAATGCCAAAATTTGGGCACAGGCTGAGCTGCCTGTGGGTGAGCTTCTTGCTCCATATTACCAGGCCAGTCTGGAAGTGAAACACAGCTTTGTTGGTTTGGGCCACTTTTTTATGGCAAAGTCATTTTCACTAGAAGATTTGTCATCGTCATGAAGGAACAAAGCCACATATGTGTTAAACTGAAAACTGTATGTTCTTATTACAATTACAAGTGGACTTAATATGTTCTGGTTAAATGAATATTCCAGTCACCTGTTGCTGCACCTCTGTAAAAACAATAAGCAAAGTTATCAAATGTAAGTACGGTCTTGCATCAGTGTGAACAAACAACACAGGACCACACAGACTTTGTCAAAGTTATTATTGTAGAATACTTTGATGTATTTTTTCTTTCATACAGACAAAAGGTGTTGGACTTAATTCCCATTAAATTCTCTTAGATTTCCATACAGATTTAGTCTACAGTATACAGGTGTGTTCTTTCTCATATATATTTATTCGCTTAAATAACAGGCAGGTAACTCTTTAATATATTCAATAGTCTTTATGTTTAGTTTTTTTTTTCTTTTTTTTGGTCTTTTTTCATTTCAGCACAGTTAAGGCTGCATTTTCTGTCTGCAGAACAGCACTGCATTGTGCAAGAAGGGGGACCATTCTGCACACAATATTTACAACAGTATGTATAATGAATAATGTAAAACCTTAAATTTCTTCCCATCATAACATGGCAGTAAATACTTGTAGCAGATCTAAAAGAGCAGCCTAAACAATGCACGCTATAGATGCATTGCACTTCTGCAGTCTTTAGCTCTGCATCACCCTCCAGTTCTCCATCCTCCCTGGGTCCCCACTTTGTCCAGTCCTTTAGATCATAATGAGGTACATTTGTATCTCCTGTTCCCTATTTACAGAGTGGTGTCTCTGGTCTTAAGAGACTATAAGCATCTCTACACCTCTGCACGCTTCAGGGGCTGTTCAATGGACAGAAAACACAGCCCTCAGAATATGCTCAGGAGAATGTGCAACTGTCTTTTTCCATCAGTGGGAGCACCGGTGGAGAAAATCAATAATAATCATAATAATAATATACAAGCGCTTCCATTTTGTTGTTCCTCTCTTTACAAAAAGCAATAGGATTAAAAGAAAGAAACATAAAAATAAGTGTAACAGGAACATAGTACCTGTAAATCAAAGATGCACATGTGCACATTTGGGGCAATCTGTACAGTAGTGGTGCAGTTGTACAATTTATAATTTTGATAAATATATTCTTTTTCACATTGTGTTTTGCCTTCTGTGAAACTATCTCACAACATCATGATGTAACGTGGCTGGACAGATGGACAGAAATGGCTGGAACTGGACAGTCAAATTTACACCACTGTAGATTAATCCGCCTGTTTGGTGTATGTATGCATGTGTGTGTGTGTGTGTGTGTGTGTGTGTGCGTGTGTGTGTGCGTGTGTGTGTTTTGTATACCGCAGAAAGCACTGATAGAGCTGTGCTAAGAGGTGCTGAAATAGAATAGGTTGGACTTGAACAGGATATGTGTGTGTGTGTGTGTGTGTGTGAGAGAGAGAGAGAGAGAGAGAGGAAGAGAGCAGATGTGGAGAGATCATAGCACACAGTAGTGACAGTAGTCTAAATGATTTACCAACACATAAAGAGTGACATTAATGATACCAAATGCATGCTTCAAAACAGACAGACCAATACAATGTCACCACCCACCTGCGGACGGGTCAGGTTCGGGTGGTGGCGATGATGATGAGCATTCAAGAAAACAGAAGTTCTGTACAGGTAAGGTTATTCCCAGAGAGCCCTGTGCACATCCTGAAACAGAACTAGCAGGACAGACATGTTCTCTTGCTGTGTTTGCATGTGTGATTATCCCTGTTACACTGTATTTCTAATCTGGGTACACGTGTTGACATGGCAGTCTGTTGCATATTGTCTGACCTTGCCTTTCTCTGGTGGTGGGACCAGTTGATAACTCTGGGGAAGTCTACAGGAGACAACTGAGGGGAGGGGGGAGGAGGAAGGTGGTGTGTGTGTATGTGTGTGTGTGTGTGTGTGTGTGTGTGTGTGTGTGTATTGCATTGCAGTTGCGCTTCCAGGGCAACATGAAGTCAGCAGTTCACCCACACCTAGTGCAACATGGGATACAGGAGGGCACTCTCACACCCAGTTTGGAATGTGATGCGGCTGTTTGGAATGTATGTTCCATGGAATGTTAAGATGGAAATCGGTGAGCTGACGGTGGAATGTGATGTCACAAGCATGGCACCCGTCGTCACATGGATGGTTGTAAAAATGTTTTCTGTGATTAGATTTTTTTTTTGTGATTATCTTTCTTTTTGTTGTTGTTGGGGTGTGCTCATGCAGTTTGTTACGCCCTATTACATTGGACACCTTCAACATATGTCTTAAAGGAAAAGTTAAGCATTTTGCGAAATATGCTTCTTTGCTTTCTTGACAAGGGTTAGGGCAGAAGATCGATATTATTCTCAACGGATATGAGAGTACTGATCTTCTCATGTAACTCTCAGCTGTTCTTTTAACTTTAAGTTCATAATAAACTAACTAATTGCACATCATGATGGTGGGGAATGCACAGTATTTGACATGATGACACATGAGCTCTCCTTGGTTATACCTGATAGATCTCAGCAGCCAAAACTCAACACCAACATTAGACACGGGCCTGATTGACTCAAGTGGTTGGTTGCTTTTCAACATGAAACAGTGTTTTTTTTTACCTTCTCTGAAAAATGACTTGACCCAACACATCAAATGAAACAACGTCTCTGTCCACAAAACTCATGGAGAGGGCGCTGGTACACAATGGAGACAACCCGATGGCACGTGGGCAGGAGTGGGCTTGAAGTGAGTGCATGTTAGTCTTAAAGGGCCATCGCCTGTGCATTGTGTGTTTGATGGCATTTAAAGGGTTAATGCTTCACACACCCACCAATGAAAGACCAGAAGGGACGAGATGAGACAAAGCGAGTCGAAGCAAAGAAAATCAAACACACAGAACAGACTGAGGAACAGATGATGGAGGGAGGAACAGAAATGAGGTGACTGGAAGAGGACATCACCCATGAGCTCGCCCAGAGTGAAGTCCATAAATATTACCCATATATCAGTTCATCAACATGGCAGGAGGCTGTAAATGAATTTAGCGTTGTATGGGGCTAATGTACTGTATGTATACGTGTGTGTGTGTGTGTGTGTGTGTGTATATATATATATATATGTGTGTGTGTGTGTGTGTGTGTATATATACTGTATATATATGTATTTCCCCTTCCTTTAGATGTTTTTTGCAGCCATTCTATTTACTATTAGGTTTAAATGAACAGTATCTTTGTTTGAAATTTCTGTTTTGTTACATTTTTGTTTTTTTCAGAAGAGACAAGACAATACACATACACACATTGAAAGAGAGAGAGAGGAATGAAAGAACAGAAAATCATATTTTTTTAAAAAAGCGTTATGTAAAAATTTCACAAGCAGAGAGAAAGAGAGATAAGAAAATAAATAAAGCAATGTAAAAAGAAAGAAATGAATGAGCACCATTATGTTAAGAATAAATGAATCAGAGGATGGAAAGGATAGAAGTCTAGTTAAAGCTTTAACAAAGCGTTACTTATATCGCAAGCAAAGTAGTGGTTTGGAAGTGGCTGTAGATTATAGCCAGGTAAATGATGGTGATGGTGACTGTGGTGTCATGGCAGGTAGGTAGGTGGGTAATGACAACAACATTAAGGATGAACACCAATAGAAACAGAGTGAGTCAGCCCCCACATGCCCCCAAATGGCCCTGTTCTGTTGAACCTTTGAGGGATGTGTAGTTTTTTTTTTGTTGTTTTTTTTTTTCCGTCCCCCTCCCTCCCCCAACCCACCGTCACTCAAGACAACGCGGCAGAGAGCAGAACTGCATGTGTGTGAGACGAGTGTGCGTGAGGTCAAGGTGGGGTGGGAGGGTTTGACAGACGGGTGGTGGGTTCAAGAGGGTGGAGGTGGGGATGGGGGATTGGTGGTGTCGGGAGGTCAGATTGAGAGGGCTGGAGCAAGGGGGGCAAAGGGAGGGAAAGTCGCAATGTTCTCAGGGAGTTGTGAGCAGAAATCTCCGGTCATTGTCCACTCCCTCCTGCACCTCCCTCGTCCTTCGCTCCCTCCTGTTAGCTTGTCATAAGGGAGATCAGATGGAAATGTCATGTGTGTGTCCTCAGCCCTCTCTTCTGCTCTCCCTTCCTCCCCTCCCCAAGACTCCATTCCCTTTCTCCTCTCCCCCCGACCCACGTTCAGCTCAGTTATAAGGAGGTTTCCACGCAGTAGAGGTGGGCCAGGTGAGGGGCGAAGGGTTTCAACAGCCTGTCTCTGCCATGACGGTTGTGGTGGTGTTGGTGGTGGTGATGGGGGCTCCGGTTGACAGGGGTAACTGCGTTGGTGCTGTGTTTGTTGCCGTGGGTGACCGTTGAACTGATGCTGCTGCTGCTGCTGCTGCTGCTGTTGTTGTTGTTGTTTCGGTTGCACGGGGTCACCGGGAGGCTGTATTGGCGGTAGGGGCGAGTGGGGCGGGTGCGGGCTGGGGGCTGGGGCTGGGTGGGAGGGGGCGGAGGTTTGCGGAGGGCCGGGTGCAGGTGCTGGTATCTGCTGAGCTCTGATTCGTCGTCCACATCAGTGTCGTCAATCAACGGGATATTGTGGATGAGGTCATTGATGAGGAACTCCGGGTGGGCCATGAAGTTGTGGATGGAGTTGCGGGATTCTGGTTTCTCCCGGCCCTCATATAATGAACTACGGAATGCTTTCACCACTCGCATCTGCCGAAAGGAAGAAAGATGAGGGAGAGACCACAAGAAAGAGAGGAGAAAGTCAGACATAAGAAGGGAAAATACAGACAAGGGAAGCCCAGAGACAGACAGACTTGTGTCCTCGAGCAGACAAACAGACAGACACTCAGGGCCAGGTGGCTACAGTCAGGTTTTATAGGTAACTTCTAACGGTCACCTTGGTATTTCCGTTCATTTTCTAACAACATATCTTTGATTTTTTAACTCAGAGCAGATCTGGAAGCTGAAAATAATTTTATTGGCTGGATTCAACCAAGATGGGCAATGCCAAGGCTCAACAGTCTTTTGAGGCACAACCTACAGGAATAGTTCAATATTTTGGGGAATTCTTGCTGAAAGTAAGACAAGAAAATTGATACAACTCTCACATTTGTCCCTTTAATATGAAGCTTAGCTTAGCATAAAGGCTGGGAATAGGAGGAAACAGCTAGCCTGGTAACAGTAACAAAATCCACATACCAACACCTTTAAAGCTCAGTAATTAACACATTATATCTTCTTTGTTTAATCCATACAAAAACCAAAATGTAAAAATGACATGTTTTATGGAGGGTTATGTGCCAGACTATTCTTGGCCAGGAGCAGTAAGTCTTGTTGTCACCATGAGGTTGCCAGGCAACCAGCGGAAACTTTAGAGGTGCTCGGCAGATTTTGCTTTCTTCGGACAGAGGCAGGCTAGCTGTTTCCCCACGATTCCAATAGTCATGCTAAGCAGGTACTGGCTGTAGCTCCACATTTACTTTACAGACAGGAGAGTGGTTTCAATCTTCACATCTAACTCTTGGTAATAATAAAAAAGTGTATTTTTCCAAATGTCAAGCTATTCCTTTAAAGTAACTGGCAAATCTAATTGCCAAAGAAGGAAAGTTCTACAACACAGATAATGTGAAGAGTCACCACAAAAGGATTAGGTGATAAAAGCACAAATGGGACCTATCATTTTTACTTGTCATGTGAGACAGTTAATAAATGCTTAGGAAAGAACAACTGTGGACAAGGTTTGAGCTAAATGTATCTGGTCATGGATAAATAAAAAAAATATATGAAGTCATAATAAGTATAAATTTAAGTAATAAATTATTCAGAGAAGACAGCTTCTTGGCATGAGTTTGAAACTAAATTTAAAGGTAAATGTATCCTCAACCTCACGTTGCCACTGCAAAGTTTCAATATTTAGATGTTGTCATCAAGTCATGTCGGCTCAGTGCATGATTCCTTTTAAGATATTAAGGTAATTTCTTTTAATCAGCTTTGGTAATACAAATATCTTGACTAATTCACTATCAAGAGAGCGTCCACCTGATCCTGTGCATCTCCAAAAGACAAACATGAAAAAAAAGTGTTTCAAAATGAGTTGGCTAATGACATGTTTCTGTCAGTTCTCACACACACCAATCAGACCTCACAAAATGAAATCATTCAGTAGCCACCATCACAAAGACCACAGAAGCTGAAGACACTTCATATCATACACACGTGACATGTCTGTATGTGTGTGTGTGTGTGTGTGTGTGTGTGTGTGTCAGGGTGGTGAGATAGCATGTGTAGGGGAAACACTCGCACCTTAGCACAAAGCATGCACACACACAGATGAGGATGGTTGTTAGGTACAGATGGAGAAGAAGCAGGAATAGTGAGCGTGTTAGTTTACTGTAAAATAAAATAAGAAATTGGCAAGAACCTATAACAGTGACCACACACACACACACACACACACACACACACACACACGCACACACAAGCATGCATGCAGCAGCAGTTGTAACTGAGTGAACCAACAGTTGAGTTGTTTCCACATGGTGTGGCTTGGTGGTTGACGTCTGCATGCATCAGAAAGTTGTCAATCATGGGTGCTGTTTGTTTAAGAGAGCTGGTTCATACACGCAAACACATCAACAGCCAGACAGTGAGTCAGCCAGTCAGCATCTCTGTGC
This sequence comes from Scomberomorus guttatus, assembly GCA_038419695.1. Classification (NCBI taxonomy): domain Eukaryota; kingdom Metazoa; phylum Chordata; class Actinopteri; order Scombriformes; family Scombridae; genus Scomberomorus; species Scomberomorus guttatus. The sequence goes on from CM076449.1 coordinate 4,602,129, forward strand.
ACACACACTCACACATGCACATGTGCAAAATGTACTGCGGCCATGCAGCAGTAAGACAGAGGAGAGCAGAGTGATTGAAATAATGATGATGCTGATGATGAAGTTGCTGCAGGATATAAAGAAATAAGTTTTGCAAAACAGAAAGGTGACATCACTGAGAATCAGCGGGTTAGAACAGCATGTGATTGGTTAGATCACTAGAAACAGAAGGTGTTTGGTTCAGCCTTGTCACACATAAAGAGGCAGCCAGATCATGCTGAATCAAATCACTTACACTCTTTTTCTGTCTCTCTCTCTCTCTCTCTCTCTGACACACACACACACACACGAGACTGAGGTCTATGAGTGTACTTCAAGGTGCATTATGCAGTGAATGGTGTATGCGTGCGTAAACACATTCCTTTTGCCATGGCAGTTGGTCCATGCACCCTTCCCATAAGGCCAAACAGAGGAAAAGAAGCAGCATGAGCTCAAAAGAAACAGACAGATCAATGCAAATATACTGACAGGCACAGGCAGGCAGAGCCCTACATAGAGACAGTTTGGCCAAATGTGATCAACAGAGAAGAAGCTTTATGTCAACTGTAACACCGACTGAAATCCAAACTGTGAAACTTATGAGGTGGATGGTCAGGCAGCTGAATGGGGGTCAGTGCTGCAGTTGGCCAAACTAAGAGGAGTCTCTATATGTGACTCTGGCATATATGATAGACTGACAGACAGACAGACAAACGTACAGACAGACAGACAGTCAAGCAGTAGGTTCAGTGCTTATCTGTTTTTCCAAAGAGCCTGTCAGACAGTAGAAAAGCACCTCATGCAGACTGAGAAGGTTTCAGAATGTTACTTTCTCACTTCGTCAGCGCTTGGTTTGTTTTCATTTTGTCTCCATGGACAGAGTAAACTTTCGAGTATATAACGCCCACACTGTGACCAGAGAGGCCTGGAGGTCAGGGCACTGCTGTGTTACTTATTTCTCTCACCCACTTTTCTTTCTCTCTCCCTCTCTCCCTGTCGGCTCTTTCAGCAGTGCTTGATGGAAAAACGATGATGGTTAAAGTACGAGGAGGAAATAGGCGCTGGAAGGTAGAGGCTGCTGTGTGCAAAACAACTGCTGATGAGAAGAAACTGCAACATAAATACAGGGAGAAGCTGTGAGGTAGATGACTGGTTAATGGCTCCTGTTTCCCACCGTGTGGCCCAACTCTGAGTAGCACCCACCCTTAGATATGTGATGACTGAGCTCTAATCTATAGCAACACCTCAGCAATCCTTCCTCAATTCAATGCCTATTCTCTTCATGCTTCCTGCTCACAACGCATTTAAGGAGCAAAAAGTAAGGGTGTACACTGAAATCTTATTTTTGAATATGGAAGAACATTAGCAAAGGACTGAGGAACTGAGGATGGATTTGAGATCCGGCCTATTCTCCTTTTTCTTTCCTGACCAAAGTTAACTCTAATATCGACCTTTTTTCTGAACTTTACCGTAGTTGCAGGTAGATGAAACTAGCCCAGTCTGAAATGAAAACAAACTGGATCCATAGATCCAGAGGGATCACTACGGTCCAGCACAGCTCAGGTGGATGAAAGCATGAAACACAGTCATCTTCTTATATCATTTTGATATCTATTAAATATTTTAGACGTTTCTTTCAGATATGCCTGGGCTCTTTTCTTACCCTGTGATGATAGATTTGGCAGTAAAAGTCGGCAAGGTGATGACGTCGATGTCTGAAGTTACACACATCATACTGCAATGGGGCACAGTGCCAAGTCTGAGGGCTGGGTCTGCTTCGCAAAGAGCTCCCGGTAGTGGAGTAAAGTAATGACCCTGAAGCTAACTGAGGATGAGCAGCAGTGGAGGCAGAAAAGTCAGTTTGTCTTCATAACACATATAGTAGGTAATCATTTGTAGTGTATGTTTGTTGCTTGGGGATTGGTACATAAGACCATATCACCAGAGTTTAGGCAATCATAGAAAAGCACTTAAAGGTTAAGGCTGGCGATATTCTATATTTCTGATATTGTCAACAAATCCCATAAAAAAACAGCACAAATAATGTGTTAGTCTGTCTCTCAATATTTTCTTACTTCCTCTGTGTGTGGCACTCAGCTCCAAAGCCCAGTGGTTCCTACTGAGAATGTAAATCTTTAGAAACATGTAATGAATGTGCAGTTTAATTTTTTAAAAGCTCAGTAATTTCCTAAAACTAATAAAATAGTTTTCAGCAAACACTACTCAAACAGTAGGAAATAGTGCATTGGTTGGGGGCTATTGTCAGGAGCTGAAATGTTTCAACAATTGGATGGATTGTAATGCAATTTGGTACATACATTCATGTTCTCCTCCTAATGATATAATAATAACTGTGGTGATTCCCTGACTTTTCATCTCATATTATCATCATCAGGTCAAATATTTCATTTCTCTAATGTAACTAAGTACCTGCAAAACTAACGATGTTCCCATTAGCGTCAACTGCCCTTTGTGTTTATTGTGGATTAGCAAGTGTTAGTATGCCGACACTCTAAACCATCATGATTGAAAATGGTAAACATTATACCTGCTGCTAAACATCAGCATTAGCATACTAATGTAGCTCAAAGTACTGCTGAACCTTAGTACAGCCTCACAGAGATGCTAGCATGGCTGTAGTCTCTTAGTCTTGTTAATAGTTTTTGGACAACAATGGAGCTATATGGCACAGAGAAATAAAACATATCAGGCTTTGGATACACACACAATACTTGTCAGTTCATTGTTGTTTTTGTTTTTTCATGGGATTTGTTGACAATAGGAAAAGATTTATCCTTTAAGTACAATCAATATACTTTTCTGTGGCTGCAAATGTATTGGACACTACCTGAATTCGGTTTCTTTTTGCAGCTTTCTTTTTCATAAACCCTACCCTGAAAGCTAAAGCAAACGTGAGGGATTGTACATTTTATTTTCCTCCATACGACATGAAGTGATTCAGAGAAGCAAACCTGGGTCATATTAAACCCAACATTAATGCTTGCTCCTTCACATTCCCTCCTCATCCCATTTGTTTGTCCAAATCCATTTGGTTTCTCATCAGAACCACAAGAGGATGACTTCAAAATGCAAGTAAATGTTATATGACTGCTGAGTAACAGATTTGGACACAACAAGCTCTTCAAATTAAGGAGAAAGAATTGAAAAAGCAAGCAATGAGCTAGCAGTGATGGGACCTTAACCCTAGTTCCATACTTTGACTATACATCCTTCTATCCACACCTTCATGTTACCAGTCTTTTCCATTAACCAGACAATGTTGCACATATGTCAAAGCTCGAAGTCCTCTGAATAATAAAGTAATATGCTTTGTTACATATTACAATCATGCTGTAAAGTGATAGGGAGAAGGATGTTTTTCCAAAGTACTTAAGCTCAGGTAACTCCTAGTGTCTGTACAGAATGATCACAGTCGACAATGAGGTGTCAGCAGCGCAGACTGGAGCCCCTCTGTATCTACACCTACAGGTGATGGAGCAACATGGGGAGGGAGGCAGTGTGGAATGGGAGGAGGGAAGGATGGACAAAAGGGAGCAAGGAAGGTAAGGAGAAGCAACTGAGAAGACTGATGAAGACAATCAAATGAGGAGACAGCACAACCACACCCATGCATGCACGCACACACACACACACACACACACACACTCCAGCACAGGTGCACACATTTAAATACACACATGTGCACTCTCACACACTGACAGAGGAACACACAGAACTCAAACTACAGCTCTCGGATATGTCAGCAAGTGCACGCATGTTAACACACTTGCAAACACAGACGCGCAGAACTGACATACAGAGAAATCAAGAGAAAACATGAAGGGTGGATGCTATTCTAGTAAGGAGATGGGAGGATGACAAAAAGGGATGAGGTAAAGGACAAAGTAAGTTACAAAAAAAAAGAAACAGAGGAAAAAAATGAAGAGAAACCTACTAAAGAAATCTTATCAATACGCTACACAAGAGCCTGTATTTAGATCTGGTAAAATCTAAATACCTCTACAAAAGAACAACTCCACTTATGAAGAACAATAAGAACACATTTCGCAGATTATTTCTGTTGACTTGGAACAAACAGGGAACCTGTAATACCTCATAAATATAGAACAAAGAGGAGAGAACTGTGATGGAGAGATAGAAAGAGAGGGAGGGGGGACAGACTGGACAGAGAGAGAAATCAGGACTTTTTGGAGACTTCAGGGGGAGGAGAGCCAAACTTGTGACGTCGGAGCTGGAAATACTGTTACGGAAATAACCAGTTGACAACAATTGCAGCACCAAACAAAAAGTGAGAGGAGCAGTGGAAGAAGAAAGAAAGCAAGAGAGATAGAGGAAGAGGGACCTTTTTTTTTTACTGTAGGCTTGGAAACAGCAGTGTATTATGGGGCTTTTATACTCGAAGGTTTACAGTTTAGAGAATTGCAGAAGCCATATGAAAGCCATTTGGTAATGAATATGAATTCTATGGCAGTGAAATCTAATCGTAGCATTTGCTATAATAGGAGTCACAGAACTGTTACAGCAATACTATATTTTTTTGTGTTTTTAGAGAAACAAATGACACCACTCCTTTACATTAGAGATGTTTACAGCTGGGGTCAACCACAGTAACCACGCTTGACCTCATTCACAAACAGGAAATAACACATGGTGCAGGAGGAGCTGCCATTTGCTCTCTGAACTTGAGGGTGCATCCTTGTCTTGTTGGAGTATGCCAAACTGTTTTTATAGCTTAAATTTTCCCCTTTTCTTTCTTTGAAAGACAAGTCACTTTCTTTCTTTATAAATAATGCCACTCCGTTTCTGTCAGGACTCCTCAGACAGAGAGAGAACAGCGTGCTACCTCCCACACCCACCAACATGTGAACAACAAAACGGACTCTGGACTGGGACCAGATCTGGATTTGGACCAGACCAGACCAGAATTGCACAGCTGGTCGGGACTGGGTGCTGTTTGAAAGGGGGAATAAGAGAAAAGAATAGAGGAGACATTGCACACACATGAGCAGCGAGCGAGCCAGAAGGGGACACAATCATAGAGAGTAAAATACTGCAGTCCACGTGCCGTGCAGCAGAGTGTATGTTTGTGTCTCTGAATGAGTGTGAAAGAGAGAGAGTAAGTGACTGCAAGTGTGTATACAAGTATACGTGTGTGTGTGTGTGTGTGTGTATGTGTGTACATGCGTTCGGCGAACTCACTCCCAGGAGCTGGGCTGGTATTGGCTGTTGCGGTGGAGAGAGCTACGTGAGAGGGGGTAGAGATAGTGTTTACGTCGTGTAGCTGACTGAGCACGGAGGAGCGCCGTCTCACCGCTCCCTGAAACGAACCGCTTCGCTTGAACGTGCTCACTACCTCCATCTGCAGGACAGAGACAAAACAGCAGCACTCAGTGAGGGCAGGAAAGGCCGGTCTGAGTGTATACTTGTCTGTTTGTGTGTGTGTGTGTGTGTGTGTGTGTGTGTTGTAGTCCCTTTAAAACATTTCCTGTCACAGTAGACATGACAGAAATAGCATTTTAATTCTGCATTTGTATATGAGGTTGTGTGTGTGAGCTTGCATGTGTGTTTGTTGCCTGCACACTCAGTCCGAACCCTCTTCAGGTAAAACCGACCACTTTAAGACAGGCACTTAAGCTGAGAGTCTGCCTCTCTAACGCTGCTGGGAGGCTGTAAGCACACTCTTGCTCATGTTGATGCTGTTTTGCTGTCTTGATGTCCATTCTCACACAAAGCAGCACAAGAATCAATCTATTAAAGTCACCAAATAAGTCAACACCCTGTCTACTTAGCTTTAGCCTGCACACAATGTGTAAACACACACACACACAAGAGCTGCCACAGCGACACACACCCAGTCACAGCATTTATGCCCCTCTCATGATGTTTATGAGCATCTTAAAATACCGCTTCCAAGTTAGAGAAAGCCATTTTCATGACATTTGAGCAGAACAGAAAAGTTAGCTGTGTTGGAGAGAAAAAAACTTGAATCATTATGTTTGGCCCAAGTAAGAAGAACAGCACAGAAAGCGAGAGACAGACTGACTTTTGAAGAGTAAGAACAAACGAGACACAGTGTTTCAACTTATCTAAAACTGTACATCTGTCAAAGAAGAGTCAATAATAGTCTTCAGTGATGAACTAAATCAATTAAACAATAATGCAGTAGATTGTTTAATGGAACACTTTCTTTCCAAAAGTCTCTTCTGTTAGGTCATGATACTGGCAGTTTATTTAGGCAGTGTTGTTACACAATTAAGGAACAACCCCCCCCCCCAAATAATTTTCATTTCATCATAAGCACTTGGTTTAAAAAGTGCAAACAGTGCGTATTTATTTATTCCTATGTTCTTTGTGATATAAAATATTGTCTTTGCTTTTAATTTATCCCTGTTTAACATCATTCCTCATTAACCTGTAAGAGGCCTTAAACAAACTGCTTATGTATCATGACCATGAGAAGCTTCTGGTTGAGGTGCTGTGGTGTCTGGAAACCTTTGCGTGTGTCGTCCTATGAAAAAGTTTAGGTTATGTTTTGTTTTGGAGACCTGGTCAAATGGTACCTGGGTCTGGATGCGGTTGAGGCCTCTGAACCAGAGGATCTGTCCGCGGCGCAGCTCTCTCTCTGCGCAGTCGATCTCCTCCTCATCCTCTGCCAGCTCCTCTCCTTCCTCCTCCCCTGGCTCCAGGCCCAGACCCGCCTCCTTCAGGCATGGCAGCCGCTCCGTTGGCACTGTGGCAATCACCTGGAAGCCAGGTTTTTTACAATGTCATTTGACCAAAAGATGCTAGTGAGGTGTTTTACTGAGTAGCTGGGAGTTTTTCCTACCTGTACTCATACACACATGGTGGATCAGATATTACCAGAATTATTTCAACTGTCAGTTTCAGCACAGACAGGATAGAATGGAGTGTTATCTAATGTCAGTGTGATAATGTTTCCTTAGCCTCATCTCAGGGGAAACTCTAGGTAAACCAGGTCTTCCTTCCTACACTTGCTCATTGTGGGTTGACTCATCAGGCTGAAGAGCTGCTTACCTGCCCCCAGAGCAGCTCTCCAATTCCCACAAACAGACACCAGAGCCACTGCTCCATGTTGAGAGGGGCACAGCTGAAGGGCTTCCCTCCCCACTGTACGATCACGATCTGCAGCAGAAACACAGAGAGAGATGTCATTATTGTCACAAATACAAACACAATGTCGAGGGACAAACCAGCACTGCACCATCTATCTCTGCTGCAGCAATCACACACTGTACTATAAAAAAACCCAAAAGAATAACACCAGGATGCGTTAACAGTCAACACCTCTATCTTGTACTCTGTCACGATTTCAAGTAGGAAATACAAGACGGCATTATCACTGTAATCCCTGATGCATCTAAAAATCATCTGCACAGAAACTGTAATAACATAGGCAGTATTATATTTATTATTCATGAGGTATAGCTAACCTTTCATGCATATTAAGATCATTAAGTGATCATGGCCAACATCATGTCATGGTAACTTGAGTACATATATAAAAGCTGTTTTGCATCTTTTTTAAAGATTATTCATGTGTATCCATACTTGGACCATTATAGGAGAACATTATGTTCTCTGGGCCAGTATGTACGGTATACAGCTGCGGGATGTAAAACTCTTCAATGTGTCAAAATTCTAAGAATTCTAAGAAAGTTATTATTTAAAGCAATAGGTCAAATTCACCTACCAGCTCCTCTAAAGCTCACTAATTAATACTTGCATCTGCTTTGTTTAATTCGTACATAAAAACAAAATGCAAAAATGACAATTTGTATTTCTCTTCAGGCGCAGTGATTTAACGTCTAAATTAGCAAGTTTTAGAATGACTGGTTGGCAGATTTTTTTACTTCCAGTCTTTATGCCCATGAGCACATCTGTTCTATATCCTCTGCGTGCCATTCACAGATCTCTGATCAACACGAGACTTAGATCACTCACAGGTCTACAGAGGTAAAACTGTCTGTTTAAAATGCAGCATCACTGATGCACACATTGAATATAAACCAGTGTGTTACTGCTTTTAACACATCTGAAAAGCACCACATCTGGTGCATTATCTGGTGCACCACATCTGGCGCATTATCTCCGGTGCAAACCCTTATCGCCCTGTGTCTTACTGGACATCCAACATGAAGCAACTGGTTTAACAGTTAATACTGAAAATACAGAGAAATACTTAGTGTTTGATCGTTTTCACAAAACAAGCTCGTTTACAGACTTTGTGCATATACTGTATATACATATATATGTATATATACCGTATATATATATTTCTTGGGTTTTTTCTTTGTTCTTATGAGAGTTCTACCTACACCCCACCCTGCCCTGGCATTCAGAGCTGGGAACATATGACCTCAATCACATTAATCATCCCACTCCAAATGACAGATTGAGTGAATTTCTACAACCAGTGCGTGTTTGTGATGATTCCATCATGGGTTTGTTTCCATTCTGGGTCTTTAAACTTGGACCACAGTAACAGCCTGCTCCTACAGGTCTACTTAGCTCAGTGGATGTAGTGACAGCCTTTTAAATAGCAACATGATCATTTACACCAGGAACAAGGCTTATCAGAGTGACAATATCATCTTGACACCAAACTGCACCGTCATAAATCTCACTGAAAGTACGATACAGTGTATCACATACAGTAATATCTTTCTACAGAGAGGAGGGATCCATCTTTCTTACTTATCTCACTCTCTCCCTCTTTTCTGTCTTCAGCTCTTTGATCTCTTCCTTTCCAAATCCCTCTGAACTGTCTCTTTGTTGCTGTCAAACTCCAAATCATCCATCAGCCATCCCCCTCCAGCTCTCTCTCTTCTCTTGTTTTTTTCCCCTAGAGTACTGACAAGCACTGAAGAGCTTTGGAAAATATCCCTCTTCTTCTCTCTTAATCTCTCACTCTGTCTTTGTTTGCTTGTCTGTTTTTCTGTACTCACAATTCCCTGTTCAGTGCATTTCCTCTGTATTCAGTGTGAGTCAATTTAACAAACAGCCCACCTGTGGTTGATAAAGTTTGGACTCTTTATAGTACAGAATATCAGGTTACAGCACGAAAGAAGATGTGACAATTAACCAGATGTCAAGGCCTGAGAATGATCACATACATTTTCTATATATTTACAGCCTTTCCAGGATTACAATGTGATCCTGAGTAAGGAAAGTGAGGAAAACAGCACAGGCATCAGCCAAATGCAGCATTTGTATGCCTTCCACAGATGGGTGCTGCATATATAATACAACATACTTGTATTGCTTTAAAAATAGTCACCCAACAACCACAATCGCCTGGTCACAATTAATTATCTCCTTTCTATGTCTTCTTGAGCTTCCCTTTTCTCCTCTGATCTCTACAACTTTGCAACCTCCCTTTGACCTTCAACATTTTCTTTTTTTTTTGCATTTCTTAGCTTCTTTGGGCATTAACAAAAAAAAGCAACACATTTTTAATCAACTGACTCACAGTTTTTAAATTATGAGCCAAACAGTTTGATAGATACAATAAAATAGACATCTTCTAAAAGATGACTAAATGAAATTTAAAAAATAAAAATAAAATTACAAATATTGCAGTTCAATTTTTGTAGAACCAGATCAGACTTTTTCATCTATGTTTCCTCTTTCCGCTTTTTTCTGATATTCTACAAAGGATTGCTGACAATCATATTGTACTTCTTATACATTTCAATCTGGACACAGATTTTGGGCCTTACAGTGATCAGAGTGATGTAGTCAATATCCACAAATGTTGCTTTGTTGAATCATTATTATCAGTATCAGCAGTATCACACTGGATTTACCAATTTTTTCATTGAAGATATAAAAAAAAAAGTTTTTATTTCAACAAATATAAAACACAAACAGAAAAAAGAAATTGTGAGCAATATTATCTTTAATATTAATGGATATCTCAACTGATTGGTAGAGCATGTTTAAAAATATATATTATTATATTATTAAATAAAAAATATTTTTTTGAAAATGATTATAAAGTGATCAGATTTATTCAGTATGCATTTATATCATTCTGTCCAGGAAGCCCTCTGACAATAAACTACACAAAAAATAGATATTGCCTTTGAAAACTCACCATAAACATGAACCAAATCACAAAAGCAGTTTCTTCACCCTTAAAAAAACCTGGTCTTGGTAACTGCAGTGCATCCTGGGAATCTTGTTGGGCCTAATATACTTTAACCACAGATGGCTCAATCACATTGAGTTAAGTAAAACTAATCTTCAACAAGATATCACAACTCAGGTGGCACCTGCAACGTTCTCAGTTCAATTCTGGTCTCTTTCTCCCTGCATTTCCTACCTCTACTATTGCTATCACACTAATAAAAAAGAAATCTAGTAGAAAAACATGAAAGAGTTAACCTTACTTGCACAGCAAAGGTCCCCAGAACGATAGAGCAGAAGATGGGGTTGGCAAATATGCCATCAAAGACATTTCTCTCTCCATGGATCTTGCGAGCATTGATCTCGTTGAAAAGCTGCATGAGGACGAAGGTGTTGAAGATGATGGTGTAGTGCTCAGATGGAGGGGAGTGGAGTGGAGCGTTGCGGCCGCTGTCAATGTTAAACATACGCTCACCTGGATGCATGAAACAGGTGAGAGAGGGGGGTTGAAGAAGAGGAGGAGATAAGAAGTGTGAAAAAGTTAGAATTACCTGCTGTGTTGTTCACTACGATGTGTGTTTGATCTGCTCCAGGACAAATAAACTTCTGAACATCAGAGCTGTGGTGTTTGTGTATTTGTTTGTTTGTGTCTTCATCTTTTTTTTCTTGGTATTTGAAAAGTACTCTGACCATCCTAATTCCACAAATCTATTCATTGAAGACAGCTATTTCACACTGTTTCAATAGTAGATGAAATTGCATGGCTGTCTGTGCACAAGCATGTGTGTTTGTGTGTGTGTGTGTGTGTGTGTGTGTGTGTGCACACCTATGAACAGCAGGGTGAAGATGATGACCAGCTGGTACACTCCGTGGCCTAGGATGTTCTTCATCATGGTGAGAGAGATGAGCGGGTTGTTCCGGCCGTATGGTTTCCGTAGCAACAGGGCCTCAGTGGGGGGCTCAGTGGCCAGGGCCAGAGAGGCAAACGTGTCCATGATCAGATTCACCCACAGCATCTGCACCGCCTTCAGTGGAGAGTCCTGCAGAGAGTTTCGCAACCAGACGCCTGTATCACCAACCGAGTTCAGCTGAGTCTGGCTTCACTAACTCTGGCATTGATGATTATGAAAAGGCTGCGTTTCTCCCTTTTCACAAGGCCTTGTTTTTCCAACATGAACAGTATTTTTGTATTAAATCATTAATCTGATATCCGATACCTGTTCTTAATAAACCTCAAATATTCAAGTAAATCAACTGTCTGTGGAGTTTCTCCATCTTTATTCACCATCAAAGTGTTGTTAGACAGTTATTGGACAAAGTACAATGTCAGTGCAATTATTATGCAAAGGTGGATTTTTATTATTCCTGATATTGCTACAACCGACCTGCTACTGTATTAGTTAGAAGCCTCATTTTATAGCCAGAATGTTATTTCAATAGTATCTTTTATTTCCATTATAATGAATCATCAAAGAAAGAAAATTTGACTGCAGTATTTTTGTCCAGTAGAAGGTGAGTGCATTTTTAAAATTTGTATTTATTTATTATTTTAACTTTTTTTGGCTAGAAAGAAGATGCCATTCATTTATGGGTTTTGATCTGGAAGCCTGACCAGAAACTTGCAGGTTTGCTCTACTGGGTTAGTTGCCATGGCAACAGAGCTCGATTTGAGCCCATCTTCGTAGGATCAAAAAGCCAATAATAATGATAATTCTAATACATACATGTGCAAGTAGATATTCTTTGCATATCACGCATAGGTGAACGTAAATGTGTTTCTATGTGCGTCTTAGTAGATATAGTGTGAGTGATGTTCACAGGAGTGATGGCTGCATGTCTTTTATGTATGTGTGTAGGAATGCATGTGTGTGTCAGCCTGTGTCTGTATATTTTTTTCATAAATCCATCTACCTGAGTGATGCAGGCCCCGGTGAAGGCCACTATGACAGCCACTACGTTGACCGTGAGCTGGAACTGCAGGAACTTGGATATGCTGTCGTAGACATTTCGTCCCCACATCACCGCCTTGACAATGCTGCTGAAGTTGTCATCAGTCAGGATGATGTCAGATGCCTCTTTAGCCACATCTGTTCCTGCGATACCCTGATGGAGATTGAGACAAAGTGAGGAGGAGAGAGACATGATTAATGCAAGCAATCAAACATTCAAATTATTTTGGAGTGCTACTGTCTCAATATTGTGTTGTCCTGCCTTAAGTGTTACCACTTGGCCTGAGTAAGTGCCGTGGCCAAAATCACAGGCAACTATTCCAAGAATAAAGAATATTTATTATTCACAGGAAGATTAAAATTCCTCATAAAATGGTCCCTGCATGAATAAAGATTGTGGGATAAGAAAGGATTGATGTTTTTAAAACTGTGCATCAGGGAGAGTTAGTTTGTTTGTATATACATCTATGTGATTACTACAGCACATGAATAAGTAAGCAGAGAAGGGTTTTAACACCAAATAAACTATAATGGTGAATAATATTTCAGGTTACCATGGCAAAGCCCACATCAGCCTTCTTCAAAGCTGGCCCATCATTGGTTCCATCTCCTGTTACTGCAACAACCTGCCTCTGTTCTATGACGCTACTGTCGATGATGCCTGGACATAAACAGGGAGGAAAGAGAGGCTGTAGTAAAAAGTGTGTGCAAATGAATGTGTGTGTGTTTGGGTTAATAAACCTGAGACTCACCTTTGACCAGTGTGTGTTTATCGGTTGGCGAAGATCGAGCCAACACACGGAGTTTGGGCCAGATTTTGTCAATACGTTCCTGTTCAATCTGCCAGTCAGATGGAGAGAAAAGGAGGTGAGAGTGTTTGATAAATGGCATTACAGAGCTTCTCTAAACTATTTTCTTCTTACACTAGATGTCACTGTTGATCCAGAGTCTTAGGCAGAGCCAACTGTGTGATGGAGGAAAAGGATCAAAGTGAAACTGGCTCTTATATATTGCTCTCCTGCAATCAATTTAACAACGCTGCACTCTTACATAATCATAATTTACATGCAGCATTTCAGAGTGTAAATTTAAATTCAGCATGCATATAAAAGTGCAGAGCAACAGCACTAATGAGCAGCTATCCATCCCATTAAGCATTCTGCTAAATTCAAATGATGAAGCCAAATGGGTTAGATTAAAGCAAAGCCTGTACAATAATTGTACAGGCTTAAATAACCTAAATAACACTAAAATAACCGGTAAGATAATTTGACATTGAAGCAGACTTTTTAATATGCCCTCAGTAGAAAAATCTTTAACTGGGACATTTTGCATGGACATCCCTGGATTAATGAGTTTAAATCTTTATTTTGTATAGTTCTTTTTTTGTCTTCAAAACAGGTTATAGTTTAACAGTGGTGGAAGGTAACACATTACTCAAGTACTGTACCTATAAAATTTTGAGGCACTTCACACTACTTTACGCTGCTGCTTTATACTTCTACCCTACTACAATTCCAAGGGAAATACTGTACTTTTTAATACCACTATATTTATTTGACAGCTTTAGTTTTTTTCAGATTACAGTACATTTTAATTTAGCACAGCAATAGAAAACTTCCCTTGACTATGTAAGGTTTCCCCCAACTCACCTCTCCTTTCTCGTTCCTGATTCGTCGGTTGAAGTCTTTGCCCTCTAGACAGATAAAGTCATCCCCAGGGTGGATGATGCCACATTTAGCAGCAATGGCCCTGGCAGTGTTAATGTTATCACCAGTCACCATCCGCACTGTGATGCCCGCACGCTGACACTTACGGATGGCCTCAGGCACCTTAGGGGGACAGTGAGCTTTGTTCACACGAAAACACAATGCCATTTGCTTTGTTAAATACAGATTACATTCACACATTATGGATCAGTACCCCTACCTCGGGCCGTACAGGGTCCTCTATCCCAACCACAGTGATGCAGGTCAACTCTGTCACTATTTCTGCCTCATTTTCCCAGTCTGGCTCTGGATTGGCCGGCAGGTCACGATATGCAATGCAGATGGTCCTCAACCCCTCACATGCCATTGGCTCGATCACCTATTAATCAATCATTATTACAAATATGGTCAGGAAGATGTTCACAAAATCTCATCACACTAAAGACCACTTAAAGTAGAAACATGTTTTCTACAGTCTACTGTATACAAAAATGTCTGAGCTGAAATAAAGTTGTTTTTCTCACGGCCCAAGCTGTGTTCATCATGAGCCAAATTTAGGGCAGTCAGCCTGTCACTCAACAAAAGCACTCAGTCTGCATCTGCTGTACTGTATGGGGAACAAATACTTGTATTTTGCTGGTTGCTAGTTCTTGCTCACATTCTGTTCAGTAATGCTTATGGTGTTTACAGTGATTGTAACTGCATTCCTTATCTATAATGTTTGAAACATATTTTTGCTGGCTAATATTTGAGTTTCAGCAGCTTTCAGAAACTAACACCCTAATATAATAATGTTACAAAAGACAGCTAACTTAGAAGAGCATAGCTGTAGAACACATCATTATGACAATACTGTGGGTTTCAGGATGTAATAACTTCATCTACAGCATCTTGTTGCACACCATCTGCAGTGCTGTCAAATGACCTGACAGCTTTGCAAAATTTGCAATTTGTATTTATCTTGGAGACAAAGTGTGGCTTATCTCGGAATACTCATCAGTGCAAATGTCTCAAACATAGAAACAATTATTACACGAGAGAGGCCCAAACTAGGGCACCTGCACCGAACGGAGGTCAACCAGTGCAAACACACTGAATAGAAAACAACACATAGACCAAATGAGATGGTGTCAAGATTTACAGCCATTACAACAATGGCTTTATTTCTTTAAAAGGAATAGCTTGACATTTTGGGAAATATTCTTTCTTGCTGAGATATAGATGAGAAGGTTGATACCACTCTCATGTCTATTACAAGCTAGGCTAAAGCCAGAAGACAATTAACTTAGCCTAGCTTAGCATAAAAACTGGAAACAGGGGAAACAGCTAGCCTGGTTCTCTCCAAAGATATCAAAGTCCACCTGCTTTCACCTTTAAAACTCTCTAAATTAACATTTTGTATCTTGTAATGTTCGTTAAATGCGTACAAAAACAACCAAAAAACACATAATTTGTTGTTTTTACATCTTTGTGCAGATTTATTATTTTCTACCTTTGAAGCCAGGTTAGCTGTTTGCATGCTAAGCTAAGCTAAACGTCTTCTGGCTGCAGCTTCATATTTGTATGGACATTAAGAGTGGTGTCAACCTTCTCATCTTAATCTCAACAAGAAAATGAATTAGCATATTCCAGAACTATTCCTTTAAGTATTTTTGCCTTTATTAGATCACTACAGTAGAAAGATGACAGGAAATGAGGGTAAAGAGAGATGGAGGATGATATGCAACATTAGTCTCAGGTCAGACTAAAACCAATGACATAGTCAGCATCGTAAACCCTTATTTCACCAGGCTGCTCCATCAAAATTCTGTTGAGAATGATATATTGAAGATACTATTCTGCATGTGGGAGCTTTAAGTCATCAAGCTACAGTGTCTCACCTGTTTGACCATCTCATCTCTGTCACGTGGGCGGAAACTGCGTGCTTCTCCATTGGCATCTAGGATGTAGGAACACCTGGATAGAGATGAAGGAGAGAAAATGGTTACACAGAGGGAACAAATGTTTTCCTCTATTAATTCACATGATCTAATGTCATCCCAGATCACATATTCCTCAGTCTACCTCCCCGTTTCTTCCCCGTCACTCACTTCTTCAGCATGATCTCAGAGGCTCCTTTGCTATACAGGCGGAAGGAACCGTCTGGTAGCTTGATCACCGTGCTCATGGATTTACGCACTGAGTTGAATGTATACACCTGAGAGAGAGGGGGAGGGAGGTATGATTCAGAGAAAAATTAGCAGAGAGGTGGAGGAACATATCCCTGTCTAGAAACCCAGCTCTAAGTGTGTTGGGTGTTGCACCCAAGGGTTTACACCTGCCTCCATGTAATAAATGGATGTAAAACCCTTGTAAGGTAATGGTAATCAGCTACACCCTTATCACTTGAACAGCAGTTGTTGCTTGTGTGTGATGATTTGAGGGAAGGAAATTTGAGGGAAATTCTAAGGGAATTTTTGGCTGTATATGTGTGGCTAAGTTACTTTAAACTTAAATTGTAAAGTATATGTATTGATATTTTTAAATTTTGGAGCTTAACTTTTAGCTGTTTTCATATACATCTGTTAATTAGAAGAGGTTTGTCGAGGCGAGTTTGTTGAGACAGTGTTGGGTAGCAGGGAGTGTTTTGTAGCTCTGTTCATGGTATTACACAGATGCAGAGAGCATTTATGCAAGAGAGAACCCCATGAATGCTGCATTTCTCTACAATTGCAAGTATGTGGGTCTATGCATGGCTGTTTTTCTGTTGTAACATTTTTCTGACAAAACATATTTTAGGTATTTATTTGTTTGATGAGAATTTTATTAATGTTTTTGTAATGTGCAAGCATATTCTGCTCCCTTCCTCTCTTTTTTTCATTCTGGTCAGAGGAAGTTATACTGGTGACATTTGTGGTGCTTTAGAATACATTTCTGAAAGATAATATCAGCTAGTATTGTCCTTGTCTACTATACAACACAACATAGAATTTAGACCCACTACATCAACAAAAGTGCAACACACTGCAATTGTGCTTTCTGGTTAAGTTGTCACATAAAGCTTTAAACTGTAATATCATGTATGTACAGTTTTGTTCTTACATTCATATTAATGAAATACATATAAATAATCAATAACCTCCTGCGACCATGTCTGCAAATGAAGTGACCCCCACATGGGGCCCTGGCCCCAAGGTTGAGAATCTAATGTAATGTAAAGGGGTCAACTGTCCACCTTACGCATGCACAGTAAATAAGGAATCTTGGGACAAAGATGATACGAATAAACAAACAAGCAACACAATTGATAGCCTGTTGAGACAAACTGTGATAGACCCTCCTGTTAAGGCTGCAGAAGGTACCTTTTCATTTATTTCAAAGTGCTATAAAAAAACTGGTTCCCTACCTTGTACAGTCTCTCCTCAGGGATCTGCTCTCTGACAGGGGTGTAGTCCTGCTGTAGGTCTAATACAAATCCCAGCAGGCCACACTCCGTCTTATTGCCCACCTGCTTAGCCAGACCCCCCTCAACATCAGGCGGCTGATAGAGAGTAAGATTGAAGCAAGTTGGAGTGGCGGATTAGAGTGGGCAGCGAGAAAGTCAGAGAGGAAGACAGGGAGAAGGAGAAAGTTAGAGGAGACAAGAGATAGATGAGGCAAGAGGAAACGAAAATGATGAGGGCAATGCGAAATTATTCTCAGAATCCCCCCTTCCCCAAAACATTAACAATGAAGAACTGCTGAAGGGTCTGCAAAAAATGGATAAAGCCAGAAAATTACTTTCTGCAAAACAATGACATCTCTGTCTGTCCATGACTCACCAGGATCTTGGAAGTGTAGGCGCTGTTGATTGCAATAGCATTGACTAATAGATCCAGTGTCCGGGGGTTGAGCTGTCCAGGGTCCGGGATCACACGATGGTGCACATCACCTAAGCAACACCAGTCTAACTTTAATACATATCAATAATTATCTCTGTTCATTCAGCCTACATGCTATCTCCAACTGCCGCCCGTTACCACCACAGTAAATCTGATAATATGAATATCCTATGACATTGATGAGATTAGCATATCTGGATACATTTGTGCATATTTATTTTCCCATTTGTAGACTCAATGATGGAAATAGCTGAAGGGTAAAAAGCTTTCTTGCTATCGAATAGAGGTTATTTATATAGGTTTCAATGGTGAATTTTAGGGATATAATGGTATTTAGGTATACATGCAGTACAGTTATGTAGGCTATTGCAATATTTTAAACAGCATTTTAAATTAATAACTGGAAACATGAAAAGGGCTAAAAAGCAGCAGATGACTAAATTTGAATCTGTGTGGATAAAGATACAATTAGCAAAGACTGCACTAACTAATAACAGCAACAACAATAATGATGATGATGATGATGATTACGAAGATGATTATGAGGATAAAACAAAGATATAAAAATAGCACAATTTGCAAAACAATGATAATTTACATTGTAATGTGACTGTATGGGGGAATTTATAAAAAAAAAAAAAACTGGGCCAAGAATACTTCCTTGAGGAATGCCATATGCCATAATATATATTAAATGTTGGAGATACACATTAGTAACTACCCAAGTTGACAAAGGACTGTTTTCCAGTCAAATATGAATGCAACCACTCAAGCACATGACAAAAGAGACCCATCCATTTCTCAAGCCTTTCAGTATCACTTTATTTTAACCCTTCGTTAAGAACTTATAAACAGTATGTTATAATGAGCTAATAACTAATTACAACACACTGTAATGTAGTTGTGAACAGATAAGGACATTTTAAAGCTTTTGTTAATGTATTTGTTAACAATTAGAGCTCTTCCTGTCTTCCTGATAATATTACACAGTAGTAATCATTTAAAACATGTCTTCATATTTTATATGAACATGAAATATGAGGTATGTATTATCATATTTATTATATTAACTGTATTTATCTGTGGCATATTCATCATAATTATATTTATAATACTTATTACTGAAGTACCTATTTCTTCATTTATTTATAAATATTTCTTTACTCTCATGAGAACTGAGCAAACTCCATCCACTAATGAAGACCATGAGATGCTGATGAAAGCTCTGGGAAAGTTTTGAACAGGAGTTTTGAACACATTTGTAATCAGTTTTAAACATGCCTGTCAATGATTTGTACATGTACAAAAACAGTTAATAAATGTTACACACATATGCAATTACAGCTAAGTTATACTCTGTAATTTATCATTCACCAGCTATGGAGACTTAAAATTGTCCTTATATCTGCTTACAACTGCAGTATGTTGTGTTATAAAGCATTTATTAAGTTGTTAATATACTGCTTGTAGATACTAAATGGCAGTTTTTTCATGCATCTCAGAATTGCATCACGTGTTCATCATAATGTGGCACAGGCAACACAGATGCTTAATAAAGCCATACTCCTTGAATTTTATTCTATTATTCTATTAATTTATCTTCACTCACCTACGTAAGCCTGCACCACAGTCATGCGGTTGGTGGTAAGGGTGCCGGTCTTGTCAGAACAGATGGCCGTGGCATTGCCCATGGTCTCACATGCATCCAGGTGGCGTACAAGGTTGTTATCCTTCATCATTTTCTACATATGAAATAGTGATGGAGAGCAGAGGGATATGTGAGGGGTGGATGGAAGGGTGGGATTGGAGATGATGGATAGAGGGAGGAAGTACAAAGGCAGAGAGAAATGGATTGATGGAGGTAAGGAGAGAGTGAGACAGGAAACAATTCAGTAACTGTTCACTTAAATGAAAATAGGCTCAGCTATGGAACAGCTATATTCAAATTGCATTTCAGTCTACTTCTCTCAAGAATTTCAAATATATGATTGGGACCTGTCTGATGAACCAAACTTAACTATTTGAACTGATTATATCTGACTATAATTGGCCTTTCTCTCTCTCTCTCTTAGTTGAGAGAGTTGACTTAACACAAGTGTGCTTCGGTACACCTGCGCACAAACTCGCATGCATGCTCACACACGTATACACACACACTCACACATACAATCATACACTCACACACCGTTATTACATTATTTTATTTATTTTATGTCTTTGCTTGATTTATGCTGCTTACTTGGCAATGCTTTCTTTTTGATCATATGTTTGCTTTGCTTATTATAATACATGACTATACATGACTTGTATTTGCTTATAATGTGCATTGAGGTGAGATTCCTTCTATAAGCCTCTAGGGGTTTTCTAAATCTCACCTGCACAATTTGCTTCTTCTCTTTTGTTGTTGTGTTTCTGCTGCTTTGTTTTACCGAGCAAATAAATAAATAAAATAAATTAAAAAATAAAAATAAATGACCTGAAGCCAATGTGGCTATCGACTGGTGCTGTCATACCAGGCTGCCTATAAACATACTAGCAGGGACAGACTAAAATTTCTTAGTCAGAAAATCCTCAGGTCACCTATAACACACACAATAGTGCAACGTAAGACTGAGGAAGAAAAACTGGAATCAAGGGCATAGGTTTGGTTTCAGCAGAGGGGGGACACAATGAAGTTGGGAGTCTTAAAAAAAGAAAGAAAAAAAAGAAAGTCCATAAAAAATAAACAAACTGCAAAGTTCCAGCATTTATATAGATTTTATATCAAATACACTGTTATCATGCTTTCCATTATAATCTTAGTCCAACAAAAAAAAAAAGAAATTCCATGAAAATTGCTGGATTATTAAGACACTAACCCTACTGAAAATCAATAATTTGGATTCATTGATAGAAAATGTTGTAGGCTATTTGCATCTCCACTAAAAAGAAAACTGTAACCTGCCCTATGTTTGATTTATGTTTAATTCTAGTGTCTTTTTACAAGAATATTGATCAAATAAAAGTAAAGATTAAAGAAATAGTTTGACATTTTGAGAAATACACTCATTTGCTTTCATACCGAGAGTTTGGTAAGAAGATTGATACCACTCTCATCTGTCCGTTCAATATGAAGCTAAAGCCAGGAGACGGTTAACTTAGGTTAGCATACAGACTAAAAACAGGGGAAAACAGCTAGCCTGGCACTGTCCAAAGGTAACAAAATTCATAAAACTCACTGATTAACACGTTTAATCTGTACAAAACCGAAGTGAAAAACAACAATTTGTGTCTTCCTGGAGTCTCAGCTGAGTCCAGCAAGTTGCTCCACCTGTCCAAGAAACAGTTTGCACATAACCCCTTCCCTAAAACCACAAATTTTCATTTTTACACTTGGGTTTTAGAAAGGATTGCTGGTAGGTGTGCTAGCCAGGCTAGCTGTTTATGCTAAGCTATGCTGCTATTGTCAAACTATCTCTTTGATTTTTTTAAATGAGAAAAACATGCAAAGGAGGGAGAGAAGGAGACTGAGTAGTGTCTTCAGGTTTTCCTATCAGGCTGCAAGCAGCCCAGACAACCTCCACCAATCACAGATTATGAAGCCCTGTATGTAGCCTAACACTGAAACCACACCAAAGAGCAGCGAAATGTGGCTCACCGCAAAAATGACATTTTTCTGCAGCTGGGGGGGGGGGGGGGGGGTGTCCTTTCATTTCTGTCATTCTGTATGTCGCAATAATATACTACCAATGTGAGCCAAAATACATGTTCTCTAAAATGAGATGGGATGCCAATGAGATGTCATCCTGCTAAAACTATCATTTTCTGCAGGAAAAGGATGCTTATAAATGGTCTAGATCCTTGATAAGAAAGTATTTGCACTATGGAGAGAAACATAGCTCTAGCTGTTGCCCTGGTGTACTTGAGGAGGAAACAGCGCTGCTCTGCCCGTCATCTGTAGGTGCATCCCATCCTCCAGGCCCGGGAGCAGCATGGAGAAATTTCACCGGCTGGTCCAGGAGCTGATGCTAGACAATGATCATTTCATTTCAGCGGTACTTCAGGCTCGACGTCACTCAGTTTGATGATCTGTGGGCGAGGGTGGGACCGCATATCAGCAAGCAGGACACCAACTACAGACGAGCCATTTTACCGGCTGAACAGCTCGCAATTTGTCTTTGGTAAGTGACTGTAAATGTGGTTGGACAAGACATGCACTTTCTCCTGTGTGCTGTCACTTATATGATCATGATGTTGCCTACATGTCTGACATAAACAGCCTATTTTATCACTTGTATGCGAGGTGGATATTGAACTTGAAGCAGAAAAGCAAACTCTGGTGCACGAATATTATGAAACTTCACATCCAAATACTGACCCACATGCAACTATAGCTTCTCAGTTCAAACTCACCAGTCACACCAAGCAGACTGGCAATCTCTATCCATCCATCCATCTTTTTTTCTGCATCTCTGTAATTGTACAATGTGTTGTCGTACAGTATGGGGTGTGAAGAAACAGCCACAAGTTTATCTTCCATTGTTAATGTGTTTCAGACGGGAAAAAATTATTTAGAAACATAGGTTGACTCGTCAGAGGGCTCTGTGTATTGATTGGCTGTGGGTTTTCTCTGGCCCAAAAAGTTAAACTATTCCCAACTTTTAGTTTGCCGCAGCAGGCGGACTCCATAGAGATGGCAGGTCGCCGCAGGATGCACTTCACCGCTCTTTGGTGTGGTTTCAGAGTAAGAGGTGAAGCTCAGGGCAAAAAAAAAAACTCATAGGGCCCTGCTCATAAAGCTTATTGCTGTGAGCATATGGGTATAATTGAAGACAACTCAGATGAGCAGCATCAACATTTATATCAACTCATCTGGATTTTGACAGCTGGACAGTCAGATGACACTATTCTACCTATATGAAACTGTAAAAGTGGATTATAATAGGATTTTGAAAGTGGAAATTAGACACTTGACTGGAATACACTTTCAACAAACCCACAACTGAATGCTATCTTCACACATCCTTCTTATTTCACTTTCAAAATCTATATTACTCAAATCAGGTTATTACAGATCTCCTTCTCCACTACACACTAATTCCTGCATTTGCATTTGCTAACCATTCACTAAACTGGCTGGGTGGGTCTACCTTAACAGAGTAAGCCAGAGAGATGGTGACAGCGAGAGGTAAGCCCTCTGGGACAGCCACCACCAACACAGTGACTCCAATGATGAAGAACTTGACAAAGTACTGGATGTAGACCGGAGTACACTCTGTCAGCCACACGTGACCTGCAACACACACCACACTTGATATTAAGGCCTACTTTAAAGTCTACTTTAAAGAGTGAGTCATACTCAGCAGAGTACTAAACATTTAACGTAATGGGAAAAGACTGGCATGGGTAAAATCTGCCTGGAAGTGAAATTGTATACACACAGACCTTCGACGACAAACGTGTCGATGACAAAGTACAGGACCAGAATGATGACAGTGATGGCCGACATCACCAAACCTGTGGGGAGATTCAAAGAAGGGGCACTTTATCAGTCAGTCACTCAGTCAGTCTGCTCTGACTTTACGCAGTGCTTCATCGTTCACTTCTCTCCTCTACCTGTGTGATCAAACTCCATCACAGCTTACAGCACTTGAGAAAATCATCTCCTACATGTCTGTCTCTGTTACTGAGCAGTAATAAAACATAATTTTGACTCTTTGAACCTTATGTGCAAAGTTTCACACAACTCTCACAATTCATTTCTTGTATTCAGAAAGATTTTTACTGTGCGTCATTCAACTCTGTGGGACTGAAGGCTACAGAATTGACTGTATGTGTTCAGTTTTAGTGTAGAACTTTACTTAATGACTGCCAAAGCAGCAAACTTTAGGTAAACTAGTTCTTCACCTGCTTTGCCAATTTGAACAGCCAGTTTGGTGAGCTTGCCCTGTAACACGCTCTTTTCTTTCTTTGGAACATTGGTCTTCTTCTTCTCTCTGTCCTCTACCTCCCCTCCCTCTGCACTCTTCAGGGGTTGCATCTCCATGGCAACACCCCCGTCCTGCTTCTTGGCTGAAACACACACACAGAAAAAAAAGATAGGCACTCTCTTCAGCACTCTACCTGAAGATGACGTAAGCTCATCCCACATCCAAACTCAAACTTTATAGACGAACATGTCGTGACCTTTTACCTTTGTTCTGATTGTTCTCCACAGCTCCATCAGGTTGTTTTCCTGAGAGAAAGGGAGGGTAAGATATAAAAATAAGGGAATAGAAAGACAGAGAGTTGTGTTCACATGTGTGCATATTCATAGTCATCAACAGTTCATATAGACAGCCAAAATACACTTCTAAAAACAGAAACCCACAAAGAAACAATACTAAAGGGAAGAGTAATAAAGGCACACACATTGTCATACACTAGGTCAGGAGACTGAGAGACATTTTTATATGTATAAGTCCATCATAGATTACTGTCACTTTCACTGCACCGTGTAATGGGGCCTATTCATTGTTGAGGAAAGGCAACAGGGCAGGGCAGACAACTTTATGCTCACATACCATTGGTGACTGTGCTGTGACTGGCATCTGTAGAGATGAGCAACTGAGCATTGTCCTCTGGGGAATGTGTGAGGAAGGAAGGTTTTGGGGGTACATGAGAGGTTTTGGCAAAAAAGGGAAAACAAAAGAGAGCAAAAATGGAAGAATAAAAAACTCAAACAGAGAATGTGTTTGTACGCACGACTCTACTAGTAGAATAATAGATGACTATATAAAAACAAAAACAAAAAAAGTAATTGAATAAAATTTCAGTCTAAAATGAGATACAGATCAAAGAGAAAAGTAAACAGCCTCGTAGCAAACCCATATTGCATGAGGAAAAACTAACAAGTTATGGCATTTGTAGAAGTCTTATGAATAATGTATTAGCTCCAGTAAATGATGTCTGTCTGAATGATCCATCCCACAGAGGCTGCTGCACTGAGTGCAATACATCCTAGTAGGCAACTAACACTTTGGAAACAGAATAAGGGACAACAACAAGCGATAAAAGTATTTTTTCATGAAATAAGCATCATCAGCTAATTTGTCGCTATCCGTTCCTGCATTCCACAATGTCACGAATGTTTTCTCCTTTTCCAGATGCCAACAATACCATACACATTCCCATGCACAAGTGAGAAGCAGAGGAGACATGGATAAGTGCACTAGTAATGATATTAACCTTAAGTGCTTCTGAAAGGTCATGTAGCCTCTGTTGTTGTCTGCAGCTCTGCTCTGACTGCAGGGCCTTTCCAAAACAAATTTGAGCATAGCCTAATGCTTTATGTGTTGACCAACCAACACTTTTCCCTGAATCTCTCTGGCTCCCTTGCTCTCCCCTGCTCTTTCAATAATTGATTCAATGTGCAGCCTCTCTCTCTCGGATTAAGCGAGGTAAGGAGGAACAGGGGAGAGCAACAGCAGAGATAGGAAAGTGAAAGAGGGTGCAGGAGTGGGTGTAAACAAGAGACCAAGTGAGAGAAATAGAGAAAGATGGATATGCAGAGAGAAGGGGCATGAGAACGTGAGGCAGCAAGAGGGAAACACAGAGTGGAGAGGGATAGAGAGGATGTGGGCTAAATTATCCATGAGGTTAAACTGGTGTGTTTCCTGTTGAAGCTTTTATCTGAAATCAGTTAGGCACCCAACTAACTCTACACACACATACAGATGCATGCTGCGCTGTGTGCATGTTAACTGACTCAAGAGCAGTTTGAAGTATTCATCCATGGAGATAGTGGGGATGTGTGAAAGAGATTGTCTTCCTATAAGCTTCTTTCCTGGGTTTTGTTAGCATCTATTTACTTTTATTGGTTTATGAGCGGATAAAACTACTAAAAAGCTCCAGTGTTTCAACAAAAATATCTCTATCTTTCTCTCATTACAGTCCATAACACCTTTTCGTAAATGTACAATGTCTCCCCACCAGCACCAGTTCCTCTCTTTCACTTACCTTTCTTTTCTTTACCATCTTCCTCCACCTCTCCAGCACCCAGCAGAGTGAAGATGATGCCCGTCTGCGAGTTGACACCAACAGCTGTCACCAGCATCCTGCCTGAGCCCTCCATCACATGGGTACCTTAACATCCAAACAGATTGCTGGTTTAGGTTCAATCGAAAGACCAGTGGTACTTGCAAAGTGCTGCCCAAATGGTAACAGATATGAAACAACAAACTGTGACCTTGCAATTCTTGTAAGGTTCTTCACAAGGATGTCAATGTTTGCAGGAAATGCAAACTTGACCTTGTCTTTGGGATTTAGCCAAAGCATAGTTCTGGCAAGAGGGTCAAACATTAAGTAGTTTTGGCCGAAGAGTTCAGTTGAAGGCTAGTCTAGTCAGGCTGACTTTGCTGTTGATAGTCTAAAGCATGATGAGTCTTTAAATGAATGTAATAGAAAACTCAGAGGTGCTCACTATAAGTTTCATCTTTATGTTTCAGAAGTCAAAGCTATAAGCTGTTCTAAACCTGCATTCATGGATTTTTTGGCCTCTTGGGGGCAGCACAACAGTCTGTAAACACAACATCCACATATTATCACCATATTCATTGCAATATTAACAACATTTGCTTATTTACACATCTACCAGAGACAGTGACATTAGCATTAATTTGAAGTCATAATTATTGGACTGATGAAAAATCCAATATTCACTCTCCTTTAAGCTTTGTTTTGGTCTTAACCATCTCTGTTTGCTGATGATAGTGGTGAGAGAGACCCAAAACAGTAAAATTGCAGGCCGTAAAACTGAAATAATGAGCTGAAAGACGCTAAACTGCTGCGTAGAGCTGAGGGAAATGGGTGATCTGTGGGTTTGTCACTGGGAGCGATCCCTTTCACATTATATATTCAGTAGTCATTTGATTCATTGTTTATATAAATATATTGACTAGAGTATGGGACATTTCAGTATTAAACAGAGTTTAAGTTGAAATAGTTTGAATCTTGAACACACCAGCAAGTTGGAAAGCCTTGTGGGCCACAACACCAAAGGTTGTAAGGCTGGTAGCTTTGGCACCAACCACTTAAGTGGTTGGTAAATTGTACCTTTTTAATCTGAAAACCTGTTAGTTAATACTGGGGTTTTCTCTATCCATAGTCTATGGGTATCTACTACTGTACTGGACAATAATATTTGAGCAACTTTACCACTATCACAGCTCAAAACAGGGCTGCAACAAGTATTTTAGCTGAACCCCACCCACCTCAGAAAGTTTTTTACTATTCACCAACGAAACACACATTAGTATTTTAAGCATCACAAAATTTCACATTTTAATTTATTCATTTAATTTTATATGATTGTTTGATTGATTGATTGAAGTGTCCGGCACCACATAGTGCCCAGCACGTATCGGCTTACTAGAGAGCAACAACAACAATCACATGACACTTTCAAAAGGAGACCATTTCAAGAGGCCCAATTTACAAAAACGTTCTATTACGAAGGATCCCAGGTACTCTGCTAGGATGCATTTTCGATAAATCTCACCATCTGTAACTTTGATCTCCTGACATCCTGGAGCCTGGAGCCAAGTATGTAATTCTGGTGGAGAATACTGAATTTCTTTTATTTTAATTTAATTTATCTAGTTTTAAAAAAATATTAGAATCAGACAGAAATATTAACATGGACATGAACTCAGTGTCCTCAATAGTAGGCCCTGCGTATAAATGCCAATATTATCAGTAAAGGCTCCTAATAAGACACCTCTCAGAATCAAACATTGTGTGTTTATACATATGGGAAGCATTAATATGAACTTTAGTTTTCTTATTAACAAATATTTACAGGAAGGTGTTCAAACATCAAATTAGATCATCTGCTACAAATGGGGAACCAGTAAATATGAAGGTTCTGTTAAGTGTTGCTTTTGAGCTACTAAACACGACCAGTTAGTAGTAAGACTATTGACTGAAATACATTTTGCATTAATAAGTTAGCATTAGCTTGGGGTAGATAAAATAACAAGAACATCTGACAATATAATATATAAGATACAGTAATGCAGTTGTGATGTTGTCATGTTACATGTTATATTGTTAGTTCCAACAAAAATGTACTACAGCAATTGTATTGCATTTCAGTACATTGTCAGGTGTTTCTGTTATTTAGTCCATTGCTAGAAGGTCTAATCACATCAGAGCAGAGCTAGTCTAAAGTGATTATGTTCACAAAAATGTGTCTTACACAGACAAACAGACAGAGAGACAGACAGAAACGACATGATGATGATGTCCTCCAAGTAGTACCAGAGTGGCAGAGTACAAAAATCTAAAGTGTGAAAACAAACCTGAGAGCAGCATGGGATCCTTATCCACAGACTTGCGTACGTGGTCAGACTCTCCTGTGAGAGAGCTCTCATCTATCTTCAGATCGTTGCCTTGGACCAAGATACCATCAGCTGGCAGCAGGTCCCCTGAACAAAGACGAGTACAGATCAGCGTTTGATTCACCTTTGGGTTAATGTCCTTCTTGGTTAGGGACTTTTATGTATGATTATCTCTTGGGGAGATGTTGGTAATACATTTACAGAGATAAGCAGTGCTGGTATTTTAAAGTGGATAAACATTTAGAATAAGTCAGTGGGTGCCTCTTAAAGAAACAGATCAACATTTTGGGAAATTACCACTCTCATATCTATATGAAGATACATACACCTAGGAGAAGATTAGCTTAACGTTACATAAAGACTGGAAGAAGGGGGAAACAGCTAGCCTGGCTCTGTCTACAGTATAAAAATCCACCTAACAGCACCTGTTACTAAATGTTACTAATTAACACATCAAAAAAAAACTCCTCGTAAAACCACAACTTGTCATTTTTTTAAATCTGTTTATGCACAGATTAACAAAGATGGTATCAACTGTTGATAAAATGTAAAATTTAGAGTTTCTGGTAAACTTATATTTTTAACTTTGGACAGAGCAAACCTAGCTGTTTCCCCCTACTTCTAGTCTTTATGCTAAGCTAATCACTTGCTTGCTAGAGCTTCATATTTAGTGTACACACATGAGAGTTGTATCGAGTTTCTCATCTAACTCTCAGCAAGTAAGTGAATGAGCCTATTTCCCAAAATGTCGAACTATTCTTTTAAGGACATGTAGCAAGTATGGGACAAGTATTGTCACAGCTCTTTGAAGAGGCAACAAGAGTCGGAAAAGACCAGAAAGGAACTTTACAATTTCCTTTTTGAAAAAGAGTTGATTTATTATTTTTGTCTTACACAATGGGCCTCATTCACTTATATGTGCATAGAAATGTTCTTACTTTGCGCACAAAATAAGTGCGCATGCAAAATTACCTTTGGCTTCATGACACGTGCCCCAGCCAATTTTGTTCTTACCACCACACGTATGTTAGTGAATCAGAATCATTCTAAATTGACAGGTGCGTGCCCGTTATCGTGCCGATTTTCTCTAAGCTCTGTTGGAGCAGTGCAGCAGTGGAAAGAGCTGTCCCTTATTGCAAAGAGGACTGTGATGGTAAAAATATAGAAAAAATTTATTGCTAGTGAAATGCAAACAATAGTTTCAAAAGTAGAAGCCAGAAAATGCAGATTTGGCTGGTAAACATGTCATTGATACAACCGTTTGGGGCCTCATTGTGAATCCTTTATACAGCCTGCATACCTGTTGCACCACTACCACGCAGTATGTCCGTAACAAAATAAAAAATTGGTAATGTGTAGAAATCTAAATAAATCTCTACTGCTGCGCCAGGTGCACATCGTGTTTCGTCCCTGTCCACAACAGGCCGTGATGTACCAAAACCCCTTCCTGTGCCACTACTGACCTGTCAGGCTGTGAGGAACACTGAACAGGCTGCTGGTTAACCAGCTGCATATATCAGCAAATCTGATGGGGAAAATTAATCAGTGTCACATTCCAATATGGAAAAATCAGATATATAAGTTGTTGTCATCTGAAAGTGGGAACAGGACAATTTTAATATATTAATATTTTCATTACATTTGATAATTTATGGATTTCAACATCTTAGCTATTAATTTTATAATCAGTAAATAAATTGTGTATTATTAGCAATTTCGCACCTTTAAATGTTGTATATTTAGGCCCAATCATTTTTTTCAATAATTGTGGTTCTAATATACTGTTTACATTGAATAAATATTGATTATATCATGTTTTAAGACCGTGGTACAAGATGTGGTATGATTTGTACGTACGCATGGTTTTTGAGTTTTGTGCTTAAAATGTTCGTACACACAGTTTAAGCACAGATTTGTGCGTATGCACTGTTTGTGAATGAGGCCCATTGTCTTTTTTACATTGGCAGAGTTCCAGCAGGAGATTTAATTGAAATGCAAACATATCACTCATGATTATCAGTATTAGCAGTTTGTTGTATCAATATAATACAAAAACTTTTGATATGGTGTAATAAAAATATCATACTTTCTTTCCTTTTGAGGTTTTGACTTCTTATCAAATTTCATGTGATAATGTAACTCAAAAGGGAAAATTTTTCCCTCTTATCGTTTGTGATGGGTGTTTGTGACTTTAATTTTTATACTAGTGCAGTGCCCGTTCATGTTCGACACAGGCTGATTTCTCAATAGAGAGTTGTGCCCGTCCCCTAAACGCCTCTCATGCAGGCTATTGGTAGACACTAAAATTTACAGATGGATGCTCCCTAAACATCTCACATGCAAAATATCTGGAGACTACAATATTGAGTTGAGCTGAAGTTGATCAGATGAACTGTAGTTCAAAGCGTGCCTGAGATATCCTGCACTATGTCTTGAATGTACATACAAAGTTTCCGCACATGAGGAATGGGAATAAAGTTTAGCTCTCTAAACCTTTTCTATTTATTCTCTATGACAGTTCTTATCACTACAGATGTAATCCCATCTCCGACCACAATGTGAGTTGCAATGGCAGAGTGGCACTGTCCGTATTTCTGCTTGTTGACTCCTCATCCAGAAAAAGAAGCAGAAGCAACGTTGTTTATGAGGTATTTTTATATGTGCCTGAGACAGGCAGAATTAAGTCGTGAACATGCCAAGTTTCATTCACACTACACAGTTCAATAGTAGAGTTTAAGTCTCTTAAACTTTTTCAAGTCATTAACACTATGGATGTAATCCCACCTCCGACCACAATGTGGGTTGCAAAGGTAGAGTGGCGCTGTCGGTATTTCCACTCGTGACTCCACGGAAAGAAGAAGAAGCAAATCAACATTGTAGAAGCAACGTTGTTTATGAGGTATTTTTATATATTGCTGAACGTGCCTGAGACATCCAGCACTAAGTCTCGAACGTACATGCCAAGTTTTGTTCACAGTAACATTACACAGTTCAATAGTAGAACTTAAGTCTCTTAAATGTTTTCAAGTCATTAACACTATGGATGTAATCCCACCTCACCACCTTACCATATTTAACCTGGGCCATGTCCCCCACCACCATGTCAGCCACAGGGATCTGGATGACATTTCCTTTCCGCACAACAGTGAACTTCTGTTCCTGCTCAATCCGACTCTGTAGACCCCGGAACTGCTTCTCTTTGGACCAGTCATTAAACGCTGTCACCAGGACGACACATGCAACAGAGAGCAGGATGGCCGCACCCTCAATCCAGTTGGCCTCACCCTCACCTTCATCCTCTGCGCCTGCAGACACTTTCCCACATGCTAGAGAGAAGGGACCGAAGGGATGATTGGTTAGATATTTTGTGAGGTACACAACCAGAAACATGATATGACAAATGAATAAAATAGTACTTAACCTGCCTGAATACTAGCTGGGTGGTAGTATGGACACTTTAAATAAATTCATTCTTTAAATAAATAAGGCATTTAAGTTTGAGTTAAATTTTAGTTATACTAATTTACTACCATTCAGAAATTCCAAAAAAGGTTCATGACATACTTGACTGCAAATGCTTATGTTGCACCACTCTGCCTCTTAATGTAAGGATAGTTTGTGCGTGCTGCTGTTATCTAGGGTGCACTATGAGGTTTCAGACAGAGCCACAGTTTCCCCTTTTTCCTCCTTCAGTCCACTCAGCCGGCTTCCTGTCTATCATGCCCTTTTACTGTGGTTAAAAACACCAAAAAGCTAATGTCAACAATGTGGCGATCCCTTTCACTGTTTGTCTCTCTGGCTTTTGTCTGTTGTACTAGTTGCTTTCATTTTGTTCATTTTCATCCTTTAACCATGAAACCCATAGTGATGATTAGATTGTTACATAGCAGATCTTTCTGATTTACCCAAACAAGAAAATGAACAGGAACAAAGTATGATATGATGATTAATTAACACAATCTAGACAAAACTGTGCATTCTAAGAATCACACTTAAGGATTTTCTGATGGAAGTACTTTCATTTGTAAATTTATTTGAATACATCTGAGCCCGATGCTAAAGTGACATTTAAATGTAAATACAGCATAGTAAAATGTCAGCCCAGCTGAATCATACGCTTTGGTAAAACTTAGCTCTTTTCTCTCCTGGCTTATGGTGGCTAATGTTAGCTAATGTTAGCAAACTTAAAAGAGATATTGCTGATATTACTGAGGCAGTTAGCTGACTTTATGACTCATCTTTACTTGTGCTGATTTTACACTGTGTTGTAGCATATACCATTAATCCAATATTGCTAAATTAAAAGCTAAAGTTCATTAGCAGGAAAACCCATTTTTCAATTAAATACACTTTGCTTTGCTGCTACTTCCTTATTTGCTACTTGCTTGTGGCGGCTAATGTTAGCTAATGTTAGCAACTTTTAAATAGATGTTGCCCTGTAACTGACATTACTATGTCATTTTGCTGATTTTATGACTCCTGAGTGTGAAAGTTCATTCTTAAAAAATAGTTTGACCAAAAGATTTTAACTCAAGTTCCACTTATGAACTTTAGCAACTGCATCATGGCCTTCATCAGAGGATTGGGTTTGGGTGGATTTTGCTCAGTTGTCTTTGCAGTAAGTGTGTTTTTTTTTGTTTTTTTGTTTTTTGTTACTTCATGACTCTTCTCTACTTTTGTTACTACACTACATTTTAAAATTATCAATCATCCTGCAATTGCCACTTGTGGTCAGTGTTCAACAAAATTTGCAAATGCTTGCTTTAATCCTCTGTTTCACCTTTCACCTTACTATTCCTTTCTTCTCTTCCTACAACCTTAGCTTTCTATATCTCTCTTGCCTGCTCTCCATCTCTTTCACCACTTCCTCTAATCCCCCCGTCCCACCCCGCCATCCCTCTCCTCACAATCGGTGTCCTCTCCAGGAGGTTGGTAGAAAGAAAGTGCGAGGGAGATGATGGCGGCAATCTCCAAGATGATGAGCGTGACGTCTTGTAGGGCCTCCCACACAAGCTCAAGGAAAGTCTTGGGCTTCTTCGGGGGGATGAAGTTTTGGCCAAACGTCTGGCACCGACGCTCCAGGTCTGCTGGGTCCCCACTGAGACCTGAGAGACGCATCAAGAGTGTGAAAAAAAAATCACAGAAAGCAAAATTCACATGCCAGGAGTGATAGAAAACAAAACACGTGCACGCACAATAGTACATTCACTTTGCAAGTCACTTTCTTGCTGTTTCACATAAACATTTGCATTAAAGTTTGAACACATTCAAATGGTTCCAGGTTCACTGTCATTCATAAAAACATAGATAAAATTCCATGTAGCACTGTTTAGCAGGTAATCATTTATCACAAGTACACACAAAGACAGTAGACATACACTGCTGCACACATGCAGCATCAGCACAAAGAATCACCCCAAAAAATCCAAAACATACTAGACAAACTTTCTCCATCCAGTAAAATAGTTTAATAACGTAAAACAAAGTAAAATCAATTAATTATGGCAACTAACTCCAAATTTACTTTCCTCCCTCCAAACTGTCTCTCTCGTCTCCAGGCTCACTGCAACATCTCCATCCTCAGCCTCCTCTCCCCTTCAACCTCACCCCTAAGTGATTTAGTTTCCATGGTGACCAGGATATCAGGTCCAGGGCTTCCTGTCTCTAACAGGTTTCTGCCCAGCAACAGGTGATGTCATTCCTCCAGTGTGCTAGGTTTGGAGTGGAGCTTCTTTCTTTTTGGATTGGCTGTCGCGGAGAGAACAGCAATACGTATGCTGTGGTTGGCCAAAATCGTTGACAATCTTTGCGTCCGTTTGCCTGTGTGTGTGTGTGTGTGTGTGTGTGTGTGTGTGTGTGTGTGTGTGTTTGTGTGTGCGGCTAATTGAAGACTTTCTGGTCCAGTGTGCTTGCTGCAGGGAGTCATATGTAGCTCCCAGCATTGCCGAAGAGTTGTGTAGCAATGTGACGCTCAACAGGGTTCAGCCCAAGGCGAGGCAGAGAGAGACAGGTAGAGAGAGAAAACAGGTGACCTTATCCTGAGTAATCATAGCAAGTCGTATCCTCCTTTCATTAGTCCATTCCTCCCTCCCTTACTACCTCTCATCCATCCCTCCATTCTTCCCTTCCTCCTCATCCTCTCTCGTTGGCTCTCCTCCTCTCTTTTTCCTCCCTCTCTCAATCTCCCCTTGATGTGTCCTTGACAATGCGGCAAGCTGTTCTAGCTTTCCCTCCTCACCCCTTATACCCCCTGTTCAGCACACACACACACACTCTTTCTTACACTCCCTCTTTCTTTTTCTCATCGTTTTTCCTCCTCCTTTCTCTCTCTTCAATGTGGATATAATGGTCTCATACTGCAGTGCTGGGGTGCCCATATCAGTGTGTGTATGTGTGTGTGAGACAGAAAGAGAGGTCCCATTCTGTATTGGTTTAACCCCCACTCTGCTCTGTGTATCCTATTACAGCTGATGTGCAGCAATCAACTGCATCATAATGTATGTGTGTGGTGTGTGTGTCATACACTATCTGTCTGTGTTGTACTGTTACAAAATATGCATTTCTGTGCACACGAGTACTTCTCTCCTGTATATACCCATATTTTTCCATCTATCCCTCTGATCTGCCAACTCATGATCCTCCTCTCTGATCTCTGCTATTGTGATCTTGCTAAGAAGAGGCAGCAGCTTTTGTTGCGCTGTCAAACGTCTGAGATGTGGAGCAGAAAATATCTTGAGCTGTTTGCTCTGAATGATCTGTCACAAGTTTGAGCAGACAGAGTTTCAATTAATAACATCAGATTTCTACAAGGTGGGAAACTTTCTTCATCCGCGTTGGTTTGCCCCATCAGATGACACCATATGAAATTTGTGAAAGTCAGCACAGTGCAAAAGACCATCCAAGTGTGTGGAGAGCAGAGTGTCTGTGCATTTGTGTGTGTTGTTTGCCAACTGTGCTTTGTAGGGACAACTGCAGATACATGACTCTGTGTGTGTGTGTGTGTGTGTGTGTGTGTGTGTGTGTGTGTGTGTGTATGCTGTTTGTTGCTGTTGCTGTTGACCTGCTGCACTGATTCCGGAGCAGCTCGCAGTATCAAATTAGCAACACTCAACACAGACTTACTGTAACTCTACACCCACCAACTCGCTCACCTTTTCTCCATCTCTTTCTCTCTCTCTCTCTCTCTCTCTCTCTCTCTCTCTCTCTCTCTCACACACACACACACACACACACTTCCTCCATTCACTCCTCTCTGCTCCCAACTATCTCCATCTCACAGTTCTCGGTCATCTTTCACTGTCTTGCTGACTTCCCCAACCAACTTCTCTCTGCTGTTGTGTTGCTAGGTTACAAACTAGTTGAAGGAGTGGGCGCAGTGTGGTACCACACCCCTGTTAGAACATGCAAGTGTGCACATGCATGTCCACACACTAAAGACACAACACACACTAAGACCCAAATTCTACTCTCACTAGTCATTACAGATCTTTGATTGGCATAATCATATTAACTTGTTCTTTTGTATGTGTGTGTGAGTAAGTGAGCGAGAGAAAGAAAGAGAGTGTTTAAATTTGCAAATGACCGGTATCAATAAAATTTACAGCAACAGTGCAGAAACAATAATGAAGCGATTTTAACTCTGGCCATTTTTCACAAGCATTTGTTATTTTCAGGGCTGCAATCAACGATTATTTTATATCGTTATATAATAATAATTTAGAACTGAAATGATTAGTCCATTAATCATTTAGTCAATCATCAGAAAATTAATCTGCAACTATTTTGTACAAACACTCTCTGGTTGCAGCTTCTATAAGGTGAGGATTTGCTTGTTTTTTTTAAAAACAATTCTTAAATAATCTACAGATTAATCAACCATGAAAATAATAGTTAGTTGAAGCCCTAAAATGACCGATTGATTAATTAATGGAATTCTCAATAGCTTAATCAATAATGAAAATAGGTGTAGCCCTATGCATAAACCCATATTTACAGACACTGTGTCTGCATTAATTGCATGTGTGCAATCAGAGATTCTAGTCAATCTGCACACTTTTACTCCAATCATCCATTTACTGATTTACTCTATCAGCTTTCCAACCATTCATCCACTATAATCCCCTCATTCATTCATCAATCAATCAATCCATCCACCCATGTTCTCTGGGCACACAACACAACCAAAAGCTTTTTTCTATAGCCAGGATTACACTCCAGGAGTAAAATGTGTTTTTACTGTTTGATGGAAGTGCATCCATTTCATTCTACTTCCTTCTGTTTGAAATGTGTTGCATTGCAGTGAAGTTGTTGTATGTTTTTAATAATGAATGCAAAAAATGGAATTAATGTTTGGTTATAATTAATGTTAATGTCTTGGTCAGTTTCTGTGATCAAAACATTTTGTCAGCATGTTAGTGTTAAAACAAAATTTTAGATTGTTATAGAATGATTGGTGACCAGAGCTTATTAGTTCCATTTGTTGGAGTCAAATGATGATGATGTAGAAATCAGACAGACGATTTGGACAGTTTGCAGCAACATGGCTAATGCAGTGGTGTTTGTGTGTGACTCCAGCTGAAAGTACAATGTCATCCATACTTCCACTCCTTCATTCAGATAATCTCAGTGTACCAATTCATCTCCCCACTACCCCATCTCCATTCATCCACTCTACAAATCCATCCATCCAGCAAGCCAGCAAACTATTCACCACTTACCCATTCATCCATCTAGTCATCTACTCCTCTATTATTCATCCAACTATCCACTCACCCATCTACTTTTTTTAACCCATTCAACCATTGGTCCATCCATGCCTGCTCACCATCAGTGGTGCTGGACTGTAGTCTCTGGCAGAGTCCCTCTG
Organism: Scomberomorus guttatus; assembly: GCA_038419695.1. NCBI lineage: Eukaryota > Metazoa > Chordata > Actinopteri > Scombriformes > Scombridae > Scomberomorus > Scomberomorus guttatus. Next base: position 4,639,059 of record CM076449.1, read on the forward strand.
TGTCTCCGTAGCTGTCCTGGATCTTATTCAGGGCGTCGGCTCCTCGGAGCTCCATCAGCTCCCTCAGCTCTTCCACTGTGACCCCAAAGTCTCCTCCTGCATGGCTGCCATCTGCCCTTCCTCCACCTCCTCCTCGAGTCCCTTTGGGATAAAACTCCACTGCGCTGTTTGCCATTTCACCCATCGTGGCTGTTGTTGACATGTCAGAAAGTTTCTTTTTCTGTTTTGGTCCTCCTTTCTCTCCGTAGTCCTCAACTCAGTTCCCCTTTCGTTTGGTTGGTGGGAGGTTGTTCATGTGCTCAACAGTCAGAGTCTCAGTTCTGTCTTGATTTCTTACTTAAAAATGTGTAATTATAATGATAAGCCTAAACTCTTTTTTTTTTAATTAAAAGGGCAATGAAGGGGCGTTGGTTGTTTATTTTTTCCCCTCACTATCTTGGCCTAACCTCCCACTGCTCCTTTAATTCTCCATAATCAGAGGAGGAGGGTGAGGGGGATGAAGAACAGCGAGCAGGGGCACTTCAGAAGCGTGATGTCTAAATGAATCCAGCTTTCTTTTCCTTCGTCTCCTCTGCGACTCTGCTCTTTCCTCGTTTCTGTCCCCCTCCCTCCAGGGTCACGGCCAGTCCATGGACGGACGGACAGACGGGCTGACAGACTGACAGGTGGGAATGAAGGGATGATGGATGGATGGAGAGAGGGGCGAGTGAGGCAAAGGCAGCTGATAAATCAGAGACAGGAAGTGGATCCAGTTCAGAGGTAGCTACTGCTGCACCACCACGACCTAAGAGGCAAGAAAAAGATAAAACATTACCCCTCTGTTCTGTTGATCTCACACACTATAATTACATCAAATAATTTCTGAAGCAGAGATGAGACTGGATTCAGATGTTAAACTTTGTTGCAATTGCTAAAAATCTACAATAAAAAATGTAGACAATGGGTTCAATCATTACATCAATATATCTGATTATCTATTAAAGTGTGGTCATTATTGGTATAATCATAGCTCTGTAAGCACATCTACTCAATTTCCACATATTTAGCTGTATAAACACCTTTCACATGTGCCATGTTAAAACCTGTAGTAATTCATTTTTTGGCCACTTAGGGGCAGTGCAACAAGCTGTAAACTGACACATTATCACCTTTTAAAGTTGATATGGCTAATATGTTAGCAAAGACAGATTTATTTACACATAGAGCAGACACAGGGCAACATTAGCTTTCATTTGGAGTCATGATTTTGGCCATGTGATGAATGCAAGTCCTATATTCACTCTCCTTTTTAATCTGTTTTGGTCTCCAACAAGGATGTATTTTGGAGCGGGGCAGGTAGCATACGTTTGGTTTTTAGAGCTTTTCCCCTAAAAACAGCTGCCTGCTGCATCTGCAAACAAGTCTGATGAGAGCAGTGAGACCCAACCAAAACAGTAAAATTGTGGGCTGTAAAACCAAAACAATGACTTAAAAGATGCTAAAAGGCTTTGTACAGCCAAGTGCTAGAACTGCAGAGTTGTATCTCTGTGGGTTTGTCACTACAAGCATCACATTTCACATTAGACATAGTCAATTCATTCATTATTAATATAAAAATATTGATTATAGCAGCTTATTTTCAGATTCAGATTGAGGTTTGCATCATCACCAACCTGTATCCAACAAGAGTCTTTTGCTTTCACCCACTGAGAATTACAATATGCGTGTTCAGAAAAAAATATTGACTTGGACCTGTACTGGATATCATTACATCACCATATTCCTGAATAAACTGTTACAGGATATGGCTGGTATTATTCTATATTGTCCTTGTTGTCAACAAATCCCAATGACAGACCAAAGCCAACAATGTGTTAGTCTGTCTCTAAGTATTTTCCCACTTCCCTAGCCCACTGGTTCTTACTGAAGATGTAAATCCTTAAAAACAAGACACAGATATATAGTTTCATTTTTAAAAAGGCTTAGTCATTTCTTTCAACAGCTGGGCATTGTAGTTTTTAGCAAACATTGCTCAAACAGGAGGAAATACTGCATTTGTTGGGGACTATTTTCAACTATGGATTAATACATGCAAGTGAGTATTTCCAGCAGCAGGTGTATATGGGATTGAGTGTGTGTGTGTGTGTGTGTGTGTGTGTGTTCATGGCAATGAAGGAACATGTCACCCAGTGCAATGGTGTGGCTCACATTGAGGTATAGTTTTTTGTGACAACAATGGAGCTCTAAGGCACAGAGGAATGAGATACACACACAACTGTTAATAGGATTCATTTATTGCCTGTTTAGGTCTTTTTAGTTTAGTATGTTTTAATTAGTGTATAATCACCTGAAAATAAGAATCGTTGTGTTTTTGTTACCTGTTACCTTAGAATGAGCCCTTTATATCTACATAGGGAGCGGGTCCTCTTCCATGGAGCCCGCCATGTTGCACCGTCATGTTCCTACAGTAGCCCAGAACGGACAAAACAAACACTGGCTCTAGAGAGGGCCTTTCACATTTTTTGTGAGTTTCGCGGCCACCATAGGTTCTCCTACACGCTTGGAGGGGGAGGGGAGCAATATTCAGTTGGTTGCAAACTGCAAACTCACCGCTAGATGCCACTAAATCCTACACACTGCACCTTTAATTCACTTCCAATATGTTCAGTCTAACACAAGGTGTGTGAAAATCCCAGAAATTTCCTGAAGTGAGTTGCTCTTGTTTCCTAATCACTGAATAAAAATTTCAATCCATCTCTGGAACTGATTGAATTAAACTGAATCCTACAATGATAGTGTTCAGTGCCACCTAGTAGAACAGCAACTTGCTTTCCTTCCACCACACTGACAAAGCTTCATCCCACATGCGCAATTAGCACCAGCTGTAACTAAATATTCTCAGCATCACACATGACACAACATATTCTGATTTCCCTATCAGGCTATTTTACATAAGGATAAGCATAAAAAAATAGAACTAAAGCTCATAATTAATTCCTTTTCTCCTCCCTCCTCTCCACTCTTCATTCTCCCTCAGCTCCCTCTGCCTCTTGCATCTTCTCCCTCCCTTTTTTTCCTCCCTGCCCTGCAATGCCTCTATCCTGACTGAGAGTGTTAGTTTATGACTGAGTCACCCTGCTCTGCCTTTGAAGCTTCCTCTCGCTCTCCATCTTTTCTTATTTGCCTGCTCTTCCACCTATCTATCTAATCTATCTATATGGGTTAACCATCTGATTTTTTTTTTTTGCGTGTCTTGTCTTGTGATGTCTCATTGCTTGCTATTATTTTACCTTCTTTGTTTCCCCTCTACTGACTCCCTCATTTTGTCATTCTTCTCCCTGTCTATCTGCTTCCTGCTACTGCAGTCATTTATTTACTCAGCCAGTTGTGCATTTTATTCCCAGATTTTATAATGCTCATGCAAGAAAAAGCTCCTCCGTTCAGCCTCCCAACTATCGCAACTAACTCTGACTGTGTCTTTCTGTTGGTCTCAGAGCTTTGATGTGTGCAGTGCACATGTGTATGTGTGTGCACATGTGAGCATTACATAAATTGCGAAAAACACTTTGTTTCTCAATTTGTTACGCATTCTTAACTGTTACACACACACACAAAATACAGTCTGCTTAAGCCACAGGATGCAGGCATCACAAATATACAGTAAACACACAGAGACACCAACACTCATGCCCAGAGACATCACTTATATGATCTCTGTAATGACATACACACAAATGTATCGTACACCACAGTGCTTTCAAAATGAGATAGAGAGATAGAGAGGGCTGCCCTGGCTGAAAATGTGTTTGAACATGAAAAAGTCAGACAAAAGGTCACCACAATCCTCAGTGGCCTGCCCATTTATCCTGAATGCTAGCCCTGCTTCTCCGCACACCATCCCTCAAAGGGTCGTAGCAATTTGATTGTTTTATTTTTGTTTGTTTTTTGTTGATTTTTTAAGAAAGTGGCCATTCTTTTCCCTCAGGTATTTTCTCTTTATCATGGCAGCAGGAAGGTTGGGAAGGGTACACAGTTGTGAAGACACACGAGAGAAGTTCCTCACAGGGTTTGATTCTGGGCCAACAGGGCCTTATATGCTTTGTGTGACTATGTATGCGTGCATGTGTGTGTATGAATGTGTGTATGCTGTATGGGGCAACCCAGGCTACATACACACACTTGAGCACATGTGACTAAACAAGTATGTGTGCACTCATGTGTTCCTGTCTGCACCTCTTGTGCACACAATTGTGATCCCAGGTGAATTCATTCACATCACTGCTCTGTGACTGTGTGTGTGTGTGTGTGTGTGTGTGTGTGTGTGCGTGCTCACACTTGTCAGTATTTCGTCTCCCTGCCTACACTGGCTAGCCTACAGACCACCTGTGCACCTGTAGTCCTACTTTCTGACAGGCATCTGAAGAGTCACCTCTGGCGGGGCCCTTGTATCTGGGCTGCTGCCTGCCGTCGCTGGCTCGGCGCCAGTCACACACTTCTGTAATGCCCAGCAGGAATAGCACACTTAGAATTCGACACAGTCGGTGGCTGGAGCCATTAAAGGTGAGCCGCCAACAGGGCAGAGATAGCTGCATTACTGTAGAGCACTTTACAGAAACTGGATGATGATGATGATGGAGAAAGTCTGACAGAGGGATTATGTGTTTGTACTCGAAAAGAAAGAAAGTTGCAGTTAAAACTGATCAATGTCCATTCTGGTGTGTATCCATCTCTCTTACATCTCACACACATGCTCTCACACTCAGTATCCCATGTCCCTCCCACATAAGCTACTATCCACCTCCACCCAATGCTACACACACACACACACACACACATTAATACGTGCAATTGTCAGCAAGACTGTTCACTTCTGTGCAAGAATGGCCCCATTCAACAGTGTTTCCCACACAAAACGACCTTTCCTGGTCACCTTCAGACGTGTGTGAGGTTCATCCCCCTGCTCATCCTCATCCTCAACTCATATATGGCAACAAGAGGAGGTCCTGATTGAAACTAAGACACTACAGTGTAGGCCTACTAAAACTGCAAGGAGAAAGAGAAAGAGAGAGAGAGAGAGAGAGAGAGAGAGAGAGAGAGCGAGAGAGAGAGAGAGAGAGTATGGTGCGCCACTTGCCTACCCTATGTCCCTCCGCAAGGTTACCGGCCCGGCTACTCACACCCACCCTGCGCCGGGCGACTTCTGAAGGTCCCTCCGACCAAAGATCATTACTAGATCAAACCGAAACCCCCGCAGCTCAGCGCCGCAGGTGCGACGCGCCGTAACCGAGACAAACAACGCAATTGATACCCAATAGCCTATAGCTTGGTACATACTGGCGTCCGGGAAAACCAAGAGGCAAGCAGAAGAAAAGCGCATCCTGTTCGGTGAAAATGTTGGATTGCAGCCCTTCATCAACTGACCCAGGACAGGAAAGGATGGATGGACGGGTGGATGGAAGGATGGATGGAAAGGCTATGTATCATTAGCTCTACACACGCGCGCGCGCAAACACATTCACGCGTACACGCGCGCACACATACATACTCCCTCCTAATGTCATAGCGCTGTCTGCCAGGGTATTATGGTATGTCCTACTGTATAGGCTATTATTATAGCTCTGTAAGGCCTATGATGAGAAATGCCACATGAGGCCCTGTTACATTCTGCAAGTCCTTTTAAAACCTCCTTACTTATGCTATTAATGAATCACCGCGCGAGCAACACATCCTCACTAATAAAAACGGGGCTCGGGATAAATAACAGTCACGCACGCGGGCACTCACCGACTCACCGTGCAGGCCGAGCTCAAGGACATCAGCATCAGCATCAGCGCGCGGGCGGGGAAGCAGAATCCCCGTTAATCTGCGTGTGCGTGGAGCGGAGAATGTCCCACACCGGATGAGAGGATACAGGGGTGACCGGGGCGGATGCAGCTCCGGTTGCCTGGAGTCCGAAGGAGTGGAAAGATGAGAGACGACGACGGTGCTGATGAATATTCCGCTCCGCGCGGTCACCTGACGGTTGGTTGGCGGAGTTCTGCGGTGGTTTGAGGAGAGAGAGACAGAGAGAGAGAGCGAGAGAGAGAGAGAGAGAGAGAGAGAGAGAGAGAGAGGATGCGCCGGGTTGAGGGTTTAAACACCTCCGTTGTGGGGAGGGGGGGGCAGTCCGTGTGCCTGGACGAGGGGTAGCTGCTCCCGGCTATGAGAGATGCTAATTTGACCGAATTCGGTTAACTGTTAAGGGCACTGGGAGAAAAAGAAAAGAAACGCCGCGGTGAGAGGAGAAGCTCATGCGACATCTTTGGAGGAGGAGGAGGAGGAGGAGGGGGTGGAGGGTTGAGCCGCTGCGAGAGCCCGCGCGCACAGGAGCTCGGCAGCATCAACCAGAGGAACCGAGTGGGGAGGGGGGGGTTGGTGGAACTCTATACGTCACCCCCCACCTACTCGGGTGCGTGATGACGACACCAGACACACCGCAGCGTGCGCTTTTAGTGTAGGGCATTATCAGTTGGCATTTAGAGCCATCTTTTAAAAATGCTAACCGACCCCGACATGCAGATAATCTCAAATCATGTCTTGTTTGTGACATATTCTCCTCAGCCTTTTGCAAGCATTTCCCTAATAACACGTGTCACAAATTTATAATAATTTGTTGCTGGTGTTTAACCTACAGTGTTAATTTTGGGAGTTAACATGCCTGCAGGGAGCCTAATCATCTCATTATCATTTGAAGGTTATGAACCAACAGTTGTGTAATATCAATATTATGCAACAATTTAAAACTTTAAAACCAAACATCCAAAACAAATACAATGACTTTTGAATTTCCAAGGTAGGCTATAGGCTTCATTTATTTTACATTTAAAGGCCAAGACCACCATAAAGCCCATATTTCTTTCAAACCTTTCCAAACATATCCCAAAGAACATACAATAAAAGGCATCTATATGCACAATGAAACAAGTAATCTAACAAACTATGGTTCATGCATTAAAATTCACGTGAAAAAGTTGTATTTCCATATTCATTTATTAATTACACTTTAACTTCGGACCCCCACTGGTCTGCATGGGCAGGAGACGGATGCAAAATTCTGGTTAACCCCTTTGACACCATTAAATGGAGACAAAAAGAAAGGAGGATTTAAATCAGGCAGATGGGGTTTCAACAGATAGTTTCATTACATTACAAGTTTTGTGGCTGCACTGGGAGGAAATTGGGGAAGAAAATCTGGAGCCCACTTTTTAACGATGCTTTGCAGCATTAAAAAGATTTTGGTAAGCACATAAACTGGATTAGATGTGTGGAAGAAACAAAACATGAAATGGGAAATGTTTTGAAACAACTGCTTATACTGTACAGCAAGTGCGTAATAAAACAGTGGACAAGGAGGACCTCTTAACAAAATGAGTCGTCCTTATACATAGTGGTGGAAAAAGTACTCACATCCTTTACTTAATAAAAGTAGTACAACACTGTAAAAATACTCATAAATTACATTTAAAAGTCCTTCATTCAAAATCTTACTAAATCTTACTTGTTAAAATGTGTTTTTCTTCTTGTTCCTTCAGTTGGATGTTGTCCTCTTCACTGTGCAGAATGATGTATGTGCAGTTTGTTTTCACATCCATCTGCTGAAGGGGGAAAGTTTCTCTGTGCTCACTTTAAATCTCAGTTTAAGGTGTGTACCTATGAGCATGATTTGTGACATCACAACTAGATTGGAAACCAATCTAGGTCCGGTATGCAAATCGTGTCATGTGGAAACTTGAAACCTCCAGTGGACATTGAGAATGGACCTTTCAGTGACGCAGGAGACATCTTGTGTCCAGCAGATCAACTTTTGAAATTTTATACTGTATATATTTATTTGCATATTAATAGATTCTGGATTTTTCAGTTAAGGGGAAGGAGTAAGTGTCATTTTAAGAATTTCTAACAAGGTAAATTAAGTTTTTTGTGTAAAAAACATATCAGACACAAATTATTATTTAAAGCAGTCTTTTATAATAATAATAGTAATAATAATAATAATGCATTTAATTTGTACTGCACATCGTTTGCAGTGAATCTCAGAGTGCTACAGCATTAAAAAAACATATAACATATAACATAAAGGAAATAAGAGTTAAGATGAAAAAGCCTTTCTGAATAAAAAGTCCTGTTTTAAAAGAGTCTAGGGTCTGTGCTGCCCTCTGATGGTTAGGAAGACTGTTCCACAAGCGTGGCAGCGGAGTATATACGTTTGTCTTATAACATAACATTATAACAAAAATGAAAGCAGTAGTTAATTTTTTGGACTTTTCTCCAATCATTGCTTTTTTGTGAAATATTGGATAATTTATCCTTTTGGGGCCTCATACAGTTATTGAAATGAAGCCCTCAAAGGAGTTTCAATGGAAAATCTTTGGTGGAACTCCAAAACATGACAAGGAGCCCCACGTAGAGACTGATTCTTTACAATGGGTCACAAGCCAAAAAGGTTGGGAACTACTGGTTTAATCTTTGGCATTGCATTGTATTTTATAAGCCACTCATATGTTTTTCAATGTAAAAGTAACCAGAAACAGGTGTAATTATATCTGTCAGATAAATGTTGTGGAGTACAACATTTCCCTCTGAAATGTAGTGAAATAGAAATATAAAGTAGTAGAAAATGGAAAAGGTAAATGGTAAAGTGCAGTATCTCAAAACTGTACTTACCACCACTGCTTATGCAATATGTTTTCAAGCTACTGTAACTTCTGGTATGTCATAGTAACATTCAAACTTGCAATATAAATGTTTGTTTTGCTTTTATATCCTTGGTTGATACACATTCATGGTTCAACATGTATCCAGTTTATGAAAGCTTTTCCATTTGCTGTTCTAAACATTCAGTGTCCGGTTCTGGGAAACGAGGAGATGATTTTTACATTTCTGGATGCAGCAGTTTATATGAGATGAAGAGAACTGAGTGCTTTGTATTTGCAGTGATATCCACTGAAGAGAAAAAGAGTGCCACAGACTTAAACTCAAACTTGCTGGACTCGCTGTTTGACAAGTGAACTCTGTGAAGTGCAGTGCAAAAACACTACATTTACTGTAGCTTGGGACACCGTGGAACCCACTCAAAGTGCCCTGGAGGGTTGGGAAGCACTTGACTCATGGGTCTGGGTGAATAAACCCAGTGTTGACCAATGGGTTTAGAAGCAGCATACCCTTCCTCTTCTGCTCAGTGTGACCAAACAAAGCAGAGGCCAAAGGCACTGTCCACAGTGCTGAAAGCTAGCACACCCGGTGCTGAAGAACAAAGAATCATGCGTTCATTTTATGCAGCCCCCCCCCCCCCCCCACCAACACACACACATAAACACCAGCCCCCCATCCGCATGCATGGCTATACCCAACTGGTTACTGTCAAAGCTTTTTATGCAGCCAGCCAGTGTGAGGAGAAAGAGGAGAAATGTATTTATAGATGAATCAGATTAACTTATTAATAGATATCCTCCACACTGCAGGGAGATGGACCACAGACTTGCCCATCCATGCAGACACACACACACATATACACACATGCACACACACATCTTGATGAAAAGCTTTGTTGCTGATTTTATCTTTCGCTCCTCTTATCTTTAACTGTTCCACACCATGTCCCAAAAGTGCATACAAAAAAATCTGAAATACTTTCATTGTAGATGAGCATTAATCTGTTTTATTATTTCCATGATACACACAAAAAATGTCCTCTATCTCTTTTTAAAAGGTCTCAACTGGAAAATAAGTGGAAACTTCCAAGAATATAAGTTGTGCCCAATTAGTGGTTAAGTTACAGAAATATTGTGCTGGGTGAAGGAACATTTGGTCTACTACAAACACTCTAAACTGGCATTTAAACTTAGCAAACACAAATTGCCTTCACAAGCCTATTTTAAAATAATTCTGGAGATTAAGCCATGTTTTGATTAGCACTGATAATAAACATCCATGAAAAATCAATCATGTTCTCATTTATCCAGACCAATTTGTTCAATCCTACAGGAATATTAAAACAGCCTGTGTAATTTACTAGAATTTGTTTTGGTCATTATTTTGATCCAGGTAAATACATATATATATATATATATATATGTGTGTGTGTGTGTGTGTGTGTGTGTGTATGAACATTTTTGGCAGATAAACGTAACCACCATGTAACTGTGGTACACATAACACACTGTTTTTTAAATTATTTTTAACAAGAAAAACGCCTGAATAACCTTATAACAGACTGTATGCGGTGACAGACTCATATCTATCCATTATAGAGATATTGTCACAGTCTGCTCCTCAGTCCCTCTCTGCAGTCACACTCTCATCTCCAACCTCTGCATTGCTCTTTGTCTCTGTCTCCAGCCCCTGCTTACTTCTCCCAGGCCATGTACCTTCCTCCAACTCCCCAGACCTGCCATCCTCAAGCTTGCCACCAGATGCCCTCGGACTTTCTCTCCTTTCCCCATCTACATACCTGTTTCCACTTCTCATTAGTCCTGCAGTTACCTGGACGGTGACACTTTATAATACAGCCCGCCTTTTACGGTGTAACTTCCCGTCACTTACCATGTCATTTCCTGGAACTTACGGTGTAGCTTCCTCGTATGAATCTGTACATATAAAATACTTACCGGTTCCTATTTGTATTTAAATGTAGGTACACCAAGAGAAAACAAGACGAGGAACAAGGTAGTAACAATTGGGGATTTAAAGTATAACTTCCTGACATTTACCGTGGATTATAAAGTTTACACTGTAAGTGTAAAATTTACTCTGTAAATACAGACTACTTACTCTATAAGTACATAGTAACAACAGACTGCGGGCTGCATTATGAAGTTTACAGTGTTCTCCCATCCTTACTCTATATGTACAGACTACTTACTCTATAAGTACATAGTAACAACAGGGGGCAGGCTGGATTATTAAATTTACACTGTTCTCCCGTCCTTACCCTGTAAGTATAGACTAGTTACTCTATAAGTATATAGTAACAACAGAGTGCAGGCTCGGTTATTAAATATACACTGTTCTATCGTCCTTACTTAGCTGTTTGCTGTGGTTACCTTTCATGTCACAAACTAACACCATGCAACATGTCATTAACAACAGACATTAACCTACATTTTGAACAGACAATGAGAAAACATTATTGAACATGATTAAATAGAATATGTTTCATTTATAAAATTTTAAGTATATAAACTATTATACAATATAAATATTCTATATAAATTGTACTATATAAAACTTAAACAACAAAATATCTTAACCCTTAACTAATCTATTATCTTAGCTAACGAAACAAGGATCTACAAATTTTCATGGCAATCAAAATCAAAATGTAGTTATAAAATGATTAATTATAGTAAAAAAAAAAACAACAAGAACAAAACAGGAAACTATTTTTAAATTGTTAATGTAACAAACCAACAATAACAACAACAACAACAACAAAAAATTCAGGAACTTTGTTCTCATGTTCAAATTTACCAGAGTTTATCACTTCTTTTCAGTCTGTTTATTTTGTCCTTCAGCTCAGTGCAGGAGTCCAGAAACCTTTGAGCTGCAATGCAAATTTTTTTAGGGTTGTCCCTTTGGTGTGTGTGTGGAGGGGGGGGCACCAAAGTTTTCCCCTTCTGAAGCTATATCCACCTGTAATCACAATTATTGAAGTGCATTATAGTATAGTGAAGTCTAAAACACACATGCACGCAATTGTTACATAACAGCATTCATTACATGCCCCCTCACCCCAATTAAAAATGATAGTTACAAGTTATTCTGATATTACACAAGTTACGCATGCAGTGCACATGCTGTACCTCTGCAATGATGCTTGTCAGAGCCATCAATGTTTTGTCCACATGGTCCATGGTTTCAAGGCCTGGGACACACAGACAACAAACACAGAATGATGAGTGTTATATTTCTTTCCCATACTTGTTAGGTAATAAACAGTACTGTGCTCTAGGTTTAATACACAATACAAACTATAACTCACTGTACATTAAATGCAAAACACACATTACTCCCTAAAATAAGGAGTAAAACTCATCTAAAGCAACATATACCCTTTGGCATTTAGCTTTAAACAGCATAAACCATGTGAGTTTACATCCTGGACACAAAGGTAACTTGTACAACCACCTTGCCAAAGTCCGCCTAGCATGGTGGCCAATTAGCGATTCGCTTAACTAACTTTGATTTGATTTTATTGCACTTCATCCATATACATATGTATTGATTCATATGAGGAAGTTACACCATAAGTTCCAGGAAATTACATGGTAAATGTCGGGAAGTTACACTTATGCCAAATTGTTACTCCCTTGTTCCTCATTGTCTTGTTTTCTTCCGCTGTACCTACATTTAAAGTCCATGTAAAACACTTTTGAAACACATTATACATGTTAGAAAATACATGCTGAAAAGACTGTGAACTAATTGTGGAGATAGGCTGTTAAAATGTTTTTTATCATTTCTGTTTTTCCAGTTTTGTTGGGTGCACCAAATTAAACATTGGCTCCTTTATTTTTGAAATATCATCCATGTTGCTTGTCCTACACCTACAAACAAACTACAAGACCAAGGTTTCAGCGTCTTCAGGGGACACGCCCCCAGTGTTTCAGAGCAGAAAATACTGCTTGTTTTTCCATGATTTTGAAACCTGAATTTTATATACATGGCAAATTTTTTAATCAGTCAAATTTGGCTGGGTGGTTAATAACACATTTTTCTGTGGTGTGAAAAACTCGGAACACATATTTATTATTGCTTTACATAGACTTTAAGTACCAGCAGAAACCAGTAAGTATTTTTTATGTACGGATTCATACAAGGAAGTTACACTGTAAGTTCCGGAAAATTACATGGTAAGTGACGGAAAGTTACACCGTAAAACGTGGACTGTATGTTACCACCTGGCCTACCCCGGCCATTCCTCACTTGCAACTCATTCTCTCATCAGACACTCACTACTTATACTGGTCCATTTCCTTTGTTCTCTGCCAGTTTGTCATAGTTGCTTCTATGGACTCTCATGTTCTAGCCAACCTGACCCTGATCCTGATTCTGCATGTTCCTGATCATGTTCGTGTCTGTTCCTATTCCTTTTCTTACCTATTCCTGCGGTTTTGACATTTGGACTGATTTTGACTTGTCTGCCTGCCTTGCCCTGTTTGGACTTTGCCTGATTCGAAGTGATTCTCATTTTGACCTGTCTCGTTAAACCTGTTTTTCTGATTTTTCAGCATTAAAGCCCCCTCATTCAACCTGTCGAGTCTGCATTTGGGTCCTCCACCTGTGTGTCCCATCTTGTTAACAAAGATCCAGATTTCCTTGAGACCCTTGCTGTTTTCTGGAAGCAGGACCCTGAATTTGCCCAGTTGGTGGCATTTTACAGGTGGATGTTTTATGCCAAAACTTCTCCTCATCCTGTTTCTCCAAAGCCCATCTCTCCAGTCTCCTCTGCACTTCAGCCTACACCTCAGCCCACATCTCGGCCTGCACCCCAGTTGAATAGGGTTTGTGAGCCTGCAGCCTGCCTGTCCTGAGCTGGCAAGACTGCTACCCGCTTTATATGGAACAATTGAGGAGCCACCCTGATGTTCAGCAGTCACCCTTTAAAGAGACTTGTTTTGTCATTTTCATGGGGTACCGTGGAGTCTCCAAAAGGAGGCATGGTCCCCATGTCTCCCAACACCGCTGGCTCTCTCAGCTGCCCAGTGCCACAGAGTCTCCTCTGCCCAGCGCCACTACTGAGGCCCAGCCTGTTCCTGAGCCGTCGACCACTGCCGATGTCCAGCCTGTTCCCGAGCCATCGGCCGCATTTGCTAACGCCCATCCTGTTCCTGTGCTGCAGCAATCTGCTATTCCAGAGCTGCAACAGTCCCCTGTTCCAGAGCTGCAGTTGTCTCCTGTTCCTATGCAGCAGCAATCCACTGAGCCTGTGCAGCAGAAATCTGCTGAGCCTGAACTGCAGCTGTCTCCAGTCGCTGTACTTCAACAGCCTCCTGTTTCCATGGCTCCCCTGGCTCACTTACCTGTCTCCCAGCTGACACAGCCTGCTAAGCAGCATGTTCCAGAGCCATCATTCGCTCTTGTCAATAGCCTGCCAGACCTTCAGCAGCTGGCCATCTCTGCTGACTTCCTGCCAGATCTTCAGCAGTCAGTTGCCTCTGCCGACGTCCTGCCAGATCTCCAGTTAGCAGTCCCTGCCGACGCCCAGTCAGACCTCCAACTCCCCGCCTCCTGTTCTGCACTCCAGCTCTGCCTGTCCTGCACCCTGTCCAGACCCTCAGTCATTGATGACTCTGGTCCTGCACTCCAGTCAGCGGCCTCCAGTCCTGTACTCCAGACACCGGATGCTTATCCAGCAACCTGCCCTGACCTGCTGCCTTTCCTGCCCTCCAGCCTTCATCGCTGACCCCCAGAGCGGCTCAGCTTTCATCACGGACCTCCAGAGCAGCTCAGCTTATGTTGTCAACCTCCAGAGTGATCCTGCCTACGTCATCGACCTCCGGAGGAGCTCCTCCCATCTGTCCTGCCATCTGGTCAACCTCCTGAGCGGTCTCACTCATCTGTCCTGCTGTCTGGTCGACCTCCAGAGCGGTTCCGCCCATCTGTCCTGCCTTCTGGTCGACCTCCAAAGTGGTTCCACTTACATCCCCCGTCTCTAGAGCGGTTATGTCTATGTTGCCAACCTCTAGGTCATCCTCCAGAGCGGCTCTGCACGTCTAATCGTCCTCCTGCCCATCCTCCAGAGTGGCTCCACTTACGTCGCCAGCATCCAGGCCATCGTCCAGACCTGCTCCACCCTTCAGCCCTGCCTCCTGGTCACCCTCTGGACCTGCTCTGCCCTTCGGTCTTGCATCCTGGTCATCATTTGGATCTGTTACACCCATTAGACCTGTCCACCTGCTCCACCCCTGTCCAGCCCCAAAGGTGACTGCCTGAGATCCCCAGCTCAATTCTTCAGCTCCCAAGCCACTTGCCCCTACAACAACTGGACAGATTTTGACCTGCCTGCCTGTCTTGCCTCATTTGGACTTGTTTGATTTTTTAGCATTAAAGCCCCCTCATTCAAAAATGTTCACATTCAAAATTGTGTGGCATATCACTCTGGTAGATGTTGACACATTTCACAGGATGAGCGAAAACTTTGACCTGCTGGTGGCACTACAGAAAAAGTCAGGCAATCAAGTCAACAGGATTCATCCTGTGCGAAATGTCAGGGCAATCCATTCAAGAGCTGTCAAGACATGTCACTAAAAGCAACAAATATCATCAACAATGGTGGTGCTAGAGAGAAGGTCTAGACTAGAAGGGACTAGACTTTGAACACAACATTAACACCTTCTGTTCAGTAAATAGTCCATATTGTCTACCAGAAACTATCTGTCCTTCTGGGTCCACTCAGATATGGTATTCAAATGCAGGTGGTGAACAATCCAATCAGATGAACTCTAAAAGCAGCAGACAGGCAGTAGATCAGACACAAAGTCCATGGATAATGACGACCATTCCTGCTGTAAGCACCACTACAGGTAGTATATACATAAATCTCAGATCTGACATTTGTATCAATGTCTTTACAAACAGGAAAAATATCCGCTAAAAAACTATATCTTCTCAGACATTTTCTATACAATCTATTTAATCTATTCTTTAAAAGTAGACAAGATGGAAGATTTCCAATGACATTAAATTACTTTATACCTTGGTAATAATACAAATAGACCTAGAATATAACATATTCACAAGAGTCCCCACCTGTTTAGCACGTGTCATTGTCCCTCTATTGTCTATTTTACAGGGAGTCCAACTTCTGTTGATAATCATAAAGTATTAGCTGACATTGTGCTTCATGTGAATAAGTATGCCAATATTCTATAAGGTTCTTCCAACATTTATCACAAATTCATTGGTCAAAATCCTTTTTCTAACTCATTTTTGACTCTGCCAACCAAGGTGACTGTATGTGCCTCTAATATATTCATAAAATTCTGAAAATATATTTACAAAAAGCTCCAGAACTCCAGTGATACGCCCAAGCTGAAATGTATTTTTATCAAAAAGAATGCAATGTCTAATTTGTAAGAATCTCCAAAGATCTGAGCTAGGCAAATTCTGATCAAATTATCTGACTCCTTAATCTGACACCAGGTCATCAAGAATCTGTACACGTAAACAGACCCATCTCTCCCAAAAGAAAGCTTTTTCTATCGGTTAGCAATTTATTGTTATGAGTAGGTGTCACATGTTCCAGATGGTAGATATCTTTTGGAATTAAATATTAACCTGTGATTAAATTTATTTCTATGATTCTTGCATTCATATCACACACATGTAGCCTAACATCATATCTAACTACAGAGCTGCTCTGTGGTCCAATGGTTGCTTTTCAAATGTAGAATAAAATTAAAAGTAGAATGTACAAACATCAATTAGACATCAGCACATCCACTGCCTTTTACCTTGGTCACTATAAATTCAGACCACAACAATCAATAATACCTGTAGGAGGATCTTATTGTATAGAATATTTTATCTGAAAAAGAACCCCAGTCAGAGAGAGGCTTCATTCATAGTGTCAGTCCTACAACCAACACACTAAATTACATTACTATTGAAGACATATGCAAGCAGCCATCACTGTAGTGTTTAGGGTGGAGAGCTCAGTGTTGGGTGATTGGCAAAGGTTGATTTTGACTGAATGACCCTGCAGGCCTCTCATGCTACCATACCAGGCCTCTAAATACAAGCACATTATTTAGTTATTTTCTACAGCAATCTGTTTGTTGCTGACCTCCATTGGTTTAACTTCTCACATTGCTGTAGTGATGTAGCAGTGTACTCTACAGTGTGTCAGTGCACTGTGACATCACTGGTGGGTGTGGTTACAGGAGCAACAGAGTACACACAACAGTGATGCTGTGTGTGGTTACTCTTTAGTTACTCTTTAAATGTGATCAAGTGCTTTAAGAGATGTGTGGATGTAACTCAACTGTGGATGTAACTACTCTCTTCACATTATACTTGTTTGGTTTATTTTCCTCATGATTTAAGATTGCATAATAATGATAAACTCAAAATATTTTTTAAAGACCTGAACATATTTACCCTCCACCATTTTATCTGTGTCCGAATTCTGTAAATGTGTGTAAATGTATCCACTTTATACAGTTGGCCTAATGTCCGAGGTATGCACACTACTTTTTGCAAACAATCCGATAATGCAATGTGCCACATTTTATAGATGCAATAAAAGAGACTCTACAGCTGACAGTGATGACACAAAATGATGATGATTTGTGAGTGGGTGAAATCTTGATTTTGCTGCTCACTACTGACTAAACCTTTCCTCAATATGAGTGAATGAGGAAGTGATTTTGGACTGTGAATTTCCTCCCACTGTCTCTTACATTGGGGGTTCAGCTTCTTGCTGTCAACACACACATTTTCTGGCAAAGTTAGAAACATTTTGGTTATTTCACAGGAGAGATTTTGCTTTGCTCACTGGTTTGAAATGGGCAGGACTCAGTTGGAAAAGGTCCGTTTTGGAACAGTTTTCAGTAAAATGGCCCCAATAACGCCATCAGCAAGTCAAAGTTTTCACTCAGGCAGTGAAATACCTCAAAATCTACCTGACAGATTGGCACAAAATTTGTCTTTTTGACTTTTCCTCCACCATCATCAAGGCTGATATTTGTAGTTTGACAACTGGATGGATTGCCATCAAATTTTGGTACAGGCATTCATGCCCCCATCAAGATTAATTGTAATACGGTAAATTTGGTGTTTCTCTCACATTTCATAGCACCATCATCTGGTCAAAATTTCTATTAGTCCAATATTTTGTTTTATTACCAAGTAGGCCTACCTGCAAAGCTAATGACATTCCCATCAGCCTCAGCTGTACTTTGTGTTTAGTGCTAATTAGCAAACATTAGCATGCTAACACACTGAACTAATATGGTGAACATAGTTAACATTATACCATCAGCATGTTAGCATTAGCATTTAGCTTTACTGCTGTGCTGAAGTACTATCTTGTTGAATCTATCTGCAGTAACAGATTTTTGTTTGGTCACTTAGGGGCAGCGGAAACAAGTTGTGAACACTGACATATCCTTTTAAGTTGATATGGCAAACTTGTTGCTTGATTTACACATCCAGCAGTAATGCAGCAACATTATTATTCATTTAGTGTCGTGTTCCTGTCCACCTGATGTATATAATTCCAAATCACTCTCTGTTTTTGCTCTCTACCAACTCCTGAGGGAAATATTTGGCTCTTTGGCTGCTAAAACCTCCACTATGTTCACCAGCTAGTCTACAGCTAACTGTGTCTGTCTGCCATTTGGTGCTGAGCAGGTAGTATACAGTGGGTTTTTAGAGCTTTTTCTCTGAAAAAACGGCTGAAAGGACACTATGAGAGTAGTGAGAGTGAACCAAAACAGTAAAGTTGCGCTGGACAGCTAAACAATGAGCTGAAACTGGCTATAAAGCTCCGTAAAGCTGAGGGGAGCTGCAGAGTCACTGATGATTCTTTGTAGGTTCATCACTACGAGTGACACTATCTGACATTACACATCATCATTGATATAAAAAAATTGATAAGTTCCTGCACACCTTTAACTCACCAGCAGGTGTTTTTACTGTGTTGCCTAATTAGACCTCTTCTCAGGACAGTTGAGGCGTGTACAAATTATGCTTGTTTGACATCTCACTCACCCTTGTGTTGGTCTTGTTATCCGTGTTAGGATGGGACAACTTACCCTGTTATCATTCTTATTAGTACATGATGACATCACACAATTCCCAGTGTAGCTCCACCAACTTCAACCTGGCTAGAGGTCTAATCAGCCAAGTAACTGAATTTTTTCAGAATTTATTCAGATTTTTACTTATATAGAAATGAATATTTACTGTTATGACAAAAACCTAAGATTTAAAATCCAAGTTTTCTGGGGCTTTAACACTTTCAAAGTCAACTAAAACAGTCAATATTTGTATTAATGTTACCAGTAAGACAGAGTGCATCTTGAAAGATCTTGATAGACTTTTGACTGATGGCATTCTCTATCTGCTGGCCCATCCATCTTTTCATCTCACTGTTTACATGGATGATGAATCATGCTGGCTGCTCTTTTTGCTCCACCCCTCAATACTAAGAGCGTGCACTCACACACACACAGAAACACAGAATTTGCTGTTGTAAATCTATTGTCTATGCATTAGGCATTTAGAGTTTAGGGGCGCTTGGTTGATGTCTAATAGGTCTGAGGCTGGAGGCTGCAGAGCTTTTATCAGTTCAAGGGCACTCAACTCCTGGACTGTAGGCCTGATATAACATGAACATCCCAAACTGTCATTTCGATATAAACACACATGCACATGGAGACATACACACACACAGCTGGTCATGTGTGTGACCTTCTGACTTCCCCTCAAGCCCACAGTAAAGTCTGAAGTGATGTGTAAGCAGATTCGAAGCACACAGTGGAGAGGTGATCAGAGGAGGCAGGAGAGTGTTGAAGTGTGATACAAAGATAAGCTCCCCTCCTTCACTCAGTTTTCCCTCTCAAACTCCTTCCCTAGCTTCTCTTTCTCCTCACCCCTCCCTCCATCCCATACATTCCCCTTTCCTTACCCCCTCCAACTCTCATCCATCCATGTCACTCTTTTTCCCTACTCCGCTGACTCCTTCCCTCAGTACTCCTTCCCATCTGATGGTTAATTTATGTCTGGCTGAACATGCACCCTCTCCATTATTAATATAACATTAGGGAGACAGAAGGAGGAGGAGAGAAATGAAGAAGGGGAAGAAAAAGAGAGGAGAGAAGGGGGAGACTGGAGGAGCAGCAGACACAGGGAGGAGGACAGAGGGTGAGAGGGAGAGGAAGGAAGAGAAGGAATAAGGGAGATGAGAGGGTAACTGGGATGAAACAAATGAGGAGAGAGGAAGAGCTAAGAGAAAGACGGGCAGATTTTCCCCCAGCAGCTACATGAGGGAGAGAAAAAAAATATTTGAGTTGGAGGAGAGTGACAGATGAGAATGGAGAGAATGTGTCAGGAAGTGGAATACTGTATGACACGTGATGCCATTGGGATGCACGCAGTGTCTCTTGTCCCATGAAGAGAGGCAGAACGTATGAGGAGGAAAAAACAGGAAGACAGACTCAGATGTGTCAGTGTTGATCATGTGACAATGACTCTTTTCTTCTGGACACACACACACACACACACACACAATTGAGACAGGCAGACCGGGTTTTATATTCTAATTTTTTCTAAAAGAAATACAAAAAGGTAAGGATGGTAAAACACTTGTCACTCCTCTTCTAAAAATATCAAATTTTAGAAGCTTTGTACAGTAAAAAGAAAATTAAAGCACAGTGGGAATTATTAACAGTATTCACAATGTGTTTGCAGACAAAGTCAGACATTTTTTTGATGATAAACAGCAGTGATGGCTGAGTGTTCAACACTCATACAGCTGGCAGAGTTGCATATTTTTGTTTCTTTTCATTCCCCCAAAATATTCTCACTTATAAAAATGAGAACAGGGAGTCCTAAATTAACCTTAACACTCACTTTGTTTTCACATTCCACTTAGGCCAACTGTATTACAGAGTCCGGAGACCTCTAGGCTATCTGGGATTTTAGCTCAGGGCTTCCACGCAGTTTCGCGCTGGTGCATTCACAGATGGGCTAATTGTGAGTTAGCTGCAAGTGAACCTTGGTCTGAAAGGATAATTCAGGCAATATTCTTTATTTTTGCTGCCCTCAACAAATCTCGTGAAAAAAACAAAACCAATAATGTGTTAATCTGTCTCTCAACACTTTGATTCCATTAGTCCTTTAGCTCTAGCTGAAGATGTAAATCTTTAGAATGGGTCATGAATATATAGTTTAGGATATAGTTTATTTTTTCAAAAAGGTTAAATAATTTCCTAAAACAACTGTATTTTTAACAAACATTACTCACACAGAAGTAAACAATGTATTTATTGAGGACTATTTTCAGCTGTGAATTTAGTGCGCTACCAAGTATTTATGGCAGCAGGACAGTGTATGTTAGGTTGAGTCAAAAGTAACTGAATAAAATGCAGTAGTCATGTTTGTCATAATGTCACGTCATCCAGTGCAACAGTGTGGCTCAATGTTTTAAGTAGTTTCTGGACAACAATGGAGCTCTATGGCACAGAGAAATCAGGCGTTGGATACACACACTTTTAATTAAAACATGTTATGTGTGGAATGTGAAAATATTAATGGTATTGAGGGCTGGGATGTCTTCTAGAGAAAGCTGGTACTGATGGTAATATTCCAGAGCACATTAGTATTCTGCAGGGCTAAGAGATCAGAGACCAGAAAGCAAGAAATGTCTCCCCATGGTGGCAAGAATCAGTAGTGCAGGTGTATTTTTGTCACAGCTCACAGACTAACTGGGGCAATACAAAGTGTTCACCTCTCTCTCACACAGAAACAGGGACACATGTACACAAATGCACCTGAACCCAGACAGTTACATGCAGAGAAATACCCACACACACACATTCATGTCACAGACACACATGTAAACATACAGACAGTAGACAAAACAATTCATGTCTCCCATGTGAGGGTCTTCCAGGTGTGTCCTTCAGATACACTTGGCCTCCATGTCGTAGAGTTGGAGAAGGTCCGAGATCACAGCGTCAATGTCTGCTTTTGTCACGTCCTCACACAGCACCTACGCACACACACAGCACAGACCTCAGCTCCACACCTGGCCTCAATAAACAGTGGACATTAAAGGTCCACACACTATTTCAAACAACCTAGACTATTGCCTTGAGAACTGAAGTGGAAAACCATAACAAACCACTTCTTTCTCCACTTGCATTTGGATATAATGATCTATAAAATTTAAGCTAAAAAAAAAAAAGAGACCTCATTAGTAAAAATGTTTGATAATGGGAAACTATAATTGCCACCATCCTCCAATTAATATGTACCACTTACAAAAGGCATTTCTGCTTTGAAGACTGGCTGGATGTTGGCATGATCCTAAAAGCAGGACACCTGCGTGGGGCAGGCAACATTGGTAACCAAAAAAAAAGCTACTGTTTGTGTCTGACATTCTGTAATAATACCTCTACATACAATTTGAATACTGCACAAGCATAAAATTCCACTAAATGGTTAAATAGGTTAAATAGGATCCCAACAGGGTTTTATGCATAAACTGAATGGAAACAATAGATTTGTTTTTTTTAAGTTGAAAATATCACAAAAAGGTTTTTACATTTGGCTGACATGAAAAAGTGAAAGCCTCTGGAAGTTTGGCTTGAAATAGTAAAACTGCATACATGATATCAAAGTTGAACATCTCATTAAGCATCCACAAAAATCTGAGTGAAAATAAACATTCATAACTATTAGAAAACCAAAACAGCTCATTTTGCTGTTAAGACCATTTGTCAAGACTGTAGGTATGGCAGATCACGTTTTGATTGATACCCACACCAGCTACTGGGGGCTGGCTAACTACAGTAGCTAACGACTGGGTTTCCATGGTCCGGGGCCATGTTTTTAACTCACTGAGCCTTGCCTCCAACATGGTAAATATACTACATTTATTACATGTACCATTATCACTTAAGGGGGCAGGGGGATAGCTAAACATAAGACACACTGAGCAGGGGAGCAAGAAGGAGAGATGGAAGCCATCACTAACTGCCAAGCTAAAGTAACTAGCAGGTCTGAAAAGCGCGTAAACAACTGTGCAACTTGCGAGAAAGTCACTAAAAGGAAGAGAGAGCTAAGAGTGCTTAAGTAGAACTAGTGTATGTTTAAATGTACAGTGGGTAATTACCTGCAGTAATGAAGAATATAGCAAAACTATCTGGGTTAAGATAGAGAAACGCTACCAATGACACAGAAACTCCGGCAACCGGAAATGAGACAATACGCTTACCACTGCCACTTTGGGGCAGTGGAAACAGGCTAAAAAACACAGCGCTGACAAATTAGCAGCTTTTAAAGTTGCAATGCGGAACTTTGGTTTCCCCTTTCTGACAGTGAGAATAATTACACAAACACTGTCAGTGTCATCGCCACAGACCCCTGACACATTTTACATGAGCCGGTCCCCACCCTGGCGACGCAATGCAGTTGGAGCGCAGTGAGGACAGTGTGCCCCGGTCGACAGTTGCAAACCAGTCATTGCTGGTTGATGTAAAATGCATCACTACCAGGGCACCAGCGTAGCAAAGTAGCCACAGACGCCAGATTTGGTATACTGCAAAATACAGCGAGATTTACCTGGCGGTGATAGGCTTAATCAGCATTATGTGAACTCGTTTGGCAAGGGCTTGAATGTAATGGACGTTCATTTATATGTAAAAGTCCCGCACTCCAGCTTTAAGTTGATTTAAGGGAATGTGTTAGCAAACAGTTGCTTATTTACATATAAAGCAGACACATAACAACATTAAAATTCATTTGGAGTCATTGCACCTAGTAAATGTAAATCCAAAATTCACTCTTCTTTCAAACTCTGTTATCTATATAACTGTCTGCTGTTTGGTGCTGGGCAGGTAGTGTCTAGTGGGTTTTTTTCCCGAAAACAAGCGGTGAGAGTCAACCAAAACAATGAGTTTAAATAATTGTCTGTGGGTTCGTCACTACAACTAACATTACACATAATCATTTGATCCATTGCCATTATAAAAATATTGATTAGTGAAGCTTTATGAAATCCTGTCCCTCTGTCCTTCCTATCAAATCAAACATTGGTTTGCAGTTTTAAATGATCCCTCACTATACTATGTCCTACCATAACATCTTACAAAGCAAGCCCAAACTCACTTTTCAGAAGAAGCCATGACCTCTACTCTATCAACACTACTCAGTCATCACTACAGCATGAAGCCAGCTGGTTTGTGGCTGCATTTACTTGTTTTAATCAACCCTTTGAAATGTGAGATTTGTATATGATGTACAATTTAGCCAAAAATGCAAAAGTATATGTAGTAATGCTGTGGGGACTGACTCAACAGACAAACACAATTTGTGGAAACAAGAGATGCATTTCTAGAGTGACAGTGTGTTGATAATGCTTTAACAGTGTGCTGATAATGCTTTAACGCAAGAATAAGAACATCTAAGTGCATCATAAGTGCATCTTTTCTCACTGCAAACTATGAGCAAAAAACCACCACTCGCTTGCATCTGGGAAAAAAAGGTTGTTCTGGTCCGGACTTCTCTGCCCACAGAGAGAAGAGAAGTAACAAATTAATAAAATAAAATAAATGAATCCACACACATGGCCTCTTTCTCTCCCTTGCCCACATGCACACACACATTCTTGATCAGACCTCTCTCCTCGATCTGTAATTATGAACACCTTACAGTGAACACACACCTGCCACCACTCTTTCTCCCCGACAGGCAACTCCACTCCGTAGCTGTTTAGTGCCAGGTACAGCATTGCTATGGCAATGTGTTGGGGTGTGTGGCGAATGCACATGGCTCCATGGTAACAGTCTCTAAGCAATGCCCAGGAAGTTTCAGCGATGGGAGTTCGAGACCATGCGTGGCGGTTCACGAGTGACTTCACAGACAACAGATAGTGGAGTAAATACTGGAGAGAGAATGACAGAGAGAAGAATCACTGTATAATCCTGTACACTGTGCAAGGGACAAAAAATTATCGCATTTATTAGTTTTAGTTTGGGCATCAAGTGACTAATGTTTGCAAGGGTGATCAGCCAATTACAGGTAAGTGAATCACCTTCACTGAACCTAAATCATGGACAATTTTTCAATCACCAAAATAAACTTAGCACAAAAAGTAAAGAAATTTGTGTTTGGTAGATTATTTCTTTGTTGTAACAATGCTTCTTGGCAATAAATCTTATACTGTTGAAAACCCTGTTTATTTCCCTTTTAAATGGTGCCACATTTGTAAGGAACATGCATTTGTGGGATGAGCAGCAGGGCTGAGCTGAGTATGAAGTTTGAAGAAAAAAAGACATATTGGCAATTTAACAGTTTATTCATTTAACAAACAGGAGCCTCAGTAGCGTGTGGAAGAACCGTACACAGCCACAACAGCCTGGCACCTCCTCCTCATGCTGGTCGCCAGCCTGGTCACACACTGCTGTGGGATGGCATCCCATTCTTCAACCAGCATTTGTCGCAAGTCAGCCAACGTAGTTGTGTTGGTCACTCTGGCACAAACAGCACACCCAAGCTGATCCCAGAAGTGTTCAATGGGGTTGAGGTCAGGACTGCTGGCAGGCCATTCCATCCTCTCCACTCCCAAATTCTGGAGGTAGTCTCTGATAAACCCCGCTCTGTGGGGGCGAGTGTTGTCATCTTGGAGGATAGAGTTCAGTCCCAGACTGTGGAGATATGGGATTGCCACTGGTTGCAGAATCTCTAGAAACCTACAACCCAGCTGCCGTAGGCTGCCTATGTGCTGACAGGGTGAGGAAACTGTCTTTTTGGGACGCCCACTTTGCGGCCTGTCTCTGACATCCCCTGTTATATGGAACTTGGCCTTCACTTTGGAGATGGTACTAGGGCTCACTCCAAATAATGCCGCAACTTCGTTTTTGCGGAACACCAGCTTGATGTTGCCATATCGCACGGGCCCTATCCAGATCAGTCAAACGTGGCATGCTGATTCTTGGAGCAGACACCTACTGACCACTGTAGCAGGGCCCATGCTCACAGGGGGTACCAGAAGCTCAAGACAAGTGTCAATAGCAACAGCAAAATAAGCTGTTTGGCATTGGCAGAGAAGAATTGGCAAATTTTTCATGGGCGCAACCCACATACTCAGCTCTGCTGCTCATCCCACAAATGCATGTTCCTTACAAATGTGGCACCATTTAAAAGGGAAATAAACAGACTTTCCAATGGTATAAGATTTATTGCCAAAAAGTATTGTTACAACAAAGAAATAATCTACCAAACACAAATTTCCTTACTTTTTGTGCTAAGTTTAACATAATAATGCCAATACTGAAGAATTTAGAGAAGCTGAAAGAGATCAGACCAGTGTAGAAAGGGATACAGCATTTTCAACTAATATCTTGAAAACATTTCTTCAACCCAGACTGTACAGCGACTGGGCACACAAGCACACTGGGACAACCATGACAACATCAGACAGTAACAGAGACAGACAAGGAGGCTCAACGCTAAATAGGGGAGACAGGAATACGCACATGTGCACAAACACACACACACACATACACAAAATGCTTGCCTTGTGAGGGTGTTCAAAGGAGACATGGAAGTTGAGCTGTCGGAGGATGAGGAGCTCGCACTGCACCACACTGTCCCTGAGGTCCCAGAACTCCTTGTCACATTCTAGAGGAGCGCTGCCACTGTTGAAATACCTGGGAGGGAGGAACGGAAGGAGAGAGGGAAGGTGGGAGGGAGGTGGATAGCATTTGAGGTGACTACTCAAAAGATGTGACACGCCAAACAAACAGTGATGAGCAAGAATTTGAGTTTGGCTATTTTCAAAATGTCCAACAGTAAAACATTCAGTTCCAAAGTATTCACTAGTATTCACTTTAGTCAAAGGTTATGTCCTGCATTTATCCACCAAACCCATGTCGTGTCTTAAAACTCACACCACTGATCATTTAGTGCAGGGCTCCGACGTGGTCATATATGCAACCATTTTTTGCATCGGCGGCACGGAGAGGAGGAGGCACCTGCACTGTGACTTGTTCTCTGCCTTCTCCGCTGCCTCCTCCGTTTAACTAGCACACTCAAAAATACGCTACCACTTTGGTTGCAGTCTGGAGCCCTGTGTAGCAAGAAAAAGAAAGGTGTGCAACCAAATCATGTGCTGGAGTACAAAAGCGTTTGCATTCAAAAAATTGCCCTGTTTTTCTGAATTAGCGAGATAATTATCTTAGAACTCTGAGAAAAGTTTTCAGGGAAAAAAATAATTCTGCTGTTTTTCTGAATTAACGAGATACTTCAAAATCCTGACTGCAGTAACACTGCCGTCTGATTTTCGTTGCGCCTAAAGTAGTGCACTTACGGTAAAGACGGCTTCTGAATGAGGCAAAGGTCCTGAAAGATATATGCGTTTTCTGTCATGTTCTTTGCGTTCTTTTATGAACATAACACATTGTACTTTTTTCTCATGTTTGACCTGTTGTAAGTTGTCAGATAAATCCTAAAGATTGTTGGTCCAGATGTTCTCTCTAACAGTATTAAAGTCAAGTCATCCCACTGTACCTGTTTGTGGAAATTGGTGTGTTTGTTTCATCTATTTTTGGGCTTTGATGAAACATTTTTGCCTGTCCTGAGTTGACAAACTAATAACACTAATAACACCATCTATATTACATAAAGACATGAGTAGACCTATCTCCCAGTGTTTCAAACCAAAACCAAAATAAAATTGGATTAAATTTAACAGTTGGGACATGCCTCTATGAAATCAAGCTCTCAAGTAGGAATGGGTGCTTCTCTTGGGATTTTGAGATATCTTGTTAATTCAGAAAAACAGAGCAGAATTTTTTTTTTTTCATGAAAACTTTCCTCAGAATTCTGAGATGAAAAACAGGGTTCTTTTTTCTCGAGTGAATGCATTACGCTTCCATACTGGTGCGACCAGACACTGTACTGGTGGAAAAGTTAGTCTGGAGCCCTGATTTAGTGGCAAATTAGACTTCTTATTAAACTCCAAATTTACACATACAAGTGTGTTTCCAGTAGGGATTAAAAAAGACAGAAGATAAAAGAAAATAGAAGAAAATAATCTGCAGATGAATCAATAATGAAAATAACTGTTAGTTAGAGCCATACATGGACCTGTCTCTTTCAGGTTTGAACTGATCCTCATACAAAACAAGCAAGTTGAAGACATTATCTCTTGCAATAGAATGGCATAGGCATTTTTCAATAATCGGTAGATTAATGGATAATGAATCCATAGCAGCCTTGTACCTGGAGTATTTTTGCTCTATGTGGCTATTCAGGTGTGTGAAAAGCCAGTAGTATCCACTGTTGACCAAGCATTTTACCTGTGGCTTACGTTGATGATGTCACGGGTCCTGATGTGCTGCTCCTCCACTTTGCCGGCCAGGTACACACAGCTCATGGCCACCAGGTAGGGTTCATATGCATGCATACTGACACGCTCAAAGAAAAGGTGATACAACACACACGCTGTAGCCACGGGTACCGAGCGCATTTCCAGCTTCACTCCTGAGCAAGGAAAGAGGAGCTGTAAAAAACTAATTTCAAAATACAGTTTGGTGTGTCATCATCTTTGACAAATTCATTCACACATATTCACATACTGATTGCAGTCTGCTGCAGAGCTATACCGTTTATTTATCGTGTTTGAATAGAGCCTGATAATCACACTGAACTTCCATTGTATTTTGTTTCATTATTTGAATCAATGAAAAAAATCAGATGTAGTAAGCAATTCAGAGTCCTGGAGCCGGGCTGTGATGGTTAAAAATGTACATTTCTAACTTGCTTTATAGTGTAACAAAACAACCAAATATGCACCAAAACACACAGTAGTAAATAATCAATAGTGTAGGCGAAAACACTGTTCTGTGTTCTCTCTCTACAAAATTAAGAGGAATATTTCAGGGCAAGTTATTCCTGCACCATACATCTCACTATTATGGAACCCATTTTTGCCTAAAGACGAAAATGAGCTTCCACACCAAAACATACAGCATGCTGTGGGTTAGTTACCAGACTCCATAATGAAGCGACAGACGCGAAAGTGTGTTTTCGTGTCCCGGGAATGGTCAGACTCTGCCCCCCCACCAGAGGCTCTCCTGCCCGCCAGCCACAGCGGTCCATCTTGGGTGTCCGATAAACGGGAGGACGAACCCTCCATGGCTCATGGACCATCAGCGGGAGGACCAAGTGTCTACCTCAAACAACGACAAGTCAACTAGCTTTAAGTGAAATGGGTCAGCTTGAGAGTTAGCGTTAAATTGTAATTCGCTGTAAACTCACCCACCTGGAGCTACAGAGTTATGCTGCGGCAGAGCTGATGTATGTTTCTAATTAGAAAAATAATCGCTATGCTTAAGTTATCAGGACACATTAACCAGCTTGTCTGCAGCATGGATGGTCTGGAGGCGTGTTAGCTACCGGAAGAAAATAGATGGACTTCCGGTCATAGATTCCAAAATAAAAACGTCGTTTTCAAATATGATATGCTTCAAGAAGAGAGGCTATAATGTGTGCAAAGTGCAAAAAACATTTAAATGGGAGCATTGACTGTATATAAATATGGACGACGCGTCTCCATTTCCTACCGCTTTGCAAAAGTGAAGTCAAAATATCTCCTTTCCGGAAGCTGCCATCTTGCTTGTGTGACGTCATTTAAAGGCAGAGTTTGCGCAGTAGAGTCGGGCCTGGTTTGGGCGCATGGATTTTTTTAATTAAATTTTTTTATTTCAAACGGTCAACAGTATCAAACAAACACCAGAATCACCTACAAATTGACGTAACATTGAGATAACAAAAGGAAAAGCTGTGTCAAACAGAAAAAGACAACAGAGATGAAATAAAATTAATGTAAAATAAATAAATGAAGTAGAAATAAAGACATGAATGTGTGACAATGTTCACTTAAAAACATTAAAAGTATTACATACACTGCATTGCTTTTTTGTTTTGTGAGGAAGAAATCACAATATTGTTCCATTTCCTTCATAAATACAAAGAATTTAGGTTTTTTTTCTATTTCTATAGTAAAAAGTATAATCTGAGAAAATGTTGTCAACTATAAAATTATTAACATCTTTCCACAGTTCATATGTAATTTCACAAGACCAAAATAAATGGGAGCAAGTTTCAGGATGTCATTCACATCTATGTCACTCTTTAACTTTTGTAAGAAATATTTTACTAGATAGAATCTGTGGATCAACTTAAATGAAACTTCTTTTACCTTATTTGTTAGAAGGAACTTTTGTGGTAAGGACCAAACTTTTTTCCAGTCAATAGGCCCTTATTCTGGAGTTCATACCTCTATTAAAACAAAAACAAACTACCTACTGGAGATTGAGTTGGGTCAGGGGGCGACACTGACAAGGGCAGAGAGTGGTCAACATTCCTAAATAACATGTATATACCAGATGGAATAGCGTCAAAAACTATAGAAAATTCTTTTGGGGTTATAACCCTAACCCTAACCCTGGTGAGAAATTCTGAGTAGTTGTATAGAAGCCCTTCTTTATTAAACAACTGACTCACTAGTATAATACCATTGTTAAACCAGAATAATGACTTGTTCTTATATATAATATTACAGTTGTTCCAAGTATAACATCTCTGTGGAGAGGAATTGTGCTTGTAAATCAGCACCCATGCCAAAAGAACCTGTTGATGAAAACTGGAAAGTTTAAGTGGGATTTTTGAATACTATAATTACAAAGCAAAATGAATTTTAGGCCACCTAAATGTGAAAAGATGTGATGAGAGATGAAATTCCAAATACAAGTAGGGTTCTTTAGATAGTGTTTGAACCAGTTTATTTTGAATGTATTGTTAAGTGAGCTGAAGCCTATAAAATTTAGTCCAAAAATGTTGTTGTATGTATTCAAAACAGATTTTCATATATAGTTGGTTTTGTTTTTCCATGAGAAATTGCTTCTGTCTTTAGTAATTTGGATCCCGAGATATGTAACAGAGTTTCTCACCGGAATATTAGAAATTGAAGTCACTGTACATTTATTTATTGGTAATAAATCACATTTATTAAGATTGGGGGAAAGCCCAGAAGCCTTGGAGGATTGGATAGTGCTGACTGCCACTGAACCTTGTGAAGCATCCTTAAGAAACAGGGCAGTATCATCTGCCAGCTGACTAATAAATATTTCCCTGTGGGCAATAACAATACCTTTTAAAGAGCTGGCTTTAATTTGTGAAATTAAGAAGTTGTGCAGCTAGAAGGAACAGGTATACAGATGGAGGACACCCTTGCCGGATCCCGCGTTTTAAGGGAAATCTTGGGGATGTGCCACTGTTTAGTTTAAAAGAGCTGTTTCCATTAGTAGGTCTGGCACATGGATGTATTATGGTCGGGCGGCGGGATGATGGACCACAGGATACGCCCCCTCAGCCGTCCTGCCGCCTGACGGAGGTTTGAGAGCGGCTGTCACACCTGTCAACAACAACAACAACAACCGATCGTTATTACCGGAAAAAACACACACTGATTCAAATAGGCATTTCAACAGCTACAAACACAGTCCACAAACTAAAGGCGGATTTTTCTCTCGTGCGCATGCGCATAGTGTCTAGGTGTTGCCATGAAAGTCTGGAAAGAAGTCGTTTGATTGGGTTGCTAAGCAACGAGTCAACAAAAACGGACGCGGCTATAGTCAGATGCAGAAATGTCGTCTAGTTACTCTGCAAACCAGGTAAACCTTCGTGTTCCGACTGAGTGAAAAAACATTTTCCTGTTCTGCTTTTACTCATACTTTCTGACATAACACTTTCCATCGTCAGTATGACAGCGCCTTCAAGCCGCAGCGGCTGCAGAACTGGTGTGAGACGAAGTGCTTCAAAGAGGTATCAGCAGTTCTGTCCTGTTGTATTATAGTAGTTGTATTTCACATTGCCTGGTGGATCCAAAAGTAGCATTGTCATCTGAAAATAAGTGATATCAGTTCAGCTCGCTGTCTGTGTGTGTGTGTGTGTGTGTGTGTGTGTGTGTGTCTGTGTGTGTGTGTGTCTGTGTGGGTGTGTAGAGACCCACTGCACAGGCGGGTCACACCACCTTCATTGCCGATGAGAGAGGGCATCTGCTCCCAGGAGTGGTTAAGGTGACAGCACATTAAAAACCTATTTTATTTTTTCTCTTCATTAAAAATGGCCCTAAAATTCTCCACCCTCTCCTTGTGTGTCTGTGTGTGCGTGCGTGTGTATGTGTGTGTGTGTGAATTATGCTACAGAGGGGCAGTGCATGGCCAGAATTCAAGGGGACGTGGGATCTACCGGCTCGTATTCCAGCTCACCACATCAACCCTACAGGCCGCTCTGTGGAGGGTCTCAACAGACTGAAGTCCTGGGGCTTTGGGGGGCCACCACACACTGGCAAGTCTCAGCCACACAGAGGCAGCAAAAATACAGATGGGCTGCAAGATGCTGGCGGGCAGGTTAGGCCAACAGTCTGTGCCAACACACACACTTGCATGATTGATGTGAAGTGGTTCAAAGTAATCACAGTGTAATGTTTCAGCAGACCTAGTTTTACTTTTCATGGTTGTTGACTTTCCAGATTCCCAGCAGACCTGAAGAGAAAATTAAATATTTGTATGATAAATGAGAAAGATATTTTTCAGTCATAGTTAAGCTTGACTGATATGAACTTAAAGCTTCAATAAATGGAATGAGAATAACCTGCAGAGATTTAAGCAAACACTTAAAACTATCTTTACTCAAAGTGTGTCTGTGGTTACTTAAATCAACACACTCATTCTAATAGTAAAATAGTTTATTTGTATTGCACATTTCATTAAATGTATGCTGAAATCTTAAAACCATAGCAAACAATGTTATTTAAAAAAATGCAAACAGATTAATAAACACAGAGGAGTCGTGAGCAGGTGGAAACCAGTCCACCATAATGTGAAACTTAGTTCTGGGGATCAGAGGGAACACTCAGACATTTGATCTGAGGTTGGGGTAGCTGCAGGGTTTAGTGATTGAGCAGCTTTTAGGTAGGGCAGGTCACTTCAATTGCATTCATGAGAAGGATCACAAACTATCTAACCTCTGACTATCTAATGCTCTGAATGAACGATATTACGACATCTGAAAATGTAATAAATCTGTGACCTTAATGTGACCTTTAGAATCTATATCATATATGACACAGACCTTTGAAGAAAAATGAAAAAATGTAGTTTAATGTAGTGCTTGTGTTCACGATAGGAAATTATTTAAACATGTCACAATTATTCTGAGTTTTAAATCATAATGGAATTTTTGGATATTTGACTCTCCCAAACCACTGTAAGGATCAGTATCTGATGCCATAGAAAAGCTTTTCAAATGTTTTTAGTGTTTTCTCTAAATAATCTTTTTGTGTAGCTCATGTGTTCAAACCTGGAGGGAGGCATGCTTCACTGCACAAGACTATAACCACACTTTTCCTGGCACTTCACAGCTTAATGGTTTTGAGGAGTAGAGGAGAAGCAAAACATAATCAAACTCAAGGAACTGTTGTACTTCCAAGTAATTTGAGCTACTGTAGTCCAGGGTTGTGTTCCTGTGGAGAGCCAGCGGAAATTAGCAAAGCTCTCCATGTTGCCTCAGGAAATTAGTAACGATAAAAGCTCTCTCTGATCCCTAATCACTCATGTTGCATGGAACAGTATGCAGAATGTCTGTGCTGCATATCCTCTTCCTATAGTGCTCAGGCCTAATATTCAAGTTACTGTATTATGCTGGATATATATTCTCTCTTCTACAAATCTTCAGTTCTATAAACAAAACTGAAAACTATAAAACTGATCAACCTTAGATCATATAAATCAGTCACACAGGTATATTGGTCATTTGTAAAAGATAAGCTGGTTCAGTTTATACCTAATATTTCAGTCAAAGGCAAACTTAGATAATATAAAGTCATGTCCAAGGATTAAAGGACAGGTTCACAATTTTTCAAGCTTGTCTTAAATCTATAGTCAGGAGCCCAAATGAACATTGAAACAGGTTTTTCTTGCCATAATCATTCCTTCATAATGCACTTACAATGTAAGACAAAATCCACAGTCCTCCTTCTGAGCAAAAATGTATTTAAAAGTTTATCTGAAGCTAATATGAAGCTTCAGCTGTCCAAATGAGTCAAATCAAGTAGATATCTTTCAACCTTACACTATTTTTAGTGCAAAAGTCTTTTGTTACTGTACTTCCACCACAGCTCAACAGGGAAACACTGTCTGAGGAAACACAAAGAGGGAATTTGATGCTAAAAAGACGAAATGTAAATGTGGCAGATATCCACTTGATATGACTAACTTGACTGTAAACTTCAGATCAACTTTTAAATGCATTTTTGCACAAAATGACACCCTGTAACCCTGTCCACAATGAGTGTGGACACACTGTGGATTTTGTCCCCCATCACTTACATTGAAAGCACATTTGAAGGGGATCTTTTAATAGCCAGTATGAACAGGAGGAATGATTACAGTAAGGAAAACCTCTTTCACTGTTCATATGGACACCTGACTGTTTTAAGTTTTAACTGAAAAATTGTGAACCTATCCTTTAAACCGTAGAGCAAATTAGTTCATCTTTTTTAAAAAGTGTACATTAAAGAAAGACTATGAAACTTTTGAAAGAAGAGATGATACATCCTAAATCCTACGCATGAAATTTTGAACTCATAAGCAAACAAATGAACACTCAGGGGTTTTGCTGGTACAGTCTTACTTGTTCTGGTATGACCAGTGGCTCATGGTGGCTAATGTTAACAAACCTTTTTTTAGATATTGCTGTGTAACTGACATTATTGAGTCAGTTCACCAGCATAACTTTTGCTACTGTCATGCTACATTTGATCATTTATCTTTTTCCCATAATTGCCACAACATGAAAAGTTGAATTCTCTAAAACCCTTTTCTCAATTCAGTACACTCAGGGGTTTTGCTCCTATAGCCTTACGTGGTCTGGTATGACCAATAGCTTATTGTGGCTAATGTTAGCTAACTTTGGATAGATATTGCTGTATAACTGACATTATTGAATCAGTCTGTTGACTTTGTGACTTTTCTTTACTTGCGCTACTGTTACAAAATGTGTTTTAGCATTTAGCATTATCCTGTATTTGTCACTTATTTATCATTTTGGATTAGTTACCAAACTTTAAGAGGGTAGTCTTATCTAATTGGGCGTGTCAGAAGACAGACACCAAGAACAACTTTAGGTCAAGATTACGTGGCTACTAATGGTCAGTAGCTAACACCATTAGCTACTAGTCATACAAGACCAAGTAAGGCTGAAGCAGCAACACCTGGGTTTACTGAAGTGGTGGTTTACTACTTATGAAATTAACCTTGCATAGGAAGAATGTGTTATTTCTTCTTTTTAAAGTTACAGTCTTGCTTTAAATCTGACCCCATGTGTCTTAAGATCAACTTAAGTGGCTACTGTCTGCTCTCATTTGTTTCAGCCCAATGGGGATGAACAGCAGGAGGGTGCTGCCGCATCCTCTGTGCACATATCTGCACCTGAAGCCCGCCCAACATCTCAGACCCACCCCGTCACTGGAGGCGAGAGAACTGCCAGCCAGAACCAGGACTTGCAGGCAGCAGTTTTTGGATCCGACGCTCAGCCTGCCAAGGACAAATTAGCTGCTCAGGATACTGAAGAGAAAGCAGCTTTAAGGCCTGCTACTGGAGGGGGAACAAGTAGCAGGCCCAATAGTGGCAAGGGGAAACCAGTGAGCAACATGTCAGCAGTGAGCCAAGGAGCACCATCATCCTCCAGAGAGAAAGATATGCACAGCAAGACCAATGACATTTAGTTATCTTAGTGGATGAGAAAATACCTTCAAAAAATAAATGTGCCTTAACTGTACAAGTTTTGCTTATTTTTAGCATGGCTGACCATACTGAAAGCGGTTTCCAACTCATGAATCATAAGGGAAAAAATGTTAATGTTTTTCTTGAAATATATTTTTGTTATGGATGTCTGCCTCATGATGATTACTGACTGGAAGTTTTTTTTTTTTTTAATCCATGTTGTCACTGTCTACAACTACATACTATATCTCCTCCCTCCTGTCTCTCTGGGGCTTCTACCTCTGTTGCGGTTACCAGTTGCTGTGCTGTTACCAGTGCCTCCAGAATGTCTTGTTGTTCTGTGAGCTTGCCAGAGTTACGATAAGAGTTCCAGCACTGTTAAACATTGTAAAAGAATAAAGGTATTGTTCTCTCCTCGGTGGAAACAGAAGTAGATTGCATGCCTGTTTGTCAGTCAGTGATTTGTTTTGGTGCCCTCTCAAATTCTGGGATAGATTTAGCAACATTTTGCAGCATTATGGGCAGTTCAGTATGTAAAGAAGAAAATCTGAATCTTCATCCTGTTCAGCTAAAATAAAAGGAGAACAATGTAAAGAAAAATGTAGAACACACCCAACTATAAAATGGTGTTATATTGCCTAAATGTAGTTGATCACCATTGACTTGGCATTGAAAGAGCAGACATGCTCCAATTTTATCAGGTGTAAATTTTAACCTATAATTCTATTAAAATGGCAGCATGAACAAAGTCCGGTACACTGTAAGACTGTAGATGTGGTCATACTAGCATGTATGTTTTGATTGAGTGCATTATGTTTTACAATCTAAACCTGCCTTCAATACTTTGAGAAATAAACCACAGCACAATCCCTTGGAACACAGAATGGCCCATGACTCATGACTCATTATAAAACCATGTGGATTTCAGTGAGTTACTCTGTCCTCCACACCTCAACATTTAAAAAAACAATAAACTATACAAATAAACACCTCTTGTGAGAGTAAGTGTGTATATCTTAAACTGTCAGTCTGATACAAAACACATTGAACTGCTTTCTTAATGTGGATATGAACTTTATGAACTCATTGCAAATCTATTCATTATGTTGAAGAGACATCTTATCACATAGCTTAGTCAAACATTTTCTTCATATACAGCAGCATTAAGCATTTGATTGTAATTTCACCAATGAAATTGTTTAACAAGGCACATAGTCTTGTGTTTTTTCAGTACACAAAGTCCAGCAAATCAAATTAAATAAATTATTAATCTGGCAGGAAAAACAATTTCACACCTGTGCTTGGTGTTGAGGAGTACTTGGCTTTGTTGTGATCCTGATTTTCCTAATGATCGCCCAATCCTTCTGCCCAGCTGTGACATGTATCCTCAGACAGGAAGACGCAGAGCCATACTTTTTGTCTATCTCCTGCATCTCAAACCTCCCATTCTCTATAGTCCCCACTGACTGGAACTCTTTGCAACTTTTCTCTTCTTTTTCGGTGGTAACCACATTGTGGCCTATTTCCACCAAAGCTGACTCCAGTAGGTCTTTACCCCCTGACCCTGTTTCTACAAATATCTCTGTCACCACTGTAGGGTCCGTGAACACCACAGTCAGGTAATTTCCTTTCACTGGGGAGCGCCCCCAGAAGAATCCTTCCCCGGCATCCCAGGCCAGTTTGGGGAAGTGTTTCTGGTAGGTGGACATATCAGAGTAAACTTCTGCTGGAGGATTGGAGTATAACCCCTCCTCAAAATCCTTGTCCTTTAGTTTGTTGTATGTCCCCTGGAATGAGGAGAAAGTCCCCATGTGTTGAAACAATGAGGGTTTCAAGAGGATTGGCTTACTCTGAGTCAGCAGCTCTCGGAAGTGCAACATCAACCAGTCGCAGGGCATTTCCTGGTAGAAAAGGAAGAGGAAGCGGGCCAGGAGAGGGAGATGAGCCGATCTGTAGAGTTTTCCGATGAAGCCCAGGGTGGAGAATTCCAGCATTGCCCAGGTGGTTTTCTTTGCTTCTTGCTCCTCAATATGCCTCTTGATGGTGGAGAGGAAGTTCTTTGCGGAGGAGATGTCGTCCTCCAGCTGGAGGTAGAACTGACTAAGACCGGCACTGTAGTGAATCAGGAAGGAATAATCCAGGTTCTGCTTGGAGCGGAACGACACTCTTTCTGGAGCATCGTTGTAGTTCCTCTTTAGACCTGCAGGAAGGCCATAGAGAGACATCACAGCATCAACATGACAAGGTTGTGAATGTATTCGTACACCAACGGGATAGCAAGTGCAGTGTACCTGTAACAGGGGGGTACCACTCTTCAGGAACATGCAGGACCACCAGGTGGCCTTGCTTCAGCTCCGAGGCGAACGCAGTTTTGATTTCCTTCACTGTAGTGACTCTCCAGCTGACATCAAAATCTGCTAGCAGTACCACCACCACCATGGAGGAGCGCTCTTCAGGAGACGACTGGGAGAAGAGGGACTGCAAGGTGGGGACCAGGTAGCTGCCCTTCTTCCTTTTCACAGATGATAACCCAACAGACAAATACCCTGAAGGATGTTGGGGAAATATGAGGGGTTTTTCTATCATGCAGAACCATCAATCTGTATTACCATTATAATATTTATAAACACTTCTAAACACTTCTATTGTAGTACTAAACATGGTCTCAGTAGTTTGTGAGGGATCAAAGAATCAAAAAGCAGACATTGCTGTTATGTTGCATGCATTTTGTGCTGTCATAAATGTACTGGACCCTCTGACAGGCCTAACTCTGAACTAACAGACTTTACAGTGAAGCAGGAGACATCTTGTGAACAGATGTAAAATTTCAAAATTAAAAAATATTTGCATATTCATAGATTCTAGATTTTTCGTCAATTTTATCTGAATGCACTTCTGTTACGTCATGTAAACAAACCACATACTTATTCAGGTTTTTGTAGTGAAATGAGGAGAGATGGTAGAGACTCCTCATTTCAACTAACGCCTAGGCCACACTGGCTGCGTCTAGCAGCGCGTGTGCGTTGCTGAACTGCTGCGTCTCGCACGTTCACACAGAGAGCGCTGCTGCTGCTACTACCAGCTCTATCTTTCTACATAGAGTTTCATTTTGATAATGGCCATCAATAATAGAATGTTTCATATCATTTAATTATGAATTTTATTTATATTTAGTTTAGACAGATAAAGGTTAAGAAGCGTGTGCTCATTTGTGAAAAATAAATAATAATATGTGAGGTGAAAGCCGCTTTCTTTCTGACGGGCATGGCGGGGTCTGGTTGGGGATACTTCTGTGTCAGTCACATACACATCTTACACAGGACGGGTTTTTTTTAATGATCATATTGATTATTCCGCCAGTTAAACCCCCACTGTCACCGCTCCAAGTGAGTAAAATCCCCCCAGACGACACCAAGCCAAGCCAAACACACTCCGACAACAAATAAGGAAAATAACAACGCTAAATCTCCGTCTGGAAGCAGGTGAAACAGCAGACAGGAGCCCCGGCTTGAGCTAATATCACAGAAAGCGAGCAGGAGTCGAAACAAGAAGCTCCATGTGTCACCGATTCTCCGTGCTGGAGTTCTGCGCCAGAGGGGCTCCCTGCCCCGGCGTGCAGCGCTAAGGGCTGACCCGCAGTGGTGACACTTCATGTCTGTGACATATTCTACAGATATAGACATTGAAACCATAGTGAAAGGTGTTATTGTTGCCGGTATGATGTCAATATGACTGTCAACATCATTTCCCTGTCTATTTTGCTGAGAACCGCGCGCGGCACGCGGAAAATATAGGCGAGACCTCGAATCTCTAGATGAAGTGTGGCTGCTGCGGCGCGCGATGCTCACGCAGCCAGTGTGTCCCAGGCGTCAGCAAAATAGACAGTGAAAATGATCTGTTGATAGTCATATTTACAAAAGCAACACTACACCTTTCGCTATAGTTTCAATGTCTATATCTGTATAATATGTCACAGACATGAAAAATATAAAGTGTTACCACTGCGGTTCAGCCTGCACGGTGCACGCCGCTTCCTGTTAAACCGGGACTCCTGCCTGTTGTTTTACCTGCTTCCAGACGGAGATTTGGTGTTGTTATTTTCCCTATTTTTTGTCAGTATCCTTCCTGATATTTTGTTTGGAAGTTTGTTTTGTCGGAGTGTGTTTGGGTAACTTGGTGTCGTCTGGAGGGATGTTCTTCACTTGGAGCAGTGACAGCCGGGGTTTAACGTGCGGAAATAATCAATATAATCGATTAAAAACACAGAGTTGCTCCAAGTAGACCCCACCATGCCCGTCAGAAAGAAAGCCACTTTCACTTCACATATTATTTATTTATTTTTCACAATTGAGCTCACGCTTCTTAAACTTTTAGTGTCTTAACTAAATATAAATGAAATTTATAATGAAATGATGTGAAACATTCTATTATTAATAGCCATGATCAAAGTCAAACTCTATGTTCAAAGATAGAGCTGGCAGTAGCAGCTCCATAGCAGCAACGCTGCCTGTGTGGACACCGCAGGCCTGCCAGCTGCAGCAGTTCAGGTAGTGCAGGGTCATAAGATGGGCCCCCTCTCAGTAACTGGTGTTTCGTTGAGTTGGGCCCACGACTCAAGGTGTTCCAGCATCCCAAAATCATCCACATGAAGTGAATCATATAATCATACAGCATGAGTGTCCCCACAAGATAAAGATTTTGTGGTACAAAAGAGTCTAAACTTAGTGGTTAGGCGTCACCTTCAACAACAGTAGATTTGTACATTTGTTGTGTGAGATGTTTGCTTTTATTTCCTGTTCAGTGGCTTGAAAGCAGGAAACAAAGACGATGAAGGTAAGCAGCATGTATTGTCTCTCTGAAAACCACCATCAGGTGCTCCTTTTTTATTTTTTACAAAATAGTAAATGATTTTCATTGTCCACAGGCTAACAGTATTAACAAGATTATTAGAAGTTTTTTTGTTACATGCTCCTAAAATATGTGCAGTGAAAAAGTAAAATTAAAGTTAAAAAAAGCTAGTGTGTAAGAAAAAAATCTGAATTAGAAGACCAGTAAAAAAAAAAGAAAAAGAAATAAGAAATATAAAAAAGGATAAAAATTTAAAAATTCAAGGATAAAAATATACATAACTATATGTAATACACAGTATTAAATGCTGAAGTATGTAGTGGCCTGTTGTGTGGGTGGACTGTGCAATTTTTCAGCATACAAAATTGCAAATGTACAACAGTACACACATTCATAAGGAAAACTATACAATACAATTTTGTGCAAACTCAGGGTGCAAATGTGCAAATGTGAAGGACAGTGAAAAAAATATTTCTCATGTATTTTCCTGTGTAATCCACTGTGATAGTTGCACACTAGAAAGTGTCATTATCTGATGTATCAGACCACTGTTTTTTTGTTTGTTTGTTTTTTAAGAATTCAGCTCTTTCAATGGTCTGACCTGTGACAAGGTGACAGCTGGGAAATTAACTTTTGCACAAAGTAACCATTAAATCCATTCAGCTACCCACCTTAATATAACAAAAGTGACAGACAAAGTGTGTCACTCACTCTGCTGAGTAGATGGTGCTCCTGCAAGCAGCTGATAAGACACATTGAAAGGCAGATAATCTCCCTGTTCAACCCAGGACTCCTTACTAACCAACCTCTCTGCTTCCCAGGTAAGCTCATTTGGAGTTGGTTGGTGTGACTTTGTCAGGCCCTGCAAATACAAATACACACATATTTGTTGAATATGCAAAGAATGTTTTGTCATTAAGAGATATGACACAGTGGAGAGCATACATCAAAGTGAAGTGCAACCTTTGATATGTTGCATAAATTTCAGGTTTGTGTATCATCTCATGGGTTAAAATGTAACCCTTGCTGCTCATCTAATGTGTGTGCATGGTAGCAAGTGTGTGTACTCACAGCAATGAGGAAATTGGAGTGGTAAAAGAAGTATAATCCTCCTGCAACAAGCAGCACTGCCAAAACAACATTCTTCTTCTTTGAATGACGTCGCATTTCCTATCATATACCCATCCATCCATCCATCCATACATACAGACACACACACACACACACACACACACACACACACACACACACACACACACACACACACACACACACACACACACACACACACACACACACACACACACACCATTATGCTGGTGTGTAATTAATTCAGTACAACAGTAAATAATTCAGCTATTAGTTAATGAATGTTTCAGAGGGCTCAGACAAAACAGGTTAGACTGACCTGTCTGTTGAGGGACCTACATTTGAAAAAACAAGCAGCTCTCTGTGCTGCTTTGAGCTTCATGTATAAGTTTACATGCTCATACTTACAGTTTGTGTTGTGTTATTTCACTAAGTTGCTAAGTCCCATTGCATTCTATCCTGTATCTGCTGTGAGTTATTTAATAATCAATAGTAAGATTGTTATTTAGAATCTGCAGAAACATGCATCATTAAAAATAGGGGTTCTCTCTTTCCGTCTGTCAAATGTTAGCTGTGTTATACTATCACTGACAGTAAATCAGACATAGACACATTTAGCCTTCTGAATTCTTCAGATATTCCCGAAGAACTGAGCAACCTAACTACTCACATATCATGCTGTGACAAATGATTTTTCTTAGTCTAATATTACAATGATGACGGCTACACAATTAGTTTACAACTAGTTAGAAAAATACTTTAATCTTGCCTGGAAATTGATTACGCCCTTTTCATTTCACCAAACTGATTGCTGCAACTCTCATGATTCAGTGGTAACACCTGTTCTTCTCCTCAGCTCGTTCAGGAAAATGCTGCTGGACGTGTTTAACCTTGATTTTCCTGATTGTTGATTCTTGCTTATAAATTAATACTGCTTTATTCCTTGTTAAGTCGTTATTTTTCACATTATTAATATTTTGTATGCTTAAAAAGGCTTATTGCACTTAATCATATCATATTACTCAAGGAAACAAAAAATACTGTTTACATGATCACAATGTCATGGTGTATGGGTTTCAGCCGTCATACAGTGCACACTGGTTCTAAGCTAGTATGTCTAGTTATATTGGACTTGTGGCTCTGTTGCCAAAAAGGAGTGGAGGGGTCACCCTTAGGTCTATATTTAGCCGAGACAGACTACTCCTTTCAGCTCTGTTAACACGTACTGACAAGTAATGGTTTCAAATATAGTCCAGGAATTCTGTTAAGATGAGCCCCAGATAGGTTAATACCCTGTCCAACCATACTCATCTGGTGCAGGGGTACAGCACACACTAAATAAGACTGTCACAGTGCACTGCATTGCTAAACCTGCTATAGATCAGGCCTCCTCACCTATAATTAGTAGCCTGGGCTGTATCCTCCTCTTCCTCAAATTCCAAAATAATGCCCGCGAGTAGATAAAACACGCTGCCTAAACCTGAAGACAGTAATGTCTCTGTGTGTGTCTCTGTGTGTGTGTGTGTGTGTGTTGGAGGAGTAAGCTAAAGCACGTAAAAATAAGAAATAAATATAACAGAACTGCAGTCATGTTGTAGTATAGTCTACAATAGTCTGGAGACAATCAGCAGTACTGTTTCTATAAAAGTAGCGTTACCATAGCCACTATCGTGGTAGATACACAAGCAG
The DNA here is from genome assembly GCA_038419695.1 of Scomberomorus guttatus. NCBI lineage: Eukaryota > Metazoa > Chordata > Actinopteri > Scombriformes > Scombridae > Scomberomorus > Scomberomorus guttatus. The sequence goes on from CM076449.1 coordinate 4,682,225, forward strand.
CCTACACAAAGTTACCAGCTGAAAGCCAAAAAAATAATTATAGGTAAATAAATACTAAAGTGATTTTGCTCAGCTGGAGCATATGATTCCGACTGTTAATTACGCCTGGCTCTGATTTAATGCTTCCGCGGTAAAGCAGCCTTGCTAGCGTTGACGTTGGTCGAAGGGTGAAAAACTGAGTTCATAAGTAAAAAGATAATGTTAGGTTAACTCAAAATTCAATGAAGAGTAAGAAAAAAAAACCCGACACCGAAAGTACTACAAAGGCCCGGTTCTCTCTGCCAGAGGTAAATAAATAAATGTCCCAGCCACTGTTTGAGAAATTACAGTAACGCTAGAAAAGTAATGTTAGCTTGTAGTCATGTCGCTAAGGTAACGTAACAAAATCAACTCACCTCCTTCAGCACAGCGGCTGACCGGTACCGTCTGCGGGTTATACTTCTTGATACAGTACTTATAAGGCACGGTAAGTTAAATCAAAGAAGGCATCAATGTAGAGGAAGAAATGACTCGCCCGTTAACAGTACAAAATAGAACAATGTTGCCATATCCTCTTCGGTTTTAATCCCCGTCTCTCTTTCACTTCGCTACATGTTGTATGGGCGTGAGCGCGAGCCATATGCAAACCAGATGTGTTGTTACTGTTGAACATCCACCCGCCTGCGTGACTACTTCCAACCCTCCAAAAGCCTAGAATAACACACCCTCTGTTTTATTGAAGCAGACAAAAACTCATAACAATGCAGGAGGTACAGGTTTTATTATTTTAAACCAGTTCATGTGTTTGTATTCACTTTAAGTACACAAAAGTACACAAAAAATGTTTCCAGTAAAATATAATCTACATTTAAACGGCGGGGTTAGTACTTCTGGGTCCTAGGACAGTATCTCCCTTCTTATATCACAAAAACCTTTCAGTTTCAGGACCCCTGCCAAGCTCACTGCTTGGCTCTGTGAATAAGTAAAGGTCCCCTCTCTATGTGGTTACCTCCATCACGGCATGTGTTTGTATATATACACAACATTGTTATCTCTCAACCCCAAGAGGAAAAATACTGTTGACTTTGGTGCAGTGAGAGACCTCCACAGTGCCCTCACCAGGCCAAACATGATCTGACCTGAACTAGTTTTTAATCTACTTATTACGGCTTGACTGTGAAAATAACAGCAAAGCGAGGAGATTAATGGCCCTCTCCACTGAGTGCTCTTTTATTAACTCATGTTTTCCCCCCATTCTTCATTCAACAATTATTTCAGCTGATACAATTTAAAATGTGACAGACATAAAGGGAAGTAACTGTAAGTGGTTTACTACTCATCTACATGCATTATGTTTCCTGTACCCTTGTTTAAACTTTACATAAAGTAAAGTTTTGTTTTTTTGCTGGAGCTTTCTTCTGCAAGGGGCTAGTTACAGTTATGGTTAGGGAATAAGTGAAGTCAGAGAGTGTCCATATAAGGATATAAGTACAATGATGTGTGTATGTGTGTAGGATGCATATTTAAGCTCTCTCTGAGGACAGCGTGTGCAGTACAGTGGTGAGGATGGAGAGAAATCCCCTCAGAGCTTCATCATCTCTTGGTTGCTGCTTTAGAGTCACTTTTACTCCCTCCTCTTCGCCGTCTTTTCTGACTGACGCTCTCCTATTCAGCCCTGCGACTACTACTTCCTCTTTCTGTTTCATCTGCTCGTCTTCACTGCCCTCCACCACTATTTTATCAGCTGTCTCTCCGTCACACATGCCCATCTCTCCTCCTACTTTCTGATTTGCCTCTCCAGTGTACAGCAGCTCCCCCAGGATGAGCGTGCTATGGTGAGGATTGGCAGAGCGTGTGCGCTGGGTGTGTGTGTACAGGTAGACCCTCCAGGGGAGGGTGTGTGGCGGCGTGAAGGCTAACGTCTGGATATTGACCAGCTGCAGTGCAGCCTGAAGGCTTTGTGGGGAACAGTGAGGTATCGCAGGGCATTGGACGTGTTCTTCCACACACACATAGTCTTTCTCCTCTTCTCTGTCCTCAGTACCTAGCCACAAAAAACAAGGAGTGAAGTCATAAAAGAGGCTTTTAGATGTCAAATGACACTCAGAGCCTTTCCTAGATGTTTCCCTAAAAAAATGCTCAAATGGGGCATGGACTAGGGTAACCCTAAAAATGTGGATTACTATACAAGCATCATTTGGCTAAGCAAATCTCATCAGTAGCTAGGATATACTATCCATCACATTGAAATGTAGGCTTTAAAAAGTGGTCTGAGTATTAGTTATTTGCATCCAAAATTTCACAATGGTGAACTAAAATAATTTCTCTAAATCATCACTCCAATGTAGACCTAATATTCCTCTCCATGAACCCAAACTACATCTCATAAATAAAGAAGAAATGGGAGGCTGAAATGAACACAAACATATCATTAGATACCTGGGGTGTAAGTGGGTTTAGTGAGTTTCTTAACCCTGAGGGTTAAATTATTCTGTGAACCTGACCTGTTCACTGGCAGGTTTCTACACGTTTCATTTCCTTATTCATTCAGTCGATATCTTTCATTTGAACAGCGATTTTTGGCCTCACAAATATTACACAGCATCAATTCACCCTCAGCTCAGAATAAAATCTGTGCATGTCATTCTTTTTGCAAATGGAATTTTTTTTGTAACATTGTGACTCTGTGCACATCAATCAGACAGCTGTCAGGTTGTTAGAGCAGTTCCTGTACTGAAATGTTTAGTGTGTGTGGTAATCTGGTAATCTCTCTTACATAAAAAAAGATTTAGACACATAAAATCAATGAATAATCATCTCATGATGTATTTGGTCGCAATCATGGAACATTCCTATCATAGTTATCTTGTCATATTTGAGATTATATGTTAATATTTCTGAGTTAGCAGGGTGTGGTGCACCTGCAGACTTAGATTTAAAAAATAAATATGGTTTAAAAGTGAGTTTTTTTAAGGCGGTGTATAGTCTTCATGGGTTTTAACAGCATTTCGGTGACTATGTTTAAATTTAATACATTTGGTGGAATAGCTGAATATTCACTGAATGCTGATGAGCCAAGATACAAACTGATGTCTAAAAATTTACTCTCAGTTTGAACCTCGATGCCTTTTCAACTGGGTAATCAGCAGACTCATTATAACTGGATCAGACAGTGAGCTTACAATCATGTCTCTATGTAACATATGCGTTATCTGTTTGATATGTATATATATTTTTATATATTTTTTTTATATTTTAATATTTTTGTTGTCCTCTCCCTGTCAAAGTTGAATATATATATTTAAAATGTATATATATATTTATCCTAATATATAGTAAGATTCCACCACTTTATGATCCATTAAAGAAATTCAAATAAGGTAAATGAATTAATGGACTACGCTGAATAAAAATTTATTGTGCAACATATTAACACTTTTCCCCACTTTGACTCAGGTTCTGTCACTGCTGTGGTATTTTTTAAAGATAAATGTGTACAGTCTGCATACACACCCATTCATGTTTCCACCTTCACTGGATTAAAATGGAGGCTCAGCCTTTTATTTATTGCCATGGTGAATCATAGTATCGGTGCTCTATTGATGATGGCTTTTTTTCCCATTCACCATTGTTACAGCTGTATTTGTTGCCTGTTTTTCTCGTCTTTTTCCTCCCCTGTCTATTGCTCTGCCCAGGTCAGTTTATGTTTTTTAGTTTTTCTGTGGTATTTTCATTATTTATAGCATTTATTAAGTGTCTTGGTTGTCTTGTATGTTTTTGTTAATAAACGGGTGTTAATAAATGGGTGCTTTTTTTAAAAGGTGTTACTTTGTTAAAGAGTTTTAATTTGGGGTAAATGGTGGACTGTTGTTCTCCCCATAGGGCCGACCAAGAGTGGGGCATAACACAACTAAACAGGCAGCAAACTTTAAATACTCCTCAGAGTATAGCAGGAAAAGCCACGCAGCTGTTCCTCGGCTGTGTGGCAAGGGAAACCGCGGAGTCGACTTGGTTGACGAAGAGCGGGACAGAGAAGTAATCCACGTCTTTGTGAATGTTGGTTCTCAAGGAGCACGGCTGGTTATCAGTAATAATTAATGATTATCAGAGATAATTATTAATTATAAAACAAATAAAATTATTAATTTTGATTAACAATTACGGGGCACCACCCGAAAACCGGGACCAATAACCAGGTAGAAAGGTAGTCTCATAAAAGTGTTCACCTTGGATGTGAGAGTCTGAGTGACATCCACATTTAAGGTGGGGTTATACAGTCCATGTTCCTGAAACACAGAGTCCTTAATCCCTGAGGGGAGAGTCAGAAAGTCAGTTCAACAGTTCATGGGTTTGCAGAGGTTCATCTGGGCAGTTAAACTTGAGGTAATGTCTGGGCAGTTACTAACTACATCTAGGTACACACAAAAATATTAACAAACAATTCTTTTGCTGCTTTTGGTTATCCACAATAACACAAAGTCATAAAAAGAAAAGAGGGGAAAAGAAAGGTTGTTAGGCTAGTAGGCTCACTCCTGAAAGAGGTTGGAGTTAGCCCGTGGAATGGCGCAGACTGGTGTGCTGAATGGGAAGGAGGGAGTCCAGTCTGGCCTGTGTGTTTGGGGTGTACCTGTAGGTGATGTGTGAATCCTAGTCCTAACAGGATTTGGAGTGCACTGCCAAGACCATATACCAGATGTGTTTGTGAAGGTTGCATAACAGTGGTAGTAGCAGAGCTAAGGATTCAGTCTAAACTACATACTCACTTAAGTTATTTCTGACCTAGTGACTAAAGCATGCACGGTGTTAGAGGGGGAGTCCCCGTTACATCTCTTGATGGGAAGGTATTAGGAGTTAGTGCATGTTTATGGGTGAGTTGAGGCATGCAGCTATCCCTATGACGCTACTGTGGTGCGTCTTCTACCCTTTGGGGTTGAGTCTGCTCCACTCTTTGAGGGGGTGCGAATGGCTTACAGAACCTGATGTGGGTTGGACAGGATGTAACTTAACAGGAGCTATGGTACCGGATGGAGTGGTGTTAAGCATTATTGCATGCTGCGGTTGTGGAAACAGCATGCTAAGCTTAACTGCAGGGGACACTACCATAGTGGGTCCACCCCCCTTTGGTGTGGAGGCTGCTCCACCCATTTAGAGAGTAGACACAGTTCATGGAGGTTAGCTGGGGGATGGGTCTGGTCATCATCCCGCTGGTATTGTTCCCATCCCACTTGCGAGGTGGTCGGTGCCTGAGAGGTCCTGTTCTGCCGTCCATCTTGGTGCGAGGCGTCTTGTTGCCTTCCCGCACTAGGTTGGCGTCTGCTGAGGTGTGTACCCACAGGACTTCAGCATGGTCTTTGTGCCCTCTGGCAGGGCGCTTGGGGTGAGGTGAGTCACCCGGGCAGCATTCGACTTTCGTGAGATAATCATTGATGTCTGACTCATGATTATCTGGGTTGAAGCATTCAACATTGCTTGCAGGGGACTCAAGCTGTTGAGTGTGCAAGCCTCTGTGTCGATGTGGCGGCGGGCTGTCTGACAGATCAGAGACTCCAGAGTCGCTCAGGTCGTCATGGCGAGGAGGGCGACTTCTCCTCCTTCGTGGTGGGGATGGAGTCTCATCAGGACAGGGGTGCAAGCTCTGCGGTGCATGCAGCTCGCTGGTTAAGGGGGGCCCGGAGGCACCCACGCCGCTCTCAGCTTGGGCGTGATCCTCCCCCCTTTGGTCAGGGCAGGAGGTGGCGTGGCTGAGTATTGAGGGGGGTGCACCATCGGAGGGTGGAGCACCTACATCCATCAAGTGAGCTGATGGAGGCACCTTGCAGTCATCTGGGCTGGGAAGGTCAGCAACTGCATCACCAGGGGTTGCTAGGCTTCTAGCTTGCACCTCCTGGAAGAATGGGGTCATCTGCTCCCTTACCTGGATGGCTTCCTGTTTCCAGAGCAGGGCAAGCTCCCTTGCCTGCGTGGCTTGAAGTTCCGCGCGTCGTTGACTGGCTTCGTCCGGTGCGGGGATGTCCTTCAAGAGAGGAGGCGACGGTGAGGGGTTGCACGCGACGTCTGTGGCCGTGCCTCCGGTCGTTTGTGGAGCTGGTTTTGCTGGCATACTTACCTGGTCAGCTTGGGACTCGTCGCTGTCCTGTTGGGAGACGTTTGAGCTGGGAACGCAGGCTCTCCGTGTCCCCCTTTACTTGGGCTAGGTCAGCCTGGGTGCTCGTAGCTTCCTGCTGCAACTTGAAGTAGGAAGTTTGCATAGCTTTGTTCCTGTGCTGCAGCTGAGCTATCTGTAGTTGGGTTTCGGCTATCTGTAGTTGGGTTTCGGCCATCTGTAGTTGGGTTTCGGCCATCTGTAGTTGGGCTCTGCGCTGGCTGAGCAGGAGCATTTGCCCCATCACCTGTGCGAGGGCATGCTCGGGCTTCCCAGCTGGGTTATTCATGTAATCCCTCAGTTCCTTGAGCATGTCATTGCATGCACTGAGGCTACAGTTAGCCAGGTTGTCCCTCTCCTGCGTGGAGAGGCAAACGAGGTTAGAGACCACATCCTGCAGGTCTGGGTCCTCCCACTGTAGAGCTTCAGCTCCAGCCACGTGGGGTCTCTGGTAGCTCATGTTGGCACACTCCACACGGTGGCTGGATGTTGTGACTCCTGTTAATTGTTGTTATATGCACAGGTGCGAGGTTAACCTGTGACTTACACGGTTGATTATTCAAGGACTGCAACCTATTTCTGTCTTAGCAGGACCTCAGTAGTGACTTTTAGCACTAACATGAATTTCAACCAATAACTGTGTTGTGTTAGGGATTATTCCTATGAGCATGCAAATGCTAGCAACTCTCTGTAAACGACTACTAGTGCACACTGTATACCGTATAACCACTCTATAGCATATGCTTGGCAGAGCACTAGAGAAATCACAATTTCAAAAAAAATTTTGAAAGAAAAATTTAACTAAATTGTTAATTCTGGATTGTTGTGAATCAATATTATGACAGGGCTGATATATCGAGAGCCTCACGCGGGGCGTCAATTGTTGGTTCTCAAGGAGCACGGCTGGTTATCATTAATAATTAATGATTATCAGAGATAATTATTAATTATAAAACAAATAAAATTATTAATTTTGATTAACAATTACGGGGCACCACCCGGAAACCGGGACCAATAACCAGGTAGAAAGGTAGTCTCATAAAAGTGTTCACCTTGGATGTGAGTCTGAGTGACGTCCACATTTAAGGTGAGCAAAGAAGGTTTGAATTCGAGCTCTGACTCTCTCAATCAGCCACTTATCACAATACAAATACACAATAATGACAGAAAGGCTTCTCTTTAAAGCTATAACAGTATTTATTAATCTCCACAAAATCAACAAAGTTAACGAATGTTTCGATTAATTCACACTGCACTACCAGCTAATACTACAACAAATACACAGATAAAGAGCGGATACAGTAACTTACTCTCCTCTCACGGTGGTACAACACAGTGGTCCCGAACGGGACAAAACAACAGTTTAGCGTGGTGAACACTAACTAAACAGGTAGCAACTTCAATTACTCGCTAGAGTAAACAGGCAAGGACTCGGCGGTCCGTTAAACATCAACAACACACAATAAAGACTAAGCTTATGAAACACACATAAAATATTATAGTCTCTGCCCAGACAACCTCTTACTTGTGTCGCTCTTTATAGCGATGATGTGTGTTTAGTCCGTCAGTGTACACCACGGGGGCCTCCGGTGCGTGGTATTGGCGGTGCCGTTTCAATGCCTCGGGGACAACGGCGGCTGGTTTCTCGGTGGGGCAGCGAGGAAACTCAGGGTGGTCGGTAGATAGCGGGGCATAGAAGTTATCCGCTTCTCCGTGAAGATAATCCCTCTTCCTTCAGGGTGGTCGACGTGGTCGGTAGATAGCGGGGCATAGAAGTTATCCGCTTCTCCGTGAAGATAATCCCTCTTCCTTCAGGGTGGTCGACTTGGTCGGTAGATAGCGGGGCATAGAAGTTATCCGCTTCTCCGCGAAGAAAATCCTTTCTTCCTTCTGCAGGTGTGGTGAGAGGGCTGGGTTGCACACAGCGCTCTCTCGTGGATCCAGTGATTGTGTTCGGGATGAACACGGGTCGTGGTTTCGTCTCGTCCAGCGAGGGGAGAAACTCCAAAAAAGAAAAGGGGGAATACACGTGTAAGGTTACCTCCGTTAGTAAATCTGGCCGGTGAAGAAAGCGAACTTTCTCCTGGCTCGGTTACTGTGGAAAAGGCGACGGCAACTCCGTGCTGCCGCTTCTTAAGGGGGTGGTGGCGTCATGGCTGTGTTGCCGTGACTCCCGGTGGTGGTTGTGGATTTCTGCCAATCCGCGACCCGGGTTTGAGCTCCCGCTGTGATTTCTCACTTAGGTGCGAACTGGCAAAGCATTGTGGGAGGAGGGCTCTGCGAGCAGCATTTTGGTGCTGCTGCCTTTGTTTCAGGGGACAAAGGACAAAGGAAGCCTCGTGGTCAGGCTTCAGGTTTTACATGTAGGCCTGCCTTTGTCTGACCCCATGGTTGAGGACCAACATGAAGAAAATCCTTTTCTTCCTTCTGCAGGCAGTGAGAGCGCTGGGTTGCAACAGCAGCGGTCTCTCTCTCGGATCCAGTGAATGTGTTCGGTTGAACACAGGGAGAAGTTTAGCTCGTCCAGCAAGGGTGAATCTTCCAGGAGGAAAAGTCTACGTGCACGGGGTTACCTCCTTTAGCAAGCTGGCTCACGGAGAAAGCAACGCTTCCTCCAGCGCTGTTACTGTAGAAAGGGCGATGTTGAATTCGCGCAGCCGCTTCTTAAAGGGGCGGTGACGTCACGGCTGTGTTGCCATGACTCCTGGTGGTGTTTGTGGGTCTCTGCCAATCAGAGACCAAGGTTTGAGCTCCTTGCCGAGTTCTCACCTAGGTGCGAACTCGTCAGAGCATTATGGGAAGTGGAGTCTGTGAGCAGCATTTTGGTGCTGCTCCCTTTGTTTCAGAGGACAAAGGACAAAGGAAGCCTCATGGTCAGGCTTCTGGTTTTACATGTAGGCCTGCCTTTGTCTGACCCCATGTTTGAGGCCCAGCAGTCTAATTCATGAAACGGGTGAAAGAAATGAGGAATACCTCACTATTAATGTTATCTCTTTCACTAGACACATTGAACCCAAATCCCTTAAAATCTTAAAGGGAAGCCCTTAAACAAAATTGCATTATCTCTGCTTAGAGGTCTTGGCCATGAATAAAATAAGAAGTCCCTTTCAAAGACTGGCAGACTGTGGAGTAGAGGTGTAACAAAACAAAAACGTAGCACACTCTGACTGATATTTAACACAGGTTTTGAGATTTTACACAGGTTTTACAGGTTTTACAGGCCCATTTGCTCATGCATAGGACAATTCCTGTCCCATGAAGAGGAAGCTCTAGGCATTAAAGAGTTGCTGGAATGCGTGGTGATTCCATTCTATTACCTTGCTCAACATGCAAATCTTGTCGCCGCAGCCACAGGCGCTCAAACTCCTCTGGGCTGAGAGCCAGGGAGAGGGACAAACTGAGGGGGACAACGGCTTTGGACTCCAGGACATCAGCGGATGATTCTGTACACCAACTGGCACTGTCTGATTCTGGGGAAGATGTGGGAGGACAAAGAGAGAGGAAGAAGGTGGAGGATGTAGGGAAGGATTAAGAGAAGAAGAGGAGAGAGAGGCAAACAGAGAGGGAGGATGAGGTGGAAGTGGGAGGGAGACAGGGAATTGGGATGAGTGCCAGAAAAAGCATTTGTGATTAAAAATGGCACTGCTGTTTCACAGAAATAGACTCTAACCTTGGAAAACCAAAGTGTTGAAAAGAACACAACATGGTATGAATGCTTGATCAACAGGGATCCATTTTAAGTTGGCATGAAGATATTTGTGACCCTCACTGACACTTAATTTTGTTATAGATTTAATTTAAGTGGATTCAATTTTTTTCTAGCAATTTTTAGAATTCTTTGCAAATTCATCAGAAATCAAAAACTGAAATCTCTGCATTAACATCTCTACAAGGTTTGCACACCTGGGGGGATTCATAAAACTGTGTAGATTCTGACTAAAACTGTGTGTACCTAGTCAGAAATATGCAGATGCGTTCTTTTCGTCAGATTTATAAAGCTGTGAATACGTTTATAGGAATATAAGTCTGGCTCTGTCCAAAAGTAACAAAAACTGCCTACCAGCACCTCTAAAGCTCAACATGTTGCATAGTATTTGTATTAGTCATGTTCTGTTCTGCGAGGTTGTAAACGTGGCACCATTTTAAAAACTGAAAAATGTGTTCAAACAAGTAAGACCAGAAGTCAATCATAACAGACTTGGGCCTCCAGTAAGCATCTCCCTCAAGGCCAACTAATGTGTGTAAGAGCAACATTACAGGTTCTTTGTGACATGTATATGTTAAGGTATATTATTCACAACCAAGCATTATGTTTAGAAAACCAACCTTCAAGGGACACCAAAAACATCTAGGCAAGGTTAAAACAATCTAGGCAGTTACAGCAACTAAGGCAACAAACAACACAAACAACCTGGGTCAAGGACACGCATCAGTTGACACCCATAATGTGCATTGGGTGTGTGTCAAAGAAAAGGCACAAGGGTGAGCCAGGAACTCTGATTTTACATGTAAATGTGTTTCTGAGCACAAGTGCTGATGATTAATATCTGTAATCAGAAAAACACACTGCAAAGCCTGAGTAAAGACAGACAAAGAAAGCAAACAGTCTCAGCAAAACAATTTGGAAAGTGTCCTTTTCCTCAGATCCATTGATGGCACCCACGGTTCCAAGTCTGAAAATGTCACACATATATCGCAACCTCACTTGGGTCAGAGTCAGTAATTGTGGCGGTCTGCCGTTCTTTACAACCCTCCTGAACTCACTCGTGAAATAGTATGGCTAATAAATCTAAAATAACATCCACTGATTGTCGCCCTTCAGCCCTATTCACTACTTGCTAGCTGGCCTGGAAAAGCAGAGACTGCAACACAGCTAAATAACTACAACAAACTTACAACAAATTTATGATAACATGGTACCTCTCTACCAAGATGCAAGAAAGTTACATATGAAGGCACAGTAACACCACAAAATTAAGAAAATACTTCCATTAGCTGTAAATCAACAGCGGTTTATAAATTGCAATACACGCCACCATTCTCTTAGATAGCAGGGGCCCTCAGTCTAAATTTTGAAGGCCTTTGAGACCCATAACCCATAGCAACAATGGAGGGAAAAATCAGATTTTTTCTTGCACTCTGACATTGACCCCCTGTTTAACAAGCGGCAACTTCCACAGCTTGAGGTTGAAGCCAATGTGGAAGTACCTTAAAGTGCAATGCCACTGATGGCTGCTAGATGCTCCAATTGACTCTAATTTTTAAAGCGCCAACTTCTCTCTAGAAATACTAAGTCAATACATTTTTTCAAGGAGTCATTATGGTCTCAATCGGTAAATTTGATCCCTTTAATAAGTGTGCTGGTGGTCATTTTGGAAATTATTGCTCCGTTGATAAAATAAGACTTAAGACTTATAGTAGCTTTGATGTCTGCTGTGTGGGTGTTGATTGACAGCTGTGATTGACAGTTGGTTTACCTGCTGCTCTCTCCGGCTTCAGGACTCACACTGAGTCGGAATATTGTCCCAATATTTTGGTGAGTTTAATAGTTGATTACAATACCTGCCCTGTTAGCACAATTTAGCTAAAGTAACTAATGTTAGCCCAAGTCTGCAGCGCTCAGTGTTCCCAGTAAGCTAGCGTTAGCTTGGGCCCGAGGTAGCTGGGCGTGTTTCCAGAGCATGAAAGGCAACACCCCGTACTCCAGGCTTATTTGGAAGGTCCTGGCTTCAAACAGAAAAGATGGCACCGACCATAAACTGCAACCCTGGGCTTCAAACCGGCTCCAATGCAAACCAGTGGGTGATGTCAAACTTTGCTACGCCCATCTTTAGATACAGTCTGTGCTGTTGACACAGTTCTGGCCTACTGAAGGATTGTAGGACTCAGAGGGTCTTTAAATAATAGAATAATTAAAATTTGACAAGAATGTAACATGTTAGATTATTTTCATTAACACCTTAATTGAGGGCCGTAAAAGACTGTACGGCTCGTCTCTGACATAGATACACTAAAGACAGATTTTAACCTCCACACTCACCTGCATGAACCTTCTCAACTTGGCTAGAGTTTAGGCTGTCTGACAGGACAGTGTTAGGCTTGGGGACAAAGGTCACATGTTCAGGGCTTCCCCTGCTGGCTGACTCTGTCTCTACAGCGCTCTGCCTCAGAGGCTCCAGAGTGTTAAAGCTGCATGCCCACTGGCTGACAGGCTCAGTGGAGCGGCCAATCAGAACACCCAGGGAAGGGTCTGACCTCCGACCCTGGAGGACCCTTTGTGTCTCTTCCATCCCACAATGCAACAGGCGGTAGTAGAGAAGCGCCTGGTCACGCACGCACATGTCTGTCTCCTCGTCTGGAAAATACAAGAATGTTAAAGACACTTTCTGTCTCTTACACACAAACAAACACACACGCACACATGCATGCATGCACGTACGCACACACCTATGCAGTAGTGCAGCAGTCTTCCAAGCATGTCTTGAGTCTCAGCAGGCCGGCACAAAAACAGCCTCATGGTGGCCGTCAGCAGCTCCATCTTGACTCCCAGAGAGGCCTCACTCCTCACTCCATCGATGAACACCTCCAGCGTGTAGGGGGTGCTGGAGATTCGCTCCCCATACACTCCCAGCAGCCACAGCAAGGACTGCCTGCCCTAGTGGAGGGTGAGGAGAATGATCTGAGGACTGAGACTAATCACTGAGGTGCGTTAAGTTATTCTGCCTGGTCAGACCTCTGCTCAGGTTTAAAGGTACCTTGTGGAGTTTTTAGCAGCGCTATGGAACAATGTTTTTAAGGGTGGGTGACATGGATGATGTGATATACAGTCCTGCCGATAGTTTCATGCTATTCCACTGATCAACATGGAAAAATCAATGTAGGTTTGAGCTTTACAAATGTTTTGTGAGCAAAGAAATGCATTCAAGATGTTCAGAAGGCCTCGAGAATATATACAAGGTCATTTGGTGAGTCACTGAATATAAAGATAAGTTTGTTTGTTTAGCAGAAAACCGCACATGGTACTTGTAAGTTGGGTGGAACTATGCTGGGAGATGTGTGAAGTCACAAACATCCTTATGCTAATGAGTGCAGAAACAGACTGAACGTGGTGAGCTGGGCAGAGCCACTACTATTCATCCTCTATCAGATGCAGCAAATCCCTCGCAAGGAGTATCAAATCACACCTGAGATCAGTCACATATTTACTGTAAAATGCAGCCATTATTTTGACTCCAGTCAGACGCAGCTCCTACATCGATCTACTTAATTGTGAACCTTAACAGACCTTGTTGGACTGTCAGTTTCTGAGAATTACAAATGATGTCGGAAAAGGGGTTAATTAAAGATTTTAAGCTTGCGAAAGATGTTCAGAAATAATTTCAAAGTCAGTCGTGGCATATCACCCTTTGCAAGCCTGTAACAAAACACAGTTCACACTTGTAACTTCAGTGAACTTCACTTTGAACTTTTCTGCTTTGAATTTGTACTTGTATGTTCACAAAAGTCTTTGTGTAACCTCACTGTTGATTTGTGCACATATTTTATGTAGAATATGTCGATTGTTTTTCTACAACTTATTGTAGGCTTTGAAATCACGATAATAAAGTCTTGTTGACCCTTATTTTAGCCCATATGGGGGTTTCAGACAGTGTCTGATAGTCCAACAAGCATACTGACACCTTAAGTTGTGTACAGATGCAACACAGTAATCAGCTGAATCATGGAGATGCTAGCCAAGCATGACACACCCACACAGCCCTGAGGTGGTATAATTAGGTAAAAGGAGTGAAAACACCTGTGTGGGTCTACTATGGGTGTGTAGAGCCTTTAAAGCATACTTATTAAGGGAAATGAACAGCTATAGTTACTTTGCAGAACATAAGATCAGTTTATAATATACGCTTTGTTGTACTGTAGATTAAACTATATATTAAATATACTAAGTAGGAAGAACTACCACATCAGAACCTCCAAGGTTACCGGGCGATATAAAGGCTTGGATAGGAATCAGAGGGTCTGCATGTTTAATGAATAATTAAGTTAAATAAGTAGTAAAATACTATTTAAACTGCCCATCTATGTTTAAACTCATTTTATTATTATAGTCACATAAGCCAAAAGTGACATGTAAGTTAGGTGATTTTCTCATTTAAATGCACATAATATAATACTAACACTGTAATTCAAAAGTTGGCTTCATTTGTTTATTTTCAATAGTCAGCTAATATTTTGCATGTATACATACTGGGAAATGCTGAGATGAAAGAAGAGAAATACATCATCTTCCTTTTAAACAAAGAATGAGCAGAAAAGAAAGAGCAGTTACATAAAAAAGGGTGAAACTTGGTAGTGGTGTAACAGAAATTTCCATGCAAATAGTGCTTAGTCACATTACTAAAACTTCATCTAAAATGATCTGCGACAGAGCAGGAGCCATGAAGCTGGTGAGAATTCAGTGTCTTAATGACGGGAAGGGTGGAAACCTGTTGACACAGTTGTTTTAACCCCAGGCTGTTCTGTTAAAAGGCGAGATTCTCAAACCACTGGTGGAAAGTAACTAAACACATTTACACAAGTACTGTACTTGTGTGAAATTTTGAAGTACTTGTACTTTCCTTTAATGCCTCACACACTAACATTCACAATTAAAATGCATCACGTTTTATGAATGCGAAAATTAGTCTTGCAACACTACACCTGTCAGTGATGATGCAAAATGATGATCGATAGGTGCCAAAAATCTCAATTTGCTGCTCACTGTAGAGTAAACAGTTGAGTCTCTAATATAGAGGGAATAATAAATGAGCAAATAAGGGTGTTATTTTGGACGCAACCATGAATGCTTAACAGTCAAAAACTAATCTTCATCAGGACTGTGTGGGTATGATTTGATCAGATGTCATTGGTAGTAGCATTTCTATGGCAACATGAGCAAACTGCTTGCAACCATCACAACTCACCATATACACAATAACAGAGGAGCCGGGCGCAAAAGTTGGTTTTCTGCAATGATGTGAAAACACCTTAACTGACATAAGATTCAAATATTGCTAGATTCTGATTGGCGCACAGAAATGCTATCCATCACCTTTCTTTTTTTTTTGTCACCCAACAGAGCCCTTCCTCATCTCAAACCAGTGAGAAGAGCACAGAGAATAGACCACAGACAGAAATCTCTCCTGAGAAAAAAACAAAACTGCTGCAACTCTGGCAAACAGTTGTGTGTTCATGTTAGACCCCATTATTCATAAGAAGCTGACTGAGAAAATATGTTTTTAGGACCTTTAATACATTATTAATAATAATTCAATACCACTCTGAAAAGAACCATTCTGTGTAATGACAACTTTTACTTTTAATGATTCAAGTAGCCTACAGTAGCGGTATGTGTGCGTGGCAGCAGTGCCAACTAGGGTCTGACCTGGCTATCCTGCAGTGTCTCCTCGCAGTCCTCAAGAGCCAAACACACAGTGTTGCTACACTGAGGACACACCCAGACCAGGTCCCGCATTGTCTGCACTACCGCTGGGCAGTGGGGGTGGGAGAGAGAAAGAGAGTTACTTAAATAAAAGGCTGCATTATATGCAAAGTATAGTATGTAAAGTATGTGTGTGGTTCATCAAGTTTTACCAGAAGTGATGTGCTCCTGTTTGAGCCCGAGTAGTCCTGTGAGGATCTCTAGACATCTGTCACTGTAGCTCCGTCCAATACGACCTACAATCAGACCGGACATGATGACACAAGATATGAGTGAGGCTTATCAGCCATAATTACTCATGGGATCAAGTGAGTTTGGCTTTAACCACAGGAAGTCGCACAGCCCACCCTGCTGGCTGATGATGATGATGATGATTTGAGAAACAGAATTCCTTCAGCACTCTGAATGCAACATATTCCACAGAATTATGCTGCATTTACATCTCTACGTTTCTGGGAATCCATGCAAAATACTAGAATTTGTGTTGGACCAGAGGGTGCTGAATGTTTTCCTCCTCATCCTCTAGTACTGTTCAACAAATGTAATGAGGATAATGTTGACCCGATTACAGGGAAGTGTAATTTGAAAGGAAATGAATTTAGAGAACAGAGCCAGGTAGCATCGCCATAAACACATGTCCACCAACTCATAATCTGCCTGAGCTATACTGGTGTTGCACATTTACAATTTCAGTGTACAATCAGAAATAGAGAGAGTGCCTTCCTATCAGTTTCAACAAATTACTACAGATGTTTATGTGTTTATGTGTGTTTATGTGTGTGTGTGTGTGTGTGTGTGTGCACGTGTGTTTACCTATAGCTGATATTGCAGCCTGGGCTGTGTCAGTGTTGACATCAGTGCAGTATCCTTTCAGCTCATCCAGTAACATTGCTACATTTTCATCATTCACCAGCTCCACCAGCACCTGCAAACACAACAGTATTAGCATTACTATTATTTAAGTACTGGTCTGGTACCACTAATACTGCATAGTAATTGTCAACTTCATTGCATGTTATGTGCTTAAAAGATTCCCTCCAGATATGCTTTAAGACATATACAAATATTCTGCTTGGAATAATAATTATTATATTATTATATTTTTATAATTATAATTATATTATTATATAATTATTGTGTGTCTGAAATGTTTTTTTCCAGAAAAAGTTTAATTTCCTTGGTAGCAATTCTTAAATTGGAACTCTCAAGTAAGTAAGCATCGGTTGGGGCTAAACACTACAAGTTTGAAATGAAATAATCTAGGGGTGTGGAGTTAGAAAGAAGTGAGGTTACCAGACCTCTGTAGCCCACTTGTACTTATTTCAAAAGTTTTCCTGCTGGACACAAGATGTCTCCTACGTCACTGTAAAGTCCATTCTCAGTGTTTGTGCACTGGAGGCTTCAAGCTTCCACATCACACTTGTGTAAGTTGTTGGATACAGGACTATGATTGGCTCAAAACTACTTGTGATGTCACAAAATCATGCTCGTATGTACACATGTTAAACTCAGATTAAAGTTGAGCACAGAGAAACTTTCCCCCTTCAGCAGATGAATGTGAAAACAAACTGCACATACATTATTCTGCATAGAGAAGCTCAAACAGTCGAGGGAAGCAACAAGAAGACAAAAAAACCCTCTTTTGAGTGGAGGCAACTTTTGTTGCTTTTCCCTCTCCTTTAGTCCTTTGTTTCCTTCATTCATCTCTCCGTCGTTATCTAACGAAGGCATAAAATGCCCCCCCTTCTTTTGTCCTGACCAACAGTCAAAAACCCAAAGATATTCAGTTTAATGTCATAGAGGACTAAAGAAACCAGAAAATATTCAAATTTGAGAAGCTGGAACCAGATAATTTGGAAATTTTCTTCTTAAAAATGGGTCAAAACGATGAATCAATTATTAAAATAGTTGGCGATTAATTTAATAGTTGGCAACTATTCAATTAATCAACAAATCATTGCAGCTCTAAATTCAACTGATGAATTATTAATTAACTAATAAAGTGAATAATTACAGATAGTTGCCAATTAGGAAAATGTTATTATTATAAGAAGGCAGGGAAAACAGGGCAGTTTATGGCATAATTAGTTTAAACTCTAGTTTCATATAAAAAGACCTATCTGAGTGAAACAGGCATCACCTGCATCTTCCTTTGCTTGATGTAGGCAGGCTCAGCATAGCCACAGAAGAAACGTTTGTAGTGCGCCCCCATCAGGCCAGGCAGAGAACGCAACAGCAACTAGGAGAGGACAAAGAGATGGTGTCACTTCTCAAAATGTAACCACACATCAATCTGACAAAATAAACTAATGATGATTGTTCTGATACAGACAAAATCATATACTTTGTGTATACAGACACACATTTAAATGATTAGGCTTTCTCATGCAAACAAGGTTGTGGCAGAATTTGCATTGGGTCTTATTCAACATTTCCACTGTATGATCATGTAGGTCATACACACACTTCATCCACATTCAACACACACAATGAATAAAAATATAACCTCTAAATAAACATCACTTTTCAAAATAAAGTTTCACTGGGGTTAATAAAGGACTGACTAGAAGACAGAAATCATGAGGCACTGCAAAAATGATAATAAATCACAATAATCAACACTGACAATATATACATGATAAAATACAATAATTGTTTCCTGCTGCAAGGATACAGTGGATGGAGTCAATAATAGATACATGTTAGGCTTAAAAGCTCTGAGCAATCCAGACCAGAGGTCATGTGACACTGGTCTTCTTTGTGTAAAGCACTAAAGCTGCAACTAACGATTATTTTAATATCGTAATGACCCTGTTATTATGTTATTATTTTTTTGATTAATCGATTAGTTGTTTGGTCCATAAAATGTTAGAAAATGGTGAAAACTGTCAGTCACTGTTTCCCACAGCCCAAGGTGACGTCCTCAAATGTCATGTTTTGTGCAGACCAACAGTCCAAAACCCAAAGACATTTTACCATCAGAGAGGACTAAAGAAACCAGAAAATATTCACATTTAAGAAGCTGGAACCAGAGAATTTGGACACTTTCTTCTTAAAAAATGAGTCAAGTGACATACTGTAAAGACACATACATTCACATCTTCTACCCCCAAAACGGAGTTATTCACACTCACCTGTATGTGGCACAGGGCGGTGAACCTCATCTCTCTGGACACGCTCCCACAGGTGGCCAGCAGTGGTGCCCGCACTCGCTCCAGAGCCGCCAGACTGACTGCTGGCAAGCCAGAACAGAGGCTGAGGAAGAGGCTGAAGGTGGCGGCCATGACCGGGGGGTGAGGGCTGACCAGGGAGGCATCCAGCAGAGACAGGATGTCGAAGAGCTCGTCCTCTGACTGAGGCCGGTAGCGCTGGAGGATCCTCAGCACCTCACACTGACCCCAGACGTCACATTCCTTCAGCCTGGGATGACAGGCAGATACAAAGAGATTAAACTTTACGACATATCAAGCCATGTTTGCTACGGAATGTTTTAAGCTTTTGTAAATATACTGACCAAATAAAAAATGTAGATGAGAATTAGAGGAGAAGATTGATACCACTCTCAGACTTGAAGGTGGTGTTGATCTTCTCATCTAACTCTCGGCAAGAAAGCAAATGATATTCCTTTTAAGTACTGTACTTAAGTAAATGTATGTATGGCTGTATGTCATCTTGGCATCATCAAATTCTGTTTTTCATGTTAACTGACTGACGTGTATCAAATGGTAAACATTTGTTCCTCCAGGAATTCTGGAGGCAAAATATTCCAAACAGAACAGCAGCATCCTGGAAACGTACAGCCTGCAGTTTTAAACTCTGAGTGGCTCGGTGCTGAGCATCTTTAGACCTCTCTGCCTGTTTCCTGGCTGAAATCTATCAGGAGGCATTAGGAAGCAATTTGGCTATGCTGATTTGATTAACTGTCTGGAGATGAATGGTTGATGGTTCTACACAGACAGACAGATTCAGTACTGCAGATTGAGACTTTTGTTAGACACAGTATCAATACAAAATCAAGAGAAAGAAAAAACAAAGGCACTCTTCCTCTATCAAAAAATACAAAGTGTCTTTACGAAATAACATAGAAACAAATAAATGTAAAAACTTTCCATATTCTGCTTGAATTTGCACTTGGTTTGACACTCCGAGGGCATTCAGTGGTTGTAATAGACTCTTCCTTAGATTAGATGGGGAATAAAAGATAGCAAACAAACAAATTAGTAGGTAGAACGTAATTTGGCAGTTTGGGTTTGAAGAGGAAGAGCCAACAAATGTCTTCAGCTACCTGTGTCAGTCATATGAACCTCATCATGTGCAATAACAGTGACTGACCACTTAACCTCAGCAATAGCTGTCATTTTTCTCCTCCAGTCCCCCTATAATATTATCTTTAAATAATATCATCTTTAAACATTTATCAAAAATGAAGTGCTGTCCAGCCCTGACACTCAGCCAAACCACATAAATAAACTTCAGTTTACATTTTGTGACATGAGTCTCTGATGGACTGACTCAGAGCAAACCTGTTTAGGAGGTGATGGGTGACGGGTTTGTTAATAGCGACTCCTCCTTCCTCCTTCAGGATTTCCTCCAGAGCTCGGAGACAGTTCACCATCACCACCGGGTCAGGGTCCCTCAGCAGGCTGTAAAGCTCGTTCACCACTGCAGCGTCTGGAGGAAATATATTCAAGAAGTTTCACAAGCATGAGAAACATATTTAGGCATGAACTTCTTTTTCTTGATGTTTCCAATTACCCCTGTTTCCAGTCTTTGTGCTAAGCTAACCAGCGGCTGGCTGTAGCTTCATATTAACTTACATGTTAACTTATGTTAACTACAATTAGGGTTATAGCACATGATCAAATAGAACATGGAGGTACAGACTGGTATTATGACCTCCCTTGCTTCTATAATCCACACTCAAGTCTCTGATCAGATGGTTACATGCATATATCAAATCCTGAGAGAATGACAATGGCAGAAATGAGAAAGCCATCCGTCTACCCTACCTATCTCAGAGTTAGGTTGGAGATTGTGTAGTTTGGCCCAGCCGAGTACAGCCACTCGTCGTACACAAGCTGCTCTGTCCCTCAGTCCTGCTGTCAGAGGTTGCTCCACATACTCCACTAGACTGGGCAACCTAGGACACACAGTCAGGTCAGAAACCAAATTATCCATTTAATAATAGCCTGATGTGATGGCTTGCACTAAAGTCGATGTGTGTGTAGCACCTCACCTAAGGTTGGTCATGTTCCTCAGGGCCAGGCTGCGGACCATGGGGTTTGGATCCTGACAGTCTTTCCTCAGTGTGTTGATGACCAGCAGAGACAGCTCTGGGTTTAAAGTGGCGTAGGAACACAGGAAGACATAGACCAGTTTCTTCTGGACTATGTCCACTGTGGCACATGCTTTTACCATCTCACTGAACAGACCTGATACATCTACACCCTGTGACATCAACCTGAGACAGAGAGAGGGACAGAGGGGGTCAAAAAAAGGACGGTAGGCAGGGAGAAGAAAGAGAAAGGAGGCAAGAGTAAGGAGAGGGGCAGTGGGGAGAAAATGTTGGGGATAGAAGGGAACAAAGGAAAGAAAGATGTGGGGGAAGAGAAGGAAGAAATATCAAGGAGAATAAGGAGAACATTTCTAAACATTTAGGAAAGAGCAGCAAGTAGGGGATGAATGAAAAAAGAGGACAAGACACAGGACAGAGAAATGTGATAATGTGAACAATACATGGACAGAATGCTGTGCGAGTATTCTGCTGTATGACTATGTAGAAGTTTCTATTGTATAATTGTGAAATTAGATGTTTTTAATCTGTCTTTAATCTTATAAAAGTCTTATATGCACCAATTGAATATGTTTGCCAAATTAAGTTGAATAATTTTGAGATAAACACAAAGCTAGATTACCGACCAGAAAACACAGGCAACTGCCCCCAGACCCCCCAGGAGCAGTGAGGGGAGCAGTGAAAGCCCCTCATCTTCAGTTGCAGTTTTTGGCAATTTGACCAGTTGGAGGTCCTGCATTGTATGTAATTTAATCTTGAGTCCTTTTACAGGGGTAGTGTGTTAAAATCTAGTTTTAAGACCGTCGTTATTTTGTTATTATCAACATGTTTGTTTAAGGTGCCATTTATTTTCTCAATTAATCGAGTAATCATTTAGTCTATAAAATTTCAGAAGATGGTGAAACATGTCCCTCACAGCAGTCTCTATAAGCTGCCATGCTCTGGCTGTGATTTTGGCTGGAATGTTTCTATATTTTTCTACTAACAAGTATTGTTTGTGTATCCAAAGCCTGATATATCTTATTCCTCTGTGCTGTAGACCTCCATTGTTGTCCAAAAACTAATAAAAACATGTCAACAAGTCACACTGCCGCACTAGGTGACATGTTCCTTTATTCCTTACAACAGTGGTTACCTTAACTTGTTTAGAAACTGCTCCAAAGAGTAAAAACAGTGATAAGAGAGAGAGGTTCCTAGTATGACAGATACCACTGAACATGTGCAGGAACATGGTTCCATTTACAGAACTTCACTAGCTTGTTGTGCTACATATCATAACCTCTCGACTTATACTGAAGTTCTTTGAGAAAAGTACAATGTAGTACAAAGTCAAGAGGTTGTGCCTTGTTATATTTAGACTGTTGCCTTACATGTTTTATGTTATATATAGTCTGTTGCCTTTTATTATATATATAGCCCATTGCCTTTTATGTTTTATGTTATATATAGCCTGTTTTTAATACTTTTTGGACAACAACGGAGGTCTGTGGCACAGAGGCATAAGACTTTGGATGCACACAATACTTGTTGGTAAATGAGTTGATTGTTGGTTTGGCTCTGCACATGAGATTTGTTGACAATAATAAAAATGTAGAAAATCCTCAGCCTTAGCTCCTTGCTTGACCTGGAAATTGTTCTGGTCCAACATCATGAAGGCCATCCCAAAGCACTTATTTCTGCTGTGAGGAGCGAGGATCAAGGAGCAAGGAGGGATCTCTGAGGAGCCATGAGCGAGGATAAATGAGAGTGGCGACAGCCTTGATGGAAGTCTTTTACCAGCAGTAAAATAACTGACATCCAATAAAGGATGTCAGTTATTGACTGGACACTGCAGCTGATCGGACTGATCTGATACATCACAACATCACTGAGTGGACAGATTACAGGTTAAATTCAAGTGTATCACTCCTAAGTTTTATATTTTATTTGTTTTCAGTATTAATTGTAAGTCTGATCAACAAAAGAACCATAAATAACTTATTTTCATGATCTGTTATTTCCCCCATTAATGTTTATTATGGATAAAATTAAAGTCAGGGAGAGTCTGTATGTGGGTTTGATATTAGTTACATAATTTCCACTTTCCCTGAAACATTTAGCCTAATGACACCCTAATCATATTCTGGCTTATTAGAATAAATAATATCAGAATAAATACAAACGCAAAAAAAAAATATTATTAAAATAATAAATAATTTAAACGCATTCTATCAGTAGAAATGGTTCCTGTGCCTCTGAGCAGGACACAGGACACAGTATGAATACAGAACGCAGGTTATTCATGTGCAGGTGTTTGTTAAACAGGTAACAGAGAGAAAACACAGCTGCTCTGGCAGAGATAACTGCACCTTTATTAGCTTCCCTAGCGGGAGGGACTAAAACGCAAGGTAAAGACGCAAGCGAGGGAAATATGATGCAATTTAAGGGAATTAGGATGTACCCTGTATGTGTGTGTGTCCAGCCTGTGTGTGTGTCGCCAGCCTTTGTGTGTGTGTGTGTGTGTGTGTGTGTGTGTGTGTGTTTGTCCTCAGCCTACCTGATGACTCTGAGGATGGTGTTCCTGTAGCGCAGCGGGTCAGACTGGATGTTGGGGTTGGACAGAGCTCTCCTCAGGTCCCTCACCGTGTCCTCACTTCCCAGGTACGGCATGGTGGCCGCAGACATCCCACACACTGACACAGCAGAAAAAACACACACATACACTGGTTCTCAGATTAAAGTCATGTTAACATACAACGTTTACATTAGCAAGGTCACACAAAGCGACTACAGTTTAGTTCACTACAAAGTTATTACAGAAGAGAAGAAGTCAAGCTTTTTATCGCTTTATTCAGACACCTTTTAAATCTAAAATATCATTCGCAGCATTGAACCATATTTAACACATCGACATGTTACTTAAAAAAAACGTTACCGTCTACACTTCAAATAGAGGATTTCATTCGCAGCACAGCTGAGACGATGATGATGGATTGTTTACAAAAACCAACCATGATACTTCCTCATTTCTTCTTCTACTGTCTAATAAAGTTTAAGCACATGCTGCTCTCTGGTGGTTGGGGTAGGAACAGCAGTCTGCCATTTAGCAACATGTTCCTCCTCAGGCAGTTCTTCAATTTGTCCTCTCCGTTTGCATCGTTTGGGACCTGCGCTCATGGTTTACCAGCCACCTCCATGCCACAGCACTACTACAATAGAAACAAACTGTTTATGAGTCCATTTCAAGCTGTTGGAGAGATGTGCGCAAATTTGTAAAGATATAGATTCCCTATTTTATTGTTCAGCAGGGTCGCAGGTAACGTGACTTAAAGATCCCCTCCAGACACGCTTTTAGAACCTGTAAATGTGCAAATATTTTTCATGTCAAAAGTTAAAATTCTGGACAAAAGATTGTATGTATTGTAGTGTATCGAGAGTTTTGGACAAGGATTGGTTGCCAAACTAGTTGTGATGTCACAAAATCCTGCTGGCATATTCACGTGTGAAGGTGAGCACAGAGAAACTGTCCAAGTTCAGCACATGAATGTGAAAACAGCCTTAAAGTGTCAAACTGCACATATACATCATTCTGCACACTGAAGCTCAAAGTCACCCATCTATTTTTTTTTCTCTCCCATGTCCCCTTAGAAGCTCTATATCCAAGTGAGGTTAACAATGAGCAGAACACATTTTTGGGTGAAGGGGATACTTTAATCTGTCTGAAGGCTTCTGGATCACAAGGCTATAGTTATGAGGTGAACTGAAAAATGCACAGTGCACTAACATGTTCTGCTGTAATAAAGGTTAAGAAATGAGGACTATTGAAAGATTATGGTACAGTCTTTAACAGCATCCTTGGGTGGAACAGTTGGGCGATTAAAGAAAGATTGGACACAATTTGATATCCTGACATTTGATCTCTAGAACTGGTCAAGCTCCAAAAACTACAATTCATATAATGCAACTTGATAGTGTCCTTCATTAGGCCCTCCCTGACTGGTAAATGTCTTTGAAATTGCCCACCCTCCATTCGCAATGCAGACTTTGTTAAAAAGATTTGTAGTCGCCAAGCTCAAGCTGAGAAGATTTAAGGATACCCCATGAAGTTTATTTTTATTTTCTGTTTACATTCAGTGTTTCCCACTAAAACACATTTTGTTTGCATCCTTGAGGCCAAACAAACTGAACAAATGTTTTTCCACATACATTTGTAGCAGGTATTTAATAAGTGCTTTTCATCCATGTTTGTTTTTATGGTCCTCTCCACACTTCTTTCAAATTACCGTGACCAAATGTTGTTCAGTGGAATATTGTGAAATCATCAACAGAAATGTGAGACACATGTGCCTCCTTATGCACATTCTAGAGATAGAGACATTTAAAAAAAAAAAAAAAGCTCCATTGTGCTACTAGTGGCAAACTCATCCAGAGCCACAAAAGAGTCTAGTATGCCCTATGCCCAGTGAACTAACCTTCATGTGGACTGCTACAAACATTAACATCCTGTACTAAGGTCCTGATGCTGACAGCATCAGAGACAGGATTAGTCCATGGCATCAATATACTCAGGCAGGATTACCACTGATAACAATGATGAGGTGTAATGTAAACCAAACTGACAGGATTTTCCATTTCAAACAATTATTCTATCTTTTTGGAAACTTGGAAGTAAATTCTGCTCTTTTACCCAGGTTACTCTGGAAAGAAGTGAAATGATCGAACTGCAAACATCCTTTTATTTAGACTCTATGTAGGAAGATTAGACCATTGATTTTCCTGGTGTGAAAAAAGGTCTGCCTGGGTAATTATAGTGATCAGATAAAATTTAATTTATTCTTTAATCATAAATATAACTCCCCAGACATCATTTTACTTTGAGTTGATGATGGTTTTTATTGATTGTGAAAAGCAGGAAATCTGCAAACATAGACAGCTCTGGACCTCCAGCAAGCAAAGTCTGACCCCGATCCAAAGGCAAACATCCACTCCACCCGACCCCGTTGGCTGGGTTTAAAAGGCAGAGCTTCATAAAATGGGAAGGTGGGAGGGACTCTGTGCTGGACAGCCAATCAGCTGACAGAGACGGACATTCTGGACACCGCCCGGCTGGTCCAGAGAAAGCTGCTCAAGCCTTCCTCTGGGCTATGTGGGCAAAGCCAGGTGCCAGGACAGATGAAACATTTCATTTCCACATTATACATTCACCAACATGAGACATTAACGTCATTCACTTCCCAGAAAGAAGTCAACAAAACCCTCTGTTCCCCATAGCAAAGCACCCCAAGTCAAATCATAAAACACAGACACACTTCATTATTTGCTGAATTTGGCAAGAATGATTTGGAATGTTTTCTCTTCACAAGTGAAACTTGTTTTTTCCTCAGAAACCTTTTCTGCATTAAGATAAAATATACAAAATCAGTTGTCTCTATGAATTGGGAAAGGGAAAAATTAAAGGCAAGGAGTGCAGATCTAAATTAAAAAAAAAAAAGATGGGGTAGGGTAGTACAGCTGACTATCCTGAATTTACATTTCATTCCAAAGTGGTGAAAGGCCTTGCTTAACATAAATAACTGTATTCTGTCCATTCCCTCTCCCACTAGAAAAAGATGACAGTGATTTTAGTCTGTGTGCTCTCAGCCTTTTGACTGAAAATGGGGATGACATGGATAGCAATAGCCACACACACACACACACACACACACACACACACACACACACACACACACACACACACACACACACACACACACACACACACACACACACACACACACACACACACACACACACACACACACACACACACACACACACACACACACACACACACACACACACACACACACACACACACACACACACACACACACACACACACACACACACACACACACAGTGTCAAAGGGGCGGCAGTGTCTATGACAAATTGGGGCCTGGAGCAGGGCTGGTGGAGCTGTTGTCCTGGTTTGCTGCTTGGCTTCCTCGTGGTGGAACCTCGATAATGCGGGGCTTGTCGATGATGCGAGCGCGGCGGTCGCCTTTCTCTACAATGCCAATTATCCACGCCCCACCTGCTGCCCCCTGACCTCCAGCCCCCGAATTCTGGCTCTTCATCTCAGAGCAAAACTTGGCTGCCTGCTCCCTGGGCAGACAAACCAGCAGCCCACCTGGAGAGAGAAGAGCCAACACTAGAGTTATAATGACACTCATTTAATCATACTGTTCATCAGTATCATCCTTTTCCTAACATGCTCCTTTTGTGGAGGCAGTGATAGCAGTTTTATCATCACACCAGCCAACCAAATCACAAAAATATGAGCCAAAGTTCCATGAAAAATGTGCTATCTTTGATTAAGTGGACTGGTTAGAAACTGGCTGTTCTTCATCCTGTCTGCTCACCATCATATACAATGTCTTTGTCTAGGAAATCTTGTCCAATGCGACCAAAAGAAAACAGTTCAATTAGTTCGGGTTTTGACAGATTTCATGGTAAGTTGATGAGCCTTTTCAGTCTATGAAGAAATAAACAAGACTAACTCTACAGCCATGCTAGCAGCTCTGTGATAATACAGTATTGGACAAATTAAAATGAGAGAAAAAGAACAAAGTTATTACAATTCACCCTCAGGGGAACATGAATATCTGCACCAAATTTCATGGCAATCCATCCAATAGTTGTTGAGATATTTCAGTCTGGACCGAATGTTGTTCAACAGAACATTGTCCTCTATAGAGACATGCTGCTAGAGTCTAAAAATGTGTTTATAGAATATTTTTAATACATTTAAACCTACTTAATGTTTATTTTTACCAGTTTAAAGTGATCATTAGAAATCTTTTGAGTCTTTTCAGTATCAAACACTCACCACTGTAAACTTTAAATCAGGCTGTTAAAAGTTAGGCATTTCATCCTTAACACAGAGCAGCAGCAGCTACGGTCAATTTAAATTCATGTCAGTTACAATGGATTCTAATGGTTTCCATGGCACACAATAGTAACAACAGTATCAAAACATACATACAACAAAACATCTCAACCTACATCTTCAGCATAACTGTCCATCTGTATGGTCAGCATATTCCAACTAATCATTTCACCAAATTATGGCTGTTATACACATTATTTTATCACTCTCCTTGAAACTCTAAAGCTCCACCAGTTGGAGTAACACTTTCAATCCAAAAATTATGACATTGCCTTCAATTCAAATCCAACCTCAAATCCACTTCCTTGGTTGAAAACCCCCATTACAGTGTGTTTACATATTGTGTTAATTCAAAGATACACAGACAAAGACAAAATGTACTGTGTGTGAATCTCAGTGTTTATACCAGATGTCTCAGCTGACGTGCCCTGAACCAGGTTGAACACGTTTCCGCAGGCTTTACTGATGGCAGTCATCTTGGCTATGATTGGTAGGTTGTGGATGACAAAGGCCACCTCGTTTCGTTGCTGTGCTGCCAGGTTGTTGGCGTGCCCCAACAATCCGAAACCTGTCACATCTGTTGCTGCGTGGGCCTGGAACTTGTGCATTAGGCCTGCCGCTGGAGACAAAAATATGAATATGATTACTGGAAATTCTCATATAAAAGCTGGTATTCAAATAATGGCAGAGTCTCAATAATAGCTGGGGGCGTGGCCAGCCCAAACTAATAAAAGCTGGGTAAAAAAAACATTGAGGGGCATTGAATTACCTGTAGCCTTAATACAACCACTCACATGGTAAATTGAACATAATGTCCATTTCCACGGCATTAATTCCATCAGTACAACAACAGAGTCATGTAGTGTATCAACATTACATTCAATTAGAGATGGTCTGAATGTAATGATGTTGAATCGCTGTTCCTTGAAATACCCTCCTGTGTTATTTTTGATGGTAAAAGTGTTATTATAGATTGCATTTACAAGCCTCCAGACGCAAATATTGAAAACTTAACTGAGAAGATAATGTTTCCTTCTAGGTGATTTCAACATCAATCTGTTTAACAGTGAGTTTCATTCACTCACTGCAGACTTTCTGAATTCCCTATACCCCTTAATCACTAAACCTATTAGGTTAACTTCTTCATCTGCAACCCTTATTGATAATGTATTTACCAACTCTCTTAGTAACTCAACTCTGATATATCTGATCATTTTCCAATATTTCATTTCACTTCAACCACCTCAGTTAAACATCAGGAAATAGAGAAATCTTTAAGGTTTAGAGTGTTTAACAAAAGAAACATTGACCAATTTGAGGAGCTGATTGGCGATGTTCCATAGCATAATGTATATAGTCATGATGATGTCAAACTAGCATGTAAGTCATTTGTAGTTTTTTTTAACTCTGTATTTAACAGGCGTTTTCTCCTGGTCAGTATGCATACAAAAAAGTCAGTACATTCAGAAAACCCTGGTTTACTCCATTATACTTCACCAACAAGTTTGACGAGGCCTCAAATAATATCAAAACTACATGAGGAGTCATCAATCAGCTCCTAAATAGGAAAAAAGCTTCAGCCACTCTTCCATCCCAGTTTGTTGATAAAAATAGAGAATACACAGACCCATCAGATATTGCATGTGCTTTCAATAATTATTTTGTCAATATTGGTACAGTTCTGTCAGAGAGGATATTGCTGGGTCTGCATCCGAGTTCCTGAAAGGTTGCTATCCTTCTCTACAGAGCTTTAATCCTCCCACTGAGAAGGAAATCATGGACATCATTACCAGTATGAGAGATTTGGCAGCTGGTCATGATGACGTCAGGTCATGTTTGATCATCAAAATTAGTTCCTAAATTATCAAGCCACTGACCTATGTTTCCCAAATCTCTAGAAACTGTAATAATACCTAATGACCTTAAAATTGCTTAAGTAGTTTCTATGTTTAAATCTGGAGACCAAAGTTCATTTAACAACTACTTTCCTATTTCTGTTCTTCCATGTTTCTCAAAGATTTTGGAGAAGTTGGTTTACAATAGAATGATGAAACATCTGCAGGAGTGGAATGCCCTGTATGAACACCAATATGGATTTAGGGAAACATATTCTATAGAAATGGCTGTGTTTCAACTGGTTGATAAAATTCATACTGCTTTGAATAACAATGAATATGCTTTAGGAATATTTCGTGACTTATCTAAAGCTTTTGACACTGTTAATCATGACATCTTACTCCAAAAACTGTTACACTCTGGTTTTACTGGAATCACTTATAAACGGTTTCACAATTATATTCATAATCGATAACAGTTTGTTATCATTAATGGATGGTCATCAGATAGTGCCATTTTCACATGGGGTCCCACAGGCATCTATTCTAGCACCTTATTTATATTAATGACCTGGCTGCAGCATTTTCCTCCTTGTTCCCAGTACTTTTGACCGATGATACAGATGATTTATTACTGTCATATACTAATTTCTCTGTACTCATGGCCAAAGCTAATTCTGATTTAGGAAATACTTACAAATGGTTCGAAACAAACAAATCATCTTTCAATGTCAAAAAAATCCAATTTTATCATATTTACATAAAAAAAAAAAATGTAAATCTAACTCTAGTCTCTCCACCATTTAATGAAGGTAAACACAGTGAATGAATAAGCATAACGGCACTGTGCTCGGACGAGGCTGCAGATTTCTCTACATATCAGTCCTGCTGCCTTCAGATGCTGCAGGGATTTAATGAACTGGAGGAGAAACTTTTCATACAGTATAAACAGCTGTGGACAGCAGATACTGTAAGAATCTCCCATATTCATTTACAGATCAAGAAAGATGCTGTAACTACATTAAACGTTATTTTCTGTGCCAATTTTGGTTGGAGAGTGTTTAATTGAAATTGGATTAGAGATTATCGCTGTGACTGTAATACCTGAAGAGTCATATTCGTTTTGTTTGCAATAAAATGTCCAAATCTATTGGCATTGGCAAGTTTGATTCATCAGAGATGTTTATTAACTCTTTATTATAGCATAATTTATCCGTACCTCATATATTGCAATATCATTTGGGGAGCTACTTATCCCACCCACCTTCATACGCTTTATATTTTGCAAAAAAGTTTTGCAGAATTGCCACATTTAGCAGTAGGGCTGAGCACTCAGCCCCTCTCCTTCAATCAGCTCAAAATGCTATCAGTTTTTAACATAAATATATAAATACCAAAGTTGTGTTTTTATTTTCAAAATTTGCATCAGCCTGCTTTGCTTCCCTTGCCTTGTAAAGCATTTTTCCAGGCTAACGGTGATGTACACAACTATAATACGAGACATGCCAAATGGTTACATCTCCCAATGCTCCGTACTGGGCTCTGTCAATTCTCTATTAGATATAGGGGGGCTCAGCTATGGAACAGTTATATTACAATTGCATTTCAGTCTACTTCTCTCAAGAATTTCAAATACAGGCTTAGGACCTGTCTGATGAACTAAACTTAACTATCTGAACCGATCATATCTGAATATAATTGACTTTCTCTCTCTCACTCTCTTTCGTAAGGAGCTGACTGAACACAAGTGTGCTTCAGTACCCACGTGCACACACTCACACATATGCCAAAGCACACACACCCTCATTACATTATTTTATGTCAATGAATCTAGAAAATAATCAACAGATTATTTGATAATGAAAATAATCGTTAGTTGCAGCCCTAGTTGAATTTGTGTTAACTTAAAGTCTGTGAGTGTAGTGTACCTGTGCGATTTAGCGTTGCCATGGAGAACATGGCTTCCTGATAGGCCTCTTTAACTTCCTCTTTGGTGACTACAAGTTTGATCCTGTTCCACCTTTCAGGCTGATGAGACAGAGACATAAAAACAGGGAGAGGAAGGTGCACAGAACAGAACAGGGGAGGGAAACATAAACAGGTCAATATATAGCACAACACTCCAAATAACATTGATGTGAGTGGAGTTCCAGTGGCTGACCTGATCGAGCCATTGGTGAGCATTGACAGCCACCTGCGTCCCCAGAGGTTTAGTTAGAACCAAGACGTCACCTGGGACTGCACCGTCTGGCCTGGAACACACACACACACACACACACACACACACGCGCGCATTGCTGTCTAATGAAAACCATGTACCTCCAACTTTGTTTCTGAATATTTTATATAGACTTTATCTATAATATGGAGCAAATCACACAAGTTATCATCAAGTTATCATCAAACACCCATCAGGAGATTTACTGTGGAGGCAGATGCTCTTTTGGTGCAATTTGGACATGTGACACATTTAATGTTAATAAACTTTGAATAAACAAGTGAACAGCTGCAATAGTCCTTCCTCTCATCACACATTTTGACTTGTCACAGCGGAAAAGCCCAACACTGCCCAACAATGATGGCTGAGTTCCATTAGATGTCCTTTTAAGCCAAAGAATGCACTTGTTATTAATGTTATTAATTACAGCTGTGCATTTCCTGCTACAAGATGTCAAAATAAAAAAGACAAGACGTGTTGAGTTTTGGGCCCTATTTTAAATGCACAACAAGTCCGATCATTATTTTGGTTCATGGAAGTGGAATATAGATTGGAGTGTGTGGTGACTAATAAATACACTCTCAGCCAGTCAATTCGCTGGTCTCACAGCTCTGTTTAGGGCAGCAGATACTGTAAGAATTAGCCATGTTATTTTTTGATCAATGCAGACTGATTTACAGACATTCCTGCTTTAACCACATTAAATCAACTTTTGATGCCAATTTAAATGCATCTACTGATTGGAAAGTGTTTAATTAAAATAGTTTATTTACATTTTAAACTTTATTCTGTTGCTGTTGCAAATGGTTAAAGGCATTTAGTTTGTTCATGTTGAAAAGTGGAGTGACTTTTGGTTGGTTGCTGCACCGCTACAAAAACAGCTTGCTAGCAGGCTAGATTTATTGGCTGACATTAACAAGGTGAAGTTCATTGATGAAATGCGAGAAATCTCTAATTTAAGCTGAACTACATGAGGCAAAATGAGGTAAAGTGGGTACACGAAAAACATGTTAACATCTCATCACAAATCAAAGATTTATGATACATAATCATGTATCTAAGAAAGGAAGTTCTTTTTTTAATGAATATTGTTTAATCCAAATTGAAAAAGAGAAATGAATGAAGATGCAGAATCATAGCATAGTTTGAAATTACTTACATAATGAACTCATTAGGCTGGCAGACAACTGATGCTACTCCTCCTACAATGATCCAGGGGTTGATCACCGTCTGGCCACCTGTCACAGAAGTCCCTCCCTCCTCTGCTGCGTCACGAAACCCTTGGATAATCAGTGGCATCACACGCTCACGGTCCTGTGTCATATATACACATACAGACGATACTGAATCATGGCAGGATTAAAGAAATCAACATACACACACGTAAAAACCCACAAGTCAAAATTCTGGCGTTCGAAAGATACACTGCACTCACACACACACGTATTAACACGTCACCCAGCCACACTCACACACAATGTTACCTTGTCATTCATCTTCTGGCTGACGCTCAACAGCATCAGCATGTTGTCACACTCTGTGATGCCCATGGCGTAAAGATCACTGAGGACATTAGCACACGCTATCCTGCCCTGAGAGACAGAGAGAGAGAGAGAACTTATAATTGATGGCACTGTTTTCATGTCTTGTTAAACATACTGTAGAAGATGCAGGTTGTAAGTTTTTATCTTCTTAAGAGTCTCTGAACAACTTTCAGCTTCTCAACTTTCATTTTTTTTTTTAAATTTTATGTTTACAATTTTTTAAATCTAACATACAAAGAACAAAAACAAACAAACAAACAAAAAAACACACATATAAGGAGGTGTATGTTCCACTGTCAGTGCTGAGTTGGACATAGCCATGTACACAAGTGCAGTTCACAAGAACTTAGGAATAGCAAACAAAAAATGAAAACTATTATACAGAGCTTCTTTGGTTTTATGATTTCCTGCAGTATTTTACACCTTTGTATTTCAGTAGTTGGAGGGTATGCTTTGTTTTTTCCATAAAGAGTCGATCATTAACATAGCTCATGAAAACGTTACAATACTTTCTCATAAGCCAGCATTTGGTGATAGTACAACTGAATACAACAGGATTCTCAGGGTAAACACATCATAAAATATACACTACTTAAAGTGAAGTACTGTGCATACTTCAGTTGCAGATTTCTGTTGTTGTACTATAAAATTAAAAAGGCACCCTGTAGAGTTTTGCTTATATTCAGTTTTTCTCACCATAACACACAGAGTGCTTGAGGACTAACAAACATGTTGAGTGGATTTCCTTCCTCAAAACATCTGCAAAGACATTTTTTCTTTAAATATCTTTGTGGGGGTGAGCATGCTTGGTGTTCAGCTGCAGGAGAGAGAGGTGTGGAGATGGCTCATGAGAGCAGTGCCAGGTGAGCTGATTGGCACAACTGGTGCTCAATGGCTAATTATACTCTCCCTTTAAATGAGGTAGTGTGCTGGACCTCAGATGACCGCTGCACACCACAGACAGATGGCACACTGGCTGTCAGATATAGTTTGGTGGAAGTCTGTAGATATTATTTGTGGGACTGAGTGACTCAAATGACCGGACCATTGCACCAGAAGAAGCCAGGCAACCAGAGGCGCACGGTGGAAGCGTCGTGTATTTATGTTTAAGTGTGTGTAAGCAGTTGTGAATAAAATGATGTTTTCTGTGATCGGTCTGTCATGTCTGTGTTGTGTGCTGAAGGAACTCACGGTGGCAGTAACTTGCTACAATCTTAAAACCTACATTGTTTACATTCATGTTTGCTAGCTTGCAGTCTTCCTCGCATTTGCTGACTCATTGCTACGTTCTACGTTCTGGCACATTACCACTACCTGTCAATTGGTCGAATAGCATGCGTCCTCCTATGCATGCACAATACAAACAAACAGTGTGTGCAGAGCATGACCATTTTTACATATAAATGTTTCATATTAAAGGCTACAGGCACAAGTATAATCATGTGTGGATGTCAGTTATGTATTTGTTTTCCCCCCATAGTGTTATCTGTTACTGTAAGAAGATCAGTAGATTTTACTGTCACACCGCAAATATTTCTGTGCTTGGACAGCCTTATTTCTTGGATAGTTTTGAACAGTGGCAGGCTGCCAGTGTATAAGTGTGCTACATGGAGGAAACACCTGCCAATAACTCACCATCATGTAGGGATCCTCCACCAGAGGGTAGAAGAAGTCTGTGGTCTGGACCAGTGAGAGCCCTCCATGCCTCAGAGGAATCACACAGCAGTCCATCCCTACACCTGGAAACACACACAAAGCATCACAAATATAACTTGTACAATGTTATGCAATGCAATGAAATACAAAGGCCTTACAATAATTATGAACTTGAAAGTTTTTTTTTTATTTGAGTGAAAATACTACTTTAGTTGTTTGTGTGTACTCTGTGGGGGTCTTGTTTAATAAACACAGCAGGCCTACTTTTGCATCACAATGATTGTACAGAACTGTGGTTTCTTTGTTTGTGGCCACTCAGTGTAGATAGATTTATTTGACAACAATAAGTACTAATAAGCAAAACAAACTTATGATTGGTTTACGAAATACAATGCTTACTTACATACTGTAAGTCAGGTTGCTACACCTCTAAAAGCAGCAAACTAAGAAACGTTACTGTTTCCACACAAAATTGCGAAACGCCTTCTCTAGAAGAAATGTTTGACACTGAACATGAACTTTGCACCCAAATATTTTGCTGAATCATACCCACCGCCTGGTAAAGTGCCAACTCACCTAACTTTTGTCCTCTTATTACAACCTCTTAGCTATTTAGCTATTGTTTACACTGTGGTGATAACTTACGACTGTACGATTCTGTTAGCAAATTAGACAGCAGAGGGCTAATGAAAACATTTTTATTCGCACATAGCTGTTCATCTGTCAAATGAGCTGCCATACGAATTAACGCTAGCTAGCATGTGTAGCTCTGCCGCTAAAAACTGTCCTTACCGAGCCGAGGGCCGGGTAGCTGCTGGCCGAAGTCTGATGCTGGGTCTCCGGCCTTGCCTGTCCCGTCGGCCCGGTCCTGCTCCAGTCCCGCCAGGAGTTTGAGCAGAGCCTCCTGCGGGACCTTGCAGCCTCATCCTTTCAGGTCCGAGAAGGCTGTGAGACGGAACCCGCGCTCCAGGCCATGCTCCTCGGGTTTGAAAGGCTTGTATCCGGGGGGGAAACAGCCCTCGGTTCCCACAGCCTCTGCCGGGGGAGGCGGGGAGGTTGAGCCCGACATGCCTGCCTGTCTGGAGAGTACTTCAAACACGCAACGCTTTCACACCGGTAAATAAAAGACACTGGGATGTATGGAGTCGTGTGGCTAGAGAGCGCTGGCTTCAAGCGGCAAAGGACCTGCGTGAAGTTCACCACAACACACTGAACACGACTTCCTTTACGATCTTTACAACTTTCACCGTATACATTCATAGTGTGATATATGACTTTACAGATATTACACAAAACACTCAAAAATCCCATCCAGACGTGTTTTAAAATGTATATAAAATACACTACTTTGAATAATAATGTGTGTCTGACATGGTTTTTCCCACTAAAAAGTTCAATTATCTTGTTAAAATCCTTAAGATGACATTTCCTCTTTCTCCTTCATTAAATACCAGAATCTATAAATAAGCAAATATTTCATTTGAGAAATCTGATTTCAATGAGCACAGAGAAACTTTCAACTTTCAGCAGATGTTGTGAAAATAACCTTCTAGTGTCAAACTCTGCACAGTGAAGCTCAAACATCCAACTGTAGGAACACATTTTTGAGTGGTGGGGGACTTTAAGCCAAACTATTTGGACGTTACTACTATGTTGGAAACAGTCCATTTTAGTGCATAGCTGTGGCACAGTCTTCATAGATGTAGGAGCAAACATTTTATTTTGAAGGCAATACCGATTATTTCCGGTCCTTGGTGTTCAACGACGGTTGTAAGACGTCACCATCTGTTCTGTCAAGTGTATCATTATATTTTTAAAGTGGACCCGTCTATCTGTTCTTGGATTATTACTTGAGAACTTAAAGCATACTATAATAATTACTATTAATAATTTAATTATTATAACTGTAACTACATTAAATATTGCCAGCCTTATTAAGAAAATAATTGTAATTCCCCCCAAATCATTGTAAATGGTTTCTTCCCAGTCTTACACATGGCTGTACAACTTCACTCAAGGTACATACATAAAACACACACACACTCACTTTTAGAGTTAATGAATAACTGATTTATTTCGTAAATTGTCGACAGTGTGAAACAATATTCTTTGCACCAAATGATCTATAATTACAGACAATATTCACACAAACTGTGACGGAACCTCAATGTGCTTACATTCTGAAGGATAAATAGCTAGGTGCTACAGGTAAAGATAAGACAGAATAAGGGGCACGCAAAGTGTGTTGGGTTAAGGGTCAGGTCAGGTGTACACAGGCACAGAACACAGAGAATGGCTACTTTTTTCAATAAGAGTAAACCCATCTCTAATACATAATAATACATGTATATTTTGTTATTTAAAGCTCACTAGGTTATTCACACTCATGTGTTGTCTCCTTTGTGGGAACGGTACCCCTCTGAATTGTCACTTTTTTTTTTGACATGTCATCACCTTAGGCCCAATGATTACTAGTCTATGTAACAATGGATGATGCAGTCAAAGCATACACACTTTCTCCACGGTGTGTACAGTAGTTGCTTCCCTCAGTTGCTGCTACGCCTGCGGAGTCAAGAGGGATAAGAAATAAGACTGAGGAAAGATATCAGGGGTCGTGTACAAATAATGATGGACATGTGCATCAGTGTGCCATCTTAGAGGCAAGGGAGAAAAAAGGATGGAAAAGCTACAGCAGAAACTGAATCCATGAAGCAGTTCTAGAGAAATACCATGCTGATTAAATTGCTGTCGTTCTTTTCTTTCACTGGTTCATACTGTCATCTGATTGCCACTTGTCTTGATTCCACCGTATTCAATAGAATTCATGTAAGATCCACAGTGTGTATGTATGATTGTGTAAGTGTGTTTGCATGGCAGAGTGTGCAGAAGGCGCAACTAACATGTTTTGACCCCCTGTATGTATGTGTGTGTTGTGATGTCATGATGTCATGATGTCCTTAACTATGCTGGTGTTACTGTATACAGTCCATGACATGTATCTGCAGCGTGTCCATATCTGGAGCCTGGTACTGGCACTTAGGACAACATAAATCTGGCAGCTCCTCAGCTCCAGCTGCGCCTTGATCCCCGACTGGTACCAAACCCTGATTGCGGAAGGAGGGAGGGGGCGCTGTGTTGAAAGCTCCACCAGGGAACACACCTAAGGCAGGAGCAGAGACATGGAGGGAAAGAGAACGGTAACAGTCATTGTAGTCACTACAGTTGACCTCTACTCAGCCATTTCTTTTATATGCCTGGGTTTCATTAGTAAAGCTGCACAACAGCCACTACAGTGAACACTACTTCACAACAACATTGGCAGCAACTTTAGGAGCCATTAAAACTATGATAATCAAAAGGACCGTAAGGGATAAAATTATTATTCCACTAATACCATGGCTACATTATGTCATCAAATTAAGCAATAAGCCACAAGAGGCTGTGGTTTACAGTAATTTTAGAACAGCTAAGGGGTGTTGTTAGGCACAACGAGGAGCAGAGTGCCTAAAACCCCCTTAGCTGTTCTAAAATCACTGTAAACCACAGCCTCTTGTGGCTTATTGCTTTTATAAAACACCTGGCAAGTTTTCAAAAAATAAAAATATAGCAACAAAAAAATGCAATAATTTATTGATAACAAATAATGATTCTCCTGCCAAGCAATGTGGTTCTTCAGCAACATTTAGCAGAATGGATGCCATGAAACACACAGACACAGTTCTAATCAGGCTAGTCAAGTATGCTTAAGATAGAGGTGATTCTTAACATTTATCTGGATATCGCCATTAATTGTGCAATTGTTGAAGTCGTGTTCAATTATTTTAGCACTCCTCTTTGCTGGTACAGGGGTGTTTGACTCTGGACACCAGGTCTGAGAACAGTGAACGGACCACATAGTCTGTTTAATGGTCCCGGCTTCGTTTTTTGACTTTTCCAGCTCTTCATTTTCTCTCTCATTAATTTCAGCGCATCTCATTTCTTTTCAATCTTCCTCCTCTATCTTTCCACCACTCATCCACGCTTAAACCACCCAGTAAATCAAAATTCACAACAAAATCTGACACTTTGAAACAATTTGTATAGGCGACTAATTGGCGCAGTAATTTGTAATGCGGTCACAGGTGTGTGTTTATGTTTTATTTTAGCTGTTATATTTTACAATGGCTTTGAATGCAGCTCAGCTAATCATAATCAAGGACTGGAACCATCCATTTTATAAATAAAATATAATGTATTCATATACTTACGTAACAAAATGTTTATCTTGGTATTCTGTTATAAATATCTTAAAGTATAGTTCTAATATTCATTTTTTCAGTTTTCACATAACTGATTGTTCTATTTATCAGTCTATTAGTGAAAATGCATGCTGTCAATATCGGCTTGGAAAAACGGATCATAATTCATGGATGAAAGTTGTTAGACAATTTGTGTGTGTTGGTACCTTGTGGAGGGGGAATGTGTGGGGGCCGTGTTGAAAAGTCCTCCAGATGTCTCAGCTTCATTTGCTCCATACGTGCACTGAAAGAGACGTGAACATGGACAACTTTCATGGTCCCGCTTTAAGAAATGTCTAGAAATATCAGTGTTTACTGTATCAATATGCAGAGGACAAACGTAGATGCAGTTCTGACTCCAAACATGAGGGGGCAGTGTTGATGACAGCTCTGCTTTTGATGACAGCTGCAGTAAAACTAAAGTCACCTTAAGATGCTGATGCAGCATCTAATTAGATATTAAAATTGAAGGCAGGGAGAGAAATTCAGCACACAGGGACTTTATAACTGTGCATCAGAGCAGATCTGAACTCAAAGTTCAAAGTAACTGATTCAAGCACACTGCTATTGACTTTCAATGATTGGCACAAATAATCGGCACAATGGAGATTGGCACATCCTTTATGTAAATTTTCCTTTTTAGGGATAACATTTCTTTGATATATATAGTACACTGTGGGCAGGACTTACCGTGATGTGGCTTCCTGTTTGAACCTGTCAATCTCAGCCAGGGCCTGAGTCAGCTGATCCTGCAGCTCCTCCTTCTTCTGGTTCAGCTTTTCTCTTGCTTCTCGCTCCGCTAGGAAATCTGCCTTGTAGATCTCAGCCTGAGCAAACATGAAGACAGTGAGAAAGGGAAGGAAATATTACTTAATACCCCTACAGCCGTTTTGTTTCATAATGTAGTTGTATAACTGTTAAAATGTGGGTGCAGCTGATACAGACTGATTTGAACAGAACCGACAAGTGACAAGCCATGATGTTCAGAATGTGATTTTCATTCATTGCCAACAGAGAGGGCTTCGGCAAAACAGTGCTATCATTGCAACAAAATAAAATAGTTGCTGCTGTGATAACTTTACAGAGTTGTAAAATCCTGTCTGAGTTAAAGGTCATTAGGTGTAAATGTGAAAGAAAATCAATGCCTCAAACTGTGCCACTTCCTCCATTGCTGTCTGTCCCACAACTGAACTGTACACACCTCCCAAACCACATTCTCAATGACATACATCCAAAAACTCACAGTGGAAAACACAAGGTTGAACCTTCGAGTGAATGCATGGAATGAAAAACACAATGTCTCTGGTTCTGCTGCATTGACTTTGAGTTTTCTTTTAAAAAACTGTTACCGGCATTATATCAGTGGAGTACTCTTTTAAATTCTTATAGTGGAAATTGTCTAAATCGTCAGCTCAGCTGTGATATACAAGCGTGTTACTTAGTGGTTAAAAAATTACTAAAAGACTGCAAAAGCCACAGAGACAATCACAGTGTAATAACTGTAGCAGATAGTTGGCTGTTAGCTTAGAATTTTTTTTTTTTTTACAAACTACAAAGTCTGCAATTACGGAACTTTGAGCTGACTGAACAAAACAATTTGGGATTTGTAATTTCCATGTCTGCACCCTCCCTGTCAAATGAGCCACTTATGCAGAAATCTGCAGAAATGCCCAGCAGCATGTGATTGTACCTGCGCGGTGAGGACAGGAACAGTCTCCAGTGAGCCTTTCTGTTGCTCTACCTCCTCCTTCAGTTTATCAATCAGATCCTGCTTCAGGGCCAGCGCTCTCTCTGCCTCCTCTAGTCGGCTGCACAGATCTCCTCCCTAGAACACACACATGAATGTTAAAACATGAATCCATAAGCTAAATAGCAAAACTAAAGAGGATTAATAGTTGTAAAGTGTGTTTTTACCTCACTCTTCAGTTTAGAATCATAGTCTCTAAAGAGACAAGTATAGGCATGCTGCAGTTGTGTCAGTTTTTTCCTGAGAGAACAAAAAGGGAAACATAATTTTACCAATCAGTACAATATACTGTACTCATTTTCAGGTATGGTGCTGTTAATAGAATTTAAAGAGCCCTGATTTTATTTGCTTTAATCTTGTGCACATAAGATGCAACAATAAAATAAAATAGTTAAAATCTTATCTTGTAAAATGTTTTGTACACACTGTTGCAAAAATAAAAATCAATGATTTTCCATGACTTAGAGCAACAAAGTCAGAGTTTTTACATGACTTGATATTCATATCCTATAACATTTCTTCTCATCTCTCTTGTTTAGAGAAAATCCGCTGAACATCATTTAATGCTTGTGAAAGAAATCTTTCCCTCTATGGTAGTGGAGAAACTTAACCAGTTGGGACACTGTTATCTGTGTGTGTGTGTGTGTGTGTGTGTGTTGGTGAGCCCACTTCTCCTCTGTGACTACATGTCTCTCTGTCTTGAGGGCTTGGTCCAGGTTCTGGGTCTGCAGCAGCAGCTTATCCATGGCCACATGATGCTGCTTCCTCTGCTGCTCCAGGTCTCGCTCTGCCACCTGCAGGGCCTTCACCTTACTACACAGCCTGCACACAAATACAGAGAACGAGCAACACATCAGCTCACACATGCACACCCACAGGCAAGCGCACAGAAGTCTCACTAGGTCAGTAACAACTTACTTTTCCTCCAATATTTTGCGTTCACGCTCGCTTTTCTCCAGGCAGCTCTGTCTCTCATTCAGTTCTCCTAATAGAGATGTCGCTTGAGCTTTCAGAGCTTCACAGTCCTTGTCCTTCTGTTTGAGCAAAGCTTCAGTTCTGTCCCGCTGAGCTGAACTCTTTTGCAGGTAGTCAAGCTTCTCCTCCAGCTCCCGATACCTACAAAAACAACAGATTCATAAAGAACCTCGGATATTACCAAAGTACACTGACAATCAAATGAATGTATTATTACTACAATAAAGGAGAGCTGAATAATTGATTGCTTTTTTTATCCAAATAGTAATTTTCAATTTTCAATTTGCAAGAGCTGCAAATTTATTTCATTATAACTGTCTGAACCTGTAGTAAGTGAAGAGTTTTAGTCAGCGACTGTTCCTGGTAAATTTACTCACCTGTAGCTAATTAAAGTTAATTTTGTAATGTCTTGGAAGAAGTATTCATATCCTCTACTTAAAGTAAAAGTAATATGACACTGTAAAAATACTCCGTTACAAGTACAAGTTGTGCATTTAAAATGTTCTCTGAGTAAAGATACAGTAGTATTAGCAACAAAATGTAAGTATTTTAAAAAGTAAAAGTACTCTTTATACAGAATGGCCACTGTCAATGTTTTATTATTATATGATTGGATAATTTTTCTTATTTATTGTGTCTATAACAATAAACCATATTTTATAAAATGATCACGTTTTTGATTTAAAATTTTAATCTGAAAAGTTTAACTGAAATAAATGTAGTGGAGTAGAAAGATAATGTAAATATAAAAAAAACTAATAAAACTGTACTCAGAATACACATTATTTTACACCACTGGCTGCATAGACACCACAAACATATAATATAATATAATATAATATAATATAATATAATATAATATAATATAATATAATATAATATAATATAATATAATATAATATAATATAATATAATATAAACCAGCTTATTATAACAAAAAATAAATATTCTGTTCTGTTTAATATGCTCTCTGTGTTCGCTTGGCCAAAGATTGTTTTATTGCTGTTCATAAAAGACCAACAGAGTGGCGAGCTGTCGCATGTCAATTTCAGACATGTACGTAGATAGAAGGTAGCAGCCGGTGAACAGAGTTGTTGCAAATTGCATCATTTCAACTCATTGTATTCACGTACAAACAAGGTAAGTTTGTGGTTATGCTTGGTGCAATTATGCCTTGTAGACCTGCAATGATTAGTTGATTAATTGATTAGTTGCCAACTATTAAATTACTCGCCAACTATTTTGATAACCATTTAATTGTTTTGAGTCATTTTTTAAGAAAAAAAATGTCCAAATTCTCTGATTCCAGCTTCTCAAATACGAATGTTTTCTGGATTCTTCAGTCCTCTATGACAGTAAACTGAATATCTTTGGGTTGGACTGTTGGTCTGGACAAAACAAAACATTTGAGGATATCAAATTGGGCTTTGGGAAACAGTGATCAACCATTTTTCACCATTTTCAGACATTTTATGGACCAAACAACGAATCAATTAATCAAGAACATAATCAACAGATTAATCTATAATGAAAATAATTGTTAGTTGCAGCCCTAATGTCTTGTTTAATACAATGTAGACTACAAATACAAGCCTTTCATTTAATTTATAAAAAATAATTGCAATTTAAATCACAATAAAGGTCAGTAAAATTAATTTATAAAAGTACTAATTGCGATACTTAGCACTTTGAAGAAAGTACTTAGTACCCTCCTTAATTAATCATCAAATTACTGACAGACTAATCAATTGCTGTAATGGTCAGAACAACAATCTGAACAAAATATGACTAAATCTAAACCAAAAGGTGCCTTACAAGTAAACAACAAATGCAAAAAAAAAAAGAAAAACACACACAAACAAAACAAGTTCAAAAATATGACAGGCAGGTAGTGCCAGTAACAGATACACAGTGGTGAAGAGACAGAATTATAGAAAGCAGACATGCACACAGTGAGAAAGAGAAAGCCACACAGAGCTGTGGGCTCACCTGCCCTGTGTGGCCTGAAGCTGCTCTGTGAGTTTAGCCAGACTAGAGCTGGAAAAGGGAACAGAAAGAGAGGGAGGAGGAGCAAGACATCTCAAAAGTTAGGGTTTTATTAAAAAAAACATTCTAGTGTCTTTATTCTATAGAAGAGAATTGTCTTCAGATATCTGTATAGTACAGGCTCTGTACTACAAGCGAATTTGAACTCTTGATTTAGTAATTTGTGCTCTCAATTTAATGGAATTCACCTTCATTTAATTAGTCCAAGATCAAAATAAAACCTAAGATATGTGGATATATACTTTAACCACAACACTGTTATCTCTGAGATCCCTTATAATATAAGGGATAACAAACTTATTTACTGTAAACACTTTCATGCTAAAAACTCAAAAAAGCATGAATTACTAAATTGAAAGCAAGAATTATTAAATTAAGAGCACAAATGATTTAATCAAGAGA
The DNA here is from genome assembly GCA_038419695.1 of Scomberomorus guttatus. Lineage (NCBI taxonomy): Eukaryota > Metazoa > Chordata > Actinopteri > Scombriformes > Scombridae > Scomberomorus > Scomberomorus guttatus. Next base: position 4,726,725 of record CM076449.1, read on the forward strand.
AAGAATTATTGAATCAAGCGCACAAATTACTGAATCGAGAGCACAGATTATTAAATTGAGAGCACAGATTAGTTATTTTTTTCTCCATTGCCCCTTCCAGGCTCTGTAGTATAGTTAAGATTAATTAAACAGCATTCAGTACCAAAGCTGCTAAGGACACAGAAAGTCAGTTCAGTGCTGTTAGTTTCAAAAAAATGCGTTGAAGTTTTGCATGTTGTATTAGAAGGGAAAATATGTTATACCAGTCAGAGGAGTGCTGTGCCTCGGAGCGATGTGGAACAACGTCCTCAGGAACACTGCTTGCCTGTCAAAAACAAAACATTCAAAAACATTCACATTAGCCTTTTAGGTGACAGCTGATTCTTGGATCCATATTCATAACAGCATTGTGTTTTGCACAGAGACAAAAACCAAAACACAAGAACAACATTTTAAGGATGGATTGGTTCGAACATAAACTGAACGTTAGCATGCCTGGCTAACTAGCTTACTACCTACAGCAATAACAGGCCAAGGAGCATTTCATACTACATTATTTTGTGGGGTTTCAGTTTATGTTAAAAAAACAAAGTCGTGTTCACAATAGCACATCCCCTGTGTAGAAGCTGGTCCTGGATGTTACTATATTAGGGTTTTTTTCACATCATTGCATTGCAACTGTTGTTATTACTCGACTCAAACAACCGCTGTATGTGTTCCCTTATGTCTGTCCTGCTCATGTGTCATACTTCATTACTGCACATTAATCTGTGTACTAACTAGCTAATGTTACCTGTGCCTGCGCCAGTTTGGCCAGTAGCTGGTCAATGCAGTGGCGCATTCGCTCTCTCTCTTTCTCTCCGTCGTCCCTCTCCCTCTCCAGCTCTTCGTTCTTCCTCCTCAGCTCTCTCATCCCTTCCTCTAGTTTTTCTTTGTGGCTCTTCAGCAGCTGCAGGAAGTCATTTGCACCTTCCACAGGCTGTGGAGAAAAATGTGAAAAAGTGAAAGAACCCGGGATGAATGGATGCAGGGAGAAGTGATGATAGAAGGAAAGTGGACAGAGACAGCCCACACGACAGTCACTAAGCAAAAAGTGGAAATACACCAAGATGTGAGAGTGCACAAACTAGGGTTTATATAAGGGAGAGAGAGAGAGGGATAAACTGGTGATCATAACAGCTGTGTGTAAATGCTGTGCTCCATTCAAAGTCAGAAGCAGAGACCTTTGTAGCATCCAACCTCCATTCAATCCAGAATTCCTGCTCGGAAGTCCAAAGGAAAAACACAGATGACCTCAAGAATACTGAACTGAAAGTAAAAAACAGTTCCTGATAAATAGATAGCCGGTTCCATGTTACTGTTAAATTGTTTTAAAAATGCTGTGAGGCATTTAGTATTTACAACTCCGACTTGACAGGCCATTCTGTATTTTTTCTCGGTAGGAAGTCAGGATTTCTGTCCTCTGCCTGAATGCACTGACAGATAAGGTGGGGTGAAGAATTGAACTAGAAGTGGGAGGGACACAGAGTAAGTGCCAGGAATCTGATTGGTGAAATCAGGATGGAGTGAGCTGCCTCACCTGGCCATTTTCCCTGCCCATTACCTCCCCCCATACCTCTGAAAGTGAGGTGGAGGGAGTGGGGAGGGCACTACTGAAGGAGCTATGCACACTTGCATCATCCTAGACACACAGACATACCCGTTAGATAAAAGATCATCAAGTGCATCAAATGGGAGATAAAAAAAAAAACAACAGGAAATGCCAGCAGGATCAACAGCGTCCCCAAACACACATCTTACCAGGCTGCGAGGGGGAGTGGTCTGTGTGTGTTGATCTGTCTCTTCAACTCTCTTCCTCTCCCGCTGATCCAGAGTCTGACAGACACAACAGAAATATGACTGAATATCACACTAGGTAAACACACATTTTGCCATTGCTCTGTCATCTCTACCTCACAATTCCAATGTCCACTGGAAACGTTTCAGAAACAGTGTCTGATCTTTAGCTTCCACATATCTATTATTTGACATTTTGTCTGTTTTACAAGCATATTGAATACACGTTCAACACACGTCATTTAGATGTAGTAATGGATGCTTTGTTGCTGTACTTTCAGAGAACAACCTTTTGTCACCACTAACTTTCTCTATAATCTCTCATTTCTAATGTCAATATAGCTGATTACACAGTGCAGCAACTTGGGAATGACTGCTGGTTAACAGGTAGTACTTGTGAGCCGTGATCAAATGTATAATGTATGAAAACGTATAAATAATATGTAAATGAGAACAACTAAATTGTGAATACAGCTGCATTGAAACGCGGTATAAGTGATCACAGAGTAAATTGAGGTGCCAGGCTGTCTATGTAGCCTCAATGTCGAGTTGTGTGTTAATAGTAATGTTTGTTGCTTCTAACTGTGCTGATCACATAACACAGCTGTTGTTGTTTACCTGTATTTATGTTTGTTTGGTCAGATGTCATAATCATTAAAATAATGATTCGATCATTAACACAGGGCTGCAGCGTGGGAAAATAGGAGCTGCTATCAAATCAATATTTTATACTTTAAGAAACAGGACAGGAGAACCCTCTCTGCCACCCCCTCTTTCATTTTTTCCTTCTCTCTCACTAATTACATTGATAAAAATCTCATTAATTACAAGCAAATTTTTTTTTTTGCTATATATGAGTCAGACACGTAAGCTCAGTAACACATGAAATGCATGATTAAATACAGATATTAAGTCAAATGCTAATAAAGATAAGCATTTACATAAATTCAAATAAATTTCAGGCTTCAAAGATGCAAGCTGCTCCGGCAAAATAAACACCCAGCATGTAAAGATAGTGGAGCGACACACCGGCTAGAATGGCAGCAGATTGTCTCTGGCAGCTGCAACACAGCCATAATCTGACTCAGCCACATCTGGTGGACACTGGCCGTTCACTAATTTCTGTCTATCTGCAAATTTTAAAATATGACTATCCTGTAAACTACATTTGCACATCTCCACACATTACATATGTTCTTCCAAATATAGAGAAATTGCAATAACATTTACAGTAGCAATGGAAACGGAAATACAGTACAAGCACAAAAATACAGTACAATATATACAGAAAAATGAACCAATTACAAAAAGGTGAAATAATTTGGATTATGTATTATAACAGTAGTAGTGTGAAATGGTGTAACTAATGTGTTAATGTGTAAAAAGACTTGACAAAGTGTGAATATGAAGTAGGAGATGTGGAAATCTCAACTATCTAACCTGTGGAGCATCCAGAGGTCCATTCCTTGCTGGGCGGCTCTGCAGGTCTTCAGTCTGGCTGGAGCCACAGCAGTGGCTAGAGGAGGAGGCTGGTCCATTCACCAGGCCCTGTAAAGAGTGGTTCTCCTGGGCCAGCCTCTCCACCAGGGCCCTGGCCTCCTGGAAACGACAGCTGAGAAACTCTCTTTCCTCCCTTGTCCTCCTCTGCCACCCCTCCATCTCTTCACAGCGCTGACGCAAGGCTAGGTTGCTGCGCCGCAAGGCCTCTGAAGGACAGAAGGATGAAGGGAAAAGGAGAGGTAGGATTGATATGTTAAGTCAGTTTCAACAACAGGTAGAGGTAAACAGTATGAACAGGAGGAATAATTACATTTCTTTATACAGTACAATATTGTTTATTTATTAGTATACTGTATAAAGAAAATACATGTAGAAGGTTATTCTAATTTTGTGGTACAGCCTTGATGTTGTGTTTTCCAGGGCTTAAAGGATAACTTCACAATTTTTCTAATCTGCCTTAAAACAACAGTCAGGTGTACATATGAACAGTGAAAGAGGTTTTCCTCGCTGTATTTATTCCTCCTGTTCATACTGGATATTAAAAGATCCCCTTCAAATGTGCTTTCAATGTAAGTGATAGAGGCCAAAATCCACAGTGTGTCCACACAGTCATTTTGTGCAAAAATGCATTTAAAACATCTGAAGCTTATATGAGGCTTCAGCAGTCTGAGTTAGTCATATCAAGTGGATATCTGCCACATTTACAGTCTTTTTAGCATCAAATTCCCTCTTTGTGTTTCCTCAGACAGTGTTTCCCTGTTGAGCTGTGGTGGAAGTATAGTAACAAAAACAGGGACTTTGGCACTAAAAAGACTGTAACATTGAAAGATATCTGCTGTTGCTGGTCAGAAAAAGGCTCGCTTTAAAAGCTGTTTCCACTCTTACAAAATACAAGTTCACAAACTTATCCATCTGTTCTAGCTCAATGAAATTGCTCTACTTGTATTGCCCACATATATACACTATTAGAAAATCACTACCATATCATTATCATTCCAAAGTTACGATATTCTGCATCAGCATTCTGTTGAGCATGTGCTGTTTATTTAGTAGTCCAAATGTTGCTTTATGTAATTAAATGATTGGAATTCATTGTACCTCTGAGCTGCTGGTTGTCACCCAGCAACCTGGTCACCACTTCGTTGGCGGCCAGCTCTGGTGGGACCCTGAGGGCCCCACCATTTTCCTCTCCTGACATGTCCCACTGCATGGGGCCATCAGGTTGGGGCTGCACCATCCCTAGAAAACACATGTATATCATCATCCACATTATCACACATTATCATCCTCTGGAGACAGACATGCACACACCTCATTTAACCGTTATCAGTGTGTAACATCACCGCATTCATCCTCACATGCGGACACATGGCGTAGCATTACGCGGAGGTGCATGTAGTTGCTTTCACTTTCAGTTTTATCCCTCATCAGAATCCTGGTCCATCCTCTGTCTGAGGAAGTCATCTGGATTCATTAGACCAAAGCCTGTCAGCAGGCTTTGGTCTAATGACTCACTGTTGAAATGCAAATACTCATCTTTGTGCCACATAACTAACCTGTACACAGGTGTCGGTGAACGGGAGGAAAACATTACGTCATCTCCAATACCATGAGGCAAAGAGCGCGATTCAGACAAATACCTTATTTTATACATTTATTTACAGCATGAGCATAAGTAAAAACACAAGGCGTCAATTTCAGCTACTAATATGATTTAAAAACACATGACCAACTCATTTATTACAGCTAGAACCATGTTGTTTTCTGAGAGGATAAAATGTCTTCAGAACACATTTTTAGTTCACAACTGCTACATTAGAGTTATAAAACTCTTCTTACCTTCTGTTCTTTTTCACTTTTGTTGTCCGGAATAACTCAATCACATACGATATTTATCCTGGCTAATGGTAGACAGCTAGCGATTTAGCTTATGAGCTAGCGAGCAAAGCAGCACCTGGGTAATCGGAGGCACTCGTTGACTGACATAAACACTGACCCACATCAACAAACTGTATATCTTCCGAAAGGCATTTTGCCCTGTTTTGTAAGGTTATTCTAATATATTGAGCGCGTTTAAATGGGTTAAAGGTTATCTGTCAAAGCCGAACCGAGTGTTGTTAGCTCAGGAAACGTCTGGAGTTATTTTGCCCCAAGTTCGGCTTCCCAGGCAGTACTTCCTCTCAGACTGCAAATCCCGCCCCCAGTGCTTAACCATACACGTCTACTGTCAAATTAATACTATGGGTACCTAACCTGACTACCTGTCCACTGTATATTATATATATTTATACAGTGGTGGAAGAAGTGCTCAGATCCTTCACTTCAGTACCAATACAGCAATGTAAAAATACTCCATCACAAGTGATAGTCCTGCTTAAGTAAAAGTACACTAGTATTAACAGCAGTACTTAAAATATTAAAGTAAACGTAGTGGTTTGGTCCCTCTGACTGATATATTATTATATATCATTCATTATATATCATATCATCATTGGCCTTGAACACCTTTCAAATCAAATACAGCCACTCGCTGGCCCCCTCACTCCCAACATAAAATCAGCTACAAAAAATCTGAGTGGGAGTGAGACTGGAACAACACGTAAAGAAAGTAGTCCAGTCGTGTTTTTATCCTGAACAATCCAGCTATGGAGCAGCTCCAAACTGTTCAAAATTCAGCAGCTAGACTATTGACCAAAACAAAGCGATTCTCACACATCACACAAATCCTGGCTTCACTGCACTGGCTTCCAGTCTCTTTTAGAATCCATTTTAATGTGCATTTAATCTCAATCAAGGCTCTGAACGATCTGGCACCAGAGTATATAACTGAGCTCCTTGCACCGTACTGTCCGAACAGGCCCCTCAGGTCTGCCAGTCTGGGTCTTCTAACTATTCCAGAGTCCAGGTTAATAACAAAGGGTGATCAAGCCTTTGCAGTACCTGCTCGTCGGCTCTGGAACAGCCTTCCACTGAGCATCAGGTCAGCTGACTCTGTTGCTGCTTTTAAACCTTGTCTTAAAACTTAATTTTACAGAATGGCTTTTCCTAACAGCTGATAGACTACACTTCTGTGGTCATGAGCTGTTAGTTTTTATTTCTTACATTGAGAGTTTTTATCTTGTATGTGTGTATGTATAAGCATATATGTATATATGTATGTGTATGTATGTTTGTATGTATTTGAATGTTTCATTATTTACCTCTTGCATTTGTCCCTAATGTTGCTTATGTTTTGAATTCCCTCATCTTTGGAAAGCACTTTGTGCTTATTGCTTGAAAAGTGCTCTATTGTATATTATGTTACATTATGTCATGTCATGTCATGTCATGTCATGTCATGCCATGTCATGTTATATTATATTATATTATATTATATTATATTATATTATATTATATTATATTATATTATATTATATTATATTATATTATATTATATTATATTATATATATACCTAGGGGTCGGGCCCCTCCAAAGTTTCTCTAATCTTTAAATTTTGGTGAAATATTGGATCATTTGAACATTTATTGAAATGAAACCATGTGAGAAGTTTAGAGGGAAAAATCACTATTTGGTGGAGCTGTTAACAACTCATAGACATCTGAAATGTGACCCTGACTACACACTGCTTTTTGTAAGACGTCAAAAGCCAAAAAGGTTGGAAACCACTGGTTTCATCTTTAACAATGTGTTGTATTTTAAAAGCTTGTTATATTAGCCAGCTTGCTCCTCCGGGCCCGCAGTACTAAGCTTGCACCATGGGGGATTGCGCCTTCTGACCTGCTGCACCACACTTGTGGAACAGCCTTCCTAACCATCTGAGGGCAGCACAGACCCTAGTCTCTTTTTAAAAAGGTCCAAAAACCTTTCTATTCAGGAAGCCTTTTTCATCTTTTTTTAAAACACAATTTTATTGGTTTTCAACAGAAACAAGAGTTATACAGTTCGCCATAATATCAGTAACACACAGATAAATAAAATAGTGCCATCCATCCATTTTCAACAGAGAAATCTCCCAGCTGACCACCCCCCTCCCTTACCTAGACAGTATACACAGAAGCTTTCCTCCATTTTGCCCTGCATACAGACACATTATTGATTAGTGTAGCCATATATAATAGTCACATCAACTTGAACATTTCACACTAGTACACAGTGATACATGAAGTAAAGTTAAGTTGAGTTATAACACTAAAACATAGCAGTATCTAAGCAACAAGGGCTTTTTCATCTTAAATCTTATTATTTCCTGTATGTTGTGTGTTGCATGTGCTGGAGCACTTTGAGATTTACTGTGAATGAAAAGTGCAGTACAAATTAAATCTATTACTATTATTATTATTATTAATAATAATAATAATAATAATAATAATAATAATAATAATAATAATAATAATAAACTGTAAGAACATTATTATTATTAGAACATATAATGCTGTCAAACACATGCCCCTCACTTTTTTATTTAATTGATCAAGTGCCTCCTGAGAGTCTTCACTCAGGGCATAGTGGGTAAAACCCCTCCCTCCGGAAATCCCCCTCCTTCTCCCGCACTGGGGAGTGACGTCATGACGTCTGCGTCAGAGCTTCCTGTGCTGATGTGCGCAAAGTGAAAGAAGCGACATGATGCTACCTGTCCCTGCTGCTGTTGTTTTCATATTAGCTTGGATTTATCCAAGTAACGCACTTTACTTCCACATAGGAGAAACAGAGAAGAAATGTTTCATTGAGGAAATTCCAGACGAGACCATGGTTATCGGTAAGCTGTTGTTGGGCCGTCAGCTAGACGGAGCTAGTTAGCAATGCAGGCTAATATAGCTACCAGCTGGCTTCATTCAAGATGCTGCCGCGACTGTGACAGACAGCGGTCAGAAAGACCAAACACCTTGACGGTTTGAATAAACGTCCCACTTTTCTGACAAGTTATAAAGCACCACTGAAGTTTTCTGTGCGGGTTAGCCTTTTTATTCTTAGCACAGGTTCATTAGCACAGGATATTGATCAAAACTGCAATGAAAGAATTCGTTTAATTCTTAACTGTCTTTCATGACAGCTGTTTTTATGGTGGCAACGTAGATATCTAGATATATAAAATTAGATTCAAAACGCTTTTAAAAAAATCTGTATTTTCCACTTGAAATCATAGGTAATGTAAATCGCACTACACTATTTGTGACGATAAAATTGTGATCAGTAACCGGTTTTTTAATAGAGAGCTCACAATGACTCACTCATCAGCACTCATTTGAATCTGCACAGCACACATTGCAAATCGTGTTTGTCTGTGAAACATAACCTGCACACTACAGTACGTCCTATGCTTATATACAGCACCAGTCAAGAGTTTGGACAAACCTTAAAGTGTGTCCAAACTTTTAACTGGTACTGTATATATATTATACAATTTATGCTGGGCCCTTACCAAAATCTAATTTTAATACTCTTAATATTTCTTTCTTTTAATACTCTTAATATTTATCTTTTGATTTTCTGCTTACATGGTGCATATTCTTAAATATATTTACACTTAATCATCTTATAACAAAACTAGGTTGGGGGCTTAAAAGGGGACCGCAACTAACTGTTTGCCCTGCAGCAACAGGTTAATCTGGCCCTGGTAAGGTCCTGATATCTGATAAGTTTGATCAATTTTGAATTTGTTTTGAAGTTGCTGTCGAATTATGATTTTAAAAGATATCCTGACAGATACCTGAACTCATACATTTGTGTTTTAAAAGCTGCCATAATCAATATTTTTATATTAGCAATGAATGAAATGGCTATGTGCACTGTGAAAGGGGGCGCTCATAGTGATGAACCAACACATAATTATCACCTGACTCTGCAGTTCCCTCCAGGTCATTGTTTTGGTTTTACAATCCTCAACTTGACTATTCAGTCTCAGCACTCTCGTTAGCAGCGTTTCTAGATGCAGCAGTTTTCAGAAAAAAAGCTCTGATAAAGCCACTGTATACTACCAAACACAAACACTACCACTTCCAAACAGCAGACAAACAAAGATAGAGACTAGCTGATGAACATAGTGGAGCATTTAGCAGCTAAAGATCCAGAAATTTTTCTCAGGAGTTGGTGGAGACCAAAACAGAGCTAAAGGAGAGTGAATATTGGACTTACATACATCAGTTGACCAGAAAAAGAATGATAATGTTGCTCCGTGTCTACTAAATGTGTAAATAGTTAACTCCGCTAACAAGATCACCATATCAACTTTATAAAGTGATTATACAGTATATCAGTGTTGTGATGGAAATATGTGCTGGGTAGGAAGCTTTGCAGTATAAAATTGTAAAAACTTGTCAGTGCTCTCTGGACAAAATATGTAGTATGTAACATATTGGCATTTATGCACTACAATTTCTTGTTACTTATCAGCCAACATATATATACAGATATATGTGCAATAAACTGACAGGGGCTGGTAAATTGGCCTAGACAAATTATCTGTCGGGGTCTATTTTAAAAGATAGATTTTCTAAACTTGTAAAGGCATTGTGCTGATACTGATAAACCCCAATTCAATTCAGATCAATTCAATACAACTGCATGCAGCTTGCCACCCAGATCAACAGAAACAGTAGATGGGAAAGAAACAAAAATAAAACTTAAAAATTCTATTGTTGTTGTTGTTATTGAAAAACCACGCCGTACAACACACACACTGGGTAGCTGCTTCTGAGTCGCACCTCTAGCTTGAGTGGTAGTGAAACATACATGAAAGCATGTAGAATTTCAGAGCAGCCTCCAGCATTGCTAAAAGTGAAACCTGCCATTTATCTAAACATTGAATGAATTTGAAGTTGTATCTGAAAATGAGATGTGAATTTTGATATTTTTACAACTAGAACTGCATTTAATATTCCCACACTGTCATATTTCTTCATCTGTGTATGTTCACTTGCATTTATTTTGCTTTTCATACTTTCTGTTTTGTGTTTTTAATGTTTCAGGCACTGTAGCTTACATTATGTGTGACCTCCCAATTTCCTATATTAATATTACAAATTCAATTGTCATTGTAACTTGCTAACTGTAATTCTGTTGCTATGTTACTGCAGCAGTCTCCCTACGTTGCTGTGAATGATTTGAATGATTATTGGAGGACCTTAGTGCATGTGTTTGTCTCGCTTTGCCTGTCTGAAAGGAAAGTACAGGACTCAGCTGTGGGACAAACAGACCAATTCCTTCCTTCCATCCACCCCCGGCCTTGGGATGCATGTGGAGATCAAGGATCCAGATACGAAGGTAATGTAAGAGGGATGTAAATAGGAGATAGTAAACACACCTACATACATATGAAGAGAATCTAAAGATTTTTCTCATAAAACTCTTCCAGATTATCCTTTCTCGTCAATATGGGTCAGACGGACGGTTCACCTTCACCTCCCACACTCCTGGAGAACATCAGATCTGTCTGCACTCCAACTCCACCAAGATGGCTCTGTTTGCAGGAGGAAAACTGGTATGGACTTATCAACATTATTTCCCTTTAAAATGACTGTTGTATAAAAGAAGTTTAAATAAGTCAGACCTAAGTTACCATGGAAACTTTCCAGGCTTAGCCAGTAGTACAATCAGTCTTGACTCAGTTTCTCTCAAATCAATTTGCAGTACTTACTACATTTTGACATGGGGTGTACTGGACTGAAAAATAATTGAAATGAGATTTTAAAGGTCCCGTGTGTAGGCGGTGAGGTTGTAGATTGCAACTAACTGAATACTGCTCCCCTCACCCTCCCCTTCCAAGTGTGTAGGAGAACCTATGGGGGCTGCGAAACTCACAAAAAATGTGAAAAAAGGTGAAAAGAAATATGCTATGGTTGCCAGTTTAATCATATTTAACACAGACATTTTCATATGACATGATACACCCACTACTATTAATGAAGTGAATCACCGACCAAATACCTTTCTCCATTCAGTCCTTGTTATACAATGATTTGTTTTTAATTGACATATCTATTATTCCATATCGGTGTATTATGTGGAGTGAAATTGTGATTGTATAAGAGTTTCCAATATAAAAAGACCTGCTGATGAAAAAGGGATAATTTAACTGGGAGTCTCATTTAAGTTCTATACCACCACTCTTTTGAATATTTCTCTGGGAATATGGTACCAAAAGTTATTGTTGTTCAGAAAAGACATTAACCAATTAATTTTAAAGGTTCCATTTATAAAATCAAAATCGATAGCTTGTAGGCCTCCATCTTTAAAATCTTTAGTCATCTCTGCTCTCTTCCCTTTCCAGATTGATTTTTTTAATAGCACCATTTGGAATAGCCATTATGAACGATAGATACATCTTGAGATACTTTCCATTTTAGTCAAAAAGATTCGACCCAGTAAGCTAATGTCTCTCAACAACCATGAATTAAGATTAGTTTGGCATTCATCAATTACCTTCCATACATTCATATTTTGTGTGTGTATATATATATACATGCACCCATATTTATATATACCCAAGTATTTGACAGTGGATTTTATAGGAATGTTGTATGCCTCTGTCAAGTGACAGTGAAACACCCTTCTGGACTATCAGACTATTATCACACAAGCACATAGATTTCAAACTGTCTGTTTCACAACGTTGCAGAGGGTGCATCTGGATATTCAGGTTGGAGAACATACCAACAACTACCCTGAAATTGCAGCTAAGGACAAACTCACTGAGCTGCAGCTGCGAGTCCGACAGCTTCTAGACCAAGTTGAACAGATCCAGAAGGAGCAAAACTACCAGAGGGTTAGTGAAAACATACACCAAGTCATGCCTGAGATGACGGGTTTACTCCTAAGTTAATTAGGTACAGTTGCTCTAGTGAGTTCATTGTGTGTCGTGTCTTCTACAGTATCGTGAGGAGCGGTTTCGCATGACGAGTGAGAGCACCAACCAGCGTGTCCTCTGGTGGTCCATCGCTCAAACGCTCATCCTCATCGTCACAGGCATTTGGCAGATGAAGCACCTCAAAAGCTTCTTTGAGGCCAAGAAGCTGGTGTAATATCAGTCTGAGCAACACCAGCATCAGGAAACAACAGACACATGAAAAGACAGACTTGACTTACCGGAATGGAGAGACGCCCACCCACAGTGCAGAAAACTCCAGGAGGAGACATGCGGTTTTAATATCAGCCATAAAATTGTATGTGCAGATTCACAGAGGCAGTTATCAATCCTGGGTTTTCCTTAAGCTATTGTTATTTTTTTCCGTTAGCAACAACACCGTAGCACAACATTCCACTTGCTTTTCTTGTTTTGTTTGTTGTTTTCTTGATAACACTGGACATCTTTCGTCATCTTTTTATCTTCATGTGCAGGAAAAAGCAGAGAAGACAACAATAGTGAACTGAGATTATTTTTTGGGGTCGTACAGGAATGGATGACCACTGCAATAGATAATGTAAGAATGAGAATGTTAAAGCTGTTACAAGTAATAATCCAGTTGGTTATTTATACCTGATTTCATTTTTTGTCATTGTGTTGCACATAATTTCCAGGTTTTGTAATTTCTAACAATAGGCTTTCAGCACTGCTGTATACAATAAGTGGTCACACTTATGCAAATATTATACTAGCCTTGATTTCTTAGATGTCCATTTTAAAACACTTTATTTTAACCCCCTATTTCACATTTATAAACATGTATAAACGCTTAATAAATGGTTTATAACACACTGTGATGTAGTTTTAAGCAGGTATAAGGACATTTTAAGTGTTAATGTATTAGTCAACATTTAAAACTTCTCATATGGCATAGTTAATAATTAATAACATAGTATGACATAGCTCTAATCATAATTATGGATATATACATACATGAACACATCCTGAGTGTGTTATATAACATGTATTAACTGTTAATACACATGTACAATGTTATCTTGAAAAGCAAATGATAATTATTGTAAAATGTATTATTACAGTCATTCCCAGGTGTGATAAAAAACTCTCGAGGACATGTTCATCCTCAAAAATAGTAGTTTGACCAAAAAAAAAATCGGAACTCATGATCCACTTACTAGATTTCTCCAGGAAATTTCAGCCTCATTAAATATAATAAATAAATCTATTATGTGTGTCATTCATAAGTAGTTTATATGATTACAAATGTTATATTGTAAGTCATTCGTCAGGTGTTAGAGATAGTTTACATCCACATTATAATGGACTATAAACCATGTATTAAGTGTTTATACACGGTTTATAAATGTGAAATAGGGGGTTAAAATAAAGCGTTGCCATCCATCCTTCTACCAGACTGTATATAGTTTCTAGCTAGAGTCCAATTTCCTGTACATTGTACCAGATAGGTCTGTAGATACAGTTTGTGATACTCCTCTATTGATAACAGGATTCTTTCTGGTAAATAACAGGTATAGCTGATCGACTGTCCTGTTCATTTTCTAACGCCTTTTACAATTTGAATGATATACAGGTGTTTCAGTTTTTTTTTTAAATTGTGTCACCAGGTTGTTTTGTTTCATCTCAGCTTATTTATTGAGCAGTCATAGCCTGTGTTTTATTGCTGAGCTAAAGCCAGATTTACTCTCATTTCATCAACTATTTTGGATTCCATTCATCCACGTTGGGCAGCATTTTAATACATTTGCAAACTCTATTAATTTACATTCGTAATGAAGAAGAACTTCTCATCACAAAAGAATAAAGTGAGTGGGTTTCCAATTTTGACAAGGTTTTCATTTTGTACATTCAGTTTAGATTTGAGTCCAGTTCTTCAGATGCAATATAATCGGGCATTCAATTCTATTTAAAAAAAGACTCCAAAATGTTCCCGTTTCTAACTGTGGTCTTGATGTCACCTCCATGTGCTTAATAAAGAGACTTTGGCCAAACTATGCCTCTGGTCTTACTTTTGTGCCAGTTTGCCCAAACTAAAAAAATACACAGCAAATGGCAGATATTTTCAACAGTAAAATTTATTGCTTGGCTTTGGCTCCCATCACAGCCGGATTCCAAACCAAACAATGCGGAAACGCCTAGTTAAAGACAGCAACCACAAGTCTAACCACAAGTTAATTTTTCATCACTGACAATGAAAGCACTTTTCATGGTGACAGAAAAACACACTGACCTTGTGACATCTTTGACGAAACCACTGCGACACCAGCATATAGCTGCAGTGTAAAAATGCACTCCGAAACAAAGAAGAAAGTTGAAACAAGATCACCAATTTGCATAGGTTAACTCTTTTCCATCTCTGGTAACGCACCGCACCATAGCACTGACACAAGATTCTTACACACAAACAAAACACTTGTCTTCAGATTTACTCTTGGAGTTGCTTATATCAAGAATAGAGATTTGACTGCACACCATACGAAACAATATCAAACGCACAATACTATGTGTCATTATAAAGGGATAAATGATTTATTAAATCAAGTCTTTGTTTCATCTGTACAACAAAACCGGCACATTGTACTGTGTGGAGTTCCTGATCTCTGGGACACTGTACACAGTCACGCACATTTCAGCACTGTCACATGTTGGGTTGGAAAGGTAGAAAATATCACATCAGCGCAACAAATTCCAAACAAATCCTAACTATCCGTTGGCTGTTAGTGTGAACTCATTCTCTGTAAGTCACCATGTTTTCAGTAGTTGTACATTTGTCTTGTAGTAGAGATTTCCATGAGGAGGAAGTCAAAGCACTATAGGTTAGTAACACCTGTTTGACACTACTTTTAAAAAAGGTAGAACTAGTTTTTGTACTGAATGCCACTTTTTAGTGCTTAAAAGAGCAAGAAAGGCGCACAAAAAATTGAGGAGGATTAGGCAAATACACTTTAAAATTATGCAAGAATTTAGCAATCCTAATTCCACATGATCCTGTGGAATCTGCTTCACTGCTCTGTTCGGTTTGCACGTGAAGACTGTTATTTCTTTCTTTTTTTAAATTATTTTCTTAAAGGTAATTCAGAAGAGAAGCTTTTCTTAGTGTTAAGACACGGTGAGGTGCGTCATCTTCTTGGCGGCCTCTTCTGACACCTGCTTGGATGTTTTCTCCGGGCTGGGGGCTGGACTGGGATTCGGGGTGTTCGCTGCGCTGTTGGGGTACTCCCTGTTGCCAAATATAATACTACCCACTCGCACGTTGGTGGCGCCCACCTCAATCTAAAGCACATTGGAGCATGCACATGTAAGCACAGAAAAAAAAAAAAAAAACAACAGTAAAGGAATTGGACAGCGAGGGAGTCTTAAAACTACACAGCAGCATGTGTAATACAGAGTATGGTATACTGACTTACATGCATTAATCACATAGACTTTATCCCATTCGCCCTACAGTCAGTGTTTATAAAATGAGTGATACTCACCGCATGTTCAAAATCTGTGGACATGCCCATGCTGAGCTCTACCTCCTCCAGAGGCATCTTCAAACTATCACACACCTCCTGCCTCCGACTCAGCAGCATCTACAAGCAAGCAAACTTTATTTATACAGCACTTTACAAAACACAAATTACAAAGTTTTTATAGGAACAAAGAAAGGGAGATAAAATACACAGAGAACACAATATAAACAATATATTTTGTGTTGCATGTGCGACACAAAAGTACAAGTTATAAATTCATGAAAAAGCCAAAAGGGAAAAAAGGGTTTTAAGATGCTTTTTAAAGATGTGCACAAATTCAGCCTCTCTGGGGAGGCTGTTCCAGGAGGAGTATGACATAAGCCTTGACCTTGACCTTGGCCAGCAGACCCTGCTCTGAAGACCTGAGGCTCCTCCCAGTAGTTAGAGGGCACAACAGCTCCTTCACTTATATAGGGCTCTGACCATGTAATACTCTGTGTCAGGAGTAAAAACTCAAAAATCTGTCCTAAAACTGGTGGTGTAATGTGTGATCCATGTTTTGTTGAAGGTGTTAACAATAGTTGTGGCTGGATTTCTAAAATCATTGATGAATTTTTGAATGAATGATGAATCTTTAGGATAAAGTAGGGCTCTGAGTTTTGCAATGTTCCTTTATTGCAAGTAAGCAAGACAGAATTCACATGGAGCTCAAAATTTAGGTTGGTGCCAAAAATAATGCAAACAAGAGGAAATAATACCAAGATTTTTTTTTTTTTTTAAAACTGGGTTTAACATTTTAGGCAAGCAGGGTAATGAAATTTGAGTTACTGTGCAAAACAGTATCTGGCTGACAAAAAGAATTTCTGTTTTGATGTTAAGTTAGAGAAAAATTTGAGACATCTATTCCTTTATTACACAAGGCACTTCTGCTGTTTTAATTCACTAAGTCCATCTAACGAATAGTCAACCACAGAACTGGTTGCACACAGGCAAACATCACAGATAAATGCAATGCAATTCAAACACTTTCCTCTCATAACAATTCAAGAGTCTTCTGTACCTGAAAGTCTGGATTGGGGCCCAGCATGAGGTCGTAGCCGTAGCGCCCAATGGTCATGAGTCCTGAGAAGTGCAGGGCGGAGCACTCGGATACTATGTGTTTCACTGTGTTCACCGTTTCCTCTGGCGGCAGGCCGTGTTTACCTACATTTGCATACAGTAGTACACATAAACAACTGACTCTGTACATATGCATTTGTGATCAGCTCACAAAAGGAGAGCAGAAAAAAAGTGATGAAATCAACACTAACTCTGTTCTGCACTGGTGTTAATCTGCACCATGACCTTTAACCTATGTGTGCTGGCTCCTCTGATGCGCTGCCATGAGCTGTTGACCTTGTCAGCCAGTTTTGCAGAGTCAACTGTCTCCACAAGGAACAAGTTTGGCACGCCTGGGAACAGAAAGACATGACTTACTACAAGGTTTTTTAACATGGAGCTTCAGCAGGAGAGGCCAGGAGGAGCTGACAACCACTCACCCAAAAGTTTGTTGACATTATTCTTCTGTAGATGGCCAATAAAATGCCATTTGATTTCTGGACATGATTCTAAAATCTGAATAGGAGAAAAGGAAACCAAATTTAGAAATGTTTAAAATCAGTCATAGCTGGGGTGTGTAAAACAAATCGATTCTTCCTTATAAAACATGTAAACCCACCAATGGATCTGAAGCTTTATCCACAAGCTCATTAACCTGGTGTGGAGACACAAGGACACAGTCAATCTCTACATTATTTCCCTTTATTTCTACTTCTCAGTGTTTCATTTTCATTTGAAAGTTTGGAGCGGAGGGATGCACAGCATTATACTCACGTAATTTTCTCCAAAGTTACGCTGCCCTTGTCTGTAGGCCTCCACAACCATCTCTGGGGGTTTTGTCTTGCTGACAGCGACGAGGCGAGGCGGCACAGCTGGTAGTGTCTGAGAGAGGACAAAGCAGTCTTGTTTTTCATCTGTATCAGTGAATGTATCAGTAGAGAAGCTCAGTGTGTGAAGCAGTGTTAGCTGAGGTCTTTTGGCTCTTGCAGAACAGTGGGAGTCAGCCTTGTCAGGATCCAGCAAAACAGTGACAAAACTGATTGTTTCTGGCAGCTGCTATGTTCAGATGCTGTAGTGCATCATGCAGCCAGCTCTACTAATGCGTTACATTATCAGTAACAAGCCACTGAGGGACACATGAATGAAGAAGGATGCTGTGCATTCCTACATGCTTTGACCTAGATATCAACCTAGGTACTATTTTTTTGGGGAACCACTTCATGAAAACGACATCTTTGCTATTGGACATTTTTCAGAGCTGTGGTGGGAGGAGAGGGGGTCTAAACGTGGTCGTATAGCCTACAAACACACCAAATGTCAATCACAAAATCAAGCCAAAATTAGCTTCCAGGTATTATATTTCTATGCAGCAACGTGCGTGCAGATACACTATGTAAGCATGCCGTCATCATCCTGTTCCCACGCATATTATGCTGCCACTAATTCATCATGCATGTTGTTATGAAATTGCTGCCACAAGCCCGACTGTCTCCCATCCAAAGGTTGAGGTATTTGGCAGCCTTACATAACGAGTCGTGCTGCCGCAGCACGACTTTTTCGGACCCCGGGAGTGGAGCGACGGCAGCGGTGCTGCTAAGCGGAGCCTCCCGGGCTGCTGTTTACCTTGGGCCGCCGTGCCGCCGCCTGGTTCACCCGCTCCACTACCGACTGTAGCGCTTTCCCAATCTCCTCCGACATTGCTACTTTCCACATACCGTCAAACCGCTACGACATAAGACGTAATGAAACGTGTCTGTTGACGACAATCAGCTTTCAAAATAAAAGTCTGACTGAAGAGGAAGTAGCACCTTCAGCTATATCACCCTCTGTTGTTCCGGCTGCAGCATTTCAGTCTTATGCAAGCGGCTTCCGGATGCGATATTTTTTTTCCCGGGATGGCAAAGTCATCAGTTTATGTTTTCATATCCCAGGCCAAATTTTTATGAAACTAGAAGACATCAACCTCCTTCTTAGATGTGATTATGACCTAAAAAAGCTCCCTGTTAAATTATCCGCGTTTCATCAACAGGTATTACTATATTGGAAAATGATCTACAAGCATAATTTTACTCCCAATAACACCCCATTGTGGAATTACTGGTATGAGGCATTTAGGGATAAATCCTTATTTTACAAAAAATGGCTAGAGAAAGGAATTATGGTCTGCAATGCACTTACTGGAAAATACTGGAAACAATATACCTTATCAGACTTTTTGTTCAGAATTTAATTTAAATGACCAAAAACAGTATGATTATGTTATCAAAGCTATCCCACAATCTATGATTATGATGTCTTACAGTTTATATCAAAGTAATGTAAATCCACATCTTCCTAAACTTTTGGTGAATGGACATGCTCTTACTAATCTAAAATTGCCCAACACCGTAATACGGAAAGCCTTTGTCAAGGAATTATATCTCTTTTCATCAAACAGAAACTCAATTTTACAATATTTCTCCAAGGATGAAGCTGAGAAACTAAGAACAACATTTTATAAGTTTCTGATTGGACCAAACGTGAAGGAAGTCCACTTTAAAATTATTAATGGAATATATCCTTCCAGATAATTTTTAAGATGTTGATTTGGTCAGGATCATAACAATGGCTCATTTTGTGATGAACATATTGAAACAACAGAACATTTATTTTATCAATGTAAATTTGCTAGTGCCTTTTGGGAAGATTTTCATTACTGGTTATTTCCTAAATTTGACAGTTTCTCTGAATTAACAGAAGAAAATGTGATTTTTGGTGTGCTTATGAAAGATGGAACACATTAGCAATCAAAAGCGAAGGCAAAACATAATCATTATTCTTGAAAAATTCTTTTTACATAAGAATAGATTCCTGAAAAGTGGTAGCTGTGTCATTATTTTTTATGGAATTTACTGAAATGAATAGAGAAGAATGCTTTGAAACTCTATAACTTAATAGAGGAGCTTAAACTTGCAGCGAACCCCTAGGACTCTTCTCCTTTTTTAAATTTATTTTGCATAATTTTTTTTATTCTCCCTCTTGTTCTATATGTATTTGTTTTGTGATGCTTGTCTGTTGTCTTTAAAGAAGTGTTTAATATTGTATCATGCCGTTTACATTTGTAAAGAACTTTTCACGTTTAAAGTCCCCCTTCACTCAAAAATGTGTTTTTCTTCTTGTTCCTACAGTTGGATGTTTGAGCTTCACTGTACTGAAATGATGTATGTGCAGAGTTTGACACTAGAAGGCTGTTTTCACATTCACTTGCTGAAAGTGGGAAGTTTCTCTGTGCTCACTGAAAATCAGATTTTAAGGGGTGGGCCTACGAGCATGATTTGTGACATCACAGCTAGTTTGGAAGCCGATCCTGGTCCAATATTCAACAGTTACACTTCTGAAATGAAATATATTTGCATATTTATAGATTCCAGCATTTTTTATGAGGGAGAAAGAGTAGATGCAATTTTAAGGATTTTAACAAGATAATTAAACTTTTTTGTGGAAAAACCATATCAGACACACACTATTATTCAAAGTAGATTATTTTATATACATGTTAAAATAAGTCTGATCTTTAAACCTGCAGTGTGGAACTTTTATTTATAAATGAATGTCTGTTACATTCAAGCCCTTGTCATACCAGTTCACACAAAGTCTATCACCGCCAGATAAATCTTTCTGTATTTCACAGTATTGAGTTTTTAAATCTCATGTTGGGAGGGACAACCCAGAGACTTCCGCCGGCCAAGCTGGCTAACTTCCGGTTAGCCCGCTGCTAACTTGAATGGTGATAAAATAATTGAATTGTGCGGCTCTTCTAGACTTTCCAAATGTTATCGGATCGATAACATCGGATACTGAAATGAATCATTTCGCGGGGGTTGTGTGACGCTCGTGGCAATTTATCCACCGTTTTACAGACGCAACTGTAGCGACGGAGTAGGCTGACGTGAACATTGTCAAATACCAATAGGAGCGCTCTCTCCAGCACAAAACGGAAAACAGCAAACCAAGTAGTTGCTGTAACGGCCGAAAAAACTCCTCAAATACGGTCATAAACACATGATAGATGGTGAATAAACAGTGTTATGAGTCGGTGTTTAATTTGGCGTGTATCTGATCCATCAACCAGCATGTATTTTAGTGAGACATCTTAATTTTTGTAACGGTTCTCTCATTCCCACCGTCTTCTCTCAATAAAATAGTGCAGCTAACCACCAGAGGCTGGTAGTGAGTTGAGGTGACAAAATCCAAAATGTAAAGTTTGTATGCAAATACAGTTTATCTTTTTGGATTATATTGATGCCGAATTGACAAGAAGACTGTTGACATATGACGCCTTTTATCTTGTGTTTCTATAGTTATGTGTTTTTGTGGACATGTAAGGAGTTATTAATATGTCATATTTCTTAAAGGGAGTTTGGTGTAATATTTTCCCCGGAGAACACAGGGAGCTTCAGTTTAATTCAGACTGCTAATATGTATCTTTTTAACGTTTTGTCACCACTACAGAAACACTAGCTAACTGCTAAAGTATGATAAGGTTGGCTGATGTTGACTGTTGTTAGTTATTGGTTTGATTAATGGTTTACAGCCTAATAATGTCTATTGATTACTGACAGTGGCTGATTGCACACAGTTTCTAATGGCAGTTGAATGGCTGCCCTTTGTGTGCATGTGTTTAAACTACTTTCCTAACATCATGTGCTTGATCGTGTTATTAATGACTCCTGGTGAAACCTGAAATGTCAGTTTTCTCCTTTATCTTCCTTTTTTATAAGTCACATTAACATTTATTCACCCAGAAAAAACTAATATTTCTCTGACTGTCTCTTACTGGTTTTTCACACATGATTTTAGGCCAGCTGGAAAAGTTAAACCTGTGACTTTCTGCCTTTGTATAATTATCCAAGCTGCTGCTGTTTCTACTGTATTTCATTTAGTTTGCAGGGTTTTCAAACAGAAATACTCAAACATCCAGCAGCTGTAGTGCTGTGTCCAAATAGTTAATGGTTGAAGGTGGTTTCTGTGGGCAGCTGCATAAACTGTATAGCTGTTTTAAAGTTAAAATACAAGTATAGGACAACACCTCTTGAAAGGTGATTGTCTTATAACTTAATTAATTAATTAATTAACATTTTCTTTTAGCTGTTTTTTTTAGAACAAACTACTGCACCTACAAAGGCAGCTGTGGCCAAAAGCAGCCTCTGTTTCTGATCCATTGTTCAACATTTTTCTTCTTGTAAATTTCCACCAGGAGCAGGATGGGAAATAATCTCAAAAGGAATCTAGTCGTAGTCACTGAAATAGTGACCCTGCAAGATCCCCAGTCTTTGCAAAATCTTAGTCTGTGACTAAAAACTATGACACATTGTCTTTAGATGTGACAGAATGTCAAACTTTTCAAAGTCTTCTAGTGCATAGGAGGCATTAGATTCTTCACCCTGTGTCTTCTTACTGTGTTGTTTCATGCAGGCTATATAAATGCGGACAACACGGTGAAAAATATTACTTTATTACCAAGGTCAGAATTGAATAAAAAAAAAAGGAATACAGGCTACCAGTCACAAAACTGGAATGAAATTGTCACATTGAGAGTACTTGCTCATGCTCACCCTCCTGAATCCCAATTATTGTATGAAAATAAATGATAAATGTATGCAAGATAGGCATAACTATAAGATATATTGTATATATTGTACCGGTATATATGTATGTGCAAGTGAAGAAATTGTGATTGTATAAGAGTTTCCAATATAAAAAGACCTGCTGATGAAAAAGGGATAATTTAACTGGGAGTCTCATTTAAGTTCTATACCACCACTCTTTTGAATATTTCTCTGGGAATATGGTACCAAAAGTTATTGTTGTTCAGAAAAGACTTTAACCAATTAATTTTAAAGGTTCCATTCATAAAATCAAAATCGATAGCTTGTAGGCCTCCATCTTTAAAATCTTTAGTCATCTCTGCTCTCTTCCCTTTCCAGATTGATTTTTTTAATAGCACCATTTGGAATAGCCATTATGAACGATAGATACATCTTGAGATACTTTCCATTTTAGTCAAAAAGATTCGACCCAGTAAGCTAATGTCTCTCAACAACCATGAATTAAGATTAGTTTGGCATTCATCAATTACTTTCCATACATTCATATTTTCACTATGATCAGTTGAATCTTTAGATATATACTCAATATTTGACAATGGATTTTATAGGAATGTTGTATGCGTCTGTTAAGTGACTGATGATTATTTGTAGTATCTTGGGGACTTCAGCTAGCTGCTTCATTAAGTACATCTAACAGAGCGATATCTGAATTTTTGATAAAGATAGAAAGCATTTCTGTAGCTATTAGAAGGAGACAGGGGACAGCCTTGTTTAAACCCTCATTTGACTGTAAATTGAAGTGATGTACCTCCTGGTAGAGAGATAGTATTCGTATTTTCATATAGAAATTCTATAATGTTTCGAATTTTATCCCCAAAACCAAGTAACCTTAAAGAACGGAAAATAAACAGGTTCTCAATGGAATCAAATGCTTCATAAAAGTCTAAAAATAAAATAAAACTATCATTTTCTATTACATGTCTATAGTCTAAGAGATCAAGTACTAAGCGAATAGTGTTGTGAAGAGATCTACCCTTCATGAATCCAGATTGGGAATCACTTATAATTTTATGGAGATTCTTTAATCTATTAGCATAAATAAGGGTTACAATTTTGTAGTTGTTATTCAGTAATGTGATTGGTCTGAGATTATCTAATATTTTAGGGTCCTTACCAGGCTTGGGAATTAATGTTATTATTCCTTGTTTCATAGTGGAAGGAAATGTCATATTATCAATGGCTTCTTTTAACATAAGAAAAAATCTGTCTTTTAATAAGTCCCAAAAATATCTGTAAAAATCTGCTGTAAGACCATTGCTACCTGGAGATTTCTCTAAAGACAAACTGCTTTATCCAGCTCATCTGAAGTAATATCAGCATCACATAACTTTGCAAACTCATCGTCTATACAGGGAGTAAGATCTTTGATGTGGTTGAAGGATCAATCATCAATAGACAAGGTTGAGGAATATAATTTACTAGAGAAGGAAACTAATTCCTTGGCGATCAAGGTTGAATCTGTATTAACTTGGTCATGAATCATTAAGGCTTTGATTGAGTTTCCCTCCTGCCTTGTCTTTTCTAAATAACTTTTCTAAATGTCTTTTCCTCAATCCATTTTGCACTGGATCTTATGTAGGATTTATAGAGTTTAACAATAAATATAACTTGGATTGCTTGGATTAATAACTATATTAAGGTGACACAAAACATTCCAACTGTACTTATTCAGATAATTAAAAACAATCTAGATAACACTCTAATGCCGAACTTACAAGAGATAAAATACAGACTGTGGATTTTTTACACAAAAGGTGCAACATTTGGTAAATACAATGAACCCTGGATTAACAAGAACACTTAATCTCAAAACCTATGGAAAGACTGAAATATTGGCCATTAGAACAAAATTCCTAAGGTTTCCAATTCCTCCTAAACACAAAGAATTTTTTAAATTTTAAAATTGTAAATGAAATGTATCCTTCAAATTAATTCATCAGAACCAGATTTAAACTGGATGTAGATAACTGTCACCTATGTAACAGAAATGTAGAAACAACAGAGCACCTATTTTATGCTTGTGACATGATCCAAAACTTACAGAAATCCTTGCATGACCTCCACATCCATAAATATAGATTTCTTCTATTTCAAAACTATCCAGTTAGGAGTGTTATTGGAGAACAAACATATTGAATTTCTAGTTAATAATACAATCATTATTACAAAATACTATATACACAAATGTTGCTTTGCCAAATCCCCCCCATTGTGGAATGCATTAAAAAATGAATTTTCTCTATTAAACAAATGTATAAGAAAGGTCAAAAGCACCCATGCCAGGAAACTTTGTACACTTATGTCTGAATATAATTTATGCTAGCCCCTTGCTCACTTCCATTTAATCATTATTTTAATGGCTCAATTTTCTCAATCACAATCCTGATTTTTTTTCACAAATCATGCCCACCCGTTAAAATAACACTTTCAATGAGCACAGATTAACTTTTCACTTTCAGCAGATGATGTGAAAACAGCCTTCTAGTTTGAAACTCTGCACATTCTGCGCAGTGAAGCTCAAACATCCAACTGGGGTAACAATAACAAAAACACATTGTTGAGTGGAGGGGAACTTTAAGTTCCTAACAAACGCAACCAATCAAATGTTTATCCAAATTCTCATATTTAGCGCAGGGATTATAAGGTCATCTATCTCCCTGTTACAAAACCAAAACCATGGGCTACAGTAGCAGTGAACAGTGCTTTGAGTAATTCGTCAATAACTTCAGGCAATAAACTGTGGCACATCACACAAAATACAAAGAAAAAAAATGATTTATTCACAAGATTACACAATTCAAAATGCTTCCAAACAAAACATGCCTGTCCATGTAAATTTAGATAGACATCTCACAATTCAAAGACATACAGTTGCTCTGCCTCTATCAAACAAAGAACATAAAAAAAGAAAGATTGAAGAATGTAAAAAGGTGTGTCTGCAGCCACCGCCTCTCTCCTCATACTCTCTCCAAGGCTTCTAACATGATGATGCTGTTTCCCCTGATGACCTATGGGAAATAATACCACAGAGTTACACACTACATTAAAGACAGATTTCCCCGACGACTACAAGGTTTCACAGTAAAATTGAGGTGAAATTTCAGCAGAACAAAGCTCTACAATGTCTCCAAAATCCCATTATTTAAAAAATTTTGAATAGTGTAGTATTCCTAAATCTGCCTGGTATAACTGTACATGGCAGTTCTGACAGTACTTTTGACAAACATTAAATTTAGTCAGTCTAGTGTAACAGAATAGGCCTTTTTCAGGACAGATTTGTGGACTTGTTAAAGCAGAAAAGGCACAGGTGGAACTAATAAGCTTAATTAATTATGGCTGCATTCCATTTAGGTGTGCGGGTACCAGGTACTGATACTGATGGAATTAATGGACCATTGTGGATGTCATCAGTTACACCTGTGCCTTTCTTGCAATAAGTCAAAATGTCTTGTGAAAAAAGTTTATAAAAGACACATTCCTAGAAATCAAACAATGAAAGTTGTGATTAAAGAAAAAATTCTGGTGATGGTATATTTTTATTATCAACAAATCCCATGAAAAGACCAAAACCAACAATGAATTGATCTACTGGTCTACACAAGTATTGTGTGTGTGTATCCAAAACCTGATATATCTTATTCCTCTGCGTCATAGAGCTCCATTGTTGTCCAAAAATTATTACAAAAACGCATCAATGAGCCACACTGTTGTACTGGGTGACATGATTCTTCATCACCATGAACACACGAACACATGAACACGAACACACACACACACACACACTATAGTTTATTTCGACTCAATCCTCACGAGAGCACCAAATGTGGATTCATCCATAGTTGAAAATAGTCCTTAACAAATGCACTATTTCCTCCTGGTGGAGGAAATAGTGCAAAAAGGTAATAGTGCAAAAACGTTTGCAAAAACTAAAGTGCCCTCACTCTGAGGTAATCTAATATGGCACCATTATAAAATGTCAAATGCCAGTCTTATCCTAAAGGTCCAGTGTGTAGAATTTAGTGGCATCTAGTGGAACGGACTTGGCAGAAATGGAATATAACATTCATAAGTATGTTTTAATTGTGTATAATGTATATAGTGTATAATCACCTGAAAATAAGAATCGTTGCACCCTCATGTTTCTACAGTAGTCCAGAACGGACAAAACAAACACTGGCTCTAGAGAGGGCCTTTTATGTTTTTCACAAGTTTCGTGGCCACCATAGGTTCTACGCGCTTGGAAGAGGAGGGTGAGGGGAGTGGTATTCACTTGGTTGCAAATCTGCAACCTCACCACGAGATGCCACTAAATCCTACACACTGGACATTTAAAAATGAAGACGGGTAATGGGACAAGGTGCTGGAAGGATACTGACCACCATGCCGATAGAGTTCTGTTGTCCACCTGGACCCATCTCCAGACAGTCATCCACCACCAGGTTCATAAAGGGGTCAAACCCTCGCAGGATGCCCTGCACGTGTCTGCCTCCATTCAACTTCACTAAAGGACAAAAAAGAAATCACACAATAAATCTTGCATGTTAGGATTAATCACTCTTCTTAGTTTAAAAGTCCACAATGCTTTGATACTTCACTCTTTGGTTGCTTTGTGTTATGTTAGTATTTGTATAAAATGCCCACACTTCAGGTAAAGTGCCTCATTTAAAAATATATTAAAAACAAAGGTAAGCTTCTTTTAACAGATTTCACTACAGCCACTGCAGTAGTCATCATTACCTCCATTTGTACAGTGAGGTTTTTAAATGAATGATTTTAAGTGTAAATGCAAGCCCTTGCAATCAAGGACTAGGAAAAATAACTTGCCAAATTACATGTCACTCATAAACTGTGTTCAGCAGGTCTACTAAGTCCATCAATATTGCAAGCACACATCTTTCACCAAAAAGCACATTATCCATTCAAGGGCTAACATGTTTACAGCTCAGACAATTAGTCTGAGTCATCTTTCAATCAAAAATGACAAACATTTGAAGGCTCCAGCTACTCAAATGTGAGGATTCATTCTTCATATACGCCACAATAGTAAACTGAAGATCTGAGTTTTGAATTGTTGATCAGACAAAACAAGCATTTTGAAAATGGCGACTTGTGATGGGCATTTTTCACTATTTTCTGCATTCCAAGTATATTCCTGTTAGCACTATTTATTTATGACTGCGAACCAGTAAACAATAAAAAGTATGTTGGATTTAAACTAGTGAATTCAAGTACACCCAAATTAATTGTGGGATCTTGACTGGAAATGCCTTCCTCCCACGAAGAACTGAAGGCTTTCAGGACCACTCATTTGATATTCTATAAGCATAAAACCAGCCTTTACCACGCTGGCTGTCCTGAGTCACTGCCATATTATCATACATGTTATCTATGATTTCACATCTGTGGAGGGATCAAAAAAGGCTATGTTTTATACAGGGGTGTTAATGAATGCTTCACATTCAAATGGTCATTATGAAAATACTGCGTTCTGTGTTCTTCAGGGGAAAAAAAACAGATGTAGGTGACGTTTTCAGCTAACCAACGACCAAGAAATCAAGTTGATCAGCATTCAAAGCTAATGTAGACAACTTCAGGTAAGCTTTAAAAGTGATGTGGGTTGTCATTTGTACTTTAAGTGGATTTGACTATATCTGCTTTTAGGTATACTCACACGAAAGCTTCTTGTCCATGAACCTGAAAGAAGAAAAATAACATTAGCTTGCAGAAGGTACAGGTTAGTCGGTCAGCCCGGCTAGCTACTGTTAGCTTGTCTCCCTTCCAAACAATACAGCCGGTTGTTCTTCGGGCTACAACTTCAGTCAATAAAAATAAGAAGTATATTCAAATTAAAGAGTGCAATACTCATTAAACAAGCTCCACATCTTACTTTTTCAGCTCGGGTGGATGTGCTTTGCTCATTTTGTCTGTTTTCTAAAAGGCGGACACAGTTGCTCGTATGATTTTCGTTTCTCAAACCCGCGGAAGGACAACGTGCGCTGAGCGACCGGAAGTTCATCGGCATCATGGACGTCATGTTACGTCACTACGCCGCCATGAGGCCAGGAGGACGTCCAGTCGGTGCGTTTACTATAACGCAGCTTACATGTTTCAAGTATTTTCTGAGTACAAAAATTAGGGTAACAAAAGGAAAAAGTATAAAAACGTACAACATCATCTTCTTCGCTAACTTATGTCACACTTTTCCTAATTAACCAGGAATTTTCAAGGAAATCCGATACTGGTATTTAAACTGTTGTTTTCTGTAGGCAGAAAGACAAGACATTCTGCTACAAAACAAGCAAAAAGTTTCGTTAGAGTCGTTCACAGCTTCTGAATGTTTGTGCTTGACACAAATCTTTGACTTTGTTGATGATGTGAAAACAGACATTTTTGCAACAGTTGGACTTTTGTCATATTTTATATATATCCACCCAGAACACCTTAACTTTGTCTTTTAATTTGTTATAAAATACCTTTACATATGACTTTTTGTTGTTGTAATACCGCTACTAGTGTTGCACTAGTCAGTCATTGTCTTTCAGCTGAAACACAAATGTAGCAGTGCTGATAGTATACTTTGCAGATGAAGCATATTAATGTAGAGTGCCAAAGTAAACTGTATGAAAAATCTGACTGCATTCACAAAATAAGACAACAAAACATTTCATGAGAACTGTTAAGTTTTAATTGTTATCTATA
The DNA here is from genome assembly GCA_038419695.1 of Scomberomorus guttatus. Classification (NCBI taxonomy): domain Eukaryota; kingdom Metazoa; phylum Chordata; class Actinopteri; order Scombriformes; family Scombridae; genus Scomberomorus; species Scomberomorus guttatus. Next base: position 4,755,819 of record CM076449.1, read on the forward strand.
AAGAGCCATAAACTAATTTACAAAACACCTTGAAAAAGTGGAAGCTTCAAAAACCTATTAAATCATTTCCTACATTTCACAGTAGCATTTTGAAAACAGTGGCTGAAAATCACAAAAAAAACAAAAAAAAAAAACAAAAAACAAACAAACTCACATTGATACTAGGTCGTTCACCAAAGCGCACTTATCAAGCATCACAGACATACTGAAGGGCTGCCATCAGTCGATCTGTTTGCATAGCTAGGTAATATCACCGGTGTTCATGCCATCTAAAAAGACAGGCTGTAATAAAAGGCATTTTATTGGGTATAACTATCCGTGACAGCCATAAAAAAATTGTTCACGCTAGAGATTATGGCAATAACTACCACATGTTGGAACCTCAAAAACAGCACATTCAAAAAAAACAACAAAAAAAACAAAAAACGCTCAATACATGTTAACATCTCACCCTTTGTGATTTCAGTCAGACTTTGGCAAAGCATTTGCAAATAATTTGCAGTAGAGTTGCGACAATTAATCGATTAGTTGCCAACTGTTAAATTAAATAGCCAACTATTTCGATAATCGATTAATAATTTTTCAGTCATTCAAAATTCTCTGATAACAGCTTCTCAAATGTGAATGTTTCTGGTTTCTTTAGTCTTCTCTGACAGTTGGGTTGTGGACTGCTGTGGACAAAACTAGACATTTGAAGACATCACCTTGGGCTCTGCGAAACAGTGATCGATATTTTTCACCATTTTATAGACCAAACAACTAATCAGTTAATCCAGAAAACAATCAAGAGATTAATTGATAATGAAAATAATTGTTAGTTGCAGCCCTACTTTGTGGCCAAATGCACCAAACTTCCATCCGGTGATCTTAGCAGAGCCACAAATTCAGTGCAGATGCAAATACCAAAGTCCAACACACAATAGTGACAATTCAGCAAGTGACACACCCAATCTATGACTAAGTATTGCCAAAACTGTATGAAAAATAACCAAAATACAGCAGAAGACATACCTGCCTTGACTTAGCTAAAGCACTGCAGATGTGTGGTGTAAAAAGAGAGTCTAGCAAACAAGATATCTGCTGGTGCTTTGGCTAGAATGTATCATGGTTGTGCAGAGCAGAGCTCAACTGTATGAAATATTGGTTAGTCAGTGATAGTAAAATAGAGTGGACATGCCAAACTCTAATAAAGAAGCATACTGGTGTTTTTGCACATTTTTTTTGCTGCCATAAATTTCAATGTATTTCATTAAGGTATGAAAATCTACTTGCAGACTGGCTAGATAGGTAATCCCTCACAGTAAATGTGTCAGCTTTATGTTATTGTGTTATCTTAATCTGGTAATAATGTTAAAATAGATTATTAATTTTTTTTATTAAAAAGCTACCACACACATTATTTTTTGCAATGCCAACATTTGCTTCTTGGCTTGTTTGATTTTACATCATCGTAGCTTGTGAATGCAATCCTGCTGTGTAAGTGACTCGAATCTGAAATGGTGGAGCTTCCCATAAGGACATGAACACACACACAAAGCGGATAACCTTTGAAAAATATTCAAGGTTTTCATATGCATCAACATGCAGTGATAACCTCTGCAAGAAATAAAAGTTGAGTGAGTAAATGTCCACTGTGATGGATCTCACACACTGTGCTGAAACAGAAACAAGTGGCTGCCTAGATTGTATTTTGAAAACATTTGAAAATCTAAAAGGGGCTATGGTATGCTTTGGAAAATGGTTGGCAGTCAAGTATATATGACTTATAGTAAATACTAAAACATGCAAAAACCCCAGTATAGTCCTTAAACACACCATTATCTTGTCAACACCTGATTTGTTGGTATGAATAACATTAAACCAATAGTGAAGTATAAATGCAAGTTCTCTGAATGCTCAAGCAATTAACTGGGGAATGAACAAGAATTTCTGCCCTCTAACCCTTCAAGGACAAAAGGCAATCGCTGATGACATTCAAACTGCATCTCAGGCTTTGCTGGCCTGAGCTGCGTAGCCCTCTATGATGCTGTCCTCCTCCACCCGGACTCGCAGGTGCTCCTGACAGTGTTCTAGGAAAGAGTCCAGAGCTGAGAACCCCTGCTGGCAGGGCACACAGTGGTAAAGCCTCTGCCTCTTTGAGCCTGGCCATTTGAAGGTGTCCATCTCGTTTGTGCACACACTGCACTGTCTCTTTTTCACAGATGACTGGTGGAGCTCCACGTGCTCCCTCAGCTGTGACTGCAGAGAGAAAACCTCTGCACAGGATGGGCATGGGAACTCTCTTTCTACCTCCTCTTCCTCCACTTTAGGCACTTCTCTGCATTTCCCAGGATCACTGACCTTGTTCTCTACTCTGGTCACTTTCCTGGGCCTCCCTGGACCAGCCCTAACAGTCTTGTTTTCTTCCAGGCTGGTTTTTGCTTTATTTGGTCTATTTTCTAATAACTTGGAGTCTTTGGTGGTACTTCCAGCAGACTGACTTTTGTTTTTGATTGTGGTGAAGCTTGAGGCTGTGTGCTGTCTGTAGTGTGCCCTAAGTGACAAATGATGGAAGAATAATTTGCCACAGACTTGGCATGGATATGTGTCTCCTCTCCTGCGTTTGCTAACAACCGGCCGTGATTCTCTCCTATTATTTTTCTCTCTGCGGTGCTTCTCTTTTCTGTGCACGTACAGCTTCGATGTGCTCCTGAAAACCATGTCGCAAGAGCGACAGCTCAAAAGCTTCTTTTTGGATTTTGGCCTTTTATTTGGATCTCCATTAACCTTAGTATTCTCTCCTTTCCTTGCTTCTCCACAACTACCTTCTTCTGTGGTCTTTTGTCCCTGTGGAGCCCTCAGCTGCTCCTCTGCATGGTTGGTCTGCTTATGGCGCTGCAGTCCAGCCTCTGTGCGGAAGGTTCTCAAACAGAATTGGCACACATTACCAGCTCTGCAGCTGGGCCCTGGGGTGTCTGAAGAATCAGAACGGGCCGAGTCTCCTTCAGAAACTGGCGGAGAATCATCCGGAGGGCTACTGGCATCAACTGTATCTGATGGAAATGGTGGTTCACTACAACCAGCTTGCTGATGGTGTAACAGGGCCTGCTTCTGGCTGAAGCCTCTCCCACATGGAGCACATGTGTAAGGACTTCTGTCCAGGAGATGAGGTGACTTGTCCTGTGGCCTGTCAGGATCCAAAGTGTGAATTGTACATGCAGGGCACGGCGAACCAAGCTGTGGCTCTTCATGACAAAGCTCACATGGGGAGGAACCATGATCACACTTATGTAGCTGTAAGGACGACCTCAGGGAGAACTCCTGCCCACAAGAGGGACACCTGTGAGGCTTGGGTAACGTGTGTTCTAGTTCCTGGTGGTGCAACAGTTCTGTTGCATATGGGAAGCCCTTACCACATTCTTGACAAACATATGTGTGCAGGTGGGATGGTTGCTGCCTCTGGCTTCGTGTGTGCTGTTTGGTGTCAGCCCGTGCAATGAAGCTGGCGAGCCTGGACAGGGTGTCTGCTGCCGTCCTGGAGCGGCTGAACGACTCTTGGGCCCTGGTGGTGCTCCAGCTGACTCCATCCATCCTCCTTCCCCAGCTTCTCTCCTGCTTCAGTGGAAACAGTAGTTATTGAGTTAGTCATTAGCTTGGTCATCACTAAATAAAGAGCAAAAACAAAAGGCTTAAGCAGTCAGCACTGTTCTGATAAACAGGTATTCAAGCAGAATGGCACCAAGTTGCTTCTGTCTGTAAGTGAAGTGCTGTCATTAGCTAGCTGTAAAGTTTAGGATACGGAAAGGGGAAGGGAGCCTACTTATTATCTTGTTCCTCTTTCTTGCTAACGTTACCAATAATTGATAAAGTCTCATGTTACGGCATCGCAGAAACTAAGTAAATGGTAACTGGACAGCTAATGTTCATTTAGTAAGAAGTCTGTGGCATTTTATCAGCAAGCCTGCTAATGCGAGATAGGCGACCACAGACTGGCTTCATGTTTGCGAACATTAGCTCGCTGCTAACATTTGCTGCGCTACCGTGTTGGAAATGCAGCTTTCCGTTCACAAACATCTTACCTTCACACTCAGACAGCAGCGACGCGGCAGGTTTACTGCCAACCGGTTGACTTCAAACGGTGTGTCGCGTAAACATATGCTTTCGCTACCATAAACACGGGCATGGCTGAAGGAGTGAAAGCGAAGTTTGTGGGGGTTAGTTGATTGAGCTGTCAGCATCACTTCCGTCACGTCACTTTCCCCCTCAAAGATAAATAAATAACCCCCCACACAAATGAATAACAATCGTTTAATATAAACAAAAAGTTAATATACAGCAGGTACTGTAATAATTTAATAATTCTTCTTCTAAGGTTGAAGCCAGAACTGTCTACTGAAGCATTCTACACGGATTGTATTGGCCCAATAAAGACTTGACATGTATTTTTGAAACAGCATGAACACTTCTGAAACAAATTAACAAGTTTTCATTTTGTCAGCAAATAGTTAACATCATTTCTTGAGTACATATGACCTTTACATTAAAACAGCATGGAGTGAACAACACCATCATGGTGGGCATGAGTGAAAATATTACAACCTGTAGTGACACAATCAGTTGGCGCACCTGAAAGAAGCATTAAAACCTACTTAAGGCTAAAGGTATACTGTAACACTCACAAAAACATTAAAAATGCTTCTTATGAGTAAAACAAGATTGATGAACACAATATTATAGATGGTTTGACAAAGCAAAAATATAACAAATAAACCGCAAATTGATAAATGACACAAAAGTATTTCAAACAATTTTTTGTAAAATGTTTCAATTGAAGTGCCACAGTATCTTCAGTAGCATTTCACTTAGATTTATATAATGCCATTAAGTAACCTCAAATCTTTAGGCCATGAGTGAAGTGACATTTCAGAAGGACTGAATGATTCCTGAACATTAAGACTTGTTCTAACCAATAAAATGTTTCTTTATCAAAGTTGTTGTACAATGACCAGCATATGAGCAGCCACCTACTGCACAGCAGAACTGATTTAGAAACTTTGCTACAGCCTGACAAAGTAATTGCTTCAACTCCCTTTTCAGATGTGAAGCAAATCAAAACAAAAACCTTAAATCCACATCTAACAGTAAGGAAATTAAAGTACCAAAGAAATTGAGATAAAAGAGATTGTCATATCTTTTAAACAAACATTGTGTTATTATTATCACTGTTACTGAAGGTAGATGAGTAGTAACACATACACATATTCACATTACCCCAGAAAAAGCAGGTATAAAATGCTCTATTTCCTGGATCTTGTCACAGATACAAGAGCAACCTAACCTGAACCTGAAACAAATATATAAAACAAGCATTAATGATGACAAAGCATGTATCCATGTTACACTTTCAAAGACAGGAATACATTACAAATGCTCATAACAAAAGGCATCATCATATATTCTGAGCTGCACTGTGTCCACAGGACTGTCTCAAGTACAGTAGGATGGTGTGACTAAATGTCTAATGACTAATCAATGTCCTTCAGTACCAACAAGCATCAACAGAGGTACCTCACCATTTTAAGTGTCTTTATCCCCACAAGTAATTTTTAAAATGATTCAAAACTCAGGAGTGTTTAATGAAATTGAACAATTAAATTGAAATGAATATGCAGTTTTTACAGTGACCACAAGTATCTAATTAGATACTTTATAGATCATCATAAGATCATTATAAGACTGATATTCTTATTCCTCATAAAGTTTGGTAAAATCAAAATCATCAGTCCAAAATAAACCAGTAGCTACAGATCTCATTTAGTACAAGTTATAAGAGTGTGCCACAATCTCTAACTAAAATTGTATGTACAACTGTCTAAAATATAATAAAATTTAGATTCATCTTAGTCAGTTCCAACATGAAATAAGACCCATATAAGCTGACATGTGAATATGGAATCCCAAAGCTACATTAACCAGAAGGTCTCCATTTCTCTGGTCTATCAACATTTTCAAAGTCAGCTAATTCATACTGAAACCAAACTGATACAAAATCAGTTCTACAATCTGAAATTCAACATAGTACCTACTATTTTCTACTCTTGGGTCTTACACCTAAAAACAACCCAAAATATGAACTTGCGTACATCTTTTCTCCAAAAGTTCTAATTTTAAGATCAAGTGAGCCCTTTATTAAGAACTCATACACTTTTTTCTGAATTGGAGAGGACTTTTGATTAGGTGATTGTACAGTGCAGATTTGGTAACCCTAAACAGACATCTTCTCACACATAACTTTTCTCATCTGAAAGGGGAGGAGGGGGGGGGGGCGGAGTCAATCTTATTTATAACAGCTTTACAGTGTCAGACTAAATTGAAGTATTAAGCTTCAAGTTTTATATTGTAGTTGCCTGGTTTGCAGCTAATATTTTTCCCTTGTAAAACAACTACTAAAACAAATCTGCAAAAAATATAATCTATAGATACTATCTCTGACTAAAAGGATGATCTCACAAACATTCATCATCCCTTTATATTACAGCATGTTATTCTGATGTACATCTAACTAGAGAGACAATCAGAGCTGCATGACTAAAAACGAGATGGCATAGCTGTGGCTGTTTATACTGTAACAGTCCATTGATACAGTGCAGTACATTGACTGCACTGTATCGACTGCAAAATAGTCCCATATTCACTGAGCTCTATGGGTGCACCATAAACCCAAACCCAAAGGGATATTCACTTAATTTTCACAGGATCATTTTTGTGGGATTGTCAGGAGGCTCAGAGATAATTTCCTGCAGGTCTCTTAGAACTGCACACGTCAGTCTCTTCCATGTGACCTCAGAGACAACACTTGATGTCTAGAGTATACTGTGGGTCCATCAAGTCACAGTCTAGTTTTATTTAAAATTTAAAAGTACTGTGTCTGCTGTGATGTTGGAAGAATGGATGGAGGCTCCGGGCCTATCTCTTGTAGTGGCTGGGTGCATCTGCGAACATGTACTTTAATCTGTAAGCTTCAGCCAGCAGGAGGCCCACTTCCTCGTTACCCCAGTGGATTGTAGGAAGGTTCTGCAGTAGCATGAGGAGGCCCTGAAGAGCAAAAGAAAATGATTTCGAGACACTGACATTAGTTTAAAAGTAGAGTATGTATCACAAATATATACAGTATGCGGATTATTTCGTAAAAGCGAGCTCTCAAACAGTGGATTCAGGTGTGCATGCATATGCATACATAGTGCAATGTATACATTGTATAGAACAAAGACAAGCTGTAAGGATTTGAACCTTACGAGCATCTGAATGCCTAATTGTGACTTTTAATTACTACTGAATACTTAAAGGAAATTTTGCAAAACTTGAAATTATTGTCTGGACATTTCAAAGAGAAGAATTCAAGCCACATACATTCAGATACTGTATATGGTTTTCAAAGTTAAATGTTTCAATGCTATCAATACTATAGTTTAAGTGTGGGTGACTACAAAGACATGGGTACCTGAAAGTCAATCATGGAGAGAATTTCTTTGCGCCACTCAATGAGGAAAGCAGCACAGACATACAGGTGGAAGTGGGAGAAACCCTCTGCTTCAGCCTGTGGAAAAAAAACAAACAATATTGCAGCCAATTACAGCTCAGCTTTAACAGATAACCAAAAGTTACAAGCAAAGACACTGGAACTCAGTCAACTTACCAAATGCTATATAATAACAACAACAACAACAACAATAATAATAATAATAATAATAATAATAATGATAAATATTTGCAGTAGTGTTGGTTCCTTAGTAGTTGTTCAGGCTGCTGTTGTACTGGATTGAATGATACCATAAATGTTTGATAAACACTCTGCTCTACCTGGTAGGTGTCCCAGAGACGGATAGTGCAACGAAGTGGCAGCTCCCTCATCAGCAGATTGTTCATCCACCGAAAAGCAAATTGCAGGTACTCCACCTCATACTTCTTAAAATGGTTGTGAATGTCCTCTGGAGACAGACGTGCGCGTCACACACACACACACACACACACACACGCACACGTTAAGTCAAAATTGTGGGTTTCCTGTTTGTAGCACCTATCTGGAATCAGCTACACGTCCTCTTATCACTTTCTACATTTGGGCTCATAGTACACACAGATTAAGATCACATGTCAGTTAAAAGTAAAGGCAACTTAAATGTGACACTTTTTTTTCTTATACTTTAGCACCATAGACATTTCATAATGAAGATGAAGCAATGAATGACAAGGAACCTGCTTACCATCTATCCTGCTGACGAGTTCTTCCAAAGCTTTCACTTTGTTCTGGATTCCAGGCTGAGCAAAGGTGTAGTTGTCCTGAAAGGATATCAATTTCAGCAAACTTGCAGTTTTAAATTTGTTTTGTGTTCATTGAGATGTGTGTGAGCAGACCTGTATTCCATCCAGCAGCTTGCTCATACACCAGAAGCTGTCAGCTTCGATGTTTCTCTGGGTGTCCAGAGGCAAGGCTGCCACCTCGAAGTTCTCCACATCTTCTGCTGGAAGAACAAATGATGCTGAATGAAACAGAAATGGCCTGACTCATACAGTTAACACTGTCAGATTTCAGAATGGTGCTCTCTATTGAGATTGGTTCAATGTTTTCGATGTTTATGAATGTAGATGTGGTAACAACGTTGCAAAATCATGAAGCAAGAAAATGTAACTTTGCAAACCAGGAGAAGAAAGACAAGTAACAAGTAACTTACTGACAAACTCAGACAGGAAGACGACAAAGAAGGGTGTGACCAGATCATTGATTCCCTGGACGTAACCGCTGGCTGGGTGACGGATAGCCCAGATAAAGAGGATGCGCTCAAACACCTGAGGAAAGAAAGACAATGACACACTGGGCCTCATGCAAGAACATTTTCAGATTTTTCTCCTAAACTGACTTTTTGTGTGAGGTTTGCTTGAACAAGTGTTTGAAGGGGTGTGTGTATATGTGTGTGTGTATGTATAAGTGTATATATATATATATATATATATATATATATATATATATATATAAATTAGGCTGTGTAAAACTGATCAGTTTCCAGTAAATCTGGACACAAATCTTTGGTGTTTTGAAAACCCACCAAAAAAATCACCACATATGAGGAACAAGCTATGCTCAGTTTAGTTCCTTTTTACAGCAAAGTTCCTCTATAGTGTAGAATGTTGATGCAGCTTCTGCCTTGGTGACTGCTGAATACTATACCACAGAACAACACAATGCCATTCACAGGTACAAATAGTACTCACACTGAGTTTGTGTAAGGTGGTTTATTCAAACCGGAAAAGTGTTAGTTATTTTGGGCAGATAAAGACGATACTGTTACGCTTCAGTGCACAACAGATAAAGGCAACGAGATCAGATCTTTTTTCTTGTCCTTGTAAACTGTTGCAGAGTTCATCACAAGTGAGAAAGTAATGTTCCCCAAAACTCAAGGTTTTTCTGGTTTAAGGGGAGACATGTTAACATCTGACACCTAGCAGTTACTCACAACTAAATGATGGCTGGACTGATTATATTAATTTATTGGTTATTCGTGGAATTACAGCAAATACAAACCTGCAACGTTTGCTCTCCTCTTCTGTCAAAGTCTCTAATCTCACTTATCACTATTTGACATGAGTTAAAGTCATGTGGTGTTTGAAAATGAGTCCAGGGGCCTGTATCGATTCGTGAAGCAAGTTCAACTGTGTCTTCTTTAGGTTGCTTGGCTTTACATCACTGAGCCTTACAGTACAGTACAGTACAGTACAGTACAGTACAGTACATTACATCAGCCCATTTCACAAAAAACATTTGTGAGCATTGCTTACATGCAGATCACTTGAACTCGAAACTCCGAAAAGGAAAAGAGTATTCAGTGAGGTAAAATATGTCCAACATAATCACACAAACAGTGGGAATAATATCCAAATATTAAAAATTGCTTAAGTTGTAAATGAGTGTGTAAATTATTATATAGGCCATTTAAAATACGACTGGCATTTTCAACAACTTCAGTAGTAGAGTAGCTGCTGTTTTGACTCTCAACAAACTATTCTGAAAAAAAATTATACACCTAAAAACAGTTGAAAGTAAGGCTCTTCCTGCTGCCAAAACATAGAGGAAACTAATAATTTACTATTAACTAATTAACAGTGTGTGTGTCTGTGTGTACGTGTGTGCGTGCATTTTAAAAGTGAGCCTGCTTTTTGATAAAGACCAGAAGATAGCTGGCTAACCCACTAATCTCACTTTGTGACACTTTGTGGCTCTTGTGAACCAAAACAAACTCAACACAAAATACAACACAGTTCAGCTTTCCACCGTGGGTTCAAGACCACATACTCTCTACACAAGCATATGCCTCTTTAGTGGGAAAATCTGCCAGTCGTGACTGACAAAAGACAAAAGACTCACATGCAATTCAGATGAACTACTGATATATTTGAACTGTAAATCAAATGCTGTTCAGTAATTCTGATCTTACCTCTTGTACTACAGGCTGCTGGAACAAAGGAATCAGAGGGTTGGTCCTTGGAATGTCAATGTGGATCTAACAGGAAGAGATAATAAATGTTTGTGCATGTTTCCTTTAATATCAGGACATGGTGTTTATTGATTTTTTGATAGATGAGTAGTAGCAGTCAAGATTTATCTCTATTCACTAATTGTAACTGTAGTATTACCTGTCGGTATGTGTCTTTATAGTGCTCGTCTGTTCTGGAGTGGTAATACTGCTCTATGAAGCCAAAGTATTCTTCTCGCTTCCTTTTTAGCACCAGCTCTCTGCGCTCTTTGTTGGCCGGGAGGTAGCCCTGTCCAAGACCAGGGAGAGGAGAGTGCCAGTGCCAGTGAGGAGAAACAGTTTTTAATTATGTGAACAGTTCAAGAAGATCAGCCATTTGAGATAAGATAAAAGAAAGCAGATAAGACCTTTGACATTATGTGAGCATTTTAAAAAAGGAATGCAACTGGCTACACAGAAACTAAAAAACTACTACTACTGAGACAAAATGCCGCCCCCAGATGAAGAGCAGCACATGTGATATTACAAAACTGCAGGTCATGAGACTTACAGAGAGAAGTCTCCATGTGATTGGCCGGACTTCTCTCGGTATGCCCGACCAGCTGTGCTTCCGGAGTTCCTCTATAACAGCACAAAACAAGATATAAACACATGTTATCAACACTGTATAGAACACTACAGCAGAGATCAACACACAGAGACAGGCAACATTTACAGTCTGCAGTAACGCGGAACAACTACTCCATATTTACAATAGGGCTGGGCGATTAATCGAATTTCAATTACGATTTTGGCTTCCAGCGATTATGAAAACAACATAATCAAGATAAAACGATTATTGTGCCACATTCTGTTTCACAATGATGCTCTCATTTTGTCTTGTGTTAGAAATCCAGCGCACCCTTTATGATCCTTTACAGCGGTGTGCTTTCACTCCTCCCTAAAAGCACAAACTCACTCTCACTGGGAATCCATGTAGTAAGTGAGACGTGAGCGGCACGTAAGCGCGCTCTATCCGTTCAATCTACACTGACTCCAACCTGCGTTCAACATTTCTGTCCACAGAAGCAGCCGTCTGTCAGCAGCAGCTCCTGTGGAGCTGAGAGGACAGTGACTGGACAAACTGCCTTCACCAGGCTGACTGACAGCAGAAATTTATTGAACCAAAATAGTTTGCCTGTCGGCTCCACTGGAAGAAATTGACAGTGTTTGTATCTATTGATTCATTGATTTTATTTCCCCGCCCACTATAGTTAGTGAGGGGACGGGCAGACTGGGAACCTTGATCAATCAACGTAGATACTGTTAATAAGTTCAAAACAAATATACAGTGGGATATTTGTGTGATTTAAACAGCTGTCTGTGCAGATTACGCTTCACTAAATGTGACAGAAATAGACTCAGAGCTTAAAAAAACATGGGGGGTCTCCGTGAGATGTGCGTCACTATTGCATGTCTCTGTGCCTGTGTGGATTGATACATTTCACAAAATGGAAGCATTTCTGTTCCGTGAGCCAATGAGTAATCAAGTTAAATAATCGTGATGTCAATATTGACCAAAATAATCATGATTATGATTTTTGCCATAATCGAGCAGCCCTAATTTACACTGTAAAAGTGTCAGGCTCTGGCCTTGTTGTTATCTTACCTAGGTCAGTGTTGGGACTAGCCAGCAACTGCTTGAATTTGTCCAGCCGGCTCTTCTCCCGCACCGTCATGGGCGGTGCGCCTGATGCATTTTGGTCTGAGATGCGAGCCACCAGTGGGATAATTGGACGAACTGGGAGAGACTGCTGCTTCTGCAGTGTGGAGCGAACTGGAGGAGACACACAAGCAAAGTGAGAAAATCTAATGATACAGAGATAAATAATACAACAGTAATAGACATGGGATGGAATAAACAAGTTAAATAAGAAGGCACTACAACATTAAATTCATAGCAAAATTCTAAAAACTCAAATGCAAATTAAACATTATGTTCAATGTAACACCCTTTTTAAACAGATGAAACTAGATCAGTTCTTGGTCTTTATTTTGTAAAAAAGCACATGAAATGGATGAAATGTTATCTATACATTTTTAAGAGGTGATTTAAAAGATATTAGAGATTATGAGTCTCTCAGGCTGGTTCTCCTGTAGCCTTGGGGCCCTGATGGCACAAGCTCAGTGGGTGACTTGTGAATAGCCTGAATATTCAGAAGCCAGGTGACTTCTGAATAGAGGTGCAGTTGACCGGTGAGTACTCTCACAATTTACAAGTCAGCTGGACTTGTGAATAGCCATTAGCCCTGCCTGAGTATCTAAGGCAACGCACCGACTCATAGGGGCATGGGCCAACCTAATCCAGGACTATTGACAACTGTTGACATTCGTCGAACGTTCAAATGTTCTCTTTTAGCAACATCCTGTCTCACAATCACATAGTTTCATACAGCTGCTGCTGGATACAAACACACTCCACTGAAGCTGCTAGGGGTTAAAAGCATTATTATTATTCAAGTATTATTCATTTAAAGAGTGGAGGTAAGCTTTCATAAAGACATCCTATTGTGTTAATGTTAATAAACTCACTGGCAGTTTGACCAGAAGCATTTGTCTATATCACTGAAATCACATTTTTTAGTGCACATTTCATTTTTATATCAGACTAGACAGCCTGATGTAATCCCACCAGCCCTAACTGTACTGTGAGGTCCCTCCTGACAGTCTGTAATTAGCTCCACTATGAATCACCTGATAAGCTGCTCAGTGGTTATTAATGCCCAATGAACTGCTGCGGCATATTACCCACGTACCTGATGACGTGTTGAGTTGGGCCTCACTGTTAGACTTGACAACCTTGCCGTTGACATGCTCGCACTCGGTGTCCTCCTCCTGCACGTCCTGCAGGGTTTGGCTGTCTGTCCTGGGAGGTGCCAGTCTGTGTGACACCCCACCTTCTTTATCACCGGCCTGATTCTGCTGCTGCTGAGTGGACGAAGGAAACATATCAGAACATCTCCCCAGTGTCCACATCTTACTATAATCACTTTGTGATAAAAACACTGCAGTTGAGATCACTTCATCACATTAAAAGAGGGTGGTTTTTCAAATGAATACCATTATCAGCCAAGATACAAATAATATAACAGTAGTAACAGTGGAAAAAGCTCCCTCTCAATGTTTTATGCCCAATTGATGTCAAAACTTGTCTAAAAACCCAAGCTTGATGTGTGGTAGCTACCTGGTTCTGCATAGATGTAGAGTGCGGGCCTGATGGCAAGCATGAAGTAGGGGCGGGGGTCCTGAGGAAATCCTCATCCTCCTCATCGTCGATGTCCCAAGCATCGTTGGTGCTGCGGGCGAACTCGTGGAAGCTGGAGGCCTTTTTAGAGTTGAGATTTTTGAATTTAGGCTTTGTGTCTTTGACATACCTGCAGAGGGACAAATTGAGAGATCGAACAGACAGAAAAAGAAAAGGAAGACAGAAAAGTTGAGAATTTCATGGTCTCACTCAAAGCAGCACTGGTAATTAAAACTTTATGAGATTATATTGCCAAAAGAAAAATAAACAAAAACAAAACAAACATGAAAATAGAGGGGCAAAAAAGGGCAATAAAAAAATGAAAATCTCTCAAAGAGGCTGAACAACATAAAAGTCAACACTGTGTCACATTGGTATTCATGTTCAAACTCGAAGCATGAAATAATCAGCTGCAAACCAAACCAAACTGAAAATGGGACTGACACAAACAAAATGCATCCACGTGGATGACACGACGCCATGCAGTCCAGTTGTGTTGAGCACTTACGTGCGTCGCAGTCGTGGGTCGAGAGGTGGATGCTGTGCTCCATATACAGGTTGTACGCTGTAGAAGATGACATGTGATATGCTATCACCTCTGTGCAGAAAGACACATGCAGCTTCCCAGTCTTTGTCCTAGCTTGTGCCAACAGTCAAAGACTGACTTCTCAGCAGATCTACTCATCAGTCATTATTCAGAGGAAAGTTGGCTGACACCTGGCCTGCCCTTGTCTGTGTTGCTCCTTCTAAACATACTTTCCCTAGTTGAGTCGATGCACTGCAGTCGCTCAATCTAGGACTGCAAATAACGATTCATTTTATTATTGGTTAATCTGCATTTGGTCAAATAAAATGTCAAATAATGGTGAAAAATGTCCTGAAGTTAATGTCTTCCCATTGCGTGTTTTGTCTGAACAACAGTCCCAAACCCCAAATACATTCGGTTTACTATCATATAAAACAATTCATCAATTATCACAATAGTTGCAGATAAATTTTCTGCGGATGGACTATTTGAGTAATCTGTTCACTTCTAGCTCAATCCCTTAAAATCTGTTCACTTATTACAAAACAGACAACGAGGGATCATAGAAGAGAGAGCACCACAGCTGGAAATGACAATGCCCATGCACTGTGTTGGAGATACAGCTGCAGTACACATTGTGTCCAGTGTCATTACATCCAGTAAACACAGCTTCACATTCTGCCTTTCACCGACAGATGACAGCTCAGTTCCTCCCTCCTATTAAATACACTATACCTCTCTTTCTTATGTGGATTGTGCTGTTCTTACTGTGCATTAAACAGACCTAGGGGACAGCTTGCATAGCTCCAGCATTCTTCTCCACCCTGTGGTGTGCATTATGTTCAGTGGATGTGGGAATCTCTCAGCCCCACTCAGTGACAACCCAAAGCAGGCACCGTCAAGGGGTGTACTGTAGGATGGCACCTGGGCCAGCAACATGCTGCACTGACACTGAGGGCACAGTGCCAACAATGCTCGCTTCCGTATCTCTTTTCCCTTCATAGACAGCCAAAACCAGCAGCCTCCTCCAATGACTTTATAGCCCCATTCAAACTTTTATCTGGAAATTCTTTATTGGATTCAGTAACGCATGCTTAAGATTCAAACTCCAGTTAAAACTGTGGTCACACAGCATTATAATTGGGACAAGGATGCATGTCAGTGCCTGTGTAACAGCACAAATCAGTGATTAGTTACAGTCTAGTTACAGTCTTGTAAAACAGGCATTTTCCTATAAACCTGTTTTACTTTTGAGACAAAGAAACAGGGAGACTGAATGATACCTGAGGCCTTTGAGAAGAAATTTTGTTTACAGATTTGGAACAAATTTTCTAGGGCTGCAACTAACAATTATTTTCATTATCGATTAATCTGTTGATTTTTTTCTCGATTAATTGATTAGTTGTTTGGTCTATAAAATGTCAGAAAATTGTGAAAAATGTCTATCACTGTTACCCAAAGCCCAAGGTGATGTCCTCAAATGTCTTCTTTTGTCCCGAGCAACAGTCCACAACCCAAAGATATTCAGTTTACTATCATAGAAACCAGAAAATATTCACATTTGAATAGCTGGAACCAGAACAGTTTTTTCTTAAAGAACGACGCCAAACGATTAATCGATTATCAAAAGACTAGTCGATTAATTTAATAGTTGGCAACTGATTAAACATTGCATCTCTTGAATTTTCTAATGATTATTCTTTCTTTTTGCCACAATAATGGTCAAACTCTACATCTAATATCACCATTTATCCAAAATGTTGTCTGTCAGTGCAGCAAAAATTTCAGTCATGATAAGCACCTCATTCAAAGTAGCTGAGAGACTTTTGTGTGAATAGCAACAAATATCACTCCTAGTATGTGGATTTTGTCAAACTGTGTCCTCTCACGCCTGAGGCTAAAAGGCATCAACCTAATTCATGTCCTTTGCATGAATAAACTGACAGTAAGCCTGGTGGCTGGGAACTGGGCCTACTGATTATCTGGCAGTGCCAGAGTCTCTTGTTTACCAGCCTCAGACTTGTTTTATCAGGAGCTGCTCAAGGGCACGCAGCAAGACTAGCTGCTGGCTTTCCTGTTCAAACATATGTTTGTGTTTGGGTTTCCAGCCTTTCCACCCACCACAGTTTGAGAGAGATCAGTGTGTGTGACAAAGACATCAACGCCCTCTCCTTAGAGATCCTCTCTTCTCAGATATACCAAATGAGTTGGCCTCCCTCTCTGCGCTCCACCCTCTCTATCAAGTAGTTGCATGGAGCCTGGGCAGGACATCCACTCAGAGTCCTGATAGTCATAGAAACACACAGGCTAATAAAGGAATAAATACGTAACACACAGCATACATAGGTCATGTCTGATGAGTTTTATTCTCCACTAACCATCACAAGTGTGCAGGCTGAGGAGAGTAAAAGTAAAGATAGTGTGTTCTCAGGCTTTAATTAAGGAAGTAATGGTCCACATACGTCCTCACTCTACAGGAACAAAGTATTATTTTTGCCATAACACATCACACAGTCTCTACTAGGGATGTCAGTTTTGGTTAATTTTGCTTTCGACAGACCGACACCCATTAACCGATAACTAACCGGTTAGTTTTTAAGAAAAGTTGTGATGTAGCTTTCGTTTGTGAGAGCTGTCCAGCAGTCGGTGGTCAGAGCTAGCTTAACTTTTAGCTCATCCTTCTCCTCAAAATGTTTTTCAATGTGTTTAGTCACAGTAGCTTTCAATGGCATAATGTACTTGGGCTCGAGGTACGAATATAAATAATAATACAAATATAAGGTGACTCTGATTATAAGACGCGCCCCCTTTTCCAACAGCTGTTTTTGGAAAAATAATGTTACTATTTGAAGAAGTCGGTTTTACATCAGTACTTTATCCATTCAAAAATAATATCTGATGTTGTGAACATGTAATTAAATAAATTAAACCAGCTGTGTAATGTGCAATTTAGGATTATTTTCCTTATTGATTAATCTGGTGATTATTTTCTGGATACATTCATTAATCATATTGTTTAGAAAATTGTAATAGTGAAACCTGCTCATTTTATTTTCCCACAGCCCAAGGTGATGTATTCAAATAGCTTGTTTTATTGTACAAACAGTCCAAAACCCAAATATATTCAGTTTACAATCAGATATGACAAAGAAAAGCATCAAATCCTCACATTGCAGAAGCTGCAACCAAGGAAATGTTTGGCAAACTAAATTATTAGAGATCAAAATAGTTGCCAATTAACTTTCTGTCAATTGACTTTGTTGCAGCTCTAGTGACAATCAAGCGTAAACCAAACATGAACTATGGCTTGGTCAAATGTGTCTTGTGGGTGAGCTGTCAAAAGATCTTGGTCACCAATAAAACTGCCACAAAAAGAGGATGTTCCTCAGTGAACTCTGATGATTCATCTGAAAGAATCCCCATAAACAACATAAGGAGATCTGAGATTACTGCAGGGATCCTCATCAGGGCAGTGCAGCTTTTCTTCACTGTCCTCTCTCTCACCAGCCAGTCTATTATGTGATATAGCCTCTCAGCACAGCACAGGCCGAAAACATACGGCGGGCGGTGCTCTGACTATGACAGCTGACACCTCCACTACACAGAAGCAGGTCTGCCTCTTACAGCTGGAGGCTAGTATACAGAGACTCACTGAAACAAGACGGTACACAGGGCGGAAAAGTCCCCAAGTGAATGAATTAAAATCCACAACTACAATTTGGTCAACTAATGACTATTCTTGAGACACGTACAGCGAGTTTATACGTTAAAGTCAGCTTAAGAGCTGAGCTTTAAGCTTCTGTTCCTGTGCTTCATTATGAGTTGATTCCAGCTACATGAGGATATTACTAATATGTCCCTGAACACACCGTAGGTGGTCATTTCTACGATATTTAGACAGTATCCGTGTGAAACATGAAAATGAATGCAGTCCTGGTTGGTTAAGACAGACAGAGTGAAAACGCACCTTCCGGGAACCTTTGCGTTTCTCCTCCAGAAATGGACCCTGTTCTCGGTGGCCATAGTCGGATAACACAACCTCCTTCAGACCGACACCGACATCGGCTCCTCGGACGAACAAACCATGGAGAAACCTCTCAATAGAGGCAGCTCAGCCCCGCTCGGCTTGCTCTGCTCTGCCTACTGGTGCGTAGAAACGGCCAGGAGATAAAGCTATGCTGCTCTCAAACACGATGATGTGTGATACGGAGCACTGGAAACCGCCATCTTCGAGCACACCGAACGACGCGGGTGATTGGCGGGAGGGTCGAACAGGTGCAGTGAAAGTGGCCAATAGGAGATGCTGGCGGAGTGACGTCAGGGATGCGAAATAATAAACTCATAAAAAGATAAGAGGGAGACGTTTGAAACCTCATGCTGCCAAGGGAAAGTTTGTTGTTCTCAGGGGATGTTCAAAGGCCAAGCTGTTGTTTTTTTTGTTTTGTTTTTCCTACCATCTCTTTATTTATAGAAACCGTCACTTATAGCATGTGTGACATTAAGACAATATCAGAAAACAGGCTTCATAATGAAATAAAGATAGCATAACAGGCATAACTTCACTTTCAATTGATTGACACATTCAACATGGTAACAGGACATAGGGTAAAAGTAATAATAATAAAAATAAAGAAAAAATAATATAAGAAATAACAGAAAAGGTAGGCAATAAAATCAGATTTCTTTAAAAAAAACTTCTTGGAGCATACCAACTGTGTTTCTTTTTGTTTATAAGTTGGATAGGCTAAATTCAATCATGAAAAGTTCAAATGATGGGCAAAGGCTAAGCTGTTATTAGGACCTGACCAGTCAGGTAGTGACATCATGGGTGGAGAGGGCTTCCTTCAACTGGAGGAGCAACTGTCAACTTGATTAAGTAAATTACCAATACAACAATGTAAAAATACTCCATTGCAAGTAAAAGTCCTGCATGAGAAATCCTACTTAAGTAAAAGTACATAAATATTAGCAGCAAAATGTACTAAAAATATTGAAGTAAAAGCACTGTTGTAGCTGCTGGAGGTGGAGCTAGTTTGAACTACATACATTTAAGTAGTTTAGTCCAGTGGTTGCCAACCTAGGGATTGGGCCCCTCCAAAGGGTCACCAGATAAATTTGAGTGGTTGTGAGATGATTAATGGGAGAGGAAAGAAGAAAAAACAAAGTTCTGATACACAAATCTGTTTTCAGTTTTTGGACTTTTTCTCTAATCTTTGATTTTTGGTGAAATATTGGATCATTTGAACATTTATTGAAATGAAAAGTTTAGAGGGAAAAATCACTATTTGGTGGAGCTGTTAACAACTCATAGACATCTGAAATGTGACCCTGACTACACATTGCTTTTTGTAAGACGTCAAAAGCCAAAAAGGTTGGAAACCACTGGTTTCATCTTTAACAATGTGTTGTATTTTAAAAGCTTGTTGATCCTCTCAACACCTATTGGGTCAAAACTTTTTCTTGACAGTTATCCAAATACAGTACCATTCAAAAGTTTGGACACATTCAAGTGAACTGTATGTGACCCAACTTTATTATTATAGGGTCACAAGTTTTGGTAACAGCTATCAAAATACTGCAACTATCTCTTTCCATTGTGTAAAATCTTCATCTGAAAAGTAACTAAAGCCGTCAAATAAATTTAGTGGAGTAGAAAGTACAATATTTTCCTCTGAAATGTAGTGAAGTGGAAATATAAAGTAGCATCAAATGGAAAGACTCATGTAAAGTACAAGTGCCTCAAAAGTGTACTTAAATATAGTACTTAAGTTAAATGTACTTCCAGCACTGGTTTTATATGATAAATATAAATAGATATATCTTTGAGTTTAGATCAGACAAAATAAGCAGTTGGACGACTTCTCTTTCAGCTCTGTGTGGCATCGATTGACATTTTTCACTATTTTCTGATATTTTATAGACAAATGAAAAATAAAGATTAATCGACAATTAAAAGAGATAGTTGCAGTGTTTTGATAGCTGTTACCAATATACCAATATACCAATATAATATTCAAATTGGGTCACATACAGTTCATTTGAATGGGAAAGTGTTTCCAAACCTTTGACTGGTACTGTATTTGGATAACTGTCAAGAAAAGGTTTTGACGCAATAGGTGTTGAGAGGATCACGTTTGACAGCTGTGAACATGGCTGCAACTAATAATTATTTTTATTATTGTTTCATTTGGTTATAGCTTTTTTGAAGAATGTAACTGTGTTGTCTATACACCAGGGACCAGGCTAAACACTTATTACATGCTATACAAACCACAAATCAAAATTCTTCCTCTGCATTTTGACCCTTTCTTCCTGATTTGATGCTTAGTAATACTTCTCTTTTTTAACAGATGCTGCATGTAGAGCCTCTGTCCACATGAGGGCAGGCATTTTCTGCTGCTGGTTCAGACAATGATAAAGTGAAACCAGTTCAACCACCTCCTATTTACTGTAAATGTTTGAAAAGTGAGTTTTCTGTTCATGCTGCTCAGTACATATCAACAACAGATAGCTGACAGCACAGAAATTAAAACAACTACTTTGTCATTTGTTGATGAAATAAGCCATTGTATTAGCTTCAGTGGAAGTTATTATACATCATAATTAATTTGATTCAAGGACCCCACAACTTAATGGGAGCAACATTTGGAAGTGTTTGTGTCCTATTCAAATGGAGGCAGGCAAATGAAGGTTTTGGGGACATGACTTAATTTCGTTTTACATGCCAGTCTGTATTTGAATTGCAGGTGCTCTCCTGTGTCTGTTTGTTTAGGGAAATCACTGCAGCTCCCCACCTGTGTTCACCTCCTCCATCATCCAACGAACTTCAACTGACAGAATCCAGGTGAGAGTTTACATTTGGGTTACTTGCTTTTATAATGTTTCTTTCGATCTGTAGTGTTTTCACAGGCTAGGAACACATGCGTGTTGTGAATCTAATGTTATTATGAGTGGAGAATAGCTCCATTTACACATTTTCTAGGATTATTCATTTGTAATGACTTTTTTGAGAGAGAGAGATTTTTGAACCCTGCCTCAGGCAGGTCTTGTGACTTTTTGCCTCTGTGTTGCTTTTGGTGTGGCCGGCTCACTGAGGAAAACAGTGGCGTGAAAGGAGTAGGCTGAGAGGAGATACACTAATACAGTCACAAGGCAGGACAATGGGGAACTGTGTGTGGGACTACTGGAGTTGCCTGGGGCACAACAGTTTGCTAAATGACACTCTACATTTACTTTGAACTTTTTCCTACCAAACAACCATGGCTATATATTACATTTCTTTGAGATGGGAGATATTTTTACATCTAGGTGGACGCGACTGTGATGTTTAACTTTTAGCATTAAAAAAGACCATTTTTAATGCTATGTCTGCCCCTATAGAGTACACTGAAGAGAGCAGTTTTTTTCAAAATAAATGTATAATGTGCTTTTCTATGGCACATGCTCAGTGGATTTTAAGCCCTTAGCTATATTTTGGTTTGTGTGACCCTCTTGTTTTGCTCTTCCTCTCACCCTTGAAAGGATAGCATTGTGACTTCTCTTTCTGAAAGCTTAAGTGGCAACAAAACCCCTCCAACAGCATTCTTGAAGAAAAGAGGAACTTTTTTCCTTTGTTGTCCTGTCATCGTGGTGGGTGTTCAGTTCTATAGTTACTCAAAAACTTTAGACAACAAAGAGGGGAGTTAGAGCTGAAAGTATTTGAGGAAAGGTAGCGCAACTTATTGAGAAGTTATTGGAGTCAGACTTTAACTTTGAGGTGGGAGTTTATGTAAAGCTTTTGTCAGAAGAGGTAAGTTTTTTTCTTAATGTCACTTATGTAAACTTTATACAAGATAATTCTTTGTAAGTCACATTTTTACATTTCTTTTTTGCATTTAAAATTTGTTCAACTACATTAGTCACATGAGAGCATTAGTTTGTTAGGTTGCATCAAATAACAAAACCCTTTTTTTGTGTAATGACAACTTATAGTGAAATATGATTTAATTTGTCAAGAAAATGGCTACACTGTGCCGGTCAATAAAAGAAACCCTAATTTTTTAGAGTTTTGTCTTCAGGCACATGGTGATGTATAGCCGAATTCTTCATCTCAAGGTCAATGGGTCATCAATAGCTGTGCTCACACGCGCTGACTGTGACCAGGCCATGAAGGATCGTGAATTCTCTGAAAAAGGTAAGAACACAGATGTCACTGTGAGACAATGCATGTGTGTTTGAGGGGTGTGTGTGCACTTTACAAATGTGAATTACATGTGATCATACAAGGTTTATTCTTTCCTCCTCTTACCTTTTGACCTTTACAAAACACTGTATTACTATAGAACTACAAAGTACAGATTAGTCTACATAACTGATTCCTACATGTGTCATGTGGCAGAAGTCCACCATTATGAAGCTGTCATGAAGACGTCAACTACACTGCAGTGTAGTGCTAAAATGTAATCAGTCAGCTTAATTGTAACAGAAAACTGCATTTAAATGTACTTATTTGCCAGAATGAAGCAGAAATTCACTGTTGTATGTATTCAGTGCTTAGAGTTCTATAAAAGCTGAGTTTGTACAGTATATGAGCTCACAAAATCTTAACATGTGCTGGATCATGTGGTTCAGTATCATCCTGTAAGCTGCCATACGATGGAGAGAAATTGGTCTCAGTAGTAGTGACAAATGCCTACTTCATGATTGACAAATAAAAACAAGATCAAAAATGACATTTTGTGAATAAATAAATGTCAGTACTACACACGTACAGTATATCTGATCAGATGCTGATGAGCTACAGTATGTTTTAGAGAGAAAACTGACAGATGTCGGAAAAGAATTGCAACATGCAGTGGAGATCGATCAGAAGACACGACAAGAGTCAAAACTGCACACAAAAATGTAACCCAATCCAGATGTGTCAGGTGATCCCATGCACATAGTTTCCACAATCTGTAACTGAGGTAAATTAACAGACTAATCAATTCATTAACTAATTGTTTCAGCACTACTGTAAATGAAAGCATTTATGTGCACTGGAACCATTTCAAAAGCAAATTTTATTAGATTAATGAATTTAGAAATGTATTAAAGCTAAAGGCACCCTGTGAAGTTTTCTTGTAGACAAGGTTTTCGTTTACTTTCAGTGTTACTCACCAAAATGCATTGTGTGTATCCTTGAGGCCTATCAAATGTGTTGAATACATTTCCATTCTCATAAAACATTTGCAGAACCAATTTTGGAATTGGAAAAATGTTTGGAACCTACATTGTTTACATACATGTTTCCTTGCAAACAGTCTTCTTTTCCCCTGTTTTTTGTGGCACATTGCTGCTTTTTTTGGCATGTTACCGCCACCTGTAAACCAGTGGAATAGTGTGAAACATTGGCAGGAATGTGTACTGCATCACATGCATGCTCGTGCACGTACACGAAAACAAACAAAATGAGGACACACTCATTTCTTCACAAACATTTCTCCATAGCGCTACTGGTGGTCTGGTTACCCCACATGGTACCTTTAAATTGTATTTATTTGTAAAATAGTTTTCCATTTATTCAAGTTGGGTGGTATTTGTTTGTAGACAGAAAGACACAATTGTGGACACCATAATTTATTCACTAATGGTCATATACATCTTAAAAATGTAAACACTCATTTGTCTCTACTATTGACACTGATTTGTCTCCGTACTGTACTGCTGCACTGACTCGGCCCAGGTTTTGCTGCAATCTCACACATGACTGATGACCTTCTGGGTGTCTAGCAGCTGACCCCAGATCAGATTGAGGTTAGCGGCATTTTACACCTCAGTGCCTACCTATGGCACATTATTCCTCTGATAGCACTCTCTAACGTGGTGTATAAATCTGTTGAGGGGAAGGCTGACCCACACTCTCCTTCAACAGCAGGGGGTACTCAGTCCTCAGTGTCAGTGTAGGTCATGGAAAAACAGAAGAAAACATTTTTTGTACTTGATCTCATCCTTTAATGTTGCCTTTGTATAAACTATATTAGTAATTCGTTAATTCTGTATCCAGAGGATAGAAGTTGTTTGACAGGAGAAATCATAGTATTCCTGTGAAGAAATGTAGTGGAAAATTGTGTATGATAGGAAAAACCAAGAGTTTCTACAAATGTATTTTATCCATGCAGTGAATTTACACGAATCTACATATAATTTTGTATATTTTGTGTATTTGTGCCATAGTGAGAGAGAGAAGAAGAAGAGAGGATGTGCACTTATCATAAAACAACCAGACAAATATCCATTTCATCTCTGTGTCGTTATCACCTTGCTTATTATGGATTCACAAACAACACACACACACACAAGGGAAACTGCACCCCTATACTTATTCCAAAAGACATACTCGGTTTAACTTTGCAAAAGATTTTCCATGTTTGTATGTGCATCTGTGAGTGTGTGTGTACCTGTGCCTTTGTGTTTGTTAGGTGTGTGACAGTGTGTGTGTGCTCAGTAGAGAGTAGAGTTATGAGTGTGAATGGAGTGAATGGTATTTGACCATGTGCATTGTGTTTTATGAGATGAGCAGGCTTTAATGACTCTGTCACCAGTAAATGGGCTCTGATTTGTAGCACAGCTGTCGCTCCACACTCTGATCAACTCGGGCCGTCTGGACACACACACACACACACACACACACACACACACACACACACACACAGATTTAGCAAATATTCAGTGCACATCCAACACCTAAACATTCATATTAAACCATACATGCTCACAGTGCAGTTCATGTAAATTGGGATTCTGGCACAAACAGTC
This sequence comes from Scomberomorus guttatus, assembly GCA_038419695.1. Taxonomy (NCBI): domain Eukaryota; kingdom Metazoa; phylum Chordata; class Actinopteri; order Scombriformes; family Scombridae; genus Scomberomorus; species Scomberomorus guttatus. Next base: position 4,780,912 of record CM076449.1, read on the forward strand.
TCATTAATGTGTGTTGTCGATACAGAAAGTAATTGCAATCTGAAGTCTAATCAGAGAGAAATTACAGCTGTTCAGATGCAGGCAGCAGTCAAACATTAGATCTCATATCCAATCAATGCACCTATTCCTCAGAGATACCCCTGATCTATACATGGGATTGGTAATGTGGCTTTGGTCCCATTCTTTCTGATACAGTGCAGATGGAGTTATGTTTAACACACTGTGCAGATGTAGCAAGGGGCTTCTGGTTGGGGCAGCAGGATGGTGCAGTTGTTGAGTTGCTTTTCAACCAGAAACAACAAAGGTTGAGATTGTCAAGCATATGGCCTACTGAAGTGTCCTTTAGCAATACACATAATTGCTATCAACTCCAAGTCATCTGTTCTGTAGCTGAACCTGCACTGTTCATGTTGAGGGGAGCAAATGGAAAAACAATTTCACCACAGGGATCAATATTACATCACAACAGTGAAGCAGTGTAAGCTTGGTAATTTCATTGTTGTGCAGGTGAAGGATCTGGTGTAGGTTTAGTTTCTCATGTAAGACAAGGAGTGAGAAAACTTGCTCATGAAGAATGTTTAAAAATAGTTTCTTATCTGCTGGAAGGTAGATTAGACATTAGTTTATTCTGAAACATGGTAGAATATTTAAGAATATAGAGCCAGCCAACTAACTTTGTTTTGACTTTAAACGACTCTTAAAAAACTGTGTGTTTTTCAATTTTCCTATCACTTATTTTGTTTTTGTCATCTTTAGCAGTTTTACCTGTACTTCTAGATTTATTTTAGTTAACCTACTTGACTCAACCTTTTGGTGTTCTCTGCTACAAGCTTAAACCGAGATAACCATGACGACATCATCAGGGTAATTTTTGCAAAGCTCGACCCAAACTCACAGGAGACATTATACAACTGTTTTCACAGATTGTATAGTACTCCTTGCGATGAGTAAACTAAACATCATGTGTATAATCAGTGGTGTGTCCCTAATAAACTAAATAATGATTTTATGTGTGGATTGTAAATTTAATCCTCTAGTATGGTCCCTGCTAAAGGCTGTGATATACTACTGTTATAAATTCTCACCAGCAGATGTCACTGTTCCAAAGTATTTAGTGAGTCTTGCAGGTCTGGAGTCTACAGATTTTTCCTCCTCACTACACCGCATCAGTTTATAGACATTCAAACGGTAGCATTGATCTATCCATCTGTCTTGTTTACTTTGCAGACTCAGAGATTACTGACAGTGTGACAGGTGTGCCCTTTTGATTTTGGGGAAATGTCAGCGCAATCTTATGTCCATGTATATGTAGAGTGTGTTTGTGTGAACTCATGGCAGGCCTGTGCATGATCAAGTTTGAAATGATTTCCCATATTCTGCTCTCTCTTACTATCATGCCCTTCATGTCTTTTACTTTGTTGTGTACTCCTCTCGGTTCATTTAGCGGTGAGCCGCAGCAGCAATTCCATTCATGTATGCTACACCTTGTTGACTTTAGCCTCATTAGAAAGCCAAATGAATATGACGAGTTGTGACATTAGGCTACAGCTGGAACAAATGTGCCAGCTTCTCACTCTTCAGCCTGGCCAATTTTTCTCTCTCCGTTTCTCACTCTCACACACATTCATGTTCTCACTTTATTTTTTGGGGAAGGGATTGGTGGGGTTGATGGGTTTGCAACAATATTGGAAATGTAGATGGGCCTATGTTTTGAATTGGATTGCACGCTTTGATGCAGAGACAGATTGTAAACTGTGATTTTATTAAATCCTTCATTAGGATTCATCAGTGAGATTGGATCAGAAAAAGGTCACTGTGCAGATGCGCCCCCCCCCCACCTCTCTCCTCTTTGCTCCATCCCCCCTTATATATACCCTCCTCCCCTTTCTCTCTTGTTTACCCCCCCCCCGCTACCATTCTGCAAAGCATAGGGGCTTGCTCTCACCCACCATCTCTCCCTCATCCTCTCTTGCTCTCTCTCTTCCCTCGGTAGCCCTTGCCCGAAACACATTTGCGATGAAAATGGGGAAAAATGATCATCATGGGTCTGCTAGAGAAACACAAGGTGAAAGTGACATTATCCCCCCCACCCTGAACCCCCCTCCTCCTGCTCCTCACAGCCATCTAGGCTGGCGCCAGTGGGACGCCTGTGCCACAAATCATTTGTATACTCTCATTTCTGCGAGTGGCCCGTGATGTTGCTTACTGCTTAGCGAGCAGATGACTTTCAGAGAGAGGAGTGAATTGGGAGGGAGGGATGAAGAGATGGGGAGATGAGGAAAGAGGAGCAGGAGGAGGAGGAGGTGGAAGGGAGGGGGGAGGTGTGGCAATTTGCCGGCGTGCGAGGATGTCTGTGGGAGTTGGATCTGAAATTGAGAGGGAAATTGTATGCGCCATATGTCAAGTTCTGCAAAGGAGGTTTTCATTGTGCACCTATATTGTGTGTGTGTGTTTATGTGTGGTGTTTGTGTGTGTGTGTGTGTAGATGCATATGTGTGTAATTTCTGTTTCAGAATGAAGCATCTGGGTTGTTTATTGAATCACCTTCGCCATTGTCTGAATTCCCTGCTATTATCACTGAAAGAGCTACAGCCCCCCCTTAACAAAAAGGAAATGGGAAATGTGGCGTACATATTGTCTGTAGCTAGTGTTTGGTCATCTTTGTCTCTCTCACATGTATGCACACGCACACACACACACACACACACACCCTTCCCCCGCCCCTGCCCAGTGTGAGACATCATGATTCTTCTGGTACACTGAATACATTCTCCATGCAGTCTGAGCATTGGTCCATGCAGGCAAACATGTGACATTACAGGAAAGAGTGTTATTTCACCGCCACCTCAGACACACACACACACACACACACACACACACACACGCACACACACACACACACACACGCACGCACACACACACACACACACACACACACACACGCATACACGCATACACTGAATCCCCAGGTTCATAAAACAACCATAATCACACCTATAAGTGCATGCATGCATAGGTACATGTTCACCTTCATGTGCATACAAACACATTCTATGCATGTTTGCCTCCATCCCCCCCATGCACACACATAAACACACCCACCCAGGTTCTCACATGAACACATAATATGTGCATACACACGCTCACACACGCACATCACCTTCCTGCATACAAACGATCTTTCACCGTCTCGCTCTCTCTCGTCCCACACACACACACCCCCACACACCCACACACAGGCAGGTTCATGTAGAGTAAATATAGAGCAGAGACACTCTGGCACAGTGACCTGCAGAAGAACCCGCACACTTTGCCTGCTAGTTCCACAGGGCCCTGTGCTTTCAGGAAAGCCATGCAGTATTCATGGCTCAGTCACGGGGATCCGTGAGGCAGGATGTTAGAAACAGCAAACACGGTGGAAGTGCGCTGCAAGCAGCTCAGCAGGGCACTGTTAGTGTTAAACAGGACGCACCGTAGATCCACTGTGTTTTTCTATTTGCTGCGTGATCTGCAAAGTGGAACAGATTCTTTTCCCAAAGTGTTAATCATTTTGATATATTTGAGAGTTTGGATTTTCTGCTTTTTCCCTTTTTCTATGGATGTGTCTCCGTACTCTATGTACACGTATGCCTGTGTGTGTGTGTGTTTTTGTGTGACTGGCTGTTTCATGTGGGTGTGTGTGTGTGGTCGGGTGTTCATGTTTCATGTGTTTGTATGTGTCTGTCCTCTTTACGCTCCACTGCCTGCTTTGAGAAATAGGTCCGTTCCTCATTATTACCCCAAAGGCTGTCTGAGTGTGGAGTCTCAAACACACACATGCAGGCACACACACACACACACCCACCCACAGAAGCACGCAGAAACACAGGGAGCTCCCTGTGACCCAAATTCATCAGATCCAACCCTGTGGGGCCTCCAGGGAGCTCCAGGGGAGTCGCGCCCCCAGCATGGTGCACTGTGGCTGGGCCTTGATATGTGGGCTCTGAACCCCGGAGCTTCCATCCTGTCCAGAGGGACTGCAGTTATCAATGCTGCCTGTTTCCACTGTCACAACTCCACTTTTGATGGAGGTTGCTATTGAGACGATGAGATTAGAGAGTTGCAGGGTTGGTTGACTACCTGCATCAGGGCCACAACAATCTAAATAGAAAATCTGGTGTTTGTTTTCTGTCAGAGCAACTGTAAAAATATTTTTTTATTTGTTGATTTGATTTTCATTACACAGATGTCAAATTATGGTTTTAGTCACAGCTCATGTACTCTTGTTTCCAACCAGTAACTCATAGTAATCAAAATACTGAGTTGTACAGATATTTGAAACATTAATATTTTAACAGATTGCATTTTAAAAGTAACCTTTCCTTCCTTTTTTGAAGAATATGCTCAGTTTGAGCTCTGAAATCACTCTTAAAAGCTGAGCTCATCTTTTTTCAAGTCTATCTTTTTACAATACTCATATTCCCATTTGGTTGCTGTTATTTTTCTCCCTGTCCATACTGACCATTAAGGGATCCCTTCCAAAAATGATTCCACTGTAATAGATGGGGAACAAAATCCACAGTCCTTGTTCCATGAAAAAAAGTTCAGCTGAAGCTAAAATGAGGTTTCAGCTGTCTAAGTTAGACAAATCAAGTGGACATCTTCCATAGTAAATGTAAATTATGATGAGCTTGCAGGATCTTGGTATAGTTAAGTTTATCTTTACTTTTTCCTTCATTATAGGAGTTGACTGATGTTAACGAGTTATCTATCAGGTTAGCAAAATCATTTTCTCCTTCTTCAGTTGTCACACAGTGTACTGAGAAGCCATGCTAGCTGCTCTGTGAGGCTGTACTGAGGCACAGTGGTGCTTTGAGCTGAATGCTAACATCGGCATGCTAGCATCCTCACAGCGACAATGTTAACATGATAGTGTTTGTTCAGCAGGTAATATATACCATGTTTAATATCTTAGTTTAGCGTATTAGCCTGCTAACATTTGCTAATCAGCACTAAAAACAATGTACAGCTGAGGCTGATGGAATGTCAATAGTTTTGCATGTGGAGCTAGAAAAGTTAAGGAATCACCTCATTAGGATTCATTGTATGGGAACCATCACATTTCATACATTCAGTAGTTGTTGAGATATTTCAGTCTGGACATAAAGTGGTGGACCGTCCAGCCAACCACACACTGACAGTATCATCCTTAGAGCTATGCAGCTAGCATGGCTACAAATTCAGATACAGTTTTAAAATGTCTCTCTGGACTGGAGGACCAGTGAGTCCCCAGAGAAACACTAGGTAATTGGGATCCTAATTATTACTGGGGTGGGGGCTGAAAAGTCACAGACATGCAGTATGCTCTCTTGACGGATTAAAATCACTGACCAGCACTGGTAATATTGAAATTGCTTCCCCTCCTCTAGAGCTATGAATCCTGACTTAGGACTTGAAAAAATGTGAACTTGCCCTTTAATGCCTTTTAATGATGTTCAGTAGGTCTTCTACAGACTATGGCTATGACTATGACAGACTACAACTGTGGCTGTTAGCCTTCTAACAGCCACTAGGAGTGAATGAATATGTGAGTGAGTTACTTTCTGTGTTGCTTTGCATTTGAACACAAGTACTTTACTTGACTGCTCTGGGATTTTTTGCTCTGAATATAAGGATAATTTTTTGAGATTATTTCGGGATAAAGATTTGCCTTCTTTAGATAGTTTACAGTGAAGGGAGTTTGCAGATGTGAGTTTTCTCAAAGGGAAACTTAGGTATTTTTCAACAACAATTTCTGAAATTGGTCCAATATTGAGTGAGAGCGCTTCTGCTGGCAGCCACTAAACGGGCTGCAATGTAATCTTTTGGAGCAATTACGCCCCGTCAATGTACGTCCACTAAAAGTGCTTGTTTTTACGACTCAGGCTCAGATTGTTTGACAACATTATGAAAAGGACCATATAGAGAAATAAAATGTTTTTCTTTACCTTTCGCTTGGTCTGGTCTGAGCCAGACTTGGTTAGACACAACGACAAACAGACCTGATCAAGGTAAAGAAAAATGTTTTATTTCTCTGTATGGGCCTTTCCATAATATTGTCAGACACTTATAATAACAATCTCAGCCTGTCAGTAGTAAAAACAAGCACATTTAGTAGACGTACATTGACAGGCGCTATTGCCCTGTTGGATTACATTGCAGCCCATTTCGTGGCTGCTGGCTGCAGCGCTCTCACTCAATACTGGACCAATTTCAAAAATGATTGGCCCCGTTAGTCACGTAGTCACAAAATGATAGGAAAATGGGGTCCAGGTTGAAAAATACTGAAGTTTCCCTTTAGCATTAACATTCTGTGAAATAAAAAGAACAAAACAAACAATAAAGAACCTGCCCTGCTCACTCCACTGAGGCCCATAGCTTTTTAAGGCCCCGTCAGCAACACACAGACAAATAAACCACTAAAGCAATAACAAGTCATTTAAATGCAGTTTTATGATAAGGGGTTCACAGTTGTCTTTTAAAGATGAGAGATAGTAGGTGTTTTTGTAGAATCAGCCTTCTTGTTATGAAATGCTGTTTCTGGGGGAAAGTATTGTTTCAACAAAGTTTCACTGAGTCAAAAGTGACTTGAGACAAAGTTTGTTTATGTCCTCATTATGGATGTGAAACGTATCGCCCACAAGCACACAGTGTTCGCTTTGTACCAGCTCAGGTGTCACACAAAGTTGTCTTGTTTTGCAACAGAGCACCACTTGTGACAAACTGCAAACTTTTCAACCAAGTAAGAGAATAGGCACTTTGATACTTTAATCTTTAGTTTGGCGCTTCCCTTTCTCAGACCAGGTGGGCGCCATTGAGAGGGAAATCTGTTCTTGGAGGGTACAAGTTTTGGGTTGTAACTCATGAACGGGACGACTTTGAAAACACACAGGCTGCTGAGTGAGTGAGTTTTGTAGACACTGAACTCCTTTGCGGTTGCGTTCTTCAGCCCTCATGAATAATTTGGCAGCGCCGCTTGTCACTGTCGTTGTTGTTGTTGTTGTTGTCGGCTGTGGTGTCACTCCTGTCTGAGAGAGGCGGCGAAGACAGAGGACTCTTTACACTTCAGTCTCCTCTGCACTTCCTCTTTCATTCACAGGCAGAGGAAGCAGTGGGGCTGTGTGTTGTGTGTTTGTATGAGAGAGGGAGAGAGATAGAGAGAAATCATGTCTGCCTGTCTGGCATAATGGCCTGTTTGTGCCCCTGTGATGGTTTGAAGGAAGGATGGAGAAGGAGAAGCAGGCACGGAAGGAGCAATGGAGGTCCACGTGAAGAAAAACCTCTTGCTTGCTTCTATTTTTCAGCAATTTTGCATTCAACTAACATTTCCCTCTTCTGCTCTTTTCTCCTTCTCTGTTTCCCCTTTGGACATCAAGTAATAGTTCTGAAGTAATTAAAGGGGCACTCCACCAATTTTAAACATCAAGTTCAGTTTATTTGTCAAAAAGAGTATACTACTCAGTGTGTGAAAACAGTTGTTTAACATTTTCTGTGGCTGTGGAGGGAGTTTTCCAAAGTCTGAAAAAATATAATTATGTCAGTTATGAGATGTTATGGGTTATTTTGGCTTGGACTTGGACACTGTGTTTTTTTTTAGCAAAAGAGTCTATGTTTATAACTGAGGGTGTGGAGTTTGAAAGACACATACATTTACCAGGCAGGGAAAGTCTAACTTTGGCTTGAACTTTGGCTTGCAACACGTCTCGGGAAAACAAATGACACTCACCATAGACTTTAATGTAAAATAGCAGTACAAAACAAAACCAATAGAAAATTTTCAAATAGAAAATTTATAATTGACCCAAAGACACTATGTCAAGTAAATATATGTCCACTCTGCCTGCCATAGAACATACAAGACACATTGAAAAGATTAATTTGATCTATCTTCAGTCATGTCCCTTCAGTCTCCCAGCATCAAGCTGGTTCAATAAGCCCACACAATAGCCAAAGGTGTCCTACCCGGACATCTGTTTTTACCTTATTGAGTCTCCAAGTAAGCAAATTACCAGTGAAATATTTTACTTTTCAGTCCTGCTCTACAAATAGTATGCTAGCTAGCAATAGCACTGTGCTCTGACAATAGAGCTAGCTACGTTATAGCCTATACATTAGCCCGGTCGATCTAGCCTAAGCCCCAACCAGTAATTGTTTGTAGCTAACAAAGAACCCGGACCCCACTACAACCTACTCTTTATATAATGTAGGTTATAGGAGGCTGTGAATTTTTATACAACTATTAGCTACCTTGATTTTGCAAAGCAGATAAATGCACACAGGCTTGCTGCGACTGTCCTGGCCTAGCAATATGTGCTGTGGCTGACAGGCATCTGTGCTACTAACATTAGGCTACAGCTGTTAAATTCATGAAAGTAAAAATGGTTTGTCTTTGCACCCCTAAAATAAGCTAAGCTAAGCTTACAGGGTCAAGTAACACAGGTGACCCATTTCACACACTGTCAAATGAGCGGTGCAGCAGCCAACACATGAGCAAATAGAACAGGCTCACATGTCCTACCTTAGTGGCCAGAAGACCTCTCATTAGTGTGTTTTTCTCTGCCTTTTTGTCAATAATCCCAACTGTGTCCAAAGCCATTAGAACGTCCCTTTTATTTTCATCATTGCCCACTTTCCCTTACTGATTTATATAGCTTGAAGCCATAAAGCCCTTCCATCAGGATCTTGTTTCCTATGAGAGACGCAGGATTGTTTTCCCCAAAAAAGGGGTGTGGTGATGAGAGCCTACTCTGGATGATATATTGCTGGTCTGATGCTATTGAGTATACATTATGGGAAATGCAGGATCCAATGTTTATGGGGCTTTACCTATATTTGAAACTAAAAGTCGGGATATTTCGGGCTCTGCTGCTTTAATTTTTTAACATTTTTTGTTATGAAGTTGATCAACACAAGAAAGTAATTCACATGATTGATCAGTCATTAAAGTTCTTTACTAAGTGAAAATTATAAACATTCCCTAGTTCCAGCTTCTCAGATGTGAGGTTTTGATGATTTTATGTCATTGTAAATTCATATGTGTTTGGGTTTTGGACTGTTGATTGGACAAAAAAGTAATTTAAAGATGTAACTTTGGGTTCTGGAAAATTGAAATTCAGCATAATTCACTAAATGATAAACAATATATCAAAAAAAAATAGTCAGATAAATCAATGATAAAAAACAGCTGTTTGTCACAGCCCTATTTATTTGTTTGTTTGTATTAACTAAAAACATTACTGGCAAACTGTTTAGCATGTTTAGTATTTTTTAGCAACACAGACAACCTGGCTACATTTTTACATAACAGTTTTTTCAGTTGTATTTAAAGTATGCTATTTAATTCAGTTCAATTCAATTCAAAATACATAATTTCTCTCTCAAGGGACCATTTGAGGCAAGCACACAAAACACTTCATTCACACATAAAAACTAAATATGATGATGTACGAAAAAAAGTTAGTGGACAATCCATAGCTGGCCAACAATAAAACACCATGAAGGTAGATAATGTCATAAAGTGCAAAAAGTTGCAAGTGCATTTATCTATACACAAGGTAAACCTAACTTCCTATCGTTTGCTTTAAATACAGGCATTATTTTGAAGTAGTCATAGAGGACGTGAGTGGGGTTGTTGATAATATTATTGCCTTTTTGAGGACTTCAGTAAAATTTTCAGTATAAAAATGTGCAAGGGATGTTTGTGTTGCCATGAATATTACACAAACTCCTGCATTATGATTGATCTGACTGACTGAGAAGAGACGTAGTATTACTGTTGTCAGCAAATATATAATAATATATAATAAAGGAGAAAGAACACAACCCTGAACACTGATGATCCATTTCATGATTTGGTGATCTAAACCGAAACAAGACATAAGCTTTTCTCTATAGCAACCATGTGTGCTGCAATTATGGAGGCCCGGCCAGATAAAACCACCTGCTTTCTGCCACTCTAACATTTCAAGTTAAGCTGTCCATCACAGTGGAAAGAAGTAATAAGTAACTTCAGTGGTGAGGATGTTAAGGGAAAGATGCCAAAGAAGGTTGTTTCACCTGCGCACACACTTACTGGTGCAAGATGCTGAGAGTGTGTCTTTTATGTAGCTGAGGCTGGACTGTTAGGAGAGAAATGAACACCTGTGTGTGAATCATTTATGATTTCCACGAATGCAGCTTTCTACCTTCCTAGTTTCTCTGGCTTGCTTGTACTTAAATATCAACCAGTGTGGGACATGAGCGATGCACCAGTTCCACTTTTTTTCTACTGATAACCTACCTACTAATGGTAAACCTTTACTTTAACCAGCCCAGTGTCATAGATATGACAGCCATGATCCACTGCAATTTCTGTATGTCTTGATAGGTAGATATTGTAACTAACACAGTCTGTTCCATTTAAAAACACATGCACATACTGTGCAGCGGCACTTTAGCTATATGGCTAAAACAAGGCTACTTATAGATGCAGACTTTTGGTGATTTTTCTATGAATTTGGAAATTTTTGCTTTGTCATTATGTGTTCTTGTGTGTAGAATTAATTGCCAAGAGAAAGTCAATTTAATCCATATGGAGGCAGCCCGATGGCCTGCTGGTTAAGACACTAGACCACTACATAACCGCAGCATTTCAATTCTGGTTCTATTGCATGTCATACCCCTCTCTCTACACTTTCATATATCAAATAATGTCAAAAATGCATAAAAGAATTTTAAAAAAACAAAAAATAATATAATCCATTTTAAATAAAATCTAACAGAATAAAGTTTGTAAAAAGTAAAGGGGTCTGAATATTTTTGAAGCCACTACAGTATGACAGTGCACATAATATGCAGTGACTGTGGGTTGTCTCATCATTCAGTGCCGTATAATGTGTGCCTGCCCCTTCACACACACACACACACACACACACACACACACACACACACGTGCGCATGCAGGCACACAGACACGCACGCACGCACGCACACACACATACACACACACACACCAGTAAGTACACCTCTGAAATAAAGTGAACACAATGCACAAATGAAAGAGAGTAGCGAGGGGGGTGATGGAAGGTGTGTGTAAGTGTGTGTGTGAATATGTGTGTGACATGGAGGGGAGGGGTGAGCCTCGATTTGCATGTAAATAGCCAAAACGCACCGCACCAGACCAGTCCTCTGCTGCGGGGATGACAAAGAGCATTCTGGGATTGCCTGGGCTTGTTTGTCATCCGTCAGTGGAGAGGAAGAGGAGAGGATAGTGGTCAGCGTGGTCAACAGAAACAACATGAGAGAGAGAGGAAGAGGAAAGAAAGTGAAAAGATGCAGGAGTGTGTTGACAAACGGATTCTCCATCTTCGACAAGAAAACCACAGATGAGGGACCGAGGATAGACTGTGAACTCTCACTCACTCACTCACTCAACTGCCCCTCCCTCCCTCACATATGCATTCATTCATCTCTTCCCTTGCTCAGTCATTCACTCTCTCCATCGCTTGCCCACTCTAAGTCTTCCCACTATGCCATCTTTCCATGTACTTTGCTTCCATCCTTTGCTATTTCCCATAACTGTTTTACACCACCCCCCCACCCCCCCCCCCCCCCCACTCCACCCCCCCCCATCCTCTCATCCTCCTCTTTTCTCTTTCTGTCTCTTCTTCGATTTCCCTGGTGGACTCTTACAGTAAACTGCCTGCGTAATTTAAATGCAGTGCCTTCCTTTTCAAATGGATAGTGTGGAGGACGGAAGGGGGATAGGAGGAAAAAAAGTGGAAAGGGGAGGGAGAAGCAATGAATCCCATTATCACGAATATCAGCAAGGCTTAAAGCACAGAGGCTCAAATAAACCAACTCAGACCCAGTGTTGCCAACCCGGCAGAAGCATTTTTAAGGGTCTTATGTGGTTGTAAAAAGTTTCTGTTCTTTTCTCTTGCATGGATTTATTTACGTGCTAATCTGTGCTGTGTGTGCAAGATCTGTTGCGCCTTTTTTTAAAAATCCATTTAAATGTGTGTGTGTGTATGCAGGCCCGAGGCTCTCATCGTGACAGTGATGTCTTACCTTGGCTTCCTCTTTAAACTGATCCCATGTCTCAAGAACTTTCTTATACATAAAACGCACGCGCACACACACACACACACACACACACACACAAACACACGAACAGAAGTGAATCTGTTTGTGTGACAATTTTCATTAATGTGCCTGTTTGTGTTTGAAGAGTCCAGTCCTGCAGTCAACAGGAGTCCACAGCATGATTTAGTAGTTCTCTTCCTGGCCTTAAAGACATTATTAATGTGTGTAAAGTGTGTCTGTGTGTGTGTGTGTGTGTGTGTGTGTGTGTTGGAGTCAGTGACCCCTCTCCCATTATTGATCTTGATTCCTTATCTTGTCCCTCTGCATCTGTTTCTCTTCACATCTGTTTTCTCTTTAATGTAAATGCTGCCCGTCCATAACACACATCTAACAAATGAAGAGGACATTTCCATTCACCGTAACAACACATCCTCATAATTAAATGACCAAATAGGTTGATTGTACCACGGACTCCACAATGACCCAGGAGCATTTTCTAATATGCTGCCTCTATCGGCAGTAATTTAAAAAAATAATGATGTTTTATGGTGTGACAACACTGTGGTTAAGGTCTGGTTAGGTTTAGGGAAAGATCATGGTTTGGGATAAAATGATCACTTGAAACGTGGTGTTAAGTTAAAATGACTACTTCCTTAAACTTAGGCAACCTTCATCATCATGGCAACAGTAAACACCACGACAATCGTAGTTGCGTTTTTTTCCAACTCATGGTTGGAAACATGGCACTCACAGTTGGAAACAGGAAGTGGGCAGCGGCCTCTTGCAGCTAAGTCCACTTTTTGCCATCTATCTATCTAGCCGTCCACCCAACCTACCTCTTCCTAATATGGAAATCTGTCATCTTATATTGACATCATCTGAACTGTGTCACTTCCCTAGGTCATAATTACTATGGCTGCTAGATGGCGTCTGTCACTCAAATGTAACTATAAGTTGTTTTTGCCGACTGAATTAACATTATACTGTTGTTATTCTTGGAAGGACGGGCTGCACTGTAAATAACTGGATTCTTTTGTTTTTTTCCCCTCTGAAGTGTATTAGCTACTGTTGCATCAGTCTTTTGTTGTTTTGATCATTTCACTCTAGGTTTCTTTTCCTGTTATCACTGCATTGTATTAGTTAGGGATCATTCGTTTTCTGCTCAAAATGTGTTTTTCTCCCTTAAGGACTAATTAGCCTCTTTCCAACTGCAGGGCCAAACAGGCATAGCCAGGGTTTACTCATTATTTATGCCAGTAACTTTTCCTGCAAAACAATGTTTCTGCCATATCTTTTTGCCAAAGGAGATGATTTATCAGTTGGACTGTGGTTTCGAATGAGCAAACTCTCCTTCTATAGTAGTGCAGGTGTAAACACCATTAACAACAACCTGAACCTGCAGGGGGAAAAGCATCCGCCAAGAGACTTTCAAGGCTGTCTAGACTTACATTAAAGGCCGTAGTCACTTGTAAACAGAAATCCTGATGTAGTAGCTGATTGTCCACTTTTCACAGTAGATGCTGGCACATTGCTGGCTGTTACAGTAATGAATTTTTTGTCATTCAGACATTTTGGAAATTTTGGTTATGACTTTATTCAGATCTAACAGGAACTTTATGGAAAGAACCACAATGCTCTGCGGGCACAAGAGGGAGCGGACAGTTGAAAAATAATAATATGAAGGAAGAGAAGTGTTCTCAGTTCTCTCACACAGTGCATCACTGATGGATTTTGAAACATATTTTGCTGTAGAAGCCTTAATTAAAGACCATTGTAAGCACAAGGGATGCTCACCCCAAATACATTTTCTCTGCAGAATACTTTATGTCTACAATGGCTTTAAGTTGCGACTGTCATTTAATTCCTATTTGTGCATATAAAGAGTTTGTTGGATGTATTTATTCTGCCTTCAGCTGGTCTGATTATCATTGTGGTTTTACAAGTGTTTTTTAAGACTGATCTGACATAGGACTCTCCTATCTCCTCAACAACTGGTGCATTCACAATGTTTTGTTGTTTATTGAAGAGATTTTATTCTCTTTGAGTGAAGGAGATAATAATGGAGTGATACATTTGCATAGAATTCTTAAACCTACATTATTTTTTTTTTGTTTTTTTGCCCATTTCACCAGAAAAACATGTGGCTCTTGTCTGTCTGCTGTTTGGTGCTGAGCAGGTACTGTACAGTGTGTTTTAAGAACTTTTTCACTAGAAATAGCTGCCTGCTGTGGCTTGAAACAACGCTGATGTGAGCGATGAGACTGAACCAGAACAGTAAAATTGTGGGCCGGAAAAGTAAAACAATGAGCTGAAAGACGCTAAAATGCTTTGTAGAGCACTGGAGTGTGTAATAATTATCTGTGGGTTCATCATTACAAGTGACCCCTTTCACAGAGAAGTAGTCATTTGATCGGTTGTTAATATAGACATATAGATTAAAGTAGCTTTAATATGGCAAACAAGATGTGTGCTTAATTTTGCTCTCTGTGTTTAGGTTTTGTGTTAATCTGACACCAGTCAGTTCAGATTTGGTCATGTTTGAAGTGACTCAGAAATGTTGCTACTGGTTGCCATAGTGACTTTTATGTAAAAGTGACTCAGACATTAGATCAACATGTAAAATTGCCATCAGATTTACACACTGTAACAAGGAGCATGAAAGGTGCTTAAAAGTACCTGATGGAAGCAGATCTTTGCCACATTAAGTTATTCAGACTGTATTTAACCCATTAAAATGACTAATCTCTGACCTCTCCAGGAGAGCATTAATTCAAATTTAAAAGTGTGTCAGTTAAAATGCCTCCGGATGGCATCATCGCATGGACATATTGGACTGACGGCATGGGTTAACACAGTTCTCCTCATGCGGTATGAGTAAGGCAAAGTTCCTGTAAGTATGCATAAGTGTGTGTGTGCGCATATTTAACTTCACCCCACAGCGCTATGTGTAAGCCACAGTTGCCCCAACAAACCATATGGTCCAGGCCTAATCTGAGCCCCATCCTGCTGATAGCACCAAGATTGACTTCTGTAATTAGATCTGATCTTGGGCTGCTGGTCACACTGAGAGAGACAAAAATTAGGCTGGAGGTTGATTTTAAACAAATTTTAGAATAGGATAATTGGCAAAGCACAAGCAAATTTTAACAAAACATGTTTACAATTTAGCACATGGAGTTTCAAGTGAAATTTGACACTGTCAAATTAGATTGGCCCATTTTTCAGCTGCATCTTTTAAGGTTTTGACTTGTAAGGGAACAGTGATGGATGAAGCACATTGTTGAGCCTTAACAGCTCTCACTCAGATCTAATATTCGAGAGCAGTGCAGTAAACCTTTCCTCTCACATGTCATGACCGTAGAGTGATCTCTCCCTGCCTTCCAGCCATCTTTTCATTGTGTCTCCACCTTGATTGTTCCTCCATCTTTACAACCTCTGCAGTGAATAGATAGGGTTATGGCGCTACTCTGGGGGCCTCTTCTCTCGCTCTTTCTCTGCATCCAGATTCTTTCTCTATGTCTATCTTACAGCTCAACTCTGCTGCCATTCTCTTTGTTACTCTTTCTACATCCAACTCCCCCCTCCTCCCTTTCCCCTCTGTCCTGTACTCTCTGCTCAGCCCCCCCCCCTTCCCCCCTCCTTCTCTTCCCAGTATTTCCTCCAGAAGGGAAGTGCCTTTCTAATTACTCTAACCCTATTGTTGTAAACTTTAGCTGCGCCCTCTCTGAGGGGGGTCTGTTGTCCCTGGATGGAGTGGCTTTCAGGGGGCCATAATGGCTTTTACCTCTGTGTGTGTGTGTGTGTCACTGCCACAGATTGAACAGATAGCACACATGCACACAGTACTTTGCAGAGGTTGCTCTCTCTCCACACAGGGCAGGCGTACAGGGAACAAGGGGAAGTAGAGGGGTGGGTGGTTGGGTGTTGAATTGGACGAAGAGGAGAAAGGGGAGGGGGTAAAAGCAGGGGTGTCAGTGCTTATCTCCCCTGCCTGCCTCTCTTTCTCTGTCCCCCAGGGGTGGGTGAGGAGAGTGAGAGTGATGCTCGATCTGTGTATGATATGTTGCTGTCCATGTCAAAAGTCACTTCACCCCCGGGGGGCTTCCTCACAGCAATCCCCTGTGTCCTTCTGGAAGTTTTGCGTGTATGGTGGTGCGTGCACATGTGCATTGTTTGAAGTCGACTCTTTGTTTTTCCCTCTGCGTTTGAGAGATAATGACCCCTGGGCCATAAAAGCACAGCAAGAAAAAAAAATCTACCCACCACAACAACAACAACAACAAAAAAAAACTTAGAGATAGAGAGCTGTGGGCTCTGCCACTTGTCTTTATTGTGTTTTAGGGCTGTGTGAACGTCCCTCTCTCCCATTCTCGGGGGTTTTGTCCAGAAAGACATCACTGATTCTCTAATACAATCAGCAGAACCACAGCTGCACCACCATGATGGCTAATTGCATCATGGAGTCAATGATAAAGTCTGGAGTGGCCTGCTGTTCCTTTCTGGGAAGATGAGGCACTTTTTGTGGCCTTTTAGCTTTTTCTTTTTTTTATCTTAAAGTTTGGCGGGAAAGCCATTAATGGGTTTACTGTACTTTTGGTTTGATTTCCAGTCAACATGTTGCTTGACTTGACCATCTAAGTTAGATTTGGATAAAATAGTGAGTCTTTGGAATATATATGGCCAAATGATCTCTTTATGTCATATCTATGTCATTTCTATGAACTGTGGCAGGGCTGATGTTAAAATTGAGATTTTGTAAAAGATTTTATATAAATCTATTAGTTACAGTAAGACAGTGTACAATGAATAAAAAATACACATTAGCTTACTGGCAACAAGCAGCAGTTTGTGACAACTTACTGGTGTCACAAACTGCAGCTATAATGAAGAAATGAACAAGATTATTACAGCTTTTTTGACTGCACATTTTCTGAAACAAGTAAAATTCAAGGGCTGTTATTGCACTCTGATGTCTGGCCGGTCCCTATTCAGTAACTGTGTCTATGTAAAACTCAGTTTAATCCCCTGTAGTTGTTAGTGTTTGAAAAATGATAGTACATGAAAAACTAAATGTGGCATCATGTGATAAGTTGCACTAAAATTTCAGGATGAACATTGAACATCGTTAATTGAATATACTGTAAAGATTAATCTGTTATCAAGTGTTTAATGACTACCAGATTAATGGAGCTTCATGGAGCTTCATCTTTCAAACATTCATGTTTGAAAGACTGTGACGGTCGGCTCAGATATTTTTGCATGCACATTGAGAGTGATGAACACGTCTGACAGTATTACAGTTCACTAGAGAAGCAGTGTAATCTATTTTTACCACAGAGACTAATGATAGATATTTATACTTATACATTTGAACTCTCTGTGAAAGCAGCAATCAATGTATTTTCTGTTGTGAGAAAATGAACCATGGATTTGAGAAAAATTGTAAAAAAAATAAAGGTTCATACAAACTATAATGCAGGACTTAGAGCAACACCAATTAGTCAATGCAACTCAGGCCATTTAATACTTAAGATGAGAACATGGAGGAATCAATTATTTGCTGATTTTATTTTTACAACATATATATATTGCATATTCAGTATTTAAAGGGGAACTCCACTGGTTTTACACAGTTTGTTTCCAGGTGTTGGGTAGTACTACTGCATATGTGGAAAAAGTAGTACAAAGCCTTCTGTGGCTCCAGGGGCAGCTGATGATGTCCTAATGATGAAATGAGTTAGAAAGAAGTGAGGTTATCGGCTCCTCATCTCTGCTTGAGACTATATTAACCGCTACTAGCATAACACAAGTGAATCTGTACAGTTGAGTGAATCATGTTGAGTTGCTTTGTGGGTAATGTGGTTGCCAGGTTTTGACGAGGAAGAAGAATACATGGAATAAAAAAGACAATGTCTATTCTGCTAGTCTTTTTTTATCAGTCCATCATGAGTCCAACAGTGTTATAAGAGTGGGATGTTAAATTGGTGGGGTACTCTTGAAATTGTTCAACATACAGTTATTGGGGAGCAAGCTTTCATCTCCATTATGTCCACTAGAAGCCATCAACAACAAACAAACAACAAAAACCCTATTTTCCTTGAGCTCATGTATTTTTATGTTATTGGAGGAAGAGGACAGTGATATATTACAATAAATGATAATGAATACTTTATGTAGATGGTAATAATAGTGCAGTTGCAGTTATATCTAGAAGGGAGTAGAGCTTCTCACCAACCCTTACAGGTGAGTAGTGAGGTTGAGTGGCATTGGAGATGGTGATATTCCATCCTGAGCTGATTTTCCTCCGAGCAACTGAAGGCTAACAGGCAGGATCAAATCAGGAGATGTATTGATTTGGTCAGGAGGGACAGGATCTGGTCTCTTTCTAATCATTGAGGAAGGAGAAGCTCTTTGGGCTATGGCATTTCTAATGGGGAGAAGGGCCAATCGAACAGGGCACAGCCTCATATGAAATTCATCTTTAATCTTTATGAATTATGAATCGAACTCCGTGGTTGGGGAAAAAAAAAAGCTGAATTTACATAACCCCTCTGACCAGTGTTTCATGTTTTATGTGTGCTCTGTTTTTTCTCTCTCTTCACCAGGTTTTACAACAGAAATACTTCATTCATTTACGTTTATCTCCCTATGCCTACAGAATCAATACAATGCATACTAGTGTGGACATGTGTATTCATATATACAGCACAAACAAAAAAAATTCTATATGTGATGAATATATACATTTCTATATATACATACTGTATATATTCTGTGTATAATGTATATTGTTGCATACAGTATGTATGCATATGTGTGTCTTCCATTATAGTTGCTCATCCCTGTTGAATCATGCAAGTCGGCAGGGGAAACTGAAGCCTCCTCCCTTTGGGCAGTATTTGTGTAGCGTGTGTAAAGGTATTTTCAGACGCACAAAAAAGGTGCTTTAAATTTCAAATGGGATTCTAGAGTGGGGTTGAAAAGGAGAAGACGCAAATCTGTGAAGGGCTTCACCACTCTCTGCCCCCTCCTCCTCCTCCTCCTTCTCCTCCTCCATCTCTTCGTTCTCTATCTCTCTTGTCAACCTTTTCAAAAAGCATCTATATTCTCACACCAGGCTGTAGGGGCATGTTGTCATGTTGCTATGCTACCTGAATGTCAAGCAGAATGTCAGAGTGATGGCAGAGTGTGAATGTATAATAAAGATGGAGCTTCTTCTGACCGGAGAGCCTGCCGGAGAAAGAAGTGGAAGTGGAGATGCTGTTTAGTTACATGCAAACCGAAAACACAAAAAACGTCTTAACCACCACTGTACCTGCGATCGTGGTTAAATATGTTCAAATTACATTTCCATGAAAATACCTTATAACTGGAGATAATTTGATGGTGATGAGGGTGATGTCCGTTACACTGACATTAATGTTGATGATTATTACAATTACTTTTATTTATTTATATTATTCAATTCCCTTTATAAGTCCAGTTATCTGTCAGAGCTACTCGCTGTACAAGCAGCTCCTATAACATTACCTGCATTCATTTGGATTAATTAAAAATGTATTTATTTATTTTCAATTAATTGAAAAATTACCATAACCCGTGGCCATTGCAGTTATTACAGTTGGGTGAAATGGTCCTCAGAGAGGTTGGGGGATTGAAATCTCTTCTAACCCACCAACATACCGATCCAACCCCATTTCCTCTTTCACCCCTCTCCCACCCTCCTCCTCCAGCCTCCATCGTTACCCAGGCTGGCTTGTAAAGCCGAGGTAGAGGTAGGCATGTAGTACATGAACAGCTGCTGTAGATGACAAGATGGCTTGAAAGGTTTACTAGTGGAGATACAGACAGATGGAGATAAAGGGGGGGTGGGTTGATGGAGAGAAGGATTGACAGGTAAAATGACAGAGTGGGAGATGGAGGAGATATTGGTTTGGGGGGCTGGCTGTTGAGTCAGTGATGGAGTGGTGAGATGAGATGGCTGTTGTTGATTTCTGTGGATGTCTGGAGCTCCGCTGGTCGCAGACATATGCGAGGAGTGGAGGAAGAGGAGGGGAGCTACTGGATCACATGTCATAGAGCGAATATAGGCGTCCTTCCAAACACTTGCAACATTTATAGAAAGACAGATTTATAGAGACACTTGACACCGCTGTGGCTTTAAGATGGCCTTCTTTGTCACATGCACCTGGAGGAACCCTCATGAACTGGATCATCATGATGTACTGCTATACCTAAGGAGTGCCCTAAATCCCCAAAGAAAAGTGTAGAAACCTGCAAAATGGATTCATGACACCATTTTTCACACCCATGCTTCCTGGAGTTACATAAGCTCATACAGTACTGCATGGTACTATAGGCTCCAGCAGTTGCATTAAATCAGACAGATAGAGGAATGGATTGAAAACTGATTCTGCTGTGTGTGTCTGTAACATCTGCCTCTCATTTCAGACTAATTATCAACTCCTATTTCACTTCATGGACAAAATTAGAAATTTGTTTTTCGATCTTGTCTTGGCCATCCTGGTGTTGTTTTTTTAGGGGTGTGGGGGATATGTTTTTCTGTAGCATCAAGGATCTCAATCTCATTTTCTGCTCTGAATTACTGTCTAATGAATGTAAGGTTTTGGATTTGGAGACAGGCAGACTAGCTAATGGGTTTGTTAGTTTGTTGAGTAGCATGCCACACTCATTATTGCTTTCAATGCTGTGATTAACTTGATTTGCAGGGCAAATCCATTGGAGAGAAGACGATGTGCTCACATATATAAATGCACGCATGCCTGTAATGTAATTATCCGATTTAATAAGTTATTAATATAGTTTGGGGCTCAGTTGGAAATAGAAAAGTGGACGGCTGAAAACACTAAGGCAACTGATGATCATGTTGTGATTGATTTAATTTCATTTAGTAAGGGAACATGATGTTACAACAGTGACTAACAGGATAGGAAAGTCACTCAGGGGCACCTCTGGTAAAAAATGAGTTATATTATTGCCTTTTAAAAAGCCTCCATACAATTTCTCATTATTTTTTTAAAGATTATTTTATGGTGTTTCTGCTTTACTAGGCTGCCAATAAAAGAGGGAGGCAGAAAGAAAAAAATGATTTTGAGCAGGATTTCAGCTCAAGAACATACATAACCCACTGAGTCTCAAGGACATTGCATATTGTATCCTTACAGCGACACAGTGGGTTTTTTCAGTGTTGAAAGTGAGAATGTCACATCAGAAAAGCTCTTGAGAGACCTGTGCATCCACAATAAGTCTATTCTAGGATGATGCTTTGTGGGTGAAGAGAAACATCTAAAGTGAGTAAGATATGAGTAAAAGAGAGGATGAAGTCATTCAGGAACATTCTGCCAAGAAAGAGGTAGCACAGTGACAATCACAAGTGTTAGTCAGTCTCTTGTTTAGGAAGACAGTGATGCTACTGTAAGCAGAATACTGTCAGTGACCATGATGGTGGAAGCTTTACGATGACAGTTAGCTGCCGAGATGAAACGATGATGTGGGTTTTCACTCATCTCTTTCATCTTCAGATATATGTCTGAAGGAGGTCCCTAAATGTCGCCTTAATGGTGTCACCGTGGCGATTATCAACAGTCACTGCTTCTTTGTCACGCTCCAGGCTGTCACCAGAAATGTCAGATGTGTCCCGTGTTACTAGTCATCAAGAGAGTTACGGCAGAGAGGACAGCTGTGGAGTGCTGTCTTTAAGGTTAGCCATCTGGACACAAACTAAGTCACTCCACCTGCTTGTGCACAAATGTGTGCATGAGACAACTTACCATTGTAAGGAAACCAACTGACTCAACTGACAGACGAGCATCATTCGAGTGAAGAGCACCAGACAGGCATCTGTAGTTTTATTCACTTGGATGTCAGCTAAAGTTAGTCCTGAACTTCTAAAACCACCTGGATGTCCAATCTCAAAATCTAAAGTCCTGTTAAACCACCCCAAGGAGGGGCAGGCCAAAGAAAAATCTTCTCTTCCAAGTTTGGTCTATAGTCTTACTCTATGACTCATTTAGATCGATTTTTATTTGCTTTTTAGGATGTTTTTTTAATCACTTGATTAAAATGAGTCTTCTTAGCAAACTCTGGCCCTTTTTACATGTTTTTCTTTTTCTGTTGATTAAGGGCCATTTTTGCTTCAAACTAATTAACTAACCAACTTTTGTATTATGTGTCTTGTTTATTTAGTCTTGTACACCTTTGTGCACATGTTAATTGTGACCTGCCAAGCAACTGCAGATGAAAATTAGCTTTAAGCTAACTGTGGTACAATACATCAAATTTACAGTAGTGCTGTAATGATTAATCAGTTAATCAATTAGTTGTCAACTATAGAATTAATTGCCAACTATTATGATAATCAATGAATCATTTTAAGTCATTTTTTAAGAAAAAAATCTCAGATTCCAGCTTTTCAAATCTGAATATTTTCTGGTTTCTTTAGTCTTCTATGACAGTAAACTGGTTGGGACAAAAGAAGACATTTGAAGACATCATCTTGGGCTTTGGGAAACACTGATTGCCAGTTTTCACCATTTTCTGAGATTCTATGGACAAAACAACTAATCAATTAATCAAGAAAATAATCAACACATTCATCAATAATGACAATAATTGTTAGTTGCAGCACTAATTTACAACATTAAACTGTGTTGTATTTCCTATGAAACATTTTTGTTCATTATTGTACATGGCCCTTACAAATAATTAAAGTAAATAAGTAAAATTTAACAAATACCCAGTGCAGCAGTGCGGCTCAGTGATGTGTTTTTAATAGTTTTTGGAAAACAGAGGTTTACGGCACAGAGGAATAAGATGTGTCAGGCTTTGGATACATGCACAATACCTGTAAGTCAGATCAGTTGATTGTTGATTTGCCTCTGCACATAAGATTTGTCGACAATAAGAAAAATATAGAAAATACCCAGCCTTATCCTTTAACTATTCCTTTAAACTCTTTAAATCATTGAACAAAATACATGGAGAATACCATCTGTACTATGCACATACACAGCTAAAGCAGCAACGGTGTGTGCTGAGTTACCTGCAGCAAGCAGAGTCATTTATGACACCTGGACATGCTGATAAATAACACAGCACCATCTCCTGTTGGCCACTCAACTCAGCCCCTACAGCCTTAACACCTGCCTGCCAGAAAGTACATGAAGGTCACATGGAGGGTATTGTCTGCCTGTGTGTGTGTGTGTGTGTGTGCATACTGTACTTGCCATACAAGGATTTGGTTATGATTCAGATACACATGCACACACACATACAGAGACACACAAATACTCCCCAAAAATGTAAGTTTAATGGGTAAAGTCTGGAGTGTCTCTTCTCACCTGTCACCTCTCATTAGACTGCGGCATGGCAACTGACCTTGTTCGTCTTTCCTAGGGCCGCTGTTCTGGGTTGTGTGTGTGTATGTGTGTCTGTGTGTGTTCATTCAGGGGCCAGGGCCGCCTCACCCTAATGATGTGGCTGTGAAATCGGGCCGGAGCCCAGCGCGGTATCTCATTACGCCCCTCCAAATTCATTTGCTACGTCGGTTCTGCCTGCTCATGAATGCTCTGCACGCCCGTCTGCCCATGTGGCTTTACTTGTACCTGCTGTTAGTCTACATTTGGTTATGATTCAGACACACATCTAATGCATAAGCCAAAATGGTTAGTCCAACACGGGTAGGTACAGAAATACATGTTAACTCCCAAGTGGCTCTTCTAACGTTGAGTGTTATTTAAATCAGAAACAAGATGACTTTTTATGACCACCATAGGTGTAGATTTGGGTACATGTCTGTATTGTCAAATGATGTCATTTTAACTCAACATAGAGCTAACCAGTAAGGTCTGTGCAAAGTTGCCAGGTCTGTGAGTTTCATGTGAAAGGATTACTTTTATAGGGAGACAAAAAAGTGTGACATAGAGGGGATAGCTGACAATGGTTTGACAACCCTCAAGTTGTACTACACATTGCAGTATTGGAAGTAGGTCTGTGAGATGAATGAATGACAGCAAATTACAAATATTTGCGTATTGTGTTTGATGACAGACTGTGTTCTGTATTTAGTGAAAATACAGATGTCATCATGAAAAAAGGTTCTACTATCTATCTAAACTAAACTAGTTAACCTCAGCTAATTATTGGCAAAACACAAAGATCTCTGGCACAGCTTAATACTAAACAAGTCCTAAAAAAGATTATCAACAACTCCACACAAGTCCTCTAAACTTTAAACTTATGCCATTATTCCAGAAGCCATTAGACTTGTGAACAGTTAAAGAAATGATTAGTTCAGCTTGTGTTAGACTGATAAATGCACCTGCAATTTTGACACGTTGACAAAATATGTGCATTTATGTTGTTGGATATTGTTGGCTAGCTATGGATTGGCCGCTGCCATTAACCCTTGTGTATTTCAACTCTTTCTAACATTGTCATATTTTTAGATTTTAGACTTGCCTCTAATTGCCCCTCGAGGGACGAATTAAGTATTTTGAATTGAACTGAAGACAGAGTGAAACTTAATCTCATGTACATTTTAAATATTAATATTTGTCACAGATTTACATCAACAAAATAAAATGTGAAATATAATTTTAAAATGAAAAAAGAAATCCCTGTTTTGGGCAAGTTTCTGTATATAAGCAAATATGTACTGCACAAAGCAACTGTTTTGCAGAATCAAGCAATCAATGAGTGTATGTGTATGTATGTGCTTGCGTGCAGTAAAAGAAAGATGAAACAGAGACAGAGCAGGTGCATACACACACACACACACACACACACACACACACACACACACACACACACACACACAAATGTGCCTTTTGGTCGTCCAACAAAAAATATCCCTACCAATGTTTAAACCACACCTACACCCTTGTGTGAAACTGTATTGTAATCTGGATGTAGGCCAATCTTAGTTGACTAGTTGTAGCTTTCATCCCTCTGTGTCATATATTGGATCGAACCCAAGCTGGCCACAACAGTAAATGATAAAGGTGTAAAAATTGAAGTGAGGGGGTAGGGGTGGGAGAAGTGTCCTTGTCTAGATGGGGGATGGGATTGACAGACATCAGCATCAAGCGTCTTCCCTTGTGACCTTGACAGGCGTGGTGTTATACTACAGTACTTACAGCGTGTAGTCTTTGGACAGCAAGAGGAAACTGTTCTGTCCTCTGACCACAGAGACAGAGACAGCAGGAGTCTAGACTTGATTCTGAGATACAAAACTGCCTGTAGCCTGTCAAAAATCACCTTTACTCTTTACAATAAGCTTCCATTAAACATACAGCAGGACTCTGTGTGACGGCTGATATACCGTGCACTGTGCAAATGTCATAGGTTCTCTCCCTCCACGTGTTATCTGATCCACAGCTATCTCATGCAAAGTGTGTGTGTATGTTGCATCTGCCATTGCAGCAAACAGATGGTATCATAATGACATCATTGCACACTGGGGTTATGTTCTCTGAGGCTCAGAGCAGGAGGAAGAAATTAGGAGGAGGCATCAGATGAGTGTTTGTCAATTAATCTAAAAGACACACACACACCCACACCCACAAAAAAACCCAGAGAGCTTTTCAAAACATTTAGCTTCAGGTTGCCCTACTAAATGCGAACCTGCGTTTCACCTTGCCTGCTGTTACAAATGTCAGCACTCCCAGTTAACTGGACTTGAAATGATCTGCCCCCCTCTCTTTCTGACATGTTCTCCTTCATTTGTTAAGGGTGCCCTGAGCACCTGAGTTTCTTTTTAAGAGCATCTCTTTTCCTCTTCCTTTTTTCTCCCTCCTCTGTTCTCAAGCTCTCTCATCTCACTGAGCAGGGAGAAACCTGTCACCACACAGCATTAGTATGCTCTTTTCATATCTGTGCCTCTTGCTTCTTTTTTCCCCCTTCCTCTTTTCCTCTCCTTTCCTCCCCCTCCTTCTCTTTCCCTGCAAACATAAAAATAGTTTATGCCTCTGACAAGAAAATGCCTCTAATCCTGAGGTTTGTTGGAGAGCAAACAGACGCAATTGGCCACTTATTATTCTGTGTAGAATTTTCTATGTGGGGTGTTTGTGGTATCCATGGCAACAAAGTAGGGTGCACATATCCCCCTGTCACCGAGCAGAATGGGAGGGGAGAGGATGAAAAGAGGCAATAAAATAACACACTTACTGAAATGCACGGGGCAAGCTATAACCTGTTAGTTCAGTAGCTGGTGTGTGTTGTAAATGTACACTGGAGTGTGTATGTGTGTGTGTGTGTGTGTGTGTGTGTGTCACTGTTTGTCAAGTACATTATGGTAGTGGCGCACCTGCATATAGCTGTTACACAATCAGATTTCTGATTGCATACTTGTTTGTGTGTTTGTGTGTATGCATGTGTGTGTGTGTGTGCGTTAGTGTGTGTGTATATGTGTGTGTGTGTGTGTGTGTGTGTGTGTGTGTGTGTGTGTGTGTGTGTGCGTGTGCGTGCGCGATAGGTGGAGCTTGTGGAATTATTACAGAGAGAGTGCAAGACAGAGAGACACAGATGTACATTCGTGTCTTAATGCATGTGGATACACATATGGATTCAGGTGCCATTATAGCCAATGCTTCTCTCCAGCTGGGTTGGATAGCCTGTGCGTGTGTCAATCTTTGACATAACGAGTCTTTCACATGTGCACCTTCTTTTCATTGGCCCACACAGGCCCTGCCACTCCATCTAACACCATGGAAATCAATGAGAGCCAGTCAGAGTGGTGTGAAGATTGAGCTGCGGTCAATCTGCTGCGGTTGTTGTGTTACGGAGGAGGATTTGCATCATGATTTCATGTATGTGAATATATTGCGCCGCTTTCCTCTCAGTATGTGTGCAGTTGTGTATACATTCAGATACATGTTTACCTCACTTCTCTCTTCCAATTTCCTGCCTCTCTTCTCTTCTTTCTTTCTTTTCTTCAGTTATATGTTTGTGGTTGATTTTCTTTTGAACCCAACTGTCACTTTGTTTTTTCATCCCACAGAGATTTGCTGTCAAGGGGAATAAAACAGGAAACATGATTATTATTTTAAAAACAACAACAACAAACACAGTCCCTTCAAATTTCTGTTTTATTCTAATGAATTCTGCTTTTATTCTAGTCCTGTTAATCCTACTATTCGGCACGTGCTTGATCAATAACCTGATGACTGTTGAAGGGTTGGACTCTGGGGTGAGAGGTCACAGAGTTCAGAGGTCATGTGTGTGAGTGCTGAGTGTCCAGGCTGTGACCTCGTCCTGCTGGACACCGACCTGGACACACTACCTTCATTTGAAGCCTCCACACAGACAGACAGACAGCACATCAAGTGGTTGACGGTGTGTGGGGTCTCTGAGATTATACTACTAAATAGGAACGGTTGTCAATTTCTGTTGGAATCATTGCTATAAATTTGTTTCCAGTCCAGAAAAATCGTGTGAAGAATCTCATTAGCTACTTTTTGACTTCAGTTTGTGGAGTTGTCACAGTTCCATCAATGCACTTTTCGCCTCAGTAGAAAACTTGATTTACCCCTTGAGGAACATGAGTTTTGTAGCAGATTCCAAAGCCCAGAAAGGACAGACAGAATCATGACCATGACAACAAATAGACAAACAAAGAAACGTGATATTGCACAAGATCCCCGAACAGCTAGTTTACAAAAGTATTCAATATTTAAATCCATTTCAGATGTTCAGTTTCAAAGTAAAGTGACAGCAGGGGTAAAATATTCCTTGTCCCTGTTTGTTTTCCAAACACCTGGTTAGGGTGTGTGAGCAGAGGGTGTGTTTGTCTTCGTTGATGAATGGAAATTTGTGAATGTTTATGTTTAAGGGTGTTAATAACCTCACCTAATAAAATAATCTGTTAATTTAAAAGTCAAACCAGCACACTACGCACCCAGAATTCTATAGGTAAGGTTGGATCAAATATAAACAAATATCACAGATTTTGGTTTTTGCTCCTTTCTGATCTCCGTGCTGCGATCAGGGAGCACATCACACAGCCTTTGAATCTGGAGTGCCACATCGCAAAAAATCTGACGGCAGTGTCGTGTCGATGTTCCCAGGTGATTTCCCCAGCTGTGTCTCTTATCCAGTAGCTGCACAGCATGTTCCTTTCTGTTTCCTGCTTTTCTTTTTTTCTGTCATCCTCTCAGCATTGTAATTGAAGATTAATGGAAACATGAGCCCTGCATTGAGTGAATAGTAAATAACTTCAGCACTGACTGTAATCTCTGATATATGTATCTGTCTACTGCCCATGTCAGTGGACTGTAACCTGGGCCAGAGGTGAATGCAAAAGCCTTGAAGGATATAGCTGAGGATATTCAGTATTTGTATTACTGATATATTATTCCTCTGTGTCATAGAGCTCTATTGTTGTCCAAAAACTATTAAAAACACATCAATGAGCCACACTGTTGCACTGGGTGACATGTTCTTGCATTACCATGAACGCACACACTAGTTTATTTTGACTCAATCTTCTCAAGACTCAAATCTCAAGTCTTCATGAAATATGGTGTTTTAGAAGCTTGTAAGCTTCTAAAACAGTCAGTCACAGTAGCTCTCTGAGCCTCTTTCTATTTTCTCTGAACTGTACTGTTTACTCTCCTGGCATTTTCTTCTCAGGATGGTACAGCTCTCCAAACTAACGAACATGCTAACTGTCAGCAAGCTCTTTACCTTGGTCATTAACAGGACAATAAGTTCACACAGTTTATTCAGAAAAGTAAAACTAACAGAAAAGAAAACTATTCCTCTTTTGTCAAGCAGTTTATACTCCAACAGAGGAGGTTAAATTAAAGTGGTGCAACACAGCTAATTAGCTACGACAGCTTCCTCCATTTTGGAGTCTCTGGCTCTCCATTCCCTCAAAGGTCAGCACTATCAAAACGGCTTGCCATTGATCAACAGGGAAAATTCACAATTCAAGAATCTTGAACACATTGTCGGTTTTGGTCTTTTCAAGTGATTTGTTGACAAAAAGATGAAGATGAGATAAAAAAAACCACCAGCCATATACTGTATCTCCCCCCCTCCAACCCTGTCTTGAAATTTGTCACATCACTTGTGCTGGGCTATACCCCTACTCTGTGGGTCTAAGTATGATATTCAGCGCAGGAGTTACAAGAAAAGGTTCCTCATCAACCTCAAGAATTTTTGTCTCTTCTTCACCCACAAATGATCACTACCATCACCTCTTGACCTCTAGTCCATAGAATACACAACCAGCTGATCCAGTTTAGTAGTTTCTTTGAGGTGCTCTTTTTAGCATTAAACACAGAATTTGAGTGATTATAGCATAGGCCTCAGAAAAACAATGCAGTCACTCGAAAAATCTCGTTTGGACCCACCTGCAAAAAGTGCATCTGGTGGCCCCGTACCCTTATTTTCACCCCCATCCTCAGCCCAAAATCACCCACTGATTAAAGCTGTGAAGTATCCTGCAACACAGGACAGGAATCAATAAGTGAATTAGACTCCACTTTCAGCTTCCTCTCCAGCCAGCCGGCCCCAAAACCAGCTGCCTGGGATAATGGGCCTGGACATGGGGGAGTGTGGGTGTGAGTGGAGGAGGCAGGGGGACAAAGAGGCTTTAAGGTAGTGTGATATACTGCTGTGACACATCATCACTGCACACTAGTATATATCCAATAGAGGAGGAGGGGACACAACTACAGACTACACGACTATGATTGTATACACACTTACCATCAAACTCTCAGTAGGGTGCTTCTTACTCACCAGTGAGAGAACCACTTTGTCTTGATGTGGTCATTGCTTTTTATTTGTTTATTTTTTATTGTGGTGACATCTTTGCTGCAAAGCACTTTATACTGCAGATCTTCCCAGAAATTATTCTTCTAGCAGCATCTTAATGATGTCACTGTTCTGAAATTTTCTGTTGATGAAGTGTTGTGAAGTGATGCACTATAATCTCTGACAAGGCAAATTTAACACAAGTACCAGATATATCCTTATATATACAAGCACAAACACACCACCCATACACCAACAATTGGTGACATACTTAAAAGTCCATCACAAATTACTAAATGTAGTAGAAAAAGCTCAGGTATTACTAATAACAGAGAGTTAGATAAGAAGATAGATACCCCTCCCATGTGTGTCCATTAAGTATGAAGCTAGAAACAGGAGATAATGTGCTTATTTTAGCATAAAGACTGGAAGCAGGGGAAATGGCTAGCTTGGCTAGACTCTTAAGTTTAAAGAATCTGCCTAAACAAACAAGATACAATGTGTTAATTACAGGTGCTAGTAAGCGTTTTCTAGCTAATAGGTCTTTTTCACAGCAGACATTTTGACTTGTCATAGTAGAAAAATCACAGGTGTTACTAACAACATTAACAGCTCTGTTCAATTCAAGCGTCCCAATAAGCCATGCACAATACCAGGACCCTGAAACAGGAGCAGCTAAATGGAGATCAGCCATCATTAATTTCATTATTTACACCTGTGCTTCTCCTATTGTGACCAGTTGAAATGTCTTATGTGAAAAAGGCCTATCAGAAAGAATCTTTTGAAAAAAATCACTAACATTCATTTCCATAAAAATGTTTAACAACAAGAGGCATAACATACTGTATACCTGTTATGGATGTCCCAAAAATCTCTCAATAACTCAACTTAAAGAAGACAATCTAAAAGTAAGGGCTACAAGGAATGGACAAATAGGCTTATAGTCATTTTACCATCACAAGAAATATATAGTTAGGCGCATTAAACAATTGAATAAGTAGAGACATAAGACAAAATACAGACAACATTGTAAAGACAGCCTAACGTCATCAATAGGGACTAAAAGACAAGCCCATAAGCCTATGTGTATACATTTACAAACATGTAAGAAGACCCATCTTAATACAACCCATAGTAAACTATAATAATTCTGATTAGTACTGATTAGTTTGAGCACCATAATACAGACATTGATAAATCAGGACATAAACCTTCTCAATGCATAAGATAATAATAGGATGATTATTTTCTAAACAGACACACACACTAATAATACAAGTTTTTATTTTACAATTTAAATCTAGTCTGCACCCTGCGAGCTCCTTTGTCTTTCCACTTAATCTCACACTTTTGCACAAATTTAAATATCAGGAAATTAAATATTTGTTGAGACAATGACTCGTCTCGACAGAGAGATCTTGAATCCTGCCTGTTTTCAGCCCTCTCATATCGCCAGGAACACTCATTACTCATTACTTTGTGTTTGTATTAGTGCCATGTTTCTCCCTCTGTTTGGCAGCGGACCGCTTGTGTTTTTGCCACACTCTTAGCAGGGGTGTGATGTCATATCACAGTGCCATGTTCTGCCTCCACAACGGTGCATCTGCTGTTGATCTGGGTTTAACAAAGAAACACAACGCCAAGTCAGGCCTGAATTAACGGGATCATTACCATCAATAAGCATGGGAAAAGTACATTTGGACGTCACTGTCGTCGGGTAAAACTCTCACAATTCCGATGTGTCATATTTTCAGCCTTGTTTGAAGCTTGACCACAACCATCAACCTAATAATTTTTTTTGAAGGCACAGAGGAGTGTGTAATTCTTCATTACCATTAAAAATCACCGAAATTTGACATAAAAATGACAGACTAAAGAATAGTGGGCCTTTCCCCACACCTTATGGGTAAATTGCTGACTTAATTTTGGTGGTTTTTCACTGTAAGCGAATGAAAAAATCAGCCCTTCTTCTTACATTTTCTCTGTAGCTCAAGGCTGAGCTGAGCTCCGACACAGTCACTGGGTCGTACACTGTGCAACAGGCAGTGGAGAATACATAGCATTGCTTACATTTTTGTTGTCTTTCATCCTGTCAGTCACTTCATTCAGTCAATTTTTCATTCAATTCTGACTTCACAGTGATGAGATATAAAAGCTTCAGCGTGGATGACATTTTGCAACATGCAAACTGATGATATAGTTGTGATCTCTCAAGCAACAAATGCAAAACACAGAGAAGAGGCTGTGAATAAATGTCGATCAGCCTGCAGCTAGTGAACAGGTTACTCTACAGTGTGCTGGTTAGTGTCAAGCATTTCTCAACAGCTCAAAGCCTGATGTTTTTGAATGCGTGAATTATATATGAAGAGAAATTCTTGAAGGCGAACACTCAGTGGAAGATGATCTTACATCTCTCTCCGATCACTCCTGTCAGACTTCACTTTAACTAAAACTTCAGCTTCCTTTTGCTGTATACAAACAATAATACACCATCCAAACTGCTGGATTGTCACACATTAAACAACCATACATCAGTGAACCAGCTTGAGATAAAAAAAAAAAAATGCCTCAAGTTTAAAGTTAGCTAACTTTTAAGCATTAGGCAAATTAACGGACCCTTTGCTAAGCCTGGCCCCCCTTAGTTACTGTTGCCATTCCTGTCAAGCTTTTCAATCTAGCATGGCACATATGCAGTTTACAATGATAATGCTGGCAGATTGAGGTAATTTTTTAAATTAATCAGTTCTTAATTTTTCACAGAAATTAAACAGCAGCAAGCTACTTGCAACCGTCGTTGGCAGATTTTATTAATTAGAGCTAGCTAATGATAACTGTGTGAGTGGCTTGAAAACTCCATCTCAGTCTTTGTTTGAAAATGAGAACCATGCAAAAGGGTCTTTGAAAATTACATACATGATATTGTGCTAACTCAGTACCGTGTCATGATGTACAAAATACCAATGCTAAACCTTACAGCTAATAAATGGCATCCTCACCAGTTAAACGTTGTAGTAGACATAGAGCTAGTTAGCTCTAGTATTATAATACTGTATGATCAGGGAAATATCAGCCTGGTATTTGTTTCTAATGATGCCATTCTGTATGACTATAGAAATAGCTATTTAGTTGTTTGGACAGGATGCAAGATATTGGATTTTTTGCTGATGCCCGATATGCTGATATTTTCCAACACATTTTGGCCGATTGCTGATACCCATACTGATATATGCACATATGTTTTTCCACCTGGCTGAGAAGACTATTACACATGCAATCATAGATTGTACTAAGTATGATCAAGAAAGACAATATATGAAGAAAGAACTTAGGAAGACTGGAGTTCAGGAGCTCAGCATTAAAACTTATGAACCTGCCAAGTGGGTCGAGCAGTAGAGTCTTCTTTGAGTTTATTAGAGAGACAGGATTAATGGGTAGGATTTAATCTCTGGTCCACACTCCGAAGCAAAAGGTAGCGGTAATGCACCTAATACACTGGTTACCAACCGCCGTTATAAACCAATAAGAATAAGTTTTTTCAAACAGAATGGTACATCCTGTCAGCTGAGGTATTTCCTATCTGTGCAGATGAACACAGCAGCTCCTCAGCGGACTGTTTCACCCTGACGATCCTGGTGCTTACGTGTGGACCCAACCAGAATACCGGTTTGTTATCCAGGTTGAAGTAGGAAGAAGCAGCGAGTCTGTCGGGCAGCTGAGTGAAGTGGAGCCTGCGGAGGAAGCACCAGGACCGTCATGGTGAAACAGTCCATGGAGGGAAGCACAGCCAGGCGGTGGAGGAGAAGGCCACGAATTGGCCTGTCATATCGGCAGAAATGTCAATTTCGGGCCAATACCGATATTCAATTTTAAAGCCTTTATCGGCCAATACCAATGACGTGTTGATATTGTCATGCATCCCTAAGGCAAAGGTTAGATTTATACTTTACTGTGAGCATTTTAAAACAAAATCTCACTGTAAGGGACCAAACTGGCAGGCAAGACAAGTCACGGGTAGTTTTTCAAAAAAGAGGGTTTTATTTACCCAAAAACCGAAAAAATATTTACAAAGAATGTGAAAATAAAGTTCGGGGCCCATAAAAGAGGTCAACTAAACAGAACTCAACTTATGCTATGCCAACTTAAACTGAACATACCAAACTGACCTAACAAACTGAACACAATGGAGAACATATATAATGGCTGATCAGACCACTTTGAAACAAAAGGGGTAACACACAAACAACACACTACCAATTAAACTACAAATAACACAAAAAAACAGGACAACTCCTCTAAAAGGTTAACTTATTGTAATATTAACCAAAACAAAAACTACCAAACCCGAATATATTCTAAAGAAACAAACTGAATAACCAAACTAAGGACTACATTCCCCCCATTATGTGGCAGGCTTTTGGTCCAATTGGCCACTTCCTGTATTTAACAGCTCTGCTTTCCAGAGTGCATCTTTTGCTCAGGCCTGGCAAGATGTCCTCCACCACTGGTAACTCAAGAAATGAAAATTAGAACCAATTAAGACAATTTAACTAAAGATAAAGTGTTGACTGTACAAAAGTTAACTAAATGTGCGCGCTACAATAGAGAACTAATGTACTGTCAAAACTACTAAATAAAGTATGAGTATGATATATGAAATAAAACCTAAGTGTCATGTCTCTTATTTGCTTAATGTGCCATGTGATGGCAAAATGAAGTAAACTAAATTAGGACCAAATGAACTACAAATGTAAACTATACAGAAACTAAGGTGTGAGTGCCAGAGGGTTACTGACTTTTAAATCAGTTGTGTGGCTGTGAGTGCGGCCATCACAGTCACTATTACATGTGAAAAGGCTTTGAGGATTGCAATTAACTGATGTGCAAAATAATGACAGGTAAACTTCCACAAATCCAATACAGAGCAGCACAGAGCCACTAATGTTACCCTAAACTCTGATATAATGTTTAGTAGTGTCTGGAAGCAGTGTACAGTGAATGTGTCAGTCCTGGACAGGACTTTTCCTAATATAACCCCACATAATAATATGCTATGATTATAATTATGAAAATAATTAGCTATAATTAGCTAATCATATGTTAACTCTTGGCCTTAATGCTCTGTTACTAGTGTAGACAACTAGTTAGCTGGGCATGCTGGATGTTCCATCCATCCCTTACACTTCTGCTCTTGTATTTTTGGTTTGGAAAGGCAATAGGAGAAGACCTGACAGTTGCTCAGTTATGATTGGACAGTTGGTCTTAGGAGGATGTTTAGTGAACGGTATGAGAAAATGTCACACGCATATAAGGCTCGTAATTTGGGGTTTTATAGATTTTTGCCAGAAAAGTAGCCAGATAAAATAAGCTTTGGATTCCACCTGGATTCAATGTCCCCACACATCCAAAAGTTGATTTTTTTTCCCGTTTCAGGAAGATCTTATGACAAGCATAGCTCAGAAGTTGTATCAACTAATTGAAAATGACAAAAAATGGAAGGAAACTACGAAAGAACTGCTGATGAGGTTCCAGAGACCCTCTAAGAAAGCACAAAAACAAAAATGGTCAAATTACTGTTTTATTTTACTCTGAAATATATGTAATACACTTTCACAATTAATAGGCTACTGACAATATCCCGATTGTCTGGGGAGAAACAAATGTTTAAACCTGCCAGGCATGCAGAAGGATTAGTATTAAAGTTATAGTAAGGTAGACAAAGCAAAAAGATTTTGTGCTGTTCAAGCATAACAGACTTGAGTAGGCCTAATGATGCAGATTGAGACTCTGTTTCCAAACACTTGAGACTAAGAATTAAAGAATAAGTCAGGTAATGTTTAATGTTTTCCTTATTGTCAACAAATCACATGAAAAGACCAAAAGCAACAATGAATTGATCTTAATAAAAATTATTATTATTATTATTATTATTATTATTGTGTGTGTGTGTGTGTTTTTCCAAAGCCTGATATATCTTATTGCACTGTAGCCCTCCATTGTTTAAAAACTATTAAAGCCCCTACAGGCTCATTGTTCACCCACACAGGTGTTTTCACTTATGTTGCCTGATGTTCTTCTCAAGGCTGTGTGGGCCTGTGCAGACTGTGCTTGATTGACATCTCCTTCACTTTCCTACAACTTACACCTTAATCATTCTTATACACATGATTGGGTGACATCAGGTGGTTCCCAGCATAGCTCCACCCAACTTCCACCTGTCTAGAGGTCTAGTCAGCCAGGGTAACTGAATGACCATTCTACTGCTGTAAATACTTACTATAGCACTGAAAATAGCCTCCAACAAATATTTACTCCTGTTTCAGTAACATTTGTTAAAGACTAAAGTGGCTATATAAACTATATGTTTGTGAGCCATTATTAAAGATTTACCTCTTCAGGAAACAGTGGGCTTGGGGCTGAAAGCTATAGACAAGGTGGGGAAGCTGGAAAGAATTAAAGATGCATTGTTGGTTTTGGTCTTTTCATGGGATTTGCTGGAAATAACAAAAATATAGAATATCAACTGTTTAGTCCTATAAAGACAGTAAGGACAGCAATGTCATCGTACAGTGACTCTAGACTGAGCAGTTCACAGAAAGAAGTTTCTACTGCCTCAGCATCAGGTTGTGTTTGACATATCAGTGAACTGTAAAGCCAAAAACCACTGTTGTCTATCTGCAAACATGCAGGTCACTGAGGAAAACTCTGTGAGGCATAAGCAGTTTGTGTTTAGGAAAAGCGGACCAATGTTTTCTGTGTTTTTTCATCCCTCTTCTGTATGACTCATACCAGGGCACCCATAGTGTGTAATGTACAAGCCGGCCACACAATTTTCTTTTCAGTGTAATTGTCATTTTTAGTGTGATTTTTCTCACAGTCATTTTCCTTCTTTTCTGCTGTGCCCTGTGTGGTTGTATAAATATTGGCTTGCATCATATGTTTGCTTTGGATGCATGCATACACAAGATTATGAAAACATGACAATTTATTGTGCTCGTAGTGTGTGATAATCAAGTTCCTCAGTAATTCTCTTACATATCTGTATTTGTACATGTTTGTACTGTATGTACATCTGTGTATGCTTTGTGCGTGAAAGCTCTTAACAAGTGCTCTGATTGTAATATTGTTTATTTGTCACTCCCGTGGGTGTGTGTTTGTGTGTGTATATGCATATGTTCATGTGTGAGTGTATGCTTTTTGTATGTGTGTGTATGTTTATTTACAAGTAACTTTCTACAATCTCCAATTAGTGTGTCCATGAAGTTTAAATGCGTGTGTGTGCTTGTTATTTCCAAGTTTTTTGAATTTCCCCCTAGTGTACTTCTTTATTTATTTGTGAGTGCACATCGGTGTTGTGTGTGGGTCCCGCATATGTTTGTATATGCACCATGTGTGTTGTTGTTAGTCGTGTGTTGCATTTGTGTGTGTGTGCGTAGATCCAGTGCTGCTGGCTGTTTCTCTGTCAGTCCTTCCACATGCAGCCGCCACCCCTATTAACACTTCCATTAATACTAGATCACAGATGGAAATCATCCTCTCACCCTGCAGATGCTTTTAGATTTTGATGAGCGTTTTTATTCAGCTCCCAGTGAGGGAAGAGCAGCAGAACAACTAGTTTTATTGATAGCAGAGAAAATCCTCATGTTTTCTCCAGCACACATGCTTAGTTTGCAGTGAGGCTTCACTTTAAACCTGCTCAGGAGGAAAATATGGTGGAGGAGAAAGAGAGAGGACAGATGAGGGTGGTTTAGAAGGAGAAAACAAGTGTATTTGTCTCATTTGCATGCAGGCCTTTCAGCTCCTCAAACTTTCAATCTCTCCAGCTGCGATCCCCATGCGCGTACTTGACAGACAAGAGAAGAGTTGCATGGAATACCAAGTGGCTCTGCATGTTCATATTAGCACGCAATGTATAGCCACGTGTATCCAGTATACACACACGCACACACAACTCACCCGCAAGCACCCACCACTTACGCGCAATCACACACTACACGCTCATACATCCTGATTCCATTACCCAACTGCTTGTCACTCACAAACACACATATTAACATTCATGCTCACACATACCTCCCCTCTCAGATAATCACTTGAATGCACAAACATACATACATTCACACATAAACAGATGCCAATTCCCCTTCAATCTCACAAAGGCGCACAGATATCACAAACATAAACTATTCAAACATGCGGCAAAAAGCATGCATTCTTATAGATACACAGAAATGCACATATTTTAGCCCATCCTTGCAATAGGGAACACACACAGTGCTGCTGACGTGTTACGGTACTGGATATTCAAACACATCCACACAAACAGAGACACACTTTGCGCTAAATGATTTGTTTCCTCCTCCTCTCTGATGCTTATGAATAATACAAGAATCTCAGGGGAACTTTTTGCTTCACATAAATAAGAATTTAGATAGAAAATTGCATTATTAATCTGTGGCTTCTGGCTTGGCTTTTCCTGTAAAGAATTCATACACTGTAGCAAGTTTGCAGCCTCGCAGGAGTCAAGGCCTAAAGGCCCAACAAGTTATGAGACGGTGTGTTTCAATGTTCAGGATGGGAGCCAAAGGTGGGTTACATATACTGATTTAGGAGAAACTGGTGTACGCAGGGGCCAAATTCTTCCCTTGTAAAGTTGCTACATCACCAGCTGAGTTGTAAGTGGGTTACCCAGACATTGTGGCTAAATTGCACCGCAAACTGCAAGTCAAAGTGTACAACTGTAACTGATGTAGAGCTGGTATATATCGGCTGATATTAGCTCATAAGATGTCATGGCCAATAAGAGACAAGAACTGCTGCACAGAAAGATATGTTTGAGGTAGTTTAGAAATAGGTTTGTCCACCTGAAAGCACAACACAACTATATTTTCAAAATTCTTTAAAGTCCCCCTCCACTAAAACTGTGTTTTGCACATGTGCTTGTTGCAGCAATGCAGCTAACTTAGCAGGGCCCACCCTAAAACAATATGGAGTGTTGTTTTCACGTCAAATTTAGAGACGCTTTTACCTGCGGTTTGCTGTGTGTTTCAGATGATGAATGTCTCCAGGTGAGGTTAGAAATGTAAATTCTAATGTAAATTTAGAAAATTTAATGTAAATTATAGTGTTGAAGCATTTCATGAACACTTCTGAAAGACCCAGAAGTAAGTTCTTTCACTTTGTGACGTGAATTTCATCTGCATATGGCAGGAGGATCTTAGGAGTTGTGTGAAAAATTGCAGCTCAGGTGTGAAGTTTTGTCTTTAAAAAAACATCTTTTACTTCTTCTCATTGGTACAGAACAAATTCTGTTGCTTTTGAGAAGAGTTTACAGCTTCTCATGTTATGCTTTCTTTCTTTCTTTCTTTCTTTCTTCCTTTCTTTCATCCTTTCTTCTGTCCTTCCATCCTTCCCCCCAACCCTCTTAATTCTCATCTTTTGTCTCACTCTCTGGATTAACTCAGATGAAGAAAGCCTGTCCTCATCTTGCTTCTCTCCAGGTACAGCACATATCTATGTGGCCTTGGCCCTCAGGGGCCGCTATAAAGAACATGTCAGAGAGGTATACCATCTCTATTTATATGTCTCACGTGAGTGCTGCCACACTTTTACGACTGACAGTCCCATTCAACCATAAAACTATACTGCCTTCATATGTGTTGAAACGCATGCATACTAAAACACACTGCAGAAAGAGACACATATGAACATGTGACTTACTATGGCTGCATCTGATGAACAATGAATGTAATAAAATTCACAACACCATCAAGAAGGAAAAGGAAGAATAGAAAAGCATTCTTTGTCATTTCTTCTTTTTTGCTGCATGTTTTGTTTTTGCACTTTATACACATTACAATTTTTCTCCATTATGCTGATGCAATGTTAAAAACAAAAGCCCGCCTCTGAGGATGGGTGACACAAATACCAAAACTGTGTTTCCATTTGCAAAACAGCAAATCCATACTCAAAACTCTTCCTGCAAACAAAATTGAAAAACAAAGTAAAAAAAAATAATTTAGGCATACCACATCATGCTTGTCGTTTACATCAAGTCATAGATTTTCATTCATCTCACAACTTCACATTCTCATGGGTCAGAACCTCACATTGTTCAAAACGACACTGCACAAAGTTGGATAGCTGTTGTCATTCCCATCCTTCATTCACACACCCCTTTATTACAGCTGATTTTCCTATACTCTATTTGCATCCTGCACTATGTTCAAGACATAGTGCAGGATGTTCCCACGCGTGAGGAATGGATATAGAGTTTAAAGGTCCAGTGTGTAGGATTTAGTGGCATCTAGCAGTGGAACTGAATAGCCCCTCCTCTTCCAAGCGTGTAGGAAATCCTACGGTGGCGGCGAAACTTGCAAAAAACAGGAAAGGCCCTCTCTAGAGCCAGTGTTTGGTTTGTCCGTTCTGGGCTACTGTAGAAACATGATGGTGCAACATGGCGGGCTCCGTGGAAGAGGACCCGCTCCCTATGTAGATATAAAGGGCTCATTTTAAGGTAACGAAAACACAATGATTCTTATTTTCAGGTGATTATACACTAATTAAAACATACTTATACTTCTGCCAAGTCCGTTCCGCTAGATGCCACTAAATTCTACACACTGCACCTTTAACTCTCCAAACTTTTTCAATTCATTCTCTAAGGTAGTTCTTACCACTATGGATGTAATCCCATCTCTGACCATGTGGGTTGCAGTGGCAGAGTAGCGCTGTCCGTATTTCCGCTTGTTGACTGACGGACACGGACAGAAGAAGAAGCAAGTCAACGTTGAATAAGTTACGTTGTTTATGTACGGAAACGTATTGCTGCCACGCCAGAAAAATAAAAGCAGATCACGTTATATCATGAAGTTTATTGTTATAAGATGTTTTTCACGTTATAACAAGATATTTTTACGTTATTACAACATACAAACTTATCACCTTATAACAATATACTATTTATCTTGTTATAACATGAAATGTTTCACATTATTACGTGATAAGTTGGTCTCGGGCGGAGGTGGACTCCCCGTGATGTACTCCGGTTGTGAACAGGCACTTAGCCTTTTGCAAACTACAAAACGGCTCGATCCTACTCTTTCTCCATGTACTACGGCCTCTTACACACGAAATGGCCCGCTTTTCAGTGCTGGTGTGTGGAGAGGGGCATACATCATGCCCTCTATCTCATGTGTTAATTTTCTTCCAGCTGTTAGTAGATAGAAGTGTGGCTCTATCTATGGTTAAAACATGCTGCAGCCATTTCGTCCTACCATGAAGGCTATGAAGAGAGATCTTTCTTTGCGCACCCTCTGGTTAAGCGCTTCTTAAAAGGAGTCAGAAGACAGCGACCTATGAGCTCCTTGGCGTGTGCTTGTGGACTCTGTAGGCTCCTCCAACACCAGCTGAATAATAATGCCCCTCCAACTGATCAATGAGAAATGACGCTACCCCCAGAGGGTCGGACTCATTCGTCCTTCTGTACAGCCCCATACATTTTTAAAATCCTTCTTAGTGTACACGTACTTATCACAATATCATCCACCGTGCTCAATAACAGCAGAAACTTTTCATATGTCAAACCAAGCATGAAGGAGAATTTAAAACCATTCGTGTAAATGAGAAGTTTCCTCATTCAAACACGAGTTTCACGTCATGTTACGTTTACAAGTTATCTTGTTATAAGGCGAAACGTTTCACGTTATAACAAGATAAATAGTATATTGTTATAACAAGAAAAGTTTCTTGTTTTAACATGATAAGTTTGTATGTCGTAATAACGTGAAAATATATTGTTGTAATGTGAAAAACATCTTGTTATAACAATAAACCTTTCACGTTATAATGTGATACTGATCTGTTTTTTTTTTTCTGGTATGGCAGCAATACGTTTTCAGTATTTATGAGATATTTTTATATATTTTGGAACTTGCCTGAGACATCCAGCACTAAGTCTTGAATGTACAATATTAAAGTTTAAGTCTCAAACTTTTTCAAGTCATTAACACCATGGTGTAATCCCACCTCTGCTGTAATGTGGGCTGCAATGGCAGAGTGGTGCTGGCCATATTTCTGCTCCTTGACTCCACGGACAGAAGAAGAAGCAAATAAACGTTGTTTATGAGGTATATTTGTATATTTCTCGAGAACCGCTCATCCAAACAACCTCACACATCAACATTGCATTTCCTTGATTCCCCAGCAATCCACCTGCCAGGTATGAAGTAGATCGGATGAACGGTTCTCAAGATATGCAAAGGACAAATATATATACATACATACATACAGACAGACAGACAGAGATTCCTTGCTTTATATAGAGAGATGATTTTATAAATTTGGTATTACAGATATTTTGGCAACTTGGGGGAAGCAGAAACAAGTTGTGAACACAACACTGACATATCATCACCTTTTAAGTTGATATGTTGAACTTGTTAGCAAGCAGTTGCTTATTTCCACATCCAGCAGTTTCGAAGCAACATAATCATTCATTTGAAGTCATATTTCTGTCCACCTGGTGAATGTAAGTCCAATATTCACTCTCTTTTAGCTCTGTTTTTGCTTCTACCAACTCCTGAGAGAGATTTCTGGCTCTTTAGCTGCTAAATGTTCTCCAGCTAGTCACTGACTGTGTCTGTTTGCTGTTTGGTGCTGAGCAGGTAGTGTACAGTGGGTTTTTAGAGCGTTTTCCATGCAAAGAGAGCGCTGAGAGTGAACCAAAACAGTAAAGTTGCAGCCGGACGGCTAAACACTATGCTGAAAATCCTTAAAGCTCCATAAAGCTGAGGGGAGCTGCATTCTCTGTAGGTTCATCACTACGAGCCACGCCCAACACATTACACACTGTTATTTCATATATTGTTATTATAAAAATATTGATTATAGCTATTTTAAATATTTGTTGAATTTTCAACAGATATTTGTTGAATAATCATTACTGTATGTCAACAATATAATGTAGTAAAATATAGTTTAGATTACAGTACTTATTTAGTATATATGGTTATCAATAAGATGATTACTGGAAGCCTGCTGGTAGAGGAGAGACAAGGGGAACTTTGTGTTTAATAGGTTCTTAGTATAAATTACACTTTGAATATTTTTTTTATTACTATTTAAATAGTGCCTATTTAGTAATTATGGGGGGTACTGTTGAAAAAAAGGAAAACAGGGTAACATTGATTTTATATGCTGTCATTTCATCAACTCATAAAGAACTATAAAAGGCTACAAAAAATATGCATGTGCTCCCTGCTGAAAGTTTGAAACAGAATAGTTGAAACACTGAAACTGTTGAAGTCTTGAAGTGGCAATTAAAATATAAATACTGAAAGGAGCTGAAATAGTGGTTATAATGGAAGCGATCAAAGCAGTTGGAGTAAACTGTATATGAATGGTGGAAGTGGGGGGTTTAGAACAGCAAATGAAGAATTTTGTTGTTCAAAGGTGATGAAAGTTCAAGCATTGAAAAAAGAAATGTCAGTTGAAGAGTTAGCGATGAAAAATTGAAGAGAAAAGATGAATGCAGTTGTTAGCTGACGTGTAAGTGAAAAAAGTAATTGAAATTTCAATTAAAGTTAAAGCACTGAAGACAGTAAGTCAGACAGCAGTTGAAATTTTAAAGTCTAAGATCTGAAAGTAGTAAAACTGTCAGTAAAAAATTTAATTCAGTTCAAGTCTCACACCGACATAGAAGAGGTGAAAGCAGTTGAAGTGTAAGTGATGAAAGCACTTTAAATTTCATTTAAACATTTTTTTTATTGAGACAATTAATGTAACAAAATAGAATTTCAGGGTCACACATACAAAATATATACAAACATACATATGTATATGTGTGTATATATGTGTGTGTGTATGTGTTTACATATCTGCAGTTCTAGTTGGTGTGTGTTCAGGCGGGGGGTTGTGCGCTCACAGACAGTAGTGTGCCTTATTAAGAGACACAAAGCCCTCGGCAGGTGCTCCCTCCCTCCTACTCTCTGCTGTTTATTTGTTCAACTTGTAGAGAAGTCCCCTCTCTTTTAGCCCTTGGGGAAAACAAAGAGCAGACGCACAAAGACAGGACTGCCCCTGCATCCTGGCAGCAACAAAGCCAAGCTACACATGTCTCGGATGGCATGGCACGGAATGGCAGGTGTTCCATGGACGGGAAAACTAGAAGCCAACTTTTATCCCCTTTTTTTTTCTCTTTAAGTCCAAGGACAGAAGCCATCAGTGCAGAGTTGTAACCATTAACTCGCACACATTGATAGATAAGGCTAAACATGTGCAAGCATGTGCAGATGCATGTCACTGTGCACACATACAAATTAGCCATGTATTACTTTTGGCACCTATCAAGGGGAGAGGTCAAACTTTTTTTATCAACTGTAACCTCGGCGTGTATTTACCAAACTGCTAAACGTGAAATTTTGGACTTATTCAGATCTTGCACCCCATCAACCAGCAGAAGAATTTCTTTTTCTGCTTGAGTTTGGTTTTATTTTTGTTTCCATTTCAGCCAATTTCCTATTATTACTTAAAGTATCCCTCTGCTCAAAAATGTGTTTTTCTTCTTGTTCCTTCAGTTGGATGTTGTTCTCTTCTTTGTGCAGAATGATGTATGTGTAGAG
The DNA here is from genome assembly GCA_038419695.1 of Scomberomorus guttatus. NCBI lineage: Eukaryota > Metazoa > Chordata > Actinopteri > Scombriformes > Scombridae > Scomberomorus > Scomberomorus guttatus. The sequence goes on from CM076449.1 coordinate 4,825,392, forward strand.
TTTATTTTCACATCCATCTGCTAAAGAAGGAAAGTTTCTCTGTGCTCTCTTTAAATCTCAGTTTGACACGTACATACGAGCGTGATTTGACATCACAACTAGTTTGGAAGCCAGTCGTGGTTGTGTCCAGCAGTTAAACTTTTAAAATTAACAATATTTGCATATCCACAGATTGTGGATTGGATTTTTCAAGGAGGGAGAAGACGAATATGTAATTTTAAGAACTAGGTAATTGAACTTTTTTGTGAAAAACCATCAGACACAAATTGTTACTCAAAGTAAAGTATTTTGTCTTAAAACATGTCTGGAGGGGACCTTTCTTCCCTGGTTATTGATCTTTATTTTGTATATTATAAATATACTAGACTGTTGTTCATTTCACATGTTAACTGCAACTGGAGATATGAAGGATTTCATCAAATAAAATTTTTTTTGAAAACTAAAAACACAGAAAACAAAATCTAAGGTTGTCTTCTTTTTTTGAAGAATAAACAATGGGGCAGACGTGGAGTATATCCTTGTCTCTGTCTGTTCCTACTGTGAGCATACATGTGATCAATCATGTGATCACTTGAGAGCTGCTCTTAAAGGTTACTCCTACACTTCGCTGTGTGAAGGAGTAAGTTGCTTGATAAATGTGTTCATGACTTTCAGCAAGTTTTACTCCTAACATTACTGCATACAGATTTCAAATGTATTAAATCTTTTAACCATAACACAATCTTAAAATATCAATTTAACTAGGTGGCCAGTGCTTCTATAATCTCATTTGAACTGTGGAATTTGCTTTGTTACTAATACACCTCGCCTAATTGTTGGGAATTTGACCACTTGTGATTTAACATGTGGACCAGAATGATATTCCTGGCATTAGTGCCTTGTCAATATGGACCAATACACCCAGGATCAATACTTTGTCAATATTTGTTTTTCCTGCTCTGCATTTGTGTGTGTGTGGGTGTGGGTGTGTGTGTGTGTGTGTGTGTGTGTGTGTGTGTGTCTGTTTGTGTGTGGAGAGAGGGCTGCTTGCCAGCTGTGCAATCTGTTCAGTAATCTCAGGTCTGGTCTGTACACACACTCCACAATCTGCTTCGGTATAACTGGCCCTACCCTCCCTCCCGCACACACACACACACACACACACACACACACACACACACACACACACACGCACACACACATGCACTCATGTACATCTATTCTTATGAGGACTATTGATTGACTGCATTTATCAGTGAAGTGTTCTAACCCTAATCCTTACTTCAAGTTTAAGCCAGAAAACGAACCTCTTTAAAAACTGTTTGGACAAATTGACCTCCACTTTGCAAAATGTCAGTCTTGGGATCTAAATGTAAAATTGGTGTTTGAGATCAAAGGTAAAAGCACACATAAACACACACCCATGTTTTCTGATTCAGTGCATCTGCCTCTAACTGAGGAGGAAAAATCTGTTGAACATTATTTCTTCATGGTCTCTTATTGTGAGTGCTGTCTCTCTCAAAGTATTCCTCAAGAATATTAAAATCACTGCTTGCCACGCACTGCTACTTCCCAGCAGCTAACCCACTCTCTTCCTGATTCACAATAACCCTTATCAGCCCAATTTCCCTTCTCTCTTCCCTTGCCCATTTTAACATGACGCCCTGTTTGTTGTTTAAATGGAAGGGAGAGAAAATTGGCCACTTTTGCTGTTCAGAAACTCCCGCAGCTGTCGGTAATCGCTGCGTGTGTGTATGTGTGCGCGTGCGCCGGGTAATGTGCAGTTACCACAGTAGGGGTGTGCGGGGCGGGGGTGTGGAGAGAGGGGTCATGGCGTGCGGCGGAGAAAGCGCTATTAGGAGAAAATGATAGGCCTGTCCCTGAAACTCCATTACACACCAAACACTTAAAAGACTGGACCAGCTTCATTACAGGGCAACATGAATCATGCAGCACTCACACAAGCAACTGGCCTCTCCCTCTCTCTGTATCCCACTCTCTCCCCCAGCACAGCCTTCTGTTTAAACTGGAGAATCGCCAGGAAAGAGGAATGGAGCGAGGGAGGGAGGGAGCAAAGTAAAGAGGAGCAGAAGAGGCTTCAGCGTTGCCTAGGGCCAAGCCTGTTTGCCTCGGGTCTGACAAACAGGAGGAGAGGAGAGGAAAGGAAAGAAAATGAAGAAAAAAAGAGAGGAGAGGAGAGTAAATAAGAGGAGAAGAGAAGGGGAAGGGAAGAAAGAGGAGGGGAGGAAATAGGAGTTTAGGAGAGGAGGGGAGAGGAAAGTAAAGGGAAGAAAATGAAAAGAAGGAGGAGAGGAAATAAGAGGTAGAGAGGGGTCGAAGAAAGGAAAGAGGAGGGGAGGAAAAAGGAGTTTGGGAGAGGAAAGGAAAGAAAATGAAGAGAAGGAGAGGAAAGAGGAGGGGAGGAGATAGGAGTTGAGAGGAGAAGAGATAAGCGTTAAGGAAAGAGAAGGAGAGGAGATGGATGGAGAGGATTGGAAAGGAAATAAGAGAAGGAAATGAGTGACTTGCTGGGGCATGCTGTCGTCTGTGTGATGGAAAAATGGATAGAAGTGTGACTTCAAGATGTCTGTGTGTTTGTGTGTGAGAGAGAAAGTGAGTTAGTGAGTGTGTGTGTGTGTGTGTGTGTGTGTGTGTGCCCTTACACTCGCCTGTGCTTCTGTCTTTGTCCGTCTGTGTGACTGTACACACTTGTGTAAAGACATCCTGTTAGCATTTGGTGGTAATAAACATTTGTGAAAAGCGAGTGTGTGTGTGTGAAGTGTGCACATGTCCCTATATGTGCATAGTGAGCATGTGTTTTTATTAGTGTGTCTGTATGTGTGTGAAGCGACCATTTGTTTTGTTGTGTGTGTGCGTGCTCCAGAGCGTGTCGCAGCATGCTGCCAGAGGGCCGGGGCAGCGAGCCAGACCCAGGGCACAGCATGACACTGCGTCCCGATCTGTGTTGTGACTGCCTCAATTACCCATCAGCCTGACAGAGAGAGAGAGAGAGAGAGAGACAGAGAGAGAGAGACAGAGACAGAGAGAGAGAGAGAGAGACACACACACAGAGACAGAGAGAGAGAGGGAGAGAGTGTGTTGATTCCTTATTTTTGTCTTTTATCTCTTGCAAACTGATGTTTCCCAAATCTCAACTCATTTTTTTGAGTGTGCACTTGTGTTTTCATCTGCCATTTCACAGGCACTTTAATCCAAAACTACACAGCAGTGTGTCCTCCCCAAACCTTCTATTACCAGTTCTCTTCTCATATTCTCTGTCACGCTGATACGACACAGCAGAGATACAGTTGGTTCATTAACGCTTTTACTCTCTCTCTCTCTGACATTCACAGACCTATCCTGTGAAATTCACAGGTTGAGATGATGAATATTGTTCCCTGCAGCAGCAACAAAAGTTTATTTGGTGCAAGAACTGGTTAGTTTGCATATGTAGTGATAGCCCTCATGGCTGAACAGAGAGGAGAAAAAGAGTGCCACCTATAAAAAATACAGCAAATCTGAGCAGAAAGATGTCAACACTAAGTTTGAATAGATCAATAGTTCTCCATTTACAAACAGATGCGCTCGCAGCAAGAGGGTAGAAAGCTTATTGCCACAGTGTCATGATAGCATGTATATGGACATTTTCAGTATTTGAAAATAAAACAACTTGCTGGAAACCAGTAAAATTACTTTTTAGTGATGAATTTGTATGTGGCATTTCAAAACTATTTCACTACACTACCATGTAAACATCTCTTTACTCTAGCTAGTTAACATGACACATGGGATACCTGAGAGACATGGCAACTACTACCAGTTAGAACGCTAACCAGGCTACAGCTCTTGCAGGTGGTGAGAAATGAACTGTGAGTGTCCCAAACCATCAACAAGCAGCATAGGTTAAAGGACAGGTTCACAGTTTTTCAAGTGTGTCTTAAAACAACTGTCAGGTGTCCATATGAACAGTGAAAGAGGTTTTCCTTGCTGTAATCATTCCTCCTGTTCATACTGGCTATTAAAAGATCCCCTTCAAATGTGCTTTCAATGTAAGTGATGGGGGACAAAATCCACAGTGTGTCCACACAGTCATTTAGTGCAAAAATGCATTTAAAGGTTGATCTGAAGCTTATATGAGGCTTCAGCAGTCTGAGATACTCCAAACACACTTCAAACTGATCAGCAAAGTATGGATCATAGAGCCTAATAAACTTTTGCAATAAACAGCCATAAAAAACCCAGTAACGGTGTGAGCTGTCTTACCTTAAAACAGATGTTTCTTCTTCCCCAGTTTCTGTGTAAAACTATCCACCACCTTATTAAAATGCAGAGCTCTGATCACTAGATACTGTAGATACTAACAGCTAATTCTGCACTCTGAGCTAACAGCAAGGTTTTTTCACGCATTTCTCTGCATTTGTGCAGCTTATGGCAAACACGTCAAAGTGAAACCTGAAAAGTAAAGTGGAGAAACACAACAGCAATAAGTTCTCAGCAGCAAAAGTAAAAGAGGTATTTTGATGATTACTTTAATGAGAAATAACTATTAAAATATTTTGTTTTTTGATCTAGCATATTTGAATTGTAGGCAAAACATAATTGTGTTTCATGTTATTCTTCCATTTTGTATTTTGTATCCCTATGTGTATATATATATATATATATATATATATATATATATATGTATATGTATATGTATAACACTGCTTTGTCCAATCTATGTCCTAATACATAGAATAAGAAATAACTTTCACCCTTTGTGCCCAAATGCAGTTCTGATGTTGGGATTAGATGATAGCAGGAGAATCAAGACAAAGATGAACACAACATTTTGTGCCAAAGTTTGAAGAGTTTTGGTTGGTTGGTTTTGGTGCTTTTGTCCTCACTGGTTTGAAGTGGTTGGGTCTTGGGTTGGTTGGAGAAAGGTGATGTCACGTACTTTAACTCTTATCCAAACTGTCCTGATCTTCTCCCAATCAAATTTATAATTGTGTAGCATAGTGTGGTAGACAGCTTTTTGTTGCAACCTTTATTCTTTACCAGTGTCATTATGCTGTTGCATATGCACAGTAATTAAAAATTAATTTGAGTTATGTTGGCTGTAGGATTAACCAGATTCCACTTTACACAAGACATCACAATAAATTCAGTAAGATTATAAATTAATTGGTGCAAAGGCAAACTTCACCTAAAGTCATTCTTAAATAAATTTGTTTTTTTTTTACACTTTCTGTCCTCAAAGTAAATACACAAAAAAACCTTAGGAAGCTCACACACAGACCTGCCCTTTAAAACCTGTATGGTTCCAGCTGCATACATAATGTAAATCATTTTATGAGTGTATGTCGCAGGTATTTGTGCACACTGAAATAGAACATACTGTATTGTTTGGTATGGCCACAGAATATCTTTAGAGTCATGAGAGCTTCGGAGCATTTCTGCTCTTTTTTTTCTCTCTCACTTTTCTTTTGATTTTGCCTCTTTGCTTCCCGTCACCATGGACATACGAGGCACTGCCATTAGGAGGAGATGGTTTGACTCTGAAGTGCTTGCTACATACCACACATTCACTTAGAAAAAGCTGAGGAGAAGGCCACACATGCAGTTATTCACCAGACTGGGATAAACTACATTTTTCAGATACATGAGAAGCAATAGATGCAGCACACTGTGCAACACCTGGGATTATTAACATTTTTCTTCTCTCCATTGAACTGAAGTATCTCAATGAAGGATTTGGTATTTTATTAGTCTGTCTAAAACATAGTAATGTGTGCTGTGTTATCAATGTACAGAGATGGCTGTGATGTAAGTGTGAGCTATCTGAGTGTGTAAAACAAGTGCAACACATGAGGCTGGAGAAAAAGATAAAAGATGACAGTATCAGTAAGCCATCTTGAGTTGGGTTAGTTGGTTACTATGGATACCATACATATATGCACCAGCTCTTGACACACACACTCCTTTAGAGCCTGACCTTCTTCAGTCCCCCCTTCACTATCATAACATCACTCACACCCGGCCCACTCCAAGCCTCCTCCCCACCAGCATAATGACATTTGCATACAGATGTCTCACTTGTGCTGATAATGCATGCAACGTGTGTGTGTGTGTGTGTGTGTGTGTGTGAGGGTGTGTGTGAGAGAGAGAGAGGGAGAGAGAGAGAGAGAGTGAGGGTGTATGTGGGCTGCGACTGTAATCAGCTGACATCTGAGTATAGTTTAGGGCTTGTGCAACCTTGTAAAAAAAATACTCATTACGGTCATTATCACCACCAATTTTCAGAAGTACAACAATTTCTTTGGCCTGGAAAAATCACACTCACACACACACACACACACACACACAAACACACACACACACACACACACGCAGTAATGTGAGCACTCTGAAAAGTGGGATCGGGGGAGGAAGAAAGGATGGAGTGATGGGTGAATTGAGAAAAAAAACTCCTTCTAGTTTGCTGGAACAACTGTGCCTGGCAGACAGAAGTAAAAAGGGGATTGAGTTTGACTCGTCAGGGCCTTGTTCCAAATCTGTGGCCCTGCCCCCACCCTCCCTCTTTAACTACTTCTTCTTCTTCTTGTAGTGTTTTCTTCTCTTGCCTCATAAAACAAGCCACCTACACTTTAGGACATCTGCTAAGCTGATTTTCTGGAGCTTAGCAGCACCACAGTGGTATCAAAGAGATTAGGTGAAACAACATCCAACTCTGGCTTTGTGCTGCGTTTCAATAATTCAGCGCTCTGCGACTGTGTGTGTGCGTGTTTATGTTTGCCTCCTGTGTGCGTTTGCCTGTGCACAAGCTCAGCTGTGTATGTGCGTGGGTGTGTGTGTATTATGCTCGGCGCTACGGTACCATAAAGTCACAGAGCTGGTGTAATACAGTTGGATCTGGAGTGTGAGCACTTCTTCGCATACAAGGATTCAGAAAGCATAACCAGAGAGCTGCTTCAGAGGATCTCCTATGTTTTCAAGCCAAGCCCATTATCACTGGAGAAAAATCATTTCCAGAAAATAAACTGTTGTTTGGCGCTGCTGGAAATCCACTAAATGTTTGAGTTATTTTCGCCATGTTAGGCCTAACAATCATAAATTCTCTCTTAATGTGTATTATTCTTATTTTTTTCGCTTAAGTACTGTATATGCATTTTGTCCACAGTGCACATGCATTAATTTGTTTTTCTATTTGGTAATGAAAAGGTGCTTTATGAAGCGAAGTGACTATATCTTGCCACATTATGCATGCATGATGGATAACGCTTAGTAACTATCCACACACGTAATTAAGTAGTGAAATGTAATAATGTCATTTATCCCTCTGGGTTTAGGGTTTGAATAATTGCTGCAGAGTCAGCCTACTGTGCATTATATTTGTGAGTGTGTGTGTGTGTGTGAGACCACGACTGCATGCTTGCTTTTTTCCCCCTTGTGTGTATGAGATCAAGAGAGGGAGTTCTCATTTTGTTTTTTTTTTCTTTCTTTCCAACAGCTTTCACTTTTTTGTGCTCGCTAACTAGAGAAAAAAGAGTGGAGAGAAGAGAAGAGAGGAGGGAGCAGAGAGGGATGGGAGGGGGGTTTGAAAGAAAAGAGAGCAAGCCAAAGAGCATCGGGTGCTGTGTCAGTCTGATATTTTCCATAGTGACAGCTGGGCCCAGAAGCTCAGACCCTTTTCTTCTGGCACACAAAGCCCATTAAGTATGCCACTCGCTCAATGGCCCCTGCAGCCTCCAAATTGCTCCAAGCTCCTCCCTAAAGTGTGGCAGCCTTTGTCATTGTAATCAGGCCTTGTTTGTGAAGTGCTGCCTGTATTTACCACTGCTCAAGGTGCATATTTGCCCAGCCGGCTGCTGCCGGGTGAACGCAGGAGGTAGACTCTGGTAGGCCAAAGACGGTAGAAGATGGCGAAGGAGAGGCGAAAAAAGAGGAGGAGAGAGGAGATGGGAATAGTTGACGGCATGAACAGAGAGAGGATGAGAGGATGGGAAGGGGACAATAGAAGGATGGGAGGGTCAAGTGTGAAGAGAAGGTGCAAAGGAGTGAAGAAACCAGCAGAGGGGAAGCCTAAAAGAAATTGACTCTGTGACTTTGGAGGGTGACGGGGGTCAGGCAGTCAACCAGAAAGTGCAGGGGGGATGAGTGCAGGACACAGAGGGAGGGTGAGTGCTGTGATGCTAGTCTGGACTGTGGGGTAGAAAAGGAGGGGCGTGACGGGAGCTTATTTACAACTCCCTTAGATGCTGCGTGGCTCGAGGCGTTGCCGTGCAGATGAAGAGATCTACGCTTTGACTAGAAGTTTGAGGGATACAGAAAAAGATTCTCACAGAATTTGTGTAACTGACAGTCAAAGTGACAGAGAGGTACAGCGGACAGACAGAGGAGCAGACAACGCAGAGGATTGGAGCGATGTGATGCCCTTTGGCAGAGCTGACCCCATTCCACGTGTCTCTGCCCCCCGACAACCCCCCCCCCCGCCCAATCTCCCCAAGCTGTGGACGGGGTGGGGTAAGCAGGGAGGATAGAAGGCGGTGAAGGGGGGTCTAGGTCTCTAGAGATGACGGTCATCCAAAGTGGCATCCAGACCAAACTTTGTCTGTCTCTTGGCCTTTTCCTTTCACTTTGAGTGTGTGTGCGCATGCCTGTTAAAAATTCATAACTCCCACAGAAGAGGAAGGAGAAGTGTAATAAGTGAGTAATGAAGAACCAGAGGTGGTTTGTGTCTTTATCCTGTTAAAAGGCAGCCATCCAATGCAGCATATATTTTTATACCAAAGTCGATTATGTTAGCAAACAAGGTATGTTGGATGGACGTTTAAATGAAATACAAAGATAGATTTCTTGAAAATCCCTTCCCTGTGTACTAGTGGGTGAAGTACTTAGCTGTGTCTAATGGGTGTTGACAGATATGGGTATGATCATGCTGCATGGATGTTAGAGAGAAAGAGAGTGAGGTTGGGGGTGTGAAAGTGAGAGAGAGAAAGAGAGAGAGAGGGATTGAGAGAGGGAGAGGGAGTGAGAGAGAGGGAGGAGGAGGGGGGGGGTGAGGGCAATAAAGCCATGGTGTTATGAACCTGATTGTTATCATGAGACTGGGAGCAGGACTCTGAAGTCAAATGTCCATCTGTGCATGAGCCCAGGATGTTTGAGTGTGTATGTATGTGTGAGTCCAACACCAAGCCTAGTTGCAAAAAAAGAAAACAAAGCCCAGACTTTCTTTCTTTTCACATATCCCTAGATCAAAGTTCCTCTGTGTTTCAAAAATTATACACAACTTCCACTTTCTTTGTTACTTCAAACACAAATCTGCACATTTATTAAAAGAAAAAAACTTTTCCCTTCCAGCGGAGCGGTGACCCTTTTGTCTCTCCACCAGCTCAGTGGAAAGTTGTTACTATTCGAGATGCTGAATAATGATAATGAAGGCGTAGGAGTGAACATTTAAGAGGACTTTTGAATAATGATGATGATGAAGACGGAGTGAAATTTCCATTAATTAGCTCACACAGGTCATTTTCTCAACAAGATCTTGTTTCCTGCTCTTCAGTGTGTTTGTGTGTGTGTGTGTGTGTGTATGTATTTGTTTAAACTTTATCATCACCACTGTCTCCAGGACAGCTGGAGGCTATGTCAGAGTTCAGTTGCTTGTTATACAGAGCAAAGAATAAGGGGAGAGAGGGGGTTGTGAGTGTGTGAGTGTATTCATTTTTGTGTGTTTGCATATGCCTGTGAACGTGCAGTATGCATGTTTGTGTGTGTGTGTGTGGGTTTGGTCCTATCTGCATAGTGGAACAGAAGGGTGGGGGGTGAATAGTGAAGTTAATAGGCTAATGAGAGCACCGTGCTCAGGAAGAATACAAGAGGCTGTCTGGCATCCTCAGATAAAAAACTTGCTGTGGCATTAGTGGAGACCCAGGCGTCCTCCATAACAGCGACACCTTCTTTGTCCACGCACACCAAAAGCCAATTTAATAAGCAGTGAATTAATTATATGTGTGTTTCTCTTTCACTTTTTTGTGCCATGGAAGCAGGGATGGGAATGGAGATGTGGAGAGGAGATGTATATACTTGAGAAACATTCAGATTATTAAGAGCACTACTGGCATAGTTGTTTACTAGATAACAGGGATAAATGTTTAAAAATGTCAGGTTTGAAAAGTTGGAAAATGATGCACAAATAAATGAACGCAAATAAAAAGATGTCTCAGCTGGATTTAGTTTAACAGGGTTTAGTTCACAATCAGTGCAGATTCAATTTAGTTACATTAGCTGCATCCATCTTTAAATGAGGAGTCAGTTTAGTTAGTCAGCTCATAATAACAGACTAAGACATTTGTGTTTAATTGAGTTCACTAGCAACAATTCAGGCTTAAAATAGTGGATCAACTAAGTTTAGTTTAATTCTGTTCAGTTCAAATTTGTTTAGGAGCACATATTTAGCTATTCAAGCTTATAGTAAAAAACAGGGAAGTTAGGTTGAGTTCAGTTGTGTCAAATTGAGTTTAGTAGCAACAATTTGGGCTTAAAATAGTGGCTCAACTGAATTTAGTTTAGTTTTAGTTAATAGTGACAATCCAAGCTTATAAAAGTAGGTTAAGTGGATTTGTTTTGTTTCGTTTCTTTTACTTAATTAGTTTAATTTAGTGAGTAGCACACAATTACTCAACTTATAATAAAGGACTAAGAAATCTATGTTCAGCTGAGTTTTTGTTACGTTTAGTAGCACATGTGTTTATGTGATTATTAGTTAGTTGGTTGGTAGTTAGTTGAATTTAGTTTAGCAGTGATAATTCAGTTTTATTGAGTGAACTTAGTTTTGCTTCATTTAACATCATTTCTCCACTTTAATAGCACACAATTATTCAAGCTTATGATGAAGGGAAAGTGAGTTTAGTTTAATTTAGTTTAGTTTAGTTTAGTTTAGTTTAGTTTAGTTTAGTTTAGTTTAGTTTAATTTAATTTAATTTAATTTAATTTAATTTAATTTAATTTAATTTAATTTAATTTAGTTTAGTTTAGTTTAGTTTAGTTTAGTTTAGTTTAGTTTAGTTTAGTTTAGTTTAGTTTAGTTTAGTTTAGTTTAGTTTAGTTTAGTTTAGTTTCACACATTCATTCAACTATTCCGGATTATAATAAAGGATTGATTTAAGTTTAGTTGTAGCAATTCAAGTTTATAATGGTGGATCAACTGAGTTAGGTTAGTTCATTTGAGTTTAGTCTGTTTCATTTAGTTTAATAGTAAAAATTATTCAAGCTTATAATGAGGATAAAGTGGTTTTAGTTTAGATGTTAAGTTGAGTTGGTTTTAGTATCACACAAATACTCACCGGCTCCTTCATTAGGTACATCTGTGCAGTCTAATGCAATCCAATACAACAGCTCGGGCCATAAATTCTACTTTACACTTACAAAAACTGAAAATGTATAAGCTTCGTAAAAGTAGAATTAGATTGTACAGGTGTACCTAATGAAGTGGCTGGTACGTGGTATATATACATACTATAAATACACCTTCCCGGCAAGAGACAAATTTATTTTGTAATGTGCAACTCTTCTAAACAGACAAGTGAAAAAAACAATTATATCATTAAATGTGAATAAAATAAAATGAAGCAGGGAAGAAAAGCAGTAAAATGTGTGTTGAGGGTGGTTTACCCCCCATTACATCTTGGAGAGATGGGGATGGGGGTAATGGGAGCGAGCAATGGGAGAGCTCATTATCTGGCAGACCATCTGCTATTGGGAGGGAGGAACTGTCTGTCTGTCCCAGACAGAGACACTCTGAATAGGCCAGGAGTTAGAGTGAAAATGTTCCTCTAACTTACCTAAATTAGCTGTGCATCTGGTATGTTTGGTCACACGTGATTGACACCAATCACAGGAGAGATTGTGTTAAAATGGGCAAATTTGGAAAGTTGTGTAAATGAATGATGGGTTATGGGTAGGTTTAGGCGAGGCTGACGGAATTAAAAAACTAAAACTGAAGTGTGAAATAAGTATTTCTGCTCACTTGGTTGCAAAGACATCATTATAATATTCCAGAGTGGTCTTAGATCTGTGAGTTTATGTAGTTTTTTGTGGTATTGTTGTGGTTTCTGTCTTTGCACCTGTAGTTTTTGTGATATTTATATAGTATCCTACATTTTATGATATAATTTCTATGGTTCTTTTGGAGTTGCTCCTAATGTAGCAGGCTCAGGTAAGAGATAAATGAGTGCAGATCTAAAAATAGTGCACAAATGCTATAGTTGTATGAGATTTTAGGCACAGTTGTGTGTTTATATTGTTTAAATCAGATTGCTGAGGAAGCTTAGTGTGTGTGAGAAGTTGCCGGGCGCAGCAGATGCTCTTTGTTGCTGTTCAGGCTATTGTTGTTGAAAACTGAGACTTGAGAGGCTGGGATTGGGTCCAGCTCCCGGCAGCAGTAGGACACTGCGCCGCACTATTGGCTCTCCCAGAGTGTCAATCAGCTGCTCGTCTCGCTCAGCAGCCCTCCCCTCCCCGGCCGGGGAAGTTGAACTAAAGTTTGAGCAACTTTGTCCGGCAGAAGTAAACTTGCCAGCAGCACTTGGTGTTTGCTGCGGGACTGAAGAGAGACAGAGAGGAGGACCGCAAAGATGAAGCTGTGTCGCACTTTTCTAGGTTCGTATCACTGACTTGTTTTGACTTTACAGCAGCAACTTAGAAGATGAACTTTCTGTTTCGGCATCTGCGTATCTCTTTGAATTTAAGAATGACACTGTGTCGTGTATCGTCTTATCCTGCCTCCGCTTTTGCACTGACGCCACTGAGTATTTTCTAATTTAATTAGACATATTGCAGATAAATACTACACAGAACTATGTGTTTTAAAGTTTTGGCCACGCGAGTCAGCAGCTCTGTTTATGTTGAAAATATAAGCCTTTTTAAAGACGTTGTACCCGTCGCTGTGCGGGATTAAAAGAGGCTTATAGTTCCGTCTGGTGACACCAGCTGTAACTTTAAAACTTTTGTGCCAACAACAGGCTGCAGGCCGAATTCATCCGACACAAACATTTCTAAATAAACTTGTGAACTCCTCTCCAGCCTATAACTGGAACTAAACTTCGACACCCGTGGTAAAAGCTGGCCAGACAAAGGACAGTTGGTCCCCTAGGGGACCGTGTGGCCCCGGTACCGTGGGGACAATGCCAAGCTGCGGGCTTATTAAAAACTTTTTTTGTTGTGTGAGTCTGTCGGCTTGTTCCATCTGTCGAGGGACTACAGGGGCCTCCCCCGGTCCCAACCTCAGCGCTCAGTCAGCTGCTGCCCCATGTAATATTTATACTGGCTGCCTGCACGGCCCCGGCTCCGCACAATATAGCCACCATACAGCTCCTAGTCTGGAGTGACGTGACCGTTAAAGTGCTGCAGGCCTCTGTGCCATCTACATCTGCAATCTGACTTTGTTACAACAGAGGGAAAAGTTTTCCAGCTGCTGGGTAAATACAAAGTCTCATCCTTTTAAAATAAAATGTAAACTTCAAATAATAAAGTGTTCAGATTAGTTTAGAGTAATTCATCTTTGTTAAATTTCGATTCATTTAGTTGAGTAGTGAGAATTTAGGTTCATAAAAGTTCATTTTCTTTCTTTCCTATTTTCTTTCTTTGGCTTAGTAACACAATTATTCAATGGTGAGGAATAAAATGAGTTTAGGTAGTTTAATTCAGTTGAAGCCAATTATTTAGCTATTCAGGCTTATAATAAAGGATCAAGGAATTTATTTTAAGGAAGTTTAGGTTATTTAGTAGAAACAATTTGGGCGTATAATTGTGGGTTAACTGAGTTCAGGTTAATTTAGTTTAGTAGACCATTCATACATATAAGAGTGGGTTAAGAGAATTTTGTGTTTCTTTGGATGTAGTCTATTTGAGTAACACACTTTTTATTATTCAAACTTATAATGAGGAATAAAGTTAAGTTAGTTTAGTTAAGTTTAGTTTTTCAGTTTGGTTTAGTAAAAAAAAAACAATTATTCAATCTTATAAAGTTAGTTTAGTCTCAGTTTAATTTAGTTTAAACTGATAAGAAATGGTGAAGTTAGCTGAGTGGATTTGAGTAGGTTTTAATTTAGTACCACACAATACACAGACTGTGTAAAAACAAATGAAAAAAAGGTTTTCCAGCTGATATACCAGCTGCTGGTTAACTACACAGCATATCCTTCCAAGTAAAATGTTTTTAAAAAGTTGAACGACTTTAAACAAGTGGTTAGATTATAGAAATAAAACAGAAATGACTTCCAAATATAGTTTTGTGTATTGTCATTAAACTAAGCCAAATGCTGCACCTAATGAGGCAGATAGTTAGCGAGAACAGCGTGCAGACAAAAGCCTTTGTTACCTCAACAATAAGCTTATGTAAGGTATTGTGCAGGCCTGAGAGCCTCAGCGGGCCTGAGCTGTCCACGGTGCTGAACACACACACACATACACACACACATACACTGGCACAGCACTTTGGAGCTGTCCGCAGTCCTGAAATCACACAGCAGGAAACAATGATAACAATGTGAGTTTCTATTACAGGTTTGTGTGGGACAGTTACTCTCTATCTTCTCTACTATCTTGAGAAATATGTTTCACTCAGACCTCTGAGCCCCGCTGGTGGCCTCTCTGCTCACATTGCTCACATCCACACCTGACCTGTAGGCCCAACCTTTCACATGCATCCCCCAGCTGGATCAGGGATTTTTCAACCCCCCCCCCTTTTGTTTATTTGATTGTCGATGCTGTTGTTGTGTGAATCCTCTCTCCTCCGCACCCACAGTCTGAAATCATACTGATGCGGCGTGCACGGCCGGTGATTGATTTCAGCTCCAATGCATAACAATGGGATTGCACAAAAAGAGCCTGCTGCAAAGAGATAAGAATTTAATAGAATTTCTGAAAGCTGAAGGTTGGGCTTTTTGAATATTCCCTGCTTACGCGGCGTGGAGACAGCAGATAAAGGATGGCATTTGTGGGGACTATTCTCAAATGGCTTGTAATGAATGGTTGTCATTTCCACTAATGGTTTCAAAACAGCAAAGCAAAAACCGGTGTGAGCAACATTTGGGAGTGACTCCAAGTTGCACTATTAATACTGGTTGTTTGTTGCTTGGAGCTGCACTGACAGTTGGCATTATTCTCTCAATGAGCTTTCAAAAGTATCAACAAATCTGTAAGTGACAGAGATCACTCTGCTTCAAACTCCTGCAGGCGTCCAATCGAGCGTCACATGATTTCAACCTGATATTATTTCAAAGCTGTCTGTCTGTAGCATTTTTTCCCCTGTGATAATTCACATTGATATCGCACTCCCATCCCCTCACCTCCCCAGAGCGTAAATAATTTTAAGTAAAGCTGCCTTGGAGACTTGCTGCTGTGCCTATATGTCGTTAAAACCCTTCTTTCCATACGGAGGAATTATCAGATGCTGTCAGTGCACAGCGCATATACTAACTTTACATACAACTACTACATCAATTCTGAGTCCTGGAAGGAAAAAAATTTCCCCTGAATGAATTATTGGACGGTACCACTTCCCAAGATGCGTGGGGGGGTAGAAGGATTACAGTAGCTATAACCTCCATAATGCATTTGCAGAACATCAAGAACTTGTCAGCGGGTGAAATGTATAAAATATGAGCTCATTCCGGTGTGTCATATTGTGTTGGCTGCATCTTGTAGAGCCCAGAGGAGAAGAGATGCTTTTTTACTGACTATGCACAGACTGTTTATGATGTTAGAAATGTTTGGAGAAGGAAGCAGCTCGGGGGAACTTATTTTCATATTTGAAGAAAAAAAGAATGTTAGAGACGATGTTAAAATGTAGTTGTCAGCTTTATTGGCTTAGATGATGTATGTGTTTGAGAGAGAGAGGAGGGGTGGGGGAGAGTCAAAGAGAGAGAGAGAGAGAGAGAAGGGGAGTGGGGGGTGGGTTTGGGGGTCAAAGAGAGAGAGAGAGAGAGAGGGAGAGGGAGTGTGTACATATGCCCATTGAGTTAGTGTGTAGTAAGGGGGGACCTCAAGCCCTGCCCATCTGATGCTGGAGGTTTTACTACAGCTTCCGTGATGTCATGGCAAAGGGCGGAGGGAGGAGATGGGGGGTGGGGGGGGAGTGAAGAGGGAATGGAGGGGGGGGTACAATGGCTCATGAGCGAAAGGTAAGTCAATATTACGTTTTTTCTCGCTGACAAAGGCAAATGAAGCCATGTTTTTGCTTACAAACAAGTAACATCTTAACGCCTCGATCCGGAGCCGTGCGCCGGTGCGCTGTGTGGGAGAGGCCGCCCGGAAACCTTTGCTCGCTCTTATTTACCACATCTGGGCATTTGTAACGGGATAGATGATCGTTTTTTGAAACCCTTACTCTGGATATCTTTTTTAACAAACTACTTGACAGCGACCTGCAACTCTCAAAACACAGCGAGGACACAGAGCCGAACCCCCCTAAAGGAAATATTGTTGAATTCAGGTAATCAGAAATGAACCGTGATTATGTTTTGATGCAGCTTACAAATAATTTGTATTATTTTATTATTAATCGCGAATTATCAAGCTTCTTTTTGTGCATAACTTTGATGTTTCTTCGCATCCGCACAGCATTTTAAAGCATCTCCAACAGCGTGATTTGACCGAGATAAGTGTTTTTCTCACATTTTTATATTTCTATTATTCCTCGAACGTGAATTAAAACTTATTCACAGCTGTGATCTCTCAACACTCCGACCTGATTTTTTTGTTCACTCAGTTTATTTACATTTCAGAACGCATCATCGATGAGAGTGTTAAAGAAGATGCTGTTTTGCCTCTCAAGTGATCATATTAACATCGCTGCCTCATAATAAGTGGGAATAAACCAACTATGGCGCTTTCTCGGAGTCTCAGAGATGCGTGTTTACCCACTCATCACTCTGCTTCTGCTAGACAGTTCATCGGTGTGTGGGGGGTTGAGAAAACACACTCGGTCTATATTGTATTCCTCTGAATACTCTCTTAACGAACTGAGTCATACCTGAAGTGTACTCTCTGTCCTCTAGTTTCACCTTCTGTTTCTCCAGGAATAAATTAGCTCGTTTACTGTATACTCGCCACACGCACACTGCTACCGCACATTATACGAGTCACATTTCTCTGTTTGTGGATTGTTAGCGCAAAGTGTGATATCTATCTGTAGAGTTCAGCACCGAATGGCTTGTGTTGTGTTATAACGATGTTACAGTGGGCGCGCGCGTGTTTGTGTGTGTGTGGATGCACGGACAGATGGATGGATGGATGGATGGATGGAAGGATGGAGTGAGTGTGTTTGAGAGAGGGAGGGAGGGGTTGGCCATTTGATCCTCTGCAGCAAAAAACAGAGATGCTCTCTTCAAATGTCAGCCGCCTTTAGTGGTGCGCAGATGAAAAAAAGTCCTCAGAAGCGCGCTGGAAATAAACACCGGGCGTCGGGAGGCAGGCTGCAGCTGCACATTTCGCCGGAATTTTGAAGCCATCATCTTGCCCGAGACTGTGCGTGGTGCATAATGTGAGCCTGTGCGTTGTGTTTTCCTTTACTACCCCCCTCCCCCCCCCCCTCCCTTCTTGCTTTGCTTAGATGGCCACGTAATGTGCTGTGTGTGCGCCTCCTGGTCTGTCAAAGCACCTGCGTCCTAAGATGGAGGAAAGAGATGAGGGATGATGATACACACGGTGTTATGTCACCCCGCTCTTAAGTTTTTCTCTCTCATTCTCGCTGTAGCAGCCTGTAGGACCGCCAATATGGCTTGATCACAGAGAAGCGCTGCTCTTATGATAAACTTCAGCTGTTAGTAGAAAATCTTTCAGGGTTAAGAGCAGGGAGGAGGTTGAGGGTAAACTTACTTCTTTCCTCTATATTTCTATTTGAAATGCTCTCAGCTTTTGAAATAGTATCATATAATGCAAGTTTGGCTATTTAGGAGAAAAAATCTTTTTATGGCAAATGATGAATAAATGTTTTATGTGTTTTTTTAAATGGTAGAAAGTATGATGATTCACTGACTTGTTTGCTTTTAAAATCAAAAAACGGACCTCTGCTAGGCTGTGTAGTTTTAAAATAGAGTCTGTAGCTGTAGTTATGTTTAAAGCTTTTAGGCTATTTAGTGAATGAAGCTTGTGAAAATGTAAAGAAGGAGCTGTTACTCAGAGTGAAGCTGTGTCTATTCTTATTGTAGAATGAATAAGGTTAAGATTTAATACATCGTGGGCAAAAATGATAAAACACCTATTGTTTTTCTTCTGCTTACTTTTCCTGTGAAATGTAGCCTAGTTTCAGGGGATTACAGAATTAGGTTATTGGTGCCTTATGTTGTCAGTGGAGGCTATAGAGCTGCATGCAGCACAGGCCCTGATATGAAGTTGCTTCTGTTTTTTTTAAGTTACCGTGATAGGAAACCTCTCTATTTATGAAGGGTTGAATAGCCCATGGTGAGGACAGCAGGTGCCGAAGGAGGGAGCGTAATAAACATGTTGGAGGAGCAGCTGGGGCCAAATTGCACCTTCCTCATTCAAAGCCTATCAGAAATCTAAGCAATACAAGCAAAGGTCAGGGTCGGCCAGGCTTTCAATGGAGAGGAGGCATTTAAAATGAAAAGCCTGGAAATAATGAATTTCATGCCCTGCGTTAAAAGGGAAAATAAAAAAATAATAAAAAAAGAAAATTAATTAAAAAGTAAGCGAAATGTGCATAATTCTCTGATGGGCAGAGAGAGGAGCATGACATGCAAAAGTGTTTGGAACATCACAAACTGCAGCCTTAGGTGGAGGACTTCTCAGGTGTACAGAGCCACACAGTTGGCGTTATGTTTTATAAGCAGCAGTGACACGTTTGTGTTGTTTCTCCGATGCTGAGGTCAGGTTGGCCCTCAGGGGAGCTCCTCCAAAAGCTGGTTACCATGGTGCTGCCTTTCCCTTCCACACCCCAGCCACTAAACTCTCATCCCATAACTGATAAGACCATGCGTTTGTCCTGATGCCTTTTTTTTAGTTACCTCTCTTGTATCTGTGCTCTTTTGTATTTGACCTTCAGGCTGCGATGTAAAAACTGACGATGTTTTAAACAGCAAATGAAGGTTTTGACAGACTTGTTTGAATGATATTTTTTGCTTATCTATACATCACAAATCCAATTTTCACATCTGCCAGATAATCTGGTTACTGTTTTTTGTCATGTGACACAAAGAAATCAGCGAGTAATATGAGACTGTACCGCTCTACAACTTTTGATTTCTGTGTCTCTTCTGTCTGGCTCGCTGTAATCACACTAAGTTGCCTCTAAATCCT
This sequence comes from Scomberomorus guttatus, assembly GCA_038419695.1. Taxonomy (NCBI): domain Eukaryota; kingdom Metazoa; phylum Chordata; class Actinopteri; order Scombriformes; family Scombridae; genus Scomberomorus; species Scomberomorus guttatus. The sequence goes on from CM076449.1 coordinate 4,844,670, forward strand.
GCTTAACAGGAGCAGGGGTGTACAGCTGGCCCTGGCCCATGTACACTAATACTGTTACAGTCAGTTCACCCTGGTATCTAATCTAACTATGGATTTAGGCCTCTTTGCTCCATTGTCCCAGTACAGCAAGCCTCAGGCCTGTAATGGTATTACTCAAGCCTAAACTTTGTTTTCAGGTAAAAGGCTTAAATGTTTTCTTTTTTGAATTTTCTGTGTTTTTTTGGCGGAAAACAAGAAAGAGCTTTTAAACTTTGGCTCTCAGCAATGCAAGCTTTGATAAAAACACAGAATCCTGGCAGAAAATACAATTTTTGAATCCATTCATTTTGCATTCATCTGTCTCCCCATGGCCCCCCTTGCCTCTGATTAACCAAACCTCCCTGGTGAACAGCTAATTGTCTCATACTTCTCCAATGTTCACTGCAAAATAACAAGCTGCGAGTCTTTTAGGTGGGAATGAGCAGCATCTTATCAAAGAATAAGAGAGTACGTATCCTAAGAGAGTACGTATCCTAAGCAGACAAGGCCCAAATTAGTTTTTTCATCTGTGAAGGATCCAGATGTTTCAGGTTTTTTACATGAAACAACAGATGAAAGTATAGAAGGGTCAATTTAGCTACCCTTTTTTCATGATTAATTACCTGATATGATAAAGCAAAGTGATCAGATATCTAGCGCAGAATGTTCAGCTGTATTTTCTCTCTCTGTAGCAGGAGCAGTGGCTCAGGACTGAACAAAGTGAGCAGGGACACTGACACATGGCCTGAGGCAACGTGTCCTAATAGAGCGCTGTTATATATTTGGCATTTAGGAAGGACTCTTAGCTCCTTGGCCCCCAAACTAACAATACAGGACGGATGCTCACTTCACCTCACTTTAAAAGATGGAGAGGAGAAAACATTTTTTCAAAAAGCAAATAAGAGAGTTTGCGTGCTTGTGTGTGCACGCGTGGAGACAGAGATAGCTGAGACAGAGAGACAGAGATAGAGATGCAGACCAACAGTATTGCTGTTGTAATCACTTCTTTGCTGGGGGGGGAGGTGGGGGGTGGTGAAAGTTGATAAACAAGCATTTTGCAGAGTGCTGGCTGGGCTTTGGCGAGGTTTGCATGTAATGGGCAAAGTAGGGATGGGCGCAGAGGGGGAACAGGGAGTTTGATGGAGGAGGGGCAGGTGGAAGGTAGGGCTGGTCTGCTTCGTGGCCCCTCAAATACGGCTTCTCAAATGCAGCCTTTTGTTGTCTCTTCAACTGTTTGCTTTTAGTGTGCACTTTCCTCCTTGCACTGTGGGTTCATGCCCAGGACAGTGTGTGCAGGGGAAATAACTCACTGTATCTTTGAAAGCAACATGAAGAGAGATGAAAAGGTAGAGATAATAGATGGACAGATGCATCTCGCACCCTACAAAGGCCAGGAACTTATACCTGCATTCAAGTGTAACAAGGTTTATGTTTTGTTGCCTCTCTTGTATAATATTTGAAAGCGCTATATTACTAGAATCATTAAAAAAAATTGGAATATTCACTCATTTTTTATGTCAAAATTCAAATAATTATAACATTTCACCTTGAATTCCCACTGTGTAAATCATGAATTGTGAATGATTACTCTTCCACAATATTGCTGCTTAAATTTACATTTTCAATAGAGTGGAGTCAGAGTGCACTGACCCAAACCTTGGTCTGTTTGAGTGTTATTTTCTCTATGATGTTCTTGAGGACCGCTAGACAGATAGGTAGCCCATACAGAAGAGGAGTCACTATAAACTCAAGGGCGCTTCCTCTTTCACTGCATTCTGCTGTCTGCTGCAGAGATGCACAATCCATATGAAGGTTGAAAACTAAAGGGTATAGATGTTTATATATATCTGAAAAAGAATCAGATTTCACTGCACCAGTTCAGCCATGCATTGAAAAACGGAGAAGAGAGAGAGGAAGCAACATCCGGTTGTTTCGGAGTCTCTCGGTCTTAAAGCTACACTAGTTGAAAAGTTCAGCCTTGGGCATTCATAGAAAAACACTCCGCACTCTCCCTGAACTCAAAACTGAGCAGGAAAAAAGAAGAACTATTAGGACAACTCCCTGTTTTGTATCTAACACCTCCACCATTAGCAGCAAGTAGGAAGAATGGAGAAGAGATTTGGAATAGATTTAGTATGTTTCTCTTGGGCGATCAGGAAGATGAAGTGAAGAGCTATTACCTTGATGAAAAAAAGGGGAGAGAGAGAAAGAAAAAAAGGGCCCTGATTTATGGATGATTCATTATTTACTGACCGTTCCTCACCCACCCCCCTCCTTCGCTTATATATGCACCCTGAAAAGCTTGATAAAAATGCACAAATTTGATTGATTCTAATAGCAGACTGACAGGGACCCCAGCTGGGGCACTTAACCATGCCTATGTGTGTGTGTAAAGCATGCACACTGTTCCTTTAGTTAATAAAGGAGTGTGTGCAGCATGCTTGAGTGCCCCGACCTTCCCTCAAAGTAGCACCCCCACCCTCCCCTTCCTTCCTTTATCCAAACCCCTTTGTCCACTGGTGCTGATGCTGATGATTTAGTATGACAACTCTCTTTTTCTTCCCCCCTTTTTTCCATCCCCTTCTTTTCCCCCAAATTGTAAAATCTCTCCCTCCCCCTCGTCCCACCTCCTTGCTTCTTCTTTTCCTGGTGGTAGAAAATGAGTTTCGGGGCGAGCTGGTGAACCAGCGGTGGACACGAGGCGAGAGGACCAGCAGCCGCTGTCAGGCCTCCCAGAGACTGCAGAGCCGTCGACCAATCATGGTGAGTGACAAGGCCCTGCAGCCCTCCCCCTCCTCCGCCCCTCAGCCCTCACAATTCACCACTACCCACACACCCCACCGCCAACCCGATTCTGCTTCCTGGGCATTTCCCCAATCCCTAACTCAGCGGGGAAAGTAGAAAAGGGTGTAGGCAGAGGGAGGATGGAGGGATGAGGCAGGCTCTATGTGTGTGTGTGTGTTGTGGGGGAAAGGGGGAGGGGAGGGGAGGGGGGGGTTGATGGCCACGCCAGACAGAAAAACATGAATCAAACAGCACATCAAATCTCCCACTTGGCCTTGCCCATCCTTTGCTCCAGCCCCATTCAGCTTAGTTCAGTTTAGTTAAGCTCAGCATGGCACAGCTCAGCATTTTCCTGCTGCTGAGTTCACTTCACTTCACAGGATTTTTTTTTTTATTGAAACACAATAAAAAAAAAGAAATTCAAAAGGATGTCCTTGAGCTGCTCATACTTTTTTGTCCATGATATTACTTCTTATCAGCAGAGTAGAAAAATAGTCTCTCTCTCCTACCACCTCTTTTCCTCTCTTTTAACCCCCAAACCTGTCTCCCCTCTTCTTGTACTTCAGTATGAAACTTCTCACTCAAATTGCTGCCATTTCAAGGTTATTTCTCTATTCTGCAAACAACTGGTCCCTTCTTTCTTCCCCGTGCATCACAACTGACTGTGACACTCAACAAAGAGATTTAGGGATTGAGGGGAGATTGAAAGAGAGAGGAGTGGGGGTGGTAAGGAGAAGGAGGGGGTTTGTTTTCCCCTGGGCCCAGTAAAAGTAGTTTTGCTTCCCCCCTGATGGCTCGAGTTCATCTGAAGAGATGACTTTTATTGATTTGGTTTGATTTCTGCTGTTGAGGGAGCTGAAGAGAGAGAGAAAGAGAGAGAGAGGCGCGTCGGTTTCAAACACTACATCATCTGAGGCAGCCCCCATCTGTTTGGCCTGGCACATGTGAAACCTGTCACAGAACCTTCTTATTAGGATTAGAGCAGAAAATATTTTTATGAATGCTGAAATCACATCAGGATGACTCATAAACACACACACACACTCACATCTGACCCATTATGCAGGCACAGTCTTTTTGCATATGAAGTGGGAAACATCTCTCCCCTCCTCCCTCCTCACCACTCCGCCCTGCCTTGTGTGAATTATTAAAGTGAAACTGTGGAAGGGCTCACCGTGCGCTGATCCAACATGCCGTGCAACGTGGTCCGCCTGTTGAGGGAACTGTGCAGCGCGCCTCTAATTGGCAGCTGCTGTCCGCGGGTAAATTTTGGAGATGTCAGTCTCTGTCACCAGTTGTGAACACTCCTTTCCAAATCGATGTCCCTCCACCCCTCCTTAACCCCCTCCTTTCCTCATCTACTCTTGTAAACCTGAAAATGAATAAAAGAGTCATTTATGTGCGCCAGGGGACGGAGGGTGACCTTCTCTCTGAAGTCATTGCCCCCAGCCAGCCATTTACATAGAGCTGTCAGAACGCAGAGCTGCGGCCCTCCTGCACCGACCGTCGCATACAAAAAAGGACATAATTGATAATGTACAACACAGCCTGTAGGGATGAGCTCCGTATTCCTCCTCCTCTTCCTCCTCCTTTTTTCTTCTTCCTCCGCTGCTGCTCCACACCACATTTCACACTAGTTAAACCCTGACACACACATACACACACACACGGAGATGTTGACCTAGGTCACCTTTGGGGACTTACATTCATTTCCTGGAGACTCACCTTAACCTTAACCCTAACCATAACCACTACTTGCCTAAACCTAACCCTTACCCATTGGCGACACGGCTTTTGTCCCCAGTTGGACAAGCCGTCCCCAATTAACTGGTCTTAAGTCTGAAAAATGTCCCCGAAAGTAGCGTATGACAGACTCACACACACACACACACACACACACACACACACACACACATATGCACATGCTGCTGCTGCACACACTTTCATGCACATTCACTCACACCCAGACACACTCCTTCTCTCTCCTTCTTTCTCTCTGATATGCACAAGACATATGCATAGTGAAGGAGTCTAATTAAAAGACAAGGTAAAGGACAAGTTTTGAACATACATTAAAAAGGGCCCTTTGAAAGAGATTATGAAAATCAGGTGAATGCCTGCCTCGCTGCATCTGGATTCACTCGCTGTGACTTTGTGTTCATACAAATTTAATGAGCTGGAATTGAGAAAAAGGACAGGAACAAGAGGAGAACTCAGATGTGCTTACCTATTTAAATGTGCGTAACTATGGTTACACAAACATGAAAGCAATAGGGGCCCTTTTCAGGCCAGGTTTTCATCCTTCCATGACTATCAATGTAAGGAGGAGGCAAAGGAAGGAGGATGAAAAAGTACAGGAGTAATAGAATAGTATATAATCTTTTCATGAAGGAGGAGCGTGCACTTTAGTCTCATTCACATGCACACACACACACACACACACACACACAGGGATTCTCTCCCTTGCTCTCCTTCCCTCCCTAGTTACCACTCAGTAATTTAATGTGGCGTCTTTTATTTATCTTTTATTCATCTATGCATTCCCACTCTTAATCATATTTACAAGTCAGTTTTGAATATTTTAAATTCATAAGCATCCAGTGTTGCGACTGCAGTTTGACACCGCTGAGGTTTATGCTTTTACAGAGGGAGGGATGCAGATGAAACATCAGAAAGTCAGACAGTAAAACCCTTTTTTGTTGAGTTATGGCCACTTAAATCTCTTAACTCTTTTTTTTAAACCACGCACCTACGCACTGCTGGGCCACACTCCTTTCCACTGGTGGAAGAAATAATCAGATATTTTACTTAAGTAAAAGTAGCAATTAGAGCTGACAATTCATTGATTCATTAGTTAGGTGATTGACAGAAAATTAATCAGGAGCTAGTTTGTTGATTAATTCATTGATTAATAGTTTCAGTCATTTTCAAGCAAAAATGCTTCCCGGGTTTTGAACTATAGGTTGGATAAAACAAGCAACTCTGAATTCTTTTTCAAAATGTTACTTAAATAAAAGCACAGAAGTTTTATCAGCAAAATGTATTTAAAGTATCAAAAGTACTTGATATGCAGAGAAATTGTCATTTTAAATGTTATATACGCTTGCAATAAGCAGCATTTTAAATTTATAGCTGGTGCAGGTGGAGCTCATTTGAAGTGATTTATATATTGTAAGGTGGTTTAATCTGTATCAATGCATCATATTTTATAAACTGATCATGTGTCTTGTTTTGTGTGTAAAATTGTAATCTGTAAAGTAACTAGTAACTAAAGCAAACATGTTAAAAGTACCATATTTTTCTCTGAAATGTAGCGTAGTAGAGGTTTAAAATAGCAAAGTAAAGGACAAGTACCTCCAAACTGTACTTGAGTAAATGTACTTAGTTACAGTTCATCACTGCTCCTTCCATGGTAAATAAATGGACTGCACTTATTTAGTGCTTTTCTAGTCTTTCAACCACTCAAAGCGCTTTTAACACTACAAGCCACATTCACCCATTCACACACACACTCACACACCGATGGTGGCAAGCTACCACACAGGGTACCAGCACAGCCAACGGGAGCAATTTGGGGTTCACACATGTTTACATAAATAAAAGTGCACACAGTGGAGTGTAAGGAAATGTATGTTGACCTATACACAGGCAGGCACGCTCCCATGTAAAGGAGCACACACACATACATTCACAAAAAACTCTTCACTGGACTCTCATCCGCTCCTCTTCCCACACAGCACTGTGAGTGAAGCGCAGAAGGAGTCAACTGCTCCCTTCAGGCAGGGCACAAAGCGGCTGCTTGTTGCACGACTTCTACATTAACAGCGCTTGATCAAAAGAGTTGAGGCCAGAGTGGCGAGAGAGATAGAGAGAGAGGAGCAGGCCGAGGCTGTGGAGGCTGCACACAGGAAGGGAGGGGCTTGTGCCTGCACCTGTACCTCCGGCCAAACACTAGACACTAATGAATGAAGCGCACCCTCCTCAGAGGGAAAAAAGAAAAAAAAAGAAAAGCCCTTAACAACAACAACAACAGTGTGCTTCATCTTCCTCTCATCCCTCTTTCTCTCCTTCTTTTCATAAGTAGTCTATTAGCAGGAAAGGGGCATTGCCAAATAGAGAGAGGGTGAGGAGAAAAAAAGAAGAAGAAGAGAAAGAGGGACCCTGTGTTTGAATCCCACTGTGGCAGTGCCAACTTGACTATAGAGAGGCAACAAAGCAGCTAAGTGCCTGGGCAAGGGGAAGGGGGGTTGTAGGCAACTGGGGGGAGAGATAAAGGGGCAGATTTGGGAGGGAGGGTTTACAGGAGGAAGGAAGTGTGAGACAGAGAGAGAGAGAGAAAGAGGGGAGACCTGTGATTAAAAAAAAACAGAGTCCAGTAATCAAAGCTAATGGCTCCATTGTGACTAAAAAGCATCTGATAGCTTTAGAGTGCACTGAGAGGAGCGCTGAGCGCGGAGAGGTAGTGCTGAGGAGGTGTGGCCGAGGGTCAATATAGTGTGTGTGTGTGTGTGTGTGTGTGTGTGTGTGTGTATACGAGGGAGCAGGGTTAACACCTGCTCCTTTGTGGCATAAAAGCCGAGCCAGGAGTAAGCAGCGGGCACGAAGCATCCCCTATACACACACACACACACACACACAAACACACATTAACTCCTCTTCTTAAAAGGGTTATTACAGTGGCTTTTTAGCGGCTGTGTTTTTGCTTTATTATTATATTCAGCATAGTTATGATTGTCAGTCCCTCCGCTTACCGAGGCTGTGGCCCCTGCCCCTGCGCGGGCGCTGCCTGTTGCCTCTGTACACCGTGCAATCATACGCACCACTCAGGTGCAGGAAATTACAGGGAGAGAAATGGGAGGTGGGGGTGAGGGTGAGGGTTGAGGATGGGAAGATTTTCCTCTCCATAAGCCTGTATTTCTGTCTCTCTTTTGATGAAGTGAGCAGGACAGTAGCATCAATATATGTTGTTTTTTTCCCCCCTGTGGTGAGAGGAAAAACTGACGAGTGAGGGGGGCAGAAGGAGTGCTGTTTGGCGAGAATTAAAGATATGATCATCTCTTTGTGTCACTATTACCTTTGGTGTGTTTCAATGGGAACATTTTGAGTGAGGATTATTATATCAGCTCTTTTGAAGCACAGGTAGGCAAGGACAATTAACTCTGGATGTGTGGTGGAATATATAGAGAGCATTGAGAAATTACCACTGATGGTCTCTTTTTTTCCTCCCTCTCTCTCTTCTCTCTTCTACCTGTTTCCTCTTTTTGCCTGTTCCTATCTTTTTTCCTATCATCCCAGATGAGTGTAGAGGGTGATGACAAGCGAACTCGCACTCGGTCCAAGGGAATCAGAGGTGAGTGTTTGTCATTTCTCTGCATCATGTCAGGTCCTGTCTGTCAGAGGTGCTGCAACACACACACACACACACACACACGCACACATAGTTTAATACACATTCATTCAAAATTCTTCACATGAAAACATCAGTTCTACTAGTCAGCTAGGCAGTGTGAACTTTATATTCTAAAGCAAGGTATGGGCGTGTGTGTTCATGCTTATATATGTGTATATATGAATGTGTGTGTGTGTAATTTAGTACAGCTAAAACAATTAGTCAATTAATCGATCATTAGAAAACGAATCACAAGTATGATAATTGTTTAAGTAATTTTTTAAGCAAAAGGGAGAAAAATTCACAAGTTCCAGCTTGTCCGATAGCAAAAGACTTGGTATGCTTCTTTTTCTTGATAGGAAACTGAGTATTTTGGGTTTTAGGCCATTTTTCTGACAAAACAAGCAATCTGAAGACATTTTTCACTATTTTCTGACATTTCATAGACAAAACCTTGAATCAATTAATTAAATATACATTTAAACATTATGGGAAATACGCTTATTCGATACCACTTGCATGTCGGTATGATAAATATGAAGTTATCGCTAGTAGCCGGTTAGCTTAGCATAGCAAACTTGTAATTTTTACACTTTTTGTACGGATTTGACACAAACGAGATATAACATGTTAATTAGTGAGCTTTAGAAGTGTTGGTAGGTATACTTTGTTACCTTCGGGTAGAGCCAGGCTAGCTGTTTCCCCGTTTTCAGTCTTTATGCTCAGCTAGGCTAACCGTCTGCTGGCTGTAGCTTCATATTTAGCGTACAGATACAAGAGTAGTATCAATCTTGTCATCTAACTCTAACTCTGAGCAACAAAGGTAATAAGAGTATTTCCTTAAATGTCTGTCTCTGTTCCTTTAAGAAAATAACTGGCAGATGAATCAATAATGAAAACAATCAGTGCAGGCCTAATCTACCATGAATAATGTGTCTGTCAGTGTGTGTTAGTGTCTACGTGCATGTGTGAATGTGAATACATATCAATTTCAGTGTGTGTACTTATGAATATGTGTGTGTGTATATATACATATTGATACATACAAGTGTTGATGTACAAGTGTGTGTGTATGTGTGTGTGTGTGTGTGTTTGATGTTTAGAAGCATGGCAGCACAGCAACAGTTCACAGGGCGTTCAGAGCGCAGGAAGGCGTCCAGTCATTCCAACTGCATGATGAAAGACTGAGAAACTGAGACACACTGCACACACACATTGCTGTGTGTGTGATGTGTGTGTGCGCAGCATATTAGTGTGTGTTTTCCGTGCTCTTGGTGTATCTTTATATGCGGGATCTTTCTGACATGTGATTAATGCATGTGATATCGGAGCCTAAACTGAATTCTCCAGGATCGTATTGTTTTCTCGTTTGCTCCAAATGAAAATAGGATATTTCTCCAAACTCATTCTATTGCTCAAGTCCCAATCGATGCCTATAGCCAGCCGAGAGTGATATGTGTGTGTGTGTGTGTGTGTGTGTGTGTGTTGTTTGTGAACAGAGCTTGATTTATGTTTTGAAGGCAATTACTATAAGTTGTCCCTGAAAGAAGTGCTGTTTTCTACTGATGAAGGCAGTTTTCCCTTTAATTTCATTTCCCAATTATGATAAATAAAGTGCAACAATTAATCATGTTTTATTGCTGAAGTCTGCATATAATTGTCACTTTTTCTGAGCAGCAATATGCAATTTGGCTGATTTAGGTTTTTTCTATGCTTTTGTTTGCCTTTGTGTGTGTGTGTGTGTGTGCCCTATTCATACAGTATGCTTGTGCAGGCCAGCGCTTATACTACTGTTTGTTTTGTGCTAGCATTTGTGAGCGTGTGTTTGTATGTGTGTATGTTTGCATGTAGATATGTGTGTGTGTTTGTATGTGAGCTTGGGAGTGTGTAGTGTTTTTTTTTTCTTCTCCTGATCGTGCAGTCAGCAGTGTGTAAGCCTCTATGAGGAAACCTCATGGGATTCGTATGCATTTGTGATTTATTGATCTGAGTTTCTTTTAGCAGCGCAGCTTTCTGCAGCAGTCGTTCACCTTTGTTCTGCCTCCCTGTATCTTTCTTCCTCCCCTCTTTCTCTCCCCCCTTTTCCTCTCTCAGTTCCTATTGAGCTCGTAGGACAAGAGCTGAGGTAAGGAAACACCTTCATCTTTGTGCAAATCCCTTTCATAAAGTTCTTTTATGTGTGCCGCAGAGCACCCCCCGGCACTTGTAGACTCACTATCAGTGCTTCTTTAGATGATGCTGTATATTATTATTTTTTTATTTCTTATCATCACTTCTCAGCTCGTGGTCAGTACCTCCAACTGGCTGCTATTGATTTCTCACAGCCTTTTGCTATTTCCTGCTATGAACACATACAGTAGATGCAATGAATCTTTTTGCAATCCAATTGAAGGATACAGCAGAAGGAGAGAGGATGGTGAGGGGCGATTATTTATTTTTTCTCTTGCCCTACCTTCCTGGTTTTGTCCTCCTCTTACTTTCCCACCCAGGCGGCAGCTTTCAGAGCCTCACCGGTCATGAAGTCCATTGTCCTCTCTCCTCTCCCCTCCTTCTAAATTATTTTTCCATCCTCTTTCATTTTGTCACACTTCACCTGTGAGCACTGATCTGTGCTCAGCACTCCAAAAAAACCTTTGGGTGTCTGGATTACAGGAGGAAAAAAACAGTAGGGGGGCCAGAGAGCGCCTCATTTAAAATGCAAATGCAGCATTTTTTAATAAGTGAAATTAATAATAAGGATAATTGGAGTAATAAAGGGCAATTGCCGGGGAAAGTTAATGAGAATTGAAATGAGCTGTCCTGAGGGGTCGTAGCAACCTGAATCAGAGGAGAGAGTGAGAGAGGGAGGGAGAGACGGAGACCTGATGATGATGACTGGTGAGGAGAGCAGAGCAGGGGAAATTACAGCAGGTCTTGGCTGATCCTTATCGCTCATAGTAACCGGATATAGGCCAGGGTTGATGTACGACACACAATATTATGTTCTCCCCGGCTTGATGCCACCTGCATTCATGCATTATGTGGGTGGGGGTGGGGAGTTGGCGGGGGGGGGTACATATCTGTGAGCAATGTGTGCCTTTGTGCATGTGCATTTTGTATGACGTGTGCTCAGTTTGCATGTCTGTGCTTCTTTGTTTTGTTCATCTTAAATTACTTTTTTATTGCCTGTGGTTATCATTGCTTCTGCATAGAGACTAAAATGCACCATGTCTTAAACATATCTCTAACCTCCATCCATCCCATCCAGCTGCCCCACCCCTGGATGCAATGGCTCTGGCCATATCAGTGGGAGATACTCACGACACAGAAGGTAGGGCAGATTAAAAACCCACCCTCTGTCTGTCCTTCTTCTTTGTCTGTCTGTCCTCCTTGTCTTCTCCACCCCACAGCATGTGCTTCATGGGAAAAATAGCCAGTTTCTCTGGACATTTTGGGAAATACACTCATTGCTTTCTTGCCGAGACCTAGATGAGAATATTGATACGACCATCTAAATCCACCTACCAGCACCTCTAAAGCCAATTAATTAACACGATATGTCTTGTTTGTTTAATCCATACAAAAAAAGTGTAAAAATGACAAGACGGTTAAGACGGGGGGCTAATCTGGACTAATTTTTGTCTGGTTGCGGTGATTTCCATGGCAACTTCACGGTGACGACAAGACTTCATTCACTAGCTGCTCCCCACCAAGAAATAGTCTGGTGCAAAACCTACTGTAAAAAACCAACAAATTGTACAGAATAAACAAACAAGATATAAAGTTTTAATATAAACTTAAAATGTAAAGATTTCCGTGAGCAGCAGTGAAAAGTAATTTCTTCAGGTTTTATTTGGCAGCTGTAATCCTTCCTCTAGCTCCCTCCCTCCATTCCTCGTCTTTGTCGTTCACCATCAGAGACCCTGTGGGACTCAGGGCAGCTCACTGGCTTGTGACTCCTCTTTATTGAGGGGCAGATATTAGCTATCTGTTTACATGTGTATTCGTTCAGCAGGCAATTTCAGATGCACTTCGTTTATAGATCCGCCCTCAATCTCCCTTGGCGTCTCCCAGGTGAGAGTAAGAGGGAGTTTATTGGATTTCACCCTCTGCTGCGTCGCCCGCCGCTCTCTCCATACAAGTTGTTCATTAAACGTTCCAGTCAATTGGCTGAGATTGGTTGTGATGTCTGAGTGAGTGAGCATGGCGCCCCCCTCAGGCCGTATGTGTTGACTCATACTCTTATCACTATTCATGTCAAAACACACACACACCCTCCATCACGTTGCTTCAACTCATTCATGGACATGATGAGGTGCATGAGGTTTTATTGGACATGTTAGAGTGAGTTTGTGATTTACCATTGCATTCCTGTTTGGTATTCACAATTCTGTCTCCTTCTTTTTCCCTCCATCAGCGTTCTGGGTTGCCCCATAGCCAGAAAGCGCCGTCTAGAAGAATCAGAGGCTGAGCAGGAGCAGGAACAAGAAACAGAGCGGCCGGCCTCCAAGAGGAAGTCCCACCCCCTGAAACTGGCCCTGGACGAGGGCTTCAGTGCAGAAAGCGATGCCAGCAGTGAGGCTGAGGGAGAGGGAGGCAAGGATGGAGAAAAAGGAGGAGAGACCAAGGAAGAGGAGGAGACGGAGGCAGCTGTAGAGGAAGAGAGAGAAGAGATGACAGAAGACCTGATGCAGGGCAGACAGACAAATGGAGAGAAGGAGGAGACACACAGTCAACAGGAGGAGGAGGAGAGGGAAGACGAAGAAACATATCAGAAAGAACAGTATACATTTGCAGTTGATGAAGGTAGGCTTCTTCTCATTGAGGCAAACCAGCTAATATTAACCACAGTCATCTTTGCCTCTTATTTGCTAGTGAGGAAACATCTACTCTCAACAAAACACATGAGCTTTCTCTATGTCCAAATGATTTTGAAAAAGAACCAACTAATTCCAAACGATAAGACAATAATCAAGTCAATCAATGACAATTTTGATGACTGATTATTCATTTATCAAGCAAAAATGCCAAACATTTACTGTTCCAGTTTCTTAAATGTGAAGGTTTTGTTTCATTATATGCTGAACCCTTTGCAGTTTTGGACCGTCAATTGAACAAAACAAGCAATTTGAAGACGTCAGTTTCAGCTCTGGGAAATTGTGAGGGGTATTTAATGACATTTTACAGATTCAATGGTTAAAAATAATTGTTGGATTAAAGGGGTAGGAGTAATTTAGAATTGCACTTCCATAAAGTTGGGAGAATCACAGGGTACAGATTAAAAAGTATGGTCAAAATTGAAGCAACAGAGGCTGAGATATCCTGATTTTTGTCCCTTGTATGGATCCAGAAATGCTGGATCCTACATTTCCCATAATGCAACCCAATAGCATCTTTAATTAGACCCTCCTTGTCTGCTAAATGGGCACCTCTTTCAAACCCCAGACCTCCTAAAAATGTTAAGTCTCAAGGACAAGCCAAGATAACCCTAATGATGTCACTATGAAATCATTAGGGTATTCAGACTTTGGAAAGCTCCCTACAGAGCCCCAGACTGCATTATACAACTGTTTTCACAGACGGAGTGGTACTCCTCCTGATGAGTAAACTGAACTGCCCCTTTAATCAGTAACAGTAATAAAGATTAGTTATAGCCCTTTGATCAAGGTATCCTTTAATTAACAATACAGATTAAGTTTAACCATAACCTGTATTACCTAACATAATGTGTTTTCATTTGTGGTACAGAACTTACAAGTGAGTGCTGCCTTATTTGCGATCCAGCTACACGTACTTAGGTAGAGTGGAGCTAAGTGGTTTCTATATGTTAAGGCCAAAAGCATAGATTAAATCATGGGTTAATATCAATCCACATCCAGCAAAACACCCACACAAAAACACAAAGTTACAAAAAAGTCCTTACACGGTTATCTAAGATTGCAGGAGATAAGTTGCCATGCCTGCTAACAACCACTAGGGGCACAAGGACTTTGAGTGAGTGCTGCTCACAGCAGGTGTTTTTACTTCAGTGTGAATTCACAGTAAGTGACTTAGCAGCCAGGGAAGTGATGCCAGCGATAATAAAGATATTGCTGACAACAGCTTTAGCTCACTGTGTGACTCACTCTTTCCTCTGTGTCACCACTCTGACCTCTTCATCTTTGTTTCCACAGAGGAGGAGTGTGTGATAATTGAGCCTGAGCTTGGCGTGGCGCCACCTGCAGCCGAGGAGTGTCAGGCTCCTTCTCAGAGCGCCGAAGAGGTGGCCAACTCTCTCCTCCACCTCGGCCGAGTCTCCAACACCGCCGCCAACAACAATGCTCCAACTGTGGCCATTCAGCAGCCTGTTGCTATGGAGACTGAGAAGGATGTCATCATGACAGCCGAGCGGGGTGAAGAAGTAAAGGATGAGCAGGAGGGGGAAATGAATGAGGGAGAAGAGGAGGAAGTGGCACGGAGAGTTCAAGTATCAGAAGAGTCATCTGTTCTGCAGAAGGAGGCAGCTGAAGTGGAGGAAGAGGAGGTGGAAGAGGAGCAAGGAGAGTGTGAAGACAGGAGCAACCATGTGAGCCAGGAGAACTACCAGTATATCACTGAAGATGTCCACCATCAACAAAACACAGATGAAGAGGAGGAAGAGGAAGAGGAGGAAGAGATGGCAGTGCCAGCACAGCAGAGGCAGAACTCTCCAGCAGAAGAGGAGGATGAGGAAAAAGATAAGGAGGAGCACAGGGAGGTGAACCACATTCTGCCTGTTTCTGATGTGCCAACTGCCATCCGCACCATCACCAGCACCGCAGCAGCTCAGGGAACACACATCAAGTCTGAAGACCACAGGGCCACTTCTCTGGAGGACTACAACTCACACAGAGCAAGTCCCTCCGAAAACTACAACATTAGAGCCAGTCCACTTGACAAATATGACTCTCATAAACTAAGCCCACTTCAGAACTACAAGGCCAGCCCTCCTTTAAGCTACAGCTCCCACAGGGCCAGTCCACTGGAGGACTACTTTCCCAACACCAGAAATGAGAACTATAAAATCCACAAAGCCTCGTCTTCAGCCTCTCCCGACATTATCGAGGTGCATTCCGATAAGTCCGAAGAGAAAGAGTTTGATGACGTTGATGGGGACGACGAGCACGATGACGAAGACAGCCTTTCCCAGCGTTCCACTGTGACAGATGAGTCTGAGATGTTTGACATGACCCGAGGGAACCTGGGCCTGCTGGAGCAAGCTATTGCCCTGAAGGCAGAGCAGGTGAAGCCAGCTGGGCCCAGAGAGCTGCTCCGCACCCCAGATATCCACCACCAGCGATACTTCACCACAGATGACAGGCCCAAGCACCTGGACGTCCTCCGCAAGAGCTACTTCAGCAAAGGTAGGACGGAGTGAAGAAACACATTGGGGCGGGCAGAGTTACAGCAAGTACTGAGACGTGAAAGTTGCTTGAGGTAGGCAATACATCATGAACATTTAGTCCACTTTATTTATTTATTTTTTGGCTATGTTAGCATCACATAGTAGTGTTTCTACAGGCAAGGACCTAAACATTGTGATGAATTCAAGGAGACTTCAACATCTGAGGCTTAGTAGTCGCCTGCTGATTTTTTTCACAAGTTACTGTGTGTTGTGGAAAAATCTAATTCAGAAAACAAAACAATAAGCAATAGTTCAACACTTCAGAAAATGTGCTTATTCTTCATATATATATATATGGGGGCATTTTATTCCTTTATTATAGTGACAGTGGAGAGATGACAGGAAACATAGGGAGAGACAGGTGGGGTATGACATGCAACAAAGGTCTGCTGCTGGATTCGAGCCACTGATGTTGCAGTTATGTGCCATGCGTCTTAACCACTAGGCAACTGGAGAGCTCCGAAATGTGCATGTTCTTGCCGAGAATTATATGAGAAGATGGTATCAATCTTCTCATCTAACTCTCGGCAAGAAAGCTAATTATTTCCCAAAATGCTGAACTGTTCATTTAAAAAGTTTCAATGTCAGAGTGAGCACACCAGCATGGAAAGTTTTCAAACAGTCCTTACTGCATTAGCAGTAAGCTGTATGTTTTGGTGTCATGTGCTGAACTTAATGTTGGGTGCAGAGCGTACAAATAAACACAGTGTACCAAATAAACAGCAATGAGTCACAGAGCTCTGTTTAGATCCTCCCCTTTCCATTGTGATGGGGATGAAGTGGTTCCAGCTGAATAGACTTCCATGAAGAGTGGAGAGGAAGTGCTTGAAGAGAGAGCCAGAAGGGACAACAGCGAGAGGGAACACGAGAGAGACAACAGCATGTCAGGGAGAAGGAGAAAGAACAACGAGAGAGAAAGAGTGAAGGTTGTTCCACAGTCAGTGGTGGAGTGTTTGTTTACGTGCTGCATGTGTTCAAGCCTTGTATTTCACAGTTGGCATGCTGCCCACTTGTCATGCTCCTCACAGTATAGCAGTAGTGTGATTACATGCCTGGTAGTGCTGCCCTCTCCTTGGCCTCAACTCCCTCCTGTGGTGACATTCCTGTTCTGCTCAACGCTAATTAGGAGATGCATGTCTCGTTAACATTCAATTTGAAGGCCAATAGAGCATCACACCACCCTCTTGCTCCTTTTTCCTCTCTTCAGCACCAGCGATACTAGCTGGCCTACCTCCAGTAGCAGAAGAGATGAGTGGGCACCTTTAATTGTGTGTAAATTATAGTGGAATGATTTCCTCCTGATGTATTTCCAGGTGTTTTGTCTGAGATCTGAACAAGATCCTTGAAAATGTCAGATTAGTGTATCAAGGGGATGGAAATGATCAAACCGTACAGGATAAGTCGGTCAACTTTGTTCTTTTTAACTCTGAAAAAGCAGTAATATTTCATACATATGATAGTATTTCATCCTTGAAAGCATTAACAGAAACACACAAATCACATTGTGCATTTACAGAGATGCATAAGACATGAGGAACAGATACAGATGGTGTTGCTTTTGTACAGTTGTCTGAAATATGTCTAGATTTCATGCTTAGCCAAGCAGACTGTCTGATGGCATTAACCACTTGCTTTTGTCCTCCTTATTCATCCCACCTTCCCCTCTCCTCTTATCTCTCCTCTCTTCTCCTTCTCCTTCTCCTCCTCCCCTCCTATCCTCCTCTATCCAGAGAGCAGTAGGCCAGAGAAGAGGGAGATCAAGTGTCCCACCCCAGGGTGTGATGGTACAGGTCATGTGACCGGTCTTTACCCCCACCATCGCAGCCTGTCAGGCTGTCCTCACAAGGACAGGATCCCCCCCGAGAGTGAGTTTTCTTCAAGATGAAAATGAAAAGCACAGAGAGAAGAAACATGACAGCAAAGAAAAGTCTGACAGTGATGGAAACAGTTAGACATCACATGTATATTCACAAGTAGTAAATCATGATTTTATTTCGATTTCAGGAGTTGGTTTTCTAACCTAGGCTTACTGAATCAATGCATCACAGAACATTTTGTTGGGCACAGCTAACTCAGCAGGCTGTTACCATTATACATGCTGTTGATTGAGGATACGGTCAAACATGTAAAAGCTGACAGGTCAGAAAGGTTGACAGGCTACCAAAATTTAAAATAGATGTTTGGATTTGGTTCACTGATTTGGTTCACTAAAATATGCTGATTGGAATCTACATTGTTAGTGTGTTTTTTACTACTTAGCCTTGTCTCTCCATAGTGATAGTAAAGATGCTTCCTACATACACATCAGAGGCCATCTTACAGTAGCCATGACTACAGGTCCATTAAATGTGGTCCAGTTTCCTGCTATTCTCTGATTAAGGTTCATTTCATATTCTGCTGGTATTTACACTTAGGGACTGTATGAAAATTATTAGGAGCGGCAAGGGAGGGTTTATGATTTTTTCTTTTTGCTGACAGTAGGGTAGTCAACTTCTTTTGGGGAGAAATAGTCTTTAATTTATTTCTCATGGCACATTTATATTTTATCTAATATGTATTGTAAAAGAAAAAAAACTTACTGGAAACATAGGAGTGTGTACCACGCGCAGTTGCCTTGCTCTTCCTCTGTGGCAAGCAGTGGACTTAAACCAACGTATTTACCAACAGCGATTAACAGGCCCTTTCGATTGGTTCAATTCTAATGAAAAGTCAGACATATAAAAAAATATTGCGGTGCTCAACTCCATCAGTAGCCACAGAACTGCTGCCTGTGTCTGGTTCACACATCTGGTGGCAGTAATTACTGTTTATTTAGCAGCTCTTTATTCAAAAATAGAGAGTGGCTGGAATATTCACCATGTTTGCCATAATCAAGGGGAGGAGAAGGTTCCAGAGAAAATATTTGTAATGCTGGGGAGGGTCTTGCTTTTTAATAAAATGAAATATAAGATTAAGCACCCCCTCCCAACCCCTGTACTGTCCCTTACATGAAAAGAATGTTGTGGATTTTCTCTTTAAAATGCAGCCTACTGACTGTGTTATTGTTTGTGCATATGTGTTTTTTGATATTATATTTTCTCCTCAGTTCTGGCCATGCATGAGAATGTGCTGAAGTGTCCCACTCCTGGCTGCACCGGACAGGGCCATGTTAACAGCAACCGTAACACACACCGCAGGTATACATACATAACTGTACAATATCTGTGTGTGTTTGAGTGTGTGTATTCCTGCAGACCGGGCGTGTTTTCCTTTGTGTATTTGCAAGCTCATATATTCATGTATGCAGTACAGCGAATGTGTCAGTCCACATCAGGGCAATGCAGATATACATGGTCAGCAACATGCTCCCCTTGAATATTTATCTTCTCCTCCTCCAACCTTTCAGTCTTTCTGGATGCCCCATTGCTGCTGCAGAGAAGCTGTCCAAGAACCACGATAAGCAGCATCTCTCTCAGCCAGGCAGCGAGCACCTCAAAGGAAGTTCCAACGACAGGGTGTTAAGGTGGGTGACTGAAAAAGTATCAAATCATATACTTATATATACCAAAAAACCTAAAACATATAGGAGGTTTGGGTATACACTGCTGTATTTTTACTAAATGATTGGAGGTTAAAGAAAAAAGTATACAGCTTTACATTTCTTTTTATGCTCCATTTTAATACTTCAACTAATAATATTATTAATTGATGCATTCAGTTATATCTTTGACTCATCTGATGACTCCATACATAGGATGGTGAAGGACAAGAACTAAGGTAGAATGGGCTATGAGTTGTTACAACATGAAAAAAGACACATTGTGAGGAATAAATGGAATGTGTTTTAGATTGCGGATTCACAGAGGAAACTCACCTTTGTATTTCAATACATTTTCAAAACAAAGCAGCATGCTGGATAATGAACCTCACTTACATAAAAACTCCAATCTAAACCCCACACAGCTGAGTCCTTCTCAAGGTTAGCTACTTTACCTCTGAGCCACATGGAAACCACAGAGACAGTCCTGACCTTGGTTACTGGGGCCCTCACGAGAGGTGGAACTGGCCTGTGAATTGCTGAATATAACAAGAAAGTGAAGCATCCAGTCTGGCGGTCTAATCATTACTGTCACCTGAAACACTGAGATCTCTTTATCTCTATTCATATCCCCAACTGGCCAGGCACCATGATCATGGCCAAAAGAATGATAATTAACACGAAGCAGACACTGGTATTATGCTAAGTCCACGCTCTTCCTCATTGGTATTTTAATTAATAATGCAGCCGATAAGCTAATTATGCAAGTTATAGGGGCATTGTGGGGGGATAGGAAAAATAATTGCTTTCCTTGAGGAAAACCTCATCAGTGGTTGGACAAAGCATCGAGGATTAAAACATAATAAGGCTTGCCTTGTTTTTGCTTCTCAGATTGTTATTAAAATGAGCTTGGTTGTCTGTTATGTGAATTCCTCATGCAATCCGCATTCTAATGGAATCCATGTTGTTTGAATAAAAAAAGGGAAAAAAATCCCCTGTGATCAATGGTAAAGAGTTTTTACTGTCATGAAAATCCTCCTTTAGACTGCCTCTGTTTTTATCATTGTGCCATCCTGACAGCAGTGTGACTACAGGCCAGGTCATGTAGCTTATTAATGAGTGTATGCTTGGAGACCAGAGATTGTGATATGGGATGCAGAGGAGGAGAAAGAGGCCTGGACCAAAGGGGGTGGAGGCCTTGGATTAAAAAAAAAAAAAAAGATGAGGAAGGTGACCCCACCCCCACCCTGCCTCCCTCCCTTTTTCACCACTCCCCCTTCTTTCTTTTCCACTCCTATCTCCTCCTCCTCTCCTCTTTCTCTCTTCCCCCACCCTTCCGCCTCTCCCTGGTCTATCAGTGGATTTATGCCAACAGGTCTGACAAAAGCCCAAGCTCTCCAGGAAAACGAGAGGGCTTAAAGCTTATAAATTCCATGCTGTACAACATGCAAATGTGCCCTCTGCTGATAAGAGAGCTTTTAATCCTGCTGCACTCCTGCTAAATACACCGTTGCCCCTATCTTTACTCTCTCTCTGTCACTCTACCTCCCTCTCTCATTCTCTCATTCTCTTTTTTCCCCTCTCTCTTTGTTTTTGTGATGATTGTGTGACTCTTTATTGCATCAATCCTCTTTTATTTCCAGGTTTATTCTAGTTTATTATACTTGCTGTTTTTTGCATCTTAAATCTCCCTCCTGCCTGACCTCCTGCAGCCCCACCCTGATGTCTTCTCTCTCTCCCTCTCCTCCTCACAGGCCCATGTGCTTTGTGAAGCAGCTGGAGGTGCCCCAGTACGGCAGCTACAGGCCCAACATGGCACCTACCACGCCTCGTGCCAACCTGGCCAAGGAGCTGGAGAAGTACTCCAAGGTGTCCTTTGATTATGCAAGCTTTGACGCTCAAGTGTTTGGGAAGCGCATGCTTGCTCCAAAGATGCCCACCAGCGAAACCTCACCCAAAGCCTTCAAAAGTAAGAGAGGAAATGCGTTTTCTTCTTTTGTGTGGTCCTGATTGGGATGTTAAGTGTAGGCTAATGCTGGCCATTCAGTTTCATATCATGCATATTTTTGCATATGTTTTACATTTTTGTCTCAGCATATTCTACTGTTGGTATTTTGTAAAAGGAATAGTCTGATATTTTGAATATGCCTAAATACGCCTGAGAAGGTTATGTTAAGCTAAGCTAAGTAGATACCAGCTTTAGCTAGGCTATCTACCTTCCGTTTGTTATTTTCACTTTTTAGTCTCTTTCTTTCATCAGTTTTGATTACTTTACCACACTGTTGTATCCTACTTGTATTATCATCTGATCTAAGATTGACTTTTTTTTCCTCGTGCAGCTAAGCCCTCATTCCCCAAGTCATCGTCACCTAGCCTGAGTCTCCACGGTTATGGGAAGAGCACCTCCTTGGCCTACGACTACTCCCATGATGCTGAGGCCGCTCACATGGCTGCAACAGCCATCCTCAACTTGTCCACACGCTGCTGGGAGAAACCTGAGAACCTCAGCACCAAACCCCAAAACAAGGTAAACAGACCGCAGTTATTGTTAGGAAAAGACCCTCCCTCCCTCTTTCTCTCTCAACCCAACCAGTCAAGGCAGATGGCCGCCCACCTAGAGCCCGGTTCTGCTTGAGGTTTCTTCCCGTTAAAGGGGAGTTTTTCCTTGTTGCTGTCGCCAAGCGCTTGCTCATGGGGAAATGTTGGGTCTCTGTACGGTCTTGACCTGCTCTATGTGTAAAGTGCCCTGATATAACTTTCGTTGTGATTTGGCGCTATATAAATAAAATTGAATTGAATTGAAAATCCTTATATATGGTTTTTCAGGTTAATTAGCACTCAAGGATTGTAAATAAAGATTAACAGTATAGGAAATAAATTCCTCACCAAGTTCTTACATGATCAAAAATAACACACAAATAATCAAATAACCACAAATCAATCATTTATGGATGATGTCATTATTGTAAAGTGTTACCCTGTTCTTCTCTCCTCAACACTCAAAGAAAGAGATTATTAGGTCATTGTAGTGCAGATTGAAACATTGCAGACCACAGTTGGTCAGATGAGAGGAGATAGTGGGTGTGCCTCTCCTCTCTCTCCTCTCTCTCCTCTCCTCTCTGTTGCTCATTTTTCTCCTCTCCATCAACTCTGCATGAATATATCATCAGGAGGCATTAGCTTACAGCAACAGGATGGTGTTGAGACGCAGTTGCATCACCTCTTCCATTCTCTTTCATCCTTTCATCCCTCCATCCCACACACTTTTCATGTTGTTATTGAATTTGGCTGACTGCCAGTTCCCTGGATTACTTTTCCACCAGGTAGCCTTTTTTCATTATCTGCTGGACACATCTCCCACTTTCTCTCTCCACCCCCACCACTCTTTCTTTCATTTTCTTTTCACATCTTTTTCCTCTCTTTTATCGTCCTCTCTTCCTCCATGCAAGTCTCACAGTTTCTCTCTCTGTATCTGTCTCCACTCAGTCTATACCTCACTGTCTCCCACTCACTCCCTCTTTCTCCTCCCTATGCACAGGAGGTGTAATTGGAATACCACTTTCCCCCATATTGTGATTCTTAAAAGCCTTTTTGCCTCACAGAGGAGAGAAAGTGACTGCTTCATCATTTTTCGATTTCCTGACATGGTTTTAGGAAGATAAAAGATTAATGTCTCAAGCAGCACAGCAGCGCAAGGTGTTGTTCAGCGAGGCACTGATCCAAGAGCAGGACTTAGCTGCATGGTATTATGGCCCACATCAACTGGGGACTGATCTGGAATCAGAGTCGGAGCCAGTTGAAATCCAATATTGAAACATTGGAACACTGAGCTCATCAGCCAGGGATATTTCTGGGAATGCTTCCCGTTTTCTCTCCTCTTCTCCTAACCCTTTGATTTTTCTGGCCCTTGACCAGCCCATATGAGCGCCATTTTAGATGAATGCTGAAAAACATGGCTCATCTCACCCCTCTGTTTCTGTTCCCCTGCCAGCACTATAACAGAGCACAGAGAGATGAACAGCGGTGTTGGTGCTGTTGGCAAAGTGTGACTGCACTACATTGCTAACCTGCTTAAGCAGTGAAGGTGGTGTTCTGAACTCAAACATGTAGTAAAGTGCATCATGCTGCTGTATGGCTAGGCCTATGTAAATGCTTGTTTGGTACAAGCTTGAGGGCAATTCTACAAGCAGGTGAAGGTGGGTGGGTGAAAATGGAAAGAAACAGATAATTTCACCACATTAAAGTTCAGTTTAATCTGAATCTAAATCTTCCCTGAGTGTGACTGTGGGTTATATGAAGTTATGATTCAGGAAAATATAGGTATGTTAATGTAGGTGTAGTGCTGCAACTGAATCTGCTGAAGAGGGTAATTAAAATAATCATAATCATCATCATACACGACTGCCTCTCATATACACTGAAGTGCACCAGAGGAGACTGCATTAGTAATTTATATTTGAGAATACTTAATTAGATGTATTAGTTAACTATGTTTCTGTATTCATTTTCTCCCAGTTGCCAACTATGTATGGAGCCCAAAAGTGCTCAGTATTAAATAAATAAATATTATAAAATAAGTGTGTGAAATATGTAAATGAACCAATAAATTGTTAAATGATTATACTAAATACTTTTTCATACTAAATTAATACAAATTATTAAAACTCATCTCATTAATATAAATTGTTATTTTATGATTTTTATTTTCATAAGATTGTATTATTTTAATTTCATAATGTGGAGTTTCCACTCACTGACCTATCAGATACCAATCACATGCCCCTAGTGTCCCTCAGCAGCAAATGCTACCACATTTAGCCAGCTAACGCCTGTTACCTAAAGCAACAACAATGCTGTGTGTTCAAATGAAAAACCTTTTTACAAATGTTAAAATTATTCGGAACCAGCCAACGGCTGCTGCTATAAATAAACACAATGTACAGACCTCTGCTTTTATCTCAAATAAAAAAAACAAACTCCTGTTATGAACATTTTCATAACAATGAGTTGAGTTTTAATATTCATTAAACAATTTTACAATGTATTGGTTCATTTACATATTTCATGTTACTTATTCATATGATTATTTATTTCATAATGTCTTTTTTATTTATTTTATATAAAGCACTCCATAAGTATGAAGTTGTAGAAGACATTAAACAACATTTACAAGTTAAGATTATTGGTTGTATGAAAAGCTGATGATGCAGCCGCAGTTCTGAATATCTCATGTGTTTTCTCCAGGAAATGGACATTGAGGTGGATGAGAATGGCACTCTGGACCTGAGTATGAAGAAGCCCATCAAACGAGAGGGCAGTCTGTCTGGCACCAGCCCCGGGGTTCGATCCCCAGACCCTTCTTCCTCTTCCTCTTCCTCACTCCATCATGGTGGAAGCAGTGGGATGACATCACCAAACCTACACACCTATAAGCAGGAGGAATGGGAGGGACCTCTGGATTACACCAAACCCAACCGCCAAAGGGAGGAGGAAATGGATGAGGTCAGTGCAATGAGACTGAACAACAGTACAAGCTATAAACATGCAGTATTTCCTGTGATATTAGTCACAGAGGAAGTATTGCAACATAAATAACAACAGACAAAATCCCCCCTAAGCTTTTTGAACAAAAAACTAACTAATTGTTTACATCACTTTCTCTAATCCCCTTGCCTTATTTCCTGTCGCCTTTTCCTCTTTCTATTATTCATTTATTTCACTGAAATGCGAGAGTTACTGTACAGTTAAAACATTGCACTGTGTAACAGAGGTGGTGTGTCAGGTGCATTGCACCATCCTGTCTTTGGCATATGCAAATTTTACTCCTTTGAACTTTTTCAAAAGAAATATAAAGGGCCTTGAATGTTAATTTTTTATGAGGACATTCTGCATTTGGAAACATCACTTGTCTACAGAAGAATAAAAACGGATCATGAGTGTGTACACAGTGGTTTGTAAAGTTTCTCTTCTTTGTTCTCATCTTCATTTGGTTTCTGCATTTTTCAGATGGAACACACCGGCCAGTCATTTGTCTCATCCGACCCAGAGGACTGTGACATGATGCAGGACTGTCTTGAGGACAGGAAGTACCCGGGAGAGGTCACGACCCCAAGCTTCAAGGTCAAGTTCCAGCCCAAGGATAGCAAGAAAGAACTGCTCTCGTAAGTAACGAGGCGAATTCACAAGGAATGGATTGCGGCCCCTGATAGCCCCATGAATTGTGTATCATTTGCAACTGCTATCTGCCCTGTCTCAAGGTCCAATTCACAAAAGATTTCACGCTAATGATATGATGGTGCAAACATGTGCATAAAGTTTCGCAGCTGAGTGCAATTTTCCCTTGTTTTGCGTCTGATTGATCAAGTGGAGCAATTTACAGTGTTTTAGGCTTTTCTCCACATTTCAGCACACAGATTCACAACACAACTTTCATGTATTATGCTTCTTTTACTTCTCTCGTATTTCGCATCTGCTGAAATGTCAAATGTCAAAATACAGCTATTAATGTGACTCAGGCAGGTCTGGAACGTGTTAGATGTCACTGAATGTATCTGGGATTTTGCAGAAACATCATTACTGCTGTTGTGTTTGTTACCCCGGCTGCAGCATCACACAGCAACGATAAGTGCGTCTCCAAACCGAGAAAGAGGCTGTGCGCATTTACGCATGTGTCACAGCAGCGGTAACTTCATTAACACCGGATCGGTCAGGATTCGACAGTAGGCTAATAAATGTTCTGTGTTCTGCTACACATCTACACAGTTCAGTTGTTACACACAGAATCCAGGTTTATATGGTGGAATTGTTTGTAATAAAACAGCCCTTATAGATGAATCCTGAGCTCCATCGGCACTGTCAGAACATTTTTATTTTTAAGTAGCTGAAAGTCCAAGATAAGCCTAAAACCCCATACCCACTTGACCCCCCCCATCCCCCTCAATGTCTGACTGAAGAGTTTGCCTTTGATATCATTCAATATCAATTCAATATCATTCAATGCTTCACAAGCTTGAAGATTTGAAGAGAGTGAGAGAGTGAGAGAGAGAGAGAGAGAGATGTGCTTTAGTCACCACCGACTCTCTGAAGACGCTAATAATTTCACTCTGTGTGTGGCTGTTAGCGCTAGTCTTTGTGAATTGGACTGTTTTTGCAATGAGGCTCATTTGCATAGAAAGGGGCCAATTTTGCGCCAAATGTATGCATATTATGTAATTTACATATGTGCAAATAGCAAAGGAGCACTGAGATGCTATTTGCTTGGCAGCACAGTTTGGGGTGCATTCCACCCTTTGCAGGTGCTTTGTGAATTACACAGTTTCATTTTGTCCCATTTGCGCAGGTTTAGCGGCCGCAAAAGCCGTGCGATCCTTTTATGAATTCGCCCCTAAGTGTTTACAGCCATGCTAGCAGCTCTGTGAGGCTCTGTGAGGCTTTGTGAGGCTTTGAGCTAAATGCGAACCTCAGCACTAACATGCTCACAGTGACGATGCTAACATGCTGATGTTTACTAGATATAATGTTTACCATGTACACCATCTTACTATAATATGTTAGCATGCTACCATTTGTTGATTAGCACCAAACACAAAGTCCAGCTGAGGCTGATGGGAATGTCATTAGTTTTGCAGGTATTTGGTCATAAAACAAAGTATTCTAAAAATGAATATCTTGACCTGATGCTGACACTACATGAAAAGTTAAGGATCACCAAATGCATTCTGTCTTCCTTCATGTCTGTACAAAATTTTAATGCAATCCATCCAATAGTTGTTGAGATATTTCAGTCTGGACCAAAGTATTGGACAGAATGACAATAGACTACCCATAGAAAAACAACAATTAATAAACAGGGATGGAAAATTGTCATATTTAATCAGAAATGTTCTGATTCAGGCCCTCTGTCATTAACTCTGCATCTCTGTCTCTCTTTTCTCCTGTATGTATCCCTCTCTTCCTCTTCCTCTCCAGGTGCCCTACACCTGGCTGTGATGGCAGTGGCCACATTACTGGAAACTATGCATCCCATCGCAGGTACGCACCATTGCAGAATTATTTGGGTGATACACTATGCTGGTGCTTTATATATTAACTCTTATATGAAATGTTGGCTTTATTGAGCGCTTCTGCTGCCCACTCTGCACCTGAGTCCAAAGTGGGTGCACCACAACTAATTCAAATATTGTATTTGATCCTGACATGCCAGAGGCAATAATCTACCGTGAACCTGGGAAGCAAAGACAGTCATTGACTTTGATATGCATCAGTAATTTA
Source organism: Scomberomorus guttatus (assembly GCA_038419695.1). Taxonomy (NCBI): domain Eukaryota; kingdom Metazoa; phylum Chordata; class Actinopteri; order Scombriformes; family Scombridae; genus Scomberomorus; species Scomberomorus guttatus. The sequence continues at coordinate 4,872,051 of CM076449.1, forward strand.
CTTCTTGCCGTCTGTCCTCTTCTTCCTAAATGACCTTGGTATGCCTTGCATTCTTGATTTCCCTTCACTCACTTCTTTCTCCCCTCTCCTTTCACTCACTTCCTCGCCTCCTTTTTCGTCCTTCTCTTCTTCTGCCTGTCCTTCGCCCTCTCTCGCTCTCCTTTCTCTTTTTGTCTTCTCCTCTCCCTTCAGTCTGTCTGGGTGTCCTCTCGCTGATAAGAGCCTTCGGTCCCTCATGGCGGCCCACACCCCTGAACTCAAGTATGTCTGCTCTACACCTTCACTGTCTTTTCACTGCCACTTTACACTGCTACTGACACCGTCCAACGCCACAATGCTTTATTCTGCTGACGTTCACTTATCTTTTGTTGCTGGCTGCTGCCTCTGCTGCATCTGGCTTGGGCTATGCTTGCTTGCACTTCAATCAGTTCATGTAAATGTGAAATGAAACTGTAATTCTGTAGTATATAAAGTGCTTTTCTAGAAAATAAGACTTTCACGGCACACTATAGACAGATACCAGAAGTGTTGAAATGGCAACGAGCTTTAAAAAGATTTAAAAGAAACATTACGCTCGAGGGTGAACAAAGAAATTAGCAGAATTAATAAGCAGACCATTTCTTTCATCTGCATGATGCCATTTTCTTTAAAACACTCCACTATGAAACATCTGCAGTGCTATCTTTCCTGCTAACCTTGTATTAAATGTTCAACATCACTGTGTCTTTTCCCAGATGCCCCACTCCAGGATGTGACGGCTCAGGTCATATCACAGGAAACTACGCCTCGCACAGAAGGTAACAAACGAAAAACACAAATGCACACACAAAAACATGCACAGACATGAACACACACACTCACACCCACAGTCAGTCAGAGAGGCCTAGTGACAGTTCATGGTAGAATTAGACAGGGACCACATACTCACACATTTCCACACCTTTCCATAATCCTATTTTCGGCCATGTTAGGCGTTTGAGTTGATTTGGTTTGTAATTTGGTTGAACAACCTCTGTGAAAATATTATTCCTTATAATGTTCTCCCTTTATCAAGCAATCACTTCACCAGACCTTTTTCAACCCTATGTTATCAACTCCATACTTTCTGTTTTCAGTCTCTCTGGGTGCCCGCGTGCCAAGAAAAGTGGAATTAAAACTCCTACCAAGGACAACCAGGAGGACTCCGAGCTTTTAAAGTTCGTACCGCTCAGAAAGTCATAATGTCTGCTTTTAGCGAGACTGACGGTAAAAGTAAAATGCAATAAAAAGAAAGAGAGAAAGAAAGAGAGAGAAAGTCACTGTGAATCATATGCAGAGGTAGTGACCTGCCCCCGTAATTGAATCAAACAATCAGGCCTTTACTCATGGGAAAAGACACTTGACTGCAGATACTGATTCTGAATGTAGTTCATGGTAGAGTATCGTAGAGTAGATTGTCAATACATAAGAAATACATGGGCTTCATATTGCATTTGCACACAAAACAGTAAATTCAACAGCATGTTGATAACAGCATGTGCTAAACCTTAATAGCTCTTCTATCCAGTAATATTATTCATTGCATAAATAATCTGTCAGTTACAGACCTAAGAAAATGAATTTGGCCCAGTAGAGAAAGTGTATAACTTCAATCTTTAGTAGAATATTCTCAACTTTCTCTACAGTTTATATTTTTGGATTCTCCATATCTAACCTTTGTGCCCTCTCACTCTCTTCTCTTCATTTCTTTTCACTGCTGCCTGGCTTCCACTCTTCTTCTTCTTCCTCTCCTGCTGCACAACTCTCTTCTCCTCTTTTTTTCTTGTTTCCCCTCCTTTCCTCTGCTCCCTGCAGATGCCCGGTGCCGGGCTGCGACAGCCTGGGCCACATCAGTGGGAAGTACGCCACGCACCGTAGCGCCTACGGGTGTCCGCTGGCGGCCCGCAGACAGAAGGAGGGTCTCCTGAATGGCACACCCTTCAACTGGAAAGCCTTCAAGACAGAGGGGCCTACCTGCCCCACGCCAGGATGTGACGGCTCCGGACACGCCAACGGAAGTTTCCTCACACACCGCAGGTAGGTTTTTTTCAAGTGATAGTCAGTTTATGTTCAGTTATGCAGTCCTTAGGTGTGTTATCCAGTGTCCTAAACTATAAGAGTTGCTTATTTGCCTGTTTGTGGGTCACAAAGTGAGAATGATAGTATCGTGAGTAAGTCGTGTGCATGAAAGTTTGTTTTTGTATTAAAAGTATTCATTTAAAAAAACACTTCAACATTTTGGAAAATATATGCTCATTCACTTTCCTAGTCCTTCACAGCAAACACTTTGCACCTTTATTTTTGTCAATGCTACATTGTCATACACTAATGCTGTAATGAGCAGGGACTGTTTTGAAACACTCTGTGCCAGTGTGTTCAAGAACACTTTGACATTGAAACTTTTCAAATGGAAACTTTTCTCATCTTAATCTTGGCAAGCAAATATTACCAAAAATGTCAAACTATTTCATTAAGTCACAAGGAAACGTAAATTAAATTTGACACATTTCTGGTTGAAATTGGATTTTGGGTTTGAACAGAGCAGAGGTGACACCAGACAATTACTATTACTTTGAAAAAAATCTTTTCAGCGTACCATGTTGTCACTTGTGTCATTTTGACAGTTTTTGGGTTTATATGAGGAAAGGGTTAGTGGGCATGGGGTTGTTAAAATCTGTGTTGTGTTTGTGCAGCCTCTCAGGATGCCCCAGAGCCTTGTATGCCAAGAAGAAGGCCAAGTTCCCCACGGAGGACTACCTGAGCACCAAGTTCAGAGCCAGTGATGGTAAGACCTGGTGAAGAAAAAAGTATAAATCAATCAATAAATGTGTATGTGGGCCTGTGTGTATACTTTTTGTTTATAGAGCACTTATCTAAACAGTAAGTGCATTTTACAGTGCTTTGCACAAACAAAAATTATGATGTCAAAAATAGAACTACTGTGAACTTACATGTGACCAGTACATACAGGAACAAGTCCAGGTACATGGAGGTGTAATGATCCAAAACATGCCTACAACTCAAAACAACGTCATTTAAACAAAACCAGTATACTGTGAATACCAAAATATGAAAGATAGATATAAAATGGGAAACACAAATGCAGACCAGATATACAGCTACTATTCTCTTCTAATGTCTCTGGTTTCCCCTTTAGTTCTGGACAATGACGAGGACATCAAGCAGCTCAACAAAGAGATTAACGACCTCAACGAATCCAACAATGAAATGGAGGCTGACATGGTCAACCTGCAGACTCAGGTGTGTGTTTCTATTTTTGTTTTATTAATGTGTGGCGGCTCCTTACAGGGCAGAAATGATTATATGTGTATTACAGATTTTATTCATCAAAGTGTGTTTCCAGGTATTGGGGAGTTCTACTGCATATGTGGAAAAAGTTGTAAAGTCTTTTGTGTCTCCTCTGTAGCCCACTCCTCATCTCTGCTGGAGGCTACATTAGCTGCTACTAGCATAACAAATCTGTACAGTCAGGTGAATCAAGTCGAGTAAGTCCAGTAATTTCCTGAAACAGCTGGTCATTGTAGTTTTTAGCAAACATTACTCAAACAGGAGGAAATAGAGCATTTGTTGGGGACTATTTTCAGCTGCAGATTGACAAGGATTTGGTTCTCTAGTAAGTAATGTGTGTGGGATTAATTTAAAATAAACTACAGTGACTGTGTTCATGGTAATGAAGGAACATGTCACCCAGTGCAACAGTGTGGCTCATTGATGTGTTTTTAATAGTTTTTGGACAACAATGGAGCTCTATGACACAGAGGAATAAGATATATCAGACATAATACACACAGTACTTGTTAGTAAGATCAGTTTATCATTGGTTTGGTCTATTTATGGGATTTTTTTCGACATGAAGAATAATATAAAAAATCACCAGTCTCATTTAAATGAGTCTCTTCATATTTCAATTCCTAGTTGCAGATAAAAGACATGTTTCAACCTAACGCCTCAAGTGTAGAAATCCTGTATCTGCTCTGCAGTAGGACTGTGGGATATATTTCTGTATTTCTACTTCATGCATGGTCGGGCAACAGATAAACAAACACGTTCTTTTGGTCCTGGTGGTGTTGAGCTAACTCTGGCTGCTGTTTGTGTTGCAGATCTCATCCATGGAGAAGAACCTGAAGACTATTGAGCACGAGAACAAAATGATCGAGGAGCAGAACGAGGCTCTGTTCATGGAGCTGTCCGGTCTCAGTCGCGCACTGATCCGCAGCCTGGCTAACATACGACTGCCACACATGGTGAGTTGTTGTCCACACACACACACACACACATACACACATAAGGGCTGGACCCACTCACACACCTTCAAAATGTGAGAGAAACTTTGTATTTGTTTCGAGGTGAATGTGGCGCGTTGACAAGCGCACAGTTATTTGTTTGCCTGCTTTTCCTCAGTTGAGATGGTTGGTTGTTGTTTGCACCACAGCAGGAGCCAATCACAGAGCAGAACTTCGACAGCTACGTGAGCACCCTGACCGATATGTACACCAACAAGGACTGCTTCCAGAGCCCTGAGAACAAGGCTCTGCTGGAGAGCATCAACAAAGCTGTGAAGGGCATCAAAGTCTGAGGCTTGACATGCACACGGAAGAGTGAAGCTGTCCTGAAGCACAGGAGTGTGATGGAGTTGGAGAGATGAAGGAGAGATGTTGAAATACTCTACAATATATTGAAATATGATTCAAAAACAAAAAAGGGAATTCAGGTTATTTAAATAAATGGCAACTTAAAAAAATCAACCCAGGGAGCTCTCTGTTTGAAGAAAAGTGACGCGGACCAAAATCCCCACCATGCTGCTGCTGGGATTGGAGCGGAAGTAGGAGGAGGAAACAAATCCTTCAGTCAGAATGGATGGAAAAGAAGAATAATGTTACTATAAACTGTATCTGGGGGGTTTCCGTATGCTGTATGTTTACCTGTTGTCTCTTTTGTCTCCTGAACTGTCTTTGGAGAGGGTTTCACTGTTGCCCATTTGATCAGTTTCTGAGCTTGAAACGTGGAGGATCGCTTACAGGAGAACACAGTGACACGAAGAGGACACAAGACGAGTTGAACGTGAAGACTCTCAGTGCTGTCCTGTAGCATTCACTGTGGCGAGTGTGTGTGTATGTGTGTGTGTGTGTGTGTGTGTGTATGTTTGTCGACTCCAAAGGCTCTCTGATCCATGACCACACACACACACCCCAGCAATATGAGGCAAGGCACTAAACTGAATGTGTGTTTGCTATGGGGTGTCAACAGCGCAATGTTGACTCAGTTTAGCAGAAAAGAAATTCTCCAAGCAAGGTCGTGAGACAGATCCAGGAACAGTGTAGGTTTTCATGAGACAACTGATACCATGTTTTGAAAAGCAGCAGATAAAACCTTTTTTTTCTGTTTTTTTATTTGAAAAACTGAAATGATAATAGTGATAGTGTGCACACATTTCAAATTCAGTTAGTCATATCAATAGTATTTATCAAAATAGGAATTGCACTTCATTTCAATGAATAGTTTTGTGGTTCAGTAATTATTGTTATATATGAATTATTTAAATTTGTGAACTTTTAAATTGTAACTTATTGCCATTTATGTTATTGAGGTTTATTTATTCGAATTAATCTATTTATTAACTTTGTTTTGTAACACAAAAGATAATGCATCTTAATGATTATCATGGTCGAAGCGATTTGCAGATGTCTTACGTCAATATTTTAAGAATCTCTATAGATAACTGACAAGGCATATTTTGTTTTGAGTACTTTTTAAAATCTTTTTAAGTGCAGATGTTTTATAACTGACAAAAACATTTTTTGATAATTTTACAAAAAAAAAGTTATTTTTTTGGGTTGTTTTTGTTTTTTCTCCCTATTGTTTGTGTTCTTTCTGTTACTGGTACATTCAGAAACCCACTGCTGAAAAAAAAGAAAGTATGTATTTATTATTTATTTAATATGAAAGAAATTGATTGATATGGCTGTATATTTATTTTGTTATTTATGTGCGTGATGTGATGGTTGAGTCTGAGTAGTCTTAAAGATCCATTGCTAATATTTAAATAAAGAAACAAAATCGATACAAATACTGTTTGATTACTTAGGCTTATACCTAGACATACCAGCAGCTGATTGTAAAGACATAAAAATAACCCAACAAAAGCAATCACTGTTCTGTTGGTATCTGGTCTCTGTGTTGTTTGAGCCATCTTGTGTTTGCTTTTGTCAGGTGAAAGAAAACCAAGGAAATTGAAAAAAAAAAAAAAAAAGATACAGTTCAAAAATGTTACCTCTCCCAAGCGCTTTGTAGCGGCCAGCACTGGCTCACCCAAAACCTCTGTAATGTACTATAGATGCTTATGTGATGTTTTTTGATTCTTTTTTTATTTTCATCTGTACAATGGTACATATATAGAGCTCTATTCCAGCAGTGTTTTTAGGCTGGATGAATGGTTCTAAAACACACACACACGCACGCACGCACCCACACACACACACACACACACACACACACACACACACACACACACAAAGCGACATATCCAACCCTAGAAGATACTGTAGGATGGCCTCCTTTGACAAACTTCTATCAGATAAACATACACACCCTTGTAGCCTTACTCTAGATTTTAATTTTTTGATGCACAAAGTGCCACTAAAAAAGAAAAAAAGAAAAAAACTCACTTTCTTTCCTGATCCTTCGCATTTCTGCAATGTAACAATGTCTGGTCCCAGGAAGACCACGGCATCAAGAGAGTGGTGATTGTTTCCGATGCCTTTATTTCTCTGCCAAGATGGCCATAAGTACACTATATATACATTCTGTATAAATAGATTTTAAAGATGATATATATATGAATATAAACATACATATATTTTTCCAGTGTAATTGTTGACTTGCTCTTCTTCTCTTGTATTACCTTATCAAAGGATCACTAGCTGTCTAGAAGAGATGTGAGGGGCGTTATTAATAGGAGGCAGTTACACCTTATTTAATATCACTAAGACCTGCTCAACTGTGGCTTTAAACATACCATTCAGTCAAGCTGAAGGCAAGTAGGCGTTGTTGATGATACAGTACAATACTTTGGATGTGTCCCCCCCCCCCCCGCCCTTTCCTTTATTTGTCTGTCCCCAGAAATGTCAGAAACATCTACTGTATGTTGTACTACTGAATCTGAGAAATGACAATGTCAATTTGAAACTAGATGGTTGGCTCTTTGTTCCTAAGTGTCATGTGAGTTCATGTATAGTAAAAAAAAAGAAGAAAAAAAAAAGATGATGCCTCTGAATAATGTTCTGCACATAGTGTTTGGCTACATTGTGCAGTTATTGTATTGTTAATGGTAAGGCCTGCTCGTTATGAGCCCGTTCTCTCTAATGTTGAAACAAGCAAGTAGGATACTTTAGTGTAACCTGCCTTTGAGTGATCTGTTGCAGCTACTGTGGTGTACAGTATGATACCCTTGTGTAACTCTGATGTCAAAGGCCTGTTGTAAATGTGCTTTTAGCCAATGTAGAATGAAACTCCTTTGTGCACTTTCTGAATAACCGTTGAAAATGCCAGCATTTGAGTCTTGACTTGTAAAAATCCAATAGATCACGGGCAATAGCGAGTATTCCCGCCCACTGGAGGGCGCATTACAAAGCATTGCCACACCTGTTTGTTGCTGTTCTCATAGAAAACAAACTATAGATTATGTCAGATAGAGACGTCTCTTTGAGTCAGGAGGTTTAGCCCGTACTGTCAAAGCTCGGAAATGTACAAAAAAGAAGCAATGTTTTCTTTTCCAAAAACAAAAGCCAAAAGAGACTGACAGGAAGCAGAGTTTGGTTCTCAGGTGACCGGAGCGAGCTGCTAAAGCAGAACAGAGCAATGCCATAGGTCAGCCAGTCAGCTGAGGCTAGAGGCGATAGCAGCGGCTGGATCAAGGCCTTGTGTGAAACGAGATGAGTGCGTGGGAGTGGGAAATTGATTTACCAGGCTTCACAATCTCCCCTTTGTTTTAGGAGGAGGCGTTTGTTGCATAAATATGTGTCCATCACTCAAAAGAATGTCAAAGCTTTTTATGACTTTTAAACCCCCCACCCCCCCTCTTCATGTCTTGTGTAACCTTTCCTCAGGATAGATAGTTTTGATGCATTTGGTTAACAAAGTAGTATATTCTTCCTCTCTTGAAATGCACGAGAATACTACCCGAGAGTGTTAAGACTCCTAAGTGTGAATATTCTCCTAACTTATTTGATATGGCATGACCCATTTTAAACTGCTTGATGAAATTGTCTACTGAGGTATGTAAATGAATAACACTGAGGCCATGAAAGCATAACATTTTCAAAAAATGTCAGCTGAGAAAGCAAATACAGCCTACGGTTGGTTCTGCACCCACGCACTGTATGTTTTCTTATTTACATAAAAGTACTGAGTGATGGAGTGAGGAGTTGTATTATTCTAAATAGCAAAGTAAATTAAAAAAACAAACTGGTCAGGGTCCAGTTTTTTCCCTAAAGCACCCTTAATAAAAATGAATTTAACATGATGACACTTTCAGGGAAACCAGCCCAGACCAAAATCCAGCTGTGTGTTTAAGAAGGGGAGGGGGCACACCTTTGCATCCTGGTTTTATTTTAGGTACAGACGTGTGCGTGTCACTCACCATGTGAAAAATGACTTGTGAGAAAGAAATGTCAAGTTGAGTGGCACTTTCCATCATACTGAGCTAAACCAAAAGCCCCCTCCCCCATTTCTTCCCCCTCCTCCTCCCTGCTGTAGTTTCAAGCTGTGTGGTCTTATCATGTGTGCCTTTCTCACTCCACTCATTTCAAGATATGGTATGTTTACACTTGGCAAACCTGGTTCAAATACTGCTGAAAACATTTGGTCTGGATCTATATCTCTTAACCAATACTTTCAAGGGAAGTGGGGGTTTTACTACAGTATGTGTAGGGAAATAAAATAAATGTGTCTTTTACATGCAGGTAGCGGCCGTTTTGTGACAGAGATGCAAAACAACAAGCTTTTTGTTAGAGTAAAGAAACTGTGATCTCATTCAGTTGATTCAGGTACCAAACTGCACGGACAGTTTCTGTGAAGGAATTTGAAGAACATCACCATCATCCCTAAATAATGCATCAGTGTGCAGGGCATTATTTTGAAACAAGTGGAAGTCTCTGTACATATTTGTATTAAGAAGAAACAGTGTTATTGTTGTTGTATTGAAGTCAAGTTGAAAATGGTAAAAAAAAAAAAAAAAAAAAGAATAGTTTGTGACAAAAAAATAAATCCACAGCCAAGGGTTGTCCTGCTAGCACGTTTTTACAGAGATGAGCTATTTTTACTGGTGATTTTCTAGGCATTGATATTGATATCCTTTTAAAAAAGTACAAAACTTCCAAAATTACAAGCACTTCCACAACGATAGATTGTATGGTCATTTTTGTTACTTTTGTAGATGTGGTTGTTCCTTTGCTACTGCACCATTTTGTAAAGTGGGACAGGCCTTGGCTGTGTGTCCTCGGGGTCTCATGTTTTTTTTATTGTTTTTTTTAAACATTTTTTTTATTGTGTTTCTTTGGGAAGTAAAACACTGTAGATGGGCCGAATTTGTGACTGTGTGTTTGTGTACTTGTGTACATGTTACCCTGTTCCTGTGTCAGTGTTATAAATCAGAGAAGTGATGTCAGTTATTGTGGGGGTATGAACCATTTTAAATGTTCTCTATGAAAAACGCAAATAAAGAATCATAGACAAGGATGACTCTGTTGTGTCAGTGTGTGTGTGTGTACTGGTGTGTTGTTGGGACCTAAATCTGTTTACACAGTCACACTGTGGGGACTCGCCTCCCTTTGGGGACAACAACTAAGTCCCCATTATGTAAATCAGTAGTGGTGTAGAGTAACTAAGTACATTTACTTAAGTACAGTATTTGAGTAAATGTATGTAGTTACATTAGTTACTCTACACCTTTAGTTACTTCTCTTTTGACGTCTTACAAAAAGCAGTGTGTAGTCAGGGTCACATTTCAGATGTCTATGAGTTGTTAACAGCTCCACCAAATAGTGATTTTTCCCTCTAAACTTCTCACATGGTTTCATTTCAATAAATGTTCAAATGATCCAATATTAAAGTCCAAAAACATATTTTGTATCAGAACTTTTTCTTCTTTCCTCTCCCATAATCATCTCACAACCCCTCAGATTTATCTGGTGACCCTTTGGAGGGGCCCAACCCCTTGGTTGGGAACCACTGGACTAAACTAGCTAACTCTATATAAAGTAGCTCAAACTAGCTCCACCTCCAGCAGCTACAACAGTAACATGCTGCTTACACACTGATGCTTCAGTATTAATAATCTAATGATGTCATATATAATAATATATCAGTCAGAGGGAACAAACCACTACTTTTACTGAAATACTTTAACTACATCAAGCTCATAATACTTATGTGCTTTTACTTAAGTAGGACGTTTCATGCATGACTTTTACTTATAATGGAGTATTTTTACATTGTTAAATTGGTACTTTTTCTTAAGTAAAGGATCTGAAGACTTCCTCCACCACTGTAAATAAGTACATTTTAGGTTAGGTTTAGGCAAGTAGTAGTTATGGTTAGGGGTTAGAGTAAGTCTCCAGGAAATGAATGTTAGTCAATCCAATGTCCACTGAAGTGATGGAAACATGACCTTGTGTGTGTGTATGTGTGTGTCCATAAGAGAGAGAAATGATTAGTTTTACATTGCTGTAACAGCAGGTCTTGTGAATAAGTAAACTGGGATGCAGGATGTTTAAGTATATCTCATGTGCATGGATATACAGTATGCATGGCCAAACAGATACACACGCTGCCTGACTGGTGAACAAAATGGGGGACCTCTGTGTGCTGTTAAGTGTAGTTACAGTACATGTGGCTTTTATGTTGAACAGCACTGACATCTGGTGGAGGATTTAGTGAACCTGCATGTTGTGTAGTGTTACTAACTGACTACTTACCATGAGTCTCAGTTTTTTCTCAGTTGCAGTGTCAGATGAAATGCTGTGATACGCAGACAGACAGGAGTGTTTGGATAGCTGTTGAGATGTTTACATTTTGTTTTCCATTTCTAAATAGTTCCCAAGTTACATGAATTTCCACATTTGTACTTACTGTACCTTCATTTTGTTTTTACATTACAGTCACATACAAGATTCTTTCTTTGATTTGGAGACCTATCAGAAAGGTTTTTTTTCAGTTGGCTGTATGGTGGCCCTGAGAGCCCTGAGAGCTTAATGCACTGCAACTTAGAAAACACATGCAAATAGACAAAACAAAAGCAAATGAAGAAAACATCTTCAGAATACGAATGAGCATCATTTAGAAAGAAAATGCTGCAGTGTGAGAAAACACAGCTAAATACAGAAATACTCACAGATCACAACCAAATACAAAAGTTCTGCAAGTCGCACAGAACACAATAAAAATTAGTTACAAGACAACAATTGACCGGACTGAACTCTTTGGTTGTGTTTTCTGTATTTGGTTGTTTTCTCACTTTGCAGCATTTTCCCTAAATGCTGCATATGTGTTTTCAAATTGATAAAGATGTTTTCTCTATTTGCTCTAAGTTGCAGTATGTTAAGGTGTGTTGAGCACAGGGTGACTGTAGGATATTTAACTATATTTTTACTAAATTACTGTATGTAAGTACATTCATACTGATACAGTTTGACATTTGACTGTCTTCATAAAGTGAAAAAATATATTTTTGGTGGCAGTGATACACTGCTGATGAATTGGATGGATGGACAAATCACATTTCATGCCACACAGTGTAAATTGAGAATGGTAACAGCATTTTAGAAAATGCACTTAAGCAATTGAGAAAAACTGTAACATAGGCAGAATCTCATGCTGGCGGGACCCTTTACTATGTGGCTTCTGCTACATCCAAGGCGATGTCCCTGAAAGATCAACTTAAAAACTCATCAAAAAAGATCATCTTTAAAGTTAACTAAGACATTAATGTTGTGTGACATTACTTATATTTCACAATAACACAATACTGAATGATGTTTTTGTTTGGGAATGTTGACCACTGTCATCACCAAACATCTTTCCAGAGGATCTACTTCGATTTGAATTGATGCATTTTTAAGGTAGGTATCCTGGCTACTATAGTGAGTGTATTTGTGAGTATATTTGTACAGCAGAAACAGGTTTGTTACAGACGGAAAGATTAACAGTTTCTCAGAAAAAAATCCAATAACTATGAATTCTCAAGCAAGAGTATGAGAGGTGATATCCCTGTAAAGCCTGCTACGAGACACTGAATGAGGGATTGAGCTAGGGATGCTGCTATCACAGTGATACAGTGTATGCAAATTAAAGGATAGGTTCACGTTTTTCAAGTCTATCTTAAAGCAATACTGACATGCTGTCATGTATTAAAAGAGCAATCAGTTACTGCAAATGTCCCACCTCTCCATACTGGCTCTGAAGAGATCCCTTATCTAATGTGATTCCAGTGTAAGAGATGGGGGACAAAATCCACAGTCCTCATTCTGTGCAAAAATGCATTTTAAAGTTCAAGCAAAGCTAATAATTTGAGGCTTCAGCAGTCTGAGTTAGACAAGTAAAGTATCTTACAGCAGAGGTTTGAACACTGTCACTTTGGAAGATGCACACTTAATTTGGTTTACTCAGACTGTTGAAGCTTCATATTAGCTTCAACTTTATAATACATCTTTGCACAAAATGCAGACCAGCATTACTTACAATGGAAATTGTGCTGGGGAGGGATCACTTCACAGCCAGTAAGGAGGGGGGGATGATTACAACGAGCAGAGACTCTTTTAATGTACATATGAACATGTGAGTATTGTATTAAGATGGGCTTGAAAAATGTTCTGTTTTAATTTGGGGAATGGACATCAGGAAATACATTTTACCCATGCAGATAGCTGGTGATTAACTTGGTTAAAATATCAAGGACTGAAACTAACTTGTGACAGGCAAGTGGTGCATTTGCCCCAAGTATGTACAAAATGTTATATTTTGCCATATAACTGTGACTGTGCACATTTTACACAGTCTAACTGAAAAAATGTACAGCCCATCTACACACCAGGCAAATATACCCTCCTTTTTTCTTTTTCTTATATTTATTCTAATTCTAATTCCTACTCATTGCTACATTTACACTTAAGCCTTTTTAGTCACCCTGCATTTCACTGCACATACTTATAGGCTGAATTGCGGGCCCCCTGGAGTTCTTGGGGTTGCAAGATCCAGGTTCACTGCATATCAGTTGGTTTGTTCTAATCTGATTGAGAATTTGTTTTGGAATGTGCATCACTAAAGCACAATATCATCTGACATGATGGGAGTCTTGAGTTGGGTCCTGCTTTATTACCTCATCTGGAGGCCCTGTGTCAAAATTGAATGTTATCTAGTTTCCATTTTTTTGCTTGCAATATGACCCTCTGTCACTGGTTACATGTCTACCAGTTGTGACCAGTTCAGCAAAAGACATAGAAAAAAATCTGAAAAATACTTAATTTTGTGTGGCAGTATATATATATATATATATATATATATATACCCCCAGGTTGGGAGCAACTGTTTTAGACTATTATCACTATGTTTTTAATAGAAACATAACATTTCTCTGCAATAATTTGAGGACATGAATGCCTTTGGATAGATAACAAAGTGATCAGACAAATATAAACTAATGTACATTACATTGTACAATACCAGGACCCTGAAGCTGAAGCAGCTAAATGGAATTCAGCCATCATTTATTTCATTATTTATGCCTGTGCTTTTCCTACTGTGACCTGTGACGTGTCAAAATGTCTTCTGTGAATAAGGCCTATAGGCCTTGACGTAGTGTAGGTCATTGGCCTACTGACCTGTGAACCAACCAAAGCTTGTTCAATTAAACTTTGAATTAAAGCCCAATTAAAGCTCGCTAACTAAGCTAATTAGAGCACAGGCAGAAGCTTAGAAGCAACTGAGACAGAAATAGTCTCAGCTCAGTATTGGCTGAGTCACGTGGTAAAAGTAACTCAATAATGGCACTCAAACTTGGTGAAATATTCCTATTTTGTGGTCAATACCACTATTCAGTTTCAAATAACATTTAAACTATCACATTTGCCTTCTCTGTTCATGTTTAAGCACAGCTCCAGTGTCCATGCAGGCCATCCTCCTCTGGCCGTTTGCGTGCATTACGTATGACGTCAGAGCGTCAGCTGGCCAAATGTTTACATCCAGCAGTGGTGTGTTTCTGACTGGATCCCCCCAAACAACAAAAGGCGGAACACAAGGAAAATCGCTAAGACAAAGAATATCAGTCGGCATTTGACCAGGTATAACATCATCTCCATCCGTGGGAGCACAGTGAAAGCTAGCGTGTGTTTCTACACCGCTAGCAGTAGTTAGCTGTTATCATTCTTGTCTCGATCTCTCTTCTCTTTCAGCGAAGACGAGACTGCGGTTATTTCTGTTTGTGTTGACCTTGCCAGTGTCTGACAGTCTGTTACAGATGTAATAATGTGTTTTTGTACTTTATACTGGCTGGTTGTTACACCAAGAGAGCTTGAATTCTATTGTTTAGCCGAAACTGGATCACCTGAGTGGCGCAAACAGCAGCCGCAACAACGTGTAGGATGTGTGTGGATATTTGCGGTGAAATGAGACCTGCTAGTTACAGGTCGTGGCGTGACTTTTGACTTCCCTTAAAATCTGGGTAGATAAAAGAAAGGACTTGGTAGCTAATTCATTGAATCAGCGAATGAATAGCGAGGCGCAGACGACACTGTTTGGCAGGAAGTGTGTACCCTACTAGCCTACTAAACCAAATAGTTTGTTAAAGAATGTGTTGCAGCGCCCTCCTGCGGTAATCTCTGCTAAACACTCTAAAGAAGCACAACATAATAATATTCACAGGGGCAACATCTCATAGCTGGATTCTCTTCCCTGAAAATGAGTATTCATTTAATGCAAGGGCTGCTGTTTGTTCTTCATTGACCTGACAACATCCACATCCACTCAACCAAATGGCATCAAAGGCAGGAGGTGCAGTAATATTTAAATGTGCATGGCCCTTTGTTCTTGCCTCATGACTATGACCATTTAGCAGCCAGTGCACCCTGTGATCTCTGTCCCTCCTGTCCTTTGGCATTGCTCTCTGGTGTTGTTTTTAACACTGCCCTGAACCACAGCAGCAGCATTCACACCTACCATTGCATTCTGCTGCCAAAAGCTTCATTAAGGCCTCTAAATTTAGTGGGGTCAGGCTCGTGGTGCACGTAGTTGAGATGCAGACATAAAGGCCACCCCCACCCACCCAAAAATATGTTTTTCTTCTTTGTCTTATAGTTGAATGTTTGAGCTTCACTGTGCAGAATGATGTATGTGCAGAGTTTGTCACTGTGCTCATTGAAATTCAGATTTTAAGGGGTGACGTTTTTAAACATGTAAGTGTCCCACCATCTAAAGAAACTGAAGAAATTAAATAGTAATTTAAAAACAGATCTAGTGAGTCTGTTGACATCCAGAGTTTGTTTATTATCTTTCGTAGTTGCGTAGTTGTGAAGTAAGTGTAATAGTTTGTCAGAGTGAGGTTTCAGAATAGAGGTCTTTGGTAAATGAGCTTGAGAGATCTAAGAAATACAGTCTTTACTTTAATCTGATGCAATACAATGCAGTATTTATAATACTGTGTGTATGGTACTGGTTGTCATTTCTGTACAGTTTATTCATTATCAGTGTTTTCGTCAATGCAAAGTAACACAAAGTACAACTAAGACTGATGGGAATGTCATTCATTTTGAAGGAATGTGCTCAAAAACAATTTGTATTGGACAAACTGAAATTTTGACCTGGTTACATTAAAGGAAAAGTCATTAGGATTCATCCTCTTGGGGCCATTAATATCTGCACAAAATTAAATGGCAATCTATCCTGTAGTTTTGGAAACATAATGCAACACAATGGTCTCTAATGTTTAGAAATTCATTAGCTTCACACAGTGTTTTTTGTCATAGTAAACCATCTGTTTCTCTTTGTCTTCAGTCAACATGGGTGGAGCTGTGAGTGCCGGTGAGGACAATGATGACTTGATTGACAACCTGAAGGAGGCTTACTACATCCGCTCAGACCTGGTGGAGCGGGCTTTTCGAGCTATTGACCGTGCTGACTATTACCTAGATGAATACCGGGATAATGCCTACAAGGTGAGCAAAATGAACGTCTGTGAAGTCACCCAAACAGGGTCCAAAGAGATTTACAGCAGACATGATTACAGTGTTTTGGAGTGAAATAATAGTGGATGATGTTGAAGATTTCTTTGGTTATTAGTCACTGCACAATCATCATGTTTTTAAGAGTTTGATAAGCTGAAAGATGGGGTATGTGAAATGTTGTTGTTAGGACTTGGCTTGGCGGCATGGAAACATCCACCTGTCTGCTCCGTGTATCTACTCTGAGGTGATGGAGGCTTTGGATCTCCACCCTGGTCTCTCCTTTCTCAACCTTGGCAGTGGGACTGGCTACCTCAGCACCATGGTCGGCCTCATATTGGGTAGGTGGTTCCCTGCAGCAATCCAGCATGTCTTTACTTTAAAGGACAGGTTTTCAAGTCTGTCTTAAGACAACAGTCAGGAGCCCAAATGAACACAAAACAGTAATAACATTGAAAAAGCAAAATGTCAGTTAAGGAAAAAGGAAATATAAATGTTTTTTTTCCTTCAGTTGACTTAGGTTTTTCAAATTCAAGGGGAAAAGACCGCACATGTTTGGTCTCAGATGAGTTCATCCAGTACACTCTGGTTAGCTGACCTGAGAGAGTTACTATAATTACTATATGGACACAGCAATCCAGAAATATACTCAGGGGATTCACAATTTAGAGTCTGAGAAGTAATAACTAAAGTTTTCTGTTGAATTCTAAACTCCACTGGCAGAGCGGCTGTCACTGCAGTAATGTGCTGCCTGTGCTTTGTGTCTGTTAGAAGACGGGCTGCAGTATTTTGAACCATCTGCAGACAAGCTACAGCCCTTTGGCTGAGGCAAGAGCTGAATGAATGAAGACACAAAAGCATGGATTCATTTAATTAATTTTACAATTTGATTGCACAGGTTTCTTAATAACCAGTGTGGAAAACACAGGTGCTGAGTCCCAGAAAATTTTAGGTGATTTCATGACACCCCTGTGCCTGAAGAGCCATTTGGTCTAAAAACATTTTCTAAACATAATTTAAAAAAGTTTTAACAGGCAGCATTTTGCAGTATTGCAAATCCTTGAGAAGCAGAAATGAATACACTTTCTTAATATTAATAGAAAGTCAAATGTGACACTTATATTTTCAGTACATGGCTATTCACTACTACAACTACACATTTTATAGAAATGTAAGTATGTGTATTGAGTTCTGACTGGCCTGCAGGTTGTGTCTCAGACATTTTTAATAAGAGAATAATCACATACAACATTTGTAGTTGGGCATAATGCCCTTATGGCAGTCACAGTTTTGTGTCCATGTAAATGTGGTTAATTGAAAATGGTGGTATGCTGACTGTTCCAGGACCATTTGGGGTGAATCATGGGATAGAGTTACACACAGATGTTATCGAGTACGCCTACCAGAAGCTCGACTCCTTCATCAAAACCAGCGACAGCTTTGATAAGTAGGTATCCAAATGTGTTAGTGATGTTTTCTAGTTTTCCACATGCCTACAGTGTTTTCATTGCTCTTGTGTCTCTCTTCAGATTCGAGTTCTGTGAGCCATCCTTTGTTGTGGGCAACTGCCTGGAGATTCCTCCAGAGAGCCGTCAGTATGACAGGGTGTACTGTGGGGCCGGGGTGCAGAAGGACCACGAGGATTACATGAAGAACCTGCTCAAAGTGGGGGGAATCCTGGTGATGCCTCTTGAGGAAAAGGTTGGTGTTTTGCTTGAGAAATTCTGCCACCTTCTTGTCCACATCCATCCATCTGTATCTTTTTTTATTGAGTGTATGCAAATGTTAATATATCATTGGCTTTGATTTGTTATATTATGTGTACAGCACCTTGTATCTTTCAAAATAGCTTTTCCAATGTTGAATATCTTCATTTGAAATAATTCACGTGGGATGAATTTATTTATTGTACCACATTATTAAATCAGGACGCACCACTACACACACACACAAAGTACAAGGACAAGAACACTTTTAAGTTCTTCCTGCTGTATTTTCCACAGTTGACCAAGATCACCCGTACAGGGCCAAACAGCTGGGAGACCAAAAAGATCATCTCTGTGTCCTTTGCTCCTCTGGTGCTGCCTAAACACAGCACAAATGGCAAACCCAAGACCGCCCCACTGCGTGAGTCTCATTTCAACCTTTTAAAATAAAAAACACAACAAAAACACATGTAATCTGTGTCTCATTCAGGTGGGATGAAATATATGAATGAAATATTCACTGTGCTGCTCGGTAATTGAACTCATCATTTTGGACAATATTTTAACCATGGGGAAATAACAGGATATGGTCTGTAATAGACACAACATCTGTAATAGACAGGGACATTGAGGCAAAGATACTGCGTGAGGTGAATGTCATGATATCATTATCTCCCATGTCCATCGCCAATAAACCTCCATAAATCAGTTCAACTAGAAATCATAGAACTTGCCTGAGAATCATCACATTTTTAAGTTTTCTTCAGTATTAAAGTAATCCAGTGATAGTTGTCTGTACATTTGTGGCTACACTGCAGACAGGAGCTGCTAATAGCTAATTCAGCATATGTTTAGTAGCGTCAATTTGCCAAAACGTAAACAAATATCAGCTAAGAACTGGGCTCATGAGAGAATAGCAGTACCTACTGTACCTGTAGCTGACATTACAACAGCCCATTTGACGAGCTTTAATGGAGTTTTGTTTTTGCCTGCAGTCATATTGGTTCCCAAAATAGGCCTATATGATGGTGTTAGCATGTTTCCATCAGATTAGCAAAAATTCAGAGATCCTCTTTAGAATGCAAGAACATCACTCTGGACAGGATTTAAATCCAGCGAGTTCACTGAAATACAGTAGGTACTGACAGGTAGTGATAACATTATCCACCTCCCCTAGAGCAATGAATCCAGTCAAAATGGGGCTTAATTGTTGAGTTTTGTTGTCTTCCTCCCATGTTTTGTCATAATATATTCTTCTCTCTCCTGTTGTCTTGTGGTTTTCAATTTTGCAGCAAAGTATGAGGTACGGACGTTACAGGAGCTGGCTCGTATCTGCATCCGCCACACCCTCAGGGTGACCACAGACGGAGGAGACAACCAATCACGCGGCAGGGGTTCCTCATTTAGTGTGGGCAGAGGTCTGGCAGTGGCCGGGCTCCATAAGTATGGCCCTCGCTTCAAACGCCGGCGCGTCCACCGACGCCATTGCAACGCCCTCGTCCTGGCCACCCGTCAGGTGGTGGCCAGCAGTGGTATTGGCCCCACTCCCCTGGACAGCAACAACAACCAGGGAGGGAGGGTGGAGGATGAGGAGGAGGCAGGAGAGAGGGAGGTGAGGCGGCAGATGAGGGGGAGCAGGAGGGCGGGGAGAGGAGCGGGAGGGGTGGTTGAAGAGGAGGAGACGGTGGAGGAAGAGGATGAAGAGGAGGAGCAGGAGGAGGAGGAAGAGGAGAAGGAGACCGGGGAACTGCTCCGACCCCAGCCGGCCGTGAACGTCCTGAGAGAGAGGATACTGGGCCTGCCGCTGCCCGAGCCTCTGAAGATGTACCTGCTGTACTACAGGGAGAAGTGAGCCAGCTGGAGCCACAGCCAGGTCCAGAGTCAACAACCCAGCGGAGGCTGAGGCCTCTGTTACAACCCCACCACCACCTGTACGAGACAGGACAACATGCCACCCACTTTACTCCACGGCTCCACCATGGGTCTCTTTCTCTCTCTCTCTCTCTCACACCTGTTCTCATCCTCTCCATCATCCATTCTCTCTCTCACTCCCTCTTTTAGCTCTGCCTCCCACTGTTCTTTACTTGATTCATTTCCTAGAACTGTGTAAAGAGTCAGTTCAGTTTGTCCAGTGGAGGGGGGAGGGAGGGTAACACTACTCTGGGAATAGAAACAATTCACTCCAATGTTTCAGACAACCAAACAGTCACTGATGTAAACTTTGTGTCTCCCTTGAGGTGCAAAGAAATATGAATTGATGCATAATATATACTCAGTTTCCTCTACAGCTCTGTATAACTAACATGCAATTCTAGCTTAACAGTCTACACTTACAGTATTTAAGCTTGCAAAAGGCAATTTAGTGGTGCTCAGAAAGAGCAACATCATTGTTTAGTCTACAACAGCAGACTAGACATGGCAACAGAGTTCAAACACTGTAGCAACAAGCAGAGAGAGCAGCAGAGTGGAGACCAGAAAGCAGTGGGCTTTCTCAGCTCTCTTACATCCACTAATTACAGTTGTGCCCCAGGTTAGAGAGTAGAAGTTAAAGTGTGGAAGCTGCTTTTCCCACAGAGAGTGTGTGTGTGTGTGTGTGTGTGTGTGTGTGTGTGTGTGTGTGTGTGTGTGTGTGTGTGTGTGTGTGTGTGTGTGTGTGTGTGTGTGTGTGTGTGTGTGTGTGTGTGTGTGTGTGTGTGTGTGTGTGTGTGTGTGTGTGTGTGTGTGTGTGTGTGTGTGTGTGTGTGAGAAATATATGACATAATGGGGATGGTGCTGTTTTAGGAAGGTATAGTTGGCCCAATGCTCAACTTTGTGAGTGAAGAAAGTGAGTGAATTCAATGATGTGAGAAGCATATTTTCTCTTTCACTGTATCATATTTAATGATACTGTTGATCCTGTAGCTACCTGTACAGCTAGTCATCAAGATGGTGTAGCGGTTTGTGATTATTTCCACTGATTTCCAAAATAAATGGGAGGTTTGCCTCGAGTCCCCAGTACATTAGTTAATTTAACTTAAATGATCTACTTTTCCAAGGAGTTGACCAAGGTTTGGTCATAATTTCAAATATTTTTAGGCAAATTGTTTTTTTTGATAGAAAGGCTGAGTTTTCCCTTTTTCTATGCATGTTTCATTACATGAGTTGTCTCCTGACTTTGTCGTATGGAGATGAAACTGACCCTAAATCCTTACATGTGTATCCAAAGGGTGGTTTCACTGTTTTTGTCTACATCCCACAGTAATCTCTCAATCAAAAGAGAATGACCATAAAAAAAATCACATACTTACTAATATTCCAATTTACAGAAATAAACCAGCATGATAAAAACACATAACTGTTTCTGATGATTGACAGTGTGCAGGTTTTCTCTCACCGTGCTCTCATCTTTGTTTTTTTTTGTTCTTGTAACATTTTGATTTTTGAATTTTATGAGACTTGAAGTGGTGTGTATGTATGGATTTGTTGTTTGAATGAAAAAAAAAAAAAAAAAAAAAACGAAGATGTTTTGATAAGTAGACCAAGTATCATACAGACTTTTTTTTCTGTTGTAGTTTCCAGTTAGATGGGGCTTTATTCCTTTTTACTTCTTGCTTTTGTACCAAACTTTCTGCTCCCCTCTGTGCCAAACTTAAGTTGCATGGATGAGATTCTTCTGAGGATCAACAGCAAGTCACTCGTTTGAAGAAAAAAAGCTGACAATTGATGTTTTATCATTTCAAAAACTACTACCACTGAAATGACACTTGCGGTTGTTAATATATTTTTTATCATGTAAAGACTTAGATTCTTCTCATTTTAAAGGTTGTATTTGCAGAATTTCTCTGATGAATAGCAAAGTGATCTTTGCACAAGGCAACGTGGAAGCACCCTTCATGAGGTCATTGGATAAATAATGGATGTGATTACATTAGGAGGAATTTGAATATGTGCAGCTTTGAATGGGAGGATTGTGTCCAAAAAGCAGGTCTTTATCTGACCAAGAGATTCACTTCCCTTCTGATTGTGTAACGTCATGCTTCTCTGTTTGGCCATTCTACCATTTCTACTGCTGCTGGATCTACCTTTTGAGTACTGTATGTAGACCATTCCTTTATCTGACATGAGTACCATTCATGTTTGGTTGTTGTGCAGTTGTGATTCTCTGCTGAATGTATATGATCATGATGTTTTGTTTTGTTTTTTGCACTTAATATCAAGTTTTGGTGAGAATGACTTGCTTGTTTTTAAAATTGAGCTGTATTATTGACTGCTGTTAATAAAGTCCATTAAACAAAAGAAAGCCCAGCTGTAAATGAGGAAAGTATTGATTTTGATTAGCTGAATATTAATGCATCACAAATAATGTGTTCCAAATTTACAAACGTTATCATGGCTTATAAATGCAGGAAAATACTTTTTAACCCTTTAATGGCAAATCATTTTTAAAAAATATTATTAAAATACCAAATCTACCAAATGGTTGACATGTCCATTTTCAACTATCTACATAGATATGTTGCCATTAAAGTGAAATAAAATACATTTTTTAAATCATACATCTCTTTTTATGGACAAGAGCAATGTGTAACACCTGAGAAATAAAACATTTATCATTTCCTTGTGGTATTCTACAAAGCATTGCCAACTTACAATGAATAAATAACATTAGATTTATCATGTTGACATTTTGTAATCATATAAGCCCTCTGAAACAAATAAACAAAAAATTACCTTCAAAAACTCGAAGAGTGAATTTTCTGCTGTTAAAGCCCGAGAACCTGGCTTCCAATACTGTGTATTCTTTATTACATTAAATATTCATGACTATAGAAGCAACTATCAAATCATCAGAAAAATCTGATTCAAACATTGCCAAACCCTGATTGGAACCTCAAAGTGTGTGACATAACCTTTTTCTAAACGAGCCCCACCCACTTGAAACCAGGGAGAAGAATATAGAGGAATAAAGAACTACAAAATCTCTTATGCTAAATAACAAAAACTGTTCTAACCATGCCAGAAAATAGTCTGTTTCCAGGTTTTGGGGAGTACTACTGCATAGGTGAAAAAAGAAGTATAAAGCCTTTTGTGTCTCCAGAGGGAGCTTTGTGAAATCTGGTAAATTGCCTCAAGTGATGTCACTTGAGTCACTGTGACTTGGGGCTGAAGGCTACAAGTTTGAAAATGAAAAAAAAATCTGGGGGCATGGAGTTAGAAAGAAGTGAGGTTACCAAACCTCTGTAGCCCACTCATCATGTCTGCTGAAGGCTAGCAGCTCCAGGCTACATAAGCCACTATGAGCACCTGAATCTGCAGTCGAGTGAATTTGAGTTGCATTGTGGGTGATGTAGGCACAGGTCAGAAAGAAGAATGTGTAGAATAAAAAAAGATGATATCTCTGGTTCTGTTGCAGCGATTTTTAACCTTTTTTTTAAACTGTCCACTGTGAGTCTGACAATGTTTTAGAAGTGCAATGCTAAATATTTTAACATCCTGCAAGATGTCACCATCACAGTGATGGTGTTAAACATCATCAAATACCCTTCTTAAATAACCTCAAAAGAGACAGGACACACTACCACTGTGTAATCAGTGAATTGTCTTTAATAATCAAAAACTAAACAAGTAAAAGACATAGCCAGCCACAGACAGAAGTGCACCAGCATAATCCTCATTTGGCTATGAAAACAATACCAGCACATTAAGGTTGATCATAAAAGTCTTAGATATGGAGTTTGGATCCAGTGATGAAGCTATGGGATACAGATGCAAAGGTATTCAATTAAATTAAGACATTCACATTTTGCTCATCAAATTCCTATGACTGATGAATACTCAAACAACCAAAAGTATTACTCAAGCGTGCTAAAAATCATGCGACAGGTATAAATTATTGCAGTGTTAGTTACAACAATCAGGCCTTATTCTAAAGATTATGTTTGTTTATGACGTTAAAATATACAGTGAACGTGTAAATACTCAACTGTGATGTTAATCAATCTCACACTTCTTTCTATATGCAATGTCTCCACATTTCCAAAACCAATGCTGTGCAACAGCCGAGCTTTCATCTTCCAAGTGACTAAAGCCTTTAAGTGTATACAAACAAAAAAATAACCTGTACCTTGCTGAATACAAAAGACACATAGTACATGTAACATGAAATAAAATTTCAACATTAAATTACAAAGCTCAAAAAAATAAAACAATAATCTATTTTTAAAGAAAAACTGAATAGAAAATTATATCTACATCTGTATATAAAAATGAAAGATTATAATAAATTAATTTTTTTCAATATGGAAACCCATTTTTGTTTTTTTCTTTTGCTTTTTTTTTACATCTGCAAAAGTGACTGAGGATTGCCTATCAACAAGTCTATGTTCATTGTTACATATTAAATACATAAGGTATGCAGGCTTGGGTCAAACAGCAATTGAGATCCCTTTAGTTAGACTACTTTAATGGTCTGTTTTAGTGACACAGGCTTGATTAAACAGACACCATCAACTGCGCACATCACCAAGTGTTGAAGAGGATTTCGTTTGCCATTTGAGCCAGGCTTGTTGAAATGTCACAGTGGGTTGTAAAACCCTACACAGTAGCAGCGAGTGGACAGCACACCCCTCACAGTTAGAGTATGGGGAACAGAGAGCAGCAGAGAGGCAGGCTGAACTAGGGAGGTTAAAGCTGCATATTATTCATCTGTAGGCAAACAAATGGAATGGTTTGTGTATTTAGATCCATTCAAGTTCATCGTGTTTCAACTGCATTTTGTAGAACCACCGCAGTACTGTCAAGAGCTCAGCGCTCCCCTGGGGTTTTAGTGTTCTGTTAGACCAATCAGTTCATTCCAAGGGCCACACTGACCAATAAAAAGGTAGATGAGGTAAAGTCAAACAGAAGGTGGAAGCACACCGCCTTTTGCCTGCTTTCCCTTCCTGTGGCTCTCACCCAGACACCTGCAGGTGGTTGAATGCTGTGTCCAAATGCTCTGCCTCTCTGTCTAATGAGTGAACTCCATTCTGACAGGAATGCCAGGATCACAACTCCCTGCTGCAGGAATGAATGAGTAGATGAAGTGATGAAAAAATACTGGTTGAGAAGAATATGTGTGTGCACTCCAAACAAAGGAGCAGAGATTAAGGACACAGGTTAAGGCACCTTGGAACCCTGATGAATCTGAGGCACATACCAGGATAGTAACTTTGGAGTGACCCAGGGTGTGGTTAGCATTGACCTCCAGCTAGGAGATCTGGTGTCAGACTTTTATGTCATGCAACCTAGAGTGTGTCCTGTGTAAAGGTGTTGAGCTCTCTCATCATTCCCCACCTCCATCTTGTGTGCCCCAGGAAGAACAGCATCTACTGATTACAGCAAATTGTGGCAGAGGCCAAGTGTACTTTACTTTCTGGTCTGTACATTTACAATCATACACATTCAGTTAATTAAAGGAATAGTTTGACATTTTGGGAAATACGCTTATTTGCTGAGAATTAGATGAGAAGATCGATCCCACTCTCATGTGTGTACACTCAATATGAAGCTCTGGCCAGCAGATTAGCTTAGCTTAGCATAAAGACTGGAAATGGGGGGAAACAGCTAGCCTGGCTCTGCCAAAGTAAAAAAATTAACCAATTAATAAATAACATGTCTTGGGCAGGAGCAGTGACTTCCTGGAGTCTTGTTGTCACTATGATGTTGCCAGGCAACCAGTGGAAACTGCTTGGATAAGCTAATCACCTCTAACTTAATTGGAAAATCTTGATTAACCTCTACGACCTGC
Source organism: Scomberomorus guttatus (assembly GCA_038419695.1). Taxonomy (NCBI): domain Eukaryota; kingdom Metazoa; phylum Chordata; class Actinopteri; order Scombriformes; family Scombridae; genus Scomberomorus; species Scomberomorus guttatus. The sequence goes on from CM076449.1 coordinate 4,897,769, forward strand.
AAGGCGAGGGTCACATGACCAACGGAGATAGCCGAGGGCATCAGTATTTTTTATTTTTAGGTAGCCCTTCTAGCTTGTCTACTTGTACTGTAGAAGGTAAATAGTGAAGCAATATAACATGAATGTGCAAAGAGAAAAACAACAGTAAAGCGTATAGTAAATCAGATTTTGAAAGACACATTTACAGATTCTTTCAATGTATTTGGCCTACTTTCCAATTTCTATATTACAGTTCTATTATCACAGTTTGTCCTCAAATTCCTTAATGTGTGGGTCTATCGTCCAGCAAAAGTCTTCCACCTGCTCTGTTCAGAATGTCTGTCTGGAGAAATGTCAAATAATGAAGAGGGCACAGCTCAATGTATTAGCCTAGCATGTCATAGCAGTCTGTCGAGTCTCCCCTAGTTTCATATCTACTGTACAGACACAAGAGTGGTATTATCTTCTCATCCATCTCTGGTCAAGAAAGCCAATAAGCATATTTCCCACAATGTTGAACTATTCCTTTAAGATACAAAACAGCGCAGTATGACATAAATCGATACGTTCAATATTTAGAAACACAATGACCAACACTTACACACACACACACACGCACACACACACAGCCTGTAGAGTCCCCACCGTGTCACTTGCACTTACAGTAAGACAGAGGACTACAACACTCAACACAGATCTGGGAAAATATGAAGTGCATTGAGGATACTGCAGTCCATTGATAGGTGTTCTAAGCCCACCTTCATTTTTTTCTGTACATTAAGAACATTGTGAAATACATATAAGACATCACTGGCATTGTGCCAAATGCAGGAGAAAGGTAACAGCAGTGTAGAGTGATGTGAGGCTTCATGTCATGCGTGGCTGCTGTCCTGGTGTTGTACTAACTCACACTCAGGGATGATGAAAAGCTCATGACAACAGTTAAAAGTGGCTTGGTTACAGTTAAGTTAAAACCTATGAAGCAGCATTAGTCTTAAAGTTTTCTCTATCCAAGATTCCAAGATTATGCTTTCTTGGACAAAACAAACCCCATTCTCTCAAAGTTGAGTCCCAAAGTGGAAATGTGCACAGGAGAGGTTGGTGGAAGCTGTCACTTAGGCACCAGGCCACGGGGTTGTGGGTAAAGAAGGGATCCTGGACTGGAAGAGCTGAATGGAGAGGTCGGGGTGCTCGACTTCTTGCCTGTTCTTGGTCGACTGAATGACAGAAGACCACGAAACATTAAATGCAATTGCATGTACCAGTCTAACCACAGTATATGTCACTTAAAAATGAATATAACTGAAGTCTGAAGCCGGAGGAGAGCTACAGGTGACAGTAGTTTGACTTACCCAGACTTTGGTTTCTTGAGGCTGCTGCTGGCTGGCAGGGTTGGTCCCAAGCTGCTATGAAAGCCAGAGGCATCTACCTGGATCTCATCCTCATCCCTAAGAGCATCTTCCAGAGCTGCCGCCACCTTTGGGGCGATAACTGGCTCCTGATATTCCTTAGTGCTCCGAGCCGGCAGGTCCATGTCCACCATCAGGATGTTTTCAGCCTGGGGGAACAGAGCAGGAGACAAATGAGTCAATCCAGGTACCTTTCTTGTGTACGCGATGAAAGTTAAACATATTCAAAAGGCTGAGAGGTAGCATATAAAATGTGTTTATTGTAATCATTTGAACATATTGCACGTTAATTGGGAAAAGCTTGTCATCCTGATTTGATTTTGAATTTGATTGTCTTGTCTTTGATTGTCACTTATGACAGATTGCATTGTTTGGTTGTCTGTACAGATGCCTAAGCTCAGCCTACTGTATATGTAGCATCATCAGTGAAACAGGAAGAAGATGAGGAATGCAATAGCATGTTTGTGGTGTTTAATGTACTGAGACCACTCACTGTGTGGTTTATATGGGTGAAAACATCAATCAAGAGAAAGGTGAGGAGGATGTGCAGCTTACTTTGTATCTCATGTCAGGCCTAATCATCATGGCCATGCGAGTGTGTTGACTGAGAGGCCTCCTGTAGCCGACTGCCGACAAAGGCCTGGTCATCATCTGATGGTCACTGAAGCACACAGACACAGAGTGAGACAGTCTGTATTGCATCATGGGGAAATGTGCTGTTCTACACCTGTCCTGTCTAACTGCAGTATAAAATGAACCCGATCTGGCCTTATTATAATGGATCTGTATCACATGAAATGCAGATCCTTTCTTTACTGTGCTCCACTTTGTTTTGTCCATCTCAGCCTGCTAGTGTTGCAAAGTTGCAAATCCTGTACATGGAACAGGATAACAGAAACCATCAGTGTTCCTCATAGTCATATTATTACATATTTTATATACAAGTCACATGAAAAATAAAAAAGAGCCTATTTTTAATTAGGTTTTCTTTTCTAGTAAAAAATAATGCCTTGTGACTGAATATGTTAAATATTACTCTGGTTCATGATATATAGAGTTGAGCAAATATAATTATCTAAAAAGCAGACATTCCCATCTAGGAATTTTATCCATTAAAAATTTCTTAAAGACAAAATTAAATAAAAAATTTATTTCCCAGTTTTAATCCTGTGTCAATTGTTCTTATCTCTTGTATATGTCAACAAAACATTTTTTAATTTTTATTTAAAAATCCCTGTCTTTTCTCTTCCTGTAATATATTAACTTTAACTCAGGGGTGTAAACAAAAATGTGTCCAATTAAATGTGATTTTGGCCAACTAGCTCACCATACCCATCAAACCACACTTGACCACCTGTGGATCGTTGTAGCCAGCAGAGTAATATAGAGGGAGATAGGAATAGGGAGAGGTTTGTGTTTGGATATCAGTGGGCAAAAACTTTTGTTTTCATTTCCAAAAGAATGTGGCTGAGGTCTGATTTATTCATTTCTCCCTCGTCCTCCTGATCCAATAACAGGTCAGGGAGGGAGGTGAGTGTGGAGTCCTCTACAGCTCCATATCACACTATTCACACCCACCTTTTAGTGGTCCAATCAAATTTGAAGAATTTGATTTAAATCTTTGTGTTTCCTACACACCCTTCACACTCAGTTTCCCAACTGATTTTCCAGGAAACATATTACATCACAATATACTTTATATCAATACTGTGACAGAGGAATTCATTCATATAAAAGAAGTTATTTTTTACTTGTTAACAGTCTGCACTGAGTGTTCTATAAACAGCATACATTTGATCAAGAATGCACATAAAACTTGTAAAAACCTTGTGGTTTGGAAATTAAACTGCTGCTACATAATAGGACGTAATGCCTGACACAGCATGCAGATAACCAAGGCATTGAACTAACACACCTAAAGGGAATGCAGCTATTGTTAATATTTTAGGAACACAACTGTCTGTAGATTTCAAGGTAAATGATCTCCTCAGAATTAAGGAGTTTGATTTGATACTGAATATTCAAACAATAATGCATCAAAAAACATAGATATGTTTACATCTCTAAACACTGAATGTAATGTGCATTGCCCCCTGTGGTCACCCCCCTCTGCACACAAATGGCCCTTCAGCTGGCATGCTGGCAGGGAAGAGCCGAGCAGAAATTAGGGAGTACAAACTCTTTCAGTGGCGGAAAACAGTGCGGGGCCCCTGCTGGCCCTCATCTGTTAAACATTATACAGGATTCATCATACAAGCTGTTCACTTTAACACAACATATGTACTCAAGGTGGAGCATTAAATCTATTTAACCAGAGGAAGAATGCGCAAGCATGCTATAAATATTGTGTAACTTACTCCTCTATACGTGTGATGGGCTTCATCTTCCAGTATTCATCCTCCTCATCAAAGAAAGCCCTGTTGACTATTTTGTTCTTCTCCTCTAAGGGAATGAAGTTCTCGATGATCAGATGCCTGAAAGACAAACAGACAAGCCATTAACGAGAGGTGGTTGCAGCGCGAGTAGAGAAATGGTCAGATGAGACCAAATGAATATGAACACATAGACAGTCTTGTGTCTCTTTCCCTGCGATGTGTTATTTATTACACTGAGACAGGAAGTCTCCTGGTTTTAAGCAGCGGTTTAGAAATACAATTAATTTATAATTACACATTAATATATTAAAGAGGAATCTGTCTGAACTAAAGTTGCAACAATTAGTTAATTGATGAATCAATTGACAGAAAATTAAACCAGCAACTGTTTTGAAAATCATTAACAGTTTTAGTCTTTTTAAGGAAAAATGCAATTTTGAAAAGATTTGATCCTTTTCTTTGTCATATATAACTAAATATCTTTGGATTTTTAACTGATGGTCGAATAAAACAATATGATCACCTTGGAACTGATTTTTTTCACTATATTCTTCACTATATTTTATAGACCAAACTGTTAATTGATTAAAATAACTGGCAGATTAATCAAAAATAAAAAATTGATTGTTAGGATCTAGTCAGACCAGTTCAGACTAGACTCTCTGGCAAACCGGTAGTGCAATAAGCATACTTGAGTTTGAGGTCCCTGGTGAGCTCGTTCTGGGTCTGTTCCAGCTCTTGGCGCTCGTTGATGTGTGCCTCCTGGATATCATGGATTTCTGCTTTTACTGCCTGCAGCTTGGCAAACAGCTAGAAGACAGAGAAGGAGAGAGGAAACCAGGGTTACATGATGAAAAGGACTTTTAGAATATTCTGCCTTAGAATTTGGCTCAGATACACCTGACTGTCAGGAATAATGGACTGGGCCAGTCATGTATTCTTACCTGATTTGAAATACCTGACCTACTTACTGAACTGAACAGTTCATTACCAGACACAAAAAGCCTCACAAGTGCTGTCCCTCAGACTTTCCAAATACAAAAGTCACGCTGTACCTATGCTTTTACAGAATCACATGCATATTTATGCTAACAGTGTGTTTTTATGTACTCAGAATATGTTCATTGTGTACAGCGCCAGGACTACAAACACATGCAGAAAACAGTGTTATGCTGCTCTGGATAGAGGACACCATTAAATACACTGGCTGAGGTTGGAGCTGCTACCTTTTTCAGCTTCTTGGTTTTGATGTCAACCTCCTGCTGCAAAGAACTATAAGTCTCCTTCAGCTCCAGAGTCTCCTCGTCCCGACACTCCATCTGCTGCTGCATCTCTCGCTCTCTCCGTTTCTGGAAACACACACAAACGCATCCATTCATAACTTCAGACCGCAATGCTCTGTGTGTAACCTGGCTGAACAGAAGTCACTAATTTAAAATGAGGTTGTCATTTGGTCAGTCAAGTAAAGGATAGCGTACAGTAAAACAGTCATCATCAAAATATAAGGCCCTAGAGGGAGACAACAAGTACCAGGATGTGAAATGAAGGATAATAAAGGCTGATAATGAATACAGATACACAATGGATGGGACATTGCTACAAACCAACAGACAAATGCTTGGATGGTGACTGGTAGTTTAATCTACTCTTCCAGCCACTTTAGCAACTGATAAAAGACAGTCTGGAGGTCAAAAGCTCCACAATACATCTATCAACAACAATGAAATTTGAAAAAAACAAAAACAAAAACAAAAAACAGTCAATCATGGTTTATGCAAAGTAATAGCTCTCAGAGTTGCTGTGCACATCAACATAACTGTTGTCATGACTGTTGTCATGTTAATGTGGTGCTGCACAAACTACACTACTTATCTCAGACCAGATGTGCTGATTATAAGATTGGAGAAATCAAAGACTGAATCAAATGATCACGATGTTCAACAGAAGCATGCGAGAAGTTACTGTGGGGAAACTTTTTGCAGATTTTCAGGTACAGACATGATGCATTCTGTTCCAGACACATGTTGTATTTGTATCAAACATAACTGCAGACTAAAAATAGCACTGCTGGGATTTACATGAGGCACAGGAAAGGTTGTGGTGGAGAAGATAACATGAATTAACCTTTAATAATTTTGTCTTTGATGCATCCTATTATGTCTTCATTTCCAATGAAGCTCAAACAATTAAACAATTACTTACAATACAGTTACTCCGTTGTGCGGAACAATGATTCTAGCACTTGAGTTCCACCTGGAACATTTTGGCAGTGCACCACTTAGCTGTAGCATGTGGTTAGCATGCTCATGGATGTATGCCTGCCGGCTTAGCCAAGGTACCGTGGTTACCCATGCTCATGTAGTGACGCTGCCGTCATTATTATTAAAATATGTGCCGTCTCTGTATTTAAACAATATTGTGTCTCCTCCATCCCCCTCCCCTCTCTGTGACGGTTGGCTTTGAGTGAAGCCGTTCGGAACAACGCATTTGATTTCCGACAAATCAGCATAAAACAGCTGTTAGCAGGTGTCCTGACTGCTTGCAGGAAACAGAAGGTTTGTTTTCCTGTTCCACTGCAGCAACTGTTTCAGTAATAGTTTCCACTGCAGCAACTGTTTCAGTAATAGTTTCCACTGCAGCACAACTAAACTGTTTCAGTAATAGTTACGGCCAGAGAGCCATTGTTGGATGTTTACATTTTTCAAAATAAAGGACAAAAATATTATTTTATTTATTTTTCTCCTGCTGTACCGAAATAGTACCGAACTGTGATCCAAAAACCGAACCATAAATTTTGTGTACCGTTACACCCCTAGTGGATTCCATGTCAACTTGAGGGTTTTTGTCTCAGAAATTCGTCTGGGGCAAGCAAATTGCAGTGAAGTCTTGCAGTCTTCACTAGACACTCACAAAGTATCTAAAATTTTGGATTTCTTCTCACTCCACCTTATTCTTGCTACATTGAAAACAACTATCCTGTAAGCTGTGACCTCCAATTAGGAGAAAATGGTTCATTTTTCAGATATTTGCAGAGTTTTAACTTGATATACCTGCTCAGCAATTTCCTGCCTCTTCAGCTCCAACATCCTCTGTTGCTCGTTTGTGTGATCCACAATGTTCTTCCCCCCTACTAGGAGCTTACTCTCCATCGCCTGAAAAGAAAGAAAAAAAAAAGGATGAAACCAATTTAAATCACATGGGGCAGAAGGCAACTGACATCAAGACTTTCCACCAGCTGAGTTGCATGAAAATTGCAAGAATTTGACCAGGAGCACATGGTAGGCAGCAGTTACAAATACATACTGCATTTACAGTAACACTGGAAAGTCTGCTTACTTTAACTTTAGCTGAAAGCATCTCTCCGGCCTCCCGCTCCCTCTTCAAGTCTTCCATTTTCCTCTCCTTCTCTTTAAGCAACCGAACTTTCTCCTCAGCCACCAAACTGTGATCCTCCATGATAGCCCTCCTCTCTCTCTCCAGCTTCTCCTGCTGCTCCCGCCAGTAATCCCCTTTGTCCTCTCCATCTTCGTCATCATCCTCCGTCTCTCCTTCTTCCAGGTCCTCAGCATCACTCCCATCCCCGGCCCTCCTCCTCTGCCTTCTCCTTTTCTTCTTTCCTGAGCGCTTTTGCAGCTGCTCCTTCAGCCTTGCGATCTCCTCCTGAAACTCCCTGAGCAGGGCATCCTTGGGGTCCTCGTTGATGCGTGGTTTATTCTTGATGTTCTTAGCCCTGTTGGAGTAGCGCAGTGTTGTTAAGGTCTCCTCCACATTGTAGGAGGCTGGGCCAATGTTGGCAACCATGACAGTGCGAGCGTTGCCCCCCAGAGAGTCCTGTAGCAGACGGGTGAGTTTTGAATCTCGGTAGGGGATGTGGCTGCTTCTGCCATCCACCAGAGCTGATATGACATTCCCCAAAGCAGAAAGCGACAGATTGATCTTTGTGGCTTCTTTAAGCCTCTCTCCCTGAGCGCCAGTCTTGGTCTGCCTTTCACTACCGGCTAAATCTACCAGGTTCAGTTTGCCTACTCTGATATGGTTCTCTCCATCCACACCCAACTCACTGCACTCAACAGTGATGACAAAGATGGCGTGAGAACGGGAGCTGTGTTCATTCATGTTGGTGGCACCCACAGAACGATTCTGGTTGCCCACATTCATGACATGTTCAATCTCTCGCACACTCTTGGTGACAAATGACGAAAGGTCTTTAACATACACACCCGTATCAGGCCTCTCCCTGAGCTCCAGACGATGTGATTGGTCCTTGGAGAGCAAGTCCCTGATCTCCTCTTGGTAAATTTCTAGATATGATGCTCTCACCAGGTACTGCTGATTTTGGGAGCGTGAAATGTGAGTGAAGATGTGCTCAAAGGAGTTGGGGATCACTCCTCTCCTCTCTGGATCATTTCTCACCCCCTCCATAGTGTACGTTTTCCCTGTACCTGTCTGTCCATAGGCAAAAATGGTCCCATTGAACCCCAGAAGAACTGAATCCACCAGGGGCCTGAAGGTTTCATCATACAGATCTATTTGTTTAGAGTTCGAGTCATAGACTGAATCAAAAGTAAAGACTTTGGGGAGTTCACTGGCTGAAGCCTCCCTGGGGTTCCTGACAATTATTTGGCCTAATTTGACATCAACAGAGACCACCCTCTCAAACTTGGCTGCCCTCTCCTTCTCATTCATGGGGCGACAACGGACCACCACCTTGACCGACTCAGAGCTCTTGCTCTTGGACATGTTGCGGCGCGGCTGCCAACCCACACAGCTTGGCACTTTGTATCCTCTGTCTTCCAAGCGCAGGTTCAGGAACAATTCACCAGTAGAAATGCCCAGATCAGAACCTGCTGGACAACACACAATCAATGATTAGTACCAAACCTGCAATGTCAATTGTTATGATAACACATTGTTAACCTTGATGGTTAATTAATTACACACGTTTACATACAAACTGGAACACTTATTCACGTTCAATACAACACAGAGCTATTGCTAGACTTTAAAAATGATATAACCTCTTTATCCTGTCACTGGCACCTGTATGGCAGTTAAGCGTTCCCTGGTCTTGTCAACTTCTTGTACGTGGAAACACTAGCTTAGTAAGACTTTTCAAGCTATCATATAACACGCATGAGAACTAATGAGGTTAAATTTAGTGCGTCAAAATGAAAAACCTCTTCATAGTTGACCAACAGTGGAAAGCAGTATTTACATTGTTCCGACGGTTAGGTAATATACCGGCCGGTGCTAACTAAATTTAACGTTAGCCTGTTACCTGGCAGCCATAAACTGCTAGATTAACTAACGTTGGACCTCAAGGTGACGAAGTGACAGCCGTTGGGAGACCTTTGACAGCAGCAGCATGTTGATAAACGATTTGTCAAACTAGCGGGTCAGCTAACCGACGTTAGCTGGTGCAAAATGCAGCCCGCAACGAGACCACAAGACCGGCCTAGCAACGGCAAACACACTGGTAACCTAAGCTACAAGTCTGGTAGCAGCATTAACGTTACCTGGCTAACGCGAGTAGCGAGGGTACAAATAAATTCACCATATCGCCATACAAAAATAAAAAGAACATAAGAGACTTAATACCCACGCAATATAAACATAGTTTAACATAAGACACACAGAAACGTCGTTTAAAATTTACCAGTTGGCTAATCCAAAACTCCCAGTCAGCCATTAGCCGCTGCTCATCCCCGCAACGGTCACGGAGTTGCCAGATTCGAGCACAACCACCCGCAAAAGAGGTACGTGAGAAAACACATTAACCCGAATAAAACACGTCATTCCCAGTGAGGTATGTACAGTTAAAGCATATAGTCCGCAAGACAAATATTAGTATTTATTCAGTTGAATAACAGAATAACGGGGTCGCCCACATACATACATTATGAGGAATGTTCAAAGTATCCTCGCATATCTGGCAACCGAGTCTCTACAAGCTTGTCCACCATAGCTTAGTGTATCAGCTGATTCAACTGTAGTCACAGCTGAGTTTCCAGCGAGGGAGGTAAACAGGCAGAGGCTGTCGGTTCTTTAAAAATTAGTGTGCATCACTTTATTGGTGAAAAACATTATAGGAAAACATTCAACTTCAAAATCAACGCATTCACTGCTTTCACACAGAGGAACACTAATGACTTGCATTTAATCATTTCAACCAGTGCAAATAGTCTCTTTAGTATCCCCAAATCATCCTTGAAACATTTGCGTACATTCACTGAATTAACAACACTGTCTGCACAACATTCAGACCAGGGTTCCACACATTTTGTCAGTTTTTGGTCCTGGTAAATTGAGAGGTGGAAAGACTGTCTCCTTTTTCCTCCCTATAATTAGTACGTACATGAGGATCAGTTACTGTGCTCTCCTTGGAATGGAGGGCAAAGAGGAAAGGAAAGAACAAGCTGGAAAGAGATGGGGGAAGGAAAGGTAGGGAGAGAAACAGAGGAGTAAAAGGGTAAAAGAGAGTGAGAGGGAGAACATGATCCCTAACATTGCAATCAGTCTTTTCCCTGGTTCACTGAGGTCACCAGAGGTTTTGCTAACATGGCTGCAGCTACAGAACTGTAGTTGAAGGAAACATTTGTGCTTCTCTGATGGAAAGGAAAACTGGCTTCAGTATGGTGAACAAAATCAGGTAGAAAAACCTTGAAGAAGCCAAATCTTGAGAGGGAACATACACAATACTTTTTGAAAGTTGATGGATTTTCAAGTGTTTCTTGGTAGCAGCAGTGTTATAACATTTGACGAACATGACACTATTGACCTGCTACATCCTCTCCTATAAGCCATAGCCCCATTCTCACAGATTGAAACCCATTCTAAAACTGGACATGCCTGTGCCTTAACTCCTAATCTTGCTTCACACATTATGAACCATCATGTCACATATATTCTTTGCTTTCCACATGCTCTCTTGGCTCCTCATGACAGTCATCCAGCATTAGTGTCCAGAGGGCGACTGTGACACTTGTGCTCAGAGTTCTTCTTTGTGATTTATTTTCCCAGGCTTGTCCATGCCAAAAAAGGAGGATGGAAGGCCGTGGACATCCCGCTCTCTCTTTACAAATGCGGAAAAGGATGAGACGCAGTTGCCGATGAAGTGGTCAGCTTGGCCTAAGATGTACAGGTCCATTTGGGCTGAGTCAGGTTGGAGACTTACCACTTTTACCTGTAGAAGCCAGAATAAAACACACAAATAAACAACAGGTGGGAAATACGTAAGGGATAATCAACATGGAGGTGTGTGTTAAGCGGTTTAAAGTGTTATGAAGCAAGAGCTTACCTTTGTAATGACAATTTGCCACACAGTACTTGCTGCCAGCCTGAACCAAGGCTTAAATTTCATGTAAGGTGTCACTAAGCATAACCGCAGACTGTCTCCAAATCAGTGTTCCTTTGTTTTTGGTAGAGAAAGTCTCTCAGTATATTAACTGCCCATTTTGTTGCCTTTTTTGTATTAATCTCATCCTTCTCTCCCTTTATCATTTTAAGCTATTCAGGTGTCATTTCCTTGTGCTGTTTTTCACTTGGTTTCTTTCTTTTCTTCTCCATCTCTTTTTCCTCTGCTACGTCCCATTCTTCAAAACTTCATAATGAGTAATGTCAGTAATTGGATTTGGATTCCTGAGTTTAAGCATTGTTGTACAAATTGTGCTACAAACAAGCCAGTCAAAAATGTAAATCAGTTTCGGTCATTTAAGGTCACAAATGCCAAACGTAAAGGGGCCATATTATGAAAAACTCACCTTTTCAGTGCTTGTGCGTATATGTTTGGGTCTCTGTGTGCCTACAAACACACAAACTGTGAAATAAGACAACCCAGCCAGTTTGTTGTGGGCTGACTTGCTCTGTACTCTTGTGATTTAACAAGCCATTCAGATTTGAAGCCCCTCATACATTACTTGGGGCTTCATTGAAATTGTACCGCCCCCCCATCCATGCCTCTGTCTGAGTCTCTACCCATTCAATTCAAACTAAGCTAAGGGTGAAAAATTTGCGTGTGTCATGGGGCTGGACAGGGGGACAGGCTAGCCAACAAACAGCTGCTGAGTGCCGACCAGCTCTGGAGGAATAAACACCCGATTCTGCTCTGATCCTGAGCAGTTTAGTGGTGGGAGGAGTTTATTTTTTAAACTTTTGGGATTAAATGGATTTATCTTCAAACTGGCTTCTCAACCTAGCCGAAGCTAAGTTAACACTGGAGTCACACACCACCTCAGTGGCTGTCATCAATAATAAACATCTTAAATGCCAGTGAGTTTATATAATTTTAAACTTACACAGTACGTAGATATCTATGTGCATAAACAATAACATCGATGCCACATTTATGCCTTTAGATGACGTTATTTTGAGTGTGGATGGAGCAGCTACAATGTTAGAATAGCCCTGATCGATCTGAACTCCCTTCAGAAGACAAGCATTTTAAAAGTTTTTTGCTTGTTGTCTTGTGGACAGATCTGACAAAGCATGAATTCAGACTTTTTACAAATTGGCATCATGATGTAATTATTTCAGCACCGTTGCTCGCTGGCTGCTGTGGGGTCAATAAATACAAACGATCCTGCGGTCAAACTCACACGAGTAATGTGAGGCGTTTGGTGTGTTTCCTGCACAGCTATGTTTTCTCCGGCAGTCATGTTTCTCTGGGGTTCATGCTCAACAGTTGCCATAGTAGCTGGCACACCCTGCAGAAGAGGGGGATGAGGTGGGCGGGACAGGCACTCAAACAGGCCGTTCTGAACAGGGCTGTTTAGACAGGATGAGAAGGCTGCTGTAGCGCTTGATCCTTGTGGTATTTTGACCAAAGCATGTCAGATATATTTTATTAAGACCCCAGGGAACTGTGTTAACTTGTGAAAAAAAGGGGTTTAATATGGCCCCTTTAAAGCTTAATAACTTATTACATACTTGTGAATGCAATACAGAGGCCAAACAAACCCACCTTGCCCTTGAAGAGCTTTTCAATATCCCTATTGTGGGATTCGGAGTCAGTGGCGATGTAGACAGAGCGGGCAGAGGTCTTCTTCACCCACAGCTTGACAGCCCTGCGGATCTCTGACAGGTCAGGAAGGCACATGGTCATGGTGAGAGGCAGGGCCGTCTGGCGGTTGTAGCCAACACACTGAGGAGAGGCCATGAAGTGAGGGCCTGCATCACCACTCTTTAGCAATTTGCAGGCATTTTGCTGTAAGGGTAGATTAGAAAAGGCAACTTTATTTCTGTAGCACCTTTCAACAACAAGGCAATTCAAAGTGCTTTATATAAAACAAATAGCATTAAGAAAAGAAACACAATGCAAAATAAAAAACATAAAAAGACAAATAGGATTTAAAAGGAGTAAAATAAAACTAAAGATTAAATAAAATAGATTAAACAGGAGTATAAACATTTTAGTGCAGCTACAGCGCAGTGTGAGATATATAAATAGTGCCAAATTAAATTTAATGCAAAGCAGTGGCAAACAGAAAAATCTTACGCCTTGATTTAAAGGAACTGGGAGTTGGAGCAGACTTCAATCTTTCTGGTAGTTTGTTCAAGATAAGTGGTGCATAAAAACTGAAAACTGCTTCACCATGTTTAGCTTTGACTCTGGGGACAGAAAGCAGACCTGTCCCCAGACAGGACACTTCATAACATAGCAGCAGAGAGATCAGAAATGTATTTTGACCATTTGACCTAAACCATTCAGTGCTTTATAAACCAACACTTTCTTGACAGACAGGAAGCCAGTGCAAAGATCTGAGAACTGGAGTGATGTGATCTACTCTCCTGGTCTTAGTAAGGACTCAAGCAGCAGCGTTCTGAATCAGCTGCAGCTCTGATTGGCTTTTTAGAAAGACCTGTAAAGACACCATTACAGTAGTAAAGTGTACTGAACATAAACACGTGGACAAGTGTTTCTAAATCCTGCTGAGACATAAGTTTCTTTAATTCTTAATATGTTTTTCAGGTGATAGTAGGCTAATTTTGTAACTGTCTTAATGTGGCTATTAAAATTTAAGTCTGATTCTATTACTACACCAAAATTTCTAGTTTGGTTTGTTGTTTTAATGTTTGCATGAAAAGAGCAAAACCAACAATGAACTGATCCCACTAAGTATTCTGTGTGTATCTAAAGCCTGATATATCTTACTTCTCTGTGCCATAGAGCTTCATTGTTGTCCAAATATTATTCGAAAAACATCAGTGAGCCACGCCGTTGCACTGGGTGACATGTTCCTGTTACCATGAACATACACACTGTAGTTTATTTTGACTCAATCCTACACACACCGTCCTCTTACCTCTAGGTAAGCACTTAATGTATGTGCAGCAGTATAAATACAAATCTAAAGGAGATTTTCAAAGGTCAACCGTATAAATATTAGAAGAGGGTTGGTGCTATTTGTGCAAAAGTTAAAGATTTGTCAGAGACACATGTTCATAATAAAATGATTTATACTTCACATCATAAAATGGAACTGGTCAAATTTGTAGAACAGATAGATGATTTTGTTTGTTAATATGCAGAAAGACAGGCGTGTATTTAGTGACTGAGCTGATTTTATTTATTGATGAAAACAGAACTTTTATGCTTGTGATATATATATATATATATGTGTGTGAAGATGTGACTGTCTGTATTTAAACATATGGATGAATGAGAAAATTACAGACTCACCCAGTCGATGCCAATCCTCAGGTGAATGCCAACATATGGCCTAGTCAGCAGGGTAGAGATGTGCTCTTCTCCCTCCTTTACCATCTTGTGTGACCACACCATGTAGCGCTGCAGGCCCACATGCTCCTCTATCACTGGGAACTGGGCAGGAGCTCCAGGCATGGCTAGGACAGGATGCTCAGAGGGTGGGAATCTATATACCATTAGGGGAAGCATGAGGGAAATCTTCAGAGGCTCCAACTTTGTCATAAAAGTAAATGTAAAATTAATTATTATGTTTCAGGCTTATGAAGTACAGACATAGAACACTGAGCAAATGTAATCATTTAATGGTAAAAGACATGGTATTTTTCATGTTCTATGTCTGCTATGACAATCCTAAATGTATCTGACCCTCAAACAGGTACTCACTTCTTCATCCACTGAGGCTGATAGTAGGCACTAAAGGAAATACCACCAAACAAGACAGACATGTCAAATTCCACACCAGCATAGTTCCAGAATGGACCAAACGGGTTCCCATCCTGAAAGTGAACCAGAACCGTCCTTCCATGTTAGAAGAATACAAAAACTGATCACTATGAGCTTGTGGTTCATAACACTATGTAACACAATTTTTGTTCCTGAGTAGTAAGTGTTATTCTTAATTGCTTATGCCTAAAAAGTACAGAAAATGGCTATTATTCTCTTCAAACTTTGCTTTTGTGACCTGGACAATGATATTTTGAAATTGACCTATTTCCAATGGGAAAATGAGCAAATTTGCACATTTTCATTCACATAAAGTCAGAAAAAACAACATATGAATCAAAATTACTTATACTAAAGTTATACAAAAATGACCACAAAAGAAAATAGGTACATTTCAAAATATCATTGTCCTGGTCACAAAAGCAAAATTTGAAGGGAATAACAGCCATTTCCTATACTTTTTAGACATAAGCAATTAGGAAATAACATTTAGTAGCCAGGAACAAAAAACAAGTAAAAAGTTGTTACACGGTGTAATTGGTGGTCTACAGGCCACCAGAGGGCAGCCTTTCACCCTCATGCTTGTCACTCATATTCACCATCATTTATTTACAAACAGACTGAGCAATGCATGCAGTACTTGCTTTCAAATAAAGCTCACTATATCAAATATTTTAGGTGGGAGAGTTGACACATTTGTATCTGAAAGCAGCGATCAATATAAGCAGATAATCACAATCCACTGTAGTTACGACTCTCATCAGTCAAATAAGGTTTAGTCAAGCTTCTGCTCCACTGGACTCTCACCTTCATGGGGCAGGATTTCTTGTCTGCACTCCGCTGTGCAGCAGTCTCAAAGCAGTAGGCTTTCCTCTGTCCTGAGAGCCAGTGTTTGGGAGCTAGCTTCTCCATGAAGTCCTCCAAACTGACCACACGGTGGTAGGCAGACAAGGCCTCCAGCTGGAAGAACTCATTGTAGGGAACATGGACCTGAATAGAATAGAAAAGATTGTCAAAAGATTTGTCAAAAAGAGCATTGAACAACAATGAAGCTTTATCCTTTTTCATAGAATGTGTTGCAAACAAGAAAAATATAGAATATCATCAGATATATCCTTAACCTCTTAAACTCTGCAAGGACGGCGTCCTCGGCCGACATTACAGTCTTTCAGAGGCTGTAGTGGGCTCAGTTTGAATGAGATATTATATGAAACTAGAAGACCTGAGGCATCCATTGGTACCAACCATGTCATGATAACTTGTCAGGAAGGGGGCTAAATAACGCTCCGAATTTAGGCTAAATTTTTGCGAGGGAAAAACTGGCATGGCCATTTTCGCAAAGCATTAAAAAAAAACATGCACACTTTATGCTAATCCCATGCAATTTTGGGCAAAAACCATGCAGTTTTTTTGCATGCAGTATAAGTGTGTTATTTTCACCTATTCTAAAAATGGTGTATTTGAATATTTCTGCATACTGGGGTCCCTAAACATTCTTAGAATTGCATAAATTTGGTATGACTGGAAAGCTGAGACTCTTGTGGATTCGATTCAATGATTCCAACTGTATTCATGTGTAATGATGTTAGTCTCCATAGTAGCCATTTAATTGTAGTGAGACCATTTTTTTGAAACTTGACCTCACTGTATAAAATGACCTATTGTGACCTCCAGGATAAGCACAGCCTCATGAAACTTAACCACCACAAACTAGAGACATGGGCCATTCAGAGGATGTATGGCTTTAATAGGTATATTGACAATAAGGGGGTTTCTAAGAAATTTCCAGAACAGAAGTGCTCGCCATCCAATCGCAGAAAAATGCAATTCTTACAGAAATCTCCAAATGTCATGTTCCCAGCTTTCAGATGATGTATACCACTTCTGTGTGACATATACTGTTGATCTGCTATCTCCCCCTAAAGATCCTCTACCACCCCTAAAAAAGAAAAATTGGTCTATTTTTGGGGGGGGGAGGGGGGCACGGGTAGAAGAAGTTAAATAAGAAAATACTAAAAATACAATAATAACAATATTATATTATTTTTTTACACCCATATAGGACTTTTCACAGCAGATACTTTGACAGATCAAAGCAGGAAAACTGCAGGTGGAACGAATAACATTAACGATGGCTGCATTCCATTTAGATTTACCAGTACCAGAGTCTTGGTATTGTGGAGGCTCACTGGGACACTTGATGGAACTGAGCAATGTCTACTAATATACAGTAAATTACTAATCATTGTACAGTGTATATTCAACACATATTAGATGTTAATGTTTTGATCCTATCTTTAGTCTATTCTGAGTTTTTTTTAATTAATTTTTACATTTTAATGCGTTGTTGTATATAATTTGGATTTTTAAATTGTATTTCTTTCTTACGCAACCCTTACCTATATGAACAACGAAGGTTTTCCCCACTGTAATCATTCCTCTTGTTCATACTGACTATTAAAAGATGCCCTTCAAATGTGCTTTCAATGTAAGTGATGGAGGCCAAAATCCACTATGTATGAGTATGTATGTGTCTACATAGTCATTTTGTGCAAAAATGCATTTAAAAGTTGATGTGAAGCTTATATGAGGCTTCAGCAGTCTGAGTTAGTCATATCAAGTGGATATCTGCCACATTTACAGTCTTTTTAGCATCAAATTCCATCTTTGTGTTTCCTCAGACAGTGTTTTCCTGAGAGACTTTAGCACTAAAAAGACTGTAGGGTTGAAAGATATCTACTTGATTTGACTCATTTGGACAGCTGAAGCTTCATATTAGCTTCAGATAAACTTTTAAATACATTTTTGCTCAGAAGGAGGACTGTGGATTTTGGCCCCCATCATTTAAATTGTAAGTGCATTATGAAGGGATCTTCTAATGGTCAGTATGAACAGGAGGAATGATTATGGAAAGAAAAACCTGTTTCAGTGTTCATTTAGGCTCCTGAATGTTGTTTTAAGACAGACTTGAAAAATTGTGAACCTGTCCTTTAATGTGATTTATCATTTGGCTGCTGTCACACTGTCATTTTACTTTGAGTTTAATAAAATACTCTATTTCTTCTTTTCTGTCGTCTTCCACCTAATTTCTAAAAATCCCATTTGTGTGATCACCATAAACTCAGTGGCAGTTGCTCATACCTCACTGACTGTACTTACATTGGTGTAAGGGGGGGTATGGTGGCGATACACAATCCAGGGAGGGACTGCCAGGGTTCGGTTCAACATCTTTGCAAAGGCCAGAGATCCCAGGAAGTGGTCTGCCTGGTTTCCAAAGCGACCTTAACAATAACATTGGGCACTTTACATTTAATTAAGCCTTTTACTCCTATTCATGATGAGAAAATGGGAACTTGAGTGAATGGAGGGAGTGGAAAGGTAGAGTAACTTCGAGTGAGATAACGAGTGATTTACTAACACAGTGTAGCAAATAGCTGAAGTTATTACACTTATTACTGACCCCAGTTTGTCCTAAACTCCACTAGCTGCTAGCTACTGTTGCATCTGCTCTCGGGTGAGTGTACTCAAATAGTTTTTTTTGACACGAAGTTTTTCATTGCTGAATATGATCATATGCAGTACGTAGAAATGACGAATGGCTGCTATTAGAGAGGTCTTGACTCACAAACAGACAATATGTACCATTTGTCGATATAAAACACCATTCTCAACTTATGAATGAGTGAAGTTTTTGATTCACTAGCTCTGTTCCTTTCATACAACAGAATGCAAACACCTAATGTCAGTATCAGCTGGTCAGAGTTCATTTACCCATGCACGGGCAGTACAACACGTAGCCATTCTCGTCCCACTTCAGCTCTTCTGCAAGCGTCCGACAAGTCTGCAGTAGAAGTACTGAAAGTAAACATGTCAGTGTGAGAACAGGGGCGGCTTGTTGTTTAGCCGCCATTGTGGTTCATTTCACATCCCAGCATGCACTAGCTTTCCGCTTGCTTCTTCTTCCTCTTCTTCTTCTTCTGCGTCTGCTTCTTCTTCTTCTTCTTCTCCCCCGCCTCCGCTTCCTCCTTCTTCTTCTTCTTTGTGTTTGAAGAATTCAAGCCAGCTTTTAAACTGTCTACCTCCGCCTGCAGTGCCGGAGTCGTGTGCTTGGTGCTGTGTAAATGTAACGTTATAGGCCACATCACTAATTCTGTTTCTTTATCAAAACATTAAATATTGTATCTCTTAACTCCGAGGGCTAAAGTCCACTTAATATCACTTATTCACCTTCTGCTCGCTTTTCCTCCTACCTAAGCTGTCTACTCCCTTTTGTTGTAATGTATTCTTAAGCTCCATGACCAACACAGTAGGCCTATTTGTCATACAGTACATATAAACTACATATAAACGGGTCTAACTACAGAAGAATTTTTATAGGAATCATTTCCCGAAGACATTTTCCAGGCATGTCAAGGTGTTTTATCTCTGTATAGGCTCTAAATAGAAACAGATTCGACTTTATTTCAATCACTTCCAGACATGTTTTAAGATGTATATAAAAGACTTTACTTTGAATAATAATTTATGTCTGATATGGGTTTTTCCCACAAAACAATTTCAATTATATCTTGTTAAAATCCTTAAAATTGCATCTACTCTTTCTCCCTCATGAAAAATCCCAGAATCTATAAATATGCAAATATTTCATTTCAGAAGTTTAACTGTTGGACACAAGATGTCTTCTTACTTCACTGTAAAGTCCATTCTCAGTGTTTGTGCACTGGAGGCTTCAAGTTTCCACATTACACTTGTGTAAGTTGAATATTGGACCAGTATTGACTTCCAAACTAGTTGTAATGCCACAAGTCGTATGTAAATATATTTTTTTGGCATTTTGCCTTTTTTGGGTGTTTGTGTGGCAAGGCAGTGAAGCACAACCATTCAACTGTAGGAACAAGAAGAAAAGTTTTGAGTGGAGGGGGACTTTAATTATTTCTCTATGACAATAAATATTGTCTAAATAGTGACTAAATAAGCAGTGATGAAGGTTATAGTAAGGGTATTATTTTTTTGGAAGTTTAAGGCAGCTATGATCAATATGTCGAGAATTAGGTCAAGGATGTGTAAATAGGCAACTTTTTGTTAACAAGTGTGTCAACTTAAGTGGTGATAATATGTCAGTGTTGTGTTCACAGCTGTCCCTGATCAGTTATTACAGATTTAATACTCACACTCATCAGAACTGTGTGGGTGTGGTTTGATCAGATTAAATTTCACTTCTTTCATTCAGCCCCACATTGTGTTCATGTTAACCAATCAGTAATATTAAGCGGGTTAGGGTTGTCCTGCTGATGTAATTTTTACTTGACACAGAAACTGCGGATGTGATTGCTAGTAAGTTTCACATTAATCAGAGGAATATGTTGATGTAAATTGATGTAAGCCAACTAACAACCACTTGTACAGCTGCATCAAACTCATATACTCTTGTTGCCACTTGTCTTTCGCTATTTGTCAAGGATGTTGCAAGGTTGGTAGCTAGCTATGTAGGAAGATGATGTCCTGATTCATGAACCCTCCTACAAAGCTCTGATCAGTTGATTGTTTCTCTCTTCTTGAATGGCCACACAGAGACATATTTGAATTGCTGAGCAAATCATAGATGTAGGCTGTGATTCAGAGGCCTGGAATCAGTGAGCAAAAACATCACAACTGTCACCTTTTTCTTACTGAGCCTTGCCCACTTTAAACCAGTTAGAGCAGCACAGACAAAACAGCACTGACAGAGATCTAGTAAAATAGCCCAAACTGTTCTAACTTTGGCAGAAAATGTTGTGTTCATGTAGGACTTCATCGCTAATAGACAGACAATAACTGGGAAAATAGGTTTCCAGGGCCTTTGAACTTTCACTTGCTCTGCTTTGAATAACCATAACTAAAATAACTGTAATAATCCTACAATAAATTGTACAGGGATACATACGTTGCAGTTATATTCTAAACCTTCAGCACAGCACCATGTATACAGAACTGTAAGGTCACCAGGAAGACATTATTGATTTCTACACACAATCTTTAGAATGCTTTGAGCATCATGTGAGTAATTTTGTGATTTTTCATCAGGGTGGGTAAAGTGTTTCAATCCAAACTGAAACATGGACTGTTAGAAAACTTGATGCAACTTTTGTAAAATGAGGATGTGAGAAGAAATGGTCTTTGTTTCTGACTGTAGAGTGCTACATTTATTTTCTGCAACCTGACAGAAGAAAAACAACTCTTTACTTTACCATTTATTATCATTCCTTACAATTCAGACATCTGAGAGCATTTAATTAAATACATTGTATGCACATTAATGAAACTAATATTATATGTACTTGAAACTCTGAACTAACTCAAAGTCTTCAAAAACGAGTAATGATGAATGTCAGCACATACTAAAAACACAATCAGTGATTTAGCAAAATATCTTATCGTTTGCTTATTCTCTTCTGACTGTCCCTGCAGACCGATGGACAAAGCGGTCATACAAAGTTCACATTGCAAAAAGAGAAAAAATTGCATTTAGACCTTCCTGCTTTTCCTTGGATCCCCTGGAAATCAGATGGAGCCAATCAGCGCTTTGTCCAGTGATATGAGGAGCAGCGTTCCCAGAGCTCTGTCATTATAGGTTTTTCATTAGATGTTCACATGTGCGCTCAACATGCCCAAACCCAGTGTACTGGGTAGGCATGGCAACATGTAGCCTGGGTGCGGTCTCAAACCTTTGTTACTTTTATTTAAATCTGTGGACTCTCTGCTAGTCTGCCTTGTTTGGCTGAATCGACTGATAATTACTTAAATATGTCACATTTAAGAGATCATTATCTACTGTTGAGAGGCTGAGTGACACAGCTGATGAGATCTGCATGCAATTTGTTGTTCATTATTACTCCAAAGCCAGCATAATCAACGGCGACAGTAAACTATTATGATCTAACACATAACACATGTGACCAAAACACCCAGGGAATTTAATAAAGACATTTTTCAGTTTCATTTCTCTGTATTTAAATCAGAATCCATGACCCCCCCGCCCCCCCCGAGATGTTTTCTACTCGGGCCTTTTGCTTTGAAGGATACTTAATCCCTCCACATCCTCCAGTTCAGCCAACCCAGTTTAACGTATTCTCTCTTTGTATTCAATCACTCTCGTTTTTCTTTTCTCTGATGCTCGACAGCTGGCTGTTCTTTCCCTCTTTTCCTGTGTCGTTTGCTGTGTCTGCTCCTCCCCCATCCCTTGAACACACACTGTTTTTCATTGTTAGAGATGACAGCAATGATAACAATGCAAAGAACCACAACTCACAGCCTGGGTATGAGAAAACAAGAGCGAGAGACTTCCTTCAGGTGAACAGATGACATGGATCACAACAACCAAATGAAACATAAAGTTGTACACATTTCATTAAAGAGAGTCAATCAACAGTTAATATATAGGATAAGATTCTACATTTTGTTTTTTATGTATCTCTGACTCACTGTCCTGTGTTCTGACAATTTCATTTCCCTTTTTGAAGCTATAAGTTCCTCAACACTCTACTTTGAGAAGCTGCAGAGGAAGACGTTGATGTTTGCAGATCATTATAACATCTCCATAAGCATGTATGTCACTCGCCTGTCCCCCTTTTTCAGTCTCTCTCAACTTCTGCCTCTTTCTTACTTGCTGCTGATGCAGAATAACAGGCCTATAATGCTCTGCCTGTGGCCTTTTAGAAGAGGGAAATAAGGTAGTCAACCTCAAACAACCCGCCTCCTGTTGACCTTTCTGTGTTGTTACTGACAACCTTGCTTTCAATTCAGCTGGAGGCTGTGACTAGAGTCTGCCTGGTGTAACTTAGATTCAGCATACAGAGAGCTGATATATTTACAACTAAGTTAATGCTAAATCCACCTTAGGTGGAAGTTTTTCAACCAAATAGGTGTTCCTGAAAATGACTGAATCTAAAATAAAAATAACATAAAAGTAATTAATTTGGCACAATAACATTATCTTATAAAATGTATTTGGATTTAGGGGTGTTGAGAAAACTAGCTAACAAAACTCTGTTGACAAAATGCCTATTTTTATTTCTAGTTTACTTCTCATGAAGGATTGCCTGTTTGTCAGTGGTGTGTCTTCCTGATGTTCATAAAAACTGATCTAACATAAAAGTAATAAGTAACATCTCATTTCTCAAAATATTTATCTAGATTTAGAGGTGTTTAGAAAACTAGCCAGTGGTGCAATAAGATTTTATGTCTTAAAATGTATTTGGTTTAGGGGTGTTGAGAAAACACAAAACTCTGTTGACAAAATGCCTTTTTTATTTTTAGTTGTCTCTCAGCTAGTCCAGGATCCCCCTTTGGCAGCAGCGTGAATCTAACATAAAAGTAACAAGTAGGTAACAAAGCTCATTTTAGCTGTGAACATTTATTTAGATTTAGTGGTGTTAATAAAACTGTCCAAAACCATAACAAAACTCTTGAGAAAATACCTCTTTTTATTTCTACGATCCCCCATTTGGCAACAGTGTGTTCATGTGATAATGACTAAATGTAAAATAAAAGTAACAAAAAAATTAAATCATTTTGTCTCTAAAAATATTTAGAGACAACACTAGCCTAAACTAACAAAACTTTGTTGACAAAATGTTTTAGTTTTAGTTTTCCTCTCAGTTAGGATCCCCCTTTGTTGCCTTTGTGACATGGAAGTGTAGCAGGACAGGACACTCCATGTTCCACCCATCCACCTTATCAACCTGCTGCAGACCTCTGATGCTGGCTGTCTGCGACCTGATACCCCACCTCATCACAGCAATGTTGGTCCCAGCTGAGACAGACCTCCCCACCTCGGACTCTGTGCTGCCCAGAAATTATCACACACCAGATGCTCAATGGTTACATCATAAGCACAGGATATGATCATAATCCATAAGCCACACCACTGTGTTCAACATCATCTACGCAGGTATTTGCATGTTGTGTAACATTTATGTTTTGAGCAATAATCACATTGATTTTAAGGGTTAAATAAATACTCACTCATGGCTGAATCATTTCCAAATATTACCAAAAACCTATAATATAAAAAAAGAGACTTTGGATAATATTTAAACTCCAAAATAAACCTCTGACTCTTAAAGGATGGGTTCACAATTTTCCAAGTCTGTCTTAAAACAAATGAGTCAAATCAAGTAGATATCTTTCAACGTTACAGTCTTTTTAGTGCCAACTGCAGCTCAACAGGGAAACACTGTCTGAGGAAACACAAAGAGGGAATTTGATGCTAAAAAGACTGTAAATGTGGCAGATATCCACTTGATATGACTAACTCAGACTGTTGAAGCCTCATATAAGCTTCACATCTACTTTTAAATGCATTTTTGCATTTAAAAGTTTGCAAATGACTGTGTGGACACACTGTGGATTTTGTCCCCCATCACTTACATTGAAAGCATATTTGAAGGGAATCTTTTAACAGCCAGTATGAACAGGAGGAATGATTACAGCAAGGAGAACCTCTTTCACTGTTCATATGGACACCTGACTGTTGTTTTAGAAAAATGATGAACCTATTCTTTCTCATCCCAGTAACCAAACCACCACCAAAATAAATGTAGTCTCACCCTGCAACCAGGCTCATTAAAAGATAACTTTTTTACACAGCTATAATTAAAGAAATGCTGGCCCAAACAAAATCCAGCATGAAAATCATGTATGTCCACACCAGGCGTCAGTGCCATGTCTGTGCAACTGGAGGGGATGGCGGTGTGTCTCTCTCTTTGTGTCCCGGTGGTTTCCCCCATCCTTTCTAAGCTGTTTATCGCCCAACTCTGCTAATGTAAACCGCCCATCTGTTTTAAACAAAACACATAAAAACACACACATAGTCATTTCCCACCACGCTACACCCTGAAAGAAGGAATTGCTGGGTATTCTGGTGGCAAGGAAATACACTCCAGATGTGAACAAATTATCCCTCTTACTAATTGCCATTGTGTTCGCTGATGCTGATTTTGGATCTCTTAGGTTTGTGTAGATGGGGCAGAGAGTGCTTGCCAGAATTTGATGAGTGCACGTGTGTGTGTTTGTGTAGAAGCTTGAGTGCGTGTGATGATGAAGCTGATGATGGTGTTAAAAGAAGAAGTGTGAATAGTTAAAGGAAAAAGGTAAATTGGGATGACACTAGAGGAACTATCAGAGATCTAACTACTGTTAGTCGCCATAAGAAGACACAGATGTTTATGCTCAATGCCTGATTAAGGCTTTATTTAAAGGAGCCCATCACTTTCTTCTGTCCTGTCATCATAACTTCTGAAAGGCTGGCTTTCTCGTCCCTTACAGTGCATCTAATCAGGACTGATTAGGTGTGTGGTAGCCAGAGACATGCAGGGGAGTGGTTGCTTTGGAGGCTACCCATGCTGTTGTGCTTGCAGGGCGGTTTCTGCCTATTCCTAGGCGTTTGGTGCCACGGCATGATGTGGCGTTTCATAAGATAGTTAAAAATCACTCCACCGCTCAAAATAACAGACCACCACACAACTGTAATCAACCTGACTGCGGTGGCACCAACCACACTGCAATCCAAATAAACAAACAATGGCATAATGAAAGAAGTCTCCCTCTTTATGCTGGGAAGTCACTGCACCTCATCCATCTTCAACCTTCTGTCTCGCTATCATCTATTCTAGTCCAGTTTCTGTTTATTTTACAGCATCTTCAGATGAAAAGTTGCAGGGGAAAATAAGCAAAACTACAGCCCATCTAGAGTTAGGATTTAGGATTGTTTTTTTTTTCATTAATCAATTAAACACTTGGTCTATAAAATATAAGAAAATAGAGAAAAATGTTTCCCAGAGTGTAAGGTGACATCTTTAAATGTCTTGTTTTGTACGACCAACAGTCCGAAACCCAAAGATATTCAGTTCACTGTGAGAGAGAAAATTCTCTGATTGGAGAAGCTGAAATCAGAGAATACTTGGTGGTGTTTGACTGAATAATTACTTTTATAAATGATTATTTGACTATCAAAATAGTTGCAGATGAATGTCGATTGATTCATCAACTAATCATAGTAGCTCTAACGACATTTATACAATGACAATGTAATAATGCAATGTAGGCCTCAGTCAAAACCTCCAGTAAACTGACAGGACTGAGAAGAGTATAGATGCTTTTTCAATATTTTTTAGAATTATTTTTAGGCTGATATAAAACTTAATCTCTAACTTCTATGTGATATTACCTCTTGTCACATGATCATTTCCCATAAAAAAACAAAACAAAGTGTATCAGACAACTACCTTCATCTCCTCTGATTTTCTCTGAATTTCTTAATTTATTTCAGGATAAATAATTATTTCTCTTTGGTTTTCTAAGATTCAAATGTGTTTAAATTGTTAATTTGTTTTCCTTTAAAACTGGTTTATGATGTCATAACCTGAATACTAGTTTTCAGAGATTATTGGCTAAAAAAGATTAAGAATTGATCAGTAATGAACTTTTAATGTGTAGATATACGCATCAAACATTAGTCCTAATTCTGATCAAAAATGCAATGAAATAATTGCAGCAGTTTAATCAAATGTTTGAGAAGCTTTCCTGTTGTAAAGTATGTTCATGTGTATAAAGTCTCATATTTGGATGGCATTTACTTGAATGAGTAATGATGGTTTATTTCTTAAAAATAGCATGATGATATCATTTTAACATTTTAACCTAGGCCTATTCATTAACCTGCACTTTCCCAGTTTAAATATTTCATTCAAAAGAGTTGATTAATTGTCTTAATAATTAAGACTTGATATACAACCTTAAGAATGTGCCTTTACAAATCTGATTTTATTGAAAAAGTCACTTTTAATAGTTTTTGTAAAACAAACAAACAAACAATTAATCTAACTGGGGACAGAGACAGTCATAATTTTCTGTATTTCCTGTGTTCAATCTTTAGTTATTGTTATTTTTCACTCGGGCTACTTTCAAAAATAAATGTTTGCTTTCAGACAAAAACTTACTTGACTTTTTAATGCGCAATCGAAAGCATAAACACCACCCTGGTCTTTAACATTGAGCAATTCTGATTTTATGTATCTTAAATGCTTTATCATTCGAGTAAATAAAGTTTCCTAATTTGCTCTGGATCATATTTCTTTCTCACAGGTACTTCGCATTTAAACGGGACTGCTACTTGACAATAAGCCCTCAGATAAAAACAAAAGTCCGATCACTGGAGGATCAAAATAATACCTGTTAATTTTAGCTCCCAAAAGATGACTGTCCTCACACTTTGATGTATGTTTTTCGCACCCAACTCTTCTATGAAATAAAGCCTCTCTATCATATCTACAAACTATGTTCACTACACTACAGCAACAGGTAAGTCTACTGTGGTTTTGGAGGCATTTCCCGTGAACAACAGGCATTTTCTACCCCGCTTCTCTGTATTGAACATGCCAAAAGGCTTTTGATGCTTTCATGTTCAGTCGGAAAAGTCGCAATTATGAGGGAACGAGTGATTACCAAGCTAAATATTAATAAATATAACCGGAGCTCTGTATGATATACTGCTGAATCTTTATGTTGTGGTCAAGCATCAGCTAAATCATTACTTTTAAACTGTGTTTAGGTGATAATTCAATTAAAACATCCAGCATCCTGATACTCTGGATAGATCTATATCATGTTTCAAGTCATTTGAAAAATAAATCAACATACATAGAAATATATAACTTTTGTTTATGTTCATCAAACCGTTAGCCCCAGTATCATTTAAATGCGCAGACATATGCATTTTTGTCTCCATAATTACAAAATATGAGGAGACGAACAGCCCTTGAAGGGAGCATTATTGGAGACTCTTGCTCCCCCACCCCCCGTACTCACTCTCTCTACACAAACACGTTCACCCTGCGGACTTGGTGGGGCTGTTTGAAGCCTGTGGAGGGGCTGGGAAGAGGTGCTGGGCGGTTAGGGTGATGAGGAAACGAGTTGATGTGCCCTGGAAGTAATTCTTTCACCCCCCCACCCCCCAAAAAATACGCAAGGTGGGAGAAACGGGACCACCACCACCACCGGCAGCCTTAACACGTGGGGACCCGGGGCGAGCATCCACATTCCTGCCGATGGGCTGAAAATCCTGCTCTTTTTTTCTTCTCCATGTTGTCACTTGTTGACGCTTTTCCATTAATGACATTAAAAAATAAATAATTAGAAATTGCAGAATGCATGATTCAAGTAAAAGTTTTATATTGTGTTAAGACATTTTTTTGATGATTTGAGGGTTTATATTGTATGTTTATTTTTCATTTTCCAAATATTTAGTTTTTTTATATGCACAAGAAAAACAAGTCAATGCAACCCAAACAAATGTAAGAGTGTGAGAAAGTGATAAATGATATATTTTGTTGATATGAGAGTTTTTTCTCACACTTTTCCGTTTTTCAAAAAGTCTGTAAAGTTGGGGTGAGTAACTGATTCCTGTTGTGAGGACACGTTTCTTTTGTACAATTTTATCCAAAGTTGTCTGTTAGAAAAATTAAAAATTAAACAATCCTCACAATTATAACTAGAACAATTAATAGTTTACATAGTTATTAATATATGATTATGTGATGACTGAGAAGGATACATTTTCTCTTATTTCCATTCGGTTTCAAAGGCAAAGGATACGAGTACAACAAACAAAAACAAAAATAATCCAATACAAACTTAACTGTAGAGTTGAGATAATTTCATATTTAATAACTGCAATATACCTTAAAAGTAGTTAGTAATATTTTAGTATTTTCAGATAAGGTTTGGCTACAGGCAACAATATGAAATGTATTCATATTGTATTAAATGTTAATATGTCATATGTGAAGCCTCGGCTCCTTTAAAGCCAATATTTAGTATTATCATTTTTAAATATAATTTTTTACAAGCCAAAATGAGAGAATCTGCGGGTTTGACTGCAGGTGTATGAAGTGAATCAGTTGCTTGTGACTGGGAGGACTGGCTGCAGGCTGCTGAAAAAAACAGTAAGCTGTCCCTGGTTGAAAAAAAAAGTTTGTGAAAGTGGCCTGACGTCACACTCCCACAATGCTTACCGCCCCATAACTCCGCTGCAGCCTGAGGAGAGCCAGACACACTCTCAGGCCCCGAATATAGAAAAATTATTGAAAAAAATCGGGAAAAATAATAAAACAACAGATCGAGGAGAGAAAAGAGCGAGGAGCGGTGGCGTGGGCTCTCCCACGGTGGGTTTCTGGTCCGGTCCGGGATGGAAGGTTACCGGGGCTCCATGTGAAATTGACTAATGCGGTGCTGGAAACTTTTTGGTGGGTAAACTGCTCGTTTTTTTCTGTAAGACCTCATAATGTGGCTGCACGTCCTGATGTGTGCATGTGTGCCTTTTAAACAGCTTTAGGACCCTTATATAAACTCTCAGCTCCTGCTGACTGACACATCGATGTGCGCAACAGTTGAATTGTTATGAACGTGTTGTTACTATCGCGCAATCGGACTTTGCGTAATTTTGCGTATTTTTGTGGCAGCGTGGAAGGATCTGGGTATTTAATTTTTAATTACGCGATCGCGTCCTCTGCCTCTCGAGGCTTTTTGGTCGATAAATATGTTGCAAATGCGAGTCTGTGAAGCTGTTAAACACGGTGCACTTTGTCTAGCGGCCCCTCGCTGTTGACGTTTGATGTTCTTGTGCAAGTTTTCGGCGATATGACGAGTTTTAAGTAATTTCCGAATATTTATCAAGTGTGGCATGACACTGCAGAGGAGAGGGAGATAGAGAGAACGTCCTATGGTGTGTGTTAGTCTGCGGGAGGAGAAAACTCTAATAAAAGTTGCTGTAATGTGGAAGCTGTGCATCATACAGTTACATTCTTTAAATGAAGCACTTTGTCATTGATATTCATACGTCCCTCAACACCTTGAAGCCATTGCTGCTGACTAGATGTATATTTGTCTTCTCCATTAGGTTATCTACACGGCTTATATCATGTTTGTGGCTCATCGGATGTTTTGTGTCTCTTGCCTTTTGCCTGCACATGTGTGTGTGTGTGTGTGTGTGAGTGAGAGAGAGTGTGTGCTTTTCCTTGGAAGTGGGTAAATAACAACCAAGACCCTGCCAAAGAGGGGGTTGGGGTCAGAATGTGGGGGTTCAGTTTATGCACTTGTTATTGATAGCTGACTTGGCTGCAGGCTCTTACTTTTTACACATTTTTTGACAGTCAGGACTCTGGAAATAGACAAAAACAATTGTTGAAGTTCCAAAACTAACAATCTGCAGAACACAATAAACTGAAAAAAATTACTGCTCCAACAGGGACTTAATAATGAGTTTACAGTGAGCTCACTGCATTGTGCTGTTTGTACTTTCACTATAATATTACTGTGATATTGAGGTGTTATTGTTCCTGCAGTGATATTGTATAATTTATTACAAGCATACTGTAGTTTGTTTTCCTGTTGAACAGAGAGCGTGCACTCTGAATGCACTTTGTGATGTTTAGATGTTTTCATTACATCAGCTGTGAGGTATAAGGGAGTTACAAGGAGTTACATATGTACATAGATCTCCACAGCCTAACAGAGGAGACTCCATCTGCACTGGCCTGATAGGTTTCTTGTAGCAGAAATGATGTCCAACATTAACATAACCTGTCATTTTACTGATACTAATTTAAAAGGTAAATGTGTGAGATATTGAGTACATAATGTGAAGAAAATCTCATTAAATGCTGGCGGCTCTCAGCCTGGTTTGAATGACATACATGCTCTATAACGAGGTGATGATCTAATTATCTCGATCATTTGTGTAGATAAAGGAGGCAATTTGTGATTTGGTAAATAAAAATTAGGTAAATTATTACCTTAAGGCAGCAGTTATATAGCTGCACCACTAACAAAACACAATACTACTTAAAGCCTTTAAAGTTCCTCACTACCTCCAGATTATTGATGTTAAAGTTGGGTAATCTGCAGATCAGATAAAGGCGAGTGAAGTGAGTTTAGGTGGGTTTTCCCTCCACTTCACCCCTGCAGGAGACCACCACACAATTACTGCTGCAGCAGGTCGGAGACGAGCATGTTCCATCAAGGCCTCCAGCTACATAATAAGGAAATGGAAGTGAGTTTGTCACGAGACAATGCCTTTGTTGCTGCCAGCCGCCGTGCAAGTTGAGACCCATGTGTTGATGATGTGTTGATACTCTCTCACTATAACAGCACTGTGAGCGATCGGTCCGCTCCATGGGCTTCAACAGATTTGATTTCCTCCAGAGATTTCTCAAAACATTTGGAACATTAAGCGAGGTTGTTATTGTGGTGCACCTGTTTTTAGATGCAGTGACAGACCTACATAGCTTGTGTAATTGGTATTAATAGTCTTGTCAAACTATAAAAGATCAGGGGGGAATTATGAACTGTGAGCTCTAAGTGGTGAAAAAATATCCTTTTTCACCACTTAAAAAATTAAACCATATATATGATTTCTTTAAAATCAACCTCTTTAAAAAGTTGCATTCACTTGCAAACTTAGATTTTCATAATTCGTCCTTTATCTGTTAGTGATTATGCACAGAATTAAAATCACAGGGTGCCCCCTACTTATAAATATTTTTTTCACAGTCATAAACTCCTGATGATTTGTGTTATTTCGGTGCCTGAGCGTTCTTAGCTGCTCTGCTCTCCAAAATATTTTCTGCCGGCTCCACTGAGCCAGCTTCTTCTCATTAACGTCCTTGCATTGCCTTACATTACTTCCATGCCCCTGTGGTTGGAGGCAGCACGTTTCATGTTTGCCTTTGTGATTGAGTGAATGTGTTTGCCTGTGAGAGCTCGTGCACATGACTGTTTGTGAGATGTGCGCTCTGATATGTGTGTGTTTTGGGGGTGTGCGCAGTAGATGTGCATGTGCACGTGTGTGCCTGGTGTGAACTTGTATATGTGTGTGCAAGAGAGAGAGAGAGAGCTGTTTTTGAGCTGGAGGGAGGTCTTCTCCTCTGAAAATCCCCCACAATTCTTTGCACCTCTGTGGGCAGCAGCAGCGGTGGTAGTGGCAGCAGAGACGGTGGCGGCGGCAGCAACAGCAGGCTGATTTCCATGAGAAAAGAGCATCAGTTGGGTTAATGGGAGGGACAGCCCTCTGAGGGGACAAATGGTAGTTAATAACCAGGGAAGAATCGGAAAAGCTCTGATCCCTTTCTTTGTACTTCTTCACCTTCTACAGACAGGGATGGGATGGGTTGGGGGGGTTGCAGTGGAGATGGGTGAGGGAACAAGGGACACTGGGTTCATGCTAGAATGGATGTTTTTTGCTGAAGGGCTGCAAGAAGATTGTACTATTTGTTATTTTCTCAGGACAACGAGAGAAAAAAGCTGAGAGCTGAGAGCCTGAGAACGGGAACGGAGTACGGAACATCGCAGAGGCAGTGAATATGTGTATGCATGTGCAAGGGGTGCAGTTTGTGTATTTGCACTTTCTGTGTACTCACGTGTACACTGGAGTGTTTACATGCATGTGTGTTCAGTGTCATTGGATGAGCAGGCAAAGATTTATTTATTTGTGATATGTGAGGTTTCACACAGTAGCTGGTCATTCTGGTCACCCCAAGAGAGGGTTGGCTTGAGATGCTTGATAAACTGTTTGTCTGAGATGGAAGAGGAGGAAGAGTGTGAGAGAAGTAGGGCAGGAATACAGAGAGTAGAACAACAAAATCTCAACATCCAACCATACCAAAGGTACAAAAATTACCATGGCCAAAGAAATGATTTGTCATCAGACCTCAGTACTTTTTTGGTACAGACCAAAATGTGTCATTAGTACAGAGTATTGAAAACTGTCAAGAACAGAAAGCTGGAATAGAATGCTTGGTCAGATTTGTAGTCTTGTGTATTTTTTAATCAGATATTTACTGATTTAAACAATAATTTTCACAATTTTAGACTGTATTTTATTTAGATGAAGTTCTTGTACAGCTGCTTCAATGTTTTCTTGTCATCCTTTGGGAGTTTGGTTCTTTGTGAAATGACAAAAAGGTGTTTTATGGACAATTTTTTTATATTACTCAAAGTCAAGTATCAAAACGTATTGTTTTGGTGTCAGTACCAAATCTCAGGTATTTAATATCAAAAAATTTCCTCTGATACCCAGCTCTATTCTCTCATAGCTTGATGTATTGAATTGTGAGGCTGGATCTAGCTTTATACACTATGCTGTTAAAAAGTTTGTTAAAAAGCAAGACTATGTAACTTTTAAAAGACGAAATTACACTTTCTTCCACTAACAAATTAAATAGTTGAATTCATTAGTAATAAAACACACCCTTGCTTAGTTTTATACACCCAGGGTTTTTTGCTACAGTCTCACTTGGTAGCTTATGGTGGCTAATGTTAGCTAAAGTTAGCAACCATGAAAAATTACTGCGTAACTGACGTTATTGAATCAGTTAGCTGACTTTATGACTCTTCTTAACTTGTGCTACTGTCACACTATGTTTAAGCATTTACAATTATCCCAATATTGCCTAATTAAAAAGTCCATTAGTCCTTTTCTCATTTGATACACTTTTGTTTTTGTTTGTTTTTTGGGTTTTGCTGCTGCTTTCTTACTTGGTCTGGTATGACCACTAGCTTACAGTGGCTAATTTTGTAAGGATCAAGGAAATTGTAAGGATCCGGCATAAGGGAAATCAAAGGCAACACAGTTTCTTTGTTTCCATCTTTTACATGACAGTTGATCACTGGATTCATAAAATATACTTATGATACTAAACATTTTCATGTCACTTTTTCACATTAAATTAAATAGTTTTTTTAGGGTGAAGTGTGCTTGGTGCAAAAACATGTATAAAACATCACTCTTTACCTTCTTCTATGTAAATACTGCACTATATACATTTACTACATTTAGTTGGCAGCCATGACAGAGAGAAGAATGATGCTTTACTGTGTAATAGACTGATTGAAAACAGACATACGAATGTGCAGTGCAGCATACATACACACACTCACATACACACAGATATTTACAAGGCTAATTAAAGTAAAAAAAGAACCTTCACATTTTCATTTTTATTATGCATAGGCACAAAGTTAATAATACAGCCACACATGCTCTCATTTACTCACACTCTCGCAAAGGCTTTTTGGACCAGTGCACATTCTGACGGGTCCTGCAGTATGCTGGTCAGAAATAGTAAGAGGATGCTAGATGTTTGAACCACATACTGCCACTTTTCCTTGTGGATCTTTTTCTAGGAAGAGTGGGGCAGCTGTGGCTTTTCAGAACCTAGATCCATCCATCAACCAGCACCCATGGTTTACACCACACAACACACACAACACACACACACCCTCTTTCCTCTCTCTCTTTTCGCTTCCCCTCCTCTCTTCTTTCTCCATTTCCATGTATCTTAATTTTCTTTCTGACTTCTCTCTCCTGCTTTTTCTTCGCCCCCTTTTCTCTCTCACACTCAGTCCATCCATCCCTCTCTGTTTTGCCCTTCATCCATCCTTCTCTCCCAGACTGAGTTTACAGCCCCCAGGCCACTTCCGCCAGGCCGTCTGCAACAGATTTATTAATAGGCTTTTCTCTCTCTGCAGTAAACACAGCGTTGGTTTAGGGGGTCGTCTCTCAGACACTGATAGACTTGTACTTAACCTTAGGCACTGACTGACTTGGGAATAGAAGAAAGTCTGTTGGTTTTAAAGATGATCCACAGCTGATTAAGTCATAGCGGGACTGCTGGAAACAAACACAAGTAGGAAACATAAATGACATTGAGTTGAAGAGCCCATAGGATTTGCATATTTGGTGATTTTTCAGGTTGAACCTGGTGACATGAGAAGACAGGGTGGCAGATGCCATGTCACAAAGGTCATTTGGTGGATTTGATTACATACACGACGTGCAGTGTACACCTCTTCTGTAATACACCTCAGTAATTGACAAAACAGTCTCGCTGCATGACACTCAGTAGCTGTTTGGGAGCTTTTGATCATATCACAGGATTTGTATCTGCAGATGCTGCTCAGTTTTAATGGAATTATAGATGCTCAGATTTCCATTTTTCTGAGCACTTTAAGGACTTCTCATCTATGTCGGCTTACAAATTGAGATTGAAAAACCTTGGAAATTGACAAAACAATCTTAATTGTCCAATTTAGTTACTGTTGCTTTTAGTAAGCCAAGAGCAGGCCTCTTATTTGCCAGCTGAAATTGAAGACTGTTGTTTTATCAGCTGTTGCTAGCTAGTTAATTAAACTTTAACATTAGCTCAATGAATTGATTGACAATACTGTCTTCAGCTAATTTAAAAAAAATTTGAGCTGATTTGTGGGAATGGAAATGGGAATGCTGTAAAATCTCTTAAATATGCACTTGATGGCTATGGTACTGTGCTGAAAGATTGAGGCTAAAGCTTCATGCTTAGCCTTAGGTTTGATTCATGCTTTATTGTTCATATTTCCAAATAGTATGTTTCACTTGTAATGTTATGAGAGAAAAGGCTTTTAGGTTGAGCACTAACCAATGTGTTTGGTGAATGCCATCTTGGGTAACATTGGCTGTGGTTGCTGGAGTGTAAACTTCCCCAAAGCCAAAAAAAAAAAAAAAAAGCAGAACAGAGCAGCTAAACTATGATATAGTAGCATCCAGGACCAGCTTCCACACAGTGGAGAAATACTACACAGTGGATGTGCTATTGTGATTTTTTTAACCTTCAACTCCACAAAATGATGTAGTATGAAATGCTCCTTGGCCTTGGAAGTGTTAACTTTAGCCATAAGCTAGTTAGCCAGACATGCTAATGTTTGCAGCTTACATTAGGTCAAATAAACACACTGTTTAAGGCATTCTTCAAGCATTTGCTCCTATATTTTTGGTTTTGAAAAGGCTAATAAAACCCACCACCCTCCAAACTCTTTATATACAGAATATTGCTCTTAATAAAGCCCCATGTACACTGCTTCACCTTGTGGAGATATCCAAAGCTTTACAGCCCATTCAGTGTTATGGTTGCTAACGGGTGTAGCAACAACTGGGCAAACATAATCTGCTGAGGAAGATTGTGTGATACAACAGAAAACTCTAAAACCGCTGGTAAATGGACCTTGTGGTGAGACTGTTTAGCTACTGTTTCCAAGGTCAAGAATTGACTTTCAGTCTCTACCTCAGTAATAGTTATAAATGCAAAATTTCAGGTAAAGGAGAAACCATTTGTGGACTTTCCACAGTGGGTTTGGAAAGTCCAAAGTAAAACAAAGTATTATTATTCAGTCCTTATATGATTTCATGTAGCAATAAACTATACTTTCACTACATTGACTATATTGACTATTTTGTTACTGTCATGTTGACATTTCCCTGTTCACATGAATCATTGTGAATGATGGAAATTTTGAAATAGAACCTCTGCATCAGTGTTTGCTAACTTGAATTTTCCTGAGCCCTTTAAGAAGTAGTAGAGCAGTACTAGACCAACTGGTCAGGTATCTGCGCACCCACTAAATGAAACATGATCTCCTGCTCCACTGGCCTGTCACCATGCTGGATTGAACGGTCAGAAAAAAGACAGGACATACCTTGAACTATGTACTGACATCCTCGTGGTTTATTACAGATAAGGCGAGTATCAGGCCTTCTTTTCACTACATGATGGATCTGTCTAGTAAAGTGGCATAGAAATTTTTTGCCTAATGATTGCAGAGATTGATGTTGCAGCCTGTTGAATTGAAGGCTTTTTGTTAACAATTGTGTGACAGGATTGGATTTACTGCTGCAGAATAAAAGCAGGATAGATGTTTAATGAGATACGTCAGCTATTGCTGAATTTAGGAATCCATTAAACTGGTCTGAAAAAATAACTTCACACCCCTGTTTTCAGTGCTGTTTTGTGTATAGAACAGGATACTTTCTAAGTCATTCTTTATGCTTTTATACAGCTTCTTAGCTTTGTTTGCACTTTTTGGGCTGTAACTTACGATTGTTTTCATCATTGATTAATCTGTTGATTGTTTTTTTAATTATTGAAATTATCACTTAGTCTATAAAATGTTAGAAAATAGTGAAAAACACCCATCACAAGCTCCTGGAGCCCACAGTGACCCAAAGATATCCAATTTTCAGTGAAATAAAATGCTGAAAAGCAGCAAATCCTCAAATGGGAGAAGCTGGAACCTGCAAAAGATTTGGCATTTGTTCTTAAATAATGACTCAAATGATTTATCTCTGGATTGATTATTCAAATAATTGTTTCAGCTGTTGTAGGGCTGAAAATCTAATTGTAATTATTTTGACTGATATTGCAATTGTGATATGATTTGCGATATTAGAAGGAATGGTCATTTTTACATCATTATTCTCATATTCAATTTTCATTGAAAAAACATTAAAATGATTATGGTGTGATTTTTGCAGCGATCTGTACCAAACAAAATTCTGTAGAATATGATGTGTAGGCCAGGACATCTCTGCAGCACAATATTTAATTTAAAATGGTATTTTGACACACATTTCGCCTTTAACAAATATTGTGGCTCCTGTGATTTGAAAATTTCATCAGGCCATATTGTGATTTCGATAAAATAATTGTTCAGCCCTATTCTCATGTATTATGTGTATTATTAACTTTTCCACACACTGTTTTAAAGCTTAGGGGCTTTGATTGTTTTAGCCTTGTGTTTAACAGGTTTTTGTTCTCATCTCCTATTTATTGCGTGTGTATTTGTTGATCTGGGTGTCGAACAGCTGCATATAATTGCCCTCGCAGGAAGAAATAAAGTTGTATTCAATTCAATTGAAATGAATATTGTAATTTAAAAAAATATTCACCCTCTTATGTATGCAAAAGTTTGTAATTCATAAAGTGAAATAAAACACCAGTTCTCAGAGAGCATTTTGAAGCATATGTGATATTAAACTAGTACACATGTGGGCAGATGTTTTGATGCTACTGCTTTCAGTAGAACCAGTTTCACCGACAGCCAATCAGGAAGTTGTATCATACAGAAACTTACTTTGACTGATTCAAATGGCTCAAGGTCAGGTGACTAAGACCGCAACTAATGGTTATTTTTGTTATTGATTAATCTGCTGATTATTTTCTTGAT
Organism: Scomberomorus guttatus; assembly: GCA_038419695.1. Classification (NCBI taxonomy): domain Eukaryota; kingdom Metazoa; phylum Chordata; class Actinopteri; order Scombriformes; family Scombridae; genus Scomberomorus; species Scomberomorus guttatus. The sequence goes on from CM076449.1 coordinate 4,935,751, forward strand.
TAATAAATTAATCATTTTGTCTTTAAAATGTTAAAAAAAACATTGCAAAAAACAAAACAAAACACCCTTCCCATGTTTCCCAGAGCCCAAGTTGACATATTAAGATGAAGTTTTAAATAGTCATTTAAATAATAATAAATAAACAGTTAATTGTTTTGTCATTCATTAATTGTTTAATGCAATTATCAAAATACCAAACAAGGGTTTTAGCTTCTTAATAATGAGTATTTACTTTTTTTTAATGTTTTGACTGTTGTCTGGATAAAAAGCTATTTATACATGCCTTTAGACTCAATTAATACAAATCTTCAGAATCTATAATAAAGATAATCATTAGTTGCAGCTTTAATTATTTTCATCTTAAAAAGGTTGGTTAACAGGGTGGCAGATAACCTTTCCTGTTTTTTATACATGAATCTTACTGGCATTTGGAGCTTAGCAGGTGACAATTTTAGACCCTTCTTCTAATGTTGGAAAGTCGTGATCAAGTACAAGGACTGGGATTCCCAAATCTCTGTACTCTAAAGTTGGAATTTATGTCTTTTTATTTCCTACAAAACTGTATCCAGATTTAGTCTCATTTTAGGGAGATTTTTTTGGCCATTAAGCAGCAGTGTTATGATTTCTTGTTTGTAAGTAGAGAAGAGATTTGTCAAAACTGGGCAGGAAAAGAGGTAAACCCAGACCCAATCTGAAAAATAAAAATGTATTACTGGAAGTGTTGTGGTATTATGTTGTAGAATGCACCGGTACTAGACATTCTAGTATGCATTTGAGAGCCGATGAATGTCAAAGTGTTGAGATTTAACACGTGACTCAGCACAGAGCAATGTGTGTGTGATTTACCAGTACAGTAATAGCTGGAATATGGACCCGGAGATGCCGATTTGTGAGTCAGGGAATGGGATGAAACCTGATCCATGTGGAGAAAAAGAAACTAACACACACACTCACACACACACTAGTACAGTAGATGACCGCGGTGCTCCTGAGAATGAGTAAAAAGGGAGCAGGGAAAAAGCAGAATGTAGCCTCAGTGTCTGATGACACATCCCTTCTTGCTTCCTCTGAAGTGATTTTTAATAACGCATCCGCCACCCCGCCCTGCTCAACAATCCCATACTCACTAAATAATGCCAAGCAAAACCTCCAACTCTCTTGGTAGACAAAGAAACTTCTCCACAGCTCATGCAGAGTGAAGTGGACTGAGATGCAGCTGGAACAATGGGGAGTGAAAATGATTCTTGGTTATGGGGATGAATTTGAAATGATTGAGTTGATTGATAAATCGATTCAATGGCTGCTGCCTGAGATTTTCTTTTCTTTTTTCTTTTTTTTTTTTTTAGAAAAAAAAAGAAGAAAAAGAGGAGAGCAAATAGCATCATCATCAGTCACATTCAAATTTAGAGAATGGCATTATTCACACTGATGCTGTCTAAGAGGACTTGTTAAACATTCATGCCTGTCATTACTGTATGCATGGTTGGTTTCTCGTTACAGTCCAGCAAAACTGTGTGGTTTTTACCAATTGATTCTCCTCCATGGATATGTAATGGTCTAAGAACAGACTCGTCAAGGTTATTTACTTTTTTGGTCTTCTGTGGGCTCAAAAGTGACAACATTACATTTTGGTTTAGTTAATCCTTATTAAAGTCCCCCTTCACTCAGAAATGTGTTTGGCTTGTTGTTCGTTCACCTGAATGTTTGAGCTTCACTGTGCAGAATAATGTATGTGCAGAGTTTGTTTTCACATTCATCTGCTGAAGGGGGAAAGTTTCTCTGTGCTCACCTTAAATCTGAGTGTACCTTTGAGCATGATTTGTGACATCAGAACTAGTTTTGAGCCAATCCTGGTCCAGTATGCAACTTATACAAGTGTGATGTGGAAACTTGAAGCCTCCAGCGCACAAACACTGAGAATGGACTTTTCAGTCAAGTAGGAGAGATCTTGTGTCCAACAGTTAAACTTTTGAAATTAGCAATATTTCCATATTGATGGATTCTGGATTTTTCAATAAGGTAGAAGGAGTAGATGTCATTTTAGGAAATTTCCAGTTATTTTTAGTTAACTGAACTTTTTATGGGAAAAACCATATCAGAAATTGTGTTCTTCAAAGCAAAGTATTTTTATATACTGCATGTTACATGTTTGGATTAGGTTGGAAGTATATAGCTCCAAGGGACTGTACCTTACATATCACATTATTCACAATGATAGCTTTAGTTTGTCTTACCTAATTCTAAGTTGTTCTCTGTAGCTAACATCACAAATTTAAACCCATATTGCATTTTAACTTTCATTAACTTTCCCATGCGTATCAAAACCACTGAGCATACTTAAAGCTATCTTAATAGATACAACGTGCATGGTGAGCCATTTCATGTGTTAGTAAAATGAGAGAATATTACACAATAATATAACAATAATTTAGTTATTACAAGTAAAATGTCCTTTGAAGTTTCTCTACAAAAAAAGTCATCCAAAAGAAACTTTCTCTACACTGATTTTGATTGGCGTATATTCTCATTTATCATTCTGGCTAGTGCTAATGTATTTTAGATGCACTGGGTTATCCGTCTGACAAGTAATAAAATGCATTTGTAGATATCACGTGTGTGTTCGTTTTGCATCATATTCTAGGACATCAAAATTTTAAGATCATCCACATTGTTGTTGAGTCCTTTATCTTGGAATATACTGAATGTGTAATTCTTTATACATACTTTGAACAAGGGAAGCCATAGCTGCTTCAGTCAAAATCACCCTTAAAGGGCCAGTGTGTAGGATTTAGTGGCATCTAGCGGTGAGATTGCAGATTTGAAAACCCCCTACTCTTCCAAGTGTATAGGATAACCTATGATGGCCGTGAAACTTGTGAAAAATGCGAAAGGCCCTCTCTAGAGCCAGTGTTTGGTTTGTCCGTTCTGGGGTACTGTAGAAACATGGTGGTGCAACATGGCGGACTCTGTGAAGAGGACCCGCTCCCTATGTAGATATAAAGGGCTCATTCTAAGGTAACAAAAACACAACAATTCTTATTTTCAGGTGATTATACACTAATTAAAACATACTTATGAATATTATGTTCCATTTCTGCCAAGTCCGTTCCGCTAGATGCCACTAAATTCTAACACTGGTCCTTTAATGAATGATAACATAGTATGACATAGCTCTAATCATTGGTCCACCTACTAGGTTTTTCCCCTTGGAGCTTTCAGCTGCATTTCCTGGCCTTCATCAACCAAAAAAAGTGCTTTTTGTTTGTTTCTTTTTAGCAAAAATGACTCAAATCAGCTGATTTCAGCTTTCAATGTGAGGATATGCTGCTTTTATCTGTTTTATATAATTGTACTTGATATATTTTGTGTTAGTTTGTGCTAGTACTTGGAAATCGTAAAAAATATGAAATCGTAAAACACGTGGACTCTACATTTTTCACTATTTTCTGTAAACACTTACATAACAACATAACAACATAATAGTTTATTTATATAGTCCTTGTATTCTTTGCTTATATACTACTTATAAATGATAGGTGAGTTAAAATAAAGTGTCATTTTATTTTGTTTTCTAATTCCAGGAAAGCTGTGTATGCACACCTCAGGCAACCAACCTAATTAGCACCATGATGCTCTGTTCCTTTATCCTTTATCACCTGTTTCTCTGGTGTTGTCACTAACTTGTTTATCAACCTGCTTCCTCCTCTCTGCTCCTCTCCCCTCCTGGCTCACCCTTAAAGCTGTGTTTTGATCAGCTGCTGAGCTCCCTCTCCTCTCCCCCTCGCAGCGCATTTCCCCCATCTCCCCTCTTTTCTTGAGCATACTTCTCTTTCTCATTATTTCCTTCAAGTATACTCCTCTGTGCCATTCTTCTCTCCGAGCTTTGAATTTTCTCCCTTCTCTATACTCCCTCTCTCTCTTTTTCTCTATCTGTCCCTTTCTCTCTCTCTCTCTGTCTCCCCCTCCACAGCCACTTACCAGATTTAACCCCTCACCCACTCGAATGCATTCCATCAGCTTCATAAACACACACGTGGTACCAAACATGTAATGGTACTGTGAGGAACTTCCTTCTCTCTCCTCCTCTTTCCTCACATCTCTGCATCTATTCTTTCTCTCTCTCTAACTCCCTCTTTCCGCCCAAAGTCTCAGTGAACAACAACAACAAGTTGGAAAAATGAAAGTGGGGTGACAACTGCAAGTCCCCTTTTTGCGTCCCCTCCAGGGCCAGTGTGAAGTTTTCAGTTTGATTGAAGGCCTCTTTTCTGTGGTGTGCGGTGTGAAAGCTGTCCTAATTGAATGATAAAGTGCCCCGAGATGGAGTCCAGTGAATAGCCAACAATGGCCAGCCTGTGTGTGGTAGAGGGATTTTGGTTCACATCCAGCCTCTGCCTCTCTACTCCGAGAGGGGGCCTATTATAACACTCTCTGCTGGACTCGGTCACGTGATGCTGCCTCGCTCCCTGCTACTCACCCCCCTATCTCCTCTCCTCCCCTCTTGTCTCCCCCGCCCCTGTGTGGCCTGGCCAATCCCATCACATCATCAGCCTTCTCTTCTCTCTACTGGTTTGATTAGATGGTCTTGTTTTGCCAGCGAGTGACTTTTAGTAGCGGCTATCCGTGAGCGTGTGTGTGTACGTACGTATCTATTAGGTCAAAGTGCCTTCAGCACTGTTGAGTCCATCCATTGCTCTCTGGACACCACAATGACATGGGAAGATGTACAACAAGTATAAGAAAAAATAGTTTTCTGAAGTTTCAAAGATAAAAGAATTCAGCAGATTTCAAATCAAATTTTGAATCTCTTTTACCTTTTTAGCTTATGACCAATAAAAATGAAGCATTGTGCACTTACTGGTTACAGGTTCTAATCTTTGTGTGAAGAGATGTGAGCAGTGTGTTTTTTTCTCTGCAGGTTGTTTTATCTTAAGTTTTTAGAGGTATGAAATATCCAATACTTAACAAGAAAAAAAAGCTAAAATTTGAGAAAATTTGATGTACTAAGACACATTTGCAGCCCTTTTGTCATTTTTTACTAAAGGACTGCACTGAGGTTATGTGTTGCTAAAATGGAAGAAAAGCAGCACTGCTGACAATTGTGTGTATGGTTTCATGCAATATGTATTTATATAGATAGATAGATAAATAGATAGCTAGATAGTTAGATAGATAGATGTTACCAGCAGCAGGTTATCCAGACATATCCTTAGAAAAATAAACACAACAAATAACAATAAAATAAAATAGCTCAATACGAGAATATAAGAAAAAACCTTAGCATACACAATAAATATAATAACATTTAAAATATAAACATAGGATAAAATACTATATACATTAGACAAGTGTGCAAAGTTGTTGAAGTTTTAAAAATGCAGAGTAGGAGTATAAAGATATGCAAATTTACCATGAACAAAGTTACTGAAGGAGCAAAACAGAGTGAAGTTTGGTTGAGACAGGAACTATAAAGCTGAGAGATCTCAGCTGAGTGTAGCTCAGCTCAGGAAATAGAGTCTGCTCATCCCCTTCTTATATATAACCTCAATCTTGGTTCCAGTTCAGTCTGTTGTCGATGTGAAGCGCACCACACCAACATCCTCTCCTAGAATACACAGGGGTTGTGTAGCCGTCCTCTTCCTTCTGAAGTCAATCACCATCTCCCTGGTCTTGGCCACATTCAGAAGCAGATAATTTCTTCCAGACCACTCCACAAAATCATCCACCAGTGCTCTGTACTCCTCCTCCTGCCCATCACTTATATACCCAACCACTGGAGAGTTGTCAGAGAACTTCCGCAAGTAGAATGACCTGGAGTTGTATTGAAGGTCTGAGGTGTACAAGGTGAAAAGGAAGAGAGACAGCACAGTCCCCTGTGGAGCTCCCGTACTACTCTCCACCATTTCAGACAGAGCACTGCCCAGTTGGACAAACAGGTAGTCAGTAATCCAGGAGATGGTGGACGTGTCTACCCCCATCTCTTGCAGCTTCTCCCTCAGTAGCTCTGGCTGGATGGTGTTGAATGCACTGGTGAAATCAAACAATTCTCACAATTGTCACAGTACAGCCGGTTCCATCCAGATGCGTGTGAAATCGCAGGTAGATGATGGCTTGTCCATGGCTTGATGAGGTTGGTAGGCAAACTGCAGAGGGTCCAGCAATGATTTCGCCTGCGGTCTATGGTGAGCCAAGACCAGTCTCTCCAGCACCTTTATCACATGAGACGTGAGGGCAACTGGTTGATAGTTGTTGAGGCCAGATGGAGTTGTTTTCTTGGGAACAGAAACCAGGCAGGGTGTCATCCACAGCACCGGTATCTTCTCCTGGTTCAGGCTCAGGTTGAAGAGGTGTCGTAGAATAGATAGTTGGCTGGCACAGGTCCTCAGAACCCTGGGCCTGATACTATCAGGGCCTGCAGCCTTGCCTTGGTGGAGTCTCTCCAAACTCTTAAACTGGCCAGTAGTCACCGTCAGGCGGGGGAGGGTGCTTGTCATCTCAGTGGAGGAAAGTCACTTCAAAGGTGGAGGGTTTGGGACCAAGGAGCTCACCAGGGGGTACTGAGAAGGGAAGGGTGAAAGCATTGTGGACAGTGGGGGTGTGTGGAGCTCTGGGTGTGTGGTGGTTTGGTGTGTGGTGGGGGAAACAGCTGAGGGCTGTGAACTAAACCTGTTGAAGAAACAGTTTAGCTCATTTGCCCTCTCCAGGCTGCCCAATGGTTGTCTGTCCCACCCTGAACCCAATGATTTCCTTCATTCCAGTCCACACATCCCTTGCGTTGTTCTGCTGGAGTTTGGCTTTTCAGCTTCCTCCTGTAGGAGTCGTTGGACTCCCTCAGCCTCACCCTTGTGTGTTCATGCTGTACACTCTTCAGGTCTTCCCTGTCCCCAGACCTGAAGGCTTTCTTCTTATTATTAGGAAGTACTTTCAGGTCACTGGTGATCCAGGGCTTGTTGTTAGGGAAGCAGTTTATAGTCTGGGCCAGCAAGGTGGCATGTTCAAAGAATTTGTTGTATTTTGTGATGCAGTCTGTCATGCTGTTGACGTCCTCCCTGTGTGGCTCACAAAGCACATCCCAGTCTGTACACTCAAAGCAGTCCTGCAGTGCCTCATTAGCCTCCTGAGTCCACCTCCTCACAGTCCTTGTGGATACAGGCTGCTGTTGGACAAGAGGGACATAATACCCGTTTCCACCAAAAGTTCCAGGTACTTTGGTCCCAGAGGAACTAATCTCTGGGACTAAACTTGGAATTTGAAAAGTCCCTATAGTGCAGTCCTGTTTGTGTTTCCACCACATCTGAGGAACCAGGTAGATCATACAAATTAGAATTTAGAGATGCAGTATTAACACAAGGAAACAACGATACAGATTTGTCCTGTTCTTTGTATTTACTGCTGCATGAGTTGGATGTAATGATTAAATGAAAAGGAGAAATGAGGAGGAAAATGAAACAGAAACTAAGAGCATCTGTCTCCACAGTAAATCATCTGTTGAGTGTTTGATTTGTTCATGCTTTAGAACGTAACCGCCGTGAAACAATCAGAAAATAACATTTTATTTCTCTCACTCACTGGCTTTGTTCTCTCTACTACCGCTCCTCGCTCGACCACCGCCATGCTGTCTCTCTCTCTCTCGCTTGTGCTCTCAGCTTGCTGCTCTCTTTTTTTCTCTCAGTCTTTTTTAAATACAAGAGTATTTCCTTGTTTTATGAATGAAGCGGCACGCAAATTGAAGCAGTCGTGTGTGTGTTTGACCAATCAGCGACAGTCAACCCTGCAAACCCTGCCCCCAAAGTTCCTGTACTTTTGGAAAGTACTACCCTCTGAGCAGGGACTTTTTGGGGGGTAAAACAATCTCCCTGATCCCTCTGGTGGAAACGCAGGTAGAGGAGCTGAGTTCTATTTCACATCTGAGCAAAGCAGGTGTAAAATCTGCAGCACTATTTTGCCAGAAAGAGAGCCTATAGAAACCGTGAATGAGACACAGACAGAGAGAGGAACGCCAAGTAAAAGATGTATTATAAAACTTTACTGGAGCTCTCCACTCAGCACCACAACACCAGACAAAAGTGCAGCGATGCAACAGCCTCTTACATTTCAGAACATTTACTTTTCTTTTTCCTGCTGTGTTCTCCTTCTTGAATATGTATTTTTCCTGACTTGTACTGGCCCTCAGCAGCTCCAGTCCAGTGTGACAGGAATGAAGCAGCCTGTAATATCTACTTTTTGAATAGGCCATTCTCTTCTTTTTTAAAAAGTTTTTAAAAGTTTAACCATAAATCTCCCACATTGATTTTTATAACTCATTCAATCACTGATCTTTTTGTTGAGCTGACAACATCTGGATATTTAGCAGCCTCCTTCTTGGTATGCTTGCATTTACAAAAATGTCTTCTTTTCAACCAATATTACAAGTTCAGCAACAGGAAATTTTAGTCCAGAAACCTTTCCAGACGTTTGCAACCCATGTTAAAACAGCCCGGCATCAGATGGTACTTAGCTGCACTCCATGCAGCTAAATCAGATGTGGCTGGGCTAATTTACATATGTAGTTTTAGTAAAATTAAAAATTGCAAAGATGCAAACTTGTGTGCAGCTTGTGGTAATTTGTGACTTAGGTTTAATAAATATCTGCCGTGATTTTGTGTAACAGAAATATTTCCTTCCTCAATCATCTTGTGATCCCTCAGTAAGCACTGTGAAATATGTTCACCTTATATGAGATGGGCTCAATAAGATGCTTCATATGTTTTGAGTGTGATCATGTTGCCTGTCTTGATGTTGCATATTTAGACTGTATTCTGTAAAGTTTGATGTAAAAACTGACCAGATTAAGATTATCAGGCAACTCATGGACTGTTTTTATCAGGGCTGCTTTGAAGAGATTCACCTGTTGCTTGGTTGTTGTTCTGAGGATGTGAAGATGGCCAGTTGATCTCCCGTCCTTCCCAGCTAGATGGCAGCATGGCCACCAAGAATCTAATCAATACTTGTACTGATTCATATCAATAGTCATTCTTACAGTATGTTTATTGTAACAGTGGTTTATAGAGTAGTGGAGTCGGTGGGTTTTTGTCCTGACAGGGAGTAGTGCTAGTAGGCACAGAGGGGCCGAGGATGGGTGTGTAGTGAGGAGCTCATGGTACGGATGCTGGGCAATCTGTTAACTATTTTACCTTCCATCTGAAACCTAAACCTTTCTTCGAGAAAGACAGAGCTTCTAACAGAGCTCCTTACATTCCCCGCACACACTCTTTCTACACACATACATTTAAAGTGTTGGAGAGGTGGAAGACCACCCTCTGGCATCCCAGTCATTCAAATGAGTGTGTGTTTTTATCTCTGCGGGCTGGAAGAAAGGAGAAGGAAAGTGCTGTGTTAAAATGTGTTAATGAATAACTCCTGAGCTCAACACTCCTTCTGCAGGGACTCCCTGTCAATTCTTTCTCACTCCCTCCCAACAAAAACCTCCTTTCTCTCTCTTTCTTCAAAATCAAAAATCTGCCTACTGCATCTCTAAATCACACTAATCAAGTAATAGTCTGGCGCATACCCTCCTGCAAGCCATGATGTTTTTACACTTACACAAACAAGATATAGTGTGTTAATTAGTGAGCTTTAAATGTGCTGATAGGTTGATTTTGTTAACTTTGGACAGAGCCAGGGTAACCGTTTCTGCCTGTTTCCAGTCTTTATGCTAAGCTAAACTAACCGGCTGTGGCTGATATTTTTTGATCTTCTCGTCTAACTAACATCTAATTACTAAGTATTAGAGCAGTGACACATTTTTTATTATATCGGCTTTGTACTCCGGCATCTTGTATTTGCAATATCCCAATAACTCTGAGATTAGAAATGAAAGTGCAGATGTTAAGCTTTACTTTGACAGTATTTACATCCACATCAGATGCACCTCGTAGGAATTATAGCTCTTTTTATACACTCTCTCCCAGACAAGTTCAAAGAAACTTCAGTAATCATCACATTTAATATTTGGTTGTAAATCATTTGCAGTCAATGACTGGCTGAAGTCTACAACCCGTAGACATTAACAGGTTATTCCATATACTTACTTTGCAAACTGGGTGCCTCTGGGAGACACACACACACACACACACACACACACACACACACACACACACACACACACACACACACACACTATAGTTTATTTTGACTCAATCCAACGCACTCAGCCTGCTGCCAGCAATACTCACTTGAGCACTTATGTGTATTGATCCACAGCTGAAAATAGTCCATAACAATACACTATTTCCTCCTGTTTGATGTTTGCTAAAAACTACAGTGTCCAGCTGTTTTGGGGATTTACTGAGTGTTTAAAAAAATGAAATTATGTATTTATTTGTGTCCTGTTTTTAAATATTTATGTCTTCAGTAGGAACCAATGGACTTGGTGCTGAGTGCAGCAGACAGAGTAGAGAAGTCAGAAAGTATTGAGAGACAGATTAACACATTGTTGGTTTCAGTCTTTTCATTGGATTTGTTGACAGTAAGAAAACTGTAGAATATCCTCAGCCTTATCTTTTAAAGCTGAGAGTTTGCACCATAGCCTTCATTGTCATGTGCTGGCATACAAAACCAAATCAAAAAAACTGTGACTGTCAAATAATTAGAGACTGTCCAAAAGAAACATGTATGACATTCCCTCTTAACCTTAAGAAAACTGTATACAGATAAGTGGAGGTGACAGGCGGAATCTTTGTCTCTTCTGCAGGTTCTTACTGCTTAGCATGGCATAATGTATGAGTAAATAATTAAATCTTTAGCCATTTTATCACTAGTTCACTTTTCATTATCCAAAATTCTACCTCTTTTTTACAATGTAATTATACACAAATTATAACACAAGATTCAATATCTACAAAACAAAATTTCTTGACTCAAATTTGCATGTTGGCAAATCATGTGGTAGTGGCATTAACTATACTAGAGCAACTATTTTTAAAATCGATGAATCATTGCAGTCATCTTTCAAGCAAAAATGCCAAACATTTGTTGGTTTGATCTTCTCTAATGTGAGGATTTACTGCTTTTCTTTGTCTTTTGTGATAGTAAATTGAATATGTTCGAGGTTTGGACTTTTGGTCTGACAAAACAAACATATATGAATATGTAACTACTTGGGTTCCTGGAAATTATAATGGTCATATTTCACTCTTTTCTTACATTTTACAAATAAAAGGGTTGATCAGGAAGATAATGGACAGATTAATCAGTAATAAAAATATAAGTTGGTTGCAGCCCTGAAAGATGTCTGTACAGCTGCCTCAGGACTAGCTATAGCACACCTACTGTAGGCTATATTTTTGGAGCTTCCCCTTCCCTTGTGTCCCAGACAGAGCAGCAACAACATAAAAGAGTAGTTCTAGACAGCATGCTGTAAGTTGCTGATTCAAAAGTAACAAGAGAGGCTGAAAGATGAGCTTTTCCTCTTTAGGCTTGTTCTCAAATGCACAAACTGTCACACTGCTACTTTGAACTGAAATGCCCCTGCACCAGCGGCTGCTGTTTTGAACATCTTCTCAGTTTTCTGCCTCTTTCACTCTGTTCCTGTTGCTTTCTGTTCTCTTTTCATCTCACCCTTGTTATGTTGTTATGTTCTCTCTCTCTCTCCTGCTTGCTTGTCGCATGGCTGTCATCTGCCTGAAGGTGCCTGCAGCCTCCGATTCTCAGAATGTGATCAAGTTTCAAAAAAATTCAAGGAATGCAAGCTGCCCACTGCCCATTTTTCAAGGCCCTGTTTATTCAAGAATGTTATTTTTACAAGTCCCTACCTTTAACCCCCGCCACCTCCGGACTACCACCCCCCCCCCCCACACACACACTACTTTCCTCCATTCTCCTACCATTACCCTGAACATCCTTTAAAAATACACATGGAAAACGGCTAGGAAGGGAGTGGGGATGGGTGTGGGGGCATTCACCAAACAAGAAACAAAACAGAGGAAAATTAGCAGTAGAATGCAAGGGGGTAAGGAAAGAAAAAAAGTGGAAAAGGCTATGTGGATCTATTGAAACCTGTAGATTTCTGTAAACAAAAGCCCGTTGAACAATGCCTGTTGTTTTAAGCGGAGCTGACGTTGCCAAACTTAGAGATTGTTTGTTGCTGACCCCATCTGAATCAGAGAGAGCCAGTGGCAGCCCGGGGAAACAAAAGTGTCAGAGTCCCAGCGGCTGGATGGAATGGCTCAGACCACAGACTGCATGTGTTTCAATCAGAGCAACAAAATAATCTCTGTGGTGAAAGTTGTGTATCAGTCCTCTTATAGATACATTGATTTTGTAGCTTTAAGACACTCAATGAATAGCACACGCTTGAATTTGGCAATATTGATCTCAGTTTATGTTCAGTATGTCAGGAAATGCCGAAGAATGGAACGATTCCGCACAACGTTTACTGACAATGCAGGAAGTAGAGCAGAAATGATTAGTTGATTAATCACTTAGTCAAAAGACAGAAAATTAATTGTCAACAATTTAAATAATTTATTACCTGTTTCAGTAATTTTTCAAGAAAATGCTGAACATTAGCTGCTTCCAGCTTCTCTAATGTGTGTCTTAATACATAAGACAAAACAAGCAATGGGAATAAGTTACATTGCCTCTTGGACATTGTGATAAAAAAAACTATTAATCTATAAACTAAGAAAATATAAAATTAATCAATAATGAAATGAATCCTTAGAAATTAGTGGTGGACAGGTTTACATCCCATCACAGACCTCCAATTAACATTTCCCCTTTTAGTAACAATCTTTTCCTAACCTTAACCAAGTGTTTTAGTTTTGTGACTAACCATGCATTAACCATAATTTATTTGCCATAACCACAATTTAAAAAAGTTTTAAAAAATTGAGATTGAATATAATCTGGAGTTGCAGAATCCGATATGGACGTTCTTGTGTAGTGACAGGGTTGAATTCATGGCATTAAATAGAGCCTCAACCATGACAAATGTGAACCGACTGACTTAAACCTTCTCTGCTATTATTCTGTATGGAAATAAGTATGCTGACAAGACCATGCACTGGCCTGATAATCAGACTGAATAGCCATTTTGTTTCACCACATTATCTTGATCATATTACCATCATATCTATTTTATAGTAATCGCTGAAAAAGAAACAAAAATGGAGTAGTGGGTAGCGATTAAGAAATCTGGAACCAGGCTAGATGTAAAGTATGTATAGTTTAATGGCACCAACCTAGATGTGCAGCTAGTACAAAAAGGAAAATTGTGGTTCTGTCCTGCAATAACCTGGACTTAAGCTCCAATTTAACATATTAATTGAGCTATATACACAGTACCAGTCATCAGTTTGATGTTACATTAGAGAAATGTGCTGATTGTAAAATATGCACATGTCCATATGTCCTTATTTGTGTCTAATCAGTGTAAATCAGGATGCATAGAGTCGTGCAGCTGAATGTCATCTGCACAATGTTTCTATATGATATGGGTCATGGTTAGTATGTGAAATAACCAGCACCTCACATAAGTGCTGCTGGGAGTATTGTAATACATGAGTAAATATCCAGGAGGTTCCTGAAATTCAGGAGTATGATGGTGGTATCATTTCTGAAATAAATAAAACTGCAACTAACTAAATGCTTAAGAAAATTAATTTGACACTTAAACTTGAAAAGTTTGTAAAATAATGTTACAAAATGATTCTTTAAGGAATGCATGATGTTACTGATTACTAGTCAGAAAATCTTCAAACTAGACTAGAAACCTAATTTCACTTGACTCCACAACAGTTTGACCTGTTGAGAATTTTCTATAATTATTTTGGAAAATGGGAGATAACTCCACTAATGTAGATAATTCGATTTGGTGGTCTGATGGTCTGTTGTATTTGAAGGCACCATTGTGCACATGAATTCTGTGAAAAATCCTTGAATATTAAAGCTGCCTTAATCATTGTTATTACTATTGTTTTATAATTATCTTTATTTAATTTCATGTTTTCCACCATGAGGTTTTGATTACAATTACTTACCAACAAACATAAATAATAATACCTAGATGTATAAGATAGTATATACTATCCTAGGATGGTGTCAGGCTAACATGAAACATTAGTGCATTCACATGCACAAGACACGAGACACAGGTACAGTACATTCATATCACATTCATTCATCTTACACGTAACACATATACCATACATCCTGCCCCCCTACCCACACACCTTGCTTCCATGTGCTGTTTCTGTGTTGTGTTTCATTATTCCATTTATCGTACAACTTTTGTAGTGAGTGATGTTTAGATTGTTCCTTGAGCAGCATGTTGTATATTGTGCCAAATTGTTGCCAATTGTTTCTTTTTTCCTTCTTTAAAGTCTGTGTAATTAACCACTCGGCCAAATTTGAATTATTAAAAAAATCGCCAAGTAAAATAAGCAGTATTCTCTGCTCTGAAGCAGTGGGGGCGTGTCCTCTGAAGACGCTGAAAGCACAGCCCAACTGAACAGCCTCTGAGTTAACAACACTCATGTCAACGAATGTTTCAGCTGGGTATAAAATAACTCCTTGAGCGCTAATGTTGACCGAAAATGGCCCCGTTCACCAGTAACAGTGGATTATCTAGTGAATCCCAGTTGTCTCCGATGAAAGTTTGTAAAACTACCAGGTGTAAAAATAGTAACTATGAGTATGTGTACTCTAGTGTTTGTATAGTGGGGGGGGCTAACTCCTCTACATCATCGAGCCACCATTTCAGGCCCGCCCAAAACATCCTGAACACAGAAATGGTGAAAAACAGTTTAACGCTCTAACTCCACAATTCAGTACTACATAGTTCACAGTCTTCTCACGTTTTCAGCAATTATTTTCTAACATGTATAATGTGTTTAAAAATAAATCTCTGATTTTCCTTTACACAGACTTTAAATAAAACATCCTCAAAGGGTCCTGGCACCAGATCATACTGTAATTCGAAACTTTCAGTAATCCGTTTTTTTCTTGATCTGTCAGTGTGAATTTATTCTGAAGTTCTGTAAATGATTGAACCTTATTATGCATAATTATATTTGATAAATGTTTAATCCCCCTTGTACTCCAAGTGCCCCACATTTTGGGATTATTCCAAATCTGTGTGTTCCTAGGGATACTAAATTGCACTCTTTGTTCCATGATTTTAATGTGTTATTTATAACAAAGTTAGATACTTTTATATTGTGTTTTGTAAACAGAGATGTAAATAGTTGTGAGACTTTAATTGTTTGCTTTCAATATTTATCCAGAGTTCTTTTATTATTGATTATATGGTCTACATAAAACATCTGTGAGGCATAATAGTAAAGTCCTACATTTTATTAGACCAGACAAAGGAGTTGAGTAAGTAAGTAAGTAATTTTTTTGGAGGGATTAAAGGTATACTTTGGAAAATACAGATAAATAAACGGATTTATCCTTCCAAATTAAATTAAATTAAATTTAAATTTAAATTAATTTTATGTGCAAGTCAAGATTTGTTAATGCTACTTTTCGGTTAATTTATTAGAGAAAGAAAATTATCTTTGTATAATTGTGTTTTTTTAGAACTTATATTGTAACCTAAGTATCTTTTATTTCTTAAAGTCTTCTGGAATGCTACAAGATCCTTTAATTAATTTGCATCAATTAAATTTTTTCAATGTTCATCTCATAACCTGCTCTTTTGGAGAAACCCTCTATGATCTCTATTGCCTTTGGAAGAGATGTAGTATGAGTTAAATATAACTCAATTTATATTTTTCTTTATCTACATTTATGCCACTCACTTTTCTGAGCCAAAGGTTCAACTGCCAATGCAAATAAGGAGGGAGATAACTCTTTTTAATTTAAATATCTCAGATAAAGTTCCATGAACACAAACCTGCTGTTGTTGACTTATAAATTGTCTTTATCATGGCAGTTATTTCTTCAGGAAATTCATACATTTCTAATACTTTAAAAAGATAGGCCCATTCCAGTCGATCAAAAGCTTTCTCTGCATCCACCGCCATCACTGTCAAGTCTAGTTTTTGCTTCTTGGCATATTGTACTAATGATATACAGGTTCTAATATTGGTTTTAAGACTTCTATTTTGTATAAAGCCAGTTTGCCAGTTTATATCTGGGATTATCTTGGCTATTTGATTATTTAGGACTTTGGTAATAATTTTATTGTCACTATTACTGTAATTAAACTTCGATACGTCGATACTCAGATGGAGTATTGCCCCCTGTCCTGGTTTAGGTATCACATTGATAATTGCTTGGTATATTGTTTGTGGGAGAACATGGTGCCTCCATGCATTATTAGTAAGTAGTAGTAAAGTAATGAGCTAATCTGTGTCCATAATATAAAATTATATTGGTAATCCATACATGCCTGGCACAGCTTTTTGGAAGAAAACTATTAATTGAACTTTTAACTTCTGATTTTGTAATTTCCTTTCTTAGATCCTCTTTTTGTTCAGAAGATAGACATTTAAACTTGACTGATTTTAGAAAGGGCATTGGATCAAAATTCTTTGTTATTATATCAGATTTATATAAATTTTCATAGTATGCTGAAAACCTTTGATGAATTATTTCATTGTCTGTTATTGGCATGTTGGACTGTGTGCCTTCTTACTACTCTTTTGACTAAAGAGCTTAGTTGTTTACCTTTTTTATTTCCTGATATATAAGGATATATATTTTATTTGAATTATGCTTAATATCTTGAACTTTTTTAAGTAGAAGATTATCATATTCTAATTATAATTTTTGCAATCTTTCTATCTCATCCTTGGCATTAGTTCGTTTATGAATATTTCAAAGATAGTTAATTGATTTTTCTACTCTGTCAATCTCTTTATCTAATTTTTGCTTCTTTTTAAGTGAAAATTATATCATTATCCCTCTTATATATGCCTTAAATGCATCCCATATAATATCTATTGGAGGTCTATCAGTAGGTGTTGTATTTTCAATATTTGTACTTGTAAATATCTCAATATGTTTTTTATGTATATGTTTATATATGCTATGTTTTTTTTAGCATGTGAATAATATGTGTAGTATATACTGCATCACCCTCCATATATCCTGTAATTTGTTTGTTGAAAGAAATTCTAACAGTCGTGTTGGTGGCTGTACTTTTCTATTTTTACATGAACTGTCATATGTGCTAAAGATATTATTCAAGTCTCCACTTAATATAATTATTCCTGTTGGAGCCATATCAAATATTTTCAGGATTTTATTTAGGAATGCTACATCAGATGAAGGTGGGACATATATATTAATTAAAGCTGTCTCCCCCTTCTGGCAGTGAGAGTAAAGGGGGGGTGTTCAGCTGTGATTGCCTGACACAGGCATGCAGCACGCTCTCATGTGCACCCGAATGACAGGCACACAGACAGGGCTGGTAAAAATGGATACGTTTTGATGGTCCACTGGCCCACTGGGTTTTGTCCCAGTATGCCTGATGGCCAGTACACCACTGGCCGTAACCTACTGTTGCAGCTGTAAAACGGGGGATAAATTGTTTTGAGCATCACACAACCTGATAACATTTGGAAAATCTAGAAGAGACACACGATTAATGGCTAAACGGCCAGTGCGGGAATGTTGTGCCCGACATGAGATATAAAAACTCTGTATACTGTGAAATACAGAGAGATTTATCTGGCGGTGATAGGCTTAATCAGCATTGTGTGAACTTGTTTGGCAAAGGCTTGAATGTAACAGACATTCATTTAAATGTAAAAGTTCCCACTGCAGGTTTAATGTATACCTATTTCCAAAAATGTATTCCAACTCCTTGCTACTGGATGTGAAGGTAAAGTCAAACGCGTCCCCCGCCAACTGCCTCTTATATTGTATTTCCTCAGTTTTGAAATGAAGCTTTTGAAGAAAGACAGTGTTTAAGGACATTTTTTTTAATGACCTGGAACTTTATGGTTTTTTGTGCCTTCTTTAAATCCATTGATATTCCAGGTACAAATGATGCATTTATTAGGTAGTTTCTATATTCTTACTTGATACCATTTCTCCTTTTAATTGCACTTGTTATAGGATACATAGCTGCTTTAAAGTCAGGGCAAACCTCAGTAGAGATCCAGGACACAGAAGGCAATAAGCAATAGCAGACACACACAAAAAAACACACACACACAAAAAAAACTTACACATACCCTTGAAAACTCTGCTCTAAAAATGCTTCACTGAGCTGGTTACCTCGAAACAATGGCCAAAGAATAGCATAACAATGGTTTCCAAAATTTAACAAAATATTTGTGTACTTCATCAGCCAGAAATAAAGAAGATAGTAAAGGAATGTCCGTAGACCTAACAAAATTGCCTTATAATAATAGGCCAACTTATTGCATTACAGCCACAGTTTAAATGTAAAAAGGTCCACAGTTAACTTCTTAGTCTATTTCTTTAGCCCAATATTGTCTTTACTTGAATCTGACGTGTTTCTCTATTCTTGCATTTCTTCATCTTAAGTGTTTGTACTAAAAAAGAGGCAGATGTTTCTTATGGAGCTCCAGTAAGGCCTCCTGTGGTGTTACAAGGTTCATTCTCTCCTCACCATCTGACACTTTCAGGACTGATGGATACAGAAGCTAGGTTTTAATATCCAGTTTGTGCAATTGTTCTCTCAGAGGCCAGAACGCCTCACGTTTCCTCCGTAGCTGTGTTGAGATGTCCAGGGTGATTCTGTATTTGTGAATCTCACTACTATGTCCTTGTTCCCTCACAGCTTTGAGGATCAGTATTTTATTCTGAAGGTGGTGCGGTATAAATATAATGGTGCAAGGGAAACGTGCATTCTCTGAGGCGGTGTGCACTTTCAAAGTCGTCTTCCTTTATTTTTATTCCACTCTTTATCTCTCTTTGGGATGTTTAGTTAATAGGCCCAGTTATAGTGTGTAAGCAATTGAGAAAAAGTGTAACAGATTTCTTTTCAAGTGTTTTTTTTACAGTTTAGGTGCCAGTATTTAGTTGCATCTACTGTAGTTTGTTGCTGTCATCAGTTGACCTGGTGAAGAGAAATGTTGATAAGAACAGGTTTTCTGACTTTGGTCTCACTATTGCATGTGAAATAAATCTCTTATGGGTATAAGTGAGAAGGCAGTGGTTGGAAAAGAGTGCATGTTTGTAGTGTCCACAAAGGTTCTGCTCTTTTCACATGAGGGAAAGAGAGAGAGAGAGAGCGAGGGAGGGAGGGTGATTAGTGTGACGCCCACTGGCACTGTGCCCACATCTCCGGCTGCTGTGGAGCTCCGTGTCATGGCCAGGACTCCCTGCCAGAAGGGCTTTCCCCAGAATCACCCCTGCACACACACACACACACACACCCAAACACACATACACACACAAACACACACATGCACTCACTGACTCCTTCACACACGAAAAACACATGCACACACTTGCCGTACACCCAGTCATGCTGCCCATATTTACTGTCAACATTTTGATAAAGCTCTGCCAAGCAAACAGTATATCCTGTGCTAATGGTCTTAATGGTCTGACTTGGCAGTTTTTTAACTGCTTATCAATAAATGGAATGAAGTGTTGCTTTAACTGGTTTTAATGTAAACATAATACATATCATCTGTTATTGTTGTGTACATGAAAATACTAAAGGCCTACAGGCATTTTAATGAATAGATGCACTGCAATAATGTGACCAGTTAAAATGTCATTTATCTGAAAAAAGTGAAAAATTCTGTCAAGTGAAGAAAATTTTGAGAATTTTACAGATGATGACTTCAAGTTAGAATAATTTATATCTTAAAGGTGAGCAGTTTCTTAATGCCATATATATGCTCTACCCACAGTGGTGAAAAGTAACTGAGTACTGTACTTAAAGTTGCAATAAATGATATTTAGCTGTGTTAGTTTAGCTGTGTTATCTCTACATCGCAACAATTTGCGATGTAGAGATATCGCAGAGTAATGGCGTCCTTACCAGTGAATGAAGTCACACTCCCTCTGTGTGTGATGTTATCTGAGCTTCTTTGTTCTTTGTTTTGGTAGCAGGTCCAGCCACGTGTGCATGTTAGTGCATGTGAGTGTGCACATGAGTCCCCCATGTCCTCCACGTCCGTTTCCAAGATGGTGGCCGTGTCATAAACTTTCTCAAATTACAGCTAAACAGTACACTAAAATATGCTTCTGAAAGCATTTGAAGCGAGAAATGCAGTAACAGAATCTAGATCCATATTGGATCAGCTCTGCCTAGTTTGATCTGAGTTTCGTGAGTTGTCGGCTTTCTTTTTTTTTCCAACTTTATTGAGTAAACGACACACATGTTTGTTTTGGTCTCAGAGGTTGTTGCTATAGCGACATCTAGTGGCTGAATGTCATTAATGTCGTGTATTCTTACATGCAATACACCCCCCCCCCCCCCCCCCCAAGCATGTAGAAGAACCTACGGTAGCCGTGAAAATGCGAAAAACCTTAGAGGCAGTGTTTGATTGTCTGTTCTGGGCTACTGTACATGGTGGTGCAACATGGCAGGCTCCGTGGAAGAGGACCTGCTCCCTGTGTATATATACGGGGCTCATTCTAACGTAACGAAAACATGATTCTTATTTTCAGGTGATTACACACTAATTAACATATTTATGAATATTATATTCCATTTCTGCCAAGTCCATTCCACTAGATGCCACTAAATTCTACACACTGGACCTTTAAAAGATCCCCTCCAGGCATGTTTAAGATGTTTATCAAATACTCCACTTTAAATAATAATTGGTGTAATAAGGTTTTTCCACAAAAGAAAATCAATTATCTCATGAAAATCCTTAAAATTACATCCACTCCCTCATTAAATATTCTAGAATCTATGAATATGAAAATATGAAAATAGGAAATTTCAAATGTTTAACTACTGGACACAAGATGCCTCCTACTTCAGTGTTCATTCTGAGTGTATGAGCATTGGAGACTTCAGGGTCCCACATCACACTTGTGTAAATTGAATACTGGACCACAATTGGCTCCAAACTAGTTGTGATGTCACAAATCATGCTCAGAGGTACACGCCTTAAACTGTATATTTTCGGTGAGCACAGTCCTTCAGCAGATGAACTTGAAAACAGCCTTCCAGTGTCAAACTCTGCACATACATCATTCTGCACAGTGAAGCTCAAACATCCAACTGTAGGAACAAGAAAAAAAACATTTTTGAGTGGAGGGGGACTTTAAGTATAGTTTTAAGGTAATAGGACTTTTACCCAAGTAAAATTTTGAATGCAGGATTTTCACTCATAACTAAACATTTTCTACCCATACACTTACACCAAAAAGATCATTTCACATGTAGATTGAAATCTTTCACATGTGAACCAAAATGTGATCAGCTTTACATGTGCATGCTTTTACATGTGAAAATTACAATTTCACATGTGAACTGAAACATCTTGCATATAACATTTTGATTTATTATGTAACAGTTTAACAGTCTGAGAACTTAAAATTCATATGTGACAAAAGAGAACATGTTTCCATCTTTACTTAAACTCATGTTTGTGAATAATTTAATATTATAGAAAATGCTGTGAAAAAACATTTGTAAGATAAAAATGTCCAAGCAGAACAAAGGCATAAATGAGTGAGTGTGTAGATCAATAAATGAATAAACAAATAGAAAATACTATGGGTACAGCAGTGGTTCTACTTTGACACATACACATGTACACACATCAGTCTTCATCGTTTCTCAGAGAATGCCCAAGCCCACGTGTTGATGATAGGTGGTCGCTGAGAGAGATTCTTCTAAGTACAACCACCCCCAACTGTTTTCTTCACAAATTAGCGTTGAGAAATACATCCAGCCCTGTTGGTCTTTGTTTGTGGAGCCAGTTAATTTTCTAATTAGTTTCCACCAAACCCCAACCATCGTTAACTCACGCATGTGTGTTACCCAGATGTCTCTGTCAATCCGATGGCACCAGCCCAGGCTTAGAGAGAAAGAAAGAGGATGAGGGCTGAGGATGATATTGATGATAATAATGACAGTTGTGGCGTTGGCGATGATGATGATGATATTATTATCTGCTAACCTGACATTAGACTTTGATGTGGGAGATGTGTTACAGTGTGTGCCAGCTTTATGCGCACACTGGAAGACTTGAAACTGGACTGCTTATTTTGATAGGTGCTTCCCAAACGTGGCGACCACAGCAGGAGATGGAGGAAGGGAAACGACTAGAGAAAAGAAAGAAAGATGAGGCTCCTAATGAGCGCAGGCTGATTTCTGGGTGTTTGGACTGGCACGCGGGGCAGAGAGATGGAGAGGAGTGAGGGATGGAGGGTTGAGGAGATGAAGGAGGAGGGGGAGGATGGGATGAAGAAGTAGAGGACGAAGTCAGAACAAATGTAAAATGAAAGAGGAACACTGATTCAGTAAAACAATAGGATATTATAATATTTATTTTTAGGTAGTTGTTTGATGTATTTTGGGGCCAATTATCAACAGCAGAAATTAATGGGGTTCAAGGCAATTTGTCAACACTTTCCTTCAACCTATCCTCTCTTTGAAATTTAGAAATTTGAATTCTCCTCACTTTTTGTGTAAAAACAATAATCTTGCAGTTATTGTGCATATAAAACTGTTTTTGTGGACATACAAACACTCAGGGTTAATTGTGTAAAGTTAGCTTCCATCCCTTTATAACATTCAGCATTGTGAGGCCCCAACAGGCTGTTATGTTTGTATTCCCCTCGGAAAGTGGAAACTAGGCTAATTGCTAGTTTGTCTAGCTTGCTAATGTTTGTACTGACTCCCACTAGAAGTTACTTTTTGTTCATGCGATTTCAACAGCGTCTGAGTCATCAGCAGCTCCTGCACGCTTGCTGTGTATTACTCGGAAATTCACCCCAGCTGTAGGGGACGCTATCACTGCAGAAAAAGTAAATACACAAGTCAAAAACAAACACCATATGTTCTGATTTCCTACATTTTAATTTCAGTCCAACTTGAGGTTTTCATCTGTGGGTATTTTATGCTGTTGCATGTTTTTAAATGTTAGATTTGACTTTGTGCAGGCCTGTCCATTTATGTAGGAAGTATAGGCAAGGACTTGTTTATGTATCTTCTTGTGTGTTTGTGTGTGTGTGTGTGTGTGTGTGTGTGTGTGTGTGTGTGTGTGTGTGTGTGTGTGGGCGTGCATGTCTGAGTGTGTGTGTGGCCTGCAGTCTCACTAACAGACACATTCCCAGTGTCAAATAGGCAGTGTGGACTCAGTGTCACCCCCAACAACCTGGCTGACCCCTGCATCCTCCTCACCAGCTCAACATAGCACACACACACACACACACACACACACACACGCACACACACACACACAGTCACACAGTCACACACACACACACACACACTGGGCCGGATATGTTAGTAGAGGTTTAAGATGGAATACAATAGTTAATGTGTCTCTAACATACCTTTAGTGTATCTTTTTCTGTTCAACATTTGTGTATTGAAACCGTTTTACAGGACTAACAAGTGACACCATGGTTGAGGCCCTCAGCTACACCATCAATGTGTTCCTCTGTGCTGCAAATGAATGACTGATGCTTATTTACTGTGACTTTACAATCTCTGTAGATCATCTTGTTTTGGTGATATGAAGAAGTGTTTGCGCCTGAATCATTATAGAGTTCTTTTCACTGGATTTCCTGTTGATAAGATTTTCCTGGTGAGGCTGTTTTTATTTTTTGTATATTCAGCTGCTATCTCTGCTCATGACAACTCCAGTTATTGTTATTCAGGTAGTCATTTATGTTATTTACTGTGTCATGCACATATTAGTGGTCAGCCCACATGACACCAGAAATACAATTGCAATGGTGATAAATTTGGCAGTCATGAACATAACTGCTGACATAAAGCATTACATAAGGTGGGTTTCCATCCACCTATTGTATGTGCATTTTCAATTTACGTATGAAAAAAATCTGTAGACAGTGAGAAAATTGAAAAAAATATAAAAATATTGCAAGTATGTTTTTCACGCTTGGCTGTGGGAGAAAAGTTGGCTTATTGATAAAAGCAAAATGCAACACAGTGCAATGGAAACAGACTTAAATGTCCAAAATGTTTTTTTCACAGTTTGAGGTATGACTGACGCTCTTTATTTGTCACCTTGTCATTCTTCTGCAATGGTCGGGGGCAATGGCCTGGAGACTGGAGAGTTAGAGCAAACAGCTGTTCTCTCGATGAACCAACAGCTAATATTCGCTAATATTTGCTAATATATAGATGTACCCTTAAATCATCATATAATTAACAACAAAACATGGAATGGACTTCAGTCTCACCTAAATTACATAACAAAACACAGCTAGCCTTTTCTCTTCAGGGAGACCATTAAACCTGCCTGCTTCTGTAGGTACCTGATCGTAACTTTTGGTTAAGTTCTGTTTCACACAAAATGTCCCAGTTAAAGATCTCTCTCATGAGCTGCTGTTAAGACATATTCACAAGTCTTTTCCAAAGTCAAATCATTTCATATTTATGTCTGACGTTCACCCAACCTCAAATACCAGAAACATAAACTTATTGTTTTATTTATGTATTCCAAACCAACTGTTGTTGCTGCCTCTTGAAATGTCACACATGCATCACTACTTGTGCAGTGGGTATTTAGGTTGTAGGTTAAATCACTATTGTGTTTAATCAGCATAAAAATGGTTGTCATCAGTGCAAAAACAATGTCAGTTAAGGGAAGCTGAGGTCTTTTTCACTGGTTCAACAGCGGGGTGAAGTCAGGAGAAGGCGGCAGTGCAGTAGTGAAGGTGTTCCTTGGTGACAGTTAGATGAGCCCTGCCTTCTTCCCCCCAGTCAGACCACAGCCTGGGCTATCTTTAGCCAGGACACCAGGGCAACGGTGCTGGCTTTATGGCCACATCCCGGCCCGATGTGGCTGGGACTAACTGCCGGGATGGGTGAGGGTTTTGCATGGCAGGGCCGAGCTCTGGCGGGGGAGGACTCTTCCTCTTGCCCTCCACCCCTCCATGTATAGAGCTTCACCCTGGGTCAGAAAACACAAGCAGGAGAGGAACTGAAACCTGGGTGAGGAGGGGGGAGGAAGGATGGAGTGAGAGGGAGAAAGAGAGAAGGGGAACACTGTTGAAATAGATGTGGGGTTTGAGCTGTGTTTTTACTGCAGGTTAGTGTACAGACCTCTCACTCTGCACCATGTATAATACTGTCTTTCCAGGTTTAACAATAATTCTATTTCAAATCATTTAATAATTAAGATAAACCATGAAATAATCTTGACAGAGCTTTCATTCATTCACCTCATCATATCTGTTTACATTTCTTACAACAATCTACAGCTGCACAGTTGTGGCAAGTGATTCTCTCTGTCTCTCTCTCTCTCTCTCTCTCTCTCTCTCTCTCTCTCTCTCTCTCTCTCTCTCTCTCTCTCTCTCTCTCTCTCTCTCTCTGGTGGTTTAAAATTTGCTGGAAATGTTTTCTGACTTGTTGCATAGAAGTAAGCTGATGGTGGCCATGCTGCCTTCATCCTCCTGGTCAATGTGGTTAGTAAAGCATGACCTGCCAGCCCCCCTCCACTCCCTGCCCTCCTCTCTCTGGAGTCACTTGACTGGTGCAAAGACCCCTGACTCCACCACTGCAAATGACTCCCGTTTTCCCTCCCTTTTTTGTCATCCTTTTATCCTTTATCCCTCTCTGGTTTACCTCGCTTCTGCCCCGCACTAAACCCCCACCCCCCTTCACTTGCCATTCCCTGGTTCACTATCTTTGACTCACTGGTTTACTGAAGCTTTCTCCCACACTCTCATTCCTTATCTAGCTGCTTCTATCACTCCTTATTTCCGTTTGAAAACTCCCTGCTTTGGCACACTCCCTCTCCAGGTCCATCTTAAATTTGCACATTTTTATGTTTAACATAGGATGAACATAATGAGTTCCTTGTGATATTGTTTTAAATAATGTTAAAATTTGAAATTATGCTGCCAATGATAGAAACATGAGGAAATCCTGTCAGGTTTCTTGCTTACAATTATTTTATTATTTTTTCTGTTAAGTTGATTGACCAAATTGATTAAATAGAAGCCTCACTGAGGTTAAAAATCTGATTTTCAAGAGGGTTCTGGCTAAGATAGGCATCAATAACAAGGATTTACAGACAAACAACACAGGACAGCTGACACGAAATGCACCACAAAATCAGAATTAAACCAAAATGTGACTATAAAGTAATATATAACATTTCTAATACAATCATGTAAAAGATTGAAAAACAACCTAAATGGCACCTTACATAAGAACTAAGAAAAAGTCACCACACTTGGCAGCAAAACTTGTTTCATTTCAAACATGTTATTTGTCTATTAGAGTAGGCGACATGTGTTCTTACATGTAACTTTTACGCTTTTCATACATGACATTGAATGTCTCTTGTGCCATCAATAGTCATTTTCTATGTTTTAGCTCGTATGTTTGTGCAACATGTTCATCACCCCAGAGCACTTCACAACCCCCACCACTCGCTCCCTCCCACCCCCACCCCCTCCCCACGAGTGCGGCTGTTGTCACCTAAGCTCCGGACGGTGAACTCACTTTCTATATTTAGGGTGTTCGTATAGTTTAGTCAAGCAGCTTCTGTTGCCGCAGGGCCCTGCTATGCTAACGGTTCTGCAGCTGAGGCAGTTTAGCTCACTCTGGTCTGGCCTGGTTTGGCCCTGCGCACTGCCATCGGCACCACAAAACATCTGACAAGCATTTTACCCTGAAACCCCTCTCACATTTTACTGTGTGTGGCTGCAGCAGGCAGTGAAGGGGTTAATACCAGTCACTCAGCATGCGGGAGCTGTAGCAGGCGGGCAGGCAGGCAGTGCAGAGGCTGACCTCTGACCCCTCAGGAAAGGAATGTGGAAGCTCTTTCATCCAGGACAGAAACCAAAGACACCCGGGCGGTTGGAAAGTGGCGGTTCAATTCTGCTTTCAGCGTTTTTGATTAGGGGAAGTAAGCAGAGGTTCCATGTGAATGTGCTGTGGAGTATTTGTTGTAGAGGCGTCTGCCATTTTGGAATGAAGTTCCATCCTGCAGTTGCGTGTTTGTTACTTTGTGATCACTACAGTGAGGGTGAAGTGTGATTAGCGGTTGGAAATGGCTGCAGTTGTGCTGTTTGTGCTGGTGGAAAACCCTGGTTATAGAGTACTATGCGCTCTGATCTGTAACCTACTACTACCTGTATACTGTATGTTTGTAGTTATGTAACAAACAAAACTGACATTACCTTTCCTATAATCACAATATAATTAGGTGGTCAATGATTAACACCAGTACTTATATAAAGATTCCATCTATGTTTAATTCTTCTGTTTTCAATTGATCTTTTAACCCACTACAGACCTTTCAAATTACATTTGAAAGGTCTGTAGTGGGTTAGTGGTACAAGTACCATTAATGGTACAATTACTTTTTTTTATATATCAAATCTGAATCTAACTCCATGCTATAGTTCATTTCTGTCTTTTATGTAATTTAGAAATGAAGCAGGGTCAGTGTGGGTGTTGTTTATTGTCTGTGGATGACCAGTAAACAAGCAGAGGCTTGTAATCTAATAGATATGCTGCTACTTTGATAATGTTTTTGAAGCAACAGTAAATATTCAAAGGGCTTCCATGCAAAGAGAAATATTGACAGAAATAGGAATTCTGTCCTATTCTGTCATCTCAAGTTTACTATGAGTGGAGTCTGATCAACACCTTCAGATGATAGTTTGTCTGCTAGAAGCTGAGCAAAACATCACTGAAACTAACAGCAAGTATTTGTTGTCCCATATCACCTGATTTAGACAGAAATTCCAAGCATGTGTAGCCAGCATCCAATTTCTCTTCTTCCTCTCCTCAAAGCGGTGAGGAGAAGAATGTGGCTACTTTTACTTGTTATGCAGACCACTGGGAATGACTTGATAGCGAAAGAGAGCCCACTTTCACTTTCCAAGTGCTTGAACATAAGTACTGATTGCAAATTGAAGATTTTCAAGGTTAGGTGGAATTTAAAGCTGATTTAATAGAAACATAACAACTACATTTGGCCTTTATAACAAAAGGAAATTTTAATGACTGACTACCAATCATTTAACTGAAGCAGAAACATGTTTTGAATATTGTGCTTCTAACCCTGTTGTTAAGATTTATTAGCAATGCATGGGAGTCTTTCATCACAAGAGGATACTATATGTAACACCTTTAATATATCTGCATTTATGACACTTAGGTCCTATACGACTTTTTACACTTTCGAGGAATCTCAGGTTCCTTATGTTGTCTGCAATGAAAATACAAAAAATAGAATAATTACAATAGTATGATATCATGTACATTACATAATAAAGATGCTCCCTGTTTACCGTGTGCAGACACAAGTGATGGGTATTCTTTCTGAGAACATTGAGACCAGTGTTTGAACATCTGGAGCTTGTACTGTATATCACAGTTGATCGTAGCTGCAGACTGATGGTGATGGATTTACTGTACAAACAACAGCGAGGGTTGACAGTGAGTGAGTGAGTGAGTGAACCATGTGGAGTAGGAACATGTGAGAGAAAGCATAGCCATTGGTTCATTGATACATAATGAGAAACATACAGAAGTGTGTGAAGTGTGTGAAGTGTTTCTTCAGATAGAGAGACACATGAGAAAGGCCCAAATGCACAGGCTGGTCGCTCCTTTGACATATTGAGCTTGTTGAGTTGTGGAAACATGAGAGAGGGTGTCGATTTATTGGCTGATTGAAAATCAATAACCACAGTGGTTGACTGAGAAAAGATACTTGGTGGTGTATAAGAGTTAGGGAAGTGTAGAGACTTCTACTACTACTACTAACTAACAGTGGTGGAAGAAGTATTAAGATCCTTCAGTAAAAGTACCAATACAGCAATGTGAAAATACTCCATTATAAGTAAAAGTCCTGCATGAAAAATCCTACTTAAGTAAAAGTACATAAGTATTATGAGCAAAAGTTAGTAGTTAGTTAGTATTAAAGTAAAAGTAATGGTTTGGTCCCTCTGACTGATATATTATTATATATGACATCATTAGATTATTAATACTGAAGCATCAGTGTGTAAGCAGCATGTTACTGTTGTAGCTGCTGGAGGTGGAGCTAGTTTCAACTACTTTATATACAGTTAGCTAGTTTAGTCCAGTGGTTCCCGGGTCGGGCCCCTCTGAAGGATTACCACATAGGACTTGTCTCTAATCTTTGATTTTTGATGCAATATTGGATCATTTGAACATTTATTGAAATGAAACCATGTGAGAAGTTTAGAGGGAAAAATCACTATTTGGTGGAGCTGTTAACAACTCATAGACATCTGAAATGTGACCCTGACTACACACTGCTTTTTGTAAGACGTCAAAAGCCAAAAAGGTTGGAAACCACTGGTTTCATCTTTAACAATGTGTTGTATTTTAAAAGCTTGTTATATTATCCATTGGTCAAATCTTCATCTGAACACCCATTAACTGGTAACTAACTGGTTCATTTTTAAGAACAGTTGTGATGTAGCTTTAGTTTGTGAGAGCTGTCCAGCAGTCGGTGGTCAGAGCTAGCTTGACTTTTAGCTCATCCTTCTTCTCCTCAAAATGTTTTTCAACGTGTTTAGTCACAGTAGCTTTCGATTGCATAATGTACTTGGGCTCGAGGTACGAATATAAATAATAATACAAATATAAGGTGACCCTGATTATAAGACGACCCCCCCCCCCCTTTTTTGGAAAAATAACATTACTTTTTGAATATAACTTACATCATAGTATAGTTACATACTCGCACACTGCACACTGCGGTCAAAAATTACTTTCTCCAGCAGTCAGCTTTTATATGACTGCCTTTTTGAACTCCTTATCATCTGTCACAGTGGTATTTAGCAGCTGGACATATTCCGTTCCTGCAGTAGAGACGTCAGAAGATGCTTTGGACCCATTTTCACTTGTCATGAATTTATTTCCTTCGTGGCAGAAAAACACTTTACACAAGCCTTCAGAAACTCCTGCAGGTTAAACTGGACTAGCGAAACAATTTTAGGGCTGAGTGACTCTAACATACATAAACAAACTTTAAGCCACTCACTAGCCTAGCAGCATTAATGCTACAAACACCCCATAATGCATCACTCCATGTAGAAATCAGTCTTACACTGATACTTTATCCATTCAAAAAGAAGATCTGATGTTGTGAACACATAATTGTCTAGCTGTTAGCGGAGTGTGTATGCAAATTAACCCATAGACCAACATGTGTAACCAGTCAAAAATATTCTTGGCAGTTAACCAATTAACCGTTAACCATTGACATCCCTACTTTGATTATTTATAGTGTTGTGTTAAGTGTATCTAAAGTGTTAAGTGTGTCTGTCATGAAAATGTATATTGAAATCAATAAGGAAATGAATCTACTATTTAGTATATAATTTTAAAGTAATTCAACCACAGTAAATTGAGTCCATTCCTATGGAGTCCAAAGCAGAGAGGGTAGTTACTGCTACTCTGCTGAGCTCGGCTAGAGACCTTTTAGCTAGCCCCATTTGTGGCTAGCGGGACTCTGTACCTCACTCTGTGATTTGGTCACATAGCATTCCCCCAAACAAACCTTGGTAGAATCATGAAAACATTTTTTTACCTGTTACTCACAGGTATTTTCATGATCTCACAGATGTTTACTGTGTGACCAGAAAGATAAAATATTTTTTCAGAGCAAGACAAACTTTTAAATCCAATATTTCCACACTGCTATTGTTACAACCTGTGCAGTTGACTTTTACTCTTTTAAAGGACTTTGTGACCTTGCTCTGTGAAAGGTGCTGTACCAAATAAAGTAGTCATCTTTGAGATCATGAAAATACCTTTGACAACGCAACCCGCTGCCAAAATCTAGTTTTGACTTTTCAAGGTTTGTAAAAGTATACTATAAAGAATACTATCTGACTGAATTAAGTAATGTATGAAATGCTAAGGTCACAAATGGGGCTAACTTTTAGTGGGACTATTTAAGCTGTTTTTTCTTTTCTTCATCATGATTGGATTTAACTACTGCCTCATTTAATTATGTTGGAAATCAACTGAAGACATTGGTTCATTAAAAAACAATGAACCAACAGAGAAAGCTAGGGAGGAAAAACTCTTTAAATATTTTAAATTTAGCTTTAAGCTAAGACTAGCTGTGGCTATTTCACCAGCTAGCTTTCACTTGATCAACTCAATTTGGACCAAATACCTAGTTAGCCTACTGCTTTTTGGCTTTGTTGGTTTTTGTTTGGTGGATTGGTTGTCATGTCTAATTACTATTTACTATTACTGCAATATTTCAGCATTGATAAAAGCAAGATTTTGGAGAGGAAAAAGTGCTTTTAGCAGGTACTGGTGATGTACAGGAAACATCTAAATTGTAGTGATCAGAAGCAATTATGTATATGTATGTGTATATTCATATAATATGCAAAAAAGGAATAAATTGTCAAATTAATGCCTATTGCACTGAAACACGCCTTTTTATGGAAGACAGTTTGACATGTCGTTGAGGGAAAAGCACAGGTGTAAATAATGAAATCAATGGTGGCTGAATTCCATTTAGCTGCTTCAGTTTCAGGGTTCACTGTCTACTGTGACACTGGAGAATGGACAACCCAAAATGTCCACTGTGAAAAAGGCCACAGTGTAATATTAAACCGTTTTAGTGAACACGCAAATTTCCTCTTTATTTTACAAGTAATTTTTACAGAATTGATCTTATTTTTCAGGAGATTGTAGTTAGTTAAAATTTAGTTTTTCTCATCAAATTTAACACACAATTCTATATGAAATATAAGTATTTCACAGTAAAATTCAGGTAAAAGCCAAAAAATGTTATTGTCCCAGTATTAAAACTTGCTTTCAGTAATCAACCCCACTCTCAAACATACAACATGAGACATAAATACATATTTAAAAGTTATTAGCATTAAAAAAATGCATATAAAGCACAGCAGCATTGCCGGGCCAGAGGTGGTATTTGTTGTTAAATCAAATAGATAGATAGTTACCCTTCATTTAGATGGAGGGCAACTAAAACATTTTAATTAAAAAGAAGAGTTTATAAGGTTATGTATACATAATGCAAGCATAAAGATATTGCATAGGTCATTTAGGTTTGCTCATTTGACTGTTCAGACCTGAGGGCATCGTGTGTGAATTCACCGCTCCACATGGTCTGTAATGGTGTGTCCTTTGTGTTGAAGCTCTATTTGGTTTATTTCTATAACTTGACGGTGTGGATTCTCTTCATTGTACTGTATCTGGCTGTCTGTGTGCGCGCCTTTGTGAGTGTGTTTGAGCATGCCGGGAGGGTGTGTACATGATGTTGCATTCGGCGTGACCAGAACTGTGTGTGTTGTATGTGCTGTTGTGTGCGGAGGAGAGAGGCAGGGCGACACGGCATGGTTCAGGCCAGGAATGTGCGATGTGGGTAGGCTGTACAATAGAGCCGGGCTCCCTGAGGGTGGTCAATGGGACGGGTGTCACCCCCCTGCACCCTCCCCGCTGGGTGATGACCACCACACAACGTTACAGCTGTCAGGTCCTCTTAACCACCACTGTAAACACACATACATTATGAGAACAAACACACATGTATGCACATGTACAAACTTAGACATCCATGGGCACGCATGTGCTGAAGTACATCTTGTGTAGAAGAAATTACATGAACGCACACACAATGCTCATATGTAGATGCTTTAGCTACACGTACCAACCAGTGGATACTTATATGTGCACTTACGGTATATTTCTGTATGTAAACATGTAAATATAATAAGCATCTGCAAAAACACTCCCAGCTCATTCCAGAATATTTGCTTTTTTCTTAACTCGACCTCTCACACAGAAAGGATGCCATTACATTTGGAGTTGTGTGTTTGTGTATGTGCAGACTTTGTGTATGTGTGTGTATTTGTGTGTGTGTGCATTCCGTCACATATACCCACATGTGTTTACGGTACTTATATGCACTCTCGGTTCACGTGAGCATGGCTGACATTGCCATCAGTGTTGCGTCCGCTCAACCTTGGACTTAGTTGGTGTGTTAGCGAACAGGGGTCACAGAGGTCACTGAGGGTAAATAAGGGAAGAGAGTGAGTTCAACACAAGTTAATATAGTTTGTTGTATATTTTGATGAGCAGATTTTAAAACCCATAGGTAATTTTTCACTTACAGTTCAGTTTTTTTGTGACAATTTTTTTCTGTTGTCAGGAATTTGTTGAATTCAGGGTGACAGGTAGTTTTAGGAAGCCTGAGTTTGTGGTGTAAACACTGCCCACCCCCCATCCTCCCCCACCCGCCACAACCCTCCTCCCTCTACCCTGGGGGTTGTGTGTATTTCTGTGTTTTCCCAAGGAGCCTTATCCAGTTTCATAACAAGTACATACATGTACACATGTCCACATACACAAGGCTGGCTTTGTGTAGCATGCTGTCATCTGAAGACACACATGATGAGGGATGAGGCTGGATAATTATGCTTAGTCTTCACATATGGTTTTACAAATAAAGGTACTATGCTGTGTCTGTGACTGTGAATCATCATTCACAAAATAGTTTTTTTGCTGATCGTTTTCAGCGCCTGTCATGTCAATCAGACTTGTCATTCAGCTCCCCCTAGTGATCTCAAAGGAAACTTGCTTTTGAAGTGGAATTTGCAAACAACACATTATGATTCAAGTCAAGCTGGTTCAATTATGGGCCAGAGATGTTTCATTTTCGACTTGCTTTCACTTTGGGGTTTTGGGTTGTTGTCTACATTAATGCATTTTATTACAATTTTATCAAAGCTTTAAAATAGAAGCACACTGAAGTCACTTCTTTGTCGACTTACCTTCATGTTTGTTATGTTTGCAGGACAGTAAAGATGCAGAGCAGTATTTCCCACTCACCGCCAACCATAGCTGTTGGGACTGGGTGAGGAGGAGGAGAGATAAAGAGAGAGAAGGAGAGGAGCAACTGAAGCAAAGAGTGAGAGAAGGAAAGTGCAACATATGTGAAGAAGGACAAGTAGGATTTTAACAAACAGGTAAAAAAGTAGGTTTTATGAGAAACGTGTTCAATGTTCAATGCCCAAAAACTTTCCAACAGTTTGAAATTATGTACCTTGTATCTCACCACAGATTTTGGCTCACCTCGATGTGTCCGCTAGACCATTGGCCCTTCCTGTGAGTTGTCGGTCACCTTCTTTTTTTCGACGACCCCCCACAACTTTCCACGTTGAGCCTGCAAGGCAGGGGAGCCACAAGTGGATTTTAATGGCAGCGGCACTCTAGGGCTGCCATGGCAGCTGCTGCCGCCGATGCCTCACACCGTATTACCGCACTGACGCCGGAGGAAGAGGGACGACGGACTGCCACCAAGCTGTTTGGGAGCGCCGCCCCGCTGCCACAGACAGAGAGAGAGAGAGAGCGAGAGAAGGGGAGAGAGAGAGAGAGGGAGAGGGAGGAAGAAGGAGCAGAAGAGGTAGGGAGAGTGAGCGGGAACGAGTGTTTGGTGTGCGGGGCCCTGTTCGCCTCACAGGAGAAGCTCCGGCTCCACGCCTTGAGTCACACAGGAGAGAAACCCTTCCACTGCTCACAGCCACACTGTCCCAAGGCCTTCAGCTCCAAATACAAACTCTTCAGGTACTGAGCATTAATCACGCTACTCAGTTCACATCATTTTAAATACAACATGCTATGTAGCTTCTTAAGCGTCCTCAAAATTCTGTCTTTAAAGCATCTCTAATCAGTATTTTAATAATGGATCACATAATGGACGACATGACATATGTAAAAGGTGTCATTTGTAGTGATGAATCCACAGAGAATATTCACCCAACTCTGCATTTCCCCTCAGCTCTATAGAGCTTTTTAGCATCTTTCAGCTCATTGTTTTGGTTTTATGGCCCGCAACTTCAATGTTTTGGTTCAGTCGCACCGCTCTCATAGTGTTATTTTCGGCTGCAGTAGGCAGCAGTTTTCAGCCAAAAAGCTCTGATAAAATCACTGTACACTACCTGCTCAGCAATAAACAGCAGACAGACACAGTTAGCAACTACCTGGTGAACAGTGGAGCATTTAGCAGCTAAAGAGCCGGATATTTCCCTCAGAAGTTGGTAGAGAGCTAAAAGGGCTAAAAGGAGAGGGAATATTATTACTATATATTATCATTATTATTATTATTATTATTATTATAGACTTACATCCATCAGGTGGCCAAAAACACTCCAAATGTGTTACAACTTTATAAGGTGATAAAATGTCAATGTTATTTTTATAGTTTGTTTCTCCCAAGTGGTCAAAAAAAAAAAAAAAACGTGACTCAGACTCTTTAACATAAGAGGATGTTTGGTGAATCACAGGAAGTTCCAAAACCCCAAACCCATTTTTGGCTACTGACTGTAAACCACTCTTACTCATTTATGTATATATGGACACAAGGAGTTTGACTGGAAGGAATTCATGCCTCTTTTTAGCACATACCATACTGACTGACTACACAACATGACAATAAGACAAGGAATGTCTCCTAAAAACCCCTACCATTCACCCTGTCTTTGTCTCATATGTTCCTTTGCAGGCATATGGCCACACACTCTCCACAGAAGACCCATCAGTGCTCATTCTGTGAGAAAATGTTCCACCGCAAAGACCACCTGAAGAACCACCTGCAGACCCATGATCCCAACAAGGAGGCCTTCAAGTGTGAGGAGTGTGGAAAGCACTACAACACCAAGTTGGGATATAAGCGCCATGTGGCCATGCACTCTGCCACAGCAGGGGATCTCACCTGTAAAGTGTGCATGCAAAGCTATGAGAGCACACCTGTTCTCCTGGAGCACCTCAAGAGCCACTCGGGAAAGTCCTCAGGTGGAGCCAAGGAGAAAAAGCACCCATGCGACCACTGTGACCGCCGTTTCTACACACGGAAAGATGTGAGACGGCACATGGTGGTCCACACAGGCCGAAAGGACTTCCTGTGCCAGTACTGTGCCCAGCGCTTTGGCAGGAAGGACCACCTGACCCGCCATGTCAAGAAGAGCCACTCGCAGGAGCTGCTGAAGATCAAGACGGAGCCTCCTGATATGTTAGGTCTTTTAGCTTCGGGGTCACCACCTTGCTCTGTGAAGGAGGAGCTTAGTCCCATGATGTGCGGCATGGGTCCCAACAAAGACCCCATGATGGGCAAACCGTTCCCCAGTGGTGCCCCTTTTCCGATGGGCATGTACAACCCCCACCACCTTCAGGCCATGTCTAATTCTGGGGTGGGTCATCCACACCCGTCCCTGATGCCCAGCTCCCTGTCTGCAGCTATGGGCATGGGCTGTCACATGGAATCCCCTGGACCTCTCCACCCACACTCCCATCACCACCACCATCATCACCACCATCACCACCACCACCATTCCCCTCCGCTGCCCCCGCACCACCAGCCTCCGGCTCCCCAGCAGCAGCACCAGCCCCAGCCAGCCCCCAAATACCAGCTGGGATCTACCTCATACCTGCTGGACAAGCCCTTGAAAGTGGAGATGGAGAGCTTCCTCATGGATCTGCAGAGTGGCTTGCCAGGCCCAGTTCCCTCTGTGGAGCCCCACGCTGCTGCCTCGCCCCCCAAGGACGGACTGGAGCCCACCTCGGGCCTGGCGGATGAGCTTTGCGGGGATCCCCTCCTGTCCAAGAGCCCTGCGGTGATCGCTGAGTCTCTGTGTGCTGCTAACATGGACTTCTCCCACCTGCTGGGCTTCCTCCCCCTCAACCTGCCTCCCTACAGCGCCCCCATGAGCACGGGCGGGCTGGTGATGGGCTACACCTCATCTGCGACCCCCTCCTCTTCTTCCTCCTCCTCATCTTCCTCATCTCTCCATGCTGCCGAGCCCCATGCTGCAGCAGTTGCCGCGGCAGCAGCCGCCGTTGCCACGGCACCTCTTACCTCTTTGCAACCGCAACCTCAGGAGCAGCAGAGCTCCAGCGGGGGTCTAAGCCTCGGACCCCTGCACCCCCTCCCACCAGTGTTCAGCTCCAGCCTTAGTACCACCACACTGCCTCGCTTCCATCAGGCCTTCCAGTGAGAGAGCCAGCCCTCAGCCCAGCCTCAGCTCAGCCTGGATGTTTTGGGCTGCGGTTCTTTACAGGGCCTGATCAAACAGTTGGAGAATTAGAATAAATAAATACACAAATGAACACGTAGAAGCCTTAAATGAAAGTGCACAAAAGCTTTTGATTGAGCCTTAAAAGGAAGTTAAACCCCTTTGAGCAAAAAGGAAAAGGTGAGAAAAGAAGTTGAAGCAGCTTTTATTTGGGCTTTTTTTTCCTTATCCTATAGTTATAATGATGTATTAACCCATCTTTTTTAAAATTTCCATTTACTTCCCCTTTTATCCCCCTTCCATCCCCTATTTAGTAGTATAGAGGGCAGGATCAGTAGGCCAAAAGGCGTGGTACTGCATACTTTCTAAAGTAATAATATTAAAAAAAAAAAATCAAAGATACATTTTTAGTGAAGATTATCTGTCTTGTTGTGACCCAGAAAAAAAATATAGTTTGAAGTGGATATTTTGTTTTACTTTATTTTTCTTTTCCAAATGTAAGAAAGTGGTAGAATGTGTCTCATCTTGAGTTTCGAACCACCCACCTCTGATAACCGAACCTGTCAATGATTAGTATGGAGAGGAGAGAAACCAGTGAAGGAACAAAGAGATATTGAGTTAACTCTAAAATCCTCCTCTAGGTGGCTAGGCTAGAGCCACAAAAGCGACCCCTGCCTCCAAAAAAGTGCTCTTTTGCTCATAGAAAAAAGAATGAGAAAAGAAGAGATAAGATAAAATGAGTTGGATGCCCCCTATTATTTTCTTTTCAACTGTAACTGATGTGCTCCTAGAATCAGGTCAGTTTGAATGAAAATAAATGATAAAACAGACTCTTATCAGGACTGATTAGAACCACACAAACATGGCCACGCATTTTTTTAAAAGAAAGAAAGAAATGTGAAATTGATGTAATATCATGCTGGCTTTTTAAACTTTTCCTCAAGAGAAGCACTTTTTGTTTTTTTAGCAGAAGGCACTTCACCTTTAGGAACTTCCTTGGGAAACCGTTTGTTTTCTTCCTCGTGACGTCGAGGTTTTCACTGCTTCAGACAGAGACTTTCTCCTCACTTGTAGCTCCTCCTAAGACCCAGAATCCACCTGGTTTCCTTTGTGAGGACTCTCCTTCCTTCAACTGTCTTCCCTTCTAACAGTTATCCTTAAAAAGTTCCCATGAGAATGATATATTGCAGCTGCTTCTAAGCTGCTCGACATATCTAAAATATATATTTTTGGAATGAAATACAAACACATCTTTAGGCAGTCTTTTAAAAAGATGTATCATCATGGTAATGATGAACCCTGACATATGTGAATGGCAAAAACAAAAGAATTACAGTGACAGATGAGGAAAAAAATGTGTTAAAGAATGTTATTGCAGTGTACGAAATATCTCAAAATGAATATTATAATTGCTTTTATCTCAGTAAGGTGTATTTTAGGTAGATGTATTAAAACTAAGTGATGATGTTTTTTTTTGATGTCTGGCAGGTTTACATTTTTGTGTATCTTGCATTTTTGATCAAACAATGGATGAAGTATTAGCTTTTTCCCTTAAGCTTTCTCTGTCATATCCAATCTTTACCTTTACATGTACTTGAGTTAGTATAGAGGAATCAGAACTGTGGATGGGAAATATCTACAGAAGGCTGTTAGTGGCTTAATAATCAATTAGGATTTGAACTAGATAGATTGTGTCATAGGAATGCTGACATGGATGGCCATTATCCAGCTGAATACCCCCTGCGCTGTGATGAAATTTCCGCCGATTTCACTCCGAGCTCAGAGGTTTTGGACGTCTTGGAGTTTAGATCCTTTTGAAACCATTCACCACCAGCCTCTAAAAAACCTGAGCCCAAAGTTAACCCTAAGCCTCAAAGCGAAATAGGTGCTCTTATCTAATGTTCTGTCTGTGGCACGACCAACATAACTGGCATATTCATGACTTCACACAGGGCTGAGCTCCTGCAACATCTGTCATAATCCTTTTTGCGTGTAAGTGTTGTTCCGGTCATTAGAGCTCACTTTAGCTGAGTGAGCCCCCAGCCATGTTGATTAAAAATGAACAAAAAAGAAAAAACATAGCACAGAAAAATGAAAAATAAAATACATATTGCTGCTTTTAGCTATGGTTGCGGATGGATGACAACTGTAGACCACTAGAAGATTTCAATTTAAAATTTTTTTTTTTTTTGGCAAGATGGACAGTTAGCTGAAAACATGCACAAACCGAACCGACAAAGTGTTCATCAGCCCCGGCCCCCCAACCCCCCTCTGTCCTCCTCCTCCTCTTCTCTCAGCTGCTTTGTAGAGTCAAAGGAAAAGGGTCTGAAAATACGGCGGTGTCCGGAAGATTGCAGTCACTGAATTTCCCAGGCTTTGACATTCAAAGTACGAGGGACACATGACTGACTGCATGACTTTGGGTGTTGCTTTTAGTCATATATTTGTTTTGTTTGTTGTCATATGATATATTATTTTCTGTTTGTATAAAACAGGACCTCGAAAAACAACACAACACATCACCTCATTTTAATTTTTTTATTTTTCTTACCAAAACCTGGGGAGAAGAAACTACATTTTTGCACAATTGCTTTTTACAAAATGCTACAAGTGCTATCCGCTTTTTGATACTGTAGGATATGAAACCCCTGACGATGAGCAGCTGTTGGCGCCTGCATGTTTGACAGGGGACTGTCCCCCTGGCAGGTAGGAGCAGATGAAAATTCAGCATCAGTAAGCACTGACATAGAAAAAACTTCCCTACAGTCTGACTGTATAATCACAACATCATTACTAAAATCTTAGATTTTATAATCCAAGTTCGGAACTAATTTGAAATTTATTTTACTCCTATTAGTCTTTCCCCCTGGAAAGTCATTATTTTGACTCTTATAAAGTGATTTACATGATCAAACTTTGTATTGATCCTAAATGAATTAGCTTTCAGCACCTTTTGGAGTATTTACATGATATATTGAAAAAAAAGGCAAGATTCAAATTTGATCTTTATTATGAGCTTAAAAAAAGGTAGTTTTTAAGAAAAACCCTCTTGGCTTAAGCCAAATTTGTAGCAATCAAATTGAGCATTTATATTTTTGTAACAAATATTCATTTAGTCCTTAAAAAAAGTTAAGGAAAAGCTTTTGGCATGTATTCAGTTTGTCCTCCCTGGGTTTCTGTGAGCTAATCTGAATTCTAGCACTTTCAACCTTTAAAAAAAAAGAGTATTTTTTCTTTTAAAATTTCAGCTTATATGTTCATATGTTTTTAATTTTGTATTGATCCTGTATATGTATGTGCCATTAGTTTGATGTGTAGACTTTATCAACCTTTGTGTATTTCTCTTCTCCAAAAGAATAACAGTATTTTTGATAGACTTTTCACTAATATCCTTCGACATAAGAGCCCCTTGCCTCTTCTCCTTCGAAACTTTTTTTTTTGGTAACCAGCTTTGCCTTCTCTATCATAAATTTAACTAATCAAACTCTATAGCTGAGTGCTTGAAGAGAACAGCAACAGCATATCTGTTATTGTGAGGCGGTGAGAAATGAGACGTTTGTCAGTAGTGTCAAAGCCACAACCTGCCATTGAAATGCTGTTGCAACAGGGATCCATCTGCAGGCCATTGTAATATGTCCGTGTAATTAAACAAAAAAGAAGTCAGGACCCCAAAATATAGCACTTAAAGCTCACTGAACTCGTCCCCGCCAAAAGGAATAACTTTATGCTGATATGAGTCAAATGTGTGAATAGTGACTATCAAATGTGGCTTTAAATTCATGTTACTAAACAGAAGACTAAAGTGAAAAAGTCTCAGTTGAAAATGGAAGTGTGGTCAGGTGGTACATGTGGCTGTCAAACACTGACAACAACAGATCTCATGCCTGTTGTACCAAAATAAAACTCTCATGGTTAGTCAGGATGTTGACTTACTAACATCAAAATTATAAGATAGTAAGTCAGAATTATGACTCAATTTGTCAAAATTTGAGATACTAAGTAGAAATGATGGTTTACTAAGTCAGAATTATGACTCAATAAGTCAAAATTATCAGATACTAAGTTGAAATGTCGAATTACTATTTCTTACTTTGTAAGTCATAACTTTGACTCAAATTTGTACTCAGTATTTCATAATTTAGACTTAATAAGTGAAAATGTTTACTATCATAATTTTCACAGTATTTCATAATTTAGATTTAGTAAGTGAAATTTTTTACTCGCTCATTATTCTGACTTACGTTAAGTCTACATTTTGACTTAAGATTGTGACTTAGTATCCCATCATTTTTATTTAATCCAGTATCTCAAAATCTAAAATTTACTTTACTCATCTCATTTTTACTCATCTATTTTTTTCCTGGCGTAAATGAGTTTCTGTAGTCCTGAGATGACACAAAATGCTGATACCAGATCAGCGCAACTCTGAAACACTCGATATGAAATGGATTCTCCCTTACCTCTGACAGTGATGTTGTTCTGTTCTTTGGCTTGGCTATAGCTCCATTACCTCGACCTGCACCTACTAGGGATGCACTTATCCTCACCTTTTCCTCTTTACTAGTAGGTGCAGAACACAAACATTTTAAGGGAATTTGCTCATCAGTTTAAGCCTGAGGAAAACTGATTTGATTTTAATAATGCTCTCTTTCTCTCCCTCTCTTTTTTGCTTTTACTAAGAAACTGGGTACTGTCTGATGCAGACAACATCCACATGTAGTTTTATATATTTCTAGCTTAATGTAAGTCTTGCATTCCAACCTCTTTGTGTATCTCGTTTAGTGACATAGCCCATTTTATTTTTATCACTTGCTATACAGCCACCTCTGGAATAAAAAAGGTGAACGAAAATAGAATATTTGCATTCACTTACACTATTTTATATAGCATGGAGTTTATCAACTACAGGGAGAATTATATAAATGATGTGCTTCGGAGAAAGAAAGAAAATGAATGCTTTTTTGTTACATATCTCACATGCAATCAGTTGCTGCAATGTAAAAGTGACAGATTTGTATATTGGTTGATCCAAAGAGATGATGAACACAACAACAGAACTATTGACTTATTGTACAGTACAGTGTATCTTTGAGTTGTCATGTGTTATGTTGAAATGATTAAAAGACAAACCAGCGGTTTCATACCTTCCTTGCATTCTTTTTTATTATTTTGAAGTTTTCTTTCTTTCTATTTTTGCAAAATGCAAAATGCAAAATCCATTAGAAAAGAATACAAGGTTTTTGAGAGCTTTTTGTACAGCTGAAAATATTTTTTAGGCTGATTCTAGTATTTTGGACACAGTGTTTTTCCATCAGAACGTGACTCCTGACAGCATGGCTTTGAAGGTTTTGAAACAGCATTTAGACCCTCATGTTTAAAAAATGAAACAGTGATGCTTCATTTTATATATATATATATATATAGGTCTGTATTTTCCTAATCATTTTCTGGGATGTTTCCTAGAGAGAACTATGTTATCTGGTAGAAATTGTAGAGAAAATAGAGACAACATTCTGAGTTATTTTAGGTGGA
Source organism: Scomberomorus guttatus (assembly GCA_038419695.1). NCBI lineage: Eukaryota > Metazoa > Chordata > Actinopteri > Scombriformes > Scombridae > Scomberomorus > Scomberomorus guttatus. Next base: position 4,978,405 of record CM076449.1, read on the forward strand.
GTTAGTTGTGTTGAGTGTAGTTGTTGATTTTCAGAGGAATTTTTCCTTTAATTTCTGCTCAATATAAATAGAACTTGCAAAGAATATAATTGCAACTTCTGTGTGCCAAGGATTTGCAACACTCTCTTTAAAATTTCTATTACATTACATTAGAAAAAGTAGAATGTTTCTAACCCATATTGGCTGTTTGTCAGGCACAAAAAAGTCTAAGTCTACAGCCATGCTAACAGCTCTGTGAGGCTGTACTATATAGCTAAATAACAATGCTAATGCTGATGTTTAACAGGTATAGTGTTTACCATATTCATCATCATTAGAATACTTGTTAGTGGTGCTAACATTTGATAATTAGTGAAGGTATTTAGTCATAAACCAAATTGGAGAAATACAAATTTTGACCTGATTGTGGTGCTAGATGAAAATTAAGGGATCAACAAAGTTATTACAATTCATCCTGAGGGGGGCATGAATGTCTGAACCACATTTCATGGATATCATTCTAAACCGCAAATGTCATTCTCATGGTGACACTAGATGAAAAGTCAGGTGATCACCAAAGTCATAAGGACTCATTCTCTGGGCAACAAATGTTATGGCAATCTATCCAATAGTTGTCTAGAAGTATGACCTCAGTATTCCTAAAATCTTGTATGTGGCCCTGCTTACACACTGAACACAAAAAGAACACAAAAACAGTCATTTCATGTGTGTCATTTCCCTCAAGTCCATCCATCCACCACATTCAGTTTAGGAAGGGTGAATTTCTCTTTTTGGGGGGACTGATCAACTTGCTCTGAGCCAGAATGGTTTGACCAGACTCCACAGCTGAAGCATTGTTCTCAGTCTCCCTCCGTAGGCCGTCACCACATGACAGGATACATGATTAGAAAGAATGAGACTGAGCAGTAGTATGTGTACTACAGAATGTCTGCTACGGTAGGGGTAGGTTATTATATGCTATTTAGCAAATGTCCATGATTCTCACACACTATAGATATGACTTTATGATTACCGTACTAACAAATAGTTTAAAATTCCATCCCAGAATATCTTGTGACTATGGTGTCCTGCAGTTTCTAACCCTCATATTGGACCAGGGTCTGGATTATGTCTCAGAGAGCTGCACCAGTAGGCCTGCATACATAGCTGAGTGTCAAGACTGCTCTAATTATAGTACTATGGAGCTAAACCTATACTTACATCAACTGAGCTGACTCTCACACATACATTTACAGGATGCCAACTGTGCCATAACTTCAGAATAGAAACCCTTTTGGTTTTGTAGAGTTTTATTTTGAGGAACCTGAGGCGCTTGTAAAAAGGATTTGAGAGGACTGAGACACCACAACACAGACTTTGTAATTTGATAATAGTCTTCCAGACACTGAACATTTCGGAAACACAGAGGGGCAAACCAGGAGTTAACACCTTCACACACACACACACAAAAGACATCTCATTTAAAGAGGTACTCCTGTGATTACAGCTCGTCTACAAATTTGGGAGACACATCGATGTACCAGAGCTCCAGATATCCTGACTTTTAGTCCTGTGTATATGGGTCAAGCTCCAAAACCGCTGGATCCTACATTTCACATAATGCAACTCAATAGCAGATTTTTGCTAGACTGGTAGATGCCCGTCTTTCAAGCCCCACACAGGCTTTCTGAAACAAGAGTCTACACCCATGCTAGCAGCACTGAAGCCAAGATCAACATGCTAACATGCTCACTAACCTATGTAATAATAATATGCTGATGTTTAGCAGGTATAATCTTTACTGTAACATTTGCAAATTAGCACAAGGAAGATTGTTATGACCCCTAATTTAATAACAATCCATCCAGTAGATGTCGAGACATTTACTCAAAACCAAAATGTGAATCTCATGGTGGCTTTAGAGGAAAAATCAGGTGATCACCAAAGTCAGTAGGATTCATCCTCTGGTGACCATGAATGTAAATGCAAAATTTCATGGCAATCCACCCATCCATAGCCCAATTTACCGACTGACAAGTCTGTCTTAAAACAACAGTCAGGAGCCCAAATGAACACTGAAACAGGTTTTTCTTGCCATAATCATTCGTCCTGTTCATACTGACCATTAGAAGATCCCTTCATAATGTACTTACAATCTATGTGATGGGGGCCAAAATCCACAGTCCTCCTCCTGTGCAAAAATGAATTTAAAAGTTTATTTGAAGCTAATATGAAGCTTCAGCTGTCCAAATGAGTCAAATCAAGTAGATATCTTTCAATGTTACAGTCTTTTTAGTGCCAAAGTCCCTGTTTTTGTTACTATACTTCCACCGCAGCTCAACAGGGAAACACTGTCTGAGGAAACACAAAGAGGGAATTTGATGCTAAAAAGACTGTAAATGTGGCAGATATCCACTTGATATGACTAACTCAGACTGCTGAAGCCTCATATAAGCTTCAGATAAATATTTAAATGCATTTTTGCACTAAATTACTGTGTGGACTCAGTGTGGATTTTGGCCCCCATCACTTTAATTGAAACTACATTTAAAAGGGATCTTTTAATAGCCAGTATGAAAAGAAGGAATGATTACAGCGAGGAAAACCCTTTTTCAGTGGTCATATGGGCACCTGACTGTTGTTTTAAGACACACTTGAAAAATTGTGAACCTGTCCTTTAATAAAGCCCTGCAAGCTGAGTAGCGCTCACCATGACGAGTAAACTGAACAGCATGTGTAAAATCACCAGACTACCCCATAACGTAAGTATTTCACAAACACAGTGGAAGCAAATCTTCATATTCAACTTGTCATCACTTTATTATTTTGTTATTGTACATTTTGTAATTGGACATTCTGTAAAAGAAACAAAGAGAAAAGTAACACAAAACAAGCTCCTTTGAAAGTCATCATGAGCATCATGCTTTTGGCTAAAACGATGACGGGAATCATTACAGAGAGCGCCACAAACAGCGAAACGCAACAATACAAAGCTGTTTTCTTTTATTTACATTGTAAACCTCCCGTTCATACATACGCACGCATGACTCAAGCCGCTTAAAAGTCTATCTGTAAAAAAATCTCCCCTGGCATGTGTGCATTTCAACAGCAGGAGAGGAGTGATGCTCTGTCTTCATGTGTCAGGGCTCAATAACTTTTTGACGTAATACAGAGGGCAGAGGGTTACACAGTACATAGGAGACAGTAGAGTATCTGATGGATTGAAGTAAATGAAAGAGTAATGGTCAGTACATGAAGACACTCATCTGAATTGAGTATTTTTGCTTGTCCTGCTCTCTCCAAGCAGATTATTAACAGCATAAACAAGCCTTGGATTGACTTGATCATGAGGAGAGCCATGATGAAGAAGTGGGCATGGGAGGATAAGTCATTCATTCAATCAATCATTTTGCCCCTGGAGAATCAGGGTTGATCTACTCTAGGCCCCTCCTCTGCACAGCCCTGCTAAAGACTGAGATGAATGCTACTCCAAAAAACATGTACCCGGAGGGCTCAGAGTGCGCCTTGAACGCTGTGTGGGTTTAGTTATGTGGTTCAAAAAGCTCTTTAATCATACAATGAGAAGAGCTTGTGATACTTGATGAAAATGTGTTTTTTCTGGTCTGTGTTGCTTGTTAGAATTCACTCCTTAGAATATTCACTTTGTGTAAGGACTAAAATCTGGGGCCCCAAAATCTGCCATTAACTATACTGCAATTATTTTATCTTGCACTACCATAGATGTAGATGTATAGTAGGGTTAGACTGTTGTATCTACTACTGTATGTTGTTTTTAAAGGAATAGTTTGCCATTTTGCTTATTTTCTCTGTATGCTACATATGAAGCTACAGCTAGCCTGGCTGTCGAAAGGTCATAAATTCTTCCTACAAACACCTCTAAAGCTCACCACTGAACACCTTATATCTTGTTTGTTTAATCAGTACAAAAAGAAAAATGGCACTTTGTTGTTTCACCAGGGGTTATGTGCCTGACTCTCTCTTAGACAAGACTCCAGAAATCTAAAAAAACCCACTGTAAAAAATCACAAGCCATTATTTTCACACTTTGGTTTTTGTAGGAACTCAACAAACGAGATATGTGTTAATGAGTTTTAGAGGTGCTCGTAGAGGGATTTTGTTACCTTTGAACAGAGCTAGCCTAGCAGTCATTGGAATGCTAAGCTAATCTAAATGGCTGCTGGTGGTAGCTTCATATTTAGTGTACAGACATGTCGATCATCTTGTCTAACTCTTGGCAAGAAAGTGAATAGATGCATGTCCCAAAATGTTAAACTATTCCTTTAATGTCATTATTATGATGTAATTTGATGAATACATATTGTGGAATTTGGGTAGAGTAAACTACACTGGTTGTCTATGGGAAGCCCTTAAAGGACCAGTGTGTAGGATTTAGTGGCATCTAGCAGTGAGGTTGCAGATTGCAACCAACTGAATACCCTTTCCCCTCCCCCTCCCCCTCCAAGTGTGTAGGAGAACCTACGGTGGCTGTGAAACTTGTGAAAAACGTGAAAGGCCCTCTCTAGAGCCAGTGCTTGGTTTGTCCGTTCTGGGCTACTGTAGAAACATGGTGGTGCAACATGGCGGGCTCTGTGGAAGAGGACACACTCCCTATGTAGGTATAAAAAGGCTCATTCTAAGGTAGTGAAAACGCCAAGTCTTATTTTCAGGTATACACTAGTTAAAACATACTTACGAATGTTATATTCCATTTCTGCCAAGTCCGTTCCGCTAGATGCTACTAAATTCTACACACTGGACCTTTAACTTGAGCTGCTTGTCAAGCCACCAGGCTCCAGCCATGTTTTAAATGCATTTACAAAATGTTCAGCTGATAAATGAAATACCAAAAAAAATGCAACCACAAAAATGTCACTGAAAAGGGGGAAAAACATGAGCTGCAATGCAAGAATATGGATATCAGTCTACACAAAAACATATAGACTGTACAGATCTAATAAGAACACTGTGGATTACATTTCAATGCTCTGCATCCTGTGAGACCCAAGCGCTATCAAAATGACATCTACCACTACTGGTAGACACACACAGAGGTGAGCTTGCTGGCTTTCAGAAATAATTTTTCATACTGTACACAAAAATGTATCATACATTAATTTCAAACTTTCAAGAAACAACCAAATATGGTCCTTTGATATGACCTTCACAAAGCGCTATTTTGCACTTCTTTCCATAACTGCATAGTTCAGCAGGCACCCAGCACTGCTAAGGCTACACTGACGGCGTGATTAATAAGTGGAATAATAAGTTACTACTGAAAAAAGCTTCAGACACATACTTGTGTTGTAGACTTTCAAAAATACATTGTCATTTCTGTGCTGACTATACAGAACTTTTCCTTCTCTCCAACTGCAGTGGCTTCACCAACAGTCCATTACTTCAGGGTAACGGGTTCACATAATTATTCAGAGCCGTTCTGTATCATTTAGAGCTAATGGACCAATATTTTGACATTAACAGAGACCACTGTTTTGGAAGGAGAAACTAATATTTTGATTACAGTTGTGGTTAACATGGTCACACCAGGACATGGAAACTGAAGTAAAAAATAGTAGAACATTTAATTTATCCTTTCTTGTGTTACAATGTAGAGCTTCCCAGCATAAGTTCATCCATATCAGTTAACACAACAAACTTAACACCATAGCCAGTTAGACTCCCCAATCCTACCCTGATCTGTAAAGTCTCTGAAATGAAACAAAAGTGATATTTGAAAACAGAGACAATGGAAAGAGTAAAGATAGAATTATGTAAGGAAATAAGATGAAAAAAAAAAAAACTCCCAAGAAATGATCAAAAGAAATTAAGTCTGAGATAAATCTTGTGATGACAAAAATGCAAACCTGGATAAGTTAGATTCAAAACACAAATGAAAAGACAAAATGTGCAGAAACCATCATTTGACAAGCTTTGGCCCACTGTGTTGTGTGCAAGGTGAAACAGCAGAAGACATTAACTGTCCCATCAGAGGAAAACTCCCTCTGTGTCTCTGTCCTGGTAAGAAGAGGGAGAGGGGGAGGGGGAGAGAGACCCTTGCTGTTCTTCCACATGAGGCCAGTGGGTGGGGCTGTTGCACTGTAAAAATCACCCCTCTTGTCCCCTCGACACACAAGTCAGTGCTTGTTGGACATAAAGAATAAAAAATATATATTAAAAAAAACAAACAAACAAAAACAAAAAAAACCCCAGAATGTGACGAAAAAAACAAAAACAACAAGAACAGCAGCGACTCAGTCGATCTTGACCGCAGCATAGATTTTCCTGATGAACATGTAGGCTGCATAGAAACCAATTGTGCCCGTTAGCAGCCAGAAAGACAGGACCATCAGAGTTGTGTAGCCGAAGTACAAGAGGGAGGGGATGAACTCCACGATGTCCAGCTGCAGAGAAATAAACAGAAAAGAAATAAGTGTTGTATACTGTACATTTCCTATCTTATGTCTAAAGGAAACTCCTCAGATTCCCTGACTTTTGATCCCTTTCAGACATGGAATGTCACATCTGTCTGTTACTGACATTTTGTCATTCAGACATACTGAAAGTATCTGCTACATAAATGTTTCAGACATGAAAACTGAAAGTTTGGGAGTGAGACAGCTGGTCTGACTATCATTGTGGTTGTGCTTTTTTTCTTTCTTTTAAACTTATTTTGCCCCTTACTGCAAGGGATTTTTATAGACTGATCTGACATGAGAAGAATCTCTTTAACAACAGTATCCAGTGCACAAACACTGAGAATAAACTTTTCAGCAGTTACAACTTTTGAAACATATTCATTTCTTGGTTTTCCAGTGAGGGGGAAGGACAAGATGTCATTTTAAGAATTTCTAACCAAGTAATTTAACTTTTTTTGTGGAAACAAACATATCAGACACAAATTATTATTTATTATAAGAGTGTTTTTATCTTAAAACATAAATCTGGCTCATTCCTGATGTTTTGTTATTTACTAATTGCTTTTAATTTCTTTGTGCATAAGAGATGATAAGTAAGGGACACAGTTATTACAGCACCATAATTATATAATTATAATATCGATAATTATAATAATACCAAAATATGAATTGCTATCACATTTATGTAACAAGGTACATGTCTGAAAGGGGCTCATGAGTCAAGCTTCAAAACCACTGGATCCTACATTTCCCATAATGCAACTCAATTGCATCCTCTTATTAGAGCTGCCCTGTCTATCAAATGCCCTCATCTATCAAACTCCACACCCATTTCTTTACACACTGGGGGCGTTTCGACATGAAAATGCGAAACACTCGCCTGCGAAAAGTTCGCATCAAAACTATTCACACCGGCAGTGATACAAATTTGCGACAGAAACATAGAAACATGAAATTTGCAAAAGAATTTGCGACAGCTCATTCTGCTGTCAGTCAGCCTGGTGAAGGCAGTTTGTCCAGCAGCTGTCCTCTCAGCTCCCCAGGAGCTGCAGCTGACAGCCGTCTGTCAGCTGGACAAACTGCCTTCACCAGGCTGACGGACAGCAGAAATTTACTGAACCAAAACAGTTTGCATGTCGGCTTCATGTTAAGAAATCCACAGAGTTTGTATTTATAAATACATGATGATGATGCATATAATGATACATGAATCAATATATTGATTCAGTGGTTTAATTTCTCCACCCACTGTAGCGATTGAGCCTTCCTGTCTGCCTGCAGTGAAACAGGTGAGCTCACAGACAGACTGGGAGCTGATCAATCAATGTAGATATGGTAAATACATTCAAAACACATACAGCGGGATATTCAACACCCCACATGCCTTTGCAATAAACAGCTGTCTGTGCAGATTACATGTGATTGGTTGATGCTTTTATTTGCTGTGCGAAAACTCAGAAAAATCGACCTCAGAAAGGAAAGCTCCTCACAAGCCGAGTCCATTTTAAACTGTTTTTACTGCCATCACTAATTATTTCATTCAATGAACAGTTCTTTAAAGGCAACGTACTTGACATCAGAGCTAGTATTATTCCATCTGTAAATAGCCTATCCACCTCCTCTGAGAACACTGCAGTTATAAATTCCCTGAACTCCATCACTTTACCAGAACTTCATCATATTATCTCTTCTATGAAAACCTCCACCTGTTCTCTCGACATTATTCCAACTAAACTCTTCAAAGGCAAACTCAGATCAATTCTCTGTACCTCTGACATGGAGAAAGTCATCCATGCCTTTATATCTTCATGCTTTGATTTTTGCAGCTCATATTTTGGTATCACTCAGTCTTGTTTATCACGACTCCAACTAGTTCAAAATGCAGCAGCAAGAGTTTTGACAAGATCAAAAAAGAGGGAACATATCACATCCATTCTTACCTCTCTACACTGGCTGCCTGTTAGCTACAGAATTGATTTTAAAATTCTGTTGTTTGTTTACAAGGTGTTAAATGGATTTGCCTGCTCTTACATTACAGAACTCCTGTCCCCATGTTACAACTGAGAACTGTCAGAACTGAGATCATCTGACCAAAGACTTCTGATCCAGGACAAAGTGTTATGGGGACAGGGCTTTCTCTATCGCTGCCCCAAAAGTATGGATTTCTCTTCCTCCCACCATTCAATTCTCCCCCACTATTGAGATTTTCAAGTGTCATCTTAAAACATACTTTTATTCATTAGCCTTTAACTGTGACTAACTTAATCTAGCTCAAATATTTTTTTCCTCAAGTCTCTGTAAGTCTGTCTCTTCTTTCTCTTTTTTCAGTTGTTTTGTTTTGTCTTCCTCTCTGTGTGCTGTGAAGCACTTTAGATCAACTGTGTTGTGTGCAAAGTGCTATATAAATAAAGTTTATTTAAATTGATTTGATTCAATGAGTGCTATAACGAGAATGTATGTATCAGTGGAATATGTATCATCCGCAATGATCTGTAATAATATCAATCAAAAAACATTTAATTCTGTAGTTTCAAACTTTTGGCTGCAGTGAAACCAAAGTTTGTTGTGGATATCTGAGACAGCCTCGGGGCTTTTACCTTATTGACAAAGTAGAAGATGGCGTAAATAAGGACGTAGAACGCTGAGCCTCCTGAGACCAGGAAAGTTCTCCACCACCACCGGTAGTCCTGTTGGTGAGGAGAGGCAGAGAAAACACAGAGCATGGGTGTGTGTGTGGAGACAGTCCAGATAAGCTTCAGGTAGGACCTGTAGGGCTGTATACTGCAGGACAATGTTTGCACCCACTAAATGTGCTTCTACTTCAAAACACTACAGCACTTCTTTTGCACTGCTGTAAAACACTTCAGGGGTAGCTAATTCTACTTTATAATCTACTACTCATCTCTAAGCCTGGTTTGTGATACAGTATATTGTTATTTTAGTATACGATGGACTACTCAGAAATACCATCAGTTTGCATGTGAGTTGTATTATACATGTTGTAGGACATTTTTTGGAAAAAAGAAAACTGTTTGTCTATGACACATGGCAGTCTGTATTTGAATGTCAGTGCTCAAGTCAAAGAAGAACTGTGTTGATGGGACATTTTGAGCCTTAGTATTGTCAAAAAAAAGTTTTTAGTGCAAAATGTAAAAAAGAAAAGCTAATATTGATTTTGTCACTCCTGTTCCTATTTTTTCTTTCACTTTAGGATAAACATGTTCTGAGTTTTGGGACTACGATTCCCATAATGCTTTGGGGGATGCAAGCGGGAGGCATTGACCTCATGTGTTTCAGCAACAAGAAACATCTGACAAACACAGTAGCATTGCTAATGAGATCAGTTCTCCCACACAGCACCGGAATCAGCTGCTCATGTTGTTGTTATAATAGTCATGGTGACTGCTCACAATGTGTTGATATTTGTGTTTTATTATGTGTATCAAAAGTTGTGTGAGAGTTGCTGTTCAAAACGTGCTAATACTTATTCCTTCAGGTGCACAGTGCAGGTGGTATGCATGTAGCAGGTAAAAAGGCTGACTGGGTTATTTTTACTGAAGGAAAATGTAATAATTATGAAATAAAGATCTCAAGTTATAAGGAGCATCTTTTTTCTATGATTTCAAAGTGGATTTAATGGTGCTTTTCCTTAACAGCAGAGAAATAGCCATCTTTGTTGTACAGTCTGTGTATGACATCTGTGCATTCTGGTTTGACAGAGTTATGATTTGAGATTAATGGGCACAAATTTAGTCACACAGATACATTACAGCTCTTATAGGTCTACTTACAGTACTGTGCAAAAGTTTTTGGCACTTTAGATGTTTAGATAGAGTCATTATGCAACACCAAGAGGGAGGTGTCTGATTGGTCCCAAATCTATTCTTCTAGCCTAAACACACTTACCTCTGCACAGAGCTGGAAATAAACCATAACGATGCTGATCTGAGAGCAGGAGACCACCAAGATGATGAAGACCAGAAACAGGAAGCCAAAGAGGTAATAGAACTGATTCTCCCAGATGGCCTGTAGGTGGTGACACACACTTAAAGTAGTAAATAGTTCGTATTTTTTGAAGTGGTAGTTATCCATAGTCAGTGTATTACCTGCAGTAGATTTGGGTCGGCACGCTCCCAGTTTGGAGAAGCAGAGAAAAGTACTGGCATGGAACACTTAACCTGATATCTACTGCAGGTAATACACTGACTATGGATAACTACCTCATACAACTTCACTTCAAAAAATCTGAACTATCCCTTTAATGTTACATGAGTTACTTATCTAAATATAACTAATTGACCTTTTGGACAATCTCAGGAAATTTCTGTTTGTATAAAGTTACAGACAGATGAAAGAAAATACACACACACAAACGACTGTGCAAAACACTGACAGAGGAGGTGGTTTGACATGGAATTGATAAAAACAAATTTAGTTGTACTCACACTGAAAATGAAGAAGAGCTCAATGAACATGGCACCAAATGGCAGGATCCCAGCCATCAGGATTCTGATGGAAAGAAAAGAAAACATTTGAATGCATGCTTCAACTTTGGTCAAATCCTCCATCACAACTATCAGCCAGGCAAGTAACTGTCTAAAGATTAAAAGCAGATTGTTCGATTGGTTCGATTGGACACTCACCCTACAAACTTGTTCATGTACCAGCGCTGCTCGGGGACCTGCCGAGGGATCTGGTTGGTGCGTACAGGGTTGTCATACGGCTGCTTGCGGAAACCAAAGTAGTAGCCCAGGTAGACCAAGGGCATGGAGATACCGAACCACATACACAGCAGGGCCAGCATTGTCGTGAAGGGAACCTGAAGTTGTAACAGTAAAAAGCAAAGACAAAGGGAGAATTGTCAAGAGATGAAGGCAAGATGTTTAACAATCTCTTTTTGTTATGTCACTTAATAGATAAAAACATGTTAGCTTTACATATTTTTTTAGTGTCAACATATGCCATGAAATGATCAAAACCAACAATGTGTTAGTCCATCTCTCTATACTTTCCTGAGCCTGGCTGTTGTCCTCAGCTCAAAGCCCACTGGGTCTTACCAGGTGTGGCTCTTTGATGTGTTTCTAATCATTTTTGGACAACAATGGAGCTCAGATGACGCAGAGGAATAGGATATATCAGGCTTCGGAAAAACAGGCAATACTATATTATATTGTTCATAATATGCTAGTAGATCAATTCATTTTTGGTTTTTGCCTTTTTGTGGGATTTGTTGACAATAATAAAAATATAGAATTTTCCCTGACCTATCCATACGGCATATGTGTGATGTGGGACTGTTTTTTCCCTCTTGTTTAACATGTTAAAACTGTTTTAGATTTAGATTTTTTCTTAAAACAGTGACACAAGTGGCCTGCTACAGCTGTTACATTAACAGGGTTTCTGTAGTGTCCACCAAATTAAATTTAAGACTTTTTCTAATACCACATACACAGTAGAATGCAATTTAATACCTTTTTCATTGTCATACTGGTCAGGGAAAGACTGAAAACCAGTAGAGACAGTAAGGCCTTTTTTTTTTTTAATACTACTATTTTTAGTACATGAATTTATAGACATTTATATGACATTTTTGTCAGTACTTCCCAGCTGTATACCAATAATTCCTAGTACATATGGTAATATAACAAATTGATGCTAAAATTGAAATTTACTCATTATGTGCTGATGAGCTCCTAGCTACTGTAGCTGCAGTAGTGACATTGTTTGTGACAGGTCTGACGGTGCTGACTGAAACTCCACACAAACAGATTAAACAGCTTCCTGCAGCACAATCCACTGTCACACGAATCTCATGTGTAGTTTATAGACGTATAATGCCTGACAGCACCCACATGCAAAAAAAAAAATTATTGAACTTCATGTACATCATAAAATTATTACAACTGATATGGCAGTGAAAATATTCAATACCTTATAAATTATATTTAACACTTTTTAATACCTTCTTTTTTGAAGGAACTGACTTCAGTGCTTTTTAAGGCTTTTGAAGACCTGCAGATACCCTGGTCTACATGCATGTGCGTCATGACACTCACCGCCCCAGAGGAGTGTTCTCCCCAGATGAAACAGTTGAGGATGAAGCAGATTCCAAAAACCACTGCAGGATACAAAGTTGCTGTCTGCAGGGGAGATAAAACAACCAAAACCTAAAACTTGTTGTTCAAAGCAACACTGATTTACAAATACGGTACACATCTTCATTTATACATAAGAAGTGTCTCCAAACAGACATTGGGTGTGCAGTGTTGAATATACTAACTACTAACTTATTATTGACTCACACAAAATGCTCCTTTCCTCCACCGATGGCCTTTCAGTGTGCGGTACAGTCTGCCAGCAAAGTAGCCACCGAATACACTGGAGGGGAAAAACACACGGAGAAGAATAAGCAGTGTAACATTAAAGAAAATAGTCCAACACAGTATCTGAACATGTTACCTCTTACTGAGGATCAGAGAGATGAGTATGGATCTTACCCCATAAACATGAACAGGAAGCATGCAGTAGTCATCAAGGCTCCTCGACTGGATGGAGACAACATGCCCAACATGGCAACAACTACATACACACACAGAGAGAAACCACAGCACTATTAGATGATTCCTATGTGTCAACTGAAAGCCACGTGAACAGTCCTTGGAGCCGATACAGTATAAGGAAATGGATATATAACTAAGTGCAATGCAACAATATAAATGTCAAAGTAATGTTACTGTGCCCCAAATGCAAAAAATGTGAGATCGGGACCAAACCTAAACTTACTTCTATTATAATTTTGTAGTCTAAGTTGATTAGCAATGCACAAATGAGGTGCAGTGGAGGCAATCTGAACTAGATGCTTTAACTAAGTAGATTACAGATACTCAGTGTAATAATCAGTTTCAGCTAGAGCTGCGTTAAATGATAGTGATTATACTCTCAGGCTTGACAAATAGTGACGTGCCTGCCAAATGCTGACCAATATTCCGGCTGCAAAGTAGGCCTCTTAATGACAACACTGGAATAAAGATTCCTCTATAGAGACTATAGAGGCTATAAAAAATAGACTATTACAGGAATAAATGCATTCGAAAACTATACTGTATTGGTCTGAATATATACAGTATTTTTCCTGGAAATATACCTGAAAAAATGGGGTCATCTTATATTCAGGGTCTAGACAATAATGTGTTCACAACATCAGCATTATGGGTTGTTTGTAGCATTGCTAGGCTAGTGAGTGTCTTAAAGTCTGTTTATAGTGAGTGTGTTAGAGTCAGTCAACCCTAAAAGTGTTTCTTTAGTCCAGTTTAACCCGCAGGAGTGAAGGCATGTTTTTCTGCCATGGAGGAAATAAATTAATGATGAGTGAAAACGAGTCCAAAGCATCTTCTGACATTTCTACTGCAGAAACGGATTATGTCAAGCTGCCAAATACCACTGTCACAGATGATAAGGAGCTCAAAAATACAAACAGGCACGGTTATAAATGCTAACTGCCAGAGAAAATAATTTTTGACCGCTTCCAAGAGCCTGGTAGGAGAGTGTGTGAGTATGTTACTATACTATGATGTAAATTATATTCAAAATGTATTTTTCCAGGTGTTGGAAAAGGTGGGGCTGTCTTATAATCATGGTCCCTTATATTTGGGCCAATACGGTATGTAGGAATCAATTTTTTATTTTTATTTTTCAAAATGGCGGTTACCACGACGGTTTGAGTGGCTTTGGTAATTTGTGCAGTGAGAAAAAAAAATCAATACCGCGGCAGCTCTAGTTTCAGGACAGATAAAACAGAAAAGTCCGCTCACTAATTGATCTGCTGCTATTTGTGTTTCTTGACAAGACATCAGTCTAATATCTGTAGACTGCATTAGCTAACCGGTAGGTAGGAAGAAACTGTACAATGTAGAATCTGGAAACTGTTCAGTCAATCCCAGCACTTCAACTCTATTAACCAGACAATGATCAACAAACACAAACAGAGAGCACAGATCAGTGTGCAGTCATTCTGCCACACAGATGTGACTGTTAAATTCACAATGAGATGGCCAGAGCAGCTAGCCACCTTTGCTTAACCTTTTTGACAAAAAAGTGTAAAACAAATAAAATAAATAAATATATTGTTGTGTATATTGTAATAACTCGATATTCACTATTTAGACTTTTTACGCATCATGCAAAAACAAAAATTAAAATTATTCCGAGACGATCACAAGGATCTATTGAGCTAATACTTTCTTTACTGTACTGATACTAGATTGACAAAACACACAGATTTGACCAAGTTGCGAAATGAACAAATCTGTTATTGAATCTGTTATCTTTCCTTTTTTCTTTCTTATTAGCAAAGTACAGAGTACAAAACAATCAAGCAGCAGCTTCTCATTTTTAGCTGGCGCTTTCACTGCTTAAAATGACAAACATCTCCAGTAGTAGGTTACATAAGCTGTCTTTAACATTAATTCCCTGACTAACTTGATGACAGGACAAAATTAAACTGGTCACTTGTCTGGCCAAAGATTGTGAGGAAGGATACTCCACTCTGTAACTCATGTCTATTTCAGAGTGTACTTTTTTCCAGTTACTCTTCAAAGTTTTGAACCAGAACCTCCAGTATTTGGATCAAGAAGATTATGAAATATAAGGTGTGCCAAATTTTGTAGGCTACATTTGCTATTTCAATGTGTCAGATACATATTTTATCAACATTTAAATATAAATATCAGATTAAAAGACTTGAATGGGGGCCAAAAAAACTTGATCGGGACATCCCTATTGATGATACGATAAGAAAAACAAACTCACAGATGACAATGAGGATCATACAAAAGAGCTGAATCCCTGAGCCCAGCAGGGAGCTGAGGATCATGGGATACTGAGGCGGTCTGAAGACATCACCATGGACGTTTTTCCATCCCGACTCCTCCATAGTGTCCTCCTAGTTAAGTGGGAGAAAAAATCTGGTCAAGTGCCTGGAGTATACTGATCTATTAAGCATCAAGAAGCTAAAGCTGATTGCGGTAAGACTAAAATCAGTTACCCTAAACCAGCTGATTTGTTGTTAGGCATAGAGAGAGTGGGTTCTCCTGAGTTCTTATGTGGGTTTGGGTAAGTCTGATAAGTTTGCCTGTTCTGTGGACAGTTGTGGAATTTACTACTGTTTAAGTATGGATGTCTGAGGTATGTGATTTGTTATCTCAATTATAAGGTTTTTGATAAAAACCCTGAAAGGTTCTGTTTATGTCTTCTGAGCTATAGCATAATTTCACCTGGGAGTTTTTAACGGCTGTGATTAGTGTTTCGTTTCATTTTTATTATTTCATTTCAATTGGTTGGCGGAAAATTTGCTTATTTTGGAGTCAGAAGTTATCCTAAATACAATTTTATTCAAATCTATACAATGAGGATTTGTACAAAGAGATTATATGCAACCTTTCCCCAAAGATTTTCTGAGACCAAGTAAATCGCCTTATCAAGTGTGTATTTTCTTACTATGTCGTCCTCTCTGTTGTAGTTAGCGATGTCCTTCCTTAAGGTCCTGATAATGATCATACTGAGAATACCTGAGAGAGAAAGGGCAGGGAAAGAGAAGGATGTCAGTCAGCTAGAAAGACAGAAATGTCTGTCATATACAACAAAATGTGCAGGAACTCCATGTATGGTAATCTTTATTTACTTTACTATGTTGATATGCACATATAAGATTGAGCTGAGCAGAATCTGTCAACAATCAGACATACCAGACAGGAAGAAGACGACTACCACAGAGTTGACAATGGAGAACCAGTGAATCTGGACATCGCTCATGGTCAGGTACGTGTCCCATCGAGACGCCCACTTCACCTCACTCTCCTGCACACATGACACAAGAGGCTCAGCATCCTTCATGTACATTTACATGGACAAACTGAAACAGCTGGAAAAATTAAATGCAACCGAGTTTCACATCAGTCTTGGGTGACCAGGTTAGGAAGAGCTAGACCGATAAATTGGTCATAATATTGGTTCATATTAGCAGACCTGCCAACCCTGGACGAATTTTTTGAAAACTACTTTGGCGACCTAGATGAGTTAGACGCAAATCACTGCTGTTTGCACAATGAATTGTTGTACATAATTAAACAGTACATCATTTGAATACATGCAGCAGTCAGACAAAAAAGTAAGGGATGCACTGATATGAAAATTCTTCATACCATTAACAGATTGTTTACAAAAATATGTGCAGATGCCAATACTGTTAGTTGGTCTTTATACCTGTTTGTCCATTTGTCTTTCACCTGCTGAAACACAGCTTACCAAGGAACACAATTTCACTTAAGCTACACACTAACCTACTACTACTGCTGCATTTACATAGTTTCTACTGTTTACACCTCCACAATAATCAAACTTTAAGCCAATTTGACTTTTGAAAATATGATTTTCAGCAACTTTGAAAAGATGATGACAATGTAGCTGTAAAACCCAAACCAGCCTAAACAGACTATTTTGTGGCTATGGTGAAATAAATATTTTAGAGCTGGTTAATACAACTGTTCTCATTATAAGTAGGCTATTACTTCATGGTATGATGACCTAATAACAATACAGGCTGAATATGATCATGGCTGTTGAAACTGTAGAAGTTATCTCATCCCTCCTTACGTATTGTACTTAATTTGCAATGAGGGTCATTCCCTTTTCTTAATATTTTCCTAGAGTAGGCAGTGTGGTGAGAGTGCCAACACACGCACACACCTAGCAGGCCACAGGCCCATTCTGCCTTTTTTACGCACACGCACACGCACACGCACACGCACACGCAATATGAAAAATCACGTTTAACAATCTGTGATACACGGACAATATAACTTAACGTTACTTTGCCAACTTAAATGCCTGGTGAATTATGTAACGTTAGGCTAACATTATTAATGTTAAATATTTTCCCAAGATTGGCAGGTCTATGTTAACTTTAACTCAATTCACAATGTCAACTTTCCACATGCGTGGTTTAGAGTGACAAATTGTACCAGCATACATAAATGTGTACCTGCTATGCAAAATGCAGACAGGTTGGCAGGTCTGTATTAGCTTGTTGCAGATATATCTGGATCTGTGTGTATATCAACTGATACCTAACAAGAAATTGCAGTACAGAAATGACAAACTGAATATAAGACGAGGGGTCTTTTGAGCTGAAACAATTAGTCGATTAATCGATTGGCTGGTTGACAGAAAATTAATCTGCAACTATTTTGATTATAATTGAATTGTTTAGATAATACCATGAGCAAAAATTCACTGGTTCCAGATTCTCAAAAGTGAATATTTTCTGGTTTTCTTTTACTTCCATGACAGTAAACTGAATATCATTGGGTTTTAGACTGTTGGTTGGACTAAACAAGACATTTTAAAATGTCACCATGGGCTCGGGGAACTTCTGATGGGCACTTTCTAATATTTGCTGACATTCACAAACACATGACATGCTGACATGTAGATCAATTGATTCAGGGTTACGAACTGGTCTGACTCCTGGTTACAAAATGTTTCAAATAACAGAATCCACACAGCAGTCACTGACCTCCCAGTGGACAGAGTAGGTGAAGAGGACCTCATTCTCCTTGTTTGGATCAATCTCCTGAGGGGCAGAGCCGCTGGCCTCAGGCAAGGTGCAAGTCTTGTCTTTTTCCACAGCCTTCAGATCTGAGAACGAATACAGAGTGAGTACCAGTAGATAGAAACAACCTCCAGCTCCTCAAAAAGAGTGCGTTGACACCTACCATCTACTTTTACACTTTGGGGTATGACCTCAAATCGCACCACCCTGTAGTCGTGGATTTCTCCCTGCTCCAGCTTCTCCCTGTGGAAGTACAGGATGAAGGACAAGTGGTTGTGCAGATAAAACTGGGAGGGAGAGAAGAAAAGAGAAAGACAAAGATTAGTGCACTTCATGTGGAAACAACTCAAACATAAATGGTTTCATGGTTTTCTGCATTTCAATTTTTAAAACGTCGAAATAAAATCCAAAAATGAGTCTGTTACTGAGTTATAAGTCCTCACATTCTTATACATGCATACACACACATATAAACACATGCCCCTGCAAATGGCCAGTAATCAAGTGTACAAATCTGAGCAGGCTATGTTACATTAAAAATGTTTAATCAGTGATGTTGGTCAGTAAATTATAGGTTATTCTCAAACAGGCAGAAGACTGTAAGATGTTTACAAATTAATATAGTTCACTTTTAAATCAAAAAGCTGTGTACTCTCATCCACTTTTCTCTGCTTTTCTTCTGTTCATCAAACCATCTACCATAACTGTCAGTTATGTTTCAGTGGACTAAGGACACGAGTAAATGGTTTGGTACACAGTGCCAAAAAGTGCCACCTATCTATTTATTCAACCAAGACTCAAGTATTGATTCTGAATCGAATCGTTACATCGAGAATCTGAATTGAATCCTGAGATTCCTGCAGATTCCCACCCCTTGCTGTAGGGATGCCACACAGTTCTCTGCAAATTAAAAGCATCAGAATGTGAAGATTTATATGAAGAAAGAAAACTTTTTTCAAGACAATCACTGAAGGGTGTATTTGCAGATGCAAGGCACAATGGAGCTGTCTCGTCCTCAGAGAGATTTTATTAAGTGATAACATGGGATACCTTAAGCTGGCATTCAAACTGAAGTCAGCCCAGCAGTTAAACAATGCAGGTGGCTGTGTTGGTGGGAGGGTGGGAGGTACCAGTGAGACATGAAATACCATCCAGGAAGTCCAGTATGAGTCTTAATCTGTGAATTTGAAGGCTTTTCAAATGCCAAAACACTGCACAGTTGTTTATATTACAATATACTCATAGACAGGATTTTACAACTTACAACTACCAAGTTACATATATTTTATATTTTGTCAGATGATTGTGATGTAAACAGAACAAATACTATAAAAAGTAAAAGTAAAGTAATCCACCAGGAATCTACTCTTGCATGTATGTGATTGGCCAACATAGCGCCGCCTTGTCAAATTAACCTGGTTAAACTTTTTTTCCAGACAACCCTAAGTTTTTTTGCTGGAATCATCTGCACTGGCATCTCACCACACTGCCTGGCGTGTTTTTTCACACAGAGCTAATGTGTTGAATGTGCCTTTATTGCCAGCTACGGTAGGTGACTACAGTCTCATATGTCTTCATATTATATCTTCAAAACAAGACATTCTGCAGATCTGCATTTTTCCAAGACCTGATCTGTTTTGTAGGCAACATTTCTAATTCCAGTCTTCTGACCATCTGTGTACCTATATTCTCCATTTCTTTCTACCTCTAAACAATATATTAAGGACAGGGAGATGTAATCCTTACCTTGTTGTTGTCAACAAAGCCCAGTCTGTAGCCATGTTCAAACTGGATATCTTTCACCACGTCCTTCCTCTGCTCCTCCTCTCCTCCTGCCTCTCTGTTGGGGTCAAACTCTAATCTGGTGGCAACTGGCAGGTTATCTGCAATACTGAGAGGCACAGGGAGGTGTTCAATTATTTTGGTTTACATATCGAACACATACAGTATATATTAAGAAAAAGTGTTGGAGACCCATGTTATATCAGAGATATGATTGGGAACAGAAAAAAAAACGATAAAAATAATCTTCCAACCACATTATTAGCTGCTACAAAGTACTGAAAAAGTATAGTTGCTTCAATCATTTCTTCACGAATTAGTTTAGACTTATAGAGTTTGGAGTCACTGAACAAAAATATTACTTAAAAATAAATGAATGCATGATAATGTACATAGCAACAGGTCAAGACAGTGATTTTAAAGGATACAACAGCAAGGAAGGGATGCTCACAGGTGAACATAATACTCCTCCTGTATTCGCTCAGCAACCAGCTTGCTTTCTTCTACGCTGAGCTTTTTCTTGTTGCACACCATCTCACATTTCTTGTCCTTATTCATCTCGACATTGTAGAGGGTATTGACAATACGGTCCCCACGTAACACCTCACCTACAAAAAAGAATTATGAAAAATTAAAATATATATCAAAAAACACACTTTTAAAATAGTAACATGTAAGATTACATTGCTTTTCCTGATTAGGATGAGGTCAAATTATGGGAGACATTTAGAGAAAGTTCCCAGACCACATTCCACAGTCAGGAGTAGAGAAGGCGGTGACAGTCTACTTACCCAGGTTCTCTCCCTTGTAGAAAACAGAATCTGGCCTACAGTAAGGCAGGGAGTAGTATTCATAAGGAAGCTGGGTTCGGGAGCTGGTCAGCTTCACTGCCTGAAAAACAAATGATGTGATTGACTGACTGACTGGGTTAGAGTGATATGCAAAACTACTGTCTCAAGAACTTGGTCTGATTAACATTGGAAACTGCACTTTGGCTGTGGGCTTTCTAACCATGATCAGTAGGACCAATGTCTATAACAGAGTTACTTCCTGCCAGCCACCTCCATGAAACAAGCCCTACGCCCCACAAAAATATTAAGTGCATGGTTCAACCCATGACTGCCCAAAGGCAAATAAAGTCTCTAAAATACCTAACCTGTTTGGTTTGTTTGGGCTGGTATGGTCTCACTCTGGTCTGGACTGAGATCCACATTTTCAGCTGGTCTCAGTCCAGACCAGAGTTCCACCAATCTGACTCTGGCGTGGTTTGTTTGTGGTGTGAAAGCAAAACGGACCATCCACAGGACTTGTGATGAATTCAAAGGCTTCACTACTATAGAAAGCCAAAGTAATGATGTTGTGTCCTGGCTAGTCTCTGTTCCACTAACTTCTGTAACTCAGTGCAATCTCTCATTCAGCATTTATTTCATTGGTCTTTATGAGAAATTTAAACATGTTCCTGGGGTTTACTTTACAAATTCTATGACAAACGGCTCCACTATAGCACCTGCTATCAGAAGTTGTCAAGCTCAGATGTTTAATCCACTTATAGGAAATTCTGTTCATCAAATCTAAGTATGTGAGTGCAAGGATTTCCCTTAATCTGTTAGAGTTCAAACAGAAGTGTGTTGTGCTGACCCATATAGGTCCGTGTAGCACTGATGATGCAATACTATCCAATCACCTGTAAGATTGTATAACTACGTACTTACAGCTCTTGGTTTGTTTGTAATAAATCAGAGCGAAAATGAAACAGACCAAAACTAAAAGGCAACAATGTATCAATTTTCTTTCCTTTGTCCAAATGAAACTACAGATGTGAGAGCAACCTGACACCCATATTTTTGGTGTGGGAGGTGGACACCTACATGAATATGGGAAGAAACACTCCACACAGAGCCCAGGACCATTTTGGTGTAAGGCAACCGTGTTCTTACCTTAATATCGACTGTTTCACCCTCATGGAAATCTCGGGGAGCGACTCCGGGAACATAGAAGGGCCGCACCACAGGCAACAAGGACAACAGCAGCAAGGCCCACCACGTCTCCTGCAACACAGACATAGCAAAATATTTTAACACACACACACACACACACACACACACACACACACACACACACACACACACACACACACACACACACACACACACACACACACACACACACACACACACACACACACACACACACACACACACACACACACACACACACACACACACACACACACACACACACACACACACACACACACACACACACACACACACACACACACACACACACACACACACAAGTTGGCGCAGCTATCCTTGTTAGGACATTGCATTGACTTCCATTCATTGTCGACAGCCTAACCCAAACCCTAACCCTAACCTAACCTCAATTTACACCTTACCCCTAACCTTAACCAGGACCTCAGAAATGATGTTTTGCCTCATTAGGTCCGGGTTTTGATCCCCATGAGGACTACTGGTCTCGACAAGGTCGGTGTTTATACTGGAAAAGATCCCAAAGAGGTAACACACACACACACACACACACCTGGGATGTACTTTGTGTTGCAAATGAATAAATTCTTAGTACAATATTACTACAGAAATGAAGGGGGATCCCTTCAAGGCAATAAACATCAGCAAGCTATCTTATATGCCATGTTTCTACATTAGCCCAGAATAGACCAAACAAACACTGGCTCTAGAGAGGGCCTTTTGCGTTTTTTGCAGCCACTGTAGGTTCTCCTGTATGCTTGGAAGGGGAGGGGGAGGGCAACAGTTTTCAGTTAGTTGCAATCTGCAACTTCACCGCTAGATGCCACTAAATCCTACACACTGGACCTTTAACATTAGATCCTGATTGATCCTATCAGCGAGTCGGGAGATTTAAATAATCAATCAATGAAGTTACACTGCTGTGCCTTGTACGTAAATGGGGGGACAAAGCCTCAGGGAGATTGCTGCATATAACTCTATATGTGTTATATTTGTTCAGACCCGGTGCTAGAGTAAATCAATAGGACAGGCATTTGATTTTCGTGAGGGGGCACACAATGCATTGTATATTTGTTTATCCTGTTATCAAACAAGTTGAACACAGCTTTGGATGGAGGGTACATGGACCCCTGGTCTTACCCCCGGTTAAAAACAACAATGAATTTGGTCTTTGCAAACAGAAATGATGTACATGTTTATTTGCATATATAGCAGGGAAGTGATATCCAATCACAAGTGGTCACCCAAGATGCATGTTAATGCCAGGTGTAAACAGGGCCTATGAGTGCTAAGTCAAAAACAACTGGACATGCGGTAAGAGCCTGTGAATACTGAGGGAGCTACAGGGTTACAAAGCTGAGATGGGAGCACAACTGTTGTTCAGGTGATTCAGCAGCAGAAGCTTTATGGCAAAGAGCCAAAGAGAAACCCTCACATGACACCCAGGCTAGTATTTACCAGAAGGCGTGTGGGAGACAGAGTTCTCCACATGCCTTCTGAGAAACTGGTTTAGATAGAAGATTTATTTTTCAGCAAGACAACGATCCCTAACATAAAGCCAAAGCACACGAAGTGGCTTGATTACAATAATGTTAATGTCCTGCAGTGGGTGAGTCAGAGTTTAGTCCAGACTTGGACTTGTACATAGTCTTTCATCCAAAGCACTTTACAGTTTGCCTCTCATTCACCTTTTCTCTCTCACTCACACTCACACTCACACACACACACACACACACTATAAGGGATTGGCATAACATAACTTGGTGTGTCTTCAGTGTCTTGACTTCATCATGTGGACAGGATGAGCCAGGTATTGAACTGCCAACCCTGGGACTGGTGGACCACCTGCTCTACCTGTTGCCACAATTTGTAGCAGAGTTGACATATTATGATGCAAATTAGCCAAATACAGGTCTGTCTTCCAGATGTCAAAAACTCAGACCTTCCTTCAGATAAACTTAAAAAAATAAACCGAAAAATCATAGGTTCAGCAGCTCCTCCAGAGTCCGACATAACCGATGGCCCGGGGCCAGTAAAAGTTTATGCAGGGCAAATTAACTGACCAGTCACTGGCCTGAACAAACAGAGTCATGGGTATACAGTTTAGGATGAGGGGAGGACATTTCTCTTTGTTTGATAACGTTAAATGGCATTAATGGAGTTAATAGAAGAAATAATTAGCTGTAATGATAACAAGAAGTATGAAGTGGGAGTATTTATAGATTTAAAAAAAGGGTTTGACACAATTGATCACGAAATATTACTCAATAAAATGCAAAGTTATGGTATCAGAGGGGTGGGGCTGAATTGCCTGAAAAGACAACAATTTGTGCAGATTGGTGACTACAAATCAACATGTTTGGACATTACTTGTGGAGTCCCAAAAGAGGTCAGTATGCCCTAAACTGTTTGTTTTCTGTATATTAATGACTTATGTAAGGTATCAAGTTAATTGAAATTCATTTTATTCGTGGATGGCACAAATATTTTGTGTGTGGAGGTATGGGGAAACACCTACAAAAGCACCCTACAATCATTATGCATACTACAAAAAAGAGTCAATCACAGGCTATGAAGTTCTTGGACCTGGTAGAATTTAACACAAACAAATATTACACAAAGCAAGAAATAATCTACTTCCTGGCAACATACAAAAACTGTTCTTAGACAGAGAGGGTGGGTACAATTTAAGAGGAAAACTTAATTTTTGAAAAAACACTGTGTTTGTACCTTTCCTACCTGCATTTCAAATTGTGGGGTGAATTTGTGGAATGGGTTAGATGAAAAACTTACAGAAAGCAGAAGTATAAATCAATTCAAAAATAGGTACAAAAAATTGTTTTTGAGAGATACAGGGATGAGGAGGGGGCGTTACTTCTCTCATGACTGTGACACTCGTGGTGGATGCTGTTATTGTTGTTTTTGTTGTTGTTGATCATCAGACAAATGTATTCGAATGTGTGATAAACACTAAGTATATTATGTAGGTTTATGAATTGAGCATTAGAGAGGGGCAGGAAATTATTAGGTATTAACTTCCTCCTGCTCCTTTTTGGACGTGATATTTTTTGGTTTGTTTACTGAGAGTTTGTTGCTTATGTTAACTTAACGCTAACTATGTTAATTGGTTATTATTGTTTATTTTTTGTTTTTATTCATGATTGTTTTTTATACATGTTTTTAAATAAAGTTTATCAAGTCAAAAATTAAAGTAAAGTTAGGCTTTGCTGTCGGCTTCCAGACTCATTTTTAAAAAGACGA
Organism: Scomberomorus guttatus; assembly: GCA_038419695.1. Classification (NCBI taxonomy): domain Eukaryota; kingdom Metazoa; phylum Chordata; class Actinopteri; order Scombriformes; family Scombridae; genus Scomberomorus; species Scomberomorus guttatus. The sequence goes on from CM076449.1 coordinate 5,003,463, forward strand.
GAAAAAGAGAGAGAGTGTGAGCGAGAGAGAGTGTGAGCGAGAGAGAACGGCGGTATTTGAATAAGAAGAGGGAGCGGCGGTAGAGAGAACAAAGATGTTATTTTCTGATTGTTTCATGGTGGTTACGTTCTAAAGCACAAATAATCAAACACTCAACAGATGATTTACTGTGGAGGCAGATGCTCTTAGTTTATGTTTCATTTCATTTTCCTCCTCTGCAGTTCTCCTTTTCATTCATTGATTAATTACAGTTCAACTCCATGTCTGTAGTGGACAGGTGGCTCACGGAAGCAGACAGAAGAAGCTTGGAGTGAACATGTGCACACAAATATCATTATGTTTTTTCTCTCACTGTTCCATCTTAGTACATTTCTGCAGATCTCTCAGCATTGTCTCAGTTCTTGACACAAGAGTTCATTATCAATGTCATCCATACTCGCTAAAATGTTATTATAAATTCTGTTCCCTTCTCCCTATGTATTCCATACTCTCTGGCTTTACACACAATATAGAGAAACCTACATTAATACACCATTCATTTACTGATCCAATATGTGCCTAATTTTATATTTTGCATATTTCTGTAATACAACAACATAACATATCCATAACTAATGGAAAACAACAAAATCTAAAGGGAACTTCACTGTTATATGAATTATGTATACAATGAATAAATCACCAAAATTATGGAAAAAATATTATTTTCATTTTTTGGCTGCAGGGCCAGTGAAAATATACAAGGGGCCAGTAAAATTCTGATCTACTAGACAAGTGGGCCAGTGTGGAAAAATGTTACGTTGGACACTGTTCTCAGTTAGTCACATTTCTTCACACCTAGGGTCTTTATCTTCAAAAATTCAACATTCATTCAACACTAGCTTCATTACAGAAATCTGTGTCCCATTTGATAATAGGCTTAATTTCGATCGCCAAGTGAACTCCAATCCTACTTCTTACAATCTCAGAACAACTGCAAAATCTGCATAGCACTTGGATTACATCCCAATTGGATTACTGTAACTCTCTGCATTCCTGCCTGAGTCAGTACAACTGATCCAAACTTCAGCTGGTTCAGAAAGCCACAACAAGACTACTCACAAGATCCAATAGAAGATTGCATATAACCTCAATTTTAGCATCTCTACATTGGTTGCCTGAACGTTTAAGATGTTGATGCTCACCTATAAGGTATACACGGGACTGGTTCCTGACTACATATCAGGCAAGTTAGCTTTTTATCTTCATTTAAACCGCTCCTAAAACATATTTTTTTCATTACATTTTCTTAAATTGTTTTATTTGTTGTTTTTACTGCATCTATTGTATTTATTTAATTTGTTAAACTGCTCATTTTAATCTTAATTGCTTGTATTTTACTGCACTGTACATCTTTTGATTTTAGTGCTTTAGTCAAGCACATCTTAAATGGATTGTTCTATATAAATAAAGTTATTATTGTATTATTACTATTAATCATGATAATAATAATAATAATAGTAATAATAATAATAATAATAATATGAGACAGCAAGGGTGTCTTTACTAATACTGACTCCAAGGGGGAGTACTTGGGGAATTAATTATTTTGTCTTTAGGAGACATCATTTTATTAGAATATTAAAGAGTCATTGTCTGTTGTTCATTGTCAAAAGCCTCAGTATGATTATGAGATTCAATACTGGGAAACAATAAATAATGATGTAGTCCCAGGTCAGAGTTATGGTATGGCAGTGACGGAAGTTAGCAAGCATGGCTTCTGACTTACACGCCACACATTACTTTATCAGACAGCAACAGCACAGGCAGAGGAACAACAATGACAGTTTTTAAGTAAGTTACGTTGTGTTTATGTCTTGTGCTGCTGTCATCCTGACATCTTACAGAGCTGTTAACTGATGCTGCCTAACAGAGGTGCTAACCGCTAACGCTACGCCAAAGTTCTGCTAGCTAATTTCTCTTGGCTGTATAGTAAATGACAGTCTAATAACGGAATACGTGGTTATTTGTACTCCGCCAGCACAGTCTAATAAACCAGAAAAACGACACAAATCAGTTTTATGAGCCACAGCTCCCCGACAATCAAGCTAGGTATAGGTTAGCTAACTACTAGGCAGTTAGCCAGATCGTCAACATCCAAAAAGCAGCGAACTCCACTAAAACCGGAGCTGGTTAACGTTAAAATGCTCTTTATCGAATAAGGTTGACCTCTACTCTACTGCAGTTACAGCACTGTGCCTGACTTAACTTGGAAAGGACCATATGAGCGATGTGTATCTTAAAGAAAAATAGTTCGCTCCTCCACTTACCATAGCCGCGGCCGCCATTTTGAATACGTGTCATTCGTGACGTCAGGAAAGTGCTGTGTGTTTTTCAATTAATCAATTTCTTTTTTATTTGACACACCCAGAAATGTAGTACTACTTAACAGCTGAGTAAATGATGACTTCCACCATGATAACGGAAACGACTGCTAATATAAACAAATAGTAAGAGGTTTAAGAAAGCCTTTATTGTGTTTTATCCCATCTGCCTTTGGCATAGTGTGAATTTTGTAGGCCCACTTGTTTAACTAGCATATACTATTGTTTTAAATGATTAAGATTGCCACCTTCATTCATAAAAGTTTGTTTACCTTAATTTACCCATATACAAGCAAACAAATTAAATTAATGTTTTCCAAAATATTAAATATTTCTTGCTCTTATGTACACAGTTGGTAATCGTTTCTAAAACATTTTATTGAAAATTTTTCACTACAGTTGTATTTAACCAAGCATCTAACAAAATATGCAGTGGGTTTTATATTGATGAAGAAAAACATAAAAATATTTGTAACCCTGTGAATACAATGCTGGCCAGTGATTCTATATTACACATCACTTCTCTATATAAGCATTTCATAGCAAGATTTTTTTTTTTGGTTATTGTTGCTCACAATTCTCTCTAAATGGATGATACCAAATCTGCCACATGAAATCTTAAATACATGAGAATATTTCCACTGAAAATTTGAAATTTTGGTTGCAACAATGTGAGTCAAAGTAGTGAACATATAATTATTATCATATGATTTATAAATATTTCAGTGAAAATCATAACATACCAATATGGACATAATGCTGTGACAATTATTGCATCATTCATCATTCACTGATTGTGCAAGAACTATTTTGCTATTCCCAACAATGTGAGAAACGATTGCTCAAACGCTTGTTCAAACAATGTAGAATAAAAATAGCAGATTCTTGAGTCCTCCACGGAAGAAAGAATAGAAAAAGCTTTTACTTTTTGAATGATAATCATATTTAAGATACAATGATGTTCAAAGCAGTACTATTTGCATAAATAAATTAATTTTCCAAACAGAAAAATGAAGGCCAAAAGATGTGAAAATTTATATGCATTGCTTTTCCCAAATAAAGGCTAAATATTAAATGGGGCAAAATAATCAACAAGCATTATAAGTTAATATGACTTCACATCAAAGACCCTCTTCCTAAATACTTACTAGTAATTCTTTGTGTACACCTGTGTATATATACAGAGCATACTGAATGTATAATAAATGTTAAGTCTGAAAGCAAAAAAACAACCACTGCATAAGGCACAAAGAGTGGGTAATGCTCAAACAAGCCACAGCATAATGGAAAACATCTATGAAATATAAATAAAAGATTTTAGCATAATTCATCATATATCTTGTACGTTCCATTTCCACAGTACTTGGTTTTCTTTCACAACGGAAAACACTTTTGACAGAAGGGGAATTGACAATTAGCTTGCTGAATTGATGACAGCAACACAGTATTATCAGAGCCAAACACTGCACATATTTCACTGTGAACATCTGTGTTGTGGCTATACCTTCCTTTGATGGATGCACAATGTGTGCTGGAGCATAACAGTTAAACCCATTCTTTTCCATGTGACTGCTTTCAGGTGGCCTACAATTGTTTGTTTGTGAATATGGCCATCTATGTTTGTACTTGCGTTTTTTGTGTCAGACAGTCATGCTTAAATGTACAGTATTGCCTGCTACATACATGTCATGTAGAAGACCTTTAATGGTTTTAGGGACTGTACAAAAGTTATAGTGTGGGTCAGAAAATGGGAGGGAGTTTTTTTTTTTTTTTGTTTCTTTTTGGTTAGGATAGGGTAGTCAGATTTTTTTTACAGCAATAGGAAGGACTTATTATTTTCTAGATTTGTGTTTTATTTCAGCCTTCCCCTGTAAATTCATTAGTAGCATCCCAGTCTTGCTGTCCTTGGTCTTGGCAGCATCAGGGCTTATCCAAGCATACTTGATTTTTCTTCATGTGTGCACAGAAGAGTTCTGCACAGGTCCAGTTTTGCAAACCCTTACCCATCTGCACTTACAAGGCACAGTAATGCGACTGACCTGTTACTCACAATGATCTTTAGATAGAGATACTTTCAGGAAATCAAGTCACATGTTTTCTGTGTAAAATTATACAATGACCCACAAAATATGCACAATATTTAGTAAAACAAAATCAGTACAATAAAAGTAAAAAATAAATTATGTGAAGCATTCTTTTGTGTGTCACATATCATGCCCTGGTCACGACTGTATACATCCAGTGATTTGCAAGACTACTGCTGATGTGCATCCCAATGATTTATGGTGACTTTTGTGAAGATAAATGTCGAGTACAGCTAATACAGCTGTAGTAATAGGAGCCTATGACCAAACCTTCAGAAAATCATCAGACATCTGTTTTGCTGTGCTGCTAACCTAAGTATGAGGTAGGATTGTGTTGTCATAATATCAAAAATAGTAATAATAATTGTTTTATTATATTTGCATATTGCTTTTATTAATCTCAACTGTGGTTATATTACTTTAAAATGTTCTAACTCAAAGGGCCTAGCTTCTTAAAAAATAAAATATAAGGTTCACCCATCCCCAATAATTTGTGTACAGTCCCTTGTTAGTATCCAGCATGTGTATTTGAATAAGCAAGAGAGAAAGAAAGACAGATAGACAAAGAGAGAGCGTGTGTGTGTCTGTGTGTGTGTGCTCTGAACTGCACTACTGCTTGTGGAAACTGGACTTGCTGTTATATATGAAAGGAACAAAATTGTTATTCTACTGTGTAGAAAAATGTGTAGAAACTGTGTAGAAAATCTGTCTGTGGATATTAAGTCTCATGGCTGCTGCTGATACTGGCTCTCTGTGGCTGTGTAGAAATCCTCCAGGACACTCTGCAGGTAATCAAAGGTGGGGCGTTCCTCTGGCTTGTTCTTCCAGCACTCCAACATGATTTCATAGAGTTCCGTGGGACAACTCTCCAGGCGCTGCATTCGGTAGCCCTTCTCCAGGGAACGGATCACTTCTGGGTTGGTCATACCTGAAAACAAGAGCACGTCATTGGGTTAACAAAGGCTACTGAGCCACAACCTCTTAATAGCTCACGTGGTGGAATGAGATGACTTCTGCTGGGGCGCTACTGCTGTGGCTCTGAGCATGGTAATGTAAGTCGGTTCACACTCATGGTCCCTAGAAGATGAAGCCTACTGACTTTGCTTACTGACATTTCCTCTAGCCACCAGTAGATTGACATTCTTGTTTTTTAGTGAAATGTCTCAACAATTACTAAATGATATTCATTATGCCAACAGGATGAATGCTACTGACTCCCTTGACTTTTCATTTAGCATCACCAGCAGGTCAAAGTTGTCATTTATCGAGTGATCTCAACATCTACTTGATCGATCGGCACACAAATTTCATACAGACATTGGTTCGCAGACTATGCTATTATGGTGATCCTCTGACCTTTCCTTTAGCACCATCATGAGGTTGAAATTTGTGGTTTTGAGTGAAATGGCTCAACAACCCTCTCAGAATGAATTGTAATAAAAATTTGGTGATCCCCTGACTTTTCAGGTCAAAATTTTTTATTTGTCCGATTTTTTGGTTTATAACCAAATACCTGCTAAACTAATGACATTCCCATCAGTTTCCGCTGTGCATTGTGTTTAGTACTAATCAGCTGATTAGCATGCTAACGCACTAAAACTGAGAGTAGGAAAAAAGTGTTGCACACTCTGGCTCCATATGCATTTCTTCTTTTATTTAGATTAGGCCTTCTTCAAGATCAAAAATAAAAGTAGGACCCAGGCACTGAAACATACACGCTACACACTAACATGGGAAACTTTAAATGTGCTAAACATTTACATGTTAGCATTGTTATTGTGAGTGTATTACCATGCTACATTTAGGGGCAACCCACAATACCTTGAGAAAAGCTCAGATGATGAAAGATTCTAAATGGTAGAGGGCTATGGTGATGTGTTGTTAAACAACACAAGAAGAAAACTTAAGATGGCCCTCCACACCCACAATGTGAGTCTTTGTAACTTGTTTCCATACTGCCTCTAACTTCTAATGATGTCTAAAATTCAGAAGTGTTATACCATTCCAAAGTGGACCTGTCTTTTCACTTTTTTTAGAAGGCCACTTTAAACCGCCCGCAAAAGAATTGCAGGGAAGTGAGTGGTAATTGAGGTGTAGAAATAGTGCAAAAGTGCAAAATCCTTGCCCTTCAGAGAGAATGTGGCTAAAACTGCATCCACTTTGAAATTGATGGATCTCTTACCTGGGTATGGTGTGCGTCCATAGCTGATAATCTCTGTCAGCAAGATGCCAAAGGACCAGACATCTGATTTAATGGTGAAAGAGCCGTAGTTGATGGCCTCAGGGGCTGTCCACTTGATGGGGAATTTGGCTCCTGGTTATTGAGGAATATTGAAAATAGTCAGAATTGAATGTTAACATAGTTATTGAGACATTAGTTGGCTCCTAATGACACTGCTGCAAACTTTCCTGCTTGTCACACACCCTCTCAAACTCTTACATCTTCTGCTCATTCAGTCAGCCATACGGCAAGTCACTCTACTATTTTCGTCACTCATGTTGTAACCTGACATCTTGCTGACATAAAGTAATTTCCCCTGAACTGATGAAACCACGACTGTTCCCATTTCAGCAATTCTTGGGCATCAGTTCCCCAGTCTCTTAATCACTTCTGCTGATGACACCTGGCTGCAAAACATGTGACAGTGAATATATTATGTCGCACCTTCCCGGGCTGTGTACTCGTTGTCTTCAATGATGCGAGCGAGGCCAAAATCAGCAATTTTGCACACTAAAGCCTTATTGACCAGGATGTTGGCAGCTCTCAGGTCTCTGTGGATGTAGTTCCTCTGCTCAATGTAGGCCATGCCCTCTGCAATCTAGAAACAAACAAGTCAGTGTAAAAGAGAGAAAATATAGTTCCAAATAGTAACAATGGCAACAAAACTGTACAAAACATCCTGAAACAGGATGCTTCCCTGCTAGCAACATAACACTTTTATGTTCTCAGACATACTATATGTATAATAGACTTTGTATAAGCTGCTCCATTTCTTTTAATAAATGGATTGACTTATACTTTATTTATCTGCTGGTTTTATGTACCATTTACAAATGCCATTGTATACATATTACCTTGCATAATCCTTGGTTTTTAAAAGCATTTATTGTTTCAGATAAAGACATTTACTGTACTATGCATGAGGATTTATTCGCATGTGCACTTTTCCCTTTAGTTCCTTTGTATTAGCACCAGATAAGACCAGTCTCTCTCACTATCTGATGAATAATTTCACATGACAAAATCTGACATGGTAGGGTTGAATCAAAACAGGCAGACCTAACCTTCTTCCTCTTCCATTCCCTGTCTGTTGTTTGTATTAGATTTGAAGCACCTCTTGCAGCAGGGTGCTAACTCCCTCTCCCCCCAAGTGAAAAATAAGCATATTTTTCTATACTTAAATTATACTTTTAACAGAAAAAGTGTGAGAAAAAGTTTAAACAAGTACATTTCTACTTGTGTTGAAGCATAGTAACAGTGCAGTTTTTGGTATATCTCCAAAATATGTAATTAGTAAAAGAGTTACAAATACAATGAAAGTGTATTGAAAGTAAATTGTTGTAAAGCATATTGATAAAATAACATAACTCAATTTGCAATTAAGTAAGTTCACTCCAACATGCACTTAACCTAAGATACACTTTATTATACTTCTTAAAAGTATACATTTCAAATTTGTTTTTAAAATGTGTTCAAGTATATTTTTTATGAGTATGTTAATGTGTGTATTGCATTTAAGTTGCATTTTTCTTTAGTGTATGTTTGTGCTTTTATAGTCTGGAAAAGTGTACTGAAACTGTCATTTAACTTAAGCTATGCTTTAGTATACATATTTAAAGTACACTATTTATTAATGTGTTCCTGGATGTGATTAAATATATTATTTTCAAAGTGTATTAATGTCTGTGTTAATGCAAGGCTTCACTTAAAGAATATTCTTCAATAGTACATTTAGTGTATCTTATATGCTTTTTATACTATATTTATGAAATGTATGCTATAAATTGAACTTCATTTAAAATATATTTGTGAGCATACCTACTAAAAGTGTACTGGTTTCTATTTGATTTAGTGTGTTATTCGAAAGTGTATTTGTCTATGCTAATGTAAAATTTAACTTAGTTATGCTTAAAAATAATATTTTTTTTATGCCTTTTCCTGCCTATTATACAAATCCTGCAGTGAATTGAAGCTATTTTTGTATGTACATACTTCAAGTACATGTTAATGCTAGTATTAGCTTAGTATGTATTTAGTATGTTCCTACATGTACTTATCAGAAGTTTCACAGTGCTCTCATAAGTTATCTCTCATCCAGAAATTTTGACCTTCTTTACATGGTTTTAAGTGCTGCAATATTTAAGAAAGAAATTTCACACACAGAAACACACACCATTTTATATGCCTGTGTCTTATTATTAAAATTTGAAGATTGAAAATTGTAATATTTTCAATGGGTATGATGTCCCTCTCTTCAAATCAAATTAATACAAAACAACAAATTGTCAGATACTGAAAAGTTTAGAAAAGCTATGAATTATGCTTAATGGTATCCAACTCCCTATCTATTTGTTGCTTCAGGTGTATGTTTTCACAATCCACTGATCAACTTCAAAAAACATAAAAACAAATTGGCTGTGTAAAATATTTCCCACTACATGCACTGAGTCTAAAAATGATAATGTATGTGTGAGGAAGCACTAACAGAATAAAAGCTGGGTACATCTCCCTTCATCTATTATCATACAACATTTCACATGTTGATGACATATGGCAAAAACTATATCAAAACCAGTTTACAGAGAACTTGAATATTAGGGTCCATATTAGGGTTGGGTGATATGGCCTATAAATAATATCACAATTAGGCTATATTATGATGCACAAGATATATCTCAATATTTTCTTTAAATAAATCTTCTTTAAACTACTGAAAACTACTACTGTTATAATAAAGTTAAATAAAGTACTGTTATAATGAAATGAATCAAAGCAGAACCACTGGTACTTTTATTCAGATTTTATTCTTGTCTCGGGCTGGAAGTGTAGTTGCTATGAACCCGAAGCTTCCGCAGCTAGCTAACTGCTAACAGCTAGCGGTTAGCTGTTAGCAGTTAGCGGAAAGTTAACCGTTACCGACACAAAAACACACGCCTCACCTCACCTATATATGTTGTATGAGGCGCCAAAGTGGACAAAAGCCGAGTGAAAATTGCGAGAGGAAACGAATGTACGCGAGAGATGTTGACGGTATGGGAGAGATGTTGAGGGTGCGTGAGAGAGAACAAGTTATTAATGTGCACAAGAGAGAATGAGTTCCGCGCCAGAGAGGTTGAAGGTGCGCGAGAGAGACCAAGTTATTATTGTGCACGAGAGAGGTTGAAGGACCATTTAGTTCTTGTGAGTGGAACAGCTGAACCTTAGCAATGAAGTGCCTCTGTTTACTCATTCTATTTCACATTATACAATGCAATGATTTGCAGCAGTATTTCATTGAAACTAAAACCTGTGTGCTGTTTGCTGATTAGTAAAACCACTTATAACTTTTAAATTATACAAAAAATGTTTTCCAATATTACAGACCATAAAACGTTACTTTTCAACACATAATTCTAAACTAGTTTGAACACCTTAATGCCATGTCCACTGTTCTTAACTGTCTAACACTTGGGCCACACTGGCTGCGTGAGCAGGGCATGTGCGTCGAGGAACCTCTTGGTTTTCATTTCGGCGCCCATGTTAACACGTTAGAGCACCCACACGTCTCACGTGCCGCAACAGCCACGCTTCATCGAGAGATTCGAGGTCTCACCTATTTTTTCCGAGTGACACGTGTGGTTCTCAGCAAAATAGACAGGGAAAATGATCTGTTGACAGTCATATTGACATCATACCAGCAACAATAACACCTTTTACTATGGTTTCAATGTCTGTAGATATGTGTAGAATATGTCACAGACATGAAGTGTCACCACTGCGGGTCAGCCTGCGCGCTGCACGCCGGGGCAGGGAGCCCCTCTGGCGCGGAACTCCAGCGCGGAGAATCGGTGACACACGGAGCTTCTTGTTTCAACTCCTGCTCGCTTTCTGTGATATTAGCTCAAGCCGGGGCTCCTGTCTGCTGTTTCCCCTGCTTCCAGACGGAGATTTAGCCTTGTTATTTTTCCTTATTTGTTATCAGTTTCATAATTAAATGATATGAAACATTCTATTAGTGATGGATATTATGATGAACACCGCAAGCGTACGAGACGCAGCAGTTCAGCAACGCACACGCGCTGCTGAGGTAGAGGTAGCCTGTGTGGCCCAGGCGTAATAGTGTTAATGAGGATAAAATCAAGCTTATTCTTTGAATTTTGAAAATAAATATGATGCTGTATGTTCATTTAACTTTATGGTAACTCACTTTATTATTTTATTGGAAGATTGATACATGAGGCTGTCAACCTGCTCGCAAAAAGGAAGGAGGAAATTCTTATTTGAAGGCCCATCCTTTTGAAGAACTCATCCTTTGTTGCACAGTATAACTCAGTCTCTTGCACACTAAACGCCAATTCAACCTCTCTCCTGCAGTAACTCGCCGTTTCTTGCGCGTGTATCACTCAAGTGATACACGCTCGTCATTTTTCGCTCGGCTTTTGTCCGCTCTGGCACCTCATAACATCGCACACACTCGCCTAGGAGAGTGGTCTAGATGGACGGGCGAGTGTGTGCGACGTATGTGTGAGTTTTTTCCTTTTTGTGTCTGTGAGAGGGAGAGAGCCATAGGAGAGAGCGAGAGAAGCGAAACGGCAAAGCGAGTGTCATACTGGTGGATTAAAAACATTACGTGACAATTTGTACTTGAGATATAGTAATTTGCTACATCCCACGGCGAACAAGCCACAATACATCGAGTACATTCAATATAGCGCCCACCCATACATCCAACCTCACGAGCTTTATGGCAAAATTAAGCACAGCAATATAGCTAATAGGAAATACTGTCCTCCAAACAACAATGCTCACTTAAGAATGTTCTCACAACATCAAAATAAATCTCACTGAACCTAATTATGTCAAACTTTTTCATTAACATTATGACCATGAGCATTCAAATGCTACTGGAGATTGACGATCATGGTTCTGAATAGAATATTTGTGTTCACACGTTCAGTTTTGTTCTGTCTTGGTAAGAAAATATTCACAAAACATTGAAGTTATCCTTGTTACACCCTTGTCATAATTGTGTAACTGACAGTGCTCCTTTCTGATCAGAGGTAGTCAGATGTCCTTGTATTCTGTTTTATTTTGGCAAACCATGACGACACTTAGGATTTGTGAACACAAATAATCTGAAAAAGATTGTCTAGATAGTCATGCTGAAAAATCTCCAGTAGCCAGGCATTTCAATGCTTAAAATCATAACATTAATGAGCTTTGTTGTCACTGAAGTTCTTCAGGTTTCCCATAGCGGAAGAAGTCTAGGGAAAAAGTTTATACAGAGAAAGTGTTGTTGGCACATTATTGCCCCCTGGGAACATATTTTTTGCGTTTTTTGTGAGTAATTATGTCCAAGGAGATTTGTTTGGATGTTGCTAACTTGTACAACATTATTTACTGATGACTGTTGTTGTTTAGAATATGGTACTTCCTATGGCCTATGCCTTTGTAGACATACAGTCCTTCAAAAATTACGGTGTGTCAAATTACACTTGATATTAGCTTTGGGTCATATGGCCAAAACTTTTCACAATGGGACCAGCTGTACTGTATATTGTCTCTCACTTAGGTCGCTCACTCAGATAGTCACTCATTTAGACTTGCTACGCTCCTTCATTGCTTACAGAAACTGTTAGGGCTGTGTTCACTGTGGCAAGTGAGTCCGAGATCAGAGCTGCCATACAAAGAACATGCAACAATGAGGACTTTTCCAACAAGAAGGCAAAAACAAAAAAATAGAACTAAAAGAACTGTTTTCAGTTTGTGTGTTTGTTTTTGTGTGTGTGTGTGTATTTGAAAAACTCAAAAAGCCACAAATGTGTAAACTCTGCTGACCAATGTGTCCATCAGTACAAACAATGTTGTGCAAAAAAGCATTTTCACCCTTTTTCATTTAATTTTTAAATTCTTCAGAAGATCCCAAAGTTTTATTATATACTATATTATACCTGCTAAACATCAGCATATTAGCATAGTTACTGTGAGCATGTTTGTCACTGTGAATATTTAGCTCAGTACAGCCTCACAAAGCTGCAAGCACAACCATTTTTGACAATTTACATTTGTAAATGTGCAATGTATCTTTTACTTCCCTTTTTAAACATCTGTGACCGTCTAAATAGCTTTTTCAGGCAACTGATCATAAGACAAGTGACCCTGAGTGTTAACTGTCAGGAGAAATAGTCACTTGTCAAGAGCCAAGTATTTTACAAATAAAGTACAGATATATACATTAGTTAAATCACAATCAGTTAACCTAAATTGGTTCTTTTTTTAAAATTTAGCATCCCACCTTTCATTTTTCTTTTGGATAAATATAATGCGGTTAGGACCCCCCTCCTTCCACTCTCAAGTAACTAGGAGGACAGTTGTTGGAGGATGATTCCATGCAGTATAAACTCTATCTTTCCATTTTTCAGCTGAAAATACTGTTATCAAGACTATAACATTATGCTGGTTGGTTTAATACATGATAGAAACAGCAAGCACACATTGGTGTGTCTAGGTCTACAGCTGCTGTTACTGTTGCTATCCGAGAGTTGGCGCAAGTTGGCTTGGAACTGCAGGGGTGAACCCACAAGGGCCTTGGCTCTGCAGCTGAATGATATTGGCTGGGCCTGGTTTACAGACCTTGACACTGTGTTTCCTTATTCAGGGATTCAGCTATTGTTCAACATTATTTCACTCTAAATAAAGTTTCAGTATTTTTCTGGCAATTAATATTGTCTGTTATTTTCTGAACCACCATACACACAAAGAATTCAGTTCTTGGTTACTGGTGTAGACAGTCAGGCATGCAAGAACAAAGATATAGTATCACCAATAGCTGTGGGTCAAACATACCAAACTGTGTATTATGCCACAGAATTGCATCTTCATTTGAAATGTTCTAAACTAGATATTTAATAATATAATAATACAGTGAGAACACTACCCAATAAACAGAACGACTATTGAACTCAAGAAATGTGAATGTGAAAATTCAAATACAGCCTGTATGCACTGGAGGCAAGCAAAAGATTCATTGATATAAAATGCAAAACAGTCAAACAACCAGAGGATCTGGTCTGGCAAGCTGTCATGTGTGGAATGAAGGACTGACATTAACTGTGACCGAATGAATCTCACCTGGGCAGAGAAGTCGATGAGCTTGGGGAGCTGGACCCGGTTGCCCTCATCACTCTTTAGGAAGTCTAATAAACTACCTGTAGGCACATACACATTAACGTGTTAACAAACACACACTACATACAGTACATGCTGACCATATGCTATAAAATATTTTTGACCTGGTAGTGCATAAACACAGACATAGCATTTACAAACATGTATTGACAAAGGTTCGACCAATATTTTTTCTGTTATACCAAATAAATTTGAAGTCCAAATGCCAATAGAGAGGTATCTAAGTGACCACTGCTATGTGCAAGTATAGGTGGACTCCCTGTAACTTCCTTAAATTTTATTTTTCTTGTCTGTTTAATATATTGGTTAAATTTACATTTTTTATCCCAATACTCCCACAGCCCTGTCAGATGAACTCAAGTTCCCCTTTATCGACACCACCTGTCATGTTGAATTGATTTTAAACTGGATGTTAACAAGTTGATATTGTTGCAATATGTTGTTTATACAGTTGAATTGTCAATGTCAGTGTTATGGTTGGTTTAATCAAGTTTGCATTTGTACTTCAACCACTTACAGTGGTCGAACCTGGATATTTCAACCATTTATCTATTAGTTATAGCTAACTATTTCACCCATTTATATATTACTTTAGCTATTTCAACTATTTAGACATTACCTACAGCAATTATAACAACATACTTTCCACTATTTCAACCATTACCATTAATCTAACTATCTGCATATATCAACTATTTATCAGTTACTTTTAAAAAACTATTATCAGTATATTTATTACTTGTACCTATCTACTTAAACCATTTATCCATTACTTAGCTATCTATTCCAGTGATTTATCCTTTACTTTCAGCTAATTGTTTCTCTGTTTGCTTTCTCCCTAGTTTTTATGCACTCTCAATTGTAACACGTATTTCACTTTTTTTTTTTAATTATTTGAGCTACTCCACAATCTTTCCATACTTTTCTGTACACCATTGCAACTGCAAAAGTACCCCCTGGGGTACAAGTACCTCTGGCTGAGAACCACTGACTTGTTAGTTTCTCTTTAGTTAAATAGGGTTTTAGTGTAATGTGATGTAAAAAAAATAATGTTAGGATAAATGGACAAATTCAAAGCCACTGATGTGCAGGTGTCACTGACTCAAATCAAAAGGACACAACAACTGAGCACAAGTGAGCTTTACATGTAGTTCACATACATACACATACACATACACATTCAGGAATGCACACAAACACATACCTTTCTCCATGAACTCAGTGATAATATAGATAGGCTCCTCCTTGGTGACCACAGCGTTAAGTCGGACCAGTTTGTCGTGCTGTAGACTCTTCATCAGATTGGCCTCAGCCATGAAGGCTTCAACTGACATGCTGCCAGGCTTCATGGTCTTCACTGCTACCTTTGTGTGCTTATTATATGTAGCTTCAAACAAAACAATAATTACAATTAGAAAATGAATTGTTAGCCTCCTACATCCATCAATAACTGAATGCAAAACTGACTCTGATCTATCTTACCCATCCAGACTTCACCAAATTGCCCGGCACCAAGCCTCCTCTCCAGTTTGAGTGATGATCTTGGGATTTCCCAGGCGTCTTTCTCCCATGGCTTCTCAGGTTTGGGACTCAGGCATGGGTTGGTCAGGGTTTGGCAGAGGCCATCTCCCTGCTCTGGAATTAAACAAAAGAAATTTCATGATTTGACTTTATTATGGATTGATGTCTGTCAATTTGAGTTTCTATATTTTATTTAATATACAATAAAATCTGTGCTGTGTTCATATTCATATTTATATATATATATTATATAACATAAATTTGGCAAAAATAATAAAGAGCTGTGCAATTGATTACTTTGGTAATGACCCTGATAATGTTTCACAGAGGTTGAGGCATTAAAGTTGGCCAGCAGAGTGTGCTGTGCATCAGTACAAGCTGCATGATTAATGGTGTAACACAGACTGAGCCAAAGGCACTACACTGTTTTGCAATTTTTACACCATTAAATGAGTAGTTGAAACAAATTTGACTTATATTATCATGTTAATGATGAAAGGCAATAACCCAGCTAGACCACTACAGAACACGGCTGAGAGAAGGTACAATCATTCAGTGACAGTAGTGAACTCACTTTTGTAATGGCCGACCAGCTCCTGCAGTGTGCTGAAGGTGATGCGGGGAGAGATGTAGAATCCTCCGTTGTCCAACGTACGGATCTTATAATGTTTAACTGTGTCACCAGACTGAACATCGCTATCCCTGACAGACAGAGAGTAGCTGCCTGTGGTGAAAGAGAAAGAAAGCAGTACTTAGCATGTGACCTATAGGGGATTTTTAAAATGCTGATACAAATTTTCAGGGGACAATGCTGATTGCTGGTATTTCAATCTGATATTCATCATTTTAAAATCTTTTATCTTTGTGAATAATATGTTATTGTTTTTTTCTTATTTGTAAACAAAAATATATATTAGAAGAAAAAAAGAAAAAATACATATATGTACATGTACGCATATACACTCACATAAGTGAAAGAAAAAAACAAAACAAAACTGTAGTTTTTGATAAGATTTATTGATCTCTACTTTTCTGACTGCTTGAGCTTCAAAGTAAATAATTCTCATTATTTTCATATTGTTTTTGACATTAAAATTTAAATTACAGGTATTCAGTATTTTGTCAAGACATTAATTCTTGTGAGGGTAGAAAAGTTTCTGGGACTGCTTGCAGACCAGCATGGGACACTTAAAGGAGTACTCCAGTCTTGTATTATACTTGCATAAATTTGGGAGACTCACAAAAGACATATTTAAAGAATGGTTAAAATTGAAGCAAATGTGGAAGAGATTTCCTGACTTTTAGTCTTTAATATAGGTTTATCTCCAGAACACATTTCACATAATGCAACTCAATAGCATCTTTCATTAAACCCTCCCTACCTTCTAAATGTCAGACCCAATCTGAGATGTCATCAGGGTTACTTTTTCATACAGAAAAGCTCCCTCTAGTGAGTAGTACTCTACATTAGAAGTAAACTGAACTTCCTCTGTAAAATTGATGGTGTACCACTTTAAACAACCCACAATATCTATTTTTTTGGCCACTTGGGAGCCTATGGAAACAAGCTGTAAACACAACACTGATGTTGATATTATATTGTCACCATTTTTAGTTCATATGGCAAACTTGTTAGCAAGCAGTTGCCTATTTAGTTGCTAAATGCTCCACAATGTTAGTTAGGGTGATAATTATCTGTGGGTTCATCAGTACCAGTGATGCTTTCATGTTACACACTGTCATCTTTTCTATTGTTAATCTAAACATTTTGATTAGAGCAGCTTTAAAGACAAACTATTAACATTATATTAATGTTAGTTTGTTAACCCAAGTATGTAATACTTTGTGCTACAGATGCGCTACAGGACCTTTTTAGCACCATATCAAAATGATTAACAAAATTGTATACTGATATAGTTACAATTTATGTTATGGCAGCAACTGCCAAGATCATTTTTTCTCCTGCATGGTTCTATATTAAAATAGACTGCTTGATTTGTCAGTTGGGATTTTTGTTGTGAATATTTTCTCTTTATGACTACAGTACTTACTGTATATCGCTCCACTGAGGCCTTCTCTAAAACATTCTCCCAAAAGGACAAATAATCATTTTTTGAATGTGCTTTACTCACCCTTGGTGGTCTCACTGTCTCGGATCATGTAGGATCCCACTCTGTTCCCAGGGGCCAGCAGCTGCCTCTCAGCATCTTTCCTGCTCACACCCTTGAAGAACCACCTAAACAACAGGAAACATCAGTTAGTATAGAAACCTCTTAACGGATCTTCCAGCACATGCCTTTATTTTCCATTCTTGTTGTGTGCTGTGTTTCCTTATTCTTTTACCGCTTTGTAAAAAAACTACAAAAAGTGCCATTCAAATACAGTACATGATACTACAACTATTAATAGTAATGCAAATCATACTGTTATAGTTACTACAACTGGGAATAGTAGTATGTATGAGTATGTAGACTCGTGGTAGTCAATGAAATTATTTCATATTCAGGAAAAAAAAAGGTTTTCACCAGTGAGATAATGCATATTACAGTGTGAGTACACTTACTCCTCTGCCTCCAAAGTGTCTTTGGCTACATAATTACTGGGGATGAAGCCTTCCTGACCTGTACTGATTAACATAGCTCTCCACCACTCCCCCGATCTACAGAGAAACAGAGAGAGAGAGAGAGAGAGAGAGAGAGAGAGAGAGAGAGAGAGAGTGTGAAAAGACAACAATGACACGCAACAAGGGTGAATATTTCTTATCAACAAAGACATGACAAACCACATGCTTTACACCAAAAACTAAATTTAGAGCACACAATGATCTTTTTACTCTTGTAACTTAGGCAAACAAATAAGTATGGGCAATGCATCTAATGTTGCTGTTGATGCTCTACTCACTCCTCTAAGATTCGGAGTTTATCCCCCTTCTTGAAGCCGAGGTCTCCATCATGAATGGCCTCATAGTCGTACAGTGCCATGGCAATGCTCTCTCCTAGAAAAGAAGAGCAAAATGCCTTACAGAGAGTTTTCATATTCTTGTCTTTATGTTCATGACTGAATATCTGTGCATGTTGTTTTTTTAGTGCACACACTGCATTTAGGTCTGAAATGTGTCTATCTTTGTTACTAACATGAGGTTCTCCACACTCTGATTTTACAAACTGACTTCCTTTTCTGCTTGATATTAATAACAATGTTTTTCTGTGTACTGGAGGCCTGTGTGGTGAGGCAGTGAGATGGGCTATCGCTCTGTACCCACACACAGACTCTCCTTTCTCTCTCTCACATGTTGTGTTGAGTTTTAGATATTGTTTCACTATGTCTAACCAGCACTGACTTAGATGGCGCTGTTAAATGTGACTGTCTTGCTGGTATCATACTCGATGATGATGTTAACAGTACAAGGTTGCTTGCAATTGACTGACTTAGTGGTTCATCAGCGGGTGACTTTAATATGAGATGCGGAATCAAGCACATGTGCTTAAGGGTTACAATAAATACTGTGTAAGTGTAAGGAAAGATTGCGACTCACCATCTGGCACATTTGCATTGGAAGGCATTTTGCTCTGTGCATAAAAAGACAAAGAGAAATATGGCATGCATTTAGCATGAGGCTAAAATAAGAAATCATTTCCATCAAAAAATAATTACCCCATATTTGTTGACTTTAAGTGAGAAAAACAATGTTCATAAAGCTACAATAATTGATTTTGGGCACTTGGGGGCAGCAACAACCTAAATAAATAAATACTTTATCACCATATAAAGTTATTATGGTGAACACAAAATGTTGCTTATATACACATCCAGCAAACACACACACATTAGCATTCATTTGGAGTCATGTTTATGTTCACCTGATAAATGTAAGTCCTATATTCACCCCCTTCTAACCCTGTTTTGGTTCCCACCAACTCCTGAGAGAAATATCTATCTCTTTAGTTGCTAAATATCAGACTTTTTTTCACTAGCTAGCCTCTAACTTTGTCTATCTGCTGTTTGGTGCTTGGAAGGTAGTGTACAGTAGGTTTGTCAGGGTTTTTTTTTTTCCACAGAAAACAGCTGCCTGCTGCGTCTGGATATAGGGTTGATTAGAGAGGTGATAGTGAAACAAAACAGTAAAGTTGGAGCACCGTAAAAACCAAAACAATACACTCAAACACTAAAATGCGTGTTTGTTTTTTCCATTGTTAATATAAAAATATTGAGTAGTGCAGCTTTAAACTGGTTGTCCAGCCTCAGTAAAGCAGGATTATCTTGACTCTATCTCTATATTTCAATATATGCATTTTAAAGCAAAGATGATACAAGTAGGAGCACTTTATAGCTCAAGTTTAGACCCAAATTCAACTAGAACACACCAACAAACAGATAACAAACTGGTAACATTTGAAAGGGAGGAAGGAAGGACTTAGTCATATCAACTTTGAAAATCAGGATGTTGTTGACAATTATCTTTACTTTAAGTGTTTGGGTCTGCAGTGGGTTTGCTCTATTTCAGAAACAGTTTATTTTCAACAGTTTCAAAGGTATAATAAGCTGAACTGTGTAGTGACCAGGCAGCAAGAAAGATTGTCTGTAAATTTATACATCTGTGAGATAGTATAATACAGTATATATGGGCTGAAGAGTGACTAGGTGTTGCCTAATATTGAAGTTCTAATCACACATATCTTGCCTCAGCGCTCTGGCTATGCTGCTTCTGTCACTTCCTCTTTCTTCATTGAGGGTAAAAGAAACATTACAGTCAGCACACAGGAAGTAGCGGCCAGAGGAACCACACACGCAGCAGCACTGCTATTTTACCCATGGCATAGATCAAAGTTTGGCCAGTATGCAAATACAAAATATGCCACAGGAACATTTTCAGAGTGAACATCAGTCACACATCTATCCTCTCTGAAAAGCACAGGGAAACTGTCTTCTTCTCTCTTTTGTAACTCTCCACACTTTCACTGGTTCTTCATTTTGCACTATTTTTCTGCCTTGTTCTGTACTTAAAGCCAGGGCACTTTTGCAGGTATGTATGCCCATGCTGTCAAATACAATCTGATTAAAGATCTTAATTCATGTACCAATACCCCCTACTGGAAAGTAAATAAGAGCATTTTCCTCAAGTGCTGTACTTAAAGTTCAACTAAAATCACATTTAGTCATCGCTTTTTGCAGTCTAAAATAATGTCAACATGTTTTTTTAAATACATTATTAATAGCTGTTTATAATTAGTTGTTTATAATTAATATCAGGTTTGTCAGAGTGCGTTGGTGTATACTGTTGAGAACGAGAACAAGGGACAAAGTCAACAAACTTGTGCTGTCGCCTACATGTCCTGGGCAGGGCAAGTGGTATTGAAGTGTAAGAACCACACCAGCATCTAAAAGTACGGAAGTGAAATTTACAGGTACGTGACGTGCTGCAGCTCAGTAGCTAATTCGCTAACTAGCTTATAAACTGATGTTAGCGGTGCACTTTTCTCTAGTGAATGTTTGTTTGGTAGCTTGTTCATCAAGCTAAGGTGTGTGTTCATGATTTTAAGGTAGACAAGAAGGACACTTTATTAGGAAAGCTAATGTAGATTGCTGTTGTTTTATTGGCTGTATGGAAACAAGTTTCTCCATCTACTTAGACAGAGAACTAACGGTATTCCAAAGAATTAATGTAAAGACATATGGCACCATCATGAAACAGAAAAATATAAATCTTTCAAAGGAGAACATATGACATGTGATTGCATGTGAACATGCAATTTATTCTGTTGGACTTTAAGTACTACTTTTTGTTTCCTTGTTCCTTACTTGACTATTTCCATTTGATGCTACTTTATACTTCTACTCCACTACTGTGTATGTCAGAGGAAATTATTGTTCTTTTTACTCCACTAAATTTATTTGACAGCTATATTTACTTGTTACTTTTACGGTTTTACTGATTTTACATTTAAAAAAACATACAATAAGCTTATATAATACAATACACTTTTAAAAATGGAACCAGTGGTTTCCTACCCCTTACAAAAAAGCAATGTCTATTTGGTGCACCTTGTCACACTTTTGAGACCCAAAGGGCTGAAATTATGCAATATCTCCAAGAGCATTTTTAAGAGGAAAAGTGTGAATTAATATTTCTCTATGTGATTTTTTCTGTCACTACATTACTGCTTACAGCTTTGTTTCCGGAGTTTCCTGCCGTGGGGTCTTTGACATAGTGGGCTGTCTGTGTGCGGTTCTGCAGCTCGTCGTTACCCGTCCCTTTGCCGAGAGCCTCCTGCTCCTTCTTCGAGCCCACACAGCCCATGGTGCCTTCTGTATGAGAACAACAGAGGAGAAACAGCAAGACATGAAGGCTATGGAAGCCAGCAGGAAACTGCCATTGAGATATATAAATGAAATAGTCAGGCCTAGTTGTCCTAGAAAAGCAGAGAATGTATTTAAGGTCACACCCATGTTCAGTACTGAACTGAGAAAGTGCTGGCACATGAAAGCATGAAGCCATCAAAAATGAAAAGCCATTTAGAAACGAAACACTGCACTTATAAAGACAAACCTGTTGAGTACTTTCAAAGACAAAACTAGGAGCTGAGGGCATTGCAAAACTGCCTAATATCTTCTTGCTCGAAGCAAGAGCAGGCACTCTGTGTGTCTTACCACGTAGCTCACAGTATTGCAAAGTCCACCATTGCAGAAGACCTTATCTTAAATGCCGCCATTGACATGGTCAGAGAAGTGCTGAATCATTTTGCAGTGCATAAACTGAAGACCATACCGATATGTTCGTTGGAATCACAACTGATGGCACTGCCTCCATGAATGGAAAACATTGAAAACAAGAGAGGCCTTAGCAGCCAAAGATATGGTGCCAGTGCTTCATGAAACTTTGAAAGATGTTGTCAAAGTGGTGAACCACATTAGAGTGCCAAGAACACCTGGTGCTTTAAAAAGCTGTGCAAAGACCTGGACAGTGAGCATTTTCAGGTGATGTATCAGTTTGCTGGTTTTCGAGGGGAAAGGTCTCACACTTCTACGAACTTAGAACAGAAATCACAGCCTTCCCTTCGACCTGTTTAGCGACGATGTGTGACTCGCAAAAGTTGCTTATCACTTACACATTAATAGTAGACACAATATGTTTGAACAGTCTGAAAAAATTGAGGAATTCAAAAATAAGATTGCATTGTGGGTGAATCATATTTCCAAAAATAGGCATGACGGTGTGCCCTGGTAGGCGAAAGGTTACTGTGAATGTCACATAACTGCAAGGTTCCTGGTTTGATTTCAGCCAGGAGCCTCCCCCCAGTTCTGGTGCAGTGCTATGATGACTGAGTATCTATCCCTCCCTACTTATCTTTGTGGAAGTGGCTTCTCAGCTCTGGTCCAGCTGAAGACAAAGCAGAGGAACAGATTGGACATTGAGCACGACCTCAGAGTTGCTTTGTCTACCATCATCTTTAATACCTAAAATTAATTTAAGACTCATTTATATTGTAAATTTAGGTGCAGCAGCCATAATCTGCCAATCTTGCCAGGAGATCAAGATGGCAGGTATCATTACATATTAGTTTGTTCTTGCTTTGACGATGAGAGAAACATATTAGTTCAATGATACTATAAAATAAATCCAAGCATGGTTTAAGAGTAACTTTATACCCCCTGAAAATCATGTTTCCGCTGACCTCCATAAATTTAACCTCTCTTTGCTTCAGTGCACCATGACATCAGTGTTGGGTGTGGTTACAGGAGCACACTTCTGACCAGTTTGATCAAATAATAATGGCTACCTTTAAGTGTGCTTCTCTCCTCATTTGCATGTTTGTTTATAATCTGTTTATTTACTTAGACTTTTAATTGTAACACTTGAGTCCTGCTATTTAGCATTAATGTACAGAACATAAATTAAAATAAATAAATAAATAAATACATAGTATGTGATTCACTCTGTTTGTAACATAAGTAATTAGCTAGCAACAAATCTACACACAACTACGAGAATGTAACCTTCTGCCACAGCTCGACAAGTAACAAAAAAACTCAATTTCATACTAAATTTACTGTCATGTTGGAAGATACCAACTTGATTCAGCTATCTCAGACTGGTACAGTTTCATATTAGCTTCAGATGAACTTCTGGTGGAATAGCTTCAAGGCCAGTATAGAGAGTAGTTGACTGTTACAGTGACCAAGACCCATTTCCAGGTACATGTGGCCACGTCAAGACAGACTTCTGAACCTACCCTAAAGTTTAAAGTGTTATCTTTTTGTTCTTTTACATGTGAAATTATGTCCATACACCTCCTTGAGGGGCAAATACAGGAAAGTCAATGTTTACTATTTTGGAAAGGAAGTCTTCATATATTTTCACATTTGCAACATGAACAGTCCATCAGGTTGCACCCTTGGTGATGTGATCACCAGCTTTGGTTGGGCATTGTGCTTGGATCCAAGGACGCCAGTAGTAGGGAGTCCAAGGGGCCATTGGTCTTTTTAAGTTGCAAATCACTGTATCCCTGCAAATGCCCCTATATTGCAACACTTACAGTAAAAAGACTTCAATCATTCCTGTCCACTGTAAGACATTAGGTAGGAAAGTAATGTTTTTTTTTCCTGATTTATCCTTAAATATAGATTTGGGGCATGGCTGCTCACAACACAAGGACAATGTTAACATTCCTATTGCCTGCTTGCTGTTTATCAGCCACAGAAGTGTTACTGTCTTGTAGATTTGGGTAATTGAACAAAAAAGCTTATATCTAATCCCACAAGCACTAGTTAGCTGCTTTGTGTTTGGAATTATACTGCCACCCTGTGATGCAAGCAAGCTATAGTTACTCTGCAAAGGTTTAGTGAGAGTCTCTGGTCTGTCTACTGCTACACACACACACACACACACACACACACACACACACACACACACACACACACACACAGACATTGTGGTCCCCACACTTCTGAAATGAATCTGGCGCCCCTGCTCAGATCAATACCACTCTTATTATTACTCTGACCCTTAAGAGCCTCAGTGATGTGAGTTGAGTAGTCTCTCTACTGTGAATCTGTTTGAAAGCTGTAACACATGTTAAGCGCTGTGACACAGAGCTGAGACATTCTCTCTCTCAGCTGACTGTTTCTGTAAATGTACTGTATGTTCTTAATATTGGGTGGAGAAGGCATGAAAATGGCATATCACATGATGCTGTTAGATACTCTTTGCTACAGGGGGAAGACTGAGAAGACAAAGATGCCTTATAGCTTACAGCTTACTGGATGGCCCAGACAGTATGATTTTTGGGATGCTGCATGCTTCTTCAAGCTCTCTCCCTCCACATTGTTGATGATTACTGCTAACTTGATGTTGGCAACACAACAGCTTAGTCACGTAAAGGTCTTTCTCTCTACCGTGGCAGTAAAAATATTTCTGCACAAGCCCTCTTAATCATCTGTAACATCGAGGGAATACTTTGTTTTCTTTGAATATCATACTGTATCTATGTGTGTATTTACATGTAAATGTGTATGCAGTTATATGGAACAAAGTTTAACAGAAGCAAGAACAAAGAGGGAGTGTGTGATGGTAGATAGAAGAGAGAGAGAGTTACGCTGTGTAACCTATCTCTCTTCAGCTCAGAGAAGCAGATCATTGCACATACACTGAATGAAGGAAGTAATCTTTATCAGCAGTGCTAAACAGCAGGACCCTGTCACCATGCAAACAGATCTAATATGATTTTGGAGGTCACGTCACCTTGGAGTGACCCAAAGTATCACAAAAGCGGACATTGATATTCTCAGTTGATACACTTTTGAATTAGTGGTGACAGAAAATACCAACACTCACAAAACGTTAAATGTTTCTTGGTTTATTCTATAATCCACAATCTTTACCCTATATAATCATTACCATACTGCCCTGGTGCCACTTATGTACAGTGGTAAGCCATGGAAAATGTTTCATTTGAGCATTTAGACACAGGAAGTTCCGGTGCTCTTGAAGTCAAAATTGGTGGCGTTAAAGTATTTGCTTCCTTTTTCTCTTTGTTCCAAAACTTGTTCCTCTTTCAATGTCTAATCAGAAGGGTCAGGTTTCTTTGGACAGTTTTACTTCTATTTACAACTCTTTAGTACGATGCCTCTTCCAAATAAAAACAGTGAACAGAAGGGGCTCCCTGTTATATTTTTACTGACACAAAATGGAGGTCGGCACGAGGCTGGTAGTAACACATTGCCCCAGTTTGGCACTATAAAAATGCAGCTGCCATTGATTCATCTCTGTTGTGTGTGAAGTAGTTAAATACATGTTGTAAATACATGCTCTTAGTGAGTAGAAACAGGACAAAAACCTGTCTTATCAAACTTCTGGCAATGCCATCTATTCGGACTCA
Organism: Scomberomorus guttatus; assembly: GCA_038419695.1. Taxonomy (NCBI): domain Eukaryota; kingdom Metazoa; phylum Chordata; class Actinopteri; order Scombriformes; family Scombridae; genus Scomberomorus; species Scomberomorus guttatus. Next base: position 5,029,195 of record CM076449.1, read on the forward strand.
ATCATGGGGCCCAGAAAACCAAAACTATGAGCTGAAAGCAGATAAAAAAGCTTCATAAAGCTGCATGTTACTGTCCTGATGCAACATACATACAAATTAGCAGATTTTTGTTTATACACTGTAAAATTAATGCACATGCAGTATTAACACAATTATCACAATAAATAAAGTAAAACTTGATTTCACGAATTATCAGCTTCATGTAGTCTACAACTTAATGTTTTGGGAGAATAATGAAGCATAAATTGCTTTACTTCCACTTGATATCCACATATCCTGATACTGTGTCCTGTATTCCTGTGGTCTGAAAGATGCACAGCACCTAGTACTTGAAGATTGAAAATACTTAATAATAATTTAATAATTTAACTTTAAGGTCCAGATGCAAGTACACAGAGGCAACGTAACACTCAAACTTCCTGGCACTAGTGCAGACGGGGCCGTATGTACTGGAAGTACTAACAACCCTGTCTTATTACAGCAAGTAATTTAATTCAGTAATATCAAAAATTGAGATTAAAGCCACTCTGTGTAGAAATTTTATGTTACCACAGTACGTTGGTTACATTAGTTTAGCATTGCAAAACAGATAGCCTGGCTCTGTCTAAAGTTTTTCAAAATCTGCCTGCCAACACATAAAGTTCACTAACTAACATGTTACATCTTGTTAAACAAAAGACCAACAAGTTGTGGTTTTACAGAGAGTTATGTGCAGGACTAGTTCTTTCCCCTGTGTCGCTGTTACTGGAAGACTCAAAGTGACTTACTACGTACTTCTTAGGAAGTCAGTTAAGGTTTTGAGGTACTAATAAGCCAGGTAGCCAGGCTAGCTTTTTCAGTCATAATGATTAGCTAAGCTAATTGCCTCTGGGCTGTAGCTTGCTATTTAGCATACGGACATGACAAAGAAGATGTAGAAAGAGTATTTCATACAATGTCTGAACTAAAAACTGTTTCTCTATCCCAGTAACTCCACTTTTGCTGTGTCAGACAATATCAAAAGATGTAACAGAAGAACCCAGAGTGAACTGGTATGCTCCAGCTGTGAAACCCCCGTAATGAGAAAGGAGAAGAAGGCAGTTAACCATACTCCATCGGCAGAACACCTATTTTTGCTTGTTGTTAAAGTGAAAGGAACTTACTGGTCTCAATACTTCACTTTCCCTACACCCACACACTCAGAACTGAGGACAGACCTGCTGTCAAGTACAATCTGCCTCACTATACTTAAGGTGGCTGGGGCAGTAAAGTTTGAACAGGACAATTCTCACAGACACAACCCTCCTCTGAGCATCAGGTGGAAATGCAGCTAGCTTGTTACACACTTGCTAAACAGCTGATGGGGAATGGGGGTGTAAACCAAAATAAGCAGGTCTAGTCTGTATTTGGTGGAGAAGCATAAAGAGGTCACACATGGGTCTCTGGGGAAAATGCACACAGAACACCACCAGTACAGACTGAGCTGATGCTCTTTGCTGCATGTCTCTGTTCTGGACAAAGAGATAATAACATCTCACAACATCTTACCACTGTCACTCAAGAAAAGTGGATGATCAGTAGGGCTGATGCTGCTCTTTACTGAGGCAGCCACCTTTAAATGATACACAAAAATGGGTGCTTAAATGAACAGAGACCCATTAGAGCATAAATCCTGTGTAAAATAAAAAATAAAAAAAGCTTTATTATCTACAGCTGGTTTTACAGAAAGTGGTTTGCATATTGAGATTACATGGTTTTTTTAAAAAATGGATGGAAGTTGGTAAAAGAATGTTTTTATGCCAACCTCAGCATTCTCCTCCCTGTGCTAAAACACTTGTTGGGGGATATGAAAAATAGATCTGTGAGAAATTACTTATGCTTTGTCTACGCTGACAGTTTCAGTTCTCTGCTTCTGTTTCTCCATGTTCGTGTTTGTTATCTGCCTCTTTGGGACTTTCAACCTTGAAAAAAGGACCTTTAATCAAATTAATAAAGGTTATGTTGGTAACGCTTTATTTTAAGTCCCCCTATTTAGCATTCATGAGCAGTACACAAACATTTATAACACACTATGATATAGTAGTATTATGAAAAGTTATAATTGACAAATACTGTGCATTAATAAACAATTAAAATGTCCTTATATCTGCTTAAAACTAAATCATAGGCTTATACACCATTTATTAAATGTTTGCATACTGCTTATAAATGATAAACAGGGTAAAGTAAAGGGTTACCATTATAGTAAATTTAAATCAATTACTTTCAACTTGATTACTTGCATCTTGATCCATATAATCAGTCTTTGAATTAAGTTTGTGTTAGTTCTTCAATAATGTCCAAAGAAAGATCATGTCTAATGGTGGAAATCCCAGTTTCATATTATCACCAATTCAATCAGTGATCAGAATCTGCCCACCAAATATCCACTCTGTTCTGAATCCATTCAAGTCAACAGACTGACTATCCAACACATATTAACAGACAAACTCCCTGGGATCGCAATAGGATTAAACTTGTAACCAGCAGAGTATACTTTTATAATCTCTCTCACTTTGGGACTTGATGTAATAGTGTCTTCTATTTGTTCAGATCATAAGAGTAATGACAGATTCAGATAACCTCCAATGCCACACTAAACCTCAACATGGCCCCAAAGCACCCAATTATGGACCCCTGACACTTTTTTGTCACTTTTGTTACCACAGGTGGTAATTACAAGATAATGGTACAATCTGAATTTGCTTTAATTTCCCAAGATTCTCTTGAGTTAGACACCGTCATGTTTATCTGTGACATGCTAAAATGTAGGTGGTGCACAAGTAGAAAATGAGTCATAAAGTCAGTGAACATACTCATTAATGTCAGTTACACAGCATCTATCTAAAGTTTGCTACAATTAGCCTTAGACACCGTAAACTACTGGTCATGCCAGGCCAAGTTAGGCTGTAGCAGGAAATGACATGAGTGCACTGACTTGAGTAATGGTGCATTTTATTTCTTATGAATTCAACTTTTTCATTTGAAAGCAGGATTGTAATTTTTCTTCTTTCAAAAGTTACATAGTCATGCTTTATCTGTAAGAGCAGCGTTTATAGGAAAGCAGTTTTAGTCACAGTTAAAAAGATGGCATATGTCACCATCAGCTCTTAGGGGGAAGTGGTATGTCTTTTAAGAAAGTGAGATCACATAGTACATTATTAGCCTATATATAAGTCATTTTTTTATAGTGTCAAATTTTGACAAGTAAAAATATGCAGAATTTGACACAGAATTTCAATTTAAGAAGAGTTAACAGAATTTACATACACCCCAAAAACACTATTCAAGATATGATGTTCCTGTCACTCATTTAATAATCTAAGGTCAGCATTCGTATAAAGGCCTAGTTCAGAATTATCAAATTATATCCTACCATGCAAATGAGTACCACTGCAAACATCAGGCTGGGTAGTCGTTAATCTACCAGACCATAGATAGGTAGCCACATTCAGCACAAGCAACAAGAGGGCACAAACAAAAGTGCCCTGAGATAACTTCTGTTGTGATTTGGTGCTATATAAATAAAATTGACTTAAAATTGAACTGAAACATGTCTAAACATGTACTTTAACATTATAGAGCTGCATGTTTAATATCATAGTTCTAAAAGTTGCACACTTTGTACATCTGCTCCTGTGGCTGTCCATACAGCGAGCAGGCACCGGGCCAGTTTGGCAGTCAGTATATCCACACTGTATACCTGCCATATCTATAAGCTAAGTGAGGCTTGACTGGCAGTTCAACAGAATGCCAGTTTCACTGTGGACCTCTTAATGCAGGATTCCTACTGTATTCTACCACCACAGGAGGACAGCAATAATTCATGTGTGCTCTGTTGTGAGGGATTTTTTTCCCCAGATGTAAATTTTGTGGGCTGTGAAAGGCTGCCAGGGTGTGTGTGTACCTGTTTGGGACTGCCTCAGGCCATAACAAAATCACCTGTCAGCCTGGCACGCGACCAACAGGACATTAGGGAGGGAAGAAGACAGAAAGAGAGACAAAGAAAGACAGCTTGCCACTTTATTGTTATCAAGTTACTTATCAACAGGAAATGACAGAAGACCCTGGACTGCAGGGTGTCTCCATTTCATTACTTTTTACATGTAGCTATTGCATTACATGACTGCATTTAATTCCATACACACACACTGTAAGACTTGTAGGTCATACCAAAAAAGCATATTGTGGGTTGTATGAATTTCTAACCCTCTGCTACCTCGACAATTTTGGGGTTAACTTGTTTGCCACCTTACTTGTAGGTTGTTGGGGGGTTGATGTCAGTTTGGTCTTTGTGCGTTCATTGGACAGACTGGTCCGGTATGTGCTAGCTTGATGGGGTTAGCCGCCACCAAAAGAGAAGAAATTATATGCTGAATAAATTTGTAATGACTAAAATTGCGCATATTACAGAATACAATGTATTATTCTTATAGTTTCTTATACAGTTGGTTTTGACTGTAGAAATTCTAAATCTGCCTCAAAGCAAGAAACACTCCACCAACCAATTGTGTCATTCAAAAATCCCAGAATTTTGGGTTGCAATTTTCAGTTTACAAAATTTTGGGGGAAAGTGGCTGCAGTAATGCAAGCCGGATAGATGCTAGAAATGGGGAATTTAACAATTACGACCAGTATGATGCAATACTGGCAATTCTCTCTAAGAGATGTGTCTACATACTATATAATATACATCTATATCTGCTGTAACATTTTTGTGAGCATGTTGACCAATGACCAGGGCATGATGTGAAGCTCATTCAACATCTCAAAATGAAAGTTAATGTAATGTGCAGACAGTGGAAGATCACAGAAGAGAACAGAAACTAGTCTACTGGTTTCTGGTTTTGTCGAGATGGACAGTCTAAAATTAACTCTCTTTCTCTAACACACACACACACACACACACACACACACACACACACACACACACAAAGATGAAGTACTTTGGGCCAAATTAAGATAATTAATATATCATTGTGTTTATCAGTGATAATTACATTACATTTGGCCACTTTCACACTTTATACGTGTTCTTGCTGTGTACAGCAACTTTTGTAGGCGGTGGTTGTTTCAATTCTTGAAGGTGAAGTTCTTCTTTTTTGAAGTCACCCCGAGCATCCTTGCTGTAAAACTACATGTGTTAACATTTCGTTTTTGTTATTCTTAACTTAATTCACTTCACCGCCTTATCATTTGTTCTGAATATCATTTTTCAGAGCGTTTGGCTTTTCTTCACAAACAACATCAGAGCAAGAAGACACTTACCGCGTTTCAACTAATCACTTCTTCGATTATTTCTGCGGTTGTAAATGATCTTCTAGACTCGGATGACCGTGTAAAGAATATTCCTCATTTCTTTCGTGTAGCTTCCATCCCCTTATAGTCGCTTTTGTCTTGTGAATGAGGTTGAAGATGTGGACGAGGCGGCACAGCGCAGCGCAATCGACTCGGATGAGGAAGTTTTAGCTGACTGAGTTGATGAAAAGAGGAACAAGCTCTCAGCTGCCTCCACACCAATCGTACTCTTAGTTTCACCGGCTTATCGCTGTTCCCCCCTCCCAGCTGCCTCTTCAGTGATACTTCAGTTGAATAGGGGGAAGAGAGCTGTTGTATGCCAAAACGCACAATAAAAAAATCATATCAAATATATCAACTTTTTTTTTTCAATAAAGCTAATTGTAATTGAAGATTGTGGTTCAAATTAAGACCTATACTCTATCAACAAGTCATTAAAGGTTTCAAATTTGACATTTATCATTTCAAAGAGCCAAACACATGTGAGGAGGAGGCCTAAACTGCTGGTAGCATGCTAGATGGAGGAGTAGATGGATGGAGGGGAAAGAATGGGTAAATGGATGGATGCCATGGATGGGTGGACAGATGTGAGGGACACATTTGCATTTTGTGCAGGACAGCTCATGTATTCAAATGATGGTTTGACAGCTATCATGCTCAGTGCATCCTCTGGGCGGAGGCAGGCAGCAGAGGCGAGGCGTGGGCGGTTCATCCCCAGGGCCCACAGCAGCAGCTCAGCAATAACACGAGAGAAAGCTCCCAGCTCTTCAACCATAATCCTTAATCAACAGTCAGGATTAGACACTGAGTTCCCCCTGAAACCACTGCAGTGATGGAGAGAGGGAGGGAGGGAGGGGTGTTGGTGTCAGGGGGATGAGGATAAGAATGAAATGAATGAGATGAGAAAGAGAGCAGAAAAAAACAGAAAGGTATAATGGAAGAGTTTAAAAAATGCTGAGGGATAATACAAGATAAAAAAAATCCAGCACCAGGGACAAAGAGAAAGAATTGGTGTTTAGCAGCTGTTCATAGCTGCAGATGACCTGACATTGCCTGGTGTGGGTGCAGCCACAATGAGCCCTTTGCTCTGACATACAGACCACAGTTTGTGGTCCTCTGTATTCAAACTTCAGGGGGAAATGAGTTCCTCATTTACCAGGCTGAAGATCCACAGATTATTTATTACACAGGGAATTGCAGCACGTGTGACTGAAAGACTACATACAAATCCATTGACAGGTGTCATCACTGGAACAGAATTTGTTTCTTTTGCATTTCTGCATAATATATAATAATGACAAAATTTTTTATTTATACAGCACTTTTCAAAACAAAGCTACAAAGTGCTTTACATGGTGGAGCCAGGACTACAATGCGGCAAATAAAATAAAAATAATCAGACATCAATCAAATAAAATCAGACAATGAAAAACAATACAAACAAACTGAATAAAATACCAACAATAATATAAGATAAAAACAATAATACTAAAAAATGTGTTGGAGATAAAACAGTGTAGGGCTGCAACTAACAATTATTTTCATGATCTATTAATCCACTGACTATTTTCTCAATTAATCGTTTGGTTTACAGAATGACAGCAAATATAAAAAAATGTTCATCAGAAGTTCCCAGAGCCCATGGTGACATCCTAAAATGTCTTGTTTAGTCTAAAACCCAAACATATTCAGTTTACTATCATAGAAGAATTAGAAAATATTCACTTTTGAGAAGCTGGAACAAATTGTTTGCCATTTTTGCCTATAAAATGATCTAAACAATTAATCAATTATCATTATACATATACGTTAATAGTTGCAGATTAATTTTCTGTCGATCATCGATTAATTGACTAACCGTTTCAGCTCCAAAACAGTGTGCTAGCATTAATGAAAGGCTTTTCAAACAAACAAACAATATGTTTATAATATATGTTTTAAGAAGTGATTTAAAAGATGACACTGATACTGCTGGACTGTTGGTATCTTGTTCTGGATTACTTATTACTAAATTGGTTGTGGTCTGTGTTGATCAAAAGTGAATGGAAGTAAATGAATAGGCATATGGGCTTTGGTAGAGCTGACCCCTAACCACAAAAAGGAAGGAAAGAGTCAGTTCACTCTAAAATAGTTCATTTGGAAATAGTAACTTCACATTCTGTAACTTCCTGAGAGCAACCAAATTAAATTTGAATTTTTAATAGAAATGATCAAATGCTGATTTCCTGTAAGAGTAAAACTGTATTGCAGGACTCTACTACATGACAAACTTTTGATGGTTTCCACAGATTTCTACATCCCTGATCATCTCACCACAACTGCTTTGCATAATGTTCTGCACAAAACGTCAGACATGATGTTACTTCTGTTTCCCAGAACACTCACCATTATTCACTGAGGGTTATTCTTGTGTATATATGTAGTAGCTCTTATATTTGCATGGAATATAAGAGCCACTGAATCATTTAAGAGGCAACATTCAAGAACAGAAATTTATTTCAGCATCAGAAGTACTACATTCATACAACAGTGTCTAAGAGTGTGTGTTATATAAAAAGCAAAATATCTTGTCAGACCATTTAACAACACAGCATTTAGTGTGACAGATTGGCATACTGTAAAAGCCAGAGAATGGTACACTTACAGTAGCACAGTCAATCACACTTCAATTAACAGAGAGATGCGAATGGCAGGGAAAAGCTACTTTGCCCACTGACCATTGACTCAGTACTGTACATAATGGACTCAAATGGCATTAGAGAGAAATGACTGAAAACAGTAGAAATCAATATTACAGCATTAGGGCTGCACACAGCAGGGTTGTCATACAAAGAATAATAAAAAGTGCATGCTTTGGAAAATAAGGAAAAATAAACATTATAAAACAAGTTTGTATTTAAATCAAATCAAATTTAACTTTTCCTATTGATTGGGGCTTCCTCATTAAAAAAATATTTAATACATTTATACAAAATGAACACACTGACTTAACAACACTACATTATTAAACTGACTGCGTCACCTCCATCCACGCTTAACACAAGCGTCACAGCTGAGTGGAAAGTTAATACTTGCAAAATAAGTGCATTCTGAAAATGAAAAAGAGGAAGAGGAACATGTTTTTCTCTTCTTTTTTTCCTTTGTTGGTCACTTAAGATAGGGTGAGAGGAGGGGGGACTTTATGACAAAAATAGCAATACAGTGACAGCAATGCCAGGAAAGTGAAATGTTACATGAAACTATACAGAGTGTGATGATTACTGGAGAGGAAGAGTAAAGCTTTAGGCATATATTAGGTAACACCCAAACATTGTTTGGTCTCGTTTGTTTGGCTTCAAGACAGGGACAAAAAGAGAATCTAAAATAGTTTTGTTTGATGGGATAGTTATTTTTAACAGTGCAGCGATTCTTAATCACAAATATAAGATCAAAATCAAAAGTTAGTTACTGGCCTTGAAATTACAAAAAGAAGTTAGTGTTTAATGAGGAACAGATAGTTCGTAGTGATGGTTGTACTACTAACTGCACTGGCAATAGTTGTAAAGATATGTTTTGGTTGAGGAGACTCAACAGAGGTCACACTATCATTTATTGGCATGAAAATAAGACAATATTTTACAACATGACAGGCTCCATGGAAGAGGACCCACCCGCCTATGTAGATATAAAGGCTCATTCTAAGGTAACAAAAACACAACGATTCTTATTTTCATGGGATTATACACTAATTAAAACATACTTATGAATATTACATTCCATTTAATTTCTGCCAATAGATCCCCCTAAATCTTACACACTGGTACTTTAATGTTGCAGTCCGTTTATAGTGTGTCTCTTAGAGTAAGTCAGCCCTAAAGTGTTTTGTTAGCTCAGTTTAACGTGCAAGTTTTTGACACCCAGTGTCACAGAGGAAATAAATAAATGACAAGTGAAAACAAAGCCAAAGCATTTCTTCAGAGAATTACTGCTGTCACAGATGAGCTCAAACAGACCAAAAAGAGTCTGAGAGAAGAGTGAGAGCATATGACTGCTTTAATGGTATTCTTTCACTTTTACAAGAGAAAAGGCTTAAAGGGGGCCTATCATGCTTTTCCTTATTTTCAGTCATATATATCATGTTACAATGTCAGATGTTCATATTAAACATGGCCAAACTGTCAAAATAATGAGGTAAATGTTTGTAGGAGTAATACTTGTGAGCAAAAAGTACCGGCTTAAAACTACTTGGTTTCCAACAGTTTTTTCTACTTTCAGCCCAAACTGATTTCAGCTTGTGATGGATTTCTTTATATGGTCATCTGCTCCACACACAGCGCGTGAGTTCACTGCTCCACTCAGCTAACATTATGGCATTTTTCAATTGTTTTGGGGGTAGTCACGCTGAGCCATTACTCGAGTTGAGCTGGCACGCTGTGAGTGTTTTTCCATTACACAGCACAGCAAAGTCAAATAAGTAGTTCACCTGTTGGAGGTGTGCTGGTCGTCTGCAGCTCTTCATCAAACATCTCACTGTGGCTGTTTCTGCTTGTACTATTCCTCCCTGAATTATTTCTAACTGATCCGCTGAACAAAGAGCTCCAAATTTCTCCATATCTTGTTGTGTCGACCATTTTTTAGCGCCACTGATGAAGCTGTTAAGAGACAGAGGCTGAACTGAGTTTTTTGAACTGTGAATCATGCAAAGCTGCTCTAGTGGAGTCCCAGAATAAAAATATAGAACTGGACATGAGCATAATAAGAACTCCCCTTTAAGAACGAGAAGTCTCTTGTACTTGGATTAACAACTTTCCCAACAGGACTAGCGTGAAAGTGTTGTATCTTAAAGTTCCATGACTTCTTGGATGTCTGAGCTTCATAGCTATCATATTTAGGGCAGCTGTTAAAGCTGCACATTGTGAAAATGGGCTGTTATGTTGCAAAATGTGTGACTTCACAGGCATGAGTGTGCTTCCGTTCTCCACCAAACAACTTAACGCTGCTAAATAGAATGCTAATGTGTGTTTACATGCACATTCATTTTTAAGTTTTCCTCTCATTTTATTGTCAGTGTTATTATTGTTAGATTGGTTTTAGTGACTCCATGTGTAGGGTCCTGGTTAATATTGGAATGTTCCAGGCAGCATACTTAAATTTTACTTATCAGGCCTTGGGCTTTTAGCAGTTATTGGAAACACTATGTGGAGTAAAACACCACATGTTCAAATTTATAAGCAATTTGAACATCCTGAAACTTAATGGAACATTAATGTTCACAGAAACACACTCTGACAACGTTCATCCACATTTTAAGAACCACTCGAGCTGAACTAGATGTTACCATTGGGACCACTAAAACAAAACAAAACAAAACAAAACAAAAAAAAAACAAAAAAAAAAACAAAGCAAAACATAACAAAACACAACTGCCTCCGAAAATAACTGCCATTGACTGAGGAGCTTGAGTCTACAGCATGTCAAGTTTTTAGGAACTACAATAACAGCCTTTTCTTATCGTGATGTCCACACATTTTAAAGGTTCTACTTGTAGCATTTCAACATCAATAAACGATTACATTTATGTTAAGATGTTTGTAGATTACTGAAGGCATCTGGTATTTGTCTCTATTTGGTCTTAAACAACTAAATTGTAAAAATAATATTAAAGTAGCAGATAATTGTTTTTTGGTTTAAAGGTCTAGTGTGTAGAATTTAGTGTCATCTAGCGGAACGGACATGGCAGAAATGAATATAATATTCATAAGTATGTTTTAATTAGTGTATAATCCCATTAAACTAAGAATGTTTGTGTTTTCGTTACTTTAGAATGAGCCCTTTATATCTACAGTAGCCCAGAACAGACAAACCAAACAGTGGCACACACAGAAGAAACAGAAATAAATAACTTCCAACCTATAAATACTCATCATTGTCTCAATCATGTATGAATTTAAAACAAATATAATCTATTTTCCCATCCTCTATCTTCCATATTCACATGCTCCTGTCAGTGCACAGGGCCAAAGGCAGGGTGATGTTTAAAAATGCCACATGGAAACATTAAAGCTGATCTAATTAATATGTTTATGTTAAAGCTGCTATACTCATTTTTTATACTAACAATGATCAAAAGACTACATGTAATGTGAAAGGTGTTGCTCATAGTGACGAACCCACAGAGAGTTATTGCCAACACTGCAGTTCCTCTCAGCTCTATGGAGGTGGTATGGAGGTTTTTAGGGTCTTTCAGCTTATTGTTTTGGTTTTATGGCCTGCAGCTTTACTGATTTGACATCACTGCTCTCATCAGTGTAGTTTCTAGCCGCTGCAGGAAGCTGTTTTCAGTGAAAAAGGTCTGGTAAACTGAGTGTATGCTACCAGCCCAGCATCAAACAGCAAGAATATTTGGACCTACGTTTGATAGGTGGACACACAAATGACTCCAAATTAGTCCTAACTGTCTGCTGGATGTGTAAATAACATGTTAGCTAACACGTTAGTCATATCAATTTAATAATGTGATAATATGTTAATGTTGTGTTTACAACTTGTTGTGTTGCCTCAGGTGACCAAAAAATCAATGAATGTAGGTTTAAGTGAGATCACAGGGTCAATGTAATATCATCCTTGTCCTCTTTAGCTGGGACTCTTCTCAGTTCTTACTGTGATCTCGACCTTCCTCTCCTGCTGGATGTCTGTGAGGAATGAAAAGGAAAATTGTTCCAAACAGTTACTTTTGGGGAGCAGGCAGCACCCACAAAGAGTGACATTTTCAAGATAGCTGCTTCAAATGTATAAATAAACATTGAAAAGAAGGAAGTAGGAGTAATAATTGGGATCACATCAGTCAATTTTCAAAACCTAATTGCACTCTTCAACATTCATTTGATTTATAATCAGGATTTTGGATTTTGGATGCACATAATATTTCTTGACTGGGTACAGTGACACACAACCCCCTGTAAAACCACACATTATTCAATTCACTTTTTATACAGACTAAACAAAGAAGATATAATGTGCTAATTAGTGAGCTTTAGAGGTGCTGGCAGGTGGATTCTGTTATCCTTGGATAGAACCAGGCTAGCTGCTTCCCCCTGTTTCCAGTCTTTATGCTAAGCTAAGCTAACCATCTGCTGGCTGTGGCTAGGGTGACCATGTTTTCAAACCCCCAAACCGGGACCCTTAAGTGTACTGCATGTTCATGCACGCATGCATGTATGCGCTTATGCATAGGCATTTTTATCAGGATGGGGGACAATTATTTCAGTGCTTAGCACACCTACCAAGTGCAACTTTTAACAACATGGACAGCACCTCAGCAGACAAAATCCACCAAGGTATTTGTCACAGGCTGCTGGCTAAATGGCCGACTGTGACACATTCTCAGCCAGCTTTTTTTTTTTAAAAAAAAACAAACCAAGGTACAAATCTCTTTGTGGCTTTATAGGCTATAACAGAAAAATACCCTACATCTTACAATTCTATGCCACAAGCTGGTCGCAAGTTTACAAAATGAGTTTAAAATTGCTACAATTTTTTACAAAACATAAAAATGTAAAAATCATTAAGACGTCAAAACATTAGAGCTATAATATGTAACTATTCCGCATTAAAGTGTCTAAAAATGACTGTACCTATGTTATATATTTTGTTGAGTTGTGTACTTACATTATCCCAAATGTTTCCAACAATTTTCAAACCGAGAGAAATCCATAATTTAATCAAGGTAATGGTCCGTTTCATTTGGTCACCTGTTAATGGTGTCATACCCCCGCTACCAAAGAGTATATGTGCACAAGATGCATGTGTCTGCGTTGTGGTTGTCTGCTACAGTGGACCAAAAACTATACACATACAAGATAATACGTCGGCATTGTGGTTGCCTGCCAGAAACTGCCATAAATAGCCTTTTATTCAGTTTTAAGTCACATTTTTACGATAAACTTTTTAGATCTTGGTTGTTTTTAACTATATACTTTAACCAGATGAAGGATTTTAGTCATCGGATGTCTGGATCTTAAGTTATCAGAGAATCAACCTGAGCAAACCTGAGCAGCTCGGCTAGCAGCTCCTCCCAGATGTCCTGTGCCCGCCGAACAGCATCAGAGAAACACTGAATTTTTACGTGAAATTGCTTTATTCAGTGTTTTTACCTGTTTTAAATAACCGGGGCTGTTTGTTCTGGAGAGGAGGAGACCTCTGTGGATAATTTGGCTCCCAGTAAAAACATCCTGAATGATGAACACTGAAGTAATCCTAACCCGGAGAAGCTGGTTGTTTAACAATGAAGACAACAACTCCAATGATCCCATGCTACTTCACAATGTCATCAAACTCTGTCTATTCTTATTGTTTTGATTGAGAGACCCCTAGTGACAGAAATGACATATTGTGCGTTTAAATCACCATTGCTCCTCGTTAATATCAAAAACAAAGAGAGAGCCTTTAAAGAAAGTTACCTTTAAGAAGATTGCTTGGTACTTTACGCTTTGCAGTCTTTCTTCTTAGAGTTTCTTTTCCGGAGCTCTCAGCTCTCAGGGAAACCACCGCTTATGTTTGGCTGTCTTAATATTATCTTTTATATTGACATTTCCACCATGTGCAACCGAAAATGTACTCTTGCAGTGTGTGCAGAACACAGCATTTTTGTTGCCGGGTACTTTGCGAAGGAAGGAGTAAGCCTCCTGGAGCTCTTCAGAAAAGACCGACTCTCTTGGGCATGATAGTTAACTGTTAGCATACTGACAGGTTCTGTCAGAAAGAGCCACAAGTGCCATAGGCTAGTAACAGCCTTGACAACAACACATTAATTGATTGACACACACACATAGACAAATCAGTGTTGAATTCAGAAGTGTGGTGTATTATGTATGTAAGCGCTGAAAACAAGTATAATATTATAATTATTATTTTATTGTGGTGAAAACTGGGACATTTTAGTGTTTTACAGATATTTGTCAGGACTTGGGACATCCAGCTTGAACCGGGATGAACCCAGACAAACCAAGACATCAGGTCACCGTAGCTGTAGCATCATTCTTAACAGACAAACATGAATGTGGTATCGATCTTTTTATCTAGATCCCTTTTCAGACATGGAATATGAAACACTGCAGGCTTCAGATATCTGTTAAAGTGATGGCTTTTTGTCATTCAGACAGAGGTGACTTACATTAATGTTCCTTGCGGCTTTATTCAGACATGACATGTTCAACCTAGTAAGATTACTGTCAAGACTTTTACATAAAAGTGACTCAGCCACTTACTTAGGCATGAGAGTGACATGTTAAATTGCCATCAGATTAACATATTTCTGAAAACTTGAAGCTTAACTCTCACCAGGAAAACAAAAAAGTGGATGTCAAACTGTTCTTTAAATAGTATGTGTGTCATACCATCCATACAACTTTTGGAATGTGATTTGATTTGAAGACCAGACCCAAGGGAGAAAGAAAGAGTACTGGAAACATGAACTGATGCCTACTGTTTGTGTCAGAGTCTCTTGCAGTTTCTCTCTCCACAGATGCCCTCTTCCTCTTGGAGCCCCGGTTGCTCTCCTGTTCTGATACACTCTCCTCCTCGTCCTGCTCCTCTGAGCTGCTTACTGGCTCAGCTGCTGGTGATGATGTCTGTGATGAGGCAGAGAAATAGGCAGAAAGCATTTTCACTTCAAGACTTAAAACTCACCTGTTCTCTCTGTCCTACAATGTATAATTAACTCAAGGTTTCTGCAGGGTTCACCAGGTGAACCCAGGAGTGTACGAAAGTATGATGTAAAACCAGTACGGACAATTATTTATTATCATATCACATTTTTTCAATACGTCCCATAATTGCCAGCGATATATGCAAATAAGTTACAAAAGGGGTGCCACAGGGCTCAATACTAGGTCCTATTCTGTTCACATTATACATAAATTACCTGGGCTCACTGATTAGTAACATTAGTCTAATTTCAAGTCAGAATTTTTGGCTTTTCAAAAGGCCCTAATTAAAATTAAGCTTTTACTAAATCCAGATAAGACTAATTACATGCTCTTCACCAGATCCCAAATGAAAAATTCACTAAGTTTTACTTTTACTACAAGATCTGGGGCTCAAATTAAAAAAACTGTTAAGAGTTGTTGATGTTTTAATGGTCCAGTGTGTAGAATTTAGTGGGATCTAGTGGAACGGACTTGGCAGAAATGGAATATAATATTCATAAGTATGTTTTAATTAGTGTATAGTGTTTTCGTTGCCTTAGAATGAGCCCTTTATATTTACACAGGGAATGAGTCCCCTTTACAGAGCTTGCCATGTTGCACTGCCATGTTTCTACAGTAGCCCAGAACAGACAAACCAAACACTGGCTCTAGAGAGGGCCTTTCGTGTTTTTCGCGAGTTTCACGGCCACTGTAGGTTCTCCTACATGCTTGGAAGAGTAGAGGGTATTCAGTTTGTTGCAGTCTATAACCTCACTGCTGGATGCCACTAAATCCTACACACTAGACCTTTAAGTACCTGGGTATCTGGTTCGATTAAAAATTATGTTTTAAAACTCATGTTGAGGAACTGACAAAGAAGCTTAAATTTAAATTGGGTTGCAGATTGTACAGGCAACATTTTTATCAGTGCTTGACTATGCAGATGTAATTTACATGCATGCCTCTGCCCATACCCTCAAGCCCCTTGATGCTGTGAATCACAGTTCTCTTAGATTTATAACAGGTGACAGTTTTAGAACCCATCATTGTATCATCTATAAGAAAGTGTGGTGGACATCACTTACCACTTGAAGGGAAAAACCACTGTCTTCTTTTTATTTATACAGCCATCCTAAATATGCTACCATTTTATTTATCATCACTTTTAGGACTTAAAAATATGAGATACCATACCCGTTCACAACAATGCATTACCTTGGATATCCCTTATATGAATACAGAACTGGGAAAAACTGCATTCACCTACTATGCTTCTCATGCTGCTTCTCATAGGTGGAATAAGCTTCCTTAAGTAAGAAAACTTTTTAACCCTAGAACATTTTAAGATTCAGGAGTAGAAGCCAGAAAAGGCAGATTTGGCTGGTAAACATGTCATTGGCATAACGTTTGGAGCCTCATTGTGAATCCTGTATACAGCCTGCATACCTGTTGCATCACTACCACGCAGTATGTCCGTAACAAAATAAAAAAATGGTAAATGTGTAGATCTGTGTTATTGATGTAAATAAACGTCTATTGCTGTGTATTATTAGCAATTTCACACTTTTTAATGTTGTATATTTAGACCCAATCATTTTTTAAATAATTGTGGTTCTAATATGCTGTTTATGTTGAATAAATATTGACTGTATCATTTTTTAAGACCATGGGACATTTATGATTTGTGCGTACACATGGTCTAAGGCAGTTAGTAAGAACAAATTCAGTTAAGAACATATTGATGAATCCTGGATTTGTGCTTAAAACGTTTGTATGCATAGTTTAAGCACAGATTTGTGTGTACGCACTGTTTGTGATTGAGGCCCTTTATCAATGTTATCATATTGTGTACAGCATTATGCTGCATTATACTGCTTTATTGCGTGGTGTGGTCTTGTGGATGTCCTGCTTCCATTTCTGCTACTGCTATTATTGCTATTATTATAAGTCATAGCTCTACTACTATTATTGTTGTTATGGTTATTGTTGTTGTTGTTGTTGTTGTTATTATGCTTCTCTGTGTCTCTCTCCACCCCACCCCTCTCTCTCCTTCCCCCGTCCCCCTCCCTCCTTTCTCTGTAAACCCAACCAGTCAAGGCAGATGGCCGCCCACCTCGAGCCCGGTTCTGCTTGAGGTTTCTTCCCATTAAAGGGGAGTTTTTCCTTGCCGCTGTCGCCAAGTGCTGCTCATGGGGGAATTGTTGGGTCTAGACCTGCTCTATGTGTAAAGTGCCCTGAGATAACGTTTGTTGTGATTTGGCGCTATATAAATAAAATTGAATTGAATTGAATTGAAATTGAATTTATTCGTTATTGCACTAATATTATCATTCTCATATCATTCTCATTATTATCATAATATGTACAGCTTTTTTTGCATTTATGTATTATACTAATATCATAATGTGTACAGCTTTTTTTTGCTTTTATGTGTTTTTAAATACGTACATATGTGTTGCTTGTTGTCTATGCTACTATACATGCCTCTGCAAATTGCCCCTTCGGGGACAAATTGTGACAAAAGTGTTTTTCTTTTAATTGAATTGAACTGATATGTATTATATAATGCTCCTGTTTTTCTTAATGTGTCTGTTTTATCCATAATTTAACCATTGCTACTATTAATTGTAGTTATATTAGTCTTTTTCTTTGTGTTCTTTTGTCTTTTGTTTGTGTTGTATTTATATTTGGTATAAGTGGTATAACTGTTGGTTTTACACTTTTTACACATTTTTAATATGACTTGTTTTGGTTGTGTATTTGCAGGGCACCATTGTAAATGAGAGCGTTGCTCTGAGTTGGTTTTCCCTGAGTAAATAAAGGTTATCTATCTAAATTCATGCGACCTGGACCCAGATAACCGGCAGAAAATGGAAAGATGGGTTAACTGACTAACTAAATGAAAAATTCAGTAATTAATTTTGATAAAACCAACGCTTGCCAATAAGTGGATGAGCTTTCTAGCTGCTTTAGCTAGCAGTAGTGACCATGCTTGCTACAAGTCTGATGGTGCTGACTGAAACTCCACAAAAAGGACTGAACAGCTTCCTGCCTGCATGAGAAAAGGTTGCTCCACTTCCTTTTCACTAGGCCCTATACCAGTGTATTGTTTGCGTTAAATAATTAATTTCAGTCCAATGTTTCAGTTAATCTATTATTTTTTAGTTGAGTAGTTTGTGTTTTACAACATTACAGTATGTTTTGTTGAAGGGCTTTCAGTCCAGCTGTGATAATAAGTGACAGCTTCAGGCTGTGGGTTTTAACTGTTCTTTCTCTTTTTTCTTCGGTTTCAAATAATATTTGTTGCATTTCCATCATTAATATTTTTTAAAAATAAATTCCACCTCTTTTGCACATACTCCTTATTACTGACCTGCTTCTTTAACACCCCTTTACAATTTTCCAGTGCCAAACGACATATTCTGTATTGTGCACTATAGTGCCATGTGTGGCACTATAGTGCACAATACAGAATATATTTATAGATGTATAATGTCTCCACAGCCTGCAATCCAATAAAGTAGCATTTTATTACTACAACAGGCAAGAGAAAATATAAATTTAAGGCATTTTTAAGGAAACTGAATTTAATGCTTGTTAAGAACTTTGAAGACATTTCATTCACTTTCATCTTTTTGTAAAGTGCGAGACGCTTGTGTATTAATGCACTTTAAATAAATGTTGAATTGACTTGAGTGTCTGTGTTTTGTTGTCTTGAATCGCCTTACCTTGCCATTTATTGATAAGGATTCTTGCTTTTGCAGAGCAGAATTCAGAGTCTCCAGCACTACTACTGTTAGAGAAACATGACATGAGTGAGTGTACTTCACCTGCTCACAGTAAATGTATAGATTCCAACATGCACAGACACATATGAGTCTAAACTGTTTACCTGGACGTAATGATATGGTGAGGACAGGCACCTTCTTCCCGTTGCTTTGGTCTGTCTTTCCATTCACCTCCTCTTTCTTCTCCTGCTCTTTGATAACCTGTTGTGGCAAGACCACCGTACCATGACCATTGATTCATTAATTCAACTGAATTCTGTTTATCCCCTCTTTACTCACACCCCCATGTCCCTGTCTTTTTTATTTTATTGCCAAATAACCTAAAGCTACCTTGTGGTTTTGATCATTGGAAGGCTCTTTCTCTTGTTTGGCTGGCAGTGTAGGGGAGGATGAGCAAGGGACGACAGTTGAAGGTGATGATACTGGTACGTGTGCGGGAGGATTTGTCTTCACATCCTTGCCAGGGCTCTTCTGTAGACTCTCTTCACCTTGTAAGACTAAGGGTGAATCACCTCTTGGTGTTTGGCTGGATTTGGACTTTCCTCGATCTGACAGGTCCAGAGGCCCCTCAAAGGCCTCTCTAAGCCCTTCTCCGGATACCCTCTCAGCCTTGGATGGTGGGATTTCTTTTTTCTCCTTGAGTTTACTTTGATTCCCCACGTGCTCTGACATACTCCTCAACCTGAACACCACAGTTGGCTCTTTAGCATGGGGCTGAGAGTTGCTCTGTTTGTGCCAGGGAGACCCTAACACCTGCCTTCGGGGGCTGGAATGGCTGGCGTGTTGGCTAGTTGGGATCAGGTTGGGGAAACGTGGCCGATTCAGTTTGGGAGAAGGTTGCACGGCCAGGCCGGTGCCTCCAGAGGCCATAGACATCCAGTCAGAGGATTCAGATAAGGGCCAGGGGACAGTAACAGAGCTGCTCTTGATTGGGTGAGGACGGCAGGGGACAGGAGCGTGGAGCACATGTCTGCTGGGATTCATTTCTCGACTGGCTGAGGAAGAAGAGTTCTTAAGAAGGAGAGCTTGAGGAGGGATGGAGGATTGCTGGTCCAGTCCTTCCACACTTTGAGCTCTAAGTTAGGAGAGACAGAAGCCAGACCGATAGAGAAATGTTAAAATGTCCACACAGGGCATGAGGCAAGGCAAGTCTTTTTTGTGTAAAACCTTTCAGCAGGGCAACACAAAGCACTCACCATAAGACATAAATATAGATATAAAAGAAACACAAGGAAGTATAAAGACATATATAAATAGGATTAAAGAGTAAAATAAAATACAAGAGTAACCCTTACATACTGTTCATATTCTGACCCTTCACAGTATCCCTCATAATTAGTCTCTATGCCAAATTCGTAAACCACAAATCTATTTTTCATTCTTTTAGATTTTATCCTATTTGTTTATGGTAAAAAAATTCACAAAAATCTGTGTGTATATATATATATATATATATATATATATATATATATATATATATATATATATATATATATATATATATATTTCAATTTTTGTATATTGTGGGTCACTTAAGGAAAAGTAATTTTAGTCAAATTTCAGGCTAAAAGAAAGCTGGTTAGACTGTTTGATCAAAAACAAAAATTCCTTTTGATTTCTTTCCAAGAGTTAAATAAGAGGATCAACTCTCATATGAGATGCACTTAACTTCTATGCTACTATGATAGTCCCATATAGTGGCAAGACATTCTGCTTCCTCTGTCTCACCTCCTCTCTCCAGCACAGGCTACACTATGTTCTGTCTTCCAGGATGGTGGCATGGAATTTGACAGAGGCTGTGACTCCTGTGAGAGTGGAGAAGCGCAGTAAGCAAAAGAGATGACCATTCTTCCATCATTATACTTCCATCATTATAAATGAAAGTAATAACTACTTTTTTGCTTTCTTGTCGAGAGTTAGATTTAAGGTTGATACCACTTAGCATGAGCTAAGACTGGAAAGGGGAAACAGCTAACCTGGCTCTGTCTAAAGGAAGCTGTTGGTTTTTTTTCTGTTTTTATACAGATCAAACAAAAATGAGACATAACTTGTTAATTAGAAGTGTTGGTAGGTGCATATTTTCTTCTTTTTGAACTGTGTTAGGCTAGCTGTTTCTCCATGTTTCCACCAAAAAAAATTATCTGACGTCTCTTTCACAAGGTCTTTTTGGGACCTATAGCATCACGTGACGTTGTAATTACACGATTTGCCCGCTATGTCAAATTGGCTTCACAGGCCGGTGCTGTTCCTGGGGGCTTGGTTTCCACTATTTATGCAAAGTTAACCGTCTCCTGGCTCTGGCTTCATATTTAATGGACAACCATTAATCTCATCTAAATCTTGGCAAGAAAGCGAATAAGAGTATCCCTCACCTATTCCCTTAACATGCACATGCACCAGAGGAAATGTTAAAAACTGAATTGAAATGTTTATGCATATGACACATATCAAAAAGTTATTTTTCAGCTCATTTGTGAGCTGATTTAGAAACTTACAAAGTGGCTTATGCTCATTCCTCTCAGTTGTCTGTGTTCAGACAAGGTTTCTGTTTGGTCAAAAACAGAAAAACATGAACTTATGTTAGAATAAGAGTGATAATCGACAAACAAACAAGAGCAAAACTTTTTCTCCCAGCTCCTCTTTCATCCTCACCTTCAGTCTTTTGGTCCGCCTCAGTTTTCACTGCAACATCGCCATCTGCTGGCTGGCTGGTGGCCCAGCTGGTTGCCACGGTGTTAAAGGCTACAGGTCCAGAAGAGGGTGAAAGGTCAGGGGAGCTGTTTGGTTTGACCTCTGTGGTGGTACTGCTGTTGGGGGAGTGGTCACTATGACCTCTGCTACACACACAAACACAGACACACAGACACACAGACACACACCACACACACACACACACACACACACACACACACACACACACACACACACACACACACACACACACACACACACACACGAATAAGAACAATCTTGCTTTCACATGGAGTGCAATCAACTCCTGGGAGTTCATTGGATGATCCTTTTTGAATGATATATGTAATGATATTGTCATACACAACAAATGTGTTGTTATTTAAGGTATGTATAGTTTGGAAAAGTAAGTCAAAAAATATTAATCAAAAAAATATTAATAGTAGTCATTTTCTGCATTGAGCAGGATTGGCTTCACAATTGTAATATGACTCTGAAGTACTTCCTCTAATAGCAAAAACGATCATTAAAAATTATGACTCCTCCTAAAACTACACATAAACCCACTGTATCGTCCTCTCACACAGCTTAATAATCACACACCATATGAAAATTATAAACACCATATACTCACTCCAGTGCTGCTCTTAGATTCCCGATCTCATCTCTCAGTCTCCTGTTCTCCTTTTTCAGGTTGTTCATCTCTCCAGCTACAACACAGATTACTCATGATCAGAGCACCAAACTACAATGTTGTTTTTGGTGGAAAGGATGATAAAAACGAGGGATGGATGGTTGAGAGAAAGTTGTGGAAAGCATGTGCCATATGTCGGAGTGCAAAGCAGGGATGGAGGAGAACATTTAAGGGGATTTTTCTGTTTAGTAGTGATGCAGCAGGACTGATGTGACAACTAATAGATAATACATGGTTGGATCACTGATTACAAAGACAGAAATAAACAGAATACCCAGCAGAGAGATGTGCTGGAGGCTCTGGATCTGTGAGACTTCGAATTCCTGCTGCCTTCTCTTGGCCACCTCCTGAGTTACTGTACATCTGTCACACAGCCCCGCCCTCAGCCTGCACAGACAGCAGAAAGCCACACAACATCAGAAACAGACCTTTTAACTAGACTGACCAGAAAATATTCTGTGATACTGTGATAATCCTAAAGTGTGGTATAGCCAGTATCTTCTCATGGGTAATGTTAAAGGATAGGTTCACAATTTTTTAGGTCTGTCTTAAAACAGTCAGGTGTCCATATGAACAGTGAAAGAGGTTTTCCTCACTGTAATCATTCCTCCTGTTCATACTGGCTATTAAAAGATCCCCTTCAAATGTGCTTTCAATGTAAGTGATGGGGGCCAAAATCCACAGTGTGTCCACACAGTCATTTTGTGCAAAAATGTATTTAAAAGTTGATCTGAAGCTTATATGAGGCTTCAGCAGTCTGAGTTAGTCATATCAAGTGGATATCTGCCACATTTACTTTTAGCATCAAATTCCCTCTTTGTGTTTCCTCAGACAGTGTTTCCTGTTGAGCTGCAGTGGAAGTATAGTAACAAAAAGAGGGACTTTGGTAATAAAAAGACTGTAATACTGAAATATATCTACTTGATTTTAATCATTTGGACAGCTAAAGCTTCACATTAGCTTCAGATAAACTTTTAAATACATTTTTGCACAGGAGGAGGACTGTGGATTTTGTCCCCCATCACTTAACATTGTAAATGCATTATGAAGGGATCTTCTAATGGTCAGTATGAACAGGAGGAATGATTATGGCAAGAAAAACCTGTTTCAGTGTTCATTTGGGCTCCTGACTATTGTTTTAAGACAGATTGTGAACCTGTCCTTTAACAAACCTTAGGTAAGTATGGCTGTATATCTGACACTACTCAGTCAGTTCACTGACTTTATGAATCTGTATAAACAATACTTATACTACTGTTTCAGTGGAATTTAGCCTTTAGCATTATCCCATATTTATCACTTGTTATTTCCTTGGGTAGAATTTTACTTGAAGTGGTTCTCATGAGATATTAAAAAGCAATGGAAACATTTTGTAAAATGTTTATGTTATCATGACATCTCTCAAATTCTTTCAAATTATTCTGATGACATATATTTTTGAAAAAATATTGTATATATGTCATTTTTCAATATCAACCATAATCATGTAATAGTTATAGTTGTTTGGTAAATGTTACATAAGTTCACTTTAAACCGTTTTCTTCTGTCATATTTATTCTGAAAGAAAAGTGTATCTATGCTTTCAGTGTTGTGTTGCCTTGGTGATTGTTTAGTGATTTATAACTGATTTATCTATAACTGAATTATACATTTTCATGATGAGACATAGACACTTCAAATATGAAACAAAATGTGAAACAGAGGTAGAATTTAACATCAGCACCTGTTTTCCAGTGTCTTGATGTTCTCTGTGAGTAATCTCTGCTGTTCCTTCATATGCTGGTTTCTGGTGAACAGCTCCTCCATTCGCTTTGTATCACTGTTTATGCGCAGGCAAGTATGCATGCACGCACACACACACACAGACACATACAGACACATACAGACACATACAGACACATACAGACACATACAGATGCATACAGACACCCACACACACACACAAAGAATTATTCTTTTGTCAAAACATTATGCCAATCAGATATCACGTCATTGACGATATAATAACAGAGGAATGTCTTCTCTGGAACATGTGGTGTGGCTGAAGAATTAGCTATTTGAACACTGAAAAAGGTTTTTCTGGGATAGGTTCGCAATTTTTGTCTGTCTTTAACAATAGTCAGGAGCCCAAATGAACACTGAAACAGGTTTTTCTTGCTGTAATCATTCCTCCTGTTCATACTGACCATTAGAAGATCCCTTCATAATGCACTTACCATGTAAGTGAGGGGGGCCAAAATCCACAGTCCTCCTCCTGTGCAAAAATGTATTTAAAAGTTTATCTGAAGCTAATATGAAGCTTCAGCTGTCCAAATGAGTCCAATTAAGTAGATATAATTTCAGTATTACAGTCTTTTTATTGCCAAAGTCCCTCTTTTTGTTACTATACTTCCACCACAGCTCTACAGGGAAACACAAAGAGGGAATTTGATGCTAAAAAGACTGTAAATGTGGCAGATATCCACTTGATATGACTAACTCAGACTGTTGAAGCCTCATATAAGCTTCACATCAGCTTTTAAATTCGTTTTTGCACAAAATGACTGTGTAGACACACTGTGGATTTTGTCCCCCATCGCTTACATTGAAAGCACATTTGAAGGGGATCTTTTAATAGCCAGTATGAACAGGAGGAATGATTACAGCAAGGAAAACCTCTTTCACTGTTCATATGGACACCTGACTGTTGTTTTAAGACAGACCTAAAAAGTTGTAAACCTATCCTTTAATAAAGTAATTGATCTGGTGCTGAGCCAGACAAGTGGAACCTCAAAGAATTTGAGATTGACTCATAGACTTTCTTGAATGAAGTGACAATATCCTGAAACAAGTATTCTGCTTTATTTCATGATACCTCAAGTTATGGTAAAAACCTAAAATTAACCCTCTCAGTTGCCAGTCGTTTTTTACCACTGCCTCTAGGGGGAAACGAAACAAAGATCCTGTGACTCAGGACTTGATTGAATGACTTGTTACAACATGAGCTTCCCTACAAGCTAAACATGACATGATCGAACACAGGGCCAGGTGCAGGACCAGCATGCCTGCTGAAAGATGTCAGGCTTGAGCAAAGCTCACACAGCGGCTGAACTTGTGTATCGCTAAACCTGAATATCTTGTCAGCGTTGTCTAAACATGATTATCTGGAGACATCAAGGAGGTAAAGACTCCACTCACCAGCCCTTCTTGTTGGACAGCTCTTGGACTTTTGCCTGCCACCCTGGAAGTGGAAAACACAACACACCTACTTATGAGGATTTGTGGTGAAATCCTTCCTGCAAATTCTATTAAAAACATCTTGTATCACATCTGCATGACTCTTTTATCAATTACTGCTACTTTCATTATTTCTTACTTACCATCCACTTCTCGCTCATGGACCTCCCTTAGTTTAAGGAGAAGCTCGTTGAAACCCTCCATTGTTATGGTGATCACCTTTGACCTCGACAAAGAGTCTGAATGTACAACAAAAGAGAGATACAGAGAGAATGTTTTCTATACTTTTGATGGATAAAATGAATGCTTTCAAACAGAAATATAATTTTAGATAAACAGTTAGTTTATCAAGTCCTGATAATCTACAGTGTATTGAATGTATTGCTTGTTTTGTGTTGCTTACTTAACTGGGACTCTGTATATGTGTGAATTTGCTGCAAAATGGGAAGAAATTGGCAAAAAATACCTTTCAACCAGGTAAAAGAAAAGAGCAGACTAAAGCTATGTGCTCTCTCCCTAGTATTTTTCTAACTCTTGATTGTAGTTGTTTTGTTCTTTTTGGAACTTTAAAGGCAACATATTCTGCACAGAGTTTATATTTTAATTATGGAGGTCTACTAGAAAATGCTTTAATGTTCAAAAACATATTGTGTCTCTCATACTGTCCATTACTGCAGCACTTCTCTTTACCCTCTGTCTAAACCATTCCATTTTAGCTCCTGTCTCTTTAAGAGTCCCCTCCGGAAAAGCCCAGTCTGCTCTGATTGGTCAGCTCCTACGGGCCTATGCAGATGCTGCTCACCATCTCCAAACACAGAGAGTGGTGATTCCAAGCATGGGTGTATCAAGAGAGCTGGATACGGCACCACTCAGCCATACTGCTGTGCCACCATCCTGCCAGATTTGACCCAGTGCCAAGCCAAAATCAGTCAGACATTTGGGTTGCAGAGCGTGGGGTTGTTGTTTTAGGAGCTGTATCAAGATATAACCTAACAACTTATTTAAGGTTAAGGTAAGGAACATCTGAGAATCTGAGGTATTCAGTGTGACACCCTTTCAGAATTGCCACCTGCAAGACCAACAACACTGATAACTGACTGCTAAAGACCCAGACCAGTTTTCAGTGACTGAGTGAAAATCAGATCATCAGACACCTGTCAGATGTGTTAATCAACAATAGCAGTACCACACTGGTTTATATTGAATATGTACATCAGTGATATGTGATTTAAACAGACTGTGTTTGGCTCGTGTAGACATCTGAGTGGTCAACTTGTGTAGATCACAGATCTGTGTATGGTGCATGGAGAAAACAGAACAGACCCAAAACTTTGGTAGGTGCGCACAGCTGTCGTGTTCATTGTCATTGGTTGAAATGAACGCAAACACATTCTGGTCAAGAGGTTTTCGGCAAATGTTACGTGTCCAGTGCGTTTGGAGCATAGACTGTAAAAAATATGGACGTAGCCACCATCACCCATTGGTTTCTGAAGAGCAGTTTTGAAGCTCAAAGTGGGCCATCTGTCTAACCATTCATATCAAAGGTGAAAGGCAAAGGACAAAACACTCCTATGTTTTGTAATTGTTTCAGCGGGACAACCAGATGGAGTAAGTGCAGCATCTTTCTTTTGTTTTTCAATAAGGATACCCATAAAGAGATCAGAATTATCTTAGAACAAATGTTTTTATAGCAGTACTAATCTACTGTTATTTATTTAAACTGCTTACCCTCCACCCTATCCACAACAAGTGTGGATAGGGTGGATGGGGGGAGTCTCATTGTGCTGTTTTAAAAGTATTTATTTATGTAAGATATTTATTAGGTTGATATTTTGAGTGTGTAAATATTTATTAAGATTGTGTATATTTTTGGGTAATGGTTTTATGTAAATATTTACTGTATATTTATTTGTTAAAGTAACCCTGTAAAATGGTATGTGCCAGCCAATTATTGAGCAGACACCCTTATATAGGGCAGTCAGTCTGTGGACTTGTGTTTCCTCCACATTTGCCTCCCTTGACAGCTTGGGCAGTGTAGCAAGTGGTGTCAGAAGTAATGGCCTGACAACACACTGTGGGGAACACAATGACCAGAGGTGCAAAAAAGACAGAACACCATGAGGAGCCCAATGGGAACCAGGTATTTCAGCAGACCAGTGAGGGGCCACAGCAGCCAGCAATCCTGATAAATTGGCGGAACTGACAAGCCTGGTGAAGTCTCTGGTCTGCTCCCAGGCATCCAGTGATCAGCAGATGGAAAAAGAGTCTATGTGCCAAGAGCAGAGATGGAGAAGTATGCAGCACTAGTTTCGACAGGTTCAAGTACAGGTGACAGAATTAAGAGATGAATATGAGAACAGAACTGCACGCGGTGGCAGTGATGATGATGATGACGACAGGGAAGCCAGCCAGCAGAATGAGCTGCCACCGCCACCACCACCATTGAGGGCGCCACACATCCACAGAGACCCCAAGTTGATACCACTCTCTCCTGATGATGACATCAAACACTATTTGACAACATTTGAAAGAATGGCCTCTGTCTGCTGTTGGCGAAAAGAGGAGTGGGCTATTCATCTTGTCCCTCTGCTCATAGGTAAGGCACGCAGTGCCTATGCTTTCATTTCTGATTCTGAAGACTATGAAAAGGTCAAAGAAGCTATTCTAGCTAAATATGAGATCACAGCTGACACCTACAGAAGAAGGTTTCATTCACTGTACATGTGGGTCAAACCAGAGAGCTCCATGGTGAAAGAAATTTCTGAGTTGTTGATTCTGGAGCAGTTTTGAGGATGGTGGACCCGGAGCTGGAGGTCTGGATCCGTGAGCATGACCCAAAGTCTGCAGAAGACGCCACCTGGCTTGCAGAGGTTTTCCTTTCAGCCACAACCGGGAGCAGAAGAACCACCTTTGGCTGTGACAGCTACTTCAATGGACGCAGTAAGTCCAATGGGGGTGAAAGGGGTGGTCAAGCTCAGGTTAAACCTCATCCCAGTGCCAGGCAGTTTTCTCCCAGTAAATCTAACACCAGTAAGAAGCCATTCCAGCTCTAGGCAAGACACATGCTGCTATCGGTGTAATGAAATCACGAGTCACACTCAGTACACATGCCCTGCAACTAGACAGAGTAAGCCTTCTCTTTTGTGTTCAGTCCCCAGACCCACTCACCTAGTCCCTGTTCAGGAAGAAGCACTCATTGTACCAGTGTTAGTTCAGTCTGTTGTTCAGTCCAGCATAGTTCCTGGAGAACTGTGGGGTGAGTCCACTTCCAACATTAGTTGTGTCCATGGTGATGAGAAATGGTACCCTACAGCTGAGGTTTATCTTACTGTAGGTGGTCAGACTTACCTCCTGCCAGTAGCGTTGGTGCCCAGACTACCATATCCAGTTATCCTTGGCAACATCCTTGTTATCCTTGATAACAGCAGGCAAAAGGCAATAGCCAGATTACCAGCAAGGGACATGTAGAGGGCACTGTTGAGGCACCAGTTCAGAGTTCAGGAGGTTGCAGCAGCATGTAACATGGTCACAACTAGGCCACAGAAGGCCAGAAATACTGATGAGGAGTTACCTTTTTACCATGCTGAGTTAAAGGCAGGTCCAGTCAGGCAGCCAAAATCCAGAGCTCAGAGAAGGAGGGAAAGGGTTTTGGCTACTGCCAGGAAACAGTGTGAGGAAGCAATAAAGCCCAGCCAGCCTTTAGATTTTCACATTCCCTCTGACATAGCGGCAATGCAGCAAGCTGATCCAATGTTAAAATCCTAGTTGGACAAGGTCTCAGAGGTTGAGGGTGAGAACCAGGGCAAGGCAGACTGTCTAGCTGATGCTAGCTATATGATTAAGAATGGCATTCTCTACCAGCGTCAGGGAAAGGATGAAGCCTTAGCTTTGCCACAGAGCCTTGGACAGAAGGTCATGAAGCTAGGTCATTCTATGCCCTGGTCAGGCCACCTAGCATTCCAAAAAATCCCTCAACAGGATTGCCAGGAGGTTTTCTTTGGCCAGGCATGTACACTCATGTTAAAGATTTTTGTGCTTCATGTGAAACATGTCAGCTAACTTCACCTACGGGAGTAGCCCATGCCCAACTTCAGCCATTGCTGGTCATTGACATGCCATTTGACAGGCATGGATGAATGTAGTGGGGCCCCTTGAAAGAAGTTCCTCAGGCAATCGGTACATCTTGGTAATTTGTGATTATGCCTCCTGTTACCCAGAAGCCTCCCCCCTCAGATCTGTTAAGGCCAGACAGGTTGCCAATTGTCTCTTGCAACTGTTTTCAAGGGTAGGCATACTTAGAGAGGTCCTCACAGACTGTAGGACAAAATTCCTGTCCAAACTGATACAACAAGTTTATCAATTGTAAGGAGTGAAGGGCATCAAGACCACACCATAACACCCCCAGATAGACAGGCTGGTGGAGAGGTTCAATCAGACTCTTAAGAACATGCTACAGAAGTTTGTTTCCCACACAGGCTCCGACTGGGATCAATGGCTGCCATACCTACTTTTTGCATACTGTGCCCCAGGCTTCAACAAGATTCTCACCCTTCAAGCTTCTCTACGGTCACCAGGTGAGGGGGCCATTGGACCTCCTGAGGGAGCACTGGGAGAGTCCAATTGCGGATCGGGAGAATGTTATTGCCAACGTGGTTAAAATGAGAGAGAGGCTTGAGCAGATGACTGCACTAGCATTGGAGCACGTGAGCACTGTGCAAGCCAATCAGAAGACCTGGTATGACAGAAAGGCCTGGGACAGGACTTTTCATCCAGGCCAGCAGGTGTTGCTGCTACTTCCAACCAGTGACTGTAAGCTGTTGGCCAAATGGCAGGGGCCTTACCAAATTACCAGGTACCTGGGTAAGGTAACCTATGAACTGTACATGCCTGACAAATTGAAAAGTGTTTTCATGTGAACCTGCTGAAGGAGTTTCAGGTGCCTTCACTGCCAACCCAGCAGCCTGTTCAGCAGTAGCTCCTCATCCATGAGGAGAGAGAGAGCAGTTGTTCCCCACCAACATCTCCGAGCCCATTGCAGTGGATGTGTCCCATCTCCAGCCTGTCCAGCAGGGGGCGATAAGAGCATTGCTGGATCAAGACCTTTTCCAAGAAAAACCCGACTTTGCAACTCTGCTCCAGCACAAGGTCCATCTGAAGGAAGACGCTACTCCCTGCCGGAAGTGCTACAGGATCCCTGAACATTTAGTGCCAAAGCTCAATAAGGAGATTGAGCTGATGTTGCAGCTGGGGATAATTGGAACTTTGACCAGTGAGTGGTGCAGTCCCATTGTGTTGGTCCCTAAAAAAGATGGGTCACTGAAGTTTTGCATTGACTTCAAGTACCTCAGTTTGAAAGTTTGAATTCTACCCAATGCCCCGCATCAATGAGTTGCTGGAGAGAGTGAAGTCCAAATTCATCACCATGGCCCTGGCACTTGAGACCAAGGAGCTGACAGCATTCAGAACACCCTTTGGCATGTTACATTTCAAGGTGATGCCATTTGGTCTCCAGGGGGCACCAGCAACTTTTCAACAACTCATAGACCAGGTGTTGAGGTAGGTGACACAGTTGCCTACTTGGATGATGTTGTCATCTTTGGCCAGACCTGGGAGGACATGTTGCTCACTTTTGACGGGTCCTCCACCTGATCAATACAGCTGGGCTCACCATCAATCCACACAGAAACAGGTGGAGTACCTGGGCCATGTGGTCAGACATAGGGTGGTCAAACCTCAAGTGGGGAAGGTGGATGCTGTCCGCTTGTATCTTGTGCCCACCACCAAGAAGGTGCATGCCTTTATGGGGCTGGTGGGGTGGTACAGCAAGTTCTACTTTGCTGAGAGGGCAGCCGTCCTAACTGACCTCACCAAGGCCTCAGCAAAATGGAATGAAGAGTGTGACAGAGCCTTCAAGAGTGCCATCACAAGTGAGTCTGTTCTCCACAGAGCTGACTTCTCTCGACTGTTAACACTGCAGATGGATGCCTCTCGTGTCAGCATTGGAGCAGGGCTTCTGCAGGAGATGGAGGGGGAGAGGCGCCTGCTGTTGTTTCTGAGCTGCAAGCTCCTAGACCAGGGGACAAAGTACTCCGCTGTGGAGAAGGATTGCCTGGCCATGAAGTGGACTATTGATTCACTGAGGTACTACTTGCTGGGACATCACTTTGTCCTTGAGACTGATCATCGAGCTCTGCAGTGGCTGAACCGGATGAAGGACTCCAACACACGTCTCACAGGGTGGTCCCTGTCCCTGCAACCCTATGACTTCACAGTCCAGTACTGTGCAGGGAAAGCCAACCTGGTGGCAGACTGTCTCTCCCGGGTACATGAAAATGGAGGTATTGTACCCTTGGGAGGGGGGGAGATGTAATGACGGGGCGCCGTTACTAGATCCCTAGTTAGTAGTATATATTATTACTAAGAATGGGTAATTGAAGCACAGATCTGCATAGATTAGTACATAGTTTAAATAAACACACATGGTATTTTAGAAAATGTATTTATTGATGGATTGTTGTATATTGTAATCTTAGCTTGTTCGCTTGTGAACTAGCAAATAATGCGCATTGATTTATGATTCAATAGTAGCAAAGTGTTTGTTAATTGAGCAGTGTAGGGTGTAGCAGAGGAGTCTGGTTGTGCTGTTTAAAAAGTATTTATTTATGTAAGATATTTATTAGGTTGATATTTTGGGTGTGTAAATATTTATTAAGATTGTGTATATTTTTGGGTAATGGTTTTATGTAAATATTTACTGTATATTTATGTTTTAAAGTAACCCTGTAAAATGGTATGTGCCAGCCAATTATTGAGCAGACACCCTTATATAAGGCAGTCAGTCTGTGTGTGGAGGTGATGCTGGAAGGTGCTGGCAGATCTGGTGTACACGGTGCTATGTAAATAAATGCTGCATGCTGAAACGTCATCCTGGACTTGTGTTTCCTCCTCATTTGCCTCCCTTGACTGCTCAGGGAGTGTAACACAAACAAACAAAAGGCTTCATTTTATACATTGGCCTTCAAAATGCTCTCTGAAACTAGGCCTGGGATGGCTTTTTTTAAATTCGTCGTAGAGCTAAACTATGGAGCCCCTCAGGGGACATGGCCAAAAAAAAAAAAAAAATCGAGGCCACGTCTTACTACATCGTGTGCATGAAATAGCATTTCGACGAGATACAATTCTTTCCCACGTTGTAAATAATTTGTGCACACGAGATATAATTCGTTCCCATGTTTTGATTAATTTGTGCGCACAAGATAAGTGTATATACAGAGAGTCAGCACAACAGACCAGCCTTTCTCCCTGGAGCATGAAGTGCAGTGCACCTGCTGCACTTTATTAAGTTTTAATATTTTTTCAGGCAAGAAGGTAACCATGTAGATTCCCAATATCTCGTCAATCCAAATAACGCGTGAGGAGCCACTGGCCGGGTGAGACCAGCTGGTCATCTCGCAGCAGCAGCTGGAGTCCTTAGTTGTCATCCTGGGGAGAACATGATCTGATGAACTGATCTGTGCAGCTCTTTAGTGATTTTCCACTGGCTCTAATGTCTGTGTAGTATTTTGATATATGATATAATTTCTTTTGGAAGATAACTGTTGGTCTCACAGATGAAATCAGCAATTGTAGCTGCCATGTTAGTTTGTCTGAATGTAAAGTGAAGCTCCATGTTTTTACTGGACAGAGCAACAGCGCTGCCTCTCGGGCTCTATATGTACTACAGATATCACCACATTTCAATAAATACAAATGTATTAGAATAAACAGATCAGTCTATATTAAATTCCATTTTATTTTATTAAGTGTCCTCCCGTCCTCAGAAGTTTGTACTCCTGAGTCAAATTTGCACACACCTACCTGACTGTACTGTGACAAAATAATGTCAACTCAAAGCTCCACTAACACAAACCCAAACTGTTATGTATCTTAATAAAATACAACAGAATTTAATATATACTGATCTGTTCATTTTAATACATTTGTCAGTTATAACTCGATATTCTACCTTTTTATGAATGAGATGTCAGGTTAGTGGGGCTCATCATAAACTCTTTTCCAACTTTCTTTTCAACAAAAGTAGTGTCTCATGTTTTATACTTGAGACACATTGCAGTGCAACTGCTGTTGTGTCACATTAATTACTAAACTATGTGACCATTTATGAGGTGAGATAGGCTACATTAGAGTTATGGCTGAAATAGCATCGGCCTGATCATGACTATTACATCTTCTAAGGCTGGATGTCCCCCCACTTCAAAACTCATTCTGGCAATGCTGGCTTTATATGTAGCTACAGATATCACCACATTTCAATAAATACAAATGTATTAAAATGAACAGATCAGCTACATAACAGCTTGGATTTTTATTATAGCTACATTACAGACTGAATAACATAATTTACTGCATCTCTCTGTCAATGAGTTTTTTTGTGAGAAAAAAGTGTTAGCGGAGCTTTGAGTTGATTAATTTGTCACAGTACATGCAGGTAGGTTTGTTGAGGACTAGGCAAATTTGACTTGGCAGTACAAACTTCTGAGGATGGGAGGACGCTCAATAAAATAAAATAATAAATTTAATATAGACCGATCTGATCTGAAAACAAATAACATAACAGCTCTGATAACTACGTAACGCAAAGACAATGATTCAAACAACATGCAACTTGTGGTTTCAACGATAGCAACATCCATAGCAACCACCATAGCAATGATAGAAAGCCTGAAAAAATCTTCATAACTGACAAACTAAACATCATATACATTCACTGAATGAAGATTACGAAAATAAAATGCACATTTCTCACTAGAAATGTTATCAAACAAGCATTTTAATGCTGAAACTATCTTAAAATATTACATTTTTGACTGAGAATAAAAGGAATGACAGCCATTTTGTTTGTTTGAGCAGACAGAAACTTGACAATTATGTGATGTGGATGCAGGCCAGTAGGAAAGAATAAGCCAAAAAAACATAGGCAAATCTCAATTTTAGGTCTGGGTTGGAAAATAACACATGTAACAGATGCAATAGATGAATTCTTGGCCTCCTATAGGTTCCTGAAAATGTATTAGATTAAGGCAGCATTGATTCTACAAAGCAACACAGAACAGGCAATACAACTGAAGACTTTGAGGAGTTCCTGAATTGTGAATAAAACTGTGGCAAACTGTGGATTCCTCACTGCTCACTGGGTAAGAAAAAATTATAAAAAAGATTCCTCTTTCTATTTACCCATGTCCAGCTATATTTCAATGCCAAATCGATGAATAAAGAATCACTCCCTGGTCAGTCTCCCTTGTCTGGTTCCAGGTAACAGGTGCTTACACTACAGGTAGTATAAGAAACATAAGCTTTGATACAGGAAAACAGCAATGGGAACAATGTCATAAAGGGGGCGTTTATGGATCTGCTGAGCTATCTTGCCTTCTCTTCAACAAATTCTAGTCTAAACCAGTTTACAACAGGTATATCTCAAGGAACTGACACACCCCAAGGTCTTCTAATCTTTACTCCTGGACAGTCAGCACCTTCTCTCACTTCAAAAGTTAAAGATAGAGTCAGTCATTCTGGAGAAAGATTGCTGATATTTGAACTAAACACCCAAACAAATACACCCCTTCATGCTCCTTCAGAAGCTCTGCCCCCCAAATTCATGAACGCGCATTGCCAAACCAAAAGAGAAATATAGCAGAATACAGAGCGATGTGTCAGCTGTAGAGTCCTGTTCCTCTTACACTTTATCATAAGTGGAAAAAAAAAATTTGTCTCATGTGAACACAACAGTCCATCCACACACTCTGCCCCTCTGCGGCCTCCCCACATCTCACTTGACCTGCGTTCAGCCTCTCTCGACCTCTCTCTCTCCAGTTCACCAGCCCTCTCCCACCATTCAATGGGTGCTCTGATGACTTCCCCCTGTCCTGTACACAAGCATGAATGCCCCCTGTTGATTGGCTGAAGTAGTGTTGTGTGGCTCGCTCCGAGCCATTGTGTTTACATGCCCATTTACAGAGCCAGTGCTGTGTATGGACACCAGGGACAGTTTAGTGATTCTAATTCAATACACTTTTTGTGTATTAGATTAGAATCATTAACTCTACCTTTTAATGTCAGTTTTTGAGGTATTCAAGAGGTGATTTGAACAATGATTCAGCAGTTTTACATACAAATTTTCTACCACAACCAGACTTGACATTGCAACCCTTTAGACACCCTAAATCAAAAGCTCTTACTAAATAACAAAACTTTCACCTACAAGTAGAGTGGAAACATAGCAACTCAGCCAGAGTTATTAAGTGCACAGGCGTTGTAGCCTGAAGACTTAGTTATGCATCTAAGGACATATAGCACAGCGCACCTCACTGGCGCTGCACTTTCATAAGCTGTCCCTGTTACTCAAATGGGAGAGCAAATTTGATTGAAACTGGCTAGACTGGTCCTGCCAGGTGTGGGACTTATGTCTGCAGTTTGTGATTCAAGTACATGTAAGACAGCTTTTACATTATGTACATGAGTGCACTTCTATGAGTATATATGCATTACAGGATGTCAATTTTAAAAAATGTGTATCAGTTATTACAAAGTAACAATATCAAATCATTTATTGATTGAAAGTCTCAGTGTAAACAGGTGACTTTGTTACCCTACAAGTTGAACATTTAAGGGGGATCTATTATGCTGATTTCCAGCTCTATATTCTCATTCTGGGACTCCACTAGAGCAGCTTTGCAGGATTCACATTTCAAAAAACTCCTTATTTATCTTATACTGGCCCTTTATGCAGCCCCTCAGTTCAGCCTCTGTCTCTTAACAGGCAGTCTTAGCTCCTGTCTCTTTAAGGCCCCCCTCCCGATGAGCCCACTCTGTTCTGATTGGCCAGCTTCCTGGAAGCCTGCTGAGGGGCATCCATCTCAGAGTCGTGTTCATATTAAAAGTTTTTAAATGACTAAATAATGGGACATTTTTATTGTGAAGAATTTACAGGAAATTAAATGCGTTCTTTACCGAATTAGCAGAGCTTTGTTAGTGGTGCTAAAAACCGGTTGACACAACAAGATATGGAGAAATTTGGAGCTCTTTGTTCAGCAGAACCGAGTATTCAGAGCAGTCTGAAGCTGGTGCTTTTTGCTCACAGGGATTACTTCTGTATCCCAGTCTAAAAATGTTTCAGTTTAGACAAATAGATATGTAAATAACTAGAGATGAATAAATAATCTTAAATGTTTAAAAAGTATTCCATTAAAATCAGTTAAGTTAATGTTTAATACATTTCATAATGAATTAAACAAACACTATAGGCAGATAAACAAATCTTTGTCATTGTGTTGGTGAAGTTCATTGCAATTCAAGTAGTTTGTTTGCTGTACACATAATAGTAGCGTGTTTAGTGCACAACCTAGTCCCAGAGGGCATAAGGTTGTCCATCTTGACATTTTGTTAATTGCATTGGTTGTTATCAACTTGTCAGCCAATTGGAAAGGTAGAGGGGTGGGATGTAGAGGTGAACCTGCTGTGTGAAAGCTGTATATGCTGCTGGAGATTGTTTATGTTCATTACTTTGGTGGATGCAGAGTTTTACCAACAGGTAATGGACATATTGCAACCTGCAGAAGGTAAATACCGCTGTGTGTGTATTTTTTGTAAAGCTGTGTCTGGACTGTTGTCGACCGCTAGCCTGTAATCTCACTCATTGTTTCCCTTGTCATGCATCACCCAGTTCCTCATCCTTTGCCCATGTTTCAGCTAACTACTAACCAGTGCATGTGCTATTTTATTTGGTAGCTTGCATTAGCAAGTGTAGCGGCCATTTGTTTTAAGTCACTATGCTTCCAAGCAACAACTCAGACTCAGGCCTGCACCGTTTTGTTTTTGCGTGTTTTGCGTTTCTTGAGTGTGGGCCCTTTAGTTAGGAGCTTTGCAATTGGTAAATCAGAAAAAGGTCATAACTTTTGAGAAAGGTTTAAAGTCAAAAGGGGAACACATTTAAGTTTTGTACAATATTTTTATACCTGCTTTATTTTTATAATTTTTTAAAAATTTTTATTAACTATATTCATTATTTGCAGTTAAAGTACTGTGTGTGTCATATTTACATTTTATTAAGGTGTGATTTGAGTTTAAAAAGGGAATAATCATTAAAAACATAATTCTTAGTGGGATTTAAAATTAGTGATACATACCATTCTGCTAAGTCCTGCTAAGTGAAAGCATATATCTGTAATTCATAATTAAGTTAAAAGTTTAAAACTGGTAATTTCATTTCTGTAACACAGGTTAGCACGGCCAGCCATAGGTAAAAGTACCCAGGGCCCCACCTATAGTCCTACAACACTTGTTGGCCAGTCACTAACTAAATACCTACATGGGCCGGGTGTTACACTTCTACATACCTTTACCTCAGTATTTGACACTTTGTATCATATCCGACATTGTAACATTATCACTGAAGATAAGGAAAAGCATAATAGATCCCCTTTAATGGGTATCACCTCTGCTCTTTGTCGCAATTTGATGAAAGAATCAGTCTGGTATCACGACACTCTTCTCACACTACAGGCAGTATATAGCCCTTTTCATTCAGACAAGGCAGGACATTACTGTATGGAAAGCTGTGCCCTTGCATGATATTTGAAAGAGAGAGTTAAAGATGGTGAGAACAGCAGTGAGTTAAAAATGGTACGATAAGGAGGATAAAGCCTGTTTTTTCACAGGCTTCATCACTGATGGATTTAACATTCACTTTACTGTTGAAGCCTTAATTAATGAGGGAGCATGAGGGAGACGCTCTCCACTGCTCCTCACAGTGAATACTACTGATATATTTTCACAATAATTTCATCATTATTGCTGCAGCAAGACAAGGTTTTACGTGAATCTAATGAAATGAATCTAATAACATTCAGTTCATACTTGTGCCGTGTTGAAAGTATTACAGAAATGTTACTAGGTCCGACCTAGTAAGATTGCTGTCGTGACTATTACAAAAAAGTGACGTGGGCGCTTATTCAGACATAAGACTGACAAGTTAAATTGCCAATGTCTACACAGGCTGCCTAGTGTTTGCAGCATGTTAGCAGAGCAGCAACTTCAACCCTTTATAAGTTTCTATACAGGATGTGTTCAGGCACAGTATCGAGTGTAGGCACCGCTCTCAGAACCCAACACACAATCATTGTAGTTTCACATGTACAATGTACGAAAATAGACTTGAAACATAAAAACATGCTTCAGGGCCCCATTTCACCAAATTTGCAACATTAAAGCTGCAATTTGCAACATGAGATGATTTACCTTTCTCTCATTTTAACACTAATCAAAACAAATACCATGCAAGAGAGAGCCTTGTAGGACACGCAAATTTAGCTGCAATCTTCTAACGACCATCTTTTGTGAAACTGCCACCATTTGCGATCTGTGTGTAAGCAATGCTCCCAAATCACTTTTATGAAATGGTCCCCTGGTTGCGATTACGCATGTAAAGCACAAGCTGATAGACATCTTGTGTAGACAGCTGTATTGATTAAAAGAGAAGCATATCTCTTATGTTGGATGTGTGTGAGATGGATGACTGAAACGCTTTCTGTGGAACACACAAATCTTGATATAGGAAAACAGCAATGGGAACAAGGTCATAAAGAGGGGCATTTGTGCCTCTGCTTAGCTATCTTGTCTCCTCTCTAAACAACACTATCAAACCAGAACCAGTTTTAGTCCGGTTTTATATTTAAATATCAGTCATTTCTACCACACAACACATACACACACACACACACACACACACACAAACACACGCACACACGATCACTTGAAAGCACAAATGCATGCATTTAATACTATTTTTCATTTTGATTCATCAGAGTGGATCATGCTCTCTCAACATGTCAGGATATGTCAGGCAAGTGGCTGTTCAGATCACCTCAGCAGTGCAAGAAAAGACCTGTCTGCCTTTATGTGCCTGCTCTGCTATCTCTAGATCATTATTTACACACACACACACACACACACACACACACACACACACACACACACACACAAACTATTATTTCTGTGTTGTTACACTGTATTTCCAGTGTAGTCTTGCTTTTAAACTCTATCACTACTGACTTGACTGTATCACACTATGGACAGAGACATTACCACATAATGTGAAAATATGTAAGCCTGGATGCCAACACCTATAGAGAGAGATACATTCTGTGTAGATAACAAACTGGCCACATGTCTCACTGCTCTAGCCTTGAATGTAAGCCTTTCTCAAACACCTCCCATCTGCCAGGAGGTTTGTTGTTTGATTGAAACCAAACTTGAGTCTTGCGTGGATGTTTTGATGTTCAGACCTCATTCATACTATCAGCTGATTTAGCCAGGGTCGCTGTCAAAGTTGCACTGCTTTCAAAACTCCCCTGGCTTCTCATTGACAGCTTTTTTGATGAATAATGTGACTGTCAAGTAGACTGGAATGACCATTACTGAGTAAATTACTCTTGTCTTGTCACTCATTCATGTTAAGTGTGACACCCAGAGAATATGGCTTCTGACAGACTGATTATTGAGACATTTAAGACTAAGACCTTCAGTCTGTTACACTTGTGTGTGAGTTCCACCCCACACACACACACACACACACACACACATAAGCTTATAAATACATCTCTAATGTCATCAATTTAAGCGTCCGGGCATATATAAAAGTGGTTTGCAAATTGTTTTATTGCACATTGTGTTCGCTTCATTAAAGGCCTCCATATATCTAACTTTTGACAAGCAGCTTTTATGACTGTGTGGCTCACATTTATATAGGCTTCATGCTGTATATGTATTGTAAATATATGCCTGAGTGTATTTTATAATAATACAGTGTAAAGAAAGCGTGACAACTGACCCTAAAACTCCCACACACCCCTCTCACACACGCACTCAATAATGAGCACGATAAGGTCTGATACGGCAATGAATGTTTCCTGTATGCCAGCGCAGTCCTTGCCCTCACTCCCAGTACCTACTCTACCCACCTGTCAGCCAATCTACTGTGGCCTGCTGGCAACAACTCAGCACTTAATCAATGGTAACTCACCTCATACAGCTGGAGGACTCTTTCAGCCACTCACTGCCGGGCACCGTTGTCTCCCTCACACTTCAGAGATGGACTGAGTGATACAGAGACAGAGGGAGAGAGACAGAGAGACAGTGCGATAAAGGAGAGAAGAGAAGTGAACAAGGTTAGGGAGAACGCCCCACACCCTCCCATCTCTCATCTCTCCACCCCAGAAAACCGGTCGGAGCAGTCGTCCCCTTGAGGAACACAAACACCGAGGCCTGGGCAAGTTCTCCCTTGATATTCCTGTTCTGCTGAAATCCCATATAACCGGCTAAACCGGCCCCATAAAGCCCTGCGGGGATAGAGGAACAAAACCGATTGGGAAACAGAAACAGTCCAGTGCAGAGCCCTGCAATTGTACATTTAATTCCAACTGATCATAAATCAGAAGGGCAGGTGTTAAATGAATCTTATCTGATTAAACGATATTTATAAATTAAGTTAAAATATTGTTATCATAAAGCTTTGGAGCATGACATTGTCTCAAACAGTAATAAAGACTCACTAAGCCACAAGCTTTAACCCAACCACTGAACAACTGTATGGATGTGTGACACAGAGGTGGAGTGTGTCCATTGTTCCAATTTGCAATAAAGAAATCAAATCTTGAATGATGTGTGTAGGTGGCTGTGTGTGTGAAATGAACAGTAAAGCAGCGACAGGGTGCGATGGATCCACTGACTGGTAATTCGATGGCAAACAACAGACAATAGCAACGGCATGCGTATTGTCTCAGAAACTAAATGTGATGCACTGTTGATGCGGAAAAGGTAATTTCCTGATTCCTGAACCAGATTCCTCATGACCGGCTTGACCGGGCTGAGGCAGCATCTTCATCGTCATCCTCTTCTCCTCCTCCTTCAAACTGCCACTCCCTGCTGCAGCAGGTACCATAAATATCCTCACTTATGGGAGGATTAACTGAGAATGAACATACAATCATGCAATTTAACCTTTAAAACAAAGTGGCCATGAAGAAACAAATACAAACTAAACTTTAATCCATCATATGAATTCATATCCCAGCTTCAATTCCACCTCTACATAGCTGCCATATTTTAAAAAAGCCCCACAAATTACGATGACCTTAAAAGATGGGTTCACAATTTTTCAGGTCGGTCTTAAAACAACAGTCAGGAGCCCAAATGAACAATGAAACAGGTTTTTATTGCCGTAATCATTCCTCCTGTTCATACTGACCATTAGAAGATCCCTTCATAATGCACTTACAATGTAAGTGATGGGGGACAAAATCCACAGTCCTTCTGTGCGAAAATGTATTTAAAAGTTTATTTGAAGCTATTACAAAGCTTCAGCCATCAAAATGAGTCATATCAAGTAGATATCATTCAATGTTACAGTCTTTTTATTACCAAAGTCCCTGTTTTTGTTACTATACTTCCACTGCAGCTTAACAGGGAAACACTGTCTGAGGAAACACAAAGAGGGAATTTGATGCTAAAAAGACTGTAAATGTGGCAGATATCCACTTGATATGACTAACTCAGACTGCTGAAGCCTCATATAAGTTTCAGATAAACTTTTAAATGCATTTTTGCACAAAATGACTGTGACACACTGCAGATTTTGGCTCCCATCACTTACATTGAAAGCACATTTGAAGGGGATCTTTTAATTGCCAATATGAACAGGAGGAATGATTACAGTGAGGAAAACCTCTTTCACTGTTCATATGGGCACCTGACTGTTGTCTTAAGACAGACATGAAAAATTGTGAACCTATCCTTTAACAGCAAGTTCATCCACACTGATGGAAGATTGAAGTATTAAATGGTAACTCTCATCCCATTGTAAACTGCAGAGCAGTGCCAGCCTGCTGCACTTCCTTTGTCTTATTGGTGGCAGGAATGTATCGTGAGTATGACAGGAATGATCTCATGACTGTGGCTCTGACCATGACATTATTTTGTAAACATTAATAGCTACATGCCCTGTGTAATTCCATTCATAGCATGAATAAGCATGTGTTGGCACTCGCTCCTCCCGTGTGCTTCTACATTCAAATCACAGACCTAGAAAGAGAACAGACTGCGCAGACACATAGGAGGCAAAACTTGAGCACACAATGACAAGAGGTAACAAGAGGTGAAGTTGAGTCTCCTGGAGGATGGAGACCCAGAGCCAAGATGTCTGGAATGAGGCACCAATAGCAAAAGGGAGAGAGAGGGAGATCCCTGGACAGCTAACAAGGGTGAGGCAGAGGAAAACAGAGAGAGAGGGAGGGAGAGAAGTAGGCCCACAGCTTGGATGCACATGTTCTTATGGCTGTTGGACAACAAACAAACTGAGGGTTAGGGGGCTGCAGTGTTTTTCAGAAAGTTTACAACATTCTTGTGAGCAGGACAGACGTGGACTTTAATTACTAAGGCTTAATGGATACACTGAGACGGAGACCAACTCTTTAAAAGGATAATTGTAACAGGTACAAGGACAGAAGGTAATCAAAGAATTGGCAGCTAACTGAAGTTAAGATAACATAGACTTTATTAATCCAGAGGGGAAATTCGTGTTTGAGCAGCACAGAGACAGGCTGAGAGGTAAAAAAAAACAATTCTTTGAATGAAAATAATAATAATATGGATAATCAGTGGTAATCAGTATTAAATGTTCATCAGCAATTTTCTGTAGTGGTCCCAGTAATATCTGTTAAAGTGTACTGAAGTAGCTATGTGATATAGGGTGCAGCTGTGGCTCAGGAGGTCGTCCACTAATTGGAAAATCGGCAGTTTAATTCCCAGCTCCTCCAGTCCACATGTCAAAGTGTCCTTGGGCAAGATACTGAACCCCAAATTGCTCCCGATGCCAAGGCCATCAGTGTGTGAATGATTAGATCCTTCTGAAGAGCAGGCTGGCACCTTGCATCGAAGGCCCTGCCATCAGCGTATCAATGTGTGTGTGAATGAGTGAATGTGGCTTGTAGTGTAAAAGTGCTTTGAGTGAACAGAAATGGATGCGACTCTTCAGAGGAAAGGACATCTAATTTTTTTCTAAAAACATATTTCCTCGTTTCTTTGCGTCTCTCCATGCATCCTCAGTGGGAGGGACTAAGACGATGTTATATAAATGTGCATTATATGTAATATACGCACACTATACAGTAATAATACAATACTATGAAGTATATTTAATAGAAAATGAAGAGAATACTATAATATAGCATATCATATAATAAATATTAACAATAAAAATATAGTATTGTTATATAAGTAATATAATGCAATGTAAAGTAAAATAGTGTGATAGATATGTTACTACCTTTTATACTACTACATATGCATACAATAGTCACTATAGAGCAGTGATAGAAAGTATAAATAAACTTAGCACAAAAAGTAAGGAAATTTGTGTTTGGTAGATTATTTCTTTGTTGTAACAATGCTTCTTGGCAATAAATCTTATACCGTTGGAAAGCCTGTTTATTTCCCTTTTAAATGGTGCCACATTTGTAAGGAACATGCATTTGTGGGATGGGCAGCAGAGCTGAGTATGTGGGTTGCGCCCATGAAAAATTTGCCAAATCTTCTCTGTCAGTGCCAAACAGCTTATTCTGCCATTGACTCGTTTGGTGTTTGGTGGATTGGATGACTGAAGTTTGAAGAAACAAGACATATTGGCAATTTAACAATTTATTCGTTTAACAAACAGGAGCCTCAGTAGCGTGTGGAAGAACCATACACAGCCACAACAGCCTGGCACCTCCTCCTCATGCTGGTTACCAACCTGTTGTCCACACTGCTGTGGGATGGCATCCCATTCTTCAACCAGCATTTGTCGCAAGTCAGCCAACATGGTTGTGTTGGTCACTCTGGCATGAACATCACGCCCAAGCTGATCCCACAAGTGTTCAATGGGGTTGAGGTCAGGACTACTGGCAGGCCATTCCATCCTCTCCACTCCCAAATTCTGGAGGTAGTCTCTGATAAACCCCGCTCTGTGGGGGCGAGCGTTGTCATCTTGGAGGATAGAGTTCGGTCTCAGACTGTGGAGATATATGATTGCCACTAGTTGCAGAATC
Source organism: Scomberomorus guttatus (assembly GCA_038419695.1). Classification (NCBI taxonomy): domain Eukaryota; kingdom Metazoa; phylum Chordata; class Actinopteri; order Scombriformes; family Scombridae; genus Scomberomorus; species Scomberomorus guttatus. The sequence goes on from CM076449.1 coordinate 5,073,701, forward strand.
TCATCTTGATATCTCTCTGCATTGAGATTGCCTCCAATGATGACAAGCCTCGTTTTTCCAGTGAGGGAGATGCCGCCCCACACCATCACACTGCCTCCACCAAAAGATGTTACTCTATTGGTGCAGCAATCAGCATAGCGTTCTCCGTGTCTTCCCCACACTTTGATCCTATGATCCAACTGCCGTAGGCAGATTCTGGACTCATCGCTGAACATAATGTTCCTCTGCATGTTCAGGTTCCAGTGCACGTGTTGCCAACACCAGCGCAAACGGGCCTGATGGTGAAGGGCAGTCATGGCAGGCCTCCTGGCAGCCCTATGAGACCGGAGATTGGCTGCGTGCAGTCTGTTATGGATTGTCTGGGCAGAGAGCCGTCGGCCATATCATCCTGCAAACCTTGACTGCAAATCTGTAGAAGATAGCCTACAGTACCTATGTGCTGACAGGGTGAGGAAACGGTCTTCTTGGGGTGTCGTCTTCTTGGGATGCCCACTTTGTGGCCTGTCTCTGACATCCCCCGTTATATGGAACTTGGCCTTCACTTTGGAGATGGTACTAAGACTCACTCCAAATAATGCCGCAACTTGGTTTTGCGGAACACCAGCTTGAAGTTGCCCTATCGCACGGGCCCTATCCAGATCAGTCAAACGTGGCATGCCGATTCTTGGAGCAGACACCTACTGACCACTGTAGCAGGGCCCACCTGATTGGCAGCACCTGGGGGTACCAGAAACTCAAAACAGGTGTCAATAGCAACAGCAAAATAAGCTGTTTGGCAATGGCAGAGAAGATTTGGCAAATTTTTCATGGGTGCAACCCACATACTCAGCTCTGCTGCTCATCCCCAAATGCATGTTCCTTACAAATGTGGCAGCATTTAAAAGGGAAATAAACAGGCTTTCCAACGGTATAAGATTTATTGCCAAGAAGCATTGTTACAACAAAGAAATAATCTACCAAACACAAATTTCCTTACTTTTTGTGCTAAGTTTAAGTACATTTACTGTATTGTAGTTGAGTATGGTTTTGAGGTACTTGAGTATTTCTATTTTATGTTACTTGATACTTTTACTCTATATTTCACATGACATTTCAGAGGTGAATACCTTACTTTTTACTGCACTACATTTATTTGACAGCTTTAGTCACAAGTTACTTTTCAGTTTAAATTTTTTATGGAATAATATAATGAAATGCTTATAAATTACACTGCATTGTTAAAGATTAACTAATGGTTCCCAAACTTTGTGTGTGTGAAATTTTTGAAAGCACTGTCTAGTCAGGGCTCCTTCTCACATTTCAGATGTTGTTGCAGTTCAACCACAGAGACCTTTCCCTCTAAATGGTTTCAAATAAATCAGTGTTTGAGGGCCAAAGAGTTAAAACTCCAATATTTCACAAAAATGCAAAGATTAGAGAAAAGGCTGAAAAAATAATCTGAATTTGAGTATCAGAACTTTTTTTTGTTTTTGCCTCTGCTATTAAGCATCTCACAACCTTTCAGATTTGCCCTGTGACCATTTGGAGGGGCCGACAATGGATTAAACTACCAAACTCTATATAAAGTAGTTCAAACTACTTTTTACTTGTAGTGGAGTATAAATTGTGGGATCTGAGTCCAGAGCTCTGGAGGTTAGAGAAGGTGAAAGGGGTGGGGGTTCAGCATTACTCCCTTGGGTGGCAAAAAGCAGAAAGGATGAGTTTCAAGTTTGGATTTAAAGCATTCAATGGAGTCAGATGTCAGCTGGGAGATTATTCCAGGGAAAGGGGCATGGCAGCAGTCTGCTGACTCCTGGGGCTGATGGGAACCCTGTGTGAGGTATGAAGGAGCATGCCCATTTACAATAAGTTATATAAATTATATAAGTTATTACTAGCACCTAAAACTAGTGTGGATTTCGAATCAGTGAAGGGAAGCTAAAATTGGTGTAATATGGTTGAATTTTCAAGTTTAAGTTAAGGTCCCCCTCCACTCAAAAATGTGTTTTTCTAGTTGTTTGAAGTTGTGCAGAATGATGTATATGTGCAGAGTTTGTTTACACATTCATCTGCAGAAGGAGGAAAGTTTCTCTATGCTCACCTAAAATCTCAGTTTAACACATGTACCTTTGACATCACAACTAGTTTGGAGCCAATCCTGGTCCAGTATGCAACTTAAACAATGTGATGTGGAAACTTGAAGCCATCTAGATACACTGAAACAGAGTTTTCAGTGAAGTAGGAAACATCTTGTGGCCAGCAGTTCAACTTTTAAATTGAAAAATATTTGCATATTCATAGATTCTGGATTTGTCAGTGGGGGCAAATGAGTAGGTGTAATTTAAGAGAATTTTAAAGCAGGTAATTAAACTTTTTTTGTGGAAAAACCATATCAGACACAAAATATTATTCAAAACAAAGCATTTCTATTTGTCTTCAAATGTGTCTAGCAAAGCATTCTCAACCTCTCATCTACTGATGCTAATAAAGGTGACTTGACTTGAATGCCCTCACATAATAGTGTAATGTTTATTTTCATCCACAAGAGGGCCCAGTTAAACCTTGAAGCACAGAGAGGATCAACAAGGGTCTGGTGAGAGCAGAATATCTTTGAGGCCTTTCAGTTTGCCAGACTTCACTAAGACAGTGGTGTTAATGAGCGACTCTCCACCGAGGGAAGTCACATATAGAAGGGTGAAGCAGTTTTGAGTAGGCGACCATGAGTGTATTGTGTGCAGGGGTATCCTGCAATTTATTGCTGTTTTCCTCTTCTGCAATACTCCTTCCTCCTTAGCTTATTTCTCAGTGTTCAAGCTGAACAAATTTAAGTTTAATGACATAAAACAATGAAATAATGCAAATCATATCAGTATCATACCCAGCAGGTGCACAAAGTACTCATTTTGAGTCATTTAAACATTTCCATGTAAGAAATTTCAGAAAGAATGGACAAATTGCGTTACTGTTTGTACATAGTTCAGCTTCCAAGTAAATGGAAAGTGCAATATTTATTTTCCATCCAGTTTTAGGTTTTCCAGTCATGAACTGATAGTGGAGAAGTGCACAGCAGTTCAGTGTAGCTGGTCCTCTGTTCAACACAGCCAACCCAAGAGAGACATGAATAACATGAACAAACAGAAAAGCTACAACTGCACAATCCTATCAGAATATGTGTGTATTTTACAGGGTGAGTCTGTCTCAAGGGCTTTTGGGTACTATAACAGACCTGTCTGTCAGTGTATGAATGTGGGTGTGATAGTGTGTAAGTGTATTTGCCTGTCTGAGCTGACACATTCAGTTAAATCTGTTCTTGGAATAACAGGGTTTTTACTGTGACTGTGACATTTAACCAACTATAAGGACTGAAACAAGAAAAAGAAATTCTGTCCATAAAAAAACACATTACAGTGCTTGCAATCATTAGCTGGACTGTATTGCACCAGCTATTTGTAAATCCATTACTAATTTGGTGTGTGAAGTCCTTTTTATGTTTTTAGTAACAGCTAGCTAGTTTCAAGCTAGGGGATGTTTTAGCTAATAGCTAAAGACATTAAAATTTGTAAATGAGTTGCCAGGAAACAAGTGCTGTCCAATCAAAAGTAATTATGTAAACAGCTAGCTATTACTAGCATCAAAAGCTGTAACATAACTTCAAAAAATACCACAAAATATATTTACCTTAAGGGCCAAGCTTTTGTAAATGGAGGCATGACTTTGTTTTATTTACTTATGCATTCATGAAGAAATATGTGCTTTAGAGATGAGACAATGATATAAATTATATAAATTAAGCTGCATTAGTGTCCATACAGTTTAGAGAAAGTGGAAAATTTACACTAACCTAACTGACGTTATTATGTACTTCATGTGTTATATGCATGATGTTTTTTTATAACGTGAGGTGTATTGGATTGTTTTTGTGAACTGTAATTTGAAAACTTCCAGATTAAACTTCATTTTAATCAAGTGTCAGATGTGAGGACCATCCTATTAGATCTTCCACTCTATATAGGTAATATATATATAAGCTACCATCAGCTTTGTCAATTAGGTTCAGTTAGCTATGTAACAGTTGCACCTACACATATTTATTGTATTTATTATACAACTAATCTCTACCTAAGGGACTGTTGTTATTTATCAGAGGGAGGGGGGTGGCTGGGTTGTGAGTTCGTTTTTTTTTTTATCTTGACCCTCCTAGGAGCTAATATTTTTCCTTGAGACTCCCTGAGTGACTGGGGGAAAATGCATGACCCTCCCTCCACCATAAATAACCATATTTTATTGTATTCACACCAATTGGAGAAAATAAAGAGCAATGGCTGACCTTTTCCAACCATTACGTTTAATGGTTGGTACGTTTAAATGGGGATCTTGGCCCTTTGACCCCCCTTCCATCGTTGGGAAAAAAAGCAAACTACCAGCCCAACTTACTGTGTCCTCTCCTATAGTACTACATGGTTTGATCACTATGTCAAATTGGCTTCGAAGCCCAGCGCTCTTCCTGTATCCAGTTCCAGCAATTCTTTATAATTGATATATATATAATGAATAGGAGTGGTCCCAGGACTGATCGCTGGGGCACACCCTTGGATACGCTAAGGGAGCTAGAAGTGATACCTTCTGCCTTCACGCACTGAGATCTGCCTGATAAATATTTTCAAACCAACAGTTTGTTCTGACAGTCCTACACTGATAAGTCTTTGCTTCAATATTGCATGATCCACAGTATCAAAAGCCTTAGATAAGTCAAGGGCTGTACAATGTTGCTTGTTGTCTAAAGATTCAATAAAATCATTTATTACTTTTAGGGCCATTATAGTTGTGCTATGTTTATGTTTTTTCCTAAAACCTAATTAAAAATCAGATAAGATATTGTAGATATAGTAGATAAGAACTCTTTCAGTTGTTCACTCACAATGGATTCCAGAACCTTAACCAGGACAGACAATTGGAGATGGGCCTATAATTGTTTAAGACTGTAGGGTTACCCCCTTTCAACAGTGGAAGTGCAAATGCAGATTTCTATGTAAGAGGAATTTCGTTAGTGTTCCGGGAGAGATTAAAAATATGTGTCAAAGGTATTGCGATGAAAGCAGCTGCTAGCTTTACAAAGTCCGGCTCCAAGTTATCAGGACCTGCCGATTTTCTTGTGTCTAAAAGTTTGAGGCCTTTATGCACCTCTGAGACTGTAACCGGATTGAAACTAAAAGACTGACTACCGTAACATGACCATCAGAACAAACAGTAGGGGAATTTTCATAATGTTGAGAGATTTGAACAAGGAGCCAGAGGCAATGAAATGCTCATTAAAACAATCAAGCCTTATCAGAGATTTTATGTGAGTCCTTAACAATGCATGGAGAAGGTTCTATGCCATTTTTATTTTCAGCTAAGGATTTAATAGTCCTCCAAAATTTCAAGGGATTGTTTAGATTGTTTGAAGTTTTGGTGAGGAAATGATCAGCTTTGGCTTTTCTAATTGCAACTGTACAAGCATTACGCGGTCGCCTGAAAAGCAGTCAGTCCGAATCAAGACTTGTTCTCCTGGTTTTTGCCCATGCCACACTGCGCTCATGAAGTGAGTTGAATACATCTGGAGTGAACCATGCATTGTTTCGGCCTTTTACTCTCTACTTTCTGAGGGGAGCATGCTTGTAGACAATTTCAGTAAAACCATCATAAAAGAATTTCCAGGCATTTTCAACATCAGCAATAAGGCCAATTTTCTCCCATTCAAAGTGAAACAGGTCACGCTTTATAATGATGCATGGCTTGGTTTGGGGAAATTTGTATTTCTAACTGTGGCAACAACACAGTGATCACTAATGTCATTTGTGAATACAAGCAGCTGTGTATTTATGAAGAACATGGTTAGGATTGGATCAGTTAGAGATGATTTTTCAAGACATTTCAGATTATGTCTAGTGGGACTATCAACAATCTGAAAGAAATTTCACAATAAGCTTTAAAATCATCAGATACTGGTTGTTGCCAGTTCCAGTTTAAATTTCCAATAACGACAATTTCATTAAAATTCAATCCCAATAGAAACTTCATTAAAGAGGGTAAAGCACCACTGACAGCTGAAGTTGTCCTATAGCAACCAACGACAGTAATATAGAGAGTTTTAGAAACCTCAAGATCAAGAGCTAAAAATTCAAATTGTTTAGAGATTTAGAGAGAAGCACATTCATGTGAAACTTACTTTTGATAAAGATCACAACACCCCCGCACCTTTTGGGTCAGTCAAGTCTTACATCAGCATCAGTTGAGTGTGCCCAAATACGAATCATAGAAATTTTAGCAATCAAACTGCGTACATTCAAATGGATGAAACCTGTCAGTCCTTGATTTAAAAGTGTTAAAATTTATAGCAGAATCTGGGCCTAGATTGGGTGGCACATTCCCTGAAATCAGCAGCAACAGAACAATTAGACACCTCTGCTTAAGTGGTATACTGGAGGATTCTTTCTTAGTATTGACTTATATTGCAAAATCACGAAGACAGCTTATGAAAATGGTAAAATTGTCTTGTAGAGCCATGACGACGATGACGATGATGATGATTAAATTTAGAGATGCGTAAATCTCTACTTAGTGAACACTAAGGTTATGGCTACACTGAGTTTTAATTTACCACTGGTGTAACATGATCTGACAGAGCTCAGCCTTGTGTTGGGTGGAGGAATCATGGCGGTAGGCTTTTGTCTTACTGTTTTATGCCTTCTGTAGATTTTAGATAATGTTACATTAAACTATAAAAGTACTCGTATGAACAGACTTTACAAGTGTTTTATCACAGAACAATGACAGAATAATAACTGGAATAGGAGAACATTTAAATTTAGTTTTAATAAACTGAAATAAAATTATGAAATTTGGTTGTGACGGTCATCAGATAACTTATTTGTCATTGTGTGTTGAGCTGATGCCACGTTCATGTGTTGGATGGTAGAGATGTTAATGACTTGTGAGTGTGTCATCAAGACGGTTTTATGATAACAGAGTTGGTCAAGATTAAAACACTTTGTATTAACACCATATCAATTAAATTTGGGTTTGATTACAGTGAATGTTGGTCTTTGGCTGATGTGAGGCATGTATATTTGTTTGCATATTTGTACATATTTGAGCTTTCTGAAAAATCGGATTTTCCCAGTCATAATTGCGACTTGGATGTTGGAAACTATTAATTATGATAAATCCGATATGACATAAATGCAACATTAGTTTACGAACTCAGTGTCAACCTCAATCTAATCTGATGAGAGGTGGGTTTGATTTTTTGGAATATATGCAAACGTTTCGTGTGGGGAAACCATCCAAATGATACAAAAAGCTAACTATTTTTACATGCCCAATTAAATAAAAAATAGTCCAGTTGGGCAGAAAACTGCCCAATCTGGCAACACTATACACAGCTGCCAGTGGCATTTGAGAGCTGAGAGAGGGCGTCTGTGAGCCACTAAAACCACACTACTGGATGTGTGGCTGTACAGACTCCTGGTTTACATCATATCAAAATGAGCACTAAATATTCAGTAATGTTGTATGTTGTATGTACAGATGATTCCATCATGTCGGAAAGAGATGTGCCTTATTAATATTTGCAGAGGCTTCTAATGTAGGGTGAACAATTTCTAAGTTTCCATTAAGCCCACCAGCTACTTTCACAGCTCTCTTTTTGGGTCAACACAAGGTGCTGTAAGTTACGACATCCATGAGCTGTAGGAATTTGAACCCGTCCTTAGACTTGTCATGATGTTCATCCACCCTCTCTCACATGTTCTTTCTCCCCCCACCCTCCTCCTACTCTCCTCTCCCTCTCTTGCACCTCTTATTTATGATCATTACCTTGACCTGCACCAGCCATCACTAAAACACTCACAGGCTTGTAAATCACTGAAGTTGCTGTTCTCTCTCCATTACATAAACAGCATTTAACAAATCTATTGAGGAGGTGATAGGCCTAAGGGGAGCTAATCAGAAAGACATTGTCACTGTCTGTGGGAATAATAAGAAAATGTTTGGATGTTTTGTTTGGTTTGACTACTTAATCTATTTCCCACCCATGAGGAAGGACTGTAAGGGCAATACTTTAATTATCTGTGGTTTTTAGAGGAAACATTCCCAAAGGGACAATGTGTGTCACTAAAATCTTCAGTTAATGTATTGACTCTGGGCCCCCACACAATTACGGGCTTGTTCTTACTCTGTAGGCCAAAGCTTAAATCACTGTTAAGCTTGTCCAGAGTATCATGCAGGGCAGCACCATAAATCACACCCTGAGACTAAATCACTGTTAGCAGGTAGGAGGTTCAGTGTCTTGCTAAAGGGCACTCCAACAGGACGTGTGGGCTTTGTTAGATACACTGACCAAACAAATATGATAAAACTTTTTCATCATTTTTTTCCACTTGTTACATGTATAACAAGGTGTATTGAATGGGAGGTATGAGGTTAATTCTATACAAAAGACACTTTACTTCAAAAGTTTGGAGGTTTTTATTTCTATAAATTATTAAGTGATTATATTGAAGATGAGCATTTAAAAAAGTGTACATGCACAGCTAAAAATACAATAGTTAGACACACACACACACACACACACACGCACACACACACACCCAGCAGATAAGACATCAAAGCAGCGGGCAGATTTACAAGACACTGCTGAGGGCCTTTAAAAAATACTGCTGCATAAATGTTTATGCAGCTCTCTTCATGTCAGGCACTAGGGGGAGGAGAGCATGGCTGTGCAGCACAAGACCAGACATTTCGGAAATTAATAGTTGCCTATGAATCTGATGAACTGTTTGCATTTCTGTGAGGGAGGCTTTGTAATAGCTTTAAATGGCCGACAGCGTCCTGCTTAGCGAGGCCCAGCAGCTTTGTCAGGTGCACTCTGGAAATCTTTGACCGAGAATACAGAGGTGGTGGTGAGTGGGCAAGTGTGGTGTGTGGTTTGTGTGAGCCATATTCTAAAAGAAAAAAATATGCACTGCTTCTATCAGACATGCAAGAGGCAATGCAGGTGGCTTTTGTAGGAGTGTCCATCAAATAGCATTCATGGTTACACAGCGGCTCTTAAGAGGCTTTGTTTCTGTTATACTGCACTACATATACTGTGTGTGTACATATACTGTCACATGTGCATTTAGCCTTTACTGCATAAGTACAGTTAACACCATAGCACACAAATCAGCTACATTCCGCTAATACACTATCCTTGAATATAAATGACCCACCATCCCAACACCAACATCAGCCAGCTCCATCTCTGGCTGTAGTGAGTGACCTCATCAAACAAGGGTGCGAAGACTTACTCTGCCAACTAGCTAGTCCTCATGGACAGACTGTTGATCTCCAGATAAGGTTGTGTGAGTATGTGTGCATGGAAATGCTTGCGGTATTGAAACCTCTCCTTTCCACCACCCTCATACCTCCCCCCTTGTATGTGCCTGCGTACCTGGTGAGCAGGTGTTTGTGTGCACGTGTCACTAAACCTCGGCCATTGGACTCAGACATGGCATGGGCGTAATAGACTAAAGCTTTGATGAGAGGGTGGAGTGTAGGTACTGTGTGGCTACTTCAGTGTGTCTGCTGGAATGAAGCCCATGTTTAGATACACACTGTAGAGTAGCCCAGGAGACACACACACACACACACACACACACACACACACACACACACACACACACACATGCAAGTACACTATAAGAAACAAAGGTGCAATATTTCACCTTTGACCATTGAAAATGAACTATTGTGGCTCCTTTTTGTCTCTTTTGGGTTTCTGAATGAATGTTTTTTTTTTTTACTTAAATTATGAGATATGTAGGACCATATCTCAACATAAAATAAAAACAAGCTATCACCTACTATCACCTTATAAAGTTAAACGGGCTAATTTGTTAGCAAACAGTTGCTTATTTACACATCCACTTTAGCTCATCATTTGTGCTTGTGTGGCTGAGTCCTAATGACCCCTGCAGATCAACCGCAAAAACTAATGTGAGCTGACTGTACCAGTACCAGCCAAAGAAGCAATGGCAAACAGCTGTGAGTAACTGATGAAGATATTCATGATATAGTGGATTTTTCTTCATATTTTACACGTGGTAAGAAAGAGTAGAGTGCTTTTGTTGCTTTTTTTCTTCTGGATGTGCATGCTATTTGCTATCAATTTAGCCATAAAAACTTCATCAGCCCACAGTATATCAAAACCCTGTCATGTGTGACATTGTATCGGTGTCACTGCAGCTTTAAAACATTAAGTTCTATCATCAGGATAGGGGGCGACCTACAATTGCAAAACCAAAGCCAGAAGAACAACATCACACGTTACTATTCACAGCACACACACCATGGCACAGACTCAGGGCACAGACAAATTAGTGCTCTTGACTTACTTTGTATCCAGTGTGATGGTTTATGTGTGTGTGTGTGTGTGTGTTTTCGAATTCAGTCTTAATGAGGAACAGGACCATCCACCATACTGACAATTGCAATGTGATTACTTGACAGAACACTAAATTTATGAACAAAATACAAACATCACAAATAATTTCAATCTTCTTCCATTGCTTGCTGAGCTGTAAAAAGCACTGATGTAGGTGCACATATTAGTGTGACTGAGAATAATGTTATGTCCTATCTATAGTTGAGCCAGAGAGCATCAGGAGCTGGCAAGCACAATCCAGGCCACCCAGAGCGATGAATAAACCTGGGATGTCAAACAAGCAGAGAGGTAGGATAAATATTTCAAACACCAGCAAGATGGAAGAGAAGAGAGGAGTGAACAGGCTGTGGCGAGAGGGGGTGTACGACAGGCAGCAATGAGATGGAAGAATCAAATCAAAAAGAGGAAGACAGTGTCAATGACTGAGTTTGTGTGTGGCGTGAATGTGTATCTGTGTGTACACAGGTGTGTGTGTGAGGGTGTGTGTTTTATAGGGTGAGTCTATCGCCAGGGCTTTATGATTCAACAACGCAAATCTTGACATACGGTTCTGTAAGAATGTGCATGTGTGTGTGTGCGTGTGTGTGAGCGTGAGGGTGATTTTTGCTTTTATCATATGTAGTTATCAAATTAAGAGTCTGTGTATACAGTAAAAATACAGGAAAGAACCGAAGAGTTTGAGGCTATCTCAAGGTCTCTCCTTGTGTGCCCTCTATAGTACACACACACACACACACACGCGCACACACACACACACACCACATAGAGTCACTTATGTGGTGATTTGGTTGTTAAATGATACCAACAGACAACATAATTATCTGTCTGACTCACTGATGTGCTCACTTATTTAAAAAAAGAAAATTATAAGATGCATTAGCTCTAAAGCAAAAGCAAAAAAATCACTAGTGAAGACCATAAAGACCATGGCACTTTTATATTTAGTTCACTGGAATGAGGGCTGGGGAAAACGATACAGTAAGGCTGAGAATGAGGGGATGAATCTGAGGTTGCATGGAAACAGAAAGGGTTGGGTGGATGGATGTGAGAAGTGAGACAGAGAGAAAAGGGTTACCTAAATATGTTGGTCCTTTGAGTCTGTGCTGCCAAAATTTTGTTACTTTAATCTTCTGTGTGTCTGTTTTAATTATGTAGTATATTCTTCTCAAATCAAACTTCACTGACACACAGTTAAATGTGGATTCAGTGAATGTGCTTAAATGTGCTTTGAAATAAAACTGTTTAATATCCTATATATTTATATGACCTCTAGCCTAATGGAGAGATTTACCTCTGGTAAAGTGTTTTAGTCCCACTCTCACATCCTACTCCACTTCTCTAGTGTTAACACACTTGAGTGCCCTGTCACTGCAACCCACTACCTCCACACTGTATGTATTGTATATACACACACTTACAGTATATAGACATGCAAACAGACTGCTAAAAAGACACACAGACACACATACTGTCTACAGTTGATTTGTTTATGTGTATGTAGTTTACAAGCAGGCGTTGTTGTGGGACTGTGAGAGTTTTGTTGTTGTGTTGCCACTGGCTTCCTGTCTGCACCAGCCTGTTTCCTGTGTGCATTTGCCTCCATGACAGGACGCCTACAGGCTTCCTCCTCTGAATTAGTATGTGGTTTTACTGATAAAAGAGTAGTGGTCCTGTGTTTTTCTCTTTCCCTCAATCTATTTCTGTTTTACATTCTCTCTTCCTCGTCACTACCTGATTCTCTTTTTAGTCCTGGGCACTTGCATGCCTCAGAAGAAATGGTCTGAAATTGATGGCCACTGAGCATACAGTGTCCACATCTATCTTCATTCAAGGTAATACAGATGGACAGAGGAAAAAGGGTCTGAGAGAGGCACAGAGAATCTATCACATGGGGGTTTCCAGCCAGACTGATGGACTGAAGACAGACTGAGAGAGGTGGGTAAAGGATGGTTTTGGGATGGCCAATATTAGGCATTCTTCTCTCAAATTCTTCTTCCTCTTGGTACAGCTAGCTTCTCTCTCACTCAGTGCTTCCTGTCTCAGCAGACAGATTGCTTGGCCTTGGATGGAGTGAGTGTGCTCGAGTAGAGGGAGTGTTGGAGGAGGGAGATAGAGAGAAGCAGAGACTTTGCCCTGATTTATGCCCTGTTTCTAGGCCATGGCCTTCATGTAACACCCTACAACTTCAAATCTCCCTGTCTTCTGTAAAGTTTAAGGAGTACTTGTTATTACAGTTTTTCCCAATCGTTTAAACACGTTTCCTGAAACTATAGCTCAATTTCTCGAAACTCTAAACACAAAACTGAAAAGAGTTAACCATTTTGTCAAAACTCCACAAACTTCTTGCAAAAACACTGCACTCAAAACCATGTTCTCTCTTCTCAAAACTGATTCTTTACACTAAAACGATACACACAGCTATCATATGAATATCTCTTATAGAGCATAAATTAAACACTGGTGTGATAAATTTAAAACACTACCATCATATGTTCATATATGTTTGACCTCATGAGACCATGTTACATATTCAAATGTATAAAATTGTGTGGCATTACCCTTTTTTAAAGTTTAAGGTTTTTTTTGTCTCAAAATATGTTGTAATTTTATGGTACATACAGTATAAAGACTGTAGCCATATTGTACAGTATGTAATACGATAGCAAAGCAAATATTTATTTGCTACTGTAATACAGTACAATGTTCAGCTGACTGAACTGGCTGCAAACAAAAAAAAAAAGTTTTTCGTAGGCCCACAAAAAATAAAAATATAAAATGCGGTGAAACAGAGCCACATTTAAATCAGTCTGCATGCCGCCTCCGATCCTGATCAGGCCAGAAGACTTCATGTGATGCTCTCCCTGGTCAAGCAGTGGGGGATACCATCCCTGGCATGCGTCTGCATGGATCTTGTCACACATCTCCTTCATTGCCTGGAGTAGTTCCATACACTCATAGGGTTTGCAGTCATATACCTTCCACTGCCATGCTGAAAAGAATTCTTTGATAGGATTTAGAAATGGGGAATATGTTGAGAGGTAGAGAACTGAAAAATGTGGGTTGTTAGCGAACCAGTTGTGGACCAGAGCAGCCCAGTGGAAACATACATTTATCCCAAATGACAACATAGTTGGGCTGCTCTGGTCTCTCTTCCTGTGGGGGAATGAGGATATTGTTGAGTGTATCAAGGAAGGTTAGCAGATGGGCAGTGTTGTAGGGACCAAGTTGGGAATGTGGATGGATGACCACACAGTGACCAATGGCTGTGCACATGGTCACATGGCCACACAGGCCAGGGACATTGACAATGGCATGGTTGCCAATGATGTTCCTCCCCTGCCGCCTGGTCCTGGTCAGGTTGAACCCAATGAATATGTAATATGTATTCATGTGGAGCAGCACTGGCATCAAGTTGAAGCACACCCTGAAAAAGAGAAAATGACAGACAATTGGCCTACATACAGGGCCAGCTATAGGCCTACATACAGGACCAGCCATGAACACTGGGGTGCATAGTGACATGTGTATACAGAGTACTGAAAGGATGTGGTCAGTTACAGTAACCTGCTGTACTCACATATTGGTAACATAGCTCTTTCACTCTATCAGGGTTGCGCTCAAATGGAATTCGATACACCTGTTTCATTCAAAACTTGTGTTTCTTCAGGACAAAATCTATTTTGGACAGGCTGACCTGGTCAATGTTTGGGAAGAGGATATTTTCTTGTATGACTCTTGTCTTTAATTTCCTTTAATGTAATGGCATTACAATATTAGCCAACACCATGATGATTACGGTGACCAGTAAATTTCTGGCCTCGGCCACCTGATCATCTTCTATTCTGTGAAAAGTATATACAGTATAGGCTACTTATTTCATAAATGTAAGACAAAACAATGTTACACTGTACATTTCTCTATGCACTATAGATCCATAGAAACCATAAAGTTACATTACCATAATTACTGTAGAGAGTATAGAAGACTACTGAGGTGGTTACTTACCTATTCTCATCTCTAAATGCCCGGATAACTGAGGCTATTGTGAAGCGGCTCAAATTCAGCTGAACTCGCTGCTCAGCTTCGGTCATTGTTAGGCCATGATTGAGTACATGGTTAACAAAAGTTGCACGGATTTCATTAGAAATATTAACTCGCCTTTCTCTTCCTCCTCCTCCTCCTCTTCTTGCTCTCACTCTTTCTCTTCCTCTCTGTTCTCCATGTTGCTCCATTTTTCAACACCTCAACACAGTAGAGGTCATCTGAGGCCTCTTTTATGCTCTGATATGTAATTGAAGTGTTTTGCCAATTGAGTTTGAACAGGTGAGAAGTGAGTGAGACCATCTGGTAATTAGTGTGTGACATTTTGAAGGCCAGTGTTTTTCAGGTGAACAAAGTGTGCTAAATGATGCAATTTGTGTAAAAATGTGATTTAGAATTTCTATTTAAGTGAAAACAATGGAATTGTGCTTAGAGTTTAACCGTCTGGAGTCTTGTCTTTAGTGTATTCAATGAAGAAACTGTAAAATGGTTAACAATCATATCATACAGTTACAATTTTGAGGGCCTTTAAGTCTCTTGGGAAGCAAAACTGAAAACATTACTTGGAATTCCCAACAAACAGAGCCCTGCATGTCCCTGACAGAAAAATGCTGTTTACTCTCTTGCTCACCCTTCTCACCCTGCTGTGGCCCCATTGGCTGTCAGCGGGGCCATTCATCCTGGGAGGAGCCAATGAGCGATAGGCCCTGGCTCTAATTTAAGCCAATCAAACTGCACAAAACGGTGACATTGAGGGAAAGGCTGGGAATAGCTGGCCGGTGTTTATGGGCTCCTGCCTGCCTGACAGAAAGCAGAACCCCCTGATGGGAGAAAAAAAGCAATTAGGCAATTACACCATCTAGTCCTATAAGGATCCCACATCACACTGTTTTCTTAGCCTCTTCGTGGGCCGATAAGGGACAGCCGCCGCCACGACTGAGGCAGAGCTGAAAAATGATCGCTGGAAGGACCTGTGGAGGATGGCGAAGAAGAAGAATGGAGAGGGAAGAGGGATGGGGAAAGGCTGGATGGCGGTGAGGGATAAGAGGGGGAAGAGGAGGGAAGGGCAGAAGGCAAAGGAGAAGAAAGAGGTATAAAGAATAGAGGAAAAGTGAGGGGTCAGAAAGGGGATGGCAGGAGAAAGTCAGGCAAGAGTTTCAGGGAAGATGGATGAGTAAAATAAAGGGGTTTCCAAATAGAGCAATTAGCATCCATTGAACTGCATTTAACTTTGACTGGATAAGTTTCATGATGGGACACAAATGATTGGATCATCATGATGCTAGATTGATCAGATGATAACAGTGGCATTATCAATTTACCACGATATTCCAGCTTCTCTCCTTATTTAAAGGGGAACTCTACTGATTTCACACATCAATGTGTGTTTCCAGGTGTGGGGGAGTTCTGCTGCATATGTGAAAAAGCAGTATAGAGCCTTTTGTGTCTCCAGAGGGAGCTGTGTGAAATCTGATAAATTGACTCAAGTGATGTCACTTGAGTCAGGGTTGGTTGGAACTGAAGACTACAAGTCTGAAAATGAAAAAAATCTGGGGGTGTGGAGTTAGAAAGAAGTGAGGTAACCAGACCTCTGTAGCCTGCTCCTCATCTCTGCTGGAGGCTACATTAGCCGCTACTAGCATAACACACCTGCATCTGTACAGTTGAGTGAATCTAGTCGTGTTGCATTGTGAGTAATGTAGGCACCAGGTTTTGAAAAGAAGAGGAATGCATGGAGTAAAAAAGATGGTATCTCTGGTGCATCTTTTTTTTAAATCCTTTTTTCAAACTGTCCACCGTGAGTCACATAATGTTTTAGGAGTATAATGTTAAATTGGTGGAATACACTTTTAGAAATGAATGCTTATTAAAGAAATCAGGCTGCTTAGAGAAATTACAATAATGTACTCAGAAAATCACGTTCACAAGCACAGAAGTAACTTGGTTACTGTAAATCTGCGTATACATGAAGCATGTCAGGAATCAGATTTTTGACAGATTTGAAAAAAAGGTCCTGTCACCTTCTTTTAATCTACGTTTTTATCTGCAGTTAAAGATCTTGCACTCACACAAGTGCGACCAGTTATTCTGGCTTTTTAGAACTCTGGTCAGACTGAAGGTGGGTGGAGCAATGCTAGAAATTTTGTGAGGCCACCAGACACAAAATGACATTCATTTGCCAACATGAAATAGGTGGATCCAGAATAATAGGGCTAGTTTGTGAACTGCTATAGCTGGTGAGCTATCTCACTAGCAGGCCCTGCCAGGCTCGCGCCAGTCAGTCACAATAGCTCCCCGGGCTTCTCTCTACTGGTTTGTTTACTTGCCCCTGGCATTTTGCTCATTCAATAAAAAGTTACTGAAGAGGGAATTCTGAGCTAATGAGCTTTCTATCAGTCAGTAGGAAAACTTGTTGGTTTAGCTCGGTCAATGGGGCAATAACTTCACACAGTTTATTGAAGGAGCAGCTATAAGTAAAGATAAAGGGGGTTAAATAAAATTGAATGGTGCAACACAGCTAATAAGTCAGGATAGCTTCCTCCACTTTGGATTCTCTGGCTCTTCATCCCCTCAAAGGTCAGCTATGTGATTAATGTAGGCGCCAGGTAACAGGCCTTTTTCACAGAAGACAGTTTGAAATGTCACAATAGAAAAAGCACAGGTGTAAATAATGAAATGAATGACGGATTAATTCCATTTACCTGCTTCAGTTTTAGGGTCCTGGTATTATATATGCTGGCTCACTGTCACACTTTCATGACTTACTGGGACACTTGAATAGAACAGAGCCATAGTTAATGTTGCTAGAAATGAACATCAGTCAAACTAAATACAATAAATGACAGTGCTCTTTCTACTAAAGACAGGAATACAATATTATTTATCATATAGTATCAAGTCTCTGTCAAGGAAATGAGGCATGAGTATATGGTTAGTGCATCAATAATGCATACATTTACACACATTTGTGATACATTTATCATATTTTTTTTAACCAATTTCATTGTAATTTGTTATTTGCCAGATTGCTATGCAAATAAATGCAGGAAATAGCACTGAATAGCACGTTATTTATTTATGTATTTCTGTTGAGGAGCCTCTGACTTCATTGTGTCCACATCCTTCTGAAGCCCAACCTGCACCCAAAAGAAACATTATGTTGTTTTGCTGAGGTGTGAGCCTCAATGTACAGATGCAACACAAACATTCAAATTCAAGTGGGACTTTATGCACTGGTTCCTGCTCCATGTTTACCTAGGCAGGAGAAGGAGGAGAGGAAAGATAAAACTGCACATTTTTATTGGCCGGTCAGATAGTAGGGGCCCTCCTCCCTCTTATGTTGAATATAGTGACTCTACTGAACCTCTTAAACAACTTTTCATTGTACGTTGCTGTACAAGACCATGCATATTTATGAGTGACAACTATGAATAGAAGAGATGCAGGCACTGGACTCAAATCCACCGACAGACCCTGTGATCCAGGGCAACGTGGAATTTAGATATGCTGAGTCATGCTATGCTGTGGATGCTGAGTCACAGGATCAAACCTGAAGCTGGTGAAGGACCCACCACAAACCATTTGTCTAAAATTGCAGAGGAGCAGGACACCTGGGTGGTCTGCAGGCATCTCTCTCTCTTTTTCCTATTCTCTCTCTCTCTCTTATTCTCTCCTTGTATGTCTTTCTTTTTCTCCTCTGCTGTTCATTGCTCCCTCTCTCCTTCACACTCATACACTTCTTTCTCTTCATTCTTCCTTCTCTTGCTCTCCATCCAGCACGTCTGTCCAACTTACAAACTGCACCATAATAACCCAGATAAAACCCATAAACAGTTTTCTACAGCGCTCCTTCATTTTTTTTTGCCTCTCCTCCACTTCCAATCATCTGACTCTCTGTTTCAAAGCCAGTTATTCTCTCTTTAAGTATGCCATTGAGAGACACATAAGGTCCTCTAAGACCATTTCAAAACTAATAAACAATTGTCAAGTGAGAAGGAAAGCAGAGAGAGCATGGTCCACTTTAAAAGCACATCAAAGGCCAGAGGAAGGAGAGGCATGATGATGGGGAACGTGGAGGGATGAGAACATGCACACACACGCACACATGGGCTCACATAAGGGTGAATACGATTTCAGAAATAATTTCAAGGCCTGTGGTTGTACAGTAAATCACCCTTTGTAAACCTGTGAAAAACTGTGAGAACTGCAACTTTGTGAATGTGTAGAAATGATTTGTAGTTACACAAAGACATTAACACAATTTGTACTTGTAGCTTAAATGTGTGAGTGCATGTGTAACTTTGAGTATCAAGTTTCACATACAGTTTTTATGCAACCTTGCCTTTGATATAATTTGTGCACAAATTTTATTTAGATATGCTTAATTTTTTTCTACATCAATGATCATTTTTGCATTCTGACACCTGGATTGGAAAATACATAGATTAGCTAAACTCCATCATTAACAAATCTGTTTTTGAATCTCTTATCTCTCCTCTCTTTTTCTTATTAGCATGGAGCAGTGGCACTGACCATAATTTTCGTCGGTTAAAATGACAAATGTCGATGGCAGCAGGTCATATAAGCTGTCACAAATGAATGTTAATTCTATGGGTACCTTGATGACAGGCCAAAAAGAAACTCTGCTGTTGTTTGGTTAAAGTGCTCTCCACAGCTGGTGTCTATATTCAGCCAAAGATCATTTGTGAGGGAAGAAACTACTCTGTAACCCCGCTGTAGTCCCAACAACTCCAACAGAGTGATGCGTCTCTCTTTAGTGGATCATGTCACTTTAATTTCAGGAGTCACGTTCTCACAGTTACACTTTTATTCATTTCATATCAATAGTTTAAGATAATCATCTTTATAGTTTTGATCCAGGGCTTCTGATAAGTAGCTTGAAAAATAAGGTATGCTAAATTAAGGCTACAGTTATTTTAATGTGCCAGATACATCAACTCTATCCTCTGCTGATCTGTATATTATTATTCATAATTATTTTTACTATGTATATTGAGCATCTTTGTGAAATGTTGTTCCCTGAAATGTTGTTGTGTTTCCTGGAATATTTTGTTTCGCACCTCAGGGCCACAGTAATATTGGGAGATACCTGTTATTAACAGACTCAGGATCAGCATTGAGGCTGAAGAAACTTGATCGGAACATCCCTACTCAAAATTTTACTGGTCCTTATTTGAACCCATATTCATACACACATAAAGCCAGTAACTTGTGCTGAGGGTCAATATAATACTCATAATTTCACGGGACAGGTGGATGCCTGGAATTTTCCTCTCACACCTCCACTGTCTCCCTCCCTCCCCCCATCCAAACTTCTCTTCTCTGCTGGAGGAGCCAGGCTGGCTGAGACGCAGGGAGCCAGCCCTCTGTAGAGCGGGTGGAGAGGTGGGGAAAGTGGTGGGGGAAGAGAATTGGGAGAGGAGGGAGATAAGTCGACTTCACAGCCTGTGACATAAATCACATCAAGACATGACAGTAGGACATTGACCAGGACCACTGATAAAGCTCAGCAGGGAGGGAGAGACGAGAGTGTGAGCAAAGTAAAAGAGAGAGGTGGAGGAGTAGGAGAGGGCCTTTCAGGTTATTATTACCCCTACAAACTCCCAATCTCCAGCAATCATTGGTCACTAATGAGTGAGTCTGTAGAGGTTCCAAAGTGAGTGGGTGGCATTGTTTAATACAGCTGTCTGCTTCTGCTGCCCTCCATTGTAACAAGGAGGCTGATTGTGTTATTGTGAAAGGCTGGGAGACCTCATGAGCTCATAGTCTGGGAAGAAATATTACCTGTGAGATGATTAGATAGTCTGGGGAACTGGGTGTCAATTGATGCAGATGCTTTGTGTAATTGGGTAGGACAACTGAGGCCGCCTCTGCAGCAATGTTTTGACAATAATTTATAGGATATTCATCATCTGTGCTCACATTTTTGGCACACTTCATTTTCAAAGCCATTGTCAGGTTTCAGTAGCACTTTAAACATACATAAGTACATATGGGTCAGTAACTGTATTAGCATTCCAGCTTAGAAGCCTGGGTGCACCACAAAGTGGCAAAGCGAAATTCATTCATATTTGTGAAATATTTGAAGCTTGGTGATGTAGTGACTACTTGCAGGGCTAGCTTGTGAGCAAATGTAGCTAGTGAGCTGACTGCTAGCATGCTAGTCAGCTGGGAGCATGCTAGCGCTAGTCAGTCACAATAGTTCCCGGGCTTCTTATTTTCACTGCACTAGACCGTTTATACATACATCATTTCATCTGAAAGGAGTTTTATTTGAAGAAGGAAAGTGACACCACTGTCAAGACGACTTGCTATAAGTCAAGGGTCAAAATTCACCAAAGTTGAAAATGGATTTACTTCGTCCACTAATCTTGGAGATGCCTTTGGAATTATTTGATTTAGATGCAAAATATCACCGTTTTAAAAGCTGGTGTGACCAAGCCTTTAACCCGAGTGGCTGGTAACCACATCAGACAATATAATAACCATCATAAGGAATACACAATCTCAAGCTGAAAATTTAACGTTAACTTTAATTCTACACTGGTAGAATTATGTTCGACTATCTGATAACTCAAGCAAATTTAAACACATCTTAAGAGTTATTTGGCTCAGTTCTGTTCAGGCACTCACCAAACTTTTTCAGTTCCTTTTTCAGTGTTCTGTACGCCTATGAGGACTTTCTCCCTCAACTTCTGTACTTTCACTCATGCTGGCACAGTGAAAGAATGGGGATGCATAAACTGTTTGACGGTTCTACATTTCTGCTGCAGGGCTTAAATTAACTGTTTACCCGAACGACTAATTTGTTAGAAAAACCAAACGTCTCTTTGTATACCGAAATGCCCTCTGTGGCTTCAGAGGGCCCGTACATCACTGCGACAGCCACTAAAAGCCAAGCAAAGCGTGACGATGATAAATGAACAGTCCATCATTCTCAGGCCTTGTAGCTAATACATGCAGGCAATGATTTCATAGTATTGGTTTCTGATTCTGTAGAAGCCCATTTCCTCCAAGAGGAGAAAAGTTAGAAAAGTCACGTCTGATGAAAATAAACATAAGTCAAACCATGAGTATTTTTATTTTCATCATGCATAACTATTGTATTTTTTCTTCTCCTGGCAGAAATTGTCTTGTATATTATTCAGTGATAAGAGAATTATGAGATAACACCTCCTGCCTTCAGTAATAAGTCATCAAACCATCAAATCAATTGTCAATAAAACCATGCTTTGTATATTTTTGTGTTCTCAACATCTCACCTGAAATGGTTTCAGTTGAAAAGTCATGATTGGAAAGATTTTAAAATTCATCAGAATTTGTAATGCACTGATGTTGATCAGTCATTTTTACACACAAACAAGACACACCCATGTGTGTGTGTGCCTGCATGTGAGAGACATAAGAGTTGGAAGGTGGGAGAAGTGACTCGAAGCCAAAGAGCACTTCCATGGCTTGGATGGGTGTGAAACTATTCCAACTGAATAACCAGTGCAAACAATGAGCAACTGCAATAGAATAATCTGGTTTAAAGACGGAAGTAAAAAGCAGTCATTACTGTGGCGGCATCTCAGTTGTAAATCTGCGCAATAACACTGTAAAGTGTGTAAAGAAATTTGTCTTTTTAACTGCTTTTGCCATAAAATATGTCTAGAACCTCTCACAGAGTCATTGAAATGACTGCTTAATCACTTGAGTCAGCGTTGATTGGAGACTAGTTTTGGAGACTAGTAGTTTGAAAATGAAAAAAATTCTGGGGGTGTGGAGTTAGAAAGAAGTGAGGTTACCATACCTCTATTGCCTGCTCCACATCTTTGCTTGAGGCTACATTAGCTTCTACCAAAACAACACACCCGAATCTGTACAGTTGAGTAAATTGAGTCGAGTTGCATTGTGGGTAATGAAGGCACCAGGTTTTGACAAGGAAGAAGAATGCATGGGATAAAAAAGACAACATTTCTGGTTCTGCTGTCCTTTGTGAGTCTCAGGAAGTTATAGGAATGCAAAGCTAAATCAGTGCAGTACTCTTTTAAAAATCAGCTTTACTTTAAATACAGTGGCAAGCAGCCTCCTACAGTGGACTGATGGTGACCTGTAAGGTCTGCCTGCAGTCTGGCCAAATTTCTGGCCAAAATTTCACTTTTACAATTTCATTTGTTTCAGATTTTTATTATGTGTTTCATGTCTTCATCAGAATGCCAGAAACCATGGGTTGCAAGTTTACTGATTAATTTCAGCTAGCAAGTAATACCAGCTGGGGTTTAGCTAGTACACAGCATTTTCACATCCAGACTGTGGAAGTCATACAAAAATTGTACATTAATGTTTTTTTCCAAAGCTTGTGTCAGAACCATTTCATACTAGTGCTTTGGGACTGAATGACTTCCACATTTAAACAAGCTACCTTCAACTATCAGAGGAGGCGATTCCGATCAGCCCAGACATTTGTTTTCACTGTCAGTAAAAATGCGTTCATTTCCACTCAGCCACAACAGTAATGACATAAATCACTCAGTGGATTAGTTTATAGAAAATATCTGGTTTTAGGACAAATTTGTGTACCTAAAATGTAAGGAGAGAAGTTAACTATGACTCCCATGGTACATTTCAGTACATCCAGAGCTTAAAATTCTGCTGTGTGTGTAAAGATTAAACCATGTAGAAATCTGGTAATACATTCAGCAGCCTCATTTTGGGTCAATGCTAGATGAAGTCAGCCATCATGACAGTATTTTGTTCACAAATGCAATATTGTAGTGTTTGCTATAATATAAACCTATAGTATTGTGAAATTATCTAGAAGAGATATGTTTAATGTTTCACATTAAAGACGTTATTAAATAAATTAGAATTTACAATTGGGTAAAATACTCCTCCTCCCAACTCTTCCTAACCATCTGATACACAGAAGAGATGCAGCAATGTTGTTGGTTTAAATGGTTTATACTGCGTGCTTGGGACAAACCTGAACCAGACAAAGACTGGACTTTTGTCAAACTCGGTCGAGACATCACAGTTCAGTGAATTAAAGCCCACAATCCTGCTTGTAGACCTTATCAGAGAGCTGTGATGTAAGGCTGAGCTCGCTCTCTGAACACTAAAACCCCCACAGTAGGACATGAAAAGCAGGAATGAGTGTGTTGTGTTTGCCAGACCTGCCACTGAAGACAGAAAATAACTGGCTTCTACAGTATCTGCCCAACACTTTGACACAAGTTCAAACCTGGACCTGGTGGCTTGTACACTGCTGCATGTCCAACGTGGAACACTCACTGGGTGATTTACAAGGTGAAAAGACAACAGTAATTCTGGGAGTCAAATCTAAATAAGTGCATGAAAGACAGAAAAAAGAAGGGATGGAGTATTGTAATAGAGAATTTGTGTGTGTGGTGTGTGTGTGTGTGTGTGTGTGTGTGTGTGTGTGTGTGTGTGATGTATTTGGGTCTGGGTTCCCCTGGGCAGTGGGGCCTGCTGCCTGTCAGTGTGAGTGGCCTTATCTTCCCCAAACATTTACTTAACCCTTTGTCTTACAGGACCCAGGCATGAGGAATCCCAGCACGCACGCACACACACACACACACACACACACACACACACACACGGACAGACAGGCTCCTTGTTTTTTGATACCCGACCTCCCTGATTACATGGGTTGTCTCCACCCTGCCCTGCACACGTTCTGGTCATCCTTCACCCCATATAGACATAAATCCCAATCAATCATCACATGGTATCTTACAGTCTATGTACGTCATCTCTATCGCATCATCACATACAGTCGCCTACATGCTGCACTACAATCATACTTCCATTTCAGGAAAACAGTTTTCATATGTATTCCCTTTTACTATAAAGGAATGATGTCTCTTACTACAGCAGTTCCCTTATGTGTAATAGTTTTTGGTGAGATTTCTGTTTTCTGTATTTCTTATGAATCTGTGTGTTTAACATTCAAACTGTTTTAATGACACAAATCAAGTGTGATAAAGTAAAGGAAAAACTGAATAAGCTGAATAAAAAATTAGTGGAGAAACATAATAAATGGAAATGCTTACATACGAGGAAATGAGAGGTTATTGAAGGGTTTGATGAGCATCAAAATTATATGAATCATAGGCCAAATTGAAAATCCATGGGATTTTGGGGCTGTGTTAGACAGCCTTCTCCATCACTATCATTGAAACACTGAATGAGGGAAAATCTCTTGGAAGACTGGTGTTCATCCCTTCAGTAGAGTTCCACACACTTGTACAATCTATGACACAGAGCGCTGAAGCTGTTCTGGCAGATTATGGTGGCTCACCACCTTAGTATGACACTTTATGGTGATTTTTTTGCTTAACAGTCATCTGTTAGCCATTTGTAGTGTTTTTTGTTTGGATACGTTTTTCAGGAAACAGTAAACACTAAAATTTTGTAAATTAGACCATGACATTAAGCTGGCTAAATTCTAAAACAACGCTTTCGGGCAAAAACAACATACATCCACAGCAGGAGTTTCAGCTTGTTTCTGCAAATACCTCTGTCCACATTAAAACGTCAAAACTACTGGGCATATGCGGAGGATAGATGAACAAGTCAGCCACAAGAAAACCAGCAAAGAAGGAACTATTTCCGTTTCCATGGTGGCTCCCCGACATTTTGTTGATTGCAAGCACATTACAACAATTCCACTGAGAGAAAGGTGGTAGATAACTATGTTTAACTCTAAATAAGCTATCAAAGCAGACAATAAAGAGAACAACACACACATGAAGCCGTCCTCCATTGTTGTTATTGTTGTTGGGTTTCTTCTTCGTCCTCCTCTGAAATGCCACGCTACTGCCACCATCTGTTTTGTCAGCGATATGGCAGCGTTTCTACAAAGCTCCATTTTCCCCGTACACACTACTATGCCAAGCCCCCGTTTTCACATTTACACACTCTGGAGGCCATTTTGGAAAATCTCCGTTTTCGGGGGAGAAAAACAGTTTTAGTCTGGATGGAGGACCAAAATGGAGGGAAGAAGATGCGTTTACCAATTTAACCAGCTTACTGTGGACGTGGCCTAAGAGTATGATCAAATCGATCCACCAAAGTTATGAAGATAGCACTTGATTTGAGCAGTCACTCATTTAACTTTTTAAAATTCTTTTTATTCTTAAATCAGTTATGATGGTTATTTTCATAATAACAATATCAAATGTAATGTGAGAGGCATTGCTTATAGTGATGAACCTACAGAGAATTATCACCAGACCTTGAGCTTTATAGCCAGTTTCAGCTCAGTGTTTAGCTGTCTGGCTTCAACTTTACTGTTTGGGTTCACTCTCAGTACTGTCATAGTGTCATTTTCAGACGAGAAAAAGATCTAAAAACTTACTGTACACTACCTGCTCAGCACCAAGTAGCAAACAGGCACAGTTAGCAACTAGCTGGTGAACATAGTGGAGCATTTAGCAGCTAAAGAGCCAGATATTTCCCTCAGGAATTGGTAGAGAGCAAAAACAGCTAAAAGAGAGCGAATTTTGGACTTACATTCGCCAGGTGGACAGAAACACGACGCAAAATGAACGATAACTGCTGCCACCAAGTGGACAAAAAATCTGTTATTGCAGTTTGGAAGTTTTTAAATATACTGTATAGTTACATTAAGAGACACTAAAATATGTTAAATACAAAAGCAAAATCTGCTGAGATCAAACCTTTTACAAAGCAACCTTACCAAAAAGAAATATGAATTAAAATAAAATAGAATTTCATTAATTAATAAAAAAAGAACACAAACAAAGGAGGAAAGTTTAATAAAAACTTACTTTGTAACAAAACCAGATCATCTCTACAACGCTGCATTGAATGCAAAGTAGGCATCAAAAACCACATAAGTCAACCCACATTCATTCAAGAGCTGCCCAAGATTTTTCAAGTTATTACATCAAAGATTTTCCAAATGTATGACAGAAATCAACTCTTTTTAACATCTTTGAAACAAAGTGGAATTGTTTTCCAGTCTTTGAGATTCAGTTTTTTGGCTAATACTGTTCCTTGCTTGTGTACAGCATGAACAGTTTCGATGACGTATATTAAAAGGAAGAGCTCATAATAGCCACATGTCTGAGGGGAAGTAATAGAGTTCCATCTTTGATCTTGCATCTGAAGGATAAAATATGTGTTATATGCTTTTTTAATAATCTATGTATAATTTTAAACTGCATTAACCTGTGCCTGGTGTTTACTGAACAAGTGTGGATTCTGGTTGATGTCGACCTCCATATCATCTCAGACACAACATCCTTCATTTATCTTTCCTTGCCTTCTCGGACATGGTTATCAGAAGGAGAATGAGTAATATTTTCTCTTACCAAGTGTTTTATTTGCATGTATCGAAAGAAGTGTGAGTGTGGCATATCATATTTGTCAGTTCACTTTTTTTCCTGATCCAGATTCTCATAACATTAACTGATTTGCATTTGAAACAACTGCAGTTGGAAAATGTATGACCAATATTAAATAAGTGAGACTTATTACAAGGCATTCTGTTGTGTAGGATGGCAGAGGAACACTGTTTTAGGAATGTACTCAACTTTATGATTATAAGACACCGTTTCACATAATTGGGCAATTGGTTTGATTGCCCCGTCTCTTGTTCTGGACGAGCTGGCTTGAACTATTTATTTTGTCTTTACATTTAAACCACTTTCAAGGCTGCTGTAAAGACGCTTATCTGTATGTTTAGCTGATGTATGAGAAGAATGCAGCAATCAGCCTTTGTTTCTGTGTCAGCTGAGGGGTGGTGGGATGCAGGGTTTAACCCTCATCCTACCAACATATTTAACATACAAGGACTACTGACCTAGCCTATACCCCTGGGGTCTGTAGTATTGAGGTTAAGTAAGTGTGTGAAGTGTGTGTGTCTTTAGATGTAACTATGTGCATGTGTTCATTTGTGTTAAAAAGATAAAAGAGATACCAGAGAGTTGATATATGTGTATATGAGTGCAAAGTTTGTTTCTTTGTGGAAGCATAATAGAATGTGGTTTCTGTCAAGTGCAACACTGATTCTATAGAAGAAGAAAGAGGAGGAGGAGAAGTAAGGATGACTGATCGCAAAACAAAGTCAAACTGGTCCTTCACCTCAATGACTATGTCACTGAGTGGGTCGTCATCCCTGCTTTCTCTCAATGTGTATATGTGTGTGTGCATGTGTGTGTCTTGAGGTATCGCAGTGAAACCAAGCAAAGCTGCATTTATGCTTGAAGCAAGTTGCGTTTTCTAATCTGGTGCCAGTATCAGCAGTAATCGGCAGGATTGTTGAGTGCTTTTCAAAACCGTAACAAACCACTGTTAAAAAATAATGACGTTTAGTGACGTGACAACGTTAAAGGCTGATGTTCATACACAGCACTGGCTCTGTGGGCATAACACAATGGCTCAGAGCGACCCACACAACACTATTCTAGCCAATCAGCAGCAGCATTCATGTTTATGCACAGGACAAGTGGAAGTCATCGGAGCAGCTGTCTGTGTGAGGATATGACAATCTCCTGTCTCCAGCACCTGCTGAATGGTGAAGGAGGGCTGGCGAACTGGAGAGAGAGAGTCTGTGGCCAATTGAGACAAAGTGTTTTCTCACAGAACAGATACACTTCCATTTTATTAAATGTATCAATCCACAGTGAATCTGAGACAGTCTCACAGAGACCCCCTGCGTTGCTTTATGATCTGAGTCTGTTTCTGTTGCATTTAGTGAAGCGTAATCTGAGCAGGCAGCTGTTTAAATCACACAAATATCCACTGTATATGTGTTTTGAATTTATCAATGAATCAATAAATATAAACAGTGTGGATTTCTTCCCATGGAGCTGACATGCAAACTATTTTGGTTCAGTACATTTCTGCTGTCCTCTCAGCTTCCCAGGAGCTGCAGATGATAGACGGCTGCTTCTGTAGACAGAGACACTGAATGCAGGTCGAGTGAGAAGTGGGGAGGCCGCGGAGAGGTGGAGAGTGTGGATGGACTGTTGTGCTCACATGAGACAAAATTATTTTTCTGCTTTTTTCTGATAATGTGTGAGAAGAACAGAAGTGACTCTACAGCTGATGCATTGCTCTGAATTCTGCCATATTTTTCTTTTGGTTGTTGCCTTGGGAATGAGCGTCAATGAATTTGAGGGGCGGAGCTTCTGAAGGAGCACAAAGGGAGGCCGGTATTTGCCTCCATCTATCCCTCCTCCTCTGAATAAGAAAAATTGTCAACTTTTATATACATCATCATCTGCACCACTGCTCTGGGTCATAATTACTATGGCTGCTTGATGGCATCTGTCACTCAAACATACAGTATATGTCATTTTTTGGTTGACTGACATTTTTCTTTTACAGTATCTGCTGTAGATACCTATTGCGTATAGGTCAGCATTGGACTATTTCTTTTGATAGCACCATTGTAAACAGTACAATAGTACAGTAAACAGATGTACTGTGTGTGATCAGGCCATATTGTACTTTATTTATATCCCCACAGTCACCAGAGACTACCATTGAGGTCCTATTGGTCAGGCTTGTTTCGCAGAAAATTGGCCCCAGTGACTGATATATTAGTATATAGTACAGTATGTTGTAGCTAGTTGAGGTTTAGCTAGATCAAGGTGATCATGAGATGATTATTCTGGTAGCATAGGGAAAAAACAAAGAAAAGTCCTGTAACACAAATTTGGATTTTTCTCTAAGATTTTTACTTCTTTGGCCCTTGACCAGCTATTTTAATGAAACCATCTAGGAACTTTAGAGGGGAAATCTCTTTTTGGTGGAACTGCTAACAACTCATAACATCTGAAAGGTGACAACACATCCCTGACTTCACACAGATTTTTTGCAATAGGGGACAAGCCAAAAAGGCAATGCAGTGCAGTTTATATGTTATGATATGTTATTTAATGTACAATTTTAATCTGAAATGTAACCAGCTGTCAAATAGATGTAGTGGAGTAAAAAGTACAATATAACCAGTACGATATTTCCCTCTGAAATGTAATGAAGTAGAAGTATCAAGTAGCATAAAATGGAAATACTCAAGTAAAGTACAAGTACTTCAACAAACAACAACAACAAAAAAGGGCAACCTTTGCCAGGACCACAACATGTGTTGGACAATCAAACACATGTACATTGTGAATGGCATTACCACTACTACTACTGTTTACTATCTACTGTTTACTGCGCCATCGTC
Source organism: Scomberomorus guttatus (assembly GCA_038419695.1). Classification (NCBI taxonomy): domain Eukaryota; kingdom Metazoa; phylum Chordata; class Actinopteri; order Scombriformes; family Scombridae; genus Scomberomorus; species Scomberomorus guttatus. The sequence continues at coordinate 5,103,415 of CM076449.1, forward strand.
ACTGTGCAAGATATAATGATTGTGACTGTGATAATGTTCCAGAGTTGTAAAATCCTGTCTCAAAGTATTATAAGCAGTGTTTGGGCATCTGATGAGCCCCCCTTTTTTAAAATGCAGGACTGTTTTTGGTCTGAACATCCACTAAAGCATTTTTGTGAACTCTTGATCTCAAATGGAAGATGAGCATACTGGGGAAAAAAAAGAAGTAGAGGAGAAAAGAAAAAGGCATCATAAAATACTTCCCACTGTGTGCTCACCCCTCAGTCTAATCAAACAAATCATGATTAAGAACATGTCACAGAAGAGAAGGTTCTGGGGTGGATAAATAAATCAACCCTCCCTTCTTTTTGTTACCCTGTTCAATTCATTGTCTTTCTTGTGTTTAGTTTCTCTTTTAATTTAAACAAATGGTTGCCAAAAAAACATGTTTACAACCTGCACATTTTGAACAGCTCTGAACAGTGAGTTTGTGGATTCAGTCCATATTGAAACTGTCTCTCTCTCCCTCCCTGAGTAACCCAGCGGCTCTACTTGGCTAAACCCACTGCAGCCAGTCAGTCTTTGGTCTGCACATTCTTTCCCTGACGAAAATCAATGAAATAAATAGGGTGCATCTTGGCGCAGGAAACAGAGGGGAGGCTGCGCTGTGGGTTATCCAGAGTGCACATTCAGAAGCTCAGACAGAAACAGATGAGCCAGAAAGATGGATGAAGGCAGAGAGAGGGAGAGAGATGCAGGAAACAAGGGAGCTGACAAAGGGTGGGGGAAAGAGAAACAGATGAAGGTGAAACAAATGGAGAAAGAGAGACCAGGGGAACGAGCTTGACAACAGGGAGAAGCTTGCTTTGTCTAAAGTGTGCAATGGAGAATTGGGAAAAATGGTCAAAACAAGCAAAAAAATCCTGAGCAAGCCACACACGAGCAGACAGAGATGCAAATCAGAAGATGAAACCATTAGAATGACATGAGATTCACATACTCGTGGCAGCAGACAGTAAAGAGACAGAGAGAGGAAAGGTGGGGATAGCTGGAGAGAGAGAAAAGACACTGAAGGGAGAGATAATGGAGAGGGATGAGAGAGACGTCCCCATGCAGCGCTTTACGATGGCCATAATGATCATTATTTAGTGCAGCGCTTAGGTGCAGGGGCGGCGGCAGCGGGGATGACTTCACCGACTGGAGCTTCATCAGAAGATCAAACACAGTGCCTGTTGGGGCCGCTGGCAACACACTGTGCACAGCTTAACTCCACTGATGTATCTTCAAAGTGTAAGTGGAGCAGGGAATATACACAAGGTAATACCACTGCCTGTGTATTCTGGAGCAGACAAAGAAAAGAGTGTTACAGCAGTGGTTGTGATCTATGGAAAGTTCAGTTACAGCTCAGCAATATGTCACAAAAATGATTACAAAGGAAAATATAATGTAACAATTCAACTGTCATGTCCAAACACAGTGTTTCTGTGTCTGAATCACACACAGAAAGTTGAAAACAGCCACCAAAACAACAGAAGAATAGTTTGAAAAGGCAAGGCAAGTTTACTCAACCCTGTGACCTGACCCTCCAGGCAGCAATTATGTTTTCCTCAAAACATATTTTATATATAAATGTGGTTTCTCATACTGTAGATAGGGATGGTTTATTTTTTAGAGCACATTTCATACACAAAGGCAATTCAAAGTGCTTTCCATAATGCATTAAAAATGGGAAAAAATAATGTAAAATCAGTTAATCCACACAATTTTGTACAATTGCACTGTCAGTGTAATAGTAGTACAATATAATTGCATCGTTTTGTATTTAGTTTTGTGACATTTGTCCAAAGTTGCTTTAAGAATATAATTTCTTGGGATCTTGGGAATCAGGGCCTGTATTTATCAAGCATCTGAGAAATGGAAATGGAAATAAGTCCTAACTGGCCAAAAATTCTCAGAGTGACACAGTTTTGGTCCTACTAGTAAAAGCACTTAATCAACTTTCTACACTCCTATATCAGTTAGTATTTAGGAGAGCTCCAGAGGTCTCCTAACCTGTTAGGAATAGCCAGAAGATGATGTTCTGGCAGAGATATTCTTTGAGAGCAGAGGTGATTTGGGAATACATGATGACAATAAGCTTATTGAAAGATTGTTTTGACAAAAAACAAATCCTTTTTGAGACTTAGTACAGGATATAGAGGAGAACACGTCTCTGCAGAAAACAATGTCCTCACACTTTTTTGCAACAGGGAAAATGCAGTTTTGCAACGGTGATGATTCTGTTACAGTGAACTAGTTCAGCAGTCATAAATCACAGTTTAATTGCATTTATGCGCATCATAAAGATAATGCACATGGCGAGGGTCCTCAGTGAGAGTGGTCTCAAACTCAAATTAACACAATCATGTCCCTCTGGCTGGATGTCAGCTGCATAATGAAGGATATCTCAACTTCATCACAGCAGGTAAAATCTCATTCTTAGCGGAGCAATATCAGTATTTGAGAGGTATGTTCATATTATTATAGTGCATTTCCCAAGACTGTGTGATATTACAGAAATAAAAAAAATTCCACTCATGGAGGGAACATACGTTAAAAAGCGAGGGTTGAAATAGTTGAAAGGGGAATTTGACAGTGGAGGACAAGATGCCATGTTCTTCATATAGTGTTGCTCCACAGTGCACAGAGGGTTTGCACCATGTGTCTGTGCAAAGCTGCAGCAATATTATAGGAACTGTAAAACAATGTGATTGGATGGGGCTGATTTCACATAGTGTAGTCAAATTAGCTTCTATTATAATTTACTTAATAGGCTACATGTATTGTGTAAACCACCTACACTTAATAAATTTGTGCTATTTTCCACACTTCAAATTTTACTTCTTTAATATTTCAAATCAGGACTTTCAGAAAACTACAACACATCATCATACTTTCTGAGTGTCATAGCAGTGACATACTGTCTCCAAGGAAGAAACAGTTCTTCCTACTGACAGTCAGTGTAGGATGATTCATAAAAGTGATTCTGAGAGGCTTGATAAATACTGTTTTAGGTCAAATTTGTTTTTCACCAGCAGTTTACAAATATGACTTTACTAGTTAGTCTGCTGGTCCCAGTGAGGTAGCCTCTGCTTGCTACTGTAGTGACTGCTGGAACAAACAGTGAGCAGAAACTGTAGCTGGTAAATATTGGACTTTTTAGAGCTTTTGTGAAATTGTTTGGCTTCGCCATTTTGGGTGACCTATTCCTTTTAGGATTTACACTCTTGCTTTAGTAATGTAATTAAATTATGAGTGTGCTGTCAGATGTACAGTCTTTTGAATTCAAGAAATTCGAGTTTTCACATCAGAGAAGTATTTTTCAGATTAACCTTTACATGCAACCACACTTCCCAATGGAGAAATAATGGCAGATACAGGAGTGTAGTTCTAATTTTATGGTGGGTCAAATGGCTGTTGATATGACAAGCCAAGACGGGGAGGACTAAAGCATCAATTCTGGCAGTACTCAAAATGGAGAAGCTTTTGAGCTGCTTGCCAGTAAAACTTTCTCCAGTTAGTATCAGCCTCACGCTTCCATTTTGTTACATAAGCACAGGAATATATGTATTTTTCATTTGAGTGTCTCAGGTTTTCCTGGTCTTATCACCTTTTTCAGGAGACATATTGTGCATGATTGGTCTGGTGAGGAGCAGGTAAAGAGTTTTATATTAGATACTGTGGACTGTTTAAAAATATGTGAGCGATTTTGATGACAGCGTTTTACAGTTGTTCCAAAATATTGAGAAATAAACATCAGGCAACCGTCTTGTTCGATTTATAGTGTTTTGGAATAAAATTGTATTTGTGTAATGTTGATAGCTGTCTGGAGTTAAAGTGTTTTGCAATGTGGGGGAACCCATCATACATGGGCTTGAAGCCTGTATGGACCCTGGGCCTCAGTTTAAGAAACACAGTTCTGGAGTTCCTGTGTTGAAAAAAAAGACTTGATTTGTCTGAGGGAGATCAGGCAGGAGTCCATCTCTGGTGAGTCAGTGACCTGCAGGCCAAACAGGAGGTGATAGTGTATGTGAGTGTGTGTGTGTGTGTATTTGTTAAAAATACCAGCAGACCCTTGGAGCCTCTGTGCCGGCCATCGCTGACGCCACCCTGACATCGACTCTGAGGTGGTGCTCTGAGAACCATGTTGACGCCCATTTCAGAGGGCTGTACCTGGCACACATCACTCTGCACCCCTCTCTCTCTCTCTCTCTCTCTCTCTCTCTCTCTCTCTCTCTCTCTCTCTCTCACCCACCCCCACACACACACACACACACACACACACACACACACACATGCAGACACCCTTTCCTGGCCTTTACCTTCTTTCTGTCTCCTGTATCTTACTCATTTATCCATATAATATACCTGTTTTTCTCTCCTTCTTCCTCCTTTTGCTCCATTCAATTTTTACTCCCTATATCTTTTCTATTTTTTTCAATACTGGTAATCAAATTTGGTTGTGTTACATTTTCCAAAAGGTTCCTCGGTTTTGGAGAGAAAGCGTGAGTAAGTATTTTGCTGTCACTAAAAACAAAGAACCAACCACATTTATGTATTTAAGCAGTAAAAGATTCATTTAAACCCTTTTCCAATATTACTGGTGCTTAAAATATGCTAAAGTTGACACTACTAAAATAATCAGTGACCAAGATACAAAATAGATTTCTAAACATCTACAATGTAAAGACAAAAGTAACAGTGTTGGATGAGTTGATAAACTTGTTGCATTTTCCTCTTGGTTCAGTTTAAAGCCAAGTCAAACATTAAAGCCAACCAAAATGCATCTTATATAAAATGGTCCTACATCTGCCCAGATATCAAGAAGGCAACGTATTTTATTGCTAGTACTGGTCAGACCCTGATTTATTCTCTGGCTGGCCGCTAGTCCCAGTTTAGTTAAATTTGCAGAGCATGCATTTTTGGTTCGGATCGAGGCTGCATCATGTTCCCGCACCAGAGTATGATTGCTGTATTCAGGTCTGCCCAAAAAATCAAATCAAGGGGGAACACCAACTAGCGTGCAATGCAAATGGACTAAACAACACAGGTCTGAAAACACCATAAAACCTGCAACTGACCACTCACTTGAGACTGCATAAACAGAAGTCACTTCATCCTTCTTCCACACAATCATTTAGTTTTTATTCATTTGTGAGAATTGTACTATCTTTTGTCATAGTTTTTGTTTTCAAAGGTTACTATTTATCCAGTTTAAGTCTTGTCTTCACCATGGAAAAAATATTGAATCATTCATTTGTTGAATCCATTTTGTGACAGGAGTTTGACAAAGTTACATTTCCCTTCTTTTCATTGCATACAAGGTGACTTTAAATACTGTATGATGGGTTGAAGACTTTCCTTCTCATAATACTCAGGACCGCACCATGTAAATTTGCCATTTGTAGTCATGCCAGCAGCATGGCTCTAGGGATGATGTTGGTGTGTTGACTTTGGTTCAGACTGATATATATCAACAACTACTTTGATCCGTTGCCATGAAATTCTGCACACACATTCATGGACCTCAGATAATGAATCCTGCTGACTTTTCCTCTTGCACCATCATGAGGTTAACATTTGTGGTTTTCAGTGAAAAGTCTGGACAACTGCTGGATGGATTGCTAGTAAAATTTGGTACACACATTCATGTCCTCCTCAGGATAAATTGTAAGGTCATTTTTTAAATTTTGTTCATTACTAAATAAGAACTAAATAATAACTACAATGGTTTATGACTAATTACCTGCTAAGCTACTTTAGGTTTAGTGCTAATTAGCAACATGCTAAACATGCTAAACTACAATGGTGAACATGGTAAACATTATCTACCTGCAAAATATAAGCATGTTAGCATTTAGCTCAAAGCACCACTGTGCCTAAGTACAGCCTCACAGAGCCACTAGTGTTGCTGTAGACTCTTAGTCTTGTTTGAAACTAAATAACATGACAATGCGATGCTATGTGCTTTAAAAAGGCCACAAAACTGCTGAGACCATCATGAACTTCTCTCTATAATACCTCAACTTTAATGTTCACTCATCCTCTCCTCTCCTCTGGGATGCAAAAAGTTCCTGGATCATCTTCTTGTGGCTTCCCCCTAGGTTGTGAAGAACCAATAAAATCCCATAATCACATTAAATTATATAAATAAATGGGCTCAGTTTGCGCTCCACTGTGCTCAGGTTTCACTTAATGTGTCTTTTTGAATATTAGTGTTGATTCCCATAATAGTTGTCATTCCAATATCACTGTGGTTACCTGATTTAATAAAACAAGTCTTGGACACTTTGCTCTCTTTTTCTCAAAATTCCTCATCAATTCTCTGTATTTCTCTCACCCTGCCTCTCGCTCCATATATCTGCTCCTTTCACCAAGAATAATGCTTAAACCTTCCATTTCTCAGTCCTCCCCTCTCTCTCCTTTCTTTATTGCCCCCGCTCTGTTCATAGATCTCCACCTCCTCTCGTCAGCTCTTCTCCTCACCCATTCCATTCCCTGCCTCCTCCCCCTCCTCCGTAAACTCAACTAGTCCTCTCTCCCTCCTCGGCCCTTCGTCCCTCATCTGAGGGTGATGGAAAGAGGAGAGAAAAAACAGGGTGGGGGGGTTGGGAAGGGAGGGGGAGGGTCTTTGGGGGCTAAGTAAGCCTGGACTTGACCCCTGCTTTCTGGGCTCCGAGTAGTCTCCTCTCCACCCCGGGCCAATGACGGATGGAGAGACAGCTAGGCACACACACACACAGACACACACACAGACACACACACACACACACACACACACACACACACACACACACACACACACACACAGAGGGAGAGTGACCTCCTTTTACTATGCTACACTCCCACGTGTAAAATACAGATAGCACCTATCCTTGTATTAAGTCTGAAACACACACATACATGCACACAGAATTCTGTCTTGGAAATGGTAGACATGAAATCATGTGATGGATGTCCATTTGGGCGCCTGCTAACAAATCCATCTGTCTTTACATCACTTTGCATCCACATGTATGCATGCACAATCTGACTAATGCCTCCTACAGTGTAGCATTTACACTGCTTTGTATAGATGTGCTTTTTTTTCTCCATGCCTCTGACTAATGCCTGATACATCACAGCTATCATCCTGGGTTTAGACCACTGAGATGAGCTGCAGCTCGGCTTGGCTGCTTTCAACAACCTTAAATCCTGTCTTAATAAAGTGGCAGAGAGGACGAAGGGGTCACAATAAAGAGAATACCACTCGTGTCATTTTTTACACACATAAGAAAGCCCATTCACTTCAGAAATCTGGATGAGGAATCAAAGCAGAGAACATGAATCTAACTCACAGGTACTTTCACTCTCTATCCCACTGAGCAGCTGGTGCCAACTGACAATAAATATTACCTCAGTGTGTATAGTATACACACAGTCTTAAGCTGGCGATGGATGCTGCTGCCAAACGCTTTTGTTATTACTGTTAGGGGCTGGTCTGTGCTATGGAGTGCTATGAAGTGCTATGGGGTGCTACAGAGCTATGAGGCTAGGTGTGAGGCAGTTTCTGAGGGATGATAAATCAGCTGTGTGGGATTGAGTGTAGACAACATGACGTGAAGAAGTGTGTGTGTTTTTGAGAAATTACACGGTCATTCATGATAACAATATACAGTAAGGGAGCCTGTACATATGTGCTGTATGTAACTGTACAAATGGAGGAAGGTTTCTCTATTGATTTTCCCCTCAAGGGTAGAGTTTGCACCCCCTCCCCTCCCTTCCTGTAACCTTTTTTTCTCAAGGAAACAATCAAACTCACGGACAAGGAAGTCATCGTTCTCGTGTGTCTCCGAGCAATCCATCATCCCCTTGTTTTCTGTCTTATTTTAGGCCTCGCTCAGCCTGTCCTGTTGTTGTGTTTTGTGTTTTTCTACCTAAAAATGGAAGAATAAGTCTGTGAATAGACCCAGTCTGGGTTAAGAGCTAATAATATCAGTAGATTGTGTGATTCATGGTCTTTGTACAGTGAAAATAAATGCATGTGCATGTCTGCCTGCCTGCCTGCCTGCGCAGTAAGTCTTTCTTTCTCTCTCCGCACAAATACTCAGGGAACAAGGTCATCAGACACATGATGAAACATCTACCAGTATGTTAACTCTCTGCTGCTGAGACTGTGCAGTATTACTGTTGTGCAGGGTGAGTATTGTTGACTCTAGATAAAAGTATGAACGAAGCATGTATAGCTGAAGTGGGTTCACTGTGCCCCTCAAATAACCTCTTGTATTAGCTTGTCTGGGTTGGGCTTTTGAGTGATATAGGTTGGACCAGGCTGTATGGTTAGTGTTTGTTTTTTCCCTCCATGGGTCATGTGGGCCTTAGCTGTTTTTGTAAATGTTGATCCAATTAAACAGAATAGTCTCTAGTTCTGGTGTTAGTCTATGTTTACATGTTCTTTGAAGGAACTTGTCCTTACATCAAGTATGGATATCATTAACTTGACAGACCTGGAGCCTCATTTATTAACCATGCAAATGCAAAGTTTTGTGCTTAAATCATGCATTTGCTTATTTATACATGTGTACATTTAGAACCACTCCTGATCATGTATACCAATTTGTGTCCGATTTACACAAAAAAGTTCAAATACCTAGTTAGATTCTGGATTCTTGAGTAGATGTCAGTTGAAGGATATCTATGAATATGCAAATATTATTAATTTCAACAGTTTAACTGCTGAACACAAGATGTCTCCTACTTCACTGTGAAGCCCATTCTCAGTGTTTGTGCACTGGAGGCTTCAAGTGTCCACACACTTGTGTAACTTCTATACTAGACCAGGATTAGCTCCAAACTAGTTGTGATTAGGGATGTCAAAGTTTAACCATTAATTGGTTAACCGCCGAGAATATTTTTGACCGGTCAAGCATGTCAGTCTATTGGTTAATTTGCATACACACCCTGCTAACGGCTAGACAATTGCGCGTTCACAACATCAGAGCTTTTTGAATGGATAACGTACCGGTGTAAAACTGACTCCTACACAGAGTGTTACATTATGGGTTGTTTGCAGCATTAATGTTGCTAGGCTAGTGAGTGTCTTAAAGTCTGTTTATAGTGAGTGTGTTAGAGTCAGTCAGCCCTAAAAGTGTTTGGTTAGTAAAGCTTAACTTGCAAGAGTTTCTGAAAACTTGTGTAATGTGTTTTTCTGCCACAGAGGAAATAAATTCATGACAAGTAAAAAACGAGTCCAAGGTGTCTTCCAACGTCTCTACTGCAGACACAAAATATGTCAAGCTGCCAAATACCACTGTCACAGATAATAAGGAGCTCAAAAAGACAAAAAGTAAAGCAATTTCTGCAACTTTCCAAAAGCAACATCACCGACATCACATCAATTTCACACCGCGATTGGCCAGCTGTGCGGATGTAAGAAAATTAAAAACAACTATAAATACTTTTGATTTCCATCATGGTCAGACAAACTGTCCTACGAACTACTTCTATTTTAGCATAATCCAGCTCTAAGTCAGGTTAGGTTAGTGAACTGAGTACAAGGTTAATGAGAAGGAGGGGGAGACTGGGAGGTGGGGAATGAGGAGTGTGTTGTAGAACAATGCTCATCTCACCTCAGAGTGGAGCAGAACAATGGTGGCAAATCAGACACCTCCATGACCCCAGAGCAGAGGTCAGACCGAGTTACAGTACATGACAACCATTGTTGAACACCAACAAATACCAAAAAGATAGTTCTATTGCTTAAAATGAAACAATTTCCATTACTGATTTATCATTTTTGTCCACCCTTACATTAAGGGACATATTATTTAAAGGGGTTCTATAATTGTTTTGTTTTTTTTATTTTGTTTTGCTCTTGTAGTATTTTTCACTTTTTTTGAATGAACAATATATCCATTTACAATATAAAAATGTTTTTTTTTCTTCATAAGTCTGTGTAGATATAGGAATACAGTACATTAGTGTATGGCACTTGTTGGATGAGGTAGCCAGTATGTGTTTGTGTGTGTGTGTGATACCTCCCCCTAGCTAAGATGTACTTTGGTTTATGGAGCTCTTGCTGTATTACAACCTTTGCCTGGCTTGTTTTGTGACCTTTAGACTGCTGAGGACGTGTTCTCCTGTACACAATAGTCTTTATTCAACCTTATACACAGTTATAGTTATTAATTAATAATAATATGTAAAAATGCAAAACTCAGTTTGAAGTTGCAAGATCTACTGACTTCCCTTTTTTAATGAATAATATTTTATTTGGTTTTCTTAAATTATATTATCACAAAATAAATAAATAATTAAATAAATAAATATACATTAGAAAAGAAAAAATAAAATCGAGACAAATAAACAAAAATGAAACATAAAAAAGAAAACTATTTTCCCCAATTACTTTTTCAACATTTAAGAGCCCCAGTAATTAAATGAAAGGGACACGTATTGAAAACTATGTGTGTTTACAAGGGGGTACATACTGTACTATTATACACATACTACATTAATTATAATGTGACTTCCAATTTTTAAATAATTAGTTAATATTTATTCATGAATGCTGAACATTTGTGTTTCTTATTAGGTGTACCTCTGGAAAGGAGCTAATCAGGGAACAGAATAGAAAATCAGAATAGAGTGGGGTTCCTGGGGTGAAACTTATCATGTACTGTATTGACATACAGCCAACCAGCCACCACATGGTCTACTACCACCCAGCATGACCACATAGGCTGCTGTGATAAAACTGGACTTAAAGCCTCTGGAAGTTTGGCTTGAAATAGTATAAATGCATACATGATATCAAAGTTGAACGTCTCATTAAGCATCCACAAAAATCTGAGTAAAAATAAACATTCATAACTATTAGAAAACCAAAACAGCTCATTTTGCTGTTAAGACCATTTGTGAAGACTGTGTAGGTATGGCAGATCACGTTTTGATTGATACCCACACCAGCTACTGGGGGCTGGCTAACTACAGTAGCTAACAACATGGTAAATATACTACACTTTAATTACATGTACCATTATCACTTAAGGAGGCAGGGGGATAGCTAAACATAAGACACACTGAGCAAGAGAGAGCAGGAGAGTGAGAGGGAGAGAGGGAAGCCATCGCTAACTGCTAAGCTAAAGTAACTAGCAGATCTGAAAAGTGTGTAAACATCTGTGTGACTTGCGAAAAAGAAGGGGAGTGCTAAGAGTGCTTGAGTAGAACTAGTGTACGTTTAAGGTCCAATAAATGACACTGAGCCTCACTAGATGTCAGCAAACAACTATTTGCTATGTAAGGATATAGTGGAGTAATGGTGACCTGAGCAGTGAATGAAGTCACACTCCCTCTGTGTGTCTTGTTATCTGAGCTTCTCTGTTCTTTGTTCTGGTACCCGTGCCGGCTGCACGTGCATGTTAGTGCATGTGAGTCCATGCCCTCCATGTCCTCCATGTCCATTTCCAAGATGGTGGCCACCTCACAAACTTTCTCAAATTACAGCTAAACAGTACACTAAAATATGTTTGTGAAAACATTTAAGTCAAGAAATGTAGTAACAGAATTTTCATTCATACTTGATCAGCACTGCCTAGTCTGACTGTTTGTCATCTGTGGCTGAATGTCGTGTATTGCAACTTTAAATGTACAGTGGGTAATTAGCTGCAGTAATGAAGAATATAACAAAATTAACTAGGTTGAGATGCAGAAACGCTACCAATGACACAGAAACTCCGGCAACCGGACAGGAGACAATACGCTTACCACAGCACATCACATTGTTTATGATTGGTTCACGGAATTTATTGCGTAATTTTTGTAATAGATGTCCATAAGCATTACCACACCCAATTCAAATGCAAAATCCTGAAAATATCAGGAAAGGTTACAAAAACTTAAATGACAATATTTCAAATTTGGATTGAAACTAATTTCTAATAGTTTTTTTTACTATTATGTACATAAGACTAAACTAACTAAATTACATAGTTGGAAGGCTATTGTGGATTTGGGTTTCCAGCTGCAGAACAGACAGACCAAACTATCTATATCTTCCCACCATCTGTGACTCAATATTTTTCCTTTTTTCTTCTTACTTTCTGTTTATAGTAGATATGCACAGTACAAGAAATGCTCCCTCTCAGCAGCGCTGAGGACAAGGTTGTCTTGTTTGAATAAACTTTATTGGACTTGTCACTGGACAAAACCGACCAGGGGTTACATGTGTACATTCAGGGTGAGCACAATTGATCCATACAATTTGAGCATGAAAGTCACAGGTTCTGGCCGTCTATCTATTAAAACGTGAAGTGTGACTGCTACAACCTACCAGATTAACAAAAACTCATATGACCCCATCCACTGAACTACTACTACTACTAATTACATTTATGTGGTATTACAGTCACAGAATACAGTCAACATTTGCCTTTAGCAGAAATGATGATATGGATGAATAATGTGAACTATGCTGATAATACAGAAATTGAAATAATGTAGGAATTGGCTTCCATCTGTTGTGTTTTTTCTGTGGCCATTAAAGAGGTCTAAATCTGCCAGCCCAGTATCCTTGAAATTACATCCATACTAGATTATTCCACACCTCACAATTTATGTCCAATGTCAATGCATTTTTATTAACTGCAACCACAATCTTTCCCTAACCATAACCATACAGGATTCTGTAGAAAGTGAGAACTTAAAAAAATTTGGCATTACACATAAAAACAAACAAACAAACAAACAAACAACAACAACCAAAAAATGTTGTCACTGAATTTATCTCAGGGTTTTGCAGAATTGCCCCAAAATAATGACATTCTTGTCTGGCATCTGCAACAGGGTGCTTAGCAGAAAAGAGTTGGAACATCTCTGTCATGCTGCTGGAACAGAGCTGATAGTCAGTGGAAACTGCAGTTCCAATACAATCTGAATGTACACTTGAATAACTTTATAAGGGGCATATACAATGACTTTATGATATTTACTGTATTTCAATTTGCCATTCACACTATGTAAATTCCAAGACTGTGATCTGTCTGGTGTTAAAGAAAACAGCATTTGCTGTCTTTATTGTGTTTATTGAAAAACTGCAGCAAAAAAGCTTTAGATACTCAACTTATCTAATTTATTTTACAATATAGTGGCATGTTCAGAACTAGTCAAAAGTTTGGACACACTTTCCCATTCACCAGAAAGTGTGTCTGGTACTATATTCTTCTGACTTCATGACAGGATTTTGTCAGTTTTAGAACTCTGAGTTTGAGTGACAGGTCTCCTGAGACTGTTTGTGTTTTATCTGTGTTGTCCTGAGGAAACAGTGGACTGACGCCCAGAGACGCCACAACATACAGTTAGTGATTAGAACTGCACGGAACAACACATCCCATGAGGAGCACGTAAGGGTTTGGCAAGGAAAAAACACTCTCACATATACAGTATATCTAAGTGCAACACACACACACACACAATTCTGTTCCTGTCACACAGAGTGAGGAATAGGACCTCTGGGCGAATTACTGCGCCGACAGCTGGCGGAAGTTTTGATTTAAAGGCTGAATATTAGTTGAATAAATGTGTGTCTACACCATCCCATGTACTCATTCTCAGTCTCTCTCTCTCTCACACACACATACACAAAAGGCAGTAACCCTAAAGGACCACATTACAGAAGAGAATATCCTGTTTGGTTGGAGGCAGTAATTGAATGAAGCAGTCAAGGAGCAGAGCCCTGGGAAAGACTGTCTGCAGCTGTAGACAAAGATGAAAAAAGCCATTTCTCACTATCAGTTGCTCATATTATTGCTGGACTGTGGCCCTTTCCCCCATGCCTGTCCAGCAATTGTGCTGTCTCGACTGCTGTAACACTGCACACACATTTAGCTGTCATGGAGCCATCCAAGAAGACAGAATGCTGCCGAGAACATGAAGGAAGGGAAATGTAGGGAACTGAATCACTTTTTCTCTTACACACAAAAACACACAAGCATACACACAGTGAAAGAGAAACCTCTCTATTGAAGGATGGGTCCAGGCATGGGGAACTGTGACACACCAAAAATCTTTTCAGAGACGCAGTAGTCATCACAGCCTTGACACTGGTCTGACCCCCAGCCTTGATGCTTTCAGGTCTAAATCAAATCCAGGGTTTCTTTGTCAGCGCTGTCTGTCAGAACAAATAAATGTACTGTATTAGCCTACTTAACCTAGCAATAGTAAATAACATTTGTATGACAGGAAAAGCAAAGGTGGCCCGAGAAAATATACATCAGAGAAAGAGTAAATGCATGGCTGGGTATGTATTCCTCATTTTATGGTTTTCTTAAGAGTATTTTTAGGGAGTGTACAAAAATTATTCAGGTGGGGAGGGGTTGCTTAATCTCCCTTTTTAAAAAAGCAAAAAGCAACACCCTTTTCTTTGGACCCCCTGCTTGACTTTGAAAAAAAAACCCAACTACAACACCACCAACATTATTAAAGTCGTACAACTCCTAGTAACTAAAGCAACTAATCTAACTAAAAGTGTAAAAACACAAAGTATTTAAGACGTACCACAATCTAATAGTTTATTCATTTTCACAATGTTCATCACCAATGCTCACATTAGAAGTGAAATGATCAAATTAGTCGAATTTATGGCAAACAAATGATGTGTCCAGTTTACCAAATGTTCCAGCAACTCTATCTTTGAACCAAGAGCTGCTACTGAGGGGGCCATGCACTCTGGAGTTGTGTCTTTCCCCCTGATTTCTAGTGAATGAAAATAAATATGAATTAAATGTGATAATGTTGCCTTATATGAAATTAGTTGTTTCAATCTTAATTAAACCATACACCATACATGACTCTGATTTACATTACCTGCCAGGTTAACCAAATTTGTAATAATTTCCATATAGTTCCTTAGAGTTTGAAAACAATATTTGCAACAAGTTGTCTTCAGCAAAGATGAATTTACAGTCACTTTATCCCCCACTTGCTTAAAAACAATAAAGCAACACAAGAAACCTGAAGGCGTAGAGCAGGGACTGAGCAAGTTTTTCAAAGCCTGTGTTTGGGATCCAAAAGAAGGTCTTGGGAAGATTGAATTTGGTACCCTAAAATACTGGTTGGACAGTTTTACAATTTTATGACACCACTTTTAATGTTATACTCCTCAAAATGTTGTTTTATTTTTTCAAAAAACAAACATATAGAAAGTCTAACAAGCCCAGAGCCAAGTCAGGGGCTTGATATAACTCAGGCAGTCCTCAAGTATCCCCACCCCTCATCCTACAGTCACACTCCAGAGGTTTTACTGCAGCACGGCTGTAATGAAGCAACTCAATTCACAGACAATTGAGTGTAAATGCGGCTGTAAGGATTGTTTGTGAGGGGAGGAGCTGTCTCTTTAGTACTTAGCCCTCACTGAAAGAAAGGATCTAGGGCTCGTAGCTGTGTGTGTTTGTTTAAGGATGGAATTGGTTCTGACTTTGAGGTTACAACTGTTCTGAATCTAAATTCTATAGCTTGGTAAAAAGTTCATTTTACCTCCTTTTCTGTTTCAATATCACTGCCCAAATATTCACCTTGCAGTGGGAAGTTTTGTTTTACAAATAAAAGTGAGTTTACTACCTTTATGTGTAGTATTACTCAGCCTGTTAAAACAGTTACATAACATTTTCTGTGGCTCTGGGAGGAGCTTTAAAGTCTGAGGAAACAAGCCTGATGATGTCATCAGCTTGGAGACTTCACATTTATAACAGAAATAACTGGACTGTAAGAGACATGGGCGTTTACCAAGCAGAAACGGTGAAACAAAAATATGAAATATGCAATTGGTCGCATCATGGGAAATGTAGGATCCAGGGTTTTTGGAGCTTGACCCATACTACAGTCAGGATATTTCTGCCTCTCCTTCGTCAATTTTGACCATTCTTTTAAAAATTAGTTTCTTATGAGTTCCCCAACTTTGTGAAAGAGCAATACTAAATTTCTGGAATAGACCTTTAATGAGTCACACACATCTGGTTTTTGTTTCTAAACATTTTTAGAAGCAAATGTCATTCATCTTAAAAACATGTCAATAAAGCAGATCAGTGCATGAAACAAGTTGATTTGAATTTTGTGCTCCACCATACTTAAAAAATATTTCTTTAATATGCTTTTGAATGGTGTTTTTTTTAAGATGTGTAGTGCAGCACCCACTATACTCTCTGCTAAACTAAAAATTCATGTGTCTGCATCTTTACATCACACTGTAACAGGCCTCTCCCAGCAACAGATAAGACGGCAGCATCTTGTCATAAAGCTGGGCAGTGTTGTTGGGGCAGTGGTGCCTGGATGTCGCCATGGCGGCAGTAAAACAGCAGCCTTGTTGCTGACAGGCTTGTATTTTCCTCGACAGTATGATCAACTCGACCCGGCTGCCATAAAGCAGAGTTGGAACACAACCTTTGGTCGACACTGTCTGCTTAAGCAACTGGCAGTAGCACATGCCCTCCTTGCACACAGATACACACATATGAATTCACATACATGCACGTACGTATGACTGTGTGTATTGAAACTTAAATCAGCATGTACAAATAATGCCTAATAGACCATCAGTGTTAGGATGTGAATCAGAAAACACTGTAAACAGAGCACAGGGTGTGTAAAGTAACGTTACATAGTAGTTTAAATTTTAGATCCTTTTGTTCCATCATTCATGACAGTGATTCCCAACCAGGGGTACTCGTACCCCAGGGAGTATTTCTGCTGTTGCCAGGGGGATATTGTGAAATCTCAACTAATTAACTCAACTAAATTTGACTAACTTAACTAAAAAATAGAAATGGTGAGTTGATTACAATTATATTTCCACATATACGGATGAAAATAAACAGACAAATTGGATTTAAAAATTGGTGTGATGCTGATCTCTAGTAAATTTACAATAACCAGTATGTTGCCCATCAACTACTTGTCACCACATGTTGCAATTGAAAGTGTGTGAAGACTGGTTAGCAAGTGAGCAGAGAAGTTAAAATAGCTTGCTAAAAGTGATGGATAAATGGTTGAAATAGATAAAGTAATGGATAATTGGTTAAAATAGTTAGCTAAAAAAATTGAATAGTTAGCTAAAAGTAACAGATAGATGGTGAAAGGTCCAGCTTGGACTTCCACTTAGAGTACTTCAAGTATGAATGCAAACTTGACCAAACCAAACTAAACACCAATTATATGATTTATGGCATTAAAATTCATCTCTGAACACAAGCTTGAGGAGTGAGATCATTATCTCAAGTACACTGAAGGTATTTGTGAGGTTTTCATAAATCAAATGATTAAAATGTGAATCAGTTTATTAACCTGAACAGATTCCAAAGAGCATTGAATAAAGAGAGGAAAGAGAGTCAGAGTCAGAGAGTCCTATAGAACATTATAACAATAAAATTCCCTTACATATTGACAAAATTCAGACAATAAAATTAGATTACATTTAGAATAATTTCACACTTTTTTGTTTTACCTTCAATTTTTGACAAGAAAAACTGAGTCATTGCACTTTAATTAATGTCAAACGTTAAAGCAGAAAATGATAAACTTCTGATATGTAGACATGATGTCTGAATCAAAACAACTAGCCCTGATTTTAAAATGAATTATACAAGATGAAATTTATGTCCATCGTATCTTGTAAAACAAATGACTAATATAATCTAAGCATCATAGCTTAGAGGCCGTACAACACGCCAGCCATTCTGCAAGGGGAAGCAGTGAGCAGTGGGCTATAACTGGCTGGTTTTAGTGTCAACCATGACTTTTAACTGTCCTTATCTCAACATAAATAATGTGCCTATAAAAGTTAATCATCTACACGTTGGTAATGAGACATGCTCAAGAGCCATAAAACAGGTATTTTCTGTCCATTTTCCGTTTTCTTTCTGCAATGACAATAACATGTTGAAATTGGTCTCATTATGCTCTTGAAAGCACCAGCAACAGCAATGAAAACTTAATGAAACTAACAAGCAAATCAGTTATAAAAAGGAGTTACTGTATCCATATCCTTTTACATTCCACTTGATTGTCTTTGCATTGGTATATTTGGTTTCGCCCCAAAATAGACATCTTTTTTTGTAATAGGTAGCTCTTGTTGTCCCATTGAAGAGGTGTGGCTAGTCGGATGTGAGTTCAAGAAAGCCAGGGTCAGCATTCAAGTCCTGGTTCAACTGTGTTCTTCGCTCTGGCTGAGCTGTCATGTCGCTCACTCATCCATTGTAAAACTGAAGTCCAAGTACCCTGTGGCCTTGTTAATAAAGCCTGGTCCGGGTGAGGTGTGTTGAGCCTGTAATTAACAGGGCCATTCTGCTACAGTAAATAGCAATCAGATACTGTATAAGCCCCATTTGGTGTTTAGACAACGCTGTTTCTCCACAACACCAGGGTTACGAGAGATAGTTGCAGGATGGAGACATGGCCTCGCTCACAAAGCCAGAGTGAGTCGTGTGGTTGAGCAGCATTCGCAGGCTGCTCATGCTTGAGACAGAGCGCACCAGGAGTTCTGTGGGGCCATGGAGGTTGGGGTAAAGGGATAATCCTCATATTTAATGTCCACATGTCCTGATCCTCTGCTGTCTAACTGAGAAGCCGTCTGCAGAAAGGAGAGAAACATTTAAATTAAGCAAAAATAAATGCTAAATCATGACAACGTACCTATAAAAGGTTCATTTAAAGGGGCAAATTTGAAATTTGGAGGAAGTTATCATAGCTCCTTATGAGACTGAGAATGTTATGAGACAGGAGTTGATGGTATAAATATTTCTTTTGAATAAAATGTTTGAACTTGTCCTGTTAGCAACTCATTAAACTAACTTGATAGATGAGAGGGAGCAAGCTTGCTAGCTAGGAGAGCTGTTTTTACCCCTTTGTGACTCTTTATTGTATGAATGGACAGTCTTGAGAACAGAATGCCAGGGGGAGTAAACAGCTTGCAAGTAATCACTGTGTCACCAATTTTGTAGAACCACATATTTGGTGAATGTTGCTGTGCCACTGACCAGACCTTTAGGCTTTAGACTTTAGATATTTGACACAAAACCTGTGTTATGAACTGTGGACATGGTATGTTCAAAATAAGGGCATTTAACATGCTGGGAAGATCAGAGTGTAGGGTGTAATAACAGATGCCATTGAGTTGCATTATGGGAAATGTAGGATGTAGGGTTTTCGCTGGTTGACTCACTAAAAGTCAGGATATCTCGGGCTTTGCTGCTACGGTATATTTGTATAGTAATTGTATAAAAAGGAGATTTACCTGAGTGGCAGATGTGACAGTCTGTCCAGCGTAGGGTGAAGTGGCCATGTTGGGTTCACTCTTAATGGTAGAAGCGTGTTCTGAGACTGAGAGGGAGGTTGGGGAGCTGGTGTCAGAGGTGGTGGATCCTCCTGAAGAATGAGTCAAATGAAATGTTGGATTAAAATTTATAAAATTTTGAGACACTTTTCAGAATCAACAGTTGGTGTTGTGCACTTTTGCCCAATCACTTTTTAAAATATTTGAATCTAATCTGTCCTGGGATTTGTAATAAATCAAATTAATTCAGACAATTGTCATTTATTAATCTCCTGTACTTAATACACTTAAGTCGCTTTTTCTTTTAGATCTGTTTGCCCTACCTGTGGATGTTTTACTCTTGGGCATCTTGGGTTTGCGCTTCCTAGTCTGAATGCTCTCTTTCTTCATGGCCAGAGGTCTGGGCACCTGTAGAGAGTGCAGAAACACACATTAGTTGAGCATACCTCCCAGTTGCTGATACAACAGAGGCCACAGTGTCATGACAACCCACACAAGCTCCCCTCCCACACTGCTCCTCTGATAACAATGACCACAATGACCTTGGAGCGGTTTTACACTGCACAAATAATGAGCTGCTCCCTACTCTAACAGAAGTTTGCTAGAGGAGCTGATTTACACACAGGTTAGTGAGGAAGGACATGAGACGAAAGAGCTTGAAGAGGAGACATTACAGGCCAACTGCAAAGAAGTAGGAGAGAAAATCAAAAAACATCAACATCTATGCATCTATGCTATGGTGTAACCTACCCCATGCAGCTTCATGTAGAGGCCGCAGGCGTTACAGACAGGTTCTCCCTCAGCGTTGCGTCTCCACAGTGTGGTGGTGCTGGTGTGGCAGTTAGTGCAGCACAGGCCGGCTCGGCGAGATGTGGTTTGCTACAGGTAGAGGAGAAAAAAATGGATGTTTGAACAGACTTGACTTTTGTTGGCTGAAAACCAAATGAGAAATTTCATCGCAGTAGGCTCACGACTTACATCTTTGTATCCTTGAACTTTACTTTGAGAAACTTGAGTTGAACTGTTCCCTCAAGAATGAATTGCAGGATGTCAGTACATAGTTTGCTACAACAATGATGAATTATCACTGCACAGCTCCATGCAAAAATTCTAATAACTCATTAGTTGGACAACCTTCAAAGACCACATAATATCAGATAATTCTTTCTTTCTCACACTGTCAGCTTGACAACAAGTGTAAAGCAAAAGCACCAGACAGCAACAGAAAGTCACGTAGCTATGGAGAGCCTCGTCTAAAAGCGACCCGTCCAAGGGCAAGGTTGCTGCAGGACAAATAAAAACAGAGAAAACAGCCCAGTAGTGGAGGGAGATTGTTGGGCAACTCACAGCTGCTCTGGAGAGACAAGTTCCTGGGAAATAAACAGCCGTGAAGCCTTGACACCCCCCTCATCACACCACCACAGAGCTTTTTTTTCATTTTCTAAATGCTCCCTAACTACAAATACACTACTCTCTGCTTTGACCTCAGTGGTTGAATATATTACAACTATAACTAGGAAGAAATTGGTCACATAGGCCAACAACATTGTTTTTGGTATTTCACTTACATGTGATGTGTTATCAATATGCAGTGGTGGTATTCACATCTTTTACTTAAGTGAAAGTAGCAATACCACAATGTAAAAACACCCTACAAGTAAATACTGCATTTAAAAATGTACTTGAGTATTAGAAGTAAAAGTACTCTTAATGCAGATCAGCAGGGTGTGATATTATGAAATGTATTATAAGAGAACTATTACTGTTTTTTATTGCTGCAACCAAGCTAATCTTTGCTACTCTATGTTTGGTAGCTTAATATATAATATAGCTGACACAATTGACAGAATATTCATTGACAATAATTTGCCTTTTTCACGGAAGCACAGGTGTAAATATTAAAATGAATGACGGCTGAATTCCATTTAGCTG
Organism: Scomberomorus guttatus; assembly: GCA_038419695.1. Lineage (NCBI taxonomy): Eukaryota > Metazoa > Chordata > Actinopteri > Scombriformes > Scombridae > Scomberomorus > Scomberomorus guttatus. The sequence continues at coordinate 5,124,665 of CM076449.1, forward strand.
CTTCAGTTTCAAGGTCCTATTACACGTGCTGGCTCATGCCGTGTGCAAACTGCCTCCAGTGAGGACGCAACTGGACGCACTGGCTGGCAGTGCTGTTTCCTCTGTGATCATGATGGACTGCTTTTTTCACGGAAACACTGAGTTGATTGGATAGACGTTCTGCGAGTTGGGCGGTGCTTGTTTTTGGCTTGTCCGTTTTCAAGCAGGAAAAAATGCTTTCCTGGTCAAAAACTTTCTCATATTACAGCTAAACAGTACACTAAAATATGCTTCTGAAAACATTTGAGGCAAGAAATAGGCAACGCAGTAACAGAATCTTGATTCATATTTGATCAGCACTGCCTACTTTGACAGTTTGATCTGAGTTTCGTAAGCCAGGTGCCCTGCGGACTAATTTGCATAAAGTTGAGGTCAAGTCGTGTTTATGCAAATACAGATACGGCAAACGATCCGTCAGCTCGCCATGTATCCATCATGCACTGCGTGGCTGCATCTCCTGCTCTCCATAGAAAATATATAGAATCTGTTGACTTGACATATGTCATCACATCCAGTCTACGCACCGCATCACTGTCACACTGTCGTGGCTTACTGGGATACTTGATTATACCAGAACCATTGTTAATGTCATTATTAATACCTGTACTCTTACTACAAGTCAAAATGTCTGCTGTGAAAAAGGAATTGTTTGATATTCAATTAATTGTTACATTTATCAAGCAGAAAGTTTGAGGATTTGCTGCATTTCTCATTTTTATGTCAGTATAAATTGAATATATTTGGGGTCTTTGGCTGTTGATAAGGCAAAAAAGAAAATTGAAGACCTCACTTGTTATGTGAACTTGGACATGTTTGACTATTTACTATTTTTTTCTCATTTTAAAATATCTATTGATTAGTCAAAAAATTGCATTTTAGCTGCAGGCCTGATCTATAACAACACATTTTATAAATGTTTTGTTTATAAAATTTTAACCTGTAATTTAACTAGAAACTGTAGCTGTCAAGTGGTGCAGTTGAATAAAATGTATCCCTTTGAAATGTAGTGGATTAGGAGTAAAATGTGGCAAAATTAAAATACTCAATAAGAGTAACTCAAGTACTTGTGTAAATGTACTTAGTTACATTCCACCATTGCCAGTAATTTAATGTTACATATTCCCATGAAACATGAAAACACAAATATGACCTTGTCTGTATTACAGTGATATATAAGGTGGACAAACAAATAAGAATGGCCTATTTTTTATTAGACTAATACTCATTTATTTTCTTTATTTTGGAAACTCTTTGCTATGATGCACACTTCAATCACGCTCTGTCTTTCTCCACAATCAGCACCGCCTCTCCGTGTGTCTTACCAGTCGTTTCTGCGGTTTGATGAGCGGCCTGTTGATGCCGTTCATCTTGTGGTAGAGGCCGCAGGCGTTGCACAGGTAGTGTCCGGTCCCGTCCCTGCGCCACAGCGGCGTGGAGATGGAGCCGCAGTTGACGCACTCTCTGCCCTCAGTGGGCATGTCGTCCATCAGGTCTGAGCAGAGGAAAGACTTTTATTAGATTTAACTTCCGTTGTAGTCCATCCGAGAGCATTTTAACTATCCCAGTCACCAAATAAATCACGACTAGGTATATCAAAACTCCTGCTGCATGTGTCAGAAGTATTTATTTATTTATAAATACTCAATTTATTCATTGATGCAACACTCTATGGTAGTAGTAGCCTATTATGCTCATATGGCATTTTTATGGCATCACTACAACTCACACCGCAGTCTCTTTCCTATTCCTTTAATATTTAAACATGAAATTGAAATATACATTTTCAATTTCCATCAAACTTTAATTTAGCTGTGATGTTTCTCTGAACATAACCGCGGATAAACAACATCTTTTAAACTTTTAAACCTACGGAGTGTTCAGGGGATTGTGGCTATGGGCCAATGCATGACGAACAGCCAGAGATGGAATTTAACCCCCCCCCCCCCCCCCCCAATCCCTGTGATGAAGAGAGATCAAACTCCTGAATGAATGAGAGAAAGGCTGATGGAGTGATCTGTTTGGAGAGAGGCGGGGCGGGTCAAACTGTTATCAGCCTGAAAGATCCAGGGGTCCCCACTATCCATCACAACTCTGACACACGACGGACTCCTGGCATTAATTGCCCAAATTCCTAATCCCTCAGTTTAGAGAGAGAGAGAGAGAGAGAGAGAGAGAGAGAGAGAGAGAGAGAGAGAGAGAGAGAGACCTCGCCGGCTGTCCTGAGGCAAATTCTTTGAACTTGTGATTGTGTTTCTTATTATTCCACAAAAACAACAAAATACACCACGAAATAAATGCTGAGCTGATAGTTTGAAACAACCAAAACGAGCAAAGTTGTGCGCTGCGCATCATTTACAGTAGGTGTAAAATGATAATTAATCTAAGTCTTAAACTGATGATTTTGATTTTTTTTTCTTAATTTTAAATTAATTTTTGTACAGTCCTGAAATAAAGGTTCATATAAAAACGTATATACACGTTATATGGCTTGCATACTGACTTCTACAATATAAAATTATATTCTGAAATATTATGACACTAACATATCAAGCAAATACAGTGAAAGTAGCCTATAGTAAAGTGAGTAGCCTACCACACACACATCTCCATAAAAACATGCCTGCTGCAGGAATATTACAGTGACAGAATAATATATATAAATTAACATAATTATATAATAAAGTCATGTAATGTCATTATTACGCACCATGAGTTTCTTTTGGTGGAGTTCCTCCTTAATTAACCAGTATACCAGTAAGAGACTAACAGACAGAAACAGGTCATTTTTGGAGAGGTGCGAAAGACCAACTCATCGAACACAAACTGCTGAACAAGGGTCGTAAGAAATACTTCAACCATCAGATCTGCTTCTTTCTTCTTTTGCTTTCATCATCGGCTTCAAACGCGTGTGCTCCTCAGCTGCTCCATAAATGCTGAAGACTTCAGGTAGAACGTTTCAGGGTCTGACTGTCTGTCTGATCAAGGTGATAACTGCTCTTGATTGTTGTGACAATTACTCTTTTCAGTGTGTTTTTGTCCCAGTGTGTATTGAACTCTGTCATCAAAACACTGGACTGTTGCTCGGGGATTAAATTAACATTTTAATTGATTGTTTTTAGCGACCCTCTCTTCTGAGGAATGTGTATTGTCTAAATCTATTAGGGGACTTTGATTGAATCGCGTCCTCCCACAACCATTAACCGCTAGGTCTCTTAACCAAGTCGCATATTAAATAAATTACAGCGCCACATAACCTAACGAAACCTTTAAGGATATTGAAGGGAGAGTGTCAAAATAACGAAAAAAACAAAAAAACAAAAAAACAAAAAAACAAAAAAACAAAAAAACAAAAAAACAAAAAAACAAAAAAACAAAAAAACAAAAAACAAAAACAAACCCGAAATCCTAACATGATTTTCTTAAAGATTTTTTTTCATTTATACTACAACAGTGTTTGGAGAAGAAGGCCTACAGGTGAAGGTATCGGTGACATGTTAAGCATGTATTTAGAACTATCAACCTGAGTCCAAATGTGATTTTGCATTTTTTAAATTGTTAAAATGGAAGCAGATCAAACAAAAGTCCACATGATGAGGCACAGAAACACACAGGGAGTCTTGATCAAATAAATGATGCTGAAGAATGGTGCTGTATTTATCACCCCGAACATGACTAAAATAATATTTTGTCAGATTGTCAGTGATAAAAATATTTCACTTTTCCTCAGAGATTTTGTCTACTGATATGTGCTTATTTTTCTAAATCTTAATAATATATTTTAGGGCTCATGTCAAGGTTCAAAATGTATTTTATGCTCAGGAAATAAACATTTAGTTTGGGGCCTATGCTTACCCAGACTGGACCCTCTTCCAGAGAGACCTCCTTGCCGTCCCTGCAGACTGATCACTCCGCTCTCGAAGGGTCCTGGGGTCCAGGAGGACGTGGCCATCTCCGGGCTCATGTACGCGTAGGGGCTGGAATAGGAGCCCCCGACCGAGCGTACCAGAGCTCCTCCGTACTGATCCGCCCGAGCGCCGTTTCCGAGAACCAGCGGGCTCTGGTAGGTCGCGTCCCGGCCGGTGTTGGTGCTGACGGGCGGGCTGTGCGAATAGGAGAAGCCGTGCGGAGGGTGAGGGCTGCTGGGCGTGAAGGAAGAGCCGTCCGTGCCTGTCTGGGGCCAGCCGTGGTGCCCCCCGAGACCGTGGGACTGGTGGGGTGAGTCGCAGGTCTGCAGGTAGGGCAGGGTGGACAGCATGCCTGGGACTCTGGTTGTGGGGACGTAGACCGGAGAGCTGGCCGAAGGGTGGATGTAACTCCCGGAGTCATGAGCGTAAGGGGACTGATTGGCGGACAAGGCCAGACTTTGATACATTTTCACAACTTCTACGTCCTGCTTAGAGTATGAAAAATATAGGGGTGATTTCTTAAGTTGGTTTCAGTCCTGTTCAGGTGATACTGTCCACACGTAAAGGCTCTCCCACCCTCTCCTGAGGAACTTTTTTGTGCCTTTTTGAACAAATGTGGAGATCCCTGTACCTGTGAAAGAAACAATTAGACAGCGTTTTATGAATGTGAGAGAAGAAGAAAATGCCTTCGCCCTTTATGTCAGTCAAGGTAAAGTTTCAAGGACATTTGAAGTTCCAAACTTTTGAGGAATTTGTTTTGTCATATAAGCAAGTGTTATTGTGTAAAAACACAAAAGATAATCGTTCGCGTGTATTTTTACGCGAGTTCCAGCCTACTTACAGTCACTCATGACAGAAGAGCTTGGAAAAAAAGTTCAACAATCACGTAGTATCATCAGTCATATTTCACCTGTATCATTCTGATTGACGTGAGATGGATTAAAATGACATTAACAATCGCTGATATCTGTGCGTGCAGATAGAGGCGACTATCAGCGACCCCAGATATCCTGCAGAGCTGCACTGCCTCATTAAATCATAACCATAACGGAAACCAAATCAAACAACACAACAGATAGCGAGCTCCATTCCATATCTACCATGCATATATTTTCTATCAATAGCAACTCAAATCACATAAAACGTTGATAATAGCGCGTGCTGCTTATAGGAGGAACACCATTTCTTTCCAAGGGCTCTCAGTGTATTATCTCACCAGATAAGGACGGTCGAGTGATAAAGCAGTCCGGTCCTTAGCCGTCCAAATCTCAAAAGAGGAGAGCAGTGGGCAAACTTTGTCACTCCACACAGACGGACGAGGGAACACCGCGGAGCCTCTCCAAATATCCCTGTTTAATGCGTAAAAGTTGCGCGCACTGACCGGAGATAAAAGAAACTGAAGCTGGTTTTTGGTCCCGGACGACTGCAGCGTTTCTCTTCCTGCCGGTATATCTGGAGATAGTTACTGTCGCTGATAATTGCTGATATGGGTGTGCTCCTACTCGCTCCCCTACTGGAAAATTTGTACGGGAGAAAAACACGTGATGCAGTCCGCTGCTCCGAGGTAGGCCTAGGTGGGGAGAGGGGGAAGGAGGGGGTTGGTGGGGAGGGAAGGAGGGTCCGTGGGTGCCGGAGAGGGGAGGAGAGGGCCCAAAGCTTGAGGCTGGGGGGTTTATGAGCTTTAATTCCACCTGTATTAATATTTTTCTGGGTAGGTTTGGGTCAATTTTTCTTTAAAAAGGAGGCCACACTGGACACATTTAAATCCAGACATGAGGTGAAGGATAAACCCAACAAACTCCTTTAGTGACATAGATTGCTTTTGAAATCATTCTGCGAAATATTAATTTTATGGTAGATAGGGAGGTTTTAAATGGGCATAAATTTACACTTTTTTGGTGGTTGTCCGCCTTTAAATTTACAGCATTATAACCACGTTTGGCGTGTTAACACACACCTGCTCTTGCCCGTTACTGGAATATTATTTCCAAATTCTAACAGAATAATAAAACGGATCCGGGCAATTCTGACTTTAATAGAAAACACTTTTGTTGATTCAATCAGAGATCTTCTGGAGATAAAAACACACACTGCAGAGAGAAAGTGTTGGAGTTTTTGTGGTGGGATAAATGTGACTGAGTCCTCTGTATAAGCGCCACACTGACTGAACAATAACTTCATGTTGTCACTGCTGCTCAAAGGAGCCGGTGGAAATGATTTAGCACCATAGAGATATGATATATTGGATAACTGACACTGACACTAAAACAAAACAAAATAAAATAGGACTAATAGCCTGTGTTTTTATGCCTTATATTATAATCGGCCATAAAAAACCTATAAAGTACGATCATTTTGTGCTGAGGCCCATTGATCATGTCCTCTGTATTTTAATGGGTATTTTGGGGTTTATCAGCCTGGGAGGAGTTAATAGTCTATAATTAAAAACCTACACAAGATTAGCACAGATTCCAGCATTTTTGGATATTTAAATTTGAATACTTTTCGGCCACAAAAAAAGTAAATAAACAGAACATTTCTCTACCAGAATTGTATTGCAGGCCGTGGGAAAGGCGTTGAAAGATAATTTAGACCCTCACGTTGGAAAATTAAATTTAGAAAAAAAAAATACTAAAAATATAACATTCTAGCTGAATAACGAAATAAGTTCAATATGAAAAATTCAAATAATTAAGACATTTTAAGACTTTGTTTATGTCTTGTGGGAATACTTGGAGTCATGGCGACATTTCTAATAATGTAAAAATCAGTTGTATCTATTTTTTTTACCATCTACCAGGTTAGTAGGCCTGTCAGCGATCCAAACAGAAATAAAGAAAGCCGTATGAAAGCCTGTCTTTATACCACAACTTGTACCCAATGAAGCTTTTCTATTTAAAAAAAATCTAAGTGACATCATGAAATGAAAAGCAATCTATCGGCGCTATAACAGATGTTATCCATGAGGCTAAATTGTATTCAGGCTAAAAGATAAGACGTAAATATCAGTAAATACTTCCTCGACATTCCTGTGACTTCTCTCAAGCTTAATAACATTACCGACTGACACTGCCTGGAATCCATTAATTAATCCCCCTGTTAGCTTTCCACATCCGTCCATCTCCATCGAGGATGATGAAGCCTGTCTGTCCGCTTTCCTTCCTCTAACTGCCGAACTCTTTATGCCGATTTGTGAAACGGTTTCGCACCACACACATGCAGATATTTACTTAATATTTGTAGCATTTCAACTATTATATAGTAAAGAAAACCAATACAGGCATAGTTAGTTTGTAGGTATTTTTTTATACCGAAAGGTTTAATTTTGATCTTTATTTCAGTTCGGAGAAACAAATTCAGACCTGTTTCCTTTTTATTTTTGTACCATTACATTTTATTTGATTACATTTTATCTGATAGAAAAGCACGCCATCCGTGAAAGTTAATGTAAAACCTATATGTCTTTAAATCGATAATCTAATTTCAACAGATGCCACGGTCACTCCTTTCCTTTGGAATATCTTATCAAAAGAAAACTGTAGGCTTGTGGAGATATTTATGGGCCACACACGCTGCAGCAGCCACGCAAAAATCTTCTCAAATAACAAGAATATTTATCAGCGCACAGGTAACTAAACATAAACTCAACCAACTGCTAGAGCTGGAGTGTGTTGCTGAGATAAACTAGCCTCCTTATCTTGGCCTCCATTCTAATCATAATTGGAACTTCATCACTTTCACATTTATAACCTCTGACACAAAAACAGGTTTGGATATCATCTCCAGGTAGACAGTGATTCAAGTGCAATAATGCCATTCAGCTCATTTATTACCCCAGAAGTTTAACAATGTATTTATAAGTGAAACTATGTAAATTAGATAGCTACTGCATTTTCAAAATATTTTTCAGGATAGATAGATAGAAAATATTTGTACAAAGGTACAAATATGTTATTGGAAAGTTTATAGCGAGAAACTTTTAAAACATTTTCTGATGAAATCAATAAAATGCAAGACTCTGGGCAGGGTGAAGCTGGAGTTACATCATTGTGTAGCAGCAGCTGTAGCAGACAGCAGGATCATCCTCAGCACTGACTCAAAGAACACATGTGACTTCACCTTCCATTCATAAGTCACCTTGGTAATAGGAAGCAGCTCAATGGTCTGACGCTGAATGAAGAGAGAGGAAGAAAAGGAGAAAATTGGTCAATAAAAGAACTACTTTTCACATAGGAATACAGACTCTGAAAAATCTCTGTTTACCAGCTGTAAAATGCAAGAAGTTTGCAAATACTTGTCTTGGTGCTCTCTGAGGAGCCTTTCTGAGGTTTGCACCACTGTAGGATCTGAGAAGTTTGTGACAGGATAAACCTGCATCACACAAGGAGGTCAACATCGTATTACCTGATTCATTTTTGTTTTTAAATTATATATTTTTACTTTTTCTCTTGCTGGCTTTACCAAGTGATTAGATGCTGTGAACAGCACCTGTTTGGGCACCATGTACATGTTTGGACATCTTTAAACCACTGGAATGTTCAGCAGTGTGTTTATCTATGTTGTTAAGCCTGCAGAGGTGTTTGAAAATATATAGAATAACAAGGCAAGGCCAGTCTATTTGTATAGATGTCGCACTATAGCACCAACATCTCAGACCAAAACAAACATGTGTGTCATTTACTAAATAAAGTTGGAGAAAAAAAAGAAAGCTGACAAAACTCGAAACTCAGATCAAGCTGTCAAACTAGGCAGTGCTGATCAAATATGGATCAAGATTCTGTTACTGCGTTGGCTATTTCTCACCTCAGATGTTTTCAGGTTATATCTACACACATCTGGTTGACTGGCAAGCACCTGGCCAAGAAATAGCTCCGCACATCAGTCCTGAACTTGTCATTTTTGCACTTTTTTTTTTTTTTTTTTTGACAAAATAAGATGTGTTGATGATAATAACATTTTAGAGGCGCTGGCAAGCAGACTTTGTTTCCTTTGGACAGAGCTAGACTAGCTGTTTCCCCCGTTTCCAGTCTTCATGTTAAGTTAAGCTAACTGTCTCCAAGCTCTAGCTTCATATTTACCGTTCAGACATAAGAGCAGTACTAATTGTTTTATCTAACTCTTGGCAAGAAAGCGAATAAGCATATTCCTTTAAGAAAAGATATATATAGCATAAAATAAATGTACATAGACAAATGTATGTACTATACTTAAATGACATACATTATGTGTTACAAGCACATGTAAGGCCATGTGTGTGTGTGTGTGTGTGTGTTCCTGCACCACTCACATTCCTTTTACTGGACTAATAAAGTGATTCTGACCCTGTTGTGACAAAGCTGATTCACATTTTAAAAATGAAGGCCAGTTCTGACCAAAAAAGGGAAAGGGACATTTTAAAAACACAAAGCCAACAACAATACACTGACCAGTTCACATTGAGGTTGATAGAGACTGTGACCTTTCAATGGCCCCAGCAGAGATCACATTTGGTCCAAGCTAAGCTGTAGCATTGCCAACAACTGAAAAAAATCATAATAGGTCATTGCATTAACTTTCATAATTGTGTATTCTACTCAAAAAACTGATTAAAAACAAAAACAAAACCTTGCTTTGTCCTCCCACGGCCGGCACAGATGAAGTAGAACTGTCTGTTTTGAAAGTTATAAGTGGTATAACTGAACCCAGCACACAAACTGCATCTTATCTGAAAAACGTGATATCAAGGAAAAGATGAGCCTGACAACATGCGTGTAAACTTCTTTTGTTAAAGCCTGTGTTGGTTATTTATGCTGCCAATCGCACCACAGGATATACAGTTGATTCTTCCTGTGGCATAACAGCAAATGCGGTCCTGTTGATCAAATGAAGCTCTTTTAAAGGCAGTGAAATGCTGACACTAAAACAGAATAATTGAATGTACAGAGTGAAGGTAAAGCAGCCTATAGTTAAGTTATTTCTGATTCTAGAAATGAAATGAATAAACATTAGCAATACCAAGGATATTACTTTGTATTTAGCAAAACTTGTAATGGTTCGATGTTTTGGGAAGTACACTTATTCAATTTCTTGCCGAGAGTTAGATGAGAAGATCAATATCACTGGCTAGCTTAGCTTAGCATACACAGACAAAACAGGGTGAATCAGCTAACCTGGCTCTGTCAAAAGGTAACAAAATCCCCCAACTAGCACCTTCTTCAGGGAGTTATGGGCTGGACTATTTTTGGCTGGGAGCAGTAACTCCATGAAGTCTCAAATGAGATATCATGACTTAATTAGTGACGGTTTGGACGTTGTTACCTTTGGACAGAGCCAGGCCAGGCATTTCCCTGTTTCCATTTTTGCGCTAAGCCAAGCTAAGCTAACTGCAGTGGTAGAAGAAGTCCTCAGATTCTTTTCGTATGTAAAAGTATCAATACCACAATGTAAAAATACCTAACTACAAGTAAAACTCCCACATTTAAAATCCTACTTAAGTAAAAGTATAGAAGTATTACCAGCTAAATTTACTTAAATTTACCTAAAGTAAAAGTATTCATTTTGCAGAAAATCAAGATGACTTGTATAGTAACTATATTTAACAAATTACATTGTTAATACTGATGAGTCAATGTATAAGCAGCATTTTATTGTTGTAGCTGCTCAAGGTGGAGCTACTTTGAACTGCTTTGTAAGGGTCATAAGATAAATCTGAGAGGTTTTGAGATGGCAGATTGGGTAGGAAAGAAGAATTAAATTGCATAAATTTGGATTAATTTTTCAGAACTTTTCTTTAATCTTTGCATTTTTGTGGGAAATATTGGAGAGTTTGACCTCTTTGGACCTCAAACAGTTATTTATTTGAAACCATGTGAGGAGAAATGTGTCTTTGGTGGAACTGTAAACAACTCATCTGAAACATGATAAAGAGACACAAATACACACTGATATTTTGGGGGCCCACAAGCCAAAAAGTTTGGGAACCACTGGTTTCATCTTTAACAATGCAGAGTAATTTATAAGCTCATCATTACATTATTTTATGTAAAATTGTAATCTGAAAAGTAACTAAAGCTGTGAAATAAATGTAGTGGAAGTGGAAAAGTACAACATTTTCCTCTGAATTGTAGTGGAGTAGAAGTATCAAGTACAGTACAGTACTTGAGTAAATGTACTTAGTTACATTCCACCACTGGCTAACTGGTTGCTGACTGTAGTCATATTTAATGGACACAAATGCAAGTGTTATCCATCTTCTCATCTAACTCTCAGCAACAAAGCAAGTAAGCATATTTTCCAAAATGTTAAATTGTTGTTTTAAAGTAATACAAGTAATACATACATATATTTTGCTCACCTCCCTTCTTATAGCCTACTACAAGCAGTCATTGTAGTATTTGTTTTTGAGCTAGCGTTAACTCAATAACTATTACATTACTATTCCGTGTCATTGCCAACTTGTGTATTATATACAGCAGGGCTATTCAATTACAAATTCAATTGGGCCAGATTTTAAAACCAGGAAATGTAGATGGGCCAGACATTTTCAGCAGCCTATTTAAAACCTTTTTTTTAGCTTTTGGTTATGACAAATTCTAAACAAATGCAAATGTATATAGTAAAAAATAGCAATGTTTATTGTTTTACTTTTGAAATTTAAAAAAAATATTATTGGTCGCATATCTGACCCAGGCACATTACAAAGTGCAGAAACAGAATAGAAAGAGCTATCAATACACATAATAATAACAATCATAACAAGTGGTAATAACCAATTACACACTTTATCTCTCTCTACCATTATCTCCATGCACGTCCACTAAAAGTGCTTGTTTTTGCCACTGACAGGCTCAGATTGTTATTATAGTGTCTGACAACATTATGGAAAGGACCATACAGAGAAAGAAAACTTTTTTCTCTACCTTTTGCTTGATCTGGTCTGTTTGTTATTGTGTCTAACCAAGTCTCAATTAAGGAGAAGTCTTGTTCTGACATCTCATGAGAGTTGAGTTGTTGCAGGAAGACAGCTAAATAATCAGCTAAATATTCAGCTGACACTATGAAAATCTTTTAGATAACACTAAGCTAGGCTTTCTGTACTCCAACACAACAAACTATTCCTGGCACTCCTCTCTCCAACTCTCACTCACATTTCCACCATTGTCTTCCTGCAACTCTCAATTTCAGAGCGAGACTTCTCCTTGAGCGAGACTTGGTTAGACAAAATAACAAACAAACCGGAATAAGTGAAAGGTAAAGAAAAACATTTTATTTCTCTGAATGGTCCTTTCCATAATTCTGTCAGACACTTATAATAACAATCTGAGCATTTCAGTGGCAAAAACAAGCACTTTTAGTGGACGTACATTGACTGGGCGCAATTGAGTCGGGTGGGTGTATGTGGTTTGTCCAAATGGTGTTGCCGTACCAAGCTGTCCAAGATCACGCATGCGCGACTCACATCCATTGTTTATTCAGATCCTGTAGTGACAGGTGGAATATGTTTCTCACACTGGTTTTGTTTCCTGACTGTTTATGGATTTCAGACCACATGCTGTAACCTATTTAGGTTATAACATTAAATTGCTATTAAAACAGCCCATTTAATTCAAGCTCACTGGGCCACTCTGAGGTTGCTTCTGGGCCAGATGTGGCCCGCAACTGAATATATAGTATGCTATAATCGATCCAGGACCTTCACAGATGACGTGTGTGGAACCTCGATGATTTGTTTTCCATCCTGAAAAAATGGGGGGGGTGGGGGCTTAACAGGAATCTTCCACGGCCCAGGTGGGGTTTGTCCACTGGTGTCACTGGGCTCACCTGACATGAATGAAGATATAGTAAATGCATTGTCTTTAATATTTAAGGTCAAACTGAAATTTGAATTCTCCTCACTTTTTGTATAAGGAAATATAAACTCTGACACTGCAGCTATTTATAAATGATTATTTATATATATATAGATAAATATATATATTTTTCAAGAAAGAATCAAATCTTTTTTCGAAATAAACAAATATAAGCTAGAAGCCTCTGGGTTGGCATTCACCATGGCATTGGTTGATTGAAATTTGAGAGCTGGTGTTGCTAAGAGACATGCTGCCAACTTCCTAACTTGTGTGCTACTGACTGGAGCATGTCATACTATATGGCCTATGAATGCTGACTGAGGATGTTTTTTCCCTTATTCAACAAGCAACTCAATGTACACATTGGTTCATCCCTGTTATTACCATCCAAGTCTGCAAAAAATCTTGGGGTTATACTAGATGACCAGCTGTCCTTCACCGAACACATTGCAGCAGTCTCCCAGTCACTTAGATTCACCGTGTACAACATCAGGAGGATTCGACTGTACCTGGCTGAGCATGCAGCACAACTCCTAGTCCAAGTGATGGTCATCTCAGGACTGGACAACTGCAACTCGCTCCTGGTTGGACTACCAGCATGCACTGTTAAACCCCTGCAGAGGATTCTGAATGCAACGGCGTGTCTGGTGTTCAACCAACCTAAACAAGCTCATGTCACACCTCTGTCTCCCTCCACTGGCTTTATAAAATTTATAAAACAAAACAAAACAGACCAACACAAAACAAAAACCTTCTGTCTAGCGCCCTTTCTCGTTGCACTTGTACCTGGTCAGCTACTTGAAATTTCAGTTCAACTTTAAGTCTTCTTATAGTAAAAGAACAACAGTGTTGCTTGAAACAATAAAATCTGAGCATCTGAGGTCATGAGTAGCTTTTTTTCATCTGCATTTCCTCAGATGTATGTTTGCAAAACAGAGCTTTACCATGGTATGGTCTTTGACTCCACTCTGTATGGTGTGTCTCAGTAAATGTATCCAGGTTATACTAAAAAATTCAGAACATGGATCTAAAACACTAAATGAAAACCAACCTCTTTCGGTTAAACAACAAGTTGTTTGTTTATACAACTTACTGTCATGAGGAATAAAAAGTGACATTATGAAAAGAGACGTTATGAAATAAAAAAAACAATTTTTGAACAGAGATGTTTAAATAAAAAATTCTATAAAAGGAACTCTTAAACCTAAAATGAATATACTGTAGGAATGACACGTCACAATAATGAGTTGAGTTTGAATAATGTTTTCAGTCATTTCACAATAAATTTGTTCATTTATATATTTTACACAATTTATTCATATATTTATTTCATAATGTCTAATTTATCTGTTTAATATTGAAAACTTCAGGACTTCATACAAATCTTCCAAAAAAGTATGATGACAAATCAAAACAATGATATTTCTCAAATCTATCAATTAGTTATAGATTTAAAAAATTAAATAATTCTTATGATTAATAAAAAGTAAAGGTACAAGATTTGTGTGAAATAATTTTTTCAGAAGATTAAGAGAATGCAACAATAATAAAGATACCTTAATAACCTTAGTGACCCCAAATGTAAATGTTAGCTAACTATTTAAAATACTCTTCATTATGTGTTGACTACATGTAACACACTCACTTTTTTTAGGATGGGTCCATTTTCACCCAGAAAAATGAGATAAAAACACACTTGGGGATTTCCAAAGTGTGTGCCAAGTACAATGATGTTAGTCGCTTTATAAATGTTTGAAAAAGAAAAGGAAATCACAGGAAACCACAATTATTTTTCCCCTCTTCCTCCTCTCTGATTGCGTACTGTGGCTGGTTGTTGACAGTTTCTGAGAAATATCACTTGAAATTAAGTTCTTTTTTTTCAATTTAAAAAAGTGGTAATAATATTAAGTAACTGAGCAGAGTAGGGCGGTGTCGTAAAGGAAATGCTAGAAATGTCTTAATTACATGCTTCTAGCAATAAGGAGAACATAAAATGAAGAGCTCCTAAATCTGCCACTGTCAGTAAATGTGATGTTATCTAATAATGTTAATAAGTATTACTTTTTATATGAACAGAAATGACTTTACTTAACACTTTGTAGGTATACATAATAATTTGCATCTTAAAGTTTTATAAGCAGTAAAGTGATGGGGAAAGTTAGCATATTGTGTATTTACTGTAAAAAGGTGTTTGAATGTGATTTCAGTTTTAAAGCAATGTGTTGAGTAGAATATTAAATGTAGTTTTTATAATAAATCCAAGAAAATGAGCTAAGTGTGCAAAATGCCTGCTGGAGTAATCTGTAACTGAATCTAAAGATTTTATAATGTGCTTGATTAATGAGTTAATTTCCTGTCTCTTATTTTTTCATAGATCACTGTATTTTTATTATTTATTTACTTATATTTTTTGGGGGAAGATGCCCACATTTTCTCTTGCCCCAGATGTGAACTCCCATTTCTGGTTCCCAATTTTTCAAATGTGTCTTAAAACAATAGTCAGGTGCCCATCTGATTTTTTTTTCTTGCCATAATCATTCCTCCTGTTCATACTGATCATTACAATCCACAAAATCCACAGTCCTCCTTCTGTGTAAAAATGTACTTAAAAGTTCATCTGAAGCTAATATGAAGCTTCAGTCATCCAAAGGAGTCAAATCAAGTAGATATCTTTCAACGTTACAGCCTTTTTAGTTCCTCTTTTTGTTACTATACTTCTACCGCAGCTCAGCAGGGAAACACTGTCTGAGGAAACACAAAGAGGGAATTTGATGCTAAAAAGACTGTAAATGTGGCAGATATCCACTTGATATGACTAACTCAGACTGCTGAAGCCTCATATAAGCTTCAGATCAACTTTTAAAAGCATTTTTGCATTTTAATGACTGTGTGGACACACTGTGGATTTTGTCCCCCATCACTTACATTGAAAGCACATTTGAAGGGGATCTTTTAATAGCCAGTATGAACAGGAGGAATGATTACAGCGAGGAAAACCTCTTTCACTGTTCATATGGGCACCTGACTGTTTTAAGACCGACTTGAAAAATTGTGAACCTATCCTTTAAACACATTTTTAACTTAAAAAGATTCAGAAGTCTTTGACAAAGAAATAAAGTAAAACAAGATTAATAATCAAATATGTATTGGCTTTCCCTCATATGACCTCATCCTCAATAATGATACAAGGGATTTCATTTGATTTCTGTACATTTTATAAATTTTCTCTAACCATAAACTCTGTGTGCACCTTCTGCCGTAACCCCAATATTTCACCCTTGAGAAAAAGCCAACTAGATGGTTTAGCACACGGAGTAATTCCCGTCTCTCAGTACGGGAGTCAGATAGCAACCTTATGAATGAGGTGATTGGTGAGGGCCCGCTCCACCACAGCCTCATTTACACAGTCCATCATGGTGTTCCACACGGCTCTGTGTCGGGGGGCCCGTGGCACTATTACAGCTCCCCCCGGTCAGTCTGTGGTTATGTCAATAAAAACTGGGATCCACAAATGCGGCACATTCCCGCTGCAGGCCGCATATCTGCTGTTTATGTCAGTTTTTGGTAATGTTTCTCTGGACAGACTGATAGGCCTATCCACCAGGGAGGCATTGTCTCTGGATAGAAATGCCTTTTAACTTTGATCACCCTCTAATGTGACGCCACTGTCCTTTACGGCTACATTCTTTGGACTGGATTGGAATTTCAGCCTCTATCTTCATTTTACATACACATGCCTGCAAGATAAGTTAGGAATTTTCCAAAGGTATTTATTGTCTATGAAAGAACATGCTGATGTTGTGTGTGTGTGTTTGCGTGTCTGCCTCAAGTCTTGTTTTAGAAGGTTTTGTCTAATTTCTTGTCAGTAGTGCAAATTGAAGCTATGATGATTCCAGATAAGATCTTCCCAGTCTTCATTCATCACTAAAAAAGTGTTATCAACTCAAAGCAACCTCAAAACCATAATGTCCAGTTAGCAGAGACATGCTGAAATAGCTCTGATAGGACTGCTGATGGTGTAGAAGAAGGCTAACAGAGTAGCCGACACTTATTAGACAGGAGTGAAGCTCGGATACCAGCTATCGCCAAGGCTGATTTCAGCAGGAGGCAGATCTGTGCTTCATTTCTCCTCTCAACTTGATGGCAGATGACTGATGTTCCCATACATGGCGAGTGGGTTCAAATCTCGTTTGTCTTCTCTGGCTGGATGTGAGTGATGTGCAGAGGTTCCTCCGGTCTGGAGAGACAGCAGAATGTGATGTATGGTTATAATCAGTCTGCTGTGTGTATGTGTGTGTGTGTGCAGTCTGGCCACAGGGACCAGAACGCAATTGTTTCTGTGGGAACTGTGACATATCTATCAATATTGTCATAAATTATCCTATAAAAATAATTTTACCATCTACTGCATGAATTATTTTTTTTGTTGTTTTTTTTTAAGATTCTTAATCAATTAGTCAAAAACAAAACAAACAAAAACAGATTTTTGTGGCCTCTGGCTCTGGCCAACCATGGGTATTAAAATCCCAAATGTAGATTTCTGTAGATCATTTTATTAGGTGACAACAAACAACAAATTCATAACAAAAGTTCTATTAAAAAAGAAAAAGAAATATTTCTTAAAAAAGAAATACAATATACAGAGCCTAATGGCATTATCCTGAAAGTTTTCATTTTTTATTGTTTCACAACACTGAATCAAAGTAGAGTTAATATGGCTTCTTTGGCACTAATCAACAGAAAAAACATCAGCATCTGTAAGTATTCAACCTCTTTAACAGGACACAGCCAAATCATCACTGGTGCAGTCAACCAGTTTTACTATTGAAGTCAACTGATTAGTTAAATGGAAATCACCTGTGTGTAGTCAAGGGCTTTCAATTGATTGTTGAATAAATAAAATCAGCTGAAATATATAGAATATTATATTATATTTCGGTAACACTTTACTTAATTTTCCCCTATTTAGCAATTATAAACAGTAACTTAATTAATAAATGGTTTATAAGACACTACAATGTAGTTGTAAGCAGGTATAGTGTATTAATGTATTTGTCAACAATTATAACACCCATAAGTGGAGGTTGCTGTATAAACAGATAATGAATGGTTGTAATAATATAAATATGCTTTCATAGAAGAAATTATAATTTGTGAAAAATACTGTATATTTATAAACATTTAAAAATGACCTTATATCTGCTTATAACTACATTATAGTGTGTTATAAACATTTAATAGCTGCAAACTGCTTATAAATGCTAAATAGGGGGACTTAAAGTGTAATGTTACCCATATTTCAATTGATTGTAACTGACCACCAAGAGACCTAATATAAGTCCCAGATTTACAGCTGTGCCATACATACAGGATGGCACAGCTGCAAGGGATGTTCAGTGACTTGGAAATGTATGTGTATCCATCCCCTGACTTGTTTTTCAGTATGTTTTTGCTGAGTAGCTTGGAGTGTCCCTCCTGGTGTAGGTTTTACCACATTACTGACTCACCAACAGTCACAGTTTCCAGATACAGGTGTATTCATACTACAAACAACTTAAAGGTGGTGTCCATTTAACCAATTATGTGACTTCTAAAAGTGCACCAGTGGCTGTGTTCTATGGGTGAATACTTATGCTCACAAGTATTTTGTATTTGTAATGAATTTAGGTCACTTTGCAGAGATCTATCTATACATTAAAGGGTATTTTTTCTGTTGATAAGTGTCACAAAAACCACTTTAAATCTACTTTGATTCAGTGTCATAAAAAATAAAATATGAAAACTTGCAAGGTGGATGGATACTTTATATAGGCACCGTATGTGTACGACTACATGTTCTCTCCTGCACCTTACTTCTACCCTGTTCCACCCTACATTTTGCAAATATACAATCATATCATTCATCAATGTGATGAATATGGATCATTCTTGGATTAGGAAATATCTAATTCTATAAGGACCAAGAATGTGTGGTTTCTCTGTGTTAGTGAACCTACAGAACAGTCTCTCACACCTGACTGTGGGATCCATTCTGACTCGCTGTCAAGTGCCGGACCAGGTTCCTATCACCCCTGAAGACCATAAAATGTACTTGTGTCCATTATTGCCAGTGAATGTCAAAACAAAAACACTGACCACTGTCATCATTTCATTTTATAATACAGTACCAGTCAAAAGTTTGCACACCCAGCTGTAATCTAAAGCATTACCACACGTTCTCACTCAAGTCAATGGGAAGGTGTGTCCAAACCTTTGACTGGTATTGTAGATCTCCATCACTGAGCATGGTTATTGTCTCATATCAATATATCAATTATGCTTCTTTAGAAATTCCTGCACACATTGCATTTTTTCTTTTTTTGTTTTCTTAATTTAAAAGTGTTTATAACACTGTGCTACATGTAGCTCTGCTCACTGAAAGGTTGTTCCCACCCCAAAATACAATGTTCTACCTACTTTACATACATCATCAGATATTATGAACATTATATATATATATATAACATATATAATATTAACATATTTATAAATGGAACAGTGTGAGTGTCAAAAATACTTTCTGTTGCCTCAGGTCAGGTGACAGCAGGCCAGCATCAGTGAGAATATGAGAAAAATACTACATATTGCATAATGAATGAATTGCATTGAATTCCGTTTTTTGTTTTTAATTGGTAATGATCCTATGCTGAAAAATAATTTGTTTTACAAGCAAAGTTGGAACATTTTTGTGTGCCATATACTGTATATGTGCTTGCTGTCATGAGATTAATGCCCCTTTTCATCATGTTCATGTCAAATAGCTGATAAGTCATACTGGAGTAAAATTGTTTTGTAATTCTGTTTTGCTATGATGGATGTTTTATTTTCAAATGAATCATCGTTTTCTGGCACAAGCCTTTCCCAGACCTTCACTGCAGCCTCGTGGAGCCATTCAGAGTGACCAGTCATGTCTCTGGTCTATATGATGTGTTCAGACCATCCCAGAAAATGTGAACTTTCTTCCCTTCTTATACAACTCACCCTCAGTAGATTCCTACCAAAGACTAACAGAAACATGCCAGCGCACACAAGAAGCAGAGATAGAGGGGAAGAAAGAATTTAGAGGGTTTGGAACACGCCTCTCGTGCTCTGCTGGCTGGGGAATGTGAAGTAGGAGTCAGCCTAATCTCCAACGCCCATGAGAGACTGGCTCCTGTCTGCCTGGCTGCCACTTCCCTATCTGTGTGTTACATTTCAGCCTGTCAGGCCCTATCGGGGCTGCTGGTGCTGCTGCTACTGCTAGGTTCAGGCCCAGATACAGAATATACACTCACACATACTGTAGGACCAGGAATATTACAATAATTCCCAATATTATCATCTTTGAGTGGAATGGTATTGCATTAATGATCATATTGTGTTATCATTTTATAAAATGCTGCTTAAGGTTCTTTACATATAAATCAAGAAAATGAGTCCTTGTTTTACATGTGTAAAAGGTTTTGTTTGGTGAAATGCAAGTGGAACACAGTTCGCTGCTTTGAACATCGGTTTTAATTGTTTTATATGCATACATATGCCACATCCAGAGGTATATTGATATCTGAACAAGACTAAGAGCCTATAACCATGCTAGTGGCTCTGTGAAAAACACACTGGGGAATATTGGTTTTGCTTAACAAAGTTAATGACATACTGTGTTATATGTAATGTAATGTGCATTGTATATAAAGCAAAGATTCAAAGATAATCTGATCACTAAAGGAAGGGCCATAAAAAAATCACCTAACGGCTCATTCCCTTCATGTGTGGCCACTCTCCAGTCCTTGTGGCACCAGGAAATGGATAATCCATTCCTTATATAGGTGTAAGACCACCTAATGTTCATATCAAACACATCTATCAATTATAAAACCTGCCATACTTATCACATTAGCTGAGATGTGCAATACAAGAATCCTGTTGTGTTTGAGAGGCAATGAATAACAAAACATAGAAATAGCAAATTTGAAAATGATTATAAACATACATTTGACAGTAAACTTTTTAAGGAAATGTTGCATTTGGCTGGCCCCATTCCACAGATGGTTATCATTTACAATAGTTCAGATGTCCTTGAATTCAATTACGATTCTTATGAATAATATCCCAAATAGCATTTATTGATATTTAAGGTTATTTAAGTTCAAGGTAACTGTTGGAGGGATATCTTATATAAGCTTTTTCTTGTGTTTCAGTATATTGAAGCATATAATTTTGCATACAATGAATGATGGGTAATCTCAATAATGACTAGGTGTGTATGAAGCTGTGATGACTGATATGATGTGGCTATGACATATGACCTTTGGAGGCCTTTTGGCTAATTCAGTGCTTGAAGGATGGAATTGGAAGTAGACATGACTGTAGTCCTTATTTTACAACACTTACAACCTCAGAGTCACACTTAAGGCACAGTCACATTCCACTTCCATCCTACGAATATTCTTTCCGTTTCCCTTTCGCTTCTATTGAAGCCTGCATTACAGATAAATTCAAGCATGCGTTTCCTATTTTAGTGTGATGTACAGCTGACTCTGGTCAGACTTCACCTTAGTTCTACTTTGACTGAGTGGATGAAGAAGAAGAAGAAGAAGAGGAGTTAGAAGAAGAAGTATTTTATTCATCCCTGTCGGGAAATTGATCCTCTGCATTTTACCCATCCTATATGCACACACATTAGAAGCAGTCAGCAGCCGCAGTGCAGCACCAGGGGCACAAACATTTTTCGAGTGAGAGTGCAGTGAAATTTAATGTACCAATCTTTAAACCCATTCTCTGAAGTTTCATGTGTACCCGCCCAGGTCATGTGCTCCTATTCTTGAATACTCTTGAATAAGTCTTTAAAGATGTATTCCTACCCCCCACCCCCCCTTTTTTCCTAAATACCTTCCGTTTTAATAACAAATCTTTATATACTTCCAGTTATCACATGAGAAATTAAAGTAGCAGTGTGTAGACTTTAATTGGCATCTAGTGGAACGGACTTGGCAGTAATGGAATATAATATTCATAAGTGTGTTTTAATTAGTGTATAATCCCATGAAAATAAGAATCATGTTTTCATTATCTTAGAATGAGCCCTTTATAGCTACATATGGAGCAGGTCCTTTTCCATGGAGCCCGCCATGTTGCGCCGCCATGTTTCTACAGTAGCAGTTTTTGTATTTGCACATTTGTATAATTGTTACTGATTGTGTAATGGATTGTACAGTGTGACACGGACCAATCAAACACTGGCTCTAGAGAAGGCCTTTCATGTTTTTTGCGAGTTTCACGGCCACATTAGGTTCTGCCACATGCTTGGAAGGGGAGGGTGAGGGGAGGACTATTTATTTGGTTTGGTTCATTGTTCATGTATTATTTAACATCAAATGTATTTCAGTGTAGCAAGTTAGCATATTTATATTTGCTAATATGCAATGTGACACTAAAGTCAGTCACCAAGTCAGTATACTTCAGGGTTCAGAGGGTCAGTGCCCTCTCCTCTTTATCAGTAATATAATGAATGCAATGGAGCAAATTAATTGCAAAGCAATAAAAGTGATCCTGAGAAGTTATAATGGTGTGAGCCCTGTTTTTGCTCCATACTGCAGTGGACACACCTCTTTTCCATGTGGGAATAAAGTTCACTTCACACTGAACAAACAAATCCATGAGTTCATATTATGGTGGCTGGATGGTAATATAGATTATGATGCTGAAGTGGGGACATGCACATTTGCTTTTGACAACACACTGAAACATGAATTATTACTGATCTAACTTATCTGGAGTTGTATAAAATACGGGCTGTGCAATAATTCATACTGAGGGCCCTTTTGTTTAAATTTGGCTCCATTTGGCCAGATTTTTCTAGCCCCTGCTGATCGTGTGTTAGCAGTACAGTTAGGCCAGTTGATAAAATATAGTATTGTTGATGATTTGACTGTATTGCATTATTTGTTAAGATGCCAACAGATGACAAGGGTACTGTGGGTGGAAATGTCAGTTTGGTCCAAACTGAAATATCTCAACATACTTGATGGATTGGCACAAAATCTTCAACAGAATTCATAGTTCCCAGATGATGTATTCTAATGACTTTGGTTATCCCCTAATTTTTCATCTAGCGCCACGATGAGGTTGACATTTGTTATTTAGAGAGAAATACCTCAACAACTACTGGATATATTGCATGAAAAAATTTCTACAGATATTCATGTTCCCCTCAGGATGAATTGTAATAACCTTGGCAATTCCTTAGTCTTTCATGTAGTGCTATCATCAGATTAAAAATGATTTTTGTCCAATATCCACAAAACTAATGACCATCAGCCTTGGCTATCCTGTACTTTGAATGCCTGCCTTTCATCCACCTTCCACCTACAACTGGTTTTGAGTGAAATGTCTCAGCAATTGGATGGATTGCCATGAAAGTTGGGTCACACATTCATGTTCCCCCTTATACTAACTTTGGTTTGGTTTTTCATCAAGCTCCATTATCATGTCAAAATTACACAATACATATTTTTTCCATTCCTTTGGTTTATAACTAAATACCTGCAAAAATAATGAGATTTATATCAGCTTCAGCTGTACTTTGTGTTTGGTGCTAATTAGCAAATGTTCACATACTAAGATGCTAAACTACGACGTTGAGCATGGTAAACATTACCTGCTTGACATTAGCATGTCTAGCATTGTCTTTGGGAGGATGTTAGCATGTTTACATTAGCACTTTGCTCAAAGCACCACTGTGCTTAAGTAGAGCCAGAGTTGGCCCTGTAAAGACCAAAGATCACCTCCAGACATGTTATAAGACATATATAAATACTCTGCTTGTAATAATAATTTGTGTCTGATATGGTTTTTCTTCAAAAAGATTAAATTAACTTTCTTAAAAATTCTTAAAATCCCATCTACTCCTTTTCCCTCATTGAAAAATTCAGAATCTATGACTATGTAAAAATTTTTCATTTCAAAAGTTTAACTCCTACTTCATTGAAAAGTCAATTCTAAGTGTATATGCACTGGAGGCTTCATGTTTCCACATCCAGTTGCATACTGGACCACAAACCATACCCCCTTCAGTGGATAAATGTGAAAACAAACTCTTCACATACTGTACATTTTTCTTTTTCAAAAAAAGTGGCTAGTGACAACTCTGACTTTTTGGAAAGACCTTAACTTCTCTCCCTTGAAGAGAGTTGCCAAAATTTCTCAGTGATTGTGCTCTCATGTGGCTACGGCTCTCTTTTGATATTAGAGGTAGGTTTAGATGCATATTGATGAGATGATAGTAGATCAGTAGAGCAGTATTCAGTTGGTTGCAATCTGCAACCTCGCTGCTAGATGCCACTGAATCCTACACACTGGACCTTTAAACTTGACTTCATTTTGGAATTTTCATTAAAAAAATCTTTTGTCTCTTCTCCTTCTGTGTGAATGGTATCCTTTTTTTTGTTTTTCTTGGAAGAAGGACCCTCCTACCCCCTCTTCCGAAGGCTTTTACTCTGTTAAATGGTATTTTTTATTGTGGATTTTGTTTCTTCTTTCTTTCTTGTGTCATATGTTGTACTGATTGAAAAACCTATTCTGATAAAATTTTTTGATTGTGATTCACACACATATCCATACACTAATGGCAGAGGCTGCCATGTAAGGTGCCAACCTGCTCATCAGGAGCGATACAGCGCTTTTTATCCAAAGCGCTTAACAAATGTTTCTAATGCTCATTCACACACACATTCACACACCGATGGCACAGCCATCGGGAGCAATTTGGGATTCAGTATGTTGCCCAAGGACACTTTGACATGCAGACTGGAGGAGCTGGGGATTGAACCACCAACCTTCTGATTAGTGGAGGACCCACTCTGCCTCCTGAGCCACAGCCACCCCCAGTGATGAAGAGTTAAATAGGGCTTGAAACATCTTCCCACAGTCCCATAAAAGGCCAATTTACACAGATCATTTACCCGTGGTTCAATCGCACAACACGGAGCCCCGCGACCAGCTGTCACACAGGCTGCTGGCAAACATACAACACTGGCAGTTGGAGGAGATTGCCTGTATGTGTGTGAGAGAGAGAGAGGCCCAAGGGTACATTTCAGGGCTTGTGTGCATATGTGTTTGTGTTTTGCTGCTAATGTTGCTATTTGCATGTGTTTGTGATTATTTTTATGCTCAGCATTAGTTTCCAGAATTACTCATTCAAGCTGTGATTGATCCATGCAGGGTGTCTTTGCTCTCTCAAAGGTCAAACAGCACAACCACAAGCCACAGGAGATGAGCTAAAGGCACAGGCAATGGAGATAATGTGTGTTGGTGTGTGCTGGAGGGCAAAATTATTGACTTATGTTTATGTACAGATAAGCATGTGATCACTCTCCTGATGATGCTGTCATCACATTTGTTTACTTGTAATGATGATGCGAACCAAACTTGTTTGGAATAAATTCAGAATGTGAGATACTCTGGATGCAGAGAAGAGCAGACTAGTTTAAGTCAGACTGTTTACCTTTTGAAAATAGAAATAACAAATTCTTACTTTTGTAAATAAAAAGTTAAATCCCTAAACAATAAATTGCACCATTATTCAATTCAATACACTGAGGAATTTTGCTACTACAAGTCTTGGTCAGATATCAGTACTTTATGGTGACTAATGTTACCTAACCTTAAACAGATACTGTTGTGTAACTGAACTGGTCTCCACCAACTCCTAAAGGAAATAACTAACTCTTTAACTGCTAAATGTTCAGTAGCTAGTTGCTAAATTTGTTTGTCTGCCTTTGGTGCTGAGTAGGTGGTGTACAGTGGATCTTCAGAGATTTTTTACTGAAAATATCTTCCTGATGCTGCTGGAAACTATACTGATGAGAACAGTGAGAGTGGACCAAAATTGTAATGTAGAGAGCTGTAAACCAAAACGGAGATAATTCCCTGCAGTTTTCTCACTATGAGCCCTTCACATTAGACATACTGTAGTCACTTCATCCATTGTTAATATAAAAACATTGATTAGAGCAGCTTTAAATATTGTAATGATCATACACGTATTAAACTTTCATACACTTATTACTGGTTACAAACATTTTAAAACCACTTCCTTGGCAGATTTATGAATACACTGTTGCACCATCCTCAGTTAAGAAATAATTGATTGAACCTGTCTGATAGAACCCGAAATATCTCCAGCAGTGCCAGTAGAATCAAAATAACATGCACTTCAGGCACGGCTACTGTGGTGAACCAACATAAAAGAGCAGTCCACACCTGCATGGCTGAAGTGCCTTGCAGACAAACAGAGAGGCAGGGCCTCATGTGTTGGTGTTGGTATCAGATCTGCTCTTATCTTGAGTAAATGCCACTCCACACATTTGTCTGTCTCCCTGCCTGCTGGAGAGCTGTTGGAATGCTCAGGTAAGCACTTTACCTGGCTCACCTCGCTATACCTCCTACGCTATACCTCCCTTTTGTATTTCAGTGCTACCTAGCCCTCACGTTACACTCCTTCCTCACACTTCCCACTTTTATTTTTTCTCCCTTCTCTCCTCTATTAACTACTGCAGTAGTCTCTCTGCTGCAGTATGTCTCTTAAAGGCCCTAAAAACCTATATTCTCATTTAGCTTCTTACTATGAATAAAGGAGTCCTACATGAACACAATATTTTCTGCCAGTTAGTTAATTTTGGTTATTTCAGTTGAGAGAAGTGTTGTGCTGTTTTGTCTGTGCACCTCTCACTGGTTTGAAGTGAGGAGTCTTAGTAAGAAAAAGGGGATGTCACATATTTATGTGGAACACTCGGAATTTAGCAATATTTGAATCAAAATCTGATGACAATTCTGGGGTTGTTTGCTTATGTATGCCTTTTTCCAGACCTCTGTTTCACTGCCCACATCACAGATTTGTTCAGTGATTCAAATAGTTCCACTGTTGTGCCCACTGATAACTGCTTCCCTCAGTTACAGAAACAAACGTCCAATCAGCGCTTTGTTGTGACTTAATCTTCTTACAGAGCTGGCTAACTACCTAGCAACAGCCATAAAAAATAGTGGCAGGAAAATGGTGACATGCTTGGGTGAGATCAATGCTGTAAAAGTTGCTGTAAGTGGATTTAGAGAAATATCAACTATTAAACATTTTTTTGTTGTTA
Source organism: Scomberomorus guttatus (assembly GCA_038419695.1). Lineage (NCBI taxonomy): Eukaryota > Metazoa > Chordata > Actinopteri > Scombriformes > Scombridae > Scomberomorus > Scomberomorus guttatus. Next base: position 5,151,596 of record CM076449.1, read on the forward strand.
CAGAGTTTTCCAGGGCTTTAATACTTCCTGTGTCTTCCACTTTTTTCTTATGCTCCAGCATCTCTCCCTCCTTACCTACATTTGTCTTTTTTTACTTCTTTCTGTCTCTTACAAATCACCAGACTAGAGAAAGGCTGTGGTCAGCATATAATACAGCAAGCTTACCCAAGTTAGTCATAAGTGTGCTTGTACATAAACATATTCAAAGAAATTCATGCAACTGCAAGTGCATTCGCTTATGCAAAGACTGACAGTCCCGCATAACAGGCCACATACACAATCTCTCTAAACACACACACACATACAGAGACAAACATACAGAGCTGATAGCGAACTGGGAAATACTTACAATAGCCTGACTGACCTTGAGATAGAGCTTCATACAGAAAACAAGCACAGTCAGCAACACACACAAAAAAAACAGATCGACACTGCAGACTGCTGTCACACCAGTTAAACTCCCAAACAAATATGTTGCATGAGCTTGTCACAGTAACTCTGCACTCTGTGGGACTGATCCAATAGCGAGATCTATCTGTGACATTTTATTCATTATCATATAAGAAAAAACATGACAGCATTAAAAAACATAATAATGAGGGATTTTACAACATAATAAAAACACAAATATATTTGAATTTTGCAAATAGAAAAGCAAAATGCAAAAAGATAGAGTTAATAAAAATAAAATACAAACAGTAAATGTCATACCAAAGTATGTGCTTTCATAAATGGTTAAATACTGACTGATTGTTTTGGCCTGTTTGCAGAGCCACCCCTCTAATCATTATATGAGGTTATGCAAGAGCTATCACCTGCAGCAGTTTTACCCAGGTAATTATACTGACCGTTGGCTTCTCTTATCTCCAGCACACACAAACACAAATACAGACAATCCAAAGGTATGGCTTCAAAATTTGCAGCCTTTTTGACAAATTTTAAGTTAAAAAAGAAAAACAACAATACACACACACACACAACAAAAATTAGTAATACACACAATAAAAGCTGTCTTATTAGATTAATTATCTATTAAAAACCATGATCCTTATCCCAACACACTTAATAGTGAGCTTTTATTGCCATGTGCAGGAGGTGCTGTACAGACAATCATCAGAAGGGGGCAGTGTGGACATTCTCATCTGTGGCTGTGACCGGTCCCTGCACTGCGTCTACAGGCTGAGAGACTGCAGTCCAGTAAGTAGCTTCTCTGGACTCAATGTTCTGATCCAACACTACTGTATATTTACTGTTACAATAGGCAAACAGTCCATTAGCTCACATTTAAACAATGCCTGCTTGAGGTGTTGCAGCATTACAGTTGGAGTGCTGGTGTGTTGGAGCAAGACATTTTTGAGGGAGAAAACCAGTCATAAATAAGAAATCCACAATATAAGAATATGACAAAATAATTTCCTGCAAATAGAGAGCTGGCATGAAAGGTGAAGTCATTATTGAATTCTTCTTAAGTCACAGTTTAGAGGGTTTGTCAGCATGTAATGTGGAAATCAATGAACAAGATGTGACAATGTTTTATCCACAGCGCTTCACGGACAAGCAGTGAGATGAAACTCCAATACTTATTATTTTTTAGAAACATCTTACACTGTGTTAAAAGTGAAAATTCAACACATTTTATGTTTTACATATTTTCATCTAATTCATAGCAGAGGTTTTCAGTTCTGTCCATTTGATCAAACTCTCTCTTCCAGTGTCTGTAATGTTTTTGCTCATTGTTCTTCAGATATAGTATTACGCTCTCATCTACAGTAAGTGAAATAATTGCTGTTTTTTTTGTCCATCCATGTTGCCTTAGGTCACTCAGATTGAATTGCGTTTACTCACATGACATACGTAGCCTTACTTAACTATCTGATTTCTGAGCAATGCTGGCAAACCACATTATATCAGACCTGAGAGCACTTTGATGAGCCTTAAACTTGTAAAACTATCCTGCGTGATTTGTTTGTCACTATGTAATATGAACAGCAGTGTGTACGGGAACATGCCATACCGCTGAGCTTTGTAGCATCTTTTAATGCCCAATGCTCTCTCCTCATTGGCTGCAGACATTAAGGCTGCTGACTGCTAATATCCTATTAAATGTGACCTCTATGGGACAATGGCAGTTGATCAGTTATGCCTGAATGCAGACTGGATTATTTGTTTTACCTGAAGAGGTCAAGTGTATCCTTCTTAAAAATGTTTTGCAAATTGCCTGCAAATTGCAGATTTTACACTTGAGATATTTCAGTCACCTGTGTTTTTTTATGGTCTATCTTTCTCCTTGCCTCTTCCTGTCTCTCTCTCCAGGAAGGCATCGGTCATCAGGGACTTTGGTAATAGCTCCCAGTATGTTCTCCAATGTGAGAGAGAACAGGAGGCATGCTGACCATAATCATATTTGGCAGCACTTCACTAAATAAAGCAAAAGGCCCTTCTCATCAAATCCACACAGCCACTAAGTGGGCCTTTGAGGCACTATGGCACCCCACTCAGGTGTGTGCATAGGTGTGTGCGTGTGTGTGTGTGATGGAGAGACAGATTGACAGTGAGTTTGTGTGTGTGTGTGTGTGTGTGTGTGTGTGTTGGGGGGGTGCAAAGACAGAGAGAGAGAAAGAGAGAAAGAAATGCATTTTTACTGGAGCTTGGCAATTTACTACAAAAGTTAAAATGTAATTTATTATTTCATGTCATTATATCTTTACTTTATTTCCACAATCCTCCAAGAATTGTAAGCAATTTATGTACAGGCACGGTATAGTGCATACATAGACAAACTCACTGTCTATTAATAAATGCTTCATCGAATTTTGAGCAGCATGTCCTTGCTGCCCTGGGCCGTTCAGGTTTGCTGTCCAAAGCTGTTTTTGACTACAGGGAGTTTCTGCATGAGGGAAATTTGAGCTTGTTATAAAGAGAGAGAGGAAGAGAGATAGAGAGAGAGAGAAGCAGACAGACAGGAGGTGTGCATGCATGGTGTCCTAGAGATCCCCATGCTGTTTATTAGAATGTGGCTCTAGGGGTCCTGCCCAGGTAGCTATTCTCGGACAGCACTGAGGTCAGCATATCAATAACAACAAGACCTTTACAGACCAGACCGACAGTTGTAAAGTACACTTTTTGTAGACAGGAACTTCATGCATGTTTATTTCACGCGTGTTTATGTGCAGTCTCAAAAAATATCAGGGTTGGAGGACCTATTTCAGGCACCTCTGGAAGTAAAAATCCCATTCATTTTTTCCATAGACTGTTACTTGACTCACAGTTGGAGAACTTCTACTGCTTGGATTGCCATGAAACTCATCAGTATAAAATCATAACAATTGTGTTAGAAATATCTTGTTCTTTGATAAAAAAAAATTGAAAGTACCAGTCTGAGTACACAAAATCTTTGAGGTAGAAGTCAACTACGACTCCCAAGGTGCATTTCGGCAGTAAACGTCCAATCACCAACCTTAAAATTCTCCTTCTCTGTCCTTTTTCTAAAGTGTGTATTTTGTGTCTGGGTGGCACATATGTACAACTTTTGTTAATATGTGTTCTTTAAAAGAAAACCTAATTAAAAATAAATAACAACAACAACAACAACAACAACAAAATTCTCCTATGCGCTTACAGCGGGCGGAAGTTAAAGATTACATTGTTAGTGGCCATAGCATAAACCTATAGGACCGTATTATCCAGGAGAGTCCTGTGTTTCTATGTTAAGTAACATTGAGGATATTGCTGAATGAAAAAAATGAAATGAGAATACATAATGTGGAAAAACACTTCCAGAACCAGTGGCTCCTCCCACTTTGTGACTATAAAATATTGAAGTTTCCATTTACAAATTGGTACTATTAAAAAAGAACTATAAAAACAAAATGTCTGGTTAACAGCCTGGATAATGTTAATAATCTTTATAATGTTGATGAATTATTTTGCTTGCCTCACAGAAAGGTCAGAGGTGAGGATGCAGTGAGTTTAAGGGCCTGAAACTGTATTTTCTTAATTAGCTTCATACTATGAGTGATTGGGTCTTATATGAACACACAATCTTCTGCTGAAGTTAGAACAGTTTTGGTTATTTCCCACAAGACATTTCTGTATTTATGCGTTTGTCTTTGCTTTTCTCACTGGCCTGAAGTGGGCAGGCCTCCACTGGAAACTGTACTGTACTGTACTGGACTGTACTGTACTGTACTGTGCTGTACTCCCATGCACCAATGAGGATAAAGACAAATTTGAATCAGAATATGAGAACAGTTATGGAAATACTTAAGATTCAATACCAAGTTATATTACATAAGCCACACATAGCACTGAGTAATGTTACCCTAATTTATATGTATTTCTTTCAAATCTTTGCCACACTTTCCATAATTGTTGCATAAATATAAGATGACAGTGGGGAAAGACCTAGGAATATCTCTCACCACAGACCAGTGGGAAAACATATCACACCACTCAAATTACTTATACAACTGTATTAGGTATAAAGTTATCCAGTTGAAGATAAAATTCAGGCCATACATGATAACCCCTCACACATGAAAGAAAGTGTTTAAATATTTCAGATTTATGTTGGCATGGCAGTGGTGGGACAGTACATATGAAGCAGTTGTGTTTCTGGCCACCTGACCAATATAATAGTCACTTTCCTTTTAGCTCCGACTTTGATTGTATCGCCACCAACTCCTGCACAAGATATCAGACTCTTTAGCTGCTAAATGCTTCACTATGTTCACCAGCTAGTCGCTAACTTTGTCTGCCTGCTGTTTAGCACAGTGCAGGTGCAACCCTGTCTCCTAGAAATTACATTCATGCGTTGACAAATGTAATCGCTGCTTGGATTATGTTCACAGGTAATGTTTTGTGGAATGAATGAAGCTACATTTATATATCGCTCTGCAGTCGCAGGGAGGAGGTCTGGGTGGATGGGGAACATACAAGGTGCAGGACTCTGATACCACAGACCCGGGTTCACATTAGGGTTAGTGAAAGATTATGATGTGGCTTAAATGTGTCACTGCAGACACACTCTGTATTAAACCGAGACCATGATCTTTTCTTAACCTTAACCAAGCTGCCCTTGCCTAAACATAACCATAAAAAGTTTAATATTGCTGTAGTTTCTTCTAGCTGATACTGTGCTGCAAAATCAGATATTTTGGTGGGAAAAAAGAACTACATAAGTTGTCTGTGAACATTTCACTCATATGTTCAGTAACAACATTTTTGCAACTTGCCAAATATGTTAATTAACATTTTCTCATTATGTTGAGAGAAAACATAATTCAGCCAGCATTATGTTTCTAGCAAAACATATTTGCTGTTGCAATTTATTTCATAATTTCTAGGAGACAGGGTTGGCAGGTGGCATACAGTGTTTTTTTTGGAGGGTGGGGGACAAGGTTGAGAGAGACTGAATCAAAGCAGGGCTGGAAAACCAAAACAATGAGCTGGAAGGCACTGGTCATTATAGTGCAAAATTCCCTCTTCCTCTTTCCCAAGACAGTGTACCCAGAGAGCCTATATCAAAAGAATGAATTTCATACTAAAAATACTGTAACTTCGAAAGAGATACCCACTTGCTTTGACTGACTGTGACTGTTGAGGCCTCCTCTTAGCTTTGGTTAAACTTTTCAGTTTCAGTTACCAGTATCTCAACAGCTGGCAATATAAGAAAATGACACATGATTCAAGAAAGTTATCTTAGCCCACAAAAATGTATTATAAGTTTCAATTCTTTTTCAAAGACTGTAATGTTAATGCTGTTCTCATATGCTTCACATGTGATGAACTTCTGGTAATTACAGGCACAACACACTGACACTGCCTGCTCTCCAACCCCCTCTGCGCTAACCCACGCTTGTCTTGCCCCAGTGGTGGGTCAACAGCCCATGACTGTGGAAGAGCAGGGGCTAGTGATAGTCTCAATCTGTGACATTGATGAACAGACTGCTGCTGTGTGTTTTACAGAATGTCCACAGTGAGGGGGCAGTAGTGGAGATCACCCCTCTGTCTCCTGTCCTGAGAAAGACTGTACAGAGTGATGATAGGGCAGGGGCTGACAAAAACACCCTCATATTCTCAATACAAGACATTTGCATGTACCTGTTCCTGTGCACACATGTGTATCTATATACACACTCCCACACTGTGGCTGTATCAGTGGGTTTTCATCATGTTTTCATCATTCGTTTTTTTCTAAGAAACATGTGACCATAATACAATTGTAGAGCAAAGAGCAGCTGGAAAATGTGGTACTGGGAAGTGAATGATTTTTTTCAGATCCAAATAATAATTAATATGATTTATTCAGAGCCTCAATATTTTGTTGAAAAATTATATCAAAAAATGTTTAGAAAATGAAACCGACTCTCCTCCGGGGCAACCTGTTCATTTCCTTCCAATTGTCTCCCCCGTGGCAGTTACGGATGTGGCCAATGCACACTGTGTAAGAAATCAGTATTCATACAAATAACCCCCAGCAAGGTCTCAGTTTAGAATTTGATTTGAAACCTTTTTCAAAACTTATAATTACTTTATTTTTCTTTCTTTAAAAAAATATATATTTATATACTTATTTTATTGTATTCTTTTTCTTTCTTTTTATTTTCTTTGTTTATTTTAATTTTTGAACCTTTTTTCATTATATTATCATTATTGTGTTTTTTTTCTTTTCTCTTTGGAGTTTTGTCTGACTGTTTATAATATTGTTTTCCAATTGCTGTCACCTGTGACTCATTACATCACTGCTTTCTGAATACACATACAGTACATGGTCGCCTTGGGCTGCAGCCAGTGGCTTTTAATTGGCATAATTTTGAGACATGTGTATATATAACATGATTTATATATAAATCATGGTTTTGAAAAAGGAGGAGGATGACAAACAAGCAAGTTTTATTTGTTAGTGCAGTTTTGCACCTGATGAAGATCTCATTGATCCAAATGATGCACAGAAATATGAAAAATCTTTGTCAGATCAAAGAACAACGTTTGGATTCTACTTTTGTCATGGTATCTCCCACTTGGTCCAAATTCTGGTGATGATTTCTTTTTGGATGTGTGTATTTTTTTGTGAAATAACCTCCAGCCCCACAAACACTGGTTATACTGAGCAGCTCTCATGAGTAAATACAGTATGTGTAACTGTGATAGTATGAACCAGAGTTCTGAGCTGACCTTCATGGACCATTCTCTATTCATGAGAAAATGAAGTGATAACAATAATAAACTTTGGATTAAAGTTTAATAAAAAAACACAAGAGTGCAGAGCCCACAAGTAATGTAATGTATGATTTACAGTTTGCAAAAGAGAGACAGAGATGGCATGAGTGAGGTGAAATAAAGCCTTTGTCCCTCCAGACCCTCCATACAAGGATCTAAGCAGATATTCCAAAGTATCTCATTCTTTTGATAAAGAAATATTTTTCAGCAGCATCAGCAGCTTTCTCTCAGTGAGGCTGCAACATCCACACCTATCATTCAAAGTAACAGTGGCTGAAAATGTGAGGGCCCAGTGTATTGACAGACTGGGTGATGATATATAAGGAATATAATGTGATTGAGGGAATTTCAAGGAAAGGCAGCTACATTACACACAAAGTTACTGTCTTCTATAAAACAAGACTAAGGGCCAAACCCACAAAAGGATTGTGTGGCTTTTGCGGCCACTAAAATGTGCAAATTAGACAAAAAGATAGTGTGTAATTCACGAAACACCCGCAAAGGGTGAAATAAACTGCGCTGCCAAGCAAATAGCGTCATGGTGCACCTGTGCCATTTGCATGTATGTAAATGAGGTAATATTCATACAGTCAGCACAACATTGGCCCTTTTCTACACAAGTTAAAATGCATGCACACTCACTTCTCACTCACTCTCTCTCTCTCTTCAAATCTTCAAGCTTGTGAGGCACTGAATGATATTGAATTGATATTGATTAGCCTTTTTAATGGAGTCCTAGGGCTCTTCTTAACTCCTAGGTGGCGTTGTCAGCTTTTTAAATGTTCTTTTTAACATTCCTAATATTTACCAGTGTGGCTAATTAAAATAAAAATAAAAATAGGTAGGTAACATGTAAGATTAGCCTATATTTTTTAAAAATAATGCCATTCATTGCTTTGCAGGGTCATGGTGTGTTCAACCTTTTCTATAAGGTTGAAACAAACAAATGAATGCCAATGTGTTTCAATCATCATTCAATAAATCATTAAAAGAATGCTGGTGTTGTAGAATTTGACTGGCATGTTTTCTAAGCAGTTCGGCAATAAAGTCAATGATAACTTTGACACAAATGAGGCTTCAAGTGACTTGTATTTTGGATTTTAGATTCAGTGCCAAGGTTTCAGGATGTGTTGATTGCTGGAAAAAAGCACTCCTTAGCCAAGGAGCTAAAACATAACATTTCTCACCATGGACCTAGATCATTAACTGTAATGGTAAACTATAGTAAGTCATGAAGAAAACACTAGTGTCTGATCACACAAAGTCAAAGAAGCAGACAGAAGAGGATGGTGATGAGGAGGGCAAGGATTAAAGTACATACAGTACAGCAGATGAAGATGTGTGTGGGTGGCATGAGTAACTAAATTCACACCGCCTGACTCACTAATGAAACTATTAATTGAATAAATGGAGAATGTTGTTTTGATCACCATCTCAGTGGTCCATGAAATGAGTGACTGTACTGTGTGTGTGTGTGCGAGAGAGAAAGTAAATTTGTGCAGCTGCCCTTGCCTGCATTTGCTTCTGCGCAACCTCCTCTATGTGTGTGTGTGTGCGTGAGTGTATGTGTGTACGTGTTCAGCAATGTGTGCCACAACAGAGTGACAGTGCGCCCCGTAAGCACATTTCCAACAGGCTAATTAAAGCTCCTCCGGAATAAGGCCAGGCTTATTAACATCTCAACACACCCACTAAAGCCTGCTCATAACCCAACAAGGATCAATGCTCTTCATTAGGGCTGGACCCAATACTGCTGCCCTGCCAAGCCAACCTAGCCACCAAAATGAAGACTATAGGGGAAATGCAGAGCTGGTGAAAATGCAGAAAGAGAGAGAGAGAGAGAGAGAGAGAGAGAGAGAGAGAGAGAGAGAGAGAGAGAGAGAGAGAGAGAGAGAAGGTGACTGGTACTGTGTTTGTGTGTCTCTGTGGGTGTGTCATTTTGTATTTTATAGTTTCTTGGGGAGTAAATGGTGCTTATATATTAAAGGTAGAGTCAGTGATTCTGGAGAAGGATTGTTCAAAACACTTTATGTCAAATTCAGCAAATATCACCTCACAGTCCACTAGCTATGCAGAAAAGAATTCCCGGTATTCATACACAGCCCTGGCTCTGTAAATGGGAAATAAACAAAGTGGCTTGGACCGAGCCACAAAACACTATTCCAGCCAATCAGCTGGGGGTGTTCATGCTCGTGCACAGGACAGGGGGAAGCAGCTGTCTGTGTGAGGACATGACAGTCTTGCATCTCCAGCACCCGTTGAATGGTGGTGGAGGATTGGTGAACTGGAGAGAGAGAGTCTGTGACCAATTCACATAGAAAGTGTTTTCTCACGGAACAGATATGCTTCTGTTTTATTAAATGTATCAATCCACAGTGAATCCGAGACAGTCTCACTGAGACCCCCCCGTGTTTTTTTACACTCTGAGTCTGTTTCTGTTGTGTTTAGTGAAGTGTGATCTGTGATCTGTTTAAATCACATGTATATCCTGCTGTATATGTGTTTTCAACTTATTAATCGTGTCAATGAATCAATAAATACAAACACTGTCGATTTCTTCCTGTGGAGCCAATATGCAAACTATTTTGGTTCAGTAAATTTCTGGTGTCAGTCAGCCTGGTGAAGGCAGATTGGCTGGCTGCTGTCCTGCTGACAGACAGCTGCTTCTGTGAACAGAGATGCTGAATGCAGGTTGAGAGAAGTGGAGAGGCTGCAGAGAGGCAGAGAGTGTGGATGGACTGTTGTGCTCATATGAGATGATTTTTGTTTTTTTCCCACTCGTGATAATGTGTGTGTGTGAGAAAGAAACAGAAGTGACTCTAAAGCTGACACATCGCTCTGGATTCTGCCATATTTCTCTTTTGGTCGCTGTCTTGGTAATGCGCGTCCATGAACTTGGGGGACAGAGCTTCTGAAGGAGCAGGGGTGTATTTGTTTGGGTGTTAAGAATGACTGACTCCACCCTTAATATGAGGAGATACAGTGATGGTAATAATGATGTGCTGGATATATAGCTTTTAAATAACCTTATAGTATAGCTTTCAACAAATCCCATGAAAAGACCAAAACCAACTATGAACTAACTGATACTACTAACAAGTATTGTGTGTGTATCCAAAGCCTGATATATCTTATTCCTCTGTGCCATAGAGCTCTATTGTTGTTCAAAAACTATGAAAAACACAGCAATAAACCAAACTGGTGCACTGGGTGACATATTCCTTCATTATCATGAACGCGCACACTGTAGTTTATATTGACTCAATCCCACACACCGTCCTGCTTCCAGAAATACTCACTAGAGAACCATGTGTATTAATCCGCCGCTAAAAATAGTCCCCAACAAATACACAATTTCATTTTGTTTGAGTAACATTAGCTAAAAACTATAGTGCCCAGCTGTTTAAAGGAATAGTTTGACATTTGCGGAAATACACTTAGATGAGAAGATTCATATCAATTTCATGTCTGAATGCTAAATACAAAGCCAGTGCTAGGAGGCGGTGAGCCTAGTTTAACATAAAGACTGAAAGAAAGGGGAAACAGCTAACCTTCCTCTGTGCAAATGTAAAAAAAAAAATCTGTGACTGACTCACTGCATCCGGCCATTCCAGTTCATAGCCACCATAAAACCACAACTTGATGCTTTTACACTTTGATTTTTTATACAGATTAAACAATCAGTGTTAATTTAACAACAAGTGTTAATTATTGCGCTGTAGAAGTGCCTGTAGCCTGTAGCTGTAACCTTTTTTAAACACTGGAGAGAGCCAGTTGAACTGTTTCTCCTTGCTTCTCGTCTTTAAGCTAAGCTAAGATGACCATCTCCTGGCTCAAACTTCATATTAATTGTGTACAGACATAAGAGTGGTATCACTTTTCTCATCTAACTCTTGACAAGAAAGTGAATAATAAATGTAAAACTATTCCTTTAAGAAAATAAACTATATATTCTTGACCCATTTTTAAAGATTTAGGTCTTCAGTAGGAACCAGTGCTCTTGCTGGGCTTCCTAAGTCCATGTTTTACTCTATCTGCTGTTTCCCCCCTCTGTTTATTTTATAGCATCTCTGTCCATAGTCAAATGTTGACTATGGACTTTCAAATTTGTCCTCTCATCCTCTTTCATCTTCCATTACACTTTCTGTTTCCACATCATCCCATTAGTTTTCCTATGAACAGTTATCCCTGGCTTTCCTTTCATCCTGCTCTCTGTCTTTCTCCCTGTCCTTTCATCCACTTCTCCCAGCCTCCTCAGGTCCATCTTTGAGGCTAGTTGAAAGCGGTGCCGGCTGCAGTGTTTTCCTTTGCTTGCCGACCTGCTGACACTCCCAGAGATCAGAGGTAATAGTGGGTCTGTGCTCCATTTTTCTCTCCTCTCTCTCAGCAGAAAAAAAAACAACTTCCTTCACTCTATCATCAATTAATAATACTCTCCCATGGGAGTTATAGCTTGTGTACATAAGCAGCACACACACTCACGCACACACACAGGGAGGGTTTTTTTTCCTTTCCACTCCTGTACATAAAATTAGTAATTCATTTGTAGGGAGAGCAGATTTACCGACGTGCAGGCAGGAACATATTTCCTGGGTTCCCCCGAGGGCGTCGTTGCTGACTCGTGTCATATTTACTGTGTAATTGATTTTTAAACACACTCATCTCTCTCCATTCCTGCCCTACTATTTTTTTTGCTTTCCCCTGTTGCCCACAGCAATTGATCCTCCCAATCTGACTGTGTTCCTCTATATTCATCTCTTCATTATAAGATAAACATCATCATCTCGGCATTTCTGTTTTTCATTATATATTGGTTTCTCTTCTGCCCCTCCCTCCTGTCTGACAGGAACACCTTATTGCACACATAGGGAGGGTGGGAGAGCAGGAAGATGGAAGGTGAAGGGGTGAATGAGTAGAAGTTCGAATCCTGCCTGCTTTCTCTCTTCCACACACCTGCATGAAGTGAGTGTGATTGTCACATTGTCAGTTTCAAAAATTTTTGGACGTAGGCACCCCAATTCCACGTCGGAAAGGTGTTGGGAGTGAGGGTTTCAGATACTGTTCCACTATCTGACAAGCACTTTGCTTGAAGCATACTGTAGCCATGGCCCTCATTTCCCATCATGCGTAGTGCTGGACTGAGTAGTTGCTGATTGGTCAGCATGGGCCGCTTGTGTTGTCACCTAAAAGATTCTGATGCCGGTAGAGATTTCTGCAACGATGATACAACATAAAGCAAGCTGAAAAAAGGCTCAGGAATGTAAACAATTCAGAATTGAAACAAAGCAGACTTTTCCACCATCGCTATATACACACATGAACTGTAGGGAAAATAAGCTCAATACAGCCTGATAATGTGTGTGATACATCCATCTAGTGTAGCAGTGGTGCTATCAACAGCTGAACTAAAAATTAAAAACCTATGCTGTAGGTATCTTTGGTGGGACTCCTGTTAACCACTTGTGTCGACTTTAAAACCAGCTTCAAAAGTCAAGTAGTATATGCACATTTCAGTGGTTTCTCTTTGGGAGTAATTGTGCAGTCAGGAAGTATCAGAACAGAGATCAGAGAAAGGAATACCAGAAAGGAAAGGGAAAGGAAGATGAGAAAAACAATGAACATAAAAAATGAGAAGAAATGAAAAGAAAGGACAGGAAACAGGTGCAATTAAAGCAGAAGGTAGCAGAAGACGAGTGCAGAGCATAACAGTGAGTAGAAGACCAGAGAGCAGAGCCATCCTCCTTAGGGGAGGTGCAGGGCTCTTCTAATCAATCCATGGATGCATTGTAAAATCAATGCTCTGTATAATTAGGGCAATTCAAGGGTAAAAAAACACCCTGCTCTGCATTTTGCCTCCGTCTGCACTCAGTCTTTGCTTTCTCCTGTAATAACGCCTTCATCATAAATGGCTCTGGGTCACAGTTACATTATTCCAAATTGGTTGGAATAATTGAAAACCTCTAGGTCCTCGGTATATGACTTGTCACAAAGTGCAATAGCCTCAAAGGTAACAATGTGCCATGATAAACTTTAGCCAAGCCCACTCTTTCTCTCATTTTCTAATAGTTTTTAGCCCCACTCTTCCTCAGCCGAGCTGCAATCAATAACTTCTCCCAAACCTACTCATCTTGATTTTTCCTCTAACCACCACTGAATAGTAAGGACCTCCACCAGAGGCTCCCCACACACTTACCACTTGGAATTGTCATCCTCCTCCTTTTTCAATTCCTTTACAGGAGATGATGATGAAAAAGTAGTACTCTCTACACTGTTAACCTTTTCTTATTCACTATTGAAATATCCATGCATTTAATTCCAGACTGGGAAAACCCTCAAGGCCGTGAAGTACATTTTTCTCCTTAACAGTCATTTTTTAGGCCCTTAGCAGGTCTTTTTTTTAAAACTAATTTAGCCCCAACTAATGTTACAGTTATTAAAATCAGTTAAGGTAGCAAACTGCACAGGCCAGGGCCCACTTCTTAACTTGGCCCAATTAAACATGAATAGCAGTGTTGGTGGGTGGAAGCTGGTGAGGGATTGTTACGAGTAAAGCTTTTGTGCATGTCCCTGCTGTGTTGTCTGTTCGCTGCTACATTCTAACATAGGTTCCCTTTCCTGACTGATTCGCGCATCAGATCTACCCTCAGCTTCTATAACTCCTCCAACTGGTCCATTAATTCAGCATCCGGCACACCTTTCGCTTGACCCATATGCTGTGATTGGCCTGTTTCTTCAGGATCTGCTGCTCTGCTGCACAATCCCTGCCAGCCACATCTTTTTTAAAGACCATTAATTTGGAGGACCTGTTGGAAGGAAACTGCGCACACAAACAACCAAATACGTTGTTTGACCATGTGCACTGCATAACGACACGTAAGAGCGTTTTCTAATCTGGCGCCTGTATCAGCAGTATTTGGCAGGACAACACAATTTGCCTGTGCCTTCCAAAACCGTTAAAAATCACTGTTAAAAAAATAATGATGTTTTATGATGTGACTACGCTGTGTTTAAAGTCTGGTTAGGTTTAGGCACAAAAACCACTTGATTAGGTTAAGGGAAAGATCAGGGTTTGGGTTAAAATGAGCACTTTGTTAAGGGTAGAGAAACATGGTGTGGGTTAAAGTTAATACTTCCTTAAATTTAGGCCAGACAACTGTAGTTACGTTTTTTAAAAACTGTACTGCACCACTGCTCTGGGTCGTAATTACTACAGCTGCTTGATGGCATCTGTCACTCAAACATAACTACATGTCATTTTTGGGCAACTGACATTACAGGGCTACCCCTTTCATGTATGTTCAGTTTGAACACACTAGTTTAGAGGTGAGGTTCCACCAAACAAAACCCTCTGTGTTTGGTCAGAGTAGTTAGATTTTCTTTCTCCCCACACATTTCATCTCTCACTGTAGATTTGTGCTGTGCCTAGTTAGAAAATGGTGTAAAATAAAAGTCCTGCAGTTGTCTACTAAAGACCTGTTTTCTTTTGCTGTTTGTAACTAAATAACCAAGTTTAAGGTGAGCGTGTTATTTCCTCCTTCCCAAAGATAGCTGAAAAAAGGGTTGTAACACGGATCATGTCCTTATTGTGGCATTAACCACTACGGCTTGCTACTCCCATTACGCCCACTACATGCCAAGTATCCCTAGGAATTCTGTCCATATTGGACTATTCCGCTCCTAACAACTTATATTACACTAGAGCAGCATTACTTGGGGACGTAAAGTGATTTATGAAAATGCATTTGGTTTTTGAGGCATATTCTGTAAACTTAGTGTAGCAGGATAGATATCTTTCTTGCTAGTTGATTGGGGCTGTTCTATTGGTTCTCCTAGCCCAATCACAGAGGGAGGCCATTCTATAAAGAGGAGAAGTGTCTCTCTCTCTGCCTCTCACTCCTTGGCTTTGGGGGTACGTCCACTTCCGGCTGCCGGTTCCCGTTTGGTTGTATCTCACCGGATGCAGATAGGTGTGTGGTGGCTGTACTGTTTGCATCTGGTCTGAGTTGTTTGGTTGGTGCTACATAATTTTCATTATCTCAGACTCCGGTGCTACGCTGATCCTCCTGTTCTGTCTGAACCCCCATGTGCGGCGATACATCGTTAGCGCCCTATTAACGAATCCTTTGGCAGACAGTATGTATGCCTCATGCATTGCCGTCTCAATCCTCCACTTTTACAGCCTCTTTGTTTTGTCTCACGTGGCTTTGTTTTATGATAGGTGTGATTGGTCATTGTTGCCAACCACAGCTTCAGGCCCTGTCTGCTCGGCCTGGTTTCTGCTCTGCCTGGCGTCCATTAGGTGTGGTGCTCTGCTGTGGTGCTTCGCTGCCGCTGCTCTTTCCCACTCTTGCGTGTGGCTGTAAAGGCTAGTCGGTCTACGCCCCAATTGTGGGGTTAAATTAATTTAATTTGACTTTTTATTTGACACTTTGTGTGGGGACCTTCTTATTTATCCTGGTTTTCTATTCAGTTGCGTATTCTTTATGGTTTATTTTTCATTAGTTACTTTATGTAATTAGTTCTATGACCTATATTGTTTAATTTGTTGAATTGAGCCTATTTTTTGGTTACGATTTTGTTGTGAATATGTGCTTGACTGCCAACTGTATTTCTTTGTATTTCTTTATTTTGTTTTTTTGGGTTTTGGTTTCTTTGCTTAGTTAACCCCACTAATTTGTTGTCTCCTTTTCAGTTGCTGAGAGCTGTCGGTGGTGGTCCCTGGTGTCCTGGTGGTGGTTTCCCCTTTTTTTTGAGTGTGTGTGCTGGGCACCCCCTTTTTGTTCTTTGATTTCTCACATATGATCGGGGTAATTTTGTGTTTTCCTGGGATTCCTCACAAACCCTTTACGACTCTCATTCCCCTACTGGTAAGCCTCAGCACAGATAAGGTTCCCCCTTCTTGTGTCCCCTTTTAATGGTGTGAGTGAGAATTTTTTTTATAGTTTTTAATAATTTGATTGTTATAGTAAATATATGTTGTTGACTGGAACCACGTCCTGTCTCTCTTTGTCAGCAAAACGAACCTCAGTGCCTTGTTGGCTGTTTATCACAACTCTGATTACTCTTAGGATGAAACTCCCTAGGTGGCGTTGTAGGAAAACATTCTAGTTACTCTTCACTCGCTAGTCTTTCCCCTCCCTCGTCACGCCACAATCAGCATCAGTGTTTCCTTCAAATTTACTGACTGATTTCAGCATGCTTTATCACTGAATAGCTGAGATGGGTGCTAAATATAAATCTGCATAAAAAACAGCCTTATCTACGTATATCAATATTCACTTTCAATTTTTTGTCAACATCTAGCTCTGGTCCTACGGAGGTTGAACACACTTATTGTAGTGGCTAAATAAATGTAATGCAACATGGAAAAGAATTATGACAGCATTACTAAAGAGTATTCACAAGCCTAATACTTTGCAAAATATGATAGGTATGTGGTAAATTTTTTGGTTTACTGATGACAGTCATTGCAAATTCATCTGTGCAATCATTACACATGATATGAAGACCCTAGACAACACTGTACAATACCGTTGTGGAAATGCCAATACTACCATCATACTTGTCAGTTACTTTCACCATCCTTCCCTTAAGTTTCTCTCTCTCATGGATTAAAACTGGGCCAGTCATATGCATACACACACTCTCTCTCTCACACACACACACACACACACACTCCTGTTAATTCTACCCACTCTGGTATATCGGTGTGTGTTCCCGCTGATGTCACCATGTGATGAATGGAATAACCCAGTCCCAGTATCACTCTTAGTCCCAATAATAGTAGTTTAACACCGTTTCCTGGTTCCACAACACTGAGCGCCACTGAGGCAAATACTGTTAGTGCTGACAGTGGAGTGATGTCTTTCTCATTGAATACCTATGAAGTCCTCTAGATGTCCATTAATGATAGATTCCATATGTAATAAAAACAGGGCCGACCTACCACTAATCCATAATGGATTGCCAGGCAGGACCTGAAACTGATCCAAAACCTTGTCTGTACCACACACACACACACACACACACATGCCAGAACATTTGCAGACACACGCACATAAAAACAGAGTCCTCCCTCATTCCACTGTTTAATCTCTCTAAGTGTTTTTCCACTCCTCCTTCCTTCCCATCTTCCTTCTTTCCCTCTCTCCCTCTGAGCTCAACCTTCTAGATGTTACCACTCATTCTGCCATCAGCTCCTCCCTCATACAGAAACACTGACACTCACTTCCTTGTGATGCCTCTGTCTTCTCTTCATCAACCCCCCCCCCCCCCCCCCCCCAAGGCAAAGTAGGCCATTCGTCTTGTCTTCTCCAAGCAAGAGATTTAGCATTTGCTACAATTTTGCAGATGTCTTTTATTCCCTATTCAGATGGGTGGGAAATGAAATATTCACTGTGCTCCTCTGTAATTTAACTCATCATTCTGGAACAACATTTTAACCATGGGGAAATAACAGGATATGGTCTCTAATAGACGTGGATGTTCTACAGGACAAAGCCAAAAGCCTCCCCAAGGGGACGTGGGAGAGGATATCATTATCTCCAAAGTCTATCATAAATAAATGTCCATAAATCTGATTAGAAATAATAGAAAATAGACAGACAAGCCCGTCCTCAAAAGAAAAAGAACAGTATAGCTCAAAAATTCAGCCAGCAAAAATGACCTATAGTGACAGATGCCATCTAGCTGCCGCAGTAATTATGACAGCGAGAAGTGACACAGTTCAGATGACATCTATATTAGGTGACAAATTTTCATTCATTAGGAGGAGGCAGGTTGGGTGGATGGCTAGATAGATGGCAAAAAGTGGACTTAGCTGCAGGAGACCACTGTTTGCTTCCCGTTTCCAACCACGAATGTCATGTTTCCAACCGCAAGTTGGGACAGTTTTTAAAAAACCATACCAAACCACAATTGTCGTGGTGTTTACTTTTGCCATGACGATGAAGGTTGCCTAACCTTAAGGAAGTAGTAACTTTAATCCACACCACAATTCAAGTAATCATTTTAACCCAAACCGCGATCTTTCCCTACACCTAACCAAGTGGTTTTTGTGCCTAAACCTAACCAGACCTTAACCACAGTGTTGTCACATCATAAAATGAAGGTTATGATATTATAACCTTATATAAGCACAGGCAGAACCCTCTATTGGATTCTCCTCCAATCACAGGAAATCGCACACTGAAATTTGCATGTATAGAGCCAGCCAAGGACGCACCTACTGATTACGTGCATCTCACACACTATAAGCAGCATCTCGCTGTCGTTCACTATCCAGAACCACTTCAGCGGATGGCGTAGGAGCAGCAGTGTCCATAGGTAGAGGGTAGAGGCTCACACAGGCTGCGCCCTCTACTGGACTCAATGGGTACAGTAGGTGGAGGCTTATGAATGTTCGCCCTGCCGCGGCATGACATCAGACTGCTTTACTGAGCCTGACTGGTTATAGGTTAGTCACCGCGGCCCTCCACTTGCACTTTGTAATCCCAGCCGCTTAAATGGAGCAGTAGGGGGCCCAACCAAGCCCAGTTAACATGGACATGAACTGAGTGAAGACATGGCCTAACCTTGCAGGGATAACAGGTCCCCAAGTCATCTTGGATCATGGGAGAATGCAGGAATATAATTGCCCCTGGGGGTCAGGTGTACCACAGCTGACACTTACACCACCCTTGTCACAAGTCCTGAGTTACACCTGCAAGCACGGACCTTGAGAAGGAGCCTGTCATGTCCAAGGGATAGAACCTTATGAACGGATAAGCGTAGACCAAGATGCTGCCGTGCATATGTCCTTGACACTCACCCCAGTGAACAAGGCCATAGATGCTGCTATGCCACGTGTGGAATGCACTCGGCCACAGTGGCGGGGTCCTTACCCTCCTGCCTGTAAGCTTGGGAGCTGCACTCACAAAGCCAACTAGCTAGGCGCTTCTTGGATAGGGCTTTACTGGCCACACTCTCTCCATAGCACACAAGTGGCTGTTCAGTGCGCCAAAAGGGAGCCATGCGTTTAACATAACATGCCAATGCATGTACTGGGCATAAGAGGTGCAGTTTTGCCTCTATGGCGTCCCCGTGGGGTGAAGGACAAAATGCCTCTATCTGAACAGTTCTCGACCTAAACAAGCTCCTTATATTCTTAGGAACAAAAGAGGGGTTTGGTCTGACCCGCTGTGGTCACCACAAAGCAGCAAACAGCTGGTGTGAACCAACAGGGCACACAATTTGCTCACTCTCTTAGCTGAGGTCAGTGCAAGCAGCAAAGCTGTCTTTAATGACAATTCTTTCAGAGAGAAGCGCTCCAGAGGTTAATAGGCATCATTCCCTTGGGCGTCGAGCACCAATGGCAGTTCCTACTCTACAGCAGCGAGGGAATGAGACAAAGAGAGGGAAAGGTGTAAAGCAGCCTCCTTGGCCATGGCACATCTGCAAACGCGTCCACCCTGGGTGGATTGTCTTACGGTGTCAGGGAGAACCAGAGCGGGCAGTGGGTGTTGATTCAACACGTACAGGTCCACTTCTGCTCTCACGAACCACTTCCAAATCTGCTGCACCACCTCGGGGTGCAGCACCCACTCATCTGCCATAGGGCCACCTCTCAACATGAGATTGGCGCCCCTGTTCTCTGGACCCAGAATGTGGAGGGCTCTCAGAGACAGGAGTTGTTCTGAGGCCCATACCAACAGGTTCTCTGCCATCTTCAACAGGGCATCAGACCGGACTCTTCCCTGCCTGTTGATGTAGGCGACTGTGGTGTGGTTGACACATCCGCTCCTATGTAGGAGCTCTCTCGACCCAGTGGTGTCCCCATCGACAGATGCTGTGGGGACTCTCCTGCACCGATGGGGGAACATTCACCATGCGTGCCCATGTGTTTGTGCCTCTTGGGATCTAAGTGCAGGCTGGCGAACCACTTTTGCAGGCAGTGCATGTGCAGGAGCCCCACTGGATCCACTGGATGGCTAGATGCACCACTGCCATGAACACAGCAGCAGACTTTGTGTTGTTGTGTCCAATCCTATTCGTCTCCCGTTTGGAGATCAATGAGGAAAAACACGCCGCGCATGCACGCCCCTCACTCGATGCACATCAGATGTGTTACTCATTGACGAAATGGTAATGCAACCTGACACCACACACTCAGCCAGAGAGACATGTTGTACACGCCGCTCCGTGACAAAGCAGTAATGGCGACCACAATGGGAGGCAAGTGCATTATTCAATACCATTACATTAGGTGAGGTGTGCTTTCTGAGAGCATCACACCAACTGTAACGTGCACAACCTAGCACAGCGCCATGATGTCTCTGGACATCACTGCCTAGGCTGGCACAAGTGTTGTGCAACACTGGCCAGCCATGACACGCTGTGTGATTTATTCAGTACCATTACATTGGGTGATGTGTGTTTTCTAACAGCATCATATTGACTGTAATGTACATGCACCAGTACAGCTGTTGTCCAGATGTCTCTGGACATCACTGCCTAAACTAGCACAAGTGCCCCGGCCCTCCGCCTCCTTCGCAGGAGGGGGGGCGGGAGCAACATCTGTTGCAACATCCCGTCAAAACCTGTGACCGGGGCTTTTGTCTTAAATGGCTGCTGCTAGGATGCTTCCACACACTTCAAGATGTTTGGGAGGGGAGGTGTGAAAAAAAAAACCTGAGCTGGGTGAGCCTGTCCATAGAAACCCCCACGGAGACAGCTCACCGGCTTGGATGGAAGCAGGGGCAGGGGCAGTGTTAGCCCAACACAGCCGGCTGCGATGGTCATCACTTTGCGGAAGTCCCGGTGGACAGACGCCAGCAGTGGGGCTCTGCAGGATGCTGACTTACTGGACAGCGATGAGATGTTTCAGCAGGGAAATGACGGCTTCGTCATTGCTGCCTTTTAGTTCTGGTCCAGTTTGTGTTAACACTGGCTTTTTACAAACAAACCAACAGCTGTAAAGATGAAGTTATATACACTGACAGGTAACTCATTCATTGGACAGTTTTAGTGATGTCATCCTGCATCATCAGTGCTACATGGACCCATGTGGGAAGATCATGTATACTAATCGCATATTGCTATTGGAAGATCGCTTCCTGAACAGTTCACGATCAGCAGATGGATTTAATACTAGTGTTCAGCCTTTGATAAAATCACACATTTACTTCCATAAAATATTGTAGTTGGTGCATTTATTTTACATTTACATTTTGTCATTTGGCTGACCCTTTTATCCAAAGTGACTTACAAGTGAGGCAAGACAATCAAGCGTTTGCTCTCAAGTAGCTAACCAGGTGCAATGAGAAAGGGCGCTAGATAGAAGTTTGTTTTTTATTTTTTTTATTTTCTATTATTACAGTAAGAAATAACTGGAAGTAGACAAGTGCTTAAGCGACAATAAGAAAGTAGTGCAACAACCAACAGTGCTAAAAGGTTAAAGGGGCTGAAGTGTTGAGGTGTTCACGAAAGGGCTGAGTTTTCAGGCGTTTCTTGTATGCACAGGGAGTCAGCAGATGTGTGGAGCTGGGCAGCTCATTCCGCCATCGTGGAACCACAGATGAGTCTGGATTGTGATTTCATACCAGCCAGTGATGGTATTACTGGACATCGTTCATTTGAAAACTGGAGCAGATGGGAGGGGACATACAACCTGATGAGTGACTCAATGTAAAAGGGTGCTTTTAGACCACAAACGAACTGCACCAGAGTCTGCTTTGAAGTGGACCAAGCAGTCTTGGTTTAGTCTGCACCAGCATTTGATTGACAGCTTTTACACCAGCCCAAACTAACCATACTAAATAGGAAAATGCTCGGTTTTGTTTGTTTTAACCAAATCAAACAGGTTAGGTGTGAAAGCACCCTAATAGAGTTAATAAAATATCAACCCAAATCAAAGGCCATGACGATGAAGAAGTTTTCACACAGATATTAGTGTGAACAAACAAGCTCATGGCTGACAATAGTCTCTGCTGGCCTCTATACCACATTATATATTATGTACTGCTGGATCTTACATTGCTAAATTGCTTTATAGCACAAGACAGAAAGAGTGTTTTTTTTGCTTCAGTTCAGGGCTCAGAAATGACAACAAGTAGCAACAGGGTTTATGGGAAATGTATTAATTTTGAGAATAGTTTGGCAAAGGTTCCGCCCTCCAATATTAAGACCTACAATTCTGTTTCACTCAATCACAGTGAAATTTCCTTCTCGGGCCTTCAGACACCCCAGTCTCGGTGGCTTTACTGGAGGCACACCTTTCCCCCTCTCCTTGGGGAGACACAGGCAGGTATCTGCCACATTATGGTGGATAATGGGGATGGATGGTGCACTGCAAAGACAGGTATGGTGGGACCGAAGGGTGCGGGAGGAAAATGGATATGTCGTCAAAAAAGGACTTGTGAATACCAGACAGAGGAATTCCACTGAGCCTTGGCTACCCGCCTGGAGCCAGAGGGAGACAAGGCATCTGTCATGAACATGGAAACCTGACATGACAGGATTCAACCAGCTATGCTCTGTTCAAGTTAAAAATACAAATAGGCTGTCCTGCTAGCTCAGGCTCAGGAAGGCCAGGGTGTATATCATGTCCTTCTGACTTTACATTTTCGAATCTGGTTTATGTTCTTTCACACATTTTACATGTCTTTTTATCCATCCTCTATTTGTCAATTTGTTTTTTTACTTTTTTGATCATCCATTCCTTCTCAGCTCAATACTCCCTGTAACCCCACTCCTTTGTCCAAATATCTCACTCCTTTGTCCCTTTTGCTCTCTCCAATTTTCCTTTCTTTCAATATCTATATGACTACTCCTAATATGTAAAGAACACATTAAACCACACATGAACTACAGGTTAATATGGTGTTCATTAGGTATTTAGTACTGCCTGCTTCCTGCAGTAAGGCTGCTGTGCCAGTAGAGGGAGACTGTAACTAATCACCTTGACCAAAGTAAGAGCAGGATTTTCCTCTGATTACCAAAGCATGTTTAATTACTTCTGATTTTATGTTTTTGTTAGATTTTATGTATTTATGTGTATGTGTGTGTGTGTGTGTGTGTGTGAGAGAGGAAGAGTGAGAGAGAGAGAGAGAGAGAGAGAGAGAGAGAGAGAGAGAGAAAGAGAGAGAGAGAGAGAGTGCTGACTCTAGCTAAGGCAGCCTCTTCTCCCTGGCTCTTGGCTTGAGCCATTGATTCTTATAGATCAAGGCCTGTCAGTAAGATGGGACACTGTCACCAGGCAAACCCACAGATTAGTGTGTGCTTATGTGTGTGTGTTTTAGAATATAGACAGAGAAAGGAGTCACTAACCCCACCCCTTCATTTGTGACTGAGAAGATCAGTTGGATTGAAAAATGAAGAGGGAGCAGTTACACTTTGGCTCCCTCTAAACTGTCATGAGTAATCAGTATATGGATTATATATATATATATATATATATATATATATATATATATATATATATATGTGTGTGTGTGTGAGTGTGTGTGTGTGTGTGTGTGTGTGTGTAGCCACTGACCCTCACCACTCCTGACCAGTATAACCCGTACAAACACCTAAAGTTCAGAAAGCAAATCCCACAGCAAGCTGAGCTGCTACCAGCCCTTCAACAGACAAAAAGTGTTTTCAAAATAAATTTGCACAAAAGCCAAATCTCAACTACATCCTGTCACATCCTGCCAGGACTTTCTGTATGTGTCTGGGTTTTTAGTTTAGTTCCTGTTTTACTTTAAAATGTTTTCTCCTTGTGTTTTGTTAACTTTACTCTCTGTGTTTTCCTGCCTTTGTTGATTACCTCGTGGTTTTTGTTTGTTTGGTTCACTGTGTTACACTTATGTTGTCTAGTCCTTTGGGTCATTTGGTTTTGCTCATTTATGTTATCTGACTTATCTTTGAAATACTCTTACATTATTAGTCAGCTTGTACTGCTGTGTACCTAAATTTATGTATTCTGAGACAGTTTGATTTATGCTGGCTTGTGATTGAGGTGTTGTGTTTTCTGGCGTTTGGTTTGCTCTGTATTTTCGTTGTGTATTCCTTCACTTCTCTTTGTTAATGTGAATCTCCTCACACCTGCCCTGCATTATGCTCGTTAGCCCTGCCCTGCTCCTAGTGTCTTCCCCAGCCTATCAGCTCCCAGCCTGCCCTTGTGCCACCTGTTCCTTGTTGTTTGATTAATTCACTTTGTATTTAAATCTTGGTTTTTCAGTTCAGTTTTGTTGGATCCTCTATTCTGTTTAGCCTGTTCTAGTTTGTTTTGTCTTGTTCATTCCTGTTTGGTTTGTTCTGCTTGGCTCAGCGTTCAGTTTTGCTGTTTGACCCTCCAGCTTTTGTTTTTGCCTGCACACTCGGAATAAAGAAGCTTTCTTCAGACCTGCTTTGCCTATGGTCTCTGCATTTGGGTCCACCTGCTCCACAACCATGACACATCCAGAGTGAGCGACCGACCATCAAAAATCAAAGATTAGAGAAAAAAATCCAAAAACTGAAAAGATTTGTGTATCAGAACTTTGTTCGTTCTTCTTTCCTCTCTCATTAATCATCTGACAACCCCTCAGGTTTATCTGGTGACCATTTGGAGGGGCCTGACCCTGAGGTTGGGAACCACTGGACTAAACTAGCTCCACCTCCAGCAGCTACAACAGTAACATGCTGCTTACATACTGATGCTTCAGTATTAATAACCTAATGAGATCTGTTTCTCTATCTACCTGTCTCTGATTTTGAATGCAGGACTTTTATATTGTAGTATTAATACTTTTACTAAAGGATAGGAGTACATCTTCCACCACTGCTCTCTGCACTTTCAACTCTAAAAGTAACTCAAACTAACTCACCATATGAAATTAACATATATGGAGATTGTAACCTTAATGTTTTTTTTTTTTTTTTTGTCTGGATGTACATCTTATTGATATAACACATGAAGATAGAGTACACAAGATTATCTCTACAGTTCGGAGGGTATTTTCTCAATTTTTTTTTGATCTCCTTTATTGAAATCTGTTGGCAACACAGACGTAGCGTGTTCAACCAAACACAATCGCCGGATCTGAGAGAGACTGTTATTGCTGCAACCCTGCGCTTTTACTGCTTGCAGAAGGAAGAAAAGGATTTTTTTTCACACAGACGCGGATAACTCCTATGCCCCGCCGTCTACCGACTGAGTCGACCTGGTGTTCTCTCCACTATGCTGCTGAGGATCAGCTGCCGAGAAACCCGCCAACAGAACACAAGGACTGCCCTGTCATCATCCAAACCCAACCAAAGACGGACTGAAACGCACAACCTGCTCACTTTCTGAAGCGACCAAGTAAGAGGTTTATGTCTGGGCAGAGACAGTGTTGATTGTGTGTTGTTAGCTTTTAGCTTTTTAAGCTTAATTGCTGTTTGTTGTGATTTAACAGACCACCGAGTACTTCTGCCTGTTATACTCTGAGTATAAATTTTGCTGCCTGTTTAGTTTGTGTTCACCATGCTAGACTGTTTGTTTGTGCCACCGTGAGGAAGTAAATTGCTTGTCGATCGAAAATCAGACATGATGCAGACTGCCGTCCGTACACATATTGTCTGTGGACAAAGCAACCGCTGCTCTCGTCCAACAATCGCAGGACTTCGCTGTGAGCTGGCATTTCTTCTCCTCCTTCCTCTCTTGTTACGAACACCCACACAGACACACCTTTCTTACACATCTGATGGTCAGATAGTGTGGGACACAACACTGCTCTACCCCTCGTTATCTACAATCACACATGTTTGATACGTTGAATTGGGTGAGTGCAGAGACGCCGACCCCAGGTGGTGACATCTTGCTATTGTCTTAACCAAGACACCACAGTCACATCGATTTGGTTTTCACGTGACTTCATCTCCCGAGATCATGTCCGCCATTATTAAGATCGTGTGACACCATCTCACGAGATCACACCAGTCATCCAAAATCTTGCACAACATCTTCCCAGATCAAGGTCGCCTTCTTGCCCACACTCGCACACAAACACACACGTGTGCATGTTCCTGCTTGCATGTGTTGTAAATGGCTGTTATTGGTTAGGTAGAATTTAGATTTTAGGATAGTGATTTATTGATCTAAGCATCTTTAAACTTGCTATTTTAATAAACACTGCTATATCTTTTAAAGAGAAGTCCTTGATTGTTGTGCTCATTGTGAAAAGTGGCTGATTGAGAGGGTCAGAGCTCGAATTCAAACCTTCATTGTTCACTTGTGGATGCTGATATCCTCAGATATTGGCACTCTTTAGTGAACCTTGTTTATGAGCCTGCTTTGTTTGGTTATTGGTCCCTGTTTCTGGGTGGTGCCGTGTTAACTCATCTTATTTTCATTAATAACTATCCCATTTATTGCTAATAACCAACCTGCTCCCAATCAAGGACCCAACAACTAGAATTCTGAAATGAGCATTTCAGCTGGCAAATGCATACACTTCTCGTTTTCAACATATTTCAAAGCTGCTTTAAATCTTCACCACATCTTTTGCCAACACTAAGACATGGAGGGTTTGTGTTGCATTCAGTGGGACATGCTGATTCCCAGCCTAGCTCCTGTAACTTTTTGTATGGAGTTCAGTCAACACTGGTGCATGGCCTGATATGTAGATGGCAACAAATGCTTAACATCAGACTCCAGAGCAATGCACCCAGCAGCTCACAGAATGAAAAATCAACTTATTTATGCAGGGGTGTGTTCATGTCAAGGTAGGCGTTAGCATAAAATTCTTCCTTCTCTTGATATTTGGGTTTCCCCTCAGTTGCTCTGCTTGAGTTTAACCTCCAACTGGTGTGTGGGTGAAAGAGAAGGAGAGAGAGAAAGAAGCATAAATTTAAGGTGACCCTTGATCAACCCTGTGCTTTGGGTCTGCTCTTCCCTGTGCTGCAGCAGTCATCCACTCATAGTCAGACTGAGAAGATATTCTGTGCCATTTTCCGCTTCCCATTTTAATGTGTTATAACATTCTGACCACTAGTTTAACAAGACTAGGTCAAAAGCCTAGTCTATGGCTGGACTGACCATGTATGGTCAATGTGTGAAATTATAGCCAGTTTATTACAGGGATAGTCAGTGGTAGTATCTATAATGTGAATTCCTGGACACAATTTTCTCTAGTGGTCCTAGTAATATTTACTAAAGTAGCATATCGCATGACATGGTTAAGCTATGTTTGAGTTAAAAAAAAAAAGTTATAAATGCAGTTAGAAGAACAATACTTTTTAATAACTATTCTAATTAATTCCCCCTGCTCTTATCTGTTTCACTCATATCTTTTTCATTCTGTATTGAGTGTTTTGTTACAGTGATTATTTGGTGTGCTTTAATTGTGCTGTAACTCCCTCTTTCCCGTTTAAGAAGGCAGCGGTGAGAAAGTTTTGACAGCATTTTGGGTGCAAATTCAGGAGGCTTATCTCTGCCAGGTTACTGCAGTTAGTCAAATCAAGTGCACCTGCAGAGCAACTGCCCCACACTAAACAACACAAAGAGCTACATGAGTCTCCATGTTTTACCTGCAAGACTGTTTTAATGCTGTTCATCGTTTGTGATGTGAAAACGTCGGAGAAATCCTGTCCTGGTATTAGTTCAGTTATAAAATCCGAATGCACCACGGAGCGTCTCTCCTGCTGGCTGCTGACAGTGCGGTCAGCCAGAGAGTCGATCACACTGGACAGTAAAGGAGATGCCAAGACACTGGCACGCATCTGTTTAAACAGGAGTTTAGCTGGCTTCACTGCATTTAACACTGGAGCTGAGAGCCTCAGAGCTTGGAGCAGAAACAGTGCGTTACTGTGGTCCTCCGCTTCCATAATCTTGCGCCCATTCATTTTGAAAGAGTAACGGCCAATGGGGAAATTCCAACATGGCCCGCCGACCAATGGTGGAATTGACTCATTCAATCACTCGCTCAGGCACTCAGTCACTCACGGTCAACTGCGGTTATAGGGCTGGCCCTGCTGTTGCGGGAGATAGCACGATGGTGTTGAGTAAAAAGATGGTGCTGGTAAAACTTTTTTTGGTATGCAGAGAGACAACTTTAACCACAAACGATAGAACTTTCTTCTAACCAGCAACTGAGAAGAGACTCCACTTCAGAAAAAAGTTGGACTTACACAATTGATCTGCTGCACCCATGTATAAGAAAAACATTTTGTTCAGAAGATTTTAAAGGTTTTTCCACTGCAGAACTTACAGCTGCCCAGCCTGAACTTGTAAGGCTTTGGTTCTAGGTTCTTCTGACCACTAGTAGTTTTATTTAAAGTTCTTTTTACACACAATGACTTTGTCAGTATCATGAAATTAATGTAATTGCCCAACTTGCAGTAGGTTGACAGAATGGACCAGAAAGTGAAGGAGACCAGCTCCCACCCTGCTGAGCAACTCTCCAAAGCCAGGTGCATCCTTCAAGACAGGCTGACTGCCGGTGTTATGTAGAGTTCTGCCTACCCGCCAAGAACTGCATGCATCTCGTGAAAGTGTGCAGTTAAAGGGTGAACTATACTACTAAGGGTGAATAATTTTAGAGGCTATAGTTTTTGAATGTTTAGAGTGATCAGTGTTTTATTAGACTCAGTAGTAGTAGTAGCAGTAGCATTTCTTTGATACGATTGGTCTGAAATTTACAAGGTTTCCTTGATTGATCATTCAATATTACTTAGGCTGAACTCTTCAGTGTTCTTTGTCGATGTGGGGTGTCAAATTCACTCTGTCAAAGTCGATCAAATAAAGTATATAAAACCATTTGATTCCTATCAAACTTTGATTTGAAGTGTCATTACTGAGTGCTAAGGGGTGCATGCATTATTTGGCAGAGCTGGTTGTTGCTGCCGAGTAATGCATCCCTATTATTTCAGCTTAGGCCATTATTAAATGTATGAAACGCATACTGTCGAGTCAAATGGCCCAAAATATGTGCTGGTAAAACCATTTGATTCATAGATCTCCAGAAATAAAGTTACAGCATCGATGCATTATTCGGCAGAGGTGTATCTTATTACCTGCCGAGAACAGCATCCTCTCCTTTCTCAGGTCTGAGAAACTGTCGACCAAAACAGCCTAAAATACGTGCTGGTAAATCCATTTGATTCATAGATCTCTAGAGACAAAGTTAAGGGGTGGATGCTGTATTCAGCGGAGTTTTTACCTGCTGAGAAATGCATCTCCCATCTCAGGCCAGGCTCAGCCTTAAATTCATAGTATCATTACTTAACATTAACAGAACATTTTTTTTTTTTTTTTCTAGGGTAAAGCCCATATTATACACAGTGTTCTGTACTGCACAGATTTGGAGATTTCTTGATTATACTGAGAGTGGAGACACACACAGCCCTTACAGTGTGTAAATTCTGTCTAGGATGATGACACTTTATCAAGTCCAGAAATATTAATAACCTCATCCAACTGTTTAAAACAAATAATTTCAATTCTGTATCAGCACTCAAAGTGTATTTGGAATATGAAAAATATATCACTGTTGATCCGATCGACTCCACACTCGGGTGTATTGCTGAGGACCCAAGGAAGTGCAGTGTTGAGTGTGAAGTTGTTTGCATGAGCGGTTCTCGAGAAATATATAAAAATACCTCATAAATAACATTGCTTACACACAGACGGATGTAATCCTCCTTCCGACCACAATTTGGTCGGAGGAAGGATTACATCTGTCGTAATAATGACTTGAAAAAGTTTAAGAGACTTAAGGTCTACTATTGTACTGTGAATGAAATTTGGCATGTACGTTCAAGACTTACTGCAGGATGTCTCGGACACATTTTGAATGGGCACTGCAATTCATCTAACTAAAAACCAAGGAATCTGTCCGTCTGTCAGCGGTGGGTGCAGCAGGCTGTTTGATATAAACACCATCACATCAAAGCAGGGCGGGGCTGCTGGGCTCTGACTCGACTTCACACTTGACAGGGGTACTGCTCATGGATGTGTTATAAAAGCTGGATACGGGACCGAAAGTGGTGCCCATTTAGTCCAATAAGAATTTCTTGGCTGGCACATATACCAAAAAAGTTTGAGGTGTTTCCCCCACTGGCCCTGCCTGCGAGTTCCCGCTTGACTTTACATTGTGATGACGTCATGGATTTTTAAATTGCTTCTCTCAGCTTGAAATATAAAATCAAATATAAAACCTCCATGGATCAAAAATTCCTAATAAAAAGTCATAATTGACCTTGTTTGCAGTTCAAGGTGTCCTGTCAACAGTTTTACACTTGTCTCTTTTACAATGGTGGTCTATGGGGACAATGCTTTTTGGGCCGCGGTGGGATTTTTCGGTGCAATACCGTCAGTGACCACTGAGTCTGTGTGTGTATGTATGTGTATGTATGTATGTGTATATATGTGTATATATGTATATATATATATATATATATATATATATATATATATATATATATATATATATATATATATATATATATATATAGCACAAAAAAGTAAGGAAATTTGTGTTTGGTAGATTATTTCTTTGTTGTAACAATGCTTCTTGGCAATAAATCTTATACCATTGGAAAGTCTGTTTATTTCTTATTTAAATGGTGCCACATTTGTAAGGAACATGCATTTGTGGGATGAGCAGCAGAGCTGAGTATGTGGGTTGCGCCCATGAAAAATTTGCCAAATCTTCTCTGCCACTGCCAAACAGCTTATTTTGCTGTTGCTATTGACACTTGTTTTGAGCTTCTGGTACCCCCAGGTGCTGCCAATCAGGTGCCTGATTGGTACCTGATTGGCAGCCCTGTGAGCATGGGCCCTGCTACAGTGGTCAGTAGGTGTCTACTCCAAGAATCGGCATGCCACGTTTGACTGATCTGGATAGGACCTGTGTGATGGGGCAACTTCAAGCTGTTGTTGCGCAAAACTGAGTTGCAGCATTATTTGGAGTGAGCCCTAGTACCATCTCCAAAGTGAAGGCCAAGTTCCATATAACGGGGTATGTCAGAGACAGGCCCAAGAAGATGACACCCCAAGAAGACCGTTTCCTCACCCTGTCAGCACTTAGGTACCGTAGGCTGTCTTCTACAGATTTGCAGTCAAGGTTTGCAGGATGATATGGTTGACAGCTCTCTGCCCAGACAATCCAGAACAGACTGCACACAGCCAATCTCCGGTCTCATAGGGCTGCCAGGAGGCCTGCCATGACTGCCCTTCACCATCAGGCCCGTTTGCACTGGTGTCGGCAACACGTGCACTGGAACCTGAACATGTGGAGGAACGTTATGTTCAGCGATGAGTCCAGATTCTGCCTACAGCAGTTGGATCGTAGGGTCAAAGTGTGGAGAAGACTAACATCTTAGTAGTAGTAACATCTTTTGGTTGGAGGCAGTGTGATGGTGTGGGGCGGCATCTCCCTCACTGGAAAAATGAGGCTTGTCATCATTGGAGGCAATCTCAATGCAGAGAGATATCGAGATGAGATTCTGCAACCAGTGACAATCCCATATCTCCACAGTCTGAGACCGAACTCTATCCTCCAAGATGACAACACTCGCCCCCACAGAGCGGGGTTTATCAGAGACTACCTCCAGAATTTGGGAGTGGAGAGGATGGAATGGCCTGCCAGTAGTCCTGACCTCAACCCCATTGAACACTTGTGGGATCAGCTTGGGTGTGATGTTCGTGCCAGAGTGACCAACACAACCACGTTGGCTGACTTGCGACAAATGCTGGTTGAAGAATGGGATGCCATCCCACAGCAGTGTGTGACCAGGCTGGCGACCAGCATGAGGAGGAGGTGCCAGGCTGTTGTGGCTGTGTATGGTTCTTCCACACGCTACTGAGGCTCCTCTTTGTTAAATGAATAAATTGTTAAATTGCCAATATGTCTTGTTTCTTCAAACTTCAGTCATCCAATCCACCAAACACCAAACGAGTCATTGGAAGAATAAGCTGTTTGGCATTGGCAGAGAAGATTTGGCAAATTTTTCATGGGCGCAACCCACATACTCCCACATACCCATCCCACAAATGCATGTTCCTTACAAATGTGGCACCATTTAAAAGGGAAATAAACAGGCTTTCCAACGGTATAGGATTTATTGCCAAGAAGCATTGTTACAACAAAGAAATGATCTACCAAACACAAATTTCCTTATTTTTGTGCTAAGTTTATATATATGTGTGTGTGTATGTATGTATGTATATATATATATATATATATATATATATATATAATATGTGTGTGTGTGTGTTCTGAACAGGCACGTTTTGGGCACTGCTATTTAATAATAGTTAAAAGAACAGAAAGACCCAACAGGACTAAAGAACTTGGCGTGAACTTGGATAAACGGGCATACCAGGACAATAAAATGTACATGTAAGTGGTTGATTTAAATAAAATTACGTACAAAAATCAACATTTTTAGACATAAGAAAGCAAACAAGATAATAAAAATAAATAAATAAAAAAACTAGAAATTCTATTAGGTGCATAAAGGGCAGAGATACTCCCCATCCAGCGCTGGACTCCTCACACAGTCATGGTGGCAGCACCTACCACAGAAAGATCTGAAAAATGGAAATGCACATTAAAGTTTAATATTATCAACATTTTAACAACATGAAGTTTTTCATTATTCTGACATTGCTTTTCATTTTACTATGGGTATTACTATTACCATAGAATGCTATGTTATAGACCTGGTACAAGTAATGTCAGACTTAAACATAAGATAGATACCTAGGTGATTAATATCTCAGTGATAATATCCTATCCTCAGATTCACAGTGATGTCAAAGGTCCTGGAGAATGTCTGTAAAAACACATAAAACGGTGTTCTTTGATATTCTTACAGTATATAACAAATCTGTGGAGTATGAAGTTGGCGGGACTGCTGAGTACTAAACCTCAGTCTTTACAGTATAAACGTTTTGGTTGTTGTTGAAAGAACGCACCGTATCAAGACACTTGTCATGCAAATTATAAGCCAAAAGGGAAACACACAATGAGGAGAGTGGTGGCTATATCCACTCATGATGTTTACAGCCTTTGTGCTCATCACAAAGGTAATGGCCTTTCCCTTGAATATACAATCAGCAAACTGATGAAAATAGATTATCAGATAAGCATGTTTTAAATTGATCATCACAGAATATGTACTTTGAAACCAGTTGTAATGTGTAATGTTCCTGTAGGCTTTCTTAATTAATTGATGTTTAAGAAATTGTAACAACTAGTTACATTAATGGGACAGACGCCACATGATGTGCTGTCTCTCTGTAGTCCATGTGGATGACTGCTACATGACCATCTTGACTCATTACATCCTTTCTTCTGCATATATGCCCTTAGGGAGCAATATATAGATTTTAAAAACTTCTTCAAATTCATAACTTTCTAAACCATTTTAAATATCACTAATTGCTTTCTTTAATTCTTTGTCACCTTGTCCTTGTCACATTGTTTCAAGGCACCTTTTCATGTTCACCAGGGACTCTCCCTTTGGATCCAGAAAAAGACACTTCCCTTACAAGGATAAATGACCTTCATATTTTTTGGAAGGAAACATATTTCAGGCTGTGCATTTTAAAGCTTAAACACTTAAACATTCCAACCCTAAAAAGTAGGCTAGTACACACATACTGTATGGATCATTTGTTGTTTAAAATGTTGCCTAACCTGTATTCATCTACGACTCCTCTGTGCAATTAATTGGAAACTACTACTGCTCATCCCCCTTATCTACTGGTCTCCCAAATATTGACAATATAAAAGAACAGATGTGGCCTCTATTAAACAACTTATTAAACCTACAACAGTCACACTTTTACCGTTAACATCCATTGGTGGTGCTTATTACAAATCCCCACTATCATTTTGTATCTCAACGGATCCATCTGAAAAATCAAGATACGAGAAACCTGTGTTTTGCTTTAGTTGAAGGATTGAAACATGGCAATCATAGCAATGTCTATGTAATTGCTATGACATTTCTTTACAAACCTTGAGTTTGGAGGGTTTCCCTGTCCAAGTGCGTGTCATTTTGTAGCTATCAATGACAGCAGCTTGATTCACTTTTTTCTGCTGTGCTGTCGCACAAGCAAAGAAAGGAAAACATTGATTACCTGTGAAAGATTAAAAAGTCACCCAATTATTTGTGTTCCAACAACACATTTTTACATTTACCACATATTTACAACATCAATATCTGTTACTGAGTATTAAAGTGTTGCACTACAACGTATTTAACTTCTTCAGCCCTGCTGGGCCTACCAGCAAGCCCTTCCATGCAGACACTCTTCATGTCTACCAACATCTTTCAAAACACTAGAAAGTGATTTATAGATTCAAATAAGGTCTTTAAAAGACTAAAATGATGCACAGTGTTACATAAAAACAGTGCATTCAATTTGGATATTACGTCAGTATACAATTGATTCAGTGAGTGAAGTGCTGGAATATGCAGATACAGAATATATGAATATGTTACAATATTATACAGTGTTGAACATCTGTTTTTCTCTAGTTTTACTACTTGCAATTTTAAATAGAATGTCAAAGCTCAAGACATTGATTAAGATTTATACACTAAGTCTGAATTAAAAAATGGAATTTGAACTGAGAGCATAGAATAAGAACAAAATTACCTCACTCTCAAGCTCTTGGCTGGGAGCAATCCTTGCAGTGTCCCAGCAGAATTTTTGCCAGAATAACATGCGCATCCAAGTGTTTCTCTGCCCACACCTCATTCACATCAGAACAGATTAATTACTACTAAGAAGTAGTAATTAGTATGTTACTAGACTGCCAAACGATTTAGCTAAAGGTTATAAATCATGGAAATGAAATAATTTTTTATCAATAATCACCAAAACAATCACTAAACTGTTATGATGATGTCTGGATATGTCTGTAATTTACTGAACCCTCTTTAAATAATAATAGTGCACGGCAGTCAGTATATGTCTTTACAGGCAAAGAATGAAATATTTGCAAAAACATATTTTTTATCTATTTCAGCTTCTGTATGTGTAGCACTTTGTGCTCCTGAGGATACAGGTGCTGAGGCTGCAGCTGCAGGTGCTGAGGCTGCTGTAGCTGCTGTAGCTGCAGGTGCTGAGGCTGTTTGGGATGGAGCTGCAGGTGCTGAGGCTGCTGTAGCTGCAGGTGCTGAGGCTGTTTGGGATGTAGCTGCAGGTGCTGAGGCTGTTTGGGATGTAGCTGCAGGTGCTGAGGCTGTTTGGGATGTAGCTGCAGGTGCTGAGGCTGCTGTAGCTGCAGGTGCTGAGGCTGCTGGGAATGTAGCTGCTGGTTAAATAAAAAAAGAAAACAAATATTGGGAGTGTTTTACTTTTTACACCATATTAAGTAAACTGACATTGCAGTATTTAA
This sequence comes from Scomberomorus guttatus, assembly GCA_038419695.1. Lineage (NCBI taxonomy): Eukaryota > Metazoa > Chordata > Actinopteri > Scombriformes > Scombridae > Scomberomorus > Scomberomorus guttatus. The sequence continues at coordinate 5,187,160 of CM076449.1, forward strand.
CCTTAATTTAGCATTTTCACAAACCTGATATTCCTCAGGAATCTCTGCAGGATAACGCACTTCCCTACCAAACATCACAAAGTATGGGGAAAATTTGGTGGTCATTTGGTTTTTTGTGCATCAAGATAATTATCCCATGTCCAGACACTTTGTCCAACGAGTTTGCAGACAGCCTTGAAAAAAGTATTTTTTTTGCAAAATACTTAACATTGTCAATGACAGTTTCAGCATAGTCATGCTGTGCTTTCCTTACTTTTGGATGGTTCTATTCATACTCTCAACAAGACCATTGGTCTGTGGGTCATAGGGAGCACAAAGACTTCTTTTGATGCCTAATTTGGCACACACTGTTGATCTGTTAGACACATTTAATAAAAATATAATTTCAGAAAATTCCATGTGAGGTTTAAAACTTCACTTGAAACTTCAGTTGAATTAGTAAGTCTGGCATTACCACATTTACAAACTCATTGCCCTGGTCTGTCAAAATGCTTTTTGGAGCCTCAAACTGGTGGACAAATTTGATAATTTGACACATTTGGTTTGCAGTGGATAGGCTTGTGGCCATTTTGTGAAGTCATCACACACACATACTGATTGCCAGTGGTTGTTGTTGCCAATTTACTGATGAGGTCCATTCCGATTAGCTCAAATGATAGTGTTAACCATGGTATATACTAAGTGTGTATGTCTGTGTAACAACATAGTATTAAGTTCTCCAAAATTTTACTAAATCCTGTAGGGTCATAATAAAAGACCTGAAGACATTTAATACCTATCCAAGATGCTTCTCCAATTTTACAGAGTGGTTGTTAATTTCATGAATTTTTAGCTGTGTGTGTTTCATGTTATCATGCAATGTCTCTTGATTTTACAAGGCCGTATTATGATTTTCAGACCCTAGAAAGTCTGAGACAGTTGGTTCATGTGAGGGGCCACCCCTCTGCTGCTTTCTAAAGAAAGCACTAAACTTAAGTGGGGATGAGGCATGTAAGACTCTCAGATCATTTGTTTGCTACATTTATCAATGCATATGGTGAAATGTGCCCAAAGGTTTGGTGAACATACCTAAGCCCAGTACTAAATTTAAATGATGTCTTGACCTATCATTGGGGTCTGCAGTGGGTATCAGACTGTGCAGTCATAAATCTACTGAACCCTCTGACATGTGACACCATTCTGTCTCTACTTTTAACCTGGCTCTGAATCCTGCTCTTGCCAAAGCAGAGAGCAGATACTCGGTTGCTTAAACAGGCCTCATATCTACATTGTATCTGCTTATGCTAAGCTAAATTGGCTGGTCCAAGTGGCAGTTTCACCTGAATGCCGAGGCCCCACTGTTATCCAGCCATTATCACTATTTATAGTTCAATTACTATTACAAATAAAACCTCTACAAAACCTCTGGTATCAGAAACTTTTGCACACACGTAGAGATGAAATGCAATCAATATAATGTCCACTGACCTGTCTTTAAAAAAATCCTACAATAATCTTTTCTTTTGATGGTTCTCAAACAAGCCAGCCATAGAGACAAGACCATTGTTGGACGTCCTCTCAGTTTTATCTACTTACGTCTTTATTAATGTGACTTTAAGAACTAGCTTGCGTCCATAATGGCCATGACACCATGGTGTGAGTTTTTTTGTTAAATGCATGGGAATTCCTCACTACTCAATAAAGCTGATGAATCCTTGAATGACTGGAAAAACATATTCAACCCTTCAACCCTTCTATCACAAGTTGAAAATCAATAGCACTATTTTTTTTCTATCATTATTTGGACAGTAACAATATATGATGAAAAAAAAACCTTTATTGGAGTATACTGAACCTCCTGTTTTCAGCCGCTGAGTTGACTGGCACACTGCACCTTCTGCCACCTGTTTAAAACATTTGTACATGATACAGTTATATAAACTACAAAAGCTTGGTTAATAATAAATGTGCTAAATTGAATGTCCAAGTGTAATTTAACAAGTTTATATTCACTACAGTTTACTAACCCTCAACAGCAAAGCTATTCACAACTAATTTTGGCTCAGTCTAGAGTGTCATACATGATCTCTTAAGGATAATGTGCCAATGGATATTATGTAAATGCATCCCTTTGAGTGCTATATATTTTCAACCACTATGTTTTATATAAATCCAAAAACTCCATGTCATAGACTACAAAGCTCTTTAGTAGGAAAAATAATTTCAAAAAAAGTTTATAGTAATTTTGTTTTAGGATTGATTTGATGGATATAACCTGACATATTCTTACCCTTTTAATTATATATCCCTGGTCATTCCAGGCCAGGCTTGTTCTTTTCTGGCCACTGGGAGCTCCTGTTTGGCTTGCATGAAAATGAACAAAAAAAGTTTTGGCTTCCTCTACACCACAAACTTCTTTTGTTTTGACGTCCCCACCAGGTCCCTTGATGTAAAGCAGTGCTCCTCAGAACAGTGACAGTTAAATTTTGACATTGAAAATAAAATTTGGCATTGAAAACAAAACCTGTACTGAAAAAGGAAACATTGGCATTGAAATAGTTGTTTTGGAAAAAGTTGTATTGGCACTGAAAAAAGTTCCACTGAAAAATAAAACTCAGACATTAAAAAAAAAAGAGTCTTACAATCTATATATCTTATTCTGTTTTGATATTTTTTGCATTATGTTTTTCAATGTCAATCTTCAGATTTTTTCTTCATGTCTTTTTCAAGGTTTTTTTTTAACTCAGTTTTTTTTAGTGTCACTGGTTTTCAGTTTCAACTTTCTGTTTTTCAGTTTCAACTTTCTGTCACTGTTTTGATGTAGGGAGGAGGGCCCTTTCCTGTGTAGCCAGGGTTGCCAACTCTCACGCATCGACCGTGAGATTCACGCAATTGACACATTTCACACACTCTCATGCCACACATCCATTTTCTCATAACTGATAATATCGTGGCACGAAAAGGACACTGACTGCACACAGACAGATAAGACAGCAGCACAGCACAACAGCAGCTACTGTGTAGCAGCGAGTTATTTAGACCATCAGAGGAAAAGCCAGAAATATACACAAATATATTAAATTGTAATGTATTCCATGCAGGCTGCTCAGAGTAATCTTGGTCAGCGGCTCTTCTGGCAGCAGCACGGCATCTCTCCCTCACCTCTCGCTCTTGTGCCATGCACACACAGGCAGGAATGAGAGTGAGTTACTATGGTTACAAGGATGCTCTGTGATTCGCTCTAAAACTTTCTCATGATTCCCAATAAACTAACAGGTTTTTAAGTAACCTACTACCATTACATAATGTTTTTATAAATATGATTTAAAATATGAAATAGTCTTCTAATAATCATTTTTCTGTCCTGATCCACTTAATTATTTACTGTTCTTGATGCATTCTTGGTTGTCATAGCACCCTCAATCTAAATGAAGCTTAGCTTAGCTTAGCAGTCAGGAAGACTATCTTTTGCATGCCAGGCTGTAGTTTTATTGCTCATACAGCCCTTCTCATCTCTCACGCATGTTCACTCCATTTACTAGGTGTTAATGCCCAGGTAGATTGAGTTTCAGCTGTCATCAGCTGATCACTTCTATCCAATAGCACAGTGACACACCTTCATTGTTAGCCTATCATCTGGTCGCTGTCTTTTTAAATATGTGTCTCTCTCTCTCTCTCTGCAATAGTCTGGCATGCAACTATTACGCATGCATTCTGTCATTGTGTAGTTGTTTATGGCGAATCCATGTTTTGCTTTGTTGCTAATTTTTGGGCTGTCTTTTTTTTTCATGATGTCAGACTCAGAAACAGGTTTGTTTGAGACTGACCATTTAGATACAGCTTCTAACTCATCGGCAGCATGCCACAGTGTTTGGATTGCTGCTCAGCAAGAAGGATCAGGCGCAGAAATCCCGTTCAAAGCATTATTCTGACTCCGGGTCTGGAGCTCTCGCAGCTCCGCATCTTGGCTAACGAAGTGGTTTGCGAAACACCTGATCGGGAGCCCCCCACAACCTCTGGCCCCTCAGCAGATCCGGGCCACAAACGCACAAAGAAAATGCGTGATGCAGCTCCTCAAGCCAAGTACAAGAATGTCTCTACCTGCTCTGCTCATCCTGATCAACCTCCATTCATCAGATGATGCCCTCACTTCTGCGCTGCGGTCTTTGGTGATTTCTATGCAAGCAATCGATGCTTGCCTCCATTCTCTGGAGAATGTCCAAGCCTCAACATCTTACTTGGCATCACTTACTGCTTCACAAAACCCGCAGATCCATGCTCTGGCACCCGCACCTCAATCATTCATTCCCACTGCAAGCAACCCAGACGTGTCATAGCATTCCCTAGCCTCGGCTGTCTCTGCTCCTGTGCTGGGTAGGCCGTATGTTCCTTTTGGAACTAACCAAAAATTTTGCGGGGGAAAGACATTAACTTCATCAGTCTAATTCTTCCATCTCCGGAATGTGAAAACAAAGATTGCACTGGAGAAAACTTCACAGCTGTTATAAAATCGACTGATCCCAGATTGTCAAGAGACATATCAGTTGGCGAATTTGTAGTAGCTTTTTGCATATATCGAGATGTGATATGCTCCATTTACCCTGAGCGTAGACAGGAACTGGACACACATTTGGCTCTGATCGGTGACTTAAACTTGAGATATGGAAAAAACATTTTCTACCAACACCACAAAGGTTTCTCCAGCAAAGCTGCTCTCTACATCACTCAAACATTCGCTTGAACTGGTGTGTTTTGGACACTGAATTGTTGGTCATACTAGTGGGTGGGTCACAAGCTGTGTCATGCATTAATTGTGGGTCATTTAGAGTCTCTTTGCCCTCTGATACTGTTTTCCCCCCAAGAACACAGGGGCCAGCCTAAAGTTAAAACTGATACATCTCCCCCTGAGAGAGAGAAAATGGACAGCCACGGCCGCAAAGAAAATAGAATTCTTACAGGGAGACAGACACAGAGTCAGAGAGTTAAAGAGCCAACTCTACTCCACTGGCCAAACTCCACTATAAGAACAAAGTGGAGGAAAAATTCACCACTGGCAACACAAGGGAGGCATGGCAAGGACTCAATACCATGATGGGCAGAGCCCTGAAACCAGCCCAGATCCAATGCCCTGACCCTGCCACCTTTGTGGAGCAGCTGGATGTTTACTACAGCAGGTTCAACCAGTCTGCCCCCCACAATGACTGGAACCTCACCAGCCCCACCTGTTCACCAATCACAGTGGATAAAAGGAAGGTGACATCTATACTGGACTGCATTAACCCTCACAAGGCCCCTGGCCTGGACGGGCTCTAGGGCAGGGTGCTGAGGGAATGCCCTGCTCAGCTGGGTGATGTCTTCACTCAGCTATTCCAGCAACCCCTAAACTCCAGCTGTGTTCCGCAAGTATGGAAGGAGTCCACTGTCATACCTGTGCCAAAAAAGTAGTCCAATGCCAGGGATATTCCATTTACATAAACAATATAACTTGCAATAGCAATGACATTTCATTTTTTAAATATGCAGATGATATGGCCCTGGTGGCCCACTTGAAGGATGAGATCTACTGTCTGCATACCGTCAGCATGTAGACACCCTGATGTTCTGGATAGAGGAGAGCTCCTTGGAGGTCAACATCTCCAAGACAAAGGAGCTGTGTTGTGGGGGATCATCTGATTCCCCCCACCCTCTCTTTGAATCCCTGAGGCTGAATGGGTAGGCAGTGGAGCACGTAGGGGCCTTCTAGTACCTGGGCACAGAGATAGACAGCCTACTGTCTTTCTCCCAACATACTGACTCAGTGTACAAGAAGGCTCAACAACGCCTGTTCCTGCTGAGCAAACTCAGAAGCTTCGATGTCAGGAAGGACATTTTAACAGCTGTGTACAAATCACTCATTGAATCTGTACTCACTTTCAACATCACATCCTGGTTCAACTCCATCTCTGTCAAGAATAAATCAAAGCTCCCCTGGATCATTAACCAAGCAAGTAAAATAACTGGCACAATCCAAAGTCAATTATCAGTACTCTATACCCGAGCAGTTGAAAGAAAAGTCAACCTCATTATAAAGAATCCCACTCACCCCCTACACGAGTCTTTCCAGCTACTACCATCAGGCCACCACTATAAAGTCCCCCTGGCCAAAAAAAACACTTATCAGAACTCCTTCATTCCCATCACCATAAGCATTTTAAACAAACAATGAAACAACAATGAACTCTCACATATGCACTACGCCACTTTGCATGTACTAGTACCATGTATTTTATTATGTCTAAGTTATTTGTGCTGAGTATTTTCTTTTCTTTTAGGAATAAGTACTGTATATTCTAGTCTGAGTTATGTACAGTACGTTGTACGCTGAGCCACATCTAAAATGATTTTCTGTCACAACAGACTATAAAGTTTTCTGAAACTGAATCTGAGGCTGTGTTCTTCTAAAAGGGGGCTTGGTCATTAGGTACACACATTCATAGCTCAATCATTGATCCTCATTGTTTTTATTCTAAATGATTTCACTTTACTACTAAGTTTGATTTTGTTAACAATAGTGAATTTATTCCAGTGCATGTTCATCTCTCTATTCATGATACTTCAGTTAGAGTTGATACAGCAGTCTGTATAAATATTATTATTATAGGTAGATTTAGATGCACATTGAGGAGCTGCTTGAAAAGAAAAATAACTAATGAAATAGCTAGTTACAGTCAATTTAGTTTAACTTAATTTTCATTAATTTTAAAAAAATCTTGTATGTATGTAATTATGTCATGATGTCATAGATATGCAAATTAGCATGTGATGTCATCTAGCGACTTTTCCTGCTGGCTTTAGCTACTTTAGCTACTACATGAATCTCATGGTCAATGCATGAGAGTTGGCAGCCCTGTGCCGTTAACACAGACCAGTTCATTGGATCATGTTCTCCCTAGGATGACAACGCAGGACTCGGGCTGCCAGCAGCTGAGATGACCAGCTGGTCTCACCCGGCCAGCGGCTCCTCACATGTCTGAAAACATCACAGCAGATTTATTTGGATGAACTGACCACCTATTGGGAATCTACATGGTTACTTTCTCACCTGAAAAAATATTTAATTTAAATTAATAAGTGACATATTAACAGTCCTAGAGCGAAAATTACAACAATGTGGCTCAAAATCTCCGCCATGATGCCATCACTCTCGGATATCCAATCTTTGTCGGACCGCAAGGCATACTGGGTAATGTAGACTCAGCAAGGGCCCTCCTCTCTACATCAAAACAGTGACAGAAAGTTGAAACTGAAAAAAAGTGACACAACAGTCGCTGAAAAAAGACATGAAGAAAAAATCTGAAGATTGACATTGAAAAACATCATAATGCAAAAAATATCAAAATAGAATAAGATATATAGATTGTAAGACTAATTTTTTTAATGTCCGTGTTTTATTTTTCAGTGGCACTTTTTTCAAAAACTTGTTTCATTGCCAATACAACTTTTTCCAATTAAAGTATTTCAATGCCAATGTTTTCAGTTCAGGTTTTGTTTTCAATGCCAAATTTTATTTTAAATCTCAAAATTTAACTGTCACTGTTCTGACACCATAATCTTCTAGGAGGAGCACTGTTTTACATCAAGGGACCTGGTGGGGATGTCAAAAAAAAAAGCATCCGTTGACAAAATTAGTGTTTTTATTCAGTGTCTTTGATAGAATATCTGGCGTTCTTCCAGAAATGTAGCTAGCAAAAATATTTACAGATGGCTCTTCAAAAACCTTGCTTGCTAGGTTTGATGTGATTTTACATTGTACCCTATAATCCAATCCTTCTTTTGAAACACATTTTTATATCCTTAGTGGCATATAAGGTTAATATACAAACAAAAGATGGGGATAGCAAAAATCCTTACTTGAATTCCTTAAGGCTAAATGATACCTTCAACATGGTACTTTGAAGGTTTTCATTGAATTTCCGACTTTTGGGATCTTGTAAATTCACTTTTATATTTGCCCGAACTTTGTACAGCAACATCTCCTTGTGCAATTGAGGGTCCATGTTCCCAGAATGATTACAGGTTAATTATCAAAGCTGCCAACTAACTTGAATTCACTGTGACACTCTAGTCGCATTTACGCCACACCTACTATCAGGCCTAGAAAAGTGGATGTCGCACTTTAAAGGTCCAGTGTGTAGGATTTAGTGACATCTAGCGGTGAGGTTGCAGATTGCAACCGCTCCCCTCACCTTCCCATTCCAAGTCTGTAGGAGAACCTACGGTGGCTGCGAAACACGTGAAAAACGTGAAAGGCCCGGTCTAGAGCCAGTGTTTGGTTTGTCCATTCTGGGCTACTGTAGAAACATGATGGTGCAACATGGTGGGCTCTGCGGAAGGGGACCAGCTCTCTATGTAGATATAAAGGGCTCATTCTAAGGTAACAAAAATACAACAATTCTTATTTTCAGGTGATTATACACTAATTAAAACATACTTATGAATATTGTATTCCATTTCTGCCAAGTCCGTTCCATTAGATGCCACTAAATTCTACACACTGGACCTTTAAATTACTTTGGGATGCAGGATGTATTATAAGCACAGTAAGACACTAATAATGATGAAGATGATGATGGTGATGATGACGGTGATAATAATATAATTGTTGCCTGATCAGACTAGTGATATATTCTCATTCTAAACTTTTTAATTGTTTTCTCACAGTCTAGAAGAGAAGGGGAATGAATTAGATACCTCCACCACAGCTAATAGGCCCAACTCATATTTTCATTTATTTTTTCAAATTAGAGGCAACTATTTTTTTGATTATTTGTTAGATAGTCCTATTGTGTCCCTGAGCTGTGAAGACACAATTTTGTTGTCAGCATTTTTCAGTTGCTGATGTTTTTAATGTTTGACACGTTTACAAGAAACCTTAAAAGGTTTTCTTTCTAGTCATTTTAGGCATATTTGGCTGAAAATAGTCAGGCCAGACCTTGGCCTTTGTGGTGCCCCTGGAGAGAATTTAGCCTGACCATTCCACAGCTTAACAAATTATGAAGTGTGGCTCAGATGACCTCAACTCAAAAATGTTGAAATTACTTTTTGGAGTTGGCCCTGTGTGTGACAGAAGAGGGGATGCATTTCTCAGGAGCTAAAAAATTCAGCTCTGCTGAATCATGCATCCACCACTTAACATTTTCCTTGGTCATTTAAAAATCAAATGTTGTTAACATCTTGACGGTGTGATTTTGATGCATGTGACACTTCCGTGGCCAAAGATAAGAAGGAACACATTTCTCTCCAGCTGTCACAAATGTGGTAGCAGGCAACATGACCCAGATGTACAGTAGACACTGTGACATGGTTGGTTGAGTTAAAGACGTTTACTCAATACAAAAAAGTCAATTCAGGTAAAAAATCCGAAGGCACTGAGGCCGGAAGGCATGTTAACCAGACAGATGTCAGGACGTTGGCAACTGGTAATCTGGGAAGTTGCAGGCATACACAAAACACGTAATCAAAAAAGGAAAACAGATTTTAGCCAGGTAACAAACAAACGAGTAGGAATGGCTGGACCTCTAAGGCACAAATGTAATGTAGACAATTGTCAAACACTGGCTGTGAGCTACGCTATACTGGGACTGATCACTGATGAGGAACAGCTAGGAAGGCAGGTGACTGAGTCAGGAGGTTTAATTATTGGAGGCATCTGGTTGACAGGTGAATGAAAGAAAGTATGAGGATGAAGGATGCACCATGAAAGTCAAAATCATGTCTGTGGAATACTGCAACACACTTTCTCTCTGGAGAGTGTATATGTGTTTATATATATATATATATATATAGATAGATAGATATATAGATATAAAATGACTGTGCGAATTTCACACGTGATAGTCTTCCTGGCTGAAAAAACAGGGGGATGCAATTCTTGGCAGGTAATAAGATACACCTCTGCCGAATAATGCATCCACCTCTTAGTTTCTTTTCAGACACTTCAGACACTAGGATGAGACACTGTTACCAGCTCATATTTTGGGCCATTTTGGCTCGACAGTGTGAATTTCATACATTTAATAATGACCTGGTCTGAGAAAAAAGGGGATGCAATTCTCGGCAGGTAATAAGATACACCTCTGCCGAATAATGCATCCACACTGTAACTTTATTTCTGGAGATCTATGAATCAAATAGTTTAACCAGTACATATTTTGGGCTGTTTTGGCTTGACAGTGTGAATTTCATACATTTAATAATGACTTAAGCTGAAATAATAGGCGATGCATTACTTGGCAGCAACAATCAGTTCTGCTGAATAATGCATGCACCCCTTAGCACTCAGTAATGACACTTTAAATCAAAGTTTGATAGAAATCAAATGGTTGTATCAGCAAATACTTTATTTGATCAACTTTGACAGAGTGAATTTGACACCCTACATTCATTTTTCTGCATTTAAAAACTTTTAGTATATCTATCTGAAATCCTATGCTTAAAGGGGACCTATTATGCTTTTCTTTATTTTCAGTCTTATATTTAATGTTACAACGTTGGATGTGGAGAAAAGCGATATTTTCAACTGCACCAGCATGCTGGTTAAGCTAATAACACGAAAGCTGTCTGTATGTAGCCTAACTGTTTATCTGAGCAGCAGAAGGACAGAGGACAGGAGGAAGGACTGCCTGAGCAGCTGTGCACATGCCCCTTGAATCAGGTTGTGGTGACAGATGGGTTGAAATTGTATGTTGTGTGTGGGTTGTGTGTGTCGATTGTGTTTCATAGATGATCTGGCAACTTGGGTAATGTCAGACAAACATAGAAAACTTATGGATCTGTGTGTATGATGATTATTCATAATAAAGGTTGAGGGCTATGCAAATTACGAGAGTTTCCCGGGAGAAAAAACAAAATGGGAGCACAGCAGGAGAGGAGGTGAAAATACAGGAGAAACCTGGGAAAAACAGGAGTGTTGGCTGGTATGGTTGCATTTCTTCCCCCCAAGAGTACCTGGAACTTGGATTAGTACCACGCCCTGAGCAGTGCCAAAATTTTGTTCCAGGAACTCGTGTCCAAAGTGGACGGAAAACAAACAAAGGCTGAACACAAGACAAATATGGCTACAAGCTAAGTTAGGGGTCATTCAGTTCCCATAGTGGAAACATCCTATAAAGTCACGTTACATGATTTGACTGTAAACATCAGCATGACTCTCTTTAAGTCAAAAGATTTCTCAATTCAACAATTTATCTTTCTAAGTGATCATGCTAACAGTGGAGTGGACTTTTCTCTTTTCTGAATGAAGAGTAACGAAGGTAAAGTGGTAGAAAAAAAGAGAGGGAAGCCAGAGGTTGATTTGTCTGTAGGGAGAGTGTGACCTGGAAAGCTCAGGAAAGACTGTTGCAGAGCTGCACCTCTCACACGCACATTTCAAACAGGGGAGGAGGGAAGGGGGGAAGAAGGCTCCCCTGGTCCTGAAGAAAATTTAAGAAAAAAAAAAAAGACAAGTGGAAAAATGTGATGAGATATGGCAAGCCCTTTTAACATTTAATCAGTAGGGCTGACTAGTAGCGATTTAGTTTTTACTAGTCGAAATGACATTTTGACCAGTTAAAATGTTAATTTAAGATATCTGTAAAACTATTTTGACAAATATATTTTATAGAAATTATAATTATTGTAGAAATTACATTGTAAACTGATTTACAATTATCTTTAATTTAATTATAGATATCAGTATCAGATATGCTATTTCACTAGTAAGAATAACGATTACAATTGAATTTCCACGTTGAAAAAGGATTGTGACCAGTCAAAATGTAATTTCCCATTTCAGATATCAACAATTGCATTTCCGATATGTCTGACATATCAACAAGCCATTTTGGATGTATGGGCGTCATATGATTAAAGTACCACAAAGTCATTGGTCGACTTTTAAATAAGGCTAGGTCTACCTCATGAGTATTCAACAAATGCTAATGATTTGTGAAAACACAAGCTATTTTCCATTGGCAACACTGGTGCCATAAATTTGTTTAGGAGTGGAAGAAGTTGAACATGGCAGAACAAGTGATTATTAAAATTCAACAGAAATGTTTTGCCATTGATCGGGCATATAAATAAGATATCAGATGGATTGTCAACGTAGCAAGAGTTGCTGACCAACTTTCGCCAGCCTTCTGGGGACCAGAGAAATGATTTTGCATTCCCCAGTGGCCTTCTTTGTTAGTCCAGTTTGTTCAGGTAAGCGCTGGATCAGCGAGTTAAAAATACTTTAACCAGGGGTGGAAAACAGCTAAGCACTCAGTGTTTCCACTAGTAACGTTTTACTGTGGTGGGCTACTACAGTAAAATCTTTGCCACCACAGCAAAAAAAATAAAAAAATCACGAAATAAAAAAAAATATTTCGTGATCAATCAGCTAATCCACTTCCTCAACACATACGGGGTTGTTGTTGCTGTGCAACCATTGACTCTATAAAAATATGGACGACGTGTCTCCACTTCCTCCTGCTATGCTAAAGGAAGCCAAAATATCTACTATCCAGGAGCGCCATCTTGCTTGTGTGATGTCCTTTGGAGCCTGAGTCTGCGCAGTAGAGTTGGGCAGCAGGATGACGGCCCCCTCAGCCGTCCCACCGCCTAATGGAGGTTTGAGAGCAGCTGTCACAGCTTTCAATCATGAAGTCACACCCCCTTTTTATATCATCAAATAACTAATTAAAAACAAACTTATCAGAAGAATAAACACTTCCAGAAACATCAGCCTGATAAGAACTGCCTAAAATGACAGAAAACATCTTTGGGAAAAATGTATTTGTGTACTTTGACTTTTTAGTTTGGCTCATGTCCCATCTGCTAAAATGGAGGGGGTGGGACTTGTGACCTATACTGCAGCCAACCACCAGGGGGCGATCAAGTTTGGCTTCACTTTTGGGGAGCCGTCATAACAACCATATTTATATACAGTCAATGCGCAACACATTTGTTAGTCTACCTGCAAAACCCTGCCTCCTTAACAGCACTAATTTGTAAGAAAATGAGTTACTCAGATATTTTCCAAGGAAAAGAAAAGCAGACAAGGTAAACAGGGCAGGCATTTAGTTAGCTAAGTTAGCTAGAATATGTGTCTATGTGCATAATATCTAGACATGTAAAATTACATAGCCTAAATGAACATGATGTTATGTGGGTGTGCTAATTTAGCTTGTCAAATAAAACATACTTTATGTACGTATATTACGTACATTACTGTCACTGAAAAATAACTAGAGAATTAGAGAATTTACGGTAATATTACCATAAGTTATGGAATTATGCTGTTAATTCAAACTCAATACTTCCTGTATCCCTTTCAAATTAAAAGCCCTTTAACATTTCAGTGGACAGAATCTCTTCATTCTTTAACAAGGCTTTTACTGTGAAACAGTTGCATGGTTCCCATATGGTATTTCAAATGTAGCTATATAAATGCCATCTTGCAGCACTTCTACGTTACTGCAAAATACAGTTTGGTAACTTACATGTACTTTACTTTAGTATTTCCATTAGGGAACGTTGCACTTTTACTCTGTTACATTTCAAAAGTAATTATACCTTTTACACCATACATTTATCTGAACCATTCAGATAGGCCTACTAGCTACTCTGAAGACATGATCTGCACAGAAAACATGTTATAAGTTGATGAAAATGTTGCACCGTTCAAGCCTAACAGCGTTAAAAGGAGGTGATCAGAGTCACTAGGTCCCTACATGAAGGATTGAACAGTTTAAACCATACAACAATACAAAATAGACTTTAACTTTCAGTACTTTAGTACATTTAATATAAAAGATCTACATTTATGCATGTAGAAATTTAGATACAGGACTTTAGAGACTGTATTACAATTTAAGAAGGTAATCAGGAATCTGCAATGCATGTATTTTGAAAGTAATTTTTAAAATTTGTTGCCAATTTTTTCAGGAGGCCGTGACAGACCAACCATTGATGTCTCAAGGCAGCGAATAGAGTTTCTCCTGAGACAACAATACACTGTCTCATGCAAAGCTGCTTGGAGTGTCTGTTTGGAGAGGACATCTGCCAGGGACAGACAAAGAGCTAATCCAACGAAGTACTGACTTCATGGTCTTTAGCCTAATATGGGAAGTGAGGTACAGTAGTTTTTTATGTTCCCCATGGACTATAAAAAAGTGTTGTTTTAACTTGTGTCACCAATACAATTTGCCAAAAATACTTTGGTTAATTTGTATGGAGCTTTCTTCCTATCTTTATTCGAGAGCGTGGTATATCAATTTGAGAGCATAATTTATTGATTTCAGATTTTGTAATATTGTCCCTTAAAACCCTGCCCTCACACTGAAATAGCCTCTGCTAGTGCTTAGATTTGCTCTGTTTCTGCTCAAACTGTATGCTTGCACTCAGATATGCTGTTGCTTGCACAGATACCTGCACTCCACCTTCAGCCCTTCTCCTTGCACTCAAGCTGCTTCTGTCTGCTCGTGAAACTTCTGCTCTTAGATTTCTGCTCTGCTCTTAGATTTTTTGTGCAACAACCCTGTCAAAACCCCCTAACCAATAGAAGGCCAGGTGTAGTGTTGATCAATGAAATGATCCCTGTCTCCTTGCATGCACATTCGCTTTACTTCTTAGAGCGTCCAATACGGGCAGGTACTCTTTAACCAGGGCTCCTCCAGGGCTTTATTAAATGTACTTCCCTTGCTTTCTTCATGACTTGTGGAATAAAAACAGTTACTTTATACATGAGTGCTTGTACTTTTTACTATAATAGCTGCATACAGTAATAGTATCCGCATGGCACAGTGCCCCCCTGTCGGTGTGCTGGAGGAGAAAACGACCTCACTTTCATCATATTCACATGGTGGCCATTTTCCTCTGACGTTACGCTCAGAGTGGGAAGCTGTCAAGTAAAGCCTGAGAATGGCAAGATGGTTACTTGAACTTCATTTTTTATATGTAAAATTTAAGTGATAAGCATTACACTGACCCACACTTGTAGCTTTCAATCCATTGGCTTGTGCAAACGTTAAAAAGTAACTAACGTTATATGGTTTATATGGCCACCAACACCTTTAGACGCTGATATTTAGTTGGGTGTAGGTTGTGACGTTGGGTGACCAAAATTCAATGTCAGGACGGCTAATACCAACGTCTGCTAAACGTCAAAATATTAAGGTTCACCTGACGTGAAATTCTAACATCATTAGACGCCGATATTTTGTTAGTTTTAAGTCATGGTGTTGAGTAACCAAAATCCAACATCTTCCAAATGCCCCATGCCAACTTTTATACTTATTACTTGACTATTTGACTTTTCTAGCCCTATTGTTTGCTAACTGGTGGACATACTTTGTTTCTGTATCACTATAAAACAGCTCCCTCAGCACTGTGTGTTGTTAACTCATCTGGTAGGTGAAGCCATAGCATAGTGTTACGTAAACAAATTATCTCCAACAATTAACAAGAACTGGAAAAAAGCTTTGGGTTGCTGCTCAAAACTGTGTTGTTTGCAGGTTTATCCACTTCATTCATTTTGAAGCAGCACACCCAGTAAAGCACTCATTCTCACATCTCAACTCGATGGGTCAAATTTGGATTATCTACAGTCTCTCAAAAGTCACAATGCTACTACGGCAGTTTAACTTATATAGAGTAATGACTGCAGGTCATGACATAGCATTGACAATAATCCAACATCTGTTTAACATTCAAACGTCCAACCAGAGCTCCTATAGATCAAATTTGTAGCTGTTTCATCAGGGCTACAACCTTATATGTTCTGCCAGGTGAGGTGCCAGGTAGCATGCTAAATCATTAAGCTGTTTTTGTGGCGTTGGATGACCAAGCACTATTATGATGATTTAATGTTTTAATGACCGTGGTGAATTTCATTGAAATCTCAATAATATGATATACACAATAAAAGGTTGAAAAGCTACTTGCACAAATGATAAAAATGTTCACAAAGTTGTAGATTTTGAAATGACTTGGATAATGCAGGTCTAACCTCAAACAAATTTGAGACCAATTTCTAATGGTTGTGTTACCAGCCAACAAAACTAATTTCCTCCCCTCTGTCGTCTTGCGGCAGAGAAACACAGGAGTAATTTGCCTGCCGGACACCTTTCATCAGTACATTGTCGGTTACTTTTTTCCTTGTCAGGAATTACTTACCTGTAGTGGACAGTGACTGTGAGCAGAGGTAAGAAAAATATATAAATTAATTTTGGCCATGATAAAAATTTTTTTAAAATCACGTTTTAATTAGTTTAATTAGTTTTATTTTTTCTGTGGGACATAGCGAGCTAACGTTGTCAAATATCGTTCTTTAGTTGTCAGCAATGGGTTTTTGTGAACTGGCAGCATTTTCCACCTAGCTTAAAATAGTTTTTTGCTTTATGCAAAACAGTCATTCATTAATTAATCAATGATACATTTTCATAGATGAACATTTTATGGAAAGAATTTTAAATTATTTTAGGTTACTCTACAAAATGCCCAGATTTAGTGGTGGGTGGACCCTGTCGGAGTGGTGGGTGCATGGCCGAAAAAAACTCCTCAAATACCTATAAATGATAGACAATGAATTAACAGTGTTATGAGTCAGTGTTTAATTTGGTGTGTATCTAAACCACGAACCAAAACGTATTTAAGTAAGAAATCTTAACTTTTTAAATGGTTTGTCTCTCATTCACACAGTCTTCTCCCACTCCCACCCCACAGCTAACCAACCGAGGCTGGTAGCGGGTTGAGGCAAAAAAAAATCCAAAAAGTAAAGTTTTTACACAAATACAGCTTATGTTTATGGATCATATTGATGCCAAATGGACGAGAAGACCGTCAGCATATGGCACCTTTTACCTCTTGTTTCCAGAGTTATGTGTTTTTGCGTACATGTGAGGAATTGTTAATGTCATATTTCTTAAAGGGAGTTTGGCCCGGAGAGCACAGGGAACTACAGTTTAATTCAAATTGCTAATATGTATATTTTTTAACTTTTTGTCACCACTGCAGAAACACTAGCTAACTGCTAAAGTATGATAAGATTGGCTGACGTTGACTGCTGTTAGTTATTGGTTTGATTAATGGTTTAATAATGTGTGTTTGTATTGATTACTGACGGTCGCTGATCAGGCTAATTATCAGCCAATTGTACTCATTTTCTAACAGCAGTATGCAGTAAATGGTTTCCCTTTGTGTGCGTGTTTTTAAACTACTTTCCTAATTAAACATGACGTGCTTGATGGTGTTAATGACTCCTAAAGAAACTTTAAAACTCAGCATTCGAGCATTCGTTGCCTTTTAACTTCCCTTTTTATAAGTCAAATTAACATTTATTTACACAGAAAAAGTTAATCTTGCTCTGTATAATATGACCTTTTTCTGTCAGCTGCTGCGTGTTTACTGGTTTTTGTGGGGTTTTTTTTACTGAAGGTAGTTGTAGAGATTTGACATTTTTGTAGTCGGCCACATTTATGTCGTGCAGATTGAAGTTATGTAGAACAATGAACAATGAAGAACAATATTAGGCAATCTTACAGTAGCTCAGTTATTGGCGGTCTATGAAATAAAATAGCAGCTACATGATCCCACAGACATCCAGGAATTGAGCTAAGCTAATGTGATTTGCCTTTTTCTGAGCTTTGTGCAAGTTAAGGCCAATAGTATGAGACTGAAAACCTCCTGATATGGATTAAAAACAATAACATTTGAAAAAAAAAACACAAATAAAAATAATAGATTAATAGATTAATAGATGACAGCTGCAGCCCTAATCATAATTATTAGCAATGATCCTAGAATTATAGTATTTACATGATTTTTAGTTGCCTTTGGGTTGGGACAAAGGCTTTGGGATAAAGTCAATATTTCAGACTCTAAAGCAAAGGTAAACAAGTACTAATTTTGGTGCGGGGTGTTATGTTAGTGATAAAGTTGTGCCTTGATAATATTTCTAATTATGATAATCATTTGTTTCAATGCATTACAATTTCAGAGAAAAGTAATGAAAAAGCTTGTGGGAATCCATGAGGACATCCACGCCATGAAGAAATGTCCTGGGAATGCAGAAAGATGCGAAGACTCAAAGATTCCTGCACAGGCTTCAACAGTTGAGGCACTAAACCTCCTTGACTAATCCCTTGACTCCCTGGAGGAAAAGCAGAAACTGGTAAGATCATACCTTTAGTAGGGATGTGCATCTCCATCACTGAGGCCGATGCGATACGCATCTCGATGCATTGCCAACAATCTGTACATTAAAGATACATATGAAGCAACTCCCAAGGAGATACAATATGATTCACCCCTATTGCAATGCAGTGCAATTCAACAAGATTTGATTCAACACAATGCAATTCAACTAAATATGATGCTATTTAATGCAATAGAATGATGCCATGCAATTCAGTATGGTACAGAGTTTGATATTATTTCTTAAGCATACAGAAAATCATAAATTAACTAAAAAAGTTCCCTTTTTACTTTACCTATTTGTTTCTCTAGTACTGCAACTCAGTAAGCATCTTATTTATGCTGTTTCTTTTGGCCTTTAAAAAAACACTTTCACAAGTGCTTTGTAGTGTAGTGTTCTCTGTATCCAGTTTACATGTATATGCTGTGTGACCGAATAGATCACAAGTTCCACCTGGAACGTTTTGGCAGCGCACCACGTAGCTGCATGCTAGCACACTTGAGAAATCAATATAAATATTAAAATTATAGATCACAAATTATTGGTCACATTTCTAAATAATAAAGGCGTAGGGCCCCTACTAATAATTATATATAAATAAATCGGATTTTACTGATGCAAAGATGTTAGAAAGGATTCATCATGAGTCATCCCAAATTGAATCCAGAGCACACTTTTTTAATCGAGGCATTTGCATCGTGAACGCTTATGCTGGTGCACCGATGTGAATTGGTGAATCTTTCCATCCCTAACCTGTAGTCATACCTACATAATGCAGCAAGCATTATGCAGGCAGCGAGCACCCTGTTCAGAGAGCTGAGCAGCAGTCCCCGGCAGCAGAGCCAAGCAGCAGTACAAGTAAACGGGAGCAGCAAACAAAACATATTTAAACCACAAAACCATATGCCCCTTCAAAATTTCCATACCCACTAAAGCCAAATGCCTCTGATTTTCATGGCATTAGTGTGCTCTCAGACCACTAATTTCGTGGGTACTATGTTGTTTTACTGGAGTACTCACTAGGCACTTAGGCACTATCCATAAGTTACTCATACAAACCCATGTCAAAAAACAACCAACTCATTAAATACAAGAGACATTAAGTTATTATCACTTCTAACAGCACAGTGATATTGGAGAATGTGTACAGCTGTTGCCTTGGCAAGGGGGACCACCAAGATATACAGACTTTCCACGAAACAAAGACCCATGCCAGTTTTACTAAATTTAATTGTTTCAATTGTATTTATGTTCCATGTGTAGTAAATTGTAACAGCACATAATGGTTTTCTGACTATTCTTTTTCTTATTTTCCTTTTTATTCTGCCCAAATTTCTGTGCTTAACTCTCCCACAGTTTTTGAGCTATTAATGGGAGAGGAAAGAAGAAAAAACAAAGTTCTGATACACAAATCTGTTTTCAGTTTTTGAACTTTTTCTCTAATCTTTTTTTGGTTTTTTGGTTAAATATTGGATCATTTGAACATTTATTGAAATAAAACCATGTGAGAAGTTTAGAGGGAAAAATCACTATTTGGTGGAGCTGTTAACAACTCATAGACATCTGAAATGTGACCCTGACTACACATTGCTTTTTGTAAGACGTCAAAAGCCAAAAAGGTTGGAAACCACTGGTTTCATCTTTAACAATGTGTTGTATTTTAAAAGCTTGTTATATTATCCATTGTATCAAATCTTCATCTGAAAAGTAACTAAAGTAACTGTCAAATAAATGTAGTGGAGTAGAAAGTATAATTTTTGAAGTTTGTGAAGTATATAGTAGCATCAAATGGAAGTACTCAAGTAAAGTACAAGTACCTCAACATTGTAGTAGTTAGGTCTTTGAGAGGATGCGCCTTCCCAGTATTTGTTTGTGGTGCTAAACCAAAGTCATATAATTCCAACGTTGAATACCCAAAGGTATAAAGGTAGCACACACACAGATCTTCAGGACAAACTTGACTAATATTAATTTCACCAATTTATTCTGGCCATGTCAAACAAACATGTTTTTTTAGCTGTCACACCAGCTAAAAAAGGCCACAAATAGTTTATAATGATACAGATGACAGTAAATGATGGACTGAGACAAGGAATTCCCCCAAGATTACAAAATTTATTAATGCAACACTAAAAACAATAAAAATGTAACAAGAAATTTATTACAGCTAACTGTTTAAAACTGTACAAAAATACCACATATTTTACAATAAGCAATCAATTGTTATAAGGAAGCGGGAGTACCAAGGGGTGGTCGGCCGTTGCCGCAGACAGGAGGTGGAATAGAGTACTCACCACACCAATGTGCCCTACACACACACACACACACACACACACACACACACACACACACACACACACACACACACACACACACACACAGCAAAGCAAAGCAAAACAAAAAGGGAAAAGAAAAGTAAATTGTGAAGGAAGTGCAAAATAACTACTAAACACTATTATGGGGGTGAGCAGCAAAGGTGAGAAACTCTATCACCAAACCCTCCACCGTCTGGGCGGCCACACTCGCCAAAGATCCTGTAGCACTCACACAAGCAAAAAAAAAAAAAACTCACAACAGTAGTGAGGCAGCACGCTACGTTACTAACTTCTTAGGGGAAGCAATAAACGCCACAAAGGGGCGGGAAGGATGTAATAACAGAACCTAACAATAACAGAAATCACCTAATGAAACTAAAGACTAATACAAACAAAAATAAAATGGTAATAAAGTAAACTAAACAATTGTATTAACAAATGAGATACAGCAAAACAAAACATAGAAAAGAACAAAACTAAACAGAACTAAAAACAAAACAGCAGTGGCAGTCAGTGTCTACAAAAGAAAACGTGTTAAATTAATTAACACACTGCCAAACAAATGCATAATATAAGCAAACATAATATTTGTAATTTACCTGTCCTGTGCGTATATTGCGCAATAATTAGGCAGAAGACTCCACACGTGGGAGCAGGGGGTTGCTAGGGAGCGGGACCTATAGTGAATAAAACAGGGTGTAAAACACACAGCAGCGCTGTCTCAACTTACAAACGAAAGCTACCACCTACCAGAGCATTTCCATTACCATTGCGTAACAGCCACAACCTGTCGCACCAGGGACCAGAGGAGAAAAGCAGCATACGGGGCTTCTCAGTACAACTTATATAACAAGAAAGTAGGCAGTGCTAAAGCCTGTCTAGCCCTACGGCAGCCCGGGAGGGACATTACTTTTCGCTAGTTTTCTTTGTGTAGCGACACTAGTGTTAGTGTGTAACGAGCCTTACGTTGCTACTCTGTTTACTTAGCTTTGTGCTTAGCCTAGCTTAGCAGTTAGCTTTGTAAGTCCACAGTCAAAGCAGCCTCGTTAAAATGATGATGTATGATGACTGTTCTGCAGTTGCAGACAGGATGTTTCTACTAGAGAAAAGTGTCTGTGAGTTAGAGCAGCTTTTTTTGGCTAATGTTAGCACTAGCATAGCCTCATCAGCAGATGCGGCAGAGTTTGTCCTTCTTCGCCAGCCTGGGTTAACTGTTTACCTGGGCATAGACTCCGACATAGAGGCTAATCTGAGGGTGCTGGCATCATCATATTGTTTTTGTGCTCCTCGGTTACACACATTTTTTCCCTCTTTTCCTCTTTACATCCACTTTCTTCACCAGTAGCTCAAACAATGCTTTGAAATGGGTGTGTACTTTGATGCGCAGGCCAAAAACTGCAGACTGACTTGCTGTTGCGTTTAGATTGATCCATAGTAAAAACATCCGTTTATCATCGTTATTGGCATAACTTTTATTGCGATCCTGTATCGAGATCATTTTACTGCCCAGCCCTACATGCTAACGTTTCGGCCTAATGGCCTTCATCAGAGCATGGAGGAAAAAGGATGTCCTCAACATTGTACTTAAGTACACTACTTGAGTAAATGTACTTAGTTACCTTCCACCTCTGTGGCCACTGATACTGCAGATAGTAGTACTAGCACCACTAGTGCTACTACTGCAACTACACACCTAGAACACCATAGCAACTGCCTAGCAACAATATATTTTCTCCTTTGGTGACTCCAGGACATTTCCTCTACACGATATGGGAACCATAAATGTTTGGAAAAAACTCAAGTGAAACAAATTTAATCAAAAACTACAACATAAAAACCTGACACCTACAATCATGGCCATGAAAGAGGAAATAAAATGCCTGTCACTTGATGTAGTGTCACAGACAACTTGATGAAGTTGTATATCTGTATATCAGCTGGAACTGAGGACATTTGCAAATATGTGCTAATGTTGCCAACTCATCGCAAAATTATTACAGACTGGTGATATCACTGAATTCATTGTGTGAAATATTCACTATTAGCACCATCTAATGGTCATATATTACAACTGCACTCACTTGTAGTTTGTTTTTGGTTTTTTTTCCCCCTTTTTGTGTGTTTCTGTACAACAGCCCTAAGTAAATGTTTAGAGATTTTTCTTCACATTTACATCTTTACTGCACCAACATCAGGCCAAAATGTTGAAACAATGGTGGTGGTGGTTTTAACTTTTGAAACTGTGTGATTAGGGTTGGCTATATGACCAGTACCTACCAGTACCTGACTATTTGTCAGTGAATAAATGCTGCAACTCCTCAAGACCCAAGCCAAGTTCCCGTGCCTTGCTTGCCACCTGCTGATTAAAATGTGAAGGGGTTTAGCCCTGAAGTTAGCGACAATGGATTAGCCTAACCTGACCGGGTTAGGACTGACATTTAAGGTGGACCAGCTATTCTCATTTTAGTGACAATCTCAGCTGCTCCTTAACAGAGAACAGAGAAATGTCTGGCTGCTGAGTCTCTTCTGAGTTTGGTGCCCCCGGTGTTAGCAAGACAATTATTGATCCCAACTCAAAATGTATTTTGCTGTTATTAGCACTGTAACTGTAGTGTTAAATTATTGTGAATCTGACAGTTTAAAAACCAAAGCAGCGGGATTACATTTTTTAGTTTTTATGAAGTTTTTATGAGCTGTTGAGTGTTGAGTAAATTGGGATAATTAACTTTAGCAGCTTTATTTCCAGCCTGTCTGTGATGATACATCAGATGGTTTTGTTCAATTTCTTAGAGAGGATCTCTGATTAACTTTCACACAGCTTTGTAGATACAGATTTAACTGGCTTGTGAGCTGTTTTGCATATTTTCCTCAGTAACATCGACGGTAGCAGGTCCTAACAGGCTAAGCTAACAGTGTGTTAATTGCGTTGCACTAGCAGCAGTCCAGATGGATGAGCTGCTAACCAGCCTGAGAAATCTACAACTGTGGGTCCCAAAAAGAAGTGAAACTACAACTGTGGGTCCATGTAATGCTTATCATTTCACTTTTACAAATAAAAAATGAAGTTCAAGTGGCCATCTCGCCATTCTCACACAGGCGCTGTGCCTTGTGCCTACTATTATACTGTATACAGCTATTATAGTAAAAAGTACAGGCACCCGTGTATAAAGTAACTGTCCTTTTATCCCAAAAGTTGTAAAGAAAGCAAGAAAAATACATTTAATAAAACCCTGGAGGAGGGAGTGGATGAACCCTGTTAAAGAGTACCCGCCCGTATTGGACACTCTAAGTAAGTAAAGCGAACGTGCCTGCAAGGAGACAGGGATCATTTCATTGATCAACACTACACCTGGCCTTCTATTGGTTGGGGGATTTTGACAGGGTTCTTGCACAAAAAAAAGAGCAGAGCAGAAATCTGAGAGCAGAAGTTTCACGAGCGCACAGAAGCAGCCTGAGTGCAAGGAGAAGGGCTGAAGCTGGAGTGCAGGAAATCTGTGCAAGCAAAAACATATCTGAGTGCAAGCATACTGTTTTAGGAGAAACAGAGCAAATCTAAGTGCAAGAAGAGGCTATTTGAGTGCAAGGCAGGGTTTTAAGGGACAATATTACAAAAGCTGAACGTGAAATCAATAAATCATGCTCTCAAATTGATATACCACGCTCTTGAATAAAGATAAGAAAAAAGCTCCATAAGTTCATTGGTTGGTTTCATCTTTTTTAGGTGATGAGAGGTTTTTACTGCATGCTGAGGGGCTGTTGGTTCCACAGCATAGGGTACAGGGTGTGTTAACTGAGATAAATCCTGCTGCAGCTGCACGCAGGTGGAGCAGTGCCGTGACCAGAAGGGTGTACCATGTTCCTCATCCCAGCAGTTTGACACATAGATGGAAATATTATAAGGTAATTGGCCTATATGCTGTATAAAGAATGCAGATATACATTTACTGAGTATTTTTAATTTAAGTAATCGAGAGGTGTAAAAAACTATGAGACATATTAATGTTCAAATCCAAATGCATCAGTCTGTTAGACTGATAATCAGTTGTACCTTTCTCCTTTATTTTTATCACAAAGTGGGATTTGGTAATTCACAGAGCCATTGAGGGAAACTCTTGTCTGATTACAGACTTGAATTGCAACACAAATAATTGTGCCTCCACTGTACAGACACAGTTTGTGAAAGCAACCTGCCTGTATGGCCTTTGTTGCAACCTAGAAATATTTTTGTCTATTATTCAAATATTTTGTCTATTATTCTGCTTTAGTTCATTGTTGTTTATACAGAAGGAGTGTATGACTGTTTTGAGCGACACCATACGTCATCTGTTTGTGCACAGCTGTGCCACAGTTGTTGAGTTGAGCCTGTTGACTTGTGCATGTGGTTGCTATGTGAGCAAAAACAGCAAAAACGTTTTGCTAGAAAAGTAATGTGGTCTGAAGTACGTTTTTTCCTCAACATGAGAAAATGTTAATTACCGTGTTTGGAAAGTAGCAAAAATGTTGATACTGAACATATGAGTGAAATGTTCACAGCCAACATACATAGTTCTTTTTTTTCCACCAAAATATTCAATCTTGCAGAACAATATCTGCAAGAAGAAACTATAGCAATATTAAACTTTTTTATGGTTTTATGGTTTATGATGGCACTGGCAGCACTTGGTTAAGGTTAGGAAAAGATCATAGTCTTGGTTTGATACAGAAAAATGTCTGTAGTGACTTGAAGCATACCATGTTAATTAAAGGGGACCTATTATGCTTTTCTTTATTTTCAGTCATATATATATATATATATATATACACATACATACATACATATAATGTTACAATGTCGGATGTTCATGTTAAAAATGGCTGACGTGTCAAATAATGAGGTAAACATATGTAGAAGTAATCCCTGTGAGCTAAAAGTTGGTGCTTTTTGCTCACAGGACACCGGCTTTAGACTGCTCTGAAGTTTCTAATGTTTTTTTCTACTTTCAGCCCGAGCTGACGTCGACTTTTGACAGATTTCTTTATATGGTTATCTACTCCACGCACAGTGCACCAGTTCACTGCTCTGCTCCGCTAACATTATGGTGTTTTTCCATTGTTTTGGGGTTAGTCACGCCAAGCCATGACTCCATTACACAGTACAGCAAAGTAAAATAAGTAGTTTACCTGTGGGAGGTGTGCTGGTCGTCTGCAGCTCTTCATCAAACATCATCATCACTGTGGCTGTTTCTGCTTGTACTATTCCTCCCTGCATTATTTCTAATTGATCCGCTGAACAAAGAGCTCCAAATATGTCCATATGATGTTGTTTCAACCAGTTTTTAGCACCGCTGACGAAGTTCCGCTAATTCAGTGAGGAACACGTTTCACTTCTTGTAAATTCTTCACAATAAGAGTCTCCCATTATTTAGTCATTTAAGGCTTTTAATTTGAAGCAGTAAAGTAGGAAATGTTGTGTTTGCGTCTGCGGTAACTTTACACAACTCTGATAGGAAAGCCGGCCAATCAGAACAGAGTGGGCTCATTGGGAGGGGGGGCCTTAAAGAGACAGGAACTCACATGGACTGTAAAGAGACAGTGTATGCTGAGGGGCTGCATAAAGGGCCAGTATAAGATAAATAAGGAGTTTTTTGAATGGTGAATTAATGCAAAGCTACTCTAGTGGAGTCTAAAAATAAAAATTTAGACCTAGAAATGAGCATAATAGGTCCTCTTTAACTTTTAAACCACATCACGATCTTTCACTAACCTCAACCAAAGTGCTTTTGTTGCCTAAACCTGACACAAGCACAGGACCCAGGATGCATACCCAGGTCTGTGGTATCAGAGTCCTGCATCTTTTATGTTCCCCATCCACCCAGACCTCCTTCCTGTGACTTCAAAGTGATATATAAATGTAGCTTCATTCGACAAAACGTTACCTGTAAACATAATCCAGGCAGCAATTACGTTTGTCAACACAACATATTTGGGAAACAGAAGGGGGGGTTATCCTCTGGGTACCATTGATATCTGTACTAAATATATTAAGGTAGTTGTTGAGATATTTCAGTCTGGACTAAAAGTGGTAGATTGACTAACCAACTGACAGAAACTGCCATCCCTAGAGCCATTCCACTGGCACTGCTAAAAATCTTCAATTTAGTTTCAGCCAAACCAGCAGCAGCAACAAATATTACATTTAGACTCTGGGACCTAAGTTATCTTACAAAAGGAATTATGTTTAAAACAATATAAAGACATCAGTGATAACCAGTCAACTACTATGAATGCCAAATGGCTTGCTGAACATGGACCTCTTTCCAAAAATGCCTGGACAAATTTTGAAGTAACCATTATTTTGATAAATCAACCACATATTCAAAATCTAAATGGTTATCTTCTTGCCTGAAGAATCTCAAAACTTAATTTGGTGACACAGTAACTGTAGAACAGGTCTGGTTCATATCTCTGCCATTGCCGCTGATGGTCTACCCTAAGTCCACACACAAGTCAGCTCCCAAAGCATCCTCACTAAAACGGGAGGTGCAACACTTTCAGGCATTTGAGTTGGGACTGTACTTGGACCATGGCTGATGACAAATCCAAGTTCACAAGAACACAGTTAAAGACGAGAAAGCAGATTGAGATAGGTGTCATGGTATGGTAATACACACAAATGTATACATAGAGGTAAACACACACACACACACACATACACACAAATCACCACATTATATGGAAAAACTGACACACTCACCACCACCTCTTTCCCCGTCCTCCCCACTGTCAACATCATCACCTGTCATACTGATGTAAGTTTGGTCAAAGGTAGGCCTTATAGACATCATGTCTCTGCTTAAGTGCACCATCTGCCACATACTGAGACTATGGTTCTCATGAGCATGCATGGGCGCACACACGCACACACACTCTATCAAAGCCCTGATGACAGCTCTGCCTGCAGTGCACATTTGTATGCACGTCTGGGTGGAGAGTCTGACGAACACACACACACACACGTGCACAAAGACAATCCCCTCTGCCACACACTCTTCTCTTGATGCCCATCACAGATGTTAAGGCCCTGACAGTTTCCATTTAGTAGTAGAGAGATCCAGAGTCAATGAGGAAACAACTCAGATCCTTTGGAAACAGAACGCCACCACAGGAAACACACACACACACACACACACACACACACACACACACCAACAGAGGTAAATTGTAAGCTAATTGAGTCCTTCTCCCCGTCCCCATTTCTCTTCTACCTGCCATCCACCACCCAAGTCCACCAGTGGAGCAGAGAGATGTATACCGCCGGGTAGTGTCCTGCTAATTTCTATTTAGATGTCTACTTTTCCCCTGGGAGCCCCGTGATGGATCTTTCTTTCATTGACTACAGTTCAGGAAGGAACCATGTCTGCCGCAGTGACCGTGTGTTTTTTGTTTTAATGCTCCTTTTCTCCTTAATTTTCCCTGTCTTACGGGGCAGTTAACCATAATACAAAAATCAGGAAGTCAAATGGAAAAATAGAAAATAGCTTAAGAGAGGAAAGAAATGTCTAGCTGAAAACGATTCTAGTCTGGCAACAACACACGGTAGCAGTAAAGCTTCTGTAAAGCTCTGCTCTGTATATTTTTCAAAAAGTGCAGTGCTGATAGTAACCTCTGACATTATTGGTATTGATCAGTGCCACTTCTTAGCCTGATGATGTAGTTCATGAACCATGGAGGGAGGGTGTTGGGGAGATTCTGTGGGACCCCCAGCCTCATTGTAGCCTTTTCTCTGGCATAAGGAGCTCTGACGGCAGCTACAGCGGTGCTTCCTGGCAGGTATGCTGAAAGACACCCCCCAGGGCCTAGTTTGGCCTGCGTTAGCAGCGACCTTGAAACACGACAAGGAACAATAAACCGTAAATCAACACAGAATGAGAGACGGGGGGGTTGGGGTGCATGGTGGGTAAAAGAAGGGAAGAAATAGAAGGAGGAAAAGTGGGTGAAGAGGGGAGGCAGGGGGGAGGCAGAGGGGACCCAGCGACACCTGTCATTCCCGGTTTGGTTTATGGACGTCGGTGGCCGGCTGGGTCGCAGTGCAGCGCCACACTGCTCCAGCATTTGGTGGACTCAGCAGAATGGGAGATCACTCACCAGGACCTGACCTTCAGGATCTGGGGGAGGAGAGGGAGGGAGGGAAAGGGGAGGCACTCCTGAGGTGGGAGGGAGCAGGAGGAAAGCAGCTTAGCAGTGTTAGTGTTAAAGAGAGTAACAGATGGTCTGTGTGAAAAATAGAGGAATCACTTTTTTACTTTTTCCTCTCTTTTGTTCATTTTTTTGTTTTTCCTGTCTATCTCCAGGGATTTCCTGTTGATGTAATTTAACTTTCTTTATATCTTTGAAAATTCACATAACAGCTGGAAAAACATATTAATTTATTAATTATTTCTTTTGCCAATATTCTGTAAGTTTGGTTAAAATTTGTGCTACATTTAGATGGAAACCTGGCTTACGTTTAGCAGCAAGTTGCTAAGTTTGTCTCTGTTGATTGGTGCTAGGCAGGTAGTGTAGTGAGTTTATTAGAGCTTTTTCCTTGAAAACATCTGCCTGCTGCATCTGGAAATGAAAATGACTGAACCAAAAAAGTAAAGTTGCAGGCCAAAGAACCAAAACAATGAAAATTCCAGAATCTGTTGACAATTCTTGGTGGATTTGTTACTGTGAGCGACCCTTTTCACATTAATTTAACCCATTTTTAATGTAAAAAAAAAATAAGTAGAGCAGCTTTAAGTAATGATTCTTTGTTGAATTAACAGACACCATATGATTAATTTTTGATCGTGTATTGTTAGTGCAATGTGTGTGAGTCTTTACCACCTTCTCAGGGGATAGCAGCACAGTTGGTGGCCTATGCTTCAGTTTGACCATCTTTGCTCATCTTTGCCCCAATGGAAATTGTTCCTAATGACAAAAGTTCTTAAGATTAAATCATAGACTGAACACTTTTAATTCAGAAAATTATCTTAGCCAGGGAAAGAA
The DNA here is from genome assembly GCA_038419695.1 of Scomberomorus guttatus. NCBI lineage: Eukaryota > Metazoa > Chordata > Actinopteri > Scombriformes > Scombridae > Scomberomorus > Scomberomorus guttatus. The sequence continues at coordinate 5,216,659 of CM076449.1, forward strand.
CATGAAGAGCAGCAGATAGAGTGAAAGGGTGCATGGAGAGAGGCATGAAAGGAAGTGGAGAGGATGATAAATTTGCACCAAGAATAAATGTCTAAAAAGCTGCCATGTTTTATGAAATGCACCCATAAGCTACACTAAGTGAAATGCATTAAAGAGGTTGTGATTTGCCTCTGAGACCGTTAATAAGGTAAAATACACGCATGGCTAATTTATTAACGCACGCCTCTTGACATTCATTGCCACTGAGGCAGCAGCCCTCAGCTCTACTTGTGTGACTGAAACACACACACACATGCACGCGCGCACGCGCGCGCACACACACACACACACACACACACACACACACACACACAGACAGACACACAAGGAGGTTCAGGACAGGCCTGGTTTGAGTGATACACCTCAGGCTCTTTGCAGTTAAAAGTGTCATCATAATTGAGTGGCGAGTGGAAAGACAAACTGGAAACTGTCCAAATTACAAATTGAACAGAGAATCCTCTTAGCCAAAACTTTCAACGTTTTACCAAACAATTAATTTTAATGAGCTGACCATCCGTTGTGCATAGAAGACCACCTCTCCCTCTCTCTTTCTCTCCCTCTCTGTCTTACTTACTCTCTGTCTCACTAACATGGTGGAAACTTGCTGATAGGGGTGGAACAGTAAAACAGATTGGAATGTCTCTATTCTCCCTTAACTATTTGGCTGACCAGAGGCTGACCTCACTATTATCACTCAACATGCGACAGTGGAAATTGCTGGACCAATTTAGAACTTAAAGATCCTCTGAGCAGTAGCTTTAGACCTCTGGTCGATGTTCTTTGTTTAGGGAAAAACAGAAATCTGCATTATAAGCAATAATAAATGATTTATAGCACAATGATTTAAGTGTATATTAATGTCTTTGTTAACAACTATAACTCTTGGCGTATAGTTACGGGCGTATAAAGAGTTAATGAAGGTTTGAAAACACAATATAACAGAGGTGTAATCATATATCTTCAGTAGTTTTTAATACATTTATTGACAGTTTTAAATTTAAGATTTTGTCCTCACACTCCTGACAAGTAATGTATAGATATCAGCATTTATCAGCATTAATAAGCATAAGCATTAATTTCGCATGATAAGCAAACAAAAGAAACAATATATTTGATACTTTCCAAATACCATTAATATTTAAATGAAAGGTTAGGGCCAAATATTGACCATTTTGGGACTCCACATTTGACCTTCATACATTCAGATTTACTACCAGCAAACTGTACATATTGTTATTTTTTTTTTCTTGATTACTAAGACACATTTCTTGAAATTATCCTCCATTTCCTAAAACTCTAAACACAAATGCAAAACTGCACACTCATCTTCACAAACTGCCATGTCAAAACCAAACTCTCCACTCAAAACCATGCAATCTTACATCTAAACCAAACTTTGCCATCAGACATCACACAAAGCACATCAAATACACACACACTACAAAATAGCCATTAAACACTGGTGAGATCAATTCAAAACACTACCATAAAAACCTGATACTGCAATGAATAATGGTGCTTATGGTTTTCCCCCAGAACAACCTCTTTACATGATGAACACAATATAAAGACAGAGCACATGTATACATTTTCAAAATTTTTATTTTCCTCAATGTACTGTAGTAAAATAAATTGAAATTGAGTGAAAAAGTGATAAAATGATAAAGAATGTAGAATACAGTAAAATAATTTCCATGTATTTGCCAATATAAACCAATGAAAGAAAACAGTTTGCACATAAAGAAAGAAATCTAATCTAGGCATTTAATTTGCCTCAGGTCTTTGGGCATCCATTGTTCCAAGTAGTAGTATTTATAAGTCACCTTTTCACGTGCGTGTGTGCATGCATGAGACACACACGCACGCAAAGGGTACTTAATGTGCACACGTAGCCCATGTGTCATGTGATATGTGGTTGTGTATGTCATATGGATTATGTGAGGTGGGAAAGGGTAAGTCAGGTGGAGCAGTGGTGTTATAAAAAAAGTTGAGAATCAGTCATGTTATTAACCTTTAACAAAAGATTGCCTGCTTTGATATGCAGGGCTCTGTAAGGACAATAGGTGCTTGTGTTTCTATGCTGAGACATTACAATGACATGTCCTTGTGGATATTTGAAAGGATTCAGTGTGTGTATTTACTTCATTCTCCCTGTCTGAAGAACTGAACTCATCTTCTGGCCCAGGACAACTGCTGCATTTTGACAGATTTTGCATTGATTCTGGACGACGGCTACATCTTGACTGAGTGACTGATTTTGCTGTGCTTTTTCCCTCCTGTCACTTGAACCATTACCATGGCTGCGAAGAATACAAATAATCATTCAGGAGTCTTGACTCCAAAGTGACGTATAAATCTTATCGATGCAGAGTTTCTTAAGGCTCCTAGAAATAAAAGGTCAGCTCCTAAACATGTAGTCCATTTTCTGGATCAAAAAGCATGGACCCCACAGTGTGAATGGGATATGGAAGACTTTAGGGTTTCGGGCTACTTGTTTAACCAAGGGGCAGTCTACCTTTATACAGGAGAAGCCAATGAAATGTTTGTATACATTCATTTCAGAAACAAAATTTGTAAAGAGCTGAGCAATTCATTAGGTCTGTACACAGCACAATGGGATGGGCCGGTGCCTGGAGAGACCTATCGTGTAGAAACAGACATAGATGGGTACGACTCTGAATCCTACATCTTTTTCAGACAGTGCATGGACAATACTGTTATTCAAAAGGCAAGGAAGGGCACACCTGACGAGGATAAACTGTACCCCATCACATCTAAAGAATGGGAAACATGGTTTACCAGTTTTTTTAGTCCAGTGGAGGGATTGGGAGAGAACACTCATGCCTTCTCACGTATTGAAACCTTCTTCAGATGGTATAAGATGTAAAAATGTTATGAAGATCTCAAAATAAGCCTTTTTGACACTTTGGCAAATGATTGGAATCTAGAGGAGGATGATGAGGAGAAACAGTCTCCTGTTGAATCTGTTTACAGGCTGCACAACATAGAATCTCTTGAGAGGGATGCATGACAAAAGACATGTAAATCCAGAGGATGATAAGGAGAAACATCCTCATATGGTAGACTCTGTTTACAGACCGTGCAACAAAAGAAATTAAAATGTATATATTGATTGTTCTAAATTTTAGTATGTGTTTGTATAGGTGTGCGACCTTATGCATGGTGTTGCCAAATATGGACATACCTAATTGTTTTACACACTCCCAGGATGATGGTAACGACATCTCCCGGGTGAATAGACTTGGTGAGGAGTTGGGGAAAAGAAATTTGACATTTCTTTCTCCTGAAGAGAAACCTGCAGACAATACCTATGAAGACACACAGTTTACTGACGATTGTATGGACACTCTGGATGATAAGAAGAAAAGTGTCAACTTTGAATGTGATGCCCTGCCTGATCCCACTGTTTGCAAAATTATAGAGGTAATGACAGGCTATTATCTATACAAAATTCTTCAGCAAAGAACTAAAAAAAAACTGTGTATATTGTATTTAGTTGGATGAACTGTACAGGAGATATTCTCACTCATGCACTGACACACTTCCCTTACATTGTCTTGAAGGACATCTGGAAGAAATTAGGCAAGAGGTTTTTAATGAAAATTATACAAATGCACAAAAATATGTGCTGTTTTGTCATGGGATCATATTTTCTCCACACAACATATGAGACGTTGCAACAGATGTTTTGTTGAAGTGGCTGATGACACCATTGCTCATTACAAAACTGAAACAATTAACTCGTGGGGCTGATAGACTTAATAATGTAGTTCAGGACTCTCTGAAAATTTGGAGAAGGTAAAACACTTTAGAAAAATAATGGGAAATGTATCTAGTCTGCTGAATTATGTCAAAAATCAATATGTCATGTACAAGATGAAAACTTTGCTGTGTGACGCTCTTAATAATGCAATACATGACAGAAACAGATCACAATGTTGTCCTATATTTAAAAATCCCAAGACAGAATGTGTTAGACAAGTGGCAGAGGATTGGCATGCTATGGTTTAAATGGTTGCTGATAAATATGCAGATGTAAAATCTACTCTTGTCGATGATGTAAATTGTTTTCCATTGAACAATAACAAATTCCACAAGGATCATGTGGGTTGTTTTTGTGCTGTTAGTAGTGATCTGTGCGTTTTGATGTTAAACAGAAAACAATGTGGATGTTGATAATGCTATGCATTGTTTAGTAGAATCTTTGCTCAGTAAAAATCCAAATGCCTGTATTGATTTTTTTATATGTGTATCCTTGTAAAACATGTTTTTCTGTTTTCCATGCAAGATTATGTCCTGTAAGACAAGACTGTTGTTGATGTAAACATGTATTGGAAATAAAATTGCTAAATACAGACAGAGAGTGTTCATTTTTATGACAACAACCATGGAGGAGGGTATGAGAAAAATATACTATGCACCAGAAATGCAGGGGGGTATGGGGGTAAACAAAAATGTAAAAATGCTGTATTTGACAGTACATGTATTCCCTGTGCAGACTCTGATATAGAAAACTGGCTCTTAAAACAAGATGTTTATACTCTTCACAAAACCACACACACACACACCCTTACTGAGATATACATACACATGTGCAGCAGTTTATGGAAAGCTACAAGGCACTGACACATCTTAACCCTTAAAATGCCCTGCTTGGCAATAAAGCTGTACCATAAAACTGAGGGTGCTGAAAAAAATCAGATACTATGATTTTACATCTCTCTATCATACTATACAGTCTCACAAGCCATACACTGTAGGTCATTCCCAGATCATTTTCAAAGATTTTGATTCAACTGACAACTACTTTGGATTTGTCAAGTTTTAGATTAGATTAGATTAGATTCAACTTTATTGTCATTACACATGTACAAGGTAACGAAATGTGGTTTAGCATCTAATCAGAAGTGCAAGGAGCAGCAAGTGCTAGATATATAGTATTTACAGTATGGTACAGTATACAATATAGTACAGTGTAGTTTGGAGTAAGTTATGTACATAAATAGGATAATATGAACAAATATACAGATGTGCAATATGAATATATGCTGTGCTATAGACAAGTATACAGGTGTGCTATAAAAATATCTATCATGTGCTATGAACATGTATACATGTGTGTTATATTAATATGCAAAAGATCTACAATATTGTCAGTATATACAATACAAGTGGTTTGGATGAAGTACGGATGAATGAAGAGATGGATAAGTACAGTCCATGGGGCATGTGTAGTGGTATGGTAAGGGGACATGGAGGTTCAGTGGGGGACAGAGTTCAGTAGGGAAACAGCTGTTGGAAAGAAGCTGTTCCTAAACCTGCTGGTTTTGGTCTCACCACCCAGGAGGTCATTTTTACACAGCAACATACATGTAAGTATTATCTCCATTTATGAATTTATTTTTTCATTGACAGATTATAATGTGTGATTGAATTAGTGAAATGTGTGATCAGATTAGCCTACTTTGTTGTTAGCTAACGGTATTGTATTTAGGTAGGTAACACAGTATTGTGTTAGCTAACGGTATTGTATTTAGGTAGGTAACACAGTATTGTGTTAGCTAACGGTATTGTTAGCTAACAGTAGGCAGCAATATTGTTGGCTAACACACACGCACGCACACACACACACACACACACACACTTTGTACCTGACCTAGCTAACTCAAAAGTAGGCTAATGTTATATTAGCTAGTTTTTTATATGATTTATAGTTTTTATTTATAGTTATTTTCCTTTGAATATTCAGTCATGTCCACTAAAACTACCTGAAATTGTTCATCAATACCATAAACAAGAACTCTGTTTCTTGGAAAATGCTCAGCAGCATTTGCATGAAGTGTATAAGCATCTTCTTTAAATAAGCAATCTTTTACTTGTTCCCTCGGTGGTGCTACACCTGTACTGTCTTTTATAGCAAAGCAAAGTTTGTTTTAAACGTTCTATCCATTGCAGCTCTTCTGACAGAAATGAATACAATCAATATATGGTCATCCCGTTTTATTGTTTTTTTTCCCCTCTCCTCATTAACAAACAACTTTTTAACACAACAAAGTGAAAAATCATAGCAGCTAACATTCAAAACGTCTACAATAAATGTTTCACATTGTTTTTTTTGTTTTTTTCTCTACAGTGATTGTGTGCCAGAGATAAACAACGTTGGTAATGACAGATTCATCTGTATTCTTTATAAGAGTTCCTCAAATTTAGATTATATATATATATATATATATATATATATATAGGAATCAGTGCTGTAGGAATCAGCACTGATGAACAAGACGATGGCAGAAACTGCCGTACCTATACCTATATATATATAATATACATACACGCACACCCACACACACACACACATATATATATATATATATGCTTCAGATCATGCTTCAGTCACACCTTGTAAAAAGACAAAAATATCCACAAAAACCCCATTTTACCTCCCTCTTTTTTATAACACCACTCCTCCACCTGACTTATACCCTTTCCCACCTCACATGATCCATATGACATATACAATCACATATCACATGACATATAGGCTACACATGCAAATGAAGTACCTTTTGCATGCATGTAATGTGCATATCTCATGCACGCACATATGCACTTGAAAAGGTGACTTATAAATACTACTGTTCCAAAACAAGTGAACTGACCCATGGCCGTGTACCTATCTATCCCAAGGTTCTGATTGGTGTGTGTGAACAAATTTGACTTTTAGTGTTTCCACCTGGGGAATTGTGTGTTAATTGGGTTCCAGCTGTGATGACTTGAGTTAATGATATTGAATACCAGTGCTTTCTAAATGAGCACATGAGTGAAAACAGGGGAATAGTGTTTATAGATTTGGGAAATGGGCCTGTCTTTCGGTAGACGGCCCAGTTATAGTGTATAAGCGATCGAGAAAAACTGTAATGCTAAAGAATTAATTTACAACTATTATTGCTATTTTTTTCAAACCTCTTTCTAAGTGACCAAATAGAATTATACTGATTCATCAGTTTTATCTAGTTTTCAAAAATCACATTAGTTTCTCAGTCTAAAATATTCTTCAAATATATATATATATATATTTTATTTTGCGCTCAGTTTAAAATATGATTTGTTTTTGTTTCACACAAACAAAGATACTAAGAAGACAGGAAATCATGCAAATTCAAACGATGTGATATGAATGATAACGTATGCAGTGTCACAGCAACTGGACTTCCATTTGTGGACGTGACTCTTGAAGGGAGACAAGATGCTACTTTTACCAACAGGTTCTTTGAAAACCTGACTACATGGCTGCTAACTGCCAAAAAATCCAACAATACATGCAGTTGTTTTATTTAATTTAATTTTTTTTTTGCATTTTTTTTTTTTTTTTTTTTTTGCATTTTTTAAGTTTTGCTGAGTCAGAATGTTTGCTGTTGCAATGGGTGAGGCATGGGGACCAGGTCTCAGTTGGATTCCTCCTGCTTCGGCTTCTTCCACTTTTCTGGCTTCCTCAACCCCAGAAAGTGGCGGGCTTTTTTCCAAGTTGACATGTTCTGGTTCTGTTCTGGGAGTTTCTCTGACACTGCAGGGGTCCGAAAGCTGGTACAATAGGCAGGGATTCTATCTCTTGCTTGCCTACCTCTTCCTCTGGTGGCTTCTGATTACGCCTGGTGATCTTCCTGCGGGGCTCATGCTCATGCTGAAGGTTGAGTGATAGCTTTGCAGTTAGCTGAGTGAGCTCCTCCACCTCTCGCCGAAGAGACTCCTCAAGCCTATGCTTAAGGAACTCACACCTTTGGCTGACCTCTTGATGTGAAGACTTGACTCTCTCCAGTTCTTGGTTGAGAAGAGTGTTTTTCTCCCTCTCCAGCTGGAGTTCAGCCTCAAACCTTTCCTGGCTCATAACATGTGCCACTTTCAGCTCCTCATAATCTTTCTGAAGCAGTTTCTTTTTCTTCTGCTTGATTCTGTCTCTCACCTGAGTTGCAATCTTGGTGGTACTCAGGGTGTCTTTGTCGGCATACTTTCTCACCATTTCTAGCTCCTTTCTTGTTTGCTTTTCTTTCTTTATGTAAGTTTCTTTCAGGTGTTTTTGGTAAGCCAATTGCCTTCTTGTTTTATCTAACTCTTGGCTGAGGTGGATTCTCCCGGTCCTCTCACACATATGGTCGGCCCTCTCTTTAGCTAGCAGGTGACTGAGCTCCCGAACTTCTTGATGGAGCGCATCGCGGTCCATCAAGGCCCTCTGCAGATTCCTATCTCGTGCCTGCTGTCTCGAGGTCCTCTGCTGGTGGAGCTTAGCAGTCAAACTCGCCACCTGTTTGCGCAGAGACTCCACCAGTTTTTGCTGTTCCTCCACCCTGGTGGTGAACTCCCTGCCGTGATTGTCGGCATGTTGACGCCGAGCTCTGAAGTCACAGAACCTCCTTTGCTCCATGTTCTCTGGCTGGTAAAATCAGTCTCAGTTATGCTGTTTTGTAAAGATGCAGTTTGTCTCTGATGACCAGATGTAGTCTGTATCAGTGGTCTGCCTCCTTTGTTATCTCTCGATGTTTTTTCTCTCTCACACCAGTGTCAACTGTTCAAGGTTTTTAAATGATCAATCTGAATTTCTGGTGCTTTTATATGAAGACCTGCTCTTGTTACATCACATTTCTGCTGATGTCATAAAGCATAGAATGATTCAATTATTACTTCCATTCCATTCCATATTGCTTTGATCTTTGGAGTTCTAAATTTCTTTTTCTGCATGTTTACATTCAAAATCACAATTTGTGATTCCAATGTAAACAAAATGGCTGCCCCACTTTGACATTTAAAACAGGTTTAAAACCTGTTATTTGTTACAAAATAACTATTAAAAAGCACGTGAATTTTTCAAATGTCAATCTCTTTAATCATGTGTTTGATTTTATTTATGATGTTTGAACATCCCTTTTGTGTTAAAGATTCGACTGATGTTACAAATAAAAATTCTATATGATTGAGGCAAATATATTTTTCGCCATATTCAATGAATATGACTTCGACTGAGAATCCCGAGGTTCTCTTCTCATTGTCACAAAGAAACCCTAATGTATTATTGTATTGTATTTTTAGAAATTGATCACTGATCATTTCTGTCAATATAAACTAAAGATATTATTGTCTTTTAGCTTTCATCAGTGAATTTTAGGCTATGTTCATATTACACGCTGAAGTGGCCAAAATCAGATTTTTTTGCCTCCAAGTTCCATAGGTCAATGGAGAGACAAGGAAGTTTCAAATTTGTTGGATATTTATGGAGAAACTTCTATTCAAGCCAAACTGGAAGAAACTAATCATAACTGAATGCTAGTGCAGCCATGTATCCATGTTTATGATTTGACTGCCACACAAGTTAATCTTGTATGCATGTGGCTCACATTTCAGTTAAACCTGCACATGCGTGGCAGTTTAGGACCTCAACGGTGTTCACACTGGAGCCTGACATGTCACTTACAAATATGAATGTGAATCATCAACACAAAAAGATCAGATCTGACTAAAAAATCTGAATTTAGCATTAAGGCCTGTAATATGACCATAGCCTTAGAGTCTAAAAGATTTAGTTTGATTATAGTGCACCTTAGTATGAGTGCTGGGTGTAACAATCTTTACAGATAGTAGGAAAAAAATATAAAGTTTTCTTTGTGGTGCTCAAAGCACTGAACAAAACTAAAGTCAGACCTGTACCCTTTTACGTTAATCTGATGGCAACTTAACATGTCTGTCTCATGTCTGAATAAGCACACTGGTCACTTTTATGCAAAAATAACAACATCAATCTTACTAGGTCAGACCTTGTAACATTTCCGTAACACTCTCAACACAGCACAAGCCTGAACTGAATGCCATTAGATTAGCATAAAGGCTGTAGCAGCAAAAGGTTTAACATGCAGAGAAGGAAAAATCTCAATCATCTCTCATGCATAAATTCAGTATAACAAATCAGTAAAAATTGTGAAAAAGTACATTTTAAGGCATTGAGGAGATTGATCTTCTCATATTAGATCAGTAGGAAAGTGGCAACTCAACGTCTTGCCATGCAATGATTCATTGTACATGTTGAACTGACAGTAGAGGTGTCAGAGTAATTAGAAGTGTCTGCAGTCTTCCTTTTCAGCCTGCATACAGCCCTAACAACCTCCAGCAATAACGGAGGGCTGTCTGTATGTTGCCTGAAAGGCAAAACTCAGGGCACCAAGGTCTCCCATGCATCATTTGCTGCTGCTTGTTATCTTCATTGCTGTGAGTGTATGGTGATAACTGAAAGCCACTCAGATGGTCATGTTAACATTATCAACTCAGATCTTCTTTCCTCTGCACATTACTGACTGGACACTGTTAAGAGAGATTTCAGTAAGAAAATCAACCTGAAGCTGTAAAAGTGAAGGGGACAAAAACAGTAATAAAATCATGCAAATTCAAACTGACGATGTGATATGAATGATAAGATGTATGCAGTGTCACAGCAACTGGACTTCCTTTTGTGGAGTCTGACTCTTGAAGGGAGACAAGATGCCACTTTTACCAACTGGTCTTTAAAACCTAATAGCCATCACTACATGCTACAAGTTAACTGGTTAGCCTACTCATGATGCACCAGCAGATGGTTATAAACACTCACGCGTGTAACAGGTGCACTGGTCCGGGAAGGGCGCAGTCCAGAGCGAGAAGGCGTGGATGTCACGTGAGCCCCTTTCACACGTACAGTCCATGGCTGAAATGTTCAGGAACAATTTCTGCATGGGGTCATGTGTGAATGGGAGCAGGGACCAATATTCAGGGAAATCTACACCGTACTGTAAATACTGTAAATAAATAAAATTCATAAAATTCATAAAATTATGAATATGAAGAAATAATCAATAGACACAACTATCATGTAATTTCAACATTTCTTTTTAGCTTTGGTGAAGCATTGCCCTACCGAGCTGACGTTGGTTCGTCACGTATGCCCATAAACGGCCATAAACGGCCATAAACGGCCATCCATTGCTAAGGTCTTTTTCATTTGAAAATGCGTTGGCTGTGAACATAATCCAGCCGATGATTAAGGTTGTCAACACAATGTAATTGTGAAAACTGTTTAGTAGTATATACACGTGACAAGGTTGGTCCCCCCTATATCCCAATAGAAATTATGCCTTTGGTTATGGTTAATAAAAAGGTGAATGTTAATTGCAGGTCTGTGACTGAACATGAACTCTGGTCTCCTGCATGAAAGTCTGATGCACATCTATCCACCAAGACCTCCACACTTTATTTCTGCTTTGCTACATACGTAAAAGGCACACGACTTTCTACGTTGATATTTCAGCATAAATCATGAGGTACATTGTGGACTTAAAAAAATATGTATGACAGGGTCATTTTAAATTCACTAAATAGAAATAGAAACTCATTCACAATAAGAAAATTAGAATCTTTTCCCCAAATATCCATTGATATAGATTCCTATCCAAAGCCCATATTTTTTAAAGAATTTCTGTCAGAGGATCATTGCACCAAGTCATCTTTTTAAATGCAATCAGGAACAAAGGTAGGATAACAACTTCAAAAGCATGTTGGTTGTTAGTTATACTGACTAAGATGTTAACAGTAAAAGTTAACAAGGTGCAAAAACACACATGAAGACTTGAAAGATAAAACATATTTAAATGTATGGTGACCTTGGATTCATTTTTAGAATGCAGTTTAAATATTCTGTTTATATGCCCATACACATGCGTGCGTGTGAGCACACACACACACACACCACTGACACATACATACACGCACACACACACACACACACACACACACATACACTTTGCATTTCAGCAGCTGAAGCAGATTTTTTCAAAGCTGGACAAGTGGCGGAGCCAAATTGCTGACAGCTGTTCGGATATCAAAGCCCCACCAACACCATTACCTTCCTGCCATGCTCTCATAACCAGCCCTCTCACCCTGCATGCACCCCTCCCTGGACTATACACACACACACACTACTCTCTGTCCTGCTCGCTTCCTGGCCCCCTCACCTACCTACCGACACAGGGTATTGTATCACTACATGACCATGTCACTGTTGCTGGGACACACTCACACACAATAAACACACATACTTACATACAGATTTATGTCACCATTGTTTGACAACACCCCAAATTAAAGTGTTTCCCAGTTAAAATTCCAATAACTATTTGTTTCATTTACATCTCATTTACATTGTATATTCTGATGTAGATTTGACATTAGCAAAGTTCCAGTTTATTCATTTATACGGTGACTACAGAGAGGACCCTCAATACTTTTCAACAACTGCTGGAGGGTTTTACTCAAGAGCAAAACATTTGAAAGAAATGATGTAGCTCTTCTACTTTAAAGTGAAAAATCTGAAAGATAATGACCCTATTAAAATCAAATCAGGCGGGTAGGGTGGCGTTGAAATGGTTTGCTCATGTGTGGTCTGATGTTTCCACTGGGGGTTTATGAGCTGGTGAGGCTGAGCCGAGGCCTCGTCCAGTGCTGATGATCAGCTGCATATCGACCCCAGGGTCACACAGACAGGAATTAATCAATCAATATGTTCGCCTTCTTAACAGTCATGTGTTTGCATTTCTTATGTGTGTGTGTGTGTGTGTGTGTGGTATGGATAGGGGGAGTGCTGCTGATGCTCATTAGGGAATGTAAAGCAGCTCTTACTGCTTGATTCAGCATTATTGGCGATCTGGAGAGGATGCCAAGGGAAAGTGGACAGCAACTGCAGTTTATTTATGAAGTTTGGGAAGAAAAATGTCCACTTTGAGGGTTCAAGTGCATATACGAATTGTACTTTTTTGCATTAATATTCCTCATGTTAGGACAAAAACATGAGGCGGAGGAGAGTAATGTGAATTTTACTAATAGATGGAGTAGTGACACAATCATAGTTCAGTCACAATCTATCCTGGATCCACTGAATGTTTTCTGTGCCATGACTTCAGAAAAATAAAGCTTTTGTTATCCAAAGGTGTGACAAAATTATATAAACCTACAATTTGAAATGTTTGTAAAATCCTGACTGATTATATAATTGAAGAAATGGAAAATGGGATATGTATTCAGGTTTATTAGAGACAATAGTAATCCTTTGCCTTTTCAATAAAATATTTACTAACGTTAGTAGCTCCGTCCTGGTCTTTATTGGATTTTTACACTCAACAATCACATCCAATGTTGCACAAGGCATCGTGAACATTTCCCAAGATTAGTCCTCATCTTAAAAGACTTGTCACTTGGTACAGGATAAGTGAAAGTGATATGAACAAAAAGCATAGATCTATAACATCTGTGTTGCTTGGCCAAGTATGTTTTTTCTATACTAAGCATCCAAACAGAGTTAAATTAGAATTAAACCACAATTTATTTACATTTGTATTTATAATATTTTACTATAATACGAAATCTAACTAGCTTGACTATCCTACAATACAAGAATAATGCTGCACCTTTTTTGTCAGATATGTAGCTTTAGTTTCAGACTTTTAGCATCATATCATGTTTGTAGCCATCAAGTGCATATTTAAGACCTTTTAACATGGTTCTCATTTCAAAACAAATCTGAAAAGTCAGCTGGAGATGGATAATTGACGTTTTGTCAGCTAGAAATGAGAAGCAGTTTTTCTTTACTTCTGTGTGAGATCAAAACTTCAGTTCAAATTTAAAATGACTGAATTTTGATGGTAAATCTGCCACCATGATCATTGTAAACACCATACTTTGCCATGTGAGACTGGAAAGCTTGACAGGCATAGCAACAGCAACTTGGCAAACAAAGAATTGGAGTAAGTAATACTTTATTACTTTAAGTAATACTTTAAAAAATCTATGAACTTTAAAGCAATTCTTCTATCAAACCACAGCTTCTACCATTTGTAGCCTCACAGTGAAAGGCATATCACTAAAACTTCTATGTAAATGCGGAGGGACAGGTTTGACCAAACACATGACAACTTATCCATGCTGTTTCCATCAAAAGGACACACAGGCTACCAACACCTGCAGAGATCAGCCTTCACAACTGTTTACCGGCTATCTGTATACACATTATCAGAGTCCCTCAGTGCAGAGCAGCGAGCAAGCATCAGTATTCACTGAGCTCTTCTGTTTGAAAATGTTGATAAAATGACATTTTCATCACTCTCAGCAGGAGTACTAGGACATCCCTTGCATGTGTGCATTCGCACACACACATACACAGGCACACATACATACACAAACTCACAGAATCACATACACACGTACTACAGCATGCACAGAAACATGCAAGCAGATACATAGACCCACACACACACACACACACACACACACACACACACACACACTATTGCCCACTGAACACATCACACCCATTCTCCTCAACACGTCCCATTTAATCTGATAGCTGGCTATAGGGAAATGTGGCAAGAAAATAATTAAAAAGTGTGTGAAGGAGAAAAAAAGGACAGAGAGGAGGACAAAATACGAGCTTGGCAAGATAACTAACAGCAACAACAGTGGCATGGAGACTTTTATTTGTGCAAAACGCTCTGTGAGTTTTGAGCTTTGCAGTTATGGTAATAGGGTCAGTTACAATACACCTAAGAAAAACAGTACAACTCTACTGATGAGCAGTACAGCAGAGAAGACTAACATTGACAGGTTGAATAGTGTTTGCAATAAGCTGCTTCAAACCTGAGAAAAGAGACAGATTGCTTGGAAACTGACCTGCATTTCCCTTTGCACCCAACATGCTCAGATGCAGCGAGGAATGCTGGGTATCAGAAAAAGGTTTTTGAAGGTCGAGAGAAACATGGAAGTAAGACTTGTGGAATTGGATGAAACACACATTTGACAGGGCACACAGAAATGCATCTGTATCAGGGCTGTAGTATTTGAGTCTAGTCGCAGCCTCAAGTCCAGTTTTGAGATGTCTTGTCTGTAAGTCTCTGGTCTTGATCAAGCTGGCTTTTTTCTCTTTCTGTGCTCCTGTGACTCTAGTGTGTGTGGGTGAGCTTCTGCTTGTGTGAGATTCTACCATGTCCAGTGCTGCCTGAATTACACTGCATTTACAATCATTAAAACAGCAGTATCATAAAATATGACTCTGGGAAACCTTGCTACTCATTTGTGAAGAATATATGTGGCAAGTGAGCTGGTTGGACTGGACTTAAAATAAGTGTCCATACAGGCTGGCCAACCAGCTTCTGTTGACTGTGTGGCCTGTCACAGTCTCCCACTGGATCGCTGAAGGTCCATTCTAGCCACTGAGAACACCTAGGGGAAACAGAGAGCACCTGCCAGAAACTGACTCCTGGGAAACTCTGGCTACAGATTTTCCTCCAGCCAGAGTACAGATTATTAATATAGAGAATGCTACCCATACAGCAGGCAGAACTCTTCACTTTGCCCGGCATCTCTACAGTGGCCCATAGTGCTCTGGCTTGCTGTGACTGCTCCCTCCCCACAACCGGAGGCATATCTTGCCCACAGTCGCTTCACTCTGCTCATCTCGGTGCTCCTCTCCTGCTCTCCAGTCTTAGCGACCTGACGGGGTGTTTCAGCACCATAGGCCCTCCCTTCTGCCCCCTCATGGAACCCACCATGGCATGCCCATAGAGTATCTAGAAGGGTCGGTGGGGCCGTGGGCCTACGCTTAACTAGTCAAACTATTATCCACAGGCCAGGGCACCAGAGCTCCCCAGCTCAATCGCTGTTGTTGCTGCTGTCATCTCCAACCCCAGTCTATCTGAGGTTACCTTACTCTTTTTCATCTTTGTTTCTGAGAAATCATGCTTTGTCTATAGGTTTTTCATGACAGTGGCACAAATCTGAGTGGTAGCACAAAATTCCTAGTTGTGGAATTTTTTAGCAAAGGACCAGATATTTTCTAACACAGTTGTTTGGGTCTCTGATGATTCAGAGTTTCATATCCATCCAAATCATGCAAATTTTATCTAAAAGCAGTTTCAAAACGTTCATCACGTTCCCAGTAATATAATAGCATGTGCACAGTATACAGTATATTGGTGGAGAAATACAAAATGCATGTATTTAATTAAATTAAATTAGCTGCTCAGACTCAGAAATGATCATCACTCCTTCAGTCTGAGTATTTCTCTCTTTTTATCAATTTGCAGCACAGATCAGATCTTAAAACCAGACCTTCCTTTGACATGGCTTGAAGGAAAAAATGTCATTCTCTCCCCTCCTGCATTGAGGGTCTTTGTTCCTCTGTGGTCTGGCATTTGTGATGTGCATTTTCTATATGTAGCTGTCCATCATTCTCTCTTTTGACTTGTTTTCAAGGTGAATTAGCTTTACCTGCAGTTGTCTTAACTGGGATTTTTTCACTGTCTTGCCTAAAGAATATGTAAAAAAAAAAAAAAAAACATTGCATACATCAGCATTTTCATGTTCTAAGTAATGTCTGTACAAGTGTGAGCAGACATTATAAAATGCTTGCACAAGGGTGTATAGGCTTTATTGGTTCCTTATATAGACTTAAAAGTTCTTGACAGTAAAGGTAGAAGTTAGTGGACCTGAAAGCTAGTGATGCTGAGTGTAGACTTTTCTTTTATCCAGTTCAGCGGCATCATTTGGAGCATTTTGAAAATGAGAGTGGACAGTTTTTTTTTTAGTTTTTTTTTTTAAGAAGACTATACAGGTCAGGCCCATCTAATACCTGGCCTGATTACCTCCCCAAATTAGCCACATTAATTACCATGCAATGCTATGAATCCTTTGAAAGGTAAGTAAATGATATCTTAAATGTATTAAAGGCCCAAAAAAATCAATCAGCTTTTTACATGGAGTGATGGGGTCCTCTACAAATGCAATTTTCTGCCAAAGTTTGGTTACTTTACATGTGAGATTTCTGTATTTGTGATTTTCTCTCTGCTCTTCTCAGCAGTTTGAATTGGGCGGGGCTCAGTTGGAAAAAGGTGATGTCACTTACTTCCATGTACCACGGATTGTTGCCAGTACTGTCGATCAAATCTGATTAAACCACAGTAGGTTAGTGGATTTTTTTTGTGTTAAGATTATGAATAATAATTAAGGATGTTTTTTCAAACTTTAACTTTGAAGTGTTGCTTAAATTTTCTGATGAAGTTTAAATGATATACTAAAAATATTTATTTTTCAGGTGCTTTAAATGGGAAAATTAAAAAAGAACAAAACAAATGCCAACCATGCCTCCTAGAAATGATGTTTATATACTACAAATTACTTTTCCGAAATACTATATTTGCCATAATGCACAACAATATATTTTTCTGGAAATGACATTTGAAAAAGAGGGATCATAGTATATTCCAGGACTAGACATTTACAACACCAGATATACTTTAGCCGTTAGCTATAGTGTGTCTTTTGAAGTGAGTCAGTCCAAAAAGTGTTTATGAAGCCAATGAAAACCTGGCAGAAAAACACTTTACACAAGTCATCAGAATTTATGCACAGTGGAAAGAAATTCCTGACAAGTGTAATTGATTCAAAAGCATTTCCCAACAATTTTACTGCAGAAACTGACCAAAGCTGTGATGTAACTGATAGACAAGCTCCACAAATGTGTGATTTATATTTTCATGTTTCACTTTTAAAAGAGAAAAGGCTTCAAGGAAGAGTACTCTCTGTTAGTATCTCTGGGAAGCTTTCCCAATAGGACAAGTCTTGAAGTGTTTCATATCCTCAAAGTATTTTTCCAAAAGAGGTGTAGAGGGGGGGTTGTCTTACAATGAGAGTAGTATTATGATACCACTGATGATAGCACTACATGAACAGTAATCACCAAGGTTATTACAATTTATCCTGAGGGGATCATGAATATTTGTAGAAAATTTCATGGAAATACATTTAATAGTTGTTGAGACATTCACTCCAAACCACAAATGTGAACCTCTGGTGGCACTAGAGGAAAAGTCAGGAGATCACTGAAGTCAGTAGGACTCATCCTCTGGGGACCATGAATGTCTATATAAAATGTTATGTCAATCTGTTGAATAATTTTTAAGATAAGATAAGATAGACTTTTATTGTTCCAAAGGAAATTTGTCTTGGACACATACGATATCTGCTATTAAAAATACAAATCCCATAGTGCATACTTGCACAAACTGTCACCCATACACATGCATACACAATACCTACAGTACATAAACAAACTGTCATCAACCAACAAATTGCACACTGCCCATCTTAAGTTGTCATAAAGCGTACATGTGTTCAGTTAAAATTTTAAATGAGAAGCAGCATTATAGGGTTTAGCCTTTGGCTAGCTTGCCGTTCAGGGCTTTGATAGACAGGGGGACGAAGGAGTTCTTAAAACGGTTGAGCCTGCACTGGGGGACTCTGTAGCATCTGCTTGAGGGAAGGAGCTGGTACTCAGGTTGGAGAACATGGGTAGGGTCTAAAATACTTTTTTGGGCCTGTCTGATGATTGTTTCATCAATGACAGCCAGGAGTGTGGGATGTTGCCTGACTCCCATGATTTTCATCGCTCTCTGTGTTAGTTGGGTGATCTGGGCTTTCAGCTGTACACTGAGGTTGCCAAACCAGGCAGAGATGCCATACTGCAGGATGATGTCACCTACGGCATGGTAGGAGGAGCAACACTTTCTGGCTGGAAAAAAGAGGAGGAAGTGTAGGCGCTGTTGGACCCTAGTGCAGACATTTTCTACCTGGACACTCCATGTCAATTTATTGTTGATGTGTATGGCCAGGTATCTGTAAGAGTCAACCTGGGCTATGTTCTGGTTGTGGATAACCACTGTTGAGTGGTCTCCAATGGATTTAGGCTCGAACACCTCTGTTTTCCTGGTGTTGGTGGTGAGGAAGTGTTTGTCACACCACTGGACAAAGTTCTGAATCTTGTTTTTATATACAGCTGTATCTGATGTATCAGACATGAGACCCAGGATAGCTGTGTCATCAGAAAACTTTATCATGTGGTTGTTGGCGGTGCTGCATTTGCAATGATTGGTGTACAGGGTGAACAGGACTGGGGAACTAACACACCCCTGGGGGGTGCCGGCGCTGATATTCAGGGATCCAGACAGTGTCCTGTTCACCCTGACCTGCTGGGTGCAGTTGGTTAGAAATGAGTGGTACCATTTGATGGTGAAGGGGTTGACATTCATCTGCTTCAGTGTTTTCAGGAGACCATGAGGCTGCAGGATGTTAAAAGTTGAGCTGATGTCTACAAACAGCAGTCTGGCATAGGCCCTAGGATTCTCAAGGTGTTTAGTCACTAAGTGCACTATACTGATAGTTGCATCATCAGTGCCTCTCTGTGGTGCTCCCTAGCTTCTTTGAGCCTCTGGTTCAGCTCCTTTTGTACCTTTTTTAATTGTAGGTGGTCATTGGTCTTGAGTGCCTGCTTTTTCCTGTTAATACAGTCTTTCACCTCCCTTGTGATGTAAGGTTTGTTGTTAGGGTACACTTTTATTGTCCATTTTGGGATAACAGTGTCAACACAGAATTTTATGTAATCTGTGGTAACTTCTGTGGCATTGTCCAGGTTCAGCTCTCCAGAGAAAGTATCCCAGTCTGTGCATAATTGGGGCATTTGTGGTGCACTGTAGTTGTTCATGAACACAGTCTGCCACCTGTGTCACTGCTCTTGAAGCATTGCCATTGGGAGGTACATAAACAGAGCATATGAGGATATCACCAAACTCTTGGGGTAGGTAGCAGCCTGAGACTCACACATAACAGTTCCACGTCAGGGAACTGACAGCTCGCTTCTGTCAGAGCAAATGAGTGAGAACTCACTTCTCTATTTCAACAATACAGTCAGAGATTTCTGAATGTAACCAAGTCTCTGTGAAAATCATTAAACAAAACTCACAGTACTCAAAGCATCCCCTTGTTAGGAGTCAGAGTTCATCCATCTATCATCCATATTATTCCTGATCGACTGCATTACTCAGGATCATGGATGGCAGTGGCGGTTGGATGCCTCTTCTACGTAGCTGTTGTCGCATGCCTCCTCTCCAGCCTCTTTTCTGCAATCACTGCCAATGTGGAGCTCTGATGTCCTCTGGCAGGTTTTTGATGAGTGTTTTGAAGGGATCTGCTGCATCTCTGTAGTGGTGTAGAGACAGGAGCACTTCCCTTGAATAAACTAGGACCTGGTTGCTACATGCCCAAGCTGATGTAGTTTTGCAGGTTGTGAAACATTCACACAAGAGCATTAGCACCAGCAACAAAAGTCCTGAAACACACGCCATCATTTAGTCCTTTGTCTTCTTGATTATTCAGATTGGACATAGGGCAAACCAATTGCTCATAAAAGCCAAGACAAACAGCAGCACTGTGTGTCCGTGTCGCTGTAGAGCAGCACCACAGGAAACAAGTCTGAACCAAATTAGTAGACTGACTGACAGACAAACATTGCCATCCTTAGAGCATGAATAAAAAAACATTATTAATGCTTTAGTTGCTATAAGAGAAACAATTTTGTGAGAGAATATTTTGCAGATACATCCAGCATGAAAAATCTGCAATTTAGGCAAATCTGTTCATTAAAAGTTTCCTCATTATGGTGATATAAATACATAATCTAGGTGGCATTACATTGTTTTCAAAGTGTATTTGATGTTGCAAATTTATTTAAGAAAAATTTCTATATGACACATATCCATATACAAACAGAGAGGGGGAGTAGGGTGAGACAGGTGTGAGGGGAGTATATTTACAGTGACAGGCTGCTGTCCTGCTGTTACCTAACATTAAGGTGACATTGTCCCTGGCAGGGTGTCCCAGAGGCCTTTACCCAACACCCTGCTCTCTACCACTGCCACCCCAGCTGCTTTCCCCTCTAAAATCCCTGGCTGTGTCCCCCGCATGGCTCCCCTGTTTGGGTCTTTCTTTAACCCTGGCTCTTTAGCAGCCTATATTGGCAGTCTGTCTTTAGCCCTGGCTATTCAAGGATGCATTGGCAGGGAACTTTACTGTTCCAGCACTGCAAAGGCCCTGACAACAGCAGACTATGCCAGCTGTTGCCACCCTTATATACTGCAATATGTCATCTCTTTTCTCAGCTCGTCTCATCTGTCTCTTCTCTCTCTTCTCTTTTCCTCCTGTCTGCTTGCTTCGTCTGTGTTATCTTTTTGTCTCTGTCATCTCTTGCTAACTCCTGTCTCATTAGGTTGTCTACATTAATCTGTCTGTTTATCCATCTGTCTGCTTGACTCATCTTTGTCTTTCTTTCCTTTCTCACTCACACTCTCTGATTCTCTTTCTTCAACCTTTGCTCTTTCTCCCTTTCTTTCTCCCTCATTCTCTCTCTCCCTCCCTCCCTTGATTGTGGTCTCCCGATTAGAGCAGGACGGTGTGTCTCTGCGCCACGATAGACTGCACACACCTCGTGTATTAAACAGGAGCCAGGAAATGAATGTACAGCACTCCAGATTAATGAAGTGATTTTCAGGACAGTCTATATTACTGACAGACTCCTCAGATCACATGCACACAACTACACACACACAGATGTGCACATATGCAGAAGCACATTCATGCTATGAACCAGCAAATTCAAGTGCATGCCTGCACCACTCACGTGCATACACACACACACACACACACACATGCATGCACGCACACACACACACACACACACTAGGTGATTGCTGATGAAGGATAGACCTATGTGTTAGGACAGGGCTGGGGTGGGAATAAAGCTACTGAGCAATATGAGTGATAAGACATCCTCCATAATCATTCTCTGCTATTCATTCACCCTCCCCGCCACTCGCTCTCACCTCTCTATCTCCCCATCAACTCATCTCCTGTGTTTTATTACTGGGGTTTCCTTTTTTTTTCCTCAGGGGGCCTGTATTTAAGTGCCCCCTGCTGACTGCAGTGCAGATTCTACATTACAAGCTAATGTAACAAAATATTACACTGCTGTTTTCCAGAGGACTGACCTACTGTGTCACAGTGATTTTTCATACGGTAATTTGCTAGAGAGTCTTGGGATGGATTTGGCAACGTCACATGGTTAATAACTTCGGATACTAATTTTACAATAATTTGAGGATGTTTTAAAATCTTTTTGCAACTCAGGCCTGGTAAAAAATATAAAAGAACACCAATCATGTACATCCAAACACATATCAGCCAATGGGGCACCTACAAAGATGGGTTGGGTATATGGTCACGTGGCTTCAGGCCAATCGTTGTCCCAGACTGGCAGAGAGGCAAGGGGAGTGTACAATAAATGACATGGGTAACGTCATATTTGGTCCATTAACTGGAGAAGTGCAACTAAAGGGTGGTACTTGAGTTTGTACAGAAGAGGCCTTAATCCAGAATGTGCCTATTTGATGTGGCATACTTTAAAAACACTTTAATTAAAAAAAACTTTTTACAACGTGCTTTTCTGTATATAGAAAGAGTATTGTTCTATCATATTGTTCTGGAACATCGCATATTCTTTTCTTAAGAGGGATGGGATGAAAGCTTTCAGCATGAAGAAGTGTATTCCAATCTGTAGGTTTGGTGTAAATACACTTCTTCATGCTGAAAGTTTTCATCACCTGGCCAGTGCCCCAGAATATACTTAAGTCCTGATTCCCGCCCTTTGCTCCTTTCCCCATTTCCAAACTTTGTTTGTTTCCGCATTACCCTTTTTGGTTTTGTTTTGCACTGACAACATGCACCTCACCATTAGACAACGCATTCATACACTTCCAAACATCACTGATATTGACATCCACACCCTATTGCAGTTATTATTGTTATTCACTTTAATACATTTCAGTTTGTTACTACTGAGTTAGGCCTGTGTCTTCCTCTTTTGTTGTGGCCCATGACCCAGTCATAACAGTGTGGAGCCCACATAAATTGCCAATACACCGAAAACCTTAAGTCTTTTAATCACCCTACCAATGGAACGACCATTTTAGGATGCGTGGGATAAAAAATACAACATCTTATTGATTTTGATAAGTAAACTTTCCATTGTCTGACAGTGTTACAGAAGTGCAATGCTAAATCAGCACAGTACTCTTTTAATGGTATGACTAGTTATCCCAGCAGTCAGCAACGGTTGTCGTGACTATGGGCATTAGAAATTTAGCAAGATGGTCAAATTGAAACAATGTTGTGAATCTTACATAAGGACACTTCACAACATAAAGTATGTTGTGAAGTGAAAATAATGTCAATGAATAAGCAACACAAAAAAAGAAATTAGTCCCTCTGTAAAAATCAAATGTCCAAATGGTTAGTTTCGTCTGGCGGCAGGACTGACTAACATTTAAAATGGACATGGCTGTTTCTGTTACAAACCCCTTTATTTGTATTCATCACAATGACAAATGCTTGCATAGTATAAATTGGTTTACATACACACCTGCAGCTCAAAATGTTCTAGACTCCATTATGTGTGTGAGCTGTGCTGTGTGTGTGCATGTGATGGTGCAGTACTTTTACTGTACAGTAAGTGTCCGCCATGCAGCGGTGCAGATATAGTAGGCTGTGGTGGTGGCTTACACTGATGGGCATCTGCACATGCAACACACACACACACAAGGCCGTTTTTGCCTATTGGCATTATAAGCGACTGCAATGAGCCCCCTAACCACTGTGGGGTGGTGTTTTGTTTTTGTTTTTTTACAGATAGGGGGCCCCCTTAAATGGCTAAATGGCAATAATCTATATCACTTTTATCCTATATTGTAGGTTAACTCATCTGCCTGTCAGACTGATTTTGTTTACATTAGTTAGATAGTGGAACGAAAGTTCCTGTTGGAGGAAATATGTTGAGTCCCACCCCTCCCCACACTGAGAGAGTGAGAAAATTTGTGGATATTAAAAAGTGTAAAAAGTTAATAAAGGTGTATGTAAGGGGCAGTGGACAAGTGGAGTGACTGAGTGATCCAGGGGACCTGCATGCCATAAAGGTCTAGTGTGTAAGATTTAGGGGGATCTATTGGAAATTGAATATAATATTCATAAGCATGTTTTAATTAGTGTATAATCCCATGAAAATAAGAATTGTTGCATTTTCATTACCTTAGAATGAGCCCTTCTATCTATCTACATAGGGAGTGTGTCCTCTTCCACAGAGCATGCCATGTTGCACCACCATGTTTCTACAGTAGCCCAGAACAGACAACCCAAACATTGTCTCTAGAGAGGGCCTTTCATGATGGCCATGAATTCTGTGGCCACCATAGTTTCTCCTACATGCTTGAAAGGGGAGAGTGAGGGGGAGGGGTATTTAGTTACCGCTAGATGCCACTAAATCCTAGTCTTAGCTACACTAGCTTAGGTGAAAAATGAACTAACTCCTGTATTTGGCATGAGATGGTCAACATGTGGTACTGCAGGGAGAGTGTGTATGTCCTATGCAGAAATGTGAATTATTTTACTCATAGACTGAAAAAAAAAAGGATGTAACCACCATGATGTCACTCATTTGTTTGTGGACTCCCGTTTTGAAGCCTCAAGTTTGCCATTTTGACCATCATCATTTTGGAGCCAGAAGTGACCATATTTGGATGAGAGGGTGGAGCTGACCCATGCACCATGCACCATGCACCATGCACCATGCTAACCAAGCTGCTAGCTTGGTTAGCATGGTGCATTTAAAGTCTATGGTTAACTGTGATAATGCCAATGCCATATTTCGCTGGTAAAAAAACAGGCTTAAAACCATTAAAACAAAATGTACTTCACGGAAAAACTGAACATCTGACTCCTTAGAGGGTCTTTTAGTACAACCAAATGCTGAACAAAACTTTTTTAGACCACCATAATGTTACAATTAACTTTCATGAACTGAAAACACACTGAAATAGCAACAGCTAAGGCTACGCCTATACTATATTGAATTTAGGGTTACGATATGGTTACATTACCTAACTAGCATTGTCACTCTAGCAGCGACTTGTCAGTCACAACGTATCCATGCCCTTAAACATATGCTACTTTATCATCAAATTGAAATTAAATGGGACCATCATTTACAAAATGAACATCATGCTGTATTGAAGCTTTAAACTTGCAATTGAGACCATAAACTCATTAGGAAACTGTTTACTGAGTTAATAAATCAAATGAGAAGTAGGGTCATTTTCTCATAGACTACTATACAATCAGACTTCTTTTTGGAGCCAGTGGAGTCACCGCCTGATGGCCATTAGAGAGAATGCAGGCTTCACTTTTCAGACCCGGAACTACCCGCTGGATGTTACTGCTGTGAGATATTACTGGGTTGACCTTAAGTCACCTAAAGGGACATTTCTGTGGCGCTTACTCTGAATGAAAAAACAGACATGTAAAATGTAGCTCATTTATTTTATGTTGCTAATTGAGTACTTTTGTACTGTGTCATAATGGTGTTATGTACATAGCACCATAACAGTTCTACTTTCATACTGCTAGTGTGATAAACAATTTTATTTGTGCATAAGGAGATAATATAGAAGTGAATGCACATGTTTTTATAATAGAAGTAACTTTTCTTCTCTTATAAAAACATGAGCTGTGTAAGAAATTAATACTGTGTACTGTACCTCAGTCCATGGTTAAAAATACAATAAATTCATGTGAATTTTTATTCCTAAAATGTTAACATTGTTCAAATGTGTAATCATAATTCATGATTGATGTTAAACAGAGGAGAAACACAATTCATAAAAGAAGATACTGTACAGTCAAAACTATTGAACTCATTTAATTGCTATTTTGTTATAGTGGTGTATTGAGAGTTTAATGATGTGTTGATTTACTATGGCCATAGATAATGGAGACTTGACCTAAAATAATAGCCCTGTTGTTATACAGGCTAGGTTTTTGAGACTCCCTGAAGATACCATGCCTTGGACCTTGGATTCTGGATTCTCTCCTTGACGAAGGAGATGGCGAGTCACCATTTGTACTTCATCTACCCAGAGGAAGACATCTTTTCTTCATCCCCTTATGTGGTGACACTGGTGTGGTAAGACTGTGTTACAAGTCCTGCAATCCCTTTGCTTTTATTACCGAGTGCACCCAGTACTCTAAACTGACCTCAGAACTACTGTAGAAACGGATCCAAAACTGACTGGTACTGACCTAAACACTGAATAGACTGACTACAACTAAGGACTGAGGAAACTCGAACATACCAAAGAACTGAACTTTGTTACACCATAAGGGACATTGCTTTAGAGGAACTCAGGATGTCTATATGGTTTATTAAGAGGTTGAATTGGTTTAAGTTATTGGTTTTAACAGTATCTTTATCTGCTGAAATATTGTGGAGAAATATGGGTTTTGTATAGACCTACTGTGAAACAGTTTCATTGCACCTAAAGTTTTTTTTTTTGTTAAAAATGCCAGCTTAGGCTGTATCATTTTATTTTACAAAAGAAAAGTTATAATACAATGTTCTATTGAACCTAACCTCTGGCTCCAGCTACTGATCGAGTCCTTTACTTATCTTCAACCCTTCCCTACAAATGTAGACACTGGTCCAATATTCATTTCACTAATCTGTGGTTATTAGGCATTGTGGAGATTACATAACCAAGCATCCTCAGTGGTATTGCCATAATTGGCATCAATCATGAGATTGGCCAGCAGCTGTCCTATGATGACAACATTGATGACTTTGCTTCTAAAAAATATAGTAATTTTTGAAGATGGTGATGATGATGATTTTAACAATGCAGCTAAGTTCCTTAAATTAAAATTAGTTTTTTTATGTGTAAAAAGTAGCACTTGGTCTCTATATATGTATATAGAATATGATGCAGATTTGGTGTGTATTCATGAGTGTGGGGGGGCAAACAAGATTTTGCATAGGGCACACACACACACACACACACACACACAGAGTAAAGGAAAGGCGGTGCTAGGGGGCTCAGGTATTGTGCCTGACTTAGTTGTGCTCACATTGGGCCGTGGCCAGTGATGACAGCTAGTGACCCTGATACCGACATACGGTCTATCCAAATGAACATCTCTCTCTCCATGTCAACTATCCATCTCTGTCAATCTCTCTCTGCCAGTCTGCCTGTCTGTTTATGCTCTCGGCCTGTCACCTATCTATCACTGTCTTTATCACTCTCTTTCCCTGTCTGCCTCCTCATCTCTCCACCTCCAACTCACCCCATCACTTGCTCATTCTCTCACCCCACTCACTATCTCACTGTCTGTTTTTGAAGTCTGCTATATCTTTGCCCAACTCTTTGTCAAAGTCAAGGTTTTTCTCTCTCACTCCGTTTTAGCCTTCATCAGTTGAGTTTCATTGATGTTTTCCTGGACGCCCTCTGCTTCCCACCAAGGTCTTTCCTCCTCCAGCTCCCTCTCTCCCTCTCCCTCTCTCTCTCTCTCTCTCTCTCTCTCACTCTCGCTGAGCCAAACACTCTTCACAGTCACTCTGAATCTGCACAGAAATCAGGAACAATTTGTGAACAAAAGGTTATATTGGAAATAAGAAAAAAACACTAAAATGCAACATCCACACCACACGTACACACATGCAGTAAATATATTATAAGGATACATTTCTACAATTTATATCAGGCATTTTACTTTGGCTCACAATAAATGAAGACCAGGATGCATGGAATTTCTACATCATATTGTGATTATATTTGTAGATGAACTCAGTTCAGTGGGCTGAAGTAATACAGTGGAGTCTGGCGGGGGAGGGCCACAGTTGTTGAAGCCTCCATAATCTGAATGCAGCTAAACCAGCCGGTAATTGTGAATAGTTTGCATCACTGTAGGAAGCAGTGTGTAAAAAACATTTGCAACTTTTATTTTATTTAAAAACTCTTAAATGTGTGCATTTGTGCGTTCTTTTTCCCATGAGTGAGTAGGTGCATGCAGTTATGTGCATGAGTAAGTGTATTCTCTTGTGTGCATGTACTTCTGTGTGTGTGTGTGTGTGTGTGTGCGTGCGTGCATGTGCCACTGGGGCAGTATATATCTGCATCGCCTGTTTACTGCATTGCAGGAGATCTGTCCCAACTGGTGGGGGTACAGCCTCCCGGTGTGAGCGCCTCATCTCGTGGAGAACGCAGACGTCAAAATCTGCTTTGTGCCTTATGAAACATTACAGCGCTGCGTCCCCTCCCAGTGATTATTAACGGAGGAGCTGAGATTATAAATGAGCCGCAGATTCACAGAGAGATGACAGGAGTGACAGCACCAATTGGCAAACTTTTCCCTCTCACTCAGCATTTCTTTTGCCTTTGTCTGTTTGTCTCAATGTTTCATGCTGATTGTACGGGCAGTCGCTGCGCTTGTTCACACAGCTGTAGAGAGTTTTTCTTGTAGTTATCCATATTTGAATACATACAGTATGGTCTCTGGGGTAATTATGACTGTAGTCGATAAATACAACTCCATTGTATTGTAATTTTGTGTTCAGGTGAATCACATAGATGCACATTTCTCATGCTAACATAAATGTCAGTTTAGTGTCTTGTCCATATTTGATGATAAGTGGTGGAAGAAGTATTCAACTCTTCTACTTAAGTAAAACTAGTAATACTACACCATAACAATACTCCATTACAAATAAAAGCCCTGCATTCAAAATTGAACTTAAGGCCCCTCTCCACTCAAAAATGTGTTTTTCTTCTTGTTTCTTCAGTTGGATGTTGTTTTATTCACTGTGCAGAATAATGTATGTGCAGAGTTTGTTTTCACATTCATCTGCTGAAGATAAAGACATTTTACCATAATAATACCTCCAACACTCTTAATCTGGCTTGATTAAGCTTCTTCCGTATGAATCTGGATAAGTTAAAGTGTGTTGGAGGAGAAAGAATCGTGCATCCACTAATGTCAACTAATTGTTAGTTCTCTTGTTACTGAGCTATTCTGCTACATTAATCTTTAAAATTGATACAACACATCTTAAAATATGCTTCTTGGGCTTACTGACCTAACAACCAGGTTATTATTGTTTATTATGTAACTAAAGTGAATAGCCCAATTAATTTAGTTCTGGTTATGTGACACTTATGGCTTCACTCAGTCGCTGTTGGGTCATGGACAGAGGAGGGATGTGTTTCCCTTCTCTTATTTGTTACTTTGCCTACTGGCAATATTATGTGTTTTCTGCGTTTTGTGCTTGTATTGTTTTCTTTTTTGTCTTTTCCCTTTTCCCTTGAGGTTTCAGAGCAGGCTTAGTATCTATGGAAAATAATTTAGTGTTGGCCTATATAAGTTTTTACATCTAAATGAGACCTAATACTATTTAATTGATATCATGGAATGTGAATGGGGTGTCAAATAAAGTGAAGCGGTGTAAAATAATTTCTTTTTTGGCATGTGATGTTGCAATGCTACAAGAAACTCATTTGAAGTTGGGTTTGCCAAGTGTTTGCGGCCCCAGGCAGTAGTGCAGTGCTGGTGTATGCATTTTGATTTCTAAAAAAGTTTCTTTTAAATTAATAGAGTTAATTGATGTATTGTAATTTCTGGACTTCTTGAGAATAAAAAAAATTATTTATTTGAATTTTATTTGATAGGGACAATGCAATTTAACATAGTTCCAATACAGAGCATGAAACCGCTGCACAGAGAGTTTATAGCTATTGCTAATTTTCAACTCTTGTCCCTAGTTGGGCTTTACATGTAAAGTGTAATTAAAATATACAGCTTTCATTATCATAAAACCACAATACACTACAGGTATGAATGTACAATAAAATACACAACAGATTGCTAATTTTCAACTCTTGTCCCTAGTTGGGCTTTACATGTACAGTGTAATTAAAATATACAGCTTTCATCATCATAAAACCACAATACACTACAGATATGGAAGTACAATCAAATACACATAAAAATAATAATAAGTACAATTAGCTAAAAATGGGTACAGCTTTTATTTGCTTTTAGCCAGCACTTAACCTTTGTTGTAAGATTTTATATCTGGAATTAATTTGATTTCAGTTGGTAATGTGTTGCAAAGTTGACAGGTCTTTATGGAGAACGCTGATTATCCAAATTTAGATCTATGATATGGTATTTTCACCATGCTCCTAGTTACTCTGTTACTGTCTTGTCTTTGGATATATCTGGAAAGATGCTCTGGGTCTAGACTGCTGATAAATTTGAAAACTAATTTGAGAAAATAAAAATGAGTAGACTGTATATTTTCAGTATGTGACAGTGATGCAACTGGACAGGCTTTTTGTCCATTATTTTCATTGCCTGATTGTATAAGGATGTGAGGTGTCTCATTGTAAATGGAGATGCTTGAGTCCATACAGTCCTACAATTTGAAAAATGAAAGCATAAATAACTGGACCACCTGAGTGGGTATGTAGTGCCTGATTAATTTGAAACAATTAAGATTGGTGTTAACTGTTTTTGAAATCTTCTTTACATGCTTATCAAATTTGAGTTGTGGATCTAAGATTATTCCTAAAAATTTGAAATCATTGACCTCCTCTATTTCTTCATTCTGTATCTTGATTTTAAAATTTTCAAGCGAGCCTTGTTTTCTAATGGAGAAACACATAGAAACTGTTTTTCTTTTAAAATTCAATACAAGATGATTATGTTGCAGCCACTGATGGACATCATCCAAGTATGGAGTTAGGATCTCCACTGCCTTGCTAGGTGACTTAGGTGGTGCATATGTGACTGCATCATCTGCATGAAACTGGCAGCTGGACAATTTGTAGGCAGGTCATTTATAAACAGACTGAAAGGTAGTGGACCCAGGATCAAACCTTGCGGAATACCCATTCTGTTGTTTAAAAGGGATGACTTTTCTTGGTCAACTTTCACACACTGTTCTATAGTTTGAAGATATGACTCAAACCAATCAACTGCTTGTTTAGAAAAACTGAATGTAGGCAACTTAGGAGAATGCCATGGTCGACAGTGTCAAATGCGCTTTTCAGGTCAAGAAACACAACCCCGACGACATTACCCTCATCCGAGGAATACTTTACATTTTCAATGAAATAACAATTTGCAGTTTCTGTGGAATATTTTGGTCTAAAACCAAATTGTTGCGGATGAAGGAGTTGATTAGTCTCTAGGTGGTTAACTAGCTGTGCTGCCACACCCTTCTCAAGTTGAGTCAAGTCAATTTTATTTATATAGCGCTGTTGGGCCTCAACCATGGGGTCAGACAAAGGCAGGCCTACATGTAAAACCTGAAGCCCGACCATGAGGCTTCCTTTGTCCTTTGTCCCCTGAAACAAAGGAGCAGCACCAAAATGCTGCTCACAGACTCTGCCTCCCATGATGCTTTGCCAGTTCGCACCTAGGTGAGAACTCTCAACAGGGAGCTCAAACCCTCGTCTCTGATTGGCAGAGACGCACCAACACAACCGGGAGTCACGGCAACACAGCCGCGACGTCACTGCCCCTTTAAGAAGCGGCTGCACGGATTCATCGTTGCCTTTCCAGAGTAACCAAGCTAGGAGGAAGTTTTGCTTTCTCCACCAGCCAGATTGCTAACGGAGGTAACTGTGCATGTGTACCTATCCCCCTTCTTTTGGAACTTCTCCCCTCGCTGGACAAGATGAGACTTTGACCCGTATTCATCCTGAACACCACTACCGGATCCGCAAGAGACCACTGTATGCAACCCAGCATGCTCACTGTGCCTGCAGAAGGAAGAAAAGGATTTCTTCATGGAGAAGCGGATAACTTCTACGCCCCGCTGTGAACTGACTAAGTCGACCATCCTGAGTTTCTTCACTGCCCCACCGAGAAACCAGCCGCCGTCAGCTTCGAGGAAATAAGAACGGCATCGCCAGTACCACGCACCGGAGACCCCCGTGGTTGATTTCACTGATGGACTAAATACACATTGGTTTGCTTCCAAGAGCGACAAAAGTAAGAGGTTGTCTGGGCAGAGATTGTAATAGATTTGTGTGTTTCATAAGTTTAGAGCTTATTTTTCTGTGTTGTATGATTTAATGGACCGCCGAGTCCTTGCCTGCTACACTCTGAGGAGTATTTGAAGTTGCTACCTGTTTAGTTAGTGTTCACCACACTAGACTGTTTGTTTTGTCTCACTCGAAACTGCTGTGTTTGTGGCACCGTGAGAGAAAAGTAAGTTGCTTAGTCTGCTAACCGCTAGACAACGTGCGTACAGACTATCGTCTGTACACGCGGTCTCTGTCGATAAAGTAACCACTGCTCTCGCCTCACAGTCGTGGGTCTCCGCCGAGAGTCGGTTTTTCCTCTTTTGCTACTAACACACACACACCTACATAACCATGCGTGGGACACAGTGCCGCGCTGCCCCTCGTTATCTGCCATCAGACATGTGTGTTCGATAACTTGAATTGGGTGAGTGCAGAGCCACCGACCACTAGTTGGCGCCATCATGCTATTGTTTAATCAAGCACCGCGGCCACTTCTGCCGGCTAGTTCTCGCGTCACGTGACTTCCTCCCAAGGTCACGCCCGCCATCTCAAATTTCGTGCAACATCATCTCGCCAGATCACGTCCGCTATTGTAAGGTCGTGTGATGTCAGCTGGCTAGATCACGCCTGCCATTTTGTCTCTCGCACACACACACACACACACACACACATACATGCTTTGCTCGATGTGTTTGATGCTACACAGCTGTTATCTATGTTGTTTGAATAGTATTAGTTGGTAGTATAGTGTTAGTTAATTGAAACATTTGTTGACTTTGTTGATTTTTGTGGAGATTAATAAACACTGTTATAGCTTTAAAGAGAAATCCTTTTGTTATTATTGTGCATGTTTATTGTGATAAGTAGCTGATTGAGAGAGTCAGAGCTCAAACTCAACCTTCTTTGTTCACCTGTGAATGAGAATATCTCTCAGATGTTCACATTCTAGGTGGACTGTCTGGTTATTGGTCCTGGTTTCCTGGTGGTGCCCCATTATTATTAATTCAAATTAATCATTTTATCTATTTTATAATAATAACTATTTCTGATAATTATTAATTATTACTGACAACCAGCCGTGCTGCAACTTCTTAAACACCAACATCGCCAAATCACTACAGAAGTTATCTCAGGGCACTTTTCACATAGAGCAGGTCTAGACCGTACTTTACCGTACTTTAATTTACAGAGACCCGAGCAAGCACTCGGTGACAGCAGCAAGGAAAAACTCCCTTTAATGGGAAGAAACCTCGAGCAGAACCGGGCTCTAGGTGGGCGGCCATCTGCCTTAACTGATTGGGTTGAGAGAGAAAGAAGGAGGGGAGAGGGGAGGGAGAGACACAGAGAAGCACAGCAACAGGAACAATAATAACAATAAAAACATTAATAATAACAGAAATATGACTAATATGACTATAGCAGCATAACTAGGAGCTGGTCCAAGACAAGCCTGGGCCAGCCCTAACTATAAACTTTATCAAAAAGGAAAGTTTTATGCTTACTCTTAAATGTAGAGAGGGTGCCTGCCTCCTGGACTGAATCTGGAAGATGGTTCCACAGGAGAGGAGCCTTATAGTTCTACTTTAGGAGACTCTAGGAACCACAAGTAAGCCGACATTCTGGGAGTGCAGTGTTCTAGTGTGGTAATAGGTTACTATGAACTCTTTAAGATATGATGGTGCCTGACCATTAAGGGTACCTTTGAAAAGACAGGAAGAATAGAAATAGTTACATATCAGATCATGATCCCCTGCTTTGAAGATTGGTGTAATGACTGCCCTTTTCCAGTTATTTTAGAATTTGCTTGTCCTACTTGATAAATTGATGAGATGAGCCACAGGTCTTAACAATATAGAGCTGTATTTCTTAATAAAACAAGTATCTAAATTATAAATGTCTTTTGCCTTAGAATTTGATCATTTCTTATATACTTATCACAAAAAGTAAGGAAATTTGTTTTTCGTAGTTTATTTCTTTGTTGTAACAATGCTTCTTGGCAACAAATCTCATACTGTTGGAAAGCCTGTTTATTTCCCTTTTAAATGGTGCCATATTTGTAAGGAACATGCATTTGTAGGATGGGCAGCAGAGCTGAGTACGTGGGTTGCGGCCATGAAAAATTTGCCAAATCTTCTCTGCCATATGACAAATAAACTTGGCTTTTCGAGATTATTATTCAAAATTATATGAGTTGGAATGTAAGTTTATTTTAAAACAAGCCAATGATTTTTTCAATACTCTGTCTTTGCCTATGTTCAAGAATAATGATACGGAATATTTGGAAAGGGCAGTCTCTGGTCCTGTTTACACCTTGCATTAACATGCGTCTCGGGTGATCCGATCATAAGTGGACAGCTCTAAGTACAGGTGTGAACACACCAACTTGTTTGATAACAGGATAAATAAAATGCATTATTCTGTTTATCCACTTCCCATTTTTTCCTGTTTTTCCCATTCCCCTAACCCGTTTTCCTCATCAAATTGGCATTTGGAATAGAAATTAAACCAAAACCAGAAAATAACTTGTTTTTTGCTTGTCTGTCTAAAAAATATTTCAGAAGCTAATAATTTTATTGTGTTTCCTCAAGTTAATAACTACAGTTTTTAGTTTTGCTGCACTGCTCGACATAATGAGCTCAGGATTTATCAGGAGGACGGCTGCTTTACTCCAAACAATTTGACTGTATGAACCTGGACTGTGTGTGTGTAACAGCTGACCTTTTGGATGTGTAGAAGAACACAAAACATTAATTAACATTAGATCCTGACATATCCTGTCGGCATGTTGGGAGATTTAAATAATCAATGAAGTTACGCTGCTGTGCTTTGTGAGAAAATGCGCAGTGTCTCAGACGCAGCTGCGTGGAGATCGCTGCATATAACTCCATATTTGTTTTATATATGTATGTGTGTGTGTGTGTTCAGACACAGCGCTAGACCAAATCAATAGGACAGGCACTTGATTTTCGTGAGGAGGCACACAATGCTTTGTATAGCTATTTGTTAATCCTGTTATCAAACAAGTTGAACACAGCTTTGGATGGAGGGTACACGGACCCCTGCTGGTCTTCCCACCAGTTAAAAACAACAACGAATTTGGTCATTGCAAATGGAAATGATGTACTTGTTTATTTGCGTATATAGCGGGAAAGGGAGATCTGATCACAAGTGGTCACTCAAGACACGTGAAGATGCATGTAAATGCCAGGTGTGAACAGACGTACTTAGAGCTGTCCACTTGTGATCAGATCACTCAAGATGCATGTTAATGCCAGGTGTAAACAGGGCCTCTGAGACATAGAGTAAGTCTGCAAATAAAGTGCTCACTGCTGGTAAAGCACCAGGGGAGGATGGTTTTATTATTGATTTTTATAAATGTTTCCAGGACACACTGTCCCCATTTCTAAATGTATTGTATAATGATATTATTGTTAATCAATCAATGCCCAGCAGCATGCGCTCAGCTGTGAGTTCTGTGTTAACAAAACAGACCACCTACAGATGAATAACTTCCATCCACTCAGTCTGCTGAATAATAATTAAAAGATATTTGCAGATGCTTGCAGCGTGCCTCAAAAAAGTGGTTCCTTCTTTAATTCTCATACATCAAGTGGGTTTCATTGCTGGCTGCCTTGCCTCCAATAACATGAGAAGACTTTCTCATGTCATGTTAAGAGCTACATCACTTCAGCATCCAGCTGTAGCAATATCGCTGGATGCAGAAAAAGCATTTGACAGAATAGAATGGTCTTATTTCTTTCTTTCTTTCTTTCTTCATCATAAACCAATTGCATGTGTCAAAACCAATGGTATGATATCATCCCTGTTTCAGCATTTCAGGTCTACCAGACAGGGTTGTCTAGCTCCTCCAGTTATTTTCACACTAGCACTCGAACCTTTAGCCTGTGCCATCAGAGCCAATCCAAACATAACAGGTATCAGCCTTTTTGGGTATGATTTTAAAGCTAATCTTTACACTAATGACATTTTTTTTTAACATTATCCCACCCAGGTGGCTCAGTGCCACAACTTTCGAAGCTCATTGATGATTTCAGCCAGTACTCTGGTTACAAGGTTAACTGGTATAAGAGTGAGGCCATTCTGCTTAACCATCTTACATGCCCAGCAGATTTAGCTTCTACTCCCATTATATGGAAGACACAGGGGATGAAATATCTTGGTATCATAATTAGATCTCCTGTTGAAAAGATCTATGAGTTGAATTGACCTAACCTTTTGAAGACTATAAAGCAAGATCTTAAGAGATGGATGACAATGCCTTTATCATTGCGGGGGAGAGCAGAAGTAATTAAAATGAACATACTCCTGAGATTATCTTTCCTCATCTCTGCAATTCCTCTCAAGTTTCCACAGCAGTGGTTTAAGTAAATAAATAAATTATTTACTATGTTTTTGTGGAAAGATAGAAAACAGAGAATAACTCTGAAAAACTTACCATCTCTAAAAACATGGTTGGCTTAAGTATGCCTGATGTTTACTCATATTATCTATCTTATAATGGCAGATACACACAATCATGGGCATACACAAGACATTGTGAAAAAGGTAGGTAGAGGTGGTTAGAACAAGAAATCATAGCTGAAAGTAATAAGTATATGTATCTAGCCTCCCTCTGGTATTACCCAAAATGTAATAAAAATATATTGATAATCCCTTGATTCTCCATTCATGTGAGGTAGCTAAAGAACTTCACATATGTCTTAGTATTTCTGGACTATCCCTCTCTTCATGTCCAGTTTGGATGAACCCCTTATTTACTGCTGGAGAGAAACCTATGGTTAACAAAGTATGGCAGCAAAATAGTATTATCACACTGAGCCAGTTGATACTCGATGGAAATATTGATTTCAATAAACTGAAATGCAACACAAATTAAACATCTCAATTTTTTTCAATGTACACAGCTTAAAATCATATTAAAGAATTACATGACTAAGGACATTATCATAAAGATTCTGTTGATAAGAAATTGTTGGAGGCAGTCAATGGTAAAGGAATGGCTTCTTAATTGTATAAATTATTATCCCACCACTTACAACTGCTGTGCAACCATTACATCACAGTAGGAGAAAGATCTAGTGGTATCCCTTGCCACAGATCAATGGGCAAAGATTTTGCAACGTTCAAATTACTTATCAAATTGTGTGAGGTACAAAGTTATCCAATTAAAAATGTTATTTAGGACATATATAATTCCTCAAAGATTAAAGAAAATGCATTGAAATGTTTTGGATGTTGGCATGGCTGTGGTGGATCAGTTACACTAATGCATCAATTGTGGCACTGCCTAGCTGTAAAAAGATTTTGGGTTGATGTTATAAATTTCCTAAATTCTATTTTATGTGTAAATATTCCAATATGCCCTACAATGTTTTTACTGGGCAGTAAGGTAGATGGAATCAATTCTCAAATGATGCAATGGATGATTGGACTAACATGTCTCTCGGTGAAGAGGACAATACTCATTAACTGGAGAGTGAGGGAACCCAACTGTTTCAGTTTAGAGAACTGGCTCAAGGAATTTTTAAAATTTATTTATGTATTTATTGGGACTATGTACGGTGTTAATCATAAATGTTACCATTTGATGTACTGTGCCAGCGTTAGCTTATAGCTAATTTTCACCTGCAGTCCCTTCAACAGGTCACAATGAAAACATATAACAGCACAATAACAAACTGTACAAGGCAAAAAACACACAGGGCACATAATACAAATTACAAAGCTACACACAATAGCATATCACAAAAACCCACAATGTGAACTAGAAATGACTAATGTATGCTTGTCAAATTAAAAGCAAGATTATTTGCATTCATGAGTAGACCATGAGATGAAATTTAGAGTCAGTGGTTACAGAGCTGAGTAGCTTTTAGCAGACTTTATAATTTGGTTTTAAATGTAATGATGGAACTGCAGCTTTTTATATAATCGGGAAGGCGTTCCACTAAGTTGTAGCTTTCACAGAGAATGCTGACTGCCCAAATGCAGTGCAACGAAACGGTATGGTACAATCTTGTATAGAGGATATTCTGGAGGATCTAATAGAACTTACTGAGCGAGTATACACAAAGTCATGTAGTGGAGGAGGGGCCGAACCATTTAAAATTTTATAAACTAGGCACAAATTTGAAAATAATCTAAAATTCTCTGATCATGATCTTGATCCGATCATAAGTGGACTCTAAGTACAGGTGTGAACGCACCCAAGAGGCATTGAGGACGCATTGAGACCTGATCACTCACACACCTTTAGCAGTGTAAATGCTAAATGTGTCCTGGGCCACATTGAAGGACTGCCTACTAAACTGACGTCCTCTATTTTCCGGCAGACCATGCACAGAAATTGCATTGCTGCCTCCTGGTCCAGGAACCTACTGTCCAAAGCTGTGTTCAACTTATTTAATAACATAATAAATAAAATGCATTATTCTGTTTATCCACTTCACATTTTTTCCTGTTTTTCCCATTCCCCTAACCCGTTTTCCAACCCGTTTTTTAAACCAAAACCAGAAAATAACTTGTTTTTTGCTTGTCTGTCTAAAAAATATTTCAGAAGCTAAACGTTTAATTGTGTTTCCTCAAGTTAATAACTACAGTTTTTAGTTTTGCTGCACTGCTCGACATAATGAGCTCAGGATTTATCAGGAAGACGGCTGCTTTACTCCAAACAAGTAAAGCAGCAAACACAACAAAGCTCAGTAAATTGTATTTCTCCAGTACCCTACAGTGATGGAAATGCATTGACCTTTTGTCTAGAGTTTTTAGAGTTTGTTTGTATAAGGACTCAAGAGGTCTTATGGCTGTTTCTCCAGCCTGCCCCCAACATGTAATGCAATAAGACATATGGGAAAGAATCATAGCATGCATAAATATCTTGGCTGTGTCCAAAGAGACAGTTTCTAATATGTCTAAAATTTACTAAGTTGTACTTTATGTTTAAAAAAAAGTTAAAACCATAAAGTTCAAATTTGGATCCAGTGTCACACCAAGATATTTAAAATCAGTGACTATGTCAATCCTTTCACCTTTGATGAGAATATCAGCAATAGTAGGTTGTGCCATGGTTTTAGAGAAAAACATACCCTTTGTCTTGTTTACATTTAGACTCAGATATGACTGATCAAGCCAATGTGTGATTCTTTCCAAAGCAATTGTTAGCTTAGCAGCTGCTAGCTCAGCTGTTTTTGCATGTGTGTACACAACAGTGTCATCTGCATACATTTGCAGTTCTACATCATGACACTGCTGAGGGAGATCATTAATATGTAGGCTAAATAATAGGGGACCTAACACTGACCCTTGTGGAACACCTATTGTGCATACATTTTACTGGACAGTGCGTCACAAACTTTAGCACATTGTATCGTATTAGATAAATATGAAGACATCCATGCCAGTGCTCTAGATGAGAAGTTAAATTTAGAGAGTTTTGATATTAAAACATCATGATTGACTGTGTCAAATGCTTTATGCAGATCTAAAAATACAACACCAACTACTCGTCCTTTATCAAGCCTTGATTTAATTTGCTCTATTAAGTGCAAGGTAGCAGTTTCGGTGGAATGATTTGCTTTAAAGCCAAATTGCATACAATGTAGACCAAAATTGCTTGTATTAAGAAATGTTGTCAGTTGTTTAATGACAACTTTCTCAGCAACCTTTCAGAGTACTGGCAGTATACTTATTGGTCTGTAGTTACTGGCTTCAAGGTGGTCTCCAGATTTAAAAATAGGTGTGACAATGGCACATTTCCAGTCATCAGGAAAGGACCTGTGTTTAAAAGAAAAGTTAATTAAATGAGCAATGGGGGGAGTTAAAATATCTTTGTGTGATTTAAACAAACATGGTGTCAAATTGGAAAGCATCTCTACTTTTGGAGCTTTTTTAGAAGCTAATGGTTTTGTTTACTTGTAACTCATTAGTCTCTACCAGCTCGAAAACCTGGCCTGTAGCATCTATAGGAACAATATCAATTTTCCTTTTTGTAAATGTTTTTCTTAGCTCATATACAGACTGAAGAAAATGAAAAAAAAAAGATTTTTAATTAACTTTTTTCTGTACTTTGAGTTTAAAATCTCCTAAAAATGTTGGGTCCCTCCTTACTTTTCCAGATCAATTTACTGTTGCCTTTTGCCTCATTCAATATTTTGAGATAAAAACGGGATTTAGCTTCTCTTAGCTCTTGGATAAGTTTGTTCCTTAAACCTTTATAAATTAGCATGTCAGTGTCTCTTCTAGTTTTAATTGCCTTCCTTAGTGCAGCATCTCTAGATTTCATTAGTTTCCACAAATTTTCATTAAACCACGGTTAATTGTTTTTATTTTTAGATTTTATCTGTATCCTCACATTAAATCTTTCCCTCGCAGAGTTGATTCTGTGAGTAAAAGTATCACATCCATAGTCCAGATCATCGGAGGACAGTATATCATCCCAGTTCAAGCTGTTAATTTTACTGACAAATACTTCTTGCTTAGCTCTGGGTATGCATTGAAGGATCATTGTCTTAGTTGCCATGGTCCTAAATCTATTTTTAGTGAGTTTTCTCACACATAGGGTTAGGTTATGATCTGATAAGCCAGTGATTAAATTATAACTTTTAGTTATTCTTTTATGTTTGTTGGTAAATTTCAAATCAATTTGTGTACTGGGACATTTTGCAATCCTAGTAGGGCCTTTTACTAGTTGTTCTAGTTGGAATTTCTCTGTGATCATTTTTGTTTTTTTCCTCTTAGATTTATCCTCCCAGTTCACATTAAAATCACCCATAAGTAATAATTCTTTGTTGAGATTGCACTCTTTCAAGACTTCTGTGAGTTGATCATAGAAAGGGGCCTATGGACACCTATGATGTTAAAAGACATTTGTTGGGACAAGATTATTTTTATCCCAACATATTCTAACGTGTTACCCGCATTGTTACACCACACATTCACATTTGATGTTGGCTCTCACATAAAAAAGAACCCCTCCTCCTCTTCCATCAGGTCTATATCGTCTAAAACATTGGTATCCGGGCACCATGAACACACTCGCAGGAGTTTCAACCATGTTTCAGTCAGACAGAGAAAGTCCAGATTTGAGTCAGACAGAAGATAAGTTGGCTGACTGCTCTTTGCAGTAATGCTTCTGATGTTAAAATGTCCACCAAATAGCCCCCTCGGTTTCAGCTTCCGGTACCGTAAGACTTTGCATAATTGACAGTTTGAAAAGTTTTGAATAACCTCTGCCTCCTCACTGCAGGCTTTCGGCACACAGTGGTGTCAGCAGCAGATTTTGTGAGACACTGGACCTATCAAGGTCTCCAAAGTCTAGTAGCGAAAAGTTATTAATTGAGACCTCATGCCTGGTGTTAACAAAGTTTAGTCTGTTAAGGGAGAAGCCCAGCTCAGAAAGTTGATGCTCACTCATCACCAGCACCGATGGAGTCCCAGAGGATTTAGTTGAACATCTCCGGAGAGCAGGAGCAGCATGAAGAGGAGACATGCTATTCTCCAAAACAGGGTGGCAGATGAGCGGTCCACTGGATCAGTGATTTGCTCTAGTACCTGGGCTTGTCCATGCTGCAAGACAGAGGAATAGATTGCAAAATATATCAGTAAATTGTGGTGGAAACTCACTGTAGGAGCGTTAACTGGCCATGAGCCAGCGTTTGTCCCGAGCCCAATCGCTAGGAGTGCACAGTGGCCTAGCTGTTTACCATCAACGTTGATTGCCCTGGCCAGACAGACACGTACAGGCAATACAGCAGTGAGTACCAACAGTATTCCAAAAAGCACTCCATGAAACACAGCCCAGGTGTTTTTGCTGATGAAAAACTGCTTTGAACTTGATGCAGTTTTTGACAGGCATGCTCTGTAGTACAATATACGGCCTCAGAGGACAGTCCTAGGCAACAATCCCATCCAGGATCCCAGTGGCCCGAGGGTAGAAGCTCAATTAAAGCCCCTCAGCACCAGCCTGGTGCACCTGGAACCTCCTCTCGATCGCAGCAGGGAGAAAAGGCCACCATCCGGGCGGTTAGGATCCCCAGAAGATCCATGTGGCCAGGACTGCAGCCGGTGTTTAATCCCTCCACGTTTACCCTGGTGTTCCCTTCGATGTTGAGATGGATGTATAAATGGTCTTGCTTGTCCATGTGGTCGGGATCGCATCTGGTGTTTATCCTCTCCACCTTTTCCTCGATGTTTACTCTTGAAAACCTCAACCAGCCAGGTAGCAGAGTCGGCAGGAGGATGACCTGACCATTTCCTTATCCTGATGAGTGACTCATAGTCATATGTTATCATTGTCCAATAATGTCCAATATTATTCACAAAAAGTTCACAGAAGTGCACAAATTTAGCAGATCTGACAGAGTTGACTGGATAGGTCTGCGCTTTCTAGAGTCCAGGGTGCATAGAGAGGTTCCATCTGGATTTGGTTTCAATGAAACAAGAGGCCACAACTCTTCAAAAATTGGACAGTGGACTTGAAGGTCCTTGGACTTCAATTAGGTCATTCTTGAACACATCACATCTCATCTAGATACACATTCTTGTGGGGGCTTTTTTATACAATTTTTTTTTTTTGTAGGTCGACCAGTGAGTAATAAGGGATTGCTTTTTTTCTTACATCCAGGTTGCTCTCTAAAATATGTTAAATCTAAGCTAAAACAACATGGAAATTAAGGCTGCAAGCAGAGATGATCAGGCCCTCACACGTATGCACACGTCAGGACGCTCCACAGTCAAAGGGCTTTTTTTGCGGGCATGCAGATGTGTTCAGGACCGAGCTCTTATTGGACGTTGCATGCACAAGTTAAATATCACTTTCTGTGTCTACTATGTGGTGCTAGAGAACACCCACTAATTATACATAATGTCAGTAGGTGGTGCTATGACTATGACTATTGACATGTAAATGTATTCAGGCTTGGACAATGTACATTTAAGTTACAAGAACTTCCTGTTTCATGGCAAAACATCAAAATTCGATGCATCACCACGTCAAGGGTGTTCGATAAAAACTCAAGATTTTGATAACTTTTTATCGCAAAAGTCTTTAGATGATACTCACCAAATTGGAAGTTGGTCGGGTTAAACCTCTAAGAGGAGGTCATTAAAATACAATGCCTGTAAATTCAAAATGGCTGACTTCCTGTTGGACTTAGGGTATGACTCTAAGAGGCTTTTTTGTGTGTCTGGACGTGATACATGTGTCAACAAAATTTTGTTCATCTACATTAAATTTAAAGGTAGGGGCTTTTCATTTGAAATTTTCTAGGGGGCGCCCTTGAGCCATTTTGGAACACCCAAGCCAAAAAAGTTTGTAGGTATAATGATGAGAGCAATGATCTTACTGAATTTCATGAACATCTAAAATAGACCTACGTTTGGGGGCACTATGGAGCCCGCTGGCCATGCCCAAGCCTAATCACTATCAAAGATACAATTTCCCCCCACTTCTCACGCATGTGCAAAGTTTTGTGAGTTTTCAAGCATGTTTACCACTCAAAAATGCATTTCATTGCAGAGAAGAAGAAGAATTCCTTGTGTGTGTGTGTGTGTGTGTGTGTGTGTGTGTGTGTGTGTGTATATATATATATATATGTTTGGTCCAGGGTTTTTTTTTGGATGTGTACCTTTTTTTTCTCAATTTTCTCTTTTAGCCTCAAAGTATTGCTTTAGGTGTAAGAAAATTGTCTATTGTTCTACATCTTTCCTTCTAATGTGGAGGATTATGATCATTCCAATGTAGGCTAGCTGTATTATTTGATATTTGCTGGAAGCAAATTGGTAATCTTGCAAATATAACATTCATACTGATTGTTGCACATTACAGTGACACCGCCATCTTCAAAGAGGCAGTGAAGACAGAGGGAGAAAGAGCTGAGGAAGGCAGCAAAGGGAAGTAGTTCTTTGGAAACCTGGTCAAAGCAGCAGCCAGCCAATAGGTGAATCATTACTGAAATATCTAACTGTATATCTTTTGTTAAACCACTTATGGATTTATGGACAAAGGGTGCATTTTTAACAAACAATTAAACTGGATATTGTTGTTATAAATGTAAACAGTTTTGGCATACAATTTTATAGTGTGCTGACATCAGGAGGATGCATGGAGACAATACAGTAAGTGTGGGGGTGGCTTTAAAAATATTGAGTCTCTTAATACTAGAGTACAGATAAGTAATTATGTGTAATCTTTAATGTTTAGCTGCTATAGAGCTGTGACTAAGCAGCTGGAAAAGTATTTGTAGATGTAGCTGTGTGCAATATCTCCTATGCAGTAGAGGTGGTGTTTTCACTACAGTAACAGACTAGAGTGGATACGGCGTAGCTGGAAATTGAACCACGTGAAAAGTGGTAGTGAAATATTTCTATTTGAGAGATGATAATGCAAACAATTAATTCCCACAAGAAGATTTTTTTTTTACCTATGTTGCATTGAATTGTCAACATTTTTGTAGCACAAAATCCCCTGAGGACAAGGTTACATAGACATGATTAAGCCGCAGTTTGCTTTGTGCTTGGCCCTCTCAACCCTCTGCCTGCTTGGCACATGTAAACGTGAGCAGCAAGATCAAGGCAATAACATTCTGAGAAGAATGTGCAGCGTGTGTGTGTATGTGTGTATGTGTGTGTGTGTGTGTGTGTGAGAGAGAGAGAAAGAGAGAGAAGGGGAAGGAGGGGAATTGGCTGCTGAAAGTCTGGTATCAGTCAAACTGTCTTCTCATGCATGAGTGATTGGCTTCAGCTAAGGTGTGGAATTGTGCAATACCGACAGGAGGAGGAGGAAGAAGAGGAGGATGAGGATTTTGAAGTGAGAGGAAGAGAGAAGGAAAAGGAGCTGGAGAAGGAACCAGCAAGTGAAGAGAAGAGAAGATGGTGGGGACATCCACT
Source organism: Scomberomorus guttatus (assembly GCA_038419695.1). NCBI lineage: Eukaryota > Metazoa > Chordata > Actinopteri > Scombriformes > Scombridae > Scomberomorus > Scomberomorus guttatus. Next base: position 5,261,481 of record CM076449.1, read on the forward strand.
CTGTCTCATCAAAGCCAGAGGGACAAAAGTCAATTTAACAGCAATCACTTGGCTGATAACAGCCACCCTGTAACCTGTCCCTCAATGACTCCATCTCATCCCTCCCTCTCTTCCACTCCCCCCTCTCTTGCTGGCCATCCCCAAGGAGTGCTATCATATTTTCTTTCTTGTTTCCTGACTTTAACATGCCCATTCATTCACTCTTTTGCTTGTTGTTTATACTGTTTGCTTCAAATGTGTCTCTTTTTTCCACTCTCTTCCTCTCACCTCAACATCCTCATCCTCCTCTTCTTCCTCCCCCTCCTGTCGGTATCTTCTGCTCCCCCCTCTTGCTGGCCATCACCAAGGAGTGCTATCATGTTTTCTCTCTTGTTTCCTGACTTTAATACATCCATTCAGTCACTCTTTTGCTTCTTTTTTATTCTGTTTGTTTCAAATGTGTCTTTTTTTCTACTTCCTTTTTTCTTTTTTCTTTCTGCACTTTTCACTTTTCATGATTAAATAAGGAAACCTAAAACACTCACTGCTCTCTTTCTCTCTTACACACACTCATATTTTAGATGCTATAAACCCTACAAATTGGCAGGACCTATTTTAGTCTCCTGTGAAAGTTTAGTAAACTCAGCTGGTCCTTTGGCCCATATCCTCTTGCTGCCTTATCCTTAGCTTTTGTGTGTGTGTGTGTGTGTGTGTGTGTGTGTGTGTGTGTGTGTGTGTGTGTGTGTGTGTGTGTGTGTGTGTGTGTGTGTGTGTGTGTGTGTGTGTGCGTGTGTATGTGTGGTAACACACGGCCAGCTACATCACAGGCTGACAGAGCCCTTTCCTTTTATAGCTGCCCCCTGAGTAACCAGCCCAGAAAAGGGAAGAGGACAGGGGGACAGACACCGTGTCACATTCTCACACACACCTGCTTTGTAAGACACACACATGTACTGTACGTACATGCTTGAACATGGTTGTACACAATCTGCAGTGCACTGGCACACACAAAACATGGAACTATAGCTCATATGTACACAGAAACTCAAAGGTGCACACGTGCATGTCAATATGTTTGTGTAGATGTACACACAAATAGCAACATGTAAAAGTATACTGTACCTTCTTGGTGGGAAACACACACACACACACACACACACACACAAACACACAAAGGCCAGACACATTCATGCACCCATAACAATAAAGGTGATCTCTGCTCTGCATTAAGCTGAGATATACAGTTCCTCTTCATGCTGCTGATCTACATGTTTTCTAATTAACAACGATAATTCCTACCTCTCCTCTATTTACTGCTGTGGTAATAGGGGATATCATGACAGGTATTAACCCAATTATCATGAGAATTATAGCCCCCTCCATGCCCTAGCTGTGTTACAGTGTGAAACAGTAACCATCACCATCCATCCTGGCTCGATAACAAAGCCCATTAGGAGCCTCACAGCCACCGTTATGGCCCAGTGGATGTTTGCATGAAAGGAATGAAGCTTTATCTAAACAGATCATGTTGAGTTTAGGAGTATCCAACTTTTATAAGGTGTTTCTGACTTTAATTATGCCTAAATAAACCAATAGTGGGAAGCAGTCATCTGGACTGTGGAAGACAAGTGAACCATCTCATAGTGTAGTTACAGTGGCCCGCAGCGTTGCTTGGTTAATGAGATAAAACGAAATGGTCTCATATACTGATCAACCTCTCTGCTCTCGTGCTGCACTGCTGTACTGTACATGACATTTGATCAGTCAACTGTCTTAACTATACAACCCTGCTCAATGACTCTGTTCAAACATCACTGGCTCACATTATTCAGATTCTCAGGCACAGATAGAGCTGAACCCAGTATACTGAATCACCAGCATTATTGACCAAATCAGTACCTTTCTGCAATGAAGCTCCCCTCATGGTGACTGAAAGTATTCTCATCAGCTCAGCCATGATATAAAAACATTTGTTCAAAGCCACAGAAACAATAATGACAGGATAACTCTTGAGTTGTGTAACTTCTGTGGCTCTGGGGGAAGGGCTTTCTAAAATTTCAAAATATAACCCTGATGATGTCATCCAGGTTATCCCAGCTTGGTTTCAAGAGACAGGTCTGGGGTTTGAATGAAGTTGGCATTTAGGAGGCAGTGAGGGTCTAATGAAATATTCTATTGAATTGCATTGAGGAAATTGTAAGATCCAGTGTTTTTGGAGCTTGTCCCTCCCAGGGACTAAAAAAGTCAGGATATTTCAGCCTCTGCTGCACAGATTTTTAGCCACACCAGGTTATACCTTGGCTCTAGGGAAAGCTATGTAGGTCGGTCAGTCCATCACCTTGGTCCAGACTGAAATATCTCAACAAGTATTGGAAATTTGTACAGACATTCATGGTCCCCAGAGCATGAATCCTACTAGTTTGGTGATCCCCTGACTTTTCATAGCACCAACAGACAGGTCAAAATTTAATTTAATTTCAAAATTATTTAATTTTAGTAATTTTTTATTATAATTTTTTAAATATCTCATCATCTACACAATGGATTGACACAAATTTTGATACAGAAATTCATGTTGAATGAATACTATGACTGGATTTTTACTGAAATGCCACCAGTGGGCCAAAATTGAACTTTGTGCAATACTTAATGAACTAATAGTATTCCCATCAGCCTCCTCTGTATTTTGTGATTAATTAATTGCTAATTGGCAAATTTTAGCATGCTAATACACAAAATTTAGATGGTGAATGCATGTTTCCATCTGTCAGATTAGCAAATACATTTTTGTAGTAAAAGGACAAGCAGCTTGGTCATTGTAGCTGTAATTATTACTGAGGTGGGGGTGAAAAAATACCCATATATGTGCTCTGAACTAGATTAAAATCACTGATAAGTGCAGGTAATGTTAGATAAACCCCACCTTCCCTAGAGAAATTAATCCAGTCAGAATGGGGCTTAATTCTTGTTTTAATCCATCTCTTATGAGTCTCCCAACTTCATGAAAGTGTTCTAAAGCACTCCATGTGCTTTTATAGACCTAGATTTGTATTGAACTGAATGAAACTGCAGGTGCCAACAACTTACTAATGTGCATTTGAATGGTGATGAGAACAAATGAACAAAGAACTACACATATTCACTGACGATGAATCTTTGAACTGAACCAGACAAAACAATTTAAATTTGCAGAAGTTTTAGCAGAAGTTTTTTTCCCCTTTGCTATAGCGGTTTTGAATTTCATAGCCCACTAATCACAAGATCACACTATTTATAAGTCTTTTTGTCTGGATATATGTACAGTATGCAGTGATGGAAATGTTTTTTTAAATGTATGTATGTAACTATGTTTTAGAGGCACGCACAATGCATAATGCACACTGTGGGAACACTTTTTCACTTGGGACAATAAATCTATCTAAAGTGATTCAAAAATTTCAACTTCAGTTACAGAAATATGTACTCTATTCTATTGACCTAAATGATTTGATTCAGTTTTCATCGTTGTCTCCAAAGCATACAGTGTGAACCTAGAGCCACCTCACACTGTTGAGACACATGGGCTTCCTGTGTGCCTCATTCCCTTTGGGGTTTGATATATGTAGTGGCCTGTATAGTGCATGACAACATTAGTATGAACAGTAACATCAATATGGCCTCTCCAACATATGAGCAGTGATCTACTATAACATATGGATGGGGGGACACAGAGAGAGATCTGGTTGTTAGGAGAGAATAGATTTTTAGAGGGGGAAGTCAATTATGGCTCACAAAGCACTTGGTTAAAATATCAAGGTGATAGGCCCTGTATCTGTGCCGTGTCAAAGTGCCATTTTTCATCGCTTTGTGTCTCTTCTGGAGGTCAAACCCATTTGGGCTTCATTTATTAACCCTAAAGTGCTGCTGCTGGCAGGTGCTGGGCTCTCAGCGCTGAGGGGCTGGTGAACAAAGCAGAGGTCAACCACAGGGAGGGAGAGCACTGTGTCTATGCATATGTGTGAGTATGTGTGCAGAGGAGGAATGTGAATATGCTTTTATGTGTATGTTTGCGCATACACATGTAAGTGATGCTCCATCCATCTAATAGAGTAACACTTACGGACACAGTGTGATGGACAGAGGGGACACTGAAATCCACACAAACTCAATCTGCGCTTATTGTCAATAAACATTAGAGAGATCATCAAGGAAAAGCAGGGGATGCTTGTTTTTATCGCAGTAATGACACAGTGCTTTAGGAGATTAAAAATCAATGGAGCCCAGCAGCTCACTGAGACACAGTGTCTTTAGATGTACAGTGTCCACACATCTTTTCCATTCCCGCCACAGAGGTCAGAGGTGAAGGTAACTCTGGTGCTCTGTCAATAAGGAGCAATACTTCTTTGTTCAGACTTCTTTGACTAGACAGACCTGAAAAGTTCTGTTCTTTTCAAAATAACATGTGTCCACTTTGAATAAACTAAATACATAAAATATGATAACCTGATGTTCATTGCTTCAAATCTCTACCATTTATTGAGAAGATCTAATCCTTGAAGGCAGAATCAGTTTGTCAGGGACTTACATGTAAGTCATCTACTATCCTAGCCCTAATCCCTAGTCTGCAGGGACTAAATGTAACTACAGTAGTGTTAGTTGTAGTAGTTAGTTTAGTAGTGTACAGTAGCAATGCCACTACAAAGTCCATTCAGCTGTTCTGTAACTTTTGATCATATCACACAGCCTAGTATCTAGGAATTACTTCCATGGGCATGTAGTGGAGCTGACTTTCAGGAGTTTGTGTCTTGTCACAGAGCTGCAATTACCATTTTTACTATAAACATAACTATAACCACAGTCTTTTCCTAAACATAGCCAAGTGTTTTAGTTGCCTAACCCAACTCAGTCAGAATGATGAAGTGATTAAATTTATAGCAAATGGTTACGCATAGATTTGGCAGAAAAGGCTCTGCTCTTTTAGAGTCTATTTTTACCAAAAAAGCTCTAAAAACCCGCTGTACACTACTCAGCACCAAACAGCTAACAGATAAAGTTAGCAAATAGCTGGTGAACATAGTGGAGCATTTAGCAGCTAAAAAACCAGATATTTCCTTCAGGAGTTGATAGAGAGAGTGAATATTGGGCTTTCACTATTCACTAGGTGGATGACTCCAAATGAATGATAATGTTGCTCAAAAACATCTGGATGTGTGAAGTTCAACATATCAGGTACCTGATTGGCAGCACCTGTGAGCATGGGCCCTGCTACAGTGGTCAGTAGGTGTCTGCTCCAAGAATTGGCATGCCACGTTTGACTGATCTGGGGCCCAAGCAATAGGGCAACTTCAAGCTGGTGTTCCGCAAAACCAAGTTGCGGCATTATTTGGAGTGAGCCCTAGTACCATCTCCAAAGTGAAGGCCAAGTTCCATATAACGGGGATGTCAGAGACAGACCGCGAAGTGGGCGTCCCAAGAAGACGATACCTCAAGAAGACCGTTTCCTCACCCTGTCAGTACTTAGGTACCGTAGGCTGTCTTCTACAGATTTGCAGTTGAGGTTTGCAGGATGACATGGCCGACGGCTCTCTGCCCAGACAATCCATAACAGACTGCACGCAGCCAATCTCCAGTCTCATAGGGCCGCCAAGAAGGCCTGCCATGACTGCCCTTCACCGTCAGGCCCATTTGCGCTGATGTCGGCAACACGTCCACTGGAACCTGAACATGTGGAGGAACGTTATGTTCAGCGATGAGTCCAGATTCTGCCTGCGGCAGTTGGATCATAGGGTCAAAGTGTGGAGAAGACATGGAGAACGCTATGCTGATTGCTGCACCAATAGAGTAACATCTTTTGGTGGAGGCAGTGTGATGGTGTGGGACAGCATCTCCCTCACTGGAAAAACGAGGCTTGTCATCATTGGAGGCAATCTCAATGCAGAGAGATATTGAGATGAGATTCTGCAACTAGTGGCAATCCCATATCTCCACAGTCTGGGACCGAACTCTATCCTCCAAGATGACAATGCTCACCCCCACAGAGCGGGGTCCATCAGAGACTACCTCCAGAATTTGGGAATGGAAAGGATGGAGTGGCCTGCCAGCAGTCCTGAACCTCAACCCCATTGGACACTTGTGGGATCAGCTTGGGCGTGCTGTTCATGCCAGAGCGACCAACACAACCACGTTGGCTGACTTGCGACAAATGCTGGTTGAAGAATGGGATGCCATCCCACAGCAGTGTGTGACCAGGCTGGTGACCAGCATGAGGAGGAGGTGCCAGGCTGTTGTGGCTGTGTATGGTTCTTCCACACGCTACTTGTTAAATGAATAAATTGTTAAATCGCCAATATGTCTTTTTTCTTCAAACTTCAATCATCCAATCCACCGAACGAGTCAATAGCAGAATAAGCTGTTTGGCATTGGCAGAGAAGATTTGGCGAATCTTTTCAGGGGCGCAACCCACATACTCAGCTCTGCTGCTCATCCAACAAATGCATGTTCCTTACAAATGTGGCACCATTTAAAAGGGAAATAAACAGTATAAGATTTATTGCCAAGAAGCATTGTTACAACAAAGAAATAATCTACCAAACACATACTTTTTGTGCTAAGTTTATTCATCTATCCGTCCATTCATCCATCCAGCAAGGTGACAGCTCCTGGACAAAGTATCCCGCCCTCCTATTTAAAGAAGAGGAAGACACTATCACAGAGCCACTACACTATCTAGTTATTTACATAACTGTCTGGTGCAGGCACACAGGACCCTGCAGGTCAGACAGGTTGTCAATAACAAACAATTTTAAGATGATATGTAGCAGACTGACATGTAGATTTAAAATAGATACAGGTGGATGTACCAGCACAGTAACAGACACACAAGTTGCATGAATATACTGTACTGTCGCTGAGTGATGTAAAACACACACACACACACACACATACATTAGGAACATTTTTCAATATAATGCAGTCCAGTAGGATACCCACTACGACCTGAATAATAAATATAACGTAGAATTATCACCTTTCTGACAGTGTCAACAAAAACTGAAAATGCATAAGCTTCGTAAAAGTAAAATTTATGGCAGAGCTGTTGTATTGGATTGCATTGCAGGTGTTCCCTAATAAAGTGCTTGTTGAGAGTATGACGATTGTTGAGCCAATCCAACCCAGTCTTACATCAAAATGTATAAGAGCTACATTGGTCCACAGCGCAGAATGTATTAGTTTCATAGTAACAGCTCTGAAATTGTAAGATATATTTTTTTTGCCTAGTAGGTATTTGGTCATAAACTAAAGTATTGGACAATTTAAAAGTTTGACCTGATGATGGTACTCAGAAAAAAGTCAGGGGATCACCAAAGTTATTATAATTCATCCAGAGGAGGACATGAATGTCTGTACCAAATTTATGTCAGTCGATCAAATAGTCGTTGAGACATTTCACACATAACCATAAATGTCAACCTTATGCGTCAAAAGTCAGGGGACCACCAAAATCAGTTGGCTTCATCATTTGAACACCATGAATGTCTGTACAAAATTTCATGTTAATCTAATAGTTTGATATATTTTAGTCTGGGCCAAAGTAGTGGACAGCCCGGACTGTTCAATAGATCAAAACTGACATTTCTTACTTGGAAGGTCCTGGCTCCAAACAGAAAAGATGGCAATGACCATAAGCAGCAACTCTGGACATCAAATCGGCTCTAATGCTAACCAACGTCACACCTTGCTACATCCATCTTATATACAGTCTATGGTTTTAATAGTTAACTCGCTTTGCAACTGCCTTAGGTAATGCAAGTTCAGTTATCTGTGTGAACTGTGATCATGCCAGGTTAAACTGTCTGCTGTGTACGCCTGTGTGAATGCAATTGGATGTTACCGGCCACACAGCTGTGGATGAGTCAGTTATTGTGAAGCGATAAAACAGTTGAAAACAGTTGAGGCCAAGCACCTGAAACAAGTGTGACTTCAGTGCTCTGCCTGTACTATCACTATGATCAGTTTTTTGTGCACTGACAGCCAGTTCGCAAGGTGATGCAAAAGCATGCACTTTGTATAACTGTATGAAATGAATAAGTGGTCATAATCTATACATAGATCACTCACGGACATATACACAAATGTAGGCAATTCTAGAAGCTGCTCAACACAAATCAAGATAATTTACTGATTTTCCATTTTCCATGACCAAGACATTTTTGAAGCAGCTCTGATGACAGTAAAACTGACATTCTCACAAGTTACCATCTACGTGACTATGAAACATATGTAAATGCTAAAACAGTAATTACTTGTTTTGAAGGTTGCCCTTAATTATTACAAAGCTCCTAATGAACCTTTTAATTACACTTGCCTTACATGTTTGCCCAGAATCATCTGCCAGGGGAAAGCATGACCAGATCAGGTAAATGCCCTTGGATCTACCAAATCAGGGAATTAGCTGTTTGATAATTGATTCAGTGTTAATGGTGAGGCTTGTTTCAGTCTTTTGTGTGCATTGTGTATGTTGGCATGTTTGATTCATGTGCTGTCCTTGTTCTGTAGAAAAGTGTATGAGCCTCCTGTGGAAGGCTGTGATTGATCAGTCCGTGTACTGAACCTTCTGCTTTATAGGAGTAATGCTTAGTCTGTGTGTGTCTGAGTGTGCACTTGATTACATGTATGTTTGTTCATGTCTTTATGTGTCACCGTGCACTCTCCAGTTCCAGCTTGTTGGTATGAAGTGGTCTAAAATGAGCAGAGTACATTAACGGCCTTCTCTCTAAAGGTGATCCAGTGCTGACTCAGGTTCTGAAAGAAGGAAGTGATTCTTGAAGGACAATCCGCCAATGATGAACTCCCCCTTCGCAACCCCCAACCCCTGGAGTGAGGGATTGTGGGATTGGCACTTCAACCCCACCCCTGCCCCCTCACAAAAGGGAACCGAACAGCGTAGGGGAATAAAATGCTGATCTGAGAAATTGGGAGGAAACCATTTGGGGGTCAAGGAGAAGAGAAATGAAAAGAAAGGTATAATGATTTAACTCAACTAGAGCACTTTTTACAAGGGAAAGAGAGGCCAAAGAAATGAGTGTGAAGGTGAAGAGGGGAAAAATGAGTTGAAGGGAACAAAAAATACAAAAATAGCTAGAAAGATGGATGAGTGTGTGAGGAGATTGAGAGTGATGTGTATGAGCAAGAAATACTCTGATATTATCCAACACTCTCATTATGAAAGTTTTTCAGTGATAAGAGGTGATAGTTGGGGTGTTAAAGGCGTTGGATTGAAAGAGAGATAGATAGAGAAAGAAAGGGAGGGAAAAAGAGGGATACAGATGTAGAGAGAGTCAGATTAAATGGAGAGGGGATAGTGACATCACTTAGGAGATGAAACCAGCCAAAGAACAGTATGCCCTTCAGGCTAGGGATCATATTATCTCTCTCTCTCTCTCTCTCTCTCTCTCTCACTCACTCACTCACTCACTCACTCACTCACACACACACACACACACACACACACACACACACACACACACACACACGCACACACACAGAGTCCATTAATTTCTGGGAGACTTACCCTAACTCTAACCATAACCAATACTTGTCTAACCCTAACCCTTAACCTTAAACCAAGTCTTCAACCTAAAATTGAATGGTATATAGGGACTCCCCAAAAGGGAGAAGAGTCCCCACAAAGTGACTGTGTAAACAGATTTATGTCCCAACAACATAAGTAATACAAGTGCACACACACTTGGACTAATATTCTCACACAATCTATTTTACCTGGTTAATAAACAATATAATCACAGCAGTATATATACCCCAATTTGAAATACACTGTGATTTACATTCTTTCTCTATACTATCACCACATCTAATTTTGCTTTTGCACTATGCAAAGCTGAAAAGTAAAGGCTGTCACTTTTTTAAGCACGAGTAAACGTCTACAGCCATGTAAGCAGTTCTTTGAGGCTGTGGTAGTGCTTTGAGCTAAATTCTAAAGTCATCATGCTACATGCTCACAGTGATGGTGGTCAGATGTGGTGATGTCAGAATTTGTGAATGAAAGGGACTTTGACACCATGGGAAAGCAGAAGTGACAGATTAAAGTGTGCAGAAATAGCAGAAATTCACCCACAGAGGAATAAAGGCAAAAATGTGAGAGAAAAGTTACTGAACTTTCACCTTCAACTTCATTAGATGTGATACTGTGACAGCCTGTAAGTGGTTTTCATTTGATGCAGAGAGAGTCAGTCATTGTTCAGGCTACTGTGAATGCTGCTATAGTTGTCTCTTTATCTGAAGAAGTGGAATAATGATAGATGAGATTGGACGGTGCTGGAGTCCTTCAGTGAGGCAAAAGTCAGAGAGAGTCATGATGTTTTCTACAGGAGCTACTTCCTCACATAGTTTACTCTGGCTGAAAACCAATGGTGATGTGAGCCAGACCACTGGAGGCCATAGAACTGTGTAAATGAGCCCACTTCCAGATTGCATTTTAATACCAATGGGATCATGCATTACCCTTACTCCTGCAAATGAAACATACTAAAACCCCATTACAAACTCTGAACCCCTGCAAAGGTTTCCTTAGTCCTTTATGTATAATCTCATTATTCTGATTGTAGAAGCCAAAAAACACAGTGTTTTCATTTATACCAGGTGATACGCAGCGACACAGATGTATTTTAAATGTATTTTTGGCCTGATGGTCTGATGATAATTCAGCCTTGAAATGAAAATTTAATTTTAACCAATCCAAAACGGACACATAGAAGACCTACCCAAACCTGACATGCACCTGAAGTAATTTTCAAACAAAGAGACCGAATACAAAGGCGACCCAAGGACAGTAAGGCCTCTTCTGAATAGAAACCCACATACCTAGGAATTACATCCAGACTGGGCAATTGTGCAGTACTGAATTCAGGTCCATTGCCAACATTGAGTGCCAGAGCAAGAAGCAGTGTGTCCATCATGTAGTGAGGTGGAAAGTAAGGGTGTGGAGGTCAGGGTGGTGGATGTTAGTTTGACTTTGATGCAGGAGACCTGAGTTTGCGCCCATCACAGACCTGCAATCAACTTTGGTCTTTTCATTTATTGTAACCACAATCTTTCCCTAACCTATACCAGGTGATTTAGTTAGCTAACCTTAACCTTAACCATATTTTAACTATATTTATTTGCCATTACCACAAGATTTCCCTAATTTTAACCATACCCTAGTTGCCATGCACAGAAATTGTAAAAAGTGAGAATTTTAGAAACATTGGCATTGGACATAACAAAAACCTAAATTTAATCCATGGTCTTGGGTCCCAGGATGGGTCTAGGTTACAAAGAACTGAGTGGACCTGTGTCGACCTCAGCATTTGACTAGTATTATCTGATGACCTTGTGATACATCTGCAAAAAAAAAAAAAAAAAACAGGCTACAGGTTGAATTGCATTTAAAAATAAACATTTCTATCAGTATGCCAACTGCATGGCTGTGATTATGCATTTGGAAATTGAAAAAAGATGTACTTGTAAGAAGCAGCTTTTTGTTCTCGTTGAGTTTACTGAGCTTATTGTAGCTGCCCATGCTCAAGCACTGTGATCTAGTTCTCTGAACCCCAGAGAATGTAGAAGGATAGTGATCCGTGAAGGAAGCCAGTGTAAAAACAACCCCAGAGTGCACTGATTGAAACACTTTGGAACGCGGTTGGACTGTGATCTCTGATGCTCGTTGTCGTCTTTCTGGAACCTGTGTTAGAAAATAATAATTTGTAGCAGTACCAGTTAAATCAGCCGGCAACATACAGTGGTGATCTGTCAGCCCTAAATATAATTCAGCCTACATCACAAGTGATTAGAGTTGGGATATTTTATGCTACACAGTATTAGCAAGTCAAACTACATTACAGTGATCCAAATAACAATTTATCTTTGCAAACTACCTTCTCTGACTTTTACATGACTTGGCTGAGTAATATGATATCTGGATTTGTGTAGATACAAATGTAACAAATTATAAAAAAAAATCTTTAACTCTTGAGTTGATGTGCATTTTAAACATTTTACCAATATATTTACTTTATAAATGTATTTGATACTGAATGCAACAACAGATTAATCACTTTTTAGAGGAGGTTCCTCCCCTTAATGTCAATTGTGGAATGCATAAACACATGCTAAACCTCTTGAGCTTATTCACCCCCAATCGATACTAAACAGCAACAACAACTGTGGAGACTTCTGATTCATTTAGGAAAGGTAATCTATCACTGTGAACAAGACGCCAGCAACTGAATTTCTCAGTGGCATAAGAACATTAATATCTGGCTATAAAACTTTACAATTTAAATGAACCCCAGTCAACATTTGAGCCAACTTCTCTGAATTCTGTAAACATAAATATTAATGTTTGTAGAAAAACCTTTTTTCCTGAAAATGATGTTATAGTTATCTTATATTTGAGGAAGTATTCACAACAGCATGATTCCTTTGAATATAGCGAGTATGGACCCTTGTGGTACAGAGTGTTATACAGAGTGTTGTTTCCAGCTTCAATTTTTACTATTGAATTATTGTCATATTATTATTGTGATACTTTGTGGATGAAAGGTGAAACTTCAAATGAAGTATACAGTATATATTCTCTAACTTGTCATATACAAGTTGAATGTTAGCTGTTTTACACATGTAATTGAGCAGATTCTGGGGTTATATGACTACAGCTTGGGAAATCAAAAATTTGCATTCCCATACCACACTGCAGTAAATGACTTGTCATGGTAGACAGGTTTCCTGCCTTCATTTAATTATTTATGCGCTGTAATTAGATTTCACTATATCACTAGTGTATTTTGTAACATTTAGCACTTTTGAGCACTAGCCTCTACTATGTTCTAAACACCAGACACATGCTGAGATATATAGAACCAGTGACAGAAATGTGGTAGGTCCAAACTTCAGTCTCAGGAACTGAAAAGCAAGTTTGGGAATTTAGTCTATTAACTTTCTTGCCAAGAGTTAGATGAGAAGATTGATACCACTCTTATGTCTGTACACTAATTATTAGGCCAGAGGTTGCAGGCAATTAGCCCAATTAGCAATCAGCAAGGAACAGCTAGCCTTGCTCTTTCCAAAGCTTAAAAAAATCTGTCAACCAGCACTCTAAAGTTCTCCAATTTAATCCTCACAAAAACAAAATGTAAAAATGACAGTTTGTGGTTTTATAGGTAGTTATGTGCTGGAAATATTTCTTGGCCAGGCCACTGGCTTCCTGAAGTCTCTGCTGGTTGCTTGGCAACCTGATGGGGAAACAAAACTCAAGGAAGTCAGTGGCCCAGCCAGGAAATGGTTCCAGCACGTAACTCCCATGGATGTATTAAGAGAACTGGATATGGCACCGCCTCTCAGTCTTGCTGCCAATGTTTCTCAATTGCAGCGAATAAATCAATCAACTCCTAGCTCTAGCTCCACAGTTACGCAGTCTCACCTGGAAAGCGAATAAGTGTATTTCCAAAATGTAACACACTATTACACACAAAAAAATCCACATTTCATTTATTGCAAATGGGTCTAATCTATCTAGCTCTGGATTGTAAGTACACTGTTATGTGAGGTTACAGTGTGAAGACACTTTTCTAAACTTCCAAATATTCAAACTCACTCAGTTTCATTCCTCACAAACTATTCCATTCAGTTGCATTGATCACATCCTTCTTTGATTGAACTTCTCTCTTTTCTTGTAGTTTTAAGATTTTAAATGGAAAATGGGAGAGGTGTTGGATTAGTCTTGTTGGTTTTTAATGGCAGTCTGGATTTAGCACAGACAGATTCTTTGAGTTTATACTGAAAACTAGAAGTAGCACTGATATGTAATAGAAGCAACCTAAGCCAGCAAAAAAACCTTGCTTCCTTCAGCTCATTCATTTGTCCTTTTTCCTGTATTTTCCTCTCTCCACCTTCCTCTCTTTCTTTTGATTTCTGTTTCTCTTTTTTCCTGTCTCTTCAGTCACTAGCTCTTGCAGACTAAACGTTGACATTCTTCTCAGGCCTGAGGACTCTGATCAGAATATTCATAGACTATTGATTATTTCAGCTCAGGAAATGGAGACTGCCCCTCCACACTTTGATTTTACACACCCCTTACTCAATCTTCTATTAATGTGTCTGTGAAGGGAGCGAGAGCTTAAAGGTTAATTGATAGAAATAAGTAATAGCTAAGAAAGAAGTGGATGAAGCTGGTCACAGGAGTTTATTAGTGGCTCCAGTTGTCTACCAAATTGACACTGTTTGTATGTGTGTGTGTGTGTGTGTGTGTGTGTGTGTGTGTGTGTGTGTGTGTGTGTGTGTGTGTGTGTGTGACTGCATTCATTTTGGATGTTAGATTTAGTCCCAGTCTTCACATGAATTCCATGAGTTTAGTACCATTTAGACTTTATTATAACTTAATATTGTTAGGCCTACTCATACATTTTTGTTTTGTTGTAGCTAATACTGCAGCTAGCTTTTAAGCTGCCTGTTGCTAATTAGTCAACTTAGCCCACCTGGCTAATGCTACACTTCTCTCTTGGGCTTTTCTTATTCAAAAAATAACCCTGGACTATAAATCATCTTAGTGAATCTGTTAACCTTGTAAGTTGTTAGACAGAATAAGTAACCTTTGTTTGAATTTGCACAGAAATCCACTTCTGTATCCTTGGAACATATTATTTCACCTGCTTCGGATGTTATCAGCCCATTAAATGGCCATTATCATTATCATTGGGACCCAAAATTTGAGGTAGTATGGCCCTACTCTACCTCCTAATTTGCTCAGTAGGCCGTTATCATCTATTGGTAAGCTGGAGGTCACCTTTGAGTTGCAGACGCCATTTAGCGGCCGTAGTAATTATGACCAGGGGAAATGACGTAGTTCAGATGACATGAATATAAGCTCACTTCCTTGGGAGGAGGAGGCAGGTTGGCATGTTTAACAGTTTATCACGTTTCAAGTGACATTATAACCCATACCGTGATCTTTTCCTAACCCTAATCAAGTTGTTTTTGTGCCTAAACCTAACAAGACCATAACCATGGCAATGTCACACCATAAAACATAATTATTTTGTAATGGCATAGTACGTAGCGTAACGTAACGTCACACCATATTACGGTCCTATTTCAATGGGTTGATATGCACCTACTAGTAGGTGCAGTCTGCCCCATCTGAAGCATTATAATGGTAGTGATAACAACTGATAACTGCCATTTAATGGGCTGATAACATCCGAAACAGGTAAATATTCTGTGAGCTTTTCACCCTTCAGCAGCTACTCCTGACAAGATTGTAAATGGACTGCACTTATATAGCACCACCACTCAAGGCACTTTACAATACATGTCAACATTCACCCAGTCACACACACATTCATATGCTGGAACATAGCAGAGGCTGCCATGCAAGGTGCCAGCCAGTTCATCAGGATCTAATCTAATGCACATTCACACACACACACCACTGGTGCAGCCATCGGGAGTAATTTGGGGTTCAGTATCTTGCCCAAGGACACTTCAACATGAGGACTGGAGGAACCAGGATCAAACCGATGATCTTCTGATTAGTGGATGAACCGCTCTACCTTCTGAGCCACAGCCACCCCAAGACAAGAGAAGAATGTTTGCGTAATCATAAAAGGAAAAAGGTTTGTGTGGTATTATCCCCACTCACCAGAGGGAAACCAACCATCAGGAGTTGCAAGTGGAGTGAAATTGACATGATCCCTCACTGGCTGCCCAGCAGCAAACACTGTGTAAATATTGTACTTGGGAATTGAACTCTGGGTCCCTGCAGTTATAGGTGAGATTTAGAACCTGTGATTTGTTTGTCTGTTTACTACCTGTTTGACATTATTCATAAAATGAGGGGAAGCTGCTTATCTAGTTATGCTCATAATCAGTTATTTCATATTAATAAGAGGGGGTGCTGCATGACTTGCTGTCAGTGATTGGAATGTAATTTTCCCTCATGGATCCAGGTAACCAGATAATGCAGGATGACATACCTAAAACTGTTCAGTGAATGAGTTACCTTTCCCTTTTGGGTGTTTTCAAACCCGTGTTGTTTAGTCCGGTTGAATCGGACTCTGGTTGATCTTCCCTTCTTGGTACGATTCATTTGGGCAAATCTGAACACAGCAAAAAGACCAAAACAACTGGAAGGAAGCGGTCACAGTTCGGTTACAAATTAATTCTGGAGTAGTTTGTTTGGTAACATGATCTGACCTCAATCTGACCCAACAACAATGCATACCTGGAATAACAATGCAGTACATTGCCTTCTTGATTTTTGGGCAGATAGAACCTTTTTCAGAACTATATCCCTGTGTTTACATTCTTGCACATCTCCAGGCACATCTCACCAAAGAGGGGAGAGAATGTTCTCACCTGGCTTTTAATGATGCATTTTGGTTTGCTTGAACCTTTTTCTCTGTGAAAAGAAACTGAACCAAGGGGAAAAGACAACAAATTTACCAACTCATCCACTTATTCAGACCAGAGCAAACCAGCTACAGGTTTGAAAATGCCCTCAGTTTGTTTGTAAAAAGACAGATTAACACAAACCAGTCCAGAACTAAAAAACAACAATGTATCATATTATTCCAGACCAAATGAAGGAGAAAGCTAAAGTAACATTACTTACTTCTTTATTTCATACACAGTCCAGCAAAGTATCCTGGAAAGATTGTGTCTTGATATATTTCAAAAATACTAGTACTTATTTGTTTTATTTCACCTTCATTCATTTAATTCATTGGTATGGGAATAAAGTAAGAAAAATCCAGAATACTTGTGTAACGCCCATTCACTGACTGTAGTGCCTTAAGTGGAGGTAGGCGTGTTGCTGATTGACTTATAATGTATCCACAAACAGTCGCAGGCACACACATACAGATTCCAACAGGTACACAAGTGTACACTCACATGCACACTTTGTACTCAACTATTAGAAGAGACAGACTTTTCCAGCTGGATTTCTGAACAGCTCTGTGATTAAAGTTGACAAACCGCTTTAAAATGTCAGAGAGCAGTGTAGCATATGACAGGAGTAGTAAGGACAGATTCACAATATACTCTGGGACCTTTGCAGAAGCTCATTACATCTATCCCTTAATACTGCAGGCTTTTGTCAATAAGTCCATAGAGTTGTCAAAAAATGTTCTTGTGGTTGTTATTTTGAACCTATAACATGAGATCTGTTTCACATTGTCTCAAATGGGACATGCAGTCTTAGTATACTGCATGTGAATGTCTAAGCAAGACATTCACATGTCTTGCTTCCAGAGGCTTTATCCAGAGAAATAACTGAACACATAGAGACAAATGCTCAAAGGATAAGAAATCATAACAAACTTTATGATGCAGTGGTTACGGAAAAAGTATATTACAGGAAGATAAAGTCAGTTTCTTAAAATGATGGCAGTGAAAGTTATATCAGAAGTTATCAGCCATTTAATGTAAAAGCCTTCTTAAGCACCAGTAATAAAATACTTAAAGCTAGGACGTAGATAGCCTAAAGCCATGGTCAATTTTATATGCCAGAGACAGACAGTCTAAACAGTTAAACCAACATTTTATGAATCTGTGTGCCAGAAAAAAGGTTCAATAGACACTATGGTAATATGTTTTGGGGACGGAAGAAATCCTACAGTATCTGCTCTACAGTACCTGCCGTTCTTATACTCCCAATGCTCCCTTTGTAATAGTAATTTCTTCCCTAATCACCTTGCTTCACCCATCACTGGGTTTTGTCCTTTTTTGCTTGCTTCCTGGCCAAGCTACAACTAGCTAAACATTGTTGGGACTTAAATTAAATCTGCTTTTAACACATTGCTTTTTAAATACTCCTGCACAGTACAACACAGAAGCCCTGCAATAAATCAAATCTCTGTGGAGGTTTAATTTTTGTTGACCCTGTCTCTCAATGGTGATTTTTAGTGTTTTTTTAGTCTATCCACCACTTTGAGCCATACAGAAATATTTCAGCAACTATTGGATCGATTGCCAGGAAATTTTATACAGACATTGACAATCCTGAGAGGATGAATCTTAATGACTTTGGTGATCTTCTGACTTTTCCTCTAGCAGCATGAGGTTGACATTTCTGGTTTTGAGTGAAATGTCTCAACAACGATTGGAAATTTGGTACAAACATTCATGTCCCCCTCAGGATGAACAGTAATCATTGTCATTGTCAGTAGTGCATTGTCATTGTGAGCATGTTAGCATACTGATGTTAGCATTTAGCTCAAAGCACCACTGTGCCTAACTACATCCTCACAGTGCTGCTAGCATGGCTGTAAGTGCAATTCATAGTTTCTGCATCTGTGTGGTGATGAGGGTCAGCTTGACATAAAATCATCTGCCCATTACCGTGTGCGCCATACATGCCGACAAACATGTGAACTTATCCACCACTGCAGACATTCAATGTACTCCTGTGCTTCAAACAGAGCCATGTGTTGGGCTCAACCATGTGGTCAGACAAAGGCAGGCCTACTTGTAAACTCTGAAGCCTGGCCACGAGGCCACCTTTGTCCTTTCAATACCTGAAACGAAGAGCGTCAAAGTGACAGCAAATCCGGGAGAGACCCAGACTCTTGCCTCTCATTGCCGGAGATGCTCCAACACTAGGGGAAGTCACGGTGATGCAGCCATGACGTCACTGCAGGTACCAGCTGCATGGAACACCCATCGCCTTTCCACTGTAACAGCGCTGGAGAAAGTTTTGCTTTCTCCTGAGCCAGTTCACTAAAGGAGGTAACCAACTACCATGCACGCAAATTTTTCCCTCACCAAGTTTGAAGAGCCTCCCCTCGCTGGACGAGCTAAGACTTCGCCCCGTGTTCACCTGAACACAATCACCGGAATCGAGAGACAGACTCTCTGCTGCAACCCAGCGCTCTCATTGCCTGCAGAAGGAAGAAAGGATTTCTTCACAGAGACAAAGGACAGTGTTGGGCCTCAACCATGGGGTCAGACAAAGTCTGAACCAGACCAGGACAGAAGAAACACACACCATATCACTTTAGGAAGCGATCACGCAAGAGGCTATGTCTGGACAGAGACAGAATTAAATGTGTGTTTGTTAGCTTTTAGCTTTAAGCCTAATTGCTATCTTGTTGTTGATTTAACGGACCACCGAGTCCCTTTTTGCCTGCTATACTCTGAGTATCTAAAGTTTGCTGCCTGTTTAATTTGTGACATTGCGGTCATAGCTGCTATTTGGTTATCACGTGACTCCATCTCGCGAGATCACGCCCGCTGTCCTTGAGATCGCGTGAAGTCATTTCGCGAGATCACGCCAGTCACCCCAATTCTCGCGCAACGTCATCTCACAGATCACGGTCGCCATTTTGTTCACACACCCACAGAGACAGTCCCCCACTCACACACACACACACACACGCATACACGCTCTGGCTTGCATGTTTTTTGTACATAGCTGTATTGTTGCTTAGGTAGGATTAGATTTTAGGAGTGATTTATTGATCAAAGCATTTGCTAACTTGTCAACTTTGCTATTGTTGTTATGTCTTCAAAGAGAAGTCTTTTGTAATTATTGTGCTCATTTATTGTAAAAGGTTGATGATTGAGAGAGGGTCAGAGCTCGAATCCAAGCCTTCACTGTTCATGCTAATATCCCTCAGATATTAGCATCCCAAGTGAAGCTTGTTTATGAGACTACCTTCTTGTTTGGTTATTGGTCCCGGTTTCCAGGTGGTGCCCCGTATTATTAATTTATATTAATAATTTAATTTTTATTAATTAATAATTATCTGATAATTATCAATTATTGCTAATAACCAACCAGCTTACAGTCAACGACCCTAACAAGTGGTGCTCCCGTGTGAGGCTCTCTCAATATATATCCAACAACAGCATGGAGGCTCAGCTGTCGTCAAACCCACTGACATGAGTAAGGCTAAGTCTGGGCAGAGACAGTGTTATTGTGTTTGTTAGCTTTATTGCTTATTTTAAGCTTTATTGCTGTTGTCTGTTGTGAACTGATGGACCGCAGAGTCCCTTTGTTCTGCTATACTCCGAGGAGTATTCGAAGTTTGCTGCCTGTTCACCATGCTAGACTGTTTTTATGTTGTCCCACTTGGGACTGCTGTGTATTGTTCCACCATGAACAAGAAAGCAGGCTGCTTTGTCGGTCAACAGTCCAGACAGCATGCGTACAGACTACCGTCCATACGCATGCTCTCTGTGTGACAGAGCAGCTGCTGCTCTCTCCCCACGGTCGTGGGACTCCGCCGTGAGCTGGAGTTTCATTCTTTGTTTTTCACTCTTGCTACAAACCCCTGTTTACACGCACACATGCGCATAAACGCACCAATTTTCACATCTGGTGAGCAGATGATGTGGGACACAGTGGCATTCTGTCCTTTGCCATCTTACCACCAGACACATGTATTTGATAGCACACACGCTGAATTGGGTGATTGCAGAGTTGCCGACTTCCCGCCAGCACCATCTTGCCATTGTCTAACCAAAACACTGCGGTCACATCCGCACTCTGGTTCTCGCATGACAAGACTTCCTTCCGTAGTCACGTCCGCCATCTTGTCTCTCACTCTCACACACACACTCACACACACACACTCACACACACACACACACACACACACACACACACACACACATTCACCTGCATGTGTGTATAGCTGTTTTTTTATGAATGTTTGCTTAGGTAGTGTCAGTCATAGTGCAGTAATTTGGTGACTGAAGCATTTGTTAATTTATTAATTCTTGCTGAGGTTAAATTTTGTTGTACATTTAAAGATAAGTCTTCTGTGATTATTGTGTTTACTTATTGTGATAAGAGGCTGATTGAGAGAGTCAGAGCTCAGACTCAAACCTTCTTTGAGACACAGAAAACCTCCTTTGAGACACAGAGAAGTATAATAACAACAACAACAATAACCATAACAACAGTAATGTAAGTAGAGCTATGACTTTATAAGGTTTCCAGGTGGTGCCTCGTTATTATTAATTAATATGAATAATTTTATTCATTTTAATAATTCATAATTATATTTGATAATTGATCATTATTGGTAATGACCAAACCTGCTCCTAATCAAGTCCCAGAACATATGTGTGTTCGCTGTCCATATCTGTTTTTGGACTATATCTGTGCCTTTAATCTCGTTAGGGCTCTGGTTAGTGGAAATGTGGAAACACACCCCACAGACACAGACACAGACACAGACACACACACACACACACACACACACACACACAAAGAAGACCTTGAGGTTAACCATGGATAAACACAGCCCTAAAAATGACTATTTGTAATGCTGAATTATTAAAAATACTGCAATTGTGGCATTGCCAAGAGGTAAGAAAAACTTCCTCTGCCACTTCTCTAACCTGGTTGCTGTCCTCTTTTCTCTTTGTCGCCCTGTCATCACTTACCCCTTTCCCTCAGTCCCATCTGCCCTTGCCCTTTTCTCTAACACCAGCTTGAATATATTGTAGACAGCATCAAGTGAATTTCTTAGTGAGTTTCCCAAATATTTTGTAGCTGGAGGACCAACTTTTTCCCCTTTTGAGCAGGTCATGAAATTATTATGAATCTATGTAAGTTTTTTTTTCTCAGCCCTAAAAAGAAATTATTACCCAGAAAGCAGTTTGTGCAGAGCTGCTAGCTCTTCTTCAAGCCACTGTCTCAGGGAGTGGGAGTGAATCAGTTCATGAGGGATGGTATTCTTGACACAGATGTGAGTATGGTTGTATTATCGATTTATGAATATTAATTGAGGTTTGACACTATTACTGCCTGAAATGCATGCTGAAAGATGGCATCTTGCCCAAATCATCTACATGGCAATAAAAACTTAAATTGGAGTGCTGCACCGTATTCTTTATCCATGATTTATGCACTTTGCCATGACTGAAAATAGAATCTGAGGACAAAATAAACCACCTGAATGAAACCACATCCTCAAAGCTTCTACTATTGTAATGCCATATTGATATCAATCAAATTTGGGCAGTTTTATTTTGTTGTTTTTGCCAGATCTGAAGATTTAGATGACCATGTATACTTAAACCTGCATTAACCGTTTTTTGGCCACTTGGGGGCAACACAGCAAGCTGGACAACATTAAAAATATTATCAGCATTTTAACCTGCAGTGCGGAACTTTTACATATAAATGAACATCTATTACATTCAAGCCCTTGCCAAACGACTTCACGCGGTGCTGATTAAGCCTATCACAGCCAGATAAATTTCTCTGCATTTCACAGTATACAGAGTTTTTAAATCTCATGTCGGGCGCAACATTCCCATGCTGGATGTTTGACTGTTAATTGTGGAGCTCTTCTAGACTTTCCAAATGTTATCAGACCGAATGGATCAAATTCTGATAGTGAAACGAGTCATTTTGCGCATTTTTCACTGAAACAGTTTATCCACCGTTTTACAGTTGCAACAGTAGGTTACAGCCAGTGGTGTACTGGCCAACTGGGACACATCCCAGTTGGCCAGTGGACCATTAGAAAAATATGTTTTTGGGCCAGTGGACCATCAAAACATATCTGTTTTTACCGGCCCTCTCTGTGTGCCTGTCATTCGGGTGCACATGAGAGCGTGCTGCATGCCTGTGTCAGGCAATCACAGCTGCACACCCCCTTTACTCTCACTGCCAGAAGGGGGAGACAAAAGTCCCACACTCCAGCTTTAAGTTGATGTGTGACCCAAAAGTTTTACACATTAAGCTGACATGGAACAACATTAGCAGAGTCTTTATGGACAGCTTTGTGTCCACCTTGCAAATGTAAATCATATATTCAGTCTCCTCTTAGCTCTGGTTTGATTTTCACGAAATTCTGAGGAAAATTCTTTTGCTGGATATTAGTTAGTTGCTAACTCTGCTGTTTGGTGCTGGGCATAACTGCTGCGTTCACGCTATGTTGGATGGATGGGAAGGACCAAAAAGATTCTCCTGTTAAGGACTTTTGAGTGGATTTAATTATATTGGACAACGGACTTTGGCTGACATGAGGTGTCCATGTTTGCTTAGTTTTCAGGCACTTCTGTATTATTAAGTGCCAAGTTGGATGGGGGAAAGCCGGTATGAAAGCACACGAGATGAAAATAACAAGGGGATTTTCTCCATGCCTATACAGGTATGATATGTCTAACTGCGTCAGCACATACAGCACACAACACTTACCAGAACCTCAAAAAATCGTGTGGATACATCATACTATTGCAGAGTTTTACCCAAAAGGCTGTTTTCGACCACGGTAAGTAAATTCACTCAAGCAGTAAATTTTTTTGAATGACAAGTTGTGTTTATTGTTTCATGTGTCATAGTCTTGATCATTTGACAGATTATTTAGTACTTCCTGAAGTTTGCCATGTCAGAGTTTTTCAGTATAGAAGCAAGTCAGAGTTAGTCATTGTCGGGATTATAGTAACAGCTGTTTCTTTTGTCCTGCCACTAATGTGGTCACACTGTGTGTGTTACAGCAGGCTCTACTCTGATCAAACCACTACACCTACAGTTCCCCAGGACAAGGATGAGGAATGTCTTGTATGTGGGGAGACATTCAGCTCATCCTTGCCTGGGAAAGTGTGGGGACAGTTTCTCTTTTGTCTGCATTGGTCCCACAAGGCATGTACTGAGGGCACAGAGCACTATATCTGTCACAACAATGAATACAATTTATTTATGTTAGTAATACACCAAATGAAATGTGTCATTTTTACACTGTTATACTGTCTTTAAGTCATACTGTTCATACTGTTGTAAAATGCTTGAAATTGAAAATTGAAATTAATATTTTTTTATTAAGATAAAGGACATAATATGTTTGCAGTTACATATTAACAAGGACATTGTCAGACATTTTTAATAAAAACAAGAATAATATAAACAATTCAAGTTTATAACTTTTGACCCAACTGACAGAGTCGAAAGTACAATGTGCAACCTCCATTCAGTCAAATTCAAAAGTCAAATTATACCAAAGTCATTTGACATTTGTACAAAATAGCACCTGGTATTGATAGATCACATATGAGTTGTTAATCACAACGAAAATTAGTTTCTGTCTGTTAACTTTTAATTTTTATTATGTTATCTTTTAAAATGACGTTTATCTGAAAAGTGTTACTTTCATGCCGGTTGTCCCCTATATCAGTTTTCAGAAAAATCACAGTTTCCTAGTTGTAATTATGACTTGGAGGTTGACATAGAGTACTATTTACAAGTTGGACTATCGTAACTACGATAACTCCACAACATGACATGAACGCGGCATAAGCTTAAAGTAGGTTTTTGGAGCGGTTAACTGAAACAGTAAAGTTGCATGTCGTAAAACAAAAAACTGCAAAACACTAAATTACTTCATCGAACTGGAGGGAACTGCAGAGTTGAGTGATAATTTTCTGTTGGTTCTTCACTATAAAGTTCACCTTTCACATTACACAGAGCCATTTGATCCATTGTTAATATCAAAATATTGATTACAGCAGCTTTAAGGTGGGGCATGTATAGTCTAAAAAATGCATTCAAAACTAAAACTCAGTCTGAATCTAAAGCTGTTCCAAAGTCTTGAAAAGTTGCCTTTGTGATGATACAGTTTTCCTCAGTTGTCAGTGATATCTATTTACAATCTTTTTCCTTATTTGACATCCAGCCGTTAAGGAGTCAGGCCATGATGATGCCTTTTGGGTAGACACCTTCATTTTTAACAGACATATAAAAAGTCTATCTGAGGCAGCCCAACAGGCGTGAAATGTGAAAGGAAGACATTCGAGGACAGAAAATGCAGAGGACTCAAATTACACCCCTCATCGCTTCGCTACTTACCACCCCTTAGCACAGTCACTGCTCTCCCAGACACCAAAATGCCTTTTAAACCATCATTTAATCCCACCTAATGAATTAGAATCCCTTTTTCTCTTTGCTGGGTAAGTAGGGCTTAACGGTAATTGAATGGGTAGTACTACTCTGCATAATTTTTCTTATGCTAAGAAAGGGAGGGGGTAAAAAGAAAGATGTGTGAATTTAATGTGAGCTTACTAAGAAGAAACTGGCCTTGAGTCCACAAAACGATCTTAAGAGGAGGGGCGGGGGCTGCTCAATTCCTGCCTGTACCACCCCTTTGCTGACCTTTCTGAAATGGACTTTAATGCATAAAGTGGAATAAAGCGGAATTAATCATGTGCAGGGACTAGGTCATGGACAGGGGTGTAACACAGATGGCTGAGTGGCAGTATTCGGGTGCGTGTGTGCGTGTGCATGTCACTCCCACATACACACACTTAGACATAATTCGCATTCTTTGTCAAACAAAAGAGCAGACAAGGTGAACACACACACACACACACACACACACACACACACACACACACACACACAGATAGCTCTTCCATTTAATCTCCCTGCTGAATCTGAAGAGTTTCAAAGGTTACCACTGCAGCTGTAGTCAACTGAAGACCTTAGTTTGGCTTTTCCATCTACTGAGTAACATGCCAACCTTGTGTGATTGTGTGGATGCATGAGTGATTTTTCAGGACATGACTTTTGCAGGGTGCATGCAGTTGTTCCTGTGTAAAGTATGTCAGGATCTACTCCCATTCCTCGCTGTACTGACAACTGTACTGATAATATGTACATATTGTATAGTATGCAAGCATGTGAGTGTGTTTGCTATCATGATAGAGCAGAACTCCATCACTTACCTGGATCATCTGCACTCCACTGGACAACAGTACGTTCTGGTATTTACACAACAGAGGTCAGGGCTACTGGACATATTTATTATGCATGTGTAGAATATTTATGTGACTATAGCATCAATTTGTCTAAGGGTGTAAGATTTTGTTGTTGCTATTTGTTTGCAGTGGAAATGTGAAGATGTTGCAGTTATGTATTGCAAAGTTGTGTAATAACAATATATTACAGTACAGTAAAAAGATACCTCTTTTTTTCTCCGGTTTCTACCTGTTCATCAATATTTATGACATATGAGGTCCAGTTACCTCTGTGTCTATATGACTTTGTGTTTATTTCTCTTGGTTTGGTCAACTACAAGGACACAATGTATCACTTATTTTCTCTTGGTCTGATTGAACTGAGCCAAACTACTAATTTTTTGTAGTTGGTGAAGTTTACAAAGCAAGTTAGATGTCTGTTAGTGGCATACGAACATCCTAACGGGGTACCTGGTGGCCTGAAAACCTGTCAAGGAACCTAACCTAATGTTACCAGCATGTCAGGATTCTCCATAAAGTTTAAGCTAAAAAAACATGACAAACTACTCAAGTTGTGAAGTTGCAAAGTGCCACCATTTGACTAAAGTACAATAATATGGAATGTGTAATACATAGAAAGCTAGCTGTTGTCATCAGTTGTCTCATCCTATATTTAGGCAAGGTGCATGGAACAGGTTTAAGGAATAAATGGAGAGTATTTGATGCACCAGTTGGGTTAAAATGTTTCCTTTCTTAGTCCAACAAAGTTTTGAGAGCTCAATATTTCCTCATATTTGTGTATATAACAACCAATTAGAAACCTACTAAAATATGATTCCAGGCACCAATTTAGAAAAAAATAACTGTGTTTTGCAACCTTGAGTGCACATTTGGCCACTTCATTAAAAAAGATGTGTCTGATGCTTCAAGTGTATTTCTGGCTCTATGGTTTTGGGAGATTGGACAGATCTGTTATAAAGCATGGGGTTAGACTGTTTTTCAAGGCAGAATTTTGCACATGGAGACATCAGATGTTTGTGGTGATATTCACTAACGTAATAAAACAAATTTGTACAATAACTGGACCAGGATCACGCACAAATATCACAGTTATGTTTATGTTGTATTATTTCAAACATGTAACAAATAAGTAAAAAACAAAAACAAAACAAGAATAACAAATAAAATAACAGTAAGCAAACTCTCAATAAACAAATTCACATAAACAACATAAACAAACAAAATAAATAAATATTACATGTCCAAAAAGGAGTAGAAAGAAGTATACACTTATATGGTCCTACCCCTTCTTCATAACTCAAACAATTAACTCAATATTTATCATATATATATAATTCACAATAAACTACTCCAATGCTATTATGTACAACCCAAATATCCACCCATTGTTAATCAGATACAATTTAGACAATTACCTCAACTTTAATCCTACTAACCCTTCCTCATCGCTATACCTCTTAAAAATTATTTTTTGTACATATTCTTGAATTGATTTATATTTGGACTTTCCTTGAGTTCTGTATCCAAACCATTCCACAAATGTACCCTGCAAAATGAAATACACATACTCTTCAGAGTAGTGCGAACACAGTGTCTTTTTAAATGAAACTTTAACCCCTTAAATTATATCCCCCCTCAGTGTCTAAGAACATTTTTTGTATGTTACCCGGAAGTAAATTGTTTTATGCTTTATACATTATTTGTCTTAAATTCTACAAGATCAATGAACTTCAAAGCATATGACTTTAAAAACAGCATGTTAGTGTGTTCACAATTCAGATACGGTAATACAAGGGAACAATACAGAGTGTACGATGCTTTCATGACCCAGAATGTGCCTTGTTTTTCCCAGGACTGCAACGCTCTTTGCCAACTTTGCTCACACATATCTTATATGAGGTTTCCAGCAGATTTTGTGGTCTAATATCACACCCAGAAATTTATTTTCATACACTCTTTCTATGTTAACATTGTCTATCATCACTTGTATGTGAGTGATTGTTTTACAATTTCCGAACAGCATAATCTTTGTTTTGTTCAAATTTAATGATAATTTGTTTGTCAAACCACCATTTTAATTTACTCATCTCCATTGTGATCAACTCCAAACGCCAATCCCTCTATTACTATACCTTCCCAATTTATCTAGTAATATATCGTGGTCAGTGGTATCAAAAGCTTTTTTTTTAGATCTATAAATACTTCCACTGCATACATTTTTTGGTCTATACAATTAGTAATTTCTTCTATTAATTCAATTAGCGCCAAAGATGTTGATCTGTTTGTTCTAAATCTATACTGACTGTCAGCTTTATATAATGGGATAACTTTTGCAATTTTCATTTTGCTTGGAAATACCAGTTTGGAAGGACAAGTTACAAATGTGAATTTGTGGTTTTGCAATAACAGCCATGATGTACTTGACTACTGTCACATCAATTTCATTCCAGTCAGTAGATGTTTTATTCTTACACTTGTTAACAATATCAATGATTTCTGTTTCCTCTACTGCTCAAGAGAAATTGAACTTGGATTTCTATCCCCATAATCATCAGCTCCCCTTCTGTCGTTTTTGGGTCATTGATTTTTTCTGCCAATTTTGGTCCAACACTTAAATAAATTTATTGGAACCATTAGCCACATCATTCATATTATTTATGGTCTTATCGTTATCAATAGGATACTGAAGGTAACTTGAGTTTCTAGGTCCATTTCTAATACTGCTGTTTAACACACTCCACGTGCCTTTAATGCTGTTTTTGTACACTGAACTCCTCTCTTCTCCCCCTCCTCTCCATTTGTATGCATTAATATACCATTAATGCATGTTAGTAACTTGACTTCTTCCCCAGAGTTTTTGTGCTTTCTTGTCTCACAGGAAGGTCCAGTGCCTGAATGGTGGGCCATGGCTGTGGGGACTGTGGCATGGTCCTGTGGATGTCCTGCCTCCATTATTGCTACTGCTATTATTGCTATTAGTATTACAAGTCATATCTTTATTACTATTATTGTTGTTACTGTTATTGTTATTATGCTTCTCTGTGTCTCTGTCCACCCCAACCCCCTCACCCCCTCCCTCCTTCTTCTCTCTAAACCCAACTGGTCAAGGCAGATGGCTGCCCACCTAGAGTCCTTCT
Organism: Scomberomorus guttatus; assembly: GCA_038419695.1. Classification (NCBI taxonomy): domain Eukaryota; kingdom Metazoa; phylum Chordata; class Actinopteri; order Scombriformes; family Scombridae; genus Scomberomorus; species Scomberomorus guttatus. The sequence goes on from CM076449.1 coordinate 5,290,346, forward strand.
TAGATATCCTCATAATATTAGTTAACTTATTTTTATATTTTTTTAATATTTATTTTCTGTCTCTATAGTTCTATACTTTATGAATTCTCTATATTTTTCTTTTTGCAGGCATTTTGTAGTCCTTTTGTGATCCACGGACTATCTGTATATTTTTATTTTCTACTGTATTGTTTTATTGGACAGTTTTTGTCATACAATGCTTTGAATATATATTTTTTAAATGTTACATATGCTTTGTCTATATCTTCTTCTTCATATATTCCAGTTTTGTGTTAGTAATTTATTTCTAAATGTATTTATAGATTCTTCCGTTCTCACTTGTTTGTATCTAAAATTATCGGCATCCTTATGCTTCTTATAATTGCAGTCATAGACTACAAAAACTGGCAAATGGTCACTGATGTCATTTATTAATAGCCCACTCATTGTATTGTCCTCCATAACATTAGTTAATATTATCTATTAGAGTGGCACAGTGTGATGTTATTCTACTAGGTAATTTTAGGTCTAGTCTAGATCACCAGATATAAGCTGAGCCAAGTCTCAGATATAGCTATTACATTGAATCGTTTCTTAAATATTTTGCATATTGCATATATAAGTTTGCATAAAGACTTCTGATGTTAAAGTGAATAACTGACATTTTATGATCTGACTTGACTTTCATGTTGAACTGACCTTGACTTGAACTTCATGTAAATCTGTGTAGTAACAGCAATTGTTGTTGAGATTGTTAAAGAAATTATTTTCAGGGTCAATATCATTCTCCATATCTTGTAATTTGTGTTCTGTGTATTCAAAAGTTTTAAATCCCAGTTTTTCATATTCCGTAATCCGTGTTGCTTGTTGTTCATTATCTCTAGATAGAGATAAATGACCTGATCTGTCAAAACTTGTCATGGTTGTACTTAATGTCATTTACGTTCTACGCTCTTTGTGAGCTGACCTGAGTTCAGGTTCAAGAGACAGTTTCATTACCTTGGTTCCTGCTCTCCTAGCAGTTGTTATCACTTAAAAAAACTGAATGGATCACCAGAGGAGGCTAAAGTGCAATTTTAACACTTTACAGTTTGTTGTCCACATGGATTGGATTTTGTTTTGTTTCCTCAGGAAGCGTGCCTGTGTGGCAATGTCAGCATTTTTCGTAGCCTTCTATCAGTTCTTTCACCTGCCTGAGCAGTGCTTGCTTTTTGTTTCCTGCTCACAAAACAAATTATTATGGCTGGTTTCTAGCTTCTGTTTTTTTGGAGGAGAGGATGATGCCTCAACATCGTTGCAGTCCACTCATATTGAAGAAGGTGATCACCTGTTTCTCAAGGGAGTCCAGATCAGGCTTGGTGGACTCTCCCTCCGCCGGCGCTGCAGACCTCGCCTATGACCGGGGTTTGGTGTTCAATAATGTCATTCATTCGGGTATACTGCTTCAGGTCTGCCACTCGGCACCATGGATGTGTTACAAGAGCTAGATATGACTCTGCCGTTTAGCCTTGCGGCCATTTTTTCCCAGTGGCCACTTGCAGTACCGCAGCGAAAAATACCCCTGCGGCCCAAAAAGCATTTTCCCCATAGACCATCATTGTAAAAGGTTTTATAGGTTTTATATTTGTAAAACTCTCCTTGAGTTAAGAAAAGGGATTTAAAAATCTGTGACGTCATCACAATGTAAAGTCTATGGGCCGAGTGGGAACTTGCAGGCGGGGCCAGTGGGAAAAACACTACTGCGCATATTCAGTGGGCCGCACACTGCGGAAGCAAACCCAGTAGCTAGAAACTTTTTTTGGTGTATGCGCCAGCCGAGCAATTCTTATTGGATTGAATGGGCACCATTTTCGGTCCAGTATCCAGCTCTTATAGTACATCCATGCGCAGCCCTCCAAGAGGGCAATCCTCTTATCCTTCTCAGCATTTTGTCTTGTAAGTTCCTTGATTTCACCTATCAAATCCATTATTATTTTCTGCTGCTTAGAGACAGTTGCAATATCTTCTGACACAAAGTTGAGTGCTTTCTCTATCTCTTCTACGTCCTTGTCCATCATTGCACAATTCTTCTTTGGTTGCATTTTGTTTGTTTGTGCAATGTATGCCTAGAAGACAGTAAGTTAACATTAGTTGCAGCAGCCACCACAGGCTGTGAAACAGCCAAGCTAAGCTAACTAGCCAAGCTGGCTAGCAAACTCAAAAGGATCAGTCTTTCAAGTCCGTTTTCCAAAATTGGTGTTGCAATCCAGGCGATGGTCAAAGCCAAATATATCTCTGATATAGATAGTACGAGGTCTGAAATCCAAAATAAGTTGTATTTAGTGAAAATACTGTCAAAAAGCCGAGGACAAGAGGCATGAAAAACACATATACACACAACACTGCAGATGACACTTAAATATTTACTTTAATTGCAAAGTCCTTCAACAGAACAACACCAAAGCCAAAGATATGAAATGCTCACATTGAGGTGAATGTGCATTCCCTGTTATAGCTGCGTGTGTGTTGGTGCTGCCAACATTTCAGTTTTCAGGTGAACAGCTAAGGCGGCTAGCTGAAAGTTAGGAGGGCTGCGGGTCTACTTCTCCTCTGATCCGCTGAAGCCCCAGGGTCAGAAACATGAGTAGAGGGCTCACTGCTGTAGCTTTGAGACCCAGTTACTCTCAGTGGGCAAGAAAGCTGGACTCAACCCAATGGGAGCCAAGCGGGGAGGGTTGTAACACTTCAAATACAGTGTAAGGGTTATGCTATCCTCTCAGCACAAGAAAGCCACTCTGGTGTGAATGCGAGTGACTGAGAAAGGAAAGGCAAGTCACCGAGCATGAGGGGAGAGAGAGAGAGAGCAGAATGAGAACAAGAAGGGGAGATCAAGAGAACCAGAAGTCATAAAGTATAAATCACTGAGCTAAATGAACAAGGGAATGAATGAGAAATGGGATGGGGAGAGAGAGAGAGCACAATGTGTAGAGAAGAGAAAGTCAGTCAGATAAAAAGAAAAAGGAAATAAAGACTCAGAAAAGGAGGGAGGTTGGGGGGGGATTTCCAGCATTGTAAGTAATGGCAGCATAGTGACCTTACTGCAGTTCTGCTCTGCTCTGCTTTCTGTGTGTGTGTGTGTGTGTGTGTGTGTGTGTGCGCGCGTGAGAAAACATGTGCATATGGGTCTGCTTGTGCCTACACTTGTTAGTATATGTTTGTGTGTGTTTATTGTGTGTTTATTGCGTGCATATGTGCACACCAGTGCATTTTTGTCTGTATGTGGGTGAGGTTGTGTGCTCCATGCATGCAAATGTGTGTATGTTTATGAGTGTGCAGACGTGCATTGCAGTAATGCATACGTACACAATGCGTACGTGTATGTGGTTGTACAAAACAGAGCTCACATGCGCATGTGTGTGTGTGCGTGTCTGTCTGTCTGTCTGTCAGTCATAGGCTACTTTCGGGGACAAATTTTAGACTAAAGACCAGTTAATTGGGGACAGCTTGTCCAATTGGGGATAAAAGCTGTGTCCCCAGTCAGTAAAACACTGACTTTTGGGTCAGTGGTTAAGGTTAGGGTTAGGTCAAGGTTAGTGTAAGGGTTAGGGTTAGGCAAGTAGTGGTTATGGTTAGGGTAAATCTCCAGGAAATCAATGTAAGTCTATGTAATGTCCCCAAAGGTGCAAGCAAGTCTCCTTAATGTAAATCATTAATTATAGGGTGAAGACTTGGTTTAAAGTAAAGGTCAATTTAGGGTTATGTTAAGGTTAGGGTAAGTGTTAGGGTTAGGCATGTAGTGGTTATGGTTAAGGTTAGGACAAGTCTCTAGGAAATGTAAGTCAATGTAATGTCCTCTGAAGTGACGGAAACATAATTGTGTGTGTGTGTGTGTGTGTGTGTGTGTGCACGTGTAAAGCTATAAACCAGCAGCAGTGTGTGTGCAGTCATGCGGGAGGTTGGTGTGGCAATCCTCCTCGTCCGCCTGCCACAGCAGATCAGTGCCACCCTCGCCATCAGATGTGACAGCCACAACCGTCAGAGTCCACGCTAAAATAGCCACCATACGGCTGTTACAAGCCCTGGTGACAGAGCTCTGCTTACAGCGGCTGACAGCATCGCATTTCAGCACCAGTCAAAGACACAGAGGGGAAAGATGAGGGAGTGGAGGAGAGAGAGAAGGAGGCGGAGAAAAGAGTGAGGGAAAGCCACAGAGAGGCAAGGGGAAAAAAGCAGAGAAAGTGAGGGAGGCAGTGGTAAAGGGTGATTGGACAACACTGTGTTGTAATTTCATGATCAGCCAAGACACCTGGTGTGCTGTCTACAGGTCATTGTAATTAATTAACTTCACAAATGACTGCAGGGAGCCTGGTATACCTGTTTTTTTTTCTGTTGTATTTTCTAATATATACTGTGGTCACATGTCAAGATTTTAAAAAATAACAATGAATGAATTAAATTTTTAGTATTGTGTCATGCACAGAGGAAGTCCAAAAACAGAGAAGCAACTTAAACAACTTTCACAATGACATTTTCAGACCTTTGTTATCGACAACAAAACTCTTTAAATACCTGATACTGTAAAAACATGTACTATGTAGTACTGGAGAAATCAGTGGAAATAAATATTCCATTCCCAGGCTTTTGAAACATAGTTTCATGTTACAAACATCAAAATTAAAGGATATGTTCACAATTTTTCAAGTCTGTCTTAAAACAACTGTTTGTACCAGTTATTAAAAGATCCCCTTCAAATGTGCTTTCAGTGTAAGTGATGGGGGCCGAAATCCACAGTTTCCCTGTTGAACTGTAGTGGAAGTATAATAACAAAAAGAGGGACTTTGGCTCTAAAAAGACTAACATTGAAAGATATCTAGATCTAGAAAGATATCTTGATTTGACTAATTTGGACAGCTGAAGCTTAATAAATATTTAAATACATTTTTTCATATTGAGGGCTGTGAGTTTTGGCCCCCATCACTTACATTTTAAGCGCATTATGAAGGGATCTTCTAATGGCCAGTATGAACAGGAGGAGTGATTATGGCAAGAAAAACCTACTTGAATGTTCATTTGGACACCTGACTATTGTTTCAAGACACACTTGAAAAAAAAATTGAAAACCCATCCTTTAAACAGCCATTCCAATTTTTGATCATCTGTACACCAGAATATTTCAGGCTTTTGTCAAGCCATTTCATGGACAATTAACACTTAAATCATAATAATTTGTACAGTACAAAAGAGAATGGGACTCACTTTCCACTTCACCCAACTCACCCAACTCACGTAATCTGGTTTCCCCCTGAATATTTTCGAATCTGCCAACATCAGCCAGAGGAAGAATACCAACTCTCAACTGCAACTAAAAACCTTTGGCTCTTAAACAAGATATTATATGATTCAGGGCCAAACTTCTATATTGTTTACCCTTAACTTTGTCTTTTTGGCAAGATATTTTCAAACCACTTTTCTTCAAACTTGAATAAAAGCTTACTTTAAATAAGTCAGCATAACATTACAACAGTAATGTTTTCTGTAGATACTGTACAGCATAGATGTAGATATAAAGCTCTTTTGCTCACAGAGGAATATGTGATTTTCTCCACATAAACACCCTCTTATTTATTCTATCATAATACTATTTAGTAGTATCATACAGGTCTAAAAAAAAAAGAGTGCTCAAAAAGTGCTGAAGTGGATTAAATGCATGGAGGACAAAAAGATAAAAAGCAGGCTCTTCACCCTTTCTGCAGTATCATCTCTGCAACGTCTGACCCCTGAACTTTAAAGCCCCCTCAGAGCCCTCTCCCAAACTGGAGCCCTTAAAGCTACCCTGCAACTCTCAGGAATTTTGTATAGTGCAGGTGCACTCTGTAACTCATAGTCTTTATTACTCCTATATATCCAGATCCTTCAAGCCGCCAAATGCTGCTGATTCTAACTTTACCGACTCAAATGTTCCATATCTTTCCTTTAAAAAGCTCAGCACTGTCTCCTCTGCAGACTTGTGGTCCTGACACTGCGTTATGCTCCCATGGAAGTCTTCTATCCACCACAGCATTCACCTTCTTTCAGCGCAGGAGGTAGTTTGACTTCAATTCGCTTGCTGTCACTTTTTGTAGTATACCTTAACATCCCTTTAAATTCCTGTAAAATTAACTTAAAACACCTATCCAAGGCATACCTAAAGTAAATTGAAAGCTGTTCTTGAACCATTAGGAGTACATGCATGGTTTGGGTCTTTTATGAAAGGTAACACTGAAGTTTTTCAGAATCACTGTAAGTGCTACTGGCATTGAGTAATAGAAGTTTGAACACAGCTGGAAAACACAATGGGACCACAGCATGCAGCCTTACCTACTTCAAGTTCAAATTTAATAACAATACCACTGAAAATGAATATTTTACACATTTTTCTAAGGGTATGTCTAGGCGTCTTCCAAAAAAAGTCAATTTAGAGACATCAAATAACCCCTGCTTCAGAGTAACTGAAGCATAAACACATTATAGTGGTTTGTTCCCCTGTTGAAAGTAAACTTTGTGCATATAAGAGTCTATGAGGCTATGGTGGCAAAGCAGCAAAGCAGTTCATATAAAAAGTAAATCACAGCAAACTATTTACATTTACATAATTTCCATGTTGTGGTTTTACAGAAAGCAATAAAACTGCATATGGTCATTTTCGGAATTTCATTGACTATTTGAAGCACCAATCATCTGCAGAATCTGTTCCTACTGGCTCAGTCTTTACACGAAAGAAGAGGGGCAGGCACCTCCTTTCAACGCAGACTCTTGTCTTGACTTGTTGGCTATTGTAGGCTGTGGACAGGACATAGAAGCTCCTATTGGGTTAAGTGAGGTGTCAATCGAAACGACAGAGTGCAGCCACCATTTTGATACCAAGATGTGGCTAATGTTTACACGCTAACGCCAGATATGAAGGAAAATACATGGGAAGATTAAGACATCTGCTGGATAATTTGAAATGATGCAACAGCCGTTCATGGATATTTATTGATGTAATTCTGTGTTTTGGACTAAATATTTTACTGGATTGGATCGACTGGACCTTTGCCAATGTAACAAGACCGTTTTTGTCGGAGTTGTATCAGTCAGTGGAGTAATATGAGGCTTCATAGGTGAGTAGCGTGAATTTTGTAATTGTTTGTTGGTGGTCTGATAGAGGCATTGATTGTTCCTGCTGTTGCTGTTATCTTGAAATAATTTGAAAAAATTTAAATCATTGATTGAATTACAAGAATCTCAGCTTTCAAAAGATGTGTCACATGAGTACCCACTTAAAGACAGGAGTTGTGTACATAACATAGTTGTGTACTTAACAGTGTGATGGCCCATGGACAGGCCATCGGAACGTTAAGGGGATAAATAACAAAATAAAATGAAATTGATAATATGAGATCTTGGTTGAAGTGATAAGATATAATATTTTGCCTTGTTTGCTGTGATGTTTATGTAATTGATTTTATTGATAGTTGCAAAGTTGATAGTATATTTGCTGTGGCTTTCTTGTACTTCAACAGATGCAAAACAATATGTATTTTAAGTCTTTAATGCAATAACAGCTACACTGGGTTTAGGCTTTATTACAACCAAAAGATAGACCTCGCTCATAGAAAGTCATAAAATATTCCATGGTTCTTGTATGACTTTCCATAATTTCAATTTTTCAAAGGGTGAATCCATGAGCTAAAATTATTTCTTCCTTCTTTGCTGATGTTGGTTTTCCCCTCAGAGGTTCTGAAGGGGTGATCCATCTACCACCACAGCTACTGTATGTTTGCTGTAGAAAATAAAAAAAGCTGATGTTGCAAATGGCATCAACATACTGTATTTCTCACCGTTGAATGCTGTGCCCTCCTCCACAAGAAAGAGTTTTTTATCAGAGAGCGGGACTTTCCATAACCTCAGTTTTGTGGAGAATGCTTTGACATTTTCAAAAGCTGCAGTGACAAGCTGGCCTGGGCCCTGCATCAGATTGAACGTGTTCAGCTCCTGTGTGATGTCAACTGGAAAAGCTACGTCCATCAGCCATTTGGGATCATCAAGCTCAGAAAGAGCCATCCTGCCCTCCTCCATGACGGTCTTCACTTCTGTTCTCAACTCAAAAAACCTCTTCAGAACATTTCCCCTGCTGAGCCAACATACCTCTGTGAAGTACAGAACATCGGCATATGCTGTGTCAATTTCCTCCAAAAAGGCACGCAACCGGCATTGCTGTAAGCCCCTGAATCTTATGTAATTGATGCATTTCAACAGACATCATATTGTCAAACTTTAAGCACTTGCTGCAAAGTGCCTGCTGATGAATTATGCAGTGCAAAGCAATCGCCGAATCTTCACCTTCCTCCTCTAATTTTCTTTGAACAAGCGCTACCGGTCTGTTTCTCCTCCCTGTCATTGATGATGCATCGTCTGTGGTTATTCCTACCAGCGACCTCCATGATAGACCAGCGTGCTCAATTGTATCACACAGTTGCTGAAATATATCCTGTTATGGCCTCGCATCAGGTTCACACTAAGTATCTCTTCTGTCACTTCGAAATGGTCAAAATGCCAAGTTGAGAATTATTATTTACATACTATTATTTACTACAGAGTATGCACTGAAACTTTTGGCTTTGTCACATAAGTGATTATAAGTGTCACAGACTGATGTTGCTAAATTGACTCCTCTTTTCTGGACAGACAATATTTGCAACCTGCAGCATGCAGTCTTTTAGAAACTGGCCTTCAGTAAATGGCTTTCCCACTTTCCGCCACATTGGCTTCCTGATATGAGATCACTGTAATGTTTGTGAATTTAATAAACGCCACACTGAAATAAAATCACACTTTTATTTAGCAAAAGAGAGCATTGTTATTGTTGGAAGGATTTGGAATCTTGGCTGAGACTGCTGCACTACCATCTGATGGAACCTCATATTGTCCAAAATGACATTGAAGGGTCAACATTTGTTCAACATTGTTACAAAGTCTTTTTTATACCTTTCATTCACACACCTCTTATATACTCTGTGTTTAATAAAATTAACACAAAACCTGGCAGTATAATGCTGGCATGGTATTTGGGGATTATGTAATTAGCCTGAGCGTAAAAGTTCATTCTTGACACTGGAAAAAGTAGTTTGACAAAGGAAATCTTAAAGGATAGGTTCACAATTTTTTAAGGCTGTCCTAAAACAACAATCAGGTGCCCAAATAAACATTGAAATAGGTTTTTCTTGCTGTAATTATTCCTTCTGTTCATACTGGCCATTAGAAGATCCCTTCATAACGCATGTTACCCACTCACTGTCTTAACCACACCCTCAACCTTGTTCTGAAATATGGCTTTAAAATTGAACATTTAATAGTTTTTCCACAAAATCCTGTTTTATCAGACCATTACTTAATAACTTTTGAATTTGTATTACTGGACTACATGCCATTAGACAAAAATGTCAATAGATTTCTATCTGATAGTGCTGTAGCTAAATTTAAGGAAGCGATTCCATCAGCATTGTATTCAATACCATGTCTCAATACAACAGAGGACTCTTATGCTAACTTTAGTCCCTCCCAAATTGATCATCTTGCTGATAGTGCTGCGGGCTCATTGCAAATGACACTTGACTCCATCGCCCCTTTAAAAAAGATGATAATAAAACAAAAGAGGTTAGCTCCATGGTCCAAACCTGCAAATTAAAGCAAAGATCACAAAACTTTGAAAGGATATGGCGTTCCACTAAACTGGAAGAATCTCATTTAGTCTGGCAAGATAGTCTTAAAACATATAGAAAGGCCCTCTGTAATGCCAGAGCCGCCTATTACTCATCATTAATAAATCAGAATAAAAACAGCCCTCGGTTCCTTTTCAGCACATTTGGCCAGGCTGACAAAAAGTCATAGCTCTTTTGATCCATGTATTCCTATAGCTCTCATTAGTAACAACTTTGTGAGCTTCTTTAATGATGAAATTCTAATTATTAGAGACATAATTAATCACCTCCTGCCCTCAACAGGCACAGATTTATCCCCAAACACAGGAACCTTAGAAACAACTGTAAAACCTGATATATATTTAGGTTTGATTTCTCCAATCAACCTTCCTGAACTAACTTCAACAATTTCTTCATCTAAACCATCGACCTGTCTCTTAGACCCCATCCCAACTAGGCTGCTTAAGGAAGTCTTGCCCTTAACACTCCTTTACTAGATATGATCAATCTGTCTCTAGTAACAGGCTATGTACCACAGTCCTTTAAAGTAGCTGTAATTAAAATTCTTCTTAAAAATCCTAATCTTGATTTAGCTGTTTTAACCAACTGTAAACCCATATCTAACCTTCTCTTTTTCTCTAATATCCTTGAGAAAGCAGTCACCAATCAGTTGTGTGACTTTCTACATAATAGTTTATTTGAGGATTTTCAGTCAGGATTTAGAGCGCATCATAGCAGAGACAGCACTGGTGAAAGTTACAAATGACCTTACTGCATCGGACAACGGACTTCTCTCTGTACTTGTCTTGTTAGATCTTGTTAGTGCTGCAATTGACACCATTGACCATCACATTCTATTACAGAGACTGGAACATTTAATTGGCATTAAAGGAACTGCATTAAGCTGGTTTAAGTCCTATTTATCAGATCGATTTCAGCTTGTACATGTTAATGATGAATCCTCCATGCACACAAAAGTTAGACATGGAGTTCAGCAAGGTTCTTTGCTTGGGCCAGTACTATTCACCTTATATATTCTTCCTTTAGGTAATATTATTCAGAAACACTCCATAAGTTTTCATTGTTATGCAGATGATACCCAGCTATATTTATCAATGAAGCCAGATGAAACCAATCAGTTAACTAAACTCCAAGCATGCCTAAAGGACATAAAGACCTGGATGACCTGCAATTTTCTGCTACTAAACTACAAAACTGAAGTTACCATGCTTGGCCCTAAGCACCTTAGAAACACATTATCTAATGATATACGTAGCTACTCTGGATGGCATTACATTGGCCTTTCAGCACCACTGTGAGGAATCTGGAAGTTATCTTTCTCATATAAAACAAGTGTCAAGGACTGCCTTTTTTCACCTACATAATATTGCAAAAATCAGGGACATCCTGTCTCAAAAGATGTAGAAAAAACTAGTCCATGCATTTGTTACTTCTAGGCTGAATTATTGCAATTCCTTATTATTAGGCTGTCCAAACAAATCTCTAAAGACTCTACAGCTGGTCCAGAACGGAGCTGCATGTGTACTGACAAAAACTAGGAGAAGAGATCATATTTGTCCCATTTCAGCTTTGTTGCACAGGCTTCCTGTAAAATCCAGAATAGAATTTAAAATCCTTCTCCTCACCTACAAAGCCCTTAGTGGTTAGGCACCATCATACCTTAAAGAGCTCATTGTACCCTATTACCCCACTAGAACTCTGCGCTCCCAGAATGCAGCTTACTTGTGGTTCCTAGAATCTGCAAAAGTACAATGGGCCTTCAACTCTGCCACCAGCTGTGGCTCAGGAGATAGAGTAGGTCATCCACTAATCGGAAGATCAGTGGTTTGATCCCCGGCTCCTCCAGTCTGCATGTCGAAGTGTCCTTGGGCAAGATACTGAACCTCAAATTGTTTCCAAAGGCTGTGCCATCGGTGTGCGAGTGTGTGTGTGAATGATTAGAAAAACTCCTCCTGATGAGCAGGCACCTTGCATGGCAGCCTGTGCCATCAGCGTATGAATGTGTGTGTGAATGGGTGAATGTGGCATGTAGTGTAAAAGCACTTTGAGTGGTTGGAAGACTAGAAAGGCACTATATAAATGCAGTCCATTTACCATTTAATTATCAGACTCCTCTCCTGTGGAGCAATCTTCCAGTTCGGGTTTGGGAGACAGACACCATCTCTTCGTTAAAGAGTAGGCTTAAAACTTTTTTCCTTTTTGATAAATCTTATAGTTTTGGGCTGGCCAGGTTTGCCTTGGACCAGCCCCTATTTATGCTGCTATAGGCCTAGACTGCTGGGGGACTTCCCATGATGCACAGAGCTCCTCTCTCCTCCTCCCCCTCTCCATCTGTACACATTCATGTACCATTAATGCATGTTACCAACTTAACTTCTTCCCCGGAGTTTTTGTTTTTGTGCTTTTTGTTTCACAGGTTCCTATGGATCATGGTCGTGGACCCCCTAGTTATGGATTGCGAGCTTCTGTGGGTCATGGCTGTGGACCCCGTGTTGCCGTGGTCCTGCTTGATGCCCATGCCTGCTATTATTATTATTAATAGTCATATTTCTATTATTATTGTTGTTATTGTTATTATTGTTCTTATTGTGTTTCTCTGTCTCTCTCTCTCTCCTTTCCTCTTTTTCTCTCAACCCAACCAGTCAAGGCAGATGGCCGCCAACCTAGAGCCCAGTTCTACTTGAGGTTCCTTCCCGTTAAAGGAGATTTTTTCCTTGTTGCCGTCACCAAGTGCTTGCTCATGGGGGAATGTTGGGTCTCTAAAATAAAGAATATGGTCTAGACCTGCTCTATGTGAAAAGTGCCCTGTGATAACTTCTGTTGTGATTTGGCGCTATATAAATAAAACTGACTTGAATTGAATTGAATGTTCAATGTAAGTGATGGGGGCAAAACCCACAGTCCTCAATATGAAAACATTTTTTAAAAATGTTTATTTGATTTAATATGAAGCTTCAGCGTCCAAATGAGTAAAATCAAGTAGATATCTTTCAACACTACAGTCTTTTTATTGCCAAAGTCCCTCTTTTTGTTACTCTTCTTCCACTACAGCTTAACAGGGAAACACTATCCGAAGGAACACAGAGGGAATTTGCTGCTAAAAAGACTGTAAATGTGGCAGATATCAACTTGATATGACTAACTCAGAAGCCTCATATAAGCTTCAGATAAACTTTTAAATGCATTTTAACTCAAAACAAGGCCCACATCACTTACATTGTAAGCACATTTGGAAGTATCTTCTAACGGTCAGTATGAACAGGAGAAATATTTACAGCGAGAAAAACCTGTTTCAGTGTTCATTTGGGCACCCAAACTGACTGTTCTTTTAAGACAGTCTTCAAAAATTGTGAACCTGTCTTTCAACATCAGGTTAAAACTCCATCCACTGATGAAGACTGTAAGATGCGGTCAATAGCTCAGAAAAAAGCTAGAAAGTGGACCTCAAGTTAAGTGATTATTGTAGATACTAAAGTTGTTTAGTGTCAAGAAATCTGTTGATACTAATGGTACTCCAAATAGATTTATATTCAGTAAGAAAAATATGAGGGGAGAAAAAGGACTAACTTGTGTCAGTGTCTTATAAACATGAAATCTTAGCATATGGTGAAAAATGAAAACGAGCCTCACCAACAGTACCACTGGACAGTGATCACTACCTTTTAAAGAGCTGCACTCAGACCTGCTCTGTTAACAACCAAGTCATTGTCTCCTTCCTTACACGAGTGCTATATCCTCTCCCATTCAACCAGTCCTGTGTAAGGTTAAAATGAATGAAATGTGTGGGAGGGACACCACACATTTTAATAAAGCTTTACCTTCTATATGTGGAGGGAGGAAAAGAAGAACCAAAGAAACTGCGACCTTTGACTCCCTCGTACACAATGCATGAAATTACCTGAATTTTGAGTCTCAAATAAAAGCAAAGTTAAATCCACCGAGTGTTACATTACCTAAAGAGCAGCATCATCTGTGGTTGCTGTTTTCTTACAAAGGAATTACATGATATGATAAACACCAAAAGAAGATTATGGGATGCTGTTCAGAAGTCAGAGCAAACTTTTTTCCCACTGAGTTGCTTCTCTCCATCTATTCATCCTTCCAGGTGCAATGCTCACAAGATGGAGTGTATGGAGAGGAGGACTCCGTGTGGTAGACAGAGAGTCTATGAATAGGTCAAAGTTTGTTAATGAATGTTGTTTTCCTCCGCTGATACTGTCCTGTTGCTAAGCCCTCATGTTTAAAGTTGTCAAGTGGCAAGCCAAAACCATTACAGCCTCAGGATAAATACAGATCATTTAGAACAATCCTATGTGTGTGCGAGTCTACAATAAGTGTGTGTGTTTCTGCTCCTGCGAGGGCTGATGTCTAGCATGTTGTCAAAGTCACTGGGCAGCTTTTTGAGGACAAAGAAATTGGGTTAAGTCAGGGGAAATCTATGATGCACAAGTACACACACAAACACACACAGACTTGTACTACATGCAGGAAAGCAGGAAATGGCAGCGTGTGTGTATATGTGTGTGTGTATAAATACCCATATCATCAACAGCACTGTGGAAGACAATGTCTGAGAGTGTTTTGGAACTTTGTGCTCATAGATAATACTGAACAAGAGAGAGAGAGCTGAAACTCACTTGGCTAACTGGTTTTTACTCTTTCAAACCTTCCCCATATTCCACTTTTTTCCATTCCTACCTGTCACCCTCCCCTCTTTCACCCTCTCTTCTTTGCCTTCCCTTTCGTTTTTACCCTCCCTTCCATCACCCTGGATTATCCCCTTCCCTCCTGTTCCTCTCCTTGTCCTCTAAACCTCCTCTACTCTTTTTCCCTTGACTTTCATAGTCTCTAATCGTCCACCTCCAATGCCTTTACTCTTTTTACTTTGCCCCTCATACAACTGATAGCAGGTACACCCGGGCCCAGCCAGCGCCAATCCATCTCAACACAGACTTGCAATCTCTGATATCCGCTCCCTCACTATAGCATCCATGCTCAGCCCTGCCCCCATCCTTCTACTTCTACTCACCACTTCCCTCTTCTATTATCCATTACTCTCTTCCTCGTCAGCCTCTGTTCTTGCAATTCCCTCACAGTCAAGCAGAGATAGTAGACACTCCTTGTCCATCCAGCACACATCCATCTCCAGCTGGAGCTCCAGGCTGCTCTGGAAGCAGAAAAAACACTGAAGCCCAGATTCAAAAAAAAAAAGAAAAAAAAAAAAATGGGCCAAGAAAAGATTGTGCGAAATCACCTAAATGACCAAATCACAGCACCTTCCCATTCACCAACCTATGAATTAAGTCTCTGTAGTGTGTGCAAGTTACATCTCATTTTACCAATATAATCATCACTATGGCAATATGTCCAAAAAAATATGCTTTTTATCTTCAGTTCCAAGCCTCCTTTGGTACACCTACATTAGTGTTCTCCAGGGGGAATTCATTTTTTGGTACCACTGATGTCAGCACTGTAATTTGATTGATTGTAATTGATTGTGGCAATATCTCTGGGGGGTGATATGACTTCAGTTCCAATGGCCTGCTGGAGATCAACATTGTTAGCTGTTACTTAATCTTACTTGAGCACTCCCCACATTACTCTTTAATATTCTGTGTCATGATTCATATCATGGGGAATCAGCAGATGTTGAAATAAGACAAATCAAATGTCTACTAGGAATCAGTGCTAACATTAGCAAGCTACCAAACTTTTGGAGTGGAATATCAAACTTAATCGTTTTTTTAAAACTTTAAATATACTGAAATTTCTAATGGTTAGTAACCAACACTATGTGGGCTTGTTGAAAAAGGAGAAAAAAAGCATTGTAGGCTACAGAGGGTTGGTATGGTATTGGGCAGGTAATGAGCGGTGCCTGGTGTTAAATTCGAAAATCGAGGAAGAGCATGGCAGGAGACTCAATAGTTGTGGCGTGAGGAGTATTTCTATAGCTGAACAGGAATGAATCCAGTCTATGTTGCACTGTGGTTGATCCCTTGGACACTTTCAATGAACACTTCAGCGTCTGCACAAAACATTCCATCAGACCATTTATGGCTGGGTGAAAGGGTGCAGAGCACGTGTTTCACTCCATTCGCTTTGAGAAAAGCCATAAAATCAGTCAAAGTGAACTGCGGACCTTTGTCACTGACCAACACTTCAGGCAACCCATGACGGCTGAACAGTCCTCAGAGCCTGAATAGTCTTAGAGGTTGTGGTGGAATCCATCAGTTGCACTTCCGGCCACTTAGAATGGGCATCCACCACAACCAGAAACATGTCCCTCAAAAGGCTCAGTGAAATCCACATGTATTCTCTGCCATGGCCATGAGTGCAGCAGGGAGAGACTGGGAGACTTCTGGTTGCACTGACATGAATGACACACTTTGGTCTACTGTTCAATCCAAGCATCAATCCCCGGCCACCAGATGTAACTACAAGCAATGGCTTTCATTTTAACCACTCCCGGGTGCCCTGCCTGCAGCTCTTTCAATAATTGTGGTCTCAATTGTCCTGCCCTTTAACTACTGGAAACTGCCCTGACAAAATCATGTCCATCACTTGCGAGAGCACTGGGTCATACCTTGTTTCTTTGCGAATGTTTGTGCTGCATACAGGCAGGGAGTCCAGGTGATGTATCAGCACGGTATCCACTGAACCAGGTTTGTCCTTGTGTGCTACCTGCAGTGGCAGATGTGAGAGGCTGTCCACATTGCCATGTTCAGATGCACTCCTGTACTGAATTGTGTAGTTGTGAGCTGTTAATACAAGGGCCCATTGCTGAAGCTTAGCAGCTGCCATAGACGGGATAGCCTTACTGGGGCTTAATATTGTTGTCAGTGGCCGGTAGTCAGTGAGCAGGGTGAAATGTCACCCGTATAGATATGCATGAAATTTGCATATGCCAAATATGATTCCCAGGGCTTCCCATTCAATTTGAGCATAGTTTTGCTCTGCTTTGTTCAAGGTTCTGGCACTGAATGCTATGGGTCTCTCTTAACTGCCAGGCATCACATGAGAAATCGCCACGCCCATGCCATATGGCAAGGCATCATTTGCCAGTCTGATCAGCAAATGGGGGTCATAATGGATCAATACTCTCTCTGAGAGGAGCTGTTCTTTTTCCATACAGAACGCTTTTACTCACTCTGGAGACCATTTCCATTGTGCCCCCTTGTGTAGCAAAGCATGCAAGGAGCTGAGTGTTGTTGCCATGTTTGGGACAAATCTGCCATAATAATTTATTAATCCCAGAAAAAAAGCAGAGCTGGCTTATATTCTTTGGGGCAGGGGCCTGTGCAATAGCCCTGAGTTTTTCTGGGGATTTGTGGAGGCCTGTGGCATCGATGACATGTCCCATTCCAGTGAGCTTTTGAAAAACTCCAGCTCTGCCTCCACCTTGGGCCTGACTGCATACGGTACCACATGAGCCTGACAGAACTTAGGCTGATGTCCTGGCTTGAGTGTTAGTGCTACCTCAAAGCCCTTCAATGTTCCCAGTTCATCTTTGAACACATCTGTGTGCCTGTTTAGCACCATTTCCAAAGTGTCTCCCCACATGTGATGTATGGATCTGACATGCATGCATTTTAATGCTCTCCATTTCAGTCTCACTTTTCTCAGCCACTCACGACCACCACATACAGGGGGAGTCATGCTCTTTGTTTGTTCATCTGGACCCTAACCTTCATGACACTTACTAGGGAGATCGCTTCACCTGTATATGTTCTCAGCAAGATATGGGTGTGGCACAGACGAGTGTGGCTGAATTTTGCCTTGTACAGCATCTCTGAAATAAGGGAGACTGCTGCTCCAGTGTCGAGATCCATCTCTGTTGTTTGCCCCTCTACTTTTGGCCTGACCCAGATTACTGAAGAGACTGGATTGTCGTGCTGTATGATGGGGTTATGCTGTATTTTCTCTCTGTGTCCCACTGTTAGCTACATCTACCATAATTCAGCTAATTCAGCATCTGAGTCTGTCGTATCAGTGTCACTTGGCTTAGCACTAGCATCCAGCTTATTAACCTGTCTCCTTGAATTTTCCTTCCATTTTTTTTCCTTTTTTCTCCTTCACTGTGTTTCCGGCTTTATTTCCCTGCTTGCTCTCTTTGCATATACGTGAAATATGGCCTTTTTTAAATCCACCATATACTGTGCTGCTGCCCCCCACTTGATTTCTTTTGTGAAAGCAATATCTTTCAGTAATCACAATGGGCTTCGGGAAAAAATGGGCTTGTAGTACGTCCACAGTCCGATCATAAGTTTTCTCTCCCGGCTAGTTGCACAACAGACCATAAGTTGTCGGTGCCAATCACACTAAAAAAAAACCGAGCTTCTTCTCACCCTCAATTCCATTTGCGAGAACGAAATGTTCAAACCTCTCAACATATGTCAACCACTGCTCTGTTGACTCATCGAAGGCATCAATATGACTGATGATCCCCGCCATCTCTCTGTGTATCCTCTGACAGGCCGGCACCACCACTAGCAATGCTAATACTAGCCACTACAAGTTAGCGTGGATACTTCACCACTCAAGCATTGTTGAGAATCGCCGGGTGTACTGGACTCGTTGCCCTCTGGTGGCACCAGAGGGAAGTGACCCAGAACAAACACCCAGCCCAATACATCACACCTAGTTTCCTCCAGACACGATGCTTAGAATTGAGGCCAAACAGTTGGTATCATTAGACCAGATAATCTTGTTTATCACAGTCTGAGAGTCCTTCAGGTGCTCTTTTGCAAATTCCAAGTGGGCTTTCCTGTGTCTTTCACTGAGGAGAGGCTTCCATCTGGCCACTCTGCCATAAAGCCAGGATCAGTGGTGTGTTGCAGTGATGGTTGTCCTTCTGGAAGTTTCTCCCATCTCCACACAGAATCTCTGGAGCTCAGCCAGAGTGACCATCATGTTCTTGGTCACCCCTCTTACCAAGACCCCTCTTCCCCAATTGCTCAGTTTGGCCGGGTGGCCAGCTCTGAAGATTCCTGGTTGTTCCAAAGTTCTTCCATTTAAGAATTATGGAGGCCACTGTGCTCCTGGGAACCTTCAATGCAGCAAAAATTCTTTGTAGCCTTCCCCATAACTGTGCCTTGACACAATTATGTCTCTGAGCTCTGCAGGCAGTTCGTTTGACCTCATGGCTTGGTTTTTGCTCTGATATGCATTGCCAGCTGTGAGACCTTATATATACAGGTGTGTTCCTTTCCAAATCATGTCGAATCAATTGAATTTACCACAGGTGGACCCCAACCAAGGTGTAGAAACATCTCAAAGATGATCAAGAGAAATGGAAGGCACCTGACCTAAATTTCAAGTGTCATAACAAAGGGTCTGAATAATAGAAAAGTCATATTTCAGTTTTTCCCTTTTTAATTAATTTGCAAAAATTTCAACTTTCTCTGTCATTATCACATATATACACATGTAATGTCCTCAGGTGAGCACACCCCCCACCTTTCTCCTTTACAATAGCCTCAGTCTGCTTCACTCTATCATCCAGCTAATATTTTGTTCATCTTCTGGGAAGTGGATGTGCACCTTGAAGAAACTTTTGTCCCAGAGGTAAAAGTGTTTCTATTAGGTGTATTCATGGCTGAAACTGGTAGTCTGGCTGCACTCTTAGTCTAGGAGCAGATTTGCCTAAGAGCAGCACATCACACATGCATAAACACACACACACACACAGACACACACACACACACACACACCATATTATCACATGCAGTGTTGAGCAACCCACACAGGTTAACACATTAAATACATGCATGTAAAAAGAGAAGCACACACACACACACACACACACACAGCTGCATACACCCAGTTTGTCACCATTTCTGAAGTCGGGGATTTCCATCTTGTGGAGCCACTTACTAATTTCAGGACCTTGAATAAAGTGTTGGTGATAAATCAGAGCTGCCAGCACCAAAATACACATAGATTCATCACTGGATTAGTGCTCTACTTTTATTCATCTCTCTCTTTCTTTTTCTTTGTCTCTCTCTGTCTTTCTTTCTCACAAAAACACACACAGGCACATGTATGTAATTAGTCTTGCACTGCCTCTCTCACTTTCTGTTTTTTTTTTTTAACCACATCTGAATTAAAGGACACACTTTTGCTCAACAGCAATTTTCCTTATGCTGTGTTATCACTGAGGGACCAGAAATTCAGGCCAGAACCTGAAAACCTGAACTACTCTGCATGAACTGCAACATCCACAAGTCAAATCAAGATTTAACATATTAACTGTGACTATTAACCATACTATGCTTTCCATATCCATATAAGATCAAATTAAACTTTATTAATGTTTGTCTGCAAATATGGAGGAGCACACTATCAGAAAAGCAACAAAGAATACAATGGAAACTTTTACCATTTGTTAACACTATAACATATTACAGTAAGATAAATTATTTAAAGCTGTACTAATCACTATTTTTAATATTAATCAATACCAATATTTTAATACTACTAGTTTTGGTTTCACAGTCACAGTGTTTGATTCAGTCTCATCACTCTCATCAACTTCATTTCCGTCAGCAGCAGACAGTTGTTTTCAGAAAAAAAAAGCTCTGAATGGTGGAAGAAGTCTTTAGATCCTTTACTTAAAAAGGTGCAGTGTGTGAGATTTAGTGGCATCTAGTGTTGAGGTTGCAACAAACTGAATACCCCCCCCAAGCATGTAGGAGAACCTACGGTGGCCGTGAAACTTGCGAAAAGCGCGAAAGGTCCTCTCTAGAACCAGTGTTTGGTTTGTCTGTTCTGGGCTACTGTAGAAACATGGCAGTGCAACATGACAGGCTCCATGGAAGGGGACCCGCTCCCTATGTAGATATAAAGGGCTCATTCTAAGGTAACAAAAACACAACAATTCTTATTCAATTCTTTGGGGTGGCTGTGGTTCAGGAGGTAGAGCGGGTCATCCACTAATCGGAAGATTGGCGCTTCGATTCCCGGCTCCTCCAGTCCACATGTCAGTGTCCTTGGGCAAGATACTGAACCCCAAATTGCTCCCGATGGCTGTGCCAGCACACTGCGTCGTAGCTTGCCGCCATCGGTCTGTGGGTGTGTGTGTGTGAATGGGTGAATGTGGCTTGTAGTATGAAAGTGCTTTGAATGGTCGGAAGACTAGAAAAGCACTATATCAGTGCAATCCATTTACCATTTATTTTCAGGTGATTATACACTAATTAAAACATACTTATGAATATTATATTGTATTTCTGCCAAGTCCGTTCTGCTAGATGCCACTAAATTCTACACTGCACCTTTAAGTACTGCACCTTTAAATGTAAAAATTCTTCATTACAAGTAAAAGTCCTGCATGAAAAGTAAAATTACATAAGTATTAGCTGTAAAAATAGTTAAAGTATTGCAGTAAAAGTCTTGGCTTGGTCCCTCTGACTGATATATTATTATATATGACATAAGATTATTAATACTGAAGCATCAGGGTGTAAGCAGCATGTTACTATTGTCGCTGCTGGAGGTGGAGTTAGTTTGAACTACTTTGTATACAGCTAGTTTAGTCCAGTGGTTCCCAACCTAGCGGTCGGGCCCCTCCAAAGGGTCACCAGCTACATCTAAGGGGTCGTGAGAATATTGATGGGAGAGGAAAGAAGAAAAAACAAAGTTCTGATACACAAATCTGTTTTCAGTTTTTGGACTTTCTCTAATATTTGATTTTTGGTGAAATATTGGATCATTTGAACATTTATTGAAATGAAACCATGTGAGAAGTTTTGATAGAAAGATTTGGTGGAGCTGTTAGCAACTCATAGACATCTGAAATGTGACCCTGACTACACACTGCTTTTTGTAAGATGTCAAAAGCCAAAAAGGTTGGAAACCACTGGTTTCATCTTTAACAATGTGTTGTATTTTAAAAGCTTGTTATATTATCCATTGTGTCAAATCTTAATCTGAAAAGTAACTGGTAACTAAAGCTGTCAAATAAATGTAGTGGAGTAGAAAGTACAATATTTCCCTCTGAAATGTAGTAGAGTGGAAGTATAAATTAGCATAAAATGGAAATACTCAAGTAAATTGTACTTAAGTACAGTACTTGAGTAAATGTGCTTAGTTAAACCCACTGTACATACCTGTCCAGCACCAAAACAGCAGACAGACTAAGTTCGGAACTAGCAGCTAATTGGTTTCAGTTGGTGGAGATTGAGAGTGAATATTGGATTTAAATTCATTCATAAACAACTCCAAATTAATGCTAAATTTGCTATGTGTCTGCAGAATGTGTAAATAACAAGTTTCCTAACACATTATACATTAGTAATATGTCAAATGTGAGCTCTGTCCCCAAGTGGCCAGAAAAAAAGAAAAAAAAAAAACAAAACAAAGATTAATGCAGCTTTAAATGAAAAGTCTGATAAAAAAGGGAATTGGATACACCCAAGGAAAAATTTTTATTCAGAATTCTCAGATATGGTGTTAAATTTATGTATTTGATATTGATGTATTATCTCCTGTTCGTACAGTACCAATCAAATTGCAGCTGTCAAATAGCTGCAGGTGGACACTATACGAAAGTGGACTCTCTACTATTTAGGTTCCAGGCTGATATAACATCCACAAATCAAGATGCCATGTGAGAGACAAACAATCTTACACATATTGAGCTAATCAGACACTGGATGTTGAAGCAGGACCTGTTGTGTGGCTGTTAGTGTCAAAAGTAAGTCTATTAATTGCTTTTTTGGGTTCAGCAGTTAGAGAATGTGTTTGCCCTCTAGCTGTGTGCTGGAGATTGATTGTGTTCACTTAACCTCTCAGTCAAGCTTGACATGCCTCCAGTTTGTCAGCAGTGCTGGCAAAAACTAGGAATTTAAAGACCAGGTTGAAAATGATAAAATTATCCTTTAGGTTACAGTATATCAAAATCTTAATTGGCCCAGTAATTTGGTTTGTGACTAAATACCTGCAAAACTAATGACATTCCTGTCAGTGTCAGTTGTGTTTAGTGCTGATTAGCATATGTTAGCGTACTAACATGCTAAACTAAGATTGTGAACATGTTAAATGTTACACCTGCTAAACATCAACATCTGCATTGTCAGTGTGACCATGTTAGCATGCTACCGTTAGCATTTAGCTAATGTACACCAGTAGCCTCACAGAGCTTCTAGCGTGATCGTAGCCTTTGTTACACACTAAAAAAAAAAAATCACTGGGTTAAAATTTTACCCAGTTTAGGTTAATAGCACCAACACAATACTGGGTTATTGTTACCCAGAAAGCCATTCAAGACAAGGGGTTGTTTTGACCCAGTTTTAGTGTTATTTTTTATTTTAGGTTTTTGTTTTGGGTTTTTACCTAAACTAAAGTGTGTTATAATCTCTTTAAACTTACATGTCATGGTTCGTTATTGATTGTTAATAACTTGTGTCTTATCTTTTGAATGTCATATGCACAATAGAAAATGAAATTGGGACAGTTTTTGGCTGGACTGCAACAGCGGTCGAGAATGTCTGTCCGTCACTGAGTCACTCACTGACTCACTGACTGAGTGATGAAGTTACACCATGGTTGGCCGAAGCTTGGGACAGCCAAGTATCCCAGAATGCATTTCGCACCAACCAGTAGTGATGGTGAAGATTCTGAGCCAGGCCAAAAACTGTTGAAATTTGCTGTAGGACTGTTAATGTCACTTTAAGTATTTTTTCCAGGCAAGAAAATAACCATTTAGATTCCCAATATGTGGTCAGTTTATCCAAATAACGCCTATTTGGAAATTTGCTCCAATGTTTTTGGAGATGTGAGGAGCTACTGGCCAGCTGCTAGCAGCCCGACTCCTGAAGACCAATTCATGCTTTCCACGTTCGGCATCTGCAGACAGCAGATCCAACCGGACTTGCTGGATCATATTTCATTGTCTCACCAGCACTATAAACAACACGCCCACACCAACACAGCCCCTTGTATTGTTTTATATGCCAGATGCATAAACCATGCACAAAAACTATGCATACGCCATTTCCTGCACATAAACTGGTATTTATAAAACACAGAATGTGCATTCTAAAGAATGCGGGAGGTGCGCATAGAATTTTTTGCATCACAAGATCTGTAAATTGCCAAACAATGCATTTACAAATGTAATGTTGATTAATCATTTTTGTATGATTCATTTTATCATTCTTTTAATTTACACAGGAGTCAACATTATATTTTGCTGTTAATATTCTTTTTATTTAATACTTGTGTTGTGTTACACCTTGTGAAGTCGGTTTAGATATGAGAGCTACAAACTAATCATTGAATACATTTCTGAGATGTCACTGCCAACGATGGTTTACAGGTCCATCTGATGAATTAAAGATATGGATGCTATAAAGAGCCGCAAAGCCATGTGTAATGGTTGCTTTTAATGACTGTTTTGCCTGTTGGAGAACCTCGCCGGTGCAACACAGTCTGTGAAACTACACTTTATCTTTCTTGTTGGTTTCATTGACAGGTGTACAGACTGGTGGAGCAGGCTGAGATTTATAAAAACAGAACCATGTGTACACACAGCTGTATAAATCTGACGAAAAGAATGCGTATGCATATTTCTGCCTTTGTGAGTGCACACAGTTTTAGTCATGAATCTACGCAGCAGTTTTATGCATCCAGGTGTGTAAAGCAAAAAATAAGTTATTTTCAACTTAATTTCAATTTAACAAAATTATTTTTTCAAAATACAAAAATAAGTCAACTAGAGAAATGTAATTCCCAAACTAGGACCCTTTAATTCAAATTGAGGTCAACTAAACAAACAGCAACCTAAACTAAACTCCAAATAACTGACCTGCCAATTGACACAAAGGGAGGGTTTATATACACAAAGGCTAGCCTACACAGACATAGAGGGGGGCAGGAATAAACAATTAACTCTATACTAACTAACTATTTACATTCAAACTACCTGTCAAACCAAGAAAACTTAACTTAAACTTAAAGTCCCAAAATAATTTAAGTTAACTGGATCCCAAAAGGCAGATTCCCCTCTGGCACACCCAGTTGGCCTCTTCCACTTCCTGCCTGCCACAGTATAAGAGGCCATCTTTACTGGCGCTGCTTCTTTTGGCCAGGGGAGGACTTGCTGGATCCATGACAAAAACAGAGGTAGAGCAGAATTTAATGCAAACAAGAAATGTTAATGACAGAACATTAACCAAAATGCGTGCACTCAAATTAGCAAACAAACTGTCAGTGTTTGCTGTATGAAAACATAAGGCTATGTGTCCTGTCATTACTTGAAATGTTTGTATGTTAAGTGTTAAAAAGAAACTAACGCTTGATGTGGCCAACACACACACACACATACACATTTATATGCTGATGGCAGAAGCTGCCATGCAAGGTGCCAACCTGCTCATCAGGATCTAATCTAATGCACAGTCTCTCTCTCACACACACACACACACACACACACACACACACACACACACACCGCTGGCACAACCATCAGGAGCAATTTGGGGTTCAGTATCTTGCCCAAGGACACTTCGACATGCGGACTGGAGGGATCGAACCACTGATCTTCCGATTAGTGGATCTTCCTCAGTCACAGCCGCCCCTGTGCAGCTCTTTGGTAGTTTACCAATGTCTCTGTAGCATTTTGATATGATATAATTCCTTTTGGAAGACAAATGTTGGTCTCACAGATGAAATCTAACAATTGTAGCTGCCAAATTACTTTATCTGAATGTAAAGTGTAGCTTCATGTTTTACTGGACAGTACAACAGTGCAGCCTCTGGGGCTCTATATGTACTACAGATATCACCACATTTCACTAAATATAGATGTATTAAAATGAACAGATCAGTCTATATTAAATTGTTTTATTTTATGAAGCTACATAACAGTTTAGATTTGTATTATACTCTAGCTACATTGCAGACTGAATAACATAATTTACTGCATCTCTCTGTCAATGAGGTTATTTTTTGTGAGGAAAAAAAAAGTGTTAGTGGAGCTTTGAGTTGAGATTTTTTTCACAGCACAGTCAGGTAGTTGTGTTGAAGCTGAGCTGGTGCTGTCAGCAAGTACGCTGATGTTCCAGTTGCAGAATGGTCGTACTGCATCCTCCTGTCTTAAGTTTGTACTACCGAGTCGAACTTGCCAAGTCCAAACTAGCAAGTATGCAAGTCAGAACTTGGCGTACTTGGTATTGAGAATTAGTATTGGCTTCAGTCAAAGCCCGGCGGACTTCTTGGGGGCTTGCTCTCCCATGTCACCACTTCTTGTGTCCGTCGTTTCAAATAATAAGCTCTCTAGCGTTTCATACATGGTCCGGCCATATATGAGGTTTTGACCTAGTCTTGTTAGTTAAAGGTTGTTGTGTGTAACACTGGGTCAAAATGACATTGCTACTCGGTAAAGTTAACCCAATGTCTTATTGGTGCTATATTGACCCAAACTGGGTAAAATTCCAACCCAGCAATTAGTGTGATTTAATCAACAGACTTTTTTCCATGTTTCAGAAATTTTAACAATTTTAAATATGGGTTTAAAAATTTTTTTTTTCCTATGTTAAAAGCCTCGTTGTAGTATTTTGGACTGGTTAAAGTTGAGATTAAGATACTTTGGTGGTACCAAAAAAATGATACAGTTATAGCTGACACAGGTGGATATAAGAAAATAAGGGTTTTGTGGTATTAGTTCATCTACTAGTGTCCTGTCACAGGCTGTGGAGCAGGTGGACCCAAATACAGAGACCAAAGCAGAATTACTGATTAAAGATCTTTACTTAAAGTTTAGCAGTCAGGTAACAAAAGGCTCAGGTAACATGCTGGCATGAAACAAGAAATGTGAGATTGAACATGAGAAATATTGATAACAATCAACAAGAGAACAGACAGGTATATATAGACAGGGGACTAATCACAAAAAAAACTGCTGGGGTGAGCAGGGACCAGAATAAGGAGGGAACATAATGATTGGGTAACAAGGTGATAGGAGGGTGTGGCAGGCAAAACACAGGACAAGGCTGACGAGACTAATGCAGGGCAGGTGTGAAGGGAAAGTATGAAGGGAAAAGCAGGCTGGCGACACAGGAGGGAAAACACAGAGTGAACTAAAAATCCAGAAACAAAATCAACTCAATATGTCACACTCACATTTTAAACTTTCAAACATACAAGTGAAACCAGCATAACGAACAACAAAAATCTGACAGACTGATACTGTTGAATCATTTTAACATGTTAGATATTTATAGAACATCACCTTCAGTCCACCTACAGATTCCCCTTCAATCTATCCATGAATATCGATAGAGAACAGATCAATAAACACAAAGGGCATCTATGGCAATGTAAGAGCACAACACAGGATTAAACAGTCAATTCAACTTAATATTCAAAGTATCTGTCCTTCTCCCACTCAGTCCAGACTTAACATCACAGGGAGAAAAAGCTGAGGGTCTCTGGTGGACTGGTGGATCTGCATATGCTTACAGATAAGAGCAATAACACAAACTGAAGCAAAAAAAGTACATGAAACAAAATATATAAAATTAATATAGGTATTTTAAATCCCTGTAAAACTGCACCAATTGCATTTATACTAAAGCATCAACACATAACAAAACAAGTGTCACATTTGTACGAGGCTGTGCTGGCTCTTGGCGACAGCCGCTGCTTGTGTGCGCTTGCTCTCTCATGCTCAATTGGTTGCATGAGACACTGATACACAGCGATCCGCCCTAATGGACTGTACTCTGCTGGGAGTCCTAATTCACAGAGAAAATAATCACCTGGCGGTGCCCGGCTCCGAGCAAAGGGGAATGAATGAACAGATGTACAAGGGGAGCGAGGTATCGTGTTAACACACACACCGCTATCACAAGCCACAGCTGCAGCTCTGATCTCTCCCAGCCCTCGACGTGCTCAGCTCCCTCTGCCCTCCTTTACAACGCCTCTCTCACCCCTGACTCCATCCTTCGCCCCCTCTCTTGCCTTCTCCCCCTTCCACAGCCCTCTCCCCATTTCTCCATCCGAGTGCTTTGCATTGCTCAGCTCTCTCTGCTCTTTTCTCTTCCTCACAATAATGTACCACATGGCATTCTGGCTGTCCCTTCGCACAGTTTTCATTCTCTAATTCCCCCTATTTCCCTTCTCTCTTTCTCTTTTCTCTGTCTGTCTCTTTATCTCTGTCCTCTTTCCTCTGTCTCTCTTCCTCCCTCTCTCTCTGTCCTCGAGTGGCCAGGAGAATGATTATGCGAAGCAGGACTGAGATCCATCAATGTGTCACCAGCTTGTTCCCCAAGCCCCCTCTGAGGGCCTGTGCCCCCCTCCCCCCTCCTCTGGCCCTCCTCCGGCCCACCGACCAGTGGTGCATTGCCATGGCAGAGAACAGTGGCCAGACAAAGCATGCTTTCGCTGACAATAGGGATAATTGAAACTCGCCTTGATTTAACATTGTTCTTATTGGTCGTTGTCTTGCTGTAATGCAACGCCATATCTGAGAGCAAGTGAGGATCGGGAAACAAAGAGGAGAGAGAGTGTGTGTGAAACTGTCACATGACCTTGCCATTGAGACAGTAATATATCTGTGTGAAACAAAGGGCAAGTCAATGCTATTCTCAGTCTAAGGAAGAAGTCCATATATACAAAAAATAAGGCAGTTTGGCCCAAAGCCATGTCTTCTTCTGCCTTCTACTAGAATTTACTCTCACCTTACTCCGCCCTCAATTGGTCAAACCATGTTTGGTGTGTGTGTGTGCGTGTGTGCATGTGTGCGTGCATGTGGAGGGAGATTCCCTTTATCTCTACCTTTGAGTGATGGTTCAGTCAAAACCCAGCAGTGCAGTAACATCATGGACAGTCACTCTCTCTCTCTCTCTCTCTCTCACTCACACACACACACACACACACCCACACACACAAAGACACTACCATCCAACGGCTGGATTTTTATTGAAAAATAAAACGGGGAAGATTTTGTCAGCGTTACATGAGACAAGTTTATATTTAGATGTGTTCATCGATTTGCAGCTGACACACTACACTGGAGCTGTCTGCAGCTCATAACTCAGCCTGTGCCACAGAGATTGGCCAAATCCTGCCGCCACTAAATCAATCAGCAGCAGGGGAGCGGCACAAGAGGACAGAAACAGGCTTATGAGTGATTCTGAATGGTTTACTTGAGGTGCATTTTTTACACTCTTGTAGGACACATTGCTGGCTTTTATTTAATTTCATGGGATAAAAAACCTTTCTTTAATTTCAAATTGAGGAAGTGAGTGAATTCTACGGAGACATGGCTGAGTGCCTCACCCCTGGACCACTGACCTGACCTCTTTGCCAAGTTGGGGTCTGACAACATGACATTGACCAAAGTTAAACACTGTGACAAAATGGAGATTGAACAGACCTCCCGAGAGGCCATTTCTGACCAATAACTAAATTATGGCCTGAACTAAAAGCATAAATGACCTCTGGGGTCATTTGAACCAGGAGAAAGGCCCTACAACTCCATGTAAACATGGACAGACTAGAATCATAAAACTCATTCCTGAAGGACATTCATTGAGTCTTTCTGCAAATCTCAGGCAAATCTGAATTTTTGTGAATTAAATATCTAATCATTATTTAAATCATGTAATGTTTGTGATGAGTTAATGAATGCTTATGTGATCACTATGCAATAGTATTTTTAAAAAGTAGCAGTAGTAGTAAAAAAAGTAAAAGTAAATAAAAGTAAGTAATAGGAATGTTAGAGATAATATGTGAAGAATTTCAGGTTTTTATTATGAAATAATAGTCATATTAGACATTTTCATATTATAAAGTAAGAGTAATGTTGAATCTATATTTGAAATTATGTTTCTGAAAGTTTAATCTAATCACATAAATGTTGCTTTAAACTTGTGTAGGTGGTTTGAGAAGCATCAGTGAAGGTTGAATGTCTAAACATCAGGAGAAGCGTTAATATGAATGTTAATGTTTGGTATGTTGATATGAAGGATTGACTTATTATGAAATGAATGTATAATGCTGAACTGTTTTTCTGAATGGTTTTACAATATATTGTACAATGTGACATAAAGTATTCAGACATAGTGACTCTGAAGTGTGAATTTTGCATGTAAAACTCAAAACTTAATTCCCCAGTGTAGAAAATTTACCATCAAACCATCAAAGTCAGCCCCAAACAAAGGAAATTAATATTCATCAACAATTCGGCACAAAAATGTTTAAAACACTCCCAAAACTCCACCTGTATTGTTCAAACTTCTCCCTCTGAACAGAAACTCATGATCCAAGACACAATTCTCCTATTAAGACGTCTCTTTTCTTTGTTTTTTGACCAAGTATGCACGTATGTTTAATCTTTTACTGAAACAACTTTGTTTGTTTTTGTTTTATTTGTAACATTAACTCTCCTGTTTCCACAAATAGAATTTGCTTTTGTTACATCAACTCACATGGGGTTTATCTACTACTGAATAAAGATTTGAGTGTAGTCAGATTAAACTTTATTTGACATTAAATTAAGATTACAAGAAGCTAGTGAAAGCCTGAATCCTCGGCTCACACTGAAATGTAGCTTTGAAGAAGATAGCAACGCTTGAATCAGATAACTGGCTGCTGGCTGCTTGCTGAGAGCAGTACGACTAAACTGGGAGTTAAGCTGACAGAAAGACTCTTTCACACAATGTAAAAAAAATTTCTCAATAAATTTTGCAATTTTTTCCCCTGTATTTCAAGATGACAGAATTGTAATCTTCCTCCTGTTTGGAACACCTGGAAGGTCAGGAACCCAACCACATGAGAGTAGGCCAGAGATGAAGCCTGACCTTGTTATTCAGAGACTCGAATACACTTTTTGGAATGGCTTTCAATGCTCTTCAATTGACATATAGGCCCCCTTTACACCTTGCATTAAAATGCGTCTTGTATCCAGATTGTATCTAGATATGATTTAACCTGATTACATTTACACCTGGTATCAATAAGTGTCTCCAGTGTCTGCACTGAGATCTGATTGAGATCTGATTGCTCTGCCCAGCTCAACAATCCTCCTCTCGTTTGCACGATTCCAAAAAAACAAACAAAAAAAAGATGGCAGCCATCCATGAAGGTGCGCTATTGTATGGGCTAAATTGAAAGCAGACACTTGAACATCTTGACTCCATCCACAAGTGTCTTGCTAGAAGCTTAGCCTTTATCAAACGCATGCTCACAAAGCTAGTAACTACAGTGAAAGACCTTTACAGTCAAAGCCAATAAGCTTAAATATCACTTGTCATAACATGTCCCACACAGCTACATGGTTACAACAGTCTACAGTGATGTGGCAGTACTGGCAGCAGGTAGTTGAAGGTTGAGTATATTCACTTGTTAATCCATATGGTATGGCTACAGCTGCTTCATGGACTGACAACAAGGTTTTCTTTTCTGTTCTTTTTATCTCAGTAATGCATCTGTTGATCATTCTTTGCTTCTGTATACATTTGTAGTGTTGCCATTGGACTTTATTGTGAGCTTTGTGTTTTCAAAAAGTAAATTGAGCATGTTTTATGAGACTAAACAGTTATCAGCTATCTTTTAACCCAGGTAGGTGCAGAATAGGTTTCTAAAAAATAGAGCAATCAGTGAGGCTGTACTATGCATGATTATAAATGATTCTAAACTACATGGACTTTAAATAACCTGTTTATTAATACCTACTTACATGCAGTATTGACATATTCTGTGTTATGCAATGCTTTCAAAGGCCAGAATGTTGGTTTTACTAGAACATTAGGACTATATGGTTCCAAAACCCATCAGTAGACAGGATGGTCTTTACATGCTTCCTGGTTTATGTGTATCCCACCAGGCATATCATAACCTGGATTTGAACTTATCCTCTTTACTGCAAAATGGGATAGAGCACTAAATTGAAGATGGGATATTCTGGATCATAATCAAACTCGTGCAAATGTGCACCAACATTTGTTGTCAGAGTTCTCTATTCTCAATTTAAAAAATATATTGACAAAAAAAATTCTTATACCATATGTTGCTTGTCTCTTTGGTAGGCCTTCAGTTTTTGTTTTTGTTTTGTTTTTTTGTTAAATCAACGAGCAGGTACAATATAATTTTGTATATCAAGAAAATAAAATCAGTCCAAAAAAGACAATTGCAATGTAAATAATTTGCTGTTGTTTGACTGTTGTCAATAAAGTTTAAATAAAAAACGTAAATAGTTTGCACTCCATTGTCTATACTATTTTTTACTTTTACATGAATGTTTATGGTGTTGTATTACCTATTCCTAAATTATAGCAAAGGATTGGAGCCATGACCATGGCCAGAAATACATGACGGACAGAGTCTGCCAGCAAAATGTGGAACACTTCTGTGTTGAGCAAACGATTTTTAATGGCATTCAATTTGCAGCCAATCAGAGTTGCTCCCACTGAATGCACACAGGTAACGTTACCACACAGGAAGTATGCCACAAGAACAGGAAGCAGATAGCACGCCTGGACTATTCAGCATTCCTGCTCTAATTCAGCCATGTTTACAGGAAAGAGGAAGCAGGCAGGAAGGAGGTAACGTTAAAAAATATTTTGTGAAGGATTCAAAACATGCAAATTAATCTTAAAAACAATGCAAACGTCTAACATCCTAGCTAGGGGTGTATATCTTGATTGACGGCCAAAAAAGGGCAAGTAATATTAACATTACGTTAGCTAGGTAATGTTAGCAGATAGGTTTTAGCTAAACTTTGACATCGGGACATTTTAGCCAGAGATTTTGTCCATTATGTCAGACATTTTCATGCCTGACAACGACAAAATTTTAACCATCACGCCGGGCATTTTTGTGCCGTTAAAACGAGACATTTTAACTGCATTTCATTGTTTTAACCCAAACCATGCTCTTTTCCTCACCCTAACCAAGTGGTTTTTGTGCATAAATCTAACCAGTGGCATTAAATGACACGCGAAAAGGTTAAAATGCGTAGACATGTCATGCCAGTGTCGTTAAAAGTGCCGTGCTATTTATACACCATGCCATGAGATCACATTGCGACGAATGCTGCCAACGCTCTGTGTGTGAGAGAGCTCTCCGTTTCTTTATTATCTTTACAGTATAAAACAACACGTTATTATCCAAAATTTTTTTTTTTCTTCTACAATTAAATTATTTAAATGTGATAATTATTTTGTTGTTTGTTTGTTGTAGCCTACAATTTATAGATGATAAATGTATTTGACCTTTTCAATCTGTAATGAAATAGCCTAAAGCAACTGTAAAATTAATAAACCCCAGAGACTGAATTTTAAATAGCTACTTTGTCAAGTGTTACTTATTCTTTAAAAAATAGATGAAAATGAACAACTTAACTGCTTCGAGGAATGACATCTTTGCAATTGTTGACCCCTGCGGTTGTGATGTTAATTAACGTCCCCTTTCATTTATTTGTAGCAGACCTTAGAACCCTGGTGTTGTGCATACTGGCTCACTGGAATGGCTCTGTTACACATAAATGCAATAGAATATAAATATATTATAAAATGTATGTATGTAAAATGTATAAATAAAATATACATATAAATGCAAATTTGTGTCTCTTTTTTCCCTCAGCTATTAGCTGCAGTACCAGGAATTTGAACATTAGCGACGTGGAACTCCTGGAATTGACAGCAGCCATAAGTCCTCAAGCTCACCATTAGGCTGAAGTAAGAATTTTTGCATAGGTTGCAATATGATCGTCATTATCACAGAGACGTGAATCTTCCTGATTAAGCAGGAATTACTGATTTGCTGATGTAAATATGTGACCCAAGTGAATCATGCAAATCAATTAAAATAACAATGCGTGTATGTGTGGCTGTCACTTGCGAAAAGTGACTCCTGTCTGTCTTGCTAAGACATTTTGTCATTTCTTCCAGCTGTTTGCCGTACAATGTGTTGGTTTTTTATAAATTATCTGATGAGACTAGCCTCAATATTTAAGGCTTGGAATTTGCCCTCTCAAAAGCTGGTTTCTTATATGAAAACCAGACTTATTCTCACCTACTGGAAATATATTTGTTTTAGGTGAGGGGTGCAGGAGGCAGGACATGATGCAAAAAGTATGCTGTGGTTGTAATTCCGCGTTTTTAAGCTTTTCACCAGAAATAAAACTGCTTTTATTTAGAGGTTACTCTGAGATTTATCAGTTTGTTTGACATGCTGTACAATGTGTAACACAACATATTATTGAGATTCTGGAGGTGTGCACATTGACCACTCTGCAACATATGGTTACCCAGAAACCCCTGCTCTGCTAAGCTCCACAAAGATGCAGATACATACCCAAGCATAAATCAGGCTTTAAATGTTAAAAGTTAATAGTAAGATGTGTGCCTTGGAAGCTAAGAAAATTATTATTAAATGATTATTAATGATTGATGATTATTTAAGTTTTTAAGTTAAGAGAATGTTTGGACTAAAACTAGAATATGATGTTTGTCCGTTTTTATTTCTTCCTTTCTTGAGTAATGGATGATGTAGACAGTGACCTCGCTGGCTTCATTGGCTCTGTGCTGTCAAACTCAAGTGCAAATGAACTGGTGCTGGGCGTTGGAAACATTGGGCGTGGAAACCCTGAAAAACCTGATATATGTTAAAGCTTTACGTAAGTATACATATTTGTTAGTTGTAAAAACATTGTCTCCCATAAGTGTGGAAAAAAAAAAAAACACCATATCCTCACATAAGATAATCTGAATTGTAATATTTTGGTTTTGAAAAGGATGCCAGTGAGATTCCTGACCACACCCAGAGGAATGATGAATAGTCTAATGCCAGGCAGTTGTCCTTCAGGTATGTGCAAAAAATGTCTTGGAATTAGAATTTTATTTAAAAATGGCATATTTTCTAATTATTACTTGATCCTGTATTGCACATGGCTCTAAAAGGCCCTAAGATGTATGAATATTAAAATTGAAAAGGCTTTATCATTTAGATTTTAAATTAAGCCTGGTAGAGTGGATGAGTGTTGCACATACAATGATAATTTCTGTTTTTAAAAAAAAGCAAAATGACAGTGTGGGCAGTGGGCAAGTAATGTAATCGGTGTATGACCAAACACTGTGTAACAACGGTAACACCGACTACCGCGGCAAGCCTAATATTAAGTACAATTTTGAAAAGTTTATTTTTAACTAATTGGGTGGAAAAAGTGAAGGTAAAACCTAGGATATGAATGTTTTCTTGTCATTGAGCTAACATGTAAGCCAAATAAGAAAAGGAGAAATATTATTAGTCGTTCCTCAGTGGGGCCTTTGACAGTCATAATGTTAAGACTTTGTTATATACCTTAAGGAGTTCTCCTCTGACAGCTGGACACTTTATGATTGCAGTGGACCATAACATCGTGAATGGCAGTGTTCAAAATTTTGGCGATGCCCTTGTACTGATGTTTGCCACATACTGCTGCCTCAACATCAGTTATCCAGCAGAGATGGGAGCAACTCTGGAATTCTTGCAGAGGAAGACGTGAACTGTAATTGTTCTAAGTCATTCTCTCTTAAAACAAAGAGTGGACACATTTCTGACACATCTCAGAGCTGCTGTGCTGTATGGTAAGTAGTAGGCATAGGTGATTAATTCAATTCTATTTTCAATTACGATTTTGGCTTCCGATGATTATGAAAACAAAATAATCAAGATAAAACAATCATTGTGCTGCATTCCATTTTGCACGATGCTCTTGTTTTGTCTTGGGTTGTAAATTCAGTGCACACCTTTCCAAAAAAAAGCCTCACAAGTCAGCGATGCAGCAAAACAAACAGTTCCTTCAGAACTTATCTTGTAGCTGGGTCTGCCATTTCACCGCATTTTCAAACTGGGGCTAAAGGGGCAAACTAATCCAAATAATCCAACAAAAGCCTGAGAGTTATATCCATCATTAAACACACTTTTTTTCTTTATTTTCAGTTTTCAATCGGTGGCTAACTGTTAATCGGTTAATTGCCATGAATATCTTTGACCAGTTACGGACGTTGGTCTATAGGTTAATTTGCATACACACTCCGCTAGACAATTACATGTTTACAACATCAGATATTCTTTTTGAATTGATAAAGTACTGGTGTAAAACCGACTTCTACATGGAGCGTTGCATTTTGGGTTGTTTGTAGCCTTAACATTGCTAGACTAGCGAGTGTCTTAAAGTCTGTTTACAGTGAGTGTGTTAGAGTTAGTCAGCACTAAAAGTGTTTCGTCAATCCAGTTTAACCTGCAGGAGTTTCTGAAGGCTTGTGTAGCACGTTTTCTGCCATGGAGGAAATAAATTCATGACAAGTGAAAAGCATCTTCCAACATCTCTACTGCATGAAACAGATTATGTCAAGCTGCCAAATACTACTGTCACAGATGATAAGGAGCTCAAAAAGACAAACAGGCAGTCACATAAATGCTAACTGCTAGAGAAAATTATTTTTGACAACTTCCAAGAGCCTGGCAGGAGAATGTGTGAGTATGTAACTATACTATGATGTAAAATATCTTCAAAAAGTAATGTTATCTTTCCAATAACAGCTGTTGGAAAAGGGGGGCGTCTTATAATCAGGGTCACCTTATATTTGTATTATTATTTATATTTGTACCTCGAGCCTGAGTACGCTTTGCCATCAAGAGCTACTGTGACTAAATGCATTGAAAACACTTTGAGGAGAAGGATGAGCTAAAAGTTAAGCTAATTTTTCACAACTTTTCTTAAAAATCAACCTATTAGTTATCTGTTAATGGGTGTCACATAGTGAACTGGATACAGCGTTGGAGGCGGGGCCCTGTTCATTCCTATGAAAGTTGTTCAGTGGTGCATGAAGCCACTTCCTGCTGTAAAAAAAAATTACCCGGATGAATACATACTGCACACGCTCTATGGGCCTCATGTGCCCATAGAACATCCTCACTAGAGACTTCCACCCGCCAAGACAGCTAACTTCCAATTTAGCCCTTTGGCTAACTTGAATGGGCATAAAACAATTAAATTGTGCAGCTCTTCTAGACTTTGAAAATGTTATTGGACTGAATGGATCAAATTCTGATAGTGAAATGAGTCATTTCGTGGGGTTATGATGCTCAAAAAAATGTATCCACTGTTTTACAGCTGCTCCTTTTTCCATGATTGCGTGCGGGAAAAATGCTTTATGGGCTCCTGTGGGCCACGGAAGTTGTAATTCCACAGTTTGGCCACTATGTCAAATTGGCTTCAAAGCCGGGCGTTGTTCCTGGGGGCTTGTCCAAAATTTAGGGGCACCAAAAAAATAATGGGGCAAATTCAGGGAAGGTTTACCTGTTTATTTTGCCACTGAAAATACTGTGAAGTACATGCACAGTAAAATGGAATCTCCACTCCACTCAGTGAAAGCATGCAAATTTAGCAATAGTAATGCACATAAAAGGATTACTTATGCATGACAACTTTTAAGTTTGAGGGAGCAGTTTTTCATATCTGTACAACATTAATGAGACTGAAAGTGAGTAAGTTTGGCTTGGCTGCAAAACTACAAAAGCCCATCCAGTACACATTTCTGTGTGGAGTTAGCATGTTCTCCCCGTTTGTGTGGGTTTCCTCCAGGTGCTCTGGTTTCCCCTACCATTAACATGTATTTTAGGTCAATGCAGCTTAGAACTGGAGGTGGTCCCCGGGCCCTGCACAGTGGCTGCCCACTGCTCCTAATAGTTAGGATGGGTTAAATACAGAGGACAAATTCCCCCACAGTGATCAGTAAAGTATAACTTAACTTGAACTTTAACTGTTGATGAAAAATTAATTTAAGATCAGTATTACCCTTTGACATCAAGCTGTAATTCAACAGTCAATTAATGGCTGGATTATGCACAGAATTTGTGATTGTGTATGTCTGTTTTTAATAGGTTGCCTTTTCAAGACCAAAGTGGAGAAGAAAGAATCTAAAAAACAGTCCATCATTTTTTCATTAATCACAAACATTGCAGACTGAATGGAGAGACTAGGGGCTGAAAACAAAAGCTGTTGCTCCCACGGCAAAAACATTATAGAGATTGCTTTATCAGCTTGTAATTGCAAATGAAGACATCCCATTGCAGATTAATTCTGCTTTATTATTTTAAATATGTTTTAATTTTTTATGTATATATGTTTTGAATGTATTGTACATTCTGCTTTATTATTTAAAATGGATTTTATTTATATTATGATTTTTTTTTTTTTATGCATATTACTATTTTTAAATGTAGCGTATAATATAAAAAGCTGTTATTCCCACAGAAACAGTTTAGAGATTGGTATTGTGGAGCAATTTGTATTCATTTTTAAAAAAGAGTTCTGGTGTAATTTTTAATTAATATTGTGAAATATTTTCATATCGTTGCTACAGGTATAAAGTATTAATTCTATTGCATAAGTTATATAAGGTTTTTTTTTGGGGGGGGGGCAAATTTTATTCTACTTCAATAAGATAGCTCCTTTTGCAGTTTATATTTTTAAAATGAAGAATGACACAATGTAAAAGTATAGTTAACCTACATTTAGAGAAAGAAAATGAATTTATTTTGACAGTTTATTGATGTATTTTAATAAAAAAAGACAATTTAAACTTGCGCTTTTGTAAAGTAAAATTACATGTTTACGTTTATGTGTTTGATATGTAAATGGTCTTAGATTTACATTACTTTTTGTAATAAAACTAGTAATTATTTGTACATAAACTTTTCTTTGTCATTTTTTAAAGACAATCATTCTGTTTTTTAGAGGTGTATGACTCTATTCTAACAATATATGTTAAAAGTTTTCATGGAAGATTTAATGGAATTATACAGAGGCTTCTTGTCAAATTACAGTAATAGATGTTATTATGGTAAAGATAATGTTTTTTTTTTTTTTTTACAGTTTATCTATGTTTTTAATTTCACAGTATGTTTCTGTTTTTTAACAGACATTTTCTGGCGCCCCTGCTCCAAGAAAATTAGGTTTTTTTTTTTACAAATTTTTTTTCACCAGTGATTCATCACCGCTGCACCCACAAAGACTCATCCACAGCATGGCTGCTTCATGCTGTGCACCAACTAAAACCAGCTGGTGGCTCAACGCTGCAGCTAACTACAGCTTAACCAACACAACATCGGACCTGCTGACACAACACCAACTACAACGAAACTCGCCAAACAGTAAGGCATAACATGACAACATAACTTTGTGATCAAGGGTTGATGTTGAATAATGTTAAAATTAAAAAGAAAATTTCTTTAGAGAAGTTGAGTTAGCCTTCCCTTAGCATTCCCCAGGGGCGTTTCTAGGATTTGAGGACATTTGGGGCTTAGCCTGGACCTCTTGGGGGGGGGGGTCCTGGGGGATCCTCCCCCGGAAAATTTTTTGATGCTTTTAATGCACTCTGGCACCTTATTTACATTCAAAGTACATCTTAATCATTGAAAAATTAAAATGTGTACCTCAAAAACTTTCCAGATTAATTATGAGTTGTGATGTTAATAATATTAGTAGTTGCTAGTAATTAGTATTAGTATTGAGTAGAAGCAGAATACTTCATAACTGCTATAATTAAATATATATTGACATGCTACGGTGCCAGACTAGAGAAAAAAAAACACATTTTTAGATACAGTTGATGCAGTGTAGTGCTGCGCTGTTCACCTCTCCATCATCTGTTGCTGTCTGTCTGTCTTTCTCTCCAGTGTTTCCCCTAGGATTTTTTTGAGGGGGGGGTGGGAGGCCCCCCAAAACTACTAGTTTTGTCACAGGGTAGGTGTGTCACGGATACAGATACGTGGTGTCAACAGTGTCATCATAGACAGGCGTGGTAAGGCGGTTGTCCATAATGCTGTATTTCTCTACACTGAGCTGAAATTAAATGAGTGTACATAAATTATAATTGTAAGAAAAATAAGTAATATATATTTATATAAAGCTGACTTATGGGGAATTAATTTGCTCAAACTTAAAGCCAAATCAAGATAACAGTTTGACTTATAGATGAATCAGTCAGATGAATGATGAATCAGCATTTTGTGTTTCCTAATAACTGAAACTATCAACTGTCAATTTTAGTGCTGTGTTTACAACAGTTACTGAGATCAACAACCTTTTAACAGCTTAAGAAAACATCATGTTAATAGAGTTGTTGTGTAGTGTTAGTATCTGTATTAAAAGATGTAAGTCTTTTTATAACAGGTTTTAATCTTGTGCATTGACTTTTGTTTGTTAGGATGTCCTTTAGTTTGGATAACAGATTGTGCCTTTAAAAATATTTACTGAACAGTAATTCATCTGCATACAGGTATAAGTCAGACATTACCAGTTTTTTTCTGCCTCCTGCTTTTAATGTGTTCGTGTCTCTCCATCACCTGACACCTGGGCTGTTTCTATGTGTTTCTCTTTCCTACTTAAACGTTTTCTTTAAATCTTGAATCAGTTGCACTTCTTTTTCAACCTGTTCTTTACTTTCTCCTTTTTTTTCTTTCAACACTGTTAACGTTAGATCCTACAATTCTTCCTCACTTTTGTCTCCTCTCTCCTGATTCCTTCACTCACTGTGAAAATGTAAAAACCCTTCCTTTTAAAAATCTGACAGAGCATGAACCAGAACTCTTAACTTGTATAGTGTTAATTACAATAATTGTGGACAAACCACACACAGTGGGAATACATCAGCAGTCGAGCTATCCAAACTATCAAGCTACATTAACATTACTGTGATGTAAAGCAGCAGCAAATAAACTGGATGGTTAAAACAACATTAATTAATTTAACAAACTTTAGCTTCACTGAAGAGCTTTTCTAGCTACTTAATTCGTTGTATTTTGTCTGACATGATTATTAGATGCTGCACATGTTAATGTCCTATATGATCCTTTGAACTCTAATTCATTCGTCTGTCCCATGAAAGCAGCTCCAGTCTGCTTGAGGCTTCAGCAGTCTGAGTTAGTCATATCAAGTGGATATCTGTGTTTCCTCAGACAGTGTTTCCCCGTTGAGCTGCGGTGGAAGTATAGTAACAAAAACAGGGACTTTGACACTAAAAAGGCTGTAACATTGAAAAATATCTACTTGATTTGACTCATTTGGACGGCGAATATTAGATTCATGTTAGCTTCAGATAAACTTTTAAATACATTTTTGCACAGAAGGAGGACTTTGGATTTTGTCCCCCATCACTTACATTGTAAGTGCATTATGAAGGGATCTTCTAATGGTCAGTATGAACAGGAGGAATGGTTGTGGCAAGGAAAACCTATTTCAATGTTCATTTGGGCACCTGACTGTTGTTTTAAGACAATTGAGACAAAATTGTGAACCTGTTCTTTGAGTAACCATTAAGTGGAGGGGGACTTTTAAGTTTTGTTTTAAAAGTTGTAAATGAGGTTCACATTCTCAACTCTACAAGAGATGAGACTGTTCCAGAGTCTGGGGGCGTATGAAATAAATGCAGCATCACCGTAGACTTTAGTCCTAGACTGAGAAACAGCTAATGTGAGAGTCAGCAAAACACAGTGATCTGTTAGGAACTTAAACTGTGAGGAGGTCACTGATGTAGTCTTGAGCAAGGCCATGAAGTGATTTGAAAAGATCAAAATCAGTCCCATAGCTTACAGGCAGCCAATGGACCAATTCAGTATGGTTCTCACTACTTTATACTGCTTTTAATCTATAACTTCTTCTTTCAGCTGTTCCTGTTAGGGTCCACCACAGCAGATCAGTCTTCCCTCACCACATCCATAAACCTCCTCTTTGGCCTTCCTTTTTTCCTCTTGCCTGACAGCTGCATCATCAGCATCCTTCTCCCAATATAACAAGCATCTCTCCTCTGCACATGTCCAAACCGTCTCAATCTCGCCTCTCTCGCTTTGTCTCCGAATGGTCCTGAGCTGTCCCTCTAATACACTCATTCTTAATCCTGTCCATTCTCGTCACTCCCAACGAAAATCTTCAGCTCTGCCACGTCTTTTCGTCAGTGCCACTGCCTCCAAACCATACAGCATAGCTGGTC
Source organism: Scomberomorus guttatus (assembly GCA_038419695.1). Taxonomy (NCBI): domain Eukaryota; kingdom Metazoa; phylum Chordata; class Actinopteri; order Scombriformes; family Scombridae; genus Scomberomorus; species Scomberomorus guttatus. The sequence goes on from CM076449.1 coordinate 5,332,026, forward strand.
TCACTACCCTCTTGTAAACCTTCCCTTTCACTCTTGCTGGTACTCTTCTGTCGCAGATCACGCCTGACACTCTTCTCCACCCACTCCACCCCGCCTGCACTCTCTTTGTCACCTCTCTTCCGCACTCCCTGTTACTTTGAACAGTTGACCCCGAGTATTTAAACTCATCCACCTTTGCCACCTCTACTCCTTGGTGCATCCTCACCATTCTGCTGTCCTCCCTCCCATTCACACAAATGTATTACGACTTACTCCTACTGACTTTCGTTCCTCTTCTCTCCAGTGCATACCTCCACCTCTCCAGGCTCTCCTCAACCTGCTCCCTACTCTCTCTACAGATCACAACATCATCCGCGAACATCATAGTCCACAGAGACTCCTGCCTGATCTCGTCTGTCAACCTGTCCATCACCATTGCAGACAAGAAGGGGCTCAGAGTCGATCCTTGATGTAATCCCACTTCCACCTTGAACCCATCGATCACTCCAACCGCACACCTCACCACTGTCACACTGAACTCATACATATCCTGCAACACTCTTAAATACTTCTCTGCCACTCCTGACTTTCTCATACAATACCACACCTCTTCTCCCAGCACCTTGTCATATGCTTTCTCTTGATCCACAAAGACACAATGCAACTCCTTCTGACCTTCTCTATACTTCTCCATCAACATTCTCAAAGCAAACATCACAAACATCTGCAGTGCTCTCTCCTGGCATGAAACAATACTGCTGCTCACTAATCATCACATCTCCTCTTAACCTAGCTTCCACTACTCTTAACTTCATGCTGTGGCTGATTAACTTTATACCTCTGTAGTTATTACAGCTCTACACATCACCCTCATTCTTGAAAATTGGTACCAGTACACTTCTCCACTCCTCAGGCATCCTCTCATTTTCCAAGATTGTGCTAAACAATCTAGTTAAGAACTCCACTGCCATCTTTCCTAAACATCTCAATGCCTACACAGGTATGTCATCTGGACCAAATGCCTTTCCACTCTTCAGCCCAATCCCAAACCAGCCCCTATCCCCTCGTCCTATCCACTCCCCCTCTGTTTGCGCATTCACGTAGAGGTTCGCCATATTAAGGGCCGTCCCAGTCAAATTAGCGTGTAGTGTAAGTGGACTGTGAAACCCTTAAATAGCAAGTCTGCATCGGTGCAGTCTTACAATTATCCTAACAGGAAGTGCACGTGCAACAGGAGAGTGGAGGTAACAATGTACAAATGTAAGAGTTCTGTCTTTCTACTTTGCCAAGTATTTTAGATCAAGTACATGCACCTCCTTTGTTTTCCTCACGCTAACTTCACAGTCTCAAACAAAATCTCAGAATGTGTGGTGAGAAAAGATAAAACAAAAATGAGGAGAATATCACTTTGTCCCTGAGGTTGTTTGACTTGTAGCAAACCCACAAATGCCTGTATGAATGCATAGCCTACATAAATATAATATGCAACACTTTGTAGACGCTTTCGTCTTCTGCAAGCAGCTATCCTTGCCTCTCGTAAACTGTGAAACAGCATAACGGCCGTGCAAGCATGGCATCTATTCGTTGCCATGGTGACGGCTGCTTCCTTCTTCCAGTAGAGTGGCAAGGGCCTATACTTTAGCTATCCATTTATACCCTCCCTCTTCATTAGAAGTGCCCCCCACAGCTGCGAGTGTAACTTGATTTGGAGTGACACTTGGTGGTGAAGTGGTAGTGGGTAGGGGCTGGTTTGGGATTGGGCCTTCATCCTCTTTATAGCTGCCCTCACTTCCTCCTGCTAATCCACCGCACTTCCTGATTCACTATCCCCACATCATCAAACCTTCTCTCTGTCTCTCATTTTCTTCATTCATCAGCCCCTAGAGGTACTCCATCCACCTTCTCAACACACTCTCCTCACTAGTCAGCACATTTCCATCTCTATCCTTCATCACCCTAACCTGCTGCACATCCTTCCCTGCTCAGTCCAGCTGTCTAGCCAGAGAAGTAGTGAAGAGAAGTTTAAAGTAACATAAAATGGAAATACTCAAGTAACTTAAAAGTGCAAACATCGATGAACAGGCCCTTGCATTGTAGATCTATGTGTCTAACTATGTGCCATTTAGGCCTCAATTCCTGTTGCATGTAGGCAAGACTACATAAGTGAAACATTAATGCAGCAATATATTTACCAGAGGTCAACTAACATGGATATACATTTTCATGAATATTGGACATTGTATGTAGGAGATAACAATCACTTCCTATGTCCACTATGTGGCGCTAGAGAACACCCACTAATTATATGTCATTTTACTGTATATCATGTGTAGACCACACCATGTAAATTTCATGTAAATTGGATGATGTTTGTCACATAAGGCTGACTTCCTGTTGTCAGTAGGTGGTACTATGACTATGACTAAATATTGACATGTAGACGTGTTCAGGCCTGGACTTTTATCACACATGAGAAATTTGGGGCAGATTGGACAATGTAAAGTGGAGTTACAACAACTTCCTGTTTAATGCCCCAAACATGTTTTGGACAAAATTCACTGGCACGCCACACCCACGGAGATCCATGAAATATAAAAAGCTTTGCAATTTAGCATCGTAAAGATCTTTAGATGTAACCTACCAAATTTGAAATTGCTCAGGGTAAATCTCTAGGGGGAGTTCATTAAAATACACCTGTCACCTTTGCAAAAAAAATGCACAATTTATTCAAAATGGCTGACTTCCTGTTGGACTCAGGGTATAATTCTGGAGATGGTACATCTGCCAAAATTATCTGTCAAAATTAAAGGAGGGGGTTTTGACTTTTTTCTAGGGGGCGCCCTTGAGCCATTTTGCCAGACCCATATCCAATATCAAGTTATGCCACTTCTGATGCATGTGCATAGTTTTTGAGCACCCCTAGCACCTTTAAAACTCAACCTTTAAAAATTAAAACTCAAAAGTAATTAGGGAGCACTAAAGAGCCGAAATGCCATGTCCAAGCCCAATTGTGATACTAATTGAAGCATATATTAGTTTGAACATATATGCAAAGTTTTGTTAGTTTTTTACACATCCTGAAAGCCTCAAACGTGTTCGTAAAATTAAAATTGACGCACGAAATCCAAAATGGCTGACTTCTGGCTGTTGGGCAAAAAAAATTGAAAAAATATGTATTATGTCGAGAATGATGAGAGCAATGAACCCACCGAATTTCATACACATCAAAGAAACTTTGTTCCAAAATGGCCTAGTGTTTGGGGGCGCTATGGAGCCCGCTGGTCAGTCACTACAGAACTTTGCAATTTTTCACCAGTTATGATGTGTGTGCCAATTTTTTGTGTGCCCCTCAAAAATGCTATGGTGTACCATAATAATAATAATAATGATAACAATCCCTTCAAAAACAATAGTTTCCTCGCAGTTTTGTACTCGGGTCCTAATAATAATAATCCCTTTAAAAACAATAGGTTCCCGGCACTCTCAGTGCCAGGGACCGTTGGGCCCCTGGCACTTTTGTGCTCGGGCCCTAAATAAAAGTACTTCACAATTGTACTTAAATACAGTACTTGAATAAATGTACTTCTTCATGCTTTTCAGCTTGATTGCAGGTAGCAGTAGCATACAGTATTCAAAATTAATTAATCAAGATCTGTACGTCTCCTCACTGTAGATGAAATGATCATTTGTCTCTCACACTGTGAACCTGTGTGACTGTAACAGATTCTCTCCATTTCATGCCTTCACCTCCCTGGACAGTTAATCTATGGATCTGTCCATTGTTTCCCTTTAATTTGTCTGATTACAGCCCAAGCATGAAAGGGCCAGGGGCCTAATGGGAGCTTGCTTTTTTGAGAAGCTTAGGATGCTCGAAAACTCAGAACTGGCGAAAATTGCAAAGTTCTGTAGTGATTAGGCTCTGGTGTGGGCTCCATAGTGCCCCCAAACGCAGGGCCATTTTGGAACAACATATTTGTGGCGTTCATGAAATTCGGTGGGTTCATTGCTCTCATCATTTGCGACACAAAACATATTTTTTCAAATTTTGGATTTTGGACACAAGAAGTGATTCATTCATGCATGCAATGTCCCATGTCCTTCTGGTAAATGTATTGCTGCATTACCATGCTTATGTTAGTATTGCCTACGGGCAATAGGAAGTGAAGCCTAAATGACACATAGTTCATCAAATGTATACACAATATCTAATAAGTCATCTCCAATACCACGTACTGCACACAGGAAATAATATTTTACACATTCACACAGTGTTCGATAATCCTGAAAATTCAGAGCCAATAGACCTTCAGTAGCAATTCCACGGCTGCTGTTCCCTCCAATGTGCACAAGGGCCCATTCATTGCTGCTTGCAGCATTAATTATTATTAATATTATTACCCCATGCCATTGCATTCTTGCCAGCAGACTCCATAGCACCCCCAAACACAGACCATTTTGGAACAAAGTTTCTTTGATGTTCATGAAATTCGGTGGGTCCATTGCTCTCATAATTCTTGACATAATCATATTTTTTCAAAGAAAAGAAGTCAGCCATTTTGGATTATGTGTGTCAATTTTCATTTTACAAACACGTGTGAGGCCTTTAGGATGTGCAAAAACTCACGAAACTTTGCACCTCTGTTCGAACTAGTAAAAATTTCAATTAGTATCACAATTGGGCTTGGGCATGGCAATTCAGCTTAATAGCACTCCATAATTACTTTTAGCATTTTTGAGGTGGTAGGGGTGCTCGAAAACTCACAAAATTTTGCAAATCTATCAGAAGAGGCATAACTTGATATCTGATATGGGTCTTGGGTTTGGGTGAGAGTCCAGGCCTGATCACATCTACATGTCAATATTTAGTCATAGTCATCGTGCCACCTGCTGACAATAGGAAGTCAGCCTTATGTGACAAACAGGAAGTGATAGTTATGTCCTACATGCAATGTCCAATATTCATGAAAATGTATATCCATGTCGGTTGCTCTCTGGTAAATGTATTGCTGCATTAACATTTCACTTATGTAGTATTGCCTACATGCAACAGGAATTGAGGCCTAAATGACACATAGTTCATCAAATGTATGCACATTTTCTAAAAAGTCATATCCAGCACCACATACTGCACACCAGAAATAATATTTTGCCCATTCAAACTGTTTCTGATAATCCTGAAAATTAAGAGCCGTGTAAATAGATCTACAGTAGCGATACCACAACTGCTGCTCCCTTCAATGTGCACGAGGTACGAGGGCCTGTTCATCACATTGATTTTCTCTAACACTGTCATGTGCAGTGTAGTACAGCTTGCCATGCTCCTATTTTTTCATTAAGGACAATACAGTCATGGGCAAAACCATATTAGGCTAGGTATGAAAAGATTGAATTAATTTTGCACCAATTGAAGATGAGCTAGAGAGTACTGAGTAATGCAAGTAAAGAGAGAGTTACAGTAGTCTAAGTGGGAAAAGATTAAGGTATGCACTAGAAGTTCCATATTTTTGTCTGAAAGTTTAGGTTTGATTTTTGCAATATTTCTCAACTGAAAGAAACAAGACTGAATGAGCTTAATAATATGAGGTTCAAAGTTCAAATGTTAGTCAACAAAGATTCTTAGAGGTGGTCTTGATGTTGCTAGCGAGGGGGGCAATATAGTGACTGACCTCCTTACTAAAACAATCAGCACTGATCACACTGTTTGTCAGAATTGAGATGGAGGAAATTTTGAGACATCCAGTTTGTACCAGAAGCTAGGCAGTCAAAAAGGGTAGTAAGGTTATTCAGGTTATAAGGTTTAACTGAGAAGTAAAGCTGTGTGTCATCGGCATAGCAATGGTAAGAGATACCACTGGAGGAATTAAGCTTATGGCCCAGAGGTAGCATATATAAAGAAAACAGAATAGGTCCAAGGCTCGACCCTTGTGGGACCCCACATAAGAGAGGAGCAGAGGAAATAGTTAATGTGGACACTGAAATGTCGGTCAGACAAGTAGAGGAAAACCATTTGAGTGCAGTACCAGAGATGCCAATCCAGTTCAATAGTCAATCAATTAAAATGGCATGATCAATTATGTCAAAGGCAGCAGATAAGTCAAGTAAAACAAAAATGGTATATTCACCTATAACTGTATGAATAAAAATGTTGTTAGTTACTTTAAGTAGTGCCGTTTTAGTGCTATATTTTTGGCAGAAGCCAGATTGAAGTTTATCAAAGATATTGTGTCCCTCAACCAGTTCTTCGAATCTTCAAAATGAAGGAATGGGCCTGTAGTTAACTAAATAAGCGGTATCTAGATAGGGTTTATTGAGGAGAGGGAAGACACTGCCTGTCTTGAAATAGTCAGGTAGGTAGCCAGAGGAGAGAGATTGATTGACAATAGAGAGAAGGCAAGGGGCAATGACTGGTAGGACCTCTTTCAGAAATTTGGATGGAATTATATCAGCAGGGCAGGATGATGGACGGATATGAGAAACTATATCTAAGAGATCTTGCATGGAAATAGGGTTGAACTCAGACAGCAGAAAAGGCCAGGTAACTCGAACAGAGTGATAAACTCCAAGGTTGAAATTTGATCTAAGACCACTGATCTTGCCAACAAAGAAATTTAGAAACTTATCACAGCTGTCAGGAGGAGGTAGGACATCTAGAATGATTCATAAGATAGTTACAGCATTAAACAAAAACCTAGGCTTATGCTTATTATTAATCAGGCCAGAGAAATATGCCGCTCTCGTATCCTTGATGAGTTGATTGAGCATGGTTAATAGCTCCTTCTTTTGAAGGTAGTGAACATGGAAGTTTGTTTTTTTTTCATTTACTCTCAGCCTTTCTATAATTTCTCCAATGGCATTGAAGGGAATCATCTATCCAAGGGGATGGATTAACAACTGGGGCTAGTCTGATCTTTGTAGCAACGGTATCAAGAGCTAAGGAGCATAATTCATTAAACCAGTACGGAGTCATTAATATTGCAAACTTAGGAATTGCCTTGGACATTTCAGAGAAGAGAGCTGAAAACCTAGCTGCAGAATGCTCATTAAAGATGTGAGACTGTATAGTTTGTTTCTGAGAAGTCAACAATGACTGAAGCAGCGTGTCAAAAATTATACATTTGTGATCAGAGACTAAACCAGATGCAGGGAGTAAAGAGTCAGGCCAAGTGTAAGAACAAAATCAAGGGTGTCCTCACAGTTCAGTGTGGGGCCAGAAACATGTTGCACTAGGTTAAATGATTTTGTAGTGCTTAGGAATTCTGTGGCTAGGGAATTAGAGGAATCATCAATGCGAATGTTAAAATCACCTAAAATAATGATCTTGTCAAATTTGAGTACAACAGAAGAAAGCAGATTGGACAAATCAGTCATAAAATTTGTACAAGATCTAGGGGGTCAGTAGATAACAATACAAAACAAAGGGATGTCACACTTGATTTTGAAAGTTAATAGCGCAAAACTGTGAAAGTATCCAGCCGTAAATGGGACACATTTGAGGTGGTTCTTATAAACCACTGCAATGCCCCCACCACGACCTATGGACCTTTCGGGCATTCAGAAAGTTATAGTTAGGCGGGCAAAGCTCCACCAGGGAACAGCAGTCCACTGATTTGAACCAAGTCTCAGTAAGACATATCTAAATTATGGGAGGTGACAAAGTCATTAAGAATAAAATATGTGTTTGACAGTGATGGAATGTTGATTAGGGAAAATACAACTGGAGAAAGGGACTTGGGAGGTCTAGGCTTGCAAGAGACAGTAGTCAAGTTCTTAAGCCTGGCAGCAGAATGACGGTGAATAAAGCGTTTGTTTTGTCTGTTCCTACTAATCACAGGGATTGAGAAAAAGGAGGTAACATTAAAAAGATATGACAGGAGAATTTGGCTTGGTGGTGATATGACAGTGATTGTTCAAATTAACAGATCTGAAGTTAGAAGGGTTAACAAGAAGATGAGAGATAGAACTTACTTTGCAGGAGTGTAGTGTCAGTTCAGTGTTTGTGAACAAAAGGTGGGATCCTGTGCAGTTAGGGTGCAGACCATCACATCATGTTTAAAGAGTTCTGGCTGGCTGAGAAAGGAGGTAAAGTTTTCAACAAAGGGGATGCCCCTACCCAGGCAGTAGCCCTTCAACCATATATGGAGTTGGTGAGCCTGGCTGAATGTCAAATCGCCAAAGCAAGGAGGGGGAGTGGGCCAGAGATGACGCACTGTCTACCAGACTCTAGCACATTGTCACTGAGGCTGGCAAAATCTGTTTTAAGTTTCTCAGATTGTTGAAGTTTGATGTTAATTCCGGCATGAATACAGTGGAGGCCAATCTACTGGTTTGTTGCTGCAACCATACTGATGTAGCAGAGGAGTGAAGAAGATTGGTAGCGGCAGGAGTGGCAACATGCCTGACAGCAGAGCCAGCTGACAGCAGAGTCACCGCTGCAGCAGGGGAGCCGGGCAGACCAGGAGGGGCAGCAGGGGTAGAGGAGAGACAGCCATCTGGCAGGTGTCCCACTGGGGAGCGTGGACAATCCGCCTTGTTCAAGGCTTGGAACTTATTGTTCAGCTGTAGAGCCACTGGCAACGGTGACCGAATGGAACGTCAACTGTGGCCTTTGTTGTTCCTGACCAAGACCCATGGCTCCGGGAGGCAGGGAGTGGAGCAGGGTCAGGACTTGGGTTTAGTTCCAAGGATTGGCCACACACACTTGGCATCATTGTTCAGGACAGAGGCAGAGCACTCAGGAAACTGGGCGAGATATGTTTGGCCTGGGCAGTAGCAACATTCAAAAACCCCATGGTTAACTCATCCCTTTTCTCAAGTTCCACCTTCAGTCCTTTTGTCGTCTTTCAGCTGAGTATGCATGCAGGCATTTTCCACACGCAGACATGATTTTAGTTGTTTAGGTTATCCACAGGCTAAAGACAAACAAACCTAGCCAAGCTAGTCTGACGGCGCTGCCGGCAGCTCACTTGCAGATAGTCCAGGACACACAATAATCCCAATTGTCTCTATAAAAGATGTGTAACTTACTGCAGTAGCCATAGGCAGCAGGACTCAAGAGTAATATTCACAGGTTACAAGTTACTCGCGTAGCTGAAATTCCCACACTGTTCCCAGGGATACAGTCTTTCCTCATACAGATGGTGATCTGCAGCCAGACTTCCTGGTCAGGACACCAGGAGACAAACTGTTTGTAGAGGTTGCCTCCTCTCCAAAATAAACGGACCTGGAGACTAGAACTGGCAGAAACATGTCCCACATCAAAACTCTGTTTCTCTGACGCTGTTTTGTGGACAGAAGACATCAGATCACATTGTCACCGCTATGAACAGCTCTTAAAAACAACCGATGACTGAAATCCTTCATCTGGTTAAAACATACAGTTAAAAACAACCAAGATCCACAAAATGTATGGCAAAAATGTGTCAATTCACGACAGAGTTTCTGGTGGGCAAAACACAACGCCAACACATGATCATTTCAATATGATTACAGTGAGCCTATATTACACAGTATACCATACATCAAGTGTACTGTTGCCCTCACTAAAGTTTTATTAGTATAATGGCCCTCTGATTAGATGCTAAGACAACTACATAGAAAGTTTATTTGTATGTTACAGAATTGTAACAGTTTCAGGTACAATACAATAGTACAGTGGAAGTAAAGTTACTGTTCACTACAACTGAGGTTTGATTATCAATAGCACTAACTCTTGTTGGTCATGTATTCCAATCAAGCAGCAACCACCACAACTTGAGGCCGAAGTCAATGCAGAAGTCCCTTAAAGTGCAATATCAAATCAAATCAAATCAAATCAATTTTATTTATATAGCGCCAAATCACAACAAACGTTATCTCAGGGCACTTTACACATCGAGCAGGTCGAGACCGTACTCATTTATTTACAGAGACCCAACAATTCCCCCCATGAGCAAGCACTTGGCGACAGCGGCAAGGAAAAACTCCCCTTTAACGGGAAGAAACCTCAAGCAGAACCGGGCTCTAGGTGGGCGGCCATCTGCCTTGACCGGTTGGGTTTACAGAGAAAGAAGGAGGGAGGCGGACGGGGGAAGGGGAGAGGGGGGTGGGGTGGGGAGAGACACAGAGAAGTATAATAACAACAACAACAATAACCATAACAGCAGTAATGTAAGTAGAGCTATGACTTTATAATAGCAATAGCAATAATATCAGTAGCAGAAATAGAAGCAGGACATCCACAGGACCACGTCACAGTCCCCACAGCCGTGGCCCACCGTCCAGGTGCTGGATCTTCCTGTGAGACGGGAGAGCACAGAGACTCCGGGGAAGAAGTCAAGTTAGTAACATGCATTAATGGTACATGAAGCATTGAAATGGAGAGGAGGAGGAGGAGGAGGAGGAGAGAGGAGAGAGGAGCTCAGTGCATCATGGGAAGTCCCCCGGCACTACCACTAATACCACCAATGGCCATTCAAACCACCCATTCAAAAAGCGTCAACTTCTCCCTAGAAAAACTAAGTCAATAATTTTTTTAAACAAGTCATTATGGTCTCAGTCACTAAATTTTGGCCCTCTAATAAGTGTGCTGGTGGTCATTTTGGAAATTATTGCTCCGTTCACAAAATTTGAAGATTTATCGTAGCTTTGATATCTGCCGTGTGGATGTTGATTAACAACTGTGATTAACAGTTGGCTCACCTGCTGCTCTCCCTGGCTCTGAGACTCACACTTAGTCGGACTATTGTCATAATATTTCGGTAAATTTAATGTTACTTGATAATGATACCTGCCCTGTTAGCACAGTTTAGCCCAAGCAAGCTGGTGCTTGCTTCAGTCTGAGGAAGTGGGGCATGTTTCCAGAGTGTGAAAGGCAACACCCCACACTCCTTATTTGTAAGGTCCTGGCTCCAAACAGAAATAATGGCACTGACCATAAGCAGCAACTTTGGGTTCAAACCAGCTCTAGTGCGAACCAATGGGTGATGTTACACCTCGCTACATCCATCTTTATATACACTATATTATCCCAATGAACAACACTGGCAGTGTCCATGGGCAGGAAGCTGGTGAGGGTTCACGTCCTTGACACTGCAGTGCTACTGATTGGTTGGGGCAACCATACATAAAAAGCATCACAATCGCTTCCTGGTGAAAATTATGTTATTTGCATAACATGAAATTTTCATTAAAATTTCTACATTGCTCTGAATTGAAATACTATGCCAATATTGAATGAAAAGGATTTTGCCTTGCCTGCAAAGTGTTGCACTTTCTGCACATGGTAATGTTTTATAGTGTTCAGATTTCAATGGATGTGTAATTTTTTCAGGAGGTCTTCACACGTCCAGCCAGAATTATATTCAGTCTAATCAAGTCAGGCAGGCTTCCATATTGCTGCAGGTCTCCGTGGTGCTTGTCACCACTACACACCAATGTTGCTGCTCTCTATGTTTGGTCCTTTTGGGTTGACCGCATTTTGGATCTGGTCTAGTTATCGTTGGTACAGTTTAGATTGGGTCCCTTTCAGATTGGGTCTCTTTTTAAAAACATTTATTTGTGCACTTCAGATTTTCTGTCCTGGGTAGACCTCTATAACACAGACTCAAGCCTTTACAAGTCCTTTTGCAGTACCAGTCCCCCTGTGATTATCACTTCAGAATTATTAGCATTTAACTTGAAATCAGCTGCAGTCTGTACTGTCCATTCACAGCTCACCAAGCCCTCACCCTAATGGCAGATTCACTGAACTTTTATAGTAGGTTCATCAAAGTGGCCCATAAACATAAAACTGATATGGGAACAGATGGGTGGCATTCCATACAATATATCAGACATAAACCTCTGGATCACAGAGATAAGTGTTGGCTCTACACAGTCCATTACTATAGACACATAGGAAATAGAGTTTTTTGTATCTGAATCGTTTGACTTTTCTGAAATAGTTCTGATATTTAATAGACAACAACTAACGATCTGCATTTTGTGTTTCCTGAATTGAAAAATTATAGTTTTACATGAAGGTCATTGTATAAATATATGAGCATTTTAGGGTGTCACAGACAATGAAACCATTTGAAATAATTTAAACATTTTTAAATGAGTTGCAGCAATGTCATCCAACATCATCAGTACTACCCCTTCAATAATATGGCTTACTGCCGATTCTGAGTTTGGAAGTGCAGTTGTTGAATAGTTAGGGTTGTGTGGAAATTCACAGCTAAGGCGTAAAGGCTCATTATTAGATTCCCATTTTAACAATGCTATACATTCAGATACTTTTAATTAATCAATTAATTAATTAATTAGGTTTAATTAAACACATTTGTAAAGCTATACTAGTGGTGAGGCTCTATGTCGGTTGGTAGGTCAGGCCACCACTTTGGTTCATACTAAAATATCTCAACTATTGGATGGATTGCCATAAAATTTTCTACAGCCATTCATGATGACTTTGGTGATCACCTGACTTTTCTTCTAGCATCACCATGAAATTGAATGGGTCTGAGTGGAATGTCTCGACATCTATTGGATGGATTGCCATGAAATTTGGTGCAGACCATTCATTGTAAATAATGTTGGTGAGCCTTAGCTGTACTTTGTGTTTAGTGTTAAATAGAAATATTAGAATACTAACACACTAAACTAAGATGGTGAACATTATACCTCTTTTACATCAGCATGTTTTATATATTGTTATGAACATATTAGAATGCTAATTTTAGCATTTAGCACAAAGCACCCCTGTGGCTAAGCACAGCCTCACAGAGCTGCTAGTGTGGCTGTAGACTCTTAGTCTTGTTAAACTTAATTTGCATAAAATACCAAAAATGTTCTGACACTTAGTTGGCATATTGGATGATGGTGTCCACAAAAAAGTTGCTATAGTGTCTACAACTTGGCCTGCAAGCTACAGCTACAGATGCGTGTTACTAGCGTACTAAGCTGATACTGCGTGTTACTAAGCTGATACTGCATCTCCCTTGCCAGCTACTTGTCACTCAAATATGCAAGATTTAATATTAATTAGACACTCTGGCCTACACCCTCAGTGGCTTGGAAAACTAATGGGATTTTTCTTTTCTCCATGAACTTTTCCAACACAGAAAGACCTAATGCAACACAAGACAACATCTTAAAGTAAATCACTGAAGAACAGATAACAGAACAAATCTGTAATAAAAGTAGCTATGTTTACAATAAAAACAGCAGTGTTGGGCAGTATATTACTTTTTTCAGTAGTGTAAGGGAGTAGTAGAGTAGTGTAATGGATTACAATTTGAAATTCACCAATTATATTATTATAATTATATTACTAATTCCAGTCATGCTCTGTTACTTTTACACTTGAGGGTCGGCGTGCTCGCTGTCTTTGATAAAAAGTTGATATCAGTGTGGTCTCTGCCTTCAGCTGACAGACTGCTCTGGAGGAGGAGAAATGCGACTTGCTGTAATTCCACTGTCAATGTCTTAGCAGGCTTGCTAATGTTACATTTAGTAGTCATCTGACGCTAGTTTAGTTCAGAATTGGAGGGTGTGTGAAGCATGCAGCTGAGGTCTGGAATTCTGAAGTGCTCTGTGCAGTCAATGAGGCTACGCTAACGCTAGCTGTTGGATAGTCAGTAAATCCTTCCAAACTGTGTCCTGCCTGCTTGCTAAACCACACATGTCTCATTTTCTATTTCTAAGTGTTTTTTAAAAAGGCAACTTTGATGAATCTGACAGCTGAGTAAAAAGTAAATTAACAAGTAATATAATGGGTTACTTTTGGAAGTAACTTGCCCAACACTGAAGAACAGTAGTAGTATTTACTTCATATTACGTTTCCTTCTTTATATATATTTAAAATTATATATATTTTATATTATATATATAAAATATATATATATATTTACATGGAAATTTCCTTGACAATTCTCCCCTCCTTGCAATCAGAGGTTCAAAAAACACTTCCAATGGTGGACAACAATCCTTTAAACACCAATAAAGTCTGCCAATGCAAGACCATATTCTTGTTTGGATATACTGTTGCTGGAGGTTGAAGAAAAAAAAGCATTTTTTTTCCTTCCAAAGTTAAAAAACAAAAGATTATCATTGTGGTTTTAATTTAGCTTGAAAATAGCTTAAATTACACAAGGTCACTGGCTGCTTCACAGTGGCTGCAAATAAGAATATGAGCTGGGTCCATGAGTCTGTTTGTTTTTTTATTTGCATTTTGCTACTTAACCAATTGGTTTGGTCATTGACCTCTGAGAGCATCTGCTTCCTCTGGCTCCGGCTCCTCAGCGTAGACACAGACTGTGAGCTAATTGCTGTTTACAGACAGAGGCCCCCCACCCACAGTTCGGTCCCCTTGTTCATGAGGTGCTCAGGGTCCGGCAGCTGGTTCAGCCAGTCCAGCACAATTAGGGTTAGAGCCAAATTGAAAGTCAAAGTCTTTTCATTAGACTGAAAACCTCTCCTGTGGTTAAGTATTACCCAAAGTCATATGTTTAACTTTCCTCTCCAGTGGTACTAATTAAAAATACAATCACACATCTTACTCTTTATGTCACTCCTCTTCTGTCACTTCTGCCTTTTTTTTTTTTTTTTTGCTTCCTCATCTTTGACTTCTGGCCTCTCCCATAGCTAGCTTGGATCAGAGAGCTCTCTCTCCCAGATTAAAAAGTGTCTGTGGGATCTGTACACTGTATCCATTGCTTCTCCCCTGCCACCAGGTAATGCAGAAAAAGCATTCATCTCCGGGGCCATTTCACACGCCAGCTAAAGTAATGGTCCCCAGGGAACTTTAACTGCATCATAGGGAGGAGGAGGGTAAGGAGGAGTGAAACAGGAGAGGTAAAAAAACAAGGAAATATTTTGGTGTTTGGTCTTGGTGGTTGCAGTTTGTCTCCGATAGGACTGTCCCATCAGAGAGACAGAGTTTGAAGGAGCTTATTGTTTTTTGTCCTACAACACAACCTTATTATTCTGTCTGCTCGCCAAGCTGGATCAGATGAGTGTACAGACTCTAAAGTGCCCACTGACAACACTGTGGGACTCACAAACACATAGATCAGCACACACACACATGCAGTATCCATGCAGCACTGCAGGTACAGTGTGACTGGAAAGAGGCAGTCAGGCATGTTGCAGGAATGCTTAAACTCACACACACACACACGCACACACACACTCACTAGTTACTCCCCAAGTTGTTGGGGAGCAACTAATTACATGTAACAGCATTATGTAATTAAATTTCAAAATAAATGTAAACTGCAAACCGTTACAGTTACTGAGAAAAAAATATGTAATTAAATTACAGTTACTAACCAAAATGTTTGATGATGATGATGATGATGCTTTGCATCTTTTTGCCATGCAGGAATGCCATTTGGCAGTATGTGCTCAAATTTTGAGCATTGTTTTTGATTGGTTCTCTTGTTTGAATTTTCACCACCTTTCATCTGCCAATTGAATCAATGCACATTGCTCTAAGCAACCTGAGTCTGCCATGCCCGCAACCAGCTGGCACCTGTCAAGGCGGGGGGCCGTGTCATCGGACAAGAACGCCTTTCAATTCTGGAAATTAGATTAACAGTGAGGTTTACACTGCCGGATTTAAATTTATGTTTTTAGGACTGTTCAGCTTTATTGCTCAGTTTAAAGGTAATCAAAAAGTAATCAAATGTAATAAGTTACATTATTTTGATGAGGTAATTAAAATAGTTACATTACTTATTAATTTTTAACAGGGTAACTAGTGATCTGTAACCTATTACAT
The DNA here is from genome assembly GCA_038419695.1 of Scomberomorus guttatus. NCBI lineage: Eukaryota > Metazoa > Chordata > Actinopteri > Scombriformes > Scombridae > Scomberomorus > Scomberomorus guttatus. The sequence continues at coordinate 5,347,747 of CM076449.1, forward strand.
TTCAAAAGTAACCTTCCCAACACAAACACACACACACACACACACACACACACACACACACACACAAGCATAAATTAAACACACACACAGGGCACAAAATTAGCACCAGGCACCAGCCAAATGCTGGTAAAATATGCAAGTGGCTGGTAGATTTGTTTCACTCACCAGCCAAAAAAATAATGGTAATCTATTGAGTGGCTGGTAAAATTTGAACATTCACTAGCCATTTGGCTAATTTTGCACCCTGCACACACACACACACACACACACACACAGTAGGCAAACACACTCACTGAGCGTTTGTGTATTCAGAAATTAAAGATGTAATCTTCATAGATCTCAACATAGACTTTCAAACTGACACAACTTGACCTAACTTGAATAAATGTCAGTATGCTATATGTTATCATCATTTTCACAACTCCAATAACATTTGCTTTTGAAATTCTTCTTGTACATATAGATATTATTACTAAATATTGGATTACCTTTGTGTGTGGACTAGTAAAACACAAAAATACCCCTAACATTACTATGACATGGAGGCCACAGAAAGCTAACTCTAGCTAACTGGCTTTTCATTGTTTACTTATAATAAAAAGTTCTGTAAAAAGAAAAGCTCTATCAATTATGCAAAATGACCAACAAGTTCTCCAAATTAAATGATAAAATATGTAGAATACATACAGTATATATTCTATATATAAAAGTTGGGTTGTATTTATTTGTAAAATCAGTTTATCTTTGTTCATGTTGTGTGACATTTATTGGATGATTAGAAAACACATTTTTGAGCACAATTTAGCAAATTGTCATCAACGTCAGTTTGTGGATCATGAAACACTCGTGTCACTAATATTGACTCCAATTTCACTCCATTTTCTTGTTTTTTTTATTTTTTATCTACACTACTCTCATGTTTTGTGTTAAACTTAACATTTGTCACTGAAAGCTCTCTGACTCATAAGTCAGAGAAATATAAATCTTCGGTATAAGCAAATGTAAAAAAGTAGCTGAGAAGAATGGAAAAAAGACAGAAAAATGGGACCAAAGGATATAAAGAAGAGGAAAAAAGGAAAAGATAAGGGTTAATAGGACTAATTGGAGCAGTGGGACGCCTGTGAAGGAGCTAAAGCAGAAAAGTGAATAGTTTAAAGCTGTTATTTTGTCCTTTTCTTTTGTTCTCTGTTTTACTTTTTTGAACATCATTAACATTCTAAAATTGTATGTGTGTGTGTGTGTGTGCTTGATGTCTGCACCGGTGTCTCCAGTCTGCAGTGATCCCAGGACAGACAAATACACACACACAAGCGCAGACACACGCTTAGTCCCCGGAGCTCCTGAGAAGCGGAGATTGCCTCTTTAAGGTGGAAATCAATATCCTTTCTTTCCCCATCTCTCCTCCCTTCCTCCTGTCCTCTCAATTCCCGGGTCCTCTCTCTCCATATCACCGTGTCTCTCGGCTGCTTCCGCCACAGATATATTCGCCTCACCTGAGACTCTTCATCAGCTCCGAGACACACACCAAGTGAACACCTCTCTCGCCCTGCTGTCTGTGTGAGGGTCCCATCTCTCGCACTATAGCTGTCCATACATACATAGCATGACCCTAGTGCTGAGGATTGGGGCAGGGTGCAATTGGTCTCCAACTGGTGGCAAGTCAGTGTGGGGAGGGTGTGTGGGAGTTTGGGTGGGTGCTTGGTGGTGGAAGGCCTTGCACCCCTTTATTTGGCAGAGCTAAAAATACAGCGGAGAGATTTGGCAGGGGGCAGTGATAGAGAGGGGGAGGGGGCAGGCTTAAGGAGGTTGCAACTATAGTGCTGATTTTGATACTTGTTAACTTTGAAGGGCAAGACTTTGGAAAAGATAGAGTTACACATGTGCTTTAAAAAAGTTAATTCAACATGCAATTAAGAAGATGGACTTCCATGTGATTAAGAAACACAATATACATAGCTACTAAGGCAAAAATGTCATAAAATACAAGTGGTGGAATGTAGCTTAGTACATTTACTTTACTTTACTTAGTATATTTAAAAATTTTGAGGTATTTTACACGAGTATTTCCATTTTATGCTACTTGATACTCCAATTCAGACGGGAATATTTTAATTTTTACTCCAATACAATTATTTGATAGCTTTAGTTACTGGTTAAATTTCAAATTAAAAGTTTACATGGAGTATATGATATATGATACGTTTATAAATTACACTGCATTGTTAAAGATTAAACCAGTGCTTCCCAAACCTTTTAGCTTCTGACCCCTTTTAAAAAAAGAAGTGTCTGATTGGGGCTCCTTGTCACATATCACATGTCTATGAGTTGTTAGCAGTTTAACCAAATAGACATTTCCCTTCCAAACTTCCCAAATGGTTCCAAATAAATGACTGAGGCCCAAAGAGGTAAAACTCTCTCATTTTTCACAAAAAAGCAAAGATTTGTTATAATGCTCATGCTCACAATGACAATGTTAACATGCTGATTTTTAGCAGGAAATGCTGACCATGTTCACCATCTTAGTTTAGCATGTTAACATACTAACATTTTCTAATTAGCGCTAAACACAAAGTAGAGCTGAGGCTGACAAAAATGTCATTAGTTTTGCAGGTATTTGGTCATAAATCAAAATACTGGATCTATTGGAAATAAGAATTTTTACCTGATGATTTTGCTAAATGAAAAGAAAAAGGGATCACCATCATAAGTACAATTAATCCTCAGGAGCACATGAATATGTGTATTTCATGACAATCCATCCAATAGTTATCAAGATATGTCACTAAAAAACAAAAATGTCAACCTCACGGTGGTGCTTAAGGAAAAGTCAGGGGATCACCAAAGTCATTAGGATTCATCCTCTGAGCACCATGAATGTCTGTACAAAATTCTATGCCAATCCATTCAATGGTTGAGACATTTCAGTCTGGACCAAACTGGTGGACCAACTGAGACTGCCATCCATAGAACTATGCTGCATGGCATTTTTATAGAGATGATTTAAATGCTTAGACATGTATAGCATCTTTTTCCTAAACCCCTTAAAATCAAGAGGACGTCTTGACCCCCCTGTGAAGCTTTGGTGACCCCCAGTGGGGTCGAAAGCACCAGTTTGGGACACCCAGTTTGCGCTTTGCTCTTGGCTTTGTGCAGCAAGCCCCTGGAGGACTTTTTAAATTCAAATTTTCTACTGTACTTAGTCTTGGATTAAAAATTCTGATTGCTGATAAAACAAACAAAGTTTTGTGTCATAATGTTCAAAAATCTGCATTGCAAAAATATGCAGGGTTCCAGATTGAGGCTCAAGGTAATATTTCAAAATGTTTAGGCAAAATGACTAGTTCATTATCTGTCATTTACAGACCCAAAATATGGACTAATCTTGGACTGCTGTTAAAGAGCCCAGGAAAAACAAGGTAGGCTAGAAGATGCATGGTGCAGATAGAGTGTAAGTACAGTAGCTTAAGTATTCTGAGCAGAGCAGAATATAGGACAGTAACATGACACACAACATGAGAGGTGACAACAGATGCAGGAAAAGAAATAGATGCATGTGAAAGAAGGGTAAATCAAGCTCAGACCAGACTAGTCAAATGGCAGAGAGAATGATTGAAATTGACTGCATCACCACTACCACCCCCACCTTCCTTGACACCCCTCTGCCTCACCTCTCAGTCTTTCCCGCCTTGTCCCTCCCACTCTCCCACCCACCCATTTTTACCCAGACGCCCCCAGCAGCACTTGGGAGGCTATTTTTTGCCACGCTTCACTAAATAAGGCCGCGGAGCATGGCTGCGCGGGCGGGCTGGTGGAGGGTTGCATGTCTCCGGTTCTTACCTTGGTATAAAAACCCTGGGACGGTGGGGGTTTCCTCTGATCACACTGAACCTCTCACTCGCTCCCCCCTCACAGTGTGTCCTTTAGTGTCGTTCATTCGAATCCGCTGTCCTCTATTTTTGACTCTCCATGGAAAAAATTGAAAGACAAAAAAAAAAAAAAAAAAATCAAACACTGCTTGTGAGCAGTACCAGTTGACCTTTTACCTTTTTTTTTTCGCTAACAATTTGATGTCTCCTTCATTTGGGGTGTGCAAACTTTTTTGTAGGCTTTCTTTCATCTCTTTATTTTGGAGGAATTGTTTTCATCGACTGGACAACATATCGGGAAAGTGACAGAGTGGAATATGGGGACAAAAGGACAAGAAAGGACAGAAAAGTGTAAGAGATAATTGAGTTTACTCTGAAAAGCTCCCCATGCAACTGTTCCTTTTTACCTAGCTTTCTATCCTTTTTCTTTCTTTGTCTTTTTGCTTTTCTTTTTACCACCTTTTATTCATCCAAACTTTGTACCTGCCTTCTTTAACTCCCATAATGCTTTTTTCTTTCCTCCCCTCTTTCCTTCCTTGCTTTCTTATTTCTGTTCATGTCCTTCCTTTCACTCTTCTATCCATTTCATCTTTCCCCCTAACTTCCCGTTTTCTTATTTCTGTCTTCAACTCTCTTGCCTTTCCATCTTTTCCTTCCCAATCTTAGTTTTCTCCCCCTTCCCTCTATTTGCTTTTATTCTTTAGTCTACATTACTCCTTGGTTTTCCTCACCCACATTCTCTCTTCAGTCACTCTTTCATTCCCTCAACCCCTCCCTCCCTCTCTCATTCCCTCCCTCTTCCCGATTTGTCCTTCAGCTCTGTCAGCACTCACTATCTCGCACCATCTCCTTCTCTGGCAGTCTGATCAGCTGTCTTCCTTCTAACTTTACATGGCCTGGTGTGGTGTGGAGGGACGGGCAGCTGACGCATTTCCCTGCCCAGCAATCACTTCAAATCAAATCCTCTTACACAAACCTCTCAAAGTTTTATTCTTTATTTTTTATTGGCCAATATTTTTTTCTCTTTTCTACCTGCACAAGGTCCTATGTTTTTTTATATTTTTTTGGTTTGTTTATTTGTTTTTTTGGTCTGCCTGTTTTTTCCCCTCCTCCTCCTTTTTAACCTCAACCAGCGAGACAGAGGCAAGCAAGTCCCATGACCCTCTTCTTTTCTCTCCTCTCCTCTCTTTTCACTCCTCCTTCTCTCCTCCTCCTCCTCTTCTCCTCTCCGCATCCTTAAACTCTCCATCGCTGATTCAGCTCCCAGGGAGGAGAGACTCCGCCTGCAGCGACCGCTTCACTCCGCATGAGCCACCATCTCTATCTGGACCACCTTTACTATGGTAGGTGTGGAAGTATCTGTGTGTATTTAGATATTTATAAAATAAGTGTTTTTTCTGAGTTTGCTTACTCACTGCATATATTTGTGAATGTGTGTTTCTGTGTGTGTGTGTGTGTCAGTGTGCTTTATCCTGGCCACCCTCTCACACAGGACAGTTATTTTCCTCAGCTGCTCTTTGGAAAACAGATAGATTGTGAGTTAGGGAGCTGGAAGTCTTCTTATTTATTTATCACTGTTAAAATTGTTGCAGCAGAGAAAGCATTACAACTGCAGCTTATAATTTGCATGTTGGCAAAGAACCATCTCCGTACATTCACATGGGGTTAAAAGGTCAAGGGTTATCTGTGAGGTGTTACACTCAGGAGTGTTTTCTAATCAGCTAGTTCAGCCGTATTGATATTCAGATGATTTAGAATAAAAATGCTCAGCGTCTTTACGGCACACTACGCAATTTGCTCGGTATGAAGTTTACACAGCGCTTGAGTATAAGTACAGTAGGTTGTCAAATAAAGGTAATAAACTTAGGTTTTTGCCTATTTTTATGTGTGTGATGAATTTATTTGAACTTATGAATTCATAAATGTACATGTATGGTTGTCATTTGAAATTAATATTAATGTTATTTTTTTCATAAATCACATGAAATCTATCTTCTTCTCTGAACTTGTTTTTTTTTCTTATTAAATATCTTTTATGTAAATATGATTTCGCAAATATCCTATTGCATTGTAGCCAGCATATGAGCCACACATCGTTGAATATTTCCATGTGTCAGTAGCAGAACCTGGTGTAGAAACGCATGGTGTTGAACCAGCACAGGCCTGCGCAGTGTGCTATAATTGCCGGGGGAGGACAGGTGAGGTATATCAGTAGAAACACCACATGAGTATGCTCTAATGCGTCCCAGTGTTAAGCTCAGTGTTGGTGCGGCCATCCCAACAGGCCTCAGCTCTATCTATAGACAGGGTACACGCATGTGTCACTCTCCAGAGAGAGAGAAAGAGAGAGAGAAGTTTAAAGTAGAAGCCAGTTTCTAAAAGAGTCATGCATATGATCCCATCCCTCTGTCCCCCCCGACTGCCAAACCCCATCGCCACCCCCCAACACCCCCCCCCCCCCCCCCCAACCCTCGCTCTTGCTGCCCAGGCTAATTTTACCCGGTTAGCAGATACCAGGGAGATCAGCAGTGGTCAGCTGTCTGTCAAGTGTCCAGAGCCCTGACAGGCTTCAGGGTGAACTGCTGGAGGTGGCGGGGTGTCGGGTGTCCCAGCCCGGGCCTATAGGGGACAGCCTGCTTGGTTGTAGCCGTTATAGTAGACACGCAGCTGTTTGAAGGGAATCTATCTGTCTTTTTGTCTAGCAAGCAATCTCCCAGTGGGTGTGAAACTTGGCTTTATATGGCGTTAACTGCAGCGACTATGAATGTTGAGAGTATACAGAAAGGAACAAGGTTTATAAGAGGAAGAGGATGAGGTTTATACAGTACTATCTGTTTCTGACTGGTTTATTAGGATGAAAAATGCCTTTTGATACTGCACCCTGTTGTAAGGATTACAGAAGTCATGCCAAATGTTGGAAAATTCTGTCCATTTCCTGCAAAGCTGTGTGCACTGCAGGTGCATATTACACACTACCCTTATCTTGCAATCTACAGCAGTTGACTATTTCTCCCTGGAGAATTGTAATTCCTGCCTGGAATATTGTGATGGTGGTGGTTTAGAGGCCAGAGTGGATAGGCAGGTTAATTCATTGTAATGTGTCCATGTCTAGTGCAGGGTTGAAGTGCGTATGCATGTTCGGCAGTGTGCATGTGTGCAAAACCCCCTTCATTTACCAGCCCCAGCTGGTGATTTACAAAACCTTCGTTCGGTCGCTGGTAGAGAAAAGCGGGGAGGAATGAAAGAGAGGAGAGGACGAGTGTGATTTATGGAAGAGACTTTTAGTTTAATTACTGGGCGGGCAGGGCTGATGTGCGCAGCCCCCATGGCACTGGTTACACAGTGGTAGGAACACACAAAGGGGCTATTGGGGGTTACGCAGGATGACACATTCACATAGATTCTGCAGATGCAGTTGATACACTCAGGCAATTTGTGTGCTCAAAGCAAAGGACAAGGCACGAGTCAAATTCTGTGGCATGGAAAAGCAATATATAGTACCTGTGCAGTGGACACACAAATGGATATGCACAAACACAAGTGTGCAGACATGTGGAAGAAATATTCACATAGCTGCTTTTACAAACCAGCAATTTTACACTTGACTGTGGAGATGTCACGTAGAAAAATGTATCATTTGTCCCTTGCAAGTAAAAAAAATTACAAATAAGAAGTGAGAATAATGTGATGTGTCAACAGTTTTATAGAGATTTGATTAGCTGTAATGTTCATTCAAGGTGAAAGGTTGACAGCTAAAGACAAAAGAAAGACCTAATGCAGTTTGGCAATGCCAATGCTTCCAGGAGAAATGCATGCTGGGGCCAGGTGTCTGCCCTGTTTTTTTACCCCTGTTAGTTGTAACACTCTCTATGTCCTCGATATCATAACTGACTTCATATTAACAGAATCAGATATTTGAAGGGGAAGCCCAGTTGGAAAATTGCGACACAGTAACAGCTGTTCACCTGTAATTCAAACACACACAGACACAGCCACACAAAGACACGTGCAGGCACACGCACACACACACACACACACACACACACACTCCACTCCAAATAACCCTTATATGCTTCCTGCTGCTCCGCCATAGGTTTTCTTAACGCCTCTCTCAGAGCCTTTATTAGATGCCTGACGTTAGCAATGGTTCAATTCATTAAAAGCGCAACTCAGCCTTTGTGCATTTGCCTATAAATTGGTATTGATCTTTGAGAAGATGGGGGGGTGGGGGTGTGTGTGTGTGTGTGTGGGGGGTGGGGAGGGGGGGGGGGGTGGGGGGGGGGGGGGGTGGGGGGGGTGCTTGGGGGAGGAGAGGAGACAGTAGATGAGGGTGGGGGGTGTGTGTCAATGTGTGTGTGGGAGGGTGGTTGCTTGTGGATCAGGGACTGAGGCTAATGGGAGGGGGCAGGGGGTCTCAGGTGAATGGGGTTCACTCAACCAACAAGGGCAATTGAAGACACACACACACACACACACATATATATATATATATATATATATATATACACACACACACAAAGCACGCTAACATACATTTACAGATTGACAGACAGCAGACGTGTACAGTAGGTCACACACACACACACACACACACACACTGGCATTCCAGTCTGCTCTGGCTGCTTTTTCTTCATAAACCTGTCCATGCGCCACTCCACACACGGCATTCACCCTCATCATCATCACAACTGTCTGCTCAGCATGGGACTGTGATGCTGCTGTAGTTTGACTGAAAGAGAGGGAGGAGGGCGAGAGAGTGTGGTGTGGAGTGTGTGAGCATGAAAGAGAGACAATGAGAGCACATGCTATATAGAGGGGAGTGGGCAGTCAAGGGGAGACTGCATAGCATGCTAGCCTATAGACTGCATGGGACAGTGTGTGTGTGCGAGAGGAGAATGGCACAGAGCGGGTAGAGAGAGGAAAAAGAGGAATTGCTCTCAGTGGCAGAGGACCGGTGGGATGAGCCGCTGCGCGCCGGACTAAAAGTTTTGTGTGAGGAAGAGGGAGAGATTAAGGAGAGGAGAGAGAGGGAAAGACAGAGAGAGGATCAGAGTGGGGATGTTAGAGAGAGAGAGAGACACAGAGAGAGAGAGAGAGTGTGGCAAACAGAGAGAGAGAGAGAGAGAGACTGCAGAGGCAGCACCTGGGACACACAGACTGAGAGAAGAGAGAGCGAAGCACTTCTTCTTCCCAGTCTCCTTTCTTCTCTGCTCTTGCTTTATTGCTTTACCTCCTCTCTTTGGTGCATCGGCCCAGCTGAAGCAGGGGAGGAGGAGGCAGGGAGGAGGGGGAGGGAGAGAGGGAGGAGAGGGGGGGTTCTATCCAACATCTGCCTGTAGGTAAGTGCAACATCTCCCTCATTTCCCTCCCCCCCACTCCCTCTTTCCACCGCTGCAGCTGAACCTCTAAGCGTGACACTCAAGGTGAATCGCGTGCCGGGTGTCTGTCTGTGTGTGTGTGTGTGTGTGTGTGTGTGTGTGTGTATGTGAAACTGCTTCATAATGTACAGTATGTCAAAGCAGAGCAGACACATGGTCGCCAGACATTGTAGTTATGCTATAGTGTAAAAAATGTTTCTTTAAGTGGGATAAAAGGCAATGTTACAATGTTTCAATGTTAGAAGAGTGAAATACAGTTTTTAAAAGTGGCATTTTTTTCTGGGTGACAGTTATATATGTTGTTAATGAAACAAGGTGTGAATTAATCAGTGGGCAGTAAAGGTCTCATGTCGTTCTGTGATTTAAAATTTTTAAAAAAAATTCTTCTTAATGATGTAATGAGCTTTGGTGGAAAAACTGCTGGACAGGTCAGAAGAACAAAGCGAGGTCATTTTTGAAGCAGTTAGAAAAGTTATTGAGGTGTAATAACTGCCGTTTCAGTGTGTATTTGTATGAACTTGTGTTTTTGTGTTCCTGAGTATGTATGTGTGTGTTAACCTGCTTGTGTGTACTCAGTTTCTATCTAAGTCACTAGTGTCCGGAGGGACCCTGAAGCCGGTGCCACAGGGGATCAGAGGGGGGTTTATGTGCATTCAGTGGTCAGTGTGGATCCTGATTCAACATTTTTTTCCTCCCCGTTGAGTGGGTGTGTATCTGGAGGGGAGGGGGGGTGAGGAGGAGGAGGAAAAAAAGCTGGGTTGGAGGGGCGGGGGGCCTGATGCGCCACCAAGGACAGTGGCCTGCTTGGGGGACATACTTCTTTATATGCCCATATGAACAAGAGCAACTATGGAATGTAAAGAAGTATGTATCCCAGGTTGGGAAAATTTGCAGCGCAGCATCTGAACGAAACTCAAACATTTAAACTGAAAGAATTTGTGCTTTGCAAACATGACTAAATCTGCAAACTGACTCTATGGAAACTCATTGGAGAATGTGTGTTGTGTGCTTTATTTCCATATCATATTCCCAGGTGTTCTGTATGCATGCTTCATGTACATGTGCAGCGGGTGTGCGTACTTTTTCTGCCATGATGTAGCCCAGTTGAGTCCAGTCAGCTTGGTGCTGCAGAGAGATGCATACAGTAGAAGACTGTAGATGCAGCTGCAACTCCAGTCAGCAGTTTCCACTTGCCCGCAATAGCTTTTTGGATATCTCTTCAGTCTGTTCTTTTGAGTTTATTTGCAGAAAAGTGAACATACTTCCTTATACTCTAATGGCAATAATTTCAAGAACATGTTCTGCTTTTCTTTTTTGTCTTTTATCAGGCTTTTGAATTGGATAGTGTGAATTCGCTAATGCTACAAAAATACACACTCACACACATGCACACACCACAGACAGTTTCCAGTAAATGGTGCAGTGATTAAATGCTTGCTAATGGATAGCACGGTCCAAGAGGATGGTCAGAAAGAGGAAGAAGCTGACTGGCTGTTGGACTCTTAAACTCAGACGCCTGTCTGTAGTCGCACTGTCTGGATCTGGGCTCAACTTGTTGGGCCTGGTTATGAACACTGCATATTTAATGTAGTGATCTTGATCTAAATCAGTCCTTTGTGGATGAATGTGTGGTCAAAAATATGCAGATCCTTTCTAGCAGTCTTTGCAGCTCCTTGTTAGATCTTGCTCTGTGTGTTCTTTCACTCTGCATGACACTGTACTTGAAAATCTGAAGAGTAATGTCTGTTTTGGGAAAATTTTACGTCTTTTGGTTTTTACTAGATAGCTCAAAGAGGGAAAGTGAAGCAAGAATGAGAAAATGACTTATGACACTGGTTCTGAGTCAAACCCACAATGTCAGTCTACATGATATCTGTCTCAGCCTGCTGAGCCAGCAGAACACATAGGTGTCGCTTTTTTTTGGCAGGTGCCTGTGTGATAATTCTTTAGCTCTGATTAAGTATGTATGGGGTGTATATGTGTGCTGGAACAATGACAAATCCGGATGTGGTTTGGGAGTAGGTATGACAATTGTGTCAGGTTTTAGTGTATGTATTTTGGCCTACTTTGTATATAAATACTGTATGTGACCTAGTTAGGGTTTACCTGTCCCTGTTTAGGTGTTATTTGGGCCAGTTTCAGTGCAGTAATTTGGCCCTTTTCAGGTGTACACCCCAGGGCGCTGTGCCTGAGCCGACGGGGATCTGCAGTTGGATTACACTTCCTGCCAATCTTATTTTACAAGAAGAAATGTTAACAGGGGGTTAATAAAGGAGAAGAGCCACTTTGTGCCAAGAAGAATTGTTTAGCACTACAGTTTGCAGACAGTTTGTTTCAAAGCTATTAAGCATCAATATGACAGACAGGTCAAATCTTAACAGCTGCGGATGAAAAGGCCATTGAGATACACTCTCCAAAAATGCATGAAACACACTTCAGTGAGGAACATATTCATAAAGCTCCCCAAACATAGAAAGCATGTGTTTGTGAGAAAGTACAAGTGTGCGTGTGTGTTTTTATGTTGGGGGGATTTATTGCAGTGATTTGTAAGAACAAGAGGGAAAGGTCGTTGTACTGTGGGAGAATTCAAAGATAGAAGGGCATGGTGCTGAGGGTGACGGGCGGGTGGTGGGGGGTGACAAAAGGGAAACGAGAGAGCAGCGTAGACTGAAGTGGGATCGGAGCGGAGGGAGTTGTGGCGAGTGAGCGTGTGAGATGAGGCGAGGCGAAAGAGGCAGAGAGAGAGGGGGACTGGATTGATGATGGTGTTCAGGGCTGGTGTGTGTATGTATATGTGTGTATGTGGGTGTTGGGTGGGAGGGGGCTGGGCGGGTATTGTTCTGTCACTTTGCCTGTGTCAGCAGGTGGAAGCTCTCATCAGGACATTAAATATGCAACAATGCTGACTGCGGCACCGTGCTGAGACAGCCAAAGCCGGACGACTGGGGGGGCCCCACTAAAAGTAAACCAGCCGCACCGCTTTGCCTCGCTCCACACTAGACAGCCATCCATCCACAGACACACATACACAGAGACCTCCGGCTTCTCAGGGCTGCCCTGACCCTCCCTCTCTGCTCTCCTTGGCTGGCTTGGCAGGTAGCCGGCTGGTAAAGCTGGCTGACTTACCGGCTGACCGACTGGCTGGTTGACTGGTTCCCCCATCTGGGAGTCCACACAAGGGCAAAGGCAAAGCTAGTAATCCACGGGTGCAGTGAGGGATTAGCAGTAGTTACATACAGATCAGTCATGTGGAACATTGACTGTAACGACCAAAGAAATCTACCTCTTTGAATGAAGAATTTCATGCAAAACCGACTGTACAGCTGGATAATTAACATGGTTGTGTAAAAGAATGTTTGATTTTCAACTCTCTGTCAACACATAATAGTTGCTCAACCTTACTGAGTTCATGAAAGATTTTAGAGTTGCTGTTACAAACACCTGGAGTGTGTCTCTTTCTCTTATTCAGAGAAGGAGACTTTAAAAGTTTAAAATTTCTGGTGCATATGAAATAAATAGAAAAAGGCCTGGGAGTTAAGGCGCAGACCATAAACTGCAACAGCCCTTGTTTAAATCTGGCTGGGGACCTTTTTTGCATGTAGCATCTCTCTCTACCCTCATTTTTTTGTCATCTCTCTACTATAATCTCTCCAATAAATGCATAAAATGCCCCCTCAAAAGGCAATAAATAGAAGAAGGAGAAGAGGTGAGTAGTTTGCAATTAGTAGTCATTACGGCTGAACAGACAAAAAAGGAGCATCCCCAACAAAACTTCGTAGAAAATGTCTTTCACCACCATTCAGTAATGGACAAATTAAAATAAATAGGATATGAAAAGGAGCAGTTTTAAAATAATTGCAGGTATTTGGGGTGGCATCTTTTGATGGCAATATAAATGCAAGAAAAATGTGGTGTTCATGGAAATAAACATCATGTAGGGATGAGGCTGGAAGTGTGGTTATATAGTAATGGGAAATGAAAATGAGGCCTTTAGCATTTACGTCGAGTTTCTCTCTGATTGTGTGTGTGTGCATGTGCACAAAACATAAAATCATGGACTGTTAGTATGTATCTATGTATACCTGTATGTGTGTGATAGAAGAGAGAGAGAGGAGATGTGCACAGAGGAAGGTGGGATGGGATTGTAAAGTCAGGTGTTTTATATTAAGTGTCAAAGTTTATTGCCAGGATTTTTTTTTCTCTTTTAATCATGTTTATAGTAAGTGTGCATCGGCAGCAATTCAAGGAATATAATAGGGGTAAAGAGTAATGGAAGTTGAAACAGATGCAGTGGAGTGGTAATGTATGTGTCGTCTCGCCCTGATACAAGGACACAGACACAGCCTATTATATCCCCTCCTATGTTTATGTCTCTAAAGTGAATCTCAGGGGGAATGTACATCTGAACCCCCCAAAGTCATTCCTCAAACAATAGGCACACATAAAATACACACAGAAATACTGTTACATGTACTGGTGTAATGTAAATGAAATGTGTAGATAGACAGACACAAACACACTTGGCAAGTTGCAATAGAACATATACTATCAGCAGTAGCAATACCAGCTGCACTATTGATTTATTCAGGTGTTTGTATTCTTTTTTCTAATATGTCCACATTGCATGGATATAATGTATCTGTACTGAGAGCAGTGGCTCACTGATTTGTTTCTCGCCCTGTAGAAGCTGCTTTTATTTGTAGTATCAGTAATGTGCAAAAGCCCAGGCAAATGTGTAATTTCACAGTTTACACTGGCAGGCTGCTCATGCATTCAGTCATTACAAAACAATAGTCTCTATGTTAAAACAGACACTTGGCTTATTAGTGCGTCAAAGATGGAACATGATGGTGCTGTACAGTAGATGTCTCTCTGTAATCATGACAAATTATTCCCAAGAAAGAAAGAAAAAAGACAGATGACAACAGATGAAAGAAAAAAGATAAAGCCGTGATAATGAATTACTTCAGAAACCTAATGAATTACTCATAATTATGAGCCTTAAAAGTCAATTAGTTATTTGGCCCAGTGTTTTAATGTGAGAATGATGGTGCATCAGTTCAAAGGGAAACTGAGAATCGATTAAGAAAACACAGCATAATCAGAAACCAAATTACGATTTATCATTTAGCAATTAAGTCATACATTGTCTGTGAGTGGGTCAGAGTCGAAGAGCCTCACCCTGCCAGACACACACACGCACACACACACACACACACAGTGCGCCTCCAAAAAGCCGATCAGTCCCTATGCTGGGATAGGGATCAATGTTGAGGTAATTTGTTTCGATCAATTAAACAGACATCTGCTTGAATTAGACTCCAACAGACTGCAAAAGGCCCAACCCTTTCCCATCCGCCTGTGCTTGTGTGTGTGTGTGTGTGTGCAGACATGCGTGTGTGTCCTTCGCGTGGACACAAATAGTGAGCATATAGCAAAGCTACAAACAAATCTCTAAAAGGTGAATAATTCCCCTACAGTGCATAATTGATTAGAACAGTTCTAGGACACCAGCTGGATTTGTAAATTATTACATCATTTTGCGGTTTATTTCCTCATTTCCTCCAATTATACTCTTTGCCAAACACGTTTAGGTCTTAAGATGCAATGCAGGGAGGAAAAGGAAAAACTTCACGTCTGGAATGAGCAACACCACAGGCAACTTTGACGCTTGTTTATTGTTTATGGTGCAAGGAGAAAAAAATAGAGGTAAAAGACAGTTGTATTAGCCCAAGTCTAATTTAATGGCTCCCACTAGTGTTCTCTGTACATCAAGTGATGTTGCTGACACCAGAGCCTGTCCATTACTGTACGATACGAGGAGAGAGGGTCTGCTCCCTTCAAATGAACATGCAGGATAATTGTTATGCAGTGAAGCTGTGAAGCAGAGGGAAGTAATTAAAGGAACAAGGGCACGTTGGTAGTGGTGGTGGGCTGCACCCCCCTCTTCAACATCCCCACTGTGCGACTGTTTCTCCCTGCTTGCTGAAGATTACACACACACACATTTTCACACGCAGGTTACCCTTACATTGACACCCTCATAATTACTGCCAGGGTTTACAGTCATTCTAATATTCTAATTACTCTCTGTCTGTGTTTACAAGGTTGTAACATTCACAATTTTATGACACAGTAATTGTCAGTTGACCAAAAAATGAGAAAAAAGCCCCCTGCCCCCCTTCTAATTGTTTGTTCTCATGACAACACATATTGTACAATATCACTCGCCCCAGAATAAACACTCACTTTTTAATTAGTTCAAAATACATATGACAGAAAATAGTTATAGAATGTTTCTGTCCTTTCATAACACAGCCCCCACCTCAGAGCACATGCATCCATCTCCTGCAGTATTTCAAAAATATATTGCCTGGAGAGGCATCTCAGGGAAAACATAAAGTAGAGTTTCAGCGATATATCTCATAAGGTATAACTCGAGATATAATGCATTCCTGGACACATTGTTATTTCCATTACTGCTTATGAGAATAGTGAATGAGGACTATGTGAGAGAGTGTGCCGTAGGTTAATTTTTGAGAAGTGATCTGAAGCAGAACAGGAAGGATTGTTAAAGCCCCTGACAACCTGCTTTCAAATCCTAAGTATTTCACTTTAAAATTAAACATTTATGACTTAATATGCAATTAAAAAAAACATTCTTATGATTTATTTTTGCTATACATACACACAAAAATCTGCTTCATCAGGACTGTGTGGGTGTGGTTTGATTTGGTTTTGGGTGTGAATGTAAGGTAACAACCCCCCATAGCTGTCATTAGATTTTGATTTTTAAAATGCTGCTAAATCCTGATTGGTGCATGGAAATTCTTTTTTCCTTTTTCTAACTTAGGTCCACCCATTTCAAACCAGTGAGAAGAGCACAAGCAAAAAAATACAGAAATCTCTCATGTGAAATAACCAAAACTGTTGGCAGGAACTGACCTCATCACTCAAAGTAAGAAGCTGAGTACAAAAATAGGTTTTAGCGCCTTTAAGAGTTTTCAGAAGTAAGTAATCTATAATTTGTCAGGCGTCATTCAGAAGAACATATTAATCAGACTACTGATCTGGTGTATGAGCATGCTGGACAACAGATGCATTGCCTTTTGATGTACATTAGCTGTATTTGACTGCGTCTGTGTCATGTGGCTGTACGTGATTTACGTGAAGCATGTCCATGCCTCCATCGACCTGCCAATGCTATCATGTCTTCTGTCGGAGTGGGGCCTCGTGCATCCATCTCCCTTCGGCCTACCAGAGGAGGAGTGTAATTGGGAGCAGCATGCAGGAGTGCTGAGTGTCAGGGAGTCAGCCAGCTGGCCTGCTATAGCCAGTGATACAGGACGATAGTGAGGCACGCAGGCCAAGAAAGAGAAAATGAGTGAAGCAGCCAGCAAGGCTGAAAACGAAAGCAGTGGAGTTCAGCCGATAAAATGAGCCAGTCAGTCAGAGAGTCTGTCAGTCAAACTGCAGAGCAGTGAGTCAGGCAGGGATGCGCTGTGATCACCCCCCCCCCCCTCCTGCCCCTCCTGTAAGTGCACATATATATCTAAGAGGAGAAGAGTGCAGCGTCAGGACAAGACTAGTTAGCATTCCTCTGTCATCGCACTCGCTGCTCAGAACTTGTGTTATTGAAGAGGAAAAGAGAGAGATGGAAATAGAGGTTGGTGTTGGGGGGGTAAAGGACAGTTGAGTGAAAAGAAGAAGGAAATGGTGGTGGTGTAAAGGCTACATTAGAACCTAAAAATGTGTGGCTAACAAGAAAGGCAAGGAACAAATGATCAATAGGCAAAGAAAAAGAGGAACAAAAGAGAAAGAGGGCGGGATCGTAAAGAACCTGAATTATGCAGACAGAGAGAGAGAGAGTCAGTCGCCAAAAGTAAATCTCGCAAACCCATAAAGAGTTATGCGTTGTGATCTGTTCCACCGATCGTTGTGTGCTTTGAGATAATTGCTTCCATTTTGTTGCACAGAGACTATTACAGTATATGATAGCTGGATTACCATCTGTAACAGTGGGCTTTACACAGCACCAGTAGTGCTGTATCAGCAGCAGAGTGTACTGTAGAAACTATAGGTTTAGTGAACAGCGTGAGTGGGCTGTGTATTGGCCTAGGGCTATTGTAGTAGTTATGGTCTCCTTTCGTAGAGTTCCACCTGGTGGGGTGAAAACATTTTTTCCTGTTGGCTCCAGCGACATCAGCACATCACCTTGATGGAATCAAATTCCATTAGGCCAGAAATGATTGAAAACTACTGGCAGTGTGACCAAGTAACTCTCCAGATTCTGCCTGGCAATTGTGTATAGTAGCAGTTTTTTCTATTTTTACTTTTAAGTTTTTAAAATGACAGTGAGCAGGCCGCTAACCTTTCATAATCTTCTTTAATATTTAAACTCTAGTGGGATTTAAATCTCAAACCTGTGAGGTCATACATCTCATTTCTGAGGGGGCCGTAAAGGATTAGGCTGGTGATATTCAGTATTTGGTATTTTGTTATTGTTGAAAAATCTCACAAAAAGACCAAAACTGACAATGTGATAGTCCATCTCTCAGTACTGTCTGACTTCCTTACCCTGTCTTTGGCACTCAGTTCCAAACCAGTTACTGAAGATATACAATAGATGTTTTAAAAAACTTCTCACAATTAAGGTTTCATTTAAAAAAATAAATAGAATAATGAGTAATTGCCCAGAACAGCTGGGTACTGTAGTTTTTAGCAAAAATTACCCAAACAGCAGTAAATACTGCATTTGTTGGGGACTATTTACAGCAGCGGATTAATATATATTTGGTGCTCTTTGTATTTCGAGCAGCAGGACGATGTGTATGAGATTGAGTCAAAATAAACTACAGTGTGTTTGTTCACTGTAATAATGCCAGGCAGTGCAATAGTGTGGCTCATACATGTGTTTTTAAAAAGTTTTTATAATAATATATATATAAGTACAGTAAGTATCATCCAATTTAGTAATGATGAAGTCATATTATGATATAGCAAAAATGCATAAAGTAGTTTTTGTTTGTTTTAGTGGTGATTTGTATTATGATGCTGACTGAGGACTGGAGGTTAGATTTTGATGACTTCCATACTGACTACTCTATCATATACTGCTAGTAATAATTCTAATGATAAGAAATGTAATATAACTAATAAAAGTAGTAGTCATTTCAGTGATGTGAGTGTGCAGTCATTTATACCAGCAGTGGACTGAGATCAATGTAATGATGCATGTTACTATATCATATACAAACATGTTCACTGAGGCACTGAGTTCAGTGATGTCATTTACCAATATATGCAATGAAACCGTAGAAAGATAGAGAGAAACACATGTATACTGTAAGATAGATTGAGATAGTGTTATTTGTGGTAAATATGCTCCTAATATGCATTAAACACTTACAGTACATAATATACAACATTTTCATGTTTTATGTGCATTATTGTCATGGTGTGTTTCCCCTCTGATCTGATTTCCTCTCATGTGTCTCCGCTGGTCAGTCTGTGGCCGGACACACTGCTGAGAGGACCACTCTAAACTTCATGATGCCAGGCTGGGTCAGAGCAGTGGCAGGCAAAGATGGAGAGGCACAGATGGAGAGAGAAAGAAAGAGAAAGAGAGACTCTTGGACTCTAGTGGTTTGTTATGGGAACAATAAAGCTGCAGGGCAGGCGGGGAGTTCAGGCCGGGCCACAAAATCCCTAAAGGAGGAGAGCAGAGGAGAAAGTGGAAAGAAAGGGGGAAAGACAAGAGAAAACAAGACAAATATAGAAAAAAAACAGAAAGTTTGAGAAGCATAGTGTTGGAAAATGTATTCAGATGTTTTACTTAAGTAAAACTAGTAATACCACAATACAATATACATACTCCAATACAAGTAAATGTTGTGGATTGAAAATCTTATTTAAGTAAAAGTGTTACCAGCAAAGTATACTTAAAGTATCAAAAGTAAAAGTGCATTTTACTGTGTAAGTGCAATTAATTTTAATTTTCACTACAGCTATAAATACATGTTGCTGAGTAAATATAGAAGCATGACGTAGCACAAAATAGAAACACTCATTCACTATCTCTTTAACTCTGGTTTGCTCTACACCAACTCCTGAGAAAAATATCTGGCATTTTAGCTGATAAATACCCTGCTATGTTCAACAGCTAGTTGCTAACTTTGCCTGTTGTTTGGTGCTGAGAAGGTAGCATACAATGGGTTTATCAGAGGTCTTTCGCTGAAAACGGCTGCCTGTTGCATCTGGATACGACACTGGTGAAAGCAGTGAGAGTGAACCAAAACAGTATTAAGTTGTGGGACATAAAATCAAACCAATGAGCTAAAAGATGCTAAAATTCTCTGTAGCGCTGAGGGGAACTGCAGAGTTTGGGGGGGGGGGGGGGGGTGGGCTACATACAAGTAGTCATGCGATCCATAGTTAGTATAGAAATACTTATTGTGGCCATTAAATTTAGAGCCAAATTATTAATCTTTGACCAACCGTTGATAAGAAAATCAATATAAAGTTTTAGCCACACTGCACTTTAGACTCCTTCCAGCCCTTCATAGTAAAGTGTATTTTGCCTTTAAGCCTAAAGGCTTTGTTGACTCACTTTAATCACACTTATCCATCCCAACACATACATCTTTACACAAGCAACCAAGACACTGATCTGCCACAGATTCTAATCTCGATGTCTCTAACTAGCTCAGGCCTCTTTCGATCCCCATTGTCCCAAGTTGAAACAGAGCAGTTGTAATGAAGCCTCTCGCTCTCTGTGCATATATAGGCTTAGAAAGAGCGGGTGTCCCACTCTCTCACAATAGAAAGCGTGTCAGCCGGGACTATCTTTATGCCCGAGCTCCTTTCTGACTTAAACTGCATTGGATTTTTTGTTTCACAACAGAGCGTATATCAAGCGTGCCTTTGTGGCCCTGCTGCGGCCTGTAATGAATGCATGGCTAAAATACCTAAGTGGTGGTGGTGGTTCGTTAAGGGAGGGGATGGAGGGAGCGGGGTAAGAGGTGGTGGAGGAGGAGGAGGAGGGGTGTTGGAACGTGCTCAGAGTGTGAATCAGCCTGCATAGGTAGAGAGAGGAAGGTGAAGACAGAAGGCAGGTCTGCTGCGGTTTGGCAGCCACTGCATATGGATCATGACATCATTCCCCGACAAAACGAGATGACGTCTTCTCCGCTTTAATATCTTTCAGTCTGAAAAAAAGAAAGTTCTTTTTAAAATGAAGAACCTGCACATGTTAAATTGTTTCATTTAACTTCTACTGTGCCCTTCATTCTCTTAATCCGATCTCCTTTCACTTGAGAAACTGAAGCTTTTCCCATCATTTATTTCTATCCGAGCTGTCTCCGTTTATCTCCCTTTGTTCTACTTTGCCAAGAAGTTTAGTGACACACTGTGTGCAGGAGTTACCACTTAGCAATTTTTATATCCTTATGTGAGTTTATGAGCAGAAAATTACCGATATTGGCTGTTCCAAGCATCTTTAGACACCACCACTTCCATTTAATTTTCTTAGCTTTTTTCATCTCAGCATTTTATAACACATAAAATCAGATACAGCAACGCTGGCGTTGTCGGCATGTTTTTCTAATCTCATTAAAGTTATTGATGGTGAGTTACTGTGTTGAGGACAGGTCTGAGGGGCAGTTAATGCTGGTAAGACGACACATGTACGTGTAATATGAGGAGGTCTCCTTACAGAACAGTGTTCTAGCTTGCACACTCTCTGGATATATATTTGGTGAAATTACTGGATAAAGTTGCTCATTACACTTACAGTGTTATCCTTCATACATTAATGTGAAGAATTTCACCTCTGCAAAGTCTAAGAAAAGACAAAGTCCCCAAGAGTCCAGTAAGGTTATATTAATGGAGAATACAGATTCTGGTACTTTTTTAAAGGCTAAATAAGAGTTTAACCCTGTTTACATGTTGTTTTCGTCTACAAAGAAAGGCAGATAGGGGAGAGTGTGTGAGGGAGGAGAGGATATAATTAAATATATCATCTAAATAGGTATTGATCGTCTTAAGGGTGTTGCCATTAGATTAAAAGGTTAAGGAATAAAACCGCTTTGAGGATTAAATCATTGTGAGGTAAAATCCAGAGAGGTGGAAGATAAACACCGCAATAGTCACAGTATGAGTGCTGCCGACACACTTAATGATATCCTATAGAGACATTAAAGATGCTGTCAAGATGCATTTGAGGACCATAACCAAAACTGGTCACAGTAGTTCAAAACAAATCTACTGGAAAGATAGTTTAGGTTGGATGTACTGTTAGGAAACTGAAATATCGACACAAGGTCAAGCAGGTAACCCTGCTGTTTATGTGTGCAGAGATACTGTCAAAGTTGCTTCACATTATGAATGACAGTGTGGACGTAGCTTTAGAGATACCATCATCATAGGCCACAGTAACCCTGAGACTGCTGCCGACTGATAAAGAAAGAGTTCACCGCTCAGGTGCCATACGGTAGGCACAGTATGGCACCTGAGCCGAGCAGCTGTACAAGGTCAGGAAGCGTTTTTATCCGACAGACATGTTTTATCTTCAGGGAGAGTACAGGAGCGAGGAAGTGGCTGAGCAGAGGATAAAGGGTCCTGTTATGCTCCTGTCTCCTTCTCTGATCAACCAATCAGGCGCGGGAATAGTGCTGAGTCAGCCGTTGGGTGCTGCTCACGTCCGAATGCAGGGGAGGAGGGGTGGTGGTGGAAGAGGAGCCAGCCAGCCAGTGTCTGCAGTGGACTGCAGCAGCATTAGCACTGCTAACCCCATGACAAGGGGCCTTTGCTGGAGAAGGGGGGGGGGGGCATCCGCCCCCAAGTAGAAGTCTGATGGACTGTTATTTTACACCACTTCTGCAATGCTCATCACAATCCTATAGATATTAGATCCACCCTAAATGTTGGCACTCAGTTTGATATATAGATCCCACTTTTCCCTCTGCCTCTAGTCAGTGGGTAATTAGCAGGAATAAATACAGCCAGCCACAGAAGATAAAGTTTACAGCCTGACCACAGGTCAACTTGTTTCATTACTATAGTGTGCCTTGCATCAAGCTAATTACCAACTGGCAAACATCTTCATCAGACATGCACAGAGGCCTTCATTAGGATGGTTTGTCTAAATCTGCTTCATTTGAATGCTGCATTATAGAAGATTATCGCATTCTTAAGTGGATTTTAATGGTTATTTTGTAGCAGCAGCCTTACAACAAGGAAGTGGTGCTCTCAGAGTTTTTCCAGGTCTTGCCCTCCCACAGCGTGGCGCCGAATGGAAAGCTGTATCCTGACAGTCAGTCAGTCACTGAGAGCCACTTGTCCTGATAAGGAGAGAGAGAGCTGAGAGGAATACAGAGAGAGAAAGAGACACAGAGCATGCGACATGGTCAGCAAGTGAAGAGGCTGAGTAAGTGATGGGAGTTGCGGCAGGTTGTGTTTGTGCAGCCCCGGTGTCAGGCCATACATCTGAAATGAAAATATCACGGTGAGCAAGAGTGACAGAGTCTGCTGCGGGACTAGTTTCAAAGTGTCACTCCTCCTGCAAAGGCTGTACATAGTGGTGGGCTGGCAGCTGCTCCGTAACACCACCTCTACTGTGTAAGTCTCCCCCAGGGACGCCTCACACCCCCACTGACCTTCCCACCATGACTCCCTGACTGTCGTTACCACTACGTCTCTCCCTCCCTCTCTGCTGGCGTCCAGCTGTCCCTAACCCTCATCCCCTCCTCCCTGTCTCCAATATAAGGGCAAGAATGCAGCGGGCAGCACAGTCCCAGAATAGACAAGTAGCCAGCCTATCTTCAACCATGCAGTCAGGCTGATAGAGGGCACCTACAGCGTTCACACATGCAAGAGTGAACACAAATGCAGCACCACTTACCCGAGCTATAACTCTTGCTCTGCTAAACTAACAAACACACAACACCTCCACTTATAGTAGTTTTGATCTTGACGGAGCACCTTACAGTTTAATGTTGAAAGAGCGCTTACCAGTGAAGCTTTCAGCAGGCATCTGAGCGAGGTTAATGATAAAACGCTGCGAGTGTAATGATTCTGTTTGATGTTGGATCTGAGTGGAGGTGTGCAGGGTAAAGGAGGGTTGCCCGTTTGATGAGTGTGTGGGCCACAGATTGCCGGAATAAAGCGCAGACGGCGTAGTGAGGGGATTCTCTCCCTAATCTACTGAAAATCCTGCTATGAAAAGGATTTCATGTGCAGGGCTTTCTCCTCTGAATTGATATTCACATTTGAACACACACACAGAAGCTTGCCGAGCAATACGGTGAGCACACTCGCTCACACACTCCTGCTGTCTGTCTGTTCTGTGGACATTCAGAGATCACTGTCCATGCACATTCACACTTACACCTTGGAGATCAAAAATAGACATGAACATCCGTGCAGGTTATATGCTTGGAAGCACAGAATACACACACGCACATGAACTCTGCACACACACACACACACACTGCAGTGCTGCATGTTGCAGGGATAGAACAACAGCAGCTCTGGGACAGGCAGAGAATTCAGGCCATGTTAGCTCGTCCTCTCCTTCTTCGTGTGCTACTTCCCCCTTTCTTCCTCTTGCCATTCTCCCCTCCGTTTCCAGCCTCCTTTCTTTTCCTCACAGTTTGTTTTTTTTTTCTCAGCCAAGGATGCATTCCCTTCATCAAAGTCTCTTGGGTGACAAGTTTATTAAATACAAGAGAGAGAGAGAGATGGAGGTAGAGAGAGGAAGAATGAACAGGCCTTGTCTTGCTCCGTAGCTCCTTGCATGCACTGCCTGTATTTAAGCATTTATTTTTTTAATGTAATTTGTGTACAGTGACGCTGATGTATTTGTTATCTAGAGAGGGGTGGATAGCTTTGATACAGGACTGACAGTGCAATCTCTCTCGCTCTCTGTCTCTCTCTCTCACTCTTAAATACTGGTTTAAATACTTACAGGAGCACGTCAAGGGAAATTCATGAAGCTGCTTTTCAAGAATTATATTTTGGTGAATGTTGTAGCAGTATGCAATCATGACAGAGAAATTATAGTTACACAGATATCACATTTCATGATATTAAAGAATAAGGCCAGTGGCACAGTAGTTTTTAACAAACATTACTCAAACAGGAGTAAAAAGTGTGTTTCTTGGGAACTATTTTCAGCTGTGGATCAATACACATTTCTGAGTATTTCTGGCAGCAGGACAGTGTGTGTGGGATTGAGTCAAAATAAACTACAGTGTGTGTGTTAATGGTAATGAAAGAACATGTCAACCAGTGCAACAGTGTGACTCATTAATGTGTTTTTAATCATTTTTGGACAACAATGGAGCTCTATAGCACAGAGGAGTAAGACATATCAGGCTTTGAATATACACACAATACTTTTTTGTTGATAATTAGATAAAACAGAATGTAAATCAGAGCTGCATTAACAATTTTTTTGCCTGTTTTTTGCCCCCGCTCTTTAGCTGCTAAATGCTCCACTACAGCATGTTCTCCAGCTAATTGCTATCTTTGTCTGCTGTTTGGAGCTGGGCAGGTAGTGTAAAGTGGGTTTTTAGAGCTCTTTTACTGCTGGAAATAAACAAAAACAATTAAGTTACAAGCTGTAAAACCAAAACAAAGAGCTGAAAGGTGCTAAGCTCTGTACAGTTGAGGGGAACTGCAAAGCTGGGTGATAATTCTCTGTAAATGTTTCACTACAGCGACTCCTTTCACATTACACAGTCATTTGATCCATTAATTAAAATTGAAATATTGATTGTTGCAGCTTTAAGCTTTGAACATCAGTGGTAATGTGCAGGGAACATAGTAATCTATAGGGAAAGATACTGTGTCGGATTAGATATGTAAAAAATGAATGATCAGAAAATATCAGTCAGTTGTGCAAAAAAAATCCAGACAGGAAATATCAATAGCTTGGATTCCAGGGCCAAGACTCTGCTTAAACGGTTTATTTCCTAATGATTAAATGATTAGCCAGGCTAATTGAACTAGGAAATGAATGAGTTGCTGCAAGGACAAGTAGAGTTGTGCAGTTAGCAGGAAGACTGCTGAGTACATCATCTCTGTGCCCCCACATTCAGGCGGGCAGCACGGCTGAACTATGCATGGGCCAAAAAAACTGAAACACAAGCGAGCACGGGAACAGAAGAGATTGGAACAATGAGGAAGTGTGTGTGTGCGAGAGCAAGAGAAAGAGATGTTCCACATAGCGCTAGAGGTCAATGAGTGTTAATTTTCCTGCTGTCCTATCCGCTGGCTTCATTAGCAGTATTGGCAGTTAGGTGATGAATTCATTGTTTTCTCAAGTTTGTCTGCAACCATCGTTTATATGCGCTCCTCTCTTATCTCTTAGGGCCCTTCTCCCTGTTTTTCTCATCTCTTTTTCATCAGCCACAATGCTTGTTCTTCCCTTCTCTCTATATCTCCTTCTCACACGCACACACTCGAGTCCTCTTCTATTTTTCTTCATCTTGGTTCTTCTTCCATCTTAGGTCTATTCCTTTTTTGTATATTTTTGTTTCTTCTACGCAGTAACATGCTCTTTCAAGGGCAACGTCTCCTCTGATAATCAATGATTGCCTGCTATGTGTCTGCATGTCTGTGTGTGTTTTGTGCACGCATGTACAAATGAGTGCTTATTTTGAATGAGCCGCTGCTTGCCTGGACAACCGCTTTTCTTATGTCTTCCTTCTCGCTCTGTTTCTTTCAGGTCTCCATCCAGATTTGTCTCCTCACTTCTTCCTCCTCTTCAACTCCATCCACTTTTCAGACCTGGCTCACCCCTAAAATGCTTTGCTAAAGCTGGTAAAATGGAACCAAATCAACTGTTCAATGGATTTGGTCCCCTTCAACCAGCTGTAGCTGTGCATTGATCACTCCGAACTATACACACACCTGCATGTGGAGGGACAGATGAACGGACAGAGAAGCGGTGGAAAGACTTGTGCTAATTTACTGGAAAACAGCTTGGAAACAACAAAAAATTGAAGCTACATTAGCTTTCTGCACAGAAACAATTGGACCGAGACACAGAAACTCATCCATGGATAAATACCCAGCATGCACCAGTTACTGTGTGGATTTATCTCTAACAGATTATCCAAAAGACATTGAAGTCATTTAATAAATCAGAATAAAACAAGCCAGGTAGGTAATTATAGATGCTGTATCTTGGTGAATTTGTACTTTTGTTATGTACTGCTATAATTGCATTGTCATATGTACTTTGTAGATTTTGTGTGCAAAAAAAGTGTGTGATGGTTGAAAGAGTTATTGCTTGTAAGAACAGATGCTGTGTAAGAAAAGCACTGGTGCGTTTTTGTGTGTGCATGCATGTGTGTGTGTGCCATTGACTGCTTATGCACATGTCTGATCAATAAAGCCTCATCCTGAAGTTCATATAAACTGCTGAAGTGGTCTTTGCTTTGAAGTGTGGTCTTACTGGGGGTGGTAAAACTTGAGTGAGGACGGAAGAAGAGGAAAGGAGAAAGTGGGGAAATGATTTTTAAAAAGGGGGAAAAAGTGGAGATGAAGGATAAATTTGAGTGCTCCTAAATGGATCTGTCTGGTCCCACACTTTCCCAAAATCTTCTCTCCTTCCCTCCTCTCCTTAATCCTCCTCTCCTCCTGCTCTCCCAGCCCGCTGTGCGTGGCTCTGGAGGTGTGACAGATGTTTTAATGTGGCTGCGATTCCTTATCACCACTCAGCTGAAAGCTCCATTTGCCTTGGTCTGCCGTGATAGATGGCAGGCCGAGGCTGAGCGGAGAGACGCTATACTAACGAATGGGAGAGGAGGCTTTTCAGAGGTTGAGGAGGAGGAGGAGGAGGAGGGGGGGGGGGGGTGCAATGAAGATGACACACGCTGCTGGAAATGGTGGATGTGGTCATTTTCTGTTTTTCATGTTACGGGTGTGATGAGCAGCAAGTGAGTAATTATAGGACGGGAGCGTGTGTATGCAATTACAACTGGGATGAAACAGTGCTTGTCAAGACAGGAAGCGCTGCTGCAGAAATGGAGAAATCAAGCAGAACATACACGTTACAAATAAACTTGCAAATAAACAAACAAACCGACAGCGGTTTTGATTAAACCTTGGTGTGTTTACAACCCGTTAAATCTGTGGGATTATTGAAAAGTCATTGGCATTACATCTTCTCGATGTTTCAAGCAAGCAAAGAGAAGAAAAACAAGAAAAGGGCAGGAGCAATCCATCAAGACATCATACCTCAACCTGTGAACGAAGGACACATTATGGAAACACTGCTGTTTCTCTAAAATGCCTCTGGGACAAAGGACACACCTACATGGGTTATGATGAAGACATCAATTTAAAAATGCAAGCTGCAAGTCAAAGCAAAAGGACTACACTTGTAGAAAAAAAACTACAAGCAGAATCCTTTTTGATGCCATAAATAACTTTTTAATATGTCTAATTTTCTAGTTTAACAAAATGATCCTACAACTCAACACATACAGTTTGACCTGCACAGTTGCAACTCCAGACCTGAATATTGAAATATCTTTCCAAAGTCAAAAGATCATATCACATGACTTACAAGAAAGACACAAGCAGGTCAGTTTTGCATCAAATTTTTTTTGAGAAAGGTGAGTCTTAACAAGGTCTGGAATGAGAGATGACCAGAGCACACCAGCCTATCATGGCATATGATAACGCTGCCCTTTACTGTACATCAATTTATTTATCAGCCCACTGACATTGGAGAGCAAGGAGCAATGTGCCAAGTCACATAAAACAATGGGAGACATTTTAATATAGAAATTGAAATGGAGGTTAGAGGGATCAAAAAAGGAGGAGGTACTTTTGCAAAGTGCAGTGTGAGTGCATACATCTGTGAATGTACTGTAGCTGTGTGTGTGTGTGTGTGTGTGTGTGTGTGTGTGTGTGTGTGTGTGTGACGACGTAGTGCCAGGCCTCATCATTCACACTGCATTGATGTTTGACCACATTCATCAGCACTGGCTGACATGGCTCTTTAAAGAAGGGAGGGCTCCTTTTCTCAACTTTCAGCCTCTGACTCATCTCTCTCTCTCCTTCTGTTGACTCCTCTCTTGAACCTCTGCTAAAGTCTTCTGACTGAACTTGTTTTCATCTTTCTTTCTTCCTCTTCGTTATCATCCTTTTCTTTCCAGACTCCACACCTCTAGATGACTCTGCAGTTGTGGGTTGTGTAAGTGGTGGAGAGGAGACTGAGTACAGGGAACTGGTGGACACTTTGTGGCATGGTGTGGGAACAACCACCTCCTTTTCAATGTGACCAAGACAAAGGAGATGGTTGTGGATTTTAGGAGGACCACTAAACACTATTTCCTTCCTGGGAGAACAGGTGGAGGTGGTGGAGGGCTACAAATAGATATAGGAAGCTTAGGTACTTCAGTGTGTGCAGCAAGATGTTGCATATCTTCTACCAGTCTGTTGAGGCAAGTGCGATTTTCTTTGCAGCCTGCCTTCTTTGTTAGTCTGTTGGGGCAGCAGCATCAGTGCCGGTGGCTCTAAGAAACTTAACAAACTGATAAAGAAGGCAGGCTCTGTGCTGGGGACTGCTCTGGAGCCCCTACAGATGGTTGTGGAAAGAAGGATATTGCACAAGTTGCTCAGCATAATGGACAACACTACACACGCCCTACACAACTTCATGGTCATTCCTGCCCACTGCAATAGCCATCTACAATGACTCCCCTGTGTGCCAAGAGGGGAGATTCATCCGCTGAGTGGCAATGCATAATGCACATTTTACATTTAATTTGCACATTAATATTGCCTAAAATCTTGCAAGAGTTGAGTTGTTGCAGGAAGACAGTTAAGTAATCAGCCATGACTTTGAAAATCTTTTAGATAACACTCAGCTACACTTTCTGTACTCCAGCACAATCAACTCTTCCAGGCACTCCTCTCTCCAACTCTCACTGACGTTTCCACCATTGTCTTCCTGCAACAACTCAACTCTCGCGAGATTTCAGAGCAAGACTTCTCCTTGAGCGAGAATTGGTTAGAAACAATAACAAACAGACCAGATCAAGTGAAAGGTAAAGAAAAAAGTTTTATTTCTCTGTATGGTCCTTTCCATAATGTTGTCAGACAGCCTCAATGAGCCTCAATGACAAAAACAAGCACTTTTAGAGGACGTACATTGACGGGGCACAATTGCCCCAAAGGGTCCAGGTTAAAAAAATCCTGGATTTTCCTCTAACAGCACACTCAGGGATGATGTTGGAAACCCTTTGCGGGGCTGTGGCACCTCTCCGTGGATGACACAGAATCTTCTCTTCCACTGTTCAATTCTCCTTTCAACACCACCTCCTGTATGTGCCCTTACAGGTGGGAAAAAATATTTATTTCTATGTTGTCACCCAATGTTGGGAAATAATCATAATAATTCTATATGAACAGATATCTTAAATATAGCTCGACCATCTGTAAATTTTATTAAATAAATGAATAAATAAATACATAAACCCAGAATTTGCTTGCACACAGCTTGTTTGTGCTTGTTTTGGAAAGGAATTAATCTGCACATTATCTGAGGGGCTGATCAAAGTCATTTTCCCTGTCACCATAAGGTGAGGTCCTCGGTTTTTGCAAAAAGAGCATGTGCTCTCTCTTTCATCCCACACAAAGTCAGTCAAAAAAAGGTTTTTTTTGCAAACACTATCTTTTAATAAGCCCATTGTCATCAATGACCGTCTCTCCTCCAGCACATTTCTGCCTGACCTCTATCTCCCGGTAACTCCAAACAGATCAGAACACATCTGGAGCTCTCCTAAACATCAGCAGAGGCAGGAGTTATTCCCAAAATTAAGTTGAAAGTTGATGAAATGCTTTTGTTCCTAGTCCTAAAAGCAGGTTCAAACATGTGCCATTCCTAACCAGTTAGGGCTCATTTCCTACTCAGAGATACTTGATAAATTGATAAATACAGAACCAGAAGTTATTTTTCTCCCTTTCATACATTTTTCCAACATATATCCCAATGTATGACTGAATACCAATGATACAATAAATCATAACAAAAAATTACCTTTCTCATCAGTGATTTACTATGTAAACTACTTAATGCAAATTACAAATGATAATGTTAATATCTGTATTCATTAAAAGACACACTATATATTAGATACATTTTCTGCATATTGCCAACTCTTGACCATCATTCCTTTTGGAGGATCCCTTGGTAAGAAGCCACCTAGTGGACAGACCTCAGGAAGACTTAGAGAATGTAAAAAAAATGTCCTATCGTGAAATGCCTCCACATCCACCTTAGCGTTGCAAGTAAAAAGCTGATCTGAATAAGGAGCGGGACTTCCTCGGCTCTGCTCTGATGGAGCATCTGTCTAAATTGTTTATTGGCCTTATTTCCCCATTTCTCAGGGGGGAAGAAGAGCAGATTCTGCAAAGGGAAATTAATGGGAAAGGAACATTTTACTGGGGATTGCGTCCCCCTGTAAATGAAAAATGACAGTAATATGCTTTCATTCAATAATAGAGGAGAATTCAGTAAAGTAGTTTGCTGTGATATACTGGAAGAAGCATCAGGCCAAATGTGTGTTTAGTGTGTGTGTGTATGTGTGTGTTTATGGGAGCAATTGTTGTCAAACACAGAACCTTTGGAGCTGAATAACACTTGTACGAGCAAAATGCAAGCTGTGCCAAATTACTGACTGCTCAAGAATAGCAGAGGAATCCTTGCATGAGCCAAAAGACGCCATGCACTGTGTTGTAGGACAAGATGTGTGATCAACATCTGAATTCCATCTGAATTTTAATGAAGTGAATCTAATAGTTTTTACACTTGAGCAACACCTCAAGGTGCAGCCACATCCTGCAGTACACAAACACACTGAAACTATGCCCACGTGTAGTCTAATATGAAAAGGAAAACTGCCTACACTTTGAGATCATTTTTTAACATCCAATGCAGTTACCAAGATAAATCCTTTTCAAATGTCTTCCTGAGTCTTCTTTTAAAGGCACACTGTGGAGTTTATCCTGCCTTTTGTTGACATGTTACCTGTAGATCATTGGAATAGTGTGACACCTGTGACTAGGGGTGGGACAAAAAAATCGATATTGCAACATATCACAATATTTCCACTTGCGATACATTATCGATACACTGGTGCCAAGTATCTTTTTTTTTTTTTAAAACATAGGACCGCTCAGATTTGAATCAGCCACTTTGACTTACCACTACCAGAGCGTCACTACCCTCCGCCTCCTTATGGAGGCACTAAACAGACTGATGGCGGTCAGATGGACGGCAATTATAGGTGACAACAAAGAAGAAATGCAAGCAAAATAACCAGCCATGAGCAGCTGCTGTCAGACTCTGCTTGTACGTGATGGGAACACAGAGAGTCCACTGGAGCTTTGACAGTCACTAGAAGCACATTCATGGCCCTTTGTAACAGTTTCTGTCTGGCACCTGTGTTGTAACTGAGCTAGTGGCACTACTGCAAGAGGCTCTCAGTTGTGTGTGTGTGTCTGTGAGGGAGCGTCAGTACGTAGCCATAGCCCTGCTGTTTATCATGTTAACCTTACTGTCATCAGCCCTGAATATCTTGTAAAGCTCTGAATATATCAGTTATATATATATCACTGTTTTTGTTATGACACTCACTGGCAATAATGGACACAGGTACATTTTATGATCTTCAGGGGTGAAAGGAACCTGATGGAGTGGTTCGGCAGGGAGCTTGAGGGCAGTGACAGCGAGTAAGAATGGATCCCACTATGAGGTGTGAGCGGCAGCTCTGTAGGTCTCACTAACACATAGAAACCACACTTTCTTGGTCCTCATCATTAAATATGGGTGGAATAGGATGGATGTGTAAGGAACAGGACAGAATAACTTGCAGCCGTACACATATATTGTTTTTTGAGTTGTATATATTGTGTTGCTTCCTGAGGTTCCACACAAGACCAAGGTTCATGAAATAGATTGCTTGTTGTCACCTAATAATTGATAAAGAAATCTACATTTTCTGGTGTTTTTATACCCCTATGCACACAAAATGTTTTATGTTCTGATTGATAAATTATCAGAAGGACCCCGATCTTCCACTAAATAGTGTAAATTAGTAAAACATACTGTAATTCATGCAGTTTAAGGTTAAGATGTTGACAAGTGGAAACATTCCCGAAAGTGGAATTGCACTGGAAACAAATACAGCTATCGTGTTGGCAGCATGGTTTGTTGTGGGAACTTTTTTGCATTGTAAGCCTCACAACACCAGCCTATAGAATCACTGCAGTCCATACAGACCCCAGTACAGTGTATTCCTGAATAGTAAGGCTGCTGTGAAACTTGACTGACAAGCAAGACATGAAAAACAACTTTTTGCATCCTTCCTTTCCTCCTTCCCTCCGTCCTTTCTGACTTCTTCCCTTGCCCTCAACCCCTTCCCCTCCTTTATCTGTCCTCCCTCCTTCCTTCCTGTCTCTGTTCCTGCTACACAAGGGCTTTCAGTAAAAATATATTGATTTCTGCCTCTCTTGCCTCCCCTTCTTCCCTCCACAGACACACACACTTCTCTCTCTCTATTCCTCTTCAGAGAAGAAGAAAAAGCAAGCAGCAACACTTCATCCATGTGTCATAAATAAAGGGCTAGAAGATATTCAATCGACTGATAAACTGACATCCTGTATCGGGGAAAATGAAAGTCAATGGAAGAGCAGCCGGGAGGTTTCATACACAGACTGCTACACACACATACACACAGACACACACACACAAAATACACAAATGCAGAGGCATACATACTGACATGCCCGGAGAGGACAAATATGTTAATCAATGGAAGTAATGGTGCCAATACAGTCTGTTTACCCAATGTTCATTGTTGTTTTTTTACAACTATGACATACAATAAGGGAAATCAAATATACTAATGGGATTTTCATTATAAAAAACAAACGTATCATGGAAGTATAGTTGTAGTGACTTGACTCATTGACTCAACAACTTGATGATCTCGTTCATATTCACCCCATCATTTCACTTTTAATTATTTTTAATCCAGCATGAATTTCTTCAGTCTGCAAAGAAAAATCCCAGAAATCTCATGCATTTATATTTTTCATGGTCATGGTAGGATTTTTTGATTTTCTTTTGCATTACCTCTTAAGTGTTGACCCATACTAGGGACTTAAAATCAGGAAATCTCGGCCTATGCTGATTTAAGTTTTGCAACACTTGTAATACTTTTTACATCCCTCTGATGCATAGAGGAAGTCCGAGCTCCGACAGTAGCATACAGCATGACTGTATTATGATATTCTATGATATTCTGTGACTGGCCACAGTACATGGGGACGCACCCTTTGCTGTGGAGGCTAGTTAAGTTAGATCTCTCCACTGTGTTATGACTGGCTGTTGCTGCAACTGTGATTATGACTATAGCCATGGCATTAACTTAGCTTTTGGTGTTGCCATCACTGTGATTATGGTTGTTATGATTACCATCACTGTGATACATTGGTTTTTATCCTTGCTGGCAGCATGGCTCTATAGTGATGTTGGTTGGTTGATTGGTTGATCCAAACTGAAATGTCTCAACAGCTATTGGACAGATGGCATGTTAGGATGCTGACATTAGCATTTAGCTCAAAGCAGCATTGTGCCTTGAGTACAGCCTCACAGAGCTGATAACGTGGCTGTAGACTCTAAGTGTTGACAGTCATTTAAGGTATTTCATATCACAGAGATCTTTTGTCGAATTGAAACAGTCCTGCAATATCACATAGTACATACAGTTAAATTACATTACAAGACCTCCCTTAATAAAATTGATCTGATTCAATTTACACCATTGGCCTTGAGGCAGAAATTGCCCGCATAGAGGTATACTAACATTCCTTTCAGCTTCCCAGTGTAACTCTTCACACCTGCTGGAGATTCTTGATGTAAATTAACAGCAGGGATGCCTTTTAGCAAAGAAACAATATATGTTTTTATACTGTCCATACAGATTTTTTTGTTCTATTCTGTTCTAGTCTATCAAATTCAGCAAACTTGCCTCTCGAGCTGGCCAAAAAAGCCCTTTTCATGTGTAAATCTGATGTTTCTTTGAAAATTATTCAAATGAAACTTAACTGGTAACATTCAAACAGCAAAAATGTATCCCTCCTCTCCCCTCTCCTCTCACTTCAGGGGTGGATCACGTTGATCTGAGGAGTCAAGTCTATCTCACCAAGCTGGCTTATTATCTCCCCCAGCGCTCTCTTATCTGAATGGATGTGATGTCAGGCTCCTCTATCTATCTTTCTCTGTCTGTCTCCAGGCCAAGCATGCAGTGTGTGTGTTTGTGTGATGTGTGTGGGCAAGCTTGTGTGCGAGTTCCTTCAGCACGGGACAGCCAAGTTTGGGATTCCTTATGTGTTGATGTGCAGGATTCCCCCAGACAAACCTTACCTGTTTGCATGTTGTTTATCTAACTTTCTGACTGTTTGCCTGTCTTGTCTTTCCTTGTTTTGTGTTTTTTTTTCTTCCTATGTGTCCATCTCTTTATCTGTCCATCTTGTACAGCCTGCTCATTCACTGCCAAGATCAACTGTTATTATCTGTCAGGTGCTAAAACAAATAAATAAACTGAAAGGTACTTTATTTTTATGGTGCCATATACATTCTTAATCAAGACACATTTAAATCTCTGACAGAGCAGGAGGAAATCATGTTTGATAGCTTGTGTAATTTCCTGTGGCGTTTTCAACGAACTTATTCTCACACCAATGGTACTCTTAATTATTCTAGTTAATGTGTTTTTACTTACCAGTTACACTCATTAACCTCAATTAGCCTCAGAAAGTGGCATAGAACCACTGCTGGCACTTATTCCTCACGACATGTAAGTGTTTTCTACTTTTGTGTGTTTGTCTGTGTGTGTGCTCCATTAATTGAATGATAATTGGAGCTGGGAATAATTAATCAGTCATTACTGTGTACAATCAGAATTAATGTGTCGTTAACATGGATGTGACACTGTGAGTGCACAAGCATGCATATGCAGCAAGTGTATGCACACACACACACACAAACAGATTCCCACACACATATGGTATACATATGTGTCAAGGGAGAGTCTCTGTTGTTGATATAGTTGGACAAATGAATGATTAGAGACTGCGTGTGTGTTTATTAGCTGCCAAGGTACAACAATAATTTCATCAATCAAAGTAAAACCACTTTTAAGTTTTATTTATTGTAGAAGAGAAGATTAACACTAGATTCTCATCCTCATACTGTAGCTGTGAAAACTGCCACATGACAATTTTATATGACAAAACACTAATCTAGGTGTAGTTTAGCAGAAACAAAATACAAAATAAATATCAAATTGTCATGTTAAATTAAAGGTGCACTCCACTGATTTTACACACAAAGTTCAGTTTATTGGTCATCAGTATTGCTCAGCCTGTGAAAACAGTTGTGTCATGTCTTCTGTGGTTCTGGATGAAGTTTGCAGATGATAACCTTGATGATGTCACAGTGATGTCATCTGGGTTATCCTGGACTGGGCGTTATACATCAACTTTGTAACTGAAGGCCAGTGTTACAAACTGGAGGTGTGGAGTTTGAAGGATATGTGCAACAAGCAGAGCCAGTATAAAAAAAGAAGCTATGGAGTTGCATTACGAGAAGTGTAGGATCTAGAAGTTTTGGAGCTTGACCTGTAATGGGTACTAAAGGTCAGGGTATCTTGGACTTTACTGCACCAATTTTGAACATTCATTTTTCAATCTGTCTCTTTTATGTCCCCTAACTATTTCTGTAGCTGGGCACAGTGACTTACTGAAGTTGCCTAACAATCTCAAAGTGTTTGACAAGACTTCAGGAAGTCCCTGCACCCAGCCTAGAAATACTCCTACGCTTAAGCCCCAGTAAAACTGCAACTTGTTGTTTTCACACTTTGTTTTTTTATGGATTAAACAAACATAACATATCATAACATAAGTGAGTTTTAGAGGTGCTGGTAGGTGGAGTACCACTTGAAAGACTAAACCTAGGTGAAAGAGTGGAGAAACACCATATTCAAAGGCTTGCATTCATGGCACAGGGGGATGACTTAATAATTTGATAGTGTGAAAATGATGTGCATCATATGCTATGGCGTTACCAGAAGATCCTGAAATAATTATGTCAGAGGTAAGAAGAAGTCAGCAAGCCTTGAATTCACTATAGTTTGAAAAAAGCTAAAGAACTCCACGAACTGCCCATAAACTGGCTGGGATGTGTTGTTCCTACTCACCTCTGCAATGCGTCCATATTGAACAGAAGCAGAAACCTACCCTAAATACATTCTGCCACTGTGCCATCCCATCATGTGAGTGGATCGCCACGGTTACAGTGGATGGACTGGATGGCAGGTTAAATGCTCACACACACATCTCCTCCCCCTTTCGCTTCCCTCCTCCTCCTCCTCTAACCTATCCTCCCCCACTGCTCTGATTGGCCTGGTTTAAACTGCTGGATGCATCCTAAAGAGGAGGGAAGTCCCAGTGGGCCAGCAGATAATGAATGCCCTCTATCTATCCTGGAGAGCGAGCCACAGAGAGAGACAGGCAGAGAAAGAGAGAGAGGCTATACAGTACTCTCACATAATGTGGCGTTATAGAAAGATGCCCCCCCTCGCTCTCTTTCTCCTTCGTCTCTGCTCTATGTCTGTCTCCCTACCCCTTCCCCCATCATCTTCCCCTCTGTTTCTCACTTACCCACACGCACTCACATACATATGGGGCTGAACTCACTGACCGTCTGCTGCACTGGCCCTGACATCCATCCATATATCCAGACTGTGACCTTCAGGCAGCTCAAAGCCTCAGCCACTCAGCACCTCCACCAGGCGAGCAGCAGGGGAAACCGGGAATGGCAGGTGTCATCTCCATTCGTGATAGAAAGATATTAAAATGATACAGAAATCATATACTGTAAGAAAGGGACAGTGCTGGTGGGAGAGGGCCAGCTGGTGGTAACAGGAATGATGGTGGAATCAAGAATGGAAGTGAAAGCTTAAAGTCCCCCTCCACTCAAAAATATGTTTTTCTTCTAGTTCCTACAGTTTGAATGTTTGAGCTTTACTGTTCAGAATGATGTATGTGCAGAGTTTGACACTGGAAGGCTGTTTTCACATTTATCTGCTGAATCATGTGCTCATTGAAAATCTGACTTTAAGGGGTGGACCTAAGACCAGTCCTGGTCCAATATACAACTTGCAAAAGTGTGATGTAGGAACTTGAAGCCTCCAGTGCACAAACACTGAGAATGTGACTTTTCAGTGAAGTAGGAGACATCTTGTGTCCATCAGTTAAACTTCTGAAATGAAATATATTTGCATTTTTATAGATTTAGGGTTTTTTAAGGAAGGAGAAGGAGATGTAATTTAAGGGTTAAGGAAGATAATTTAACTTTTTTGGGTGAAAAAACCATATCAGACACAAGTTATTATTCAAAATAGAGTATTTTATATACATCTTAAAACATGGCTGGAGGGGATCTTTAAAGAGGAATTCTGGTATTTTTCAACCTGGGTGTTGTGCTCATAATTGTGGCCATTGTGAACTTAGCACTCGCTGTTTCCCTTGTAGAGATTCAGGGAAGGTGACTCCAACAAGACAACGTATATCAGGGCAAGCAGCGTCGGAATCCTCAAGATTTACAAATAAACTTCAATTTTATATAAATAATATCAAACACTTGTTTCTGAGTCTAACTGACAGTAAACACAGAAATCAGCCCTCTAGGTTAGCTAATCTCGTTAACTGCATAATGATCTACTTCAAGGGCAACATGCTGACTAACAAGACTAGCTCCAAACTAATTGAGACTGCAGGTCAATTTAGCCTGTGTGCATGCTAGAAAAGTGGTAGCAAACAAGAGAAGGTTTGTTCATGCTATTGTCTTCTGATGACATTTGCCATTTGTTACAATAACTAATCCAGGGGGCTGATTTTCAGACTTTTTGGATTGAGAGAAAAACATATGAAATCATCATTGTAAAATTATAGGTTCTTTTGGAACGCTTTAGGAGGCTCGTGCTGTTTGCCCTGATATACGTTACTGGAGTTGTTTTTTCTGAATTTCTACAACAGAGGTAGCCTAGTGAGTGAAAAGTTAGCACATGGCCACAATTAGGAAAATAAGACTTAGGTTGAAAAATACCAGTAAGCATACCAGAAAAGTGTTTTTTTTAATTTTTTTAAAACTGACAGAAAACAAAAAAACACTGAGTGAGATGGGTTTTTTTGTTTGTTTGTTTTGTTTTTTGTAAAAAAAAGGAAAAAAAAACTGCTACTAACGGGGAGAATTTCACAAGCTGTTATTGGAGCTGCAGAATGGCTTCAAGAGAGTGTCAGGAGTGCAGTCTAAAGGCCTTTACACACCAGAGGCATTTTTTTGTGCGATTAATTCGCACATAAATATGTTTTTTCGAATTGTTGTTTATGTTATGAGTACTTTTTTTGGAACGAGGTCGATTTTTCTGAGTTTTCACACAGTGAATAAAAGCGTCAACCAATCACAGACAGGTAGGCAGACAGGTAGGCTCAATCGCTACGGTGGGTGGGGAAATGAAGCCAATGAATCAATATATTGACATGGCATGGTTTCATGTATCATGTATCATCATCATGTATTTATAAATACAAACACTGCCGATTTCTTCCTGTGGAGCCGAAATGCAAACTATTTTGGTTCAGTAAATTTCTGCTGTCAGTCAGCCTGGTAAAAGAAGTTTGTCTGGCCGCTGTCCTCTCAGCTCAGTCTGTCAGCTGCAGCTGAATGCAGGTCGGAGATCATCATCATCATCATCATCGTCATCATGATGATGATGATGACAACGATCTTGTCCTTCTCCTTACTCGACAAAAGAAGAGGAGAGCATTATATCTGTTCAATCCACAGTGACTGCCTTCAGGCTAACTGACAGCAGAATGAGCTGTCGCAAATTCTTTCTCAAATTCGTGTTTCTATGTTTGAATAGTTTTGATGCTAATTATTTGCAGGCAAGTATTTCGCATTTTCGTGTCATTTATTCGTCCTGCCCCTGGTGTGTAAAGGCCTTAATACTTAATACAGTAGACACACAGAGAGCTAGCCTACACAGCAAGTCGCTTTAGGGAAACATCATCTTTTCATCTCTCCTGAAGCTGAATTTCATTCATAAATACAGAGTTCAGCTCTTTTCATACTCAGTGACCACGCCCCCCATCTGGCTATTGTAAGTAACGGGACTTTTAAGTTTATCAATGTAAGGTATCTATATTGATGCATTCTTATTAGTGTGTCTACAAACAGCACAAAGAGAAAATTTAAAGTAGTGGACCCTTGTTGCACACCTATTGTGGATGTAATTATGGTAGATTCCAGTATACTTGTTGTAACACTGTACATTGACATCAGGGCCTTAAACAGAACAGTGTAGCAGCCAATGCTTTTTTAAAATTTGAAACATTTGTTCTCTTGGCAGCCCATCATATTCTTTAAACAAGTCTATGTGCAACATACAATTTAATTGTCTTTCATATGCAATCATCTATAACCTAAATGTCAGGATTCAAAGCAGCCTTCCAGCACAGTTGAAACAGATTGTCTACCTTAATGTACAGAGATGTAGGAGCAAAAAGGAGTTGATAATAAGTCTAAGGAAAGTGTGCGTTGTCATACACACACATACAGCCAGACTCTACAAATGCAGAATACGTCCTCTATTGCTTGTTTGTGGCTAATGGGCACAGACTGCAAAACATAGTCAAATTCACACAAATACAGCAAAACAGAAGTGGACTGTTGGTCATCTCTTGCAAAAGAGACAATCCATTCTTCACTCTGCTTCACCCATAGACTGTAAAAAAAAACATACCAGGTCTTGAACTCAAGTCTTCCAGATCATAGACCACTGCACTGACTACTGAGCTAAAACTGAACTTGTCACAAATGCGCAGACAGACCTGTAGGTATTTATACACCCATAATACAGAGACAGCACAGCATGTAAGGTGTAGGGAAGAACTTCAAAGATGATTATTGCTTTGCACTTTTCATTTATTATTTTTTACAACCTAACTTTGTGGAAAGGAGAAGGGGAACAACAGATCATGGAGAGTCCCTTGAGAGCACTAAGCCCGTGTCAGTAGCTCAGCTTTATCTCTGGGGAACACCCCCAAATCTGGGAGTGATGTCCAAATTAGGAAATGTGTGTCATGTAGCAGGTGGATGTGACTCCCCTAGTTGAGACCTGCTGATAGAGGTAACATGGTTTGACATGTTTTTCCAAAAACAAATTTTTAAAATACTTGTACGAAATAAATGTAAAAAAAAACCCAACTATTTGTGCTTTGCTGAATAACATATTTGGACTCGGCACCACCCCTACTATGCCTGTACTCTGTGAATCGGGGGTTACGCCATGGTTACATTACCTAACCAACATTGTTGCCATGGTATCGGCTTGTCAATCACAACATAGCCACGCCCTAAAGCATAACCTGCTTTATCATCTATTTTACTCTAAATGG
Organism: Scomberomorus guttatus; assembly: GCA_038419695.1. Taxonomy (NCBI): domain Eukaryota; kingdom Metazoa; phylum Chordata; class Actinopteri; order Scombriformes; family Scombridae; genus Scomberomorus; species Scomberomorus guttatus. The sequence goes on from CM076449.1 coordinate 5,388,539, forward strand.
GACCATAATTTACTAAATAAATATCAGGCTGTATTGAAGAAGACTTGAAACTAGCAATTGAGGCCATGAACTCATTAGGAAAATGTGTTTACTGAGGTAATAAATTAAGTGAGAAGTAGGGTCATTTTCTCATTGACATTGCTATACAATCGGACTTCTTTTTGGAGCCAGTGGAGTTGCCCCCTGCTGGCCATTAGAGAGAATACAGGTTTAAGTCACATCTGCATTGGCTTCACTTTTCAGACCCAGATCTACAGCTCACCTCCTGTTCCCACTCTGCACCGCTCACATATCCTTGTGCACATCCACGTAAAGTTTGCTGAGTCTTTTTTTTTTTTTTACAAATCGTACTCGTGTTAATGACCACTGAGCTATACTGTAGGTTGCTATGGGTATGGATGGCAGTGACATGTCCCTGCCAGTGTCAAGGTAGTAACACAATCCCTACCAATATTTTTACTGATCTTGTCACTCAAATTTTACATAGAGTGAACCACTAACTGGACTCTTTTGATTGAGTGTGAAAGAGTGAGATGTGGGGCATTTCTGACCTCATGATGATGATGGGTCATATTCCTGTCTAGCTGTTGCACTGACAGTAGCATTTGTGAGATTAACGACAAATTTAAGGCTGTTCGTATTTGAGTTTAAAAAGGCTATAATCGATATTTCTATATTAAAATGGATACATGACTATTTGGGGTGTACAAGGTATTCCTCATTTTGTGGGGACACAAATCTGTTTACACAGTCACATATGGGGATAGTCACATGTGTCCCCTCCCTAGGGACAAAAGGCAAGTCCCCATAATGTACATGTAGCACCTTTATTCTGAATTAGAAAGGATAGCTATACATCAATTACCTAGGCTCTGAGCAGTATGGTTGACAAGACTCACAAGGGGACGTTGCTTTTAAAACAGAACAGCTGGCAGGTTTATTGCACAATCTTTGCAACACACCATTCACAAAAATGTTTATTTTGCAAAATACCCCCAAATAAAATAGAGCTCTTTTGTTTTAGGAAAAAATAGAAAAACAAAATAAATTGTCTTTTGGTTTGTCTTTGGAAAAAATAGAGAGAGCCAATTTACCTGGGTAGTAAAACAAAACACTTCTAAGTGTTCCTTATCTGGAATCCAGCATACGAAATCCTGAGGCAAATCAGTTCAGACAATCCACAGAATGGAATCCGAAACAGCTGGCCACACTGCATCCATATGTTCCTTCTGTGGAATGTCGCTCACTGGGACATTCACATGGCGTGGAACCAAACTAAATCCAGGATCAAAACCAATCTGCCCGTAACAGTACAGAATAGATATAATCAATTATAATCATTTGTATTGTATTTGTATTATAATCATCTTTCTTTTCCATATATGGTATGTGAGGGACCGAGTCGGCCGGCAATGAGCACAACAGGTAGTATTTTCAAAAAAAAGGGTTTTTATTTACCCAAAGTATGAAAAAAAACAAAATTTCTAAACAAAAGCAATAAAGAACCGGGCCCATAAAAGAGGTCAAATTAACAAAACTGTATAAACGCCAACTGAACAAACTAACAGAAGACAAAACAAACAGACCTGATGACTAAACACAAGAGGGAAACTTATATACTGGGTGATCAGCCCATACCAACACAAGAGGGGTAAACAAACACAAAAGACAACAGCTAATTATCAAAACAAATCAGGAAAATTAACTCCTTGAAATAAACATAATCCATACTTAACAAAACCAAGTTAAATTACTAACTGTCTCAAAAAGAAATAAACAGTAAAGCACTAAATTCCCCCCCACATGATGTGCCGGCCCAATCAGCATCCTCTGCTACAAAATGGCTGAGCTTGTGGGGTGGATCCTTTTGCCCAGCATTCCCAGCTCCCAGCAGCAGCACCGGTAAATCAAAGAAAACAGATTAGAAATTATTAAATGAAGACTGTACAAAAGCTAACTAAATGTGCGCGCTTCAAATAGAAAACCAATGTACTGTCATTTAATAAAGTGTGTTATCTGAAACAGAAAGTGTGATTTATTGCAACTAAATGTTAAAACCAGTTTAAACTAATAACTAAATGTATAACCAAAATTTAACTATAGAAACAAATGTGTGAGTGCAGAAGGTTACCGACTTTTGGCTGTGTGGCGACAGCTGTGGCCATCACACACTCCCCCCCTCGGAGTCCTCGCCTGGACAGCGAGAGAGATAGTCCGCAGTGACGTTATCTTTACCAGGGATGTGATGTACTGTGAACCGGTATGGTTGCATGGCCAGGCACCACCGGGTGATCCGTCCATTAGTATCCTTCATCTTCTCCAACCATTGCAGTGCCTTATGGTCAGTCTCCAAAGTGAACTCTCTCCCCAGTAGATAATACTTGAAGGAGTCCAGGGCCCACTTCACTGCCAAGGCTTCCTTTTCCACTGTGGAGTAGCGGACCTCTCTGGGGAATAACTTCCGGCTGATGTAAGCCACAGGATGCCGGTCCTCTTTTGGTCCCTGCAGAAGCACAGCTCCAACACCCCTCTCAGATGCATCGGTTTGCAATACAAAATGTTTCTCAAAATCTGGACTGTGAAGGACAGGGTTCTTACTCAGAGATCTCTGGATGTCCTTGAAAGCTTCCACTGCCTCCGCTGTCCACTGAATATGGTTAGGGCATCTGGAGCCGGTTCGATCAGTGAGGAGAGCAGCTCTGGCTGAGAAATTTGGTATAAACCGATGGTAGAAGCCAGCCATTCCCAAGAAAGATCTCAGCTGCTTCCTAGTTTGAGGAAGAGGGCATGACTCAAGTGCATGGACTTTACGAACTTGTGGTTTTATTAACCCACCTCCAATAGTGAAACCGAGATACTCAGTCTCTTCTCTGGCAATGACACACTTTGCTGGATTGACTGTCAGGCCTGCTGACCTCAGCCGTTCCAGGACCTCTCCCAGGTGCCTCAGATGCTCTTCCCAGGTGCTGCTATAGATAACAATATCATCAAGGTATGCACATGAAAAATCAGAGAGTCCACAGAGTACCTGGTCCATCAATCTTTGAAAGGTTGCAGGGGCCCCATGCAACCCAAATGGCAGGACTGTGAACTGGAACAGCCCCCAGGGGGTCCGAAAGGCTGTCAACTCCTGAGACCGCTGGGTCAGGGGCACCTGCCAGTAGCCTTTGCAGAGGTCGACTGTGGTCAGGTATTTTGCCTTCCCTAGGCGCTGGATAAGGTCATCAATACGTGGAGTAGGGTATGAATCAAATTTTGAAATTGAGTTCAGGTACCTGAAGTCGATGCAGAACCGGATTGTTCCATCCTTTTTTGGAACCAGAACCACAGGATTACACCACTCACTTTTTGAGGGTTGAATTATCCCCAGAGACAACATAAGGTCCACTTCCTTCTTCAGTGACCCAAGGAGGCGCTCTGGTATCCTGTAACTCATACGCTTCACAGTTGCATCAGGCTTCAGTACAATGTCATGTTCCACAACATCTGTGCGGCCTGGGTACTCTTGGAAAATTTCAGAATTAATCAAAGTCTTTACCTGAGTCTGCTGATCCTCAGAGAGGTGGCCCACATCCAGGTCAAAGGTTCTCGATGCAGGCAGGTACTGATCATCCATGTCCTCCTCCTCTTCTACAGCCTGGATCAGCAGCACTCTTGCACCCTCTCCTGTCCTTGGGACCCACTCTTTGAGGAGATTCACATGCAGCACACGACTGGAATGTTGACGCCCTGGGTTGGAGACCTGATAGGTGGTAGGCCCCAGCTTCTTCTGGACCTCAAAAGGCCCCTGCCACTTTGCCAGCAGTTTGCTGTCACTGGTTGGCAGCATGACCAGGACCTTTTGACCTGGTTCAAAGCCTCTCTGCCGGGCTGACTGGTCATACCAAGCTTTCTGATGTTGCTGCGCCTCCGCCATGTGTGCCTCTGCCAGTTGACTCATCCTCTGGAGTTTCTCCCTCATCTGTACCACATAAGAAATGACATTAACAGGCCCCTCCCTCCTGTGATCTCCCTCCCAGGTCTCCCGCAACAAGGCCAGAGGACCCCTCACCTCATGACCATAGAGCAGTTCGAAAGGGGAGAAACCTGTAGAAGCTTGAGGTACCTCCCTGTAGGCAAAGAGGAGGTAGGGGAGCCATTGATCCCAGTCAGATCCAGTTTCGTTAACAAACTTACGGAGCATTTGTTTGAGGGTCTGGTTGAACCGTTCTGTCAAACCATCCGTCTGCGGATGGTATGGGGTGGTGCGTACACTCTTTATGCCCAGGAGCTGGTAAACCTGTTTCAAAAGGTTAGACATGAAGTTAGTGCCTTGGTCTGTTAAAATTTCCTGTGGAAATCCCACTCTTGAAAAAAACTGAACCAAGGAAAAAGCCACTGTTTTTGCTTTAACAGATTTCAATGGAAAAACTTCAGGATATTTGGTACCGTAATCTGTAATGACCAACATGTAGCGATTTCCTGATTTACTCTTTTCCACAGGACCAACAACATCCATCCCTAGGCGTTCGAAGGGGGTCCTCATGATGGGGAGTGGCTGGAGTGGAGCTCTGGTGGGGCCTCTTATTGAGGTCTTTTGGCACTGAGGGCAACTCCTACAGAACTGGGCAACGTCTAACCTTAAACCTGGCCAGTAAAAATGATGCTTAATGCGAGCTATGGTCTTGTGTTTCCCCAGGTGGCCAGCCCAGGGAATCGAGTGGCCCAAGTTAAGTACCATATCTCGGGCCGCCTGTGGGACTACTAGCTGCTTAACCTGGCCATGCTGCCGATAAAGAACGTCATTCTGCAGGAAATACTCCTCTGTCTGGCCATCAAGCTCTGTCTCCAGCTTCCTCTCCTTAGCTCTCTGCAAAAAGACAGACAATGTTGGGTCCTCCTGCTGCAGTTGTGTTATGTTGCTGGGTATTTGCAAACCTAAAGGCATGTCTGGAGCAGCCTCAGCTGATGGCTGTACAGCAGTGTGTTGGAATTTCTCTTGCCTCTTTTGGCTACGGGGCTTCCGACACTTCCCGGGCTGTGTCTCAAGCTCGACCCCATAGAATGGCAAGGTACTGAGAACTGGGGAATCTACCTTCCCCTGCTTAGCTTGTGCTCTGGTGACTGCAACATTACAACTTGGCACAGGGTTTAACAGATCAAAGAGAACAGGCAAGTCATCACCCAAAACCACTGGAAAAGGCAAGTTATCTGCAACTCCAACATTTAACAGATAGGCCTGTCCATGCACTTCCACGTAAATATCGGCAGTGGGGTAGAACCTCTCATCACCATGTACACAGCAGATGGGAATAGTCTCTACAGTGCAGATGGCATTAACTGGCACATATTTCCTGTGTACAAGAGTCTGAGTACTGCCAGTATCAATCAGGGCTTTAACATTTTCTCCATTTATCTTGACATTGGTCATTTTCATGGCCTGCTGAGGTTTGTCAACACTTTGCCGTGGAACAAAACACATTTGAGTGAGCTTAGCAGGATTCTTTGGGCACATGGGTTTAATATGGCCTTCCTGTCCACACAGGTAACAGGTGGGTGTTTTACTGGGAACTCTTGATTGTGTTGGATGGTTCTCCCTTACAGGAGGCTTACCCACACCTGCTGATGCCCTCTGGTGGTATTGAGGAGTTACAGGCCTCCTGACATCCTTCCCAGCCTTCCAGGCCATGTTACTCCATGGCTGATTCCTCTTGCGGGCAGCCACAAACACGTCGGCCAAAGTGGCAGCTTCAGCAGCTGATTGTGGGTCACGTTCCTTTACCCACACATGGAGCTCTGGAGACAACATTCTCAAAAACTGTTCCAGAATAATTATTTCACCAATTTCTTGCACAGTTTTGCCTTTGGGCTGTACCCATTTCACATACGTCTCCTTCAATCTGACATACAGCTCCTTGGGGCTCTCATCAGGCCCAACATCCATAGAGCGAAACCTCTGCCTATACGTCTCAGGATTTATATCATATTTCTTCAAAATAGCAGTTTTTACATCATCATATTCAAGTGAATCATCAAAATCCATATGAATATAGGCTCCTCTGGCCTTACCCGTCAGGAGTGGAATGAGTCGGAAAACCCAGTCAGATTTTGGCCATCGGCATGCTGCTGCAATTCTCTCAAATGTAAGGAGAAAATGTTCAACATCATCATTTTCTGTTAATTTCTCAAGTCTAGGCTGATGAGAAAAACAAGACTGACCTGATGTGTTATTAGTAGAGTGGATGGATTCTGTTGAGGCTGCAGCACGGGCCTGTTGGTAATCATGCTCTGCACCAGGAGCCTCCAAAGAGTGTGAGACCGTTGAAGTTAATTCTGTTACTGGAGACGTGTGGGCCTGTACCTCCTGCTGCAAAAGCCTGAGCTGTTGTTGCAGTGTTTGGAACCGTTGTTCCTGCCGTGCAACCTCCTCCCTTTGTTTTATCTCCCGGGCCTCCTGCTGCCCCATAAAAGCCTGAAAAATGCCTGCCAGATCTCTTAAAGTGGGTTCTCGGTTCTCTTCACCCTCAGTGCCTGACGCTGCTTTTAATGTTCCACCTCCCGTCTCTTCTTCACTCTCACTCGGAGGTTCAGACCCTGTGTGGGTCTTCCTGAGGTCTATCCGACCTCCTCTTGCCACTCTCGCTCCACGGTGCATGTCTTTCCCAAAATGGCCTTCACAAAATGGAGGAGGGGAAAAAGGGAGAAAAAAAAAAAAATACCTGTGTGCCCAACTGGCTGATCCCACCACTGCCACCAACTGTGAGGGACCGAGTCGGCCGGCAATGAGCACAACAGGTAGTATTTTCAAAAAAAAGGGTTTTTATTTACCCAAAGTATGAAAAAAAACAAAATTTCTAAACAAAAGCAATAAAGAACCGGGCCCATAAAAGAGGTCAAATTAACAAAACTGTATAAACGCCAACTGAACAAACTAACAGAAGACAAAACAAACAGACCTGATGACTAAACACAAGAGGGAAACTTATATACTGGGTGATCAGCCCATACCAACACAAGAGGGGTAAACAAACACAAAAGACAACAGCTAATTATCAAAACAAATCAGGAAAATTAACTCCTTGAAATAAACATAATCCATACTTAACAAAACCAAGTTAAATTACTAACTGTCTCAAAAAGAAATAAACAGTAAAGCACTAAATTCCCCCCCACATGATGTGCCGGCCCAATCAGCATCCTCTGCTACAAAATGGCTGAGCTTGTGGGGTGGATCCTTTTGCCCAGCATTCCCAGCTCCCAGCAGCAGCACCGGTAAATCAAAGAAAACAGATTAGAAATTATTAAATGAAGACTGTACAAAAGCTAACTAAATGTGCGCGCTTCAAATAGAAAACCAATGTACTGTCATTTAATAAAGTGTGTTATCTGAAACAGAAAGTGTGATTTATTGCAACTAAATGTTAAAACCAGTTTAAACTAATAACTAAATGTATAACCAAAATTTAACTATAGAAACAAATGTGTGAGTGCAGAAGGTTACCGACTTTTGGCTGTGTGGCGACAGCTGTGGCCATCACATGGTACCTTATTCACTTTTCTTTTCTCAGTAAACCACAGTTACACATTTAAAGCCATTAACCAGGCTATGAGTAAACTGTTCAAATCACACTACAACTACAACTGTGCTCCATACAAGTCTGTTTGACTAGAGACAATAGTTTGCATTGACAAAGCCAAATGATGGTAAAAGCAAACAACAGCATTCTTTTCTTGAAATAAGTGATATTCCTAAAGGGTTAATGACATTTTATCTTAAAACATATAATGAATTGTAGGCTATTCCTTGTCTACAACATGAAATTAATGCATTATTTTTGCCCACTAGCTCTTCAGTAAAACAGTAACTTAGCTAAATGATCTGGTTTAGCAAAACACAAATGACACAGAATGAGCCAAATGCAATATGTTAACATTTCACAATACTCTCACATCACTCCGATTGGTTTTTGTAATATAATAAGATAATAGATGGCAGGCTAATGGGCAAGTTCAGACAGGAGAAAGGAGTTCTCAGCAGGAAAAACGGTCAAAAAAATCCCAACAGAAATCAGGCTCTCACCATGCAGTACTTGAGTTACTAATGAAAGACTATCTTATCCACAGCTGCTCATAAGAATTGACCAAATATCTATATCTGTCAATATATATAATATGTCACCTGAAATGGTTTTCCAGTCTTTAAGGAGTTCCCACATATGCTGAGCACTTGTTGGCTGCTTTTCCTTCACTCTGCAGTCCAACTCATCCCAAACCATCTCAGTTGGGTTTAGGTGAAGTGATTGTGGAGGGCGGGTCATCTGATGCAGCACTCCATCACTCTCTTTCTTGGTCAAATAGCCCTTACACATAGCCTGGAGGTGTGTTTTGGGTCAATGTCCTGTTGAAAAACAAATGATGGTCCCACTAAGCGCAAACCAAATGGGATGGTGTGTCGCTGTAGAATGTTGTGGTAGCCATGCTGGTTAAGTGTGCCTGGGAATTCTGAATAAATCAAACAATCAAAACAGTGCCACCAGCAAAGCCCCCCACCCCAGATTTCTGATTATAAAAAATAAATTAAGTGCACAGACTCACACACAACTGTGCATATTGGTCATTCAACAAAACAAAAAACTAAAAAAAACCTACACCCTTGTTTGCTTTCATTCACTTTCCTCGACAAGTCAGAGGATTCAAAGTGGTAACCGTCACACATCTTAATCCTCCTTCAAAAAACAAAAATAAGGACAGAATTCTACAGGAGACTTGGAGCAAATGCCAGCTTCTCTATTTCAGTATGAATGACCAATTGGTAAAAAAGTGAGCTATGACGATAAATCAACTTTGAAATATAATAATGATGATGAATGACTTCTTTGAGGAAAAGAGATGGCTGACCTGTCTTTCCACTCTGTGCATAGTGGAGCAGGAAACTAGGGAGGGCTGGAAATGTGTAGGAGCAGTGCTCTTGGTAAAAAGCTATAAAATAAAGTACTTGGATGGATAGTAAGGGCAGGTAGTGTATGTGCCTTATGCATGCATGTGTGTGTGTGTGTGTGTGTGAGTGATTGCATGTGAGGTGAAGACTGAACAACTTGATGAAGCGGTAAATTTCACGTCTCCTTCTTGCCTGTATGTTTCCCCCAGCAATCGCCCCATCCTCAACACAACACAACACAACACACAAACACACACGTACACACACAGACACACACCTTACTAGCCGCTCTACTCTGGCTTGACCCTCCTTCACACTTGAACTGCTCTGCTGTGGAGAAAGAACCTACAGCACTCATTCAAACATACCCAAACACACACGCACACACACTGGCGAGCATGGAAACACACAAAAAGCAACACAGTCAGCAGTCATAGTGTGTTTCTGTCGTTTTACTGAGAAAAATCTGTGATGCATCTCTGTGTCTGCGGCTTTGATGCCCTCAGACACACTCGGGGTTTACTTGTGTCTTCGTCTGTCACTGACTTTGACACCCTCAAACACAAAGACAAGAACAAGAGGAGAGATATCGAGAGTAAAGAGATTCATAAAGAAGAGATTTACCGTATTGGAACAGCGAGGAGATGGACTGAACAGGGTAAGTAGGATGTGAGGGGAGATAGGGGGAAATAAATGGCAATGTGCGGAGAGATGGAGAGCAGGGTAAATAAAGAATTGGAGGAGAAGAAAGTGAAAGTGAGAGGGAAAGGGGGGGTGAGAGGAGTAGAAAGAGCGAGCTGATGTTTGCTGACAAGGGCAGAAGCGAGGCCTCCTCTGAGAGCAGCCTGATGCAGAAACAAATGAGGCGACAGGAGAGAGCAGACAGCTCCGTCACACACTCTGATGTGCGCAAGTGTGTGTTTGTGTGTGAGATTGCGTGTGTGTGTTTTTTTAGAAGTGTGAAAATCCCCAGAGTGGTTGTCACTGTTTCTGACCAGACCTGTCAACTTTCCTGTTTTTCCCAGGTTTCTCCCATATTTTCACCCCCTCTCCCGCCTTGCTCCTGTTTCCTAGTTTCCCCTGTAAATCTCCCATATTTCCCATTTTTACAGTTATACACAGGGCTGTAGTGGAGACTAAATGCATGTAAATGCAGTTTACCCACCTCTCAAATTCTGAAATAGTGTTTATTTAGTCCAAACGGAGCATTTACGCAGACTTTCAGTCACTTTACCGCTGTTAGCTCATTATGGCTTCATACCGCAGTTTCTGTTGTAGCTTCTAGGAGCGCTCCTTTTGTTTTCCCTTTGAACATTGTATCCTTCTATGAGACATGCAGACAGCTGTTACTGTTAACAAGGAGCAACAACAAAGCACTGGCCACTCCTGCTACGCTGGTTTTAAAACAAACAAACCCCTGCGGAAGATAGCAGGCAGACTGCTTTCATGAGTGAATCGGAGTTCAGAGGATGATATGTGATATTAATTGACATGTGCCCAGGTCTGCCCAGATGTGCCTGTGCCATCTAATTCTCAAGCTGGCACACCCAGCATAATCATAAAAAATGTATTGAGTTAGCACCAAATTTTTAAAAATTCTTAATTTTATTTCTTACACTTTTAAAATTTCAAAAAATAACACTTTCCAATTTACACAATTGGAAAAATATGGACTCTAATGGACAGAGAGACTTTCGAAGTCACTTGTAATGAAAGTTCAAAGTTCAAATGAGTGCAGGGTGTAGTTGGCGCTGCCTTTATGCTATTCAATTGGCAGTGCGTGACAGATCAAGCAAGCTAGCTGGCTAGCATTAGGCCTAGAGATTTAACTACAAATGCAAAAATGTCAAATAAAGCCCTCTGGATGAGTTTTTTAAGAGGTCATGCATCCAGAAAGAGGAACAGACAACGGCAGTCAGAAAAGAGCTGTTAGAAAACTCGGACACCAATGTTGGGGATGCTCCTCCCCCCTCCAGCACCTCTAACCCAAAACCGACTGCTCCAGCCATGGCCCGGGGCCAGTCAGATGCTGCTGCAACTGTTATGGATCTATCAGCAATAAACAAACCTGCATGTCAATATATCTGGAATATAGCATCAAACAGGATGTCATATTTTGTCAGCCATGTCGTCACTTCAACAAGGAATCTGATAGGTTTGGGAAAGTGGGGTTTAGAGACACCTTGAACAAATATATATAAAACATGAAGCTAGTAACTTATATGTCACTGCTATGACCAAGAACAAGGCCTTCCTTGAGATTAAAAGGGCTGGCACATTTCACATCAAGTCATGAAAGACAAAAGTGCACACACAGCTGACTTTATTGGAAGAAACTGGATACACATTAAGGTTATCATAGACACTGTGCTTCTCTGCGCCAAGCAAGATATTCCACTAAGAGTAAAACCTAGAAAGTCTTAACAGGGGAAATTTTTTAGAAATTTAAATTTATTTGTGCATATGATCCTGACATAAAAAGGAAATGCAAAGTTTGTTGAGCCCTGATAAACAAAACAAGCTCCTTGAAATTTCAGCATCACTTCTTCTGAGAAAGATTAAAGCTGAGTTGCATGCACAGGCTGACACTTTTTATGTTATTTTAGCTGATGAATGCAAAGGTCTTTCAAAGAATGAGTTCATTGCCTTATGTATAAGATACGTACCTAAATAATGGAACCCTCAAAGAGAGAGCAGTGGGATTTGTGACAGCACATGATCAGGTGGAATATCAAATAAGATTTTGGAGATATTGGAGCCATTGCAGCTTGACTCTGAATTGTGTGTGGGGTTCAGTTTTGACGGCATCCCCATCATGGCTGGCAGTAAAGGTGGGGTGCAAGTGATACTGAAAGACACATTCCCCTGTGCAGTGCACATACATTGTAACTCTAGTGCTTTGCTTTGCATCCAAAGTATCTCTCACTGTCGCCACATTTTTTGAAGTTCTCAAATCGCCACATCACTTCATGACAGGAGTGAACAGGCATGCACAGTTTTTAGAGATCCCAAAAAAACTTCACCCTGATAGACCTGCCTTGAACATTCCATAGATATTAGATGGAGATCAAAATCAGTCAGTGGGTAGAGTTTTAACTTTGTATGATGCCAAATTAGAGACACTGGTGGAGTTTGATGAAAGGTCTGGCCAGACCAAAATTGATGCACAGTCTCTCTTACCACAAATACAAACTAAGAGATTCAGTTGGCCAGATGGAGGAACTGCAGTCACCAAGTGTGCATTGTGGACTCTCAGTTGAAGGCCCTGAATTGACTGTATTTGTACAGCTGATAAAAAGAAAAGTAAGTGGGGGTCATTCTTGTCCCTCACTAATCAAGGTTCTTGACTCCTGTGCCAAAGACATTTTTTCCAAACATGAACTGTTTACTTCGGGCACTCATTACTTTTCCAATAACAAGCTGCACAGTTGAGCACTTGTTTTCCACTGTTAACCGAATCAAAGCAATCAACAGGGCAACTATGCTCACAGGCCAACTGAACAGTTTATCTATTCTTCCATTTGGACACTTTGGGTTATCATGAATTTCGTTGTTCAAGACCAAGCCCCACCATCTTGCACTGTGAGATGCTGTGGTATGTAGCTTACATTGCTCCTATACTTTACTGACACATGTAAGTCATACTAATGTGCTTTTTGTATAACTTGTGCTTTTTGATGGTAGCAGTAATTTTTGAAATGGAACTTGCTGGTGTAGCCTATTGTGTTCTTGGCTGAGGGATTATGAATGTAATGATAAATGCTTATAAATGAAGCTAAACTTTGTTGATCTCACACTGTACTATATTGTTAGATACATGAGGCTTACTTAATTTATGCAAGTGACACGCTCTCAGTTTGTTTTTGCCATATAGTGGCATTGTGCAAATATAGGCTTAGCCTAAAAAAAACTAATGGTTGTGTGGTTCAATGCTGCAGATGTTCAGTGAGTAGACCACTGCAGTCGGCACAACTTCAGGTTTGACATTGCTTTTATACAACAGTTGTGCTATAATGTTTGGGAAATCATTTCAGCATTAAATGAATAAATGATGTTGCAGCTCATCTCAGCCACCTTATTTCTTGAAACTATCACATGTTGCTAAGCAACAGTAAACAAAACCAGTAGCCTGCTATCGATACAATGTATAGTAGGCAAATACTGAATAATGTTTTAATGAGATCGTAAAATAAGAGTAAAAAAACTGTTATGGTTGGTCTACAGATCACTTTGGTTCTTGCACACATTATATCCCACAGGCACACCTAAATTAATATTTCTGGCTATGCTACTGATGTGTGGCATCAAATAATAATCTGCCAGACAAAATACAATGAAGTTAGTAGCAAAAACTCTTCAGTGGAACTAAAGTTTTTTAAATTGACCTTAGTGTTGTTTTAACTGTCCAGTCTAGTGCTGCTGCTTTACATGACAGTAATGTTAATGTAGCTTGATAGTTTGGAAACTTGACTGTGTGTGTCGTTTGTCCACAATTACTGTAATTAACACCATACAAATTAAACTTCTGCTTCATGCTCACTCAGACTTTAAAATGAAGGCTTTTTACATTTTCAGAGTGAGTGAAGGAATTAGGAGAGAGGAGACAGAAGTGAGGGAGAATTGCAGGATGTAATGCTGTTGAAAGAAAAACAAGGAGAAAGTAAAGAACTGAGTCAAGAAGGAAGAAGGTGCGACTGATTCAAGATTGAAAAAAAAAGTTTAAGGAGAAAAGAGAAACACATAGAAGCAGCCGAGGCATCAGGTGATGGAGACATATGAACAAACTCAAAGCAGGAAAACTGGTAAATTACAGCTATAGATGAATTACTGTTCTAGTAAATATTTTAAAGGCACAATCTATTATCCAAATGTAAGCTAAAGGGCATCCCCACTAATAAAAGCCAAAGCACAATATTGAAACCTATTATAAAAGGACTTGCAGATCTTTTAATACTCTATTAACACAATGTTTTCTTAAGCTGTTAAAAGGTTGTTGACCTCAGTAACTGTACCTTAATAAAATAGGTGAGACGCCAGCAAAACAAACCAAAATCTCTGTGTAAATATTTAAATACTTGGGAGACTATTTTCCCATTACTGACAAAAAGCATGTTTGAAAACAACTGTGCATTTTGCAAGGTGTGTAGGGTGGACTTTAGTGTTGGTCATGGTAGGAAAAATGTTAACCAGCAGGCTAGGTCAGTTAAACATAAGCGTGCCCAAGAAGCCACAAAGGGCAGGCAGTAAAGGCACCTGGTGATTAAATCTCTGGAGCCAAGAGAGGAAACCCTTTTCATAATGTAAAAATTCAAGTGGGGTCCCAGAAAATCGCCTTTATTTTCAAAGCCCACAGTTGACAAATATGTTTCTGACACTCAACCAATGGAAAACATCCACCTTCAAGAAACCTGCAACAACAGTAATGCTCATAGGTGCATTTAGCAAGGACAGAGAGGACAGAGGAGGGGAGAGGAGAGGAGAGGAGAGGAGAGAAGAGAGGAGAGAAGAGAGGAGACAAGAAGAGGAGAAAGTGCAAAGAGGATTTTTCTGCTACTGGTAAAGAGGACGTTAATGTGGCACAGGGGAGAGTTGGCAGTGTCACAGTGGCACACCAGCCTCTCAGTCAGGTTGCAATAACACACACATTCGCACAAACACACACACAGTCCCCCTCCCCTGGCTGGCAGAATGGTATAAACTATCAGCATGTGTCTGCTGTGCTGGGCTTCTGAGGAAGCAGTTAGCAGAGTAATGGCTCGCTCATGCTTGTTAGAGGACAGGCAGAGATAAGAAGAGACAACTAACGAAGGGAGCTGGATAGCAAGAGAGAACAAGTGACATAACTACTTAATTATTAAGTATGTGAATATATGAACAGTATGTGTGAAATTTTTAATGTATATATCAACAGTGGTGGAAAGTAACTAAGAATATTTACTCAAATTAAGTACAATTTTGAGGTACATCTGTGAAGATTCTCAGTCACCCAGGTTGTGGTTATCCAAGGAGGGTTGAATCAAGGGCAACTGGACATCTTGGTTGTAGAAACTTGAAGACATTTCGCCTCTCATGCAAGGGGTTTCTTAAGTTCTAACTGACTGGCAGGGAGTCCCAGGTATTTGTTAAATCCTGGTACCTGTTCTTTACTTGAGTATTTCCATTTTATGCTATTTTATACTTCCACTCCACTAAATTTCAGAGGGAAATATTGTACTTTCTACTTCTCCTCCAGCTTTAGTTACTTTTCAGATGAAGATTTGACACAATGGATAATATAACAACCTTTTAAAATGCAACACATCATTAAAGATTAAACCAGTGGTTTCCAACCTTTTTGGCTGAAAAAGCAGTGTGTAGTCAGAGTCACACTTCAGATGTCTATGAGTTGTTAACAGCTCCACCAAATAGTGATTTTTCCCTCTAAACTTCTCATATGGGTTTCCTAAATGGTAATGCTTTACATTACCATACAGTACAACATGATTACTCCGGAGTTATGGTGTAATCTGTTGTACTAACAGTGCACCAGCACAGTATGTACCAATACATGTATGTAGGTACAGGTGAACAAGATGTGAAGTTATGGAATAAGGGGGTAACAATTTGGGAACTTACAAAGAACTTATACTGTGGTTATTTTTTAACTACTGGGTATCTATTCTACTACTACAGGGTACAGTATGACCATAAAACTGAGCAAAAATGTTTAAGGGAAGATGGAGTGATGACCTCTGCAGCACTTAATAAATATGATGTGATTTTATTTCAAAATGACCTTATTACCAACATATTACCTACAAACAGACAAACTACATTGTTCCTATATAATTCTGGGGTACTTAAAATAACTATGGGGTACATCTGTGCGTTTACTTTGGAACAAAGGTCAAGGGGACAGTGTATTGTCATGGATACTATCGTTCTCTGAAGATTGTCAAGATTTGTTCAGCAATGGCAAAATCAGCTCACTTACCTCTCCGCAGATGGAATCACCGCCACAAGCTTGTTCCCGCCGGTCATGCCCTGGACTCATCGCCACCGCTGATGAGCATCTCTTCTGCTCCGAGTGCCTCGGACGGGACCACACAGAGAGCGGCATGATGCAGCCACCTACTCCTCTTCAACGCCAGCAATGGTGGGACCATTTTCGGCTGTGTGACATCTCACTGCACTGCAATGAGAGTGAACCGGAGCTTGAGATTGATCTCCGCGGTGAAGATAAGCTCACCGATTCCACTGCTGTCCGGAGCGGAGCGTGTTGGGCTCTTTCTCTGTGCCTCCCCGGAAGAAGGCCTCACACCACTCCTGATTCCTCCCTCAGGTGGCTGGGCAGCAAGCAGAAAGCTGCAGCCTCTGCTGATACAGCATAGAGGCACGTTGGAATATTTTGAGAAAGTATTTCAGCTGGCCACGCAGCTGACCACAGCAGTAAAGCAGTGAACAATCTGGGTGTGTTGGATGTTGCGGCGGTAAATACACCGCTCCACACTCCCTCTACAGCAGAACGGGCTGATTTTCCGGGCCGCACCATCGGTCAGATTAACAACCTAGTTCTGGGTGTTGCTACTGCCGCAGGACAAGTAATGTTGCTTGCTACAGTAGGCTCACGTCAGGTGTGGCTGGGACTCACTGCCTTACACAGGAAGGACAGAGAGGACCTCCTGGGAGTTCCCATAGCTCTGGACGGGCCCTTCGGGTCCATCTCTTCTGTGAATCAGCGCTTCAAGAGGCGCAGCAGGCAGGGCAGAGCACCACCAGCCCCCACTGCCTCAGCCACCCCCCACACCACCTTGACAGAGACACCACAGCACCGGCCTGCCAGTGACTGCAGAGCAGCCCAAGCTGAAGCCAGGAGCGCAGACAGACCCCCGCTGAAGCTGGCTTACGCTTGGGGAAAGTCACCAAAATGCCAGCGGAACTGCCAGCAGGAGGGAGCGTCACATTGGCGCGGGCTTTGTTCAGCGGCCCCCCAGATGTGCCAGCGGAGTTCACCACCCCCTCCCACCACTGCTCAAGTTCATGTTTGCTGTGTGTGTTGTGAAAATGTTGAAAATGTTTCATAAAAAAAAATTACATTCTACAAAAAGCACAATCCTCCACCCTCCCCTCTCCCACCTCTCTGGCCCTCCGTGACACTGGGATGATAACAACTCAGGCTGCTTCATCTCATTCAGCTGCAGGCTGTGCTAGCCGCAAAAAGCTCAGCGCTGAGTGCATCCATGAGTGCTATGTTTGGCGCGATGTAGTGAAAAAGAAACACATCCCACCCGACATAGCGACACTCAAAAGCAGATCAGGTACCGCTATTTTTCGGACCAGCCAGTGCAGCGCATCCCCCCGGGAAACAGTGAGGCGGCGAGCAGCATTATATCCTCACACAGGAATAATGTCTCATACCCACACTGACTGAGGCGAGGATGTTTCATGTCTGCTTAGTGTCAGCACTGTCTCCCACTGTTCTTGCTGCCCTGCACAGGACTGGCGTTTACAGCTCGCCACTTGGGGTTACAATATCGTGGCCAGTGGCATTACTTCCTCCCCAGACCCACTCACAGACCGAGGAGAGGAGACACCCAGTCTAGTCCGCTCCCCTCTGGTTATTTCTATGGGAAATAGGGAGGGTGATGGATGAACAAAATCACAAAATCTAATGGTGTGTTGAGGCAACTGACGGTGATGTGTTCACGGACCACTCCATCAGCTCGGCCCTTTAGATACCGGCCCCCCATGGGCCAATCTTCGAATCGAAATATCAGCTGCCCCCAGGACCACCCGTCCTCTGACACAGTTTTACAAGGAATGGTGTCACAGCTGCACATTATTGGAGTGGATAGACAAAACAGTGAGACTTTGTTATTGACTCCAGTTCTGCCGTGCTCCTCCTCCGTTCTTGGGCATCTAGAAAATAAATCTATCCTCCCAAGAGGAGATAGATTCTCTCTCCGAGGAGATCCAGGGACTGTTGAAACAGGTTGTCTCAATCATTCCCACTCATGACAGACATAAGGGGTTTTACTCCATGTATTTCCTGGTTCCCAAGAAGACAGGAGGTTTCAGACGCATTTTGGATCTCCGCATTCTGAACCAATGCATCTCCAGAAAGACGTTCCGCATGCTAACCATCAGGAGATTGCTGGAACTGGTTCAACCAAGCTACTGGTTAACCACCATTGACCTGAAAGACACTTATTTACACATCAAGGTGGCGTTGCAACACAGGAAGTTCTCAGACTCAGAGAGTCGTGCTCGACTCAGTCAGGCTGCGGGCTGTTCTGTCAGAACCCAGACGGATGGCCCTGCAGCAGGCAGTCCTCAGACTGCAGCGGGGAGTATGCCAGTGACAGCTTTGACTGTCATGCAGGCATTGGGGCTCATGGTGGCAGGCCATCCAGTCATTCCACTGGGGCTCCTGCACATACGTCGCCTGCAACAGTGGATCGCCAGTCTGTGCTTGGATCCCGAGAGGCACAAGCACTGCTTGGTAAACGTTCCCCCAGGAGGACCTGCATTAGTGGGGGTCCCCACAGCATTTGTTGGCAGGAACACTGCTGGGTAAAGTGACGTCCTACATAGCAGTGTTCACAGATGCGTCCCTGACAGGGTGGGGGGGCACCTGTCTGGGGTGTAGCCTTCAGGGGAAAACTGACACATCAACCTTCTTGAATTTCAGGTGGTGCTCCTGGTTGTCCGACACTTCCTGACTCTGGTTCAGGGGTTCAGACACATGTTGGTGAGAACAGACAACCACACCACGGTTTCCTACATCAACAAGCAGGGTGGAGTCCAATCTACAGCACTGTTGAAGACGTTGGAGAACTTGTGGGCTTCAGAACACCTCCTGTTTCTGAGAGCCCTTCACATTCCGGGTCCAGATAACAGGGGCACTGACCTCATTTCAAGAGGTGGCCCTCTGGCAGATGAGTGGGTGCTGCACCCCGAGGTGGTGGGGGTTAGGAGACAACGCCTGGTGATGTGTGTCTCCACCCCCCAATGGGAACTACCGTTGGTGCTCGAGGCTCTAGTGAGTGATTCCAATGAGCCTCTGGAGCGCTCCTCTTTGAAGGTGTCATTCAAGACAACTTTGCTGCTTACGCTGACCTCAACTAAGAAAGTGAATGAATCGTGTGCCCTGTCGGTTCACCGCAGCTGTCTGCTGCTTCATGATGACCACAGCTGTGCTACTCTCAGACCAAACCCCTCCTTTGTTCCCAAGAACATAAGGAGTTAGGGTCAGGTTAGACTCATTTAAGTCAAGAACTGTTCAGCTAGAGGCATTTTGTCCTCCACCTCATGGGGATGTCAGGGAAGTAACATTGCTTCTGTTGTGCCCAGTACTTGTGTTGGCATGTTATGTTGAACACACAGCCCTCTTTTGGTGCACTGAACAGCTGTTTGTGTGTTATGGAGAGGGTGTGGCCGGTAAATGAGTACGGTCTCGACCTGCTCGATGTGTAAAGTGCCCTGAGATAACTTTTGTTGTGATTTGGCGCTATATAAATAAAATTGAATTGAATTGAATTGAATTAAAGCCCTATCCAAGAAGTGCCTAGCTAGTTGGCTTTGTGAGTGCATCTCCCAAGCTTACAGGCAGGCAGGTAAGGACCCCCCCCCACTGTGTAACAGCTTCTACAGCCTTATTCTGTGGGGTGTGTGTTGAGGACATATGCACAGCAGCGTCTTCGTCTACACTTTGTCCGTTCATAAGGTTCAATCTCTTGGACATGACGGGCTCCTTTTCGAGGTCTGTGCTCACAGGAGCAACTCAGGACTTGTGAAAAGGGAGGTGTGAGTGTCAGCCATGGTACACCAATAACTTAGGGATATTTTTTAATTGTCAGATACTTTCATACTTCTTTGTAATTTTGTTTCAGTTAATTATGAATGTTTATGGATATTGTTTTTCTGTGTAAGTATGGAAATGTGCAGTATTATGACAGCTTTTTTGTTTTCCTACTCAGCTCTTACAGCGTATTTGTGAATACGGCACTGTGTGCATTGGCAGTAAAGTCTTCATGAACCATCAGTTTGAGAGTTGTCATTCTAGCTGGGAACACTACACTGTATGTGTATTGGTACGTAGTGTACTGGTACACTGTTAGTACACAAGATTACTTGACAACTCTGGAGTACATTGCAAGCTGTAATTAGTGCATGTGTCTGAGCGTGTGTGTATGCGTGGTACAACAGGCACGTAAATCCACGGTTTTACTGTTCACAGAGCTAATATGAGCCACCTCACTCCTCCTGCTGGGGAAGATTAATATTTTCACCTTTCATGGTGGCTGCCGGTTGCCTTCTACTCACTGTCTCCTGCTTCCACTTCCATTTTTCTTTTCACACTCTTCTTCTCTTGTCTGTTTTGGCATCCCAACCAACCCAGTCTCACATCAAAATGTGTAATAGCTACATTGGTCCACAGCACAAAATGTATCAGTTTCACAATAATGGCTCTAAAATTGGGAGATGCCTACATTTTTTTGGCCTATTCTTTTCTATTGGCCTGCATCCATGTCACATGCTCAAAAAAAAGGCTGACATTCCTTTTATTCTCAGTGGAAAATGCAATACTTTAACATAGTTTTGGCATTAAAATGCATTTTGATAACATTTCTAGCAAGAAAATGTGCATTTTATTTTCATAATCTTCATTCAGTGAATATATATGATGTTTAGTTTGTCAGTTATTACAAAGATTTTTTCAGGCTTTCTATTGTTGCTATGGTGGTTGCTTTGGACACTGCTATCGCTGAAACCACATAGTTGCATGTTGTTTGAATTATTGTCTTTGCGTTGTGTAGTTATCTGAGCTGTTATGTTATTTGTGTTATTTTATGTAACTGTTTAGTGATGTTATTTCAATTTTAAAAAAAATTTAGATTTTAGAGCGCCCCAGGGATGAATTTAATTTGAAAGCCAGAATTTGAAGAGTTGCGATTGGCTGCCTAGAAGACCCACCCGGAAGTATTTTCCTCATTGTTACCGTGTTAAGGTTTTCTTTTAATGATATCTTTAACATTTCTCAACACAATAACACAAAAATATCCTTGATAACTCAACAATACAATAGGTTAATGTTAAGGCCATCAGTTTTTATTATTTCTCCTTCAAATCAGAGAAATAATGTTTTTTTGTCAGTTTTTGATAGCAGAAGGCTAGGGAAGAGCATTATTTGTGGGTGGACTTGACGCATTCAACTACTGTTTTAGGTTGTTTGCTGTCAGTGGGCTTCATTCCATTGCAAATTGCCGCTGGTCTGCCGCAACCCGAATCCAAATGCCTCCATCTCTGTTAAGAATAGGAGTTTTATAGCCTGTGATTGTAAACTGTGAAGTTACTCATTTAATTTCATATTTCCAAGAATATGTGGCTGAGGATATTTAAAGTGGCAATCTCAAATCTTGTTTCGTTTGGCGTTAAGTGGTAATTGCAGGTGTGTTTTTTGGACCTCACTCGACCTCACTTCCAGAGATCCAAACAGTGTCACTGTGTGACGTCATGCTAGCACAAAGGAATTGAAGAGCAAGTCTGTTGCGTTAGGTCCACCTACCCCTCTGGCGGATCAACCACTGGATGATGGAAAACGTATCAGTAACTGTGCCGTTTGTGATTTGAATGCATGGCAGGAAAGTCACCACCTACACACAGTTCGTAATAATGATAATACTGCAAATGCAAGAGCTTTCATTAGCAGGCCATAGGCTCAATCACCATTCTGTTACCTCATTCAGTGATAGATGACTTAACAGACATTTATTTAAATGAAAATCTTCAAGATTATAACTTTAATATGAAATCATCTTCCTTAAAACATAGTCTTCCTCAATTAATATTGAGCCATGCCATCCAATAAAGCACTAAAATGCCATGTGTTCTACATGCCTCCTGCTTTGAAATTCTGTCCTTTGAATGTTGACCTCAGTGCATGTTTGAAGGCTTATAATTCAGCAACAAAAGGGGCTACAGACATGGGACCAACTGTTATAGAGAGTTATTGACCTCAGCTGACATGTGAGTGTAGTCAACAACTGGGGGCACTGTCAAATATGGGTAAAATATGGTTAAAATTAATTTTTTCACCCATTTAACAATTAGATATTTAACTGTCCCCTTGAACTCCTCAGTGTACTCTCAATTTAGTATTTACAACTTCTAACTCTAAGAAAAAAACTAATATTTATTTTAGAGCCACGCCATGCAGCATGATACAAATCAGCACCACGGCTATGGTTCTTGCCATTTGCAAAGTAGGGTTGTAAATATAGGATTGTAAAATGATATCTACCGAATATATCAAATATCTATTGCAGCTAATATCCTAGAAATGGGGTTTTGGGTTTGTGTTCAGTATCAGCGGGAGTTATGCAGCGCTTCAAACTGTGTTTAAGGAGTTTGTTTGTTATGGAATCAAAATGTTTGTTCAGCCACATCATGCATGCATTAAACTGCCTCCTAAAGTGCCTCTTGCAATTAGGACTGATCTCAGAGCAGTTTCTATGGTAACATACTTAGGTAACATAGAAAAGTCTATGTTAACTGTGGGGGAAACTGATCTGGTGCCAGGAACGGCACTATTTCTGGCCATAATAT
Source organism: Scomberomorus guttatus (assembly GCA_038419695.1). Classification (NCBI taxonomy): domain Eukaryota; kingdom Metazoa; phylum Chordata; class Actinopteri; order Scombriformes; family Scombridae; genus Scomberomorus; species Scomberomorus guttatus. The sequence goes on from CM076449.1 coordinate 5,411,043, forward strand.
TAACTCGTATTGTTGAGTTTTCAAGAACACTTTCATGTTTTTGTGTTGAGAAATGTTAAAGATAAAAGAAAAACTTCCGGGCAGGTCCTCCAGTCAGCCAATTGCAAAGCTTCAAATTCTGGATTTCAAATTCAGTTCATCCCTGGGGCGCTCTAAAATCTATGTTTTTTAGTGAAAGAACATCATCAAACAGTTACATAAGCTGAGTTGTTGTTGAAATCAGCTAAAAATTCAGCCATGACAGAGTTGGAGAGAGGAGTGCCAGGAAGAGTTTGTTGTGTTGGAGTACAGAAAGCCTAGCTTAGTGTTATCTAAAAGATTTTTAAAGTCATGGCTGAATACTTAGCTGATTTCGACAACAACTCAAAGCTTGCGAGATTTCAGAACAAGACTTCTCCTTGAGTGAGACTTGGTTAGACACAATAATAAACAGTCCGGATCAAGTGAAAGGTAAAGAAAAATGTTTTATTTCTCCATATGGTGCTTTCCATAATGTTGTCAGTCACTTATAATAACTATCTGAGCCTGTCAGTGGCAAAAACAAGCACTTTTAGTGGACGTACATTGACGGGGTGCTATTGTCCCAAATGAGTACATTGCAGCCCGTTTCAGGGCTGCAGGCTGAAACACTCGTTCAATACTGAACCAATTTCAAAAGTTGTCCCCATTAGTCACTTCGACACAAAAAGATAGGAAAATAGGGTCCAGGTTGAACATTACCAAAGTTTTCCTTTAATTTGAATCTGTAAACTTTTCTGTTATTATCCTTTCCACTTTCTCTCTCCTTTACCCTTCCCCTACCCTCCTATATCCTCCTATACATTAGCGTGTCCCTGGTGCCTTGTGTTTCAGTTGAGTGAGTGATCAGTCTTCAGTGCTGCACAGCCCCATTCAAGGCTGCCATCAGTGTGACAATTAGGCTGGTAAATAAAGATAATGTGAGCCATCCGCCGGGGTCCTTAACCGCTGCACTGCAATTAACAGAGCTGATTGGTGGGCAAAGCCTCAACAAGGATGGTGGGGAATTGGTGAGACAGAGAGAGGGTTGGGGAAGCTAGACTACCACTTTGTATTGGAAGTGGAACTAAAGCAAGGCTATAAATGTTTCTTGTAAAAATTATACTTTGTATATTCTTTCAGTTATTAGCCAAAGCCCATGACCACAGGTAAGGGTTGGAAGGTAGATCAAGATGAAGAGACGTACATTTGACTCAACTGAGGCCAAGACGTGTCTGCATTTGTTGACAATGTTTCAACTTGAGAAAAATATTCAACTGTACAGCTTGTACATATTAAGCTGTTTGGGGTGAAAAAACAGACTTTGCAAACAGTCTAGCAGTCCAATACAAAAAACTTAACATTCTGCCTTAATACAGCTTTAGGTGATAGGGTGAGATAGGGTGAAGGGCAGGGTTACCTGATCTGGCCTGGAGTTGGTTTGCAATGCCTCAGGAAGAGCTGGAAGACCTGGCTGGGGAGGAGGATGTCAGGGCTACCTTGCTTAGCCTGCTGCCACTGTGAGTCAGACCCAGATAAGTGTCAGAAAATGGATGGATACTGCTACTAAGGAGTTATCTCTGGCATCTATCTAGCCACGCATATAGTTCGGTTCTATTTGCCCAGGTTTTGGGATATCTGTGTGTGAGATTGTTGCCTTCACCCTGATACAATAGAGGTTAGAATTTCATTTGTGGCTCTTAAAGCATTGACAAATTATATTTAAAAAGTTGAATGCTTGCATTGGTATAGTGGCAGAAATCGTAGGGTAAGGTATCTCAAAAAGGCTCCCATGTTGTAAAATTACTAATTTCTATCTCCTTGGTCTTTTTAAGTTATTTGAAATTTGTGGGTCAAGAGCTGGCGGTGTTGAGCCTGAACTCGTTACTACATCACACCCAACAGTCAAATAAATATGCAGGAAGCTTTAGCACAGCACTAAGCTGGACAAGAGTGTGTACATAACTTCTATAGTCTGAGTTTGCATTTCAGCCAGATGATGAGCAAAGCAGGACACTGGAAGTGTGCTAGAAATTTAGACACTCTTATTGTTCTGAAACATCTTTTTGGAATCTTAACTGTGCAACGGCAGGTTCTTCTCTTTCATTCAAGATCAGACTCCGATTCATATACCGTTATATACTGTCTTACATCTCCAGTGGCAGACATTATTCTATGTTGAAATGCAGCATAAGAGAACTTGCATTATTCATTAGGTCGTATTCCGATTGGTTGGGGGTGATAGTGTGGGCCAATTGGACTAGGTGCTCATTAATAATGCAGATTTTATCTAAATAGCTTCAGAAACAGCCTACAGGAGGACAGAGAGGAATCTGGATTGTAAGGAAAGATGGATTTTGAACTTCTGTCACAGATATGTTTAAAATAGACTTAGCATTTATAAAATTGAGTCAAAAAAGGCCATGATACCAGATCTTTGAGGATTCATTGTGGAGACAGAAAGAGAGGATAGAATTTTATGTGAAAAATAAGAGTTTCTGCCTAGAGGGGCTTTTCTTTTCTTCATGGTAATCATCTGCTGGAAGTCATACGTAACCCCATCCTGAATTAATAGTACTGTACATCCCTGGATACAACAAAACTGGTATTGGAATAGATGGTAAGTTAAAGTAAAGTGATTGAAGTTAGAGCAAGGTGGGGCAAAGGGAAAAAGAATCATGAGGTATTCAACAGTTGGCAGAGTGTTGGTGTGCAGCTGATGAGTGTTGCCAGATGCCAACTCTCAGGGTAAATCTGCTGGGCAATGCCAAGACTTCCCACTGTGACTTCTGCTTCCCGACACCTGTCCCACAGCAGCATTTGACGAATCAGCCCTGGCATCAGAACACAAAGACAAAGAGGGAGACAGTCCAGTCTACAAACCTGGCAACACATCTAAGGGGGAGGAGAGGCTGAAAAACAAACTTTGCTCTTGTCTATGATTCTCAGTCTCTGGTATGGTAGAGATCTCAATCTCATTGGAGCCACAGCGATTAGTGGATTCGCTCATGGGAGTGAAATAAATCCACACAAATTTTTCACATTGATCTTAACTTTGGTGAACTCTGACAGGCAAATTTGCGCTGTTGACTAACAGCAAGCCCTCTTGACAGTGCTCCCATTATTCAAAATAAGAAATGATTCAATACCTACTCAACAGCATTACTTAGCCAAAGTCCACTAAAGTTTGTTCAGGCTCATTCCATACAACTGAATTGGACATTGTACAGATGATGTGTTATTCTGCACAAATTGCAGTGGAAACTGCTCATAGTGATCACGGTTACAGTGATCAATTGCTTATATGGATCAAAAAGCTTGGGACAGAATTATTCCTATACAAATGCTGTTTAAATACTCTGCTTATAGTAATCAAGTAGTCCGCTTACAGTGTTCATTTTGCGTCTTTATACATGACAACATATGGAAAAAACATTTTAAAACTACGGTAATTCTATTTTTTTCTTATCTTAATCCCATGATACATGTATGATATGTACTTAGCAGCTGCGGCACCATTATCAAGCGTAGGGTTGGGGAAGCACCACAGGTTTGTGCTGAGGTGTGTGGGCGTGTTTATTTGTGACCGTCGTGAAACAATCAGAAAATAACATTTTATTCCTCTCATTCACTGGCTTTCTCGCTACCACTGCTCGCTCTCCTCTCTAGCTCGCTCGACCACTGCTTCTCTCTCTCTCTCTCTCTCTCTCTCTCTCTCTCTCTTTTGTCCTCCCTCATGGCAGGGTTGTACAGCTCTAATCAGTCTAATCGCTAGCTGTAATATACAAATGTCAATTAGATACTAATCTGCATGAGAAGTAAAGAAAAAGAAAAAAATCGGTTATAATAATCATCCGCTTATAGTGATCAATTTGACTCGGACAGACGTGATCACTATAAGCGGTTTCCGCTGCACCAAGAAATTTGAACTTGAAGTTGAAGTAAGGACATTTTTAAACCCAGTGCTTTTGCTATCACACCAACATGCTGATACCAAAAGTCCTATATATTCCATATTATGTGGTATTAAATTAAACTTTTTGGTATGTAATTTTATCATCTTCTGGTATAGAATGGCAAACAAACAGGCATAGGGGCTGTCTTGATTTAAAATTCACTAGCCAGTAAAAGAGGTTGAAGGCTGACACACAGACTGACACAGACTTTCTGTGTCTACTAACTCCTTCTTCCCAGTGCCAGGTCTGTTGCAGCAGAGGGACCAGGACACCAGTGAGGTGGAGACAAGAGAAATCGATAGGGAGTTAAATTGAAGAATCTGTGTCCATTACTTTCCCTGTTTCCCTTCTTTCTCCCTGTGTGTCTGTGACAAGACTGCAGCAGCAGCGGGCTGCAAGTCCATCCCATTCACATCCACTCATTTACAGAGCGACTGAGTGTGTTTGCACACGGTGCACACATGTGCACCCTCAAGGCACAAAGACACTGAAGAGCTTAGGAAGAGGACCCTTTCTACTTCTCTTTTATTTCTACTTCAAGTCTTTGTCTGACACAGCTAAAGCCTTCTAAATGTAAATACACAACATTCTTCCTACCAAGCTCCAAGTACAACCCTTCATAATTTAACCTGTTCTTTTGAGGGTGGAGAGTGCCAAGGTGTTTAGTCATTTCCAGATAAGTATATGCAAAAGTCGATTTGTGATTTGAAAACGTCCTTGACAATATCTCAGTTTTCAGCACTTTTGATGCCAAGTTAAAGCACATATTCAACGCACCAGTGTCTCCCTGTGCTATTGCTCCTTAGCTTTATGTTTCTGGTCCGCCTGTCCAGTCTGCACCAACCCCCACCCCCTCACTCCGCAGCCTCATTACTCATTTCACACCAAGCAACAGAGCAGAACAATTCAGGATCACATCTATTTCAATCTGAAATAATCACCCTCGTGAAATCTAATAAATTATGCAGCACTCAATAGCTCGGCACTGGCTCCCTCTGTATTAGCACCAAGCTAATGATGCCAACCCATTATTCTCAAAGTCAATGCGGAACAACTTCATGCACTTCCTGTTCACAAGATCTTAGGAAAGCACTTGGTTTGGTGGGTTTAACAAACAGATAAGATGCTTAAAAGGTATTTGGCCATGCTAGGGATGGTAATGTTCAGTTGGCCTAAATATCCAGACTGAAATGTCTTAACAAATATTGGATGGATTAAAATGAAATTTTGTATGATCATGGTCCCCAGAGGATGAATCCTACTTTGATGATCCCCTGACTTTTATCAAGTACCACCAACAGGTCAACATTTTCAGTCACCCACAAAATTTCAAACCATTTTACATGCATTTCATATTTTTTATTTGAAGAATATTGTTGATTATAAATTTACAGTTAATGGCTGTTTTAGATATTTCAATATATCAATTTTTCTTTTAAAAATTGGGTCAACACTCATTATTCTACAGCATGACTGTATTTTTACAAGGTTTTGTTAGTAAAACACACCAAGAAATTAATTTTACTTTCAAATTTAATATTGAAATAAAACAAAAAGTATTTCTGTCACAAATAGGGACAATGCTAGTGATCATACAACACAAATGTATTTTTACATGGTTGTGTTAGTGAAAAATAATTCACAAATTGAATATTAGAGTAAATCTTTTAATACAACAAAAGTGACAGGTCTTCCTTTATAAAATAACGTGAAATGATGGTGATTTTACAAAATGGTGGTATTTTTACAAGATTTTGCTAGCAGGAAATACACTGAAATTGCATTTTGCTATTAAATAACATAATGGGAAAGGTGGCAAAATTCTTTCTTTTAATCATAATGTGAAATGATGATGATTCTACAACATAGCTGTACTTTTACAAGGTTGTGTGCAGTGAAACCTGTACATGTACAAGTTGTCTTGTCACAAACTTTGGTACCAATATTCATGGTTCCCAGAGAATGTGTCCTAATGACTTTCGTGATCCCCTGACATTTCCTCTAGTGCCATCAGCTGGTTGACGTGGTTAAATGTCTCACAACCTGCTGGATGGATCACCAGGCAATTTGGTGATGACATTCATGGTCGTTGTGAACTTTGGTGATCCTCTGACTGGTCATCTAGCACCAATATCACAACTTCAGTTTGTCCAGTACTTTGGTTTATGACCAAATACCTTCAAAATGAATTCCATTCCCATCAGCCTCAGTTGTAACTTGTACTAATTAGTAAATATTAGCATGCTAACATGCTAAACTAAGAACGTAGCAGTAGTAAATATAGATGAAAATACTGATGCTTAAACTCAACATAAACAACCAGTGCCACACATGTTACAAAAAGCCCATTTTTCATGTTTGCAACATTTACATAGCTTATACATTTTCAGTTTTTGTTGACATTGTGAGAAAGATGATAATTCTACTTTATGTTTAATATTGAGTTTGTAGTAGGTGGTGGTGGTGTACTAGAGTGCATTATATTGAATGGTGGTCCTAATATTTTGTCCATTCCATTAACATACATGAGGGGGGCAAAATATTAGGAACACCATTCAATATAATGCACTCCAGTACACCATTATATTGCATTAGATTGCACAGGTATACCTAATGAATTGGCTGGTCAGTGTATGTCAGTGGCACCACTGAAAACTGCATGTTTGACTTATTGCAATATTTCCTAGGCTTTTAATGGCTCATAGAATGTCAGTTTTTGGATTCTTCAGATGTTTGATGACAATTTTCAACTTCACATAACACAACACAGCACTGAGCGACCAATTTACTTCACTCTCATTCTGATCTGACCTGATGATAAAATAAAAATTTATAGGATGATAATGTACTGTATACTGTAATAATAGCCAGTCAAGTATCTCGTTGAACTTAATTTCTGAAACTTTACATCAGGAACCAAAACAGGTCACAGGCCTTTAGCTGGCGGCTGGTCCCTTGATGTCATGAAAACCAATATACTGTATTTTAATGAGCTTGAGACCTGGGGCCAGACAATAATTTTCTTATTTGGGTCACAGGCTGAAAAGTTGAATAACCTCTCCTATAAAATACACTGTATTTAATGGTATACCTACAGCCTACAGTCTCCACTTATCACCTGTGGACAAAGAGGGGGGACCTGGGTGTGGGGTTGAATTTTACAGACTGGGGGTCACACTGTGTAAAGAGGCCAGTGGAGATATGGTCAATGATGAGTGTGGTCTATTTAAAGGCCCTTGGGGTTGGACACTATCTTTAATTCCTCAAGCACTGGTTGGGTTGTTATCTGCTTTGTACACCACTGGGTGAGTGCAGGTCACATACACAAAGACACAGTCAAGATGGCATATACATACATGGCATTGGTGAATTAGTTTGTTTGTGTGTCAGTTCATTTCCTTCAGTGTTTCTCTGAATTGCAAGGTCATCTTCCCTACCTCAGCTCTTTCACTTTAATATAAATGACTGCACAGTGAAAAACTGTTCTCTTTAGGTAAACATGTCTACATAATCTACATATAGTTCCCTGCAGTTTTGTCTTCAACAAAGTGTTTAACAACTGTGTTTTGGCATGGAGCACTGTTGTAAACCATGCAGTGAGGCAAAGTGAGTCATTCCAAGGCCTTTCTGAGCTGTTATTTACTGTGCCTCTGTGTTTGGTACTATAGATCACAGCAAACCAGCCATTTTGGTTTGCAATATTTCACATGATTTGCAAAGCACACTCTGAGGCAATTACAGTAAAATCCTCTGCTTGTCTTCAAGGGACAATGAGTAGTTTTTCTTGACTTCACCTCTGTTTACAACTGAATTTGTGCGCAAATCACAAAAAAAGGTAACAAGGATAGGAGCCTGCCGATGTATGCGTGTGTGTGTTTGTGATGACAGGGAAATTAACCAGAAGAGACTAAGTAGTCTGAAGGAAAAAGTGAGTAGCTGGTTTCTAATCTTGGAAACACTTAAAGAGTCGAGCCATTTGGCTGTGGTCCAGATCACTCCCTCATCAGTCCCACATAAGTCTTCCTCTTTCTATTTTGTTTCTGTGTTTCTGTGAAAGTATGCTTCATAACTTCATTGTAACCCCTCAGTGTCAAAGGTGCCAAACTGATGTTCCTGAGCAGTGCCCAAAACATACATATATACTGTTTATATGCACCCTACAAACTGCGCAAAACCGTCACATAATTATATAGGTCTAGTATTAGGTCGATCACAAGAGAACAATGAAGTGATCATCGATCACAGGTGTCAATGATTGGAATGTTAAACAATATGATACATAATTAGACAGAACCCAGAAAAAGAAAAAAAAATTAGATTTAATTAAAAATATGAATAAAACATATTTCTTTATTGATTATCATTTTCTTTCTTTTTTGTAATTCTTTCATTTCATTTATTTGTTTATTATTTTACTCTGCTTTGCTTTCTTTTCTTCCGATATGGTCACTCCAATGTATAATTTCCCTGTGGCTGCCCACAACTGGCTTATATATTATATGTGCAATTGTAAGAGCAAACACTAAAAATATAAGAGAGCATGCTTAGGATCAAATGTATAATCATCACAAAGTGGGGTCACAGGTTGACAGGAAAATCAGAAATAGTTGAATTGCCATTATCACATTCAATTAACAATAAATACACAGAGGGAAGGAACAAGGATGAGTGTTTGAAACATTCATTATCCCCTCTGTAGTTAGCACCCTAACAACGGTAATGACAGCAACTCAATTACATACTAAAAACCCACAGAGAAATTCTATGACGTGAGATTAAATTTTCAGTGTTGACAGCTGAGCACTGTATTTCATTAGGCGTACAATGGAGGGGTCAGCTCTGTACAGTAAATTGAAACCCTGACTGCATCAGACGTAGCTGTAGGTTTGAAGCACATGGTGCTGAGGTGGACAGTGTTGAAGTCCTTTGAGATGCTGCAGCCTGGAAGAGCAGCTGCATTCTGTAATTGAGTTCAATTACAGAGTGAATGGGGGGGGTGAGAGAGGTGACAGCATATAATATCGACAGTGCATCTGGGCCTATAGAGCTGTACATGAGCTAGTGTACTGTAATCACTGTCATCTAAGTTTCCCCCATTATGCATCTGTCCTGCAGGCAAAATATGTCAAAATACACAGAAAAAGGAGCCCAGCAGCCTGTTAGTTAAAGGACAGCTTTACAATTTTTCAGTCTGGTGTCCATATGAACACTGAAATAGGTTTTCCTAATCATTCCTCCTGTTCATACTGGCTATTAAAAGATCCCCTTCAAATGTGCTTTCAATGTAAGTGATGGGGGCATAAATCCACAGTGTGTCCACAAATGCATTTAAAAGTTGATCTGAAGCTTATATGAGGCTTCAGCAGTCTGAGTTAGTCATATCAAGTGGATATCTGCCACATTTACAGTCTTTTGAGCATCAAATTGCCTCTTTGTGTTTCCTCAGACAGTGTTTCCCTGTTGAGCTGTGGTGGAAGTATAGTAACAAAAAGAGGAACTTTGGAACTAAAAAGACTGTAACGTTGAAAGATATCTATGTGATTTTAATCATTTGGACAACTGAAGCTTCATATTAGCTTCAGATAAACTTTTAAATACATTTTTGCACAGAAGGAGGACTGTGGATTTTGGCCCCCATCACTTACACTTAAGTACATTAAGAAGGGATCTTCTAATGGTCAGTATGAACAGGAGAAATTATTATGGCAAGAAAAACGTGTGTCAGTGTTCATTTGGACACCTGACTATTGTTTTAAGACAGACTAGAAAAAATTAATAAATCTTTTCTCTAAAAGATTATATGGGTAATGCAAAATAAGAAATTTTATCAAGAAAAGTTCATGTCAAGTTCATGTTCAAATCTCATGGGAATCACCTCAACTTTAAGGAAAGGTCAATAGAATCCATTACTTTGAAATACACAGTCTGATGTGGCCAATAATGGGCCCAAATATGGCCAATATTTGTATGCACTAATAATGAAGGCAGATGTAGAAATAATGTGCAGTTAAATAACAGTTGTGTCAGGAAATATCAAGTAAATAGCCAACAAAACAATATATGAAGCCAACAAAAAATATCAAAATATCAAACAAGAAAAAACGTTGATCAAAATGTGAGAGAATCAGAAATGATCAGAATATCAAACAAGCAAACATCTTCAACACACCATACAATCAAAAATAGTCTATTATTCATTTGTGACCCTTAAAAAATATAGTTTGAGTCCAGGAGTTGTCCTAGAGCTCCTAAAGCCTCATTCCATGGCCTTAATCAGTGGGTGGAATTTGCTCAGTTGTCACTGAGAGTGAAGAAGATGTATTTATGAATAAATACTTTTTGAATTAAAATAAATATGTATTCATATGTTATAAAATACCCTAATTAATACTTAAGATGTCTTTATATAGGCTTACAACTACATTATAGTATGTGATTAACCATTTATTAAGTGTTTATGATAATAAATTCTAAATATAGGGTTTATAATGAAATGTTACCAGAAAACTTCCCTACAGTTATTTTATGATTCAGCACACACTGACTGCTAATATGCAGCAGCACACATCTGCATATGAAGAAGCACACACACAGTCATATATGAACACAATATGACAGGAATCCCAGCACAGGTAGTTTAAATCTGACACCAGCATAAATGAATGAAATAGGAATGAAATAGGATTAGCCTCTTTGCTATTGATTAGTTGGCCGTGTAATAATTAAAGCGGGCTGAGCCGCAGGGCTACGGCAGTGTATATGTGTGTGAGTGTGTGATGAATGCCAAGGTCCCCAAACTCAAGATCGTTCCACTCAGCACAATCACAACCACCTCTCCTCCTGCCAGCAGGACTACAGCGAAACTGCTGCATGGTCACGCAAGACAGGGTTTACTATGTGTGTGTGTGTGTGAGGGAGAGAGAGAGAATGAGAGTGTGTTTAAAAGACAGTGTGACCAAGTGAGTCAAGGGAGCGTTTTTTTTTTTAAATCATCTTGCCATTTTTCTTTCCATTCCCAATAAATTTCCACTTTTTAAAACTGTTTTTTATTTACGTATAATTTTCAAAATCGAAATCAGTATGGATGGAGCTCAGTTTATTAGAATACAGGCACTTGAGGGAAGTCATACTTCCAACCCCCCCACCCTCAACACAGGTGTCCCCCAAGGTTGCATTCTAAGCTCCCTGCTGTGCTCCCTGTACACACATGACTGTGGTCAGGAGAAGTCCCAGCTGACACAGATGTAATAAGCTGGATCACCAACACTGATGAGGAGGCTTACATTACCTGGAGAAGTGAGGGGCCTCTCACTATGGTGCAAGGCTAACAACCTCTTACTGATTTTTAGAAAGCCAAGGAGCTGGTTGTGGATTTTGGGAGGAAGCAGCAGAGGAACAACATACTCCTGAGAGTCAACAGGACACTGCTCCGTTCATAAAGCCCTACAGAAAGTGATGTAATATCAGATCTATACTTCCCACTTTGCAGGACTTTTTCTAACCTGCGTTGGTCAGTCTGGTTGAACAGGACTGTTTTGTTTTTATTTTTTTCTGTGTGAAAAGAAACAAGTTTACCAACTCTGATTTGGACCAAACCAAACAAACTATATGTTTAAAAGCATCTTTACAGACAAGAAGGTGCAGAACAAGCACTAGTATGAAGCCCCAGCAGTAGACTATTCCTGCCTCTGGACACTTTGGCAAATGCCTCCGCACCCACAAACCCAACACCAAGAAGAAAAACCTTCTAAGGCCATCAGGTGAACTCTGACCTCTGTGTATCATTGGCCTTTTCTAGTACCTTTGCATGATTGCAAAAATGCATGTTCAAAAAATCTGATAAATTGCCTTAAGTGATGTCACTTCAGGCTACATTAGCCGCTACTAGCATAACACATCCTAATCTGTACATACAAGTGAATCCAGGTGAGTTGCATTGTGGGTAATGTTGGTGCCAGGTTTTGACAAGGAAGAAGAATACATGGGATAATAAAGATGTTAACCCTGGTTCTGCTGCATCTAGCATTTAGCTCTTTTTGGGGTTTTTTTACTGTTCATCATGAGTCAGACAATGGTATAGAAGTCCAATGCTAAATTAGTAGTAGAGTACTCTTAGTTTTTTTATCATTAAATTTTTATCCTTTTATCATATCTTTTATCTATTTTTAATCTAATTCTAATTATTGTTATTTTTTGCACACTAATCTTTTAGCACAACTACACATACTGTATAAGCATGAGACAAATACAACTTGAATTACAACTGAACAACTGAATTACAACTGAATTTTTAATCTTGATAGAGTCTATTTCTGTCTCCATAAGCCTACACACACGCAGTGGTGGAAAGTAACTAAGTAAGTACATTTACTCAAGTACTATACTTTTACAATTTGATGCTACTTTATACTTCCTCTCCACTACATTTCAGAGTGAAATATTGTACTTGTACTCATCTTCAATCTTTGGATGACGTGTTAAAACAACCGCACTCGTAAACATTGTTTCTTTCTGTTACTCAGCTAAAGGAATATAATATATCTGTGCTAAAGCTAAGCTAGTGAACTACGTTTGAAAAAATGACTTTCACTTTGTGAGGAAGCTTAGACACGATCTTACTGTTCTGAAACATCCTGTTAAAGTCTCAACTGTGCAACATCAGGTTCTTCAGTTCGTTCAGGATCAGACTCTGGTTTATAGAACGTTATACTGTCTTATGTCTCCAGCTGCAGCCATTACACCAGGTAAAAATGCAGCGTGAGGGAACTTGCATTATTCATTAAGATTGTATTCCAATTGGCTTAGGGTGAAGGTGGGGGCCACACCTCCAGCCAATCGAAGTATGTGGTCGGTAATAATGCAAATTGTATGTAAATAGCTTCGGAAACTGCCTACTGGAAGACAGAGTGGAATCTGGGCTGTAAGGAAAGATGGATTTAAAGAACAACTTTTGGTGAATAAAATGTCACTGATATGTTTAAAATAGATTCAGTATTTGCGTCCAAAAGGCCATAGTACCAGATCTTTAAAGATTAACCAGTGATCTCCAGCCTTATTGGCTTTTGACGTCTTACAAAAAGCAGTGTGTAATCAGGGTCACATTTCAGATGTCTATGAGTTGTTAACAGCTCCACCAAATAGTGATTTTTCCCTCTAAACTTCTCACATGGTTTCATTTCAATAAATGTTCAAATGATCCAATATTTCACCAAAAATCAAAGGTTAGAGAAAAAGTCCAAAAACTAATAAACAGATTTGTGTATCAGAACTTTGTTTTTTCTTCTTTCCTCTCCCATTAATCATCTCACGACCCCTCAGATTTATCTGCTGACCCTTTGGAGGGGCCCAACCCCTAGGTTGGGAACCACTGGACTAAACTAGCTAACTGTATATAAAGTAGTTCAAACTAGCTCCACCTCCAGCAGCTACAACAGTAACATGCTGCTTACACACTGATGCTTCAGTATTAATAATCTAATGAGGTCATATATAATAATATATCAGTCAGAGGGAACAAACCACTACTTTTACTGCAATAATTTTAAGTACATTTTTCTGCTAAGACTTATTTGCACACATGCGTAGGCCTGCATTACTGAGACAGTGTGAGTGTGTGTTGTATGTACACCACAGAGCAGTTAGTCCTCTATCTCCCTGCAGCGTAATCTCTTGATTTGTGGGATTGACCCCTCTTAATTCAATGGAAGAGAATCGCTGTGACAGCAACACTGAATGGATTTTCAATGCACTGCACCTGCTCTAATACGTTTAAGGATCACCTCCTGCTTCCTACCGCACACACACACAGAGCCAGACAGAGAGAGAGATAGAGGGGAGGAACAGATCACACGTGCAGATATTGTACAAACTGAATGAAGTCATCAGACTGAATCAACCGATTGAATTCCTCCATTCTATCCTCCACCTTCTCCAGTCTCTAATGTGTCTCTTTAGTCTGGCGGCTCTGATCAATGTCCTCTCTATGGACCCTGTCTCAGTGGTCTCATTCCAGGACATTGTCATTAGGAGTCTGTTGCCAGATCTCACAGTGCCCGACAATAAAGCCTGTTAAACCTCTGATCCATCAGTCTGATACCTGGCTGTCAAATAGCTTACATTCTACATTTAAGCACCTTGGCTGACACTCTCACCCAGGCTTGGACTGAGTGTCTCGCTCAGGAAGGACGGGTCAAGATGGCTGTTGATGCAAGATCAAACCCGGAACCCTTTGGTGGCCTGTCTTTCTTTCACCTAGTTATCTTCAGAGACTGGCTGCTGCGTCCTGCCTGGCTGCAGTCAAGGCTGAGGTGACCTGGAACACATTGTGCCTCTGTGCAGCATGTGTTGCGTGACCGTCAGGTGGCAGGTGTCTCCCAGAGCCAGGAGAGGTCAGGGAGAGTCCCACCTCTATACTGGATCAAACAGAGGCGGGGCAAGGGGAGAGGAGGTGAAGGAGAAATGAAAGGCAGGAAGAGGAGAAAGCAGTTGTGTGGATGATAAAGAGTGTACAAGATTTAGAGCATGCAGACATTATACAGCTTTTAACAGAAATATGACAATGTGACAATAACTTCACAATATTTATCAAATGTTGAAATGTTTCTACTTTTACTTTTCTTTCAATTGCTTTAGTAATTATTAGCTGTATTTCTTTTTCCCTGTTTTAGAGATGTTGTATAGATAGATACATGAATTACCAAAATGTAAAAAAGAAATGTTATGTTTTAAATATTAATATAACATTTTTCCTTGATTTTTTCCCAAAAAAGACAAACAAATCAAAATAAACCAAAACAAAACACCTGAACTTGAGGTGTTTCAGAAGCCTAAACCTCCATCAGCCAAGCAAAGAAAGTAATGAATTTATGGTTTAATGAAAGTTGTGTTATCAAGTTGCATTGTGGGAAATGTAGGATCCAGCATTTTGGGAGCATGTGTAAACTTAAAGGTAGGATATCGGCTTCTGCTGCATCAATTTTGACCATTCTTTTTTTTAAATTTTCTTGTGGATTTTTGCCCTTTAACATATTTTCATTCTATAAACAATAAAATGTAAACCCTTATTTCTTTTATATTATGTTTGTCTTTGGAGCTAAATTAACATTTATGTGGTAGTTTTTTTAATGTGCGTTACCTGGTGTTAACTATGAAACAGGTTATATCAATCAGAAACAACAACTGAAAGCGAACAGTTTACTTCTTTATAGTTTGTTCTTTGTGGATTATAATCTTACACAAAAGACCTGCATGCTCCTACTTTGCACTTCTTCTTCTCTACATTTCCTGAAGCCACAGCAAGCTCAGCTAATTGTCTCCTGTTCTCTTCTCCTGTACAGTTCTACTATGGTATAGCTGTTATCTGTCACCAAGATTAATGTAAAAGCAATAATACTTACACCCAGTTAACAGTCAAGAAGTGTGTGTAGCTGTGATACAAATAGCATGCACAAATACATACTGCATCCTCTTTCTCCTCTGAGTAATAGCCTTTTAATTACAATGAGAAATTTTCAGGGGGACAACTAATATCTCTTACTGGGGGTGAGAGACTGAGGAGAAGACAGCAGAGTGGGCCCTCTAGTGCTCAACATGGTGAGGTACCTGAACCTTTACGAGCTTCCTTCAACAGCTCCACACATCAAAGTGAAGGATTCCAGGACATCAAATGCAATCGGGGCCAAGAGCAAAAGTCATCATGTAAAGAGGACTTTTTCTTTTTCTACTTTGCCTCTAAAAATATTGCTCCTCACTTTTAATACTGTAAATATGATCACTCCGCTCCACTGTACCAACAGCAAGCGCTCACTGCCCAATAAAATAGACCAATGCCCAGGATTTAGACTGTGATATTCATCAGGCCTAAACAGGATTATTTGTGGAGCATTACATCACTCAACTGTAAGCAATCCTTCATTTTTACACGCCACATTATCCACGCATGTAATGCACATGAGTGCCTGCTTCTCATAAAGAAATATTGTAAAGTCTCCTCATCTCCCCTTTATACAGATAGAGCAATAACCTGAGTGGACTTCCAACTGTTACAGTAAAGCTGTGGCAATAAAGAGCTGTGTTTGATCCAGGACTGCCATGACTGATTACCAGGACGTGTGTGTATGTCTGCTTGTCTGCAGTGGTTGAATAAATATTCAGATCTTTTACTCAAGTGAGAGCAGCAATACCTAAAATACAATATAAATACACAACATTCCAAGTTTTTCAAAATGTTACAGGAAAAGAATCCAAGTAACATTAGTAACGTTAATGTTAACTTTAATTACGTTTTTTAAACCTGCATTTTTTAAACCTAGCTGATCTTTTTTGGCCACCTCGGGGCAGCATAAACAAGCTGTGTCCACTGCCATATTATCACCTTTTAATATAGTGAACTTGTTAGCAAACAGTTGCCTATTCTAATTCTCCACCAATTCCTGAGAAAAATATCTGGCTCATTAGATGCTAAATGCTCCACTATGTTCACCAGCTGGTCACTAACTATGTCTGCCTGTTGTTTAGTGCTAAGCAGGTAGAGTGTAGTGTGCTTTTAGAGCTTTTTCACTAAATACAGTTGCCTGTTGCAGGCCAGAAAACCAAAACAATGAGCTGGAAGATGTTAAAATTATCTGTAGAGCTGAGGGGAACTGCAGAGTCTGGTGATAATTCTCTGTGGTTCTGTCACTAAGAGCAACACGTTTCACATTGCACATAGTCATTTCATCCATCATTAATATGAAAATATTGATTAGTGCAGCTTTAATGTTGTAGATGGTCAAAGTGGAGTTTTCTGGATGTTCTCAGGTACATTTTTTTAATTGAATTAGGGTCATTGTTACATAGTATGGAGCACAAACAACCTATGCAAACAATAATGCAGAGCTGCCAGCTCACTCAATTGACACATATCTCATGCTGCACATGCCTTTTCTCACACTATCTTTTTGTCTTCACTTCCGCTGATGTAATTGTTGTGTTTTGTGATTTAAGCAGAGGAACAGCAGTTTTTTTTTTTTTTTTTTTTTTTTTCAAGTTCAGATGGGCTGAGGCGCCGAGCATAACAAGGTTAAAGGTAGAGTCAGTGATTCTGGAGTAACATAATTTACACTTTAATACACTTTTTGTCAAATTCAGCAAATATCTCCGTCATGATCCACTAGCTGTTTTGTGTATGAGAATGCTGAAAAAAATCCAGTGTTCATACACAGCACTGGCTCTGTAAATGGGAAACAAAGTGGCTTGGACCGAGCCACACAACACTATTCCAGCCAATCATCAGGGGGTGCTCCAAGTCTTCTTCTGTTGCATTTAGCGAAGTGTAATCTGAGCAGGCAGCTGTTTAAATCACACAAATATCCCACTGTATATGTGTTTTCAACTTAATCATATCAATGAATCAATGAATAAAAACACTGTCAATTTCGTCCCGTGGAGCCGACATACAAACTATTTTGTTTCAGTAAATTTCTGCTGTCAGTCAGCCTGGCTCCTCAGGAGCTGCAGCTAACAGACGGCTGTTTCTGTGGACAGAGACGGTGAATGCAGGTCAAGTGAGAAGTGGGGAGGCCACAGAGAGGCGGAGAGTGTGGATGGACTGCTGTGGTCACATGAGATGATTTTTTTTTCAACAATCTT
Source organism: Scomberomorus guttatus (assembly GCA_038419695.1). NCBI lineage: Eukaryota > Metazoa > Chordata > Actinopteri > Scombriformes > Scombridae > Scomberomorus > Scomberomorus guttatus. The sequence continues at coordinate 5,428,625 of CM076449.1, forward strand.
TTTCCAGAATGACTGACTCTACCTTTAAGGCAGCACTTTTCATGGATTGTCCATGAATGCACCGATTATCATCTGTTTGAACCGAAAGCGTGCAACAAGTCACTGTAATGTGCATTCCAGTGGAGGTGATAATTTATTCAGATATTACTTCTATTTGAATAGACATGAGAGACTAAAGTGGGGAGTGAGGAGCATAGATGTGTATTATCTGGTCTGTATTGGGGTCAGTTTACCACAAATAATGATATAAGTATAATGGTAAAACAATGGCACGTAGTAAGTGCAATATAAATGATTTAAAATGAACATTCACTATGTCAAATAAAGGTATTGTAAATGTAATTATCTACCTCCAGAATGCAGTGGAGTAGAAGTTTAAAGTAGCATGAAATCTAAGTACTAAATGTAAGGAACAAGTACCTCAAAATTGAGGAAAGTGTGTTTACAGGTGTTGGGGAGCACTGCTGCAATGTTAGTTGTTGTGTTAGTAAATTAGTATAAAGCCTTTTGTGTCTCCAGAGGGAGCTTTGTGAAATCTGATAAGTTGCCTCAAGTGATGTCACTTGAGTCAGCACACCCGTATCTGTACAGTTGAGTGAATCAAGTCAAGTTGCATTGTGGGTGATGTAGGCGCCAGGTTTTGACAAGGAAGAATGCATTGAATAAAAAAGACGATATCTCTGGTTCCATTGCGTCAATTTTGACCCTTTTTTTTAAAAAAAAACTGTCTATTAAGAATCCAACAATGTTACAGTATTGAAAGTGTACTTAGTTACTTTCCATCACTGCTTGCCTGTGTATGAGTGTTTGACTCCTGCTTGCTCTGTCTTTTTCAGTCATGTGTGTTTTCTTGTGTACGCATTTTGTCTGTGATCAGGCCACAGTCACATGCTTTTTTTGTCTGGCCTTTTATCATCCCTTTTAAGTCCCTGGCCCTAACATCGCCGTCCCCTCTGTTTGTTAGGCCAGTGTTGGGGTGGAAGTCAACAGATCTCCACAGCCCATCCGGCGTGAAAAGCCCTCTCATTAATTCTGCAGAGAAAAACTCGATCACTGAGCTCCGGACCCTTTACTGCTGAGAGCAGCCTTTCCCCGTACGCATTGATTTCTCTGGCCTGTTCACCCCTTGCTTCCTCACTCTCTCTCTGTCCAGGCCAGCTCAGCACACACACTCCTCCACACTGAATTATCTGAATATCATAATACAGCCCGTGATGAATGCTAACTAGACAGCAGCTCCCCCTTTGATTAATGAAGATACCACACTGATTCACAACAGTAGACCTGTCTCCTCACAGCCAAAACCACAGATAACTATTCAGTGGGTATTAATCATGGTTAACCAGGCAGCAGTTTCTTAGAGGACAAATTTAGTAGCTTACTGTGGACTTAGAGGTACAATGAGACCACATATCCACACACACACACACACACACGCTGCATAACCACAAATACACACACATGACAATGAGACTACATAATGCACAAGGTGAGCTTTTGAAGTCGGTTTAATTACGCTTCCGCCAAGGTCTGATGGTCTCTGCACTAAACAGAAGGCCGGACAGCTTGTTCTCACCTTGTTGGGCAGTTACTAACTCAGTTATTCTTTTGTTGTGTTTTTCTCCTGAGTTTGCAGCTCCATTCAAAACAAATCATTAATCTTTATTGCTTCCATATTTTTATGGCTGCATGGCTTTTCTTATTTTCTGGAGAAAAAAATCTGATGACTTATACAAGTCTGTCATCAGTAACTGGCTGTAAAATAACATGCATTTCCATTATTGGGAACCCTCACGCTCTCAGACAGGAAAGCTCAAAAGTAATATTATCCTTCTGGGTATACTGTACGTATTTGAGAGAGTGAGAAAGAAAATGTGTGTATATGTTTGTTTTCTCCTTGCTAAATATATACTGACTTTTGGGGAAAAAAACACAAATCCCACCTTTCCGCTAGTGGCTAAAAAGACTACAAGTGTTATTTTTTCCCATGAAATAAAAGGAAAGCCAAAGACTGACTCATTCCTGAAAAATAACTTAACTAAAACAAGCAGTGTCTGCTTTAAAATATAAATTAATGTAATGTATGAAGCTGTGCACTTAGTGTATGTATTTATTTATTTATTTGTCTACTGTGTACTTGTGTTTGTTTCTTTCCATTGCTCTCTATATATATTAGCAGGTTTAGCTGCTTTCTTCTTTTTTCACATTTTTGAGTTTTCTTCTTTTTGTTGGCATTTTTGCTTTTAATAAATATGTCACAGAAGTGATGCAGACATGAAATTGTGAAGGAGAGAGAGTATGGAGATGGAGTATGATTTGCAACAAAGGTCCCCAGCCAGAATCAAACCAGGGAGAGTTACACTCTATGGTGTGTGCATTGACCACTAAGCAGCCTGGTTTTATTCTTTTTTGTTTGTTTGTTTGTTTGTTTGTTTTTTCTTGATTGTGTTTTGTGTATTTGATCTTACAGGGCAGATCTACAATACATCCCTTCACTTTATTTATCCACCTTTAATGTGACTTCTCTATTTATTTGTTTCATCTTCTTTTATTGTTGAGTATTTTATTTTACATAATTTGTATTTTTATTTTATTTCACTGTAGTGTTGAAATGTTTTGATCTTGATTTTCCCACATAAGGAACTTTGTTTTGTAAGGTGTTGTATAACAAAGTATTTTTTTATTAATATCTGTTTGGTGCAGCATGTGATGATGATGACCACATGGTGAAAGGTTAAAGGAGACCCTGCAGGACTAACAGGGGACCATGTGAGGCAGACTGTGTTGAATTCACTGCACTGGAAAGCTCAGATGGGTGGGCAAGTGATGATGACAAAGTGCCTGCTTGTGATCTATATGTTAACCATGCTGTGTCTGTCAGCTAAACCAGGGCAGCTTCACACTCGTAGACTAACATATGATCACCTGATAGACCGAAAATACCACCTGTGCACACCCTCACTCAGCTAAGAAAATTAAGTTGAGTATTAAAATACTAACATAGCAATATATACTTTATACTATATATAAAGTATATATTACTTTATTATTTAGTCCCTGAGAAGCCCTTGTTAGCATCCATAGGAAATCATCAAAATAGTAACATAAACACCAAACTATTGAAATAAAGATAAAAACAGTACATAAACAAACTAGAGAAAGGTATAGAAAATGATCAATCTGAGTATCTGACAGCATACAAAATGTTTGGGAGAATGCTGTTGTCCAAACCATCTTAATTATGAAAGGGTCAGATTGAGAATATTTCATTAAGTAGTTTGAAGGTGATACAGTATATCAATATTGAGTTCTCATGAGAGGAGATTTTTCTCAGTATCACCGTTTACTCTGTGGGACTGGACATGTACAATTCCTAAATCTAAATTGGATTCAAACATTTATCATGTATCCTCTGTTGTTGTTAAGCATATTTAACAGCCATTCATTACTTTTTTTTACACACTGAAAACTAATGAAATCAAGCCAAAGACTGACAGCTGTACACCAGCCTCATACAGTAGCGGTCTGGTGACACCTGATAAGAAACTCTGGACAACTCCACCCTCCAGTGGTGATCGCAAGACATGGAATCATCTATGTCAATGACTGATAAAACCACTCTGACAAAACACAACAATCACAAATAATGAAGTCATAACCAAAATTGCAAAGTTCAGAACACATCATTAACATTAAAAAAAAAAATCATTCATCTAACTGCTACTCTAAACACCATAACCACAAACGCTATAATGTACATAACCAATGCTATATCTGAAATATTCAACAGACATAAAAAAAGAAAAGTAATACACTGCAAAAGATCATGTGTTTTAGATGCCATGTCATTTGTTATATTGAATCTATTAATCTTGTGTAAATGAACTATTAGGATAAAGCATCTGGTGCAAGTCTAATTAATGGCCTTTAAAGCTTAAAGATTGACATAATATTTGATCATGTTTGACATAAAATTTTCATGAAGTACTTTCTAGTAATAGTCCAGCTATACTCTGTGTCGTATGCTGATGAGTGACCCATACTTGTGTGACATTCCAGTTAACATTTGTCTGCATGGTTAACAGTGTGCAGAGGCTCCTGTTACCAGGAGCTACAGTATGTCGTATTCCTTCATGCTGTTTCTGTTTTTCTAATTATCTCCTCTTGTTTTTTAAATTTTACCCTCATTAAAATATATCACAAGTAATGATTTTTATATTTATTGTTACAGTTGTTAGAACTACAACTATTAGATGGACTGGCATGACATTTTTGTACAGATATCCACAGTCCCCAGAGGATGAATTCTACCCCTGATGTTTTCCTGCAGTGCACCAGCAGGTCAAAGTTTTCACTTATCTTTTGAAATATCTCAACATTTACAAAATGGAGTGGTGCCAAATTTTTGTGCTGATATTCTGGGCTCAAAATTAACTTATTTCCTCAATGTCCCACAACTGCCCCAAATTCTACTTTCAACTGTCCCAAACTTAACTATTGTCCAAAAATGGAAGGTTTTTTTCATTTTAAAATAGCTTTTTATTAAACCTTTCCTTAAGACAAGTACAATAGGTTGTACACAATTACATAATTTTGCATTTATTATTTACACACTTTCATATACCGCACATTAGTTGACATGTAAGAGAACACATGTATTGACAATTACCAATATGGTCTAAATTAGCATGTGCAACTTTTCTGGCACAGATATTATGACAAAGCAACCTTGAATAACACTGCATATTAACATCTTTACAGTGTTCAATTTTCATGACCATTTATACACAGAACCAAATGTTACATACCTCGCTCTGCTTACCAAGGGTGCAAAATGTGGGGAAAATACAGATTTGGCTGCCCTCAGGTCTAGTGCTGCTAGCTTAAAGGATACACCTTCTCTGAGCTAAAAATAGCACAAAGATGCAACAAAATTTTAACACTGCTTAAGTTTCAAAAGGTTACTACGAATATAAACATATACATATGCAGCATTAAAGCTATAATATGCATACCTGCCAACACTCCTGATTTTTGTGGGAGTCTCCCTATTTTTAACCCTTTCTCCTGCTGTGCTTCCAATTGGCAATAACTCCAGATTTCATAGTTTTTCCTTTTGATTATCACAACCTGTTTCTGGCACTGTACAGGGTGTGTGCGCAGCTGCTCTCTGCACAGGCAGTCTTTCATCCTGTCCTCCTCCCTCTGCTGCTGATGTGATTCACTGCCTGCAGGAGGTATTGGTTTGTCTCGGCCAGTAGCTAAATTTACAAGAATTTGCAAAATGTTAAGATACAGTGCTGCTTGAAAGTTTGTGAACCCTTTACAATTTTCTCTATTTATGAATAAATAAATATGACCTAAAACATGATCAGATTTTTACAGAAGTCGTAAACTAGATAAAGGGAACCCAATAAACAACTGAGACAAAAACATTTAACATTCGTTTATTTATTGAAGAAAATTATCCAATCTTACATATTTGTGTGAGGTTAAAGTATGTGAACCCTTGCTTTAAGTAATTGGTGTGACCCCCATTTGCAGCAATAACTTCAACCATACATTTCCAGTAACTGTTATCAGCCCTGCACATCGGCTTGGAGGAATTTTAGCCCATTCCTCCTTACAGAACAGTCGCAACTCAGAGATGTTGGTGGGCTTCTTTGCATGAACTGCCTGTTCCAGGTCCTTCCACAGTATTTCTATAGGATTAAGGTCAGGACTTTGACTCTGCCATTCCAAAACACTGACTTTCTTTTGTTCTAACCATTCTTTGGTAGAGTGACTTGTATGTTAAGGGTCGCCATCTTACCGCATGACCCACTTTCTGTTGAGCTTCAGTTCACAGACAGATACCTTGACATTTTCCTGTAGAATTTGCTGGTACAACTCAGAACTCATAGTTCCATCAATGATTGCAGGCCATCCTGGTCCAGAGGCAGCAAAGCAGGCCCAAACCATGATAATGCCAGCAACATGTTTCACAGATGGGATAAGGTTCTTATGCTGGAATGCAGTGTTTGCTCACCGCCAAACATAACTCTTCTCATTCAAACCGAAAAGTTAGATTTTGGTCTCATCCATCCACAGAACATTTTTCTAGTCACCTTCTGGCTTATCCACGTGGTCTTGAGCAAACTGTAGATGGGCAGCCATGTGGCTTTTTTCCTTGCAACTCTGCCATACACACCATTGATGTTCAATGTTCTCCTGATGGAGGACTCATAAACATTGACTGTAGCCACTGCAAGAGAGGCCTTTAGTTTCCTAGAGGTTACCCCGGGGTCCCTTGTGGCTTCCCAGACTATTACACGCTAGTGACTCTAATTTCCCCATTCAAATGAATTGATAATCCTAGAGGTTCACATACTTTTGCCACACACAAATGTGTCACATTGGATCATCTTCCTCAATAAATGAACGAACAAGTGTAATGTTTTTGTCTCATTTATTTAATTCATGTCTCTTTATCTAATTTTAGGACTTGCATGGAAATCTGATCATTTTAGTTCATATTTGTATAGAAATAGAGCAAATTCTAAAGGGTTCACAAACTTTCAAGCAGCACTGTACGTGGCAAACTCAGATGAACAGTTAGGCTACAAAAAGATAGTTTTCATTGTGGTGCACTGTGGTTGTGTAAACCGTAACGGCGGTGGATGGGACACTGCGGGCAAAGCAGTTGAAAATATCGCTTTTCTACACGTTTATGCTTGTTGAACAGGTGGTTTGATAAAGTACTTATTGGCTTTCTACTTGAAAAGGTTTCGTTGCACTTACAGTAGCGTAACGAGCGTATCGTCAACTCAAGTAAAATGTTATGAACAGCACAGTGTGTAATGTGTAGAGAAGAACTTCAAAGGCGATTCTTGCTTTGCACTTTTTATTTATTGTCTATTTTTTACAACCTAACTTTGTGGAATGGAGAAGGGGAACAACAGGTTATGGAGACTCCCTTGAGAGCACTTTGCTTGTGTCAGTACCTCAGCTTTATCTCTGGGGAACACCCCCAACCCCAGGAGTGATGTCCAAATAAGGAAATGTGCATCATGTAGCAGATGGATGTGACTCCCCTTGTTGAGACCTGCTGATAGATGTAACAGCAAGCAGAGGAGAGAGACTGAGATAGTGATGTAACCTACCTGCACGCTGGTATTTGATGTTTTTTTTTCTTCCCGAAAATAAATAATTCTTGAAATATTTGTACAAAATAAATGTTCGTAAAAAACCCACTATTTGTGCTTTGCCAAATAATGTATTTGTATTCGGGCACACCCCTAGAGTATACGCATACAAGACAATACGTCAGCATTCTGGTTGTTCGCCAGAAACCACATTTAAGCCACATTTTTACGCTAGACTTTTTAGATCTTAGTCGTTTTTAAATATATCTTTTAACCTGATGAAGGATTTCAGTCATTGGATGTCTTAAGTTATCAGAGAAACAAGCTACCCCTAGTAGCAGAAATTACATATTGTGTGTTTAATGAGTAACTGACATTACATTTCTACATCATATGATGTTAACTTATATGTTACACAGACATTTTGTGGGGCAAGTGGCATATGTTTAGCTGTCCAAGACAGTTCGCTGTCGGACTGTTCATATGTCACTTTATTAAGTTTTAATATTTTTTCAGGCGAGAAAGTACCATTTAGATTCCCAATATGTGGTCAGTTTATCCAAGTAACACCTATTTGGAAATTTGCTGCAACGTTTTTATAATGATAAGTTTCTCTACTGTCCAAGAAGTGTCCCAGACACTGTACCTTTGTGTCTCAGGTGTATTGTCCCTGGGACAACAGAACATCCTTAATTTTGAGTGCTTCTGATATTTATCGTTCCCAGAGGATGAAGCCTAATTACTTCAGTGATCCCCTGACTTTTTCTCTAACACAACTATGAGGTTCTGTGTGAAATGTCACACCAACTATTGGATGGATTGACAAGAAATTTGGCACAGACACTCATTATAACCCCTTCAGTATGAATTGTTATCACTTTGATGACCTTTCATGTAGCACCATAATCCGGTCAAAATTGTCCAACAGTTTGGTTTATGACCAAATACTACCAAAACTAATGACATTCCAATCTGCTGTAATTTGTGTTTAGTGCTAATTAGCAAATGTTATGAAGCTAACACTCTAAACTAAGTGAACATAGAAAACATTATTATACATTAGCACAGCCTGACAGAGTTGTTAGCATGGATGTAGACTTATTTTCACAAAGGCCTGATGATTTCCTGTTGGCCCATCATTCATCCCACACCTCAGTACCAGCACACTGTCAGGCGGTTACGATCTGCTGCCACATTAAAATATGCTGACACTGGCATGGACATGAGATCAGAGCTCATAGTGTAAATATGTGTCATGTTGTCGCCATCATAGAAGGACAGCTTCATGGATGAGCAGTTTAAGTAAATCCCAATTTTTCGAGGTCTGCCTCTTAACGTTAGCTCTGTGGTTATATTTGGACTACAGATGGTATATTTTTGTTCATCATATTTTAGGAAATTATCTTTTACCCCTAGTTCCCAATAGTCCCTTTGTCCAACCTCTATTTCCCAGTAATGCTGCCCTGAGGTGAACTTGTTGACACTGAATACATGGTCTGTGCTTGAGGAAGATGAGAAATTAATGTCCTCACGCTGTCCAGGAGATCCAAATCCTGTGCTGGAGCCAAAAAGACTGGAAGTTGCAGATTGGCCGAATCCTGTGTTGAAGCCAAAAGTATTGGAGGATGTGGACTGGCCAAATCCTGTGTTGGAGCCAAAAGGACTGGAGGATGTGGACTGGCCAAATCCTGTGTTGGAGCCAAAAGGACTGGAGGATGTGGACTGGCCAAATCCTGTGTTGGAGCCAAAAAGACCAGAAGCTGCAGATTGGCCAAATCTTGTGTTGGAGCCAGAATAAGAGGTTGAGGTTCCTCCAAATGAAAAACCTGTTTGAGCTTTGTTAGATTGTTGGTTGGTAGTACAAAACAAACTTCTCCCATCATCAGATACAGTTATATTTGCACTGTTGCTTTTGAGTGACAGCAGTTCTTCTCGGGGCTTGATCACCTGAAGCATCTCCTTCCACATGAAAAACTGCAGGTGGCTTTCATAAGGCCCCAGAGAGAGAGAGGCATTTACCACTTGCAGATCACCTGATCTGGGCCTGAATAAATGTTCTGGAGTCATTCTGTTATCCTCAGCCCAGCTCTTTAAGAACCTCTCAGTGCCAGTAATATTCAGAAGTGATGTCACTTTTTCTTCCAGCTCTCTGCTATCAGACAAAGCTGTTTCTATAGTATTCAAGCTCTTGCTCATTTTCTCAACAGCATCTTCCTCTTTGTGTTTCAGTTCATTCTTTATCTCATCTTCTCTCTTTCTTAAGAACTGGTGCATCTCCTCAAACTGGGTACCGATTTGGGTCATCAGCTGATGAGACTTCTCTTTGGTTTTTGTTATTTCTTCTCTCTGTGTGTTGGCTTGGCTCTCTATGGCATGGATATCAGCAGGAAGGTTCTCCATACCCTTTTCCATCTCCTGCCTCACAGATGCAGCTGCTTCTTTGATTGGTTTAAACTTGTGTCCTTCATGCCTCTCCCCATCGCGGCATATGATACAAGCTAACTGCTGATCTGTGATGCAGAACAGTTTCAGCTTTTCATCGTGTTCTGGGCACAACCACTCAGCCACCTGTAAATAAATAAATAAATAATTAATAAATATAACAGCTATATACAAGATGACCATAATTTACAAGTAAAGAAACTAAAACTACTACAAGTAATACATACTGATACAAAGCAGTGACAGTGGTTGTAAAGACAGATGTTATAGCACACATTGGCAAACAGCAAATCCAACAGCTTGGGTGGTTACCTTTAAAGGATAGAGCCATTACTTACTTAATGTGAATGTTGCATATTTTTCTTAGATTTTTGTTTGATTTGGAGTGATTTTATTGTTGATGATATATATCGTAGAGCTGCAATGATTAGCAATGATTGATCCTCTGCATTTAACCTATCCTATATACACACACTAGGAGTACACACTGGGAGCAGTGGGTAGCTGCAGTGCAAAACGGGGACTGACTCCAGGTCTTTTTGCCAGTGCCAGTGGTCAGGGCTACTGAAAGGAGTATTAAACCTAACATACATGGCTTTGATAGTGGGAAGAAACCGGAGCACTCAGCGGAAACCCACATGCAAACTCCACACAGGAAGGACCTGGACATTTTATGGACAATCAACTTTAATTCAAAATAAAAATTAATTGAAAAAAATAATTCACAGATGAATAAATAATGAAAATAAACATTAGTTGCAGCCCTAATATATTTTATTTATTGTCTGGGTTTGATATGCTGCCTGGGCACCTGGACTTCTGCATCAGTACTGTCTTCACATGAAGGAGCACAATGGAAATAAGTCTTGGACTTTGCTGTGTTGTGGTTGACATTTAGATGTGTGTGACATGAGGTCCTCCATCTCACTCTGTCAATTCAACAAAACTAAAGAGGACCAAAAAACACCACCTTGCTCATAGTTTTTAATTTTGATTTATGTATTTGTCCATTTGTTTTAATAACTTCTGGAAGTACTCATGAATTTGGAGTGAGATAGCGTCTCTATAAAAGCAATGGTATGCAAAAAAAACCTACAGTAAAAACCTTTTCGTTATGTTGTTTTTCACACACGGTACTGCCTAATCAACAAAAAGATAAGTCCCATTCTATTCACGTATTTACTTTGAATACGTATTAGATGGCTATACTTTTTTAAAGCATTGAAATCTGCTTTTGACGAATGACAGGCCAAAAAAACTGTTTGGTCTGACGCATCTTGCGCTGTTTACAGTTTAGTGTAAAATTGACTGCAGACATTGGAGATTAAAACGTGACATATTACAAGAAAGGGCAACAAACGGGTGAGCTATACAGGATATGCACGACATCAAAGGCACAAAGTCCCAAAATACATCAACATCTGCCACTGTCATCGCTTATTAGGCTGTAACACATAGCTATGTTGCTGTATAAATACCACCAACATACCTCTGCTCTCTCACTTCTGTGCTCTTTCTTTATCTTCTCAGCTTCTTTAACCTTTTCAGCGAGGCTTTTCAGTATATGGCTGGTTGGAAGGGATTCTGCGAGAACAGTTGTCCGACACTGTGGGCACTGCTGCTCTATGTTCAGAACATCTGTAATACATGTTCTGCAGAAAGAGTGTCCACAGAGCAGATTCACAGGATCAGTGAAGATAGTCAGACAAATAGAGCAAGTCAAATCCTCTGAGTACAGATCCGACGCCATAGCTCATGTTTTTTTCATTGCCACACTGACTGACTTGGCAATTTTTAAGTTTCACTTTCCTCAAAAAGCCACATCCCATCTTTTAGAACCGTCACTCACTTCATTTTTCCAAGTTTTCATGGCTAGATAATCAGATAAGTACCCAAAACAACACATTAATGCTCCAACAGATTTAAAGATCACTTCTGCAAACTGAGGGTAAAAATGCATGTTTTAAAATTGCACTTTATAGGACCAATAAGATTCAGAAGCACACAGAAAAGTGTAATATCACCCTCTAGTGGCCATATGTTAGAACTGCTGTTAGAACTCCTTTCTGTAACACATCACAGCATTGAGTGAGAGAACTACAGCATATAAATGACTAATGATGTTGTCTAAAGATTAAGTTATTGTTTAACATTATTTACTGTAACAAGTATCTTTATTTATTATTCAGTGATGATGAAATCAGTGACATTTCCCTACATACTGTTATATACTACACGCTGCCACAATGGTGAAAGCGGCCTGTGTTGTGTTGCGTAGTTTGGTCTGATGTGTGAGTCGGAGTCAAGTGGAGAAAGGAAAGACCATGAAAGCAGCTGTAGCAGACTCTGCAACAGACAGTTATGTTCCTATAGTAAGTGTACAGAGTTCATATTGCATGGAGAGACATTTGTCAGTTTCATATTTACACCATACTGTACATGTTTAATATAACTTAAACTAAGTTACTTTCAGTGTTATCAGGTGCAGCACTTACTGTTTTATGAGTACTCACAGCTCATAAGCCAGCTACAACATTAGCTACAATTTTAATCTTGTGTAGACTGCAAATCACCAGCAACCTACTGAAGGTAGCTGATATTATATGAAAAGAACTTCCTGCAAGGACTGTTATTCCAGCTTTTAATGTCAAGTAAGACAAATACAAAATTAAAGTTGTCACTTCCAGTTGACATTGTCAGAGGTTTGCTTTAGATGTTGTTCAACATCAAACAACAGGTACATGCACAGATAAGTAAAAATAAAAATACAGAAAAGAAAAGATGAAGAAGCACAATTCCAATGAATAAAAGTCCATAAGAGGGCTTGTTTTAAACAACTCATGTCTTAGGTGCTTGGTTGTTTTTTCCAGAGGTCACAGATTTCCTGTTGCCCCATCATCTCACACTTCAGTAGCCTACCAGCACACTGTCAGGGGTTTACAATCTGCTGCTATCTTAAAATATGCTGACACTGGCATGGAACAAGGACACATAGTGTGAATATGTGTCATGTTGTCTACATCATAGAAAGACAGCTCCTTTGACAAGCAGTTTAGGTAAATCCCAATCTTTTGAGGTCTGCCTGCAAATGCCAAGCCAGTGTTTTGATAGGTGTCATTGTAGTTTTGGCCATCATACTAAAGGAAATTATTTTGTTCCCCTAGTTCCCAGTAGTTCCTTTGTCCAACCTCAACTTTCCAGTAATGCTGTCCTGAGGGGAACTCACTGACACTGAATGCAGAAGTATATTGTGTATCATTTTCCTGTCTGTCACCTCTCCCTCCAGCTCTCTGCTCTCAGACAAAGCTGTTTCTATAGCATTTAGCTTCTTCCTCATTTTCTCAACAGCATCTTCCTCTTTGTGTTTCAATTCTGATTTGGGTCCTCAGCTGATGAGACTTTTCTTTAGTTTTTGTTATTTCTTCCCTCTGTGTGTTGGCTCTCTATGGCATGGATATCAGAAAAACCTGTTGCACAAACGTTGTCGGCTCCTTCCTTTAAGTTATAGTTATTTTCCTCCTTTTCACTCTCACTCCTCTCTGCTCTCTTCCATGCTGCTTTTGTCTGGTTTCCCTTCTCCCAGCTCACAGGTGTGTCTCATTTATCTACTCTCCTGCACCACTTCCCTTCCCTTTCCTTCTAGGATATAAAGGGCTATGCTGCTCTTTTTTCCTCATCCCTTTTCTGCCACACTCTTCCCCCTTGACAAGACGATGCTTACTGGTAGCTTAGTGATTTGTATATTTTCCATCAGATTACTTCACTAACAACGACCATGCCAACAGAGATGTGAGTTTGAAATTATTTATTGTATGGGATTGGGTGAGAGCTGGGATGGTATGAGTGTGATGGATTAATGGTTCGGGGGAAGGGATGAGGGATGGAGGGAAGGAAGGATGAGGGTTGTAGGGTGAGGGATGAAGGGATGAGGGATGTAAGGTAAGGGATGAAGGGATGAGGGATGAAGGGTGAGGAGTGATGGGATGAGGGATGTAGGGTAAGGGATGGAGGGATGAAGGGAGAGGGATGAAGGGATGAGGGTGGGAATAGGGGTAGAGGTTAGGTAAATGGGATGTAGGGCAATGTACCGGTGCTTGTGGGAGACAGGAGGGAACCAAGAGGGAGTGGGGGAGCCGTCTCTTCAAGCCGTCTGCTTGGATGGGGCCCCCCAAAAGGTCTTGCATGTGGGCATTTCTGATGTCGTTCGTGTCATGGTGAATATAGGAGAAGAAGAAGGATCGACCTTGGGGGATGATGCAGACTGTGTAGTTGAGGTGGCCTAGCAGTGAAAGCAGTTGGCATTTAGTGCATCTGTCAGCCAAAATGAAATGAGATGAGCAACGAGATCCGGTGGATTTTCTCAGTGGGCAAGGATGCTTGGAGTGAGACCTAGTCAAGGGTAATGCCCAGAAATTCCAAGGATGTGCTGGGACCTTCTGTTTTCTCTAGGGAGAGTGGGACTCTGAGTTCATGGAATGTGGAAGTCAGGGTTTTGAGACCGTGGTGGAGATGGTATCATGGCGGTGAGAAAGTCATCAAGGAGATGGATGGCGTACAGGAGTTTGTGGTTGTTTGTCAGTATCCAGCAAAGTGCTTCAGATAAAGAGTTGAATATTTTCAGACTACTCATGCACCTGAAAGTCAGGCGTACCCCCTTCCAGAGGACGCCAAAAAGATGCCAGTAGTCGGGGTGGATGGGAAGGACTTTGAAGGCGCTGGTGATATCCGCCTTGGACAGCCAAGTGCCTTGGCCCGCAAGACGTATGAGAGTGATGGCATGGTTGATTGTAGCGTACTGCATGGAGAAGTCTGGGCTGGGGATCAAGCTATTGATGCTTGGGATGGTGAAGCCATGGGGGGATGAGAGATCTGAATCTCTTTTTTCCTGAATATTTCCTGGTAGCTATGCCAATTGGATTGATTCTGAATAAGGGGAAAGGTGGGCTGGAAAATGGGCCTATCATAAAAGTGCTCTTAATTTCGTCATGCAGGAGTTTGTCTATGGAGTCGGGGTCAGAGACAGCTGACTGCAAATTGCAGCATGAATAGGAAGATGGGGTCTAGTGAAGTTTGCAGTTCCCCGGGATATGAGGATTACTTGTGGATGGATGGATAATTTGGACGAGGTCAACATAGTTACCAGCAAGTATCTGTTGCCTGAGCGTGGTGGACATGGGGGACAGTCGGGCGGAAGCTACTGGGCGTACTGGAGACAAAGCAGTGGCCAAGGTGAAGCTGTTGGGTGGAGGAATGTGAATGGGAAAAGCGCTGTAACCAGCTGTGAGCAGAGCTGTGGAGGAAAAAGGTACGTTAGTGGCAGGGTGAGAAAAGTTGACAACATGTGGGTTATTGGAAGGGGGGGTAGGGATGGGGGGTAGGGAGGGGGAAAAGAAGAGAAAGGAGGAAACGAAGGATATTGGCCGATGGCACTGCTGTGAGTCGCTGTTGTGGGCGCGACCTGAGCAGCTGTGACAGCTGGCAAAGAGGGGAGAGCAGCTGAGGTGGCCGAAAAAGATGGGACAGTGGTGGAAGGAACGAGAGAAGATGAAAGGATGCTGGGATGGAGGATTGTATGTGCACGGGTGGGTTGTGAAACTTGAGAATAGTTATAGGAAGGAGGCAGCTCTGGAACAGGATGAGCTTGCGCCTGTTGAGATACAACCTGGCCCTCTGGGAGGGCTGATGTGGATGGTTGAGCTTGTTCAGCTCTATGACGTGCCGTGACATCATCTGCGTCACCATGGACGCAATGCCGGGAACCCGGAAGTGCGTGGGATGGCCAATGGGGAGAGAGTGGTGTTTGGTGTGTAAAGTTGGAAAAGCCTTGTTTTATTGTCGGAGTGGTGGAAAGGGATGTTCAGCTGCATAAGCGCTTGCTTCAGGTGGACAACCATCCAGTCGGCTATATTTGACACCGAGGGACGGAGAGTCTGAGAGTTGGCGGCGGAGTGGAAGCAGGTCATGGCGGCTTCAGCTGGGCTCCTGGATCTCGAGCAGGTCGGAGAGGGGAGTTGGGGATGAGCGGCATCCCTCTGACGCTGAGAATGGGATCTTCCCCTGGAACTGCCAGGAGGCAAAGGGCCGACAATGCTGGTATTGTTGGAGGTTGAATGCTGAGAGCTCTGGGGAATGTGGATAGCAGAGCGTAACCGTGGTTGCCGAAAAGTTTGGACGTTGGGAGACAACTCCAGGACTACAGGAGCTTGTTGGTCAACATCAAACAGGTCGTCAACCGAGGCGTTTAGAAGGATCTCCTGAACCATGTTTGAGGTATGTTTTTTATTTTTTTATTTCTTTTTCCAAGCTGATCAATAGCGAATGTGATACGTCACGGAAACTGAACACCTCCTGTGTGGACAGATGAAGCACTCACTGCTGCTGCTGTGCTAAAAGTGCTGTTCACGCTACGCTTTCTGTGTAGACACGGTGTTAGCAACAGAACAGATGGCCTGTTGTGGGCATGTGCAAACAATCTGACATCATCACAAGGAGGAAGTAGAGGTAACTTTGCAAACAGAGTGTTCAACACAGGTTGAAGCCCTGGCTTTTGAATTGCAGAAAAGCATTTTTACAGATGTTCACCTAAATTTTTGGACCTTTTACAATGTTTAACATAGACATCCAACATCATAACAGTATAAGAATAACAAAATCACAAAATGCACAATATGTCCCTTTAAGGCTTAAATATGCATTTCGGTTGGAGACATTTGCATTGCTGTTTCTTTAAAACTTGTATGTAAAACTTGTAAAAACTGCTTCACACTTGCCTCCTGACAGGAGGTAGATCAACCAATCAGCTTGTTTGATGTGCAGGTCTGTACAAGCAAGCTCATTAGTTGATCTGTAGGTTGTGAGCCTCTTCAACCTATGGTTACAGATATCACCCTTCTGTAAAGGTTTACGTGTATCTTTGCAAAAATGGAAGCACTTGATCACAATCAGAATCAGCCAAGTATGTTTATGCATACAAGGAATTTGACTCTGGTTTCTATGGCTCTCAATGTACTTACACACACCAACCTTCAGAAAGATACACAAGGACAACAAGCCAAACATAGATAATTAGACATATCACTATTATGTACAACAAGTGGGTGAAAAAATAGACACATACATACAGAAATAACAAATGGACAACAACATACAATGTCTATATATAGGTAGAACTGTGTTTGTAAATTGTAAACTGGATACAAATCATGCTGAGATTTGAAAGAGTACAAGGAGGATTGAAATAAATATTGAATGGGTGAAAAAGTTACTTTATATACATACACTATGTGGTTATGTACAGTATATATAGTCTGTTCAAATATAAATTTAACAGTAATTCATATGTTATTGCACATTTGGTATTTTAAACTAATATAAATATTTATAATTTAATTAAAATATAATTTGATAATGGTAAAAAAAAATCAAGTTTATATGTTTACTCACTCCACTCAAAACACCAGATGCTCTTTGAATTCATACCCATTACATGTGTTTTTACGTGTTCCATTATAAAACAATTTGGTTAATAGAATAGTAGTAGCTGTAGTATATATCCAAACAATAATAAGCTGACATGTTACAGCCAGAAGGCTGCTGTTTCCCCCATGCTCCTGACAAAAGCTGCCATTGTGGCTGTAAAATGAAAACTGGAAATTCTGAGCCAGTCCTTTTATTTTGTCCTAAATTCAGGGTTCAAATTAGCTGTGGGAACTTCCACAGTTCTCCTGAGGTACTGTTATCTACACTTACCTGTCTGTTTATTAGGTACACCTGTCACCTACTTGAAGTGGTGTGCGGCTCAGATGACATTGTTTTCATTCATGTGTTTGTGTATGTTTAATACTTCCCCATTGCCCATTTCCCAACACACAGTCTCTGTCACTTCAGGAGAGTGTAGACACAAATTCTACACCCTCTGCGTATTTTAGGCATGTTTTGTGCTATTTATGAGATTGGATGGATGCAGAGATATTTGAAGTGTGGGGTGTATATGGGATGATGAAGAAAAACATGGAATACAAAATCAGATTCTAATTTCAAAATTCTAAATAATATTCTTCTGTGGTGGG
The DNA here is from genome assembly GCA_038419695.1 of Scomberomorus guttatus. Taxonomy (NCBI): domain Eukaryota; kingdom Metazoa; phylum Chordata; class Actinopteri; order Scombriformes; family Scombridae; genus Scomberomorus; species Scomberomorus guttatus. Next base: position 5,446,260 of record CM076449.1, read on the forward strand.
TTTAATTTATTTTCCCCATAACTGGAGTATAAGCCTGAAGTAAGTACGTCAAGCTACATGGTGGCACATATTTGAATCCTGTATTTTAAATTTTGTTAAGGTCATTTAAAAGCTATAGAGCTACTCATCAGTCACAGCAGTAACTTGTCTGTCGATTGCTGGTTCAGGTCAGCTCTTCAGCTCAGCAATTGGTCCAGAGCTGATAGCGCCACAGGGGCTGAACATCATTGGACGAGGGGATCTCCTCTGAATTCAATGAATTTTATGTATGGGAGGTGATTAATGCCAGAAACAAACAGCAGGAGAAGTGGGTGAATAAGGAGACAACATTTATTGTAAACAATGTAACCTCTCTTTTGAATGGATTTAAAGGAGAATAAACTAAATGACTTCAACATTTGTCTATACTGATGATTTTACAATATGCTGTGTATTGCAGCAGTATCTCAGCTGCTTCAATTTGTTATTTTCAGAGATAGTATGGAGGCATAAGAATATAAAAACAATCAAATTAACTAAAACAAAAAAGCAATTTCAATTAAATAATTTTAACAGAGAAAAACCATAACTTAACAATTGTGAATAAAAATGAATACAATATTAATTAAGAATTAAGAAAAAAATCATTATTATAAAATAATTTCTTAAAAAATTGAAATATGGGAACAAAGCTTCTATTTCAGATGTGCCTCAGCTGGAAGAAAGCAGATTTTTTTGGCCATGTATACACAAACCTAGTTTCTGATTTGCTTTTAACATGTATACATGTGCAAGACAAAGACTGCAGACAATAAAAAGTATTGCTGGGACAGCATAGCAGTAGGATTGAAGGAGTGATCATTACACTTAGCAATACATCCTTTTATTCAAAATCATTTTATCTGAAAGTCCGACTAAAACTGAAACTCACGCTTTTGCCCCCATCATAATTAATGCAGCCACTAGAGGGTACCGTCACTTGTTTTGGGGCACTTAAGTAAATGACTGATCCTTTTCATCGTTTTTCTTTTGGAGGACAGTCTCTGTAGTATTTAGAACCATCAACCTTGGCAAACTGATGGACAAAAGGTGATTTTTTTCAGATGCTGAAATAATAAAAACTGGTGCCCATGACATAAACCTATATGATTCTATAACAGAGTAAAATTTGTAATGGTAAGTGTTTTTTTTTAATTATTTTTATTTCAGGCTGCACTGAAGGCTGGGCAGAAGCAATTATATTCTAATAATAATAGCCTAATTATTAATTTATGTATTTGTTCATTTATTTTACCCTGACTTGAAGCCAGAAGCATATTTCGTGGCACCAATCACCTTCCATACACAAGTGCTTACATCGCTGTAAATCGTTCGTCCCATAAAAGAAGGGCGCTATAGCGTTACAGTCATTTGTACCACACTGTAGCCTTTTTCCCACGAGACACGGCATGAATGACAGATCATTATGTGAGAAGAACCGGACTGATGAACGTGTATTTTAAGGTAAGCCTATTCATGCCATTGCTACACTGATGGTGAATTAAGGATGCGCTCCTTGTTGCGGCTCCTGTTCATCATCAGCAGCGTGGATATCCAAGTATCCACATGTCTAGCGCTGAAATGGTTGCCTGAAATACACTCTGCAACCTGCAACATCTTTACCGATCAGTGGTGGAAATTTGATCACAGAGACACAGTTTCTCTCCATTATTTATACATGTCTATAACACTTGATAGGCTAAAATGAGCAAAAGGCTTGTTCATCGTCAGCATCTGGTTGCATTAATCCTTCACATGCAAAGCTTTCTGCATGTTCTGCCATACAGCAATGCGCTGTAGCAAATACTGTGATTTTTAGAGAAGCCCTCAACACCCAAAATCCGCATTAATCTATAATAAAGCAGTAAGTCGCGATATTGAAATGCCTCCCTTGTTCCATGTTTAGCCATATTTTTGTATTGTCTTTCACTGACGAATAGAATGTATTTACCCGTAACCTAATTGACGAAAATATGAATAAAATTGCTATCTCATGCAGTGCCGCTGCCACGTGCCTTTGATATATTAAAACAGCGAACTGATCATTAAATCGATTATGTAGCTACAACAATTACAGACTACAGCATTTCTCCCTGTGTGTCAGTGGAGGGTTCCCATGCAGGAACGGACCTCAAACAATGGTGTCGAAATCAGGGGACGAAACAATCCCTAATTGTGTGATCATATATGTTTCCATTTCATTATCAATAGACAGTTAAATTCAGTATCAAATCTCGGATTCCTGAGAAGTAATTCTTTCACAGATAGAGTCATACATCTGTTTTCTGAAAGCATGTGTAAACCGCTGCATAGCCTACACGACAAAAGATCGACATTTGTGGTCTGTATGGTTGCATGGTTGTTTCAGAACAAAGCAAACCTCGAAAAAAATACTCTGATAGTCTACATATAGGCCTGATTGTGCATTGCATGGTCAGACACCCACAGCTGCGCTCCAGGAGACATGCATCACCTAAAGTTTATAGGGGGATTCCCTAACTATGAACCTCTGACTCTTTCTGTTTCAAGTTAGAACTAAGAGAGCAACACTGAATAATAATAACACTATTATTATCTTGTATCTTACACAACCCTAATAATAAGAATTCTACTCAGTAGAGTATTTTTTATCTACATCTTAAAGTTATAATCCTTATGATATGCATGAAATCTAGCCCACTAACAGTCACAGGAAACACAGTGTTGCCTCTACAAAACAAAATGTTTGAAGTTGCCATTAATTGAATCCATGACTATAATGTAGGCACACACACACACACACACACACTGAGTGACAACACCACCACCAAATGTTAACCACAATGACCCTGCTGTGACAGTTACTGACAACTGTCAAAGCAATATGTGCTCACAAATATAAGTGAGTTATTATTAACTGCCATGTCACTAATGAAGTCTTCAAGTCTTCAGAGTAGCATGCACCTCCTTTTTTGGCATACTGGTAAGCACAACATCACACTGATTTTGGCCATTCTGAATGTTGGGGAGGTGGGGCTTCTGTTAGAGAGTGTAGTCATATGCTTTTGGAGTAGCATTCTGTATGAAAAACATGGAATACTTTATTTTTATGTTGGGGGTGAGACTAAGAGGCGTTGGACTAAAATTATGTTCAAGAGTAACTTTTGTGCGTTAGTAAATTATGCGTACAGTCACTTTATTGCACTATCAAGTCAGTAAGTCCCAGTCTATAGTGTTCACAGTGTACAACAAAATTTACCTTTTTCCAGAGAATATCCAATAATTCTTTCCTTCCCAAAATTGTTCCCTGAAATCACACCCCTGCATTACTACAATGCTAGTAGTTTACATTGTTGATCGGTGTTATAGTATTTGGGACAAATTTACATCCTTTCTACAACTTATTCATGTCCTCTATCCTCACCACTGCCAGTGCTGCATATGCTAAGCTAAGCTAGCAGTTATGAACAACTGTGTGGACAGTCAGTAAATGTGAAGTCACTGGTACTACTTTACATGTTGGCCAGTAAAAAACACCCAATCTGATCTCACAGAAATACATGAAATGACCACGACCTCTTAACACTGCATTATGTGGTGTTGGCACGTGATGTGTTAAAATTATGTGCGTTAAGATCACAAATCACTGTTAAAAAATAATGATGTTTTATGGTGTGACAACACTGTGGTTAAGGTCTGGTTAGGTTTAGGCACAAAAACCACTATATGGACATTTGTCACCTTATATCATCTGAACTGTGTCATTTCTCTGGGTCATATTCGTGTGTCTACCATGACAAATGATCCTAATTGACTTTCCATTGACATTGTTTCCATGGTACCAGCATGTAATTTTAACACATTATGTGCCAGCACCACAAAATGCAGTGTCAAGTCGTGGTCATTTCATGTATTTCTGTGAGATCAGGCTGTAAAAAAAAAACACTTTGGGTCGTGCAAGTGAAGTGCAAGCTGGTTTGTGTGTGTGCATGTGTGTGTGTGTGTGTGTGTGTGTGTGTGTGTATGGACTATACAGCCAGGAGACAGTTATCGTTAAGCCTGCAAGTACAGATTAAACAAACAAAGTAAAACTTGTTATTTACTTAGCTTTAAAGGTGCTGGTAGGTGGATTTTGTTACCTTTTGGACAGATGAGCCAGGCTAGCTGTTTCCCCCTGCATCCAGTCTCAGCTAAGCTAATCAACTGCTGGCTGTAGCTTCATATTTGATGGACAGACATGAGAGTGGTATCAATCTTCTCATCTAACTCCTGGCAAGAAAGCAAATACGCATATTTCTCAAAATGTTGAACTTTTCCTCTAAGTATGTTAATGTTGCAACATAAGGATACTCCCGAAAACATATCTCAGAAAAGTTCAGTGGATCAGGTGAGCAGCATGGTTCTGAATAGGAGACAATGTGGTGAGATCCAGCTGGCAGGCAGGAGTGGTGATAAAGGCTACTGTGATGTGACTACATTACCCAAAATATGATGAAACACCAAGTTCCAGTTTACTTGAATCCTTTTCTACTTATTATTTATAACCAAGTGTTCACTCCCTCATTTTCAGTTTGAGATAAAACCATGGTACTGTACACTTCAGAGATGTTTGTATGCTGTGCAGATGTGAGTACATTGTATTCTTGTCTAGGTCTTATCATGAGCAGAGTCAGAGTGTGTCTGTGTGTGGGCTGTCAGAGCAGTGACTCAGCATTTCTTGTCAACCCATAAGAGACCTATCATTCTCCCTATCAAAGGTTGAACGTCCTCTTCACTTTTCTGCTGTAACACATTTCCAAAGCTACTCACTGAAGCCTCCGTCAGTGATTTAACTTGTCAACAGGTATTGTATTATATTATATTACACTGATTTCAATCAGAGTCTTGTGTGATGTATGATGTAAAAATCACAGGATGTCCCTAATATGGAACATCAGATTTTTTTTAATGATAGCACAGTGAGTTATGTCGCTGTGGTGATAAGCACTGTGCAGAACTAATGCAGTTTAATTTGAAGAGATTGTCTGACCCAGTTCACAGAAACAGATGGGGCCAGAGCAGGATAAAGGATTCACTAATGCTCCACACACAGTGTTAGACATAAAGTGACAATTGAGTTATGCAACTTTTAAGCCATAAGCACTTCACACCACCTGTCATGTGTTAAAATACCACACTAGCTTTAACGTCTGTAGGCATATTAGTCTTTGCATTGTTTTATCAGCCAAGTCAGCTATTCATGCCTGTTTCAGTACAGCCATCTGAGTTCAGGACTGTTTCATCAGCCTCATTCAGTGGTGCTGAAATAATTTGACAAACCAATTAGGGACTGTATGAAAATTATTTGGGTGTGCAGGGGAGCTGAATCTTGTATTTCATGTTATGAAAAAACAATATCCTCCGCAGTGTTATTAATATTTTCTAAATCTGCAATGATTAATGGATTATTCAACTGACAGAAAGTTAATCAGCAACTTTTTTGATAAGGATTTTCCAGCCTCTCAAATGTGAGAATTTGATGCTCTTCTTTGTCATATAGTACACTGAATATCTCTGGGTTTTGGACTGTTGAATAAAACAGGCAATTTGAATACATGAGCTTTGGCTGTTGTAAATTAGAACAGGTATTCCTCAATATTTTCTGACATTTAAATCAATTGATCAATACATTTTCTTGATAATAATTATTTAACTTCACTCATTAGAAGAAAAAGTTGACGTGTGATTCTGAACTTGCATTCCATCACAGGCTGACTTTACATTAGTCAATTAACAGAAAATATCAGCAACACTACTTTAATAATCGATTAATTTCTTAAAACAAGCAAAAATGCCAAACATTTGATGGTCACATAAATGTGATTTTTTTTCATTATCTAACATTATAGTAAATTGATTCTTTTTGGATTTTGGACTGTTGGTTGGACAGAAGATATTTGATCACCTTGGGCTCTAGAAACCATAATGAAATCATTTTACTGTTTTCTGAATGATTCATCAATTAATAGAGAAAATAATTGGAAGATTAATTGATAGTGAAGATAACATTCAATCATTAATAACTATAAAGATTCACATTCTGATGCTTAAAACTGACATATTGGCCCTACTAACTACTAATTGATTTTGACAAAGGAAAATAAAGCCCTGATACAGACACAGGATTGCTGTCCTCATATATGGCCAAAATCATCTTTATGACCCATGTCAACAAAAGCCATCTTTTTCTTGAAACTATTTCATCTTTTAATTTTTAGTTATTTTTTAAAATAAATCTCACTAGGGAAGGCTGAAATTAAACAAATCTCTGTTCTAAGTCTGTGGAAAAATAGGCAGCTATTAAACTGGCAACTATGAAATGTGGATGAGATGAATAGCAAGATAGTTACAGTTTACACTTGTGTTCAGAGTTTCAATATGAAGGTAACTGTAACACTGATACCATTAACATCTTGTGAAATGATGGTGTGATGGTGTGAGACGGAAGGAGAGTTCCTGGAAGTGTGGTTTAATAATTGTCTGCACTACTTCCTCCTTTCAAATCTTAGCCTACAGAGCCAGATGTATCAAACAGATGTACACATACAACTTCATGCACAGGACCGTATAGCATAATAAAATTTGCCTATTCTGCATCCATCTGCTAATGCACATACAGGCTCATTTAAATACAGAAATGCCCACAGAACACCATATATGGTCAACCACACCCCTCTGAGAGACATAGCAGCTGGTTTAACTCTGCTACACCTAACTGTTTTGTTTCACAGTTGCACAAGTGACTTGTCCAAAGATAAATGAATAAACACTACAAATTAGTTTTGATTTGCTTTTTAATTGTCTCACTTTTAACAGAAAATATACACATAGCTTAGTTAAATTAATTACAATTAATGGTACTAAGCTGTAACAGCTTGTGTTGGGCCTCATGTGCCCCGTGTACAAGACAAAGGCAGGCCTGCACACAGTCATAAAATCTGACTGAAGCCTGATAGGGACTTTTACAACCTGATAACAAAGAAACGGTGCCAAGTTGAACAAAAGGAGTCCAAAACGGACTTCAGCTCCCACCACGCTTAGCTCAACTCACACCCGAAATCAAACTCTCAGCTCCCATTGGATGAGACCCGCTGGAACCAACGAGGGGTCCCACTTTCCGACCAAGACGAGAGTATAAACACCTGAGGCACTCCCAAAACTATGCTTCCAGTTGTGGCTACCGCTATCGTGGGAAGAACCCCCATATGTACATTAACTCTAACTAGGCCGCACAATCTCCACCTGGATGAGTAGAGATTTTCTGTGTTCAACCAAGCATGTTACTGGATCCAAAGAAGAAGACCACTGTGCAACCCAGCACTCTCACCCTTTCCTGCAGAAGTAAAGAAGAAGGATAACCCCGCTTTTCTTCAACTGAGTGGACTCCACTGTCCTTCGTGACCCTGCCAAGGATCAGCTGCTGCAAAACCCGCTGACAGAGCGAGAAGACGGCCTGTCATCATCTGAGCCCTGAGGAACCGAGTCGGACCTGAAAGACAGACTGAAACACACTTTACTCGCTTCCTTAAGCAATACAAATAAGAGGCTCTGGGCAGAGATAGGTTACTAAATTGTGTGTTATCTTAAGCTTTATTGCTGTTGTTGTGAAGTTAACAGACCGTGATTCTGGTTACTGCTGCTGATAATCCCATGGAAGTATTATTGCTGCTCGCTATTTGTTCTTGGTTGTGTTTGTCACGCGAAGCTGATTTATGTTTTGTCCAACTTCGCTGGTTGCTTTGTGTTAGTTTGCCACCATGTGCGAAGCCAGTAAATTGCGTTTTATCTGCTAAAAGGCCAGCAACCACGGCAAATGGATCACAGTCTGTTCATCGTGTCTGCAAGGATCTCTATATGCTTTTGGTGCTTTCACCCCTGTCTCCTCTTACTAACTATGCACATACACGCTTCTACACACACTCACACACACATTTGGTGAGCTGATAACTCGGTAGCAGTGCTTAGTTCTCTCCCCAAGATATCTTATTGTCAGAGACACGTGTTAAGCCGGCAGACGCCATTAGCCATTGTCTCTGTTCAAGTGTTGTCACCTCTTGCGTGACGTATTCGCCCACATGGGTCATGTCCATCATCTTGCTCCTCCCCTTCCTCTCTTACACACACACACACACACACGCGCTTATGCTTATGTTTATAGATGCTTGTAGTTGGATGATAGATGTTTATTGATTGAAGTGCTTTTGATTGTTAATTGATATTAATAAACTCTGTCATACCTTAAGGAGAAGTTGTTTTGGTATTGTTTGTATGTATATTGTAGTAAAGGCAGGTTGAGAGAGTCACTGCTTGGATTCGAACCTTCACTGTTCATCTTTTGAGACTGTATCCACTGTTTGGTTATTGGTCTCTGACCCCAGGGTGGTGTCCTGTTATTATTAATTCTTATTAATACTTTTTGTTGACTTTAATAATTAATAATTATCTTTGATAATAATTATTGCTGATAACCAACCCTGCTCCTAACCAAGTCCCAACACTTGTAACAGTTATTAATACAACGGAATTAACCAATCATGAACAGATCCTCTGTGTCTCACATAAACCAAAGTAGAAATGATTCTAAAAATGTTCTAAAGATGAACAAAATGATAGTGACATGATAGTGATAGTTGACAGAGTTGGTTTGTGTTGTTTTAATGGGTTCACAGTTTTTCAAGTCTGTCTTAAAACATAAACAGCCCATATGAACAGTGAAAGAGGTTTTCCTCACTGTAAACATTCCTCCTGTTCATACTGGCTGTTAAAAGAGCCCCTTCAAATGTGTTTTCAATGTTAGTGATGGGGGCCAAAATCCACAGTCCTTGTTTCATGCAAAAATGCATTTAAAAGTTGATCTGAAGCTTATATGAGGCTTCAGCAGTCTGAGATAGTCATATCAAGTGGATATCTGCCACATTTACAGTCTTTTTAGCATCAAATTCCCTCTTTGTGTTTCCTCGGAAGTATATCAAAAAGAGGGACTTTGGCACTAAAAAGACTGTAATACTTGATTTGACTCATTTGGACACTGAATCTTCATATTAGCTTCAGATAAACATTTAAATACATTTTTGCACAGAAGGAGGACTGTGGATTTTGTTCTCCATCACTTACATTGTAAGTACATTATGAAGGGATCTTCTGATGGTCAGTATGAACAGGAGGAATGATTATGGCAAAAAAAAATGCTATTTCATTTTTATATAAAAAATCTATTTCAATGTTCATTTGGGCTCCCGACTATTGTTTTAAGACAGACTTGAAAAATTGTGAACCTGTCCTTTAATCTGTTTGCTCACAATTATACCAGAACTAGGGGGTTTGTTTGGTTAGGTTCAAAATGTACACACATGCCCAAGCAGCTTCCTGGAAAGTGTGTGATTTAGTAATTAAGTCTCCACCACTTCCCCCTTTCAATCTTAGTCTACAGAGCCGGACTAACTTTGTTCCTTTGAGATCAGGGTTTCTGATTAAACTTCTACATATACAGTACCAGTGAAACGTTTGGAAACACCTTCCTATTCACTTCAATGAGAAAGTGTGTCCAAATGTTTTACTGGTACTGCATTCCAGCCACTCTTTATTATTTATTCTTCTTTTCTTTGGTGATTTACAATGCAAATATTCATACAGTAATTTCCCTCCTGCACCCTCTTAGCCTCCATCATTACTTGAAAGGTGTTGAGGCTGTGCAGCTTTAGGTGGTGCAGACAGGCAGGAAGCACCAAGCTCCACCAGCAGCTTTCTCATCTCACATTCATACATCTCATCTTGAACAAGTTGCCTTAACAGGCTAGTTAGACTATGCTAATGTGTTTGAAACCTAAGCCCCCTATTGGCTGCCTCTCTAAGTCATTTCCTCCAGCTGGTTTTACCACCAACAGGAGGCAGCAAGGTCGCATGTGCTGGCATGTCTGTAAGCTGTAGGGCAGGGGGTGTGTGTGTCTCTGTCTGCAGTTATACCGTATGTCTGGTGCATGCAACATTTTGTTTTATGCATATATTTTTAGCATGTGACACACAACAGTCAGAATTTGGCCTTTATTAAATAATATCATACAGTCTTCCCATGTGCATATGTGACACTTGGCTTAGTTGTACAATTGCCATGATGGTTTCAAAGAATTATATAATCTCCATCTGTTTAAAGTTTATAGAGCTAGTTTGCATGCTTATCCCACCACATCCAAAAAGATGGTACCATGTGGTATAATGTATAATTAAAATTAAAATTAAAAAAAAAAAATTAATGTATGATTTCTGGAATATGTTTGCCAAGCAAAAGATTTTTAAAAAATATGTTTTTCTTCTTATTTCTTCTTGTTTTTCTTCTTGTTCCTTCAGTTGGATGTTTGAGCTTCACTGTGCAGAATGATGTATGTGCAGAGTTTGACACTAGGAGGCTGTTTTCACATTCATCTGCTGAAATTGGAAAGTTTCTCTGTGACATCTGTGACTCTGTAACATCACAACTAGTTTGGAAGCCAATCATGGTCCAGTATGCAACTTATACAAGTGTGATGTGGAAACTTGAAGCCTCCAGTGCACAAACACTGAGAATGGACTTTACAGTGAAGTAGGAGACATCTTGTGTCCAGCTGTTAAACTTTAGAAACAAACAATATTTGCATATTCATATATTCTGGAATTTTTAATGAGGGAGAAGGAGAAGATGCCACAGACACTCATTATTGTTCCAAGCAGAGTATTTATATATGTCTTAATACATGTCTGGAGGAGATCTTTAAGAATTATGTTTGAACAAAATTAAAAACAATGAAATTCCAAATAGACAATGAGGACCCTACAACCTTTTCCTCACACTTCCTGTGAATTGTGTACATTGTTGGAGTGGCCAATATGAATAAAATCTTTTATTAGGATATATGTCAATTCATATTGTGATATCAATATACAGTATGTCGTGTTTTTGTAAATCTTACTCAAAAATAAACTGAGAAACCGCAAATAACCAGACAAGAATGTAAAATTGCAATATTGCAGTAAAGCAGTCCTAATCATTCATTTTCAACATTGTATATTAAGGGAATACATGCCACAGTGCAAAGGGTATGGCAAAATTTGCAACGGTTCACAAATTTATATTGTCTCACGGTGTATATTGTCATATCGCCCAACAATGTTACACTTCCCATTTACTGTTTGGTAACATAATTAAGCACAAATTCATTTAGGAATATACACCATTTAAGCACAATAAGCACAGTTTCAGTGGAGGTAATGACGGTCTTGAAGGGATAATTTGGATTTTTTGAAGTGGGGTTGTATGAGGTAGTTATCCAGAGTCAGTGTATTACCTGCAGTAGAGGGTCGGCATGCCCCTAGTATGGAGAAGCAGACGAGTACCGGCACAGAAGCTAAGCACTGTACTGTTGTGGACGCGGCCAGCAGTAAAACATATTTTAACCACCTAAAAAAAGCCCACCTAAAAAAATCAATATCAGTTTAAGTGTATGCTATATTTAGAATTTTTTCACCGCTTTACCTTGCCGTCAGACAGCCCTTTCCTTTGGCGCTAAATTTTCTCAACTGTAGAATTTGTGTAATCCTAATATAGCGTACACTTAAACTGATTCCCTGGTTACAGCTTCTCAAATGTGAGGATTTGCTGCTTTTCTTTGTTTTTGTCACTGAATATCTTTGGGTGTCAAGATTGTTGGTCGGACGAAAAAAGACATTTGAAGATGTCACCTTGGACTCTTAAGTCCATTTGTGATAGACATTTTTCATCATTTTCTCGATTAATCATAAAAACAATCGCAACACTAAGACACTGTATGCTAGTAGTCTTTGATAATAGTGGTGACCTCAGCTGCTCGTCCACATTATCAGTGTCAAAAAGTCCCCATCCAGGAGTCACATGATAGCACCCAGGAAAGGAATGCCCCCCCTCAGGTGCAATTTCACTTCACCTTGCTTGCTTTATATACTGCCTTTCTCCTTTTGTTCTTTCTTTTTCACCCCGGCCATGTTGTTAGCGTCCTGTAAGTGATTTTCCTTATTTAATATTTGATTTACGTTTATCACACACAATTTCTGTTGAGAATTGATTTCATGTTAATAATTATGTTCTCTCTTTGTACGGCTTAAACCACACACACACACACACATACATGAACCTTAAAGGAAAATAAAAGTGCTCTGTATTATATCCTGCAAGTTTGCCTCATCTTTCTGCTATGGGTCTCACAGTCACTTCAGCCTACCCACACATTTAGAACTTAACAATCAGGTTCCTGTTGTCTTTGACATGATGTCACACTACACGGACTTACTTCCTCATAACATACTTCTGATATTTATTCAAACCAGCACAGAATTATTTTGCATGTAATGCAAATATACTGTAAGCCATAGTTCAAGTAGACTACATGGTTGTTGAGCCAGAGTGTCTGTACTCATAACCCCTTCTGTTTCTACCCTGTTATTTTGTTTTTCTGGAATCAGACAAGGGGACAGCAAGAAGAGAAGAGCAGAGCAGACAATAAGAGATTTCACTGCCATAGAGGTGAGGTGTAAATGAGCAGTGCAGTGCAGTATGTTGCCTGTGGGGCTAGTTGATGTTTGCTCTCTGAAGCTGCAGCCAAGCAGAAGACCATTATTGGGTCAGTGCCTACTTTGTCCCATTCCATTATTTCCCCACAATGACAGTGGGGCCCCGGAGGGTTGGATTGCCCTGCCTACTGTAAGATGGGCAACCACTGTACTGGGAGAACTGGAACTGGACAGAACTACAGATAGGAGCTCCCCTGGGTGCAAGTATACTGGCTTTGCAGTGCACTAGTTCCAATGCATGTATTGATGTACTGAAGGCATCTCAGTGGGGAACAAAATCACAAATTGTTCAATGGCACCAGCAACCTTTCAGTTAGCACAGGAGATGGGGTTGGAAAAGGGATGACCTCTTGTTTTAGAAGGTTCAATGATAGTTTTCTGCAGTCTTGAATATGGTATTTTTGGAATTCATAAAGGCCTTTAGTTTAAACTGGTGTAATGTTTGGCTGTTTTCAATCTTGGGTGTGGCTATCCTTGTGTGTATGTGTTATTAAAAATCTAACATTGTATAAATTTGACTGTTTTACCTCTTGTGAAAGTCTTTCTTGCACTCTGCTGAGCACAATTTATTTGACATTTTTCTCATATATTATTTGAAAGTATATACAAGTATGATTGATGTTGGATTTGTGTAGATATTTACTGAAAGATGTCTTATTATATTTTTGATGTTTGATATTTAGCTAACAATACAGGAAGTTGCCCCTTCTCCACCCTCATATGCATGCTGCCATGTGCTAACTGCAGCCCGTCCTCACAAGAAAAATGACAGTATAGGATGAAAATTCAGCCAGCAAAAATGATCTATAGTTACATTTAAGTGACTGTCACCATCTAGTGGCCATAATAATTATGACCAGGGGAAGTGACGCAGTTCAGATGTAGGGATGGGAATTGATAAGGTTTTATTGATACCAATGCCATTATCGATTCTACTTATCAATGCTATTTATCGATTCCCTTATTAATTCCTAATCAATTTTCTGTGTCGAAAAAAGTAGGCATACAGAGGTTTTCAGTGTCAGTGCAACAGTTTTATTTGCGCCACTGTTAAAACACTGTTTAATTTCCCTCAGTAACCCAGTACTGCCCTCTACTGTCTGTGTTGTCCACTAGAAACAGGAGAAGGACAGAATACTGCCTACAGGTCAGTGCCTTCAGTGTATGTTACAACAGGACCAGCAACTACACACAATCTCAGTGTGTGACTACCATGTCCAACAACATTTGAACATGTTAAAACAAATTACAATACTCCTTTTCTTAAAAAGGATATAACATGGAAAACTTAAAACTAAAATAAACAGTTCTTTAGAAAAATAGGAATGTATGCCTAGTAACATTTGAATAAATTACAATACTCCTTTTCAAAAGGGAATAAGCTTGAACAAAATATAAAACTGGCAAAAAAAATCAACAATTCTTCTGCAGAGTGTCTGCTTTCTCTGGGAGGATCCTAGATCTTTCTGGGCTAATGGTGTCTCCAGCTGTGGAGAACACCCTCTCAGATGGGGTGGAGGATGCCTTAACACACAAGTAGGTTGAGGAAAGATCTGACAACAGGGGCAGTGTCTCTTTTCTGTCACCACCAGAGAGCAGGGTCTGCTGATACAGGGATAGGAGGCAGGCCTCTGTAGAACTGGACTTCTTGCTCCACTCTCTCTCACTGGTGGACTGGGTCATCTGTTGGATTGTCTGCTGCAGGTTGCAGTCCTCTGCTGCAAACAGTTCCTCCAAGGCTGTCTTATGTTGCTTTAAGGGTGGAGTCTGAAATTAAATGGACCATAACAAAATGGTTTAGTTTAATGATTTGAATGAAGTTTCATATTTTAATCTGTCATATCATCATAATGAACTGAGCTTACATACATTCCTCCTCCACCTCTTCTTCTTCACACTATGTCTCTTTTGCTCTAATAGCTTGAGAAGAAACCGACCATGTAAGTACCATGCATGGAACCAGAGGAAAGGTATCACGATAGAAATGTGCCACAAGGTCAAAATACCTCTTCTGCCACTGCAGTATTCGTCACTACTGCTGCTTTAACTTGAATCTCGTGTGGAGAGATCAGCCCAAATCTTCTCCTTTGATGTGCCTCGTGAATACAGAGTCCTCTGGCTGGACTGAGCCAACCAACTTTTGTAGGTTGGGAAGAATCTGACCACAGGTTGGATTTGTGTCACTTGAGACACAGAGGGTGGACGTGTACAGCAAATGCATTAGCTGCACAAACTCCTCTGCCTTCCTGAAGTCATCAGTGTCCATTTTCTCCACCAGTCTGTAATAGTAAATTATATTTCATAAGAAAATTAACACACTCCTTCCATAGGATTACTTTACTAATCCAAGTTTTAAATAAGCCATATTGAAATAGTCACATAATCTCCCCCCTTACTTGTCCTTTTCAGTCAGCTTCCTTAGCCATGGGTCCATGACTGCATCTTTAATGGCGGGGAACTGCTCAAAGAATCTGTCCATCATCAAATAGAGGGAATTCCACTGTGTCTTCACATCTAGAATGAGTGCATGCTGGTCTGAAAAGAGAGTTAAAATGCACAACTCTACATATACATCACACATAACAATACACATTATATAATCATCATTTGTTATCATTATATTGGCCATAATCTGTTCATTTATTATCACCATGTGTTAATTGTATATTTCGAATCTAATAAAAGTAGCATTGAATGTATTCTTACTGAGGGGTTGCTGCTTCTCTGTGAGGACAATTTTTGCCATGTAGGATCTCTTCATTCATACAACCAATTGTCTTTTTCAAGATTGTACCAGGCAGGGATCAGGTGGTTGGTTAGACCCTCTCTCAATGGGGGTTTATACTTGGGGTTTAGCATCTTTGTCATCTCCCTCCAGATTATGTGAATGACTAAGCTGATTATAATAGAATATCAACATGCAACTTGACAATTATCATTTAGTCATTTTAGTCCCCATCTCAGAAAAACACATACTGTACTTTATATATATATATATATATATAAATGTGTGTGTGTGTGTGTGTTAAAATATATATATATATAATAGGCAATATCCAGAAGAAATCGCAGTCTGTCTGCCTTAAACTATACATCAACTTACTGACACATAGTTCTTTCTTTTCTTATCTTATCTTATTTTATCTTATCTTACCTCAAGGAAAGCAGGTAACCTACCGGAATTCTGGTTGTTCTGCTGTTGAGAAAAGGTGCAAACCTTTCACTACAAATTTTGTGAATGCACGGTGACACTCGTTCACCCTTTCCTCACTCCTTTTCCCTCCCTGTGCAGCAAGCGTGAAGGGGTTTTTCTGGCTGTGAGCCGACGGGCGAGTTGAGCTAGCCTGAGAGCTAGCTGTAGCACTAGCAACAGTCTGTCTGTCATCATGTAAAATGGATGAAATGGGAGAATATTTGTACTGCATTTGCTTTCATTTAGGTTTTCTTAGTCAAATAACAAATTTGCTAAGCCTCCCTGCCTGGCACTGGTGTGAATGTTGTTATAACATAGGATATTTACCCTTGGTAACGGATGTGCTGCTGCTGCTACTTGGTTGAGGAGCAGCGGCACTCGTCATCCATAGTGTCAAATACATAGCATTCATATACTTTAAGACCATGTTGCGTGGAAATGTGTTTTAGCAATTTGCTGGTGTAGATGCTGCTGAATTACATACAGAGACTGAGATAGCGATATAACTGACCTGCGCACTGGTATTTAATATGTTTTTTTTCTTCCCGAAACAAATAATTTTTAAAATATTTGTATTAAACAAATATTTGTATTTGTACTATTTGTGCTTAGCCGAATAACATATTCATATTCAGGCACACCCCTACCTTATTCCAGTTTTGAGAAACCTGGATATGTTACCTGGAGTACTCCAATAGAAACCAGGATACATTCGCATGTAAACAACTGATCAAGGTTTCTGAACATTCCTTACATAGTTGGTCAGAACATAGTGGCTGAGATGGTGAGAAATCAAGACACAACAGGACACAGATGATCAGAAACCTGGATACACATAACAACATACACATCATACACACCATATCCCGAATATGATCAAAACCAGGATAAGCCTCAAAACCAGGAAGTAAGCCACTTAAAACTAGTCAGGAAATGCATATCATTAATTTACACTGCAGTTCAAGTAAAATTAAAATATACATTTCCTCACCACGCCCCCCTCATTACAGTAAACATACTGTGAACAAACCTACAGCAGTCAATAGCACATGCTGTTAAGGAGAGGGTACCATGCGCATAGCCATGAGGCAGTGGGTACAAACAGACAGACACAGAGAAACAGAGATTCAACATTTCTGTTTTTAGAGGCTTGAGCATACACCTTTTCAGAGGACAGAGAGGATTATACCGTGTAGGTAGCAGAGATTACAGCTAAAACATTGGAAAAAATACATTAGAAGAGAGAGTTGGTTAAAAGTACCATGCACCACCGTGCTGGTGAAGTTTCATGGGAGCTGTAATTTTTTTGTATGCTCACAAAGTAATCACTGTTACAGAAGATAGTGGAGGGGAGGGAAGTGGATGGAGTGAACTACTGAGTATTTATTATATTGGGAGTAGTGAATGGATGAACAAAATAATGAAGCTTAGTGAAGGTTCTTTTGCATGCTCAGGTCTGTAGTATTATTTCTCAAACGATCTGTCATTTCCATCCCTCACGCATGCTCATTCATAATTTCCTTGCTGTCATTCCCCTGGGCATCAATTAACCCTTGTGCCTCACTAGGGACCTAAAAGGGCCTTTAGCATTTTATTTTTTCAACCATTTTGGCTGTGATTATGCTGTAGCCATGATATTTGTCAAATGTGTGTATTTTTTATTGAATTTTGATAATTCAACCACAGATCCTATCTTATGTCTATAATACACTGTGTAGAAACAATACTACATTTCAGCATGTTAGGGCCCTTTAAGGTCCCATTGAAACCCATTAAAGCCACATTTTTTGATCCCATGGTTCCTACTAAATAAATTCATGCATTCTGTTTTATAAGACTTTCAAACTGAAGCCCTAGCTTCAAAACTTTAGTTTTTACTATTTTCCAGCTGATTGACTCATTTTTTTAAACCCTTTGTGCAAAATGCATGCTATTTTCCTGGTTCCACTAGGGGGCATTAATCCTCTATTATGAATACTGCAGCCAAGTATATTACAGCTTCAATGAGTTGTATGTGTAGCTAGGGATGTCCAAATGCGGTGTATGGAGAAATTGCTGTGTGTGTGTGTCACATTACTCACACTGCAGGCCACATTATAAAGGTCTCCCTCTCTCTCTAGCAGGCACACACATACACACATCTTAACCCCCCCCCTAGAGATGCTCTATTGACAGTATTTTAAAGCGAGGCACAAGGGTTAAGACGTCAGCTGTTCACATCAGCTGGTCACATCTAACTAGTAGCATGGTAACACCTTCATTGTCAGCCTATCATATTACAGTTGTCTTTTTAAATATGTTTTCTCCCTTTCTACCTTAGTGCTTTCATGGTGCTGTTTTGCGTACCCCACCACCTCCCCATCACCGCCCAGCCTTCGCAGATTCATCAGTGCATTACTTCATCAACCTCATCAACCTTATCAGTCTCAGAAATCATCAGCCACCACCACCAGTGTCTGGACTCCATGGGGGGGGATTTATCTTGCTGCTGCTCAGGACTGATGTCCACTGATTCAAAATCTCCCTGTAGAGTCTAAGCGCCAAAGACTTGTGACAACACTTAATCATCAATATCCTCTGTATAATAAATGAAATGATTTTGGATGAAGCCAAGGTGTCCTGGCAGAAATAAATAGACAAGATGAAAGCGTTCTCTCCAAGGAACTCAAAAATGAGACTATTTTCCTGTATCAGGACAACAAAGAGTGCATAGGCCTTTTTCACAACAGACATTTAGACTTGATTTAGATGTGGAAGGGCCCAATGTTGTTCTGTGGGCCATGTAACCAAAACAGCTTTTGGCTGACAGAGAATCTTTGGTTTGGCAATCACTTGGTTTAAACATTAGTTAATTCAACCAGTAATGCAATTAAAGTCCATTGTTGTTACTGCATCATTGATTAAAAGTTCAGCCATGCTTGAGGCGTTGTGACATACAAATGTTTAACTGACACCTGCCAGACCACAACATTTTCCATGGTTGTGGTAAAGATACAGGTCCATCCTATATCCTATTCATGGAGACTTTCACATTTGGTGTTCAAACAAAGAAAAAGGGCCTAAAAGGCATCTCTTAGGTGGTCCCACAGCTGGTAATAGACCATCTAGTCACTAACATCAATCAATTATCATCTTGTCCTCGTAATCAAACCTCTCTGTTCTCCTCTGACTTATAAACAGAGAAAATGGAACAAAAAGAGTCACAAGTCCACTTTTACAAGCCCAGACAGGGATGAATGAAGCTGAACTGTATGTATCAGTTGTGTACAAAAGGAGAATAAAAGCTCTCAGGTTGGTATTAAGGCTGTGATTATCATGTTCTGACAAACAATGGTCAAATGTAATGTAGTCACATTAGCCTCACAACATGCACAGGGTCACCAAGGCCAAATGCAAAATGCCTGCTGTGGTTTAATTTCGGGATGTATGCTTTTCTAATTTGAGGTTCAAAGAGCTGGTTCCTGGAATTACATCAGTGCTAGGTTCAAACAGGGTTTCTTGTTTTCACAATTGATTCATGGAATCACAGCAATTTGTCCTGTATTACAGTTATACCTTCGGGAAATTCTGCAAAATATCTTTCCAGCAGAGAGAGATTGCACTTGATTGTAGTGGCATCTCATAGCAGTGTGTGCTAACACTGGTGTCTTTAAGTAAGATTGACAGTTTGAGACTGCATCTAAGTCTGTTGTTTCTTAGATGTGTAATAACAACAGGAGAGCCTTCCCCTTGATACTTCAAAAGCCTTTGTTTACCACAGAGGAGGAAAGACTTCCCAGTCCAAAGCAAATAAGTTTCTGCTGTGAAGATAAAGGACCCAGTAGGTAGGGCAGAGCCCTTTGCTTATTAATATTACAACTCCTTGCTCTGATCTCACTTTGAAAACAGAAATGAAAAGGCGAGATAGAAAATTAGATATGAATGCGATAATAAAAAATAAAAAAAACAGTGAGAACTTTTCTATTTGTGGCTTCTTGTGATTCATAAGCAGTCAGGGACAGAATAACAAACAGCGGGGCAGGAGGGTATTATGTCCCCATAGTGCATTGTTACCAGAGTGCCCTGGTTCAACTTTCAGGACACTCCCACCTCTGGTCATCTCATCATCACCTGATAATGATCAACTCACTCTCCCCTGGTCTGCCTCTCCTGATACTTTGTAAGACCTCCTCACAATCTCTCACCTCACAAACACCTTTATACTAAAACTTTATAGTGAAAAATACACCCCCATCTCAGACCACAGAGGACAGGAAACAACAAGGTCTAACTTCATTTGGCCATCCATCAACCTGTCAATTAAACATAATAAGATTTTAATTGGATTTTATGCTCTGGCTTTCCTCCCAAACCTTATTATTCCATCTTATCATGAGTGATCAGCAGAATAGACAACAGCTCACAGCAGCATGGTTGGATAGTCCTATTCATTTTGTGATGTTCAGCAAACAGTTTTGCTTGTCAGGACCTCCTGTTATTCTGTACTCAGTGAAGTTCATGTAGAATAATGAGCTGGAGTAAATGGTACCAACCATTTTACAGAGTACTTTTTAATTTTAGTGCAAAAAATTACACATACATCCAGCAGACATGAAGCAAGACTTCATTAGCAATCATGCATTAGCATTAGCATTCATTTGGGGTCTTCATCACCACCTGACAAATGTCCATATTTACACCCCTTTATCTCTGTTTTGGTCACCAACTCCTGAGAAAATATTTCTTTAGCCATTGTTCAGCCAGTAAACGTTAGTTGCTAACCTGCTAGTTGCTATCTGTCATTTGGTGCTGCGTAGGTTAAAGGACCCGTGTGTAGGATTTAGAGGTATCTGGCGGTGAGGTTGCAGATTGCAACCAACTGAATACCCCTCCCCTCACCCTCTCCTTCCAAGCATGTAAGAAAAACAACAGTGGCCACAAAACTTGCGAAAAACGCAAAAGGCCCTCTCTAGAGCCAGTGATTGGTTTGTCCATTCTGGGCTACTGTAGAAACATGGCGGTGCAACATGGCGGCCCCCATGTAGGAGGACCTTCTTTTAATGTAGATATAAAGGGCTCATTCTAAGGTAACGAAAACAAAACAATTCTTATTTTCAGGTGATTATACACTAATTAAAACATACTTATGGATATTATATTCCATTTCTTCCAAGTCTATTCCGCTAGATGCCAGCGAAATTTATCAGAGCTAGTTTTGTGGAATATGGTGGCCCACAGGAGCTGCAAAGGCTGCTCATACTTAACTGTCAATGTTGGCCAGTAACACATTACTTAGTGCGAGAGGTTACAATTTGAAATTTGATCATACAGTTTAAATCAGTACAGTTACTAAACTCTGTAACATTCTGTTACTTCAACATTTGGGTAGTGGGATGTTTACTGTCTTGTAAGGAGTTTGATGGAAGGTTAGGAACAAGTTCAATTTAGACTCAGACTGGCCTCGAATATGTCCTAAAAGAGGAGAAATATGCCTCCTGGTAACTCCAAAGTTGTCTATTGTATATGCTGTGTTATGTTTATATGTATATGGCTGTTGGTAAGCCAAAGGTTACATTCTGGAGCCAACTGGGTTTTGTTTGGAGTTGGAGTACGTGTTTCTCCCGCAGTACTACATGCAGTCTCATTTTCAATGAGATTATGAAATGAGTAACTGATTACATGTTCCACATAACCCAACACTCTGGACTGTAAAACCAAAAGGTAAAGTAAGCTAAAGGAGGTTATAAATGCCTGTAAAGCTTCACAGTTGTGTACACAATGATTGACTCAAAGTCATTTCATTCAATGTTGAGACCAACAACACTAATGAAGTTTGTACTGATAAACCAGTATGCATTTCCTGTGCACTTAGACTAAAAGCAGTGACTTGTAATGGGTGGTTGTAGAAGCTGTAGAGAGGAGATCAGATACAGAGCAGATGGATACAAATACATATTTCTTTACTTGCTTCCAAACCTTGTTGTGTATACAAGTGTGGAAAGACAGAGGGGATCAAACAATACAGTTTACCTCCAGTGGGAGGCAGCAGAGCCTCAATATCAGTGTGTTATCTCTCAGGTGGATTATGTGGCCTGGGAGCACTCCCCTCCCTCCACTGACGGGGCATATGAATGTGCGGATGTGCTGCCTCAGCGCTAGACTATAAGAGGCTTTGAGAGACAGGCTTAGGACCTAGCATGGGTAACTCTCTCTGACTCTCCATCTTTATTTTACTCCGTCTCTCCCACTCTGTCTCTGTCTCATCTTTTCATCTGTCAACAAATGTCACCAGACCTGCTGATTATCACACTTGGAAAAATGGAGGAGGCTAAATACAGTATGTTTATAATTTGATTTCTTTTAATATATTTAAAATTGTGTGTTCATGCATAAGTTGAATTTTTTGTAGGTGATGTCGCCCATTATTATATTTTATTTCCAAAGCCTGAATGCTACTGCTAGTGTAAAATCTATTCTTGTGTACAGAAAAGCAGGGAATGTTGCTTTTTTTTTTTTTTTTTGTAGAGAGACAAATGGTTTTCATCAGTAAAATAGAGTGCTAGTTTGGAAGCAGTGGTTTTAAACACTGTGGATGCACAGATGTAGGCTGGTGAAACCTGAAAACTCTTTTACTTCCATAAAATGTAATTATTTTGTAAGAGTATCGTTCAGTTCAGATCATGTATTGGGTTTGCTATGTGTCATAGCAACAACAACATGCTTGCTTTGTGTAATGTCCAAAAGCTGTCAGAGTTTAAATAATTTCTCTTTAAATCTGTTTGAAAATGAAATATTTCTGTACAGCAGGTAACAAGTTACATGTTGAGCTGCTGTGTGAGCTGTTTTTGAGGTAACTGATACAGGTTTACTTGTAACTAATTTCATGAGGAAATTGGTCAGTGATGGAAATACTATTTTTCTACTTTCTCTTAAGTTAATGTTTTGCCTCTCAGAAGACAGTGCTTCTTATGGTTCACTAGCGGTGTGTGTGATTTGAAGGTTAATATGTTGTGTGTGCAGGCATGTGTGTTTTCTTCTGATCATTTTTTTTTTGTAGATTGTGTTGGTAATTAGAATAGTTTGATGCAATCACAAGAACAGTCCCAGCACGCTGTAGGAGGCTGAATCCATTCCTTCAGATCCTCTGTGGTTTTGTGCACAGGAGATAGCAGGACTGATTTAATACCCAGTGTGTGTATGTGGTTGCATGCCCTGGTATCCACATGTATAGACAGCAGCAAAGGTAACAGCAGGCCACAAATGTACTGGGGAGTGGAGTGGTGGATCGCAGAGAAAAAAAAAAGCTGTGGGAGAATCCATTTTTAACTCACTCTTGAAGTATTTTCACAGCTGAGTCATCCATTCAGATTTTTATGTGTCATTCATTCCAGCAACTTTTAAAAGCGTTAGTGCCTTATTAAAAGTTATTAGTTCATTTTAATTCATTTCATCTCCCTCTCTGTTTTCTCTCCCTAGGGGGCCATTACTCAAAGTCAATATGAAACAGTCCTTCCAAGCTGCACAACCTTGTACAAATAGTTAAACAGGAACACCTGAAGAGCCTTAACAAATATTCAGCACTGTGGACAGATGGAGTGCGCAACACAAGCCAAGAATAGATAATTTCAGAGACAAGCCCAACTAAAACACAACAGCCCAGACCACAATGTATTCACCCTGAACCTCAGCTGATTCACATTCCCTTTTTTCTACCTTGTGGTTGTAAACATTTCATATCTCCCTACTTCAAACACCTCCCACATCTACCCTCTATCTGTGCCACAGGAGCCTTACAGTGCCCCTCAGAGGGGCAATGCCAGTCTTGCTTAATGCCGATGCCTCCTTCAGCTCCAAGCAGGAGCTCCTGGACTTGCAGGACTGCCCTCTCAGTGGGGGTCCCTCTCTGGACACCCCCAGCCCCGTGGACTCTCAGACAGGCAGCCCCATAGGCTCAGGCCCCGGAAGCCCTGGCAGCCCTGGAGCTGATGGCCCTGTTCAGCCCCACATTTTCACCGGGGCTTCCACACTCCCAGGGCAGCTATATGGGGTGCAAACAACAGCCCATGCAGAGTCACCGATGGGGTTAAAGCTGATCTCCACGGACTCGGATCAGCTATGCGGCTGGGGGGCTCTAACGCCCAAAGCTATCCAAGTTTTCAACACCCATCGCTGGGTGCTGTTCTTCCTGTGTGTTGCCTCTTTCCTCCAGGGGATGATAATCAACGGCTTCATTAACACAGTGGTAACCTCCATTGAGAGGCGCTTCGACCTACGCAGCTACCAGGCCGGGCTCATCGCCAGCTCCTACGACATCGCTGCCTGCGTCTGCCTGGCTTTTGTCAGCTACTTTGGTGGGACAGGACACAAGCCTCGATGGCTGGGATGGGGAGTGCTGATCATGGCGCTGGGTTCTCTGGTGTTTGCCTTGCCACACTTCACCACACCCCCCTACCAGGTCAGTCTGCCAGAGCAAACTGGAATGTGCTCTGCCAACCGTACCAGCCCGTGCCGGGACAAGGAGGGAGGAGGACTGTCCAGCTATCGTTTTGTGTTTATGTTGGGCCAGTTTCTACACGGTGTGGGTGCTACTCCTCTCTACACATTAGGGGTCACATATCTGGATGAGAACGTGAAGTCCAACTATGCACCCGTTTATATAGGTGAGTTGCACTCAGTAATTCATTCAGTACAGCATGTTGCTGTTGGGTTTTGGTTTGTACCAAATTTTTTGAAGTCAAAATATCACTAATAACAACAATAAACACTGAATTAAAGTTACTTTTACTGAAATATCAATCATTTTTTACTGATTTTTTCCTTTGCATTTGTGTATTAAGTGCATGTTGTGTGTGTTTGCAATTTGAAATTGTGTTTCTTTTGGTCACAAAATGTGATGCAGATTTGACATTGAGTTATTGTTTTAAAGCTGAACGATCGTTTTAAAGTCAAACTTGTAATTTTTAAATTGCAAATGCAGCAATTTTAGTTAGAACTTACATTTAACGGTATCTTAACATGCTGTTGACAGTTTTAGTCAGTCATATTTGTCTCAGGCAGATTTTCTCATCTGCAGCTAAAAGATGTAAAATATGTGGTTTAGCAAAACAACAACAACAAAAAACTCTGTTGTCTGTTTAATATATTTGACCAAAGACAATTTCAGCAAAGCAGACATAATACTCTGTGTAACTTTAATGTTGGAAGACATAGACAGTGATCTGAGTCTTTTTACTATACAAAAACACCAACAGAGTGGTCAACCTTGATCTAGATAAAAGATCAAGATGACCACCTTATGTCAGGTAATCAAACAGGTAGCTCGGGAGTTGACAGAGAGAGCAGGTGAACGGATCGTCTAAATCTCCCTGTTAAACTTTCAAGCAGGTGACATCGTTGTTTAAGCTTTATCACCTCAAAATCTCTGAAACATGACCTCCAGGATGACTCAAGCTATGTTAGCTTAAATGCAGCGCTGTCATCTTTATCATCTGTATCAAACAGTGTCAGACGCTATTTACATACGTTTAGTTTCATCCTGTTGTAAAACAATATACATATCCAAAAATAGCAGTTAGTGATTATTAACATAACTGGCAAACTATGTAGCTGTTAATGTGGCCTTTTCTGTAGAATACCAGCCAAGTTTACTTAGAAGTTGACTTTGTTGACAGTGGTGGCCGTCAACAACAAGCAACTGCATTATTTGATCTGATACTATTCATGTAGAAACAAGACAGGTTTGTGACTGTGTTTGGCACAAATCTTGTTTAAAACTATATAGACTATGGCTACATGCTGGAGTTTAATTCATACAAATAATAGGGATTTAAATCACAATTGCAATATTGGTCATAACAATCTCAATCACATATTTTCCTCAAATCATACCTACATTGATCTCACATTAGCTTTGCCAAATACATTGCCACACTGACCTGTGCCCAAAGGCATTAACTCAATATTACGTCAATATTATGCCTGCTTAATATTCTCAACATGAACAAGTGGTTTAGAATACAGTATGAAGGCTAAAGGCTCGAATTGTGTAGACCTGCATAGAGCTGGGTGCCTAGCAAGCTTCTGTTCATTCTCAGCTCATATTGGCAGCTGGACAAGGACTTGGAGGTGCAGATTTTTCTGCCTCTGAATGTTAATTGTTTTTATTGTATAGAATGATGAGAACACATTTGCAAATAGCAGGCCTTGGAAAAATGCCACCTGCATCTTTTTGTGATATTTGAGCCTGCATCTGCAATAGGCATGCAATTAAATGATGTGCAAGTGATCATTTGTGTTGTTTGCATGAATGTGAACATAGATTTTTGTGTGAGCATACAAATGCCAGTGTGAGTTGACACATTCACCTTGTAATTTAACTGTTATAATAGCCACTGTTTTATTTTCTGACAAGCTGTCTGCCACATTGCATCATACCATTTCCCTCTTCCTTGTTGTTTTCATTATTTCAAAGTTTAATCAAAGTGTTTTATGTTGTAAATTGGTTAAATGTGTGCAATTGCTGTGACACTTTCCCTCTAGGATCAAACAAGGTACCTATGTGTCTCCCTAATGACACTGTGTAATGACTTCAATTAGCAGCAGCCACCCAGAAGACAATCACAGTACTATTCCTACCTCTATTACTAGATATTGGATACAGATGAAAGAGGTTATTGGGTAGAAATAATCAAATGGGCCCTGTTTACACTCATGCACACACAGGCATACAGTCAGTAAAGCTGCTGAATCTCTTGTTAACTGTCATCTTATATATATCTGATCCTCATTATTGTGTTGCCATCAGTATTGATCAGCGTCTCCTTCCCTGCCTGAGTGGAAGCCCTTTAACTGTGACCCTCTGTGGCACCAATTACCACCACTGAGCATTCACTCAGTACAACAATAATAGTACAATAATCAATAAATCATGTCTTGTCCTCTGCCCATTTCAAATAGCACCTGAGCACAGTGTGACTCAAGGAACATGCTCACACCACAACACAAAGATATCAAGCTCCTTTATTTACTTATGAAACATTAACATTTGTGGACAAAGAGCCCTGTAAAGAACAATGGGACCCTTTTAACCTGTAGGACAGGAAGTGGTGAGAGGGAAACAGGAAGTAGTCACTGTACTGACACACCCATGGACTGTCTCTGTGTCTGTGGTCTCCCTCCATCCCCAGGGATCTTCTACACAGCGGCCATTGTGGGTCCAGCAGCTGGCTACCTGCTGGGAGGATACTTCCTCAACATTTACACCGAAATCCACCTGACGTGAGTCTGCTTTTGAGGACAGAATGGACTTGAATAGACTAGAGAAGACTAGAACAACATAGAATTTACCAAAGTATAATACTAGAAGAGGCATTAACCAGAACAGACCAGAAGAATATAGAATATAATACAGTAGAAAAGTGTAGAATAGAACAGTATAGAATAGATATAATAGAAGTGTAAGACAGAATTGAGTAGAAATATTTATACCACAAGCATATAGTCGACTAGTGTTCAGTGGTCAATATAGTAAATGTCAAGTGATTCACACAGCGTGTGTTTGTGTGTGTGTGTGTGTGTGTGTGTGTGTGTGTGTGTGTGTGTTGTCACAGGACAGAAATTACTCCAGAGAACCCTCTGTGGGTTGGGGCTTGGTGGATCGGTTTCCTAGCAGGAGGAGCAGCAGCTCTGCTGGTAGCATTCCCCATCCTGGGCTACCCACGACAGCTACCAGGTACCACTCTCATCCACTGTGCAAAACACACACACACACACATCATTCCACGGTACTTTTCAAAGCACTGCAACTCCAGTACTAACATTAATGATGAGTCAAGTACTACTGATTTAGACTTTTCCTGTTACTTTTCTGCATTTGGCTCTGAAGAGAGGGATTCAGAAGGTCCACTGAATATCAGATAAGTGTTTGATCTGTATTTGTCCTCTGACAATGAGGTTTCTTCAGAAAATTACAGTGGTTACAATAACAGGTTACAGAATACAGAATGGTAAATTACTATATGTCCATATTCAGTGGCATTATTAGGTAACATCTTTACATTTAGATTTCAGAGGTTTGGTTTAATTTTGACAGCAATTTCTATAGAAAGGGTAAGAAATATATGGATCTCTGTTCATTAGACTACAGTGGACTGAATGTTACATTTAGGTCATGTTTCAATATCTTAAATGTACTTTTAATTTGCCTAGCAGCTCCTTCTTCATCTACCTATGCTACGTACAGCAATGCATACCTATGGTGTCCCCTGGCATCAACCCTTGCTACTTCCTCCTTTGTTGCATTTAATGATTAATGATGATCATTTAATGAAAATTGAATAGACCTATAGGTTGTGTTGCTGTATGGGATGTTGCTCTAAAAGAGTATGATTTTAATGTAAATTGGCAGAGAACCAACTACTGCATTACAAGTTAATTAAAAGATTTTACTTAACACCAAGAATAAGATGCCAATTAAGACTTACTCAAAAACCTTTATGCACCTTATATACTCAAAAATCAATTGGTACTTACATCCATACAATGTGGGATTGCCCAAAAGTGTACTTGTTTTAGAGGTTGCCTCCATCCTCTCTGACATACTGGATAGTTCTGTACCCTGTCTTCCACAAACCATGTTATTGAATGATGATTCAATCCTAACCCTACTTGTACAAATGAAGAGAGTCTTGTTTGCAGGATTAACAGCAGCAAAAAAAAAAAAATCCAGGTTAGGAGATGGAAACCTCCCCACAAACTTTTGTTTGTTTTGTTGTTCTGAGGTTTGTTTTATTTTATCTACCTTGTTGTTGTGTTTGTTTATTTGTATATGTGTATATATATATATATATATATATATATACAGTATATCCTGTCTGAGTTTCTGATTCACGTGGAGTTTATTTTCCTTGTATGACAATTCGTCTCGTATTGTGTGTCCTGTACCCTTACCAAGCTACAAAAAATAATTTCTTCTCTAATGCATACCTGAGGAAGAAACATAGCAGTTCAGCTAACAGGCTAACTTGTATATTGTCACAATTTTCTGAGGAAACCTCATTATCAAATACCACCCAAAGTGGAAGTCTGGTGTTCAGCGGACCTATTGATTCACTATTTTCAGAACCAAAAAATCTAAACCCCAAGTATCTCTATTATAGTGCTTCAAAAAGTGTACTTGGAGTGATGATCAGGCATCAGTTGGAAAATCAATAATTAATTAATAATAATAATTAACTTAACATTTTTTCATTTCTCACTTGCTCCTTGCATCTTCCTGCAGGCTCTCAGGAGTACATGGCCATGCGGGTGTCTGAGGCCCACCAGCTTAAAGATGGCAGCCACACCACAGCCTCAGACCCTCAGTTCGGAAAATCAGTCAAAGACATGCCAAGGTAGAGCAATCACTGTGTATTCCATAGGGGAGAGTCAAGGAGTTGCCTTAAAAGTAGAATTACTAATGAATCAATATGCACACATTCACTTTGTTTTTGCCAGATAACTTGGGAACAAAAATTCTTCCATCAACAGATTAAAATATAAAAGAAATAAATATCACATTCCCAGACGAGCTCCTCTTAGCTGGGCATGTTATGACTGCAGAGTTTTACCGATGAGTAACAGCACTGCCTAGTTTCACTTTACAACTGTTTACAAACTCAACAACCACAGTGTGATTTCATCTCTCCAGCATGGGGGATTAGAGACAGAGTTAGACGATAATCACAGCACATTATGTAACATGACTGTATCTTTGAATGTAGTGCAGTGTTTATCTGTACTGTATTAGGAATGTCTCCAGGCTGTTGAGATTAGAGCAGACTGGTTTAATTGAAAAGGACATTTATTCAGTTACTGATGCCCTCTTCTCCCTCTCGGACCCTCTCAGGGTTACTTTCAATTCAGAGCTACACTGATGCAATATGATAAACAGTTCAACATCATACCAATCAATTTACGAAAGCACATCTTATTTTGAATTTCAGAAATGTTCTGTTTTATGTACAGGAAACATGTCTCTGTCTTTGCTCTTTTCTGGGAGAACAACAAGAATAATAATAACTACTCTCCCTCTCTCTTTTTCTCTTTATCTTTCCAGATCTGTGCTGCTCCTTTTAAAGAATCCCACCTTCCTGTTCCTGTGCTTGGCTGGGGCTACTGAAGCTACCCTCATCGCTGGCATGTCCACATTTGGTCCAAAGTTCTTGGAGTCACAGTTCAGTCTCAGTGCATCAGAGGCTGCCACATGGTTTGGTGAGTAACTAATAAAGAGGTCAAAACATATGATGTATTTTGAGATGTAAACCCAGTGCCAACCTAAGAGGTTGGTGAAATTGTTCACACTTACAAAGCCACTTTAGCTCTGTATTATTTTCTATTTCTCATTCATGGTTACAGTCATAACTGGACTCTGAGCTGTCCACTGGAGATACTGGAGAAATTAATTATCTACTGTACAATTCAACACTTTCTCGCTATTTAATGTAATCAAACTATGATGATAGTTGTATTTGACTTTATTTTTATTGATGGCACTGTGATAATTAGGGGCTTTAAACCAAGTGAATTACTACTGGGACAAAGGAATGACGCTCAAATACAACATAACTTTATTGACTAACGGGGAGGGTTGGTGAAGGGGGATTAAAATTCCTCCCAGAGTGAGATATACTCTTAGGGGTGGTCCATGCCACCATGCTTCCACAAATCCACTCCCTCCTGTTTTCTCAGCAGAACTGTATACTCAAAAGTAAGGCTACATTCATATTACAGGCCTTAATGCTCAATTATGATTTTTTTAGTCAGATCCGATCTTATGGGTTGATGGTTCACATTCATGTTTGTAAGTGACATATATTCAGCTCCGGTGTGAACACCATTGAGGTCCTGAACTGACATGCATGCGCAGATTTAACTGAAATGTGAGCTGCATGTGTACAAGAATAAAAACAATAACATCATTTGTGCGACAGTCAAATCATAAACATGGATGACGTGGCTGTGCTGGCATTTGGTTACAATAAGTTACTTCCAGTTTAACCTGAATAGAAGTTTCTCCATAAATGTCCAACAAATTTTAAACTTCTTTGTCTGAGATCAAGGACCACATATGCAAGTGGCCCAGATCTCAAAAAATGTGATTTGTTTTGTTCACACTTCCATGAAAAAATCTGATCAAATCTGAGTCACTTGAAGGCAAAAAAAAAAATAAATTAAAAAATGGATTTTGGCCACTTCAGCATGCAATGTGAACATAGCCTACCAGTCACTTATCACTTGTAATTCAGAACACACTGCCCCGGCCTTCTCTTCTCTCTGTCCGTTCACTGCTGGCCACTCTCACTGCTTGGCTGGCTAATAAGTAACCATCCTCAGGTGTGCTCCCTCCAAGACCTCAAAAGAAACTGCTGCCTGCTGACTATTCCAGCTGGTGCCGATGAGTAGATGGGAGCTGACCAAGGACTTGCTTGTGTGGGCCAGATGACCCACCACAGTATGATTTGTAGTGACAAGGAAGTGTGATATGTTGTCTTTTAACTTCCCGTCTATACTAGAGGTGGTAATGTGTTGCGTTGTGTACGTTCACATCTGCTGATTGTGACTCTTTTACAACATATAGAATTATAGGACTGTGATATCTTGAAGAAAATGATAGTCTTACAAACATCAGCCACTGTTTGCGATTGTAGCAGCATTAATTAGATCAGTTCTCCCTCATGATCAGCTAGTTATGTTATAGTTAATAGTCTTGGTGACTGTCAGAATGTGTTGGTGTTTGTGTTTTTCTGTCTATTTCTATCTGTTTTCAAATGGACTTCTTTAACTTTATCAAGGATCAGAATGTTTTTGTAATCCAACATTGAGCTTCAGTAAATCAAACAGAAACAACATCAATCCAGTCTTCTAAAACATGGAGAGAAATGACTTTAATAACATGTATTGTTGCACTGATAAGCTAAGCATCAGTGCTCTTGAACTTTTTCATGATGGAGATTTCAAGGTAACAAAATAAGCTAGTTGAAGATAACACTGTTAGTGTGTGGATGTTAGTTGTGGTGGATGTTATCGTGTCAGGCCATATGACCTCCTCAAAAGATGTGGACATGTGTCCCCAACTTTGAGAAATTTATAGTAGGCTGTGTAAACCGAGCAGGACTGAGACAGGTGACTTGTATTTACTATTGCTGGCAATAGTGACCAAAAATTATAAGAAAAAAGAGGATATTTAATGAACGAAAAGCCCAGGTCAATGCCCACATCTTTCTTTTCTACATCTGTCTCAGAGGCTTACTACATATCCAGAATGCTTTTAAGCAATGTTTAGAGAATAGACACTTATTGCATTTAAATAAATTGCAACAGTAGTGATAGCAAGAGCAAAATAGTGAGTTTTTTCTTTTCAGTCTCAAAAAAGTTGTGTTGTATGCAATCCCATATGCAACATGTCTTGCTTTTACTGGCTGTCAGCCTGACTGCATGCGTCTTTATGCTACTCTTCACCCCTCCCAGGATACATGGTGGTACCAGCAGGAGGTGGTGGCACCTTCCTGGGCGGCTACATCGTAAAGAGATTGAACCTGCGCTGTCGAGGCATCATCCGTTTCTGCATGATGTGTGCAATGGTCAGCCTACTCACTATCTTCATCTTTCTTATCCACTGCCCCAACGTGCCCATGGCTGGTATCACAGCACCATACCAGTCCACTCTGATGGAGAAGCATGAACTGGACCAGTACAAACATCTGTATGACAAGCCCAGCACGCTGCGCCTTAGAAACAGGTGGGGAATGTCTTCTTATAACTCCTGTTGTAAATCTTTTATACTCAATACTTTTAGACTATTGTGTTCTGCTAAGGAAGTTAAGGAATTGTTTTGTTACATGAATGTTGTCAATGCATGTTAGCATTGTACAGAGCCCCCCTGGGGTCAGCCAAGAAAAAAAAGATCCATGTGTAAATCCGTGTGTATGGTTTATACACCACGCACAGATTCGTAGGCCAGTGGCTGTGGGTCTGGCTGCTGAACAGGAGCGCTTAAAGAGGTTAGGACTGCCCCCCTGAAGTGGTGCTTACTATCCAGGGCGCAAGAGCCCCTTCTACATTGTGTTATGTGGGTAGACGGTCCACTTTTTAGCGCTGGTGTCTGGTGTGTCCCACGTTGTGTCCTCTTTCGTGTTAACCTACCTTCAGACATTGGTAGATAACAATTTGGCTCAATCTACAATTAACATGTATGCTGCAGCCATTTCATCCTGCCTCGAAGGCTATTGCACATCCTGTGGTGAAGTGAGGAAGGCAGTCAGACAACTGCCGTGTGCTCTCTACCACCACAGTGGGATTTACCCCTGGTGCTGTCAGCTCAAGATGCTGTTTTTGAAACAGTGCTCCTCTTTGCCCTGACATAAGAGAGGGACTGACCTATGCGCACAGTGTCGCTGTCCTGCCTTTCTATTAGAGAGGATGGGAGTGCAGTGACTTTACAGCCAAATCCCTCATTCACACCTAAAGTCCTAACAAACTCCTTTCAGTCAAGAATCACAGAAATGAGGCAGAGGATGTGTCTCACTAAATCGCACAAGCCTATAGAGCAGTGGGAGTGGAGCCTTCACAGGGCATCCAGGCGTACTCTACGAGTCTTATCCTCATCCATGGCCCTCCTCAGAGGGATAACAGTGGCAGACATCTGCGCAGTGGCATCTTGGGCTTCACCATGCACTTTCATTCATTTCTATCTGTGCAATGTGTCTGAGTCGTTCCTGACTCTTTCAGTTTTAAACATGTACATGTAGATGACGCATTGTCAGATCTGGGGCTTTTACGCACATGTCAAACAGTGCGCCTCTAATCCCGTCATCACAGATTAGTGGGCTGCATGGGGGACCATTATGGTAAGTAATCACTGTCCCACCCTTCTGCAGCAGCAGTGCAGTGTGGAGGGAGTGTAATATCACTTGGCCCCTTTTTCACACAGGGCTGACATGGTGTTATCCATGGCACAGCCGGTGCTCCCTGCCTTATTACGCTTCACATTTATGGGGTTGTGAACTGGTGTATGTTATCTGCTTGTGGGCCTTGGTGTCACAGTGGGCATTAACTACATCAGCTTCGCTCTTAACCCAATAGTGACACCCCTCAGAGGGCAAAGCCTATACAAAATAGAACATTGGTTACGTATCATAATTGCATATTCTATGAGTATAGGAGTAGCTCTCTAAGACTTAGGCCCCCTGCTTCACCGGCATTAGCTGATGAAATATGAAACGAGTACTTACTTTAATACTTTAGGTACATTTTGCTGCTAATACTGTTACTTTTATTCAAGTAGGATATCTCATGCAGGAATTTTACTTGAAATGGAGTATTTTTACATTGCTGTTTTGGTACTTCTACTAAAGTAAAGGATCTGAATACTTCTTCCACCACTGGCTAGCTCTCAGGTCTACCACAGTGAGCACAGTGTGGCACAATTACTTTTTATCAATGGAGGGAAATAGAAGATGTTTATTCTGTGTGTGCTGCCCTTTCAGGTAGTCTAGAACACACACCTGTAACAGACAGAAGGACATAAACCGGTACTACCGGCTTTTTCATCACATCATCATATCATACACAGTACAGTTCATTTACACATAAAACATGTAGCCCAGTCACAGTTCAGCAAACCAAACCTTTACACAGCCACTGCTCTTTATGTACTTCAAAATATTACCATCATGACTGCTACAGTAGTGTCTTATATTATCACAGAGTAAGTAGGAAATCCTGAGTAATAACACTCACTTTCTCTTCCTTCTTTATCCTCTTGTTCTACTCTTTGTCGGTTTCTCCTTCTATATACATTCCTTCTCTCCATCCCTCTCATTTCTGTCTTTGCCCTCATGTCTGCAGCTCTTCTTTAGAAGAAAACCTGACAGTCAGCTGTAATGCAGGCTGTGGTTGTGTCAGAGAGCTGTACAACCCAGTGTGTGGGGCGGATGGCGTGATGTATTACTCCCCTTGCCATGCTGGCTGCAGCTCCATCAACCACACTGAACGTTCCACTGGCAAACAGGTACAGTACACATTCTGTTCCTGTCATTTTACTCTGACTCGAGGCAAAATTAGATTTGATTTAAGCGCCTGGGGAAGTGTTTTCAAGAATAATTCAAAGCAAAAGCATTGTATGGAGAAAGCAAAAAGTCATAGAAGGAGAGCCTGTAAATGCAGCTGACAGCATTATGTTACCAAGATTTTCTCCCATATGCTGTAGCATTCCTTATTATTGTTTTTTTTTTTACCATTATTTCAATCTCAGAGGCTGAAAACATACACTTTCCTACAGTGTGGGCTCTATTTCTTTCCAGATATTGCAAGACATGCCAAACCACCCAGCGTCAGTGCATTCAAAATGAACTCATATGCAGTTATGGCCATTTACACTGTTAGTAACTGTAACTGCTACATCACTCAACATTTAATTACGAGATTTTATCCTTATTTTTATTCCTTTATTCAAATTTTACCAATCCGGTGGGCAGACCGGAGAGAATGCACTGCGTATGAGTACTTTCCTCACTGTCGATTTTAATATCTTTAACATTTCTCAATACAAAACTCAAAGGTGTCCTTGATAAGTCAACAATACGAAAGGTTATGGCCATCCGTTTTAATTATTTCACCTTCGATTCTGAGAAATCAAGTTTTTTTTGGACAGTTTTGGATGATAGCGGAAGTGGCTACATTAGCCTACCCATGATCCTCAGCGTGGCCAGCGGGCTCCATAGCACCCCCAAACGCATGGCCATGTTGGGATAAAGTTACTTGGATGTTCATGAAATTCGGTGGGTTCATTGCTCTCATCATTCTGGTCATTAAACATTTTTTAAATTTTTTTTTCCCTGGACAGGAAATCAGCCATTTTGAATTTTGTGCATTAATTTTCATTTTCGAGGCCTTTAGGATGCACAAAAACTCACGAAACTTTGCACTTGCATCAGAAGTGGCTTAAGTTGATATCTGATATGGGTCTTGGGTTTGGGTGTGAAAAAAAGGGCTCGAGGCTGCCCCATAGAAAATTTCGAAGTCAAAGCCCCCACCTTTAAATTTGATGTAGATGTATGAAATTTGGTAGGCAGATATACAGATATATACATATATCTCCAGACTTTGAAAAAAGCCTCTTGGTGCCATACCGTATATCCAACAGGAAGTCGGCCATTTTAAAGCTATTTTGCACTTTTTTCATAAAGTGAAGCCATTGATTCTAGGGGTGCTCGAAAACTCACAAAACTTTGCACACGCATCAGAAGTAGCGTAACTCGATATCAGATATGGGTCTTGGTCATGGGTGTGGCAAAATGGCTCAAGGGCGCCCCTGATAAGCCTCTTGGAGCTATACCCTAAGTCCAACAGGAAGTCAGCCATTTTTTTCGCAAAGTGAAGCCATTTACAGGCCGAGCAACTTCAAATTTGGTAGGTTACATCTAAAGACCTTTGCAATGCTAAATTTTGAAGCTTTTTATATGTCATGGAACGCCCTTGGCATGGCATGCTGGTGAATTTGTCCCGAAACATGTTTGGGGCATTACACAGGAAGTTGTTGTAACTCCACTTTTCACTTTTCATTGTCCCATCTGCCCCACATTTCTCATGTTAGCTAAGAGTCCAGACCTGAACACATCTACATGTCAATATTTAGTCATCGTCATAGCACCACCTACTGACAACAGGAAATCAGCCTTATGTGACAAACATCATCTGATTTACATGAAATTTATGGTGTGGTCTACACATGATATACAGCAAAATGACGTATAGTTAGTGGGTGTTCTCTAGCACCACATAGTGGACACAGGAAGTGATAGTTATCTTCTGTATATCCATGTCAGTTACCCTCTGGTAAATTTATTGCTGCATTAATATTTCACTTATGTAGTATTGCCTATATGCAACAGGATTGAGGCTTAAATGACACATCGTTCATCAAATGTATACACATTTTCTAATAATTCTTATCCAGCACCACGTACTGTACACCAGAAATAATATTTTACTCATTCAAACAGTTTCCGATAACCCTGAAAATTAAGAGCAGTTCAAATAGATCTACAGTAGCAATACCACAGATGCTGCTTCCTCCTACGTGTGCAAGATACTGTTAATCGCTGCTTGCAGCTTTATTATTATTATTATTGTTGTTATTATTATTTTTCAGTCAGGAACACTCTCGTCATAGATTAAACCATTTATTGCAACAAATGGAAATACAGTTTAGCTTGGCGCTGACGGCTCCACTCTAAGATTCTCCCTGGATTAGCCAAGCAGCATGCTAAGTTAAATCAGGGAGCGCAATGCTGAAAACCCCATGGGTACACAAGAGTGGGCCCAAGCAAGACATAGAATTCCAGATTACCGTTGATCCATATCAAGACTCTGAACTAAGAAGGTGGAGGCTGGGGTGGTGGAGGCAAAGCTTTGCCAGCAGCAGTGTGAGTGAGGCAGCACTGGTTTAGCAGGGATCAGTGTAGGAGGGAGTCATATTTAAATGGACTGCCTTGTTGAGAGAATGGCTGTGATTGGTGTGTGACTGATTATAAATGCTGATTCAATCAGCAGGATGTCAGCTGATTACAGCTGGGGCATATGATTCCTTGTCCTGCATGAACTAACGCAATGCCTAATTTCAGTCAGGAACACTCTCATCATAGATTAAACCATTTATTGCTACAAATGGAAATACAGTTTAGCTTGGCGCTGACGGCTCCACTCTAAGATTCTCCCTGGATTAGCCAAGCAGCATGCTAAGCTAAACCAGGGAGCGCAATGCCAAAACCCCAAAAGACAGAACCCAATGCTAAGCCTAGATAACGCCCATTATAAGCATCAGCCAGACTATGGATAAATCTATGTGTAGGAGCAAGCCTGCTGTAGACCTCACTATATGTACCATTCTTTGGGAGGGATGCAAGCATGCATCCCATGTGAGGTCATACTACCTAAAATGAGAGCAATGAAACCAAGCCAAAAACCTTTAAATGCAGCATTTTTACTATCACGTAATGAGGTATTAATGATAGTTTCCTTATGTATTAGAGCTCATAGCCTGTTGAGCTAATGTAATTTCGTTTACTCCTGGGCAAACATAATGTTCGTAGGCTGCTGAAGACCAGCGACCCATTGCTTTTAGAGTGGATGCTGGAACCAAGGCAGCTGTGGAGGTAGCCGCACCGATGCGGAAGGAGTGAGAGGTGTACAGCTGAGAAGGGAGTCCGCATCGTTTGCAAAGGAGACGGAGGCGGGTTGAGAACCATGACCTCGACATGGCCTTTCCTTTGTTGGTCAGGAACAGGGGTTCGTTTTGCTTTGCAAGAGGACACCATTGCAGGTACCCTGTCTGTTTTTGAATGTTTGAGGTGGATGGAGTACATGTGAGCATCTACAGTGATATCAGAAATGGTAAGATCATGCAGAGGATCGAAAGAGTCCGAGCTAGTTGTATATTCACCACACCTGAGAAACCCATAAAATGCAGTGAAGAAAACAGCTTCCAATAATTTGCATATGACCCAAAACACCCTTAAGTGTTCTACCTTAAGTGAGACACCAGTTTGTGCACTAGAGGTAATGAGAAGGGAAGGCGCTTATCATTGCTTCCTGGATGCCCTTTTTTTAGGCCATTGAAGAGGAGGCAAACAGAGGGGTTTCCAAGCAGGGTACATGCTGAAGTATCTACACTTCTTAAATGAAACTGAATACCAGCTACAGATGCTTTGATGGAAGAAGGTTGCATCTTACATGATTTAAAACAGTGGACAATGAAAGTACAAATCATTGGGATGTTAACAGGCATGACAGGAACAGAGAAGGCTGCGCAGAAGGAAGTGAAATAAGACCATGCCCAAGTCGCATGAAATGAGATGCAGAGTTCATGTAGGACTGAAGAGTACCATCTAATCTAAGACAGTTTGGGCAAAGGCTGGGCAACGCAGGCCTTGAGGTGCAGGGTTGGGGCAGAAGATTCTGAATTCCTGGAATTTAAATCGGGACAAGGAGTCAGCAATTTTATTATCCAAGCCATGTAGTTGCACTGCACGGAGAGTGAAATTGCCCATGACTCATGACCACGTTAATCATCTAACAAATCTATTAATAAAGGGA
This sequence comes from Scomberomorus guttatus, assembly GCA_038419695.1. Taxonomy (NCBI): domain Eukaryota; kingdom Metazoa; phylum Chordata; class Actinopteri; order Scombriformes; family Scombridae; genus Scomberomorus; species Scomberomorus guttatus. Next base: position 5,485,177 of record CM076449.1, read on the forward strand.
ATGGAAGAGCGTTCTTTATTGATGATATTAATGGTTGCCTCATTATGGCAGAAAACCTATTTGTTTCCTAGACCATAGCTTGCCTCAGAGAATGCATGCCACAACAATGGGTGCACTCTAAGAGTGTAGTAGATTTTAAATCTGGGGGAAGAGCAAGCAATTCTAGATTTGAATTCTAGAAATGAATGATCTGCCTTGGGGAATAATCCTCATGGCAAAGCTTTGCCAGCAGCAGCATGAGTGAGGCAGCACTGTTGTAGCAGGGATCAGTGTAGAACAAGGCCATATGTAAATAGCCCGCCTTGTTGAGAGAATGGCTGTGATTGGTGTGTGACTGATTAGAAACACTGATTCAATCAGCGGGCTGTCAGCTGATTACAGCTGGGGTGTATGACTTCTGTGTCCTGCGTGAACTAACGCAATGCTTCGTTTATTATTCCCTCACACCATTGCATTTTTCAGGGGCTCAAAAACTCAAAAATTGGCACACACGTCAGGACTGGCAAAAATTGCAATGTTCTGCAGTGATTGGGCTCAGGCGTGGCCAGCGGGCTCCATAGCGCCCCCAACACATGGCCATGTTGGGATAAAGTTGCTTGGATGTTCATGAAATTCGGTGGGTTCATTGCTCTCATCATTCTGGTCATAAAACATATTTTTTGAAATTTTTTCACTGGACAGGAAGTCAGTGAATATAAACAGGTACACAACACCATAAGCCTACAAGGAAATACGGACTGTGCAGACAGAAACTTGACAGTCATGTGATGTGGACACAGACCAATAGAAAAGAATAGGCCCAAAAAAACAAAAACAAACTGTAGGCATCTATCTATCTATCTGTCTATCTATAGGAAGGTGTGAATTTTGTGATCAAGAATATATATATATATATATATATATATATATATATATATATATATTCATTTTTCCAAATCAATTGTTACATGGCAGCCTGTTTAAGCATTTCCAACAATTGCATGGGCATGAAACTCTCCCAGTTGATCAGTTCATCAATACAAATAACTAACAACTGTGTTGAAATAAAAAAAATCTTCAATAATGTTATATTGAATATAAGTTATGTCATGGCTTTAGCTGGCATCTTCACCATAGTAACAGTCGCTGAGAATCATGGGTAGGCTAATATAGCTGCTTCCACTATCGTCCAAAACTGACCCTTATTAGACTTTCTTAGATGGTAATTTGCGACACATTACAACAACTGTACCGTAAACTAAAGTGAAATCACATATCCGCTAATTGAGACATACCTACACCTTCTTCAGCTGGTCCCGCGCTAGGCATCCCAGCAAAGTTGAAATATGTTGTTACCATCATCAACAGGACTATTCTGCAGCTTTATACATCCTATATGTCCAGATTAACAACTTAATATCCTTTATGTTCTGAGATGGTCAAACTAACATCCTGTCTGTCCTATCTTAACAACGTGTCACTTTCAAGATAATCCTGATAATAAATGATATATAACCGAGCAAACAGCAAACACGTGAAGTATCTTAGTTAATACAAGACATGCAATCATTTTTACAGAAACACACTAGTTTCAGTATTGACATGCATCAATACTAGAGTCAATATTGACGTGCAACAGTATTTTATTTGAATAAACAAAACAGAAAAGGATGATCATCAAAAGTACAGCTTCTTGTAGATAATTTGACAATTTGAATTCTTAACTCTTTTAATTCCATCTGATGCACTTTTCTTCAGATTCCATCGGGGCACTGCAGCAGCCTAATGCTAACTCAAGGATGTAAACAGCTGCTGACAGTCCTCGGAACTCTGTGAGGAAAACAGAGGCTCTAAATCACTGAACTCTTCATCATCATGAGCGTTATAGAACATACACGCCAACATAAAAGCAAACTTACCCAACAGCGTTATTTCTGCTCTGTTTCTGTCCTCTTGGTCCGGGTGCGAGCAGCATGTACATCCTCGCCTCTTAACTCTCGTGGTGAACTACACGTGTTCTTGTGAGACGGGGCTGTGTCTCCACTTCATCAAACATGAATTATATCAAAAGTATGAAGATAATACATCCATGATGATGATATGACTCAATAACAAACCCTTCATAACTTTTAATAACCCAGATAAAACTCACATCATTGCTAAACTGTTAAAATGTATAATTATTAATATTTGGTTTCTAATTAGAGCATAATTTGGTATAGTAGTGTCTAAGTATAGTATATTTTGGGTCTAATACCGCATTGTATGTGGCTTCTAATTACAGCATAATTAAATAACAGCATAATTACAGCATAATTAATTAAAGAACATATTGTTTCTAGTTTTTGTCTAATTTGATACAAGTACAGCTTATTACATCTTATTAGTGCACTGTAAAATAAATAAAATATTGCAGAAGAAGAGGGTGCAAGATGATGACCTAATTAAAGTATATGTGTGTGTGTGTGTGTGTGTGTGTATGTGTGTGTGTATATATATATATATATATATATATATATATATATATATATATACACTCATTTTTTAAAAAGTAAAAACATATGGACAGAAACACACTAATTGTTGGTTAGACTTACTAATCTAACTCGTTATAGATTTTACCCTAATCACATTAATAGTAGTATTTTGACTGACATTTCAATAGGCTATGATATAGATGCAAAATTGTAGAGAAAAGTGAAAGATGCAAAACTCAACATACATGAAGGATGTTTTGTGATTATGGAGAGCTCTGTATGTGCACCTCTATCACAGCCATGAAAAGTGTGGCTTTTGTGCTTTCTGTAATGTTTATGGACCACTGTCAGTGCTGAAATGTGGAGAAAAGCCTGAAACACTGGAGTCAGCAGGGGCAACCATTCCACTCGCTGTCTGAATGTAATTTTATTGCCTGCCTGCGACCATGGGTCTTGTCATGCAGCACTATATTACTCTCCCTCCCTCTGACACTCCAAGTAAAATTCACCTCTGCTAAATTAAAATGCCAGTTTCTGAAGACTAAAAAATACATGGGGCTAGGCTCAAAATATTATCTGCCTTAATGACACCACTGGATTGAACACTGACACATATCGACACCCAGACTCTGTGCTGTGGAGTCCAAATTGCACATTTCAGAATAGCTTTTTTGTTGTGCCTTAAATTAAATATGCCCCCCAAGTCTTTCCCAAAAAGTCAAAGGTTTGCAAAAATATTGCTACAAGTTCCTCTGAAAAAATAGATATTAATAAACCTGAACCTGCATACAGTAAATATGCATATTAATGAAGAACATTCTCTCAAACCTACTTTAATAGTCAAACCTACTTTCTTTAATGCTTTAGGATGTGTACGGAACTCATTAACAAATTATTAACATATGGAAGTATGTTGAATTAATGTTTTCATGATCTGAACTAACAATCTCATGACCATAACTAGTTCAGTATATGTTACAATATGTGTGTGTGTGTGTGTTTTTAGGTGTACTCTGGATGTAGCTGTGTGGTTGGTAATGTGTCCTGGGGTGAGGAGGGCTTCGCTCTGGCAGGGAAGTGTGGCAGTTCCTGCCACCACATGCCAGCCTTCCTCTCATTCCTCTTCATCATCATCTCCTTCACCTTCCTCTGTAGCATCCCTGCGCTCACTGCCACACTCAGGTGGGTGGCCAGAGTAAAAACAAACAAAACAACAAAAAAAATAGAAAACAAATGCCTGCACTGTAGATTGTGGTTGAACAAACAGTAAAAATACTACTCACTTTATTATTGTTACCATTCAGTGGAACTATTACATTCATTGTAATTAAATGTTGTTTTTTGGTTGTTTTTTACTACACATAACCAGCTATTAACTGTCTCTTCACATTGAAAAATTATGATAACTATTCATTTACACTTGGGTCAGTGATACAGCCTGTCCTGGGTTTGATCCCTGTCCAACGCAGTGTTTTCAACCTCCAAAACATATATTATTATATATTGATGGTGTTATGGAAGATTGAAAATGCAATAAAAACAAAAAAAGAAATAAAGTTAAATACAATAAACATTGTTATATCTTGTATAACAACATATATTCTATTTTTATCTTTTAAGTATGTCAGGAAGATCCCTTTAAGTGTATGTTTGTACAGCTTCCAGTTGCACAATCCATCCCTCCAAACTGCTGACAGTCAATCACAAATGTAACTAAATGTACAGTCAATAGTAGAGTCTCTACATCAAGCTAGCCCACAGGCAGCTGGATTTGCAAGATCACAACAGCACAAGATCACACAGGAATCCATCTTGTCAGGCTACTATGCGTTTCTGTCCGAACCACCAGTAGTTCGGACCAATCAGTGTTACGAATCCAGTTGCCTTGCAAGGTAAGACTGTAACAGACAGATGGTTCATTCAATCACCTGCTAAGTATTTTTTGAAAGTGTCTGCCCTTTTCCAAACAGTTTCCATTGACAACTTCTCAGATAGTTATGTGTAACAAACTATCTGGCGTGTTTAAGACCAAAGGAAACTGTTTCAATGTGAAAGGCTCATTGCTGCCATCAGCTTGTGTCAGCGATGACAAGCTTCAACCATGGTTCTGCCCCTAAGCTATGATTGGAGAGTTGATTGTTTTTGGGCATGGTTAAAGAGTCTCCATCTCTGAAAAGTAAAAGCTCTCCTGTTTTTCATTTAGTTATGACACATTAATGCATACATGAAAAAGAAATACATATAACAATGTGTATTGTATTTCACTTTATTTCTTGTTTTTATTTAGGCATTTTAAATCTTCCATACAGTGTTGACAGTACTCTGTGAGTTTCTGCCAGATGGAGAGATTAGTAGCTTTTCTATAATGTGAAATATGAATACTCATTTATTACATTGCGATTTCACCCAGTAAATAGTGACGTGTTGTTGACTACTATATTTCAAATCCCAGCACTCATGAATGTTAAAAACACTAATATTATCGACTCTGTTGTGTCAATTCATCAAGTCATTAAACATAATTTTTTTTTAAATAAAATCCTTTTATCTTTGAAGAAGAAATTATGAAAACTGGGATCCTCCCACTGTTTCTGTACATGAATGAAACCTTTCATTGTATGCTCTAAAAAGGCTACACATCAGTCAACCTCGTTGCTGTACAAGGAAAAAGTCCTGTGGAATTATTACCACTGTTGATGTCTTGTAACAACAGTTCAGGAATGATCCCAGTGGGTGGCCCACTGTGACAGCACTGTCAGGGCAAACTGCAGGGGAACAGACAAAAACAATGCAGCAAATGCAGCTCAGGAAAGTGTCAAACTGTAATGTAATGAAGTGTGAGATTCAGTATGCCTTCATGTCTGACCATTGCCGTCTATGCTGTGTTGTGTAGGTGTGTGCCAGACAGCCAGAGATCCTTTGGACTTGGCATCCAGTGGATTGTGGTGCGCACACTTGGTAGGCCTACCATATTTTTTCACAAAGTTTACTTTTAACCCCTCAATCATACCCAATGTTAATTCTCTTAATTAAACTTAATTCTCTCCAACACAGATGCCATGATCTGATCTAATATGTGTGTTACTGCTTCCTCACAGGTGGTATTCCAGGACCCATAGCTTTTGGCTCTGTGATCGACATCTCCTGCTTACTGTGGCAGGATCAGTGTGGTGACCAGGGCTCCTGCTACCTCTATCAGAATTCAGCCATGAGCCAGTACACACTAGTAGCTGGCATCATATATAAGGTAATAATAATACACTATGGTCTCATCATATTCAAAAAAAGTGTGACATTTGAGGAATATGCTTATCAATTTTTTCTTTTTTTTTTCAATTTCACAGTAGTGAGTGTAGTTCACCCATGTTTTGGCAGCGCTCAGGGCCCAACACACAATCACATGCATTACACATAAAAGACAGTGTGGACAGCTGTATTGATTAAAATAGAAGTGTATCTGTTCCATCAGACACATGTGAGATGGACGACTGAAAAATGCACCTGAAACGGCTCCCGTGTAGACAAGCTGTTAGACAGAAAAGATCCATTAAGTACTGAGCTTGAGGCAGGAGGTGATTAGCTTAGCTTAGCATAAAGACTGGAAGCAGGGGGAAACAGCTAGCCTTGCTCTCTCCCAAGTTCAAAAATATACCTACAAATACTTCAGAATGAACATGTTATATTTTGTTTGTTTAATCTGAAGATGCAAACAGAAACATAAAAATGAGAAGTTGTGGTTTTAGGTGTTGTAATTATTTCTTAGTGAACAGTGGCTGGGTGCAATGACTTCCTCAAGGTCACTGAGTTATAACACATAATGCACATAAATGCACAACTTGTTCAGTTCTACAGTTATAGTATAAGTAAGGATTGGACAAGAGAAATATAACATGTTAATTAGTCAAATTTTAAGGTGTTGGTAGTTGCTAGATGAGCTGTTTGTGTCTTTCCAGTCTTTATGCTAGCTATGTGTGTAGTGATATCAATCTTCTCATGTAACTCTTTGTAAGAAAGCAAATAGGTGTATTTCCCAAAATATAAAAGTAGTCCTTCAAGATGAAGAATTAAACTATAGCCTATACCCATTTTGGTGCCTATACAAACACACTGTACAGCACTGTTTCTGAATTATTTTCTGTGCACTATTTATATGGAATATACACTTTTCCCTCCTCACTTCATCTGTCCTCTTCTTTTCCAGGTTTTGGGGACAATCTTTTTCCTGTTAGCAAGCATCCTGTACCAGCCTCCCCCAGAGTCGCCTCAAAGCAGCTGTGAAAGCACAGACCATGGAGTAGGAGACATGAGCGACCTGCCTGTGAAAGACCTGCCTGAAGATGGTGTCATCGTCAACCGGCACGCCAGGTTATGACGTCAGAGACCCTTGGCTGCTGAGTCTCTGAGTGTGTGTGTGTAGGCACTGCTTAATGCAGTGTGTGTGAATGTGTGTGTTGGTGGTGATGGAGGGGGTGCTTCCTTTATGCTAACAGCCTCCCCTCGGCCATAATGACACCACCCCCCAACATACACATGCGTTCATGCAAACACATGCAATCACACAAATGGACAACGTAAATACAGACACATAAATTGCAAACTCAAAAAGCCCCAGGATGCCTTCATGCACATCTACACACACACACACACACACACACACACACACACACAAACTTTCTATAGTACATAATGACTTCTAACATGCTGCTCTCTGGAAAGAAAATCCTGCTGTGACCGCATGTGTGTGCATGTGTGTGCATCTGAGTGTATGATTCACAGGGAGGTGCAAGTTTTTATGTACTTGTAAACATTTCTACAAATATTGTCAAAATTATGTTAGATCAGTTAAATTGACTTTTTAGAATATATGCCTGATGATGTTTCATGTTATGTCATTTTCCTTTAGCAGACAATGAAACAGCTGTGACTTAAGTGGTGTATATTATATACCATGTGAATGAAACATTTACCATGCGGGAAAAGGGCATTTACAGTATATCCATCTGCTCCTTCTGTTCTTTTCTCATTACTAGGAGTTTTATTTTCTACCCACAGATAAAGCCATGGTCTTATATACTGTACAAGATCTCTAGGCCAATAATAATGAAGCCAAATCATTTTCATATCATATGTCATATTTTAAGCAAAGAGTATCTAAAGGCACTTATATTAATATAATGTGCACATTATTGAGTATTGGTCACAGTACAGCAGCACAAATATTTTCAATTGGATTTGAATTAATTAAAGCAAGTGTATTTTTCATAGCTACTTGGACACATGTATGACCAGTCATTGGCTTAAATTTAAAAGTAGTAATACAGAGAAGAAGAAAATCACAATGCTTTTGTGATCTACATGAAATAGATCTATATATACACATACACATTGGTTTGATTGCTCTGCTCTGCAGAATTTAGTAGTAATAGTTTTGTAGCTTCTTCTCCATAGAAATTGCATAGCTGCACTTTAAATAACAAAGGCACTGAAAAGGTTGGAAAGTATGTGTTGACAAAATAATCAGTATTTAAAAAGAAGAAAATTTTGTGGTGAAATAATTTCATTCCTATAAAACTGCCACAACCAGTGGCTCGCAGGGAGTGAAGTATACATGCACATTTGTTGCATCATGTTCAGTTTTGGTAACACTCAAATTCGGAAAACTGCCAGGACAACACTGACATTTGAGGGAATGAAGAACCAAGAGTCCAAAATAGAGGAATCTATTTTGTAGATGGCATTGCACCATCCACTTTTATTTAATCCTCCTCTGTTAGAGTATAAACTTCTCCACATAACAGGGATGGTGATGTGGTGATTACTCGTAAGGCTAAGTAATCAAGTGCAGCTGGCCAGTTAAATTTACAATAAATGATAAACTGAAAACACACTAGCCAGCCGGAAACATACTAACGTTAGTCAGTCACAATAGCTTGTCCACTTTTTCTATAGCCTGCTGTGCTGTTTATGCCCTCCTGGTATTTTGTTCTCAGGATTGTACATCATTTCATTCAGTAAAGAGTTATTAGAGAGGGGAAAAAAGCTCTCCGAGCTAGAGAGCTTGCTGTTATTTAGAAATCAAGCTAGTCAAAGACATATTTATGCCCCCAATTCCTGTCTCATAACTGTCTGCAAAACATGTCACTGTTGTGGAGCAGTTTATACTCCAATAGGAGGGCACTAAATAAAAGTGGATGTTGCAACACAACAAACTATGATAGCTTTCTCCTTTTTGACTCTGCGGCTCTCTGTTCCATCAAAGATCAGCACTGTGAAGACAGCTTGCTAGTAACGACACATATTTGTGTGTCAAATTTCACCAAATTTGAAATTTGCGCTGATTTACTTCAAGAAGTTTTACCATTGTGAATTCTGGTGTGATCGAGCCTTCAAGAGGGTGATTCGAGGAAGTAGGCCTAGCTTGTAAGGATACTGAATGGTTGGCTAGAAAGTTGCAAAAGCATCAAAGTAGCAGAGACCACTGTTTGAAACCACTGTCCGCTTTTTGTTTCAACCGACAAAACCGGGTATTTTTAGTGAGACGTCGGGACATTTGCAGCCGTTTTTCTGGCAACAAAACCAGGTATTTTAACCCAAATCATGATCTTTCCCTAACCCTAACCAAGTGGTCTTTGTGTCTTTTTTGTGTCTATTGACACATAGAGACTGAAACGTAGGTTTGCAGAAACGTACAATGTAAACATTTTATTCTGGCAATTGGGTTGAAGGATGATGCGCATTTGGCATGACATGCAGTATAAGAAATCAGCACTGTTACTTGCACCTAATTATCATAGTACTGTGAGTCCACAGATGTGCCAAAGCTGCTTTGCCTAACAACTCTTGTATTTCATTTTTAACATTGACTTTATTTATGCAAATTATTTATTTATAGTATTACAGCACTTATATTTGTTTTTTGCATTCACTGTGCAATGATAAAAGGAATGCTGCCCCAGCTCTCCTCCTGCCGTCCTTAGTCCACAAAAACTCGTCTTGTACTTTTTATTTATGTTAGGGACACACAAGTTGACAACCTACTGTATGTTGCCTGTGTTGTTGTCATGTACTTTCTTCATGTAAGAATTTGACCTTGACATCCTCCAGCTAATGCTGAGGGGTTTGATCTCCATGTGAATGTGTAAATGCAGTCCTCCTAAGAGTGCTTTCGAATTAATCCCCTCTGAGCTATGATGAACCACTCTGTAAATTGATTTTTATTCTTTTTTTATTTTGTTTTTGGTACTGTATGTTTAAAAAAAAAAAAGCAGTGGACCTGAAATCAATTATGTTTTTATTGGATGATTTAAAGATGTCAAGTGTTTTCTAATTACAGAAGCTTGAACAGCGGATAATTTTTGTGTCTGTGTGTGTGCTTGTGTGATCTTCTTGAGAACAGAAAGGGACAAATAACATACGAAGAAAAAAAAAAAGGCAGCCAAGCATTGTTCAAGCCCACAAAAATTATTTACAATTTTTGGGTTCTTTCCTTCCTTCAATTATTCACTTGATGGTTGTACAAGCATAAAAGAACATGTCATAGCTTCAATCGAGTGTTGGAACAAGCTGATGCAGAATAGATAAACAACATTGTCATAAAATACTGGAAACTGATATTTAAGGGTAATGTAAAGGGTAAGTCTATTTAAACTGGATGTAATGTTCTATACTTTTGCAGTCAATAATAATTTCACTCCCTCCTCTGTTCTGTTGCCTGGATCATTGCCTACCTAAATTGCCCACAATATTGCCTTGTACACCAGCAGCCTAATAACACTCAGAAACAGGGGAAGACTGGATGCAGAGGATGTGTTTCCATGACTACTGTCAGATCACGACTTGTTAAGTTCCACTGTTGCTCCTTGGGTCCCTCGTTGACATGTTTTATGAAGCCTGTCTGCGACACACACACACAGCACACTGAACACCACAAGCACACAGGCATCATTAACACACACACATTAGTACTGCAGCTCATCCGAAAATGAAATGCACAAAGTAAATATTTGGCTTGAACACAGTGCAAACAACTTCTACATGACAGAAGAAGATACAAGAACCTTTCAAATTTGTCAATTCAAATGTGCCTTAATTAGCATGACCAGTTTTGCCAAAGCATGTGATATAAGGTTTATAACATAAGTATAATACTTCAAAATGTAAGAAAACAGAGCCCATCTAGGGCCAGGCACTGCAAACTAGCTCAGGCTATAAATGTTGTGGTATGTGGCATAAGTTCATGCTATACTTGTCCCTACACAAATAAATATTACAATAAAAAAATAAGTACAAAATTTCCTTCTGAAATGCTTCAGTAGAAGTATAAAGTGGCATAAAATGGAAATACTGAAGTTAAGTACAAATACTTAAGTACAAAACTGAAGTAAATGTACTTATATATTTGTAAGTTTATATATACTTAGTTATATTCCGTCACTGCTGTACTTACAGTACAGAAGTGCAAATTTGAGGAACTTGAGTATTTCAATTTTATGCTACTTTATACTTCTACTCCATTACATTTTAGAGGTAAGTATTATACTTTTTTACTCCACTCCATTTATTTAACAGCTGTAGTTAGTACTTCATAGAGTAAAGATTTGACACACAAAACCTATGACGAGCTTATAAAATATGATGCACTGTTATGGATTTAACTACCCAACAGTAAATAATAGTCAAAATTAGCACAGCCTCAACCGCCTACAGTAAAATGCTACAGTATTTTAATACATCAGTAAAAAAATACCCCAGTATAATAGTATTACACTGACAGGAGCCATTTTTCTGCATTACGAGTACTTTTGATACTTCAGTTATTTTGTGACATTTTCAACGCAAGACCATTAATTGTAACTAATTGAGTTTTTTATATTGCAGTATTATTACGTTTATTGAGGATCTAAATACTTCCTCCACCCAAAATATTACATTCTTAGAGCTTCAAAGAGTTTCAATTTGAAGTGTGTTGATCTGAGGACAATACTGAATGTTTTGAAGGTTATCTTTTATGAAATAAGCTTGCCCGTATATATGAAGGCCAGTTGTTTTCATTTCCCAATGCTAACCACTAGGTGGTGCCAAGTCCTAGTGTTTCGGCAGCAACTGTGCAACTGTGTACTGGCCATTTGCTGATACATTTTTACAACCTGTTTGCACTTACTTTCAAATATGAGCAAATAAAACACATAGTTGTGTTAGATGCTTTTTCCAGTATTAAATAAAAACTTCTACATGGAAGATTTTCAAAAGCAGGAAAATGTCTTTGTAAATTGGACTGTGACATCATATTGTCGACCATGCACACTATTATAATTGAATTATTACAAAGGGTACTCGTGCATGCAAACTTCAAATGACAGTGACTGCAATTACAGTCACCTGTACAACCTCTTATCCCAATTAACAGAAAGATGAAACAGATACACAGGAAGTATATATTATCAGAAACCTGGAAGAACAGTGACCTAGTTACCATGGTAATAATCTGAATATCCTCTTTACTTCCAGTATACGGAAAGGATAATGGTGACTGAATATAAAGATTTAAAACAGCATGTGAACATCTAGAACCTTGAAGTGGCCGCATGTGACCTGCTCTTTAGATTAAGACATAAATTATTTGACTTTACTCTGTCTGTTGTCAAGAAAAAAAGTCTGGAAAATGAGTAGTTCTGACTCTCTCTCTCTCTCTGTGTCTCTCTCTCTCTGTGTCTCTCTCTCTCTGTGTGTCTCTGTCTCTCTCTCTCTCTCTCTCTCTCTGTCTCTTTCTCTCTCTCTCTCTCTCTGTGTGTGTCTCTGTCTCTCTCTGTCTCTCTCTCTCTCTCGTGCAAGCAAACACACATTCAGCTGTTCTATGGTTGCTTTCCATTCTGCTAATGATGCTTTCTCCCATCCTCTTGCCTGTGACCTAGAAACGGATCAAGGTCTGTCATCATCAAGGATGTTCTAATCCCTTAAATGTTTTTTTATGGCTTCTGGAATAAAACCAAGCTTGGTTTTATCCCAGAAGCCGTAAGACTTGTGAAGAGCCACATGAGAAGAAATGATCAGTTAACCTTGCACTAAACTGAACTTGCACTTTGGACATTTTGACATAATATATGCCTTTGTGGTGTTGGATATTGTTGGCCAGCTACTGTATGGGCAGGCCACTCACATTATTTTTTAGATTGTTTTTATATGTGTAAATTAATTGTCTATGTGTACTTCTGTTTGCAAACTCACTTGCTTCACTTTGGCCCTTGAGGGACAAATTAAGTATTTTGAATTGACAGTCAATTGTATCTGAGATGATGAGGAGCTGAGGAGCGAGGAACCACAGGTGTATCCTATAGTGTGTGGAGGTTTTCTACTGGACTGCAACACCTTTGGATCGATTATGTGATTGATCAGCTGATCTGCGGGGACAGTAAAAGCATTACTGTAGTCGCATGATTGTAGCACTAGATAAGTCAAACTACCTGTGGATCCATAATAACAGCAACAACTGCAGTTCTATAGTTATTCATAAAAATAAAAAAATGTTATGAAAACACTCTCAGAACCTTTCCAGCTTTCCCTTTGTCAGCCTATTCTTTTTATATTACAACTCCATCTTTGCCTCATTCTGGAAAAATATACAGCTATACAGAAAACAGTCATATATATTCGAACATTTGCAGTTATCATTATTACTCCTATAATATCATTCTGAGCCTGAAAAGAAAGTCAAACTTACTGTACCTGTAGCTTTTCATAAACTTCCCCTTGTACCTTGTACAGTATATTAAGTATTGTTTATGGAGAGTATGGCAATAAATTCTACCTTGACCTAATGAGTCTATAGATTTTATTCACAATATTTATAGCTGTTTTTATTGCTCCCTCAAGTCAGTTCTGTTCTTTTGGTAATAAACATATTTTAATTGTCTATTTGTGTTATTTCTATCAGTCACATGGTAACAAACTTAAGCTTAATGAAAAACACACTTAATAAACAAATGTATAGTGTGTGAAGGAAAACACAAACCAAGGGGTAGGTGGTGATGAGAGAGAGAGGCAGAATGAAGAGCCAGCCAGATTAGGTGGCTCCAATTGTCTCAACCTACAGGCAAAACGGAAAAAAACACAAGACAGCAGGAGAAGCACTGACAGTGGCAGAGACGATCTTTTATGACCCAACTCTTTGGCCACAACAAAATAGGAGACACACCATGTTACAGGAGTAACAAATGATAATTTATTGAATCAAATTAAACAAACGAACTAAACTTTTACAATATGGGCTGTGAATGTCAGTATAATCAGAAGTGTAATGTGCAGTGGGGTGTTGTGCGGTGCATAAAAGCAAAAACAAAGAACTAAAGCAACATAACCAAATCAAAAAGTCATCTTTGGGGAAGAGGGGAGAGCTGGAGCAGCAGCCGAGGGACCACAGAGTCAGCCAGAGAGCAGTTGCTAGCTGTGGCCACCGGCACCAGGTGTTCAGATCCTATCTACCAGAGCTAAATGAAGTGGTGTGTGGACAGTACAGTACCAAGACTCAGGGTATTTTAGCCTACCGCTTATTACAGGATCAGGAGCATTACAGTCCCTCTCACCATCCAAACTCCCAACAGGAACCTTAGGTGCTGAAGGCACAAGAGTAATTACAAGTGAGGTGGTAACATTCAATTCCTGAGCTACGGAGTCACTTGCATTACAGGTTAAAGCTACAGCTTGATCACCAGGGCTAAACTGGCGGTGCTCAGTTTGATGGTCATACATTTTTTTAAATCATCAAATTTTTCTGTGCCACTTCACAATCTATTCTTAAATGCTCACACAGCTGGCTAACAGCTGGAACGGGACAAAGCAGAGCAAGTTTGACAATCCGACTCGGTTTCCCCATTCTACCTCCAGAGACTCCCCCAACTGTGTGGGATAAATCCCAAGTGAAAGTTATGACAGTCTAAAAACAACTACATTCTTTATCAACTCAAGTCTCAGGAAACACTGACATAGGACTTTTAACCCCATCCGTTTGTTTTGATCAGTTGGGACAATCCTATTTATTCCCAATCCTCTTTTTTTCTCTCTAACCCATGCCTACACACACACACACACACACACACACACACACACACTTATCCTCCCCCTTTTGTTTTTCACTCTGATGTGACTTCAGATTAAGACATTCGCCAGACGTCAATCATGTCATCATATTGTAACCTATATATTATTGGTCACGAAGCAATGCCAATCGAAATGGTCCAACTCTGAATTTTCTGTGATAAATTATAGCTAAAATACTCATGTTTAGATTAAACTACATGTACCAACATTGCCACCCAGTGGTCAATTTTCAGTAAAGCTTTGAATACTGAAGAAAAAGTACAAGACTTGGTTATGTTATCCACTGAATTACTGTTAAACTCTATAGAACTTGAAGTAGAAATTTGATGTGTATGAAGGAAGTGAAGAATTAACATTATTAGTTAGAAAGTAGAACTTAGTTAACATTAGAAGTGTTTGTTAAATAACTATCGTATGTTTTCATTAAGCTGTACTGATTACTGTTAACATTTTGTATGAGACCACGTTAATAGAAGTATAGTCAACAAAGACAGTATTTTAATTTTATTGTATAACCTAATTAGAGGATTCAACTCAGGTATTGGATAGTGATTATGTTATAGATGTGTGTGTCTCTGAATATTTGAGAAATGTATTGAATTATGCAATTCATGTTTAAATGTGAATGATCATGGTGAATTGGTAAGATTTGATTTAAACTTAATCTCTCGTAATCGACTCAGGAAGATCACATGTTTTCTCTCAGACAGGATTTTCTGTTTTGTGGGAGAATGTCCACCTCCACCCAAAACACACCCCTACTGCAGGCCAGAATAAAGTAGCGTATTGGCCTGCGCCCAAGGCTTCTTCCTTTTTGTATCTCCAAGGAGACGCATGTCGCGTCCCTAAGGGCTTCCACCCTCTTAACTTTCACCATACTTCTTAACTCCTAAGTTAACCTTCTTTTCTTTTTAGCTACGTACAGTATTTTAACTTCAGTGAAACAAACTTTATGTTTAAATTATTTTGTGCTTAATATCTTGAAGTATAGTTCTGTTCAGCCAGCAAGATTATTTAGTAAGAAAGCCAGTACTGTCAGTCAGGAGACTTCAAAGTAAACGACCCACTCTTCCACGGACCAAGACATCTTTGACGCTGTTACCAGAGACAACCATATCAGATCAGTTCTGTCTCCTCCATATAACGGTTAAACCCTGTGGTGTTTCGGTGAATCACCTGAAGAAACTGTTAAGATGACGCTGTGTCTTAAGGCTCCCACAATGCTCACGAGCAGAAAACTCTGCTGGGAACTCCACTGCTGAACAGCTGATTTCTCAGCCCTGATGCAGGAGACAACCCTCTGAGTCATCAGTTCATCTGAGGACACTGCTACGAAAAAGTAGGATAAAACCTCTCCTTATCTCCACCTGCTTCTGTGATTAAGAGTTGGTGTCGTTTGAACTGAACTCTCCAGTTAGATTCTTAGAGAAGTTGGTTAGTTAAATTACCTCAGCCTCAACTAATTCTTTGGTAACATTTCACCATCAGTCATTCATAATGTATAACTTGGCATTGAGAACATATTACACTCATTCTGGTTGATTATTCATTTATCTGTTTGCATTGATACCTCATTTATTCACTTGTTAACCATTTTTGTTAAATAAATATGCATTTATCAGTATGTCGTTGTCTGTGGCTTCAATTTAACACAGAGAATTAGATTCCTGCATTGTAACACTTTTTCTGATCAAATGAGGGTTTTATATTAATAAATGTAGATGTTCCGACAATTCTTCACCCAAACCTCCCTCGAAACAAATGGAGGAAGATCAGGCCGTGAAACCACATGTTCTGCAGTCACCAAACCTTTGCTACACCCCAAAACATGCGGGTCTGGATCAGACAGGTCACAGCTCTGTGCACACATCACAGTGCAGGCTGAGCAAATACCTGGATCAGGCGGGTCTGGAGCAGACAAGTTAAGGCTCTATGCACACGCCATGGTGCAAGCTGGAAATTTGGGGGGACAAAATCCACAAGTCTCCTTCTGTGCAAAAATGCATTTAAAAGTTTATCTGAAGCTAATATTAAGGTTCAGTCATCCAAATTATTCAGATCAAGTAGATATCTTTCAATGTTACAGTCTTTTTAGTGCCAAAGTCCCTGTTTTTGTTACTATACTTCCACCACAGCTCAACAGGGAAATACTGTCTGAGAAAACACAAAGAGGGAATTTGATGCTAAAAAGACAGATATCCACTTGATATGACTCATATAAACTTCAAATCAACTTTTAAATGCACTTTTTGCACAAAATGACTGTGTGGATACAATGTGGAGTTTGACCCCCATCACTTACATTAAAAGCACATTTGAAGGGGATCTTTTAAAGTCCGTGTACAGCAATAATAAATATGTGTTCTGAGTTTGTCATACCACAGAAAAATGTGTAATTAACCACTCAGCCAAATTTGAATGATTAAAGAAAATCGCCAAGTATATGAAATTAGGTTTTAAAAATCATGGAAAAATAAGCAGTATTCTCTGCTCTGAAGCAGTGGGGGCGTGTCCTCTGAAGACACTGAAAGCACAGCCCAACTGAACAGCCTCTGAGTTAACAACGCTCATATCAAACTCCTGTATACACAATTTAAAATTGGCCTTGTTTGTAGGTGTAAGGCAAGCAAAATGATGATTTAAAAATAAAGTAACATTAGGAGCCACTGTTTAATCTGGCACATAGTTTGGAGGTAAATGTGGATTTGTTTCAGTAAAAATGTAACTTATGACTAGTTAATAAGCAATCCATCATCAATCATCATTATGTTAAATTGTCATTTTTTTTGTCAATGGATTACTCACTTCTCTGCTGGAAAGTCCTTGGCGACTTCATTGTGGGTGTCACACTTGGAGCAAAAGCCTCTCACTCTGTGCTTTTTGGTGAAGTGCTGCCCGGCAAATGCTCTCCCTCTGGCCAGGGACCTCGCAGCTGCACAGCTAGTGATGAAGCCGAAGCTGTGGGCAGCGGCCAGTGTC
Organism: Scomberomorus guttatus; assembly: GCA_038419695.1. Classification (NCBI taxonomy): domain Eukaryota; kingdom Metazoa; phylum Chordata; class Actinopteri; order Scombriformes; family Scombridae; genus Scomberomorus; species Scomberomorus guttatus. The sequence goes on from CM076449.1 coordinate 5,502,705, forward strand.
AGCTGCTGCCGGCGCCATGTTCGTTGACTCTGGGGTCATGCTAGTAACTCCTCTACATCACCCGCCCAAAACATCCTGAACACAGAAATGGTGAAAAACAGTTTAACACTCCACAATTCAGTACTACATAGTTCACAGTCTTTTCACATTTTCAGCAAATATTTTCTAACATGTATAATGTGTTTAAAAATAAATCTCTGATTTTCCTTTACACAGACTTTAATAGCCAGTATGAACAGGAGGAATGATTACAGTGAAGAAAACCTCTTTCAGTGTTCATATGGACACCTGACTGTTGTTTTAAGACACATTTGAAAAACTCTAAACCCTTTATCCTTTAACCTTTTAACCTAAATTCTTTTTACACACTTGATAGTGGAAATATTGTGCGTCATGATGCAGAGTGAGGATGTCCAGTTTGGTAAATAAAATTCCATCACCCTTGTGTCTCTTCCTCGCATCTCTCTCATCCCCACTGGGATGAGCTTGGGCATGAGGAAGCAACTACAGTGAGAGAAGCGAGGGGTCATGTTAGCCAAATGTGCAGCACCCTACATGTATATCTTTAAAGGCTAGAGGACACTGCCACAATTAACTGATCAGATGAAGATCAAGAAGAAATTAATTAACACCAATTTTGATAATCAATTATTTATTTAAAAAGAGCAGGGATGTCAGACAGCTGGTTCTAGCTTCTACAATGTGATTTTTTTCCCACTGTTTTTTATCATTGTAAATTATCTTTGGGTTTTAGACTGCTGGTCAGACAAAACAAGAAATTTGAAGATGACAACTTGGATTCTAGGTACTTACAATGGGTATTTTTTGCTTTATATTTTATTGAGTAAAAAATTGTGAAAAAACTTTATCACTCCCTCCATCACACACTGTGCTATAATTGTATAATATAACTGCTATAATTCATACATAACTACAGTAGAGCCACGACAAGTGTCATGTCCACTCAAAAGGTCTGTGAGTGTAAATACTCTCCCGTATCTGTCTCACACACACACACACACACACACACACACAGTACTCCATCCTAGCATATAGAGTGTTTGACCTTTCATGAGTCAGCCCACACACTTTGAATTCAACATGAAGTTGTTTACATTCTGACCAACATGACAGGGTAGTCTGGCGCCCAGACCACCACACAAAGAGTCACAACAATAGAGTACAACATGAACAGCAACAGAGTTATATTAATCAATACAGTCATAATGAGGATAGATATTTTTATTAGTTTCTTACTACAAAACCAGTCTAGGTGAAGGCGGGGGCATGTCAATGTAAATCAGAGGCAATTATGCAAGTTAGACAGGGCAGTCTGTGTGTGTGTGTGTGTCATAATTTCATGGCATAGGAAATGTTAATAAGCTGTTCTCCATTCATGTGGAAAACCAATTATGTTGTTGAAAGGGAGAGAGAGCGAGGGGCAAGAAACTGAAGCCTTACGTTTGTTAATTATTCACTGGCTGCATAATTATTAAGGCAGGTTACAGGTTAGAGAAATATATCATGATGGTTTTGTATCTTTTTTGCGATGTGTCCACACATTCATACACTCATCTTATCAGTTCTACTTTCTTTTCAATGTCTTAATTTCCTGTTTCCTAAAATGTTCTGTATCATTGTAAAACATGAACCTTTCCTATACATTGCAAATAATGGTGCAAAGCATATGCTGGACAAACTATTGAAATAATTCCATTCACATCTACACAGGTGACTGAAGTTGAATTCAGTTCAGTGGTATTTGTCATCTCTGAGATATGAATTAGAATGATTTGTTATTTACTGCTGCACTACTATTCAGACACTGTACGTATCCAAGGCCAAATCACAAGGACATGTAACCAACTGAAAGAAGCTAATCATGAAGCTCTGAGCCATGACGCAAAGTGATCTGGTCTGTTGACTGACATTTGCTGCATCAGGATGAGCTCATGTTTGAAGCAGTGATGGTTCTGGCTCATTTAAACCACAATGGCCAGACCTTCTTAGAGGGGACAGTTAAATTAACTTGAAAGCCTTGGTCATACCAGAAACAGTGTTGCCAGGCGGGACTAACAAAAAGTAGTTAAATTGAAGTCTAGAACAGCCTCTGGTCTTCTGCTTTATCAATCAAACTTTATTTGTATAGCACTTTTCACACATATACAATGTAACACAAAGTGCTTAACACAATAAAAACAATGCAATCAATACAACCCCCCCCCCCCTCTCCCATCCACACACAAACAATAAACAACTATGTTATGAATAAAGAACTCAATAAAAACAGGAACTGAGGAAACACTATCATAACTCTCATGAATTTGCAATGAGGAAACACCAGAGGTAGGATAAAATAAATAAATAAAAATATATTTTTTAAAAAAGTATATATAATTGAAGTGTGAGAAAAGATACACACAGAAAATAAAATACTAAAAGATGGTAGTTGAAGTAAGTAAAACCAGAGATAAAAAAATAGGTTACAAAAAGGGGAACAATCATAAAAAATAAAATAAAATAAATAAATAAAATGAAAATAGATTAAAAGGATATACCAAGTAGTACAACAGGCTAAAACATATAAATGAAAGACAGTGAAATAAATAAAATAAATAAAGTTCAATTAAAAGCCAGTCTACAAAGATAGGTCATAAGTTTCCTTTTAAAAATATCAACACTCTCTGCCACCCCCAGGTCTTCAGGAAGGCTGTTCGAGAGACAAGGACCATAGTAATAAAAGGATGCCTCACCGTGGGTTTTTGTTCTGACTTTAGGGATAATTAAAAGGCCACTACCAGAGGACCTGAGGGTTCTAGAGGGTTCATAGGATAAAAGCAAATCTGATAAATATGTAGGACTAAGACCATTAAGAGCTTTATAAACCAATAAAACGATCTTGAAATCAATTCTGAAGCAGACAGCCAGTGCAGAGACTTTAAAATTGGTGTAATGTCTGCTCTCTTTCTGGTCTTCGTCAACACACGTACAGCTGAGTTGAAGTTGCTAGATGTGATATAATCTTCTTAGGGAGGCCAGAAAGCAGAGCATTACAGTAGTCAATCCTGCAGGTAATAAAAGTGTGCAGTAGTGTCTCTGTATTGGCTTGAGAGAGGAACGGCCGCACTCTTGCAATGTTTTTCAGATGATAAAATGCAGTATTAGTGATATTTCTAATGTGAGGTTCAAAACTGAGATCTGAGTCAAAGATGACTCCTAAATTTTTCACCTGTTGACAGGGCTCTAATGCCAGTGCTTGCAGTTTCACATTGAGTTCCTCTCTCTGAGCTTTAGTACTAATGACCAAGACTTCAGTTTTGTCCTGGTTGAGCTGTAAAAAATTCTCTGCCATCCATAATTTGATATCTTGAATACAGTTAAAAAGGGCATCGATTGGCCCTGGGTCTTTAGGAGACACAGCGATGTAAAGCTGTGTGTCATCAGCATAGCTATGGAAATTGATGTCATGCCTCCTGATTATGTTTCCAAGTGGAAGCATGTATAGATTAAAAAGAGTAGGACCTAAAATTGAACCTTGAAGGACACCACAATTCATTTTATAGCTTTTGGATGAAAATTCATCAATGCTTATTGAAAATTCTCTATCAGTAAGATAAGATTTAAACAGTTAAAAACAGTATCAGAGAGGCCAATTAAACTGTGAAGTCTGTATAAAAGAATAGAGTGATAGAGTATCAAAGGCTGCGCTTAAGTCAAGTAAAACTAATATGGAGGGCTTTTTCATATCCATATTGGACGTGAGGTCGTTTACAATCTTAACTAGTGCTGTCTCGGTACTATGATTGGTCCTAAAACCAGATTGATATTTTTCAAAAATATTTTAAGAGTCTATAAAATCATTTAACTGGTTAAAAACAAGCTTCTCTAAAATTTTACTTTAAAATGGTAGATTGGATACTGGTCTGTAGTTATCAAGTATAGAGGCATCCACATTGCTTCTCTTCAGAAGAGGTTTAACTATGGCGGTCTTAAGAGCAGTAGGAAAAACATCCATCTGAAGAGAATAAATAACAATGGTAAGCAAATCTTCTTTAAAAAAAAAACATAAAATTTTAATTTTAAAAAATGATGTGGGAATGGAATCTAAAAAGTAGGTTGCTGGTTTTAATTTAGCAATAACTTTGCCAAGCATCTCAGCATCAACCAGGACAAATTTCTCCACTGTTTCCTCATGTAAAAACAAAGGTTCTGGGGTGTAAAAATTCATTTGCTGAAATTGAGGTAGATTAGATCTAATATTGTCTATTTTACTTCTGAAGTGGACTGCAAAGTCTTCACATTTGTAGTTGGAAGATATACTGCCAGACTGCATAAAAACAGGGTTAATTAGACGGTCAATGGATGAGAAGAGGATCTTGGGGTTGTTCTGGTTGTCAGTTATTCATTTTGAAAAGTGAGCTTGTCTTGCCTGTTTGATTGCCTTACTGTGAATAGTCAGCTTTTCACGCAAAATTAGGTAATTAAAGTTAAAGTATTCTTTCTCCATCTTCTCTCTGCTGTGCGACAGTGTCTTTTTAATTGCTTAATTTCCTCAACTCTCCAGGGAGGTGTTGGATTAGTGGTAATCTTTTTCAGTCTTACAGGAGCTACTGTGTCGAGGGTTGACCTTAGTTTACTGTTAAAACTATCTACAATAAAAATCACAAGAGAGGGTAAAATGTTTTAGGTAACAATGCAGGAATGTTACCTAAAAGATCAATAAAATTTGCAGCCACTTCAGTTGTAAGATAGTGTTTCCTGACAGTTCATTCTGGAATATCCTGTTGTATAAAACCATCGACAGTAAAAAAGACACAGAAGTGATCTGACAAGCCTACATCCACAACTGAAACAATATTAGCAGATAGGCCACAGGTTATTACAAGGTCTAAAGTGTGGCCTCTGTTATGAGTAGGCTGAGTAACCTTGAGTAAAATTCATATAGTTAAGCAAATTTTAAGATTCTGAAGCAAAAGAGTCTGATTGATTGTCCACATGCAAGTTTAAATCACCTAAAATAATTTTTGGGTGGTCTGTAAACTGTCATACATAGTATAGGAGGGGCTGCTAAAAATAAAAGAGTGATGTTCAAAGGATGTGTAATCATCGAATGTAATGACGTGAGTGGATGGTTGCTGTACCTCCACCTTTTTTACCTTTCCTGGATGAATATGAAGAATTGTTTGTGGTGAGGTGGTGGTGAGGCTTCAATGAGAGTAGCTGGTCCGTCGGTGTTTAGCTATGTCTCGAAAAGTTGCCTCCTGTCCCAAAAAACATTAAAATTGTCTTTAAAGCCCACGCTGTGGAAGTCACAGACCAAGGAGAGCCAGGTGTTGGGACTGAGCAGCCTGCTAAACCGCCCCATTCCCCGGCCACAGGTGGGGGTGGGCCCAGAGATGAGGACACTGCGATGGAACTGTTTTACTGTGTTAAAAAGACGTAAAAAGTCCTGCCTTAATAACTCGGACTGCTGTTTTGGAATGTCATTGGTACCTGCATGGATAATAATTTTATGAGCCTCAGGGTGGGATTTTATGATATCCGGAAATTTGTCCAAAATGTCCAGAACGGTGGCGCCAGGAAAAGACAGAGTGTGAGCCCCCTTCAGTCTCACGTTCCTCACAATCGAGTCTCCGATAATGAGTGTGGTTGGAGGGGGAGTGGTTGGTGGAGGGGACTTCACCTGTGGTAATGGAGTGGATGGGGAAGGGCGGACAGAGCGGTGGGCAGGAGCTCTCTGCGGCGCTGGTGTGAAGAGGGGCACTGAGTGGCAAGCCCTGCTGCAAGCGGAGCGCTCAGGTATGGGTGGTGGAAAGATCCGAGGTGCCAGTGAGCTCCAGGGCCCATGGGACAGCCGGAGAGATGGAGGAGAAGGCTGGGAGCCAGCACCCAAGGGGGGGGGTCATCAAGGTGTAGGACATCATATTTATTCTCGAGCTGGATGTCATAGTGTGGTGATGCACAAGAGGAGCGCCTCCCTTTCCCCCCGCGAGCACCCACCAGGGACCAGGGCTTCAGATGAGATGGCGTGGAGTTGACCGGGGCCTTAGGCTGGGCTCCGAGTCGTGTCCAAGAGTCATTAGGGACAGTAGCCGGAGGAGGGGCATTAGCAGCGGGGTGGTGTCATCAGGCTCTGGGGGAGATGCAGCTCCAACATCTTCAGTGGCAGGGTAGGGAGCAGTGACATCAGGCACCCAGGTACAGGGTGTGTCCGTTTGTGCAGGACCAAAGATGATTGTCTCCATGAGCCTCTCAGCTTTCTGAATCTAGTATAGTGTGGATATTATTCCCTCCAGCTCTGTTATTTTGTCAGCCAGTCGGGTGCAGCTGACACAGCCAGACGGGGAGGTAAGTGGGGCCATTTGTTGTGGATATGATGGCTGAGGAGCAGAGATAAAAAAAGGAGGCCAGTACAGGGTTAAAAGTTCTTTGACTGGTTCTGGATGGCAGGAGACAATGACAGGGACGTCACAGGCACTTACACATGAAGAGTATGAAGAGTCTGGTATATATTATACTGGGGCTAATTACTAATGTGAAGCAGCTGGGCAGGCAGGTGATGAGGTCAGGTGATGAGTAGCAGAGGCGTCGGGCCCACTCAAATATTTGAGATTGGATGGCTTTAGAAATAGTTAAACTACTTTCACAGTGTTATGTAAGTAATTAACCTTGATAATATTGTATATAAACAAAAGTCGCTTTTCTTTATGTTTTGTATTCATATTTAACTCTGCTACACACACTGCCCCCACACACTGAGTTTGTAGTTGTACATATATGCACTGTCCAATTATAATAAAGGTAGAGATATTTTCAGCTGTGGCACATACGGTGTATGACGTTGCAAATGCATGATAATGATAATGATAACACTAATGACGAAAAACATTTCGTCATTATTTTATTTTTCAAATGTTACTTTTCCTTTAGTTTTATTCTCATTTTGTTGCGGAAAAAGGCTGTCAACTAATATTTTTTGTCAGTTTTTGTTGGTGAAATTAACACTGGTATGGAGTGTGTTTTGACTGCATACAAACAATGCACACTTAACTGAAACTGATCTTCTGGTGGACTTGTATAGTTTCTTGGTCTTCACCCGGAGTTTAGAAAAAGTGTTCATATTATCAGATATTTAGGAAAGTGCTCTCAGCTTCAGACGGAACTGCCTGTAGGAAAAAAAATAAACAGATGGATCTAGTCCTCAGTCTTTTTCTTGAAGAAAGCTCTGTCAGCTACTTTGTGTTCATTATTTTATTTTGTCAACTCTTACACTATAGTGTATAGCTTTATGTTTTCCTAATTAATTAACCAGCACTACAACTACAAAGACATGGCACACTGGCAGCCACTGTTATTACTTCTCTACTGTTTGCTTGCTCATCACCTCCCACGTATTATTGAATTAAATCCTGCAAAAGCATCCTTTACTTACTCCCTCCCTTTCTTACGTCTCTTTGGACCGGTGCGCTCTGACTATCACACCTTAGCATGTGGATTTCTGCCTTTGACCAAGCTTCAGTCACTGCCATAAACACATTCAAATCCCCCAGAGGAAAGGAATGCATATTAAATTCCAAATAAAACCATTTAAAGCTTTAACATGTCTATCTATCTCAATCTTTCTTTCTCTTTCATTCTTTCATTATAATCTATCTGGGCTGTAGCAACATGCACACACACACACACACACACACACACACATAGAAAATAAGAGTTTTGAGCTCTGCTCTGATCAAATGTTTGCTCAGTCAGGCACTATGTTCCTCTATGTTCTCTGATGGTTTCTTTGAGATATGTCATTCACACATACTGCATATAAAGTCATATCAGTTGACAAAACACATATAATGACTTTTTTGACTATTATACACTCATGGATCAGACTTCAGGATAAATCAAGATCACTTTCATAGACATGTATGTGGATGTCTGTCTGTCCAAATGTTTGAATATGAAAATCAAAAAGTTAATCCAGTAACATCTGCTGGGCAGAAAAAAAGAATCTGTTTAATTTAAGAAAAGCTCATAACAGAAATTACAAAAAGCATTCATGTGCAGTTCCCATACAACTGAGAGATACCAGAGGGCAAGGAATGTGACAAGAAATGTAAAATAGTACAATTTCCTAAATCAGACTGAGAAGCATCACCCATGATGCCATAACATCTTCTAACACCCAGATTCAGATGGCTTGTTAAAATAGACTGTACTGCTGTTAAGACATGCATCATCAGTGTGATTAATTGTTGTGCTTCCCATTCATTCTCATTAACTTCATCGTTACCCATGCATCACCGATTAGCTGCTAAACTTCCAGAATCATTATCCCTACACCATGGTGTGTTCTTTAATTTGAACATTTTTTCAGGGCACTTATTATCATTCGGACACATGGTAGGGCTGTGGTGGGAAACTCGTCATGTTTGTGTGCTCTCTGGTAGCTGGTGTCTGTGCTTGGCCAAAGATTATTTGTGAGAACAGGAACACTCTGTAACACCGCTGTACAATCACAAGTGCTAAAAAGGTGCCAGTATCCTCCATCAGAATTGCTTGTAGGATGGTCGAAATGCTTTTGGAAACCCCCTCCCCCACACATTTCTGATGCCGGAATTTTTGTTTCCAAAACCAACAATCCAACATCCCCACTTCATGCTTTGACTGGCCAGCTGGGTGAAGCAGAGAAAGTAAGCAGGGTTTGAATTTCTCTCTCAAGCTCCCTACTTTCATTTCTTTCATTTTGAACAACCAATGGCAACACTACAAATGCCTTCTAGGAGAGACAGTCTGAAAAACTGAGCTGTTATCCCAACATTTAAAAGATTATCAGGGCTCTCCCTATCATGGCCAGCTTTTCATTCCACTTTTGAATTTGGCTATTCAGAAGAGCTATATACACTTATGGATTGTACGCCATCAGTACTCTACTCTCTCATTTGCTACATCATGCTGTCAAACCACTTACCTGAAAGCTATGCTGTCACTTGCTACTATGGTAGCTGCTGCTGTTCATACAGCATTTTAAATCCCCACCTCCACCCCAGTATCCACCTACAGGCTCTGAGTCTACCTTCTCCTAGGGGGGGGTTAGTATCGTCACTCCCCACTCCCTGCAGTCCGAAACTTTATGTTTTGTTGTGGGGAGTGACATGGTCAGAGTCTAAATGCTAAACACTGATGCTGTATCTTCACATACAATCAGTACAATTCAATGTGAGTTGGCCATGAGTCTATGTCATATGTCAATTTTTTTCTGGACCATCACTGCTCACCTCAAATGTGTGTCATTTTTGCAACAAAAGATTAATATCTTGACGAGTGTTCCGACTTAACTACAAGAATTTGCCCTTGAATTACCCGGCTGCTGAGAGCAGTGTCACATGACTCCTGTCCTGTACTATTTCCTTGACTTTTGTAGGCATGGGTACAACCAAATACACCTCAGAAAATCAGTATGAAAAGTATGCAATCGAGACTTAAATAGCAAAGGAACACAGGTGCATCCATTTAAGATAATAGACAGTATTTCTAGCAAACACTCAAACATTTGCATAGTAATAATCATCAAAATGATAGATAAAAGCTAAATAATTCCCAAACCACCTGAAAAATAAGTTTTTTGATTATAGCATCTTTCAAATTATTCTGATGGCATACATTTTTGTTTGCAGAAATATTAGGCAATCCCCCCTTGGAGAGGCACAGATTATGGGGGAAATGTGGTGTGAAATGTGTGTGATTTGTCAAATACAGGTATCACTAATAACAACTGTTGTTATCAATGTTATTAGTTCCTCCTGTGCTTGTACTGCTATGGCAGGTTTAAATGTGTGCTGTGTAGAAAGAGATAGGGGAGGGAAAAGATGGTATACACTATAGACAACAGATGCAGAGCAGGTTATTGAAAAAACATTAATTTGAAAGACTGAGATAAAAAAGGTTGAAATGACAGATAGACCAACAGATTGTATTCTTCTTTCAAACTAGGTGTTATGGTTTAAACCTACATTAATTGATTTTTGACCACTTGAAGAGAGCACAACAAGCTGTAAATACAACACTGACATAGTATCATCTCATAAAGTTGATATGGCAAACGTTTTAGCAAAAGGTTCCTTGTTTACACATCCAGACCAGGATCTTTAGCTGCTAGCCATATAGTGGGTTTATCAGAGCTTTTTGCTAAAAACAGTTGCCTATTGCTTCTGGAAACCATGATGAGAACGGTGAGACTGAATCAAAACTGTAAAGCTGAGGGACATAAAACCAAATCAAAGGAGCTGAAAAACACCCTGTAAGCCTGAGAAAAACTGCAGTTTTTTTTATCACTGCACAGTCCAGTGATAATTCTCTTCAAGCAACAATTCCTCACATTACAAGAAGTCATTTTTTCCATTGTTGATGTCAAAATGTTGATTAGCACAGCTAGACGCATTCTCTACATATATAATTATTCTGGATATCCTATGCTTAAAGGTGCAATATATGACATTCAGCCCAATTAGCTTTGCTATGTAAAGATATAGTAGAGTAATGGCTTCTTGAGTAGAGAATAAAGTCACACTCCCTCTGTGTGTGTTGTAATCTGAGTGTCTCTGTTCTTTGTCTTGATAGCCAGTCTGGCTGTGCGTGCATGTTAATGAATGTGAGTCCCTCCCTGTGAAACTGTTGACCCTCCCCACGTTTATAAAGAGCTGCGGGCGTCAGAAGCCAATGATATACCAAGCTAACTTACTAGCCTCAGTGGCTACAGCCAACACAGAGCTGAGCGGAAGACAAACAGCGCAACAACATTTAAATGAGCCTTTGCTGTTCATCCTCAGCATCTGCTGCTGTTAGCTCCTGAAGTTAAAACTGTCTTCATGTGAAAATAAACCAAGTTAAACACAGACAGATTTAAAGTTAAAAATAACTTCCAGCTCATTTAAATGTTGTTGTACTGTTTGTCTTCCTCACAGCTCTGTGAATGATTCATTCATATGAATCAATGTGAATGTGAATGATTGATTGTGTAATGATTCAGTACACTGGGAAGAACTGCTTTGCCTATCACTACTGTGTTTCACAACACTTTGCTGAGAACATGAAGGGAGGGGGGAGGAATTTGGTCTGAAACGCTGGTGCTGTAGTGCAACATTTAGTCAGGCCAAATGTTGTATATTGCACCTTTAAACCTTAATGATCAGTTGCTAAGCAAATGTTTGTTTGACATGTGCAATGGTGATTATCATAGGTGGATACAATTGTACTTGTGTGTTTTGACACTGATGAAGGCCAGATGGATAAAAATGTCTAGTCTTCTATGAATAAAGTCACTTTTTGTCATTGACTGTGACCTTCAACTGTCATCATTTATAAATATAAATACGGGTAATACAACAATAATATCAAGCATGGCAAATTCTACATCTGTGCATTCTATACTGAGCAGCTATGATGTTTTTCAGGTTTGGGTTTTCAGTCCATTGGGAAAATCGTCAGGAGTGCAAAAGCATGGATTACATTATTATGAGGATCCACACACAGCAGCTTGTGACATTTTAAATTTCTCCCTCTGGTCAAAAGAGAAGTCTTTTGTGATTATTGTGTTTACGTGTTGTGATAAGAGGCTGGTTGAGAGAGTCAGAGCTCGGACTCAAACCTTCTCTGTTCACCCATGAATGCTGGTATCCCTGAGATATTAGCATTCCTAAGTGAACTCCTTTTATGAGACTACCTTACTGTTTGGTTATTGGTCCCGGTTTCCAGGTGGTGCCCCGTTATTATTAATTTGTATTAATAGTTTTATTGATTTTAATAATTACCTTTGATAATTGTTAATTATTACTAATAACCAAATGTGCTCCTCCCAGCACCAACACTACAATGCAAGAACACAGTTTCTTTATTTACATGTATTCATGAACCAGCCTGCTGACCTTTGGCCGGGGAAATGCAACTTTAGCGTCCATCTTTTAGTACAGTATCATTATGAGGCCATCAAGTGCATATTTCAGACAGCTGGAGACGGCTTTTAATTAGCTCACTGAGCTAACATTAGCCAGCTAGCTACAGCTGATGAAATCTGCCAGCAATAGTAACATTTCAGCTGGCAACAGGGATGGACTGGGACTACAAAATGGCCCTGGACTTTTTCACCCATACCAGCCCATCACAACTGGCCCGCAGATGCTCCACCCCTCCCCCCCCGACCTATCAATGCACATACAAACACACCGGCCCTTAATACCACCACTTCTAAGCATAATGGATGAATACTCTAGGCTACTGAAACACTAATACAGAGTAATACATATTTTAAGAGCAAGTGAAAAGTCAGTTTCCATTGCCAATTTGATCACTTTAACCATGAAATTTGAAGGACTTATTCTTCAGGGTCACTCTCCTGAGTATTGCAGGTCTATATACAATAAATAATTACAAATATCAGGTACTGACTGTGCACAATTGTAATTCTTCTAAAGTGCAGTTAAATAAATAATATTTACATAAACAAACTCTAAATAATATCTCAAATTTAACACTTTACATTTTTGGCCTGCTGCTAAGGTAAAGACCATTACTCCTGGCCAGGGTATTACTGGTCTATAAACAATAAAATAATATTTAAATAAACAAACACCAGCTTGTATATATTTGTACTAGTGCTAGGGTATCGCTGGTCCATAAATCATAAATAATATCTAAAATTGAACAAAAATTAAAGTTACTACAAGGAACTTGAATGTAACCACTGTGAACAATTTCAAAAATAGCGTTTTATTTCTCAGATTCACTCCTTTGTTCTCACTACACTGTTACTAAAAAAAACCCATGTACATATATATTTAACTTGACTTAATAAAAGGATCAAATATACATAAAATGTTGCCTATATAACAAAAAATAAAAACAAATATCGGTGCATATCAGACAATATATACACCGATACTGATATATCTGTGATAGGCAGATATTAGCTGATAATATTGGCTGACCAATAGGTCAGGCTCTACTTTTAACATTATCAAACGAAGAGAAATGTCCTCCCCCCATCCTACCCTCATCCTAGTAATGTCTTTGTACTCCCTCATGCTACAATACTACATGTACTGTAAACATAGGGTCTGCCAGTCTGCGTGCTGTAAATCATTTCATCTGATATATGTGTACTAGTGCTAGGGTATTGCTGGTCCATAAATTATAAATAATATCTAAAAATGAACAAAAATTAAGTACTGTACATCTTCAACCTGCTGCTAAAGTACAGACAACCATTCTCAGGTATTGCTGGTGCAAACATCTACAGTACACATTTCTATTTCTGTCACGGTACAGTTACTCTTGGGTATTGTTGGTCTATAATCAATAAATAATGTTTAAATAAACACCAGGTATTGTAGACCTTTGTACTAGTGCTAGGGTATTGGTGTCTATGAACAATTAAAAAAAATAAACAAGGTAGGGTAATGTATCCTCACTCAGGGTGGAAAAAGGAGGTGGGGATGAAGGAGTGAGGGGCACTGAAGGATGAGAGGGGCACTGAGGGTAGCGTCCATATCCTCACTCCAGGGTACAGGAAGGAGGTAGGGATGGAGACGTGGGTGGCATTGATCAGGGGCAAGCTAAAAGGAAGGAAGAATATAAAAAATAATTATGAGTGGGCAAGCATTATGGGTTCGACACACACACACACACACACACACACACACACACATACAACAGCTGCCTCCTACTGCAGCTGGCTATTGGCGTGATGAACAGTCTGGTCATGATGAGCAGTCTGACTGTGTAGTGCAGAGGTGCAGGTTTTAAGTCAAAGTTGCCAAGGTTGTAGAGGTCCCTCATTAAGTTAGCTTTTTGATCAGATTTTTATCCATTTTGACTGACTTGGTCAGCTAGCTAACTACTTCTTGCAATGAAACCACCTGTTCACATGCTCCTGTTGACTGCTGGGTTTGGGTGGGGAGGGGTTGAGGATGAAGATGTGTTGGCTGGTGCATAATCAAAGTGGGCTGACGGCGCATTTCTCGCTCTTGTTTTTGTATAATGGGCTGCTCAAACGGCCCACCGAGTGACAGGCCCAACAAGATTTCCTGGTGCTACCAATGGCCAGTCTGACTCTGGCTGGCAAAGTTAACAGTTGCTGGCTAGAATTGAGAAACCTACCTCTTTCTGAAATTGATAACCCATTTTTTAAAGAATTACTAAGAATTTTGATAGTAACATTGACATAAAAAAAACTTTATTAACAACAGAACATATACAAACACCACACATTACATAACACTAGCATGTAAGCACAAGCAATGCATCTAAATCCAGACAGATACTAGGGAAAACACAAACAAAATAAATTATGAATTCAGAGATAATCTGACAAATCATTATCATCATCCAGGGCAGCCCTTTTCTGTCATTTGAAATAATAAATACCAAGACACAGCCTTAATAATTTTAGATGTTTTTTTGTTCTTGTTTGTTACACATTTTAGTGATTTAATATAATTTAAAAAATCAATCGTAAACAAAGTAAATGAGGGATTGGCGGCTTTCCACTTTGATGTATGAATATGGTATCAGCCCATATTTATAATGAGATTAACCAAATCAGATATATTAAATGGCACATTGTTTAAAAATAATCTAATGTGGGAAAACACAAACACTTGGGACACTATCAATCTTCAAAGATAACCAGACATGCCATTCCAAAAAAGTTTACTTTCAGAACACGAAAAAAAAGATGCTCTAAAGATTCTGTTTCCAAGGTTCAGAAAGAGCACAGTTCATATTCAAATCTGAATATATTTTGTAACAAAACCCTTTATAATGTGTTTTTTTTAGTAAATGTGACATTGCAAACTGAATATGTTCCATGGGAGAATGGAAAATCTGGTAGGCGTAGCAGTTACTAAGAGTGGGGCTTAGCGAATGGTCAGTAATTCTGAATAAGTAGTCATAGACACTTTCCAATGAAACTACTAACCACCTGCTGGGTTCCCTCTTACTGAGGGAACATTGTGACACTGTGCAGTCCCATGCAGGTCTTGAAGGTCAATTTGACCCTCACAATGGAGGAACAAAGAAAAGGAGCTGAGGAGAAGAACAGTAGGGGGCCAAGTGAGGTACAGTGGATGAGGAAGATAAGGAGGGAGATTAGATTAGATTAGATTGACTTTATTGTTCATCTCACTGGAAATTTTTCTTTGGCTTCTCCCAAAGTACAGTAAAAGTACACACACTACATATAGTACAACACACCATTAAAAACATAAAACATATACAACATACATAGTGCAAATGGGCGGGAGATGGCAAGTTCAAAGGACAAAAACCTGTTTTGGGAAGGAAGCAAGAAGTGCAGCAAGAGGTAGAAGCTATGAGGAAGAAGAAAGTTTGTGTGCAAATTTCACATAAATGTTGTCAATGTTTCCTTCCTCATTTTTTCTCCTCCTTCCAGCTTTGGTGAATCAACACAAATGACTGTTATTATTTATTTTATTTCTCACTAGCATCATTTGAAATTGCTTGAAGTGGCAGCAGGGAGGCTTCTCCTGGAGGACATTATGAAGCTTATCAAGACTTTCAGAGAGTTAGGTAGAAGGCCAATGTTCACAACTGAGTGCAGAAAAAAAGGGGGAAATAATTATGGCTGAGCAAAAGTTCAAAGGGACAGCATATTGCTTTTCCTCCCAATTAATATAATTTGAGAGGGACAGGTTATTACTAAATTCAGCAGTGGGAAAAGGATGGTTGCAGAGAGTGTGCTGGAGATGTGTAATGATTTGTCATGACCTGGCTGATGAGGCCTCGTTAGCCAAATATAATATTTCCACACACCACCTCATTGACCCTCTGTATCTTTGTTAATAATTTCTTTCAAACACTTATAATATAATTCAAGTTATTTTGTAAGTATATGGGGGTAAAGAGCAGAGCACAGAGAAAGTGTTCTTTTCAGTGACTTTTTTTCCACTGCAATAAGATGAAACAGCTCTGAGAAAATGGGAAGGCTACACTGAACCTCATAAAACTAATGAACATGACGAAAATAGTAAGTGAAAAGTAAATGGAACAAAAAGAAAAACATAATCATCCTGCACCACATTTTCTTCTTTAAGATATATTATTTTTATTTCTATTATGATAACAACAACCACAAATGTTATGTTTCATGGAAGCTGTTCTCCCTCCCCTGCTGATGCTTAACATGGGTGTGAAGGCGTCCAAAATGACACAACAAGCATGAGGCATCATAGTGATTAACAGATAATTTCACTATCACAATGAAGCATTTACTATTTTCAATGCTTCTGAACATACTGTCCAGCTCCTGATGTAAAGGAACACTGAACAGTACAAATACTTGTTTTTATTCTTAATTATGTAGGCCCAGTCATAACGTTCAACCCAGTCTCACAGCAATTCGTGTAATAGTCACGGAATTTAACCCATTGATTCGTGTTCACGGACAAACAATTTTTTTCATGCCACTCAGCACGACTTTCAAACTAATGTATTTCAATAGAAAGTGCCTTCCGTGCCTGCAGCACATTTTTTCTGGACTCGGGTTCTGGTCATACATTGATGTAGAAATGAGGCTTACAAACGTTCTTCAAGTTCGCTCTACCACCAGGCTGTCAGCATTTGTTAGCTGTGTAATGAGCAGATTGACTTGATTGATTGTTTGAATTGGTGTGTGTGTGGCATCAACTATCGATGTATCAAGAAGGGTTAAAGACCCTGTGATTACCCTTTTGCTAATTTTCCTGGTTATAGAAAAGGTGACAGATGATAGACAGAAATGTAAAGAAAATGGTGGAAATGACAAGAGAAAGGCTAATAAATGAAGTGGCATTGTGAAACCACAATTTTATTTTACCTATAAAGTTACAATCCAGTCTGACAGCAATTCGTGAAATGGTCATGAAATTTAATATACTGATTCGTATCCATGGACACAAATTTTCCACTTTTTTTGCACCACTCATCACGACTTTCAAACTAATGATACGAAGTACCTTTCGTGCCTTCAGCACGTTTTTTCTGGACTTGGGAACACAGATGTATAGTTTTTTTAAACTATAACCACTATATTATTCAACATTTAATCACAGGATTTTATCCTTGGCAATATGATGGGTTAGTGTTATGGCCACCGGTTTTAATTATTTCATCTTCGATTGTGAGAAATCAAGTGTTTTTGTCAGTTCTGGACGATAGCGTAAGTGGCTACTTTAGCCTACCCATGATCCTCAGCAACCGTTACTATGATGAAGACCCCAGCTGGACAGCTGGCGGGAAGTAACTTATTTTCCTCACTGCCAATTTGAATGATATCCTCAACATCCTCAACATTTCTCAACAGAAAAACATGAAAGTGTCCTTAATAACTTGGCAATATGATGGGTTAGGTTAGTGTTACGGCCATTGGTTTCACCTTCGATTCTGAGAAATCTGAGTTTTTTGTCAGTTTTGGGACGATAATGGAAGCTAGGTTTTTGCGATAGCAGCGTTCACAGCAACTACCATAGCAACAATAGAAAGCAAAACATTAGCCTACCCATGATCCTCAGCGACCGTTACTATGGTAAAGACACCAGCTAAAGCTGTGACATAACGTATATTCAGTATAACATTATATAGTACTGCAGATCGGTGGTTACAATCAGGAACAAAATACTGAGATAGATAGATAGATAGATAGATAGATGCCTAAATTGTTTGTGTTTTTTTTGGCCTATTCTTGTCCATTGACCTGCGTCCACATCACATGACTGTCAAGTTTTTGTCTGCTCAAACAAACAAAATGGCTGCCATTCTTTTTATTCTTAGTGGAAAATGCAATATTTTAAGATAGTTTTCGTATTAAACTGCATTTTGATAACATTTCTAGCAAGAAATGTGCAATTTATTTTCATAATATTCATTCAGTGAATGTGTATGATATTTAGATTGTCACTTATTACAGAGATTCTTTCTATCGTCGCTATGGTGGTTGCTATGAACGCTGCTATCACTGAAACCATGTACTTGCATGTTTTTTGAATAACTGTCTTTGCATTGTGTAGTTATCTGAGCTGTTATGTTATTTGTGTTATTTAATGTAACTGTTTGATGGTGTTCTTTCAATAAAAAACGTTGATTTTAGAGCGCCCCAGGCATGAAATAAATTTGAAATTCCAAATTTGAAGCTTTGCAATTGGCCGAGTGGAGTATCAGCCGCCTGGAAGTGTTTTCCTCATTGTCACCATGTTAAGGTTTTCTTTTAAAGATATCTGTAACTATCATGTGAGTATAGTCAACACCTGGGGGGGCGAATCGAACGAATCGAAGGTGAAATAATTAAAACCGATTGCCATAACACTAACCCATCATATTGGTGAGTTAACAAGGACATTTTCGTGTTTTTGTGTGGAGAATTGTTGATATCATTCAAATTGGCAGTGAGAAAAATACTTCCCGGCACAGGACTGATAAAGAAATAAAAACAAGGATAATATCCTGTGATTAAATGCTGAGTAATATAGCAGTTATAGTTTAAAAATGAATTACAACTGAGAAAAAAACTATACATCTTCTTTGCTCCCGAGTCCAGAAAAAACGTGCTGCAGACACGAAAGGTACTTCATGCTGAAATACATTAGTTTGATAGTCGTTGAAAATTTGTGTCCATGGACACGAATCAGTATATTAAATTTCATGACCATTTCACAAATTGCTGTGAGACTGGATTGTAACTTTATAGGTAAAATAAAATTGTAGTTTCACAATGCCACTTCATTTATTAGCCTTATATTTTAACTTACATAAACATATATCGTACATTTTCTCTGGCTGATTTTATGGATATTTGGTTAAAATGTGCGCTGCATTCTGGATGAATAGGAACATGGATGAGGGACATGGATCATTGAGGGAAAAATGGAAAACATCTGTGTGTGTCTGTTCAAGCTAAAAGCTACAATAAATTATTACTTGAAAGAGAATGTCTGTGTGTGCATGTGACACCCTTGTGGAAAAAAAAATCATCTCACACAGTTCCCCATCTGGACAGCTTCTGTCTATTCACAGACAATTGACTGGGAGGGTCACTTCAGCGTCATGGACCACTAATAACTTTTCCGTGAGCTAGCCACATTACACATTCTCTTGTCATTATCACCATTTTCTTTAGATTTCTGTCTATTGTCTGTCACCTTTTCTACAATGAGGGAAACTAGCAAATCTGCCTTGAGGGTAATCACAGGGTCTTTAACACTTCTTGATACATCAATAGTTGATGCCACACACACACACCAATTCAAACAAATTCTAAACCATGAAACTGAATGATCAAGGACAGGTTATGTTCTCCTTCTTGCGAAACATTTATCAGTTTATCAGCCTGCCTTCTGTTCAATTTATTCTGCACTCCAGCTTTCAAACTGTTTTTTTCCAAACAGAGGGGACACAGCACCCAAGCATCAAGAAGAAATCAGCAGGGATGATAAATGGAGATCGAGAGAGAGAGAGAGAGAGAGAGAGAGAGAGAGAGAGAGAGAGAGAGAGAGAGAGAGAGAGAGAGAAGGGAGAAACCAGAGCAACCTGTCAGTCTGCTCATTACACAGCTAACCAATGCTGACAGCCTGGTGGTAGGGCGTACTTGAGGAACATTTGTAAGCCTAATTTCTACATCAATGTATAACCAGAACCATAAAGCAGACAGAAAAACAAGAAAACACAACAGAGACAGGGTGAAAAACAATACGCTGACCTCTTCTGATCCTGCAAACAGGCATAAATTAACCAGATTTCTTCAGTGCCACTTCTACATTTACCATCTATTCTATTGAAATACTTCATTATACTATTTTTGCTCAACTATTTTTCTATGACCTTTTCAACTTCTTGCAACACCTCTCTACCACTAGTAATCAACTTGCTACCAATTTGAAGTTTCAAGTAATTTTAACACCAGGTCTGTCTGAGTGGGATATTTTGGCATTCTGGCCACACTTGAACAAAGCTAAGAGTGTCAGAAGAGAAGGAGAGCTTGATGGTTATGAGGAAAAATGAGTAGTCCAAAAAAAAAAAAAAAAAGGTTGAAAGAAAAATATCAGAAGGGACAAAACAATGTGATGAAAATGGAGGGTTTGGAGCAGGCAGGAATCAAAATGACAGAAAACTCGGCCTAGTATGTAGAAGCTGAACAAGGAGAGGCAGAGAAATATTACTGAATGTCAAGTGATTTGTTCGGGGGATGCTGGGACAGCAGGAAGGATGATTGAGCTGTCGAGAGACTGTCTTGGAGAAGCTGTTCATATAAGCTCAGACAATGAAGCTCAAGTGTGAAGGAGATGTTTCTCTCTGCATGTTTATGATAAGAGAGAATGGTTTATCAAGAGTGAAGTGAAGTGTGTCCTCTGAGCTCTGAGCCATTACTGGAAAACTGTAATTTGTCAAAATACACAGATATATGGGTAAATCTTTAGGAAGGCTGGCATGAATATATTAAACTGAAGGAAATTATATTGTGCACACAGGGGGATCACAGTAGAAATATCAAATGTTTAAACTATAATAAACTTACATTATTTGTTCAATTTTGAACTCAACTTCAGTAACTCTATGAGCTGTAAACCAAGGCAACTACCCAAACATTTTCATGCATTAGGGATCACGGAATGAAACAAAATTTATTTTTCTTGTAACATGTTTTGTGTATTTGGTGATATTTTCTGTATTTGCTGTTGTTTTGAGTATTCGATTGTGTACTTCTGTATTTGACATTTTCAATATTTGCTTGTATTTTCTGTATTTGCAGCATGTTTTTGTATGTACTTTTTAGTACATTTCTGCATATCTGTATGTCTAGTCTTACACCAGCTCACATCACTCCCCTTTTAGTTACTCTCTACCAGCTCCTTGTTGTTGTTCACATCAAGTTCAAGTCACTTAGGTTTATCTACAGAGTGGCCACTAGCACAACACTAGCACACCTACCTGAACTCTCTCATTCAGGTTTATATGCCTTCTCATTCCCTACAATTTGCAAATAACAACTAGTCCTACTGTCACTGCAAGGCAGGAAATCGCAATCCAAACTCTTCTCCTTTGTGGTCTTTTAGTGGTGGGAATGAGTTGCTGAACTCGATTCAGTCAGCAGAATCCCTCCCTGTCTTCTAAAATCATTACCAAGACTTAGTTAGTCCTCTTACTCTCTTAGTCCATCTCTCAATCCTTCTCAGGCTCTCTCTCATTAACAAAAAAAGAAAAGTTTTCTGTTAGGCTTATATTACTTCACGCACCTGCAAGCCTTGTGGTACCAGTGTCAGGTAGAACATGGAACTGAAGAGAGTTCCTCAGAACCAAGTGGACCCATGAAGAACTCTCTTCAGTTCTCTTTAGTCAAGACCCGACCTGGGACTCCTTTTACTGCCGCACGTCTTGGTGTTTATGCGATTATGTCTGTAAGGGACCGAGCTGGCAGGCAGAGGAGTCACAGGTAGTAAAAAAGAGGGTTTTTTTTACCCAAAAACAGAAAAAATATTTAAAAAGAATGCGTAAATAAAGTTCGGGGCCCATAAAAGAGGTCAACTAAACAGAACTCAACTTATGCTGTGCCAACTTAAACTGAACATACCAAACTGACCTAACAAACTGAACACAATGGAGAACATATATAATGGCTGATCAGACCATTTTGAAACAAAAGGGGTAACACACAAACAACACACTACCAATTAAACTACAAATAACACAAAAAACAGGACAACTCCTCTAAAAGGTTAACTTATTGTAATATTAACCAAAACAAAAACTACCAAACCCGAATATATTCTAAAGAAACAAACTGAATAACCAAACTAAGGACTACATTCCCCCCCATGATGTGGCAGGCTTTTGGTCCAATTGGCCAGCTCTGCTTTCCAGAGTGCAGAGTGCATCAAGAGGTGGAAGCAGGAGACGGAAGGTGGAGGAAGAAGAAAGGCGTTGTTGAGTATGTTGTATATTATACTATACTATAATATAATATAGAGTATGTTGTTTAAAACGTTCAGGAAGCAATTAATGAAGTTGAAAACTGGTCACTGATGTGGGGATTTAAGTTATCGGTAGAAAAATCACAATCTGTTTTTTTCACAAGAAAGAAAGTTAATGAAGATGTTTGCCTGAAACTTTATAATCAAAGACTAGGAAAAGTGAAAATCTTTAAGTTCTTAGGATTATAGTTTGATACATTGCTCACATGGAAGACTCATATAGACAAAATGGAAGATAAATGTAAGGTCTTGAATATCATGAGATGCTTGACAGGCACTGTTTGGGGAGCAGAGAGACTAGCAATGAAAAACATCTATATAGCTTTAATTAGATCAGTTTTAGACTACGGGTGTATTGTGTTTGGATCAGCAGCCCAAACATCTTTAATAAAGTTGGATAGAATTCAGGCTCAAGCACTGCGGTTGTGTTGTGGGGCAGTCAAATCAACGCTGTTGTCAGCACTCCAGATGGAAGTTGAGGATATGCCATTACAGTTAAGAAGGAAACAATTAATGGCCAACTATTGGGCAAATATACAAAGTCATAAAGATTTACACCCTGCTAAAAAGGTTAGGGATACGTTCTGGGAAAGTAGCAAAATCAAAAAGCAGTTTTTGCACAATATAATCAGAAATAACTAAGGAATTGGAAATGAATGATTCAGTCAAACTGTTTTGATGCCAGCTGTTCCACCATGGCTACTGCCTCAACCATCTATTGATGTCTTAATTTTGGATAATGTTCGTTTCAGTAAAAAATCATTTAATCTACAGGCTTAAGTGAACACTGTACTACATGAAAGATATGGACAATATATACAAATATTTACAGATGGGTCAACAAATCCAGAGAATGGGAAGACCAGTAATGCATTTTATGTCCCAGAGTTAAAAGTCAACATGAACAAGAGAACTACAGATCATATATCTGTATATGCAGTTGAAATAATGGCAATTTCGTTAGCCCTGCAATGGATAGAGGAAGTCAGACCTTTAGATATACTGCTTTGCTCAGACTCAAGTGCAGCCCTAGCTAGCCTCAAGCATATATCTTCAAGATGCAGACAGGATATCCTTGATGACATTATACAATCTTTATACAGAATTATTATATTGGGAATTGAGGTGCAGTTCTTATGGGTACCAGCTCATGTGGGCATCAGGGGAAATGAAGCTGTGGATCGTCTTGCCAAAAATGGACTAAGTAAAAACCAAGTAGAAATTGCGATAGCAATAAGCAAGATAGAGGCAAAAGCCTGTATGTGGAGAAGGATTAAGGCACAGTGGCAAAGGCTATGGGACAGGGATACTAAAGGAAGGCATTTATATCAGATTCAACAAGAAGTTGGAGAGGGAAGGCCACAGGGGGTAAACAGGAGACAAGAGTGTCTGATCAGCAGTGTAAGACTGGGACACACAAAATTAAACTCATCTCTACATCTCATCGGGAAGCATCTAACTGGAACTTGTGATGGCTGCAATTATATGGAAACTGTGGATCACGTCTTTTTTCATTGTCCCAAATATGTGAGACAAAGATGTCGGTTAAAAAATGAACTGGAGCATAAAGGGATTGAACACATGAACTTGAAAACATTCTTTACAAATGACTCTGGAAACTATATTTTAAAACATGTTTTCACTTATCTACAAAATATGGGTTTAATAACAAGGATTTAAGAACTATATAATTCAACAGTTGGTGGTGATAGTGCTCCGAATGGTGGCAGTTCACCATTAAACAGGAACAAGAAGAAGGAGAGCCATCTTTCTTCTTCTGCCAGCAATAACAAGAACACATCTTTTGCTGAGGCCTGGCAGGATGTCCTCCAGCAGTTTCAACCAACAGCAGCACCCCCAGCACTGGTAACTCAAGAAATGAAAATTAGAACCAATTAAGACAATTTAACTAAAAGATAAAGTGTTGACTGTACAAAAGTTAACTAAAGTGCGTGATACAATAGAGAACTAATGTACTGTCAAACTGCTCAAGTATAAGTATGATATATGAAACAAAATCTATGTGTCATCTATGTGTCTCTTTTAATTCAGTTGAATGGCTGCGAGTGCGGCCATCACAATATCCAATACCTGAGTGCAACCGAATGGAGCCAAGTGTGGTACGTCACAATTACTGCGGGAGAAAACAGTATGTTTTGAGGCAAGAAGAGAATGTAAACTGTAGAGTGAAGAGAAAAATGGAGGTGTTCTTTGTCAACATGAGAAACAAGGTAAAGGAAAAGGAAAACAATGAGGTAAAATCAGCTGGCACATCAGCTGTTTGCTCCTGTGTTATAGGCCTAGTTGACGAAGAAAAAAGTTCTGACAAGGAAACTGAAGCTGAGCTTATTTAGCAAATCAGTAGACCTAATCAACAAGATTTATGCTGTTAAATGAATTTAGCATTTTTGGAATTAAATTTACAGATATTACATTTATTATCAATTTATAGACTATTAAATAAAATAAAGATTAAATAGGTTAGAACATTGTGTTTTGACTATCTATCACCCAGTTGGCTACAGAAGGTTTAATTATTGGTACAGGAGGTGAATTAGAACTTTCAGTTATTTATAAAAATTTGTCTTTAAAGCAAATACAAATTATTTTAAGTTATGTGACTTTACATTCATTCCTATGCCATTATTATTATTATTATTATTATTATTATTATTATATTACTGTAAAGCTCTTTCCCACGATGGTTGCTTGTTAAATCAAATGAATTGATAGCACGTCATGCTGGCATCATGTCTGTGTTTGTGTTCTCTCTCTGTTCTGGTTGACTGCATTTTGGATCGGGTCTGTTATGCTCAGGTCTCCCTCTGATCAGGTTTCTCTTTTTTGAAAATTAATCTATGCAATCTTGAAGACCTCTAGTGTTGAGGAACTTCTCAGTGGCTTCTCCTTGATCTACTGTATCTTGGATTGCAGCTCATTCATACCTCACTTTGGACAACAGCATCTCCCAAATGAAAAAATGCAAATAAAAATATTTGCTTGTATTTTCTATATTTACAGCTTATTTCTGTATTTCTCTGTGTTGTTAGTATTTGCAGCATGTTTTTGTACTTGCTTGTGTTTTCTGTATTAAGCTGTGTTTTCTGTATTTGCAGTGTGTTTTGTATTGCCTGTGTGTTGTCAGATTGAGAAAGATGATTTCTTCTTTGTTTGTCTTTTGTCTATTTGCATGAGTTTTATGAGGTTACAGTGTGTTAAGCTCTCAGGGCCACCACATTTTTCTTATATGTTTGACATTACACTTCTCATGACTGCTAAAACTAACTACACAGCATTCCAAACTAACTGCTGTTCTAAACAAACCACGGTCAATGTGGCAAAATGTAAAAGTCATCACTCTCTACACAGCTAAAAATGTTTTTCTCTTTTTTATTCAGGACAGAAGTATCACCTAGCATTTGAGAGAGCTAGGAGTCTGTAATGAGTCTAGACTGACTAAAACAAAGAGTGGCATAATAATCACACATGTAATACTGACAATATCATAGATTAATACTTTAATAGTGAGAAAGAAAGAGAAATTTCTCAGAAAGTATTTGGGATTTATGAATAATGTGTGGCCCAGCTAATAAACAGAACTTGCACAACATCAGACATTTAGAAGGACCAGAGGGAAGACAAACTTTTGTTATCCTCAGAAGATCTGCCAGAGAACAAAGACAGCACGCATGCTTCAGGAAACAACACCACAGAGTACACTCAGCAAGTAAAGACTACAACTGAAAGTGAAAACTTCAAAGATAGGGAAAACTTCAAAGTAAGAAAAAAAAAAGGTTTTCTTTCACAGTGCAGATGTCCAAGCTAAATTGTGCCTCCTCATATCCGATTCCCTTTTTGGAGAAGTACTGTAGTTACTGTAGCCCCTAGTTGTCTACTGTTATTGTATGAGCTAATGGAAATATGCGCATGTTGTCGGTGCTGTTTTGCATTTAGTTTTTTTTTTCTTTTTACAATAACTAACACTTATTTCTCAATACTGAGTTCACTTTTTCAAAACTGTTCACTCAATCAGCACAACTGAAGTCAACATGGACTAAACTGTGGATCACTTTTCATTGCTTTGATGCAAAAATGTATTTAATGACCACATCTTTCAAAATTCATGAACTGTTTTTCACTTAAAATCAACCAGCACCAAACCTCTGTGTATTTACAGTATATTTTGCACATGTTTACGTACTATTGTAAAAAATATTAAATTTACATTCAAAACCTAGAACAACACACAATTACAGCTACATCTACATCTAAAAAGAAATATAAAAACTAAAAATACATAAACTCCTAATTGGGACATAAAACACTGAGCATCTCATTTCATTCCTTGGCGTTTCACCTTCTCTTTTCAGTCACAGAGTGGTTTATCCCAGGATGGTGTCATTTTTCCTTCCACCGCACTCAACCCCTTTTCCTCATGGAGGTGGGAAGTTTATGACCACCAGTCACATGATCAGATATCCTTCTTGGATGCAATGAATGCTGGATGTGTGGCACAAGATTGCCAGGGATGGATCAGACATGCAAAAAGATGACATAAGGTGTGATGTGGATGAGAACCTGTGGTCAAATGCAGAAAACACAGTCGACTAGCACTGTTGTATGTCTATATATGTTTCTATCTATGTATGTATAGTGAATATGTATAGTTTTGTACTGCATTGCTGGAAGTACTTTAGTTTCATTTTGTGTACTTGGAAGTACTCACAAATGGCAAAAAAAAATCCTGTAAAGTGTATTGAAGCATATTGCGGTATGTCTGATTAAGTTAAGACAATCAGTGCAGTGAAGTGTCATTCTTTTTGTTTTATTGGAACCTTGCTTTATGCCAAATAAATAAATATATTTTTTAAAGACTTCAAAGACAATAGTGATACATATTGTAATGCTACCTATGATTATAGGTCTATGTGTAATGAGTGGCAGAGTGCTACTGTTGAGAGACAGATGTTGTCAGTGTTCTGGTTAAGAGTTGAACCACAACATATGGATGAAGTGTTGTGTTTGCATTAGTGAATTTTTGGATGTGAGATTAACTGCTGTGCCGAGCTGTAAGTGGGTAAAGAGAACTGTGCAAACAGTTTTGAAAGTTTTCAGATGTGAACTCAAGTATAACTCTAGTAAGCACAGAGACATTGTACAAATAGTGTGTTACCAATTGCAAAAAGAAAACTGTAATGTCAAAGGCAGCTCTGGCACTTGTTGTGCAGCAGCAGACAGCTTCCCTCTCACTGATGCTCAACAGCTGTTAAATGTTCTGCTACAATAAGCTATTCTGTACTTATCTGTGAGAGTCATCAGTAAAGTGAGCCAACAACTACTGACACAGTTGAGAATGGAAAGATACTATCTGTTCCTGGGTATAACACATATCAGGTACAGATGTACTGAAAATCTTTCACAGTATGTACCTTAACAATTACAGAAAGGATGTCAAACATTACAGTTACAAGATGTGACGCTGAGTGAAATGAGGCATCCTGACTTTAAGTGGTATCTCTACAGCCACTGTAGCCATGATGTGTAGTTGAATTATTGCAGAGGTGCACGTCAGCTAAGGTGTATGCTCAACCATACATCTGTGAGCTTGTGTGCCTGTGTGTACCTGCACCCAACCTTAGATCCTGGAACAAAACTGCCAACAATCCCCCAATCTGGACCTAAAACTAAAGGAGATTGTAAATTCACTGTCATGGCCCCCACACTCTGGAACAATCTCCTACATCTCTAGAGTTGAGAGTGTGCACCTCACTTACAACCTGTAAAACAAAACTTAACTTTAAACTTGCTTTTACATAGAAACTTTTACTATATTTTCAACTAATTATTATAATTCATAATTTTTCATGTCGATCTTAAAACAAAAGTCAGGTGCTCAAATGAACATTAAAATAGGTTTTTTTTACCTAAATCACTCCTCTTGACCATTAGAAGATCCCTTCATAATGCACTTACAATGTAAGTGATGGGGGCCAAAATCCACAGTCCACCTTCTGTGCAAAAATGTATTTAAAAGTTTTTTTGAAGCTAATATGAAGCTTCAGTCATCCAAATGGTTCAAATCAAGTAGATATCTTTCAACATTACTTTTTTAGTGCCAAAGTCCCCCTTTTTGTTACTATATTTCCACCACAGCTCAACAGTGTTGTCTGAGGAAACACAAAGAGGGAATTTGTTGCTAAAAAGACTGTAAATGTGGCAGATATCCACTTGATATGACTAACTCAGACTGCTGAAGCCTCATATAAGCTTCAGATCAATTTTTGCAGAAAATGACTGTGTGGACACACTGTGGATTTTGGCCCCCACCACTTACATTGAAAGCACATTTGAAGGGGATCTTTTAATAGCCAGTATGAACAGGAGGGATGATTACAGTGAGGAAAACCTCTTTCACTGTTCATATGGACACCTGACTGTTGTTTTAAGACATACTTGAAAAATTGTGAACCCGTCCTTTAATTGTCTTTTTACTTACTAATAATTTTATTTGTATTGTAAACTCTCTTAGTCTCTTTTTTATGTTTTTATTTTCCATTTTCTTTTTATGGGGGTTATAGGGATTTTTCACATTTTGTGTAGCAATTGGATTGCATCTTTTGGTATGAAATGTACTTTATAAATAAAGTTTTAATATTATTATTATATAAATGTACACGCAATACATATATGGTAACACTTCAAATTCAAAAAGGAAGAAAGATAAACGCTCTGTGGCCATATCATACAAACAGACACTACTTCCATTAAACAACATGCAGGATTTGATCTTTTGCTGTGTTTTCACAGTTTTCCCAAGCAACTTTTCTCTTCCTGCACCTTCTAATAACCATTGTTATTCTGAGCACTGCAACAATTCCCATACATAACAATTTATATTCTGTCTCATTCATTTTTAATTGTAATTTACACACAGTAGGGTAACTCCTGGGGTTCTAGTATTGGCTGCCTGAAGCCATCCTGGGTGCACTGTAAGGCCCTGCCACACAATGGCTGTATAATGTAATCCCACAGCAAATGGAGGAGGGTACCCCGAGCCCATCAGTTTTATTTTTTTACCCACCACATAAACAGTCAATAAACGGTATATTTTCTATGTATTTGTATGTATTTTACTTAAAGTCCCCCTCCACTCAAAATATGTTTTTTCTTCTTGTTCCTACAGTTGGATGTTTGAGCTTCACTGTGCAGAGTTTGACACTAGAAGGCTGTTTTCACATTCATCTGCTGAAAGTGGAAAGTTTCTCTGTGCTCATTGAAAATCTGATTTTAAGGGGTGGGCCTATGAGCATGATTTATGACATCACATCTAGTTTGGATTGTGCTCCAGTATGCAACTTAAATAAGTGTGATGTAGAAACTTGAAGCTTCCAGTGCACATACATCAGAATTGACTTTAAAGTGAAGTAAAGGAGGAGTCATCTTGTGTCCCGCTGTTAAACTTCTGAAATTAAATTATTTGCATATTCATAGATTCTGTAATTTTTAATTAGGGAAAAGGAATAGATGTAATTTTAAGGATTTTAATGGTGTAACTATACATTTTTTGTGGAAAAACATCATATTTTTATATGTGTTGAAGGGAATTTTAAATTAAAAAATAATTTTAGCATGAAAAATGTATTAATTATAAGCTTTGACACTGATATCCTACCAAAGATCAATTAATATTCATATTAACTTGGGCTGTATTCAGACTGTATCTCACTGGTACCTGGAGCAAGTAGCCCCCATCAGCGCGGCAGTAGAGATGTCAGTTTGTTGGTTAGTTTGAACAGACATTTTTGGTCCCCAGAGGATGAATCCTAATGACTTTGGTGATCCTCTGACCTTTTCCTCTGGCGCCATCATGAGGATGATATTTGTGATCTAGCGTGAAATATCTTGCTAACAGTGTATGGATTTCTGTGAAATCTGGTACACACATCCGAGGTCCATTAAGAGATCAATTCTAGAGAATTCTGGTGTCTAATATGGTTTTTCATACACACAAAAAAAATAACAAGGTTAAAAATTCTTAAAATTAAGCTAGATCTCGTCCTTCTCCCTCAATGACAAATCCAGAATTGATGAATAAATAAATATTTAAATAAATACATATTATATCTAATAATAATATTATTAAATAAATAAACAAACATGTATTACATGTCCTTCAAAAATTGTGGGCAGAAAGAGTCACACCATTTATGTTACTCCTGTTCCTTACACCAGCATACAGAAGCACAAAATGACACACTGGCCACAAAACTCATTCAATCAAAAAAAAATCTGGAAAAACTCCCTACTGAGAACTTGAGTTTCCTGAGGAAAAAATAATCTGGATGGTTTATTTTAAAACACAGCATTAGCATTTTCTGACTAGCTCAGTACAAATATGATCTATATTCTTATTTTAGGTAGGAAACAGATCAACCCAGAGCACACAGTGATCAATCCATTCATTATCTTCACTTTCATTCAGGAGCAGAGGAGGATCGATCCTATTCATAGCATGCAGAAAACAGGAAAAGACCCTCGACAGGTCACCAGTCAATACCAGAGTAACAGACACACTGTAGATTCTTTGAACCATCTCATCTGCCTGTCTTTGGACTGCAGGAAGAAATCCATATGAACATGGTGGGCCATTCACACATTTGTCACTGATGGAAAAGAAAGGTAGGTAATTTTAAAAGCTACATGTCCTTGTCCACTAACAAGGCTGACCATCCACCTTCACAGCATCATCTAGGTTCCAGACTAGAAATACGTGAAATACTTAAAATTGGTGGAATAAAGGGAGAAATGGTCTTGGTGTATTGTGTGTCTGACAGTTCAGGAGAGTGGAAAGGTGTTCTTCTTCAGGGTCATTTATTTATTTGTTGAGTGTCACTCGATCTCCTCTAGCTGTGACATAATAATGGAGGAGAACCACCACCACATCACCACGACAAAGTCACACAGCCAGTTCTGTTTTGGATCCGGCTTGTGGTTGGCAAGATACCCAGATTCGTTAAGCTCTGATGCTAACGAATCTCTTGTCTTTCTTTCATCTTTCCTCACTCTTTTTTATAAGGATAGGGCAATGAAAAACATTTAGTTAGCAACTTCTCATTTTTACCCAAATGTCACTGGTTAAAATAACAAACAGTAGCAGCAGATTAGATTGTTCTGTGGTTAATGTGCTCAGCTGGAGTCTGTATTCAGACAAAGATTGTAAGTGAAGAGACATCAGTCTGTAAAACCACTGTACAGCCGCCAGTGGACTGTGTGTGTTCTTTGTGTGTTTGTGTTCTGTAGCTCAACACTGGACCAACAGACTGGAGAGTCTTCTCTAGAGAAATCATCAGCTGATCACATCAATTTAAGAATCTCTTTGCTAAAATTTGATTTGTATCAGAATTAATACAAGATAATATTCACATATTATGGTCCACTTTAGCTGTGCCACACCAAGCCGTGCTGTGATTATATACGTTTCCACTCCAAACTCACAGTAGAGGGTAGCTGTGCCGCCCTGTTGTCATCCTGCATGTTTGTTAGCCCCCCTCAACAGTCGAGTTGTGCCAGCGCAGCTCACCTGCTCACCGCATGGCTCAGCATGACTACCCCCAATAATGGAAAAAAACTACAGTAATAGATTTATAATATGAATGTGAGTTCAAGCCTCAAAGCCAATGCAGTACATTTCAGTGCAAAAGGAACTTTTCTGACAGCCTTGCTGTTGTCTTGCTGACTGCAATGAATAGTCTGTTCTGAGCTGAGGGCAAATTTGCATTGTGTAATATTTAAAATGTGTTATTGACTGCATGAAAAAAGGCAGAAGATGTTGCTTGGCACTAGAAAACTTAGAAGGGGATGTTTAAAAAACAGGTCTGCACACAGGAGTCAGTACAAACACTAAAGTCCCCCACTCGAGTCACTCCAGTCAAAAATGTGTTTTTTTTTCAGTTGGATGTTGTTCTCTTCACTGTGCAGAATGATGTATGTGCAGAGTTTGTTTTCACATTCATCTGCTGAAGGTGGAAAGATTCTCTGTGCTTACCAAAAATCTAAGTTTAAGGCGTGTACATTTGAGCATGATTTCTGACATCACAACTAGTTTGGAGCCAATTGTGGTCCAGTATGCAACTGTTGGGCCTCATACCCATACGTCATATGTGCATGAGACAAAGGCAGGCCTGCATGCAGTCACAAAGCCTGATAACAAGGAAAGAAGGTGCCAAGTCAAACAAAAAGAGTCCAAAATGGACTTCAACACCCATCATGCTCTGCTCAACTCACACCTAGCTGTAAAATCTGGCAGAGTCAAACTCTCGGCTCCCATTGGATGACACCTGCTAGGGTCTCATCCAAGCACGTGGATGATGTTCAATCCAGGTGTTCAACCAAGCACGTTACCAGATCTGAAGAAAACCGCTGCACAACCCAGTGCTCTTCCACCTTTCCTGCAGAAGGACAATGAAGGATAACCTCTGAGCCCCACTCATCATTAACTGAGTCGACTCCGCTGTTTTCTCTGCCATGCCGCCGAGGATCAGCTGCCATGAACCCGCCGACAGAGCATGAGGACGGCCCCATCAGCATCTGAGCAGAGGAACAAGCTGGACCTGAAAAACGGATTGAAACACACCCCACTTGCTTCTTTAAGCGACACAATTAAAAGGCTTAAGTCTGGGCAGAGACAGGACAATGAAGTGTGTTATTTTCAGCTTTATTGCTGTTGTTTTGTTGTGAAGTTAACGGACTGAGAGTCCGGTTGTTGCTGCTGTGAATACTGTGGTGTTTAACACGCTAAACTGGTTTGTGTTTGTCCAACTGCTTGGACTGCTTTGTGTTAGCTCACCATTGTGTGCGAGACCATGGGCTGCATTTTATTTGTTGAAATTAGACACCACGTCTCTGTGTAAATAAAAGCAAGTGCCACTTCTCCTCACGATCGCTGAAATCTTTTGTTCTTTGGTGTCTTCAACCTCTCCTTTTCTACTTACCCACTTACATGTACACACGCACACACGCTATACTGTAGTCAGACACGTGTTGCTTAGCAACAGAGATGCTCAGCTTTGTCCAATACACATGTTCATGTCCACCATCTTGCTCCTCCTCCTTTCTCTCTCACACCCCCCCCCATGCACACACACACACACATCTCTTTTAGTGCTGTATATTGCCTTCATGTTTATAACTGCCGTTGTTTGTTGTTGCTTGTTTGATAGTTTGTAGTTGTATGACAGATCTTTATTAATTGAAGCATTACTGATTTGTAATTGATACTGCTAATGTTAATAAATTCTGTTGTACATTTAAAGAGAAGTTTCCTGTGATTGTGTGTATAGATACTGTGATAACAGCTTGTTGACGGGGTCAGTGCTCGAATTCACTGTTCATCCGACTGTTTTCACTGTTTGGTTATTGGTCCCTGATCTCAGGGTGGTGCCCTGTTGTTATTAATTTGCTCCTACTAAGTCCCAGCCCAGCTTACACAAATGTGATGTGGAAACAAAGCCTCCAGTGCACAAACACTGAGAATGGACTTTTCAGTGAAGAAGGAGACATCTTGTGTCCAACAGTTACACTTTTGAAATAAAAAATATTTGCACATTCATAGATTCTGGATTTTTCAATAAGGCAGAAGGGGCAGATGTCAGTTTAAGAATTTCTAACTAGATAACTACATTTTTTGTGTAATATCAAACACAAATTATTATTCAAACCTTTTTTAGTCTTAAATGGAACAGAAGCAAAAATGAACCTCCAGAAATTCAACAAAAATAACTTAAAACTGAAGAAAGAGAGAAATCAACTGAAATGCACAGCCTCAAGCTGCCACATTTTCACTGGAGCATTTGCTAAGTTTCTATCAAAATGTAACAAATTGTTAACTGAATTTCCAGAAAATTACGTAAGGATCGCCAGTCAAAACTCAAACGGTAAAAACAATGCATAAAACATGATAAAAATATGACATTCATGTTTATTTCGTATATTCATTTTGAGTTCAGTGCAGTGTACATCATGATTAATATGATAAATAAATAAATGAATAAAAACAATTGGATGGAGACGCACCTAGAGACTTTCCTTTTACCTTCCCAGCCTCACATAACTGGACTGACCTACACTGATGCAAAGTTTTCAAAGAATACAGAAAAGAAATACAGTAGAAAGACAGTTATAATTTATCTATAGGCACACATGCATAGCCATGAAAGTACCAAGTTTACCCTTCCTCCTTCAGCTTGACAGTGCCTTGTCACACACTGCAGAGCACCAAATGATACACACCTGTTTTCACTGTCACTAATGAAGCAGATGAAGTCAAAAAGTCAAAAAACACAAATTATCACAGTTGGACTGAAGCATTTCAACAGAACATAACTTGAAACACAAACTACAAAACTTAAATAAACTTGTGTTTTGTTATTTGTGTACCTTTATAAATACATAATTTAACTGAAAATTGGACTGAAATTAAAGATTCAACAGACAAATAACACTGATAATGTTGGGAGACAGGGCCTAGTGAACAATAGAATATCCAGCCTTGATCTGATCTCCTTTCCTCTAATCTAAACTTCTGCAAATAAATTGGACTTATTACAGTATTACATCCTAAAGGAAAGGCAATACTTAAATACTGTAGGATTTCATTTTCAGCTGTAACGGGTTAACATGAAACACAAAACCAGCTATGTGACTGAGATTTTGCTGACATAAAGAGGCTAATTACTGTGAAATCTGTTTCCTGTCCTTTGACCCAGGACTTGCTTTGTCAATCACCATCAGTTAGGAACCCACTGACTGAAAAATATAATTTACTTCCCTTTTTCATAAGCCATCTGTGCCCACACAACTTCCCCTGTCCAAAAAGGTCCCTTTTCCCTGGAAACCTAAGCTCTTTTAGTAGCTGGTTGAATGTGTTGAAGATATAAATAACTCAAAGTCCAACAATTTGTTCCAACTTAAAAGTGGGGGGGGGAGGAAATTGTTGTTATTGGTGCTCTGTAGGAGGAAATCCAGTGTATTCATATTTAACCTCTCTACCTGAAATGGACATCTGGGTGTTAACTGTTGATTCTAAACAATACTTTCCAGAGCCACCATGCCAGCTTCTCAAAAACTGCCTTTTACTGTCTAAAAAATACAAATTACAGGAGAAACCTGGATAAAGGAGTGGAGACAATAATGAATGACAGGCATGAAAAAGAACTAAAAAGGAACAAGACCAAAAGACTACAGAGATAAAACAGCAAAAATACAAAAAAACAGCAAAATGATGAACCTGTGAGAGAAACATTCCCCTGATTAACAAAAAGAATTATATCTTTAAACCACTTAGAGAAGGTGGGAGGCAAAAGAGATTTCCAACCAAGTAAAATTCCATGACATGTTATAAGCAATGTAAAAGCCAGAGGGATATCTTTTAAAACACATCCCCAGGTCCACACACTTGGAGATATGTGACGAGCATTGAAGCTGTTCTGGAGGCTCATGGTGGAACAGTTCACCTTACTAATACTTCATGTTTTTTTTATTTAATTTGCCATCCATCTGTGAAGAGTGAGAGGAGCTGCCATTTAAATGCTTATCAGACACCAAAACACTGCACAACCGTTTGTAATACTCACAGACAGGATTTTACAGCTTGGGAACAATATCACAACAGCAACTATTTTTATTTATCTTTTGTTTGGACGGCTGAAGCTTCATATTAGCTTCAGATAAACTTATAAAATAAATTTTTGCACAGGAGGACTGTGGATTTTGGTCCCCAACACTTACACTGTAAGTGCATTATGAAAGAATCTTCTAATGGTCAGTATGAACAGGAGGAATGGTTATGGCAAGAAAAAACTATTTCAATGTTCATTTTGGCACAAAATAACA
Source organism: Scomberomorus guttatus (assembly GCA_038419695.1). Lineage (NCBI taxonomy): Eukaryota > Metazoa > Chordata > Actinopteri > Scombriformes > Scombridae > Scomberomorus > Scomberomorus guttatus. Next base: position 5,538,599 of record CM076449.1, read on the forward strand.
TCTATTATATTCCTGGTCAAAACTGACAGGTATGATTTTATTCGTAAAGAAAAGACACAGGCCTAAAACTACACATGAAAACATCACCATATTAGAAAATTAATGCCTGAACACATTAAAGAACCACAGTAACAATAACAAAAACATTCAAATGTTCACAATCTGTCAATCATTTTGTGCATTTTCATGCACATGTTGGAGGAAAGATTCTATTGGGGAAAGGTGCCTGTGGGGGTTGCCATGGAAGCCAACAAGGGGAGTGAGGTGTGTGTGTGTGTGTGTGTGTGCATGTGTGTGTGTGTGTGTGTGTGTGTGTGTGTGTGCTCAAACACACATGCATGTGGGGGTCTTGGAGAGAAAGTGTGTCCATCTGATGAATGGACATGTGCCTGAACTCAATTGTATACGCTAAATGTAATCACACCTGTTCATTTCTAATGACCAGTCATTTTTAACCAGGAGCACCACAGGTGTACAAAAGTTAAATAAAATGAAACGAAAATGAAAATGATCAAAATTTATAATTTATTTTGTGTGCTCTGATGCCCTGTGTGGACAAAGTCATGGAAGCTTATGACAATCAGATTAAATGAACTACATTTTTTAGAGAGAAAACTTGTAAATCAGTCTAATTCAACCAGAACACAACAGGAGGGTTAAAAAAGGACCAAAATCAATGCAGCAGAACCAGAGATGTTTTTTTATTCCATGCATTCTTCCTTGTCAAAACCTGGTGCCTACATTACCCATAATTCAACTCAATTTGATTCACTCAACTGGGTGTGTTATGCTAGCAGCAGCTAATGTAGCCTCCAGCAGAGATGATGAGTGGGCTACAGAGGTCTGGTAACCTCACTTCTTTCTAACTCCACACCCCCAGATTTGTTTCATTTTCAAACTTGCAGTCATCAGCTCCAACCGACGCTAACTCAAGTGACATCACTTGAGGCAAATTATCAGATTTGACACAGCACTCTTGAGCTGCAAAAGGCTTCGTACAACTTAGTACTAGTATTAGCAGAGTAGTACTCGCCAACATCTGGAAACACATTTTGATGTGTACAATCAGTGGAGTTCCCCTTTAACTCCTGCCCTGGGCCCATAGTTATCAAGCATCTCAAATTTGGTCCTACCTTTATTTCTAGGAGTAGGAGCATATTATGTGACTGACCTTGTGCAGAATGCTATCTCAACATCGACAGTACGATCGATCAACAGAGATGAAGGTAATTGCCACTTAATGCTTCTTGGCAACAGGAAAAATGCAAAAGTGTAACAGCGATGATTTGGGTCCATCACAGCCTTCTACCAGCAGCCGTAAACCCTGTGGGCACTTACAGCACCTCAGATCATAAAAAGGTTTATTGATTTTCCCACCACTGCACACCAGATTTTTCAAAAACAAGCTGCTTCTATGCAGCTTGCTGGAGTTGTTGGTCTCATTGACTGCACCCATATCAAAATCATGGTCCCACACATGGATGAAGATGCATACATCAATCGCAAGCGTTACCATAGCATCAGCACCCAAGTGGTTTTTGATGCCAATTACATGATTCTCAATGTTGTTACCAATTAGCCTGGATCTGCCCATGAGTTCTACCCACCCGAGAGTTCTCAGTGAGAGTGGGCTCAACATGCTGTTTGAGAACAATATCGTTCCCCCTAGAGGTCACCTGCTTGGTCATAATGGGTACCCCAAGGGTAGGTGGCTGCTGACCCCTGATGTTTGGAGAGTTTTTTCATAATTATGACATGGTAAGTAATAATTACCAGAAAACATCTCCGAATTTATTTCTCTCTGGTGATTGCAATGCACTTCTGTGGCCTACTATATAGTGTGCTTTATTAGCATAACACAATTTTAATATAAAAATATCCTTTTTTTTGGTGGAATGGCTCACACGATCACAAGAAGCGCGGTAGAAAGGGGAATAGGCCAGTGGAAGAGGAGATTCCATGTGCTCCATGTAGAGGTGCGTCACTGCCCACAGATGGTCTGCTGCATAATAATGGTCTATGCAATATTGCACAACATCTGCAAAATGCAGCATATCCCTCTGCCTCCTGACGATGGAGACCTTCATAATAAAGTGGAAGACAGCAGTGATGACGACGAAGATGATGCCCCCATAGCTGGAGAGGGAATGCTTTAAAACAAAACTAGGCATAATGGTGATTGACTCAATTAGTCATCACATCCACAGTTTCATTTCTTAAGCTTTTTTATTAGTACAGTATTCTCCCTGCAAACGCAATACTTTTATTTCCAATTTTATTTTCTCCCTTTGCAGGTGAAGAAGCTCCTCCTCTAAGTTTGCAGGACCCAGACCCTCCAGGGAGCTGCTGGCGGATGAGGCATCTTGCAGTGAAAGAGGAATCCCCACAGATGCTGTGCAAGAAGCTTGAGGCACATCTGAAGATGCACTACAAGACATTATTCTTTGTTTTTTCTTATGCGCAGTGTGAATTATAATAAAATTATTAAATAAAATCATTTGAAATTATTAAGTAAACATAACATCAAAACATACTTATTTTGGTGCTCAGTGACTTTCAGTAGTGCAGCATCTTGGCCTTCTCCAATCCCTGTGATGGTCACATTTGAACATCCCAGGTATTTCAACACATTACACATACACATTCTGCCAAGGCACTGAGGAGTTTAGGTCAGAGGCGGATCTAGGATTTTTCTAAATCAGGGACCATAAAGGGGTCACATTTTTACACAGAGGGGCCAAGTATATGTCCAACATCCTTCCTTGTTTGCCGTTGACAAACAGTAAATAATTGTTAATCAATATGTAGTTTACTAAGGTTCCATTAACAACACAGGATGAAAACATATGCATACCATCAGGTCCTAGGGGAGCAGAATAAGTCTTTGATGGCTGCACAGGACCCTCTGCTCTGCACTGGGAAATCTCTGGAAAGAAGCAAATGAAGTAAGACTTACTTAACTCTTACTCAAATCTGAATGCACCTCCTTTTCCATAAGCCGACTGTCATCATGACATACACAAACAGTAATTACCTAAATGTTGATCCAGAAGTAGCCTATCTAATTTATATTCTGCTCACTACAATAGCAGTATGAAAACAGTAGCTTACCGTCAGGTCCTACAGGAACAGAATAAGTGCTTGGTGACTACTTGGTTCTGGAGACAATGGATGAAAGTCCCCTGTGCCAACCTCACTCTGGCTGTTTTCATCCAAATCTGTGTCATCCTGGTTTGCAGCTAAAACACAAATACATGTCACAAAAATCTGTGCTTCAAACACACCGTCTATTCAGCTAAAACCATGTCATCTTGACAACTATACAATCATAACTACTAGTAAAAATTTGAAGGAAAAGACTCAATACTTGAAACATTCAGTGAGAGCTCTGGTAGACATGAGAATGCACTGCTCAGCAAAACAAAGCCATTAAACGTCATCACCATAAGGGACAAGAATTCAGGTATTTGCTCAAATAATCTCACATCAGTATGTCCATTTGTTAACTTCAGTGTCATGTTATATAGAATGCAGTTATTTTCTATCTGTTGTCATTATCTTGCTGTGCCTAAATGTTTTCTGACCTGGTGAAGAGGGGTTGGAGCTACCCTGGTCCTGGAATGTGCTATTGATTGCTTCAGAGATAGCCCTCCACATGTCCTTCTTATGCTCACACATCAAAGTAGGACTGAATTTTCCCTTAATGATTGCTTTGTGTAGAAGTGTAGGAATTGGAGGGGGATGTGTAAATTGGATAGTGTGAGACAGCTGTTCACAGTCTTTTCTCAAAGTTCTCTCACCACAGTGCCATCCTGTGCCTGGGAGTAGCCTATTTTACCTAAATAGGCATAATAACCAATGTTAAAATTGGCCAACAGCATTATGTTTATATTGTATGCTGACTGTGACTGTTCTAATAAAAATAACAAAAATATATGTACTAGCTTACAATTGGTTTGATATTGTGTCATATTTAATGTAGGCATATATTTGTATTATTCTTGTATCACTCTCTCACTCTCCTGCTTTTTTCTCTTTTGTACTTGTACTTTTTTCTTTTGCTGTTGTCTGTTTTTATTAAATGTAGGCTAAAGCACATTGTTTCTTAATGTAAGCACACTGAACTTCACTTACTGGATGAAATGTGCTAAATATTATTTTGGGAAAAAAATTATGTTTGTTAAGTGCAGTCCACTCACTCATTTTTTTGCCATATACATACAATTTTGCTTTGCTTCCCATTCGGTCAGAGTTCCTCTTTCCTAACGGTCACAGCACACACACCTCTTAAACATTAAGAATAAATGCCAAATGTCTTTCAAATCAAAATAGTCCTGTCTTAATTATCCATTCTGACAAATTATTTCATTATTTTTTCATTTTATGTCTCTAGTTATTATGTCTGATTACTGATTAACACACGTTCATTTCTAGTCACACAATCACACATAAATCACACACAAACACGTGTATATACAGATTTTACTGATTATTTTCCAACCATTACTTGTTTTAACCATTAGCTTTTTAAATGATAAATCACTAAGTGTCCCCTCTAATGCTCAAGTGTCCTCTGCTGTTGTGGATACTGGAGACATGCAGGGGGTCTGCTACTGATAAGTAGGTCTGTTGTCCTACTGAGGCTGTCCAGATTTTTCTTTTTTTAATATCTGTACTATATTCCCTAACATTAGAGAATCAATAGCATTATATGAAGGCTCTCGGTGCCTTAAACAAGGCAGACTCAGATGTAGATGGACTCTCATTATGGCAATGTTCCACCATGTCTGTGAAATACAAAGACCTTTTTGAAATAATGAAAGTATAATGACACCCCTCAAGCATCCTTTCAGTGGTGTGTTGATTGTTTTTATTGACTATTGCCTCATGTATTTAGATTTAAATGAGTCTTCTTGTTTCAGGTATACAAATAAAGCTTTTCATTATTCCAAACAGTTTCCCTTAGTAGCTGCAGACTGAAAATTTAAATACAGAGAGGATCAATCAGTAGAAATCTCCTGCTTCTATCTAGGGCTCAGGATTGTTATGTGCCAGCGTGTGATTAAGTTCTCCATTTCAATGTCAATAGTTCCCGCTCCTCGTTTCAGAAGAAGTCATTACCCAAGAAATGCTTATTTCTCATATTCAACCTGTTTGTTGCTAGTATGAGCAGTGTTTAGACTAACTGCTTCACCTTCATAACTTCAAGGTCCACCACACGCCCCCGAGATACATCAGTGTTGCTGACACAAACACACACAGGTGTTAATTCACTGAGCAACTTAATGGGTATAATCATTTTCCTCCTCCACAACATACAAACACAAGCAACCTGAAAGGTCCATGTAATTACATTCATGGTATACATTCAAATATGAGTCTCGACTTAACAAAATTACTCTCCTCATGAGGGCAAAGTGTGATAAATTTGAGCACTGAGCAAACAACTGAGACAGTCACATCATTAACACACACAGTGTGGAGAGCAAGCTGCAGAGAGGTCGGATGCAATAGCATGACTCGGGGCACCGCTGCGTAAACTGATGATGATGATGATTTACTTACGGCTGATCTGCTCTGCCAAGAGACACCAGGAGCATATATAAATCTCTGTAAGTAGTCATAGCTGCGGCAAGTAGAGGTGCTGAGAGCCTCCAGGTGGCTGAGATGTATTTGTATTGTTGTAAGATTTTTCTCAGTCCCTGTCACCTGCAATATCTTTTGTCTTTTTATTTATTTCAAGCAGCACAACCTTTCCAGGTGATTTCCTATAATATTGTGTCCTATACAGTAGTATTTTGTCTGAAAATGCAGTTTTCAACCAACAGCAGCCCTTTAACAGTGTAGTATTGTCATGAGTGGCAACCAAGCATCAACTGTTGTTTGAGGCTAATGCCAGTGGGAAGTACCTCGAAGTGTAATGCTACCAACGGCCGCTAGATACTGGCTCCAACATTCAAAAAGTGTTTTTTTAAACAAGTCATTATGGTCTCAATCTCTAAATTCAGGCATTCTGATAAGTGTGCTGGTCATCATTTTGAAGATTTATAGTAGCTTTGATGTCTGCTGTGTGGGTGTTGATTGACAGCTGTGATTCACAGTTGGCTCACCTGCTGCTCTCGGCTCTGGGACTCGCACTGAATTGGACTATTGTCACAATATTTCACTAAGTTTAATGTTACTTAATTATGATATCTGCCCTGTTAGCACAATTTAGCTAAGGTGGCTGACATTAGCCCAAGTGTGCAGCGCTCAGTGTTCCCAGTAAGCTAGCATTAGCTTCGGGCTGAGGACGCAGGGCGTGTTTCCAGAGTGTGAAAGGCAACACCCCGTACTCCTTATTTGGAAGGTCCTGGCTCCAAATGTAAAAGATGGCACCGACCATAAACTGTAACTCTGAACTTCAAACTGCCTCCAATGAAACCAATGGGTGACATCACACCTCGCTACGTCCAAGTCTGGTGGCAACTCAAAACTATGCCAGTGTAGTCCTGTTGATGACTTAAGTACATTTCCAAACTATGCCATTTTCATGTTCTTTGGTGTTTGGTGCTGTCAAGATGTGATTGTTATAAATAATAATAATAATTATATACATATATTATAATAATAGGACCCCACGTGCATTTGTGCTGATGCTGTACAGTACCAGTCAAGCAGCGATGATCGGGCCCTCTGTCATTGCAGAGCAACAAGACACAGCAATACATTTACCAGAGGACAACAGACACAGAAATACATTTTTATGAATATTGGACATTGCATGTAGGAGATAACTATCACTTCCTGTGTCTACTATGTGGCGCTACAGAACACCAATTACACGTCATGTTACTGTATATCATGTGTAAACCACACCATGTAAATTTCACGTAAATCAGATGATGTTGATCACATAAGGTTAACTTGCTGTTGCCAATAGGTGGCACTATGTCTATCACTCAATATTGAGGTAGATGTGTTCAGACTTGGACTCTTATCAAGCTAAGTTACAACAACTTCCTGTTTCATGTTTTGGGCAAAATTGACCGGCACGCCACGCCAAGGGTGTTCAACGAAAACTCAAAAGCTTTGCAAAACTGATTTCATTGTCATGTTCATGAAAGTTTACAGATGACTTTTGCTTTGTGACATGATGCATTATCATGTTGGAAGTAGCTATTAGAAGATGGGTAAACTGTGGCCATAAAGGGATGCACATGGTCAGCAACAATGCTCATATAGGCTGTGACATTCAAACAATGATTGATTGGTATTAAGGGTCCAAAGTGTGCCAAGAAAACATTCCTCACACCCTTTCACCACCACCAAAACCAGCCTGGACACGAGGCAGTTTGATGCTGTTAATGCCAAATTCTGACACTACCATCTGCGTACCTCGGCAGAAATCGAGATTCATCAGACCAGGCTATGTTTTTCCAGTCTTCAACTGTCCAGTTATGGTGAGCATGTACCCACTGCAGCCTTATATCTCTGTTCTTTATAGTGGAACCCACCGTGGTCTTCTGCTGTTGTAGCCCATCTACCTCAAGGTTCCACGTGTTGTGCATACTGAGATGTTTTTCTGCTCACCACAGTTGTAAAGAGTGGTTATCTGAGTTACTGTAACCTTTATGTCAGTTCAAACCAGTCTGGCCATTCTCCTCTAACCTTTCTTTCCGCGTTTCCGTCCACGGAACTGCCTCTCATATTCTGGATATTTTTTGTTTTTCACACTATTCTGAGTAAACTCTAGAGACTGTTTCAGAAATACTCAAACCTTCCTGTCCGGCACCAACAATCATGCCATGGCCAAAGTCCCTTAGATCACATTATTCCTCAATTCTGATGTTCGATTGAACATTAACTAAAGCTCCTGGCCTGTATCTGCATGATTTATGCATCACACTGCATATCAGGTGGCTGATTGGATAATTGCATGAGTAAGCAGGTGTTCCTAATAAAGTGCTTGGTGAGTGTATATAGATAAATAGTTAGATACATACATAAAATGTTGTCACTGAATGTAACCATGCAGAATCATCCAGTATGGACGTACTATAGATCTGTTTCTCTTCTGTCTACCCTTATGCCTGAATTCTTTCTGTATATAGGTTTGTTCAGACCTTTGCACCAGAGATCTTTATCATTTAGGCATGTTTTCTATGTTTTTATTTTATGTTGTACCATGAGTTTCCCACTCAGAGAGGAGTGACCACCATGACTTCTGCATATGGTGATGTCAAATTCTTACCCACTATTGTGCTGAAACAGGTAAAAAAAAAAAAAAAACACTGTAAAAACACATGAACTGAATGAAGTGATTACATAACTACAAACGGCTGGTCACAGCTCATGGTCAAACTTTATGCATTGATTTTAATACCATTCATCTAATGAGAGCTACAGTATAAAGCTGTAGTCATGACTACAAAGCAGTGTGTTATGAGGCTATAATTTCAAAAAGAATAATTTACCTTAAACAGCAACAACATTTTCACTGATTTGATCCCTTTATTAATGGTTAATAAATCATGTACTAATGCTTTATTGATCAGGGGTAAGCCATTAATTAATCAAACATTTGGACTGCAAGGTTGCAAAATTTCTTTTGTGTACAATTTATCTTTCAAATATGTAATAAATTATGAATTAATGATTATTAAAGCATTAGTTACAATTAGTACTGTAGTTGGTCCACACTCATGTAATCTGTCTTTATTAGGTAAAAGCTATGATGAATATAATAGCCCCGAGTGCCTGCAGATGCATATTTATACTGTATAAGGTGTTGGGCCTCAACCATGTGATCAGACAAAGGCAGGCCTACATTAAGCCTGGCCACAAGGTTGCTTTGTCCTGAAACAGAAAAGAGCGCCAAAAGATCCCTCAAACAAAAGAGCAGCACCAAATGCTGTTCTCTCAAACTCCATCTTCCAGCATGCTCTGCTCAGTTCGCACCTTGGTGTTAGATCCAGGGAATTCCCAAACTCTCGTCTCTGATTGGCAGAGACGCTCCAAAACTAGGGGAAGTCACGGCGACGCAGTCTTGACCTCACTGCAGCTTTAAGTACCAGCTGCACACAGACATCTTTGCCTTTCCACAGTAGCAAGTGTATCTCCCCTTTGCAGAGTTTGAAGAGCCTCTCTTTGCTGGACGAGCTGAGACTTTGCCCTGTGTTCACCCGAACACAGTCAAATGTTCGTGGAAATAGCTGAGGCCAACTGTAGCACAATTTTTTCGCTGGCACCAATGTCTGGGAATCCAGGATGGGGTTGAATGGACCCTGTGTAAATGTTGAAGTTGTATACAGTGCCATGTTGGTCTGCTAAGGATGAAAAACTTGTAGCCCCAGTGCTTTGGCTTAATAGGTATGCACTGCTTCAGTTGGCTTTTCCCCTTGAAAGGCACCATCTGCTCATAGAGCATTTCATCCATAGGAATGTCATTGAGGAAGTCGAGGAGAGGTTAAACCTTGAGCAACTTGTCTCCCCCTGGCACCTGGTTGTTGTTGTCAGCAAAGTGGAGTTGTCATGGTGCTTGCGACAATCTCCACCCTCGTTTGGGGGTTCCAGTACAACCTGGTTTTTGACAGGCCATGGACAGACATGCTGAAGCACACTTCAGTGAACAGATCCATTTCTGCAACAGTAACATTGAGGGGTCTAGTGAGGGTCTTGCACTGTAAAGCATACAAATTAGTTTGCCTGAACATCAAAAGTAATTTACTGGTTGTAATACTCCAATTGATTCTAGGAGAGAGCCTTTCCACTGTGGCACTGGTGGAATTGTTTTCTTTGTCTACCACTTCAGGTACATCATCCCTCACACTGGTCCACCTAGTGAAATTTGAAATATTCTAAAACTATAAAACTATGATTTCCAGTGGTATAAATTATAATACATGTAATATGTTACAGTTACAAAATGTCTGCAATTACAAAATATAAATAAAAATAATGTTTTTTTCCATTTTAAATGTAATCAGAAATTGTAAACAAAGCCTAGTGCTATGTAAGTCAGTGACAGGTTGAATGCACATAGTTCACTTCCATATTTGCATATATATAATTCATTTTACCATTTTACAAAAGACTTATCACATCTAAACTGGTTTTAATGATGAAAATTAAAAGTTAACTTACCCCAGATAGTATTTAATTTTTTCTTGAAGGAATTTTGCCTAAATATTGAACAATTAGTCAATTACTCAGTGTGATGTGTCCATGGAAAAGGGAAGTGCAAACAGGAATTCCTGGTCATGTGATGTGATCAATTATTTGTCCTATCAAAGTGAAAGACCCCTTTTTCACAACTAAACAGTAAAAAATGGATTTTATATTACTGCCTTTTAGTGAAATTGAGATAAAGTAATTGTTTCCTTATGGCAACACCATGCAATAGAGGGCACAGCACAGAATTCACAAGGGACTTGTGTATTAACCAGCACTCCAAAGACTCTACTGCACAGAAAGCATCCCTAATATATTCAGTGATAAATATTTTGACATTACACATATTACACACCAGCGTGGCTCTGGACATGAGGGACAGCCTTTTTTCTTTTTTTTTTATTAAAGAACATTCAGTCTGTGTTTCAGCATCATGGGTATGGGGGTATGTTGGATAGTACAGGGAGCCAGGGGAGTGGTGTTGAGCGAATAGTCCCGGTTATGATTCACATTGTTGTGTTAAGCTAGGTGTCCACATGGTGTGCATAGGATGACCTGGACCATACAGGGGCACAGTATTCTACTGCAGAGTATGCAAGGGCCAGTGCTGAGGTACACAGAGTGGGGGCTGCTGCCCCCATTTTGAGCCTACGAGCTTACATCAGGTTGTTTCTGGACTTTACCTTTGCTGCTGTTCCTTTCAGATGTTCCTTAAAGGACAGGGTCCTGTCAAGGGTCACTCCAAGGTAGGTTGGGTTGGGTGCGTGCTTTAGCTTAAGTCCACTCTGTTGGAAGTTTAGTTCTTTGGCAGCTTTTGCGTTTTGGAGGTGGAATACACTGGAGACTGTTTTTGCTGGGTTATGTTTTAGAGCACTGAGCACTGATTGCATAGTCCTGGCATGCTACTTTTTTCTGTGACATTTAGACTTTACAGGTGTATCAGTCTACTTTCCTTCAGTGTAATAGCAAGTAGCACAAGAACAAAAGAAATATTAATATGTGCATCACACCATTCAGTTATGAGAATCTCTGAAAAGTTTTTAATATTAAAAGGCAGTGGTAGACAAGCTTTAGTCCAATAGAATGGGCCAAAAAAAGATACACAGTATATGACACAAATATGAGTTGATGCACCAGTTAAATTCTTCCATGGTCAGTTCAGCAGATGTAGTGCATTTGCTGGAGTGAAAGTAGATATTTCCTGGATATATTCCATGTGTTGAATATTTTAGACCTACAACTAATACTATTTATTTTAATTAGTGATTAATCTTAAGTTGTTGCCTCCAAGTTTTCTTACATATTTTCTTATATATACTGTATATGTGTATGTGTGTATATATATAGACACACATATATACACATATGTGCACATATGTATACATATACAGTACTGTGCAAAAGTTTTAGGCATGAAAGTAAAGTGAGCATGCTTTCAAAAATTATGCTATAAATAGTTTTTATTTATCAATTAACTTCAAACAAAGTGGAATAAACAGAAGAAACCTAAACAAAATCAAAATTTGGTGTGAGCATGCTTTGCCTTTAAAACAGCACCAGTTCTCCTCAGTACACCTGCACACAGTTTTACAGGTACTTGGCAGGTCGGTTGTTGCTACATCTTGAAGAACTTGCCACAGTTCTTCTGTGGATTTAGGCGTCTCAGCTGCTTCTGTCTCTTCATGCAACCCCAGACTGACTCCATTATGTTGAGATCAGGGCTCTGTGGGGGCCAAACCATCTGTTGCAGGACTCCTTGTTCTTCTTGTCACTGAAGACAGTTCTTTATGACTCTGGCTGTATGTTTGGGGTCACTGTGATGCTGCAGAATTCGATCAGATGCCTCCCTGATGGTATTACATTATATATATATATATAAAAGAAAACTTTAGTTGTGTAGTAAAGTGTACTCAGTAGCAGTCAACATACTGCATAACACCATGTCTACACAGAAAGTGTTTCGGGCATGTCCATCATCCATCGTCTCACACTTTGACAGAACAAGTACAGTGATTGTGTGTTGGGCATTGTGCCTGAACGCTATGTAGACACAAAAACTACACCAGACTGAGACCTCTCCCTGCCCTGACATTACCCCTGCCCTTGTTATAATTTACTGTGCCACCCAGAATCTATCCCATCAAATTAGCTGCCTGTTTGTTTCACCAAAATTAACTTAAGAATCGACTGCCAAAGTATAAGCTACACTGCCAAAGTGTATAACAAATGACCCCTAACCCCGACCTTCCTGTATATGTCAGCTCCAACTTTGACATTTCTATAAATCCCTTAAACCGCTCTGTCTCATCCAATTTCACAGCACACTTGAATCAATAGTCCGCAATCTCGGAGTGTTCCCTGTGCACCATGTATGAAATATGAAACACCCTATTCAGAACACACATGGCTGTACTGATGGCCAAATCAATAATGCGAAGGCACTGTGGGGAGGAGAGGAGTCTTCTCATGAGGAGTAAATTGGAGTAAGTCTCAGCAGTACTTGCCATTTCTTTAGAAGAATCTGCCCACAAACAGCCCCTGGTTAATCATTCATGTAGCAGTGGAACCTTTCAAAATGCTGAAATGTCAAGTAGATTTTAAAAAGGCAATTGAAGGAATATCAGCAGCTATCCCACCATTCCACTTAAAGGGACTATGTGCCACTGACGCACATTTCCTTGTGTTGGACTTTCCTTAGGTCTAAGATTAACCTTGCTTTGAACATGTGAAGAGATGCACTTGCACAATTCCTTTAAAGCATCTGGCAGTTTGCAATGTGGTCCATGTATCATCCATTATTCAATTATTTGATTTAATACAGAGGATGAAAAAACATCCCAATATTGTGTTAATTCTGTTTTTGTTGAGATCAAAAATGGAAATGTTCTCCTGTTTCAATCTTAAAGTGGGAAATGTAATACACAAGAAAACCAAATAGTTTTTGTGGTTGTTATTTTCTGCATTTCTTCACCCTGCACATGCACAGTAAGTCATGACCTGCTGAGAAGTGCACACACCTCGGAGTAGCAAAAAAAGGATAACTATCAGACATTTTACTGATTTCTGAGAAGTACTTTTTAATGGCAGTTACAGTACAGTACTAACCTTCAGTATTGAACACCAGTGATGATAGACAAGCTGTAGCCTATGTAATAAACATATGCATTAGTAGACTCACCAGAAATGACTGAGCTACAATAGGCTAAGTGTAATTATATTGAATGATAGCTTATAGAGGTATCATCTTAGTTGTTTAGACTGCCTTCACCCCTGCATGGAAGCTCTGCTTTCCCTGTGAGCCAGTTTACAAAAGGAGGTAACTACCGTCCATGTGTATTTCCCCTCACCGAGTTTGAAGATCCTCTCCTCACTGGATGAGCTGAGACTTCTCCCTATGTTCAACCGAGCACAATTACTGGATCTGAAGAAGAGACTGCTGTTGCAACCCAGTGCCCTGTTTTACCTGCAGGAAGAAGAAAAGGATTTCTTCACAAAGACGCAGAGACCTTCTATGCCCCGCTGCCTTCCGACCGAGTCAACTCTCCCGTGTTTTTCTTTGCTGCCCATCGAGAAACCCTCCAGGAAATGAGGATGGCACTGCCAGGACAACTCATCAGAAGACCTGTGCTGGACCCCACTGACGGACTAAAACACACACCTAATCGCTTTCTGAAGCTACCCAAGTCGTGGGCAGAGACAGTGTTGTATTGTGTGTTTTGTTAGCTTTATTGCTTGTTAAGCTTTATTGCTACTGTGTTGTGAATTGACAGACAGCCGAGTCCTTTTGTTCTGCTAAGCCCCAAGGAGCATTGATGCTTGCTGCTTGTTCAGTTGTGTTCACCACACTAAGCTAATTTGTGTTGTTCCAATTGGGACTGCTGTGTATGGTGCCACCACGAGCGAGAAAGCAGGTTGGTTTGCCAGTCAACAGTCCAGACAACGTGCGTTACAGACTACCATCCATATGTGCACTTTTCTATGTGACAAAGCAACTACTGCTCTCTCCCACTCTGCCGTGAGCCAGCATTTCTTTCTCTTTTCTCTCTCGTTACTAACACTGTTTACATGCACATTAACACTTGCACCCTTTTGCACATCTGGTGGGCAGATAACGTTGGACACAGTGGCACACTGCCCCTCGCCATCTTACTACCAGACACATATATTTATGATAGCACACACACTGAATTGGGTGATTGCAGAGTCACTGACCTCTGGCCTGGCGCCATCTTGCCTTTGCCTCTAACCAAAACACTGCAATCACATCCACTATTTGATTCTCACATGACGTGACTTCCTTGCGTCACATCCGCCATCTTGACTCTCACGCGATGTCATCATCCCAAATCACATCTGCCATCTTGTCACCCATACAGACACACGCACACACACACATGCACACACATTCACCTGTAATGTGTCTTTAAAGGTGTACAACTTTTGTTTTATGAATGTTTGCCTAGGTAGTGTTAGTCATAGTACACTGATTTGATAACTAAAGCATTTCTTGTGTGTTGTATTAATCTCTTGCTAAGGTTAATTAATTCTGTTGTACATTTAAAGAGAAGTCTTTTGTCATTGTTGTTTTTACTTATTGTGATAAGAGGCTGGTTGAGAGAGTCAGAGCTCAGACTCACGTCTTCTCCATTCACCCTTGGATGCTGGTATCCCTCAGATATTAGCATATTAGCAAGTGGACTTCTTTTATGAGACTACCTTACTGTTTGGTTATTGTTCTGTGCATTGTGTTGCTATATCCCCTGATCTTCCACCCCCCACTTGCTGATAAATAGATGCTGGCAGACCATGGGCATGCTGCACTGTTTCATTGTCACAGACTCCTCATGGCCAGTAGCACTTGAATGTATGGGTTATTATTGGACTCGTATTTCTGGCATTTATATGACGCCTGGAGGTTTGAGACAGGAGACTTGATGTTACGACTCACAGCTTTCACTCACCTGCTTGTGTGTAATTGTTGCATACATAATGAATGAAACAGTCAGATATCATCTCTAATGATTAAAATAGCTTACCCTTTACCCATGCAAAAAGTTGCAATTTGAAGGATAGAGCTTTGATGAACTTTGGGGCTGACAGGAATCTGGGGCCCTGTGCACCAAATATTGCTCTTGAGTAGTCTAACTTTGATTTAAGAACCCTTTACTCGAGGGGATTTTAACTTCTTACAGAAAAATGAGCATCTTTTCTATGGGGCATGTTACAATTTTTCACCAAGTCTGGTGTGTTTGCAAGCATGTGCAAGTGCAGTCTCTCCCACTTGGTAAAGCAATTAGAGAGTTCCTCATGTCAAAAGAATTTAAACGAGTTTGTGCTGCAGGCACAGGGACCAGTGTAGGCAAGGATATCATTCTCCCTCCACATTAAGATGCAATGATATTTGTGCATATAAGTCAAAACCCTTTCTGTGTCTCTTCTGTTGAAGTCAACTGCATACATATTGTGTATGGAATGAAATAACGGTCATTAATATTTTGAGCTTGTGAAATGGATTGTGAATGTATGATAAAGTTTTGCAGCTGTGGAAATATTTTGTATATGTGTGAAAACATTTTGTGCAGAAAGATATAATTTGCACATGTAAAAATGTTTTGTAGCTGTAGAAATATTTTGTGCATGTGTAAAAAGGGTTTGTGCACACATATAATTTACACATTTGTAAAAAGTTTTTGTAGCTGTAGAAATCTTTTGTGTATATGTAATTTAAATTTGTTGAACTTTTTCAACAGTGAGGTTTCACAAAATCTGAGAGACAGACACAAATTTCCTACCTGTGTATGTGACTCTGAAGTTGCAAACTACAAGCTACAAGTATGAATTGTGACCCTGTTTTGACAGCTGAATCTGATTGGTCAAATGCAGAGTCAATCAGTCCAATCAGAGGGCAGATGGTTCTGTTGCATTCAAGATGGACGACAGTACGGGCTCTCCTGCGAGTATAATTGTATTTGAGGATGCCGTAGATAATAATGCTAAACATTTAATGTATTGTGTATTTAGTTTGCAGTTAGTTCACTGTTATTATAAGGCAACACAGTTGTCCAAATGCATATTTTCAAGTGCAGGAAGGAGGCTTTATGTACCCAGAATAGAACAGTAATGTAGCTTTCCGTTTGCAAATGTCCGCTAGTGTTACCAAAGTAGCAGCATCAATGCTGGCAAAAAACTTTTCAAGCTGAAGGCAAACCAGTCACTTGGCTGTATTACATACTGTTGCTCTGCTTTATTATGTTTGAATAATGTAAGCATTGCTAGGCTAACCATTAAAACATGCTTCTGAGAAAAACTGCCCTGAACTAGTTGTATCTCCAGATGGATCAGCAGTTGACATTATTGTATGACTATAATGTGTTGCGCTGCCATTGATGATGTTGAAGCTTTATTTCTAAGATCTTTCTAATAAGAATAATGTCCAGTCTTCCCTTGTGCCAATAAGTAAATAATTCACTTTGTGTGTAGTTGCCTAATATATCTGTGAGACGCTGTGCTGTAATAGTGGACATATCTGCAGCTTGTAGCTAGTAGACAACAGTTTTCATTCTCATATTTCAGATGCTGAAGGAGGTCAAAGGCTACAGCTCCATTGCAAAAGTTCAGAGGGCCATGGTAATAAAATGAGTTATCAATTATCTAGGTTATCCTAGGATGTCACAACTTTGATCCAGTAAGCCAGATGAGTTTACAGTCTGCTGTACCAGCCTCAACCACTCAGGAGCCATTGTAGACACAGATCAGCAGGGAGGCATGACATTGCATGAAAATGTATCACTGACTCCACTGCTGTGCAAGAGGTGGTTGTTACACTTAAGTCATACATACAAAATATGAATATTGTTCATCCAGTTAATCTATTTGGCATGAGCATCAATTCTGGTCAAACTGTCAGTGCTGCTTCCTGAAAACAGAGAAGTAACAAAGTATTTCAAAACAATACAGGCTACATGTGTTTGTTATTAATGTTTTCAAACAGTAACTTTTTTTGTCTTGGCATGTAATGATTCAGTATGTGGTTTCTTTGAGATTTTTAAATTGTAATTTTTCCAGAAGGCACAGAGAAAGAGGCTTCAACATAAGCTCTACTTGTGCCAAGCAACTGAATAAGATTAAAATGCAAACCGATTGCAGAGCATAAAATATAATCAACTTCCTGCTAATTTACTGGCCTACTATTACCATCAACCCTACCTGAGCTAATAGCTAACACTAATTTTATTTTAGGCCATATTCAGAACAAATCAGGTGGTGCAGCGCACCGACCCTGGGTTAAGTGGAGGTGTGGGGGGTGTGGGCAAGTTTGTGCTCTAGAACGTAACCACTGTGACACAATCAGAAAATAACGTTTTACTGATCTGATTCACTGGCTTTCTCGCTACCACCGCTCCCTCTTTTCATTCACTCTCTAGCTCACTTGACCACAGGCGCTCTCTCTCCCTCTCTCTCTCTCTCTCTCTCTCTCTCTCTCTCGCTGGTGCTCTCAGCTCTCTCTCTCTTTTTCTCGTCTTTTGTAAAATGAGTCGGGAAACCAGCAGCAAAGCCTAACTTTACTTTTAACGTGGGTCAGCATTCATGTCTATGTGCAATTACGGTACGTCTCCATTCTTGCTTTGCCTTCAGCTCCAGCATTTCTGCTGCTACTTTAGTAATGCTAGTGGACATTTGCTAACAGAAAGCTATATTACTGTTCTATTATGGGTACATAAAGCAGCCTTCCTGTACTTGAAAATATGCATTTGGACAACTGTGTTGCCTTATAATAACAGTGAACTAACTGCAAACTAAACACACAACACATTACCATTATTATCTACAGCATCCTCAAGTACAATTAAAGCCACCTGGATCGAAGGGGAGCAGTCATCCATCTTAAAATTCAGGACCTGCAGGGGGATGAATGCAATGGAACCATCTACCCTCTGATTGGACAGATTGACTCTGCAATCAGATTCAGCTGTTAAAACAGGGTCAAAATTTGTACTTGTAACTTGTAGTTTGTAACTTAAGCATCACACACAAAGGTAGGAAATCTGTGTTTCCATCTCTCAGACTTAGTGAAACCTCACTGTTGAAAATATTCCTGCAAAAAAATTTTAATTACACATTCACAAAATATTTCTACAGCTACAAAACATTTTTACATGTGCAAATTATAACTGCACAAAACCTTTTCACACATGCACAAAATATTTCTACAGCTGCAAAACTTTATTACACATTCACAAACCAATTCACAAGCTCAAAATATGAATGGCCATTATTTGATTCCATAACTGTGTACCTACATGGTCTCTACTGGAATTAAACACATTATTTGGAAGGAACTGAGCCACGTTGAACTGAACATTTGATTCTGAGTATTTTGGAGGATTTTAGACTTTTGAGAGAGGAGAGTCTGATGCACACTGTTCATTCATGTTACAAAATCATTAAAGCACAAGCAGTTCTGTCCAACTTTCTAAATTCCACAGTCCCTTCCTTCTTGAAAAAAAGCCTCATTAAAAATACACATGCTGATAAATCACAGGCCAGTTTGTAAACTCTTTTTCTTGCCAAGATCCATGGGAAAACTTGTTGCTTATCCACTTTTGAGAATGTACATTCAGACTGCAGAGATCACCCAAGTAGTAACCTCCGGGGCAATGAAATGAAGCCAACACAGAAGTGCCAAAAACTGCAGTTCCTCAAATGGCCACTGGAGGCTGGCTCCAAAAGCGAGTCAATCCCCGTAGAACCCCATGTTAAAATGCTCAACTTTATAGCAGAAATAAACATGTTGACAGCCTGGTACAAAAAACAGTTTTGGTCTTTATAGTTAATTTCCCTGTTCATGACAACTGTATTGGGGGTGAATTTGTTTATAACTCCCCGTTCAAATTTTATTAAGCCGTAAGTTATTGAGTGAAAGGTCGCTAGCTGCTAGGTGGCTTGTTTCAGCCACCAGGCTTAATTTGGCCCACCTCTTTGCCCATTTTGGATTAGCCGGGAGTTAGGTGGAGTCAGGCACTGCCAAGATCTGCCTACTTTGAGCTTCAAAACCACTCTTGAGAAACCAATGCTTGATGTCATGGGGGCGACGTCCATATTTTTTACAGTCTATGAGATCACCTCAGCACTGAAACTGATATAAATTATCTTTATCTAGCTGCTTATTCTGGTGATTCATCACACTTAGTTCTCCTTGACCTCAGTGCTGAAATTGGCCCTGCTAATCACTCAATCCATCTTGAAACCAATCATCTACTGTACATGGGCATCTGTTGTTAAAGATGGGACTGCTTTGAATCAGGTCTTCTCTTCAAGATACAACTTTGTCCAATTCCATTGTGTGTTTATGGTAGCTTCAGATCATCTATAGATGCACATCTAATGTGATCTAATATGAGGTTTTGCATGTAACACATCTGGCATTATCTAATGCCTGGTACATTTTTATAGTTAACAGCAGGATTATCATACATGGTGATGTTGCTAATGTAATATCCAGAATGAGGGGGATTTTGGTTCTCTTCTTGTGCAGCAGACAAACAGCAGGAATTTCATACATGTTAACATTTCACTAGAATCTGCTGGTTGACAGACATCTATCAAAGTCTGGCGTGCAGTAAAAAAAGCTTTGGAAATGTGAGGACAAGTACCACATACAAATTCACATCTAAAAAGTCATTTTACTGACTTCCAGCAAGTTGTAGAAGTCCAGCTCTATTTCTAAGTACAGAAAATGTTAGATTTAGGCCTTTTGGGACATTTTGGGATACTTGAATAGAACACAGCCAGTGGTAATGTTATTAGTAACATCTGTACATTTTCTACTATGACAAGTCAAAATATCTGCTGTGGATAAGGCCTATTCAGTGCTGGGTCAACAAAAATGCTGATGAGTAAGACAAAAACACATTTTTTGGTCACAAGTCATGAACTTTGTTAATTACTAGCTAACTTACTACATTATCACATAAGTGAAAATATTAATGCAGTTTGTTTCAGCTCAGGAAAATCACTAAGAACATCAGGTATATTCATGTCATTTTTAAGTACATTCATTCAAGCACTGTACACTGTATAATTTTGAGGTACTTTGAGTGTTTCCATTTTCTGCAATTTTATACTTCTAATCCATTACATTTCAGAGGGAAATATTGTACTTTTTACTGCATTACTATTTATTTGACAGCTTTAGTTACTTTTCAAATTAAGATTTTACACAAATGAGAATATGCTAAGCTTATAAAATAAAACACATTGTTAAAGTTTAAACCAGTGGTTTCCAACTTTTTTGGCTTGTGACCTCTTACAAAAAAGTCTAGTTGGAGCTCCTTGTTACATTTCAGAGGTCTATGAGTTGTAGCAGTTCCACCAACTTGGGATTTCCACTCTAAATTTTCACATGGTTTCATTCAAATAACTATTCAACTGTCTAAAAGACATAAAATTATCCAATATGTCACAAAACAAAGCAAAAATGACATCCAAAAACTGAAAACAGATTTGTGTATCAGTATCATACGATTCATATATGTTTTTTCTTCTTTCCTCTCCCATTAATCATCTCATGCTCACGACCCCTCATATTTATCTGGTGACCCTTTGGAGGGGCCCGACCCCTAGGTTGGGAACCACTGGGCTAAACTAGCTAACTGTATTTAGAGTAGTTCAAACTAGCTCCACCTCTAGCAGCTACAACAGTAACATGCTGTTTACACACTGATGCTTCAGTATTAATAATCTAATGATGTCATATATAATAATATATGTCACTGCAGAACGAGTACTTTTACATTACACTTTTCTGCTAATACTTACTTTTACTTAAGTAGGATTTTTCATGTAGGGCTTTTACTTGTAATAAGGTATTTTTATATCTGAGATAACTTTTGTTGTGATTTGGCACTATATAAATAAAACTAAATTGAATTTAATTGAATTATATCGCTGTATTGATACTTTTACTGAATACTTCTTCCACCACTGGATACCAGTGAGCTTTAGAACAGATTTAATGATTTAATGATTTGATAACACTTATGACACATCTTGTTTGGTTTACAGATTCATTATGGACTTCTTAAGTCCACATGATCCACTGTCATCTTTATGTACAGTATTTTATTTAGTTTTACATTGGTACTCTTACTATCTTTTATTTCACACAATGTTTATTTTCTCCATCTATCATGGTTCTTATTTTCAAATTTTTTGTGTAATCATAAATGTATACTACTATGCTTTATCATGTTTATTTTACATTTTTAAGATTGTTGTGCTACATAAGTGAAGTTTATTATTTTTACATAGAAAGTGATGACAGGAAGTGATGGAGAAAGAGAGTGGAAGGAGAGAACAAACAGTTATGCAAAATTATGTGCCAAACAATAACATCGGCACTTTGCCTATGATTTCACTTTTAATTTACCACCAGCTACCACCTTTGGCACACATCTTATGTATGTAGGGTGTGGAGTCTTCTCTTCCATTGTCCAATTTCCCTTTCAACTACACTGTAAGTTAAGTTATGCACCCTACATGAGGGGAATCCTTTTTTTCTATTCATGTAACATCACCCAGTGTTGGAAAAAGCACCCTTACAATATTATCATATTTCTCAAATAACACAATATTAATATTAGAGTTTACCTGTTACAATTTAGTTTATTTTGTTGTAAATTAAGTCATGCTGGTGACATCGAGCAAGGGAGGCATGATTGTGTTAAAATAAGTTTGAGTCTGCTCTCAGTGAGGACCCTCGTCATGTGCACTGACGTGCATAAGTGCAATCAAAGTTGGATTTAAGACTAAGAATCATCACTGTTGCAAAGCTGTATATTTTCTCCATTGCAAAAAAGTGCAATGTTGTGAGGACATTGTTTTCTGCAGAGACGTGTTCTACTCTATATCCTGCACAAAGTCAGTCTCAAAAATGATTTGTTTTTTGTCAAAATTTTAATAAACTTATTGTTATCATCTGTCTCCAAAACACCTCTCCTCTCACAGAATACTGTATCTCTGCCTGAAGGCTGTCTCCTGACAGCTCCTAACAGGTTAGGACACCTCTCTTAAAGGTGGAATATACAACATTCAGCCCCCCTTGATGTCACACTAGCACCAGCATCTAAAACAAATGTGCGCGTCATTTACTCAATAAAGTTGGGGGGGGGAAAGAAAGCAGCATCTGAACAGACAGCTCATGAAAGTCAGATCAAAGTGTCAAACTAGGCAGTGCTGATCAAATGTGAAGATTCCGTTCTCGCCTCAAAAAGTTTCAGAAACATATTTTAGTGTTCTGTCTAGCTGTAATTTGAGAAAGTCTATGACCCGGCCACCATGTTGAAAACAGCCACAGTGAGGGCAGTGAGGGACTCACATGCACTAACATGCACACACACATGCACTAACATGCACACGCAGCTGGACTGGCTATCAAAACAAAGAACAGAGAGGCTCGGATTACAACACACACGGAGGGAGTGTGACTTCATTCTCTGCTCACCACACAACAATGGCTGAGGAGACAACCAGCTGTCAGAATGCCTTTTTGGCATATAAATATAAATATATATAAATATATAAATTTTACCTACACATGGTCAAGAAGGTTGCAACATTACAGTGCAGTGCAAGCTCTGCTTCCCATCAACCAGGCTGCTTTCTGCATCAAAAGACTAATTTGAAGACGCACCTTGAGGTAGCCTAAGTTATTTTTTTGTCATGCTAATGTCCTCATTAGTTTGGCACGCTGTCTTCAAGTGCCCCAGTTGAGTGACTTGTTTAGTGAGGAGTAAATTCACTTTGCTACATTTAATGTTGTCTAATGTGTTTTACTTGATGCTGCTGTTAACTGAAGCTGTGGAAATTAAAAAAGGGTAAAGGAAAACAAAGACTTTGTTCTCTGGTGGTTGCCATTTTTCTTTTAACAGTATCAGTTGCAGGACAAAACATACCACATGTGTGTTTTGTGTACTTGCATAAGTTTTCTCTGAAGACAGTAATAAAGGTCGTTCCAAAAAGTGTTAACTACATTCAGTGTGACCCAGACAAATGGGCTCAGCAAGATGATTTTGAAGTATTCCAAAGGTAATCCAGAGTATTTAGAATACATGACTTAACTTGAGAAATCTAATGGAATATGTTAAATTGCATTTTAGGCGTGTATTCGGTAATCTGTAGTGGAATACGTTTTAAAAGAAACCCTGCCAACACTGCAGCTGAACAAGAAAATAACTCAAGACATTTTTGGCAGCCCAATATTACTGACAGCTACAATCAGTGGAGGTCACAGGGGAGACTCTGGTGGAGTCTGGGAGTAACTCAGTAAAAATGTGCTGTCTTCAGTAACAAAAGGAAAGTCTCACACAGGTCACTCAACATCTCCACACCGCTGATGTCTATGAGAGTGTTGCCAGGCACAAAGACACTATGATATTATGTGAACTTATAGAAATCATAGATTCCTGTCAAGCTGAAGCTATTTTTCTATTTTTGTAGATATACATTAAATATACTGCTTAGACATAAGCCATTTTAGCAATACTAGCCATGGCAATGTCGGTCTGTCTGTCAGTCCACTACTTTGGTCAAGAATGAAATATCTCAACTCCTAGATCGATGAAATGCTATGACCCTTTGTACAGGCATTCACAGTTCCCAGATGATGAATCCTACTACTACTGACTTTTCATCTAGTGCCACCATGAGCTTCACATTAGTGGTTTTGAATGAAATGTTTCATCAACTATTGGGTGGATTACCATGAAACAAAACCATGTCCCCCTCATGATGAACTGTAATCATTTAGTGATCCCTTAACACTTCATATAACGCTATCATTAGGTCAAACTTTTCATTTGTCCTATACTTTGGTTTATGACCAATACCTGCAAAACTAAAGATTTTCCCATCAGCCTCAGCTGTACTTTGTGTTTAATGGCAATTATCAAATGTTAGCATGCTAACATGCTAATATATTAGGGTGAATATGGCAAACATTATACTGGCACATCAGCATGTTAGCATTAGCATTGAGACACAGCAGTCAGAAACTGTGACTCTCAGAGCAAGCGATGTACAAGTGTCACTGTTGAATGTACGTAGTAGGCCAATCAGGACACGCCTACCGATTACGTGTGTCTCACACTGTATATAAGGCAGCGCTTTGCTGCCTGAAGGAGAAAACCGACAGTGCAGAAAAGACCAGCTCTACCTATGGACCAGCTCCCCTGCGACGTGGAGCAGCAGTGACAGGGCTTATGGCAGTGAGTTATCCCGTGTTTCCACTGGGGCTCCTGCACATGCACCATCTGCACTTGGATCCCAAGAGGCACAAGCACTGCATGGTGAACGATCCCCCATCAGTGCAGGAGGACCTGCGTTATTGGTGGTCACCACACCATCTGTCAACTGGGACACCGCTGGGTTGAGTGACCTCCTACAAAGTGGCTTTCACAGATGTGTCCCTGATGGGGTGGGGGGGCACCTGCCTGAGGAGAGCAATAGGTGGTGTATGGCCTTCAGGGGAAAACCGACACATCAACCTCTTCGAACTTCCAGTAGTGCTCTTGGTTCTCCAACACTTCCTGACCCTGGTTCAGGGGAGGCATGTGTTGGTGAGAACAGGTTGCCTATAACAACAGGCAGGGTGGAGTACGATCCGCACCTCCTGTCTCTGAGAACCCTTCCATATTCTGGGTCCAGAAAACAGGGGCACTGACCTCATGTCAAGTGCCACCCTGAGGTGGTGCAGCAGATTTGGAACCAGTTCCGGTAAACAGAAGTGGACCTGTTTGCCAGTCAGAACAACACCCACTGCCCATTCTGGTTCTCCCTGATGCCGCAAGACAATCAACCCCTGGGGGTGGACGTGTCTGCACATGCCCCATGGCCAAGGAGGCTGCTTTATGCATTTCCTTCTATTCATCTTATTCCCCCTCTGCTGGAGAGAGTGAGACAAGAGCGGCTGTCAGTCATTCTGATAACCCCGGACTGCTGTTCAGTGCCGTGGTATGCAAAGATGACCCAGATGTTGGCGGCCTAGCTGTGGTCCATCCCCCAAGTCTGGGGGACCTGTCCCAGGAGGCGGGCTTGATAGGCACGCTGCCCGCGTTGGGCCAACCTCTCCAGAATTGGCTCCTGAGGGGGACAGGCTGATGCGGGCTGGACTGTCTGCACAGGTGGTGCAGACCATCCAGGCGGCAAGAGCAGGATCTACCATTGCTTGCTACAATGCAAAGTGGTTGGGATTCCAATGCTGGTATGAGGAAAGCAGACCCCCTGACGTGCAGTGGGAGAGTTTTTTTCCTTTCTACAGTATCTGGTGGAAAAGGGGCTGTCTAATGCCACTGTTAAAGTGTATGCAGCAGCTATTTCCTCCAGTCATGAGGGTTTTAGCGACAGACCTGTCTGCCCACCCCCTCACGAAACGTTCTTACAGGGGGTTAGGAGACAATTGGTAACAACATTGGCAACTACCGTTGGTGCTCAAGGCCCTAGTGAGTGATTCCTAACAGCTGAACAGCTGTTCGTGTGCTATGGAGATGGAGTGGTCAGTAAATCCCTATCCAAGAAGTGCCTAGTTAGTTGGCTTTGTGAGTGCATCTCTCAAACCTACAGGCAGGTGGCTAAGGAGCCCCCCCACCATGGTCGAAGCACATTCCACACATGGTGTAGCAGCGTCAACAGCCTTATTCAGTGAGGCTTGAGGATATATGCACATCAGCGTCTTGGTCTACGCCTTGTCCATTCATAAGGTTCTATCTCTTGGACATGATGGTCTCCTTTTCATGGTCTGTGCTCAGATGGCTGACTCAGATCCTGTGAAAAGGGTGGTGTGAGTGTCAGTTGCAGTACGCCCTCTACCTATGGACCCTGCCGCTCCTACGGCATCTGCTGAAGTGGTTTCTGGATGAGAGTGGCAGCAAAGTGCTACCTTATATACTGTGTGAGACACACATAATCGGTAGGCGCATCCTGATTGGCCGGCTATGCACATGCAAATTTCAGTGGGTGATTGCATGCGTGTGATGGAGAGTGGAGAGTATTACCCATACAGTCCAGTAGGGGCCTCCACCTGTGCTTATAGAACTAGGGTTACAATATTGCAACCTTTGTTTCATTTGGTCGGTAGTCAATGGCATCATATCCCCTATGTGCATGTGTCAGCGTTGTGGTTGTCCACTAGAAGCTGTCATAAATTGACTTTTTATCCAGTTTTAAGCCACATCTTTACAATACAGAGCTTGGTTGTTTTAAACTGTATCTTTTAACCGGATGAAGGATTTTAGTCCTCAGACGTCTGAATACTAAGTTATCAGAGAAACAAGCTGAGCCCCTCCGGATGTCCTGTGTCCACTGAATAGTGTGGGAAAACACTGATTTTTAACATGAAACTGCTTTATTCAGTGTTTTTACCAGTTTTAAACACTGGGACCGTTTGTTTTGGAGAGGAGGAGACCTCTGCGGACTATAAAGCTCCTGGTAAAAATCTCCTGAACAATCTCCTAACCAGGAGAAGCTGACTGCAATGAGGGCAATAGTGGTTGTTTAATAATGAAAACAACAACTCCCATGATCCCACGCTACTTCACAACATCATCAAAGTGCATCTTTTGTCACAGTTATGATTGAAATTACATATTGCGCATTTAATACTGATGTTATGTTGTATAAAATATGTCACAAATTTTATGTTTGTGACATCAGTGTAAATCAATTCTTATTCTTAAAATAGATTTCATTTTAGCTGAAAATAAACAATGTCAGTAAGATGTAAGACAGCTGAAAAATATCCCCTCCCCACAAAACATGTTGTATTTATGAGTGTAGATTGTAATGTGAAAAAAAAACCCTGATGACAGCATCGAATATCATCCTGTCACATTTTTAACTGAAAGCCTGGTTTACAAAGTCGAGGTGCAGGGTTTGAAAGAGGTGGTTATTTAGGAGGCAGTGAGGGTCTAATGAAAGATGCTATCGAGTTGCATTGTGGGAAACATAGTATGTGCATTTTTAGAGCATCTCAGGCTGTGGTGCTTCAATTTTGACCATTTTTTTAAATCTGTCTTTTGTGAGTGCAATACTAAATCACTGGAGTAGCCTGATGTTTAGTTCAGCACATACAGTATAAATATAAATAAATACATCCAATGCCATGTATGCAATTAACAGTATCACAAACAATAGAACTGGAAAAGTGTTTGGCTAACAACTAAAATAGCCTCTTTTTATTTAATCTTCGTCAGTAATTTGGCTTTTGGCTTATTTAGTTTTCCTTTCTTTCTGGGTTTTCCCTCCAGAAGTGTACATTAAGCGTAAATGTACTGGGCCGGGTATGTTTGCTTTAAACTGCAAAGGAAATGGCTGCAAATGAGGAATTCAGATTAGATAGCAGTCTCTTGGCCAAAGAGCCATTTATCTCACATTGCTGCTGTCAGGTGAAAACCAAGCAAAGGAATTCTCATTGTTTGTCACACGGTAAGTTACATGTGGACAGCTGGGTTACCCAAGCTATTTCCCAGCTGCTTAGCTTATAAATTGTTTTTTGCTAGTTATATATCATGATGCCAGGTTCATTTAATCCTGTTAGCTACAAACTCTGACAAAATAAGAGTATGCCAGCTGGAAAATACCCATCCCGTTATTTCCTCAAGACAAAAGGAATCTGGGTTGAGGCACTTGAGGCACACAAAGAGAAGAGGTTTGGTTTTAATACTGTATAACTTTCATGTTGAGAGACTAGTTGAATGTTTATGTTTAAGTTTGCAGCTGATGCACTATGGAGAAAAAATTGTGTCAACAGTAGTGACAAATGCGTCTTTATTGATCCACAAATAAAACCAAGCCATGGCAGTGTATGACAATTTGTGAATAAATGAAGGTGTTCACAAATACATTTTCTAAACACCAAAAGTGAAGAAACAAATTTGCTTTTTGCTTTTGAAATGCTTCCTATTACATTTTAGACATTATGTTGGATTTATTTACAGATTGTCATTGAATCTGGATCACCTGACATGTGTGGATTGAGCTACCTTTGTGTGTGAAGAGGCTGGTAAAGCACAAAAATATGACATTAACAAATACACAAATAAACAAATATACCATCATACAATATTGAAGGCTAACTGGTTTGTTTATCCATTATTATGAAAGAAGTTTTGTAAAAAAAAAAAAGACAAGCTCTATCAATTATTTTGATTTTAAATTAAAACATACTGATGTATAGCAATATATATTGTCTGATCAGGTCCTTCAGGTGTTTCCACCAGCACCTAAATGCATTTGTGGATTGGAGGATGTGAAAATAAACTCAAAACTCCACAAACAAATGTGACCCAATCTACATATGCCAGACGATCCATGTCAACCCTGTCTCCTAGAAATTACCTTTATATACTACTAAATTATGTTGTGTTTTCCCAATTATGTTGTGTTGACAAACATAATCACTGGCTGAATTATGTAATGTATTTTCAAATGAATGAAGGGCTACCACATTTAAAATGCAGGACTTTGACACTGGAGTCTGAGGTGCACATCCTGAGGCCTGTGTGCTTAGGTTTAGGCAACAAAAGCACTGTTAGTGAAAGATGATGGTTTTGCTTAAATGTTAATAAACACATTGTGCTTCAAGTCATTGCTGACTTTTTTCTGTATTAAACCAAGATCATGGTCTTTCCCTAACCTTAAAGATCGCCTCCAGACATGTATTAACACATATAAAAATACTCTGCATTGAACAGTAATGTGTGTCTCATATGTTTTTTCAACCAAAAAAGTTCATTAAAATCCTTAAAATAGCATCTACTGGACACAAGATGTCTCCTACTTTACTGAAAAGTCCATTCTCAGTGTTTGTGCACTGGAGGCTTCGATTTTCCACATCATGCTTGTGTCAGCTGCATACTGGACCACGACGGTGGCTTCCAAACTAGTTGTGATGTCACAAATCATGCTTGTAAGGACACTTCTTAAAATCAGATCATTAATGAGCACAAAGAAACTTTCCACTTTCAGCAGATGAATGTGAAAACAGCCTTCAAGTGTCAAACTCTGCACATACAGTACATCATTCTGCACAATGAAGCTCAAACATCCAACTGTAGGAACAAGAAGAACAATTTTTGAGTGGAGGTTATTTTTAGGCCAGTGCCTAAAAATAACCATAAAAATATAATAATGCTGTAGTTAGTTCTGTAAATAGATATTAGAATTTAATTCTAATATTACTTTTGTTTTATTTCATTATTTATTATTACCTTACTTTTACTCTAATTGTATTTTTGATCCTTCTGCGTTTGTGGGAGCAAACGCCAAGACACATTCTTTGTATGCTTGCATGCTTGGCTAATAAATACAGATTCTGATTCTGGTTATTTCCAGCGGATATGGTACTGCAAGATTTTGGTGGGAAAAAAATTAAATACATTGTCATTGAACATTTTATTCTCATGTCAGTATCAACATTTTTGCAACTTGTCCATTACATTAATGCAACATTTTCTCATTATATTATATATTATTATATTATATAAAACTTAATTCAGGCGGCATTATGTCTCTGAGACGCACAGATTTGCCAGTATGTAAATAAATGCAACAAAATAACTGTTAGACATACAGTATGCACAGGAAGCTTTTCAAGAGCAATTGTTATTATAGGAACATGCATTTACAAACACCATCATTTATTCACAAATCACCATACACATTTGTAAATTTAGATTTTATTTGTGGATCATGAAACACGCATTTGTTACTAATATTGCCACTAATATCACTCCATAATGACACTATGAAAAGAAAAACTTCAAACACTGAACAAAACTTGACACTGAAACAGAAAAAATACCCCTTACACACTGGATGCATGTTTAACATTATTTCACAAAAATATAACTCCTGAATATACTTGAACAAGAGAATAAATCAATAAATGTGTGGATACTTTTTTGCCTTCTCATTTCTAACCTAACTATCAGCCGCCCCTTTTGACCTCTTCTGTGGGAAGTGAATGAGATAAGGGAAAAAACATTAGTAAAAAAGACATCCTGTCCCACAGTAAACATCATATTTAAGGTACTGCAGATGTAAATAATCTACTTATCCCACTATAACTCCTGGAAACAGGCCAAACTGTGAACAGCTGACAGTACACTATTTGTTTTTTAGTCCTGAGTGACAGCCTGTCAGCTAAACACATTAAACTCTGTATGAGCCGCGGGACCAGGGCCAGAGACATGAAGAGATTTCCTATTTAAGAAGAAGAGCATTTCCCTACAGTCTGAAGAACATCATCATCAGGTTCTTGATGCTGTGTAGAATGACACTGCAGCACATAAACACACACATGCTTTATTGTATTATGTGCCATGTAACACATGCACAGGATTAATAATGTGCTCCACGGCAGGACCTGCACACTACAATAATTGAAATTTTATGTTTAATAGAAAAAACATTAACTTCTTTGGATGTACCACTTTTTGTTCAGCTATCTGTAGAGATGATGATGATGTGTGTGTGTGTGTCTGTGTGTCAGAGAGAGAGGAGGGCCTGTCTTGCTACATTGGTCGCAGCAGTGGCAGCAGTGGCAAAGCAACCATTAGAGTTACATTTTCTCTCCGCCCGTCCAGTAATTATATTTCTCCACAGTGAGACTGGATCATTAGCATTGAAGACGCAATCTTAACTGCAGCCTCTAACTCAATCAGATATACTGTAGTGGGGTTCCAGCTGTTACCTAACATTATTTCTTTGCACTTCTGTGCCTGTGTGAGAGAGGAGAAAAGAGGAGCCCGATGCACACACGGACGCACGGAGTGAGAGTGTGTTTGAGAGAGGGAGTTTTTGGTGTCAAGGATACATACAAGACAGAAATCAAAAAACGTGTCTCAGAAAGTGTGCTTGAAATTAATCGCTTGTGATTTTTCACAAGCGATTAATGTGTTGGTCCTTCACGTTATTTTTGGTTTCCAAGGTTAAATATGAACGGACAAAATAGCGAAAGCTCCACTAACTGAATGGCCGTGCGTCATCGCAGCAGCACCAATAGCAAGCACGCCTCCTGTCGTGCCAAATATAAAAGCTGCTCTCCTCCGACTTTCAGACACTGAACCCGTTTCACTCCGTTTGATGTGCAAGTGAGAAATAGCCAATGTCCACTGAGTTTAAACAACCCCACTCACAGTTTATATGTGTCCACATTTGAATGCATCATGGATTTAAACTTCACGCTCTCGGGGCGCGACTCGTCTGGCTTGGACGCACTGGCGCAGAGACTCTTTGGGAATAACTCACTCTTTCCATTTGAAAACAGCAGCGCCGCTTCCAAAACAGAGGAGGAAGACTTGGAAGTCAATACGGACGTTTACTCCAAGGTGATAGTCACAATTATCTATGTGGCTCTGTTCGCTGTGGGCTCTCTGGGAAACTCCATCACCCTGTACACCCTGCTGACCAAAAAGACCCTGCAGAACCTCCAGAGCACCGTTCACTACCACCTGGCCAGCCTCGCCGTCTCCGACCTGCTGATCCTCGTCCTCTCCATGCCCATCGAGCTCTACAACTTCATCTGGTTCCACCACCCGTGGGTGTTCGGGGACGCCGTGTGCAGGGGTTACTACTTCCTCCGGGACAGCTGCTCCTATGCCACCGCGCTCAACATCGCCAGCCTGAGCGTGGAACGCTACATGGCCATCTGCCACCCATTCAAAGCCAAGAGCATCATGTCCCGCAGCCGCACCAAGAAGCTCATCAGTGCCATGTGGCTGGCGTCCTTCGCGCTCGCCACGCCGATGCTCTTCATCATGGGCCAGGTGATGCGCAAAGGCGAGAAGATTTGCACCACTATCGTCTCCCCTGTCACAATGAAGAGTGTGCTTCAGGTGGGTGTCAGAAAAGTGTCTCGCTGGTTTGTGTGGAGGCTTTACGCGCAAATGTCTAGACAGTTGCTCTTTACGTACCTGAAAGGATTAAAGGAGGGAGTATAAACATAACTACGGAGCCACCATTTACACTTGAGGTGTCTGTTAGAGATGAAATCCTTTTCTTTTTTAGTGTACTTAATGTGCACTGGTGTGTTTGATAAAATGAGGCTTTGCGCGCGAATGTCTCCAAAGTGCCTGTTTGTGCATGTGGATACCTGTTGATTTTTAGTGGATTCGGTGAAAAATGTAGACCCTAACAAATATTTAGGGTTTCACTCAGTATATTAAAACTAATGTTGCCAGCGGGTTGTCAGTAATTCCACTTCACTGCAGGTTCATTTCTTTCAGGAAATGAAGAAGGCAGAGTCTTTCTACCAACAGCATAACGTTTGTTTTTACAAAATGAATCAAAAACGATATAGGTGAAATGATCAGATCTTCAGTTCTTAATTGGTGATGATTTGTTGACCTAATTCATCACTGAAATCTCAGGGAAAAGATCAAAAAGTGAGCAAACCTGCATGCAGGGTGCCACAGGTGTGATGCTCGTTGGCTCAGTTAATGTAACTGACGTAAATGTATTTCAATTAATGGATTGGTCTAGTATATGATTAATCATTTACGTCATTTATTAAGCAAAACTGAAAGATTTTATGGTTCCAGCTTCTCAAACGTGAACATGTGTTGCTTTCTTTCTCTCTTTTTAAGCATATTTTTGTGAAACATAAATATGATCATTGAAAAACCCAAAATGTCGTTGTCGTATTCCCAGAACCCTGTCCTCCTCTCCTAACCAGCTTCCTCTACTGCACCATTAAAACAGATTTTAATCCCATTTCCCAAATTAGGATTTAAAATGTAATCACAAAATGGACCAATATTAATAAAAATATAATCAGTTATATTGTATATATTGACGTTACAATATTGTCATACAAAATCACACTTAACATTTTGCCTGTGTTTTACAAAAAGAGAGAGGACATACTGTATGGCATTTCCAGCTACCTGCACAAGAATCAGAGTTGCAGTTTGGGAAAAGGGTTAAAAATCTTTTTTATTGTGCAACAGACAGAATATTTTTAATCTAGGTGGCAAAAGAGTCTTCGAGGATTCTGGAAATTCCTTCAGAACAAATCTAAGTGTTTTTCAAAGACCTGAGGTCATTTATATTCTGAAAATCTGATGCTTGGTGTAGCTCTGTGACTCAAATGTATTGGTAATACCACACATGAGAGAAACAAACTGGGGCTACTTGTATTGTATGGGATTCATTTTCTACAAATGCAAATAAATATGTGATCACAAATCATCCAGAAGTAACTGCAACCCCAAATTATTATAATTCCAAAATATGACAAAGAGCTACAATGTAAATGCAAAGCAAAATCCAAAACCACAGCAGTTTTTTGGTTTGCGATTTTTTATTTTTATTCAGAAATCTCAGATTTTCTTGGTCTTTATGGTAATTGGACAGATTTTCTTGGAGCAATAAATCTGTGTGATGTGGCTCTGCTGCTCTTCTATTGGTCAAATAAACCAGAGGTCTGATGCTATTAGACCTCTGCCTGAATGCTGCCTATTAGCATTCAGGCAGCAGCACTCTCTAAAGCTAAAATAAAAATGATTTCCTCTGTCATTTTTATCACTTATTTATGAAACCTTGACCTTGATGATTTGTGATTCCACCGGTGTTGCCAACTGTGGCAATAATTGTTCTAGATGGGTTGTGATAATGTAGGCTGCTTTTTGTCCCATTTGGGTAAAGATTGCAAAAAACCATCCCCTCTTCCTATCTAGTAGATTGAGATTGACACTGATTCAGCCGGTTCAGCTCGACACACAATGACAGACAACTGACGACAATCTAAAGTGTCATTTAAGTTCATTAAAATTAAGTTGAAACTTTTTTCCTATTCCAGTTATTACCCCACCATATTTCTGTGATAAAACATTTGTATGTGTAACATCTGTTCATATAAGTGAAAACTTTTAACATTCATTGTAACATTATCTAAAAGGCTTTTTATTTTATTTTATGATTTCTATCATAAGTTCTTTATTATTGTAACTGTGGTTTAGAGTTTGCTTAAATACACTGAAAAAACAGAAGACAGGAGGTGACAGGACTGGATATAGACAAAAAATCCTTTTCTAAATGAAAATTTAAAATTTGGCTACTTTTAGTTTATTACTAGATTAATCGTTTTGAGTCATTTTTTAAAGAAAATGTTCAAATTCAACCTTTCTGTTATGACCTGTTGTAGACAAACTAAAGACATTTATATACACCACCTTGGGCTTTTGGAAACAGTCACAGTCAAACAGACATTGACCATTTTCTGACATTTTATAGACCAAACAACTAATCGATTAATTGAGAAAATAATCAACAGGTTAATTGATAATAAAAATAATCGTTAGTTACAGTTTATGATGATTGGACAGGGTCAAGGCTTTGATTGGGCTGCTTTTTGTCAGTTCCATCTGGATCCTACAACACTGGATCCCACATTTCTTTACATTTTTATTAACAGACAAAATTAATTCTACAATTTTCTGACATTTCATAGACCACATGATGAATCGATTAATCACAAAAATAACCATCAATCAGTAAAATAACCATTAGTTGCAGTCCTATGACCATGTTAAGGAGACATGCGGCTTAAAGGGAATAGCCACACACCTTCCATACTGAGCACAAAATAGGCTATTTGTCAAGGCCATCCCCTCTGCCCCCACTACTCCCCAAGATAAATGGTGTTGCTCTGCAGGTCGTAGGTCATATAAATGATTAGGCCAGTCTACGTGGCTTTGTTTACAATGCACATACTTGGCATTGACTCAGGAGCTCGACAGAGTTCTTGGTGTTGTGAGAGAATAGGAAATGATTAAGGTGAGGTGCTCTGTGGATGCTCTGTCACTTCGCTGCAGCTTTACAGACACTTGGTATGAGACAAAAGCAGAAGGGGATGTGACATTAGCATGGTGCATATTCTAAGTAGCTCGTTTGTAATCACTATGATCATCCCTATCATCTGCTGCAGTTTCTTCTGTGTCTGAGTTTACTCCTGCTTTTCTACACCACACAGATTTTTTTCCCATCTGTCTTGTCTTTTGCTTGTCCTTCCGTGCATGTCTCATCTTTTTCTTTTCTCTCCTGTTGTCAGTGTTTTCTTGACTCCTCTATTCATCACTCCTGCATGACAATAACTATCTGAAGCAGTGCCAAGGCTAACAATTCTTATCTTCCAATGCTTTCATTGAGGCTATTGGCATTTGTGAGCCAGGCTCCAGCAAATAGTTTTTGTCAGTGAAGAAACATTTTCCCACACAAGAGGTCATACGCTATAAAAATCACATAAGACTTTGTGTTATTTTTTCCACTCGATGTAAAGACAAGAACAATATATACTCTGGGACAGTCGAGTCTGGGGACATAATTTGACACACACTAGAGTGATACACTAGACTGTACTCGCAAAAAGGAAACGATCAAATTGCTCCCATAACATTTTAGAAGTGAGTGTGTTTGTGAATTTACTGCGCTGTGTATGTGTGCATGCAAGATTCAGTGCAAGCTGATTCAGTAGGCGCCCTGCTGCTACAGAGGGTCCCCAAACACTCTTGCTGTTTTGACAACAGTGAGTGACACTGAGTGGAGAGAAGGTGGG
Source organism: Scomberomorus guttatus (assembly GCA_038419695.1). NCBI lineage: Eukaryota > Metazoa > Chordata > Actinopteri > Scombriformes > Scombridae > Scomberomorus > Scomberomorus guttatus. The sequence continues at coordinate 5,574,360 of CM076449.1, forward strand.
TGTGTATTTGTGTGGGAAAATTGAAGTGAAGGGGAGAGATGAGGAGGTTAGACAGCGAGGGCTCATGTGGAGATTAACAGGAGGCGCATGGCACTAACACTGCCAGGATGGGGAGCTCAATTCCCCATGCAGTTTTCCATAATAAAACTTGGCATGCAGTGCTGTGAGTAAAACTTTATTCTAAATGGGAAACAAATAATGCAGAACATCTGTGTGTTTTAACTTCCTTACTTCTTAAAACCTTTCAAGTCCCACTGAAATTAAATTGCATGTTATTTTCTGCCACAGCACACATATCTCCTCTGTAAATCACATATCCTGTTCTCCTTTGAGAAAAAAAAATCAAAGCCAAAAGGGAGAAATTAATATTTTATATTTCTAATTTTCATAATGGCTGAATATATAACCTTTATTTAGTCAGGTAATTTCATTGAGACATTTACAAACAATCACAGACATCACCAAATAGATGCAAGGTTAAAAGTTTGAAATCTGCCAATGGGATGAGATACATATCCATTTATAAGGTGCAAAGTAGTGAACGGCAGTTTTCCCAAGTTCAGTATTTACCTGAGGGGTAACTAGAGTTAAAGTCCGACTGAAATCACATTCAATCACCCCTCTTTGTAGTCAAAAATAATAACATGTTCTTTAAAGATCCCCTCCAGACATGTATTAAGACACATAAAAATACTCTGTTTGGAACAATAATGTGTGTCTGATATGGTTTTACCACAAATATATATATATATATATATGATTACCACTTAAATCCTTAAAATGGCATCTCCTTCTTCTCCCTCATTCAAAATTCCGAAATCTATAAATATGCAAATGTATTTATTTCAGAAGTTTAACTGCTGGACAAAAGATGTTTCCTACTTCACTGTAAAGTCCATTTTCAGTATATGTGTGCTGGAGGCTTTACGTTTTCATATCACACTTGTGTAAGTTGCATACTGGACCTCGACTGGTGTGATGTCAGAAATCCTGCTCACAGACCCACCCCTTAAAATCAGATTTTTAATGAGCACAGAGAAACTTTCCCCCTTCAGCAGATGAATGTGAAAACGGGCTTCAAGTGTCAAACTCAGCACATACTACAACATTCTGCACAATGAAGCTCAAACATCCAACTAAAGGAATAAGAAAACATATTTTTGAGTGTATGGGGACTTTAAATATATTGGTAATAGTTTTGTATGATTATAATGAAGAGAAAAGGTCTTTGAAAAAATATTAGAAATGCTCCTTTTTGTGCTTAGTCTTCTTCTTATATAGCTAACTTATAAACATGGACATGTCTTGTCCTGCACCACAGGTTGTTCAACGAGCCACAACACCATAAAACCACTATTAACAATAAATTTAAAAAGACATTATTTTTGACAAAAATGAAAAGGGATGACTGATATGATTTCAGTTGGACTTTAAAGGCAGACTTCCTTGGGCTGCAAAATTGTTTGCAAAACCATTTTAACCATTTAGACTTTTCTTCAGCTTAGACACTACCTATATCTGTATCTTCATACGACTTTATAAAACCTTTAGAGAGGTATCCAGTGATTTAGTACTGTCCTTCTATAGAGCTGGGGGGTAACAAAGGATATAAAGAATGTTAAAAATCTAATCAGCAGAGGCTGAGATAAGCTTAGTAGCATAATATAAATTGTGATTTAGACCTCTTCTATAATGCTAAAATAAATATCTTTGAAAAAAAAGACATTTGAACACGTCACCTTGGACTCGGAAACATTTAATGGTTATTTTTTACTTTGCTGACATTTTATGAATCATTTAATCAAGTTTTCACCCTATGAAAGAACAGTGCTAAAAACTAAACTCTTAAACTTGTGCAAATGTGTAAATTATCTACCAAGAGGGGTGAATGAGGGAGGAAGATGGAGAGGCTAAAGGATTAACTGAGCAAGAGAGGATTTGTTTTTCATTTCTTCAAGGCTGCAGGATGTGAGCAAACTGAAAGGGAAGTTAACACTCACTGCAGTTGACAGTCGGCTCAGATATTTCCAGTACATTTACATTTCACTTGCTGTGTGTTTAGCTGGCACTGGTGTGTGCACTTACCTTGGCCTGTATACCTGTGGGTCTGTTTGCTGTCATTGCACTGAGTGGTCTCCTGCTGTACAGGTGTCTCTGTTTTGGTTGAACAGGGTCATGCTGTTTTTGCAGAAAGGTGAATTTGTATTACAAAACAGTCTGAGACTATGTACATTAAGCCGGCTAAATTCTAAATTGCTGTTTTTGTGCGAAAATCCCATGTGTCCACAACAGGAGTTTCAGCTTGTTTCTGCAAATACCTCCGTCCACATTAAAATGCCAAAACAGGTAATCCTCCTCCTACTGGGCATGCACGGACAACAGATGGGCAAGTCTGCCACAGAAAACCAGTGAAGAGGAAATGGTATACTATTTCCGTTTACGTTTTTTCCTGACGTTTTATTTATTGCAAGCAGATTATAATAATTTCAGCAGAGAAAGGTGGTCAATAGCTATGTTTAACTCAAAACAAGCTATCAAAGTAGCCAATAAAAAGAACAACACTTCCATGAAGCCGTTCACCATTGTTGTTATTGTCATTGTGTTACTTCTTCCTCTTCCAATTAAAAATAATGAAATGCCGCGTTACTGCCACTATCTGTTTTGTCACTGATATGACAGTGTTTCTACAAAGCTCTGTTTTCCCTGTACACACTACAAAGCCAAGCTGGCGCATTCACATTTACATACTCTGGGGGCCGTTTTGGAAAAGCTCCCTTTTTGGGGGAGAAAAATGCTGGCGGGAGTCTGTACGGAGGTCCAAAATGGAGAGAAGATGCGTTTAGAAATTTAGCTGGCTTAGCATGGACATGGTCTGATTCCTCCAGGGGAGAAGAAGAATATTTTCTAATAGCTTCAAATGATTTATTGTTTGTTGCAAACTTATTTCTCTTCCCCTTTCTCTTCTTTGCATGTTTTTTTAATTACACATTTCTATGACATAATTATTTTTATATGTAAAACAGATGTCGAGAAGTCGGATTCAACTCAATTTTTGACCAAATATGTAGTTACTGTGTTTTCACTTTGAAAAATACATTTCTGTGCTAAATTTAAAATTGTGACTGCCAGATGGCATAAAGAGTTACAGTTCTAACAGTAGCTTTAAAGCCAAAGTGAAAAGTCTGCTAAAGCTATACCCAACTCTGTATCCACCCATTCTGCATCTTATTGGTTTTTGCTTTGTAAACAGATTCTTGCATAGTGTGTGGGACGTGCTGTTGTACATAATTTTGCATTATGCATTAAAGCCCCCTACACTGTATCCTATACACTGTGATACTGTCAACACTCAACATTAAGGTGAAGACGATTTCAGTCATACATGACAATGATATCTTTAGCACAGATGTCAAGTCATCACCATACATACACATGAATTCTCATCACTCCAAATGATCATTTTTATTTTTGTGTAATGTATAACAATTTTATATGAATATTTTAACTCTTACCTAATTTAGTATAACTCTTAAATCACTTATATGGAATAATGAACAGTTATGTAACTTGATGAGACTGTGGTCATGAGGGTTGGTAACTTCTATAAACTCTTATAAACTGTTTCCTGCTGTCACATAGAGCAAGTCCTTACCTTCCACGTGTTTCCTGAGGTGAATATGTTGGAGGTGATTTTTCCACTAACTTTTGACTCATTTCACTACCTGACACTTAAGCTTAACTTGAACTGGATATGGGTTGGAGCAGGCTGCAAATGTTGGTTACAGTAATTACACAGCTACAGTATACTCTTGAAATGAACATGGTGGTGATTTATTGATGTTACAGTGTTACACGTAGCACCGGCTGTTTGATAAAAAAAAAAGAGGTACTAGACTCAATGTCAAGGAGACAGACTTGTGCTTGATTCTGTATCTTTTCTGTCGACAAAACCAGCTGTGATGTGGCCTTGTGCATCATTTCAACCCTTGACTACTCTTCAGTCCAAAGCAGATGAAGCTTCTTGTTTACAAATACCCTAATAACTGTCTAGTGAGTAAATAAACATCTTAATAACTTAAAACAACAACTCAGGGCTTCTGCTAAAACTCAATCATGTATCTATGAAGGGACTGTTGGGAGTCTTCTTTTAAACATCCTTCCTGGCTGCAGTATATCCGGTTGCCTTCTGTTTGGTTTTCCTTTTCAAAGGAACTAGTGTAGTGTGGATCACAGGCTGAGCAGATCTTCTGTTATGTTTACATCCTCACAGCAGCAGTAGATGAAATCAGAGTGACAAATGGAGCTTCAGCCTCACAGACAAAATCTCTCCCAGCCTGCTGGAAAGCAACAGAGAACATTTACCCAAGTAATGTGCTGCATGTATGTAAACTCTGCAGTTCCTTAGTGAAGGCACAAATGACACAATGCTACCTGTACACGAGGTGACTCAGTAATAACATAATGCATAACTGAGCTGGAATAAACCTTATTGTTGATGATAGGAATATTTCCTATCCTATAAAATAGTCAGGTCACTCAGTCTTTCAGTCAGAAACACACATTAATAATACACACCAGAAATATACATTAGTGTCCTGCTTTTGGATCTGATGCTGCTTTTGATCATATCACCTAGTTATTCATATCCCTGCATGACCATAACAGTATTCAGGTTTGTTATCATCTTCATGCAGGTGTGTCTTGATTCCTCATCGTCTCAGTCACTCAGGTCTGTACCAGCAGAGAATTATCAGAAACCTGAATACTGCAGCATGCGTCTGTCTGTCTGTTGGTCATCAGTCCGACACCTTTGTCCAGAATATTTCAGCAACTATTGGATGGATTCCCACAAACGTTTGTATAGACATTCATATCAATTTAGGTATGATTTGTATTAAGTCTGGTGATTCCCTAATTTTTCATCTAGCACCATCACCAGCTCAAAATTTGCTCAATATGGTGAACATGGTAAAAGTTATAACTGTTAAACATGTGAGCATATTAGCATGATGATGTTAGTATTTAGGCATGGCTGTGCCTAAGTACAGCCTCATAGAGCTGCAAGCGTGGCTGTATATATCGCCTCCAATCAGGCCACTCCTTCCTCCTCCCATCCACCAAACCAGAGCCCGTTTGGCTGGTCACATGAACTGATAAAAGTTGCCCAGAACAAATGTCAGGCCAGCTGCAATATAACCTGAGCAGCCCATCTCTGTGCCCCTTTGTTTTATGTTAACCCAATCTTTTATAGTTAACACTACAATTAACTTTGACTTTGTGAAACAATTGTTAATTGTTCTTTTCTTTAAATGTAGTGACTGTCTTGTCGAGCACACTAGACACTTTAGGAGAATATCAAAGAAATTAGTATTTTTAGAGAAGGTGGAAGTGCTTATTTCAGTGCCTGCAGTCTTCTTCTCAAGCTGCATAATCCCCTGACAAGCTCACTCGCTGCTGCTTATTAACCTGATTGTTATGAGCACATGGTTGATGATTGTATCAACATTTTGAACAGCTCCTCTCCTATCTCACGTGAAATCTGGCTGCAGGATAGTCAGATGACACTATTTAGAGAGACTTTAGTAAGAAATCATCCTGGAACTGCAAGAGTGGGGGGAAATAGGATTTTGAAAAGCGAGGGGGACATATCCCCAGTGGAAATAACGCCTGGTCACTCAGCTGGTCACCATGTGTAGGAGCAGAGGGCCCTGGTAGCCTGTGTGAACAACCATACGTAGAAGATGACCCCTGGCAGATGGGTGAGGGTCATGTAGATTCCAGTCGGTTGTTATTGTATCAGTTGAAGCCTAAGAATTACAATGTAAAGAAATCAGATCTTTACATCCTACTCACTGAAACGATCTTGTCTACTTCCTCACCCTCGATTTTTCCCCTCCCTGTGCCTCTTCCTTGGCTCCTCACCAACTTCCTCCTCTGAAGAAACTCCCTGACAGTTGATGGTTGAGTGAGTCAGAGCTCTGAGTTTCCTCAATAGTGAATTATTGTAAAGGGAATAATGAAATCATCCCTTGTAGTTACCAAACCGTACCCTCCACAGTGTGGTTGCACAGTTGTGGATACACCTTAGTCAAACCACAAAATTAATGTGGGTGTACTGTTCAGACCACTCAAGTGAATCTAACTATCTTGCATAACATACAGTGCAGTCAGAAACTATTGAGACACTGACCGTTTGTTGCATTGGCTTCAACCCTGTGACAAAGTGGGTGAGACCACATATCCATCTGTCTAACTCTCAGCAAGAAAGTAAATGTGGACTCGAGTTCAGTAATATTGAATTATCTAATCTTCACCAAACTTGGTACCTACCATATTTAGAGGACCATGAACATAAAGTATTGATTTGTTTTTGGATATCACTTACTGTTTGTCTGTAATTGGTTATCAAACTTTTGAAGGTGTGGCCTAATGCACTTAACGGGCAATAACTCCTCAATACTGAATTGGACTGCAACCAAATTTGGGAATGATGTACATACACAAGGTGACATTCTACCAAAAGGGGGCGCTAAAGTAACTTTATAAAATAATATTTCTGCAAATTTGTTGTCTTTAATAAAATGAAACTTGGTACACAAGTTCTCCATGAGAATCTGCACTACATACTGAATCATGGCACCAATAGCCTCACCTTGTGGTCATTAATAAAACACCACCATACTACTTATTAACTGCCATATCTCCTAAATGTAATATGCCATCGTAACCAAACTCTGCAAAATTGTACGGATGGGGATGCAGAAGAAGTCTGTAGTACTTGCAGCAATGCATACGATTTATTTCAGCTTTCAACATTCACACGCATATTCTGCAGGAAATGCATTTCTAGTTACTATTATAAATGAAATCTTGAGGATTGCAACTGTAATACTACAGTGTGTGGGGGTTTTCTGGTAGAGAATATATGAGGGGAAGGGTGAGAGAGTAGATTTGCCTGAAATTATTGTTCATTGCATTTTAAATACTTCGCAATTTGTGTTGGTGATGGTGAAAGTGGTGAAATGTCTAAATATTGCAGGTCATGTGTGAAAGCGTGTTTGGGTTCTCGTGCTCTGTGGATGTGAGAAATGAGGCTAGACAGGAGCCATCAGTGATTGTGTCTGTATGAGATTCTAAAACACCATGTGACACGTGGCATGTAGCTTGTGTAGAGACAATGTCAGATGATGCAAATATTTGGATTATTCCCTGCTGAAAGTGAGATAGATGTTTATTTAGATATGAAGAACCGGGTTACAGTAATTATGAGAGCAGTGTGCCCAAGGAAAAGATAAATAGGCTCTCAACTGGTTGTAAACAGCATGCAAACACTGACTAATAGGCAATAGTTAATTAAGGGTCATAATTCTAAGAAATTATTTCACGAAAGGGCAGTAGATTTTTTTTTCCATTTCATATGGAAAAAAGAGAAAAACAAGAACATGCTTTGTAAAGCTAAAGGAAATTTGTTTTTTCTGGGTAATAAATAAGCCAAAATAGTACATTTACACAAATTTTATTCATCAAGGACAAGAGGATATTTAAGACAAAGCCCTAAAACATCATTTTAATTTTAAAAGGACAGCTTTTCTCTTTCTTTCAGAATCAGTCATACCCTTCCTGTCCACCGAGCACTCAAGCTCATTCCTTGTGTGCACCCGTTACCTTTCACCTCATCAGCCCTGACCTGCTGCCTGCCTCCACAGCTGCACCTCAGTGGCTCATTAGTCTTCCTATGCACAGTTGGTGTTTCCCTCTCATCTCTCTAATCGAGGAAAAACATGAATCATCTGAAGCAATTATGAGGATATTGTGCCTTTAAACTAGAACCACCAGTAAAATTTATGTTTGTTACTATGTTTTAATAAAATATTCATATTCCGTGTAGTCTCTGAGTTTTCCTAAAATAATGCTGTGTAGCACCCCCTATGAATCCAGATTAAAAACACAGACATTTATACAGTACCTATAACTGCCACTGGGTAAAATTTACCAGTATATGAAATGCATTTATTTTGGTTTATGGTTAAATATTCTAAGTTACTAGGCAACAACATTCATTGGAGTGTTTGATCTGACAACTATGTCAAGTCATAACTAAATTATAAAAAGAGCAGAGGAGAATGACCTGCAATAAAACCTTCACTGAGAAGTGCAGGAAAGCTGTCTGTGGAAAATGCACAGTCAAGTGCTGAATGTCACGTAGTGTTCAAATGAAGATGATTTAGCCTACTCACAAATGTTCACTGTGTGTAAAACTTATTTTTAGTTAATTGATTATTCATTCATTTTTGTTTGGCGATGTTACTGTTTATTGTTTATAGGCTATTTATCCTATTTTGCCCATTGCCTTACTGTTTTCATGAATGGAACACCAAAAGAGAAATATATAGTTCTATTTGCATTATGATTTCATAAATTTAAAAAACCTTTAATGGCTACCTCAAGTTTCTTGGTGATGTTCTCTTTTTCACACATTGTTAAAATGCCTAAATTAATAAATGATTAGGTGAAATTGTGCCCTTGACTTTGTCATGTCGATTATATTGCAACATTAAATCACCCATAAGTGCGGTGGTTGTTTGTTGTTATTATGGCTCATTATTATCCATTTGGGGTATTTGGGCTACTTTGGTAATTTAAATAACATGGGTTATCTCATTATGTGATGAATGTCGTTTTATAAAAATATTACACCACCCAACTCTTTCTTTCTAATACTCATTTTCAGTGCAATTTTAGACTGATTTATACTTACCGTCATGCAAAGTGATTAGTGTTAGATCTGTTCGATTATAAAACAAGAGCACCAAAACACAGGTGATGATTAAACAAATTCATTTCTTGACTTTAGACATTCCTTTGTGAAGACAATACCTTAATACAATGATAGAGTACATTTTTAAATGCGTTAGCCAGATGCACAGGTAAAAGTGTTGAGTGTTTTCTAAGAGTGTTTATAAGTGTAAATGTTGTAAACAACACAAAAAAATATGTTTTCTACTTAAAATTGTTCAGTATGAAAATGAAGCTTGTAGCTATATAAGCTATATATTTTGGTTCCTCCTGCGCCTTGCAGAGTTTAGATGCTCTCTCTAGATGTTAATCTACGTCATTTCTGAGAGTCTTCAGTTACAATGCTTTTGAGAAACACCTCTTAAATTTAAGAAGCTTTGTAAAATGGATTTCATGATCGTCTTAGCCTTTTGGAAAACGAGGTCCGGATTGGTACATTTCCGTCCCCTTAATTGCATCTATGTTTCCTCGCATCTTAGTCCCTCCCACTGAGGAGTGAGGGAGGGATGCAAGAAAGAGGAAACGAGGAAACATGTTTTTAGTGAAATGAGATGTCTGCTCCTCTCAAGCATCATCTGGAATTTACACCAGTTTCAGCACAGCTGGATCAGCTGTCACTATACATAGCCTCATCGGGCCCTCTTCCTGTTTTAAAACAACCGCTGTCACACCAGAGCAAATAACTGAATCAATAAGTAAAAGACAGTGGTGATGAAGCTGCAGCTGATTCTCTGACTCTCTGTGGCAGTTCCTCAACACAAGGCTCACACTGCTTCATTTATCAGCAAGATAACTATTCTGATGTTAGCTAGCTAACCAATACCAATATTAAACCACTCTGAGGCACTGCTGGCAAGCTGTGCTCACAAGAAATTTGCCAAGGGCTGTTCTCCCTCTGATTGCTTTCTTTCTTTTCTGATTTTACTTTTTTTTTAATGACATAATAACTTCAAGTTCACCTGAGGTTCTCAGCATCAGCATTAGCACAACAACAGCGTTTGAAGACTTACTGCAGGAGTGGACTAAACCATGTGCACCTTTCAGAGGGGATGGCTCTGCAGAGGCTCTAATGTTGTTTTAGATACAAGAGACAGTCTGAACTATTAATTAAGCAAACAGTAATAATTTATGTATAATGCTAATGACATAAAACTCCAATATTGCAGATAAAAACAATCTTTTTATTCCATTTTAAGGGGCCCTCCCATGTTTGGACACCGTAAATTAGTTCCACAATTCCCCACACTATGGTTCAGTTCCATTCCAGCCCCTACACCCTCCCCCTACCCACTCTAACTCTGTTTACAGGGTCCGCCACATTAAGTGCCATTCCAAAGTCTTCCATCACTAAGTCTGCTTTGAGGCTTGCTTATTAGCTACACTTCTCAAAAGTGCAGTGCCTTTTGTAACCAAGATTACCAGAATTTATATAACTTCTTTTTATGTGCTTAACACAGCAATCAAAGAAAAAATTAGTTTATCAAATAAAAGGTAACAGTTTATCAAAGTAAAATAATGAGTGGAAACCTACACAAGTTAAAATATAACTTACAGTAAAAAAAATGTGGCCTAATAAAGGTTGATAATAAAGAACAAGAAAGATAAGAATAAAGACAAGTAGGAACATTTTGGAAAATGTTTTATAAGTTGTAAACGCCTGAATGTAATTGTATCATAATAGACGCGCCTACCTGCTGCTGGTGCATTAAACGTGCCTTAAACGTCTGCGCCTTCTGGCAGATCTTACATCCTCCAACAGGTCATGACTGTAGCAGTCATCTTCTCTGCCTTTGTGGGCGCTTTGCTGTGTTTCTTGGTGCATTATAGCTACCTGTATATCACTGGAATAGTGTGAAACCATTAGCAGGACTGTGTATCACGCCAACCACATGCATGAGACAAACAAAACAGAGACACACTCATAAAAAACTGCTCCATAGCACTACTAGAGGTCAGGAACTCCACAGGGTGCCTTTTTAAAATAAATAGCTGGACAAACATATCATTCTGTATGTATACTGTATACAGATCAGTCCAACCACAGTTAATCTGGATATGAGAAGAATGGGTCATAACATAATTTACTTTTAAACATTGGAGGTATTATGACACCTGACTTGTATTTTTTCCTGGTTTACAACAGCAGCAGATGCAGTGTCAGAGCAGTCCAATCACAGATTTCCAATAAAGGGGTGTGTCAGTCTGATAAAAGACCACCACAAAAGCTGGTGTATCCTTGCTCAGGCCTCCTTGCTCCTCAGAGCAGAAATAAGAGCATTGGAACGTCCTTCATTGTGGTGGAAAGGACCAATTTCTGCATGACCACAAGAGGATTACCTGGTGTCTAGACAGCAAGTGTGTCAGACGTGTTTTTCACATGCACATCACACGCAACAGATATACTCTCATTTTAATGTATGCAGCTGTCTGCACTGGCTCCATGCAGGCTCGCGTCTCAGCCTTGTCTCACAGGCGTAACTGCGACCTGAAGTGTTCATTTACGCATCAAGTCTATTTTCCTCCATTTTCCGTGCGTCACTACAGTCATGTGTATTGGGCTCTGAGCGCTTCCAACACATGGGTGACCTACACTCGACACTGTACCTGAACGCCTCCAGTTTAGACACACAGATGGAGCACTCACTGCTGCTGCTGCTCTGCTGCTGTGCTGCTCACACTATGCTTGCTGTCTAGACATGATGTTAGGGAGCGAGGAAGGATCAAATAGGAGGACAGAGGTGCACCTGTGTTGTTCTTGCCATAGATCACTGCTTATTGACTCCCTCAGATATCCCATTTGTAAGATTATGTCTTTGGTCTGTAGAAAACAGAAACAGACTTTGGGATAAGAAACTGTGGGGCTTAAAGTTTATTATTTTGTTGTTGATTAGTTTGTCTATTTTTAGGATTTTCTAGATTCATTCTCTCTATAAGAAAAGCAGAGTGGATGCAAAGGTTCCAAAGACTGAAGTTGCTGTGTTGTATCCACTTTAGACTAAAGAGAACGCCTCTGCTGACGTACCAATTTTCTTTGATAGAGAAAGACGTCCTGCTGTTACTTCAACTTAACAGGGCTAGAATCTGTGTAATCACACAGAGCACTCTGTCAGTCATTTTGGAAAGATTGTACTTGGGATAAAAGCTGCAATTTGTATTAAAGTATGTATTTTCGTTTTACACAATATGCAAATTAACTGTAACTTTCCTAAAATAATAATAATCTGTTTTTTATTATTACATTAATTACATAACTAATAATGTTTTGAGAGGAAATAAGTTAACATTTTGCTATGATGGTTGTTTCTTACAGTAGTTTATTCCTGGGGTCTCCAGGGACCCCAGTTGGTAGTACTTGTATGTTAGACCATTTGGGGTAAATTGGCTTTGTGTTCTCCCTTTTCTGCTCCTGTTTGATAGAAAAGTGAGGAGTGCCGCTGTTTCATTGCTTTAACATGGCCATTCCAGCAACTGAATGTGTACAGAGAGAAATGTAAGAGTGACTAACAAAAATAATAGATATTATATAACTGTGAAGACCTTGTATAAAAATGTTCAGGTAGCATGAAGTAAACAAGAGACATTTGTGAAGAATGCAAAGAATGTCCTTCAGGCTAAATGCTGCCATCTCTGAAATTGCATTATTGTGCAATGACAGTGCATCTAGAAACAATGTGACAGAATGACAAAATGTGTGGTTTCAGACAAAAGGACATACACTATGATATTCTGGTAAACAGTATCAATCATTTAAAAGATACTTTAATTGAATATGACTGTAGAGGTAGAGAAAAAGAATCATACTTTAGAATTTATGGAGAAGAAACAAAGTAAAAAAATGTTGGTCATGTCTCAGTTGTACAAACGATGATGAATGGCACAGGGCTGCCAATAAAGCAGTTCTTTGTCTATAAAGTAAGCAACAGCTTGATGAATTGACTCATACACACTTGATCATAATTAGGACAACGATACTTTAATCTTTCTATCACTACAGCCAACATGTTTCTGGAACAGAACTACAAATGCTTTTCTCTCTATCTGTTTCCCAATAGAATCTCATTACAGCATTGCATCAAATTACAGCAACATGTTTTTACAAGTTATGTAGTCAACAAATGATAATGAGCAGCAGCACATTACCTCACAAGGTTCACTGGGTTCTGCGGCTGTGTGACCATGAAAAATAATGCCTAGCTGAAAGAGGTTAATATTAAGAGTATTAAAAATATGTCTTTTCTTTTTTCTTTTTTTACATAAACAAATAACATGAACAGAAGTTTTTATAATTTTGACAAATACATTTTACAGTTAAACTAGGCAAAGGCCCTTTCTGACGGGATGGTATGTGGGTAATTTTTCACCACCACCCCAGTAATAATTACACCTGCAGTTACCTACTGTTTTCTGATGTAATTGAAATCCCATCCAGAATGATGTCCATGTATTTTAAAGTGGATCTTTGAGTTTTTTATACAGGAAGCTGCTACAGCTTGGCCTTGGACTAAACACAAAGTACAGCTAAGACTGATGGGAATTACATCAATTTTAGAGGGATTTGGTATTGGTCATAGCCAAAGTGTTGACAAAATGAAACAACACTGACATGATGATTGCTTGTAGTTTGCTGATGTTAAAAGGGACCTATTATGCTCATTTCCATTTAATTGTATTAATTAATTGTAAATATTCCATATTTTTATTTTTGGACTCCACTAGAGTAACTTTGCATGATTCACAGTTCAAAAAACAGCTTATTTATCTTATTCTGGCCCTTTATGCAGCCCCTCAGTTCAGCCTTTCTCTGAAACAGGCTGTTTTGGATTCCCCTCCCCTCTGCCCCCCTCCCTAAAAGCCCACTCTGTTCTTGCCCCAGCTCCAGAAGCAACATAAACAAACTATAGTAGTCAGATTTTGCTTCTTGTTTTTGTTCTTTATACAAAATATAAACTTCTGAAATACATCCGTACTTGTTAGAGCTGAAATCCGATCCAAAACATGCAAGTGGACTGCACGAACATCCGCAGCAACATTACAGCAGGACGTCTCTGTTTGGTAAGGCTCATCACCTGCTTATTGTGTGATATCTTTATCCTATCTGTGTTCAGCTCTCAGTACTTTTGTCGCTTCTAACAGAATCTCTGTGGTTTGACGTTTAGTTTCTCTCTGTTCTCTCTCTCTCCTGTTTGTACTTTTAGATATCTGCCTTATTTTACTGTTTGCTGATCGCTTTCGTGTCGAGTCGTATTAAGTTACTGCCAATGAAAACTCAACATTTCCTGAATTGCTGCTTCATATCAAAAGCTTTTAAAGGCATTAATAATCTGAGCCTTTTATTGTGGAGAATTTACAGGAAATGAAATGTGTATATGCACTGTTTTAACATGGCTTCGTTAGCCACGCTATTCTTCCGATAAAAGCGGTTGACACAAGATCTGGAGATATTTGGAGCTCATTGTTCAGCAGATCAGTTAGCAATAATGCAGGAAGGAATAGTAGAAGCAGAAACAGCCACAGAAAGCCATAATGTTAGCGGAGCGGAGCAGTGAACTCCAACAAGAGCAGCTGACACACACACTGCACTGCTGCAGCAGATGACCATATAAAGAAATCTGTTACAAGCTGACGTCGGCTCGAACTGGAAATAGAAAAAAACATTGGAAACCGAGCATTCAGAGCAGTCTGAAGCTGGTGCTTTTTGCTCACATATGTTTACCTCATTATTTGATACTTTGGCCATGATTAATATGCACATCTGACATTGTAACATTATACTGTATATATGACTGAAAATAAGGAAGGGCACAATAGGTCCCCTTTAAGGGATCATCAAAGTTACTACATTTCATCCAGAGGGGAACATTCAGTGGCAATCAATCTGATAAATGATGAGACATTTCACTCAAAACCACAAATGTCAAACTGCTGGTGGTGCTTCAGGAAAAGTCAGAGGATCACCAAGTCAGTAGGCTTCTTCCTCTGATGATCATGAATGTCTGTACAAAATTTCATAGCAATCAGTCAAATTGTTGAGATATTTCAGTCTGGACTGTGTGGTGGACAGACCAACCAACAGAACCTTGCTGCCAGCGTGGATAAAGATAAACCTCAGTGCTCTGTGGTGGACAAAGTATTTAATGGTGACACTGTTTCCAAATTACCTTACACATACAGTATCTTTGGCATTTCTGTACTACAATTTCTTCTTAATCATTGGTCAACATATGGTCCAATACAATACATTGGCATGGCCGATAATATCAGTTTGAGGATGTATTGGTTGGTCTCTTGTACTGTAGACATATATGTAAGATGACATATATATCAATAACTGCTTTACTTCTTTGTGAGAAAGTGCATAGTCTTGTGTTTCCCATTTCACAGCCAAGCAGAAATTGTTGAGGTTGAATTGTTGTTGATTATGAGATATTGATCTTCAAAGTCACATCCTAGAAAGCAAAACAGGCACCTTAAAGATCCTCTAAATTGTTAAATGTTAAATGGGGTTTTCTAGAAGAAGGTGAATTTCAAATAGAACCCTCTTAAGGCGTGTTCAGACAGAAAGTGAAGCTAATTTTCACCTTGCATCATTTGCACATATTTAGCAGCTGGACTGTTTGTGTTTATTGTCACCAAACAGCCAATGTACCAACAATAGGTTTGCTGAAAGCTAGCTAGCAACAAATGTATGCTGAGCCTCCAGACTCCAGTTATTTCCCTCCAGTCTCCTTTTTCCACTTGTCTCTGTACATTTATGAAGCAGATTCATACTGTTCAGTCTGGGATTCAACTCACTCAGACACATCTTTGCATCCAGTCATCCCACACCTGGTGAATTCTTTCCATTGACTTTGTTCACATTTTGTCTGAACACACAGTTATACCAAGAACACATGTTTTGATTGGAATTGGGCTATGAGTCTGCTAAGGTATAACAGAGAGCAAGGACTTTCTTGTAAAAAAGTAGATGGATTAGTAATGGTAAAAATCAGCTTTCCAAAAGTTTGGAACAATGTTATTTACAATATCATTGGTAAAATTGTTAACTCCATTCACAATGCCGCGAGCTGACACAGTAAGGAAGTGGAACTTGTTTGATCCTCCTTTGTACATTTTGACCACTACAGTTTGGCTTAGGAGTCTTTGTTGGGTACTGTATTTGAGTTCAGTAGCTCCCAAACATATGCTGGAAAGGTCCATCTTTAGCCCTGACTATTCACAAACCATTTAAGACAAATTCTAGCTGATAAATATTAACGCTGCTTTATCCATACTGACAGCTCACAGGCATGAAAGCAAGTCTGTTCACACTGACCAAACATCCACCGTCTCCAGTGAGAGTTGTCAAACTCAGGGGTGCAGCCAGACGTTGTAAACATTCAGGGCTAAGCCCAAACCTAGTGGGGTCTGGGGGCATGCTCCCCCAAGGAGATTTTTCTCCCATTTATGGCAGCTATATGCACTATTTTTCAAGCCATTTGAGATAATAGAATGCCTAAAATATGTACATCATTTGGGAAAAACATGATAGTTGCCCAGGAAAAAAATCATCCTGTAGATCCTATTTTGTATCTAATTGCTCTTTAACTGTCTTCATCATTCTGAAACCATAACACAACAAATGTTGAGGATGACTTTTTTCACTCCTGACACCTAAAAATAGGCAAATGCCTGATGTTACTATTTTTAACATATGTAGGTAGGGTAGGAATTTGGCCTAAACAGCATTACTAATCTTGAAACCTATTTTTTTATACTATGCTTGAGTAGAGTTCACAGAATGAATGTTTAGCTGATAATTCTGCTACATTTGAATCCTTGCCATAATAATCTGGGCTGCTCTAATTGCAAATCAAGGATCCTCAACAATGCTAAGTAAATGTGGTCTTCAATACTCTGAACTGACATTGGCATATATTATCTTATGGTACTTTATTTGATCTACTCCTGGTCACTCTGTTCTCCTTTCCTCCTCTTTTCTTCTTAATTTCTCTCACTCTCTCAGCTTCACTCATTTATCCCTGGAAATGTCCTCCACTGAAAGAAGAAGATATAAAACAAAAAAAAGTATTATAGTTTTTGATCATAAACTTAAGATGTAAAAAAGATTAAATGCATAACGTATTCTCTTACATCTACTCTTGGCACATCTGCTCTTCTTTACTCCTTTGTTCTCCACTCCTTTCTTCTCAATACATTTTCATCTCTTGTCCCTCTTCCTCCTCACCTGCTTTCTCCACAAGTTTTCACATCTCATTTCTTATTCTCTCCTTCATTCTTTTCCTCACTTTATCTTTCTCTCCTCCCTATCTTCTCTCTTCCTCACTCCTCAAATCCAGACTTCTGGTTTCTCATTACACATTTCTCTCCTCTCTCCTTCTCTTAACTTCTGCTTTTCACTCCTTTCTCAATCCCCTCATCATCTCTGCTCCTCTTGTCCTGTTTCCTCTTCCTCTTCACTCTCTCACTCATTTTCCCTCCTGGCTCATTTTCACACTTTTCTCCTTTCCTTTTCTCTCCTCCACGTATGTCCTCCTCCCTCCTCCTTTATGTTCTTCACTTTCTCTTTCATTCCTTTCTTCTCCGCATCCTTCCATCATTGGAAACTGACAAACTTTGAATTTCACTAATAACTATATACATGTAAAAGCTATGAGCCATACAGAAATACTGTATATCTAACCTCTCAAGTAACTAGCATATTAACACTAACACCGCCAAGACGGTCTGACAGACCGTTTGGGTTGGTATAATGCAAATAACTATGTTTAAATAAAAACTACAAGCCTTTCAGCCACGACATTTCCTAAATATGTGTTTTTAATGATTCTGAAGCCTAGAAAGTACTAAAATAAAACACACAAGATTTCTGAGCATTTACACCTCTGACCGCCATATTATAGATTATTACCATATAAGGTAATTTTTTCCATTTTGCAGGTTTGTTTTTGCACATTTATGATTTTATTTTCATTCGTTATTGTTTTTATACAGTATTCCATTTTTTAAATGCAGGAGCTATCTAGAGAGAGAAGTCACCACTTTAGCGACTAGCTAAAACACTAGCTTAAAACTTGGAAAGCAAACGATCAGAAGATGGAGAGAGGAAGAACAAGACAAAGATATACTGTTCAAGAGGCTTTAGCAGTGCTTCAGGAACTGAGCGACAGGGAGTCTGATGGTGGAGAGGTTTCAGACTTTAGTGATGTGAGATTTCAGACTCTGAGCCTGAACCCCCATGCCAAAAAAACAAAACAGTTTGTGCCAGTTGCCCCATCTGTTTGCGTGTCCACTCCAGGTAGGTATGGCTATTAATTCTGTTAATTTGTTTTAATTAATTTAGATTCATTTTTATTAATTATTAATTCATTTTATTAATTATTTTGTATGGGTAAAAGCATAGATAAGGCGTTATAGCGTAGCCAGGCAGCATCGGCTCCATGCCAAGCTTTCCAGCGCAGCCGCTTGACAAACTATTTTGTGAATACAAACTAGATGTTGTAAATAGTATAGGCTACAAACAATAAGCAAAAATTATCCTCACTAAGAGCGAATAAAGAATTATAATGTAGCCTAATAAATCTCAGCAGTGCAACCACCAGATGCCCAAGTGCTGCCAGCTGCTGTCCAGTCCAGTGAACAAGTCACACTGGTCTCTGTGAGAGCTTGTAAATCATCTCCAGGTAAAACAGTTATTGTAAAACACTTATAACTATTTTCATCCTATGTTATAATGCAAACACCAACAGACAATAAACAAGGCTGCAGCCTATTTTGTTCATAAAAAATAACTAATAAATCTCAGTGGTGTGAACACTGGCAGCTACTGACATGAGAGCATGCACATCATCTCCAGATGCAGGTAGGCCTATTACAAAATACTGCCAAAGTACACCAAAATACAAATGGTAGGGTATACAAATATGTGTAGACCTATCTCTGAAAATTAAAATATGTATTTGAAAATTAAAATATTTCTACACAGTAATGTGGGGTGGCTGTGGCTCAGGAGGTAGAGCGGGTCGTCCACTAATCGGAAGATCGGCGGTTTGATTCCCGGCTCCTCCAGTCCACATGTCGAAGTGTCCAAGATACTGAACCCCAAATTGCTCCCGATGGCTGCGCAAGCACCCTGCATGGTAGCTTGCCGCCATCAGTGTGTGAGTGTGTGTGAATGGGTTCCTCTGATGGGCAGGTTGGGACCTTGCATGGTAGCCCCTGTACCGATTCAACGTATGAATGTGTGTGAATGGGTGAATTGACTCGTAGTGTTAAAAGCACTTTGAGTGGTCAGATGACTAGAAAGGTGCTATACAAGTACAGTCCATTTACCATTTAAATGTTTACCCTATAGTCTATTGCAGTCAAAAATAGGCAGACTGCAGCACTGTCAATAAAAAAGTTTCCTCCATTATTTCGGTGTTTATCTCTGTTTTTGTATTTAATAAAATACATAATATAGCCTATAATATAGTAGTCCTAACCCTAGTTATATATTTGTGTAGTTGTATTTTAGCATTGTAAAGCAAATTGGTCCACTTGGATGGGACACATGCAGCCGCAGTAAATAAAAAAATATAACTGACGTGGGAAAAAAAACATTGTAAATTGGCATGGGACATCGAAAAAGTTGCTGATCCTGCTCTATGCTCTGTGATATTTTGTTAATGTCCCATCATTTCTAGTAAAGTGTTAAGCATTTCCACTCTGTCCTCTCCTTTTCTCCTTTGTTCACTCTCCACTCCTTTCCTGCCCTACATGCACTCTTTCTTCCATTTCTTCTTTACACTCCTTTTCCAACTGCCGTCCCTCCATTCCTTCCCCTCTCAGTCTTTGCCGTCCTATTGTTGTCTGGGTCAGGGAGTTTTTTCTCCTTTTCTATTTTTGTGGCAGCAACCTAAGGCTGTACTGATGTGGTTTCAATTTAGCCAATCTATCAATAATGTTGTCAGGGTTTATGGCATCCAGATTGTCCTTTTTAATTGACATGATGGCCAGGTCATTGAGCCTGTCTTGTCCCACGGTGCTCCTTAACCATTTGTGAAGATGGCGCAAGGCAGTGAAGAAGCATTCACAGCTGCAGCTGCTGACTGGAATTGTGAGGGCCACTTGGAAGACAGCCTTCAGGGAGGGAAACATGTCTTCATGAAGCATTTGGAAAACACAGTGGCTGTGTAAGGGACTGTCTCTTTCTCCATCATTCTCTTGATGAACTTTTTAGCCACCAGGAGTTCTTCTGGCTTCAATTGAATTTTATAATGGGTAGCAAGGCCTTAAGGGTTTTCTTCAGAGAGAAAGGTCTCTGTGGTTGGGTTGCAGACTTCACTACCTGACATAAGCTCTTCTCCCACACCTGAAAACTGATGGGTGAGCTCCTCTATCATCCTGTCCAGGCATGGATAAAAAAAAACTGATGTCTGAAATCATTTAAGGCTATCAGATTGGAGGTTGACCCACAGGATGACTCCACCATGAAACCATCAAATCTTTTTTGTTTCTGTTTGGTACCAACAAGGAGCTGGATGTCATTTGCCTCACATAAGGCCATGGCCCTCTTAAACACATCTTCAGCACCAGAGTCTGTGCAGAGCTCTGTCAAAGTTTGTACTGAACTGCTTTGCCCAAGTCCAAACTTTCCTCCTGCAGGTACCGGTGTGTCAAAATAGACCCTCAAAAAGTCAAATCAGCTAACATTAGCTAGCGAGCTAAGCGCAGCTAACTTTAGCTAGCTAGCCAGCAATTCATATTAGGCCAGTCACCTCACCAACTAACTGCTACTAGCCTAAGTGTTACACCTGCAGATTCACAAACCTGAAACAATAACCGTCCGCGGTTTACTGGCTAAAGCTGATGCTGCCAAACCATTTTCTGTGGATGGTGGATGAGGTTCATTTCTCATGAATAACTTTGTTATGTCCATAGTCCAAGCTTGCTCACTGAGGTGACACGACTGAATGAAACACGACACACACAACACAACAACCCCCGATGACAATGTTAGGGCAGACCTATAGATGGTGATATTTCCCCAGTAATAGAACTTTTGCTCCATTGATTTAGCGGTCCAGTCAGAGAGACTGAGGGGAAATGACATGAAGTTGAAGTTATTTTAAAAATCTAAAAGATGACTTTTAGTCAAACTGATCAAGGGTGAAAGCTGAGCTTTGCGGGGGTGATATCTAAAGACGATACAGCACAATGATCAAAACACACTGTATGAGGGGCAGGTGGAGGTAGATGATGTTACTACTGTTTTTATCAGTGTTATATGTGTGCTGCAAGCTTGACTCTGTTTATCTGTCTTGTCATATATGCTGTACATTACATTCATATTAAATAGCTTGATGTCCCAATGGTGAAAACAAGGCATACACAAGGAAACACAAGCAAACTTGCAGGTTTGTCTGTCTTCCTTCCCTCCAAATTAACAAGACTGAAAGTGTTCCCAACAAAAACTTCAACAGTGATTGAAATCAGCAGGTCATGAAAGCTGAGGCAAGAAATCGTTGCAAACATTTAGGGGTTGTTTGCCCTCTTCTCTAGTAATTGTTTGGTCTAGTGCTGCATCATTAAGTTACATCTCATCAAAGGAGCTTGCATGCTCTGCCCCCACTCTGTGTATCAGTCATTTAATATGAATCACTCTTTCTCTAATCTTTATAGAAAAGCAGCAGCTGCCAGCAGTGTGTATGTACATCTCTGTGTGTGTATATGTCAGTGTTGGAAATTAACTTTTTCTTCCACCAGTCAAAGTGGTGGGTGGATTCTAAATTGCCAGTCACCATTTGGTAATCACACTTTTGTGTGTAACTAACTTTTGTGTAACCTTTGTCTTTATTTGAAAAAAACAAAAACTAATACACATTTTCCCTATAAAAAGTATTATTTAATATTTATTCACTTATGGTTATCCATTTTTAATTCTCTCTCCCCCGCCACACACACACACACACACACACACATTCACTCACTTTTCAAATGCACAAAATCAACACCACAAACACCCAAACAGCGGTGCACTGTAGATCCATTTTAAGTCAGAACAAACAACAGACAATCTACCACACATTATTACACACACACACACACATACACACACACAAACTCATTGCAGCCCTTTTCTCCGGAGCCGACTTTCCTTGTATGATGTAGATCACCTCGTTGTGGTATTTGAAGGTTCTGTGGTCCTTGATAACCACCAATTTTAAATTTTTGGTGCCCACAATGAAGCTGTTATTTGTAGAAATGCAGCGATTGATCGGCCACTGACTGAAAACATCTGGTTTTCAGCTGATCAGCCGTGACTGCTTCGATCAGTCTCATATATCAGATTTTTTGCTGGTCAAATTTATACACCTGTGCCACATATAGCCACATGACGGTTCACGTCGTGCACACAGCGCACAGACAGTAATGTCACAGTCACACACACACTAAAACTAAATAATATGAACTGCAGCAGAGACTCGACTGGTATCACTACAGCACGTCGGCCACCATGGCCGGTAGGTTTAGCAAATTCACCAGCCACATCACAAATTCACTGGCATTTGGCCAGTGGCCGGGGCTAATTTCCATCCCTGGTATATGTGCATAGTGTTGCTTTCAGGGTCATCCAGGTTCTTAAGGTGGTGCTGGTATGGAAACAAAACAAAACAAGACAGGACATAAAAATAAATGTATTAGTTCCAGTGTTTCAATTTGTGGTTGTTGTTATGAGTAAACTAAGAGAAGGTCTGTTTTTTTTTCCAATTACCTTTAATGGATATTCCAGGTGAATGTTTTTGCTAGAAGGCAGAGAGTATAGGCAGCTAACACAGTTAGCTGTGTTGAAAAGCATTAGTCCTCTTTTTATTTGTGAGCTGCAGCTTACACCCCCCTTCACAGTCAAATCATTTTTCTTGTCGCAGGCTCTCTGGGTTTACACCCACATAATAAAATCTGAGCAGAGCATTTAATGTCTTATCTGCTGCCGCGTAGATAACACATTATAATACACTTTATACTTTGATCACATTGATCACAACTGAGCTAGCAACTCTGAACAACACTAGTTCATTCCTGAATGGAAGTTTACCAGTGGTTAACATTAACAAACTAGCTAGAGGACATGAGGTGTCAATAAGACAGCAAGTTACTGGGAGGCGCAGTTTCCTCTTTTGGTAGAGGCAAACTGTCTGCCCCCAACTCAGGCCTCTGCACCAAGCTAACACAGAGAGACAAAACTGATATCAACCCTCCATTGAACACCCAGTAGGACAACAAACAATTAACTCCCAAAACAGCCTGAGATTAGTAACTGTGATGTAATTACTGAATTTTAAATTGTGACCCCTTATGGTTACTACGTCACCAAGCTTCTAGTAACACATGAAAAATTGATGTCAAATGAAACTTGAAATTTGATATAATAGAATGTCTTATCCAAATGTATAGATTAAACATACTGTGCAAAGCATCTGAAGCTAAAACAAATACTGAAATCAGAAACTGTTAAAAACCCACCATAGTTTATTGTGGCCCTCTGCTGAAAGAACGGCATGGTAGGTTTCTTGTATGCAAATGAAATCAGTGCATGTAAACGATGCAAATGACCTTAGAACATCACAGAAAAAATATACACGTGGCTGAGGTTGCTTGGTGACAGTTTAATGATGGCATACAGCATTACATAACAAAAGAATCCCACAGCTGTAAGCTGTATGTTTGAGCCAGACGAGTTTGGAGGACCTGGTGGAAATACAGCAGGCTGCCTCACCCTGTTTAAGACATGTAATGAATGGTTGGTTTGTTTATTAAAGTGATGGTAAACAAATACATTTGAGAAGTCTATATATAATCATGCAGAAATCTAATTCAACACAGCAACCCACTGAAGAGCAAAGGTTTGTATTTTGTGGTGAATGCATGTTTGAGGCAGAGAGTGAGATATGTACAGTATTCTAGATGTCTGGCTCATTTAATTGTAACAAAATTCTAACAAAAGAAGTGTACCGCTGTGGTTTTGTATCAAGTCCAGTGTTGTATTTAGAGTAACATCCTTTTTTTGTTGGCACTACAGACTTGGAATTTGTTTAGGTAATAACCATTCACTGTGTATACAACAGGCATCTTGTCGGGCATCCAGTTGAACAAAATATTCCTCTTGTTTCACTGTTCAGCAGCACAGCTCCATTGACAAGTTGACATTTCCTCAAATCTAACTAATTAATGAAGCTGTCAATCAAACATTAAAGGGTATGTACTGCTGTCACCTTTTGATGTGGGTTGAAACCCTTCTCACTACCACTGAGAGGCCAAACAAACTTATCTGGAAATTCAAAACTACCCACATATCTTTAAAGGGAGTCAGGCTTTATACGACATACAGGAGAGTCAATGGTCTGTGTTGCTAGAAACTGAGCTTCCTAACATATTTACTTTGAAACTGGGGAAATAAGACTACACTAAACACAACCTGAGGGCCTGGACACCTGATCATCTATATAATATTTAACATCAAGAGCTAGGTGGTAGGTCTTGAGTGCACAGGCTGTGTGGGCGTCTCCAAGCACACATATTATTTTGGTTCATGTAGGTGCAGCAGTGCAATGTGCAACAGGGTTGACTAAAGAGGATTATAGATATGAGGGTGTAGTGATTAATAAATACAATCTCAGCCTGTCACATCACTGCTCTCATAGCTCTGAAACAGCTGAGCCAATCACAGTGAAGCATGATGACAATAGCAAATGGAAAGATACTTCTTCAGGAAATCATATTGTTGTCTGGATGGCAGCAGATGGCAGATGGTGTGTTTTTTTCAACAGTAAATGAGTACAATGATAATAGGAATAAATCATAATAATGCCTATGTGATCCCATCAGTTCAACATTATTTTTACTGTATCTCACATCTCATCTTCACATCATATTGTAATTGATATGACAACAGTGTTTTCACCATAATACATTTCAAGAATAAAACATGAAATGCCACAAAGGAGGTAATGATGCACTGGATTTATGAGCCCAGTTAATCCAGTGTCTCTCACATAAATGGACAGAATACTAAGTTATGACTGACCAGTAAAAACAACCAAAATCAATGGGATTTTGTCAGCTCATGACTCAAACATTGCAAATAAAAGGAGAACAGTGCATGTATTTGTGTCTGCGAGGTGGGAAGAGAGGCTTCAAGCAATAAGCAGTTTGTTGAATCAATGAGCTATATATTTGTTTATGAATTAATCAATAAATATCACTATATTAACAGAGTTAATATGTGAATGTGCCACATTGACAGAATAGGTCAATACATTCAATACTATATACTGTTATATTATGTGTTTGTTAGCTTTATTGCTTATTAAGCTTTATTGCAGTTGTGAATTGATGCACTGCCGAGTCCTTTGTTTTGCTAAGCTCTGAGGATGTGATGTTGCTGTTTAGTTGTGTTCACCATGCTAGATTTGTGTTGTCCTATTCGGGACTGCTGTGTATTGTGCCACCACGAGCGAGAAAGCAGGTTGTTTTGTCAGTTAACAGTCCAGACAGCGTGCATTACAGACTGTCGTCTGTAATGGAACTTTACTGGAGGAATGAACACCATCCTTCCAAAAGATATTCCCTCATTTGGTGTTCTGATGTTGGTGGAGGAGAGTGCTGTCTAACATGTCGGTCCAAAATCTCCCATAGGTGTTCAATTCAGTTGAGATCTCGTGACTGAAGGCCATAGCATATGATTCACATCATTTTCATACTCATCAAACCATTCAGTGACCCCTCGCCCTATGGATGGGGACATTGTCATCCTGGAAGAGACCACTCCCATCAGGATAGAAATGTTTCTTCATAGGATAAAGGTGATCACTCAGAACAACTTTGTATTGATTTGCAGTGACCCTTCCCTCTGAGGGGACAAGTGGACCCAAACCATGCCAGCAAAATGCCCCCCACAGCATAACAGAGCCACCAGACCCCTTCACTGTAGGGGTCAAGCATTAAGACCTGTACCAGTTTTTCCTTTAATTTGTCACCGTCTGTACATGTGATCCTGTTAATGATAATAATGACCAATAAATTGGGATTTTTAAGACAAAACATATAAATAAAATGTAACCCAAACACAGATTTGCATTAGAAAGTTTGGTGGGCATATAAGCACAAAGGTTTCTGTGGTTATTTTGCAACAGTCTGGTGCTGATTGTGCCAAATATAAAGAGCAGATCTGGCATGCGTAATTATGAATAATCATTATTTTAGCAAATCACAACATTCAGGCAAATTTACGTATAAAACATTTGAATTTTTGAAGGAACATGAACCTTGTCTTGTTAATTTCTATATTGTGAAGATCTAAGACAAAGATTTTTGCACATTTTGATAAGCTTGTATGCAGGTATTTCATTGTTTGTTCCTCCTTTGTGTTATGTCTGTGACCCCACCAAATTAGATAGGACAATGAACTTAAAAAACCCGACCAAAAAAAACAACAAAAAAACCAAAAGCAAATACAGATATAAATACACAACACCTCTAGTACATACACTTCCCTGCACAAACCTTTAGCAAATCTCAATGTGTTCCCGTAAACACTAATGTTCCCAGCAAGTGCCATGATGCTGAGCTCTTATGCCTAAATAACTCTGTGTCCACAAGCATAGCAGGATGTTTTGTTTTTTTTAAAGTTCCCAATGAAAAGAACAGCATCTCATTTAAGTTAAAATATTGTGGTGTTCGTATCAGAGTTCTCGCCACCCACTTTCACTCACCTCCCACAGACAAGACAAGTGCAACAGCAGTTAGTCGTAAATCTCCAGTGACAGGGAGGTAAATTAGAAAAACAGGGTCTCAACACTCGATAAGAGTTATATATTGTACATGGTTGAAGCCATGGCAGCAGTCAGTGAAGGGAACATTAAAGTCCTGTAGTTTTAGAATGCCTAGTGTAAAACTACACATTAGTTTTAATTTTTTGCAAACTGACACCTAGATTGTAAGCCCTGTATGCATCAAAATGTCAAAATAAGTCACTTCAAAGTTTGCCAGACTTATAACTTCACTGTGGTAATTTTCCCAGTGTGTCACCCTTTTCCCCTTCAATAATTATTGCCTAATATTTCAATTTCCTTGCATTTCAGCCCTAATTAGCTCTGCCAGTTTTTGGCTGCTTTTCACAATTTTCTTTTTTCCACCCAAGCTGAGGTTTCGCCTCAATCTGCAGCCAGGGTTTGCCTTGCTGCTTTTCTTCTGCTCTCCTTTTCAACTAATCAGTCATCAATGTCTAGGAGGCAGGGGGCCCTCAGAAGTCAGCCAGCCTGTTCATTAAAGCCATTAACATTTTTCATCCATGATTATCCCTTGGAAAAACAACAGTGCTGCATCCATGTGTGTGTCTGTGTGAGTGTGTAGTAGGTAGAGAGGGAATGCTGTAGGGAAGAAGAGATGTAAAAGCTGTTATGGTTACATTGATTAAGTAAATATCTCTACAAATGAGCACTACACACATCCCTGCACGGTTCCTCTCTTCACCAACCTCTCTCATTGTTCACATTCATGCTCCACAGTCACACAGTAGGTCTAGTAAGAAGTCTGCTGTCATAAATGATGTCTAGCAGCACCTCCTCTCTCTTTCAACTTTTATCCTTTCCGCTCTCGCTCCATTCTTCTCACTCATTAATCCTCACCACTCACTTTATTCTCGCTCTTTTATGTTCTATCAACAGCAAGGCAGCACAGTGTGAAGAAAATGATTCACATAAAACTGTCCATTCTGAATTTGATCAAAGTTGCCACTCATAAAAAGTAATTTCATCAAGTGTTTTCAAGTGTTTCTCAATGGAACTTTTGAATTGTTATAAATGACAGGGAAGTCAATTCATCATTCCCTTGGCCAGGGAAAACAAAGACAGAGCTGAAAACTATTGCTTCACACGTCTGCTAAATTAATTTAATGAAAAGAGGACTGCATTACATTAGTTGTAAAAAGGTTTTGAAAAGCACAAAAAGTGCCCCACTCAATTTGTTTTGCTGCACCCCTAATTTTCTCTCAGGTATGTGCCTGTGATTCATCCTACTGTCACCCAGTTCACCTTCACCTCGCTGCCCCTCATTTCGTCTCTCTCTACATGTTTGTACATGTTCCACATGTACCTACATGTACTACTGTTTTTATACGCTGTCCATCATCCCTCTCTCATTACAGTAAGTGTCAGCTTTTACATTTCCTTTTCTGATACTCTTATGTTTTCTAATGGATTTTCCATGATTCGTCACATTGGTTGCTTCTAATGATTTGTTATTTGCATATAAATACAAGTTTGTTTTGATATGACAATATTCATTCCAATAACTGATTTAATGAAAAGGCTGAAGTGAAAAGAGAGACAGAAAAAGTTAGTTTTTCATTTTATTTGTACAGAATCAAACACAGGACATCATGGCAAAATCTGTCAGGTTATTGGTTGCATATGAGACAAATTTCACCTCTTTTTTTGTAGCTTTAAAAGGTAAATCTATCCTGTATTTCACGAGAAAATAGCAAAAATTTCTGAAAAGCCTAAAAATTTTGTGTAGATTCTTAATATTTTTTACCCAGTAAATAATCTTGTGACATTTCAAAGTTATCTTATGACCTAAGTTTGTAACCTCTGATCTAGAAAGTCATTCTCGAAAAACATTCTTAGGATGTGGTATGTTTTACCTGACCTTCAGCTGTGTGTTAGCTCCAAAATCTAACCAGTGTTTACCAGCCTTCTGCCTTTTTTCCCTGAACAGGTAAACGCATTTCTGTCCTTCGTGGTACCCATGGTGGCCATATCAGTGCTGAACGGGGTCATAGCCAATCAACTGCTACGAATGTTCCGCGAGGCAGAGCAAGACAACCGAGTCTGTATCATTGGCGGCAATCCCACCATGCTGAATGTCACCGTGGAGCCCAACCGTGCTCAGTCGCTTCGCCATGGAGTTCTTGTTCTTCGTAAGTGAACATCCCTTACTTCCACAACATACACACACAGCAGGTTATAGCCCACGTCATCCTCTTTGTAGATGGAGAGGACAGCTTGTCAGACTGTCTAGAGTATGTTGTGCCTTCATTTAAAACATGAAATTCTGAGTTTTGGAACTAGTGGTGTCTTGACACTCTTCAAGCCTTATTTTGGGCCCTGCACACAAATCTACTTAAAGCTCCAATTCCATTTTGTGTATGCTCTTGAGTCCACACCTTGTCAGCCATGTGTCAAGAGAAGCAGACAACACAGTCAGTCAGCAAATTCTCACACACATTCATGCACGCACACACTTTAAAGATAAGACTTTTATACATCAACTTAGTTACTCCATCAAACTGTCAGTGAGCTGCACTTGACTCCCTCCAACTGAGCGAATGCGCCACCAAAACCACCATATTTATTACTGTTATCTAGTCAGCAACATATTGGTAACTCAAATGTGGGTAAACTATGAGCTGCAGCTGGTAATTATCAGAAGCCCAAAAAACCAATGCTATAATTTAAATAATGATTTATTATGTGTGTGTCTGTATGTATCCATGTGTCTTTTTAATTGTGAAGAGTCACTGTATTTTTAGCTCTGAACTCTTGTTAAATCAAGAGACTCTTACAGATCTCTGATGACATTTCTGGCATTCCGTTAGGGATATGTAATAATTGCATAATGTCTTTTAGAGGGTGGATACCCGACCCAAGCCCGATGGGTCGGGCCAGACAAAAATTTGGAAATGATGTTCAGGTCGTGTTTGGTCACATCGGCTGGGCTAGCCTACTTGACATAGTTATTACATAATGTGTGTGTTAAAACACCTATAGCCTTTATAAAACAATACCGTTTGGCAGTCATTTACAAGGTGCCCACACATATGTAATCAGCGTAAACAGGCAAGTGGTAACCATGGTAACAACAAAGCATGACAGGTCAACACAAACTTACTGCTTCAGCTTACATTATCTGCATCGGGCTCGGGTACAGGTGACCTATGTTATCATATTACAGATTGAATTTAGATAGATTTAGATAGATTTTAATTTAAGTTTAATTGGATGAAGGTGAATGTAGTGGCCAGATGGGTCCAGTTTTGTTTCTAATACTCTTTTACAGCAGGTTTCATTGAAATCTGTCCTGATGTGTGATGAGTAGCGTTGCACTTTAGCAAAAATCCAATTGGCTTTATAATGGCAGGCAATTTTAATTATGGAAAAAGGATTTTTAAATGATTTCTAATATTACTCTGCCTGTGATTGCCATCTTTATTACACAGAGACAGAATAATCTTCACTGTAATGTGCCTCACGTTCTGTACTCATCAATTATGAAAGCAGACTGGGACACTGTCCAGAATGGGGCACAGATTAATGTCCTAGCTTTTCCTCTCCCAACCCCTCTCTTAGTCTCTATATCTTTTTGTCCTTCTTTAACTTAATTAGACTTGCTCCCCTGTGCGTGTGTGTTTCTGTCATAACAATTCAAATTTGAATGGGACCCAATTCAAAACCCAGTTTGTCATCATCAACCAGTCTTTGTCCAGCTGTTTCATCATTTAGCAATTCAACATCAGCTTTTATTCATCACTCTAAACCACACTATAAAACCACATATTTAACCAACATTAATTAAAGTTGTCCACAGTGAGTCATGGTTTCTAGAAATAAGAAAATCTCCATGAAGGCTTACCTTATTCTGGACAAAGTCCAGAGTCAATGCATTAGTCATACTAGCCCTGAACACAGAAATCAATCAGGGGTGAGACTCTTGTTCCTCTCAAACTGGGCCCTTTTAAATACTTTACATCAGTGCAAGTACATATGTCTTAAAGGAGCATTTATGTACTTTAGTGCACACCAGATGGAATCAGAATAGCTGTTTCTTCACTGACTAGATAATGGCTGTAGACTATGAAACCAAACAAGCGAACAACACATTCTACATGTAGTTGCATTAAGGTTTAAGGGAGGCTTGAAGAGGGATTGATTCTGATTCCTGATTTAGTCAACACCCAGAGGAGTAAAGGTAGTATGCTTTTTTGTATTTTTAGTCATGATTGATTATTTATTTCTTTTACTAAGGTGGCAAAACTTTAAAGAATAAATACAAAGGTCTTTACAGTCTAAGTGCTTACCATTTCAAGACAAGAAAATGCTCTTCTTTCCTGCACAGACTGGGTCTAATAACTCCTAAGGCTACTTTTGCAGCGATGAGCCATTACAGATATAATTTGACAGCTCTCCAGGCCAGCATCAGAGAGGCAATTGACAGCTGCATTTCACAAATAGGGCTTCATTTACCCGTGTGACAAGCCCTCCACCTAGTAAAATATATAATAGAAAAGAAATTGGTTTTCATCATGCTTCCAAGGTAGTGAATCCCCATTGGGTCATGGCTGCTACATACAGGTGTTCAGCTCCCACTGTGTACTGCACCTTGGATGCAAATAAAAAGCTTTTGCATCTGGAGGACACTTGGGAATTGGCCACAGGACATAAGGAATCCCCCCCGATTCGCAAAAATAAAATCCCAAACATTTTTCATGTGTGGATCATTTGGATCTTTATGATTCTTGGATCAAGATTATATGACAGCATCACATATTCAAGACAAATGGGACAGATTTTCCTCTCTCTCCAGGCCAAACACACCACTCAGGCAAGACCTTCAGCTGTATTAGGTGACAGCGCAGGAGAATTTCTAATAAGTTTAAGGTCAGGCTCAGAAACAGGAGGATGCTTGAGCATTTACATATTTGGCTTTTTTCTGTGGCATTTGATTATGGATTTAAAAACTGAATTTGATGAGTGGAAACTGGTGTCGGTAATTAACTGGAAAACAGTGAGGTGTCCATTGATGCCAGCCTTTAAATTTGCAAGGCTTGTCAGTGTGTACTGTCTCCCCCATTTTGAAGGCTGGACAGAGAAATAAAATTCCCTCAGCATTTTAATGAGGGCATCTGTGCTGTATGATTGCAGGTCTGTGTTTTTTTACCCTTTTCATACAAGAAAATCCATTGACATCTTCCCAATTTGTTTTGCAAATTTTTTGGGCGTTTCTTCTCAGGTTTATCGTCCTGTATTTTACTGAAATCTTCCTCCAGTAGTTATTTGTGCCGTCTCTTCTTGGATTTGATGTTTTCAATTTCTTGTTCATGAGCAATGTCCCATTCTTCAAAAGTTACATGTTCACCAAATATTAAATTTCTCCATTCAGGTAGTTATTTGTTTAATCCGGAGTTGTTTGTGTTAAATAGCCAGCTATTAGCTGAAGCCCTTGGGCTAAACCATGCTAAAGCTTCAGTACTGTTACAATGGTTGCCTACAGTTTAGTATGGGCGCAAAGGTGTCCAGTTATACTGTACAGTTATTAAAAGTTAATCCACACCTTGCAGCCAGTCAGAATTTTTTGTGGCCATGGTATAACAGACCTTTCTCACTATATAATGAATTATGGCTAAGATAAAGATAATTTATTCTCTTATATGCACTAACAACTTGTAATTCTTTTATGTGCAAAATAACACGTTTTTTTGTTTTTGTTTTTGTTTTTTTTACAGTGCATGATTTGTGGATAGGTGGGTCGCCACAGTTTCAGTTTTACTGTTTATGAGAAATGGTTGAGTGTGAGTTCATGCATGTGTGTATGATGACCAACAGACCAATTGGTACCAACTGACAAAGACAAATTGCGATGGTAGAGAGCCAAGGACGGAGTTGCCATGCAGGAATAGACTCCAGACAAATGGGATCCCAGTCTGCCACTGAGCTATTGATGGACTTCATGGGTGTAGTACAAACACACACACACACACACATACCCCTTAACACATTTGAAACCCTCTGGCACCGTCCTGTCCCACTGTTTCTTCTTTTCAAGAGTGTCTATGTATTTAAGCATTCCTGTATTTGTATCTGTTGATGTTCTTTGATAGTTCAAGGCAGCAGACAGACAATTGCCCTTTCGAGCTGTGTTGACACTTCAGCAAACTACACATTAGTATGTCCACCAGAGAATAGAAAACAATAACTGCGACATGGTGGGTTGAGAGTTTTTCTTGACTGAACCCACAGTGTCACTTGATAAATGCCTAAGATGTACTTTACTACCTAGGGTCTTACCACAAAATCTTGAGACAAGAAGAGGAAACATGTAAGACCCTGATGTAATATCAGCTGACAGGCATACAAATTGACACTCAAGTATCTGTTAGCTCTCTGTTGGGTAGCTGGCCTATCATGCATTGATAGGATTGTCTAAGTTTGGAGCTGGCACCAAAATAGCAAATTTAAGTGAACTAAGATGTTGTTCTTACAGTAGTTTCTCAAAATAGCCCTGTGGTGACAGGACAATAGAGGCATACATTTTGCCTAAAGTTTTCTGTAGTATACTGTCTAAAAAATGTTGCAAGGGCTAGAAAGGTTTGATTTTTAACCTGGATTTTTTTAGTTTGAATTCTGGAGATGACGTCAGGGTTATTTTAAGAAGTTGCTAGAAAAGTAGAAGCAACAAATCAAACACTAGCCATTACTACCATGGACTACATTTGACCATTCAAACACATTGTGACATGTTCTATGACACAAGACAAATACAAAGAGGATAAATGAGTGTACACCACTTTATTGTGTGAATGCGTGTGATATTTGTGACTTGAATCTTTAAAGCTCATTCCATGGCAATGACAAGCATACTGTATGGAAATGCTTTAAACTAAACTTGAGTTGAATGTGGTAAAATGAATGTTTTGTGCTTTTCCTAGTCTCGACCAAGTCCAGTTGGCTTTTTTGGACACGTTATCAGTGTGGCTCTAGTAATGTCGATCAGTCAGTTGGTTTGTCCACCACTTTGGTCCAGATCGAAATATCTCAACAAGTATTGGCTGGATTGCCAAGAAATGTGGTAGAGATATCCATGGTGCCAGGAGGATGGATTTTATTTACTTTGGTGAACTGCTGTCATTACCTCTAGCACCATCAGCAGGTTGACATTGTTGGCTGTTAGTGAAATATCTTGACAACTGTTGGAAGGATTGGCATTCATGGTTCCCAGACAATGTATTGTAATGACTTTAGTGATCCACAGACTTTTTTCGCTAGTGCCGCCATAAGGTTGACATTTGTGGTTTTGAGTGAAATGTCTTCATAACTGGATGGATGCTACTTTACAGACATTCATGTCCCCCCCAGGATGAAGTGTAATAACTTTTGTGATCCCTTAACTTTTCATCTAGTGCCATCATCAGGTCAAAATTTTAATTTGTCCAAAACCTTGGTTTATGATTAAATATCTGCAGAGGACATTCTTATTGGCCTCAGAGCTAGATTGTGTTTACTGCTAGTTAGCAAATATAAGCATGCTAACATTCTAAACTAAGATATTGAACATGTTAAACATTATTCTTAGTATAAATTGCTATATAGGCTATCCTAAGGTTTTAATGACATCATGAACTGCCTTTGAGTATGTGCTTCATGGCTAGAAGCTTTCAAGCCTGTGGCCAGAAAGCAGCTGGTTATTTAAAGCCTCTGTCTTCATTAATATTGAGCTTGCAGCAGTGACGATGAATAGTCAAAGTTTGGAAGGTTGCTGACTCAGTATGAAATTATATTTTTCAAGTTCCCTCTTGCACAGGAAGAACCTCGGACTAATTTATCTTACAGTGGTCACATTTCAGTTACAGATACTGCCAAAGATACAATCCAATACATACAGTACATGAGGGATTTGATTCATATATTTACGTACTTATTCAGAGAACTCATGCTGTTTTGGTCTTAATAACATTGCTCTTAATATTTATTTTATACAAACTCACACCTTGGAGACTTGCACAACTTTTCGAAGATACAGATTGGGTGCTGTGAAGGAATTTTCATATATGTATTTGCAAAAGAGAACTCCATCATTGTTTTCACAGAGAAAGACAGTGATGCAGATTTCACTTGTTAGGACAGCCTGTTAGGATGTGCCTGGTTTTTGCAATATTACGCAAGTGAAAAAAGGCAGTCCTTGAAATTTGTTTTATGTGGGAGTTAAAGGACATAACCTGATCAAAGATAACTTCCAGATTCCCAGATTGTGTGATGGAGGATTCATCATTAACGTGTACAAACTGAAGTTGATCTCAAAAATAGGATTTAAACCAGCTTAATGCAGTACCTTTAATGCCAATTAAATGTTCCAGTCTCTGTAATAGAATGTGATGGTCAATGGTGTTGAATGCAGCACCAAGATCTAACAAGACAAGTACAGAGAGAAGTCTGTTGTCCGATGCAGTTAGGAGGTCATTTGTAACTTTCACCAGTGTTGTCTCTGTGCTATGATGTGCTCTAAATCCTGACTGAAAATCCTCAAATAAACTATTGTTATGTAGAAAGTCACACAACTGATTGGCAACTGCTTTCTCAAGGATCTTAGAGAGAAAGAGAAGGTTAGATATAGGTCTATAGTTGGTTAAAACACCTGAATCCAGAGTAGGCTTCTTAAGAAGAGGTTTAATTACAGCAACTTTAAAGGACCATGGTACATAGCCTGTTACTAAAGACGGAGTGTTAACTAAGGGCAAGCACCCTAGTTGGGATGGAGTCTAAGAGATAGGTTGATGGTTTAGATGAAGAAATCATTGAAGTTAATTCACGAAGGTCGATTGGAGAAAAACAGTCTCAATATAAATCAGGTTTTACAGCTGTTTCCAAGGTTCCTGAGATTAAGAGTAAATCTGTGCCTGTTGAGGGCAGGAGGTGATAAATTTTGTCTCTAATGGTTAGAATTTTGTCATTAAAGAAGCTCGTAAAGTCATTACTACTGAGAGCCATAGGAATACATGGATCAATAGAGTTATGACTCTTTGTCAGCTTGGCCAAAGTGCTGAAAAGGAACCGAGGACTGTTTTTATTCTCCTCTATTAATGATGAGTAATAGGACATGGCATTGAATTTAATACTGATGGGATTGCGTCCTTAGATTTAGCTACAGCACTATCAGAAATACATCAAGTGAAGACATTTTTGTCTAATGTGTACTCTAGTAATAGGAATTCAAAAGTTATTAAGTAATGGTCTGATAAAATAGGATTTTGTGGAAAAACTATTAAATGTTCAATTTCGATGACATAAGTCAGAACAAGGTCAAGGGTGTGGTTAAGAAAGTGAGTAGGTTTATTTACACTCTGAGAGAAGCCAATTGAGTCTAATAATGAGATAAACGCAGTGCTAAGACTATCATTATCGACACCCACATGGATATTAAAGTCACCTACTATAATTACTTTATCTGTACTGATGACTAAGTTTGGTAAAAACTCTACGGGCCAGGAGGGCGGTACACTATAACAAATAGAATTAGCTGTAGAGTTTTCCAGGTAGGGTCTGAAAGACTAAAAATTAAACTTTCAAATGAGTTACAATTAAGTTTAGGTCTAGGGTTGATTATTAAGCTTGAGTTGAAAATGGCTGCAACTCCACCTCCTCGGCCGGTGTCACGAGGAATGTGAATATTAATATGATTGGGGGGAGTAGATTCATTTAGGCTAACATATTCTTCATGACACAGCCAGGTTTCAGTAAGACAAAATAAATCAATATGATAATCTGAGATTAGATTGGTTTAAGAGTCAACATTTAATTCTCCTATTTTGTTGCACTCTTACAGACAGACACAGTTTCTATGTGGTTTTGGGTGGGTAACTGCTCTAATGGAAGTGCAGAGAAGCGTGTAGAACTGCAGCTCTAAGTGGGATGTATGCCGTCTCTCCTAATCAGACCAGGTCTGAAAGTCCACCAATTGTCTATGAAGCCCACATTGTTTGCTGGACACCACCTCGACAGCCAGCGGTTGAATGATGACATGCAGCTATACATGTCATCACTGGTCAGATTAGGCAGGGGCCCAGAGAAAACTACAGAGTCCGACATATACTTTGCATATGTACACACTGACTCAACATTCATTTTAGTGACCTCCAATTGGCATAATCAATCCCGCTGACATGGATAACAATTTTAACATATTTATGCTTATCCTTAGCCAGCAGACTCTATGTCATCCGCTCTGGCCCCAGGAATGCATTTGACTGGTCGTCGGTGTCGCTAACTTCACGTTTCTCACTATGGAGCTGCCAATAATCAGAGTTGGTTTCTCAGCGGGTGTGTCACTGAGTGGGGAGAACCTGTTAGAAACATGAACTAGTTAGTGGTGAACCATGGACTTCTGCTTAGGGCTTCCTTTGGGACAGTCACCCAGCCACCCTGGCTTCCCTGGTGCTCGGAAACTACCGGGGGAGTAGGAGCTATTCTAGGTAGGCCTGCACCGGCTACTGGGGGCTGGCTAACTACATTAGCTAATGATTGGTTTTCCATGGTGCGGAGCCGTGCTTCACTGAGCCTTTATTGCGGCTGTGGCTCAGGAGGTAGAGCGGGTCGAAAGATCGGCGGTTCGATTCCCGGCTGCTCCAGTCCACATGTCGAAGTGTCCTTGGGCAAGATACTGAACCCCAAATTGCTCCCGATGGCTGTGCCAGCACCCTGCGTGGTAGCTTGCCGCCATCGGTGTGTGAGTGTGTGTGAATGGTTTCCTCTGATGGGCAGGTTGGGACCTTGTATGGTAGCCCGTGTACCCACTCAGCGTATGAATGTGTGTGAATGGGTGAGTTGACTCGTAGTGTTAAAAGCGCTTTGAGTGGTCAGATGACTAGAAAGGCGCTATACAAGTACAGTCCATTTACCATTTACCATATTACAAGTACCATTATCACTGGAGGAATAGCTAAACATATGACACACCAAGCAAGATAGAGCAGGAGAGTGGGAGGGAGAGAGAGAAGCCATCGCTAACTGCTTAGCTAAGTTAGCTGCTAAGCTAACTGCAGAGCTAAAATAACTAAGCTAAAAGAAGGAGAGAGCTAAGAGTGCTTGAGCAGAATTAGCGTAAATTTAAATATACAGTGGGTATTAATCCACAGTGATGAAGAATAAAGCAAAATTAACTGAGTTGAGAGCAGCAAAATGCTATCAGTAAACACAGTGGACAACTGGAAGTGACACAATACGCTTACTGCAGCACTGCAGCTGAGAAAGAAGTACATGGAAGAGGAGGACAAGAAATGGAAGAGGAAGAGAAGAAGAGAAGTGAAGCACATAGAACACCTGAATCAATCTTGTTAAAGAAACACAACATAGCTGTTTGATTTTTGTATAAAGTAGGTTCTGTTTAAATTGAGAATGCTGTCACACATGTAGGTACCTACTTGAGATGTAAACAAATACATTATTTGGATATGAACAATGTACCCTGAATCCAAATTTTTTGTCACCTGATTGGCCAATTTGTCACCCCATTTCTTCTCAGAGTCATAAATCAGTAAACGCAAACTGCAACTCATTCTTTGTAGCAGTAACAAGAGCTCTGATAGCTTCTGTAACTCAATGCAATCTCTCATTTTGCATTTCTTCCATCTGTCTTCACACTGTGTTCCTGGGGATTACATTCCATTCTAAGATGAATTGGCATCCACTACCGCACTTGCTATCAGGAGTTGAAACCTTTGTGACTTAAACAAAGTTGAAGGTCCAGTGTGTAGAATTTAGTGGCATCTACAAGAATGGACTTGGCAGAAATGTAATATAATATTCATATGTATGTTTTAATTAGTGTATTATCACCTGAAAATAAGAATTGTTGTGCTTCTGTTATTTTAGAATAAGCCCTTTATATCTACAGAGGGAGCGAGTCCCCTTCCACGGAGCCCACCATGTTGCAGCGTCATGTTTCTACAGTAGCCCAGAACGGACAAAACCAACACGCTATTCAGTTGGCTGCAATCTGCAACCTCATCACTAGATGCCACTAAATCCCACACACTGGATCTTTAAACAATGATAATTGTGTGAGCATACAAAAACCTGCAGCTCTCATGAAATTCCGCAGCATAGTAGTCAGGGTCCCCACCAGGAATTTTGGGCCCCATGAAAAGATATCACATTGGGCCCCACCACCGCACCATCACAGGCCTGCACAATTGCTGTAACTACACCTCCAGAACCCAATTGACCCATTCAAAACTTTACATAACTCTACCTTTGCAGGCTTGCATCTCTCATGTAGTTCAATACTTAGTGTACGATATTTACAGACAGTAAGCTGTGAAAATATAACACTGTGCAGACATGCACCCAACATTCTGCATACAGTGGAATTCACTATTTAATGCAAATGTGGTAAAGGCCAACTTTTACAGTCATTTATCTATCAAGTTATCTAACATTAATGTATAACTTAAAATAAATGTAACTTATATATACATGAACCCTTTCAATTAAAATAAATGAACATTATCATCTATAGAATGATATAACAAACAAAAAAAAAAAATCAGCAGCAGATTTTTGAACTAAGTATACATACCAACTAAGTATACTACCAATTCTTATCATTGAAAAGGATTTAATCATTTTTCTTTTTTTATAATAATAAAGACAGAAATTCCGACAGACCCCCTTCAAATATGCCAACTGACATGTCATTCAGTACAATGCTGCTCACCTAATCCTTAGTTGGGAGTAGGGCTGGTTCATTGGTAGGGGTATGGGGATGGGGAGACAGGGCTGCTGAGCCTGAAACTGCATCTGTCAGGCCTGGCACCAGGCAGGGGCTGGGACAACTGATTTAGTATGAAAAGCTTGCTAAAAGTTTGCCTGCATTGATTAAATGCCAGCTAAAAGCAGAGCAAAATGTAAACAATTTTTTCTG
This sequence comes from Scomberomorus guttatus, assembly GCA_038419695.1. Taxonomy (NCBI): domain Eukaryota; kingdom Metazoa; phylum Chordata; class Actinopteri; order Scombriformes; family Scombridae; genus Scomberomorus; species Scomberomorus guttatus. Next base: position 5,613,885 of record CM076449.1, read on the forward strand.
AATTCTGAATTTTCTGTGAAAATATTAAGTAATGTATGTTAGGGGAGTAAATGTAGCCTCTTTCACTAGGGACTACGCTGGTTAGGGACTACATGTTTCAGCTTCAGGAAGCTGAAACATGATGGTCAACCGGCACTCCTCACTCGCAATTCACTGCTAATTCATGCCTGGTTTGGGGACAGGACCAAACCACTTCATGTAAATAGGGGTGAGGAGGTTGGGCAATACAGAGACTCTCTGGATGTTTACTTTTTGCCAAAAACAAGAAAAGAAAAAGATACCATCAGTTTTATCAGTACTTTGTGAATTAAATATTCTATTAATGATGATATGTTGATAATTCTAATGTTGTAATAATTGTTTTGGGGCCCTTAGAGTCATCCTAACTTTTACTCCCCTGACAGTCGTATGTGTACTTATGTCGTTGTAACTTGATTTCGTCCATATCCATAAAATTCACCAACACTCTCTTCTGTAGATTCTGTAGTATTTTTTCCAACTTTCTAGCTGTAGATTACTACAGACATGTCTGAACTTGCATCAGCCCCTCGACTCGTCATGGACTCATGCTGGTGACTTTAAGCAGCGTTGGTCTAGAGCTTATGGGAAATTGTGTTCATTAAAGACAGCTCAATACAGAAATAATCAAACAACAACAATGATATTAGAGCATTTTTTTTAAAAAACCATGAGAGAACCACACAAAGACATTTTTCAAATGTCTATGATTTTGATTGAGGTTTTGTTACTTTTTACTTCAGAACTTTTTTTCTTAGAAGGTGGGGTTTATGTTTTATTATTTGATTAATTTAATTTTAGTACATGGTTAAAATAATTGTACTCTGTATATTTTGTGTGCAGCTGAACATGTAGGTATGAGGGGTATAACTGGCAGTAGAAAATTCAAATGCAGATATTTTTTGACAAATACAGATACAGGTAGTAGCTTTGCATTACAACCCTGGTATCCACAATTCTCAAAAAAAAATGTAAGCCACAACTCGTGGCTTACAAATCTACACCTACATTTATAGTATTTGATCAAGTCTGACTGTTAAACATTCACATTAATCTTCTGAACATTGTGCACAATGAAAAAAAAAGCTTTGTCCTTTTCTGCATCAATTTTATGTTATATTGCTTTTTATGTGTCTGCTCCTTTTTTGGCTTTTTCTTTGATTCTGAGGCTATCTCTGTTTTCCTTTTGTTCAGGAGCGGTGGTCATAGCCTTTGTGGTCTGCTGGCTGCCCTATCACGCTCGTCGCCTCATGTTTTGCTACGTTTCTGACTGGTCTGAGTGAGTAATGATTCCTCTTAGCCTCTCATGTGAAAGGAACCTCCAAGTAGTTTGCTCACTTGATCTTTACAGAAACACACTGATGCTACATATGTAGACACACGCATACACATAGGCCTGCACATGCATGATCATTCACACACACTGTCAGACACACATGCGTAAACCCCAGTATGCACACACAGACCTTCGCACTGACACACACACAGTGGTGTACTGGCCATCAGGCTTACTGGGACAAATCCTGGTGGGCTGCTGCATTGGTGGGCCCAGTACACCCCTGCACACACATATTGGCCTTAGCCATCACTTATAGGCTCATCAGTTAAGAGCATCTGACAAAGAGGAGCAGGGCAGATACATCTTCCTTATTAGACTGCCTTCATTTAACATGCTCATTCTCATATAGAGTATAGACACACACATACACATAGGCCTGTACATGCATGATCATTCACACACACTGTCACACACAGATGCACAAACCCAAGTACGCACACACAGACCTTCACATTGACACACACACATATTGGCCATAGCCATCACTTATAGGCTCATCAGTTAAGAGCGTCTGACAAAGAGGAGCAGGACAGATACATCTTCCTGATTAGATTGCCTTCATTTAACATTCTCATCATCTCTCTTTCTCTCTCTCTCCTCTAACGATTAGCTCTTCTAAAGTATATATTGTTTTCCTAATTAAATCAAACAGACACCATTTCAGTAAATGGATGTCAGTGCTGGGAAAGCCTCTCTTTTCCACTCTATATGAAAGATGGAGAATCTGTATTTGAATGAGGGAACAGAAAATCATACAACCTCTGTAAACATGGTTACTCTAAACTCGCTGCTTGTTCAGTCAGTAAAACAGACAAACCACAAGGTGTGTGTGCCTGTTGTTCGATTTCTGGTGCCATAATTTGACAGGAGTTGATTTGTGTGATGCTAAAAATTTAAATATGACTAATTTCTCATTATCTGTTCCAAAGACTCATTTTTATTACATTTTTGAGGCAGTAATTCATTATGATGAATCAAATTTGCATATTTTAAAGTAGCATTTCTCTGCTTCCCTTTTTTTAAGTCAAACAAAAATCAAAATTAATTTTAGTTATATTGTTGGTTTTTGTCTTGGTTCATATAGTTATTTGTTCAATTGTTATAGTTGTAAATTTCAGTTTATTTGTTTTTATGTATATGGAATATGGAGTGCTGTTGTAACAGAACTTCCATTTGTCATTAACACAACTAACCCCATGAGAAAAACAGTAGTTAGAACACCAAAAGGCACTCAGCAGGGGTTGCAATAATATGATTGCTAGATTCCACTCTCCGAGTAGAGTAGAAAATTAGAAGCATGATGGCCCCCATTCAAAGGGGAGAAAAACATATCAAACATATACAATATGACATGTATCAGTAGCACACCATGGAAGTTGCCAACATGAGTCCTAGCAACCCTAACCCCTTCAAATGTCAGTCAACCACGGGTGTTTGTAGCTGAGTGAAGCTAAGAGTATAAGATAGAAGGTCCAACTGCAGACCTCACATCAGGCAACCCCTGATTTTAGTGAATTAATTTATCCTCTTTTAAAAATGGAAAAATATGCACAATAGCTGCACCAAAGAAACCACAGGGTACAGCACCAGCATGGCTGTCATAAAAAAACATTGTGAGTCAGCTCTCCAGCATGATAAAAGGACAGCCTTCTTCAGTTTCTCTACGTTTCAAATGTAAAAGGGTGTTATTTAGGAAATATATTTGTCCTGCATGGTAAGCAATAAAACAAGGTCACTCCGTCAAAGTCAGTTGGAAAGGATATCTCTCTGTCCTGCTCGCCTGTGTAGATATCCTTAGCTAACAAATTTGTTAGACACTCCTGGAGACAGAAGACAGACAGAGCCAGCAAAGGAGTGGATAGGGTGTCTGCCTTGCTCACTTGTGGATAGTGACTAGTGCGACTGAAGCGGCCTTCTGTTAGCCCGTACTGTTTTTTCAGCAATGAGACTTTGCACTCGTCTGGCATTGTGTTAGTTAATGTGTGTGTATAGACTGGCCCCTCACAATAAATATCAAGCAAAAATGTATGCATGCAGGAGTGTTTGTATTTGAGACAATAATAGACACAGTGCTCTTTTCTCCTGAATCAGTGGTGCAATGCGGATATCACAGAAAATACTGCATTTTTCAGTGTGTTCAGGGCATTTTCACTGAAATTTGCTAATTTCGTGCCAAGAAGCACCCAGCACAGATGGACTTGGATTGGGATTAGGAGGAATCAGTGAGTGTTGTAAGGGCTGGGAGCAGTCACGACCAGTCAAATATGTTGCTTTTCTTTCCTGGTAATAACAGTCCTCACTGATGAATTCATGATAGCAATCTCGCGTCCGAGTCATTCTGCCACAAGAGAAAATTGACTGATGTCTTTGTGCACAAAGCACTGAATCTCCATATTTGAAAATGCTGCACCTGTGATTCACAGTTTGCCCAACATTGTGTGTAACTATAATGAAAAATGCCTCCTGCTTGAGTGATTCCTATCAAAGTCAAATTTTTACCAGTGCAAGGAGCTAGCTCATGGCTCATGTATCATCCTCCATTACGTAAACAGAACCCACAGAATGAACTGAGTATATATAATGAAAAGGTCATGTTCAATACCATCCCTGTTGTCCTTCTCAGTCCTACCCTCACTCATCTATAATTGTGTCAGAGTATGTAGACAGACACACACATCATTGACTTTCTGCACACTTCAGTGACCCTTGTCTATGGCCTACAATTCTAAGAGCAGAAAAGATCAATACACCAGATTCTAGTAACTGAGATGACACTCAGGAGTATATGCGCTATGTGTTAGGATATATTGATGTGTTGTGACTTATAACCTTTTGCTTCGCCTTTATTGTCTGTTGTTTGCCTGTGTGAATTTGGCCTATCTTGTCCTCTGATTTCTGCGTCACAAACCTGTCTATTTAGTATCCATTCATCACTGTGCACGTAAAGAAATGCAATGTTCTCATTATAGACATCTTGGGGAGGGAATTATCAATAAAGAGATGAGAGCATAACCATCAAGATCGCATCCATGCAATGTTGAAGTTAAAGTGAAATTATAATTAAATTTTTGTCAGAAACCAATAGATAACCAGAGTTGTTTTTGACTTGTGTACTACCCGTTTCAGTTGTTATCACTTGATTGAATGGGCGTTATCAGTGGTTATCAGCCTCATAGATGTGGGTCAGAAGGGGCCTGCTACAACTGCTAGTAGGTGCATATCAACCCATTAGAATAGGACTGTGGCACCTACCAGTAGGTAATATTCCACTACATTACGCTACAAAATAATGATGTTTTATGGTGTGACTACACTGTGGTTAAGGTCTGGTTAGGTTTAGGCACAAATACCACTTGGTTAGGGTTAGGAAAAGATCATGGTTTGGGTTAAAACGATCACTTGAAACGTGGTTAAACATGGCAACTGTTATGAATGCAGTAAAATGAGGTGAAAATGTCCCAACGGAGGCAAACGGTGGTCTCAAACTGTTGTCTCTTGCTTGCAACTTCACGTGTTGCCAGCTAAATATCCATCCATCCATCCAACCCGCCACCTCCTAAGAAAAAATAATCTCGCCTAGATGGCGTGTGTAAATCAAAGGTGACCACCTTACCAATGGATGATAACGCCCTTCTCAACCTACTAGCAGTCGTAGCAGGCCCCTTCTAACCCATACCTATGAGGCTCATAACTACTGATAACACCCATTTAATCGTGTGATAATGTTCAAATCTGGCGTGTGTACTTATATACATAATCTTAATTACCAAAAAGAAGATATTTTAGTTTTATTTGTTTTTCTGCAGTGACAGCAATCCCTACAGTGGGGTTTGCAGTTTATACTCCAGCAGAAGATTGTTAAATAAAAGGAGATGTTGTTAGTGTGTGTCCAGGGGGAAAGAATACAGTATTTGGTTCTATGTTGGTACAGGTAATTTAAATTGTGCAATATCTGTGTTGGTGGGCACTACAAAATGTTTGTAATATCATTTTAATTCCAATGGACAAACAGACATTAACCAGCTGGGGGCAAATATTCTCAGTCATTGCTTAGTCCCATCTAGCATTCCTTGCATTACTCAGTGACTCTGTATGTTAGTTACCCTGTGTTTCAAATCATGACACAGATTAACTAATATACAGAGTGTTGAGGTTACAGCACAACCTGTTGCTGTGAGTTTTGAAAGTCTGGACATTTGCTATCACCACAACTGGACCCAAATGATAAAATGATAGCTTATACATACCTATAGTTGATATACAGCATTTAATTGTAGTTTAAAGGTAAGCTTGTTCCATGGCTAGATCAATGTTTTTAAGGTGATACGTAAAAAAAACAGTCTCAACCAGGGACAGGATAATGGAGGCTTCGGGGAGGGAGAGAAAGACTTAATTAGGCTATTGCTGTCTTGAATACTTACAAAGTTAAAACATTATAAAACTCATCACTTTATGAGAAATTTTGGAAATTTTCTAAAAAACAAAAAAAAATTGTCATAGCCTGGAAAATTGCTGTGGGAGGGCATACATCCATTATCTTCCAAAATCTTGTTTTGGTAAAAAGAGAAACCTGCTTCATAAAGGTGTGTGATGGAGAATGGCAGTTAGGTCTGACAGACAGAAGGGATACTCAGATTTAATGCATGGCAGAGATGATGAGAAAGGCTGCCAACTGAATGCATGGTCAGGAGGTGTGTTTCAGTAGCAACACTGCACAGAGGTTGAGAATTGTGGATCTGACACACAATCCAGGCCCACTAATGACACATAGGTATGCAAAACAGAAGCCCGTCAGCCAGAAGAACAACGATCTGGCTCTCAGACGATCGGTTATATTTCTGGCATGTCAGAAATTTTGTTTGAGCAGTTCTACATGACTGCTGTCAAAAGATCAGTTTTAAACTATAGTGAGCTTGTTTTATTTTACATGTTGTGGCTGAAACTTTAGTCTAGACTGAGGTTGCTGTGATATAAAAGTGAACTTCATTGCAGAACAGACAGATCATATTGTCTGCATCTTCCAGCCATCTGTGGCTTTATATTTTTTATTTATTTTATTTATTATAATAGTAGAATTGCGCAAAGTTGACTTTTTCTCTTTTTGTCAACATGATTGAGGATGTGGTCATCTTTTATGAATAAAGTTCATTCGAATTGTCCCTAGACAAAACCAACCAGAGATTCCATGTTTAGGTTCAGTGAAAGCAGCCACACCATGAGCGATCAATTAATCCATACAGTGTAAGCATAAAAGTCACAGGTTCTGGCAGTGCAGAAATGTCAATGTGTAGTGTGAGTTCACACAATGTACAAAATTAACAAAAATGCACAGTGTCTGTCCAGCTTCAGAATTCAAATTAGAGTTAAACTTTAAGCTTGTACTTTGTATTCTTTTAAAGTGCTTCCAACTTTCTTTTCAATATCTTGTTGTCTTTTCTTTCTTTCTTCATTCTGTTTTTTCCTTGCAGTCTCTGTTCCCCTCCCAACTCTTGTCCCATTTTATGTAATCTTTATAGCCTTGATGTGCCTCTCCTGCTGTGCGGCTTAATCTCCTTTTCATCCTCCTCTTCTATAGCAATCTGAGGGACAGTTTCTGATCAAACAAAAAAAACACTGGTTTAAACTTCACTTGTGTATTGTAGAGTATGTGGTAAAACTTGGAGACAATAACCTCTTGAGATTTCATTTTTTAATACTTACTTTTGTAGTATAATAATGCCAATTCCCTATTAGACTGCAAATAAAACAAATCCTTCTACAAAAGATTTACGCCCAGCTGCAGTAGAGGTCTCTTTATGGTTGTCTATACAGAGAAAAATCTGTATCCCCCTCAGACAGCTGAAGCTTAGATCTGTACAATAAGGACTCCAAAAGCCGATCTTACTCTACAGTATGTGTCTGTTTAATTCCAGTTAAAACATTTTTCTTCTTACTGTAGCTTTGGCAGCATTATTGTAGAAAGAGGCTGGCAGAGATCCTACATTACAAACTTGGAGACTCTTCCGCAATAGTTGATCTGTTAATGACGTTGGAAGCATTTCTGGTTGTGGAACAGCAAGGCCTAAAATGAGCAATGACATCTTAAGAGAAGATTAGTGGTTTAGTGTCATACATGCTCACCAGCAATTAGTACAAACCAGGCATTACTCTCTCTGGTCTTCTTAGCCTGTCAATTCACATAAATTCTTAAAGTATCTGCTGAGTGGAATAAAGCAAGACACAATTTCCACTCTCATTTTATTGTATATTCTTTACTGTTAAGCACAAGGGTCAGCCTTAACCTTTTGGGGACTCGAGGTGAGATTCAGGGTCCCTGTGAAGCCAAATCATCTACATTTTAACCAACTTTCAATCCTCCAACCACCTCATACTGGTTCAATCACAAGCTAACCTCAACAGTAGCTTACAAACTGTCAGTTTGCAAGACACATTTTATTTAAAAGACATATTCATCGACTCGATCTTGTCTCATAACCGTCTAAAAACCATACCTCTTTTGTGGCAACACCATGTATTTCAACTAATATCTAAATGCCAGAAACTATCGTGAATTTTTCACAGTTGTTGTATTTGATAATTCGATTTTTTTTGCCTTCAGATGCCTTTCACATTACATACAATTATAAAATTGGATTATTACTAATCTATCTAATTTACATACAATTTCATATTTTGACAATTCAATAAACAACTGTATAAAGGCCTGGTCATTGATTACACGCAGGGCTAACATTAGCTGGCAAACAGCTGTAGCTGCTGAGCTAACCACTAACACGCTAGAGAGCTGTGAACATGCTAGATCTAGTCAATCACAATAACCAAGCTAACTAGCTTTCTAACTGACAGTATGTAGCTTGGTTCCTAACGGGACAATAAGTTCAGACAGGATAATTAAAGACCCCCTCCAGACATGTATTAAGACATATAGAAATACTCTGCTTGGAACAATAATGTGTACAGAGCCCGGGAGGGGACACTGAGAAATAAATAATAATTTGTGCTCTTGATTTAGTAACTTGTGCTCTCAATTTACCTATTTTGTGAGGTGGAAGTTTGAAGAAAGTGACAAAGGTTTTTCCCATCAGTTACTAATCCAAGCCAAGCTTGATCCAAAGCAGCCAGGAAGTGCTCTATGGATGTACTAAGAGAATATGATACATAATATATATACTGTATCTGTACATATATTTTTGCATGTTCTCCCTGTGTCTGTGTGGGTTCTCTCCGGGTACTCCGGCTTCCTCCCACAGACCAAAACCATGCCCATACCTGTAGGTGTGAATGTGAGTGTGAATAGTTGTTTGTCTCTATATATGTCAGCCCTGTGATTGACTGTGATTGTCCAGGGTCTACCCCGCCTCTTGCCTAATGTCAACTGAGATCGGTTCCAGCTCCTCCAGCTCTAGAAACTGGATGGATGGATGGATGGATGGATAGATGGATAATACATCCATTACCACAACCCTGAAGCTGAGTTTTTATTAACTGGATGACATCCTCAGGAGCATGTTTTACAGTGAAAAAGTCCATTATCCCATCTTGTATGCTCTATATTATAAGGGATCTCAGAGATTACTTATGAGTATGCCAGATGAGATAATGCCATGTGGGTGAAATCTGTTAAATTGAGAGCATGAATTATTAAATCAAGAGCATGAATTAAAAAAAGGAGAGCACAAATTAGTTATTTTTTTCTCCATGGCCCCTCCCAGGCTGCGTAAATGTGTATCTGATATGGTTTTTCCACAAAAAAAAATAAAATTATTACATTAAAATCCTTAAAATGACACCTAACTATTCTCCCTCATTAAAAGTTCCAGAATCTATGAATGTGCTAATATATTTTATTTCAAAAGTTTAACTGCTGGACACAAGATGTCTCCTACTTTACTGTAAAATCTATTATCAGTGTATGTGCACTGGAGGCTTCAAGTTTCCACACTTGTGTAAGTTGCATACTGGACCACGATTGGCTTCCAAACTACAAATCACGCTTGAAGGCCCACCCCTTAAAATTGGATTTTCAACAAGTGCAGAGAACCTTTCCACATTCAGCAGATGAATGTGAAAACAGCCTTCTAGTGTCAAACTCTGCACATACATCATTCTGCAGAGTGAAGCTCAAACATCCAAGTTTGAAGTAACAATAAAAACAAGTTTTTGAGTGGAGAGGGACTTTAAGAGACGCATTTAGACACAGGAGTGTTAAATAAAAGTCAATGCTGCAAACAGCTAATAAGCTGCAATATAGTGGATTTAACAAGCAAGAAAGTATAAAACAGCCCTTTTAGAATATTGGAGAGCATTTGTCATTTCACAAAAATATTACAAAATGTATATTTCCCTGCTCAAGTTAAAAATGCCGCAACATGGTATGTTTATGTATATTATAATGTGTATTATACAAATGTGTCCGAATCAATTTGACATTGATGAACTGATGTTTTGATACGCCACACGTAACAATGACTCCTCTTTTCTCTCACAGTGACCTGTATGACTTCTACCACTATTTCTACATGCTGACCAACGTCCTGTTTTACGTCAGCTCGGCCATCAATCCAATCCTCTACAACCTGGTGTCAGCTACTTACCGCCAGATTTTCTTCTCCACACTGCGCTACTTCTGCATGCCCTGCCACCATACTCCCAGGAGGCACCCCCACCCCTTGACCCGCCACTCCATCAGCATCTCCAGCAACCACACCCTCTCCACAAACATCATCAAAGAGACGGCATATTGATTGAACTGAACTGCAATGGAATACTTTTTCTATATGGAATACTATATATCAAGAAAATTCTGCTACTAGTTTGGAGACTGTTGGCACAGTATGGTTTAGTATTCACATCACCGTCATTGTCAAGTGAGGTCAAGTGACCACTGCAACCACTGATTTCATTTCAGATGCACATTTCATTATGTGTTACTGTATATTGTATGTTTATTAAATATAACGTGAGTTTGTAGAATCACAAAAAACAAAATATGACAATGGAAGAATGAAAAAGGTTAATGTTTTATACAGTACAGTATGTTTCTATTTACATGTTTTAGTTGGACTAATCATTCAAACTTGCTTGGTGCTGTACAGTGTAAATGACTGCTGTTTTAGTGTTGCATCCATTTATGAAACTCCTGAAAATACTTGGCCTCTGGCAATACTTTTCGCATTACAAAGGTTCTGATGTAACCATCCTTTGTGGATAAACCTGGCTTTGATGTCAGAAAAAAAGCTTTTTCATTGATCCAAATTGCTTTCACAGTTGTATTGGAAGAATCTCTTGCATCATTACGTCTCTTACTATGGGCACAAGCAGCTTTTCAGCAAAACTTTTGTTTTACAGTAGGTGTGTCCAGATAATGCCTGGACAATCTGGTAAACTGGAGGGAAAACAATTTGGACTCTTCCTCAGCTAAGGCACAAAAGAAGTGCTGCAGCGGATTGGAAAAATGACATTGCCATTGTATTTCTCTATGAATTGCATTTTGAAAGGCAAAGACAATGGTGCTTGTGCGAGAGATCACTCTCTTCTCAGTGAAAGTGGATGGCACAAGAGGCGTTAATTCTATCAATGTCATGGTCTCTTTCCAGTATAGAAATTTAAACTCAAAGTTCATCTATATATAATTTTTCTTCTAGCCACAGTTAATTATATTAGCCTACTGCACCTTCCCAGTATCCCTGTGAATTTTGGACCATAGTCCATATTCGGTTCCTGACCTCACAATTTACATTCAATGCCAATGTTCAGTTCCAACGCAGGAAGTAGTGTCCCTGCCAACATTTAGGTTTAAAAAATCGGGATTTTTTGGTGTTGGGGGGTGGGGGGGTTGATGATAACGTTTTACTCGAGTTGACTACGCTCGTTACTGTAAATGCAACAAAACCATTGCAAGTAAAAAGCCAATAAGTACTTTATCAAACCACCTGTTCAACAAGCATAAACATGTAGAAAAGAGATATTTTCAACTGCTTTGCCCTCAGTCTCCCATCCACCATCTGTATGTTTTACACGACCACAGCGTGCTGGTTAAGGTATGACACATATCCCACACAGAAACTGAGAAACACCCATTTGTATCACAATGAAGTCGGGAACACAGCAGGAGAAAGAGTTAAAAATACAGAGACCCCCATGAAAATCAGGAGTGTTTTCAAGTATGTATGTAGTGAGGCAGTAAGTAAGAATTGAGGTCGAGGTGGTAGATGGGCTTGTGTCATGTCAGCCTCTCATGCAGGAGACCAGAGTTCACACAGACCTGCAGTTGATATTAACTGTAATCACAATCTTTACCTAACCATAACCAAGTGTTTTGGTTGCTAACCCTGACCATACCTTTTCCATAGTTTATTTGTCATAATAAACATGATCCTTCCCTCTATCTATCATAACCATACCCTAACCTGTTTTAGTTGTCTAAAGGCCAGAGTATGCTCGCAACACACTACTTCATACAACATGTCATGTAAACACACCTAAAGACAGTCAGTGCTTATAGTTGTTCCAAATTGCTGAACTCGAGGGCTGAGTGAAAAGCCTGCCATCATAGAGAGGAGCAAGAACGATAATCGTTCAAATGGAGATAACATGTAAACCTCATTTACATAAATGGGGACTCAGATTTCAGACACTGCTGGACAATCCGATAAGCACTTGAAGCAAACTGATGCCTTAACCTTAACCATAGTATACCGTCCCAACCATATCATAGTTGCCACATGCAGATATTGTACAAATTGCAACTTTTTAAAACATTGGCATTGGATGTAAAACAGCGTAATTGAATGTAACACTAGGTTTTGCAGAATTATCCAATATTGACCTTGTTGGATCATGAGACTTAGATCACATTAGATCATGAAACTGTTTTTTGTTTTGTTTTTTTTGCTGCTGTGTAACTAGCAAGTCCACCACCAGCAAACTTGTATTGTATTTAAACTCATTTAAGCAAATTGTAAAAATAACTGATTATACACACAATATGCCACTGAAAACAGGTAACTTATGATTATATAAGCAGGACCTATTATTTTGGCCAGCAAATTTGATTCTTGTTAGGTATTTTTTTTTAGTTTGCTAGTCCTTTTAATTTAAACTATTAAACTTTAATGGGTCATCATAATTGCATTAGTTGGAATGGAGCAAGTTTTCCTGGTTGCTCATGTCTGGAAATTAGTGGACTGCTGGTGACTTGTTGCTTGTGTTGCCAGTTTTCAGAGGCATAGATGTGTACAGTGTGTACAGTGTGAGGGTGATGCTTAGTGCACCTAACTTTGAAAGTATGTTAGTTGTGAATGTCCTTCTACTGCCCAAGTCATTGCCTCTACTGTACATCTCTCTGCTTTAATATAAACAAATAGGATTGATGGATCAGCAGGACTTGCACATTTTATTCACATGAGGCTATTTTCAGCTGGTGGTGAAAGGACCCAGGCTTAATTTATGCTGTTAGAGCAGCCTCTACGCTGATTTCAATTTGCTTCAAATTGAAATTGAAAGATCGTTTCACTGCATTACACTTACTTTTGCTACAGCACTACTGTACCGTAATAAAGACTTGACACTGCTACCCTGCTTTCAATGTATATCACGGCAGTAAATTGCAAGAAAAAAAAAGTCAAACTCTGTGTATTATTTTTATTATACCATGACTGATCTTTTAATAAACAATGTACTTAGTTATTATTGGTGACAGTTACTAGTTGTGCTTTGTATTGGTTGATAAATCTCTGTACTTCTGTTGATTTGTACAGTATCTGTGTTGTTGCTGAATCTGTGTTGACTCATACATGCTTCATTAGAACTTCATTCCCTAACCCACAGATTTACCAGACAGCCATCCTGAATGAAATACACAAAAAATTCTGTATACCCCTTTAATTTTACAAACTGTACAAACTGTATATGCAGTCACAAACCTGTTTTCTGTACTGTGGACTGTACAGACCTGTAAATGGATGTATCAAAACTTGAATGTGTCTCGGTTTTATTATATTTAAATCAAAGAATATTTTGCTCATTTTAATTGATGATTCACATCAGCTATGTTTAACTGTATATCACAAGTTTCTCAAACTGAATGTTATTTCATTTCATTATAAAAAATAAAAGAGAGAAGATATATAATACAGTGATGTACTGACTACACAGTGTGTCTCTCCTCTATCTTATTCCCACTACACAGGCTCCCTCACAGCTATGCAAGAATATACAAACAATAAAGGGTGCACACACACACACACACACACACACACACACACACACACACACCCAAGTGCATACAAACACACACACACACATGCACACACACACACACACACACACACACACCACTTAGCAGAACAGTGTTTGACCTTTTCTAAAGTACACTCATGACAATTAATAGCTGTAGGCTTTAAAAAAGAAATGTCACTCACCAAGCGCATGTGTCCAGCACAGAGAGCTCTTGCCTTATAAAACAAGCCATATGTCTTACTTACTTATCTGAGGAATGGTATTGAACAGAATTGTCCTCCTTTGTGATGCTGGGAATCAAACCCCATAACAGAGCATACAGTAAATATCAACTACTGTGACTAATGTTTGTTTAGATAGACCAAGGGAACTGGATCTACCATGTTGGCAGTTTTTTTCTGTTGGCCAATGGGAATAGTGCAGAGGCAGGCCTGGCCAAAAACTGTCAGAAAAAACTATGGGGGATATTTACTAAGCCTGTCATAAATTACTGTCAGGGTCAGTCGCAGTTCATCTGATTTGCATAAAGTGCAGCAAAGTAAGATCTGATGCAGACTGTTTTGTGCATGTCTGAAAAGCAATGGAGCACAAAATTAAAGTTTTAGGGATATGGTAGAACTTTTAAGCTCCCTTGTCTAGAAATAGAATAATAATAGTAATTAATAATAAATGGCCTTCTTAAATCTAAGGTAGGTAACGTAATTTAGAAGCTTTTTTTTGTTGTTGTTGTCGAAAATCTGTGTACATCCTGACAGCAATCAATAGATCAAATGCTCTGACAATGAAAAGAAAAAATCCAGTAGATCCAAATCCTTAATAAATATCCCCAATAAGAGTCTACAATCATGCTAGAAACTCTGTGAGTTTAGCTAAATGCTAATGTAGCTAATGCTAACATGCTCACAATGACAATGCTAAAATGGCACAGGCCTGTAATAAGTCCATTTGGGTCGAAATGATTGGACAGGCTACCTGCCTGTCAACCTACCTACCTGCCTATCACTCAGCCCGTGCACTCATTCGACATGACAGAAAGTTTGGAGGCCAGTAAAGCAGTGGGATAGTAATGGCACTGCATGAATTGCAGGAGAGAAGAAAAAGACAGGAATATCAACAGAAAGCTGAATGAAAAGCAAAGTGTGATCATCAGACTATTGCCTGGGGCCTGTACTACGAAGCAGGTTCTACTTAGTCTGGCTCTCTTTGGGTAAGCTGGCTTCACTGAGCCTGACATTGGCCGTCCTGGGTAGGAGGGAGAGGAGAGAGGGGTTTATTTTCAAAATTCTGGTGCTTTTTTTTTTTTTTTTTTTTTTTTTTTGCCTTTTCCAGAACACCTCCTACCCCAGCTTTAATAAGAAGCTATAACTGCCTGCTTCACTCACATAGCGCTGTAGTGAAGTACTGTGAGCCATTACAAGAAAAGAACATATTCAACACTGCAGGAAACAGAAAGGAAAACTTGTTGCATGATGCTGTTGCATTGCTGCTTTTTGTCTTGTGCTGTGGTGCTCTGTGGAGCTCAAGTAAATAATACATCTTTTCATTTGTGTTTCTCTCTTTCTCTCAGTCTCACACACTGTTTCTCTATGATATAGTCTCTCTCCATCTGTGTGTTTGCTAAAACGCTGCTGCATTTTTTACACCTGCTTTTCCCAGATGTTAAATTTGAGACCGTTTCCTCTGCTACAGTGGGTAGTCTCTAGTTATAAATCAGGTTTTGTGGGTATTTATATAAATTTCAATTCTCTCCTTCCATATTTTACACATGAATAAAGACAAATGCAACTTGAGTGTTGATGAATGGGCAGCAAATCCTTAATAAATATCCACAGTAAGAGTCTACAACCATGCTAGAAACTCTGTGAGGCTGTAGGTTACTTAAGCACAGTGGTGCTTTGAGCTAAATGCTAATGTTGCTAATGCTAACATGCTTACAAAGACAATGCTATAATGCTGATAGGTAGCAGGTATTGATTTTTTAGTTTGGCTCATATCCCATCAACTAACATGGAGGGGGTGGGATTTATGACCTATACTGCAGCCAGCCACCAGGGAGCAATCGAGATGTTTTAGCTTCATTTTTGGACACCATCTGGAAACCATGAATATCTGTACAAATATTATGCCAATCCTTTTTGTAGATGTTGAGATATTTCACTGGATAAATGAAAACTTTGACCTGCTGCTGGCGCTAGATGAAAAGTCAGGGGATCCCAGAAGTCATTAGAAGAATTTCATGGCAATCCATCCAATAGTTGCTGTGAGTCTTCAGGGTGAACAAAAAAAGTGGACTAACCAGCACTGCCTTCCCTAGAACCACAGCACTATCATGGCTAAGAATGGAGCGAAGCCCAACCGGACCACAGAGGACGTCATCTCCACTGCCCTCCACCTGACTCTTTCCCACCTGGATAGAAAGGACAATTATGCCAAAATGCAGTTCAAAGACTTCAGCTCAGCATTCAATAAAATAATTCCACAGAGATTGGTAGGAAAGCTGAGAATACTGGGAATGAACCCCTCACTCTCTAATTGGATCCTGGACTTTCTGACTAACAGGCCCCAGTCTGTCGGTATAGGAAACAACACCTCCAGGGTCAAAAAACTGAGCCCCCCAGGGCTATGTGCTCAGCCCACTGCCGTTAACTCTTTGTTGTGAATTGTGCTGCCCAACACAGCTCAAACCACATGATTAAGTTTGCAGATGACACAACGGTAGTGGGGCTAATCAGCAACAATGCCAGAACAAGTCTCTCAATGTTGGAAAAACAAAAGGCATGGTTGTTGACTTCAGGAGGAGTCCTGCTGCACAAATTCCTTTGAGCATCGACAGCTCTGCTGTGGAGACAGCAGCATCAAGGACCTAGGAGTGGACACCTCACCTGGACACTCAACACCACCGCCATCACCAAAATAGCCCAGCAATGTCACTGGCTGAAGAGGGCCAGCCTCAATGCCCCTCGTCCTCACAACCCTCTACAGAGAGACCATAGAGAGCATCCTCTAAAGCTGCATCTCTGTCTGGTTTGGAAATTGCAACGTCGCTGACCACGAGTCCCTGCAGTGGATAGTGAGGACAGCCAAGAGGATAATTGGGGGCTCTCTCCCATCTATCATGGACCTCTAACAAACACTGCATCCACCATGCAACCACCATTGTCACAGACTCTTCCCACCCCTCCCATGAACTGTTCACCCCCATGACGTCTGGCAGAAGGTACTGGAGCATCAGAGCAGCCACTGCCAGGCTCTGTAACAGCTTTTCCTCCCAGGCAGTAAGGCTCTCAACACCACCCCCCTTTTGTCCCACCCCCAACACCTGAACAATGACTGCTTTAACTACCTTAAATGCACACATCCACTTTAATACAACCATGCTACATCAATGGTCAATCAAATACAGCCACATTTCTACAGTATTTTACATCCTTGCACTGACTCTGCACAGTCTTGTCATGTCGTACACTTTTTTGCCTCGTCTTTTTTGCCATTTTCACAGACCGCTTGGAGGATTATTAGTGGGACCCTTGAATCAGGTTTTAGACATAATTACTTTTTGCTGTTGCTGCTGTTGTTGATACTTATCATCTCTGTCGTGTCATTAACACGCAAGTGATTGAGGGCCATTTACATATTTCCTAGCAACAGCAAAATACCTGTCATTGCAAATAAATGCCTCTGATATCGGGATCCAAGCTGAAGGGGAGAAAAGCACCACATTGTACCTCACTATGTTGGTGTCCACTGTTTCCTAAGGCACTGCGGCACTGATCCTCTGCCATGCTAGAAATAAAAAAAGTTTTAAAATGTCAGCCAATGTAAGGTCTGCAGAACTGGTATGATGTGCTCTGCTGTCTTGGTGTGCATTTTGGACTTACTAGTAATGAAGGCATGTATTAGTTCTTAATTAGCTCCTATTTTAGGATAATGAAAGACCAATCTTCTAACAGAATTAATATGATTGAAGGTTAGGTCAGAGTTTAATTGTGTTAACAGGAAGCTAAGATGAGTACTAATCTTTTGCGGATTACTTCAGTTTTGGAGAAAGTTGGAGTTGGAGTGCTGGGACATCCAGTCATTAGTCAGTTTTTCAACAGGATGGATTTCTTCAGAGGAAAGTGATATGTAAAGTTGAGTATCACCTGTGTAGTTATTATAATGACCTTGTGGAAGCACGAGGAACATGAATAAAACAGGACCAAGAATTGAACCTTCTGGAATCTCATATGAAGCCATGAATTCACACCTGATCTCTACAGTAGAGACAAAAAGTTCCTGTTATGTTGATATTTTATACACCAGTTTACAACTGTAGTTCCAGCTTTTCTTCATTCCATTCAAGCTGAGACCGACACATTTTACACAGACCATTGTGCTTTGCAGGGAGCAATAACATTCTACTGGTTTACATACACATTCTATACTTACATGTATTCTTAATTAAAATGATTGAGTTAAAATGGCAATATATTTTACCATCTGACAGCTAAATCTGGCTTACATTTTAGCATTCTTTCACAATGTAGTAAAATGCAAAGCGTGACACATTTTAAATTTTATCAATTTACCTTCAAGTTTTCATTTACTCTTATCCTAGAGTCTTTCTCCATCCAGTTTGACAAAAAGGGAGCTGTGTTTTTATGTTTTTTTTTTTTGCAATGAGGAGCTGGATGTGGGTATGAAAATACAATTCCTTCTTCTTGTCCCTCCCTGTCCACTCTATTCAATCCTGCCAAATAGAAATTTAACCACATGGCAGAACAGCTAACCAGTCCATATATCACTTCTGAGAGGGAGAATGCTTTCTTAATGACCAGCTGCAGAATGCCAGTGTTAGCATTGGAATTGGTTTATCACAGCAAACTGACAGTAACACACACACACACGTACACTTAACTTGATGTGCTGAGACACTGGGGGAAGAGCTTTCTATTACATCCTTCAAAACAGGGATATTAATCAAAACATTTGGTCCAACTGAAAAACAAGTCAATCTTTTTGTGGTTGTCTTGTGCTTTATTCCCTTGGTTTCCCTGTGCTCTAAAACAGATTTTAATTCAATACAATTAACTGTACCATGTGGAGTTTTCATTGTAAACAAACAAGGTTTGGTTTAATCTCAATGTTGACATGCATCTGCAGAAATGTGAATCATGTCACTCTGCATGCTGTGCATCCTTATTTGCATGCTGGTAGAAGGTACATGAAGATACACTACTATTACAATTTGTGTCTATAATTCATAATTATATTCAAGGCAATGGCTGACTAGAATTTCTTTGCATTTTGGTTGCCTGTTGCTCTTCTCATATCTGCCCTTCAGCATAAATTCCACCTGGCTCTCTGGAAATCATCAGGGCTGGGGGAAATTGGAAAAGTGGATCAAAGCATTGCAATGCGGGGAAGAATCTGCTTCTTAGTTGGAACGTTAAAATCGGAGAAACTATAATCCCTCCATTCTTAGTCTGTCACTTACACAGCTAGTCCTACTCACCCAGCTCTGGGGAACACCGTAACACATTCCTTCATGGAAAAAAGCTGCTGTACAGTAGTGTTAGGTCTGCTGGTCAGAATGAATGGCATGACAGTTTACAAAGCAGCCTTACAGGCAGAGAGCAGTGATGCGCTGCCATTTGTTGGTGTGACGCTCTCGATGATGCATTACAGCCTGTGAGGCAGAGAGTGAGTGAGTGAAAATCCATCTGAGCACCACAGAGAATTCACATTAAAAGAGAGCCTCAGCACAAGCTGGACTTATCCACTGGGACTGGCCTGGGGGAGGGCAGGGCTGATTGGAGCGACCCAGCACATAGCATGCTCTCATGCACACCCCAAATGACAGGAACACAGAGAGGGCCAGTAAAGATACAGGCAGAGCTGGTAAAAACTTTTTTTTGATGGTCTACCAGCCTAAAAACAGATTTTTTGACAGTCCACCGGTTCACCAATGTGGTGGCCCACCGGGATTTGTCCCAGTATGCCCGATGGCCAGTACACCATTGGCAATGGGAGGTTGTCTCTGGGAATGTCCTGGACTGGTTCTCCTCCTATCTCTCAGATAGGAGTTTTTCTGTGTTGCTTGGTCCCTATTTGTCTGAAACTGCTGCATTTTCCTGTGGTGTGCCCCAGGGTTCTGCCTTGGGTCCTATACTAATGCTTTATATATGCTTCCCTTAAGTCATATTATTAACAAATTTAAAGGTATCTCATATCACTGTTACGTTGATGGTATTCAGCTGTATGTCTCTTTTAAGCCTGATAAGACTGACAAACTGTTGTCTGACTGCCATTGAGGATTGGATGGCTAACAACTTTTTAGAGCTAAACACAGATAAGACTGAGGTCCCTATCATTGCTTCAGACAGTATAGCTTCCAAAGTTGCTAAGTGTATTGGGTCCCTTTCTTCAGCTGTACGATCTAATCTTAGAAATCTCTGTCTTATGTTTGAGGTTTCAGGTTATGTAATTCGATCAACATATTAAATCATTGACCCATACATGTTTCTTTCATTTAAGAAATATTGCCAAACTCAGGTCTGTTGTATCACTACCTGAGCTAGATATGATCATTCACGCTTTTATATCATCCTGGCTAGACTACTGCAATTCCCTTTTCACCTGCCTCAGCAAGTCGTCTCTGGACTGTCTACAAATGGTCCAGAACACTGCTGCAAGGCTGTTGACCAGGTCCAGCAAGACAACTCATATCACACCCATCTTATCTTCTTTACATTGGCTTCCCATCAAGTTTAGAGTTAATTTTAGGGTTCTTGTTTTCACATATAGAGCTCTGCATGGTCAGGCACCTGTACATCTGACCTGCTTCATCCTTATATCGCCAGCAGGTCACTGAGGTCTTCTGACCAGGGCTTACTGGTTGTCCCTCACTCTTGACTGAAAACAAAACGTGATCATGCCTTTGAAGTTGTGGCCCTGACACCGTGGAATGCTCTTCCTATAGATATACGATCTGCAGTCTCTGATGACGCCTTTAAGCATCTGAAGACTAATTTATTCAAACTGACCTTTGTCTTGCCTTGTGATGTCTAGTTATTGTACTTTTTTGTGTTTTTAAGGTCTTTTGTTGCTTATGTTTTATCGTTTTTTTTTTGTTTTTTTTACAGTTTTTATGGTCTCATTTTTGACAATTTTACTCTTGTGAAGCACTTTGTGACCTTGCTCTGTGAAAGGTACTATACTAAATAAACTTTACTTACTTACTTACTTACTTAATGTGCACTGTAAATAGTTAAAGTATCAATTGGTATTTAAGCAGTGACAACAGTTAAAATGTCAGTTGAAGAGTAAAAGATTAGTTGTCAGTTGGTATGTATAAGTTGAAATGCCAGCACTAACAAAGTGTCACTACTGACAGCGGTTAAAATGTCAGCTGAAGTATAAAATGCAAAGTTGAAAAGTAAAACTCTGTCCGGGTGTCAGTTGACCTGTTAATGGGTGAAAACAGTTGAAGTGTAAGCTAACTGGAAGTCTAAAGTTGTAAAATCTAAAGTTATAAAAAAAATAATATGATATAATATGAACAAAATGGTTCTTTACATTTAATATTTTGTTTAGATTCCCTACTGTACGGTACATGACCCATCCAACTACTCATTGCCCCCAGTTGAGTGCTTCAGCTCTGTATTTGCACAATTCAAACTGAGTGACCATTGATTTCAAAATGTAATCAAAACCTTACTTTGGTTTTGTTTATTGTTGAGTCCCCCATTGTGGCTATCAGTGCAGCAATCTCCCGGTCTTTTAAAATATTCCATAGTATTGGTTTTCTCCAACCCTAAAGGAGTAATTCATAAAGAAATTCTGCAGTGCTAATAGCTTATCACATTACCAAATAATAATGTATTGCCGGTCTACTGTATGGCTCAACAATTCTAAAACCAAATATTTTGTCATTTTAAATAAAGTTGTGGAAGTTTGGGAGTTTTTATTCAGATGCAGCACAGTCAAGGTTGGTAAATTAATGATCCTGTCAAGCAGGGTACTTAAAACGCCATAATTATAGATATAGAGTCTAACTAAAGGCTTCAAATTTTGCCATAAATTGCATTGAGGAGAGCCAGCCACATGCCATATTACTTCATTTCCTTTTCATTTGCCTCACTAGTTGAGTGAATGAGCCATGACTCTACCCCTTCTCCTCCCCATACTTGCGGGTGAGTATGACACAGCCTAGCAGAAAACCGCCTTGAACCTAAAGAAAAAGATTAATTTGTGCAGAAAAAACAGATATTGTGTGAAGAAAGTGTCAGAGAAATAAAAACAGCATGAGGGGGGGTACAGAGAGAGAAACAGGAAAAGTCTGTGAAAGAGGAAAGATAGACGGATAAACTGAAAGGAAGAGAACGAGACAGACAGAGTGAGTGAGAGAGAGAGAGAGAAAGATAGAGAGAGTTTTGGTCAAGCGTATGAACAGCATGTTACTGCCCAGTCACTGGAGGTAGGTAAACCAACACAGGGGGTATCCAAATCCAATCTGTGGGAATTTGCACAGCAAATTGTTTTAGAGCCAACACAGGAGCTTAGAGATGGCTTTCCCACAGGTTTTCATGAGGGAGCTGTCACTCTCATTAGATGCAGTCGGACAGAGGAGGGAAAGCAGTCAGATAGAATGGCCGGGTCATGAACAAAAGACTCAGTAACATTCCCGACTGTAGTTTCTGTCTTTCTTTCAATTCAACCCATTTTTGTTGGCCTACAAGATAAACTGAAGGTTTAAAAATAATTTACATCTGCTGCCGAATAGCAAATACGAATAGATTCACCTGGTGTCTGAATTGTTATTGCGTTATTATGTGTTATTATATATGTGTCCTTAACATCATATGATATGGTAACAAATTACACCTCTTAATAGACTGTCAAAGAGCCTCCAACAAAAGAAGAGTGGATGATTGTAAAGGAATTCTATAATGGATAGAATTACTTTTTCCTGGAGACTCTTGAGCCTGTTTTTCAGGTGCAGATGTGATGCATTCCACCCCAAATTACATGTGCTATATTGATCAAACAGTTGCAGCAGCCTGGAGTCATAGTCTGTGTGTCATTTATATAAGTGTTTGCAAGGTGCGTTTGTCTCCTCATTGTATTTAAGGGAGGATTGCGCAAAAATAGGAGATGTGTTAACAGAGGTTGATTATCTATTCAGCTGGGTTAACTAAAGTTACGCAATATGCAACTGTCAGTTTTGTGGAGGAAATTATGAAGCAATTGGGCTTTTATTAATGAACAAAATATCTGATTACTTTAACGCAAACAAATAGTGGATGCAGAATTTTGGTTTGTTCATCAAATTCAAATTTGAACTTGACCAATGAACTGTGAAATCATTACAGGCTGCAACTAAACTTTTCTTTATTGTGTAAAAACACAATTCACCTTCTTCTACTTCAATATTAACATCCATACCAACACTATAGCCACCCCCATCTGCTTCACTCTCAGCTGCTGCTGCTCCATCCATCTCTCTCTCTCTCTCTCTCTCAGCTGCAGTGGCTTTTGTATATTTTATATGACTTAATGCCCCTTTCCATTTCCCATGAATGTATTTAATGCTTCTCAATGAATTAATAGGCCTAATTATAAGAATGCTAAAGATCACATTTCTGAGTAATATTTTGAGAAATAGACAGTTAATGGTTTATCTGTGGAGTTGAACCGTTGCCAAAGTATATTTTTAACATATATTTAACATTATCATTTCTTCTCTGAGCTCAGTGATCTACTGCTGTAGAAATCCTGCTGCACAGTGCCCATGAGCTCTCCTTCACTGGCAGTGTGCGTCTGGAGGGCAGTCCAGGAGCTGAATGTGTAATGAGCTGCCATCTTAGTAAATCAATGGAACCAGAGCGCACATTTGCACAATGCTGTTTTTTTATTATATCTGGCCCTCTGTATTTAAAAAAGTGGTATGAGACAAAATGGTTACTTGAATATGAATACAGGAAAATAAGGAAGAATGATAATTGGCTATCATTATTCCCAATCTTTCACTGTTTTGCAAGCTTTATGTAGAATTGTACCATCACAATCATTAATATTTTTATTTGCATGTATTTGTTACGTCTCTCATCTATTATAAAATCTATTTTAAATTCCAGTTGTGGACTATATATAATTCTATCTCCTTTGTCTTTTTAAGTTATTTGAAATTTTGAAATTCGCGCCTCAAGAGCGAGTGGTGTTAAGGTGGAACTCATTACTACGTCACACCAGAGAGCACACTCGTCCTGTTACTCAGCTAAAGGACTTCCGCTATGTTTGAAAAAATTACTCACTTACTTGGGATCTTAGACATGATCTTACCATTGTGAAACATCCTTTTGAATTCCCAACTGTGCAACAGCAGGTTCTTCCTCTTCCCATTCAGAATAAGACTCCAGTGCATAGACGGCTATATACTGTCCTATTTCTCCGGCTGCAGCCATTAAAGATACAGCATAAGGGCATTATTCATTAGGTCGTATTCCGATTGGCTGGGGTTGAAGGTAGGGCCACACCTCCAGCCAATCAGAGTAGGTGCTCATTAATAATGCAAATTTTAAGTGACTGGCTTCCGAAACAGCCTTCTGGAGGACAGAGGGGAATCTAGGGTGTATGGAAAGATGGATTTATAGAAATCTAAACAACTTTTGGTGAATAACATGTCACACAAATGTTTAAAATAGACATATAGAAATTAGTCATTTTCCCAAAGCCAGGTGCTCAATTTTAAGTGCAACACAGTTGATCATCCTATTCTCCTGAAAAGGTTTGAATCCATCAGGTTTTAACTCAATAGCCTGTAGATGGTTTCAAAATTACTTCTCTGATAGATCTTAGCGTGTGGTTTTGGGTAACTCCAGAGCTGAGCCGCTCACTGTATTCAAAGGAGTTCCCCAAGGATCCATCCTAGTCCTGTCCAGTTCACCATATATCAATGACGCGGTGTCATCCTTAGGTAATGGCTGTTCCCATCTTTTTATTGATGATACAGTCTTATATTGTAAAGCTCAAACTATAAGCCTGGTCACTGACCAACTGCAGATGCTTTTAACTAGAGCTGCAACAATTAGTTGATTAATTGATATTGTTTTGAGTCATTTTTTAAGAAAAAAATGTTCAAATTCTCTGTTTCCAGCTTCTCAAATGTGAATATTTTCAGGTTTCTTTAGTCCTCTACAATAGTAAACTATACATCTTTGGGTGGTGCACTGTGGGTTGGGACAAAACAAGACATTTTTCTCAAATCTTCTGACATTTTATGGACCAAACAACTAATCAATTAATCAAGAAAATAATCGACAGATTAATCAATAATGAAAATAATTGTTAGTTGCAGCCCTACTTTTAACAATGCCCAAAGAGCCCTTTTAAATTTGAAACTTGTTCTCCTTTTAGAAAATAAAATGTATTTATTTATGTGTTTAAAACACCACATCATCCCAATTTTACATTTGTTACCATTAATGGAATCTGTATTGAGCAAGTCCATAAATATAAATACTTGGGCTTTTGGATAAACAAACTCACCTTTAAAGCTCAGATTTCAGTTTTAATTGATAACCTAAGGGTGAAATTGAGCTTTTTGTGTAGAAATACAGCCTGTTTCCCTAGGTTATAGGCATAGAATAGTGAAGACAATTCTTCCGTCAGTGTGATGTCATCTATATGCATGCATCAGCCTCTACTCTGGATGCCATTGATCACTCTGCAGTTAGATTTATAACAGGTGATCTTTTCATGACACATCATTGCTTTCTCTCTTTATCAGAATGTGGGATGATCTATCCTCATTTTTCTGCAGAACACGTTCTGCAGACTGGCTTCATTTACAGGTTCCATCAGTATACTGAAAGTCAGCTTTCAGATATGCTGTTCCATACTCAGAATAATTTACAGATCGAAAAGCTCAATACTATGGTGTCCAAGAACTCATTAAGGGCATAATTCATCTTAGTTGTACATGTTTTAGCAATTATGCTCTTGAATAATACCTTGATTGTTGAATTAATACTTAAATTTGAGTTAAATCAGAGTTTCAGAGTTCCCACCCAAACAGTACGAAATACAGACCAAGCAGAGCTCAGTGGTAACATTCCTGTCTGTGATGCATCAGAATTTTGATATTTAAGCTCCACTAATTAAGTTTTAGGTTAAAATAAATTCACCTTTACTTAACTCTCTCTTTCTCTATCTCGCACACACACGCACACACACACACACACACACACACACACAAACACAGGTAATACTGCTTCACACATGCTACCTCCAAAATCTTTAGTGATACATTTCAATTGTGTGGGTGCATAGTTTAAATAATGTGTGAAAGAGTTTGAATTACAGTTTGTGCACGGCCCCTGTTATTTATGCAACAATCCATAAAATCTCATTCTTGAGCAACATTTTCAATCTGTTACCCTCTATGATGGGGTTATTCACTGGCTCAATAATAGCTCTCAGAGAAGCAGGAGTACAACAGCGCACCTTATCTATGTAAGGTAATTTAAATTGACTGCTGGATGAATGGTATTTTTATACTAAACTGTTATGTACTGAAAACAAACTGTGTTTTTTTCAATGCAATAGCAGGGGCACATTTAAGGCATATCAACAAATCCCATAAATTCAATAATTTCTATTTGAAAACCTGCAGAGAAGGTAAATCTGTACAACCTTATCTCAACAAATGGAATGCAATGGAAAGACTAGTATCTCATTATACATTTGACATGAAATCATTTTTTAGGATAACCCAGGTGCATTTAAAGGTACCCTGTGGAGTTTTTTGTAAACAAAGTAAAGTTTACATTCAGTGTTTGTCACTAAAATGCATTGCATGTATCCTTGCCTATACAAATATGTTCAATATACTGTATTTCCTTCCTCATAAAACATTTGCAAAACCCTTTTTGGAGGAATTTGATGTCTGCATTGTTTAAATACATGTTCACTTGATAACAGTGTTCTTCCTCCCTGCCTTTGTTGGAGCAAATGCTGCATTTTTGGATGAAACCATCTGCAGCATTGTGTATCGTGTCAAGATAAGCAGAGAGAGGGCCTTACAGAAAAAAATTATTGGAATTTAGGGGCGGGTAGATCGATATGTGAAGTACAGTATACTACCGATACTCGTTGTTTTTGAGTATTGATACTAGCGTTGATAGGATCAATAACAAACAAAAAGGATCCACCTCATGTTAGATTATATCACACCACAGTGACTGGACTAATAAGCGACAGTGATGAGGTCTTAGAGAATTGGAAGATCTAACCATATGGTGCCATGATAACAACATCTCTCTAAATGTAAATAAGACAAAAGAAATTATTGTTGACTTCAGAAAGATCAGAGAAAATCACATTCCTATTTCCATCAATAGGTTATCTGTTGAAATTGTTGATAGTTTTAGATTTCTTGGTGTACACATCTCAGACACCCTCGCATTGTCTCTCAACACCAATTGCATCCTCAAGAAAGCACAGCAGAAACTGTACTTTCTGAGGTTTGGTATGAGCACCAAAACTCCTGTGAACTTTTATTGCTGTGCATTGAGTGTCCTGACAGGCTGCGGTTTGGCAACCTGACTGCTCAGGACTGCAGACTGCTACAAGGGACTGTGAAGACAGCAGCAAAACTCATTGGCACTGGTTGTTGTGCAAAGCGATCACGTAGTTAATTCAAAGAATTCATACAATAAACATTTTTGCTATTTATGCTTAAGAGCCGTCTAATGTTTTAACATCCATGTGATTAAGTAATTAACAGAGAATAGTAAAAAGAAATGTGTAATGTTTGGTAAATCACTCAGTGGTAATGAAAATACATTCAGAAGCTTATCAATTATGTATTAAACTCATAAAACATGATAGCACATTAGCCACTCAAATAATAAAGGATTGAATCTGGCCCTGGTATTACTTTGCATCACAGTATTGCCAACCCCTACTGAGAATGTTTTGAAAATGTTTAATGATAATGACCTGTTCAGTTGCCTATCGTCTTCAGTGGACTCAGTTAGCACTGCCTAGTCAGTTGCCTGATTTTCACTAGATTTACACACTAAATTTATGTCATAAACCAGCACTAATTGATTTTTTTTGGCCACTTTGGGGCAGTGGAACAAGCTGTAAACGCAATACCGACATATCATCTCCTTATAAAGTTGTTATGGTGAACAATTGTCAGCTTGCTGCCTGTTTTCACATCCAGCAGACATGAAGCAACATTAGTATTTATTTGGAGTTGTATTTCTGTCTACCTGATGAATATAAGTCAATATTATATACAGTATATATTAATTCCCCTTTAACCCATGAGAAAAGTATCAAACTCTTACCTGCTAAATGTCAGATGCTAACTTTGTCTGCCTGCTATTTGGTGCTGGGCAGTTTGTGTAAAGTCGGTTTTTAAAGCTTTTTTTTGCTGGAACAGCTTCCTGCTGCATCTAGAAACAATGCTGAGCAGTGAGAGCAAACCAAAACACTAAAGTTGTAGGCCGTAAAACCAAAACAATGAGCTAAAAGATTCTATAAAGCGTAGAGGTGAGGGGAAATACAGAGTCTGGTGATTATATTCTATGTTTTACATGTGGTCATTTCATCCATTGAGATTGAGGGGACCTATTAAGCTTTTCCTTATTTTCAGTCATATATATAATGTTACAGTGTCGAGCCGAGCTCATGATGGATTTCTTTATATGGTCATTCTTTATATGCTCCACGCACAGTGCATGAGTTCACTGCTCCACTACACTAAAATGATGCCATTTTTTCATTGTTTTGGGAGTAGTCACGCCGAGCCATATCTCTAGAGTGATCTAGCATGCTGTGAGTGTTTTTCCATTACACAGCAGGGCAAAGTTAAATAAGTTGTTTACCTGTTGGAGGTGTGCAGTCATCTGCAGCTCTTCATCAAACATCTCACTGTGGCTGTTTCTACTTGTACTATTCCTCCCTGCATTATTTCTAACTGATCCGCTGAACAAAGAGCTCCAAATATCTCCATATCTTGTGTCAACAGGTTTTTAGCAATGAAGCTCTGCTAATTCTGTGAGGAACAGGTTTAATTTCCTGTAAATTCTTCACTTCAATAAAAGTCTCCTGTAAATAACAGTAAACTTTTATTGTGTCATTTAAAAACTTTTAATATGAAGCACTAAAGCAGGAAATGTTGTGTTTTCATCGGCAGTAACTTAACACAACTCTGATCCGGCTGCTCCTCGGCAGACTTCCAGAAAGCTGGCCAATAGAGTGGCCTCATCAGGAAGGGGGCCTTAAAGAGACAGGAGCTAAAACTGCCTTTTCAGACAGAGGCTGAACTGAGGGGCTGCATAAAGGACCAGTATAAGGTAAATAAGGAGTTTTTTGAACTGTGAATCATGCAAAGCTACTCTAGTGGAGTCCCAGAATGAAAATATAGAGCTGGAAATGAGCATAATAGATCCCCTTTAATACAGCTTTAATGGCAATGGCTCTGTTGCTCATTATGTTGATACTAATATGTCCTATACTTATACTTATACTTATACTATACTACATACAAATAGAAAAAATTTGAACTTTACCATTTGGCATTTTCCATTTGCCATTTTAAATTTCATCTTTTCTATTTGCCATTTGGTATTTGACATTGGGTATGTATGTAAATTGGGAGGCGTGGCCCAAAGGCTGGAGGGAGGGTTTTAAACAGCTGGGGTGCAGAGGCACCTTATGGACAGCAGGGGGAACTGACTGCTAAAGAGTACAGTGAGTTTGGCAGAACAGCAACTCCCACTACTCTGTGTTTTAATGTGTAAATAGCTGCAGATCTGGATGTCAGGTGGTACAGAGGTATGGTTGAATGATTAAAGCTGTTGACCGTTACATGGGAAACTGGGGTTCAAGACTTAATGTAGTAAACTTCTTCTGTTGCTGCAATTGTTTATTGAAGAACACCTATTTTAACATTTTATTAGCCTTAGATGTGTAATGAAAAAAAATGTGAAATACAAATAGTTTTGCTGCCTCAACAAATTAACAGTTAAATTCTTCCAAAGACAGCAGAACAAATGACTAACTGTACATAGTCATAACTGAATTAATGTAACAGTAGTTAATAAAACCTGTGGCTGTAAGTTGGCAGCCAGATGAGCTGTCATATCTTTCTAATTTCAGCAGCAGATCTGCCAATGTAGAAGCAAATGTAAAACACAACAAATGTGTACTATTACTATACAGTCATGTAAAGTCTGATCATCTTCCAGAGCCTGTCTCAGCAATGAGGCTAGCTCTGGCTTTGCCATTGCTAGCAGCCAATGTGGATGTTAGTGCACAGTGCGGTTCCTCTTCTAGTTTGGAGTCATGCTGCTCTGCTAAACTTACTGTGCTCTTTAGCAGTCAGCTCCCCCTGCTGTCAATAAGGTGCCTCTACGCTCCAGACATTTCAAACCCTCCCTCCAGCTTTTGGGCCACACCTCCTCATTTACATATAGCTTGAAAAGCCAAATGGCAAATGGAAAAGATGAGATTTAAAATGGCAAATGCCAAATGCAAAAAAAAGAAAAATTCATTTTTTTTCATATTTCCATTTAAGCTTTCCCATTTTAAGTTTCATATTTGATGTTTCCCTTATCTTATTCCCATTTCCATTTCTAATTTCATCTTTACAATTTAAGCTTTCAGTTTAAGCATTTCCATTTAAGCTTTTGAATTTCACTTTTTTCATTGTCACTTTGGACTTTTAATTTTAATTATGACCAAAAATATCCTCCATACAATGGAACTGGGTCAGAAAAAAAGCCGTCGTCACTGCAAGTCATGAATATATTGTAAGTAAGTTATTTTTTCATGATTCTCCCTCTCCTGGTTCTGTTGTTGTAGAAATCTTGAGCTTGCTATTTCAGAAACTCCTGGAGAAATTGATGTCTTAAGCAAAGACATATATTGACAAACACAAACTTGATTGATCAAGGAGACATCAGTTACATACCAGTGTTGACACAGTGAAATGCCACATCAAGACGGAACGAGAGTTGTCTGCATGCCTAATTAAACCTCTTGCCTCATCCAGATAGGGATCCCTGCGTAGCAGACAGCCTTGGCCCAAGTAACAACACCCAAAATCCTTGCCATACTTTAACATCCCCTGACAACAGCCTTGTGGAGAGACAGAGTTACAATTTGACCTAAGAAAGGACAGCTGACTGCCTTTTATCTATCTGTTTAATTTTCATAATCCTATGTATAAAAATTCCTTCAGTTTCCCTCCTTTTTGATTAAAAGATCAACAAAAATGACCTACCATAAAATCCTTCAGAGTTGGAGTAACATACACTTGCCTTAATCAATCAAACATCATTTGTCAAACATCATGTAAATCACAGTTTACAATGATTAATATGGATAGATTATATAACAATTAAGAATTAATAATGTAATGTAGAATTCATGTGATGAATGCAATAATGCGATAAATGTAGTGTAGTAATGTGATGAATGTAGTGTAGTGTAATATAGTGAATCTCAAATGCCATACCTACTTTAATTTCATAATGTTAAGGCGTGACATACTTTTTAATAGGCTTGGGAACCTGGCTCACCAGACCAAATCAGAAGTTAAAAGTCTTGGTGTCATTTTGGACTCTGATTTAAGCTTAGAAGCCCATATCAGCAAAGTGACCAAGACAGTATTCTTCCACCTGAGAAAAGCCAAAGTAAGGCCATTCTTAACAAAGCAGGATGCTGAGGAATTGATCAATGCTTTCATTACATAACAGGTTGGACTATTGTAATGCCCTCTTCAAAGGCCTTCCAAAAAAGCTTTAGCTAGTTAAGAACTCTGCTGCCAGATCCATGTATGTAAACTATATCAGTGGCACCTAGATTCTGAAGTTATAAAGCATTACAGAACCTCCTTTTCCCATGGGCACAGACTCATACAACAGTAGTTCGATTACACCGAAATAAGTCTTTTTCATCTTATTTAGAATGTCTTCCTGAGAGTGCAATCTCACTGATTTGAATAGAATTTTGGATTTTGCCTGTGGGATCTCAACCCAAAGTTGGCCCAGAAAAACCTCCCCTCCAAAGGGAGCGTCGCAAATTGAAAAACCTCACCCTCCAAGGGGACTCAACCACTGTCCTTCAGCTTTTAATTTTACCTATTTTACTCACTTGTTTTCTCTCACTTTTCCGCACTTTAATCAGTTCTGATGTCTGTGTGCATATGTCATGTGCAATCGGCACACTGTCCACAAATATCTTTCAGATATCAGCCCTCATAAAAATAGAAGCTTATATATAAAAATATTCAGTTTTCTTTGATATAGAAACATGAACTATCAATCAAATTTTTCTTTTGCTAGATTTTGTCAGGCAGGTGAGTCAAAAAGGCAATGAAAACATTATTTTTCTACTCACCCAGTGTTGTGCCTCCAGCTGTATTGAAATCCTGTTCCGTCACGCCAATTTGATCTCTTAAGCTTGCTAATTCAGAAACTCCAGGAGATGTGGATGTCTTAAGCAAAGAGATTTAATGACAAAGACAAACTTGATCGCAAGGTGACAACAATTACATATAAAAGTGCTGGTGTTGACACAGTGAAATGCCACATCAAGTCTGAGGGAGAGTTGTTTGTATGCCTAGTTAAACCTCTCACCCTGTCCAGATAAGGATTCCTGCGTAGCAGACAGCCTTTGCCCAAGTCACAACATACAGATCCTTTGCCATACTTTAACGCCCCCTGCCAACAGCCTTGTGGAGAGACTGAGAGAATTACAATTTGACCCAAGAAAGGACAGCTGTCTGCCTTTTCTCTGTCTGTTTAATTTTCATAATCCTATGTATGAAAATTCCTTCACAGTCCAAGACATACCCTGTCATAAACTTCACTCAGGAAATGTCTCGGCAAGATGCCATGTTGATCCTTGTTTTCCCTGGAGGTTTCAGGAAGTTAAGCAACAATACAAGACACAGGAAGCTCATCTGTCAGGACTAATAGCTGTCTTTTAGCTTGGTAGTGCTGCTGAAGCCATTTTATTGATGCAAGCATCAAACAGCTCTCACAGACAAATTGACAAAACACACATGCTCAGACACACAGGTTATTAGTTCTCAAATGGAAGCTCCCTCTCATCCCCTAAGGCAGCAATACAAGGTTCTGCACAGATATAACATCAGCAGTTACTGTAAATGTATTATTGAGCAATACAATGAGACCAAACCACACAAAATATAGTTCTGATCTTGTTTATTTTCATCCTCAGTCCTCAAAATCATCATATACTTTTCAAAAAAATTAAAATCTTTTGGCACCAGTTATAATACTAAAGTTTCAATAACATGGTTTAAAGGTCACATGGTCCCTCATCTGAATTACAGTCGACATATTTCACCCCCACACAGAAGTTGGGTAACAAAGGTTTTGAAGAGCCATTTCATCGGGTTTATGCATTCAAATCATTACATTCACAATGCATCTTTTAGAGAGAAGCTTTAAGGTTGCATCAACCAGAGAAAAATCAGGCAATTTGCAGTCAGTACAACCTAAAGATCCCCTTCAGTCAAACACTAACTGGAACTAGACAGAAAAGTGTGAGTAAGGATCCAAAATGAGAAAAGGCAGCAAGTCCTCCAAATTAAACAACAAAATCTTTTTCTTTGTAACTGCCCTCCAGAGTGACACATGCAAGTGTTTTCTCATCTGACGCCGCTGTTGGCAGGACATTATATGTCAGTGCTTTCCAAAACTGTTATAATCACTATTAGAAAAATAAATGTTTTCTGATCTCACACTGATATGCTTAAGGTTAAGTTTAGGCACAAAAATGGTTTGGTTAGAGAAACATCATGGGACACATTGTTTGGGTTGAAATAATTAGTTTGTTGAGGCTACAGGCCTACACTATCTTATCCTAGTATATACACAAACAGGTTACAGTTATAGCCTTTTTGTGCCACTTACCAAACAAAAGTTGGGGATGACCATACCAAATGACACGATTTGACACTTTACACCAAAATAAAACTGTAAAACACAACCACAAAGAAAAGGCTGATGTACAATGAATAATCCAACTGGTTCCAAATCTGCTCCATACCGCTCAACTATTTGGGGAAAAAAGTGAAAGTAAGAAAGAATGTGGAAATTACTGTACATTTAGGGTTTTTAGAATTATTGATTGTATATCGTACAAAGGCTTAGTTGTTGCACAAATCTTATAAATAACCTGAAGACTGATTTTATCTATATACATTTATATGATGTATATGATCTATAACAATGTTACACAATTTCCTCCTTTCCTCCCAACGGACAAAATTCATAATTCCTACAGCTACTAGAGGTCCTTGTCACTTAAATGTAAAAATATGTTGTTACTGGGCATTTGCTGAAATTACCCACTAAAATTGTTTTTAAAGCTGCCCTCCAGGCAAGTTTGAAGATATATAAAAATACTTTGAATAATAATCAGTTTTTTCCTTCAAAATGACATTTCCTTCTCCCTCATTGATAATCCAGAATCTATTAATAGGCAAATATTCTTTATTTCAGAAATTTAACTGCTGGATAGAAGATGTCTCCTACTTCACTGAAAAGTCTATTCTCAGTGTTTGTGCACTAGAGGCTTCCGCATCAAACTCGTGTAAGTTGTACACTGTACTGTACAGTACCATGATTGCTTGTAAATACACGCCTTAAACTCAGATCATGAGCACAGAGAAAGTTCCCACTTTCAGCAGATGAATATGAAAACAAACTCTGCACATATATCATTCTGCACAGTGAACATCCAACTGAAGGAACAAGAAGAAAAACACATTTTTGAGAGGAGGGGGACAATTTTTTTCAGCATTTCTGAACGTATCGGAAAGCGAACAACACATTCCATGTGTGCTTCATCAGTTTTGCTCATTAATTAGGTGACAGGTATGATGTAGAGGATTGAGACCATATGATTTTGGGATCTAAATCTGGATATGCCAATGAAATTTATAGAGAAATCATTATGCTGTTTGAGAACAATTTAACAGTTGCAGTAAATATATCATTCAGATCAAATACATGTAATCCAAGATAGACCTCAAAGAGGATAAATAGTGTAAATAAATAACGGAAATAAGGAGGTTAACATGTAAAACAATCCAAAGAACATCAAAAGAACTTCTGCTTGTCTCAGATGTGTGTGTGACGAGAGACAGAAACAGTGTGGGTTGTAAAATATGATTACACATTTGGTTGGAATTAATTATATAGTTATTATATAGCAGCAGAACAATATCCAGCAGAATATTTGAGCAGCATAGACTGTTCTCGTGTGATGTGGCATTTTTGAAACAAAGTGGTCTGAAATCTTGTCCTCCAAAATGTAATACTAAAAACAGAGAAGACAAGAAGGATTAGCAGAAAAGCTTGGTGGTTACCACAGCTGCCCAGCAAGGTCCTTCTATAAAGCAAAATTAGGGGTAATTGTTTACAACACTACAAATCAGCCAGTCAATCTCTACAAATGTAGACAGATGTGACATCAATGGACATGATTTGTGGTGTTAACATGGCAGGAATGAGAGCTGTCACAACAGCACTTTGTAATTTGACACCTAGTCAATAGCAACTTCCACTATCTGCCAGTCTGTGTTTGTTTGTGTTGTGTGTATTTTTTACACACCTTTTGTATTTATGTGTTCTCACAGTGCATGGCAAAGGTAGAGACATGAACACAGGCTGGAAATGTTGAAACTGAAGCAAAGGAACAAAGGGGCTTGCAATCAATGTGGAAAGGAGAAACAAAGAAGTGAGTAAAAGGATCGAAACTCATCTAAAAATTGTGCATGCTGGAGACTCCTGCCTGCCTGGCTCTCTCAGAATCATTAAGTCAATAATTCACTGTTCGGAAGAAAATAGCATTTTTAATAAAGTGGATAATAGTTAAATGTCTGTTCATGCAGTCCATTCTATACCTGCTCCCAAGAAATATAGTTTCTCTGTTTTACTCAATGTTTTCAACTTTTGTTTTTTCAATATTGTGTTACTTCTTTATTCTCTGCTGCCATATTACATTTTACCTAATGACACAGTGCAATGAAATAAGACTGGAAGACACTGAGGGCCAGATTTACTAAGGATTTTGCATCTTGTTTTTCATGCACAGATGTGACACATTCTGCCCAAGCACATGTGCTGTATTTATCAAAGAGCTGCAGCAGGCTGGAGTCACGGTCTGCGTGTCATTTGTGCGAGTGTTTGCAAAGTGTCTCTCTCATATGCATTTAAGGGAGGATTGCACAAAAATAGGAGGAGACGTGTTAACAGAGGTTAAATATCTATTCCACTGGATTTACTAAAATCACACAATTTGCAGGTGAAGTTCAACACCTCTGAAGACCAGGAGTAACCATAATGCAACTGGGATTTAAAAGAGACATGAGGATAGTTGAAGTGGGAAAAAGAAACATGAATTAAATACTGGCTACATAACTAAAACATTATTAATAGAAACAAAAATGAAGCAATTAGATTTAAAGGATGAGTTCACAATTTTTCAAATGTGTCAACAGTGCCCATATGAATGTGAAAGAAGTTTTCCTCACTGTAATCATTCATCCGGTTCATACTGTTTATTAAAAGATCCCCTTCAAATGCGCTTTCAATGTAAGTGATGGGGGCCAAAATCCACAGTGTGTCCACACAGTCATTTTGTGCAAAAATGTAAAATGTTAATGTTAAAAGCTTATATGAGGCTTCAGCAGTCTGAGTTAGTCATATCAAGTGGATATCTGCCACATTTACAGTCTTTTTAGCATCAAATTCCCTCTTTGTGTTTCCTCAGACAGTGTTTCCCTGTTGAGCTGCGGTGGAAGTATAATAACAAAAAGAGGGACTTTGGCACTAAAAAGACTGTAATGTTGAAAGATATCTACTTATCTAAGATATCTTGTGTGTGATTGTGTGAGTGGAGACAGGTGTGCTGAAGTCAGAGCAGAGCCCCACCAGCTGCAACCTGTTCCCTAATCAAGACCTCTACTTATACTCAGCCCTGCCAGATTGTAGTTTGACCTTGTCAGTCTACGCTTCATCTTAGTGATTTTGTTGTTACCTGTATCCTATTGTCACATTTTCTTTTGTTCCCTGCAGTCCCATCTGTTCTGTCTCTGGTCCCTGTATCCTGTCCCTCATCTTGTCAGCCCTGCTTCCCTGCCCTGCCCCCCACTCTATGATTCTGGACACTCTACACTCTACAGATTCCTCTCCAGACCTGCTCCCCTTGCCCCAGCCTGCCTCAGCTCAGCTGGTTCAGGTCTTGGCTACCATCCCTAGCCTCAGCCCCACATTCCCAGCTACCAGCCCTAGCTTCCCTAGGCCTGTATCCCATTTCCCCCCTCCTTGCAATAAATGCCTTGCCCAACTGTCTCCCCAACTCTAAGTGACTGCACTCGGGTGCACCTGCTCCACCCCTGCATAACAGAGTTGTGGTTTGTGTTTATCAAACTTGAATTTGAACTTGACCAATAATGAATGTAAGATCACTACAGGCTGCCAATAATATTTTCTTTTGTTAAACATTTTAAGTGTGTTTAGCTGCATTTACTGCAGTATTAACATATCAGCACCATGTCCACCTCCTGCTCTGCACTGACATGCTGCCAACCTGCTCTCCTCTTAATTTGTCTTATATCAATTAGTATTTATTTTGGAATCAAGATCAATAAGTTCTTTCCTGAGCTTAGTGATCTCATAGATACAGTATACCACCTCCAAACTGCATCGATGAGCTCTCCTTCACAGAATGCATCTGGAGTGCAGTCTGGGACCTGACTGCGTAATGAGCTGCTGTCTTAAATGTGATCTTACTTACCCTCTGTCATGTCCCTGTCAAGTTTTATTTTCTGGCACAGTACATATGCAGTTTACATGGGTGCATTAAGTCAGCTGGATACAATGTTGCCACTCAGTCCTTGCTGCCAATTTCTCCCAGTGGCCACTTGCAGTATTGCGGTGAAAAAATCCCCTGTAGTTAAAAAAGCATATTCCACATAGACTGCCATTATAAAAGAGATGTCTGTTATTAATAATTTTTTTTAAACAATGTGGCTGATTTCACACAGAAGTAAACAAAAGTAGGCTTCTCATATCTAGTCCACAACCACTGATGACTGTCATTAGCAGATTATATCAGCTGTAGCTAATAAACACTAACTCTGTGAGCTGGCTGAAAACTCACGCTGACTGTTTAACAATTCCAGCTTACTTTTTCATTTTAAAATGAAAACCATGAAAGAGGTTCCTAAATATGCACTTTATAGCTACATACATCATCTTAAAAGACTGAAGTTAAAGCTACATGTCCCAGGAAAAAGGTCAGTAGTCGATGACACATGTAGAACACATGTAAGGAACAGCATTACTCTTTGCAACCAACCCGTTTTCATTCCCAGGGCATCAAATACCAACGCTTTGTCACGCCCCTCTGCATCTTGTACAGACGCACAAGGTCTGTATAGCAGTGCACCAGGCTTTCAACTAAATCCAATATAGACCCATCCACAATAGTAGACACTCAGAACAACTGCTTCGGCATCAGTTCCATTGGAGAACCGAGGAACTGCAGCCCAGAAGTATTTTCCTCACCATCAATTCCCATGTTAAGGTTTTCTCTTAATGATATCCTCAACATCTCTCAGCACAGAAACATGAAAGTGTCCTTGATAACTCAACAATACGATAAGCTAATGTTATGGCCATCAGTTTTAATGATTTCTCCTTAGATTCTGAGGAAAAAGTTCTTTTTGTCAGTTTTGGATAGCACAAGGCAACCACTGTTGCTATGGCGAAGAAGGCAGTCCGCTTTACATTACCCATTACAAAACCATAATTACAGAATTTATTTCAAACTGATTACTGCTTTTGTGTGTGTTGTGTGTATGACCACACACATTAGAGTGCTTTATAGGATGGCGTGGCACAATATTAATTGAGCCACTGCAAATGCAATTTCGTGCCAAAATGAGCCCCAAAATTGCACTGTGCTGCCTAATCTGCATAAACACAGCCTCAGCTGTGCCTTCCCCCCCCCCATGTCGGCGCAAGTGCACTCCTTCGGTTCTTCCTTTTGGTTTGGTGAAATTACAAAACAGGCACAGACACACAAAAAGTAGATGCGCCTCGGGAAAATTGCATAAAGACTGCGTTTGGACCAGCGCAGGCCTTGTGCCTACAGGAAAATAGAGCCCAGAGTCTTCCTCAATTAATATTGAGGCACGTCATCCTATAAAGCACTCTGTGTGTGTGTGTGTGTGTGTGTGTGTGTGTGTGTGTCTGTGGTCCAGGTATTCCTCACATTGTGGGGACGTAAATCTGTTTTTACAGTCATGTTGTGGGGACTCGCCTCCCATATGGGGACAAAATGCAAGTCCCCTTAACGTAAATCATTAATTTTAGAGTGAAGATTTGGTTTAAAGTTAAGGTTAGAGTTCCACCCGTCTGCTGATTCCAAGGGCTGACCTCATTTCCTTCCTCTTCCACATGCAAAGACTGCATTGACAGAGTAGGAACTGCTCACTATGTAACCAAGCTAGTTTAGTTTAAAGGCTGCTGAAAAGTTTTCTTGAGCCAGAGAACCTTTAACATAATTTGTCACTTCCTCCAGGACAGTCATTTGGCACTGTCAATGCTCCTGCCATCTTTCAGTGGCTCATATGGAAATGGATCATGTGATCACCTGTGTTTCAGCTTTATCTCTCTCTCTCCACCCTCCTGCACCAGCATCATCATGGTGTGGTGCCTGGTATATAGACCTTTTTCAAAGTAGACATTTTAAAATGTCATATCAGGAAAAGCAAAGGTGTAATTAATAACACCTGTGCTTTTTAATAACCCAAGCATGACTGCATTACACTTCTGTGTGCAGGTTTCAGGGCCATCATATAGTGCATGCATGCTCGCTTACTGGCTTTGCTTACTGTCCCACCTAAATGGAACTAACCATCTTCATTGTTAATGTTATTAGTTTCACCTGTGCTTTTCCTGCTATGACAATGTAGTGTCTGAACCGCTACATTGTGTTTTTATTACTGAGGAATGTTTAAGTAAGAGTAAGAGAGTAAGAGACCCCAGGCCATAAAGATAAGGTCCAAAAGTTTAAGGTTCAGAGGTTAAGGTCTCCTGGAAATGGGTCTTTGTCTCTCCTATAGTCTAAATAGATGAGACTATTTGTAGATAAGGATTATGGTTGTATTATTGTTTTACCTTGGTATCAGGATAAACAACTAGCCTATATAAGTGGAGATTCAGAGCTGGTAGGGAGAGTGATTCGCATTGGCCCTGAATTCTCTCCAAGCAATCCATGGTGCTTGTTTGATGCTGAACTTTTTTGTAATAAACCTTTTTAAACAAGAAAGACGGTGTCAGCGGAGATTCCTTCATCATCTTCACATCATCGCTACACAATAAACAACAACAAGTCAAATGTGTGCTGTGTAAAAAGGTTTAATATAGTTGCTCCCTCATTGTATTAATGAAAAGAATAACGTATTGTGCCGTAAAATGTGTTTCCATTATTACTATTTGTTTCCTTAGTTTGTTATTTAGATTTGAGAGGGTGTGTTCAGTGTATGGGTATGCTAACATGCTCTAAAATAACGCTACTTCTTCAAGTACTGTTACTGCAGGTGGCAAAATGTTAAACTCACCACAATAGTCCCCAAGTATGACAAGTATATTTTGTTTGTCTAAAGAAGAAGGTATCATACATTCTGCAATAAATCCCAATTCCTTCAGAAATATAACCTTCATGATGTATTCACATTACAGTGGCAGTCGGCGCAGTATTTACCACTCCAAAACCCCTGGTGCTGCTATACTAAACAGGGCAACCTTTTCTCATTCCAGGAACACATCCGACAAGTTACAGTGCTAATGTTGGCAGCAGTAGATTGCTATCGTACAAAAATACTGTTTGAATTTCTGTAACACACCTCATCTGCATGCTGATATTTCACCAAGCGAATATCTTTTTTGTCTGGTCTCGATATGAGGACAGTTTTTTTTTTTTTTTTTTTTATTGTATCATTGTGAAAATTTGGGAACGCAAGTCATTTTTTCAGTACAAGCTGTGGTCACCAGTGCTGACAAAGGTCAGCCCAGCTCAGGTCAAAGTTCAACAAATTTGAACTTTCAGCACACCCCTGCTACATTCAGTGCACTGCAGCCATCGCAACACACCACATACATAATAATAGAAGAGGCACATGCAAGACTGAACACTGAACAACACATTTTCAGTGGATTTGTATTTTCAGTGTATTACTTTAATGCATGTAACAAATGAAAGCTAAACAGTAAACGGCTAATTAAGAATTTTAAACCTCAAGAATTAAATATTTAAAGACAGTCTGACATTACTGTCCTTAACACGCCAATGAGAGCTGGCCTTCAGCTTTTCCAACACAGAAGCAGCACCAGCTGCAGTAGGATTTCACATGTCAAATAAATGTCAGTCTAACTCTTTTAATTCAATATTGATTTGACCTTCCCACCTCATTTAATTGTTCAGGGTGATACTTGTGTTACCTCCCCCTCCCTCCCGAACCACATCCCCCATGCAGAGCATGACTCACACTCGAAATATATCCTTTACCTCAGATAAGCTTTATTTAACCTCTTCAGTCAGCAAGTTCAGTAACTTTTATCCAAAGTTATGATGAAAAGCGGTCTTAGTATGGTGGGTGTTTCTAGATTTGTCCTAGTTCCTGGCATTTTTGCAAGTTGTTCTCCCCTCACCACCCTGTGAGGCAGACGTCAAACTGGCAAGGCATGCAGTGGAAGAAACACATTGATACTTACTGAATGCTTTAGCAGGGTTCATTGTAATTTTACATTAGTGATTTTCCAGGCATCCTTTTTTTCTTTATTCTATGCAGGTGGCTGTCATGCAGGCTATTTCTCTCTTTATTTGTGTTTAACTCATGATTTTTTGTTTTTATTAAATTTGATCTTCACAGAACACTATGTGGGAAGGTTTTTTTGGTAGTTAGATTTGCACTTGTTATTCACACTAGCTTTATATCAGACCAGTCCTGCTGGGTGTATTTAAAATTCATCAACCTCCTTAGCGAAGCTCTCAACTGTAAAAGACAGTCAATAATAGAAATATTTGAAGACAGCAAGTCATGTTTGCACAATGTACTGACAGCAGATGATCCATTAATCAGTCCAGTTTGCATTAAAGATCCCCTTAAACTTTAAACAACATCTGCAAGGTGCACCCGATAAAATGTACTCTCTCAGAAACTGACAAATGAGAAGTTAAATTGAAAGATGATCCACTGAACAACAATCAATATCAAATCATTTTTATTTATATAGCACTTTACACACAACACAGCTGATCCAAAGTGCTTCACAGCACACAGAGAGGAAGACAAAAACAAAAGAAGGAAGAAAAAAATAGTGGCAACACAGATCTACAGAGACTTCAGGACAAAATATCTGAGTTGGATTAAGTTAGTCACAGTTAAAAGCTAATGAGTAGAAGTATGTTTCAAGATTATGCTTGAAAATCTCAATAGTGGGGGAGAATTGAATGGTGGGAGGAAGAAAAAATCCATACTTTTGGGGCAATGATAGAGAAAGCCCTGTCCCCATAACACTTTGTCCTGGATCAGAAGTCTTTGGTCAGATGATCTCAGTTCTAACAGTTCTCAGTTGTAACATGGGGACAGGAGTTCTGTAATGTAAGAGCAGGCAAAGCCATTTAACACCTTGTAAACAAACACTGGGATTTTAAAATCAATTCTGTAGCTAACAGGCAGGCAGTGTAGAGAGGTAAGAATGGATGTGATATGCTTTTTGTTTG
The DNA here is from genome assembly GCA_038419695.1 of Scomberomorus guttatus. NCBI lineage: Eukaryota > Metazoa > Chordata > Actinopteri > Scombriformes > Scombridae > Scomberomorus > Scomberomorus guttatus. The sequence goes on from CM076449.1 coordinate 5,656,315, forward strand.
TCAAACTTTGAACCTGAATCAAAAATGACTCCAAGATTTTTTGCATGTGATTTAACAGAGGAAGCCAATGGGCCAAGATGAGGAGAAATGATGTTGGTCCAAATGAAATAACTAAAGTTTGCAGCCATCAAGGATTTGATGTCCTGAAGACATTTATTGAGGTCATTTAGTTTGTTGTAGTTATTAGGCTCTAGAGGGAGGTAGATCAGTGTATCATCCGCATAACAGTGGAAATGTTGTGTTTTTGAATAATGTGACCTAGTGGAAGCAAATAGATGGAGAAGAGGATTGGACCAAGTACGGAGCCTTGGGAGACACCACAGGACATGGGGGCAGAGGAAGAAGATGAGTTGCTAATAGAAACACTGAAAGATCTGTTGGACAAATAGTACCTGCTGTAGAACCACAGACCCCGGCCCATTGGTTTAACCTGTGAATGAGAATAGAATGATCTACAGTGTCAAAGGCTGCAGTTAGGTCTAAGAGCAAAAGGATGGAGCAGTTACCAGAGTCAGCAGCTAGGAGGTCATTAGTTATTCAGTAATGCAGATTCTGTACTGTGAAGAGCTCTGAAGCTAGACTGGAATTTTTTTGAGGACAACAGTTGATTAAAACTACTTTTTCAAGGATTTCAGAAAGAAAGGGGAGTTTGGAGATTGGTCTGTAATTATTGAGGACTGAAGGGTATAGACTCTGTGTTTTTAAGTGACTGGACTACTGCATGTTTGAAAGATAGTGGAACATGGCTGGTTTCCAGGGAGCTATTGATAATTGAAAGAATGCTGGGGCCTTTGAAGAGTTTACTTGGAATAATGTCGAGAGAACAGGTGGAGGTTTTCATAGAAGAGATAATATGATGAAGTTCTGGTAAAGTAATGGAGTTCAGGGAATTTATAACTGCAGTGTTCTCAGAGGAGGTGGATAGGCTATTTACAGATGGAATAATACTAGCTCTGATGTCAAGTACTTTGCCTTTAAAGAAGTTTAGGAAGTCCTCACATTTAGAGACAGATGCTTCTAAACAGGAGGTGGGAGTGCAGGAGGTGACAGACTTTAACACACTAAAAAGTATAGTACTTTTGACAGCCAGCTGGTATTTATCCAAGAGATCCTGAAGAATTTGAAATGAAGTGAGACAAGTTCCTCTGTGCTCACATGGGATGGTGCAGCATCGATACTGGTGGTGATGGGAGCCTCTCTATAGACTTCTGCAAACCTAGTGGCAGTGGAAGAATTTCACAGGAACGAACAAGTGCACGACAGACAGGAGAAGCGTGTGGCAAAATCTATTCACAGATTGTTGGAGACCAAAGGATTCAAGTAAATTTACAAAATCACGGGTCATGGCTTCAGAGGGACAGCAAATGTGGATGTGGAAATCTCAGAGAATGAGAATGTTGTCGTATTTTTTTTAGCAATGTGGGAGAGAAGATCAGAGAATTGTTAACAGTAACTTAAAATCAATATTGGGCTTAAGGGTCTATATACTAGTAGGCAGAAGACCGGTGAGGTGCCATCTATCACAAAAGCCAGAAATTCAAAAGATGAAAAGGGGCCTATGGAGAGGGCATTTTTGTGAATTACAGCAACCCTACCACCTCATGCATGTGACCTGGGTTGATGAAAATGGGAGTAGCCTGAAGGAGTGGCTTCAATGAGAGGGGTAAGCCATGACTCAGTGATGAAAAAACAGTTTGGGACATAATAAAATCTTGACAGATCAATGATTTGTTAGACAGCAATCTCACATTCAGCAGACCAAATTTGGAGGGAGGGGGAGGTGAGGGTGGAATTATAGTGAGTGTAATGGTAATAAGATTGTCATAATTTGCTGAACGGGATACTCTGGAGACAGAATTATGGTGTCTGAGTGTTAGGTGGATTGGGATGTGATTTACAGGTAGAGCAGCTGAATGTGAGTTGACTGTCCATGCCCCAAGAGTGGTAGGGGATGAATTTGGCCAGATGTAGAAATTTCATTTGTAACAGGCACCTTACCAGTAGATTTATGGTGGCAGTGAACATTATTTTGATTGTGTGTGTGTGGATTACCTCATGGAGGCATGGACTGTCTCAAACAGTCTGACAGGCATATTGCAGGTTAACCAATGCATAGTCAATGTATGCACAGAGCAGTCTTGCCCCATGTAGGTTTGGATGTCCGTCGGATCTGCACAGTTGGCTAATGCGCGTCAGCTAGAAATTCGGAATCTTGCCTATGTTTTCCATGTGACACACATGGTTCTCAGCAAAAATAGACAGTGAAAATGATCTGTTGTCATATTAACATCATACCAGCAACATTACACCTTTCACTATAGTTTCAATGTCTATATCTGCAGAATATGTCACAGACATGAAAAAAATATAAAGTGTCACCACTGCAGGTGCATGCCAGGGCAGGGAGCCTATCTGGCGGGGAACTCTCCTGCTTGTTTTCTGTGATATTAGTTCAAACCCGCCTGTTGTTTTATCTGCTTCCAGGTGGAGATTTGGTGTTATTTTCCTTATTTGTTGTCAGTTTCCCTCCTGACAGTTAGTTTGGAGGTTTGTTTGTCGCAGTGTGTGTGACTCATTTGGGGAACTTGTTGTCTGGAGGGATTTTCTTCACTTGGAGTGGTGACAGCAGGGGTTTAACTGGCGGAATAATCAATATAATCAATAAAAAACCTGTCCTGTGTGAGGAATGTATGTGGCTGAAACAGAAGTAGCTCCAACCAGACCCTACCATACCTGTCAGAAAGAAAGCTGCTTTCATCTCACATATTGTTTTATTTTCACAATTGAGCACACGCTTCTTAACCTTTTTCTGTCTGAACTAAATATAAATTAAATTTATAATGAAATTATATGAAACTTTACATATTGATGGCCATTGTCAAAGTCAAACTCTATGTAGAAATATAGGGCTGGCGGTAACTGTTCTCTCTCCTCACCTCACTTTCTGCAGCTCTACCTGTCTCTCCAAAGGGCAACCATTTACTGCATACTGCCACCAGAAATAGAGTGGTTAGCTGATAATTAGCCTGATCAGCCACCGTCAGTAATCAATACAAACACACATTATTAAACCATTAATTAAACGAATAACTAACAATAGTCAATGTCAGACAACCTCATCATACTTTAGCAGTTAGCTTGTGTTTCTGTAGTGGTGACACAATGTTAGAAAACATACATATTAGCAGTTTGAATTAAACTGAAGCTCCCTGCGCTCTCCAGGGAAATATTACGCCAAACTCCCTTTAAGAAATATGACATATTAACGATTCCTTACATGTCCACAAAAACACATAACTCTAGAAACACAAGATAAAAGGCGTCATATGTTGACAGTCTTGTTGTCAATTCGGCATCAATATAATCCAAAAAGATAAACCGTGTTTCCGTACAAACTTTACATTTTGTCGCCTCAACTCGCTTCCAGCCTCCGTTAGTTAGCTGCGCTATTTAAGTGGGAGAAGATGGCGGGAATGAGAAGAGAACGGTTTTTTTGTTTTGTTTTTTTTTTTAAATTAAGATTTCTCACTAAAATCCGTCCTGCTGGTGGATCAGATACACGCCGAATTAAACACAGACTCATAACACTGTTAATTCACCGTCTATCGTGTGTGTGTGTGTGTGTGACGGTATTTCAGGAGTTTTTTCGGCCATTACCAAAGTAACTACCTGGTTTACTGGTCACCTTTGTCACAGACTCACTCCTGTGTGGGTTGACAGACTGTGATTGACAGTCAAAGAATGCTGTGGCAAACCATCAGTGACGGGTTCGAGTCGTTCGACTGAACCAACTCAAAGGGTGGTCCAAAAATGTGTGATTTTTTTTTTTTTTTTTATTACTTGTTTTTGTCAGTTGCTGAAAATAGTAAAATGATCATTGATATAGGCTGCTTAAATATAATCACCTGATTGTGGGGACTGTATGGTGATAAGTTTATTATTAAAAAGACAAAGTGGGGTAGCAAAACCATAACTTTGCTCCCCCTAATTGAATAATGGGGATGCATTTGCTCCACTTGCTCCATTGCCACTTTATGTTTCTGGTTTTCATCATTATTCATCATACAGTTGCAGTGTTGACTCATATCCATAGGTGCCTGAGCAGAGAATTGGTTTCGATGGTCAGCAGACATATCAGGTAATTTTATGCGTCACATGACAGTTCCTTGTGCATTCTCTCTGCAAACACACCCCACCGGACCACACTGAATCATCAAATGGCCAAACACAGAAAAGTTGATTAAAACTCCAACAAACAAGGTTGGGTAAACACAATCTAAAAGAACCAAAGGTGAGAGAGAACTTTCCATCACTCTAAAACCTGCTCCATACACCGATATTTAGGAACATCTGTGCAATCTAATGCAATCCAGTATAACACCTCCGCCATAAATTCTACTTTTACAAAGCTTACATATTTTCAGTTTTTGTTAACATTGTAAAAAAGGTGATGATTCTGATTTATGTTTATTATTGAGGTCGTAGTGGGTGGTGGTGTACTGGACTGGATTATATTGAAAAGTGTTGCTCTCATGTGTTTTAATGGGATGGAGAAAATATAAGGAAGGCTTTTCAATATAATGCACTCCAGTACACCACCACCACCCACTATGACCTCAATAATTAACAAAAAGTAGAATTATGACCTTTCTGACAATGTCAACAAAAACTGAAATGTATAAAAGGGCGTTCAGACTGACATCATCTCTGGGTGAAAAAAACGCAGCCCTCCCATTCTTTTGAATTGGGACAGTGCATTGAAGCAGTGGAGTTGCCAGCACAGAGGGCTCGGCAAAACAACGCAGCGGCAAAAAAGTTGAACCGGGCTCAACTTTTGCCTCAACACAACCCGACATCATCCGGCAAGGCGCTGCACTGGCCACGCGCATGCAAGCGCACATCCCTCGTGGACTACTTTGTAACATGCCGTATTCGACTGTCTACCTTGTGATCATTGCAACAAAAGATAAAAAGAGTTGCCACCATGATAACTTTCCAGAGTTGTAAAATCCTGTCTGTGGGTAAAATCCTGTGTGTGGTGTTTTGACACCTAATAAATCTTTAAATGCATTAATCTGTAACTCCAACTTGACCTCCCAGATTGTATTTCATTGTCTCACTGGTATGTGTCCATTGTTTTTCCAACACAATTTAGATGAAACCACGCCCACTTCCATATGATGAAAGCCTCAATGGCTGTGTTCCTGTGGAAACTGCAGCTACAGCAGCTTGGAAAACAGTGACATGGGGCACTGAATTTGATGAATACACTGTTTATCAGACCACAAATGAGACAAGAATTAGCTAGCTTCCTAACTGTATGTTCAGTGGGTGTCTAGTGTTGAGTAATGGGAAACGTTAATTCTGAAGGACTATAAGTTAACAGTTTGAGTCTATTTCCTAACTGTGGAATGCAGTCAGTTCACAGGCTTTTAGTAATGTTAACTTATTGGCATGACAGCAACTGAAGGGACGTAATTCAGTGTCAATCTAACCACTCATGAAGTACAGGTTTTCCAATGCAGTCAAAGTCATTGTTTTTGATAGAGACTGGCTGCTGGGTTTTAATTATTCACATAAACTATGCACCCATCTTGTACCTTTTAGAATAGATGACTATCTCTACCACATCTGCTGTTTCCATAAAGGATGTGCCCCCACTAAAGATCTTCAATCTTTCATTGATTAACATTTTAATATGATACATGCAATATATTGATAGTTCACTTGTCCAAGTCCATGATTACTGTTTATGGATGTGTTGTCACAAAATCCTAATGCATTATTGCAGGTTGTTATGAAATCTATTTTCAAGTCATTCCATGTTAATGTTATGGTCATTGACTTATTTTTCTCAGATCATCATCACTATTTTGCCATATTTTCTCAGAACATTTTGCATGTTTTGTATTTCAGGATTCTGATTCTGCTGCACAAGAAAGCCACACCTTGAGGCCTGATTTGGTACAAAGCCCACTCACCATGGCAAGGTACAGGCCACGAGTGGGATGTTAGTAAGACAGGACAAAGACTCTTAATAAAAACAGATAAACGCAGATAAACAAGACACATGGATACATAAAGGAGGTAGAGGGGCATCGAAAATCAACGTCCTGTCTCTACATCATTAATTCATTAGCTATGAACAATACCCTGCTATTAAAGTTAACGTAATAGCTACCTGCTCATACAGAGGACATCTGGCAGGCTGTAAAAAAATGTGTATGAGAAGCAAGAATTAATGTTAGACTAACTTATTAGATATTGTTTTCTAGTATATTCTTCTAACTTAAAAACATGGCAAATTAACATTAATAGATCAATTACCACAGCTCTGCGTAACTGTGATAGTCAGTCATCTTTGAAAAGCGCTATTTTCCAAGCTACTGTAGCTGTCATATTTTCCATAGCACAGTTTCCATGGGAATGCAGCTGTCCAGGCTTCTGTTGTTGAGGCTTTTGTCATACGGAAGTGGGCGTGGTTTCATCTCAACTGGGTTGGAAAAACGATAGATGCCACCAGTCCCCTGTACTATACCCATGTACTCTTTCAGTACAGGGCTGTTTTTGCTCTGAACCACCTAAGCTTTGTAAAATTAGACTTCATGGCAGAGCTGTTGAATTGCATTAGATTGCACGTGTTCCTAATAAAGTGCTCAGTAAGTGTACATACAGTGCATCCATTCAATTAAGTGTGCAAGACTGCAAGGAATACACATATTATAAATAGTATCAGTAAAAAATAGTGACATATAAATATGTTTAAAAAGAGGTACTGTAAATTACAACAGTTTGCAACCATGCCATATTTTAGTTTGGGAAAATAACACTAACACAGGTTCAAAACAACCTATTGTCTTTAGTTTGATTAGTGATCCAATGGTTTTGTAGCCCATGGGTACCAGTTAAGTTTAACCCAGTATTGCATCCTTGCTATATTGACCTGCATTTGACACAGTTTTGATCCACTGATTTTTAGTGTTAAGCTAAAGCTGCAGAAAGACAGAGAAAGGAAAATTGATAGAAAGGCAGACAGACATGAAGGGAGTGAGTATGAAATAAATCACAATCAACAGTCAACAGTCAAACTGAGTAACAACAGGCATACTAACTGTGTAGAGATTGGAACAATGCAAAGGTTGGATAGACGGAGAAACAGATGGAAGAAGACTGATGAAGCAATGGCCCATCAATCAGTTATAAAGGCCCATTCATGCTAAGTCTTGTCTAACCCTTGGATATGAAATGCTTGGTTGACCTTCACTGTGGCAGCCTGTCTCACATTCATATGGCACTAATGGGACTGCAACTGGATGTGATGGATTGCATGGCACGGCTGTGTTTTCACAAACCAGGTTATACAATAGGCAAATAAATAAATAAATGTCCAGCTGAGCAACAGCATGGGATGAAAAACAACAAAAGCAGATTCACAAATGAGTGATTAAGAGAAACAGTATGCAGGGTGGCATGAGTCAGGCCAATGAATGAAAAATGAATGTTTGTATGAAGTAGGTAATAGCTGTGTACACAAGCAGCAGTGGAGAGTCAATAATGGGACTCGAGCTGGGAAGCCTCCAGTTACACAACAATTGGTTATCAGTCAGTCATAAACTTGTCACAGACTCTTTAGAAGGCCTTTTGAATAAAAGATTTGTTATTTGGCTTTAATGAAAGTAAAAGTCATTACCATGAGAATTTAAGCCTTTTTCCTCAGCTTGTTATTTCCTATCCTCGATAGAGAAAGAACTGTGTGATACTGTATGAATTTTTCACTGACATAGACATGGACTCAGAATAGTAAGTTAGTGGATCCCTTTCCATTTACCCTGACAGATGATTACAAACTTGTGCTTGAGCTTATGTTTTGAAGCACCATCAGTGTGTGGCAGCTGAGACAGAGCAAAGCTTCTATTTAGAGCTGTAATTTGTGCTGGAACGTGTACATATTTTAAATTTCAGTAAGGATTTTGATCTGCCTTATGTGTGTTTGTACATCGATATTTTTGCTGTTTTTATTTATATTTTTATTTATATTTTTTATTGGATTTTTAAACGTTTATGTGATTAAGCACATCTTTTTGGGTGGCTTCTCCAGTTTAGGCTTTTTGCTCGGCGTTTCTATGGGAACCAGCTGTGGGATTTCTTCCTCTTTTCTGTTTGCATACTTTTTGATTATCACAGGCTTGGGCTGCAAGCAGCCTATGTGGTTTTGTATTTATTGTTATGTGTCTGCTTGGATAAATGGATGTATGTAAATATAATAATAATTTGATGATGAATATATAAATAATAGAGGTGAAACCTACAGCCAGTCAAGTCATATATGAGTAAAGGCAATACATAAAATGGCCCAATAAACAATGACCTTTATAGTTACAGAGTGGGCTTAGGTTTCAAATGCAAATGTCTGAGGTGTGAAAATCCCTAAAAGAACACCCCAGGTGCACTTTGGTTGGCTGGTTACACAGGCATTTACATATTCCGCATACATAGGAATTTGGTACACTTTCCCAGATAAACGCAGCTATGCAGATCCATTGAAACTGACTTTTGTGGTCTGTGAAAGCCAGACTTTTATCCGCATTTGTATGTGCAGGAGTTTACTGATCTGTTTTCACCTCTTTTCATGCAGTGATAGTAACATACTTATCACAAATGGATGGTCAAGACCAGGCACAAAGCCAATAATGTGCCTGGGCAGCACTGGTCCACCCAGCCAAGTTTGATACATTTTGTAACAATAAAGATAATAAAAAAAAAAAAAAAAAAAAAAAAAATATATATATATATATATATATATATATAAACTTGATTTATTGTTGACTTGTGTGTGTTAAGTTTGTCTTCTGATTAAAATGGAACTGTTGTGACAAGTTGTTGGAAGTCTCTGGACTGTAATTAATTGCTCTAGTTCTGACATGCAGACTTTTCTGAGCTGCCTGCAGCCAACTAGCTGGCTGGCTTTTCAGGTGATGTAAAGTTAATGCTACAACAATGGCTAAACAAAGTTTTTAATGTGTTATTTTAAAAAAGCAAGAGTTGAGGAAGAAGAAACGCCCCTGCTTTCTGCTTTCTCCCGGTTAGCCTGATGCAGGTTCACCAGCCATTTTATGAACCACGTTCTCAGCCAAATTTGTAGGTATTTCCCTGCACAGGCAAATCAAGGTACTTCTCATTAAAGTGGTATGGATAGTTTTCTTGGTTGGAAGGATGCAGTTTTCTATAAGATGTGTAGACTTGGGTATTCATGAGCTGACCATGGTACTAAAGCAACAATGGCATGTAGTCTATAATGAATGCACAAGGGATATGTTACATGTGCAATTTCTGTCTGTGTCTTGGTTTATGTTTAGTTGCCACTTTGTGCAATACAATTGTTAATTAATAGTACCGTGTGCTGTAGAGCCAATGAGCAGCCGGTCTTGCCGGTGCAAAGTATTTTATGCTGGATAGGTTCTAAAAGACCGCTTTTTGTTTATAGTGTTGTGTACAGCCTTTATAGACTGATGCTCTGTTGGTTGAGCATGTTGGATAGGCAGTGTTTTGCTGTTCCCTTTGTGATGCAGAATGTTTCAAAGTAAACTGCCCACTCATTTTTTAGTTTGTCGATGCTTGTTCTTTTTTCTTTTTCAAACTTTTCATAAGTCAATTTTTCTGGGAAAAGGTTGCATACCCACTTTTGTATTAGCCCACCCAAAATACAATTTCTGCCTACGCCACTGGTCAGGACACTCGCGATCAGAAACAGGCTGCACTATTATTTTAGAGCAGCAAGCAAAATGTATTTATATAAACAGGGGTTACAAAGTGGGAGACAGAAGCATGGATGTATTAGGATTAAGAAAACTGGATACTATACATACAAAGTTTTTTCTGGTTCTATAGGCTTCTGCTTTTTGGTTCCCATAGAACATGCAAACTCATGTCATGAGAGCCACCACATCTGATAAGACAAATAGTTATTTTGGGGTATTTGTGATGGTCAGAAAAATGTATTTATCATTTTACACCAGTTCAGTTTGTCATTTTTGTGGGAAAATGTTTACCTGCTAAACGTCAGTATAGTAGGATCATCACATGATCCTACTTTACCAACCTTGGCATCCAGGCCAAAATTGCTCCACAGCCCGGCGTGCTCTTGGGGGCTTTGATAATATACAGAGAAGATATATAAAACAAAGATATGTATGATCCACCCAAGTTATAAAATCAAAAAGAATCCAAAGAAAACAAAGGGTTTTCAGATGTTTTTTAAATATGTGAACTGACATTTGTGGAAGAATGTTCCAGAGTTGATTAGCAACAACATCAAAAGTTTCATCACATTTAGTTTTCAGCCTTGACTTTGGAACAGTCAGAAGTCCCTGCTCTTCAGATCTCAGGCTTCTCCCAATAATCACAAGGCACAGCTACTCCTTACAGAGGTGCCTGACCATATAATCCCTCATATGTAAACAGTAAAACTGTCACAATTCCTGCCTCAGTCCTGTTCATATTGTTTCCCTTGCCCATTCTGCCTCTGTCCCTGGGTACATCTCAAGTCTCTTTATTGATATTTCTTCACTCCTCGCTTGAACCCAAAGTTGTTCTGGTCCACCATCTTGTAGGCCATCCCAAAGCGCTTATTTCTGCTCCAAGGAGCAAGGATTGAGGAGTGAGGATCAAGGAGGGATCTCTGAGGAGCCATGAGCAAGGATACACAAGAGCAGCCTTCATGGAAGTCTTTTACTGGCTGACATGCCTTATTGGAAAACAGTTGATTGGACGCTGCAGCTGATCAGACTAATCTGTGTTAATTGTAGGTCTGATCAACAAAAGAACCATAAACAACTTTCTTCATTTATTAAAAAGATTTTTCTTTTCATGATTTGTTATTTCTCCCGTTAACTGTTATTATGGATAAAATTAAAGTATGGTAAAGTCTGTCTGTCAGCAAGAAACACTTTAAACACAATTATATTTTACATAATACAGACCCTTTCCAAAAAATTAGAATATCATAGAAAAGTTTACTTATTTCCATAATTCCATTAAAAAGGTTCAACTTTCATAGATTATAGATTCAGGGCCCACAATTCAAACGATTTCAAGTATTCATTTGTTTATTTTTACATAATTTGGGCTTCCAGCTCATAAAACCCATGTAAACAGGAATTTAAAAAATGAGAATACTGTGAAGAAATCAGCCCAAATTTTGCAGGGCATGACTTTTTTAAACTGTCACACACATCTACTAAACTCAAAGCACCTGCACGTTTTGTCATTAAATTGCTTCAGTTTGGTTCAATTGTCTCAGTTCAGTTCAATATGGGGAAGACTGCAGACTTGACAACTGGCCAGAAGACCATCATTGATACCCTCCATAGGATGGGTAAGCCACAAAAGTTCATAGCTAAGGAGGCTGGCTGTTCAGAGTGCTGTGTCCAAGCATATCAATGGAAAGTCTAGTGGAAGGGCAAAATGTGGCAGGAGAAGATGCACCAGCATAAGAGATGACCGTGGTCTTATCAAACAGAGAAGATTCAAGAATCTGGCAGAGATCCAGCAAGAGTGGAATGAGGCGGGAGTCACAGCTTCAAAAACCACCACATTCAGACGCATCCAGGAGATGGGCTACAACTGTCGGGTTCCTTGGGTCAAGCCACTTCTGAGCCTGAGCCAACGTAGGAAGCTTCTCAACTGGGCCAAGGAGAAGAAGGACTGGACTGTTGGCCAGTGGTCCAAGGTCCTTTTTTTCCAATGAAAGTAAAGAGTGCCTTTCATTCGGGAATCAAGGTCCAAGGGTTTGAAGGAAGACTGGTGAGGAACAGAACCCAAGCTGCTTGAGGTCAAGTGTGAAATATCCACAGTCAGTCATGATTTGGGGTTCAATGTCCGGTGCAGGTGTTGGTAAACTCTGCTTTCTTAAATCCAAGGTCACCGCAACAGTCTACCATAATATTTTAGAGGACTTCATGATTCCTTCTGCTGAGGATCTGTATGGAGATGCAGATTTCATCTTCCAGCAGGACCTGCCCCTGCCCATACCGCCAGAAGCACCAAAACCTGGTTTAATGCCCATGCCACCACAGTGCTTGACTGGCCAGCCGACTCACCAGACCTAAACCCCATTGAGAATCTATGGGGTATTATCAAGAGGAAAATGAGGGGCACCAGACCCAAAAACAAAGAAGAGCTGACAGCAAGCATCAAGGAAATCTGGGCTTCCATAACTCCCACGCAATGCCACAGGCTGATTGCTTCAATGCCACGGTGCATCGAGGCAGTGATTAAGGCAAAGGGATTCCCAACCACGTATTGAACATTTACATATTGTTTAGAAAGTACCATATTTTGATTGATTTGATGTGATCCTAATTTTTTTTTCTGCAAAAACTGAGAAGTAAATGGTGATTTCTTCACAGTATTCAAATTTTCTGAATTCCTGTTTTCATGGGTTTTTTGAGCTGGAAGCCCAAAATATGTAAAAATAAACAAATAAATACTTGAAATCGTTTAAATTGTGGGCCCTGAATCTATAATCTATGAAAGTTTATTCATTTCCATAATTCCATTAAAAAAGTTAAACTTTTCCATGATATTCAAATTCAAAGGGTCTGTATATCATCATTTCCATTCAGTCACATGTGAGGCTGAAAATTCCTGAGCGGCGGGTTTGATATGAGTTACATAATTTCCATTTTCCCTGAAACATTTAGCCAAATGAGTAATTTCCAGTGTTCAAAAGACACCCTGATCATATTCTGGGTTATTAAATAATGAATCCACAATCAGAATATCAATAAATACAGATGCAAATAATGAATAATTAATATAAACGCATTCTGCCAGTAGAAATGGTTCATGTGCCTCTGAGCAGGACACAGTACACAGGATTAATACAGAATGCAGGTTTTTATTCATGTGCAGGTGTTTATTAAACAGGTAACAGGCTGCAGAGAGAAAACAGCTGCTCTGACAGTGATAACTGTGCACCTTTGTTAGTATTAGCACAGTGCACGTGTGCAGCCACAAACTCCAAAAAGTCACTACAGGTGTTAAAAGGCTTGTTCAAGATGAGCCAGGCCTGTGCAGAATCGATCACTGGAAAATGCATGCCGGTTAGATTTGTGTCCAACTTGATCCCGACTTGCTCTGATGTTATGCATGCACGGGCAGCGATAACCTCACAAGATCAAGGCGGCCTCGGTTTTTAGAGCCAGGTGCTGCAGCTGCTCTCCACCGACTGCAAGGCCCAGAGCATGATGGGAAATGCCTGGCCGTCGTCTGATCAAAGAGCTGAGGTCAGGTGTTGTATCAACAATATGACATGTTAGAAACTCTTCATTTTTAGTTTGATTGTAAAGATTTTGATTTTATTATTTTGATCATGTACTAAGAATTCAGATGTGTTGATGTGTTTATCAGCCAAAGAGACAGAAAACATTCAGTAACCAAATATTACTTATAGTAACAATATGAACATTACGTAATCATGTAATTCTTGTAAGCATTATGAACTGAAATAACATGAAACTTTTGGTAACATGTGGGACATGAAGATTCTCCTCTATACAGATGTGAAGCCCTGACAGTCTAGATATTTGATAGATAAAGGGTGTAATCTCTATTTCTGCTCCTGTCCTCTTGCATTTTGAGTACTGGTGTTTTACTTCATTCCTTTATTCGTTTGCACATTACAAAATACATTTTTAATAAAATATTTAAAGATCTGATATGTACACAAAGTCATTCCCGTTACAAAAACGCACCTGCATATTCTCAGCTATACATGAATTTAAAGTAAGCAAACATCTGTGCAGGAGAGGCAGGAAGCTAAAAGCTTATACTAAGACCTCTCCCAAATACTCAAGACAAGATAAACAGAATTACATTGAATAAAAATAATTTCATTTCATTTGAATTTCTTTTTTTCTGGAATGAGATGTGAATGAGTTTGACAAGTCAGCTGATTTAGGGTCAGCATGTTGACAACCAGGTAGTGGTTCACCTGCTATCGGTTGAATTTCCATGTAAATTAATTTAATAATATTGGAGATTACAGAATAAAAGCTGGTTTGATGATCACAAGGTTCCAGGTCATTTTCATAGGTTATAGACCTACCCTATCATACAGAACACCGTTAAAACAGCGATTGAGTGGAGACAAGCTTGAGTAGTTTGATCTAATCTGACATTTTATTAAATGAGGATCCGATCTAACAGGATGTAACTATTTTGCTGGAAACTGTCCGACTTGACTGCAGCTTTTTGTCACCGCCCCCTGCTGCTGCCACCTGATCTCGTCCATTTTCCAGGCAAGGCGCAGTTCATCTCGAACGAGACTAAAGCCGACTGACAGCTGATCAGCTGTGGTCAGCTGCCGCCGTCATCAGCAATGGACATCACTTAATATGATGCTTCAGAGGAAAGGACTTTTCATTTCTATAAAAACATATTTCCTTGTTTCCTCTCTCCTTGCATGGTTTCCTTGTGTTTCTTCATGCATCCTCAGTGGGAGGGACTTAGATGCAAGAGAAAGATGCAAGTGAGGAAAAACGTGGATGCAAGGTTGCAGGAACACCACCATTTTCTTGAGGTTTTCTTTCATGTTTTCATGTCATCTTGCTGCTTTTCTGACTCTGTCTCTTGATTTTGCTTTTCATCTTTTTACTTCAGGTTGGAATACATATGGGCAGTCATCAAAGTGAAATGACTCACAATCTTTAAGGTCTACAGCCTAACACATGTAAACAAACTGTTGTACAGCTAGCTTGGTTAGTTTAACTGAAACTTGTGATGGGGTGTAATTGACGTGAAATTCACACATATATGTGACATGTGTCAACATATATGAAAGCAACTGTTCCAATTCGCTTTACCTCACTGACTTTCCTCCCTGCCTTTCCATACTTTCTCCAAGTTAGTGGTTGTGGAGGAAATGAGCAAAAGGAAAGACAAACCGAACACATCCAGGGAGCAGTGAGTTAATCTCTAAAGTTAATGGATGTCTGCACTCTTTGTCATTTTTGGTTGTAGACAGGAAAGGCAGAGCTTTCATTGAACTGGCAAAATAAAACCCCCTTCTTGGCTCTCAGCCCAGACCTCCAAAGAGGCTCTGTTCATTTTCCACCAAGAGAAGGTGTCATACATTTCGACTCTCCAATTCCTCTTTCACTGTAATTAACAGATAACATATTTGAGCAAAAACATCAGCCAACCGTATCAGTGATGTTTAAACTACACAGTTGCTCGCCCACAACATAAAAGCAGTACAAAATGCGAGTCTGTGCATGAATTCACTAACTAATTACACATACACACACAAGCTGTTTTATCTCTGTCATCTCTCATGGTGTGTCAATCATGTGGAGAACTTAATTATCTCTATCAGCAAGCCCTGTTGCTTCGATTGTTTTTAAAGACTTGGCTGGTATGTCAGGATTTTTTACATATTAATGACAAGGTGTACTAATTATTCATTGCAATTTCTTCTCAAGTGCACTAGAGCATTGTGCCTTGAACAGAAGAAACTACTCAACTACATCAGAGTAGAGTTAGAAAAATATTTTTTGTTGTAGCACTGTTAAATGCAAACAAATTTTCCACCCTTTTATATTAAAGCTGGAGTGCGGGACTTTTGTCTTCCCTTCTGGCAGTGAGATTAATTACAAAAACTGTCGACACATGCTTACGTCATAAGCTCCACCGGTGCCTTCTTCGTCACTACTGTTGTGGCTATAAAACGATGGATAAATTATTTTGAGCATCACACAACCCCGTCCGGCGGAAGTCTCTGTCTCAGTATACATTCATTTGGCCAGCGCGGGAATGTCATCACCGACACCAGATTTAAAAAGCCTGTATACTATGAAATATTGTGATTTATTTGGCGGTGATAGGCTTAATCAGCATTGTGTGAACTCGTTTGGCAAGGGCTTGAATTTAACGGACGTTCATTTATATGTAAAAGTTCCACACTGCAGGTTTAAAGCTGCACTAATCAATACTTTTTTAATATTAATGATGGATCAAAGACCTATGTGTGAAGCGAAAGGGGTTGCTTCTACTGTAGTTACAAACTCAGAGAGAGTTATCACCGGACTCTGCAGTAGAGCCCTGTGCAGGATGGTTTTCTTAATCCTGCTCCGGCTGGATTTCGAACCATTACCGCCTGCTCCCGCAATGTGTGTGTCCACTCCCGCCTGCACCCGCAAACATTCTGACCATTCACGCCTGCACAATAGAGTTGCATTGATTTTGCGTCTTCTCCCGTCCCACAGGGAAAATACATTATTTTATTGTGTAGTATTAATAGAGACACATACCTGTTGGAAATAATGTAGCAAAATTACATTCTAGTGCATAATTACATCCATACTAGTGCAATAAGTAGGCTATGCCTGTTCTAGAACAAAATTACATTGTATTTATTTATTTTAGCCTACTTATTATTTTAGAACATGTGTTGTTTGCTGTGGTTGCTTGTTTTGCTGAAGTTGTTTTATTTTGTTTCATTTGTGTCTTTTAACATGTTGATCAGGAGTAGCGCTCCTGATGATGATGGCATGCAACTACCACATAATGCAATATCCCAGATCCCAATCCAATGCAGTCCTCTACTCTGCACAGGCCTGGCTCTACTCTTCAGCTCGACAGATCATTTTAGCGTCTTTCAGCCCATTGTTTTGGCTCACTCTCACCACTTTGATTGTTTTCAGCCACAGCAGACAGCTTTTTTCAGCGAAAAAATTCTGATCATCCCTTTTCATGCTACCTGCCTGGCACCAAACAAACAAAATTATCGACTAGCTGGTGGAAATAGTGGAGCATTTAGCAGAGCTTAAAGCAGGGTGAATAATAACTCCATTCAACGGGTGGCCAGAGGCACAACTCCAAATTCATGCTAATGTTTCACAGTGTCTGCTGAATGTGTAGAAGAGCCATTGTTTGTGCGCCATATCAATTTCATAAAGTGATAATATGTCATTGTTGTGTTTACAGCTTGTTGCGCTGCCCCCAGGTGGCCAAACAATCAATTAATGTAAGTCTAAATTAGCAAAATGTAACAGGCTAATGAATCTTCTGGCAACAGACCATGCTTCTTCAAGCTCAACTTTCAAAGTCTAACTTGTTCATGCACTGCAAATAAATGTCCATTTTGTCATTCTCTATATCTGACTGTTATAAAACACAGTAATTCAATTAAGTGATGTTTTGTGTTTTTAATTGTGTCCAACAGCCAGCACAGTATCCTGAAATTTACATTCACATTTGATGAATTTGCACCTCACGATAAAATATTTCAGAGAGCGAGAATTTCAAAAATGTTGGCATTGGCCACAAAAAATGCTGCCTTAAGCAATAGCAGATGACAGGAATAAGACCTCACAGTTGTGGAAACAATATTTGCTTGCATATACACTATGTCTCTTAAAATTGTATAGGACCACATATTCTGTTGGAGAGAGAGAGAGACAGAGACCCCCAGCACACTCATACACGCACACTCATATACACACGGACTGAATTTGCTTTTCAAAATGATTGGAATTAGCACAGCCGATATAACGAAGTGGAAGTGTTGCTCAGCTCTCACACTCAGAGATCACACTTAAGCAAATTACATCATAAGTAGCTGTTATGGGTTTCTGTATGTATGCACACACTTGAATGTAATTATCTGGCATTGTCATTCATTGCTAATTAGAATTACACTGCACATTCAAATTTCTTTCGAGTGAACATGAGGAAAATGAAATGGAATAAAAAATTAATGGAGTGTGGGTGTAGAAGACAAGGGAGATAAAAGATGAGATACTGAACTGATCACAGACAGATTTATTTGAACAATACGGGCTCTAAATTGGTTCCCTTTAAGAAATTTTGAAAAGTAGAGAGAGTACGAATTAGCTATTTTTTTACTCCATGGCTCCTCCTGAGCTACATAAAAAGCACTTTAAGAGATAGGGGGAAAATCCACACTATTCATTCTGAATAAATTCAAATTAAATTAAATTCAAATCAATAAAATTATCCATATCAAATAATAACAGGGCACCACCCGGAAACCGGGACCAATAACCAAACAGTAAGGTAGTCTCATAAAAGGAGTTCACTTGAATGCTAATATCTGAGGGATATCAGTATCCGCAGGTGAACATAGGTTTGAGTTTGAACTCTGACTCTCTCAATCAGCCACTTTTCACAATATATAAACACGTTAATGACAAAAGACTTCTCTTTAAAGATATAACAGTGTTTATTTAACAACAGCAAAGTTAGCCAATGCTTTGATCAATAAATCTATCCTAAAATCAAATTCTACCTAAGCAATAACAACAGCAGCTATGTACAGTGAAAACACACTCAAGTGGGAGTGTGTGTGTGTGAATGTTTGTGGGCAAGATGGCGGACGTGATCTCAGGAGATGAAGTCACGCAAGAATCAGAATGGCAGACGTGACCACTTGAGGAAGTCACATCACGTGAGAACCAAATGGTATCTCTGTGCTTTACACTTGCCTGAGTCAGTGTGTGTTACCAAACGTGTCTACATGTGTCTGATGATAGATGACGAGGGGCAGAGCGCCGCAAACTGTGCTGCACCTTGGTGTGAAATCCGGAGGAATCCCGAGACTCTCTCACTTGCGGAGACGCTCCAACACCAGGGGAAGTCACGGCAACACAGCCATGACATCACCACAGCTTTAAGTACCAGCTGCACGGAACATTCATCGCCTTTCCATAGTAGCTGCTTCCCTGTGAGCCAGCTTACTACGGAGGTAACAACCCTGTGCACGTGTAATTCCCTTCACCAAGTTGGAAGATCCTCCCCTTGCTGGACGAGCTGAGACTTCGCCCCATGTTAAACCGAACACAATCAGCAGAACAAGAGACAGACCACTGCTGCAACCCAGTGCTCTCACTGCCTACAGAAGGAAAAAAGGGTTTCTTCACAGAGACGAAGGACAGCCTCCGTGCCCCGCTTGTCTTTAACTGAGTATACTCCGCTGTTTTCCCGCAACATGAAGACGGCCCCGTCAGCATTCGAGCCAAGGAACTGAGCTGACGGACGGACTGTTATACACATTACTCACTTTCTTAAGCAGCACAAGACTATGTCTGGGCAGAGATAGGTTATGAGTGTGTGTGTTATTTTCAGCTTTATTGCTGTTGTTTGTTGTGAATTGACAGACCGCCAAGTCCCTTTGTTCTGCTATACTCCTAGTATTCGAGGTTTGCTGCCTGTTTAGTCGTGTTCACCACACTAGATTGTTTTTGTGTTTGTCCCACTCTGGACTGTGTTTGTGCCACCGTGAGTAAGAAAGTAAGTCACTTTGTTGATCGATAAATCAGACAGCACGCATTACAGACTGCCGTCCGTACGCATGCTCTCTGTGGACAAAGTAACCACTGCTTTCTCCCCCACAATCGCGGAACTTTGCCATGAGCTGGCATTTCTTCTCCCTTCTCTCTCTTCTTACTAATGCCGGCCTTACACCAAACAATTTTTCAAATGATTTTGGAATAAAATCATGAGAGTTTTGCTAGAGTTGTGGCACGCTCCCATCATCTGAATCATTTGGTGTAAGGTGGTCATAAAACTCTTTTTTTTTTTTTTTTGTCTTGACGTTCTGATAAAATCAAACATTTTTAATATTATCATAAGTCTTTAGTCTTGACTCATGCAAATAGTGAAGTTCAATGATGTGAACATTGCCAAAAACCAATAGGCGCACTCTCTCCAGCACCAAACAGGAA
This sequence comes from Scomberomorus guttatus, assembly GCA_038419695.1. Lineage (NCBI taxonomy): Eukaryota > Metazoa > Chordata > Actinopteri > Scombriformes > Scombridae > Scomberomorus > Scomberomorus guttatus. The sequence continues at coordinate 5,676,060 of CM076449.1, forward strand.
ACAACAAACTGGGAAAATATTAATTTTTGAAACGGCTTCTCCTCTCATTCCCACCGTCTCCTCCCACTAAAATAGCTTTATCTCTGGGGAACACCCCCAACTCCAGGAGTGATGTCCAAATTAGGAAAGGTGGATGTGACTCCCCTCATTGAGACCTGCTAATAGACATAACAATGGAGCAGAGGAGAGAGACATTGCAATAGCGATGTAACCGACCTGCGTGTTGGTATTTGATTTTTTTTTTTCCTTCCCAAACAAATAATTTTTAAAATATTCGTACGAAATAAATATTCGGATTCTGGCCCATCCCTAATACACAGTCTAGCCATTTTATTCCATTGTACCCAGAACCATACCAGACAACATACCTTATTCATGAATTGAGCTCTCAATACCAAATTCTCTAAATGTGAACATAAACATAATCTACAATACCGTATATGAATACAGAAGCAACTAAAAAAGGTTGATGGAGTACTGTGGTGTTATTCTCAACATGCAAATCATCCTCAATTTGCAAAGCTGTCATGAACTTTCTCTAACCATACTACTCTGATTATGGGGCACATCATGTCAGTTACGGGTACTTGATGTCTAACAGTTTCATATAGTCATCACTATCCTGCAGCTCATCTATGTGTATCAAGTACCCTCTGATTGACACCACTGAGCTTTTAGAATACAGTCAAACGATGAATCTTTCATTTCCCCTCCGGCATTAAATTCTATATGCATCCACCTTTCTCTCTCTCTTTGCTCAAACATGCCTGGCACCATTTTCAGTTTCAGACATGTTTTGTTTAGCTTATAAACTACTGATTTGCAAGTATTTATTGTACATACTATGTCTACAGTAATAGTTTGTGGCAACTAATTGCAACTACTATTGCAACATTTTTAAATATATGTATAGGCAATTCAAGGCATTTGGTTAAAGGTAGGGAAAGATCTTTCTGGTTAAATATGGAAAGCAAACTGTGACAATTTTTTCAATACCATCTTTCCTTAACATGATCTAAACGTTCTTGTGGCCTAAACCTAAACACATTCAGCCCATGCAGCCACTCTGGCCACCTCTTTATAACTAACACATTGAGGACAAGAAAAAACATTTTCCTCCAAAATACAGAAAAAACCCTTTAGCAGAACATACAGTAGGAGATAGATAGCTGCTGTCACATTTCTCATTTCAACCCTGAGTATGAAATAATTAATATTTTGGCCATGCTACATGTATAGTTCAAGGTAACTCAAGACAGCATCACACTGACCGCAATGTACACAAACCGGCACAGTGCCGTGATGTCTCTGGACAGAGTGCAATGGCCAGCTGTGACTCGCCATGTGAAACAGAATGAACCAAATTCATCATGTCATGGTGAGCTGGGAAGGGAGGAGGAACTTGCTCTGTTAGAAATGTAATTTGTTTTAATAAAAACATTCTGAACAGGCAACATCTCAACATCAACCTCAACATTACAGCTGTGAACTGCATGACACCAGCGAAATGCCCAACACACCCGAATTGTTGGCTGCCACGGCCAGCTGGGCACCCAGCGGCGGTGTTGTGTTGACAGCTGGAGCAGGGGGCTTGGTGTCATCCACCACGAGCTCCAACTCCAAAGTGATCACACCGTTGCTGGCGTCTAATCACGGGCAGCTCTCAGCAGTCTCTCTGCTGAACATCTCCCTCTGCATGCTCTCATCCGAGGCTCTCAAAGCATAATTTGTGGGAGTTAGTGCTAATGATGAGGCCAGGACATGATGGGCAGAAGTGAGCTTCTTGAAGCAGTGACTCTATCTGTGGAGAAAGCTGATCAGTGGGCAAACTCGCCATTTGCTGAAGAGAAAAGGATGTTGGACAGCAGGCATGCTGCCTTATATACTGTGGGCTCCATACATATTTTGGTAGGCATGTCCTGATTGGCCGGCTACGTTTATGCAAAGTTCAGTGGGCAAATACGTGCGTGTAATTGGAGGAGAGTAGTACCCATAGGGTCCAGTGGAGGGCGGGGCCTGTGTGAGATAGAACTGCATTAAAGAAGCTAAGAGTTCTTTTATGAAGACAAGAAGAAAAATTAAAGGATCCTTGTTGGTAACATTAATATATCTGGAAAACTGTACGTAGTTTATTTTTTGGCCAGTGATTGTAGGCTAGAAAATAGTTAGCATAGCTCCCCTTGGAGTAAACAAGTGGTCACCATGAAAACTGGTCAGCAGGTAGCTAAGCACAGCACAGCTCTCAGAGCGGAGAGCAGGGAGAATGAATACCTTGCTGAATGTAAGAGTCAAGTCAAGTCAGTTTTATTTATATAGCGCCAAATCACAACAGAAGTTATCTCAGGGCACTTTTCACATAGAGCAGGTCTAGACCCTACTCTTTAATTTACAAAGACCCAACGTTCCCCATGAGCAAGCACCTGGCAACAGTGGCAAGGAAAAACTCCCCTTTAACAGGAAGAAACCTTGAGCAGAACCCGGGCTCTAGGTGGGCGGCCATCTGACTAGACTGGTTGGGTTGAGAGAGGGGGAGAGAGAAGAGAGAGACACACAAAGAAAACAACAATAATAATAATAATAATAATAAGCAGGACCATGGCAGCACAGGGTCCGCAGCCATAGTCCATGGAAGCCAGTGATCTATAACCAGGCGGTCAGCAACCATGATCCATAGAAACCTGTGAGACAAGAAAGCACAAAAACTCTGGGGAAGAAACCAAGTTAATAACATGCATTAATGGTACATGAATGTGTACAGATGAAGAGTGAAGGAGGAGAGAGGAGCTCAGTGCATCATGAGAAGTCCCCTAGCAGTCTAGGTCTATAGCAGCATAACTAGAGGCTTGTCTGAGGCAAGCCTGGGCCAGTCCTAACTATAAGCTTTATCAAAAAAGGAAAGTTTTAAGCCTACTCTTAAACATAGAGAGGGTGTCTGCCTCTCGGACCAAAACTGGAAGATGGTTCCATAGGAAAGGAGCCTGATAGCTGAAGGCTCTGCCTCCCACTCTAGTTTTGGAGATTCCAGGGACCACAAGTAAACCTGCATTCTGGGAGCGCAGTGTTCTAGTAGCCCATTAAGGGCTTTGTAGATAAGGAGAAGGATTTTAAGTTCTATTCAAGATTTCACGGGGAGCCAATGCAGAGAAACTAAAATGGGAGAAATATGATCTCTTTTTCTAGTTTTTGTCAGTACATGTGCAACTGCATTCTGGACCAGCTGGAGAGTCTTTAGAGACCTGTTAGGGCAGCCTGATAATAAGGAATTGCAATAATCCAGCCTAGAAGTAACAAATGCGTGGACTAGTTTTTCTGCATCTTTTTGAGACAAGATATGCCTGATTTTTGCAATGTAATGTAGGTGAAAAAAGGCAGTCCTTGACATTTGTTTTATGTGGGAGGACATATCTTAATCAAAGATAACTCCCAGATTCTTTACGGTGATGCTGGAGGCCAGGGTAATGCCATCTAGAGTAGCTATATTATTAGATAATATGTTTAGGGCCAAGCACAATAACTTCAGTTTTGTCTGAGTTTAGTAGCAGAAAATTGCAGGTCATCCAGGTCTTTATGTCCTAAAGGCATCCTTGGATTTGGGTTAACTGATTGGTTTCATCTTGCTTCATTGATAAATATAATTGGGTATCATCTGCATAACAATGAACATTTATGGAGTGTTTCCTAATATTACCCAAAGGAAGCATATATAAGGTGAATAGTATTGGTCCAAGCACATAACCTTGTGGAACTCTGTGTCTAACTTTAGAGGTTCAAGAGGTTTAGATAAAGAAATCATTTTAAGTTACTTCAGGAAGGTCGATTGGAGAAAAACAGTCTAAATATATATCAGGTTTTACAGCGGTTTCTTAGGTTTCTGTGTTTGGGGATAAATCTGTGCCTGTTGAGGGCAGGAGGTGCTGAATTTTGTCTCTAATAGTTAAAATTTTATCATTAAAAAACTCATGAAGTCGTTACTACTGAGAGCCATAGGAATACATGGATCAATAGAGTTATGACTTTTTGTCAGCCTGGCCAAAGTGCTGAAAAGGAACCGAGGGCTGTTTTTATTCTCCTCTATTAATGATGAGTAATAGGCAGCTCTGGCGTTACAGAGGGTCTTCAAAGAGTGGAACAACTAGGCAGAAACACAAGAAGACACTGTATGAAAACCCAGAGGTCCTCTTCACTGACTATGCCCAACAAAAAGAAGTGAAGAATATAAGATTGTTCTTCTTCCTTCCTGATTCCATCTACATCTGGAAAGATACTCTGCACAACAATTCTTGCATATGTATCCAGCAAGGGCATGGGCTCAGGAGGCAGATTAAAGATCTGTAAAGTTGGTAGAGAGAGACCAAAAACAAGGCATGACATAAGTCAGAGAAAAGTAGACAGCGAATACAGAGCTTTGGATCAATAATGGACACTCTGACCCAATGTCTAGACAGAAAGCGTAGCGTCAGCAGCACATTTAACAGATCAGCAGCGAGTGACTATACAGGAGGCGTTCAGGTACATTGTTGAGCGTATATCACCCGCGTTTTGGAAACACTCAGAGCCCAATACACAATAACTATAGTTACACACGTACTAGTACCAGTTTGTCTCATATGTTCCGAGACCATGGCGATTGTGAAGCACCACTACAGATAAAGCACAAATCTTGAGCAAACATGCCCACTCAAATCCAAACTAAAGGCACAGAAAATAGGAACAATCTAAGAGCTCTATATATATAATTATAATTTTAGGATGCTCATTGTATTTTTAAATGCAGCCCTTATTTTACTTGAAATGAGAACACAACATGTATTTACTATTAGAGTACTTAGCCTGTTATTTATATAATCTGTGTATAAAAGAATGTTAGTTTAGTTCATGTTGTTGGTGTATATACACTCATTCACACCTAACATCAACTGTATTAATTTTTCTATGCATTGAAGAAGCAGTCGGAGGCCAAGCAATCGGCCTGTTCCGAACAGGCATGTTTTGAACAGGCACTGCACTAGTTACTAATAAACAGGCAGTAGTTTTCTTGCTAAGTAATAATTAAGCTTAGGCACAAAATGAATAACGTTAACTAAATTGTAAGTATGCAGAAATATAAATAAATCCATGTCAGCATGCGCTTGTTTACATCAATATATAACATGTAACTTGGGTCGGGATGCACTGCAAGCCCCAATGATATCATGAGTAGGAGCTTTGCGTCCAAACCCCATACTGCAGGCTGCAGCACTGATCACTCAGGCTCAAGTCTTTTACTGTGGGCGTGCTTTTGTCTAATTTTCCGTCTGTGGACGGAAATCCAAAAACTTTCCACACATTGCTTCTTAAATGGTCAAAAGTGTTGATCTCCATGGGTGCATTGCTTTCTGCCATTTATGATATTGTGACGTTACATTCATTCCAACAGCCTTAGTGTCTATGTGTCAATCACTGTTACAATTTTCCTAATGTCATTGTCAATCTCAGTTTCAAACAAGGATTTAAGGAAAGGAGAGGTAACCATTAGGGCTGAGTGCTACAGATCCATGAGAAAAAGCCAAAAGCCTCACAGTTTGATTGTAAGAGAAAGTTATCCTGCAGGTTCAGTGCAGGCTGGTTCATGAGACAAGTTCCTTTTCGTCAAATCAAGTTTCTGAGTCATATCAATGCTATGAATCTAATACTGCTAGAGGCTACTTTAAATATATATTTTGTATGATATCCCATAAACACTAGTGTGTGAAAAGTAATGGGAACAGAAGTGGCATAAACTAACTTTGTAACATGGTACTTTGATTATGTTTTTGGATATTTACGTTTATTGAAAAACTTTTTTTTTTTGTTTAAATGCAGGGTGTTAAACCTGGTCTGGTAAATGACATGGTGATTCTTTCAGCCAGACCTTGGGAAAGAAGACTGGTAGAAGGCATCAGGTTGTTGTTACTATTATTATCACTTTTCTGGCTTTATATACGATATATATATATATATATATATATAATCTCCACAATGAGTGGAGGTGAAGCACCACCCGACACAAAGTGGAGGCTCTCTGTCACCTTGACTCATCCCAGCCAGCAGCTGCAGGCTTTTGCTTTTTGTTTGATTTTAGTTTTGTTTACACTCCACAACACCTTACACCTCACTGTTCACGCATTCACACCTACATTACTGATTTTACTGACTGACACACTCCATATTTGTGGTTATTTTTTCAGTTGTTTATTATAATAAATATCTTTAAATTACCGCCATCTGCTGTGTCCATTCCCATATTTGTCATGGCCTATGAGCCAGGTTATGACACCAAAAGCATTCACAAATTTTTGGTAAAAGTTTTGCACTCAAAATCGAAAGGTTATGAAGCAAGAATTACCATTGTCATGATAATTGTACTCGCCGCCAGCATGAACCAAGACATAAAGTTCACGTAAGGTGTCATTAAGCATAACCGCAGAGTACGTCTCCAAATCAGTGTTCTTTTGTTGTTTGTAGAGAAAGTTTCCCAGTATATTAACTTTCCAATTTGTTGCCTTTTTTGTATTAATCTCATCCTTCTCTTCCTCTATCATTTGAAGCTCTTTGGGTGTCAGTTCCTTGTGTTGTTTTTCACTTGGTTTCTTTCTTTTCTTCTCCATTTCTTTTATCTCTGCTGCGTCCCATTCCTCAAAACCTCATAATGAGTAAGCTTTGACAGCTGTGCTCCTTAATGTTGCTATGGTTACAGGTTGGGTAGCAGATGAATTTAGAACGGTGATTAAACTTAAGCCAAACTACATGTGCCATACATGGTTTTAACGTACACCTGCCACTCAATCAGAAAAAAAATATTCACCCAGACCATGGTATAAATATATATATAATCATTTTATATAGTAAACAACTAACAGTGTAATAAAGATAAATGAGTAGCATTGGAGTGTTTGTGTCTTCGTTAACTACGGTAATTGTTATAGAAAGGTAGGTGAGCAGAACTGACAAGTGAGTGACACAAAAAAATCTGAGTACTAGGTAAATTGAACAAAGTGAATGTATTTAAATAAATCAATCATCAATCACTTGAATAATATAAAACAGATTTCATGTAAGTATTTACAGATCATTGCTATTTACAATATTTAAATTTTGTCCATCTCCATCTTGCCAGTTGACTAAATGTAAATGCAGTATAGAAGTGTCACTCTGGCTTCTTTGCCCAAGCCTTTACAAGAGGCCCGTTTTCATAGTTTGTCAGGAGACATGCAACAGCATACAGCTGATTAATGTTGCCAAAAAGCCGGAGTGGAATCTTGGCGTCAAAGAACTTGTTTCTTCACTCAGCATATGGTGTGCTCCACATGCACCCTGAGGCATGCAATGGCCTGGGTCTCCCTGACCTCACAAGAAGATTAAAAGGAGGACAGCCAGGTTGACCAGCATTGCTGTTGCAGCCCTCCATCATATCATCCTGCAGCCACAGTTGCTGTACTATCTCCGCGTGGATCACGAATACAGCTTCATTAATTTCTGTGTCGGTCAGGGCCAATATTGCAATTCGTTCAGCAAAGCCTTCAATCTGATCTAAAAGCACAGGAATTGGCATTGGCAATGCTCCATCTGTTTAGCTACAGCCAACATATCTACCATTGTAGCATACAAGATTTCATTAAGATCCACACCGGGTGCTGCCATCTTATATTGGGCAAAAGCAGTAGATTCAAGTTCACCAATCAGATAGATGAAGTTGACACATTTACACTATTGATAAAGGTATATATAAATAAATAAATAAAATCATGGATGGATAAATAAATGAATAAGCGCATATATATATATATATAGATAGATAGATAATGCATTTTATTATATAGTTATATTTATTCATTTATTTAAGCATTTAATATAAAATTATTTATATATTCAGTTTCAGCCCTTGAAACCCTCCAGTCCTATGAGCCAGGAACAAAGAAAACTAGGCTTACTCTGACATTTTCTTGTTTTCCTCCAAATGACAATTATGAATGAGACGAGGGGGAGCATTTGGTAGAAAATGAGAAATATAATGAACGGCAGATGAAAATGAAAAGGTTTTGAGGGCAGCATGGAGAGTAAAGGCTAGAAATATCTACCAGGAATTGTGCCTGTCACACCACACTCCATCTCATCTTCTCTAATCTCATTACTCTCAGACAGGGAGTGGGGGATTAAGATTTTATCCTTTTGCTGAATCAAGGACTTCTGGCTGATGTTAAAATTTGCCATCTACTTTACACCCTGTAGCTAATTCCATTCTTTGGCTATCAACTCCTATCAAAAAGGTGCTGAACTCCACTGCTCTCAACAGTGCTTCTGCTTGTTTCTCCATGGAGCCAATGAGCCATATAGATTACAACACAAATTATCAGCAGAGGAACCAATTTTGTGGGCTTTATACTAAAATCTATGTGCCTCTCTGGACTCCAATGTCATTTTATATTTGGCATGTCACATAAAGAAATCTAAAAATAACCTTTAAAAAAGTAGGGCAAAACTGCTGTTAGCACCCTGAGTTGTTGTTCAGTAGAGGTAGCTGATTAAATAAAGATTTTTCTTTCATTAGATGTTGTCTGATTGGATAAAAACACATAACTACAATTATATTGATATTGGAAATAGAAAACACTGCTTTGTTAACTGCTAATTAGGACCATTTTCCCATCTTTTATAATTTGTCTTATTTTTAGCAATGCACCATGCAGCGTGGCTCCAGGGTGGCAAGTTGGTCAGTACACCACTTTGATCCACACTGAAATATCTTAGCTCAACTACTGATTGCCATGAAATCTGATACAGACATTCATTGTCCACAGAGAATGAAGCCTAACAACTTTTTTGATCCCCTTAATTTTTCTTCTAGCGCCACCATGAGGTTGACATGGTTTTGAAAGCCATTGGTCGTGTGTGCGTGTGTCCTTGTGTGTATCTGTCCGCACCTAATCTCACATACTACTGGACCCTTCAGCCTAATATTTTTTGTGCACATTTATGACTGTATGCTCAAGGATCTCATGGGTCTCGTGCGGTGATTCATAATTTTTGAAAAAAAACTATTTTATAACACCATTGACATTTTTATACCACCATTGACTGCTGACTCCTCACTCCTCTTATCCAGCCAGTAGGGGCCACAAGTGATCAACAACTGCTTCAGTTTGGTATCTTGTTTGCACCATGACAACCAATCATAATTTGTTGCCACATTAGATCAATCTGTGCCAAATTTCGGTACCTTGAGAGTGGGTTGTGTTGTGAATTCAAATAAATATTGATAAGATTCCTTACGAGCCTATCGTAAAGCTTAGACTTTTGTCTTTTCAGCAGTCCTGACCATTTTACGATATGCATTACGACATAGCAAATGGCATTTCCGGCAATCATCTAGGCTAAAAACAAGGCTTACCTAGTCTGTTGCAGGCCACATTTTGGCCTTTGTTGTGGCTCAAAAACTGACATTCATAGAAAAGTTTGGTCTCATCTTGAACCGGAAGAACTGAAGATTAATTCCATACCTGATATGTTATGATCCACTAAAGTTAGGCATGGTGTGAGATGAATAAATCCTCGTTTTTGTTATCTTCACTGCCATCTTGACCGTACACACCTGGCGGAGATCTGCACTCTCCTAGTTTGTCCAATAGTTTTGGTTTATGACCAAATACCTGCAATACTAATAACATTCCCATTAACTTAGTTCATCCCCTCAGCTGTACTTTGTGTTTAGAACCAATTAGCAAATGTTAGCATGCTAAAAGGTTAAACAAAATGGTAAACTCTGTAAACATATTACCTGCTAAACATGTTAACATTAGGCCTTTCTGAATCTGCGTTCTTGTCTGTACTTGTGTTCTTGTTGACTTGTGAAATATCAGTCACAGCCCAAGTACTGGTCCAATTCACAGTCCGCATCGAGCCAAGTACAGTCAAAATGACTGAAAGTGTTCTTGCTCTGCCCATTTTATCAAGGATACTTTGGGAGCAACTCTGTGTGAACTTGGGGTAGCCATTTAGCACAACTGTGATGAACTGTCACTAAATTAAGATATAACCATTTAGAATATGTGGTCAATTTATCCAAATAACGAGTTTTTGAAAATATGTGAAAATTTGCTCAGACATTCTCAGTGATGTGAGGACCTGTTGGGGCAGGTGAGGCCAGTTGGTCAACGTCCGCCATCAGCGGCAAGCCCTTCGGTAATTTACCAGTTGCTCTGATGTGTCCCATAGAGTGTTGATATGATATAACTTTTTTAAAATTTTGGTCCCAGAGATTAAATCTAATATTTGTTGCTGCCATATTAGTTTGTCTGAAGGTAAAGTTAAGGTTCATGTTTTTATTGACCAATACAGCAGTGCTGCCCCTGTGAATTTAGGAATATTATTTTTATAAAAATAAATAAGTTGATAAAAACAGAAACAGTGCAGCCTATATTAAATTTCATATTATTTTAAAAAACATAACAGATTGGATAACAACACCATTCTTATGGTGGTTGTCAGTGAGCAGTACTTGTATCATTGCAGTCAGAATTTGTGCATTAGTTAAGATATATGCAGATGTGTTTCTGTAAATGAAATGTGTATGTAATCCACAAAACTGTAAATACTAAAAGGTGGGTTCATGTCTAAAGGCCTTTACACAGATTTACTAAAGAGGCATTAGATTACTGAGGCATTACTGAAGTGATGTTAGTAAGAATATCCAAGTGGGTAACTGGCAACCTGGTGTCTATAGTTGAAACGGCAGGATGTCTCTGAAGTGTAACGAGAATAGCTGACTTTTCTTCTCTAAAATGAAATTGATGGTGAATAGAATAAGAAATTGGCAATCCGGTGCCACTCACAGAAACCAGAGATAAATGGGGGATGGAATAATTAGTGCCTGGTATCTTGCTGCCAGTAATGGCTTTAAATTGATCAGGTAAGAAAAGGGGTTGTTGAGGTGAATGAGGGATGATGCAAACCTGGCATCCCGGTGCCAGTGATGTCTGCTGCGCGGGGGGAAATACAACCTGGCCTCAACAGGGGGTGCTGGTGATGCAGGCTGTGGAGGCTCTGTGACGTCACGCTTGCCGGCTCTGGCGGTGATTGGCTCTGGCGAGGAATCCGGAAACGTGGGAAGTTCGGTGATTGCTTTGGCCGCTGAGTAGAGATGTAACAGTCTGACTTTATTGTCATTGTGGTTGAAGGGAATGCCTTCCCTTAGAGCAATCATTGGAGGCGGGCGACAGTTCAGGCTCAGATGTCAGGCTCTATTTGTGGATGTAAAGAAAGCCGGATCAAGAGGAGGGCGCACCGTGGGTTCACTGAGGGGGATAGTAAACCGGACTGTAGTGAGGCAGCCGATGAGGAGACAGTTGAAGCCACCTTCACTGATAGCTATGCCACAGTTCTCGGCCCTCGCCGACGGAGGAGAGGAGGCCTGAGATTTACCGGGAGTCGGAGAGTCACATCAGGGGAGCTTGAGTGGAGGTGCCCACGAGGCTGATACGTGCACTGCTGAACACAGAGGCCCCGCCGGGACGCTTGACTTTGGTCTGACTGCTGTGTCATGCTGGAGGAGAACCAGTTTCAAACAAATCTTCATCCGAATCGGACAGGTTGATCTGCAGTTCGTGATCCATGGTGAGTTGACTTTTTGAGATCGAAATTCCGGCATTTGTCCAAGTTTTTTTATATAATGCAATCATGCAATTAAAATGGCTAACATCTGGTGGTAGCTTGAGCTTCTCTCTGAGAAGCTAGACTGAGACTGCATGCACGTGAAGTGCAGAATACGAGAGCGGTAGAGGAGGAGAGGGTTAGGTGGTATTTATAGAAATGCCGGAAGTGGCGCAGTTGAGGTGTGGTCCTGCTCCTGAAACTAAATAAGCTTCAAGTAACTTCACTGTCGCACACAAAGGTGGAAAATTTGTGTCCGTCTTTCAGACTTTGTGAAATCTCACTGTTGAAAAAAAATCATGCACAAATGTTAATTACACATACAAGATATTTTTACAGCTACAAAAGCTCTTTACACATACAAATTATATTTGTGTGGACAAACGTTTTCACACATGCACCAGATAAAATTTAATTTTATTAATGATACATATGTTATCATTATTATTGTTATTATTTAAGTATATGCAGCCACATATTCATCACTTAAAAATATGTAGCCTATGACAAAATATTCTATATTGTAAAGGCATATATTGACTATGTGTCATATAGCCTATAACATAAATAGGTATTTTCAAGGGTGTGTAGCCGAGGGCTGAATTCCCCTGGTGCCTGAAACATCATTAAAATGAGGAAATAAACTCTGCAACCGTGTAATTCTCTTTCTTCTTTTGGAAAGAAGGCTAGGCCACAAAAAATTACTAGTAGCTTAGGCTATTAAATATTTATCATTATCTGGCTCGGACACAGGTGGTGCATCTGTGTCATCCGCCACACCCTTCTCAGTCTGCATCCCTGGCCTCCTCCAGTCTGCATGGTGCTGCAACACACTTTTTGGTGGCAAATTTGAGGTATGACCAGTTTTTCTTTGTCTATACCCATAGATAGATATCACAGATGTATAAATTAAATATTCAAACCTCTGCTGGCATTCAATTGTTGACACCAACGCTATTGACCGCAGCAGTGATTTCTTTCCACACTGCATTTTTCTGACTTCCTTTAATGTCACTTTTTAGGCTGCCAAATAGAATTAACTTGTTCAGTTGGACTTGCAACGTTATGCGATTTCTATTTCAACATCTGAGAAGTTTCTCTTCTTGGCCGTATTCTGCATCTCCATGTCGTAAACTCTAGGGGTGAGGCCTATAAACCGAGAATATATAGGAGCGTGGTATTCAAATGACGATTGTTTTCAGCCACCACATTTATCAACACCCAATCATTCTTACGCTGTGATTGGAGAGATATGAATGTTTCATGAATCATATGTGAACCCTGTCGTGAGAGGATTTCAGTGCTCAGATCTGCACTGGTTTCTACATTAGATTGATAAATGAGGGCCACAGAGGGGGCCCGTATGTTTTGACGGCCCACTGGGATGTGTCCCAGTATGCCCGATGGCCAGTACATACTGGCCATAACCTACTGTTATGGCTGTAAAACGGTGGATTAGTTGTTTTGAGTGTCACACAACCCCTGCGAAATGATTCGTTTCACTATCAGAATTTGATCCATTCAGTCCAATAACATTTGAAAAGTCCAGAAGATCCACATGATTAATGGCCAAATGGCCAGTACAGGAATGTCGTCACCGACATGAGATTTTAAAACAGTGATTTATCTGGCAGTGATAGGTTTAATCAGCATTGTGTGAACTCGTTTGGAGAGGGACTGTCACGGACATTCATTTACATGTAAAAGTTCCGCACTGCAGGTTTAACTGGGTGTGTGAGGTGAGTGACTATTATATTCATGTATGTGTGGCAAGACTGGGAGGAGTTTTTAAAATAGTGTCAATTATGCCACCTTAGAGAATTTCACCCCAAGGAAATTCTTGAGTGTAACCACTTTAAAAAAAAAAACCAAGCTCTTTTCTTTTTTTAATAAATGGCAGTCAGGAGCTACAAACTTTAAAATACAAAATAGCACTGCAACCAGTAACACCACAAATGCCCTTCAATGGTCAAACAGTAACTAAGAACACAGTAAATACACACACTCCACACGCACACCCAGCTGACCAAATGGAAGGCACCAAAACAAGGAAAATCTACAACTACAGAAACAAAAAAGAAAAAGAAAGGAACGAAACAAGTACAAAAAATAAACTTTCAACTAAACTACCAAACTGAAAGTGAACCTAATGTAACTAAACAATAAATAGGACCATATGACTCAGTCTACCAATTCAAATAAACTTCAAGGAAAAAAAAAAAAACAATAGACGTAAAACTAATCATTACACCGAGAATGAGTGCAGAATAGAGGCATAGAGACAAAACAGCTGATGTAGAGAAAACAGTTGTCGTAGTGATGTAGAAACTAAAACAGCCGTAGAGACAAAACCAGCTGAGACAGAAATGTAGAAACGTAGAAATGTAGAAACAGAACAAAACAACCGCTGTAGAAACAAACCAGCAGAGACAAAAACAGATGATGTAGAGATGTAAAAATGTAGAAACAGCTGATGTAGTGGTGTAAAGACGGAACAATAGGTGCTCATTGGGGGCCAGGGCTTTGGAAAGGACCACCCACCATAGTGCACAGCTTAGTTTCAAAAATACCTGCAAAGTGCACGAGACACTAAAATTACCAACTGAGAACTATATCTGAATTAAAAGTAATGCAAACTTACGTATACATACCAAAGAGAGCGAAGGTGCAGCTTCCCAGCAGCAAGAGGGGGAAAGCTGCAAATTCGCAGCTCAATCAGAAGCAGGTCAGAGACCAAAAAGAAAGACGCCAGATAAAAGCAGCCTAAACTTCGGGCCTGCAGCCAGGAAACAAGTAGACTATGGTGTGAAATAGAGGAGCAGAAGCAGACATAATGAACGTGCATTACAGGGAAACAGTAAAAATACACACCTTACAAGTGCTGGGAGGCCAGATCGTGAGGAAACATTGCCAAACTGTGCACACACCAGCCACACAGAAATCAGGCTCCAGAAAGAGGCAGAAATGTCCATCTGAGGAGCAGTCACCTGCCAAGATATACCGCTGAACGGCGTCGCCCAGTAATCAGCACACAGCTGATTTATTGAATCCAGCCCGGTGACAATTTAGTGGGCCAGAAGAAAGGAGAAAAAGCCAATCTGCCACATATACAGCATATCTTTACTTGAGTATCTTGAGACATCTCATGGTTAAGATTCAAAAAAACTTTGTCTGTCACATAGTAAATTCCTTTATTTTTCACAATACAGTATGGTGTGACTGTAATCTGAAATGAGCCCCCTAACCCCAGTTTGTGCCTCTCGTCTATTAGCACAAATAACAGATGTAATCGTCAGTTTTTATAAAAGACAATTAATTATCTTATTAACCCCTTCTGATTAATTATCTTAACGCTAACATATGAGAAGCACAAACTCGGGATACAGTACCCCCCCCCCCCCCCCCATACCTACTGTAATTTTATTCATGATCCAACCCGCTTTACTGCAAATGTATAATTTTTTGTTATCATGTAAATGAATATAACACCTGAAAAAGGTTTCATTATGTATTCTCACTGTCTTGGTAAATCTTGAGTGCAGTGACTCATCTGGTACATTTGTAATTGCCTCTCTAATGAAGTTTTAATACACCTGATTATGTCCATTTTCAGTATCATGACCATGGCTAAATTCACAGGAATAAATAATGAATGATTGAATCATCTGTTACATGAACTGGACCCTTTCAAACTGTGAAAAGGTGCCATTGAGCAATATCTTTGTTCTTACAAGACCACAATATTATGCTCATTTCATCTGGCAAACACAGCACACTGTGAGGCCACAGAGGCATCTACTATATATGCACCAAGTACATAGACATACAGTACTGTGTATATCTGTGTGTAAAAAGCTACATTTTTAAGATGGAAATTTGGCTAAAATTAACAGTTAGCAAGCAATGTTATGAGAACTGTAAGGTGTAACTGGTTTGACAAATGGATTGTTCTCTTCTTGTCACAATCTGGTTTCAATGATACAGCAGTTTCCTACCTCATACAGATTCTCCAGGATCTATTACCTGATCAAAAACTTGCAAGTACATGTTGGTTAACTCAGCTGCAAGTACATATTTGACCAAGAAGATCATGTAGAGCCAGTATCTCACTGTAGGTCAGGCTAATCAGCCTGCAGAGCCTGATGTCCAGTGATTGGACCAATGTTTTTGAGTGAGTTTATTGGTTGTGCACACTGTTTAGTATTGGATAGTGTTGTGGGCCCTGTAAACAGGTCTGCTCATCTGAGAAGGCTCACTGAGTTAAGCTGTGACAACACATCAAGATCTTTTCAGACCAAAATGTGAAATGTTTGCACCCAAAAAAATTGTTGTTGATTGTGTGATGGATATATTTAACTTTTCTATTCCATTTGGAAGAGGACATTTTGCGTTGTGATGTCTTAAAAAATTAGTTGAAATTTACTTACTTGCAGGAGGTTAGCGGCAGAATAATCTCTTGGCAAGTGACATGTTTATAATGGAGTTTTCATAGGTAATCCTATTTTTTGAGGTAGTCTAGTTTCAGAGCACTTGCAGTGAACAGCATGATACCCCCCATAAAACTTTAAAAACTTGCTCAACCAATGTCCATTAAGTTATTGAAATGTCCATTAACAGTGAGTGGTACTGTAAGTGGATATAGTGAATATTATCATGGAATAAAACGTTTTCTGACTATAAAATGTGTCATTATGATAAATCCTATGTTGTTCCATTGTATATTTATTAAAATGTTTATGTCCATATGATTTTGTAGATATTTTTATTGACAATACAGTGACAAATTAGGCAAATCCAGGATTATACTGCTAATGATTCAACTAAGTCAAATGTAATCACAAATTGTGGACATTGTGACCACAATGCAACCTCTAGTGTCCAGATTGAAGTGTGTTGGAAATACTCAGATTCCTCATTTTGGAATATAAGTCTGCAATGGTTCATAGGATACCATAAGAAAAGGATCTGTTACCCAATAAACTGTTGACCGATGACCTTTTTTTAAAAAATCTTTATCTTCGTGTTAAATGTAAAATTATTGATTTTGTTTTACACATTTTTGCTCTTGTCCATAAAGAGGTATGTATTTTTTTGTTTGTTTTAATGAAGACAAATCCAGTGTGAGCTTCAATGTACAGTAAGTCCATCACACACCTCACACCTCTCCTCTCCAGAACACCATGCTTTTCGTTAAAAAGATTGTTTATAAAATACCATTACTTTTAGTGGATACAAACATTTACAAGAGAAATATAAAAATGCATACTATGCATACAGAATTTGTTGCGTGGTATTGAAAAGATGATCATATGTTGTGATAATGAATATACAGCACAACACATTACAACCAT
Organism: Scomberomorus guttatus; assembly: GCA_038419695.1. Classification (NCBI taxonomy): domain Eukaryota; kingdom Metazoa; phylum Chordata; class Actinopteri; order Scombriformes; family Scombridae; genus Scomberomorus; species Scomberomorus guttatus. The sequence goes on from CM076449.1 coordinate 5,693,075, forward strand.
CTTTTCAGGTTTCCAATACCAGGCAACAAATTCTGTATGCATATTATGTTTTGTAATTATGGATATTAAAATTTCTCTTGTAAATGTGTGTAATCTGAGAGTAATGGTATTTTGTAAATCATCTATATTCTTTTTTAATCTTTTTTTTTTTTCATAAGAAAATGATGATTAGTTGAAAAGAAAGCTCTCTAAACTGCATGGACATCTTAGCTGTTTGCTGAAGGCTCAAAATTAAAGGGGACATATTAGGCACATTTCCAGGTCTATATTTTTAATCTTTGGCTCTACTGGAATATCTTTGCATGATTTGCAGTTCAAAAAACTCCTTATACTGACCTTTTATGCAGTCCCTCAGTTCAGCCTCTGTCTGAAACAGGCCATCTTAACACATGAAAAAAACTTTAGCAAAAAAGGATTTTGACTTGCAGGGAGCAATAATATGTACGTTAACCTCACTTTTTGGAGCTTTGACCATGTTTAACATAGATATGCGAGATCACAACAGTATATAAATATCATAAAACCACAAAAAGCATATAACCCCTTTAAAAACTGTGTGGTCAGCTGAAAAAATAATTGATTTTTGTTGTTTCTGCCCAAAGGAACTATAAAATGTTAAATGAATAAATAAATACAATTTAAAACAAACATATTTTTCCATTGCTTTTCACTGGGTGGGACCATTAAATGTTGAAGACTCTGGTTGTTCAAAATTGTAGTTAAACACTTTCTAAGTCACCTTTGGTATACACGTTCCACCTCTGTCCTGAGATTTTCACAGGCAGCTGACTCCTTCCACCCGGTAATTAAACTGAAAAACAGTTTATGAAATTAGAAAACACTTCATATTATTAAGTTATATTTTTTTGTCATCTTAACAGTCACAAATATTTTAGGGGACATGGTATGCTTATAGTCACTGACGTGCCACAACCAGATATTCCTGGCCTCTGTCAGAAGGTTCTTCTAATGAAGAAAGGGCTTCAATGGCTTCTATTCATTCATACTGTCAGAATTCTTTAATCAAAGGTTTTTTGTGGATAACATCAACATTTGCAATGTGGTATCTGAAATAAACAATGAAAAGAATATAATGAATAACAATCCAAGGAAAACTGCTTCCCATTATATACATGATGGCATAGAATACAGGTACTGACTATAAGGACAAAATACTCCACAGTTAAGTAATAGTATCCCACTAGTGGCTAAACACACTAAGATGATATCAGTTGAATTATCCAATACACAGTTAGTGGTAATAAATCAGAAATATACTATATATGCCATGAAAGTAAGTAAATTATAAGTAGTAAATGTAAGTAGTTAAAGTAGTAAGTAAGTAATATTACAAAGCTTCAGGCTACTATGACATAAAGTGATATAACAATAACAAAAATTCACAAATCAATAAGAGATGATTAACTCAAATATCTACACGAGGCTTATAGCCATATAGGGTTGTTAGATGCTTCTTCAACATTGCTTAAGCGATAAATGTACAGAATATTAACTATGCTACGTATACAACATATTTAACATATTTAACAACATAACACATAAATTATTTCCTTAGTTGCATTGGCTTTAATCTGCACAAGCACCAAGTGCTACCTCGGGCCTTCCTGTGTTAGCATAAACCCATGAGGCTACATGTTATAGCATCATCCACCTGCTCCTGCAAATATCATGCTTCTTTGGACACAGAATGTCACAGAATAGGAATAGAATGCAATTTACTTGCTCATAAATGCACAAACATGTCCACAAACAAAGAGGCAATATGTAAGTCTGTGGAATAATAGAATAAACTTAGGGCAGAACTAGACTGAACTTTTCCGGCCGTTTCACTTGCATAACTAGTCAGTGTTCCCCGCCCCTACTGCCAATGATGTCACAGGTGAGTCCAAGTCATGGCAGCCACAGGGGGTTTTATACAAATATGCTTCATCATTGTTTAAATTAATCTTAATGAAATTGTTATTAGGGATTTCAGGTGGTCAATTAACTTTCTGAAGAGGTTGTGCTTGCAGACCTCAAACAATATAGTGCATGAGGTTCACATATTCAGACCAGGTGGCACAGGTAAGTACTGACAACATGGCAGAGCCCTTGTTATTAGTTTGGCCTTATACCTATTTTTACCTACTTGATGGCCTTTACCTACTTACCTTTGTACACCTTTATGTTTGTTAAACATGTCAGATGACAAAGATTTATTTAAATTTATTATTGTCATCAGTTAAGTTTCTTTTTAGGTTTTAAAAAAACTGATTGTTGTTGTTAGTGCATAATGCTTTTACATATTGAAGTGTTTGTAGTAGGCATATGATACTTTAAACTGACTTTCAAATATGACACGTCCATACCTATTCTTGTATTTATTATTACAATTCCAGCCCCACCAATAAATAATTAAGCCTTAAACTAGCCCCAGTAAAATGTTTTATTTATATAACTTAACCAGTTATATAGTTTAATTCAAACTTCAATTCCAAGTTCTGATCCCAGTGTGTTGTGTACAAATATGCCAGTATGAACAAAAAAGGGTTAAATCACACAAAGCAGCAAGGGACTAGTAAGCACAGCAGTGGTTTCCATTAACCTTCTGGAGAAACTGTATGAGGCAACATCAAGTCCGACTATCAGAATTTAAAAAAAAAAAAAAAGTTTTAAAAAACCTTCTGCCACAGCCAATCTCATAAGGAAGGACTGCATTAGACTGGTACACACGGAAATCTGAGCTTCCCAATGTGTTTGAAGTTCTCTCACTGGCTATTTTAAAGGAAAACTACCGCTTGTGAAGAGCATTTGATTTACCATATGCTGTGTGTGTTTGTGTGTGCTGTCTGTCAAGCCACAGTGAATTCCAGATGAAATCAGCAGAATATGAAAGAAAATCCCTTTAAGGCAGTGACTATAGTCCACACAACAGCAGAAAGCTATTATGTGGGCATCAGCTTTGGTATATGTATTGTTTTTTTTTTTCTTGACAGGGCTGCAAGCTGGTATATATCGAGTCTTAATGGATTCACTGTATGCATGTTTCATGGGGGGGGGGGGGGGGGGGGCGTGTTCAGTTGGAGGGTGTTTGTGCTCTTAAATGCTTCATATTCGTGCTTGCATATTTCTCTGTGATTGTGTGATTCTAGCTGAGAATCAGAGTGAAGCACTCACATTAAGTTTAAAACACAGGCTTATTGCCCAGAAAAAGAGGTAAACCTTTTTTTTCTCTTTTTCTGCACTGTTTAAGCCTGTAGGTAATGCAATGAACAGACTTCACAGTACAGCTGAGATCACCATACAGAGAATATTTTTTTGACTCAAAATATACACAAGTGTTCACATTTCCTTCTATTTTAAACTGACTTTGATCCCAGAATTGTAAGATCAGCATCATTTTACTTAGAGCTGATTTCCTTTTGGCTGACAGTCTACATCAGAAAAAGAGCAAACATAGCAAGTTACTTTATCTCTTATTCAGTATTTTTCAAAGTTTTGTTATAATTATTTTTGATTTAACTTATTGCATGGGCAGATAATTTTGCTGGTTACAAGACGATTAAATTACCAAGCGATAATGTATTCTCATTTATGAAAAATATGAAAAGGGGCAGAAATGTATGTGAAAATTCATTTATGCTCATTTTAGATCCATTGAAATAAGCTAAACTAAGTCAGGGTAAAATATTTTTGAATCTCAGCATACTGAATGATATATGCATTTTATTTCAGGACCTCATAGATGCTGCAGCACAAATAAGTTTCACTGTGTAATTAAATAGGCAATGTAGCACATTAGCCAAGCAAGTGATTTGTAGATTAGTAGAAGTATTTTATGCAATAATTCTCTGACTTACTCATAACCAATGCAGAGACTTAAGAAAGGATGTAATATGTTAATATTTATTTATTTAGGTTAGAAATCTGGCGGCTGCATTTTTAAAGTTTCAGCTTCCGAAGAGCTTTTATTGGTATACCTGAGAAAGACCTCCTGAGTCCTCCTACTTTAGCAATTATTTTTAAGATGATAATAGGCCAATGACTGATTTAAAATGCCTACTAAACATTAGATCTAAATCAAAGACAACATTTCAGTTGTGGCCTGAATCACAGATAGAGTTAAGGTGCAGTGATTTTCTATCTGTCATACAGTGCAGGTGCCAAACATCTCAGTTTTATCTTTAACTAGCAAGAGATCATTTTTTCAAATCCTGTTGTGAATTTGTTCAGTGTACTGACAGAGTCTGTCAATGGGACTGTAATCATTCAAGAAGAGAAATGTATATTTGAGTATCATTAGCATATAGTAGACATAGTAAGTGATGTTCTGGCTTAACATCAGCAGATTGAATTGAAGGGGGGCAGGTATCGATCCCTGTGGTACTCCACAGTGCTAAAATGGACCAAATATAAACTTTTCGATGTTTTGATATAGAATTTATTTTGTTTATTAGCCCCCTAACCCTGCCTGGCTAATTTGCATATTGAGATCCGATCACAGTGTAGGTAGAATCAAGATAACAAGAGTGATTATTAACACCAGGTGTAAATGCAAAGGCTCATTTTCCAGATAATGTATCCAGATACAGATCGCATGTTAAAGCCAGGTGTAAATGGGGCCCAAAAGTCAGGATATCTCAGCCTCTGCTGCCTCAATTTTCCATTTTCTTTTTAAAATCTGCAGTGCCCCTTTAACTCTTGCTTGAGCATATTATCCTATCCAAGTCTGTATCATCTTTTAAATGTATTCTTAAAACTGTGTGAATAAGCTGAACTGTAATTACTGCATGTAATGCTTGGGCACTGGTCAGTTGGTAGTTCCACTAATGCTGCTAATGCTACATTTATTTCAGTCTTTCTGATATATTCATATATCTATATTTCATAATACATATTGTAGGGTAAAGTCCCTGCATGTTTTGAAGGCAGACAGTACAAACAACTTCGCACTGACCAGACCATCTAAACAACCTCCTGCAAACAGAAAGGATCAGATAAGGACCAATTCACACCCCAGTGTGAATTGATAGTACCACTTGGATAAACTACCTCCACCACTGGTTATCATAACTCACCTCTAAAAGCCAGTCACACACAGAGACGAGCTGGCACCAACTTTAATCCCACTGTGGACTCTAATTTTCAGGATTTGAATGACAACTCAAGAACTGATCACTGGGCACACCAGCATAAGGCACAAGACATACTGCACAATATGCCATGCCACAGTGACATACAGACACTCACAGACATTTGCTAGAAAACACACACACACACACACACATACACACGCTCACAAATGGCATGGACCCCTGCTGTTTGCAGTCACATCAAGGAGAATGGAGGACTGTAAAACCCTTAGACTTACAAATGTAGTTTTAGATTTTGTCTGAGGACAATTAATATTGTATGTTGATATGTGTGTGTATATCACAGTATGTGTCATTATGTGCTTTAGTTAGACTTTTATTTCACTGCCTTTAAGCCAAGAAATGTACCATAAACATAATTCCATAAACATCTTGTTTAGAACCATTGTGTTTGTTTCACTCTCAGAACGCTAAAGTTACTATCAAAACTGCAAAATTAGGACTCACACAATTGTTAAATTGTAAATACTTTGATTAATGGAGTAACCATATTCAAGAGTTGAACCCACCTGTCAATGGATAGGAGGGGACTGCCTCTGCTCCCCCAGAACTCTGCAACCCCTGGGATTGGCTAGGATGCACCTTCTGGGCGGGCAGACCGAAACTTCAAAACAGTCTCTTATCTGAGACTCCAGGCTGGTTTTTCCAGGCAGGCTGGCTGCTGGTTTCTTTTTGCTTTTATCTTTGTCTTGCATTTTGCTAGAATGAAGATGTGATTCAGAACAATAGGAGGTGAAACCTCAGAATCTAGTCATCGAGTCATGAGTTACATCATCAAGAGTCATCAAGCCTAGGATAGCATAAACCAGGAGCTCTCTTCCAATGGGAACTTTTCAAATTTGGACCGGCCGATTCACTCATCATTACAAGATCCAGATTCCAGCTTCTCACCCAAGAACATTGGACTCCATTCTCCACAAGAAGCCACCCCAGAGAGCAAATTTGCAAATATTTGTACAAAACCTTCATCAACTTGCTTAAACCCTGGGTCTCTCATACCAGCTACACAATACATAACTCATGCATAACTGCATCAAGCATTCCAATCATTCACTAGTCATAGCCTTGTGTACCAGTTTCCCTTTCTCTCGTGTCTTGTTTGTAAAATGTTGTAGTGTTTAGTACTTGTAACTGTAGTAGTAGTATTAATGTGTATGTAACTAAAGTGAACTTGTTTGTGTTCTCTTTTGCGTGCATCTCAGTCACTTAACCTTAAAACACTTATACCCTCGCAAAGTCATAATTAAGATTAATAACAATCATAATTCTAACTGACCTCTCTTGTGTGGCCAACGAGGAGGACTATCCCTATTATTATACCTACTCTACTGGACAAATCACTGGACAAATAATTTAATTTTGGAATTGTGCACCATAATAACTCATAATTCCCCCATAAAATCATAAAACTATTTAAAGAGCACAAATTCCTACACATATATATTTCATCGTTATATTTATTTTTATTATAGTTCACTTATCAGTGTAAAATCAAAGAGGCAAGGAACACCTATTTTTCATAATCCCAGAATCCTTTTTAAAACAGTAAATTCTGTGCCAGCCAGTTGAATTCTCCCCAGAGAGATGTGAAGAATTTCTTAATTACTTTTTAAACAAAATAGTGGAGATTCGGCAGCATTTTAACACTGAATTCAGAGAGCTTGATGTTGACTCCTGCCCACCTTCTACATTCACCCACTTTAGTGAAATCTCTCTGTCAACCCTGGAACGCGTTGTTGCACTTGTATAATCATCCATCTGCCCTTCAGACTGCATTCCCACTTGGTTTTTAAAAACTGTATTTCAGACAGTTGGTCCAGATATTTTAGCCATTATTAACTGCTCTCTGTCTACTGGTATTTTCCCTTCCTATTTTAAAGATGCCACTCTTTACACCCTCTTAAAGAAGCCCTATCTAGATCCTTCTGTTTTAAGTCATTTTAGACCCATCTCCAAGCTGCCATTTTTATCGAAGATTTTAGAAAAAATTGTCTCCACTCAGCTGATTTCTTTTATGAACAACAATCAAATTTTTAAAAAATTTCAATCTGGTTTCTGCTCCCTACACAGCACTGAGACTGCTCCGGTCAAGGTCACCAATGACTTACAGTTTACACCTTAATCAGCTGTCTGAAGAACTATGTTGGCATCAGTGATGTGGCTCTGATTGGTTCATCTCCTATCTGTTCAACAGGTCTTCGTGCTCCTCTCTTTTGTGTATTTTGGGTCCTGTCTCATTCACTATATTTTTATCTATATTACTATATATTCACTATATTTTTTATTTTATGGCTTTTTCTTAACTGATAGCATTTGTTGTAAATATTTAAATTCTTTTATCTTGTTTATATCTTTGTTTTGGATCTTATTTGCTAGCATTATCTGTTTTTATTGTGAAGCACTTTGTAACTCTGCGTTTGAAAGGTGCTATATAAATAAAGTTATTAATATATATTAGAAAGAACAAGATTTGTCTTTTCATTGCTGTCTTTGACTACATCTGTCACTGTGGGAAAGATGTTATATCTCTTTTTCAAAGCTTATGTCAAGCTTTCCTTAAAGGACCAGTGTGTAGGATTTAGTGGCACCTAGTGGTAAGGTTGCAGATTGTGAACAACTGAATACCTCTCCCCTCCCCCTCCCCTTCAAAGCATGTAGGAGAACCTTCATTGGCCGCAAAACTTGTGAAAAAGGCAAAATGCCCTCTCTAGAGCCAGTGTCTGGTTTGTCCATTCTGGGCTACTGTAGAAACATAGCGGTGCAACATGGAAGGGAGATAATAATGAGCTCATTCTAAGGTAACGAAAACACAACAATTCTTATTTTCAGGTGATTATACACTAATGAAAACATACTACCAAGTCCGTTCTGCTAAATGCCACTAAATTCTATACACTGGACATTTAAAACCTCTGATGAATCTGTAAACACAAAAATGCATTAAAGTTTGCTTTCAGTTTTGTATTTGTTTTCGGTTTAATCATCAATCCAAATACTGTTTTGATTTCAGCATGCAAAGGTGCACAAATCCATTCTGATTCATCAATTCAAGCTTTAACTTGCATCCTTTTGACACAGCAGGTCCATCAAGGATTCAATTTCAAGTTCTATCTGGAAGTTTCACCAGTGAGAAAAGCAACAGAAATATAACTGTTTTTTGAATTTTTTTTTTCTGTCACTTACAGAGGTGGCAAAGGAAAGTGTGAGCAAATCATGTTCTCAGTACGTCCAGGTGACATAAACAGCCAACATACAGGCCATGACGTACATGTTAAATGTGCCTACACACATACACGCACAACTATGACATTTGCAACATCAATTATTGTCAAAACATGCGGTATGACTACACACCAGCAGTGCTCAGAAAACAGCTCTTTTCTAACTCAGCTGGGAAAAATGGCAATGGGAGTTAAAAAAAGAAGACACACACACACACACACGCACACACACCAGAAAACCTGTGCTGCCCAAGCAATTGAGAGCTGCAGAAAGGAGCAAAGACAGTTGAGCTTTGAGATTATCACTTTGCTGGGAGTATAAGCATAACCCCTCCTCCTGAATACGAACTTCATGCTTACATGTCCCCTCTCCTTAAGTTTACACACACACACACACACACACACACACACACACACTGTATATACAGGCCAATTAATACGCACACCTGTTCCCCATTAAGCTCTACTTTCAACTCATTAGCAATTTAACCCAATGGCGAGGAGTGTTCAGGGAAACTCAGGGAAATCAAACCTTTTTGGGTGTTGCCATGGAAACTGATAAAGTCCTCAGGCCCTTGGATCTAAGTGAACATGATTTTTTATGACAAGACATCAAAGATAGAGAGGGAGACAGAGAGACACACATTGATCACATTCATTTTCAAGGTTAACATGGTTACGTCATCACATATTTTTTCATCTTTAAAATTTCTTATTATCCACTTTTCTGTTGCACTGCCATCTTTGTTTTCCCTTATAGTGGTTCCTCTCGCTGTGTAAATAGAGAATTGTATAAATCTGATAAAGAAAAGCCTGTCAAGGTTATGCTAATGTTATCTGGTAGGCAGCAATAAGGCGACGTTTGCCTCCTAGTATATTTTCCTTCAAAGAACACATTCATGTCTGCTGTACATTTAGGCTTACACAGGATTAAAAAGAACAAAAAGAAGGGAAGACACCCAGACCAACCCACAAAGGGTTGTAGGGTCTGGGCTCTCCCCTCTAAACCTAAACCAGCATGAAAACTAAACTTAACAGAAATAAAGCTGCGAAAATAAGACTACCGGACCCACCAAACAAACAAAAAACTAACAAAGGCAAAAAACTAAAGCATGACAAAAGCACACAACACAAGCAGCTGCTGCCAAGGCGGGAAAGTGGAGAAGAGAGAGCGAGCCACATTCCTGCCCCCTCTTTATTGGTCCTCTCTCAATCAAGCCAAATCAAGGGCACCCAGTATGTAACACAGGTGTAAATGGAGGTACAGTAGTCACGACGGGACAATAAAAACACGAATTAACATTTCCATCTCTGCTTGAGACACAATGGACCTGAGCTTTGCAATGTTTCTCAGCTGGAAAAAACAAGAGTGAATCAGACACTTGTTGATCCAGAGTCAGAGCATGGTTCATAGTGACACCTAGATTTCTTATGGACCATCTCTTATCTTAGGGACAAGACTAGGAGGGGCAGAGATAAGGATTTCTGTTTTCTCTGCATTTAGCTGTAAGAAATTATCTGCCATTCAATTTTTTATAGCAATGTTAGGTGTTAATCATCCTGTTGCTACAGAGAGAAAGCCATTCATATATTCATATTATTGACATGACAGCATTTGTCTAGAGAGTATGCTATCACCTGCACATGCTTTCTCAGTTTCTTCAGTTTTAATTACTTTTTGCTATTTCACAGCCTTTTGGATCTCTGGTGAGCTAAACTTCTGATGTTCCAAAGTCTACACTGGAAATTAAATGTTACCAGGTTCTTTTCCTCAGAACCTCTGGACTTTGCAATGTGCTTCACAGAGTGACATCAAAAAGGTTTATGGTTTTGTTTTTCCTCCTGGCAATGTTGATGTTCTTGTTGAATCTTGGACTGCTCAGCTTCCTGACTGTGATCAGTCCAGTCGTCAGAATAAAATGTTGGCATTGTATGTTTCTGCAAACCATGGATACATGTACGTTTGAATACGTTTAATACGTAACATATCAACATTTCTAAAATACATATCATATCAACATTTCTAAAGTGACATAGTTAAGATGACATCTATATCAGCTGACTTTCTTATTAGGAGGAGGGGTCGGTTGGTTGGCTAGAAACATAGTTGGAAAAGCACCAAAGCAGCAGAGAGCACTGTTCACCTCAAGACCACTGCCCACTTCCCATTTCAACCAACAAAACTGGGTGTTTTTAACAAGACGTTGGGACATTTGCAGCCTTTTTAATTTTTTTATTTTAACCCAAACCATGATCTTTCCCTAACCCTAACCAAGTGGTTTTTGTGTCTAAACCTAACCAGACCTTAACCACAGCATTGTCACATCATAAAACATAATTATTCAACTGATAATGGCCAACATTGAAACATAGAGATTCAGCGTATGAAACGTAGACATTCAAAGTATCCGTGGTTTGCAGAAACGTATAATGCCAACGTTTTATTATGGCAATTGGGTTGCTGTGATAGAAGTCCAAAAGCTGTTGATTTTTCACTGTCTACTCTTTCTTCATTCAAGGTTCATGACGCAATCCCTGTTACTTGTACTTTAACCTGAGAAGTACTTTAACATGAAAAGTGTCTTTTCACTATCGACAATCGACATTAGTGTACTATAACACCCCTAAACTGCCATATGAGGAGACCTATTCCGCTTCTTTTGTGAGCATGTTTCATTAAATGTCACCCAAGAGTAAAAAAGAAGTGCTTACTGTGTTGAACTTCAACTCCTGTTATCAGAAATCAGCAGACAAAAACACAATATATTTTGCAGTGTCAGTAGTCATATTAGGGGCCCCAAAACAAATAGAAAATAGCTGCCAACAGTGTGTCATCAGAGCAGAGCTGCACTGTGACAGAAATAAAGAAAGAAGGGTTTGACAAGTTAGATGACAAAAAACATCTTGTTAAAGCAAAGAGGTCCATGATGGGAGGCAGTAAAGAGGACGTGACAGTCCTGGATGAGAGAATATATTCTACATAAAGGGATTTTGCACTGTCAAGTATTACAAAGAGAGTGTTACTCTCCTTCAGTGGAGAAACACTTGTTTGATTTAAGAATCATAATGCCTGCATCTGAATGAATTTGGAGCTTAAATACAATACTGAAATAATAAAATAAAATATATAACTAAAACTTACTGCAAAATTGATATTCTGTTCACCATTGCATCATCATCGTTTGCCAATTTACGGAGCATTTGTTTTAGATTTTATTGGCATATTACAGCACAACAACTTCTACATTTCAGCTGCCTCAGGGTGAACATGTAGCCTTATATGACAATTTTAGGATAGTCAAATATGCTAATGAATAAATACAGCTGAAACAGGCAATTTACAAAAAGTTTGTGCAGTTAAGAGAGTTTGATGAATCCAACCTGGAACATTTGAGGTCTAGGATAAGGATATGAAAATGTTTTTGCACAAGGCCCAATGACTATGTCCACGATTACTCTATTTGCTACTTTGTGCACTGTATTTACTTGCTGCCATTTTATTTGAGTGTCTGTGTTCTACATTGTAGCGCCCTAAAAACCACATGCATAAAAGCACATAATAGGTCTTTTTCACAGCAGACATTTAGAGTTGTCATAGTACGAAAAGCATGTGTTACTAATAACATTTACAATGGCTCTGTTCTATCCCAGTGTCCCAGTAAACCATGACAGTGATCCAATGCCAGGACCCTGAAACTGAAGCAGCTAAATGGAATTCAGCCATTTGATTATTTATACCTGTGCTTTTCCTACTGTGACGTGTCAAAATGTCTTCTGTGAAAAAAGCCAAAACAATGTTTTGTCTTTAATTGATGTGTACATTAGCCTACCATATGCAGCAACTATCAGTGATGGCGCAATATATTGATGATTCATAGGCTTCTAAAATTAGAACACAAAGTACACAACACTGACATATCGTCCTATGAAGGTGTATTAGTAAACTGTTGCTTATTTGCACATCCAGCACATATTGTATATGGCAACATTAGCATTTATTTGGAGCTGAGGCTCTGGTTACCTGGCAAATTTTAGCTGTTTTTGCTCTCCATCAATTCCTAGAAAAATATCTGGCTCTTTAGCTACTAAATGTTCAACTATGGTCACCAATTAGTCACTATCTTTATCTGTCTGCTGTTTAGTGCTGAGCAGGTAGTGTTCGGTGGTTGTATCAGAGCTGTTACGCTGAAAGCAGCTGCCTGCTGCTGCTGGAAAAGACTAGCCATTATCAATATTAAAATATTGATTTAGGACTGCTTTAAATGATCGCTGTAAAGTAAAATATTGAGTGTGTAGAGAATAATGAATGAATGGATGCGAGAGGGATTTCAGACACAGCTTGGCCTTTCGTGAGAACAGTTTGACTTGCCAAACACAAGCAAAAGTAATAGTGTTAATAATGGCTCCATGTGTCTTTGTCATTGCCCTGGTACTGTGCATGCTGCCATACTGACACACCTAAAGGGAACAGAGTCATTAATGTTATTGTTTACACCTTTGCTTTTTCTGCTATGACAAGTCAAAATGTCTGCAGTGGCAAAAGGCGTTAAGTGTGCAGTTGCTACCCATATGAGTAATCTGATGTTACTTCTTTTCTTAATGTTCATACAATTCTTCTCATAAATAAATAAGATGCAAAAACCCTCTGTAGGATACTTTTATACTATCTTATTTTTCACACAACTTTCCTCATGTCAAAAACAATATGTGCAATTGAACTTGGGCACCCTAACATTTCACACCTGTTCAGCAGAAATGTAATGTGTTCTGACAATATAAAGGATTTTTTATTAACTCTACCACATCACATTCACACAATTCTCTCTCTCTTTCTCTCTCTCTCTCTGTAAACATTGACTGAGGAGGACACATTGCATGCACAGAGGAAATGGGGTCAGTCAATATCAACTATATTTATGGGAACTAAACCATCTGGATACTTGCACAGTGCAATGAACTTGCACCCAGTCTTTCTTGGTGCTTGTCAGTATTACAAAGTCAATAATTTTTTTTCTACCATTTCAGTCTGTTGACAGCAGAGACTGCCATGTGGAAAGTTGACAATGCAAACATGATGACAGATGGTTTCTGTAAATGGCTTGACCTCGTATTAAACAACTGATAATGTTAATTTTGTCTGTTACAAAACAACAACATGATTGAGCTTTTGGAATTGAGGTAAAACATTTGAACTGAAATGTTTTAAACATTTTCCTACATCCACTTTCTGTATAAACAACTAAGTAACGGTTTGACGACCTTTATTTGCCCACTTTAATTAACAGCTTGTTTGCCCAAGAGCCTCAAGCTCCTCCGGTGTTATAAAGTAACATCCAAACGAGTACTTATAATTGATCTCATTATTGCTGCCATAATGTTGTAGTAGGATTGTTACAGTTAGACCCGCATTGTGAATGCTGTTAAATCAGTATTCCAATCAAATACTTGCAGCCTGAATTAATACTGAAACAATGCTGCAAGTAAGACAAAAAAATCCATGAAAAACCAATGCTATCTTAGTGAATACTCAACCTTTTTAAATTAAACATATGTTTTCAAAGTTTATCTGCAGGATTAAATGGTGAAAAGCAAAGTGACTGTAAAAGCCTTTGAATAAATTAAAGCATATTCATCTGCTAAAGGAGGAAAGTTTCTGTGTTCACCTTAAATATGAGTTTAAAGGATATGTTCACAATTTTTCAAGTGTGTCTTTAGACAACAGTCAGGAGGATTTTCTCACTGTAACTGCTCCTCCTTAAAAGATCACCTTCAAATGCACTTTCAGCAAAAGTGATGACAGCCCTTTTGTGCAAAAATGCATTTAAAAGTTTATCTGAAGTTTATATGAGGCTTCAGCAGTCTGAGTTAGTCATATCAAGTGGATATCTGCCACATTTACAGTCTTTTTAGCATCAAATTCCCTCTTTGTGTTTCCTCAGACAGTGTTTCTCTGTTGTGCTGCAGTGGAAGTATAGTAACAAAAAGAGGGACTTTGGCACTAAAAAGACTGTAACATTGAAAGATATCTACTCGATTTGACTCGTTTGGGCGGCTGAAGCTTCATATTAGCTTCAGAGAAACTTTTAAATACATTTTTGCACAGAAGGAGGACTGTGGATTTTGTCCCCCATCACTTACATTGTAAGTGCATTATGAAGGGATCTTCTAATTGTCAGTATGAACAGGAGGAATGATCATGGCAAGAAAAAACTATCTCAATGTTCATATAGGCACCTGACTATTGTTTTAAGACAGACTTGAAAACTTATGAACCTGTCTTTTAAGATATGTACAATATGTATGAGCATGATTTATGTCGTCACAACTAGTTTGGACCCAATCGTGGTCCAGTATGCAACTTACACAAGTGTGATGTGGAGACTTGAAGCCTCCAGTAGTGATGGTAATTCCAGCTCTTTTTAATGAGCCAGATCATTTGGCTCAGCTTAGCAATAAAAGCCAGCTCTTTAGGCTCCCAAATGGGTCTTCATTTAGTATCACTTCTGGCTTTTATAATTCAGCCAAATTTGGCAATGTTTTGACCTATGACCATTTTTCACTTAAAGGAGCCAGCTCATAGACCTGACTTGTTTGTGACCGACACATCACTAGCCTCCAGCACAAGTACACTGAGAATGGACAGTGAAGTAGGAGACATCTTGTGTCCAGCAGTTCAACTTTTGAAATGAATAATATTTGCATATTCATGTATCCTGTATTTTTCAGCAAGGGAGAAGGAGTAGGAGCGGCCGTGCTATCATTATTGGAGGTCTGTTGACACGGATCTGAATTGCCTTTTGGTTATCGGACATCACATTATCCTGTGTGCAGTATGTGGCGCTGGAGATGAAATATTGGAAATTGTGTATACTTTTGATGTACTTTGCGTCATTTAGGCTTCACTTCCTGTTGCCCATAGACAATACTACATAAGGGAAATATTAATGAAGCAATATATTTACCAGAGGGCAACTGACATGGATATACATTTTAATGCATATTGGACATTGCATATAAGAGGTAATCATCACTTTCTGTGTCCACTATATGGCACTAGAGAACACCCACTTATTACACGTCATGTTGCTGTATATCATGTGTAGACCACACCATCTAAATTTCATGTAATTCGGATGATGTTTGTCACATAAGGCTGTTTGTTCCAAAATGGCCTTGCATTTGGGGGCGCTATGGAGCCCGCTGGCTACACCTGAGCCCAATCACTACAGAACTTTGCGTTCTTTGAGTTTTTGAGCATCCTAAGCCCCTCAAAAATGCAATGGCATGCTATAATAATAATAATTATTATTATTATTATAATAATGATCCCTTCAAAAACAATAGGTTCCTCGCACACTAAAAAATATTAACATGCTGCTCTAATGCAAGCTGTATCCATGTGTGTATTTATAAGGGTTTGTATTGAGTGAGTGAATGACTGAATGAATGACAGTCACCATAGTGACAAAGAATAATTCTGTAACTGAGTGTGGCTAAGAGACTGATCGTGTGGGTGGGTGAGAGGGTTCGCTGACTTATACAAAGTCCCACTCAAAAGTCCATTAGTTTCTTTAGTAGACTTAATACACAAGGACTGACTGATGTCATCTTTTTCTGTGTGACTTGCTCTGTCTTTGGTGACCAGACTTTGTCCTGTCGGGGTGCCTCTCTCAGAGTTTATCCTTTTGGACTGCCTGAAAAACAAAAAAAGTGTGTTCAGAGAGGGTGTGAAAACATGTTTTATTCATTAAGATGTTATTATTATTATTGTTATTATTATACTTTTATATAGTAAATCAATTTTTCAGTGTTGCATCCATCCAGAGATGCAACACATTGCTGTATATTGCTAATGTGTTTCATACAGGCCACTATAATACTAAATCTACTAGTATTGTAGGCATGAGAGAAAACAATTTCATAAGTTACAAAGTGGTACACGCTACTACACAGACAGCAATGGGACATTATCTAAATAAAATTAAGTTGTTTGGAGATTTTGGCATATAAAACAAAGTAAAATGAAATTCACCGTGTAATTTGGAGCATCAGAATCACAAGTCCAGCTCCACTCTCAGAAATGTTGACTTGCCACTGAAACAAGGGATTATTTTAGCAACAGTACAGATGTAGTGGTTAGCAAGACTCTGATTTCAA
Source organism: Scomberomorus guttatus (assembly GCA_038419695.1). Taxonomy (NCBI): domain Eukaryota; kingdom Metazoa; phylum Chordata; class Actinopteri; order Scombriformes; family Scombridae; genus Scomberomorus; species Scomberomorus guttatus. The sequence goes on from CM076449.1 coordinate 5,709,606, forward strand.
AACTTAATTCAAGTCCAATGCTTTTCATCATTCATCATTTCATGTGATTCAGTGAATAAAATTCACTTCAAGAAAACAATTTGAGCAATAACTCCAAATCATCAAGATTGATTAATAAGTCAGAAATAATCTCAAAGAACAGATCACAGTAATATATACTAGTAAAATAGCTTTTTTTTGTTTGATGTTGTGATCAGATGGCCTGGTACCAAATCATTATCATGACAGAAGGACATATAGCACAATTCAAATTGATTGGAAATGTAATGTAATTTGCCTATGCTAAAGCAAGCAAAAAGGAAAGAATTGTTTTTAGTACAATTCCAAAAATTAAGAGACATTACAGCACCGTAATGTAAAGCTGCCTGTTCTCTTTTACTCTGTATCTACTGATCATCACTGTCTCTCCCCCCTCCTCTTCCTTTCCCTCCCCTCCCTAATTTGGTGACCCACTAATGTTCTGTTTATTTTCTTATATGAATAGATAATGGACAAAAAGCAAATCTCTTCATTTGCATGCAATACAAGTAAGACCTTTTAAAACAATGACAAATGGAGGGAGCAACATTTCAGTCAGCCTCGTCATTGAGAAGGCAAAGACAGCATCGGCAAACCTTACCATTTTAACAAAAAGTAATAAAACCTTCAAATGGAATTGTCTTACTGCTATCTGAATTAACAACCACCGATAAGTTCTCATAAATTTGAACTCCTAACAAGGATGTGAAGTCACCAACATACCTCTATACCCCAAAAACCTAAAGGATTTTGGGTCCAAAAGATGATTGATGAGATAGGAAACAAGAAAAATGCTTTATTGTAAAATAAAGTTTTACCTGTGAGGCAGCTTTGCCAGGATGTCAAGGAAGGTGATATCTATCCAGGCAGAACCATATTTCTATCATGGATGTCCTTGCCCTTATACCAACAACTGGTATATCACAATGTCACTTATATCAGTTAACATTGTTTACACACACATCAACCACAGCATAGTCCTTACCATAAACCAAACATTTAACTAAATAAAATAAATCCCTCCATACTTGGTCTAACCCATTAAGCTAGAGCTTAAAATCAGGAACCAAGCAGCTTCCCCCTAAACTGTGGAGGGAGGATCTCAGAAGGAGGTTTGAATTGCTGTTGCATACTACGCTGGTTTTTAGGTTAGAGGACTTTGATTTTGGATTTGCAGACATCTGGACTTGACTGTAGGAACTGATCATGTGGGGAATATTGTGCGAGAATATCGACTGACAGCCTGTATAGGTCCAGAGCGGTATTCTTTCACAAAATCCTTACCGGTTAGGATGGCAGGGCAGATAGTGATAGTTGCAATAGCATGGAGTTTAGTGAGGAGGAGGCAAGTAGAGATGACAGTAGGAAGGATGGTGAGTGGAAAGAAGTGGGGAGGAAGTCCACTCATCATAAGAGAAAGAAAAAGGATGAAACTAGTTTGGGTGAACCCGAGAGTGAGGAAAGGGAAGAGGAAGATGAGGATCCGAAGGCAAGACTACTAAATGTAGTGATAAGATTTGAAGGAGAGGGAGGAGTAGAGAAAATGGACCTGTTAAAACTGACAAAAATCATTACAGCACAAGTTGGGGAAGTGAAATATACAAGGATTGTGTTAATTGGGTGAAATAGTGATGTGCAGATGGAGAAGGCAAAGAAGCTGGCTAGTGTTGGAAAAGTCAAGGTCTCTAAAGTGGTAAAACTGGCAGAGCAGAGACGGCAAGGATGTGACATCTGGAGTGCCCCTTGGTGTTAATATGAAGGATCTTGTTGAGAACTTGTAGGTACGCAAAAGTGCAGTCAAGAGTGCTTAAAGAATGGCAAGAGAAGTCGAGAAAAAGGAAACCAAAATAGTTCTGGTAGAGTTCGATGTAAAGGATTTCCCAAGGGAACTATATTTTGGATTTGTTAAATATAGTGTAAATGAATAAATTCTAAAACCCATGAGGTATTTCAACTGCCAAGAATTTGGGCATGTAGCAAAGGTGTGCAAAGGAAAGAGAAGATGTGCTAGGTGTGGTGGAGAATATGAATATGGAAAGTGTGGAGAACGAGTACAACCAAAATGCTGTAACTGTGGAGGGAAACATAACGTTGCATATTGGGTTTGTGAAGCAATGAGATGTGAGGCAGAAGTCCAACAAATACAAGTGAAAGAAAAAGTATCTTATGCAGAAGCAGTTAAGCTGGATAGGCAGGAGAAGCAGTCAGCGGAGCCAAGTCACAAAGGAAAAATGGCAGTGGATAAAATAAGGGTGTGGGCAGAGAAAAAGAAGCTGTTGGCTTTTATTGCAGGGGTGATTATCTAATCAGTAATTCTAATCAGCAGTAATCAGCAGGACAACATCATTTGTCTTTCCAAAACCGTTACAAATCACTGTTAAAAAAAATAATGTTTTATAATGTGACAATGCTAAGGTTAAGGTCTGGTTAGGTTTAGGCACAAAAACCACTTGGTTAGGGAAAGATCATGGTTTGGGTTAAAATGATCACTTGAAATGTGGTGTAGGTTAAAGTTGCTACTTTCTTAAAGTTAGGCAACCTTCGCCATGGCATGGCAACAGTAAACATCACAACAAACATAATTAGTTTTTAAAAAACTGTCCCAACTTGCGGTTGGAAATGGGAAGCAAACAGCGGCCTCCTGCAGCAAGGTCCACTAACGGCGGGTTCAGAATGGATGTGGAAGCACTGCGAAGCACAGCCAGTTTCCTTTCGCCAATTGTTAACCAATTGGAGTTCCATGCCCGGTTTGTGCTGTGCAGCGATAGTTTCAGTGTCTGGACTATTTTTTCCACGTGCCGTGAGCGAATGTGTCAAGCTGGGCTGGAAGTCAGACACAGGAATGACTTAGAGCATCCAGTCAATTTTCAAAATAAAACAAATCAATCAATGTGCCAATGAGGAACAGAAGTTCATCCATTTGCTCTGCACTCATCCGAAAATATTAATGATGGCGATAGCTGTCCAGCCTACATATATAGATATTTGTCACTTGTGTCTAAACAAAGAGTGAGAGAGACAAGCAGACACACACACACACACACAGTGAAATGTGTCATCTTATATAGACGTCATCTGAACTGCGCCACTTCCCTGGGTCATAATTACTACTACTATAGGTCGTTTTTGGCAAATGACATTACAACCCATTGTTTAATTTTTCTTGGGGAGGACAGGCTCACACAAATACACTGGCTAGAATGGCAGCCGATCACCTCCGACAGTCGCTGGATTGGACGCTGGATGCTGTAAATATTGTGGGTTACACAACCTGTATGGACAGGAAGAATGATTACAGCAACCAGTAACTTTCAACATACATACATACATACATACATACATACTAGTATGCGAGTGTTGTATGAAGACAGACATGAAACATGAAAAAATACATGCCTATCCATTAAGTGTGTGGGGAGCACAGATAAGCATACAGTGTATGACTTGCAACCTTGCTTCTGGAATTATCCTCATGATTGTATTGTTTGTATTTTGCAGCAGGAAGGCGACCCAGATATTGCTGACAATCCTGTTGCTCTCTTCAATGTGGTCACTGACAACACTACTGGTGCAGTCCACTTCAGCCCTGAGAGCATCTGTTATAGTTGAAGATGAAACTGGTCTTCCCAGGTTGACTGATGCATTTGTACTGTTGTTTGGCTTAATGTGTGCATTGCATTTAGACTATCCTAAGAAACTCATTCACAAGCATTCACACTTTTATCCAGAAAAAATAATGTTTCTTGATGATATTAGACCACTGAAACAGTGCCTACTTAACCTGAAAAAGTACTTGTTGAAAGAGTGAACCAAGTGACAAGTTTGAATGCACACGTGCTATATATACATATATGGATCGTGTGGTTACATTGTAATCTTGGTTCTAATCTCAGTTACATATTCCATATGTACGGGGAATGATCCCCCTGCTGTCAAGGTATGTGGATATTTCTTTAAGACACACGCCCCACAGTTTACCTATAAAGCACCCGTGCTGGCGTGTAATCACTGATAGTTTGATCGTGTCTCCGAGCGGCCTGAAGCTGGAAAGATAGTCTCTCCACTCAGAGAACCAAGGTTACAACGTAACCACACATTCTCTATCATATCTGCCTAGACAAGGCCACAAATCGCAAGACTGACCCAAAGAAAAACAGGAAAAAGGCCGCACAAGACACAGAGGCCAAACTCATGAACAGAGCAGCCACTAAGATCAGCCCACAAGTCGCAAAGCTGACCAAAGGGGATACAACAAAAGGTAAAAAATAGGCATGGCCTAGCCATCTACAGATGAGTCAGACCCAGCACTAGTTCCTTGTAGGAGGGGCTGGCTGCTACATTTTGACGGTAGAATCGGGAAAATATGGACTGAGATGAACATGTGGCTGCTGCACATATGTGTATCAAGAGAAGCTCCCCAGCACAAGGCCCATGAGGTAGCCACACCACGAGTCGAGTGAGCCTGAACCCAGGATGGGATAGGCACACCCGAAAAGGCATAAGCCCGCTGATTTGCATACACAACCCAGTGGGACTGCCTAGGCTTCAACAAGGATCTACCCAAATGACTGGAGTTGAAACAAAGAGCTGATCAGTCTTCCTGATGGCCTGAGTGTGCTGGATGTACTCTTCCAAGGCCCAGACAGGGCACAGCAAGGACTGGAGCTGCTCAGCCTCCGGGCCTCCGTCAGGGGAAGAGAGCAACCACAGCTTAACCAACTGGGATAGGTCGAACTCCAATGGAGAGGACCACCCCTGAACCATCTGGCAGGAACCTGCAGCAGTCACCGACAGTGCATGGAGCTCACTGATCATCCTGGCAGAGGCTATAGCTAGTAGAAATGCTGTCATAAGGGAAAGCTATTTCGGATTAGCAATCCCAAGGGGCTCAAAGGGGGAATGCTGAAGTGTATCAAGGACTATGTCCAAGTCCCATGGAGGGACTGAAGGTACAGTCCTGCGAACTGTAAGCCTCTGGGCACCTCTAAGGAACCGGGAAATCAAGGAACTGCCATCGAAGGCTGTCAAGGTGTGCTTGCCAACATGAACTGCCTTGACTGCTGCCACCATCTCTTGCAGTGTAAGAGCAGACTTCCCGTCTCCAGCTGGGACTGCAAGAACAGAAGGATGTCCTGGGCTGTGGCTGAGTATGGATCCACCCAGTGAGCCCCACACCAAGTGGAAAATACCCCTCAACGGTACGAGTAGGCAGCCCTAGAGGATGGTGCCCAGGCCTCCTGCACTGTCCTCACTACAGGCTCTGGCAAGCCTAAAGCCAGGAGCCAGGAGGGTTGGTCGCAGTGGTGAAAGTGGCCGACCTCATTACAGAAGGCCTGTGAGAAAACTGTAAGTGGTAAGCGACTTTCCTGTGCCCACTGCAACAGCCTAGCTGCATCTGGTCCAACATAGCTGAAGGTTCCACCGGCAATTTCACCAAACAGTCCCAATCTCCTTGCTGGAGCTGGGACTGGGACAGCCACAGGTGACTTTTAATGACCCAAAAGGATGCCAGGGCCTTGCCAGCAGCCTCTGCCTGCTCCTTCATAACTGAAGAGAGGGACAAGGAAGCTGTTTGAAGTTCACCAACCATACCAGAACTCCCAGAACTTCCCACACTAGGTGGGACAGGTCACAAAGCTAGAGGGGCAAACTAGGCCACCGTGTTAGCCAGACAGGTCTGTGTAGCCATAGCCCATGCAGCTTAGCAAGGAGGCTATCCATAACCCTGCAATTCCTGCTAGGGCAGGTGGCTTTGCCAAGAATGGAGCTGGAGGGAGAAATCAGCAGAGAGAGGGCCTAAGTCCCGCAAGCAACCTACTCCCTGACATGTATGTTTGAAAACTTCTGACATGATGTAGACCACTTGTGTGTAGCTTCCGGAGAATCTAATTGTTTACACACCAGGTCTTTAAAGTCAGGCAGGAGGGGCACCCACATGAGTGTGGGCTGAACATTCACATTCTCCTCAAACCGAGAGGTGGGAGCCATAAGGTCTTCAGAAGGGCTAACATCCACAGCCCTGGATGCCCCACCAAAATGGCAGGTTAACAAGGCGCTGCCTGCCATTTGCCCACAGGATAAGTCATTGTCCTCAGAGCAGAACACAGTCTCTACATCCACATCCTTTGAGTCTTCCCCCTCCTCCTCCAACACTGAAATAGGGAGAGGAAGGCCTTGAAGGCTTCCTCGAACACTCCCCCTTTCGCTTTGTGGCTTCAGCCATTTTCCCAATTTTCCCCTTAGGCATGCCAGAAAGAGGGGAACCAGCCTGCTTCACTCCAAAAAAGCAACAACGGGCCTCTCTGGTATATGCAGACAGTATAAAACAGTCCATGCATGACTGAGGGTTCTTCCTGGACAATATGGCATGCTGATGCCCAAAATACAGCACACACTCATCATGACCATTTTCCAAAGGCATGGAAACCCCACAACCCACCAGTGTTCCTGGTGGCTTGCCATCTTGATATGCACCACTCTTTCTCAGGGGACGGGGACTGGCAGTAACCCAGACACTCCATTCACTTCCTTGTTTACCACCAGCCCCATTGGATACTAGCTTCACTGCTAACATAGCTAGCTTGGCTTATAACTCCATGGAGCTATTTAGCATGCTTGTACACGTGAAGGGGAAAGAGAGAGAGGAGATGTCCGCTGTTAGCTGACCTGGTCTACACTCAATACAGACTACCACTGAGCACGTTAGCTGTGCAATACACTGCAGGGGCACACCGGCATCTAACCGCCTCAGGTTTATTTTTACCGAGGGCAGAGAGATGCCAGCTCAACTGGGGAGTCGAGTCTTCCCACCTGACTCAATTGTCTGCGCTCAGCACGGGACCCACCGAGCACATTAGCTCACAAAACCGCAAGCAATACACAGACATGGGGAATCACAGCCGCAGTGACCGAGAGGCCAAGCTCAGTCCGGGACTCAACAAGCGCATTAACTAACGAAACCGCAAGCAATACGACTGTATAGGTGGAGATCAAACAATGAGTGATTACACGCCAGCACGGGCGCTTTATAGGTAAACCGTGGGGGGTGAGCGGGCAAGCCAGTGTGTCTTAAAGAAATATCCACATACCCTGAAAGCAGGAGGATCATTCCCTGTACATATGGAATATGTATTGAAGTGGAGAGATAGTCTTGATACAATAGAAAACTGTTTCTGTCATTAAATAAGTTCTGTTTTGACAGATACATTACAGTAATTGAAAGAAATACTCCTGTGAAAACCTACTTTTTGGTATCAAAGACTTTGTAAGCTTGATAGGTAGCTTGTAAATGTGTCATGAATCTGAGGCAGAACCCAAATGCAGATGCTGAACTGGCAGGTAGGTGAAAAACAAGTCTTTTATTTAGACAATTAACAAGTAAAGTGAGATGGAGGTAGGCTGGGGTATTGGCTGAGATGTGGAGAAGGGTATATAGGGAGGAAGGCTTGGCAGAGGGTATCCCGGGAATGAGAGTTGGCTGGCAGGTTTGGCAAATGTGCGAGGCAAGTAGGCAGACAGGTATTCCTGGAGACATGTTCCTCTTCGAGTTGGCAGGCAGGCAGGCAAACAAACAAAGTGATAGACAGGTAAGACAGACAGGGAAGTTAAACTAAACTTAGCACAAAAATTAAGGAAATTTCTGCTTGGTAGATTATTTCTTTGTTGTAACAATGCTTCTTGGCAATAAATCTTATACCGTTGGAAAGCCTGTTTATTTCCCTTTTAAATGGTGCCACATTTGTAAGGAACATGCATTTGTGGGATGAGCAGCAGAGCTGAGTATGTGGGTTGCGTCCATGAAAAATTTGCCAAATCTTCTCTGCCATTGCCAAACAGCTTATTTTGCTGTTGCTATTGACACTTCTTTTGAGCTTCCAGTGCTCATAAATTGTTTTGTATTTTTTTAAATTTATATTTTGTGTCTCATACTGTGGGAAGCCAGACCAATATAACAACAAAAAAAAATCACAAGGCCTACATAAAATAATAGTTTGAAAGAGAATATTTCTCTCCACTGAATCTGCTCAGTTACAGAAACGTATTACTGCCACACCAGAAAAAGAAAACGGATCAGTATCACGTTATAGCGTGAAAAGTTTGTTATAACAAGACGTTTTTCACGTTATAACAAGATAAATAGTATATAACAAGAAAGGTTTCTTGTTATAACATGATACGTTTGTATGTCGTAATAACATGAAAATATCTTGTTATAATGTGAACATTTCTTGTTATAACATGAAAAACATCTTGTTATAACAAACTTTTCATGTTATAACGTGATACTGAAACTTTTTTTTTTTCCTGGCGTGGCAGCAACACATTTCCGTACTCAGAGACTTGGTTAAATTTTTAATGATGGTTCAATTTTTCAAATTTGGTAAAATATATTCTATATCCACAGTACACTGCAGTTATCAATCATAAAAATATAATCTAGTATATTGTGGTTTACCTCATGAATTGCTTTAGTAACCTCTATTTCCAGTTGGGAATCCTGCACCTGCTCTCTGTCATTGCCTTTTAAGGTGCAAAATTGGCATGTTTGTTTTGGAGACCCTTTAGTCAATCCACATTCAAACTGGAGGTGATTGGATATTTCTTGATCAGAATAGCCATGTTTTATCATACTTTGTATTACTTCTCGGCCTTGCCTTGCGCACTTACCCTCCATTTCCCCTGTAGGATCCACGCTTCAGAGTAGTGTGCAGGTACAAGCAAACTGTTGTTTAAGCAACTTTAACTGGCATAAAATGGAGACATTTGTTCTTTTCAGAAGACGCAAGAGAGTTACTCTTAAAATAGATGACATGCACATGACAGAATCGCCCACATTTTCCAGGTATGTTGTAAACTCTTGATTTGCCAGCTAAATTGTTCAGATGTCTGTAGGTTCATCTTAATCATCCAGGTATCCTGTATAGTGAAGTAGAAAATCTCTCGCTGGACTGTAGAATTAAATTAAATTTTCGCCACATAGGTCTCCTAAATGGCCTATTAGATGACATCAGGGGATTAATTTACCTGTCAGGGTTTAAATTAATGTTTCCTCACCAACTAACACAACTGAAGGAAGCTACTTGGATTAATGGCGAAACGTCTTCAAATTTTATTTTATAGTCCAGCGTGAGCTTTACTTCTATACTATATAAATTGTTCAGAGTTTGAGCTTGTCATTAACATTTAGACTTTGTATCAACACTGTGGTTCAATATTACAAGTAGACTGTATAGGCATCCAAATAATCTTGAAGATTTAACTGATTGTGTGTTTTAAATAACACTAATAAATCACTAAAACTATAACACAAAGGGCAGAGTAAAAATAGAAGAAACAATGCAATAGGGCAGAAATGAAAAGGCATTAGAACAATTTAGCGATATTTTCACAATATAATTGCAAAATTTACACGGCTAGCCTGTACATCACTGATGCTTTATGGGTGCTTCAGCTCCCTGGACTTCTGTGACCGTGGTCACTATGAGGTTCATGGGGGAGAGGTTGGGGAGAGTCAAGGGACCCCGACAGCCCCAGCTTCATCACGGCACTTTGCTTTTCATCATAGTCAGCCATTGTCTACTGCAAACACGGGCCAGCTGTCTAGATCAGTGAGCACGCCTCAGTCATTTTAAAGGTAGGGAGGGGCTCATGTTATAAGTCAATGTGCTTAGACGTGTTAAGTTACAATGCTTAATAGTGCTCAAGTTTCCTCATTTAGAATCTCCTTTTAAGCTAACTGGAGCATGCTGGATGCAAGTGCATGTGATTTATTACTACAAACAGAAAACACGAGGAACAGAGTCTTCAAAGTGGCAAACAAAATACCTACTGTACAATCAGGTAGTCTCACATGGAGAATATTCAGACAAGGTGCTCAGAGTGTATTCATAGAGTTCAATACCAAGCACTAGCTGCTGGGTGATCCCCCTATTTATGAGAGTAGCAGGAGGACTGGCTGAAGTGGTGACAAATCATCTGGATGTGCTGCAGGTGTGTGTGAATGTCATGTGCCTCAGGTGTGTATTGAACTAGAGCTCAGGTGATGTTTCTCTGTTGCCAGACAACTTGAATCACTGCAGTGTAGATTGCATGTTATGTGGTAGCTTAGTTTGCTTCACTGTTCTTTATAATGATGGAAACATGGTATCCACAAGGGTAGTCGTGGTTAGATTTGTGGAAGCAGAGGCAAGTGCACCAGTGATCCTTGAGAAAGTGAAAGTGGCTATGGTAGTGAAGACTCCTTACACACACTATTGGGAATTAAATTGTGGAGTCTGAAGGGACAACTGTTAAATAAAATATTTTTTATTTTATTATGTGTAAAAAAGGGCTAGCACTCAGATTGAAGGATCATGATATACTGCACTTTGTTTCACTGCCAAACAAAAGACTGACCAAACCATCAGATAATTTGCAAAAGGTTGCTTTCTTTCTACCTATCTCACAGACAAACTGATTGCTGGACAATCAGGGCAAAAATGTAACTTACCCTTGGGGCATGCAGTGGTAATATGAATGTAATTACACTTGTACAGTAGCTATCTCTCTCTCTGGGCCATGAATGTTTATAGTAACATGACTCTTTCAATATGATAAGTGCAATATGATTTTAAAGGATGTCATGTGAAAATGTAAAGCAGGCGCTGTTATTTGAACAGATGAAAACAGATGATAATTTTTCCCCCTGTGATGATTGAATTCAGAGATATTGTTCCAGCCCATTGTGCACAAAAGTGGAAAATGGCCTATGCAAAACAGTTATTCAGATTTAGAAAACTGTGTGCTTGTACACCACCACATAATGTCGCATTTATATGTCAGAGTAAACCTGAAAATGTGCACATGCCAATTATTCCCATATCTTGCCCTCGACACTCCCCCTTTTAAACACAAATGGTCAGTACAAATCATGAATATGCAAATAAACCTGACGATCAGTTGTTCTTTATGGAGAATTACAGCAAAATCTGAGCAAGAGACCCAAAAAAAAAAAAAGAATTTTACAGAAACAGAACTTGAGGTGCTTGTTGATGAAGTGGAGGTCAGGAGAAATAGATGGTTTGTGACACCACTGGTGTTACAAACAAGAGGCAACATTTCAGCTGCAGTAAATGCAGTGAGTTCCACAAACAGGACCATACCTGAGATTTTAAAAAAAGGTCAGCTCTTAAGGTGGAAGCCAAAAAAATGAAAGGAGGGAGAGGAATGCCGAACCTCTGTGCTGAACTAAAACAGCACAAGCTCTGACTGTTTGGCAGACTTTTGCAGGGCAGCATAACTCTGCCATCTGAGGGGTCCAGTCACACCAGTATTTAAGTAGCTTGATGATGCGCTCTACAACTGAGCATGCATGAGCATGGGCTTCATTGTAGCGCACCTCCTCTGTGCTCTGCGGGTCAGCATATGGTGTGAGGAGCCACCATAACCTTCAGTTCTATTATCAGTCAATTACTGATAATCTTTAAACAGTGTCCTTTGAAATGTAATTTGGATAAATAAATATAATTTGACCCGACTGTGCTGAATTTTTGTTCAGGTAAACATGTCCTGCATTATGATCAGGATTTATAATGACGATATAGAGAATGACATTACTGTGCAGCAGCTGTCACTGCCTTCAATTCATTGTTTCTCCATCTGTCGCCAATTCACCCTGTCTCCAAAATATTAATTCTCATAGCTCAAACTTTTACTACAGATACACACATTCTCTCAGCAAGTTCACTTTTCAGAGAAGCTGTTAAAATATAAAATATTTTTCAACATGCTCTTATTCATTTAGGACCATTACTACAACTATTTGCTATGGAATATGTATATGCACACACTGCTAAATTTCTTCATATAGTAATCTGTCTTAAATGGCTGCAATTACTTGATCTGCTAACTATTTGCAAAATCGGCCACTTTTAACATGAACATCCAACTCTGTGACATTATATATATGTCTGAAAAAAAGGAAAAGCATAATAGGTCCCCTTTAAGTTAAAAAAAAATAAATATGGATTTAGAAAGAAAATGGAAAAATAATTAAATAGACTTGTACAGACTAGGCAATAACATAATGAGAATCAAAACATTTTTTGAACAAATATTCTTTAAAGGACTACGCTACAGCTAGTCTGTTCCACCAGACTCCTTGGTAATTTCTTGTTGAAACGTAATGACTTTTATGACCTTTTACATTTGGCTTGGTCAGTAATAACACTGCTTACTGTGTGCTAACTTTCTAACTATATATAATATATATAATATATTTTTGTTTTATGACTTAAAATGACAAAAATGCAGTGCATATACAGTGAATGATCTACAGCTACAGTGATCATATGAAGCCTCAACTTTTGTGCAGTAAATCTGTTTGGGACATCTCATCCAGGTAGTATCAGATAGACTCAAGCTCTCTGGACTGGACTGTAGCCTCCATCAGCTGTGATTATGTGGAGCCACTTGATAATTGGCCAAACACGCTCAGTATAATTCTGCAGACTGGTTAGAGATTCATCCTACCTGATATTTTCTAGTAAAAAAGATCCTCCTAGTTTTCATGTCTACTCAAACAGACTGACCACATTTGTACTCAGCCAAATCTCTGAGTAAGAAAAAAAGGGGCATTGGACCTTTGTAGCCCATATATTATCATTTAGCACAATGATGTCTGTAGCTGCTATTCATCCATATCTTACCTGATGTGATTTTGAAATTCAACAGAGAAATAATATCTAGGCATGTGTATAATAAAAGTGAGTATCTGTACATTTGCCTGTGTTTAAACAGGTATTTAAATATACAATTGACACGCACTCAAACAGTATTTTTAATTTATTCAAAAGTGAACATCAAACACAGAACACTGAGCATCAAACATGTTTAAAAAAACATACATGTAAATGGGAAATCTGTTGAAAATTACTGTGTGAAAGAAGACCAAACAGAGCAAAGTGTGAGCACATATAAAACCATGTAAAAAGACCATTGCCTTTAGATGGCATTCATACATACACTATGTATTTGGAAAAAAAAGAAAATTAAATAAAACATTTATTTTATTTACCAGTTGTCCATTCAGACGCCACAATTTCATTCCCAAGAGTGTCTGTAAGGATATAGTCTTCACTGTTTCCCATGGCTACCTTCACTTTCTCAAGGATCACTGGTGCACTTGTATCACTTTATATAAGTTTTTATATAAGCACACACACACACACACACACACACCTACTCTCTCTGTAGGAATTATGACTATTTATTTGTTTGTGGTACTTGATCATCAGACTTATCTTCAGCCCTGCCTTCTACTCATTAACCATTTGAGAACCAAATGAAGTGCGAGCACGTTTGCAAACACAGACAGTTACTCTTAGGTCATATAATATGAAATCTAAACCTCTATGAAGATGCTTTGTCCTCAAATACAAAGACCATCATTTCTTTTCATGAAAAATGTCATCTTTAATTAAACATGAAATTACTTTGTCAAGCAAACTCTTTCAACCACATTATTATAGCTAATCAGCACTCTGTCTCTTTATGTATATATGACAAACTGACTCCTGAAAAGTTAAAATGTAATACCATCAGAATCCTTGCCCTATTTACATCCCCGGCTATTTGAATACAGCAACTTCAGCAGCAATACTGCTTCAACAAAGAAGCAAATTATATCTATAGTTCATTCTTGAAGACGTGTATTTTCTTTGGCAGTCCCCATAACTGACCACTTTATGGCCATTGACAAGTTATCCAGTCATGTGATTCTGACATTAGGCTTTCTTCCTTTGTCTGCAAACTTCTGTCTTTGTTATCATGCATGTGGAAAGGTAATTAGTGATTTAATTTAATTTAGTAAATACAATTTATTTAGGTGGTTCATGCACATAGATTAACATTTTTCATATATTTAGTATTAGAGGATATACAAATTCTAATTAACTCTCTGAGACCAGCGGGGGTGTCTGCGCCCTTGGCCGACATCTTTCAGAGACTTCTTTAAGAGAAGATATCTGAATGAAAGTTGGTTCTATGGGTACCCACAAGTCTCACCTTTACAGCCATTTGCAGTATTGGGCAAAAACCATGCAGTTTACTATGAGTTTTAAGAGACATTCAAGTTTGTATGTAATTGATGTGTGTTGATTCAGTTTTAGTCAAAAACTGGAAAGTGGCACCAAGCAAGCTAGCATGACATGGTTGGTACCAATTTATGCCTTAGGTCTTCTAGTTTCTTATGATACCAGTATCTTCATTAGCTTTAAAACTGAGCCCGCTACAGCCTCTGAAAGACAGTAATGTTGGCTAAGGGCACAGACTCCCCCGCAGGTCTCTGAGGGTTAATTAGAATGATCTCACAAATTTGTATATGCTCCCCCTTGCACTAAATATATAAGAAATGCTAATCTATGTGCATGAATATCACCTAAATAAACTAAATTTACTAAATTAAATTAAATCACTAATTACCTTTCAACATGTGAAAGGTAATTCCAGCACATTCCGCGTTTCCAATTCAACATGTGAATTGGAAGCGTGTCTCCAGGCAGGAAGCCAGGGTGGCTGGGTGACTGTCCGAAGGAATTGGGCTAAGCAGAAACCCACAGTTCACCACCAACCAGTTCAGGTTCTCCCCACTCAGTGACAAACCAACTCCGATTATTGGCAGCTCTATAGTGAGAAACGTGAAGTTAGTGACACCGGCAACCATGGTCAAATGTATTCCTGGGGCCAGAGTGGGCGACATAGAATCAAATTTAAAACTGCTAGCTAAGGATAAACGTAAATATAGTAAGATCTTTATCCATGTTGGTGGGATTGACTCTCTGTTACGCCAATCAGAGGTCACTAAAATTAATGTTGAGTCAGTGTGTACATATACAAAGACTATGTCGGACTCTGTAGTTTTCTCTGGGCCCCTGCCTAATCTGACCAGTGATGACATGTATAGCCGCATGTCATCATTCAACCACTGGCTGTCGAGGTGGTGTCCAGCAAACGATGTGGGCTTCATAGACAATTGGTGGACTTTCTGGGGAAGACCTGGTCTGATTAGGAGAGACGGCATACATCTCACTTTGCATGGAGCAGCTCTCATATCTAGAAATCTGAGTTTTTTAAGATCAAAACCATGACAACTAAGAGTTGATACCAGGAGGCAGAGCTGCAGTCCTAAACGCTTTTCTGCGCTTCCATTAGAGCAGTTACCCACCCAAAACTACATAGAAACTGTGTCTGTCACCTGACCACTTAAATCAATTAAATCTAAAGTAAACAGAAGAGGATTCATTCATAAAAATTGAATATAAATTATCACAACCACTGTAAGAGTGCAACAAAATAGGAGAATTAAACGTTAGATCTCTGTCATCTAAAGCCGTATTAGTAAACGAACTAATTTTGTCTTACTGAAACCTGGCTGTGTCATGAAGAATATGTTAGCTTAAATGAATCTACTCCCCCCTGTCATATTAATATTCATATTCCTCGTGACACCGGCCGAGGAGGTGGAGTTGCAGCCATTTTTAACTCAAGCTTAATAATCAACCCTAGACCTAAACTTAATTATAACTCATTCGAAAGCCTGGCCCGTACTCTGAATTTCTATCCAAATTCTCAGAGTTTTTATCAAACTTTTTACAGATAAAGTCACTATAGTAGGTGACTTTAATATCCATGTGGACATTGATAATGATGAGTCTTAGCACTGTGTATCTCATTATTAGACTCAATTGGTGAACATTTAATAGTTTTTTCACAAAATCTTATTTTATCAGACCATTACTTAATAACTTTTGAATTCCTATTACTAGACACTGCAGGCTCATTGCGAAAAACACTCAACTCCATTGCCCCTTTAAAAAGGAAGATAATGAAGCATAAGAAGCTAGCTCCATGGTATAACTCCCAAACCTGCAAATTAAAGCAAAAATCACAAAATTTTGAAAGGATTTGGCGTTCCACCAAACTGGAAGAATCTCATTTAGTCTGGCAAGATAGTCTTAAAACATATAGGAAGGCCCTCTGTAATGCCAGAGCTGCCTATTACTCATCATTAATAGAGGAGAATAAAAACAGTCCTCGGTTCCTTTTCAGCACTTTGGCCAGACTGACAAAGAGTCATAACTCTATTGATCCATGTATTCCTATGGCTCTCAGTAGTAATGACTTTATGAGCTTCTTTAATGACAAAATTCTAACCATTAGAGACAAAATTCATCACCTCCTGCCCTCAACAGGCACTGATTTACCCTTAAACTCAGGAACCTTAGAAACAGCTGTAAAACCTGATTTATATTGAGACTGGTTTTCTCCAATCGACCTTTGTAAATTAACTTCAATGATTTCTTCATCGAAACCATCAACCTGTCCCTTAGACTCCATCCCAACTAGGCTGCTTAAGGAAGTCTTACCCTTAGTTAGCACTTCTTTACTAGATATGATCAATATGTCTTTAGTAACAGGCTATGTACCACAGTCCTTTAAAGTAGCTGTAATTAAACCTCTTCTTAAGAAGCCTACTCTTGATTCAGGTGTTTTAACCAACTATAGACCCATATCTAACCTTCTCTTTCTCTCTAAGATCCTCGAGAAAGCAGTCGCCAATCAGTTGTGTGACTTTCTACATAACAATAGTTTATTCAAAGATTTTCAGTCAGGATTTAAAGCGCATCATAGTACAGAGACAACACTGGTGAAAGTTATAAATGACCTCCTAACTGCATCAGACAACGGACTTTGACCATCACATTCTATTACAGAGACTGGAACATTTAATTGGCATTAAAAGTACTGCATTAAGCTGGTCTAAATCCTATTTTTCAGATCGACTTCAGTTTGTACACATTAACAATGAATCCTCCATCCACGCAAAAGCTAGACACAGAGTTCCACAAGGTTCTGAGCTTGGACCAATACTATTCACCTTATATATGCTTCCTTTAGGTAATATTATTCAGAAACACTCCATACATTTTCATTGTTATGCAGATGATACCCAATTATATTTATAAATGAAGCCAGATAAATTAAATCAGTTAACTAAACTTCAAGCATGCCTAAAGGACATAAAGACCTGGATGACCTGTAATTTTCTGCTGTAAGTCATTGTGCTTGATTGCAAAAATCAGGCACATCCTGTCTCAAAAAGTCCATGCATTTGTTACTTCTAGGTTGGATTATTGCAATTCTTTATTATCAGGCTGCCCTAACAAGTCTCTAAAGACTGTACAGCTGGTCCAAAATGCAGCTGCATGTGTACTGACAAAAACTAGAAAAACAGATCATATTTCTCCCATTTTAGCTTCGCTACATTGGCTTCCTGTAAAATCCAGAATAGAATTTAAAATACTTCTTCTCACTCACAAAGCTCTTAATGGTCAGGCATCATCATATCTTAAAGAGTTCATAGTACCACTAAAACACTGTCCTCCCAGAAGGCAGGCTTACTTGTGGTTCCTAAAGTCTCCAAAACTAGAATGGGAGGCAGGGCCTTCAGCTATCAGGCTCCTCTCCTGTGGAACCATCTCCCAGATTCAGTCCAGGGGGCAGACACCCTCTCTACGTTTAAGAGTAGGCTTAAAACTTTCCTTTTTGACAAAGCTTATAGTTAGGGCCAGCCAGTCTCACCTTGGACCAGCCCTTAGTAATGCTGCAATAGGCCTAGTCTGCTGGGGGACTTCCCATGATGCACTGAACTCCTCTCTTCTCCTCCTCCTCTCCATTTGTATGCATTAATATAATATTAATGCATGTTAGTAACTTGACTTCTTCACAGGAAGGTCCAGTGCCTGAATGGTGGGTCATGGCTGTGGGGACTGTGGCGTGGTCCTGTGGATGTCCTGCCTGCATTATTGCTACTGCTATTATTGCTATTATTATTACAATATCTCTATTACTATTATTGTTGTTACTGTTGTTGTTGTTATTATGCTTCTCTGTGTCTCTCTCCAACCCACCCTACCCTCCCCCTCCCTCCTTCTTTCTCTCTAAACCCAACCAGTGGCTGCCCACCTAGAGCCCGGTTCTGCTTGAGGTTTCTTCCCATTAAAGGGGAGGGGATGTGCCACTGTTGTCAAGTGCTTGCTCATGGGGGGAATTGTTGGGTCTCTGTGCAGTCTTGCTCTAGGTGAAACGTGCCCTAAGATAACCTTTGTTGTGATTTGGCACTATATAAATAAAATTGAATTGAATTGAATGTGTGATAAGAAAGACAGAAGTTTGCAGACAAAGGAAGAAAGCCTAATGTCAGTCACATGACTGGATAACTTGTCAATCAACGGCCATAAAGTGGTCAGTTATGGGGACTGCCAGAGAAAATACACGTCTTCAAGAATAAACTATAGATATCATTTGCTTCTTTGAGCTTGTCACAATTGTATTCAAATAGCCAGAGATGTAAATAGGGCAAGGATTCTGATGGTATTACATTTTAACTTTTCAGGAGGCAGTTTGTCATATATACATAGAGAGACAGAGTGCTGAATAGCTATAATAATGTGGTTGAAAAAGTTTGCTTAAAAAGTGATTTCAATATGTTTAATTAAAGATGACATTTTTCATGAAAAGAAATGATGGTCTTTGTATTTGAGGACAAAGCATCTTCATAGAGGTTTAGATTTCATATTATATGACATAAGAGTAACTGTCTGTGTTTGCAAACGTGCTCGCACTTCATTTGGTTCTCAAATGGTTAATGAGTAGAAGGCTTGGCTGAAGATAAGTCTGACCATCAAGTACCGCAAACAAATAAATAGTCAATTCCTACAGAGAGAGTAGGTGTGTGTGTGTGTGTGTGTGTGTGTGTGTGTGTGTGTGTGTGTGTGTGTGTGTGTGTGTGTGTGTGTGTGTGAGAGAGAGAGAGAGAGAGATCAGATTTTTGAGCAGAAGCAACAGTGAGGGTAAGTGTCATGGAAGTGTGACACTTTATAGCCAATAAATAAAACTTATATAAAGTGATATAAGTATATTGTTACATTATCAGCTCCAGATAATATATTTTTTATGATTTTTTTAAACCCAGCTAATAATGTGATAACCAGCCAATAATGTAATAACTTATTACATTATGTGCAAAAACTTATTATGTTATTGGTTTAGAAATTTTATTACATTATGGGTAAGTTATTACATCATTGACTTTTAATACATTTAGAATGGAAAAATGATTACGTTATTGGCAGTTATCAGTAGTTGTCAGTAGTTATTACATTATCAGTAGTTATTACATTACTGGCTGCTACAACGTGTAAAGACAAGTGCCTCAAGTGCAGGGACAAACAGCCTGTGTACACAGAGGTGGCTGGAATGTCTGTAGCACGGGCCTTTTTAAGGCCCCTGCCCTAAAGAGGACATCAGTTCAGTTTAGTTTGTTCTATGTTTTCAAGTTTTTCAGTGTTGAACTAGAACTCACGTGATGTCTCTCTGCGCCCAGAGGGGGCTGTCATGGCACTGACTGCAGAGTAACACTCCTGAAAGATTTTGGACTTTGAGTGTTCTTTATGTATTACAGATCAGTTCATGTGTCAGATATAATGGATGGCAAGATGGTATCCACAAGGGTAGTCGTGATTAGATTTGTAGAAGCAGAGGCAAGTGCACCAGTGATCCTTGAGAAAGTGAAGGTAGCCATGGGAAACAGTGAAGACTATATCCTTACAGACACTCTTGGGAATGAAATTGTGGAGTCTGAAGGGACAACTGGTAAATAAAATAAATGTTTTATTTAATTTTCTTTTATTCCAACAACATAGTGTATGTATGAATGCCGTCTAAAGGCAATGGTCTTTTTACATGGTTTTATATGGGCTCACACTTTGCTCTGTTTGGTCTGCTCTCACACAGTCATTTTCAACAGATTTCAACAGGTTTTTTTTAACCTGTTTGATGTTCACTTTTCAATCAATTAAAAATACTGTTTGAATGTGTGTCCATTTTTTATTTAAATACCTGTAAATGTACAGATACTCACTTTTATTATACACATGCCTAGATATTATTTCTCTGTTGAATTTCAAAATCACATCAGGTAAGATATGGATGAATAGCAGCTACAGACATCATTGTGCTAAATGATAATATATGAGCTACAAAGGTCCAATGCCCCTTTTTTTCTTCCTCAGAGATTTGGCTGAGTACAAATGTGGTCAGTCTGTTTGAGTAGACATGAAAACTAGGAGGATCTTTTTTACTAGAAAATATCATGTAGGATGAATCTCT
The DNA here is from genome assembly GCA_038419695.1 of Scomberomorus guttatus. Taxonomy (NCBI): domain Eukaryota; kingdom Metazoa; phylum Chordata; class Actinopteri; order Scombriformes; family Scombridae; genus Scomberomorus; species Scomberomorus guttatus. Next base: position 5,729,832 of record CM076449.1, read on the forward strand.
AACCAGTCTGCAGAATTATACTGAGCGTGTTTGGCCAATTATCAAGTGGCTCCACATAATCACAGCTGATGGAGGCTACAGTCCAGTGAGAGCTTGAGTCTATCTGATACTACCTGGATGAGATGTCCCAAACAGATTTACTGCACAATAGTTGAGGTATTATATTATGATCACTGTCTCTGTAGATCATTCACTGCATAAATACTTATCTATAGATGCCTGTCTGTTTTTTGTTTTGTTTTGTTTTTTGTCTAGCTGTCAACATATCTACATTTCTATTTATTTTTTGAGACACTGAGTGTACAAACCTATTGATGAGGAGGTTTACACAGTGCAACACCTGCTGGTCATTTTTTGTAACTACTTTTGCTTATTGTCAGTTCTATGCTTTTTCTCTTTTTTAATCTTTTTAATTATTAAGAAAAGACTTGACTGTCCACATTACATCCTGAGGAAAATTTACTTTGATATGATATGAAAAACATTTTTATTGTCATTGTAAGTCATAAAACAAAATTATGTGTGGCATCTCTCAGTTACAGCATAATAAATTATGTGTTTAATTTGTTTTGTTAGTAAAAACGGAAAACAAGAAATCAAGCTGAATTTGTGTTTTTTGCCCAAAATTTAAAAAAACAACCTGTTTCTGGTTTCTGCCTGTGTCAATTGTACTGAAAAAACAAACGGTTAAAATGGACCTTGGTTAACCTCATACTCAACTGATGTCCAACAGACAGGCATGGGAAGTGCATTACTGCCTCCCAGTCCATGTGCCCTCCATCCAAAGCTGTGTTCAACTTGTTTCATAACAGGATAAACAAATATACAATGCATTATTTTGTTTTTCCGTTTTTTGAGTGAATAAAAAAAACCTGGTACCTGGTTCAACCTGGAAATGTATTATGTTGCCTTTAAAACTTAAAGAGTCCATTCTGAGTCCATGGACTAGTAGAACTGAAACAGTCTTCAATTTTTTTAAAAAGTGTCTCTTTTAGTAGGAATCCAAAGGGGTCCTTCAATTGTCTTTAATTGGGAAAAAAAATTAAAGGAAGGTTGTCAGGGGGATGGCAGCAGCAGCTGTGAATTCTTCTCTAATAGCCACAGGGAACAAACGGTCCCTCTTCATCTGAAGTCCACCTCAAAGCTAACAGGACAATATCACAAAGCAGGTGATTTAAGGCTAGTGAATGCAGAGAGTGAGCAACTAGCTCTCACAGGCTAATTTCCACAGCTACACCTGAGCCCTTTTTAAGCTCAATAATAAACAGTAGCGTTATTGTGCTCTAGGTTTAATACACAATACAAACTATAGCTCACTGCAACTTATTTTAAAAGCAAAACACACATTACTCCCTAAAATAAGGAGTAAAACTATGCCATATAAAGCAACATATTCCTTTGGCATTTAGCTTAAAACAGCAAAAACCATGTGAGTTCACATTCTGGACACAGGTAACTTGTACAACCTTCTTGCCAAAGTCTGCCTAGCATGGTAGCTAATTAGTGATTAGCTTACTCACAATTAGCGATTAGCATGCTGATAAACATTTAATTGTTAAAACTTTACCATAAGACATACAATGTTACACATCTTAAATATGATGCTCATGCTTTGTCTATGACTAGTGACTTTACAAACCAAATTTGCCACCTGGCTTGCATTTGCTAACTAATGTTAGCTGAGCTGATAGATAACAATAGACAAAGTTACAAAAGAAAATTCCACATTAGTAACTAGTTTAATAACCATTTCATACCTCTGATCTATCTCCCTAACCTATTCCCTAATCTGTTATCACAGCCAGTGGCGAGTGCATGTTCAATCAATCTAATTTGACCAATATGTTTTCATGTATGGCCCGCACCTGGTCTGGAGAGGATCTAAGGATTTTAACAAGACAACTGGACTTGTTTTTTGTTTTTTTTTGAGGAAAAAACATTCGACACAAATTATTATTCAAAATGGAGTATTTTTATATATCAACATGCCTAGGGGGTATCTTTAAACAGCATCAATGTCAAACAGGATATGAAATATCAGCACTGACCACACAAACATGGAGACGTATGTTTTAATAATTAATCCCTCCTGTCTCACATTCCTTAGAATGAACAGATACCACTGACCTCAAAAACAACATCATCAACAAATTTTGTGGGACACTCAGAGGATAATGTAATACCATTAATACGTCTGTAGAGTAGTGGTAGGCCAAATCTGCCCCCCTTTGATTAAAACTTTTACATGATTTTTCATAAATGTACTGTATAACAAAGTAAATAAAAAAGCTCATGGAAATCCCAATCCCAAAGTATGACCTCGAATCTCATCCTGCCCCTACATGAAGAGAGGCATGCAAATGATGGCTACTACGCTGGCTCATTCTGCACCATGAAGAGCATGTGGTGCTGAAATGAAGTCAAATAAACTTACCCGGTGAATATCACAGTTAAATGATATAATCCACTTAATTTAGATTCAATTAATGTTGCAGATGTTTGACAGGTGGAGCTTATTTTAACTACTTAATATATTGTTGTGTTTATTCAAGAACATCACATCATGTTAACTGGTCACATGCTATGTAAGTGAAATCATAATCTATAAGTAAAACAGGTTTAACTGTATGACTCACTGATTAAAACAGACAAGAGGGGTTACTACACATGGAAATTAATATCTTGCACTTGTGAACTTAACAGGGGCACCACCTCCATTAATTAATTAGGAGGAAAAATAATTAAGTCAAATTAATCTTAGTCTTATGTCTGAAAGTCATGAACTCTGAATACAGGGATCCTCATTTCTGTTGTAAAAGAATACACAAATACAGTGACTACAGTGAGCGATAAATCAATTTATTTATTGAACTACCAATAGATAGGGATGAATAAGGAACAACTAAGCATATACACATACAAATAGAATGAATGATGCAGAGTTATCTGTTGTATGGTTGGTATGAGAGACCTGATAAACAGATGAGATGACTGCAAGTCTTAGTTAGTTAGCCTAGTTTTGATTCTTAACTCATCACTCTAGATTTAGAGGTTTTACCTCCTATTGTTCCGAATTACATCTTCAGACTAGCAAAGAGAAAGCTTCCAATCAGCATGGCAAAAGGGCAGGAAGACAAAGATAAAAGCAAGAAGGGGGAAAAAAGCAAAAGCCTGGTTTCTCAGATGAGATTATTTTAAAGTTTCGGTCTGCCTGCCCAGAAGATGCATCCTGGCCTTTCACACAGGGCAGCGTCAGTCCCCTCTTGTCCATGGATAGGTGGGTTCAACTCCTCAATGCTGTTATTCTTTTAATCAAAATTATTAATTTTATAACAAATGCATGATTTCTAATTTTGCATTTTTGATAATAGCTTTATCATTTTGAGAGTGAAACAAGCAGAGTGGTACTAAATATGACATTAGTGTTATCAAAGGTAATGGAACTATACTAATGGCACACTTCCTAGCTTAAAAGCAGGGGAATAAAGTCTGCCCATATTCATAGTTTATTGCATAGAAAACTTAATTTTAGGGATGCAGGGACGATGTTGTGAATCATTTTATTTTGCCAAAGACATCAACTGGGTTACTTTTCCTGTCATGAAGGGCTCCAAATTACTGATGTACATTATAGACTTGAACTGTTTTATCGATCTCAAAAGTAGTATGTTAATGGAAAGAGCACTTTGTTTTAAAGAATGTATATTTTCCACATAAATTGATTCAGGAGTCTGAACCCGGGTGTAATGTACAATTCCATCAAAACTCAAATCCAGAAATTAGCACACTTCCATTTGTCCCTCCTCAGATAAATGTAATTCATTTTTATTCAAAAGTTCTTTTGCTACAGTATAAAAACATTTTTTTGATAGCAGATTTTGCTCAAAATCATGTTTTATTGTTCCTGGCCGGGACAGGATACTTCCTGATCTCTGGAAATGAATGTCTGTAAAAATGAAGACTTGTCTTTTTAAAAAAATAAATGGACACATGGCCTTCTGAAGGCATTTCAGAAACAATAAAGCCAGTGGGAGGTTGAAAAAGAAAGGAGTAAATTGTAGACAGAAGTGAAAGTAGACAGTCTTGTAGCTTTCATGCTGTCACAGCTCAGTTCCCTTATGTAGCCCCTTAAGGCCCCTTAGGATTACCTAAGGGGGTTGAATGAGGAAGTTAGTAGACACTTGGTACAGGAGAGCATGTGTCCATCTGTTGTAATGCTTTTCTTTTTCCATCATGTCTTTGATAGCCCCTTGAACCCTCATACGCAGTTCACAGAGGCACTGTCACAGAACTGTTCCTTGGACTCTTATCTGACACACATCAGCCATGAAATTGAATCCAGACATCACATGGTGGGATGCATCTAAAAGGTGTGCAGAAATGAAAGGGAACCTCGGGTGTTGTCACACATGCCGACTTGAATGCACACACCCACACACTGATGCAACATCATATCAAACCCTAAAAAGATGAAACGGGAAGGGCAGATATGCTGCAACAAAGACATGTCAAAAAGGTATGACTGAAAAACAGACCCTCAGATGAAATTTAGGATATTATTGCCAGATATTATTATCCAGCTGAATTCCCTTTTGATTTAATATCTCTCCCAACTACCTCACACAGTCTATTACTAGACATACAATGAAAATCTTTATGGTTGATCTTGTGCGGAAAAAAATCACTAAAAATCAATACTGTAGCAGTTGCACATTTGAAAGTGTAAGTAAGTTTGCTTATAAAAGGAAGTTGTTATTTTTCTGTCTTGCACATACAAGTGCCCAGCCAATATAGACATAAGACACCAAAAATACTGTTGCAGTGGTGAAACATTTATCAGAAAGTCTGCCTCCTCTCCCAAATTCTAGAAATAAAATCTGCCACAAAAGAGGCTTGCTTCGTAAAACACAGCAACATTTTTCAAGGAGACAATTAAAGGTGGAATCGGCGATTCTGGAGAAAGATTGTTGATATTTGAACTCAACAGCCAAACAAATACACCCATCCCTTCACTGCTCCCTCAAAGGCTCCACAGAGCAAGAACACCCCCTGTTGCTGATTAGCTGGAATAGTGGAATAGCGTTGTGTGGCTCAGTCCAAGCCACTATGTTTGTTTCCCATTTACAGAGCCAGGACTGTGTACAAATGCCAGATTTTTTTTCAGCGCACACACAGAATGGACAGCTAGCGGACCGTGAGGAGAAATTCGCTGAATTTGACAAAAAAGTGTATTTAATTAGAACCACTGACTGCACCTTTAATCCTGTTTCTGTAGCTGTTAATGTACCTGAACATAACTGTGCACATAGAGATCTTTGGCTAAATTCTGCTTCAGGGTACATAAGGCTCTTCACTGTAGTTGTTTTGCATGACACAATATGTTCATAATTTTGGTTTGTTCCAAATATTAACCAAACCATTTTGCATTGCGCATCATGAACATTACACCAGTGATACTGTAATATTCTTACAAAACTAAACTGAACTAAACTAAAAAAAAAATAAAGGAATGATACATAATAAAGATTTCTGTTCCATTGTCAGATCATTTCACTTGACAGTAATTTACATTTACAGTAAGTCTGATGTTTGGAGCTTCCCATTCCATATCACCACTGATGGCCAAAACTGGTGACAACAATCTATTTTGTGATCGATCTACTAACAAGTATTGTGTGCATACAACGTGATGTATATTATTCCTCTGTGTCATAGAGCTCCATTGTTGTCCAAAAACTATTAAAAACACACCAATGAGCCACATTGTTGCTCTGGGTAACATGTTTCTTCACTACCATGAACACACACACTGTAGTTTATTTTGACTCAATCCCACACACCTGCTTGTGCTGACTCACAAGTACCAAACGTGTCACCAATAACAAAAATTTAGAATATCACTAGCCATATCCTTATATAAATATTATAATTTTGAGTTGTGCCAATATTGATGGCAGCTGATGGTAAAATTATTATATTTTACATGCTTTAGATGAGTGCCATGTGTAAACAAATGTGGTATTGTCCTATTGTCATCTTTTCTTACCTCTTGGCAGATCTTATACAATATTTATTACATCCCTTTTCTTTGTTTTATTTTGTCAGTGTAGCACAACTGTCTATGTGCTGACTGAGATAAAAATAAATAAAACAACATCCACCAAAATCCTTAGAGAGGATAAATGGGTGTGTATTTTTATTTGTGGGAATAGGCTGTGCTCCTCAGGGTCTTCCCCATTGATCCAAGTAGCAGTGCATGCAGTGTGGAGAATAATAACCCCCACCACCCCCTCCTCCCAAAAGGCTGCAGAACTGAATCCAACAAAGACAAAGATGCAGAGCACAACACACAAGAACAAAGCATAACCAGGCAGCGTAATGAGTGAGAGTGAAAGCTTGTTACATTACAAAGACCACCTCCTTGTCTTTATTGAACATGATTGGTGACTTGTTAGCTGAAACTGATCTCAGACAGTGTCTGTGACGTGACTGATCTGCTGCAACGAACACAATGCCTCAGACTTAATGAGTACATTCTATTTTATTATTTCCAATTATAAGCTTTTGAATGCAAGAGAAAAAAATAGAAGCTTATTAGCACATTTTCATTTTAGTGACTGTTTCCTGCTTTCCCAGACAGAAGACAGACATCCATGAAGATACTTTTTTTTTTTTAATTTATGTAAAAAGGGGTTGTTAAATAACAATGTGACAGTTTAATCATGAAAACAATATATCTCAGCAGGAGATTTTAATTGTGTTTTAAAAAGAAATCTCAAACAATAGCTTGATCTCTTGGGACAGGCTATTTCAGAAGGACACTCAGTATATTAGCTGCATTTGTCCCCCAGTCTTAGCTTCTAATCTTACATAAGAATCATATTACTGTTTTGCTTAAAAAGCTGTTTTTTCAATATTAGTTGAGTGGATCATTATAATTAATTCTGGGAGATCTAATTTGTTAATTTGTTTGTGTACAATTCAAGAATATAAAGTGTGTATCATGCTGATTATTCACAAAGCCATAAACAACTGAAACAGAAATTGTGAATTTTTTACAGATATATGTTTATACTCTTGACGCTGAACATGTGTCTCAATCAGACTGGACAGGGTGGACATCCTTTATGACAAAAGGTCATGTGAAGAAAGTAATCATTTAGTGACCTCTGCTTGTAAAGGTTTAGTATTACAGTCTGTGGAACTGAAGTATTTATTGACATGATTGATTATGTGAATAGTTTCTTGATGTACTGCACGTTATCTTCATACTGTGATGTGAAGTAGATTATAACAGTGATATCCCAACCCCACACAGGCTTGCAGAATCCAGAGACACACAGACATCATTACTTACTCATCACAACTACTATTATTTTATACTAACATTATATTCACCCATTATTTATGTATTACTTGTTTACACATAGTTCATCACATGCACTGTATACATGACTGAGTGCTTCCTTAACATTTCCACTAGATAGCAGCAGTGAGAAGAAAAAGAAGACATCTCACAGAGACAGTAACTGCACTTGTAAATTGCATCATTGGAAACGCCTCTTTAAAGTGTTTTACAGAATTGTTTCTTACAGTTTGATTTTCTTAACTACTGACCAGACTTTTTGCGCCATGGACAAGTGGAAATGTGTTGCTGCCCAACAAAACCAAAATGCAGTAACTATTTTGAATTGAGAGCTCAAAGGATTCAAAAAGATAAGAGCCACCCCAACCACAGCCTATCCACTGTCACACCAACAGACAACTGGCTTCATTCATCCATCTGCAAGGCTTCTGAACTCTGAACCATATCCTCTGTACCTCTTATATATATTGCACAATGAAATTTACATTTATTTTTGGTCTTCTTATGCACATTACATACCATTACCTCTGTACTACCCGCACTCCTACTACTACCGCAAGTTATTTTTTGCACTAAAACTTGCATATTACATATAAGATATATGTAAGTGTATCTTCCTTGTATATAAATTTAGTTTTCCTTTTTAATTTCTTCTTTAGTGCTACTTTTTTTAGTTTGTCCTATTTTGTTGCCAAATAATTGTTTTTATTCTATTCTAATTTAAAATGCTTTAATATTTGTTAATACATTGTGTGTGTAGCATGGAGGGGGCTACAACGGAATTTCATTGTGCAATCCTGCATTGTATAATGACAATTAAAATGAACCATGAACCTTTTTGACATCTGTTTTACCATAAAGTTAGTATGTCATAGAAAAGTATCATTTCTGTAACTTCCTCGTATGAATCAGTACATATGTATATGGATGAAGTGCAATAAGATCAAAGGTTTTTGTCCTTTGCTCATGGCACTTATGACAATCATTACTTACTTAGCTGTTTGCTGCGGTTACCTTTCATGTCACAAACTAACACCATGCAACATGTCATTAACAACAGACTGGACCTACATTTTGATCAGTCATTGAAAAAACATTATTGAACATGATTAAATAGAATATGTTTCATTTATAACATCTTAACTATATAAGCTACTATTATACAATATAAATATTCTATATAAAATGCACTATATAAAACTTAAACAACAAAATATCTTAACCCTTAACTAATCTATTATCTTAGAAACAAGGATCTACAAATTTGCATGGCAATCAAAATCAAAATGTAGTTATAAAATGATTAATCACAAAAAAAACCAAGAAGAACAAAACAGGGAACTATGTTTAAATTGTAAATGTAACAAACCAACAACAAAAAAATTTTTTCAGGAACTTTCTGTTCTGTTTGTGTTATGTTCTAGATCGTCACTTCAGTGGGAAGAGTTTATCACTTATTTTCTATCTGTTTATTTTGTCCTTCAGCTCAGGGCAGGAGTCCACAAATCTCTTTAGCTGCAATGCGAAATCTTTTAGAGTTGTCCCTTCAGTGTAGAGGGAGAACACACCAAAGTTTTCCCCTTCTGAAGCTATATCCACCTGTAATCACAAATATTGACGTGTATAACAGTATAGTGAAGTCTAAAACACACATGCACACAAGTGTTACATAACAGCATTCATTATATGCCCCCTCCCCAACTAAAAATGATAGTTACAAGTTATTCTGATATTACACAATTTGTAGTAGTGAATAACAGTTTAAAAACATGATAGAGTAAGTAGTCTGTATTTACAGGGTAAGGACGGGAGAACAGCACATAGCTTGTGGTTTCTGTGTAATTAAAGAATAAATTGATTTTATTGCACTTCATCCATATGCATATTTACTGATTCATATGAGGAAGTTACACCATAAGTTCCAGGAAGTTACACGGTAAATGTCGGGAAGTTACACTTTAAATCCCCAATTGTTACTCCCTTGATCCTCGTTGTCTTGTTTTCTTCCGCTGTACCTACATTTAAGTACCAGTAGGAACCGGTAAGTATTTTATATGTACGGATTCATGTGAGGAGGTCACATCGTCAGTTCCAGGAAATTACATGTTCCTTCATTAGGTTTAGTTACAGAATGTGGCTGAATTTTGTTTTTATCCAATGAGAGCACCTTAAAAATAAAAGTATACAACAAAATGAAAGGTGAAAAGCAGAAAACATACCTGTCACAAAAATTGGGATAGAATTTAAAACCTGGGTGCTGACTTAAAACTGCTAATACAGTTAAATACTACAAAACTATAAAAACTCTCATACTAAAATTAGCTTTTTAAGATTGTAAAATCAGAAAGCCTTTATATGTTTATGTCTACTTTTCCACACTCCAGTTCAGTAGGTGGCGGTAATGCACCTATGAGTTGATTACCAACTGCCAATAAAACCTAGAGAAGAAGATCTTTCAGGTCCGTCTGTTCAGTTATGTTCAGTTTAAATTGTCCCTCCAAAGCATCACTTTATTGTTTCCCTCTGAAATGTAGTGAAGTAGAAGTATAAAGAAGCATAAAATGGAAATAGTCAAGTAAAGTACAAGAACCTCAAAACTGGATTTAAGTACTTGAATAAATGTACTCAGTTTGTCACGATTCCTGCTTAGGCTCTGTGTGTGTTGCCCTTTCTGTCTCTGTCCCTGCCTTCAGCCCTTCAGCACTCTCTGCTCTAGTCTTTGCCATTTCTCCACCTGTCCACCAGATGCCCCCGGACTGTTTCCTGTTTACCACACCCACCTGCTCACCTGTTCCCACTCAATAATTGTCTGCACCTGCTACCCATTCTCTCATCTGCTCCTCAGTACAAATACCAGTCATCAGTCAGTTTGTCATAGTTTCTTTCATGGACTCTTTTGTTCTCGCCAACCTGATCTTGATCCCGATCTTGAGCCTGATTCTGCCTGTTCCTTTTATTACCTGTTCCTGCACCTGTTCCTGTGGTCTACACCTTCAGCCTGCCTGCCTGCATTTTTCCCTTTTGGACTTGGACTGCCTAATTTCAGACTCATTCCCCCGCTGACTAATTGTAAGCCTGTCATTTGTGTTTTGAGCATTAAAACCCCCTCATTCAACCTGTCTGTCGAGTCTGCATTTGGGACCTCCACCTGTCTGCCGTGGTCTCATTTGTGACACCGTTACCTTCCAGCACTGTTTTTTTAAAGCTACATAGAATAACTAATATATTTTGAACAGGATCATCTGTATGAGATACAGTTGCATTGATCAAAAACAAAATACTGCATATCAGTCATAAATCATGAAAACACATGCCACACACAAACTGCATCAAGAAGGTGAAACTGCTAAAAATAAGCTCCCTCTGGATGTATGCAGTATGATCCAATAATATAATATTTCACTAACAGGGGCCATGTACTTTCACTTAGTACTTTTACTTTTGATACTTTAAGTACATTTTGTTGCTAATGTTTCTGTACTTTTACAAATTTGAATTTGTGACTTGTAATGGAGTATTTTTATTTAGTGTTGCTACATTTACTGAAGTGCATGAAAATCTCTTCCACCACTGGAGGATACTAACATTATAGAGGCTTGTAGTCTGCGTTGAACTGTTCAGTAATCCTTTGAAGGCCAAATGAGTCTTCTTCAACGCTTTTAGTGGTGTTTTCCTTTAAAATAAATCCGACGTAACATGACGCAGATGCTTCCATCCATACCCCTGTGGGCCTCTCCTCACGCGGCAGCCATCCAGCGCACCTCCTGCATCCCCCTGGCCCAGCCCCCTCTCCTGTCCTGTCCTCTCCTCTCCCTCCTCCCCGGGTGTGTGAGCCAGGATCACCGCTGCATCCAGCGGAGCTCTTGGCGAAGAACCGCAGGGAAACAATGAAAATCGGAGCGATGGAGCCGTGAAACAGCGCAATACGGGAAAGGGGGGCGTAGGTAAGCGTTACCGGGTCTTGTCATTGAACTCAGCAGTGCCATTGACCGCGGCAGAGCTGTCATTTTGCGAAGCACGCGCCTGTGGAGCGGAGAGAGTGGAGTGTGCATCAAGGACTAGAAATAATACATGGATGTATGGATAATGGAGTAACCTTGCAGGAAGCTTAGTATTTATGTGAAGCCATTCATACATAGGCTACATGACAAGGCGCCGGCTATTTCCTGCTGTCTGTTTATTTTGGTGCAGCTGATGGAGGGATGCTGCGCAGTGCGCTCCGGCAGATGTTTGCGCGTCTTGTCATCCTGTGCGCCCATGTTTGAGCGTAACTCCCCGGGGCCTTTGGGCGTCTGATACATGATGTCAGTGTCAGCGTCGTATCATTCTAGATATATAATCTTACTTTTCTTGGTGAATAGAAACGTCCCTGGGAGACCGCTGCTTCTGCATGGAGAAACAGCTTACTGTATCTTACACCCAAAGTAAGTGCAATCTGTGTTTGTAGGCAGCAAAGTCGTGACAGGTTGCCTGGCGCAGCAGTTTGACCTTGCAGCATTGCTGTTTTTCAGTAAAGCCCGTCCCATCTGACAGATAATAACAGAAGCATAGCTCTTTCTTTTTGTGTGGCTTTCAAAATGTTGCAAGTGAATAACTCTAATCATATCAAAGCTTCATCCTGTTTCCTAGAGACTCTATGGGGTTAGCTCAGTGTTAATTGAATTTACTGCAGTTTTTCTTCCACATCTGATATAAAAGCCTAGAAGCCTATTTCTTAATGGAACAACACAAAATACAGTCAGGAATGAATGGATACAGTGTACAAATTGAGATTCTGTCATATAGATTTTGGATAATACATATGGATAACCTTGGTACAAAAACACATGATGTATTTTAACAACTTATACTGACGTTTTAATAATCTATGTCTCCTGTACCCAAAAGATGCTTACTTGTTGTCAAATTAAGTGTTTAGATACAGTGAACGGCACCAAAAACCAAGCAGGCACCCTTACATGCATACATACGAACCTTTATTTGTCTATGAGCTCAACTACAGTTTTTATAGTGTCGTAGTATCCCAGGAGCCAAATGCGACAGTGAGGGGAGCAGAAACACAACATACCCTGACTACAAATACACATCTCTGTATTGTTTACTGTCCTCTGGTGCAGGTCACTTTTGTCCTTTGCAGCATGGCCATCTTGTTAGCAGCAGGCTTCTCCATCCTCTTCCTCAACATTCTCAGCCAATGGCAGCTCCCCTTCTGCTCACGTTCCACACAAGTGGCGGACTGAGCATCACCATGGTGACTTGGCAGTCATTTTCACAGCATGGTGTTTGCTCAGATTAGATGTCCCCTCACCCCCACTCTGTGATAATTATAATCAGAATGGGAATTAGCAGTGCTCTCACAGCACTGGAGCAGTTCGTTTCAGTTCTTTATTTGTGCAAAATCTCCAAATGCTCCTGACTGCTGGTTGTAGTGCTAATCACACCATTTAAAGGTGCAGTGTGCAGGTCTTTGGGGAAATTTCAGAAATTGTAGTTGGCATGTAGGCTACACCAAACTTGCGCTGTAGCCTACATGTCATGGGCAGAAAATGTGTTATTATCAGTGGTATGGAAGCGTAAGGACCACACCAGCATCTAAACATGCTGAGGTGACAGTGCAGGTACATTTATGCCGTTTAATGTGCGAGCTGAGCAACTAATTAGCTAACTAGCCTGCAAACTGATGTTTGCAGTGCACTTTTCTCTGGTGAATGTTTGTAAATTCAGTAAGACATTATCAGCATTATCAGGAAAGCTAATGTGGGTTGTTGTTCTTGTAGTCTCTGACATTACTGCAAATATAGTTTGAACTGAGGTAGTTTGATTGGCTGTATCGAAACAAGTTGTCCATCCACATAGACAGAGAACTAACAGTATTGACTAGTTACTGGTGAATGCAATCAGGATAATTTCAGGTAAACTAATTTGTACCACATCAGAAACCAAAACAAGCCTGAGTTGTGATCCCTATAGGAGACTTCTTACATTTCAACCCTAAGTCACAGCAACTGCACTTGTTCTACTAGGGTTTAATAGTGACTCTTATGGACATGCTGTGGTACTATTTTCAAAATAATTATTCACAACATCTAGCTACAAGAACTGAAAAGCATAAAAAGGTTTTACTGCTGTCTTAGTCTATCACGTTATTGCATCTTTATGCTGAATGGAGCCTGATGGATAGAGATTAATGTGTGTGGTCCTTAGTCTCCACCCACATGTTGGTGATTGTGAATATTGATTTCATGTTTTATAAATGCTTTTTGGCTGTGTTGCCACCGAGACTATTAGTGTGATCACTTAGGCTTCAGTGCTCTGGTGTGCTTTTAATCACTGCCGCTTGGCTCACGATGACAAATCCATGGTGTAAGATATTTTGAGCTTTTTACCTGATTTAGCGCAGATATGAGGTTACCAGTCACCTCGGATAAGAGAGTTGTGCCTCAGAAGTAGGACTAATGCCATGTGCTTTTCATCTAGAATTTGCAGCCAAATGAGGACTAAATCTTGTCAGAATCCAGTGAGACTATAGTGTGAGAAAGTCTGAAAGAAACCCTAATGTCAAACCAATAAAATGGAAAATCTAGACCAAAACCACAGTATCCTGTACTTCTCTTACTCCGTCCCCGTTCAGTCTCCTCTCCTCTCATCCCCTTTCTCTCTCAGTGTTAAGTGTTGTGATGATTGATGGTCCAGTAAGAGCTGTGCTGTAGCTTTATTGCTGTGCTCTGCTGGATCTTAGCTAAGCTAGTCTGCATCCGCTGCAGCAGTAGGGTGACTCTGCAGGATTGGTCTGATCTGTGTACACAGTGAAAGCCTAAAGTCACTGTTTGTGCAGTATTTCCATCCTGGGTTTAGAGAGGACAGATCTGATGACTGTGTGAGTATATGCTTTACTCTTCTCTGGTAATATCTTGCTTCACATTAATCCACTTACATTGTTGGACTACATGCATGTTCAGTTCAGCTCAACTGGAGCAATAAGAGCTTGAAGGAAAGTTTAGCTGCTAATTATGTTGATGTTACAGTCTGTTCTTGTTTATGTTCTCTATTAGAAGCGTAACCACAGCCTTCACCACAGCGTCTAGATGTACCAGCATGCATTGCACATAACCTGCTCAACAGCAACATGTGGTTCAGGGCTTCAGTTGTGTGAACTGAGTGTGTTAACATGCTGTTAACATGATTTCTTTATCATGTCTGCCTCCTAAAAACCAGTGTTCTTGTGATTGACAAATATGCCAACAACTGAACCGTGGCTAGTTTTGTGTGGTTGGGAAGGGTCAACAAAATGTCTATATTAGAGGACGGTTCACACAGGACAGGTTAAAACAACAGTCAGGTGCCAACATGAACACTGAGGTTTTCTTACCCCCCATCACTTGCATTGTAAGAGCATTATGAAGGGATCTTCTAATAGTCAGTATGAAGAGGAGGAATGATTATGGCAAAGAAAAATCTATTTCAATGTTCATTTGGGCACCTGACTATTGTTTTAAGAAAGGAGCCCCCAGTTAAAATCAATTAAATATAGTGACTTAGTTTCAGCTGGCACTCTGGATAATTGATGATTGTTGTTATGTTTCATAATCATATCAGAATTTCTTCTGGCACAAAGGTCATGTGAGTAAAAAAGAGAAGTAATAAAAGATCCTTGATCATATATCTACAATCTTGCAAAAATGTTGTTACTGAACGTATGAGTGAAATGTTCACAGACAATGTACGTAGTTGATTTTTTTCCCAACAAAATATCTCATTTTGCAGCACAGTATCAGCTAGACGAAACTACAGCAATATTAAACTTTTTATGGTTATGTTTAGGCAAGGGCAGCTTGGTTAAGGTTAAGAAAAGATCATGGTCTTGGTTTAATACAGAGAATTGTCTGCAGTGACACATTTAAGCCACATCACGATCTTTCACTAACCTGAACCAAAGTGCTTTTGTTGCCTAAACCTGACACAAGAGCGGGACTCAGGACGTGAACCCGGGTCTGTGGTATCAGAGTCCTGCATCTTGTATGTTCCCCATCCACCCAGACCTCCTCCCTGCGACTGCAGAGCGATATATAAATGTAGCTTCATTCATCCTACAAAACATTACCTGTAAACATAATCCAAGCAGCGATTTGTCAACGCAGTTGTATATGAATATAATTTCTAGGAGACAGGGTTGGTATTGGACACAATAGGCCTTTTTTTATGGAAGACATTTTGACTGGTTTGACAGGTTTAAATGATACAGTAAATGATGCGTGAATTCTACAGACCCCTGCAAGTCCTGAAAGATTTTTTTTACCTTGTGTGCACTAAATAAAAAAATACAATCTGGGACTCACTGTGACATTATCATGGCTTACTGGGACATTTGAATGTAACAGAGCCATTGTTAATGTTATTAGTAACACCTGTACTTTTCCTACAATGACAAGTCTGTTAAAATTATGCAGTTGTTTTATGTTGAAACAGAATAAATCCAGAAGTATTACACTTTGCAAAATTGTGCATTTTCCTAATTTTGCATCGGCTAATCCACTCCATTCATTACTTCTCACCACCAAGAGAGAACATAACTGCATTGCTTGTAGAAGAGATTAACATTTAAATAACCTGGTTATTAACAAAGCCCATACGTCATGATGACCAATGTGCATGTTGTTGTATATGTTACATATGTGGTTCTTCAGTCTATCAACATGTTTCATAGTTTTCTAAAACACCTTGGTTAAATAGAAGTGTTTTCCAACCACACAACATCTCATATTCACAGTTGATGCAGCTTTTGTCTGTAACTTGTGTGTGTTTAATATGACACAGTGGAGTCCCATGTGTCTGGCTTTCTTCCTGTAGAATTGCTGTGGACTACAGGGACCAAACATGGCTACATGAAATAACAAACAAACACAAAATATTTTGTATTCTTACACTAGCCTCCAAAAGCTTTTCCATTGTTTTAATTATCTCATTTCACCTAAACTGTTCACACACCATATATAATTTTATCAAAGTAAACAAGTACAATCTTTTGTGAAAGAAAATGTCGGTTAGTGGAACCATCACAGTCAACTACACAATTAAAATGTTCACCTCATCTTGTGTCTGCACAGCTGTGTGTATTTATGGCACTTACAGTACCACAAATGGTGGGTTACACTGATATGTTTCCCAGGCAGCATGCTAATAGAAGCTGCTGACTGTGCAGTCTATCCAGATAAGAGAATGAGTCATTGTCATCTTGTCAGAAAGAGACTGTGCCCTGGAGAGAGACACAGCGCTGCATTCAGCCCACAGATCTATTATTTAAATCAGATGAAAGTGTTTCAAGTTATGGAATTTGGAACACTGAGTACAGGAAATGTAGCTTACTGTTAGTACCAGCTTGCTTAGCTCACTTTTGTCAGATGAGGGGAATGCAAGATGAATCTCACTAATTAGAACTTTTTGTGTGAGCAAATGAGTTTGAAATTTCCATTCCTGACATAACTATTTATCACTATTCTGTTGACTTTAACATCTGTTACCTTTACAAAATCATGCTGGTGAACATCTGGGTGATGAAGTCAAACAGAGATAATACATTTACCATATCCTCTTAATGCTAAATGGACTGTACTTGTATAGCACCTTTCTAGTCTTCTGACCACTCAAAGTGCTTTTTACACTACGAGTCAATTTACCCATTCACACACATTCATACGCAGAATGGGTACAGGGGCTACAACCTATTCCAACCTGCCCATCAGAGGAAATCTAATCATTCACACACTTTGGGGTGTGAATGAATGGGGTTCACGCAATTCGGAGGTTCAGTATCTTGCCCAAGGACACTTCGACATGTGGACTGAAGGAGCCGGGAATTGAACCTCCGATCTTCTGATTAGTGGACGACCTGCTCTACCTCCTGAGCCACAGCCACCCCCAATAATCCTTACCTAGATAAAACTATACTGTAAATGTTTATCCATAGGAGGTGTTAAAGGAATAGTTTGACATTTGGAATATTATGTTTATTCGCTTTTTTGCTAAGAGTGAGATGAGAAGATCGATGCAACTCGTATATCTGTATGTTAACTATGAAGCTAGAGCTAGGAGATGATTAGATTAGCTTAGCACAACAACTGGAAACTGGGAAACTGTTTCCAGCTAGAATGCCTTTGTCCAAAGTTTAATAAATCTGCCTACAAATACCTTTGAATTTTTTACAAATGAACATGTTATATCTTGTTGGAATATATACAGTTTTATATATCTTGTTGGAGTCTCCACTGGTTGGCTAGCAAACCTCATATTAAGACTACAGGAAGTCACTGCACCTGGCCAAGAAACATAACACCCATAAAACCATAACTCAACGTTTTTACATTTCTGTTTGTCTACATATTAAACAAACAAGATGTAACATGTTAATTAGTAAAATTTAGAGGTGCTGTTAGGCAGATTTTGGACAGAGCCAGGCTAGCTGTTTGCCCTTGCTTCCTGTGGGGGCTGCTGTGGCTCAGGAGGTAGAGTGTACGAATGTGTGTGAATGATTAGATTTTCTCTGATGGGCAGGTTGGGACCTTGTATGGTAGCCCCTGTACCCATTCAGCGTATGAATGTGTGTGAATGGTTAAATTGACTCGTAGTTTTAAAAGCGCTTTGAGTGGTTGGATGACTAGAAAGGCGCTATACAAGTACAGTCCATTTACCATTTACCTGTATTTATGCTAAACTAGGCCAATCAAAGCTTGCTGATCACCTGCTAAACAATTGTCTCGTCTAATGCTCAGTAAGAACGTGAATAAATGTATTTCTGAAAATGTCAAACTATTCCTTCAACACCTCCTATAAATATTTAATGGTGCAGTGTGTAGAATTTAGTGGCATCTAGCAGAACAGACTTGGCAGAAATGGAACATAATATTCATAAGTATGTTTTAATTAGTGTATAATCACCTGAAAATAAGAATTGTTGTGTTTTTGTTACCTTAGAATGAGCCTTTATATCTACATAGGGAGCGGGTCCTCTTCCACAGAGGCCGCCATGTTGCACCACCATGTTTCTACAGTAGCCCAGAATGGACAAACCAGACACTGGCTCTAGAGAGGGCCTTTTGCGTTTTTCACTGCCATCTTAGGTTCTCCTACAGGCTTGGAAGGGGAGGGTGGAGGGAGGGCTCTTCAGTTGGTTGCAGTCTGCAACCTCAACGCTAGATGCCACTAAATCCTACATACTGGTCCTTTAAATACAGTTGAATTAAAAAATGATATGTCCTATAAAAATCAGACAAAAAACTCTCCCTTCTTATCTGTAATATTGTCACTAAAACTTAAAGGGCAATTTTTAAGACCACCTATTACTAGAAAATTAGGCTTATTAGGTTTACTGAAATGGAATAGTACAGTTTTACAGTTGACATTTCAGACTGACATTTCTGAAATTTCTTATGCATTTCTGTTATGTAGAACTGCAAATGGTCAACTAGGTACACGATGACAGGTCGCTGATGTACAACTCACCACAGCACCCTGACGCAGCACAATGTTCACCTCTGCATGACATAACAAGGACACAGTGGGACATATACACATGCTAAAAAGTTAGCATTTGTCCATGATCCAGTGCTTGGCTCTCAGTGTCCAAATACCAGACAGGGAAAGTGTTGCAAAAGACTGGAGGAGCTTTGGATGAGCAACACTCAGCACACCAACACACACTCACTGTTGAATGGGTATGCTGGATTAATAGCAATGACTCAGGGTTGTGGACCCCGGGGCTGTCTAACAGTTTGTAAACCTCTGCTTGCCTGAAATTGCCTAATTGTCAGACGGGATTGCACAGTTTATTGCAGGAGACTCTTGAGTGTAGCTGGTGTGAGTCACACTTTCCCACACACACATACACACCCCCTCCTTTCCCCATTCTACCCTCCATAAGGGGTGCAAGTGGTGAGTTGCATTACCACTGCAGTCTGCTCTGTCCGGGAGAGGAGCTTTATTTCCCCTTTGTTTCTGTGCCTTTTCTTGTTTTCGTCTGATCTGAGTACAAGCAGTATTTGGTTCAACTCTTTGCCACTGGTTATATGGGAGAATGTACATGTCCAATACACCTGTACACACACAATCTGCAGAACATTTGTTTTAGACATACAGAGATTAGTCAAGGTTGCAACATCCTGAGTGGCAAGGACACAATGTCTTTCATAATAGAAACTGAAGCGTCTCCTCTGCTGCAGACACAGCACAGAGGGGGATGAACAATGGCCGTTTGTGTGTGCGTGCGTGTGTGTGCGCGCATTTGTGTTTTTTCTACAGTATCACAGTTCACAAAATGATGCTGTCCATCTACTGTCAAACTAATAATCCCCTCTTCATCTAGTCCTCCTCTCTTTCTCACCTTCCCAGTGTCCCTGACACGTGCAGCCTCCTCCTCTCATGTCAGTGGCTTTCCTCTCTCCAGATCCCTCTCTTTCTCCCTTCTTCCACTCCTATCTCTTTTCCCTGCATGCTCTGTGTTTCCGTGTTGTCAGCACAGAAGCTGCTCGCATGTCTACCTCGCTCAGGGTGTCTGTGGCTGGGGATGGTGTTACATAACAGGCCTAACTTAATAAATCCTGTATGATGTGCTGTGCTGTAGTTTGATCTGTTGTGACAGTGGCCAGGGCTAGAGAACATGCTTCCTTCCTGGGCCAATATGTCACACTGTGTGGTATAAAATTGTAAAATTGCCTTCTATGATGTTTTAAAAAATTAAATAATATGATTACTATGTTATACAGTAGACTATAGATATACTGTTTTTCTAAGACCAGCTAATGTGATTTGTACATTTAAAGGGCTGGAATTGTGGAAAACAAGAAAAAATAGCTTTGGGATGGATTAGGGTAATGGTGGGCCCTCGTGCTGTAAAATTAATCAATCCTATCTCCTCAGTCTGTTTATTATTTTCTAATAAAATTCACGGCTCAAGAGTGAGCAGTGTTGAGGCGGAACCTATTACCTCACACCAAAAAGTCAAATCAAATTTGCAGGAAGGTTTAGCATGAGCCCACTGAGTGCGTACGTAACTTCTGTAGTTGGTGTTTGCATTCTGGCCGGATGGCGATCAAAGCAGGACACTGGAAGTGTTGCTGGTGGTTCAGCAGCTAAAAAGTCTTTACAGCCTTCCAGATAATGGAAATTTACATCAGGAATGGCTGAAATTCATTTTTCGGGACAATCTTCCCTCCGTTATCAGCAAGTGGTTATGTGTGTGTGTGCACATTTTTTGCTTAATGAGACTCAGTACGCTGCAGGATTTTCTACTTTTTCATCTTCAGTCTTTGGACGACTTTTTCAAAACAAGCGCACTCGTAAACATTGTTTCTTTCTGTTACTCAGCTAAAGGAATATAATATATCTGTGCTAAAGCTAAGCTACTGACCTCCAGCTACGTTTGAAAAAATGACTTTTACTTTGTGAGGAAGCTTAGACACGATCTTACTGTTCTGAAACATCCTGTTAAAGTCTCAACTGTGCAACATCAGGTTCTTCAGTTCGTTCAGGATCAGACTCTGGTTTATAGAACGTTATATACTGTCTTATGTCTCCAGCTGCAGCCATTACACCAGGTAAAAATGCAGTGTGAGGGAACTTGCATTGTTCATTAGGTCATTTTCTAATTGGCTTGCAGGTAAAGGTGGGGGCCACACCTCCAGCCCGTCAGAGTAGGTGGTCATTAATAATGCAAATTTTTTGCATTATTAATGCATTCTCCTCCCTGGAGGACAGAGGGGAATCTGGGCTGTGAGAAAAGATGGATTTAGAGAAATCTAAACAACTTTTGGTGAATAAAATGTTACAGATATATTTACACTCAGTACTGTATTTATAAAAATGAGGAAAAAAGGCCATGATATCAGATCTTTAATATAGTGTGTTAAAGACATGACTGTGATTTTATAGTCCTTTGATGATATGGTGTGCCATGTCAAAGGTATTCGTTTGTTTTCTTGTTTATTTATTCCTTAATCATTTTCATGAAAATGTCAAATTCCCTTTAGCTCAGATCTAGACAGCTCCACTAACCTACAGGATGCAGAGTTGCAGAGTAGCAGCCAATCAAATTACATCAGTTTATTTCTGAGCTGATTAAGCAGATTGATAATTGATTGTTTTCTTTGCCAAGACACAAATGAAACAGAATTTGGAGGGCCTGTTGACTCTGGATTTAATTACGTAGAAAACACAGAAGCTAGACAAAGTGTGTGTGTGTGTGCGTGCGTGCGTGTGTGTGTGTGTGTGTGTGTGTGTGTGTGTGTGTGTGTGTGTGTGTGTGTGTGTGCATCTTGATGTATGAGGCCTGTGCTCTATTTTTTCTTAAAATGTTGAGGTGGAGGCATTGTAACTGGGTTACACAGACTGTGACTGGGTCACACTGCACACAAGCATTTAACCTGGATTCATTCAATGTATTTTGATCAATTCAACACAACAGTGCATTAATTTGTTGCCGACTTCAACCTGTTCAAACTCTAGAAATGTTTCACTCCATAACAGAGAAAGTTAATTAATGAATCAGGTTATTGTGGTGCAGATGAGGGTGCAGAAAACTGATCATCTGTCCTGATAGTAACACTGATCTGAGGTTAATTCTGTGTCTGAGCTAAAACTACTCCAACTTTATGTGGATTGTTCATAGTGACTAAAGTGGGTAACAATCTGGACTTCATTAATAGTATTATGGCAGTTGGTAACAATCAGTGTAATGCCCTGACCTTTAATAACTTTGAAGTTCTTAATATGAGGCAATCAGGAGAAATGAGACCACAGGTGTGTGTACATAGTTAATAAGACATATTTGTTGCAATATGTGACACCTGTACAATCCTGCATAATCCTATAATATGTCATCAGTTGAGTTCAATGTGTCCTGTCCACTGATGTTTTTTTTAAGAAGAATGGTGAAGACAAGTGACTTTTTTTTTCCTCTCTATGGATCAAGCTTCAGAACAGTGTGTGAAATCCCAGGGCGGTTGAGGGAGGCTCGGTCCTGTTATTTAGTAATAATGATAGAGCTGCAATGATTAGTTGCCAACTATTAAATTAATCGCCAACTATTTTGGTAATTGATTAATCGTTGTGATTTAATTTTTAAGAAGTAAAATTTCTCTGATTCCAGCCTCTAAAATGTGAATATTTTCTAGTTTCTTTAGTCCTCTATGACAGTAAACTGAATGTCTTTGGGTTGTGGAATGTTGGTCATTTTAGTTGCATCTTGGTGCTTTGGGAAACAATGTTCAACATTTTACACTATTTTCTGACATTTTATGGACCAAACAACAAATTGATTAATTGAGAACATAATCAACAGATTAATAGATAATGAAATTAATCTTTAGTTGCGGCCCTAAATAACAATAATAAACTTTATTTATATAGCACAATTCATGCATAAAACACAACACAAAAAATAGGATAAAATTAAATTAAAAATGACAGGATAAGATAAGGTAAAACAACCTTTAGGTAGAAACACTTCAGGAGAAAGCAATGGTAAAAATATGTGTCTTAATTTTGTTTGCAACGGATTTAAATGAACGGATTTAGATCTCCTTATTTTCTATTTATCTATACCGTGAAGTTTATTTGCATGTTGACAAATTGCTGAGGAGCTGCACAGAAAATGTGTGAACAGCTTTGTCTACTATACAGGCTCTTTTTTCACTCATCCATCTCACATGTGACTGATGGAACAGATGCGCTTCTATTTTAGTCAATACGGTCGTCTACACATGCTGTGCGTACATGTGCGTAGCTGCAACCTGTAGCATATGTTTGTGTGTGTGTGTGTGTGTGTGTGTGTGTGCATGTGTTGTTGTTGTTGTTGTTGTTAAAGTCCAATCAAAGCAGTAATGCCATAAAAACTAAACATTGCCCAGATTAACATGCTAGATTAATTAAAGTACAGCTCAGATATGGATAAAGTTATACAGTAGGTAGATTCATGGTGTTAGCAGGATTTGAATGAATAACCTGAAATTTAATATTGAAGTGATGCAGCAGAGAGATAAAAATCCAACGCTTTATTTGCATTAATCCACCTATGTCCTCATTCACTGACTGGCTGAGTTTTAGCATTGGCCTGCATTGAAAGAGAGATGAGGTTGGCAGGGAAACAGCACAACATGTGGAGCCACTACGGCAGGAAGGTGACTTACAGCAGGTGCCTTGCATTTACACACACACACACGCACACCACACAAATCCAAGTATACCCGGCTGCAGCCTGCAGAATGAGGTGGAGTTCAACGCCGAACATTTAATCCCACCTACTGTAGTTTGACTGGTTGGGCGGGGTTCAACGCCAGACGTTTAATCCCACCCACCAAGGTTTGATTGGTTTGAGTGTCGAAAGTTTCATTCATGGTAACTTAATGTTGTCCGGGGAAGAAGTCAAAGTGGAGCGGCTGACATCACTCCTGCTATACTAATGGAGTCAGGTCAACATGGAGGAAGTTTTTAATTGCATTAACTGGGGGCCAGAGGAATTTAGAAATAAAGGCCTGTCTCTAATACAGGCCTATCCCAAATAAAGGCCCTGGCCACATATGCATACAAATGCAAATGACAGTTCCCTTTGTTCACTTCTGCTGCTCTCACCAGTATTTGGCCTGAGATGAGACAGATGAGTGATGATTGGTTAGTGTTCCCACATGGATGGGAGGTGATTGGCTGCTGAACCCTGATGTCCTGTCTTTGCCAGCTAAGTGTCAGCTTGAGTCAGCAGCATCATGCAGCATGCTGAGGCATCCAGAGCCAAGTATAGAGGCAGTCAGCAAAACTCATCCCTTATTTGTGTATGTGTGTGTGGTCTGTCATAGGCTACTTTTGTGGACAAATTTCAGACTTAGGACCAGTTTTGGGGACGGCTTGTCCAATTGGGGACAAAGGCCATGCCCCCAATTGGGAAAAAGGGTGAGTTGTTGAGGTTAGGGTTAGGTCATGGTTAGGGTAAGGGTTAGGGTAAGTCTCCAGGAAATGAATGTAATGTCCCCAAAAGTGACCATGATCTGATGTGTGTGTGTGTGTGTGCGTTCGTGTGTGTGTGTGCGTGTGTGTGTGTGTGTGCGTTCGTGTGTGTGTGTGTGTGTGTGTGTGTGTGTGCGTGCGTGTGTGTGTGTGTGCGTGCGTGTGTGTGTGTGTGTGTATGTACTACCATAATGACTAGTTTTTTTCTCAGACTGTCACTGCTCTTGTTGACCACTCTTGCTCTGTCTGAATGCATGTGGTCGCTCACTGCTCATGTCTCTGTTTGTCTCCAGGCTCTAGGCTCTCACCACTGAAAGAGAAAGTGAGGACAGAAGAAACTGAAGGTTGCACAAGCGGCTGCCTGGCCCCATGTCTGCTCCTGCTCCAGCCAATCGGAGGTCTGCGTCGGGCTCTCGTCGGTAGGTAGCCAATGGGAAGCCATGGTATTTTTTTCCTCTTTTAGCTATGCCCCCTAATCTGTCACATTTGCCTCTCGAGTTTCTTCAGATAAATAACTTCTTTCACGATTCCTAGGAGTGACTCAGTGACACTTGATAAATACAGGCCCAGGTTGCATGCAAGTGTATTAATGCATTCTGCTTATTCATGTTTTCTACATTTACCCTCACGGTGTCCTTTCATCAGCCTTTGTTCAGTGCCTTTCATTTTTCTGCAGCACAGTTTTGAGCTCCTTGCCAGATTAACAAATTGTGACATATGACATGACCTTTTTAGCACCAGTAGAATTCTGTGTGTCTAAGAGCATATGACTCCATGTGGACTGTGTGTGTATGTAACATAATTTTTTCAAAATTTAACATTTTCCTTCAATTCACCAGATATGGTACTGTGAAATATTTCTGGCTGGTTTCCATCCTCCTCCAACAGGATACTTACTTTGTCTTTCTTTGTCATGTGGTAGACTGCTTCAAAGGACCATATGAACTCTGACCTTCTGGAAAAGGATCAAAAATCAATTTAGTAACAACATATTAACATTTATAATTACACAGAACTTTTGTTATTATTTATGTTATGATTTTTATTAATGCCTTCAATAACATCAACAGTGCTGGGTTAGCATTAGTAATGTGGGTACAGTAATGTGATTATTTTTTTCAGAAGTGAGTAGTGTAAGGGATTACAAATTGAAATTCAGTAATTACCTAACAGTTACTAATCCCAGTAACGCCCTGTTCCCTTGATAATTTTGGGGTCGGCTTGTTTACCATCTTACCGGTAGTTTGATGGAGAGCCTAAAAGTTGTTCTAATTAATGGTTTACAACTAAAGCATTAGTAATTTATTAACATTAATTAAATAATAAGTTACAACCTAAAAAAACCTGATCCTGATGGAGGGGCTGTGGTATTATTGACAAGAAGATGGGCTTAAAATAAACTGGATGCAGTCAGCCACCTCGCACACACTGACCAGTGAACAGTAAGTTTACTGCAACTTGAACACAGTTTGTTGAGTATATTGATGTGTTTTCTCCTACAGGTACTGTACTCTTGGCCTGTTTACTGGACACATAGATAAATGATAAGACTGTGTTGTTGAGGTTTTGTTGTCCTGCAGGGACCAGTGATGACTTCAACCTTAAACCGTTTTTTCCACATCCATTAAGCCATTTAGGCTCAGACCTTAATGTTCTCACTTTGCAATGCAAATGCTGCAGTAATATTGTATCAGAATGTACGTTATACACTTAATGTATACAGTATAATTGTTGAACATTAATCTACTTCTGTGGATTAAAGTATTTTAATCAGTATTCTCATCCAGATGTTGCAAGCAGTCTGTGTATGTGGCTGACAGATCATATGTCTAGTCATAGTGGGTGTAGTAGTTTTATTGCTACGGTAACGTGTAGCTACAGACGGTTCAACCTGTAGCTGTGGTGTCCTCCTCTTTCTCGTCTCTCTTCCTCAGATTCAACCCACTGAAGGTGCTGCAGCCCAAACGCCGCTTGCAGCAAATACTGGCGTCCTCACCTGCCCCGGTGCCCAAGCCGGCATCAGGGTTGGGGACAGCTGCACCAGCAGCCACAGAACCAGTGGCCATTCCTGTGCCTGCGCCCCCTGCGTGAGACTCACTTCAGTTACAGTCTCAGAGAGCATGCTCCGTAGCTGTAGCTGTAGCTGTGCTCTGGCATGCACTGTAGCCACTAAAACAAGACCAACAGCACACAGGCAACAAACTTCCGACCAGGGTTTCCTCTTCAATTTTTAGTCAATGCATTGACTTCTAGGGGTGGGAGAAAAATTTAGTCACATAAGAATCAGGATTCTCATCTTCTATGATTCTAATCAATTCACAGATTCCAAAAATAATTTTTTGTATGTTGTACACAAAGAAGTAACTGGATGGTGTACAGCACACACACTCATTTTTGTTTAGTTCATCTTTAAAGAAGGCAAACATATGAGCTCATTTTGGATTTATTAACTTAAAAAGTAGCTTTGTGGTGACGTATGAATGGGCCGGCCAACAAATGCATTCTCCACTGCTGGATGATTAATGTCTCCAGAATTCCAGAACATGCCGGCAAATTTCCAATTCACAGAACATTTAAGACATTTAGCCAGTGATGATTGTCAGTAAATTACACTTTCATTTCATTATTATCATACAGGTAGAGAACTGCAACATGCTTCCTGAATATAGCCTTTTTATTTATCTAATCTAATTGTGACACCAAGAATCAGAATCACAATCAGAATCGTGTGATTCCCAAAGATTCCCACCCCTGGTGATTTCCTGCCTCTCCTTGATCTATTGGAGGACGTTTGTGGGTGAATTATTTAAAATGTATCAAAGACCCTTCACAGCTTGCAGTTAGGTCACAGTTCCACTGTATAATATATGAAAACAACACTGATATCCCAAATGGAGTTCTCAGTGTTGATATTTATCAGAAGAGCTGGCATTGACACCAGCACAGACCTGAGGGGTTTGTTGAGCCCCATCCTCTCAGAATCTCCTGATGTCTTAGTAGAAAGAAAATGAGGGAAACCCTGTCATACCTAGATCTGCAGGATCACTGGGTACATTTATACACATGAATTTGAGATTTTGTAATACCATTTGGTCTTGTTATGTCATCTGTAATTAGTATGACGTTGTGTTTAGCGGCTACATGCACGGTAAAAATAAGGCTATCGCCATGCTGTGGAAGCAAACTGTGATCATTGGTGATCACTGGTTCATGAGAACCACCACTGCTCAGTGAACACTAACATATTTGTTAGAGACACTAACAAGCTCCACAGCAGAGAGTTGGTGAGACACTGATGTATCAAAAATGATTTTAGTTTCTTGAGCAAAGTCTCTGTCTCCACCAGAAACCAACCACAGCGTAAAGGAATATTTCTGCACTCCACCCACTCACACCTGACTCCTGGGAAACAGCCTACCTACCACTACCTCCACCAGACAGCCACCCACCACCCACAGTCCAGACACAGGTTCCATCCCAGCAGATGGACGGGATAGACTGTCAAACCTTTAACACTGTTATACTGTGTATTCTGTGCCTCTCCAGGCTCACTGCTTTAGCTGCTCCCCCCCTGTGTGTTTCTGTTCTGTCAATGTCTCGGCTTTTGTCATATATTGATCTTGGAAGGACTGCTGAGTAGTCAATATCTGGCTTATTGTATCAAACAGGATATGTTTACTCAGCACTTGCCACTTAGTATGGGACAACTCTTGACTAAAACTTGGGGGAGTTGCAGTAGAAGAAGAAGAAAGAATCACACATCATTATGTTAGTGTCTCAAATATAGCAGCCATTGGGTAATATTAAATGTGAATTATTTGCCTCAATGGTTTGCCCATTTGATTGGAATTATGATTCTAGGGAGTTGGTGTTGCTCTAACATCCATACACAACCTCAGATTTAAAGTGGCTCCTTGTAACTTTTGCTGAACAGCAGCTATCATAGCCACAATTGGCAATTACAGGATAATGATAAATGCTAAAATGCACTGTAAAAGTGGATGAAGTCATGAAGTCAAAAATTGACTCAGTAATCTTCTCATCTAGCTTCAGTGTGTTAACATTAACTAACATTAGCCACATAACATAAGCTACCCATAGTGGTTATACCAGATTACATGAGGTTGTAGTAGCAAAACAACTGAGTGCATTCAAATGAGCTTGTGAGTCTCTCTTTACATTGTACAATTTGGAAAATGTTTGAATAATTCTCTTTTTTCTGAACATTCTTGTGTGGTGAAAAAGCACCAGTAAATTGAACTTAAGGTAAAAGACATTGAGTTGGGTGCGACAATGTGTCCAAGTTTGGGATTTTAGTGTGGCGTTGTGGAGTTATCATGTCCTGTGTGAAAATTCCTCATGGCTGCTCTGATTGGCCCCGCTTGTCCCCTCCTCCCTCTGCAGAGGCCAGTGATTGGGCAACAGTCATGTCATTATAAAGTTATCATTCCAATGTTTGCTATGTGTCATACATTATTGATTATACATTACAATGTCTTGACAGAAGTTGCCCATCACAGATCACCCTTCCTTTTCCTAGTTAGCACTGATATAACTGTACTGTGACACTCAACTTTATTTTCTTTAGCAAAATAGTAGCAATGGTTAAAGGTGAAAATTTTATTTGACCTCTTGCTAATATTGGTGTTTAGATTATATATGCAGTTAAGGTGATTTTCAGGAATGAGTCCATTGTCTGACATGGATTAGTTTAGTGAAGTTGTAATCTGCCCTCATGGTGTAGGATGATGTGAATGATGTGATGTGAAGATGAACACAACTTTCTGTGATCTGTGGAGAGAAACATTAGTAGGGGGTAGTGCAGGGGGTTGGATTTGATTTTACCACTTTTTATCACAGCAGGCTAAATCTGTCCTTAATCCATGTCAGCAAATATACAGTCCAGTTTCAGTCCTGATGAGAGAGATATTTGGCTGTACTGTCACGTTCATGTCAGTGTCTTGAGTTGTATCAGATTTGGAGGTGGAATTTATGTTTGATTATAATTTTGATGTAATTTTAGTTTTGCTAGGAGATGAGCTGTAAACTTCAGTGGTGCGCTGCTGACTGGACAAACGTTGATATAATAATCATTGAATAACCCTTTTCTCTTTTTCAACAAGTCCACAAAGTGTTGGATATCTACCATTAGTGATTTAAGATGTCTGTTCTTTTACAACATTTAACATTCGGGTGAACCCATCGTGCGGTTAAAGGACGTGTTCACAATTTGTGACAATCTGTCTTAAATCAACAATCAGGTGCCCAAATGAATATTGAAACAGGTTTTTCTTGCCATAATCATTCCTCCTGTTCATACTGACCATTAGAAGATCCCTTCATAATGCGCTTACAATATAAGTGATGGGGGCCAAAATCCACAGTCCTCCTTCCCTGCAAAAAAGTATTTAAAAGTTTATCTGAAGCTAATATGAATATGAATATATGTTTCAGCTGTCCAAATGAGTCAAATCAAGTAGATATCTTTCAACGTTACAGTCTTTTTAGTTCCAAAGTCCCTCTTTTTGTTACTATACTTCCACCGCAGCTCAACAGGGAAATACTGTCTGTGGCAGATATCCACTTGACTAACTCAGACTACCTATAAGCATCAGGTAAACTTTTAAATGCATTTTTGCACAAAATGACTGTGTGGACACACTGTGGCACCCATATTGCACCACGTTGAAAGCACATTTGAAGGGGATCTTTTAATAACCAGTATGAACAGGAGGAATGATTATAGTGAAGGAAACCTCTCTCAGTGTTCATATGGGCACCCGACTGCTGTTTCAAGACTCTTTTTTTGTGAATGTATCCTTTAAGTTTGAACTCCACTCAGAAAGTGGATGCTAGTCTAGCTAGTGTTAGCTGTCTCTCTTGAATTGGCCCAGAGACCCATAAAATCAAAATGTATTCTTTTTGATAATCACAATTTTGACCACATGTACAAAAGTCAAAACAAACAAACAAATATACTTTTAAGATTTCTTAGCATGAATTAATTATAATTTCAATTCAACTTTAAAAGCAGTTTAGTTGTGTGTAGAGACATCTGTCTGAGAGCTGCTCTGTATGATGAGGCTGTAATGAATAAATACTAATGCTGTTGTTGGCCCTCCCCTGCTTCTCTCATCATTAGTCCCAGAACATTTTTATTTCTTGTCAATTGTGTTTCAGGATGTGGAACGTTAGCTTGTGTTCTGGGTCAGTAAAGGCATCGTAGCTGCAAATTGCTGGAAACTCAAAGAGAGTAGCCTCCACTATTAAAGCAGGGCTCTCCATCTCTTGTAAAGCTTTTAGAGAGCCACCTCCCTTGGGCCCCATCAATGTTTGAGTGCTTGTTGATATTTGGCATCTGCCTGCCTGCAGCTCAGGCTCCGAATGAATTAGGTGAATCCTAAGACATGCTTTATGCCACATAGCTTGGTACAGTGTGCCTATGTTTGTAGCATGTATGGTTCAGGTGCGGTCTTCTCCTGTCCTCTGTGATTTAACACCTTGTTGTCTCTGCCTGGTCTGTCAGGTTTGACTACTGCAGGTTCATAGAGCTAGACTACGTTCCCATGGAGACAGGCTATATGGTTTCAATGCGTCCAACTAAAGGCTATCCATCGACCAAGTCGCCAAGTAAAGGATACACTTCCACCAAGTCTCCGGATCGCCACAGCCGTTCAACAAACTCTCCCTCCACCCCTCGTTCTCGGTCTGTTCTGAGTCCCTCTTCTTTTCTCCCAATCAGTGTTGACTCTCTGAAGCATGGGAATGATGACAAACATTGCACTGTTGTGAATGCTTCATGATGTTACTTTGTTTAAAACATCTAAGAGAGTTGTTGACCTGAAGATGTTTCAGCATCATGTCCAGTCTGACCTGTTACTCCCCTCTTCTTTTCTCTTCATTTGTTCTCTTTTCATTTTATTTTCACACTCTAGTTACAGCTATCCTCACCTAATTTCTTTTGAGGAATGCTTTTTTACAGTTATGTCATTGAGTGTCTAATTTGTTTTGATTTGGGTTTTCATCTTCAGAGTAGATTCCCTTTTTAAAAAAACAGCAACATCACTGTCAGTGCCTGAAGGACAATGTCTTCTTGCAGAACTGTTGTCTGCTAGCTGTGACTTTGGCCTCTGTATTTGTAATGTGTCTGTGTATATTTGTGCATTTCTGTGTTGTATTGGCATGTTAGTGGACCTGAATTGAAGTTTGCTCCATTCACATCTGTGATTTTGAACAGTGTCATGATGGTTTTGCTCAACAGCTGACTGAATTCGCTTTCACCTTGTTGTCTGGAGTGTGGTTTCATACTGTTACCAGGGACAGTTTAACATGTCTCCCCTTACTTTGGACCAGGCGGACTCCAGCCACGCCCAGTAATAGAGATCCCTATGGCAACGCCTCCCTCAGCAGCAGCAGCAACTCAGGCTCTTGTAAAGGCAGCGACTGCAGCCCCACCAAAGGGTGAGACATCAGAGACTGCAGGGTCTGTTCAGTGGAGATGAAAAGTTTCTTTTGTTCTCTTTTTGCTCTCTAAAATACTCGCTGGAATGACTAATATCAAACCAAATATAAAATCTTGTATTCTCATGTCAGTCAAAATCAGAACTTGATATGTCTACCACATATAATTTAATGCCCTTAGCTGTTTTATTAAACAAATGAACAGATTAAACTGCTATTTCATTTTCACTTTATTATCTGAATCACTGAAAAAGAGATGTGGGAAGTGATTCAGAGGTCTGAAAACAGGCTCGGCTTTTTATTGATTATATCACACAAACACAAACGGTACCACTGATGCCTTCCTTAGTTTGCAGGCTCAATGATCGTCACAATCCAAACTCTTTTAAACAGGTAAGTAGTGTCAGGTGCACATAACTAGAACAGATCAAGCACCTGTCATAGACATGAAACAGTGGGAACTGTATAAAAGGAAAAGGTGTGGCATCACATTGATTTATTACAAAAGTAATGTACGCATGACAATACTGAATAAAAGAAGTTGGATCGTGACAGTCATTGGGCCAGCAAACAAAGAAGGCATTAGCCAAAATGTTTGTGCTTGTTACTGTTCTGCATTATTAAAGAATAAAGATACAGCAGATTCACATGACTCAAGCCTTCTGGTGTCATTTTCAACACTCAGTGCTACTTAAAAATTTAGATCAGTACCAAAAAAGTGCTGAGGCTCACTACCCAGCCTGAATTACAAGACATACTACCAAGAAGTGATGATGAAGTGGAATCAGTTTTAAAGAACTTAGGAAAACACCTCTATGTTTGCATCCTGTGTTTCCTAGACGTCACCAGAAGTACACATCATGTACAGACAACCATGGTATCCGGCCCCCTCCACCAGAGCAGTACCTCACACCCCTGCAGCAGAAGGAGGTGTGTATCAGACACCTGCGGGCCAGGCTAAAGGAAACCATCAACACTCTACAAGACAGGTGAGATGTTGAGATCGAAATAGAGATGATCGGTTTTAGCCAGAAAGCCAGTTTTTATGTTAAGTCTCCCTTTGTTCTCCCTTTTCTGCTTTTCTCAATATCTTTATCCCCCTAATTATCTTATTCTCTCTCACTCTCCTCTATTCTTTCTTTCTATTTCCCATTTTGACTTTCTTAGGGACACAGAGATAGATGAGCTGAGAGGGCAGCTTTACAGAATGCAGGAGGACTGGGTTGAGGAGGAGTGTCACCGTGTGGAGGCTCAGCTGGCCCTAAAGGAGGCACGTCAGGAGATCCAGCAGCTCAAACAGGCTGTGGACACTGTCCGTGCCAGGCTCAGTGATGCTGGGGGGCTCAGTGGGGACATAGGGGTCCAGAAGTACTTCCAGGACATCAACACTCAGAACCACAAGCTCGAAAACCTTTTGCTCAGCATGGAGTTAGCCCAGGCTGGGTTAGCCAAGGAGGGGGAAGCCATACCAGGCTGTCGGATCCGTGTCGGGGGTTCAGCACCAGCGTCTGTATCAGGGGAAAGTCCAGGGGGAATACCCAAACCGGCAGTAGGTGGGAGGGGGTCTTGCTCCTGTGATGGTTCCCCAGCCCGTTCTCTGACCCGGAGCTCCACCTACACCAAGCTGAGCGATCAGGCACTGGCAGACCGCAACGGCAACGGGCCAGACTTTCCTTGTCTGTCAGGTGATGGCACCCAGGACAGCGGCTTTGTATGCTGTGGGGAGAGCAGTGTCCCCAGCCGGGCTGACCTGCTGCTGGAGGCTGCCTTTCTCTCTGAGGAAACAGCATCTTTACTCAACTCCTATGCGCAGACCTTTTCCCACTCTCTGCCCAGCTCTCTGCCCAGCTCTCTGCCCAGCTCTCTGCCCAGCTCTCTGTCTCACACCTTCTCCCATACCTTACCTCATTCTTTCCCTCGCAACCTGTCCCACTCGGTGCCCCACACTATGCCACACTCCTCCACCTATGAGAAGCTTTGCACAGGTGAGCGGCTGGCTCCCCTTCGTTGCGGCCTGGGTGGAGTGAGCTGTATGAGCCACCCCTGCCTGTCCCACCATCACCTGTACCTGCACCCTCTGCGAGAGATGGGCATTCAGACCGAAAGCTGCCCCATCCCTGCAGCAGCAGGTTACCCTTCTGACCTAGACACCATTGCGGAGCAACGCACTTTTCGTTCCCAGGCCTGCAGCCCCACTTCCACCTGGATGTCTGATGAGGGGGAGGAGGAGCTGGACTCCATTACCACCACCACTTCAGTAACCACAGCAACAGTCATGAGTACAGCCACAGAGCCAATCCCGGTCTCCAAAATGCCGGTGGGCCCTCCCTTACCACGGTCTGCCACTGTGGCGTGTTCCATGGAGAGTCCTCTGTGTGAAGGGAAGGAGGAATGGGAGGAGGAGGAAAAGCAGGAGAAGGAGAAGAGAGAGAAAGAAGCTGCTGAAACAGAGAAGCAGGAGGAAACAACAGTGATCCAGCTGGCAGAAGAAGGGCAGCAGACACAAATGGGCTCAGTGGAAGGGAATGTGGTGGAAAGTCCGGGTGCAGTGGAGGAAGTAGCACTGTGCGATTTAGCAGAAACAACAGCAGAGATGGAGGGTGAGCTTAAGTTTGGGGAATGCACTGGAGAAGGTAAGCAGGGTGGAAGAACACTGGAAAACCTCAGCCTGGAAGACAGGCACCAAGAAGTTGATCAATTATCAGTATCAACCCAGGCAGAGACAGCAGACCTGAGTCCAACTGGCCCAGGATCATCACCAGGCATAGAACAGCCTCACACCTCCCAGCCAAGGAGATCTACTTCCCATGAGGAGATAGCTGGTGTCATTGTCATGGAGGTGCAAGATAGCGAGGACGATGATGAAGATGAAACTAAAGAGCAAGGTGCCACAGCGGGTGACGTAGCAGAGGACGAAGACTCCACCTCTGGGCAAATTCAGAAGAGCTACTGGAGTCGTCATTTCCTGGTCGATCTGCTAGCGGTGGCCATCCCTGTAGTGCCAACTGTGGCGTGGCTCTGCCGCGGTCCAGTCCGTGGTGGACAGCCCATATATCATATAGGGTCATTGTTGCGGGGCTGTTGCACTGTGGCGCTGCACTCACTGCGCAGGGGAGGTGGGTTGAGGCATTACCCCGCAGGCGGGGGAGACCTGGGCGGATCACAGATATAAGAGGAGAGTCTGTTGAGCCCTACGACCTCCCCTGTATGGGTCTGGGTCCTTCTCTTCTTGGAAGATAGTTATTGTGTGAGAAGACAAAGAGAAAGAACTTTCTGCCCTGAGTTTTTCATCAAGGTTAATAGCTGAGGGAGCATCAGGAACAGGAAATGTGCATTCATGACTAAGATCTGTGACTGGTAAACTCTGTTCTCTTTGGTCCTGCTTGTTGTTGTCTCTCACCCACTGGTCTCTGTTGTTGCTACCAAGATGTCTGCCAACACTACTGACTTGTGAAAAACTGAATGACCTGATTGAAATGAATGATCGATGCTTGGATGTTTGCTGCTGATTGTTTTGTGTTTAAATGCAGGGAAAATGTTAAAGATTCATTGATATGTCAACATACCAGTCTGACTCAATTCTGACATGTTCAAATGATCACGTGTTGGTGAGTGTGTACATGTACAGTGTGTACACAGGTGTATGCATAATGTGAGGCTATAACCAAATGGTCTAGTCTGTAGATGAGCAACATTCTGCTCAATGAATTCACGTTTCTTATGACTGCAGACAGTTTGGGCTTTTCTTTGAGTCTACACGATTGAAACCATGGAGCTCCTTTACTTTCAGGAAATGACAACATAGACACAGAACTCAGGTAGATTCTAAAGGTAGAAACACATCAAACATGGAAAGGCTGCCATGAACCATAGACACCTCCCACACTCAGCTGCTGAATAAATCATGCTGCAACACAGTTTTCTGCTGCTTCCTCTGCTTTTTCTGTTTTTACTAGACAGACACTGTACAGATTTAACCCATTTTAATGTCAAATTAGTTGCCTCTGACTTATTAAGAATCAGACCAAATTGCAGAGAAATTCGTTGTCATTTGACTTCAGTTTGAGGGGGGTCGCAATGTCTGATTAATTGCTTGAACAATCAGTGATCTGGCTTTTTGACAATTGGATGGATTTCTTGCATGTTAGAAATGGTCAGCTGTCTTAAGCTGACTGAAATGTGTCTGAAATCCAATTTGCTGCATGACTGCTGTCAAAAGATCATAAAGGTCATAATTTGTGTGAGCTTGTTTTAAAGATATTGATATTTTAGCTCAGAGTTACATGAGAAGATCGTGAAGAGGTAGCAGGTAATTAGCTTAGCATAGCATACAGACTGAATTCCATCTTCCCAAGGGATACATTAACATCTATTTCTCCGTTGTTGACTTACAATATAAATATGCAATATAATCTGCTCTTTACATTCCCCCAACCCCAACATGGTGAGGAATTTCATAGCTCATCCTTCCAATTATAAGCAAAACAGTCAAGTTTTAATTAGTAAGGTCAGGTCACATGCAGGATTTGGCACCTCTCATAGAAAATGAATGGAAGCTGGCTCCACCCAGCTTACTGTGTTCGATGTGTTTCTACCTTCAGAGTATGATTACGTTTCCAGATATCAAACAAGGCTGATTCGGATGCTAAAACTTAAACTCATGTTTAATTACTCCACAAAGTTGGTACATAGTTAATGATTTACAGTAAATCTACAGATTTATTCAACTGAGCAAAAAATGCAACATATTTTGTGACTGTAACCAAGCCTCATTGTGCTTTCCTCCATCTTCTCCACACACAGCATCCCTCTGGGCTTTGACTGACTTTAGCTTAGCATAAAGACTAGAAGTGGGTGGGTGGGGAGGGTGGTGGTAATGTGGTTGGCTCTGTCCAAAGTTTAAAAAATCTGCCCACCATTAACTTTTCATTTTTCCAACAAGAAATAGCTCCAGCATGTAACTCCCTGTTAAACCACAACTTGTTTTTACATTTCTGTGTGCAAACTAAACGGACAAGGAGATGTAACAAGTTAATTTTTTAACATTTTGAGGTGCTGGTTGCTAAAAATTTGTGTCTGTTTCAAGTCTTTATGCTAAACTAAGCTAATCATGGCTCTGTCCAAAGTTCTTAAGTTGTGTTTTCTTCTTTAAATTTATTTATACCTTTGTTCTCGGGTTTCAGGCTACACGAACAACATGGACATTATGTTTTAGGGAGAAATTTTGCCTATCCTCAGCCATATGATTGGCCCTTGTACCCTGAAGCTTATATTCAAAGCAAACTCTGTTGAATTATTGAATTATTGAAAATAACTAAGTCATATTATGATCAGACACTTCGTTTGTAGATACTCACTGGCACAGTTTGACACTTTGATGTAGATCTGAATGAAGTGAGACGTGCTCAGTCTGTGCTCCGTGCTGTATATTTCTGCTAACTTTAATGCTCTTGTGGTGTAGTTTAACTGTCACTCTGGTAGCGTGTATTTCAAGTCCACTGTACAAGTCCGTCATTGCAAATAAATCAACTTTATTTGTTTAATAAATCATTCTATAAAGCATTTCTAGACATGAAGCACTACATGTCACATTACTCTCCAAATGTAAATCAATATCTGAGGTCTGGGGTGTAATCGCAATTCAGGATCGGGGTGTTTTTCTTTGTGTGAATGTGTGTACTATGAAAGGACTTTGACGAAAGTGGCATCTGATGGTGACTCTTTCTGTTTTCTGATGCATAACCTCATGTGTAAATGTGTAATAATAAGGGCAAAAGCCTGCAAATGTAAAAGGATCAAACAGTTTGTCTCACTGTCAGAGATTCATGAGCCAAATGTGTATCGAGAAACACCCCGACACAACCAGCAAGAATAGTCTGACGCCAACTGAAATGTTTAGTTCTTCGGTGAAGAAATAAGCAGCATGAATCAGTTCTTTTAACCATTTGGTTGACATATTTTGCACTATTGTTCACTTTATAAATTTTAAGCAATTACTTGAAGATTGTATGTGTATCCATTGTATGTCCCCTGAGTTGTGATTGATAGTTCTGTTGGTCTGCAGTGTCATTTAAGTTTCATATAGTAATAATAATGCTCTAAGGCAAAAATTAAATTGTTGGTCCCAATTCAAGTGTAACTAAGATAATGCAGACATTTTCAGGAAGATCCTGAAAAATACTATTACAATATATGTAATTATTTCTCTACTATTGCCTTTCATGCGCGAAAAGAGGTAATGATCTTGGCCCTTTACATCTGACTACAATATGTATCTATAGGCCACAAAATAAAGAACACTGTATGCTGTTGTAAAAACACAGGTAGAAAATGAGCAGTGGTTATGCTAAACTGTCAAAATGTGTATGACATCAGTGACAATCATGACAATCCCTCTCTGTGTTTGATTTTCACTTCCTACTAGTTCATCAATCTGAAGGAGCCATGAAAGCAGCGCCTGTTATTAATGCATCGAGAACCCTGAAAAGATTGAATGAATGCCTTTAGAGACACACAGGACCTCTTCTGTACTAAAACTTTCTTATGTTTGCTCACCCATAACCTTCCCCTAACATCACTCTCGCCATCAGCCAAGCACTGGCTGTGTTCCTACTTTCTACTGACTGACTGTATAAACTGCTTGGCTAAAGTGGATTAGGAGGCTAAAATAATTTCATGTTTTACAAAAAGCCATATAATCCTGTGAGGGAACAGGTGTGAGAATGTGGGAGTTGGCCTCCTCCTCTCTATATTAATGTATTATGTAACAAAAGCTGTATAGATGAAAGTCATGTGAATGATGTATCAGCAGTGTACTGTGATTTGAGTCAAACTCTCCTGCTGTAATTAAACACAAGCTGTCATGACAAACAGGGTGAAAGATAGAAGTGATATGTGATAGACAGCTTGTGATGCTGCATTAAACTTGTGTTGCTCTGAGGTTCAGGTTGAGTTCAGGCTTGTTGTGGGTGGCAGCAATCATTTCAACCCCCTTAATTTACCTCTATGTACAACAGTCTACACTTGTGACTGCATTGTGTGGTCATGTGTCTAAGTTTGTTTTATCAAGGCTTATTTTGTAAATTTTGTACTGATTACTGAACTGTAGTGCATTGTTATTGGTGTATGACTGAGCCCCCAAAGTCCTGAATAATTATAGTATTTTCATCTTGTGCACACAAATGATCTTGTTAGCACAAGTTATCTTTTATGCACGAGTCATCTTGTCTTGTACACGCAAATTTTTACATTGTTCTTGCGTGTTGTCAGTTAATATTTTGTGCACGCAAGTTATTCTTTTGCAATGTTTAGTCAATTAGTCGTCAGAAAATGAATCAACTATTTTGATAATTGATTAATCGTTTCAAGCTAAAAAGCCAAATATTCTTTCATTTCAGCTAAATGAGAGGGTTTGCTGTTTTTCTTTGTCACATACAGTAAATTGTGTATCTTTTGGTTTTGGACTGTTTATCGGACTAAACAAGACAAGTTGAAGACATCAACATGGGCTCTGAAAAATTGTGAATGGCATTTTTACTTTTTTCTTTTTTTACATTTTAAAGACTACATGATTAATCAATGAATCCACAAAATAATCAGCAGATTAAATGATACTGAAAAAATAATGAGTTGCAGCCCTACACAAGTTATTATCTTGTGTTTGCAAGATAAGAAGTAAGACAATAACACAAGTTGTTAAGAGTTTTTTTCAGGACTTAGGGGACTCACTAGTCTTAATAGAGTTTGGTAAACATAATCACATCATTAATCTTTCAAGGCATTTTGCCCCTACATTTTCCTGTTTAACTGGTAACACCCATACCTTGTTTTGGATTCTGACAGTCCACATTTCCATTGTTAAATGTTTCAGATTTATTAATTAAAAGTTGAATCTAATTTTCCTTCAGTCTTTACAGTACAGCACTTTATCAAAATCCATTGTAAGATAATCACAAGAAGGCAATTATCCTGAGAGTACACTGTCTCTGCAGTCGTCCTGAAAGAATGTGCGTCATTGGTCATTGTACGTCAAAGTGACCCCATTTTCTATTTCTGTCCCATAATACACCTGAACTTTCTGCTGTAGTGTGGTTTGCCAGGGTATGTGGGTGAATGAGTAATCATATACTACGTACATCCTTAGACACACAAGATGCTGAATATTTGTTGGGGAAGGCAAGAGGAGGTGGGGGGGGGGGGGGGTGTTTGGCTTTAGAATGTGTACGGTCATTTTATGCTTTAATCCTTGTCTGATTGTCTGATTATGTGTTTCATAGCCATTGTAATGATAGTGTATACAAAGGTTATAGTCCTTTAACATCCTTCCAATGAGGACATTCAATTGCCTTGTACAGGAATTAATCTGACATCATTAATATCTAGATAGCATAATGTAAATGAACTATCATAATGGCAATAGTAGTGTGTACAGCAAAAGACATCAGTAGGCTACTTCTCCATTCACACTCCCAACACACTGTATAAAGAAAGACCAAAAGCCTCTATATTAAACAGCATGAAGGAAACCTTTCTGTTGTCTTCATCTGTGTGTTTGTCTGAATCTTGTATCTGGATGTTTTTTTGCTTCACATTGTGACAGTGTTTTGGAATTTCTTGTTGCATTTTCCCCCCAACCACACTGATTCTAAAAGAACAAAATATGTTCTAGTATGAAGACAAATACCGCCAAGCTAATGTGAACAGAAAGACTGTTTATTTGTTTGACAATATTATCTTGGTTACATTCGTATATAAACCTTTAGATTTTTCTAGCATTTTTTTTTACAGAATGAGAATGATGTTTATCAGTTTGCATACCTAGAAATTTAAAAGGAATACATGCATTCAAACATGAACAGCTTTAAAAGGAGCAACTTTATATAACAAGTAGAAATTCACAACTGTGAGCGCTGCTCAGTCTGACTGTGCTCATCAGTCAAGGAAGGAATATTACAGAGGGAGGTCCTCCAACACGCTTAGCAGAGGAGAGCAAGTTCGTTGGCTAAACCCATGATGTGGTATTAAATGGCTTCAATTTGAGCAGATGATTTTCAGCATCAAATTTAAGCAGCTTTCCTATATTTAACGTACAACATATAGAAGAGTTCTCTCATTAACAAGAGGCACCACAAACACAATAAAAAAAAGCACAACTGTTGAAATGGATACAGGAAAGACAACCTCTTTAAAAGGTAGTGGAAAGTGCACTTAGTGGGTCCGCCCAGCACAGACCCTGTCCAACCAGATACCAACAATTCCCTCCAAATTACAACTGACCTCCTGGTGGTGAATCACATAACACACTACGATATTGCTTACTTGTGCCTTTCACTTTCTCATAGCTCTCATAGTGTTTGTGTACATAGTCGAGTCCCAGCTGCATAGGACAAGACACATCCACTGCTGCCCCTTTCCCTACACTCTCCCCTGGAATGTGCACACATTTCTCACAGTACCTTCAAACACAACACACCAGAGTCTCATCATGTACAGGAAATGTGGTACAATGATACATCGCCATCTCTTGGAGAAGGTGGAAGCTGCTACGTTTCTAACTCTCACCATGTCTAGGAGCACTGAATTATGTTAGAATCCGGGGACCAATAATGCTTATGTGTATCCACAAAAAAAAAACTAATCCTGACGTCAAAATCTATTCACCGATAAACTAAAAAACAACTAATTGCTAAAACCTATTAGTTTTACTGGCCAAGTAAAAGCAGAATCTAGAGTAAAGTCAGCCAACTATTTCACATATGGTGTTAATTCAGCTCAGATTATTTACGTATGCACATTAGAGGCCAAGTGCAGGGAGTGAGCGCAGCCGTAATCTACATGGTAGGGCTCCGATGGCTGAACATTGGCTTTTACAGCATTTTGACAAGGTGAAATGTCACTTGCCAATGATTCCTCTCCACAATGAGGAGGAAGCTCTGGACTCATGATAGTGTGCATGGCTTAAAAAAAACATTTTGTACTGTCCTTGATCTCAATTACAAAACAAGAAAAAACAAAACATGTAATATGTAGACTACAAGGTTAACATATAAAAAGTATTAGACATGTCAACAGAGATGAGGAAAACGTAGAAAAGGAAATATACTGAACAACATAACTGAAAAATTGAAAAAAGGCATCTCAAGATTATGAGTAATGGCGACAATGATGATGATTGTAATGCAGGAGGTGGTTTGATATGAATACAGAGAGAGAAAGAGAGAGAGAGAGAGAGAGAGACAGACAGACAACGATCAGTAAGAAAAAGAGAGAAAGAGAGATATCTCTGTATATTGTGGACATCCTGACAGTTTACACTCTTCTTTCTTCTAGTCTTCACACCTCTGGGACAGAGTGATCCATGGCTGACCGCAGGAGACCGGTGGACATCCTGGAGGGGAAAAATAAAAGGTCCATGAGCTTGTCAGTGAATGGAACCGTCCTCTTCAGACAGGGTTGATTTAAAGTTGCTTAAGTGTCTCATTAAACAAAGATGAAACGAATGTTATTAATGTAATTTAGGTGCTTCAGTTCAAGGACACTGCTATTGTGTAGAGAGATATCGTCTTTTTATTGCACACATTCGTCCTGGTGCCTACATTGCCCACAATGCAACTCAACTGCCAACAAATCAGTTAGAGATTCAAGTATGTTATGCTAGTAGCGGCTTGTGTAGCTAGCCTCCAGCAGAGATGAGGAGTGGGCTACAGAGGTCTGGTAACCTCACTGCTTTCTAACTCCACACCCCCAGATTTATTTCATTTTCAAACTTGTAGTCTTCTGCCCCAACTGACACTGCCTCAAGAGACATCCCTCTTTTTTCTTTTTCTTTTAAACCAGATTTCACACAGCTCCCTCTGGACACACAAAAGACTTTATGCTACTTTTTCCCCACACATGCAGTAAAACTCTCCAACTCCTGTAAATAGGTCTGGTCAATATAGACCAAAAACAAAATCAGTTTTTTTTTTCCAAGCTTGGGGTCGATTCACAATTTTATTCAGATTGAAACATCATATTTTTAGACAGTTAAGCAAGAATAATAAAAGAGCTGCACCACCTGCAAGTCTGTTATCATTCTGCATAAAATACAGGTTATCCCACACAGCTACTGACTGTCAGAACCAAGTGGTTCAACTAAGATCATGGGCATCCAGTTTAATAATAACTTTCAGCACAGACAGAGCAGAAATGTCCGCTCATTAATTGATCTGCTGCTGTTTGTGTTTCTTTAAAGACATCAGTCTGATATCTGCAGACTGCTGCTAGCTAGCGTTAGCTGCCCAGCAGGTAGCAATGGAACAATGTTGAATCTGGAAACTGTTCAGTCAACTCCCAGTGCTTCAACTCTCATAATCAGAGATGGTGCCTCGTCAAGAAACACAGATCAGTGAGCAGAGTCATTTTTAGTTTGTCCCTCTTGTACAACACACTCAGCAACATGACTGTTCAATAGGAGATAGTCAGAGCTAGCTAGTCACGTGGAGTAAACTGCAGCAGGTGTGCATGTAGTGTAACTAATCACATCACAGTTTACGGGACTGTCGTGACTGAAAGAGGCTACCGTCTACGTGAAAAATGATCTTCTAAAACACGATTTAGACCTTTTGCACATTGTGCAAAAACAAAAATTCAAATTGATCAAATTAATTTGACATATCGTCCAGTCCTACCTGTAAACACACTTTGATGTGTAAAATCGGTGAAATTCCCCTTTAAGAGCCATTAATAATGTTATTAGTAACACCTGTGCTTTTCCTGTTATGATTTTGTATTAGTTTTTCAGTATATGGATCTGAATGAAGGTGAGGCAATGAGCTGACTGAAGGCTGAATTGAATTATAACTGGATCACTGATGTGAATAGACAAAATGAGTCCCTTAAAGTTCATGACTCTGACAAATAATGCTAAGATAATGGCAGTCCTACCTCTTAATCATGTGTTCATAGATGAACTTGGGCATGATGGTGATGGTCATGGCGGTCGGGGATGTGGACAGAATATCCTTGATCTGCGAATCCTGAAATTTTCACACAGGTACAGTGACGTGTAAGGATCTCATGTAATTATTAAAAAAGATTAGATTAGATTCTAGTTTTGTGAAACACATTCACTTCACAGTTTTTCTCCAGTGTTTGGATGCAATGTTGGAAACAAAAACTAGGTTTAAAGAATAGGTGACAAAAATATCAAAAATGTTTCCATTTTCCAAATGGCAAATTCACAATAAAGGTGTCAGATTGGTGTCTAAAAAGACAATACTATAACAAATAACTCCTCAGTCAAGACAGTAAAATGAAAAACTTCACTGCATCAAATCATACATTCAAACTTGCAGTCATTTAGTGGTGATACACAAAACTAGGGGTCGACTGATTATCGGCCTCTGTTTCTTCTAACTGTCAGAGAGGTGCAGGATTGTTGTTAGAGACTTTAGATGTAATGGAACTGCATCTACGGCCTGTGTTAATCCATACACGGAGTGCTTAGATGGTGTAGAGTTGTCAGAGTTGAACAGTCACTTCTATTGCTATTGTACATATTCAGCTATAGTAATCATTAGTAATGAAGTAGCCTAGTTTTGAATGACAGGTTCCCTATCATCACATCTTGTAAATATATAGCATTTAAACAGTGGTGGAATAAGTACTCAGATCCTTTACTTATGTAAATGTATCAATACCACAATGTAATAATACTTTATTACAGGTAAAAGTCCTGCATTTAAAATCCTACTTAAGTAAAAGTGTAGAAGTATTACCAGTTAAATTAATAAAGTATTAAAGTAAAAGTATTCGTTTAGCAGAAAATCAGGTTGTGACTGATATATTAAATACATTTAACAAAGTACATTATTAATACTGATAAGACAATGCATAAGCAGCATTTTATTGTTGTAGCTGCTTGAGGTAGTTTGAACTGCTTTGTGAGGGTTATAAAATAAATCTTAAGGGTGTTGAGATTATAGACTGGGTAGGTAAGAAGAAAAAACATGAAACCAACTAAAGACTTTCCAAAGCTGTTTTGCTGTAATAAATGAAGCATAATCGTGCATTCTACATTTTGACACCAAGATTTTCATTTTT
The DNA here is from genome assembly GCA_038419695.1 of Scomberomorus guttatus. Classification (NCBI taxonomy): domain Eukaryota; kingdom Metazoa; phylum Chordata; class Actinopteri; order Scombriformes; family Scombridae; genus Scomberomorus; species Scomberomorus guttatus. The sequence continues at coordinate 5,774,728 of CM076449.1, forward strand.
ACTGCAAATGTATATTGGTTCTTAATATCGGTTATCTGATTACTAATAATCGGTATCAGTATTGGCCCTGAAAAAAACCATATCAGTCGACCCCTGAACAAAACTGAAAATGAAAGTAACAAAATATTTTAGGCAGCCTGTTTACTTCTCCATATCTGTCCTATCATTTACATCAGGTCATAGATTATAATCCACATCATATCTATTGTAACTTTCTTGAAAAAGCTGCAGTCTCACACAGTGGATGAGACCACAGCACAGAAACCGTTTTCTCCTCAAAAGGAACAAGACTGAGTATGTTTTCTGTTATAGTTGTGTGAAAAGTAAAGAGAACCAGTAATCACTGATCTATCATGAATGCATTTGAAGTTGTGATTTCTGCATTTTCAGTCTTAGAACACAGTTTGCAGAAGAGCAGAAAATCAGTGGAGAAAAACTGAAAAGAGCAAGTACAGCAAAACCTTCAGTTTAGGCTAAAAACACATTCAAAACCGTCATCACGGGGCTGAATGAAACTACGCACCTACCATAGAAAACATTGGACTAAAAGCAAACTACTAAGTAAACGTAACTTATAACGTACTAAATACTTCACATTTGAACAGACTTGGAACGGGTGGATGCTGCACTTACTTATAATCGCTGCACGTCCCCATGCAAAATTAGCCACCAAACATTTTATAAGCATCATGCATGTTCTGTATTCTAATTCTAGATCACACAATTATCTTATACACATTACCATTGACCAAACCATTTGATGAAAGACTCATATACAGAAACAAATGCCTGACCTTGAGTCCAATAACATTTTGTCCATTGATTTCACAGATGTAATGGTCAGTCAGCACACCGTTGCGGGCAGCAGAGCCATCCTTGACCAGCGAAGTGATTTTACCAGACTTGTAGATAAAGCCCACATGGCCTGAGCTGTCTTTGTGCATGGTGACGGTGCGCTGGAATGGCCTAGAGACCGACACAGGCGGAGAGAAAAGTTCAGGGAATCCTGCACTGACTCGGAGCTTTGTTAGACAGCCTGATCCTGATATTCTTTCTTTGAATGACAACATACCAACATGCCTGTAAACTAATTATGATAAATACTTATGTTATAACTGTGATCAGGAAAACAGAGGGAAAAAAGTCAGGAACAGATGGGAGAAGGCAAGACAAAAAGAAACTCCCTTAATGATAATCAAAACAAAACTACAAGGAGAGCTGTATAATACAACTGACAGAACAGCCAGCAGATGGAGCCAAACATTCAAAAAAAAAAAACAACAACAACAACTGGGTTGGCCCTGTGTGTTCATTCCAGCTTCTAATGAGATGCTATGAAACTGTTTAGAAAAGGGGAGAAAATCTCACCTGTTTCAAGGTTACAGAGATCCATAAATATATACAAATTTAAACACAAAGCTTTTATCTGAGATAACGTTGCTTCAGTTAATAGTGGGCACCATAATGCTGAGGCGACCATTAGTACTTAGTACAGAAGACCAGACAATGAAATACATTAAAGCTTTTAGCACAACAAACTCGACAAATGAATGCTGCGTAATTTATGAAGTAATGTTAAACCACAACTGCTCCATGTCATATAAAACAGAGGTGCGGACTGGTACCAGGCCTCGGAACATACTGCAAGTCTTGAGAAAAAAATAAGGACACACTGCTGTAATCCTATGTCCTCTGTATAGGAAATGCTCCTCACCTGTCCCTGACCACCAGCTCGATGCGGGTCTCGGCCGCAGCCTTCAGGGCCTTGTGGGCCTTGTCTGCGCTCCACCCGGCACAGTTCTGCCCGTTGATCTGAAGGACCTGGTCCCCAAAGCGCAGCCCAGCCAGGGCCGCAGGGGAGTTAGCCTGCACCAGCTGGACAAACACTCCCTGAGAGAGGAAAGAGAGAAAACATTCCAAATGTGTCCAAGGATTGACAGAAGCTGATACTGGAGAGAAAACAAAGGAGCTACTCAAGTGAGAAAGCAGGGATGCAGTGAGGAAAGAAGAGATAAAATGTTTCCAGAAGGATGAAAGACACTGCTAGGTGATTTGAAAAAATTAAACTGTGATAGGAAAGACAACAGAAGGCTCATGTCTGAACAATTCTTTCAAAGGAAATACACGGTTTTACTTGTTGTCAATGCAATGTAATGAATTATTAGATTGGAATGATGTCTCTAATTCAAATTTGTATGGTCTATTTTGATTCAACACCCTATAAGTGAATACGTACAAGTCAAAACAGAACATATTTGCTGGATGTTATGTTAGCCTGTAGCAGCACAGTGCAGCAGTACATCAATCACCAACACACTAAAATCTTCTGGTTTTGTCATTTCAGCCATTTTAAAGGCTGCCTGCTGTATTAGTGCAACTCATTACAAACTGAATAATTAACTATGTTCAGGAACCTATTAGCACTCTTGAGCTGGCCAAGTATCAAAAGAGATCACTCAGTTTTTTTGTTTGTGTTCTCGTTTTTCTATGCATATACAATTAATGTGTATCCCACAATTTAGGGATGCACCAATCTGATATCCCCCCTATACTACCAAATGAAGTGGATTGCGTATCGGCCAGAAGTGACTGATCCACGTTAAATGCTATTTTCTGTTCTGCTCTGTTCATTTGCTGCGTTAAGTTACTGCTTTAACTCATCACTTCCTGCGCTTACAATGTGCTTACATTCCTTTTAATGCAACATTCGCAGTTCACTAACAATACCAAAAGCTGACTGTCTATTGTTTTTCTAAACTGTGTCAGGTATTTGTTTTGAAACACTGCATGGACTAAGCAACATTAGATTTTATTTCATGTTTAACAAAGAGAACTGACGTTCCATCTCATCAATGAGGAATTATTAGCAGCCGGAGTAGCATCAGCATCAGCTGTGATCACCTCAATGTTACTCTCAGTGCTTCAAAACTACTATAAAAACAATTTTATAATCTGTCTACAACAATTTAATTCAATATGCACAAAAAAAACCACTGACCACTGATTTTACACATTTACACATTAAAGTGTGTTTCAAGGTCTTGGGGAGTTCTATTGCATATGTGAAAAAAGCAGTATAAAGCCTTTTGTGTCTCCAGAGGGAGCTCTAAGAAATTTGATAAACTGCCTCAAGTGATGTCACTTGAGTTAGCATCAGTTGGGGCTGAAAACCACAAGTTTGAAAATGAAATAAATCTGGGGGTGTGTAGTCAAAAAGAAGTGAGGTTACCAGACCTCTGTAGCCCAATCATCATCTCTGCTAGAGGCTAGCAGCTCAATGCTTAATTACTACTACATACTAGCATAAAACACTGTACAGACAAGGGAATGCATGGAATAAAAAAGATGATATCTCTCTTCTGTTCTTCTGTGTCAATTTTGATCTGCTTTTTTTTTTCAAAACAGTCCATCGTGCAATGTGCAATGCTTAAACTTAAACTCGGTGGAGTACTCTTAAGAAATTATATGTCAACAGCACATACTGGCACATTGTAACTTGTAACTTAAAAATTACATCTATTAATTCCCTCATTGAAAAATCCAGAATTTCTGAATATGCAAATATTTTTTGTTTCAGAAGTTTAACTGCTGGACACAAGTTGTCTCCTACTTCACTATAAAGTTCATCTTCAGCGTATGCACACTGGAGGCTTCAAGTCTCCACATTACACTTGTGTCAGTTCCATACTGGACCGCGACTGGTTTCAAACTAGTTGCGTCACAAATCATGTTGTAGGTCCACACAAACTCAGATTTTCAGTGATTTTCTCAGTGAGAAACTTCAGCAGATGAATGTGACAGAGCTCCAGACTAATTTTTTTCACTACCATCCTGGAACCGTCCTGAAAGACAATTTAAACCATCCCGAACTGAATGTAAACTGTCCCAAAATCAAAATGTTGTTTCTTTACTTTGTTATTATCATCTATAGTTAGTTGTTAGTAGCATAATAAAAAAACTCCATTAAAATGTTGAGGAAATAAATAATTCTATTTATTTTGCTCCATTCAAAGAAATAGGTTTAAAACAAAACTGAAAAATTTTCTGTAGACTGTAAAAAACAAAATTAAGAAAAATAAATAAATAAAAATAAATAGGAGGACACAGAATTTGGGAAAAATTCTGTGTTTCAGTCTCAGTTGTCTCAGTCTTTGTACTGAGGTCTTTGTGCCCTGAAGCCACTACTTTACTGTTTGTGTGTTGTATTGATGTACAGGGGCAGACTTTACCATTAGGCAATGTAGGCAACTGCCCGAGGCCCCCCAACTAAAAGAGCCCCAACAGCTATAGATTAATTTATTAAAATATTGAATTATGTTATTAGTCTAACTCATTATACACCAAAATAACTTACAAAAAGTCCAAAAAGCACTTAAAAAATATGCACCTGTATATTTCTACTTCAGAGGAAAACATTGTACCACTGCATTTACCTGACAGATAAATGTTACTGGTTACGTTGCTGATTCAGATTTTACTCTGATTTTACTCTAAAATATGGTGCACTATTATTCATTAAACTATTCAGTGTTATATAAAATGGTTAGAATTGAAAGCAAGTAAATTAAGTACATTGTGCTGATAATACCTCTCTTTCACTCCTCACTTTTAAGTAAAACTTTGAATGCAGGACTTTTACTTTTACAGTATTTTCACTGTGCGATATGAATAGTTTTATTAAAGAAAAAAGATTTGAGACATTCCCAGTTAGAGTAAGGGTGAAAATAAAGCACAACAGTTTGTCTGGGGCCCCCAAATCACTAAATCCTCCCCTGTTAATGTATGAGTGTTTTCTTTAACAATTTACTTTAAAGATTAGAGATGCTGCTTTCAGTAATTGTAAATGTTTCCATGGTGAACTGTGCCTTTGCAATATAGTTTCATATTTATGTACTATGTATGGTGCCTGCTGCGGTCCCGTTTCTGCTCCTGATAACCCATGTGGGCTGGAACGATTGTAGCATGCTGAGTGCACCAATTTCTCCAACAATCTCTCTTGTATAATTGTAGAAATAATTATTAGTGTCTGTATATTTCCTAGTATTCCCCGTTGTTGTTGTTCATGCCTGCCGAAAAATGAAGCTGCCCGCTGCAGCAGCGGACTGCAGCTCTGCTATGTTCACATTTTAGAGAATGTAATTAATATTTTCCTCATTAATGATGTATTATTTCACCACCTGTGACCCATCCGCTATTAATCAGAATGTTAATCTTCATGACACCTGACCTATGCGCGGATTAACCGCGGTGCCTGTGGATATAACTCCAACTCTGTGCATCACTAGTAACTATAGTAACAGCATGAGAAGACGCGCTCTGTTGTAGTTAGTGCTCAGTTTAGTTTATCATTTCCTAAGCGATAGTTTAAAATAAATAATTATATATAAAATCCCTTTTGTCTCAAAGGCATTACGGGCATGTTAATCTGTCCTTCCCAAACACATTTTACCGTTCCCCAGGACGCCATTAGTCTGGAGTCCTGTAATGTGAAAACAAATTCTGCACATACATTGTTCTGCACAGTGAAGCTCAAACCTTTAACTGAAGGAAGAAAAACACATTTTTGAGCAGAGGGGGACTTTACATTTTGGAAAAACGGAGCACTGGTATTGGATTAGTACTTGATATTAGCAGGTATACTGAGTTTAGGTATTATAATCAGTACCAGGAGAGAAAGTCGGATCGGTGCATCCCTACCAGAAAATATTACGTGAGGTTAAAAACAGGTCTGTTACATGTCTTAAAAAATTTTAAGGAGCTCTAAAATTGTAACATCATCTTAAGCAGCTGTGCTAAACATGGTGGCTGACATGATGCTCTAGAGTCTAGAGCTCACATCAGCTGTTTCTAGAGTCTAGACACTGAGCAAAACGGGTTAAACACTGAATGCTTACAACAAGCGAAGCAGAGTTTGACCCAGATCACAATATCAAGTGGAGGCGGGAGGTGTAGATTTCCTCGGTCATCAGTATAGTGTCAAAGGGGTGTTCGTGACAGTCGGTGTGGCTGAATAATTAATGCAGGAACAGGTGCCTGTCAAAGAGTTTGTGATGCTGACTCACGTTGTCGATGGACCTGAGCCGGAGTCCGACCTTCCCCTCCTGGTCCTTGCAGAGAATAATCTCCCGCAGCCCTGGGCGTATCTCCGCCCTCCTGATGCCAACATCTGCCCCTGTCACTGGCCGCACCATCCCCCCGACACCTGACATGGAGGGCACTGCCACTTGCTGAGGAGGGGGAGAGGAAGCCAGAAAAGTGGAAGAGGTGGGTTGAGAAAGAACGAGGTGAGAGGAAGAAAAGAATTAAAGAGGAATGTTCCATTAAAATTCAGCTGGCAATAAAAAGGAATTCTGCATCAAATAGAGGGACAGTACGTTAGAGGATTTAATTTCATCTTCTCCACCAGTGAATGAGATCAGGAATGCTTTTAAAAACGTCATCATTAATATGCTTTGCAGTAAATATAAATAAATTAATATATCTAAAGAATAACTGTAGGGGTGAAGATATCAGCAAATGGCAGAGACACAGATGGTTAAAAATCGGCTGACGAGCTAGGGTGCTGTGAGAACCTTGATATCTGCAGGCGCCGTATGCACGCACACGCACACTTGGAGGGGAGTGATGAGATCGCACCCTCCCACACACTGCTCCAGGCCTGTGGTGAGTCATTCAGAAATGTGGATCTCCAGGAACAGCACACTGTTGTACTCTGATATATCTACAGCTCGTGGCTGCTTTTATTTACTAAAAACAGGTTTTATTTAATGGAGGCTGGTGCTTTTAATTGAGAGGCAATCTTAACTATAGCATTTCTTAATCAAATGTAACCTTTTCTGGGGTCTTATTTTTTTAACCAAAGCAAAAAATAAAACAATGACGGAATAAGATGTTAATAATGCATCCAAACGGCACATACAAACACTTACATTGTCAGCCACAGGCAACAAGGCCAGGTTCCTCTGGACTTCATCACTATTGAGGCTCAGGCCCATGTACTCTCCCAGCTCCTCCAGATTTGGGTACAGGCCTGGGAGAGGGGAGAGACAGGTGGAGAAAGAAAGGAGGAGGGTGGGTGGAAAAAGGGAACCGAAGAAAGAATTGAGGTTGAGAATTGAGGGGAGCAGATGGAAGGAGGGTGAGCAGGTGGGAGAGGTTCAGTGTGAGAGGCAGGTGGTTGGTAGGAGAGAGAGAACGTGGAAGAAAAGGGAAAAACAGTTTAGTTAAAGGTTACATAATGGATTAATGAATACAGTAATACTACATTTGCAACATAAAATGTTCTCACAGGTGTACAAACTTCAAACACTATAATGTTCGATGCACCCAAGTAGTCTTTTTAGCTCATCTCACTCTTACACTTTATATTTAATTCATGCCGTCCATCACAACAGGGTCATGCTTGAGCTACATGGAGCCTCTCCACTGGAAGAATGCTGATAATGAGCAGTCTGTGTTGCAGTGCAGTAAAACGTTCCTGGCATCAGTACTCAGGCCACTATAATCTAATGGTCTGTGTGTCCAGTCCTGATGTATACAAATATACACACAAAGTTTTTATGCAAAGTGGTGATATCTCCTGTTTACTTCACTGTATGGACAGTTTCTACCTGTCTGTCCCTCTTCTTGCCTGCCTGCATGACTGCATCACTTTTCTGGCAACAAGAGGTGGCCGTTGCCCTTGCACCAAAGCAGTGATTACTAAATTTATCCTGGCAAGGGTAAAAGAAAGACAAACAGAGGTAGGGAAATAAGTATAGGTCACTCAGTGGCATACATGAATATGCACCCTAGCCAATTATTTAGAACCTGCTGCCCATTTACGTAAGTATTATCAGCTTGATGTAGTTAAAGTATTGCAGTAAAAGTAGCGGTTTGGTCCTTCTGACTGATATTATATAAGATTATTAATACTGAAGCATCAGTGTGTAAGCAGCATGTTACTGTTGTAGCTGCTTGAGGTGGAGCTAGTTTGAACTACTTTATATACAGTTAGCTAGTTTAGTCCAGTGCTTCCCAATTTAGGGGTCAAGCCCCTCCAAAGGGTCACCAGATAAATCTGAGGGGTCGTGAGATGATTAATGGGAGAGGAAAGAAGAAAAAACAAAGTTCTGATACACAAATCTGTTTTCAGTTTTTGGACTTTTTCTCTAATCTTTGATTTTTGGTGAAATATTGGATCATTTGAACATTTATTGAAATGAAACCATGTGAGAAGTTTAGAGGGAAAAATCACTATTTGGTGGAGCTGTTAACAACTCATAGACATCTGAAATGTGACCCTGACTACACACTGCTTTTTGTAAGATGTCAGTGTTTCCCCTATCATTGCTTTGGAGAGACCCCCCCAATCCTCCTGAAAGAAATTAATAAAAACAAATGTAACTTATACTAGCAGCATAGCTGGAGTGCAATAGACTCGCACATGACAGGCTTGCACCGAAACTTGACATTAACATTTATTTATCTAATTTAGTCTCCCATCCACCGCTGGTATGTTTCACACAACCACAGCACGCTGGTTAGGCTAATAGTGAATTGTTATTAAACAAGCTAAAAACAAATGTATGTATGTAGCCTTTGCCTGATATCAGACAGAACTGTCAACTCGTTACACTCCATTTCCATCTTTAGTCTGACATTGCCTCCACTCTAACCAATTTCCATGGGGAAGGGGGATTCGATCTGATCACCACTAAACGACGACGTGGTGGGTGACGTACTGAGAGTTGGGCGGTGCTTGGTTCTGCTGGTTCTTCTGTTTTAAACATGGCAGCCCGGTCACAAACGTTCTAATATTACAGCTAAACAGTACACTAAAATACGTTTCTGAAAACATCTGAGGCGAGAAATAGGCCATGCAGTAACAGAATCTTGATTCATATTTGACTGATTGGCTAATCGTTAGTCCCCCCGCAGTGCTCATTAGACCGATTGCTTTTTCCATGTCATGATGCCAGACCAGAAGACTCAGTCAACTTGGTGGAGTGGGCGGATTTAAAGGTCTGGACCGAGGCAAATGTAGCCTAACTGTTTAGCTTAGTTTGTCAAAAACCTTAAAACTAGTCAAATTCTTGTAAACTTAGCTCCAGGCTGAGATGGCCCCCCTCCCTCTAACAGCGGTACCTGTAGGCAGGTCTTCTTTCTAAACTTCACTCAGTATTTTGATGTCAGGAATATTATTTATGTTATTGACATTTTTAAAAGAAAAATAATATATTTTTTAAAAAGCAATTCTTTAGTAAAGAAGTACCAATATATTGATAAAGAACCAACCGAACTGATAAGGAGTATCGATAAATGTACTAGTATCGATAAAATCCTAACAATAGGCCTACCCATCCTTACCTGCAACAATACTAGTAGTTTCGGAGGGCCTTCCAACCCCCCTGAAAAAAATCCTAGGGGAAACACTGGATGTAAAAAGCCAAAAAGGTTGGAAACCACTGGTTTGTGATGTATTTTAAAAGCTTGTTATATTATCCATTGTGTAAAATCTTCATCTGAAAGTCAACAAATGAAGTAGAATAGAAAGTACAATATTTCCCTCTGAAATGTAGTGGAGTGAGAGTAAAAGTAGCATCAAATGGAAATACTCAAGTAAAGTGATCATTTGTAAGGATGACGTTGTGAGGGCACCATAGTTACTGAATTATTACAAAACTGATTCAGAATTCAAAAGTAATTTGATTTAAGATGCAGATGGTGGTTTCAGTTTTCTCAACAGTGTAATCTTCAGCTTCTGCCTGCCTCTTAAGCTCTGTGATTGGATGTTTCTTGCTGAAATGCACTTTGGAAGTCATAATTTGGAAGTGTTTTTTTTTAAAACACACAGACTTGTACTTTTAATTTAGTTTATCAAAGAATCAGATATTTTTTAGCAAAGTTGTTAATTTTTTGGACTGATGATTCAACCAGGAAGGTTCCATGTCCATCCAATCCACCTCCTCATTAACATGGACATTTGCTCCCAACTTTTTGGAAATTTATAGTGGGCTATATGAACTGATCAGGGCTGAGACTGTTGACTTGTGTTGACCATTGCTGGTGACAATACATATGTCAACCAGCAACTTCTACATGCATTTTGATTTTGATCTAAGTCAATACTTCTATCAGTATACTGTTAATGTTCAGTGATTGTCTTTGTTTCAACAACAGTGATTGTGCCACCACAGTACTTTGGTGGTACCAAGTGGAGTCAAGTCTAAAGTCAACATTGTTTCAGTCAGCCACTTCAACTATGTACTCCAGCCAAACAGCCACTACACAGCTACAGGGGACAGCTCTGGTCATGGCACAGAAAAGAAAGAGACATGAACACATCCACAAATTGTTGGCCCTGAAAAAAAACAAACAAACACTAAATGAGTTTCATAACTTCAAAAAACTGAAATTGCCTAGTCATTACAGTTGGCCTGCCCTCTCTTCTTCCTCATTTATGTTTTTGTGCTCTCCTGCTTTATCACAGTCTCTTTCATTCTCCTCTCCCACACACACGCCTGCTCCACAACTGCCCACTTAAGCTAATCTAAAAAAAAGAAAGAAAAAAAAATACTGGTGTTGGCGTGGTTTTTGCAGTTTATCCTGACTTTCTTCTTATCAGAAGACTATGTTAAGAAACAGTATCTGGGAAACGGCCCTTGAAGTCAGTAAATGAGGACCTGGCTAATTTACCAGGTAAATTTGTCTAATTGATGCTCTAAAGTGATGCGGAGTCAATTGCATCTTTGAAAACAAAACACACATGCAGGCTGTCAAGTTCTCTTATCTCCTCATTCTTGGTGCTTTGCCTTTACAGGAAGAAGAAAGGTCATGTTGTTGAGGCAATCTGAAGGCAGCAGAATGAGTGCAGTTTACAGCATTAGCGTGTCTGGCTAGGCTGTAGTCCAGTGCAAATGTCAATCAGGCCATCCCCTTTCACCTCCCTCTGTTTCCCTTCTCCACACCAGGACAAGAAACTCCTCCCGTCTCTCCTCTAGCTCACTCACCCACTACACCCCTGGGTCTCTCCCTCCTTTTCAAACCAACTCCTCCTCCTCTCTCTTTCTCCTATCGTGCCTCGTCCCAGCACAACTGCCAGAGCCAGTCTCCATGGTGACTCACAGCTAGCTCTGCTGAGGTAAAAACAAAAGACCAAAAGCCCACAGGGCTTTGCATCCAAATAAAGAAAAGAGAAATTGAATGAGTGAGAGAATGGGAAAGGGGGGAGAAGTGAGGGAAAATAAGGAGAAAAGTTGTGTTCTCTAATCTCTAAACGGCCCCCTGTCCATCTTTTGCCTGCTTTTAATCTTTTATGGGTGCCTCCTTTCTCTCTTTTCTACCATCTGAGTCTGAGTCTTACAGCAGAGCTCAGGCCTATTTTCACACAAACTCAGAAAAACATAAACCCCTGAGCAGAAATAAAATGAGAGAGAAAGACAGACAGCCACAAACGAGAGAAAGAGAAAGAAGTCATAGACCAAATAACCCCTCCTCCCATCATAGTCCTCACACTCTATTCCTCTTTATCCATCTCCAATACTACAGAACTGTTCCTCTCCCACAAATAACTGCACACCCACCACTGGTGTTGGGCAAGTTACTGAAAATTAGTAATTAGTTACAGTTACTTCTCTCAAAAAGTAATTGAATTACTTTACCAACTACTGCATATTAAAAAATTGTGAGTTACTGGGGAAAGTAACTTTTGCGTTACTTTTAACACAAAAGTGTAACTTGTCCCAAAATCTCAAAGTTCAATCCACTCGGTAAAGTGGTTTTCCCCCACAACACCAAATCAGTTCCGTTCAATCCAGTTTCACAAACATAAAAGAAAGACAACTCACAAATCCCCCCACAGGTTTTACCGCAGATCCACAACTCAAACCAGGAATAGCAGTGGGAATTCAGTAACAGGTATTATTTAATGTTATAACTCCAGAGACAAAGCTTAAGTTTTACTACAAGTTGGCTACAATGATGTGGACTTTACTACACGGCTCTAAGACACGGTAAAGTCAGATGACGTTTTGTGTTGTGTGTGCGTTTGTCTGCTATCCCCTGCAGTTGTCCACTATTTTCACGTAAGACAAAAGTAACAATTAACAAGCCCATTTCAATTTCAGTCATTGTAATTGTGTTATTTAATTTGATAAAGTAATTAGTTACATTACTAGTTACCACCAAAAGTAGTGGAATTATATTCCCAACACTGTCCCGCACACAGAGACACCAACAAAAAAAGAAAAAGAGAGCAAATGCAGGTGAAGATGTTTCTGCGACATCAAATTATCATTTTAAAATCAACTCTGGTGCTTTTTTTCCCTTGTAAGCAATCAGTTTTCCTGGGTGTGATTCCCTCATGTGTGCAACTCTTACCCATCGTCAGAGGGTCTGCTGAATTTCTTTAGTGCCATACTATATTTGCCCTTGTGCAGTAGTTTGTAACATGACAGAGGGATAAAAAGCTCTCTAAAATGTTCAACAGTAGATATATGACACTCACTTGATCCTGGCATCCCGGCAGTGGCAAGCTGAGGCTGGTAGGTTCCCTCAGTGATGGCTGGCATGGGGGTGGTGGTCTGGGCAAACTGGGCCTGGGCCTGAGAAGCAATCAGATGCTCACAGTCAACTGGAAGAGTAGCTACTTAAACAACTGGCTTAAAACGGCAAACACTGGATGGATATTATCATCAGTGCAATATAGAAGGAAAGGAAAAACAATTATCACAAATAGTTTGGAAACCAAGCCTAGTCCAATATTCAATTTACACAAGTGTGATGTGGAAACTTGAAGCCTCCAGTCCACAAAGACTGAGAATGGACTTTACAGTGAAGTAGGAGACATCTTGTGTCCAGCTGTTAAACCTCTGAGATGAAATATATTTGCATATTTATGGATTCTGGAATTTATAATGACAGAGAAAGAGTAGATGATTTTAAGGATTTTAACAAGATAATTTAACTTTTTTGTGGAAAAACCATATCAGACACTAATTATTATTCAAAGTTTAATACATCTTAAAACATGACTGGAGGGGAACTTTAAGGAAAAAGGAATCTTCATTAAAAATGAGTGCATGTTCTGAAAATCATTTAAAAAACACTTATCAAGCAATACTAGTGGTAATCACATAAGTGACAGCAGGATAGTTCTTCCTCTGCAACTCTGTACAAAAGCAACTAACATGTTCTAAATTTTGTTTGACAAAGTTAATACTAGCCCCCCCATAATGCTACAATTCTGAGTAATGTGTAGATTATATTTCTCAGCCGTACAGGTTGTTACTTGCCTACTGCACATATGCATAAAAGAGAATGGCATAAAATGCTACTACAGAGCTGATTATCTCCAGATAGATGACTGACTTGAATACACGTGTCTTACCTTGATGACCTTGTCGACCTTGAGGTCCTCGAGGGATGGATACAGAGACATCCTAAAGAGGAAACAACAACAGCTGTGAGCGAAGGACTTTGAGTAAGGGAGGATAACATAACTGTATGAGATAACAATGCAGCCAGATAAGCTCCTGGTCGGCTGGGTTATCCTCATATTACCTTGATGTCATCCATTACCGTCAAACTCCATTAAGCTATACTTATAAATATATTCACATTGAGTCAAATGGCTCCCTGTGATGTGAAAAGGATGCTAGTGCTCACGATTCCACTGACAATCAAAACCAAAGCAAAACAACTTACCTGCCCAGCCTTTATTTCTAAATACAAAATATAAGCTATCATGACAATGTGGCAATTTGTAATTTTATTTCACAATGTCAAAATCATGATGAATTCAACTGAGAAATAGATATAATAATAGAGTATAGTAAACAAATGGGAAATGTTTTTGGCTAATCCAGGAAATCGTAATACTTCACCACATTGATACAAAACTCCTGTTCTTTCAGTATTAACATAAAGCAACGGATGATGGCATAACACTACTGGAAACATTAAAGGGATAGCCATCATGGTATAATCTGTATGACAAAATCTCTGACACTAGACAGATTTCTATTGTCTCTCAGTATACTGTATATCGTCATATTGCCCAATACTAAAGTTGCATTCATAAGTAGCAACTGGGTGAGTGACGAATAAATCTAAGATAAGATAAGTACCTAGTACACTTTTCCATAGAAAACACAATTAAGCAATGGCAACAAAGCTCCATAAATAGAACAGCAATACAAACTGCCACAATACGTCAACTAATGGATGGGTGCAAGTATAGAAACTGTTGGTATATGTTGAACACAATGACAATAGGAGAACTTATTTTGATGTGTGTCATGTGTTCACTTCAGCCTGGCACTACATGACGTAGTGCCAGGCTTATCTATCTTATCGAATCTTGTTGACATTGTGGGTGAACTCATGGTGTGTGTTGTGTGTGTTGACTTTGAACTTGTATTAAATGACGTAAATGACGACAAGTGCGGACCACCAAGTGTGGGTGAGAGGAGGACAGAGGGTATGCAGAAATAACATCTTTATACCTTTATATCTTATTCATTTTCACTAAAACTCAACTGCATCGTGTAGCTGCACTTCCACACTGATTTCATGATAAGTTCAAATAATGACATGATAAACACATACAGCACAGGTGAGTTGTATGAAGTACAAGTTGCCACAACATTATAATATAATAACATAATACATGAGTAATAATGAGCGGGGGGAGACACACGAGAGCACAAAAGCACAGACAATGGCTACTGGCTCTCAGGTTCCCATGTTATAAACGATAATGACAATGCATGCCTCAAACCAACCCAAAGCTAGACTCAGATGTGTTCAAAAGAACTCAAACAACCAGCTGCCTGAAGAGGGAATGAAAGATAAGTCAGCTGACTGAGATTATAATGCACACAGGACAGGCAGAGGCATGCAGTGCAGTGATGTGTAATAAACACAAGCATGTTTGGGTCTGTGTAGATTCAATTCATTAATTAATTCGCCTTGACATACACAAAAGCTCACATTTCTACCAATGCCTTGGTGTCCATAGTGTTTTGGAACAAAAAATAAGGGAGAGGCCACTTCTCATGCACACAGATTAAATCTAGTGTTATTGTTAAAAATGCCAGTGGCATACAATGTAAACTGCAACATCCCTGGTTCAGTTCCAGCTGGGGACCTTTGTTGCATGTCCTCCCCCTCGCTCTTCATGTTTTCTCTCTGTCTCAACTGTCAGCTGTCAAATAACAAAAGGGATGCACTTAGAGCTGCCTATCGATTAATATGACGAAGATTAACAGAAAATTGACACATTTGAGAGGCGCTCTATTTCCCAATTTTTTAAACTTCTTTTTACTGAACATGTGACCCGGACCTTCTCTGTGTTTCTCCTTCCTTTTCAACACGATATTTCTTTCTCATCATCTTGTAGAACTCATTTTTAAAGGTTATGGTAACATGAGGTCAGGAATTGCTGTGGCACTAAAAACGTCACTGAATGAAGGAAAAATTTAACAATGACCTTAACAAAGAAGCTGTATGAAATGTGGATTGGTTATGTCAAAGTGATAACTTATTTCTCACCCATTTTCTTCACCACACTGCAATAACTGCGTGTCATAACCACAAGACACATGATGAACACATCGCTTACTGAATAAGGAACGGGAAAACAAAGTGAAGACGATGACAGAATAAGATAAAAAAAACAACCTCCAAACACACTATACAAAAACCAACTGAGAGCAATAAGAAACTTAAGTCAAGTCAAAAACTTCAACTCACTTTCTTCTACTTTGAGATCCATATTGAGCCAAATTAAGGAATCACAAAATAACCCTTTTCAAACGTTTTACAGTACAAAACATCACAGTTATGAGAGTCCACACTGATATGTCATGTACACACATTGGTTGGATACGTGGTGGTCACACATTCATTTTGACACCAGTAAGTGAAAAATGCGTTGAGTCCCTAAAATAAGCGCATCATTCTGACCGCAATCACATTAGTGCCACATCTCACTCTCCCAGCTACTCCAGCCACTACTCTATTCTGCTATCCTCAGTCCTCACGGACAAGTGCATCATTGTGTTGCTGGACACAGAGAGGCATTTTAATACTTTATAGTGTTTACTTTTCAGCTGTGTTTGTTTGCTTGCTTTATATTCCTCCCTCACTTAAACTAACAGGCTGGAGGTGTAAGTGAATAAGCCTGGAAAAAATGAGTGTTAGGGAAGCTCTTGCAATGACATAACCCAACCCTTGAGCCACTTCTGCAACTGTATTTCCAGTAAGGAACTTTTTTACTTTTTTTAATGTACAGGAAAATATCCTAAATTTGCATCTCCACAGACAAACAGGAAACAGATACAGTGTGGTAAAAAGCTTGGCAAGCGTTCCATAAATGAATTCCTTTACTGAAAAGAGCATGAAGAGGCTTTGGCATGACTCTTGTGCTCAGCCAGAAACTATGTAACTAGTTGGCAACCCAAACGCTTTGGTGGGAAGGAAAGAGGGCTAACCCCAGTCAGCCTGAACGAATTGGTTAGATCCAAGACTGTGGCCTTCTTGGCAGCCTTTTCTGGTTATTTTAACATGGCTGAGAAAGAGACAGAGAGAGGAGGAAGGAGGAGAGAGGAGGAGGGGGACGACTGACAACGACAACAGGGAAGTCTGCACTGCTTTGAACTGACCCACACCCTTTCTACTGTACCGCATACAGGGGCCACAATATATATTATACATGAGTCTGCACATTACAGACAGATAATACACTTATATGTTACCAAATAAATAAGCATGTGAGCTGCTGTCTTTTGTCTCAAACATAATTATGGGGCTAAACTGACGTTACTTTAAATTATACAACGTGATGCATTTCCCTTAATCTGACATTGTGGCAAACGTTTGTGTATATTTTTTTTAGCGAGGAACTGCTGTTGTGTGTCTCTATTATTAAGTTACGACATCGTGAAGTGTTACCATCACATTAGCTAACGTTACGTTGCCTCACTAGGCTAGTCATGAAAATTAACGAACAGCTGTTAGCTGGTTTAAGCAGGCAGACTTATCTTGTACAGTGATAAGATAGCAAATAGTTTAGAACAAATTATAACATGTATGAATGAAAACTGTTCCGAGTCACTTAGCTGTCCCTCGTCTTTGTTCATGAATCGTAGCAGCTAGCTGTAACGTTAGCTTGTAACGACACCAGAATGTGTGTTAGTGATGGCACAGCGGTTTGTTGGATTAGCTGACATTAAAGACAGTCTCACCTTTTATGCCTTGGTTGGAAAATCTTCTACAACACCTGGTAAGATTTTCGAAGTGTCAGATATCAGCAGACCCCTTTAGCTTATTTGTTTTCCTCTCTTCGTCGCTTCCTCGTCGTTGAAACTGAACTAGGCTGGTTGAAGGGGAATTCTGGTAAGTGATGATGTCACTGCTGGCTTCCTGGTCGTGCAAATAAGCGTTGACGTTTTAAGTCACGCCTCGTATCGGTCACATGAACTTCACTCATCAGGACAGTTTTATTCCCATTAAAACAGACACATAACAGTATCATTATGACACAACTAACCTAGTAGGCTTATTGTGCCTCAACAAAATGATATTCTGCGTCTTGTGCTTTGTTTTGATTCCGTGTTTTGCTACCTTACCCTCACAGTAGTTCCATACTTTTATATGTATTTAGTCATTTACTGTATTTTTCTAACTGCCTGGGCAAAACCTTCTTTTCATAAATTTGTATGGCCCATAACCAAATCCAAATTGTTATTTTTTTCTTCATTTGTTGATTTATAGATTTAAAGGACGGGTTTAAATTTTTCAAGGCTGCCTTCAAACAATAGTCAGGACCCCAAATGAACATTGAAACATGTTTTTCTTGCTGTAATCATTCCTCCTGTTCATACTGACCATTAGAAGATCCCTTCATAATGCACTTACAATGTAAGTGATGGAGAACAAAGTCCACAGTCCTCTTTCTGTGCAAAAATGTATTTAAAAGTTTATCTGAAGCTAATATGAAGCTTCAGCGTCCAAATAAGTCAAATCAAGTAGATATCTTTCAACATTACAGTCTTTTTAGTGCCAAAGTCCCTGTTTTTGTTACTATACTTCCACCACAGCTCAACAGGGAAACACTATCCGAGGAAACACAAAGAGGGACTGTGATGCTAAAAAGACTGTAAATGTGGCAGATATCCACTTGATATGACTAACTCAGACTGCTGAAGCCTCATATAAGCTTCAGATAAACTTTTAAATACATTTTTGCATAAAATGACTGTGTGGACACACTGTGTGGCCCCCGTCACTTACATTGAAAGCACATTTGAAGGGGATCTTTTAATAGCCAGTATGAACAGGAGGAATGATTACAGTGAGGAAAACCTCTTTCACTGTTCATATGGACACCTGACTGTTGTTTTAAAGCACACTTTAAAAAATGTTGAACCTATGCTTTAATGTCTATACTTGCTGTATATTCTAAAGAACCAACTTAGGAGTAAAAAGGTTATTCACTGAATGTGAGCAATAAGACACATTTATCAAGACTTACTCCTACTTACAGCGAAGTGTAGGAGTAACTTTTAAGAGCAACTCTCAAGTGATCACATGATAAAGCACATGCATGCTCTGAGCAGGAATAGCCAATCTCAGACATGGTTTTATCCTGCTGATATACCCATTTGATATGAAAAAAAATATATTTTTAAAAACATTAATGTTATGTGTGTAAAATCCTTAATATCTCCAGTAACAATTAACACGTGAAATTAACAACAATCTCATATAGTTATGGTATATAAATATGAAATAATTAGGAACAGGTTTAAATGGAAACAAAAAGAAGAGCAGGTAGAGGAGGTATATTGAAGAAAACATTATTAGGAGAATTTACAGCCACATTGACAAGTGCAGACAATGAAGTTAAATGGAAAGTGATTGTCAACTAAATCAGTATACACTTTATTCTTATTGATTGCACCCCTGATGAGAGCAAAAAAATGTAACATCCTATAAAATGTTCAAATAAAATGCAAATAATAGACTGAAACAACTCTGTTCTCAATTATGGAGCACATATTACTTTAGCTAACATATTATTTATCATGACCGATGATATATATGTAAACATGTCTCTGAAGGTGTGTGTGTGCTCACCTCAGTGTCTGTACTGCCATCAGAGTATTTTTTAATCATAAGAAATTTGATAAATTGTTTATATTTTTAAGTCTGTGAGTAAAAGTGAATAGTTTTTACTATTTTCTTTCACTTAAGTGAAAATTTTTACTATTAGCAGATAAATACAGGCCCAGATCTCTACAGTATAGGATGCAAATTTCAAGTCAAACCTTTCCATCATGGAAATTATGTACAGTAGGAACCTTCCAGTGTGACTTTTAACCCATTTGATCCCATTGCTTCTTTAAACTGATGACTGACGTCTCAAGACTTTCTCCCTTATTTCTTTTTAAGCAGAATGATCTAATTTATGTTAAAAGGGCAACAGTGATGACTGTTGACTATCTGTTACTCACTCAACCCTTTTTATCAGACTTTGAAGAGAATCCTTGCCAAGGACATACAGTTGTACCATTGTAATGCAAATGCAAGGAGCATAGCTGCAAATCCAGCCTACTGGGGTGCTTCAAGAGTTGTGATGGCAGTTAGCAGCAGATCTTGTCAAATCAAATGGTTTTAATTAACAGTGGTGGAGGAGTTACTCTGATTCCTTACTTAAGTAAAAGTAGCAATACCACGGTGTAAAAATACTCCATTGCAAGTAATAGTACTGCATTAAAAAATTAATTAAAAGTACATAAGTGTTGTCAGCAAAATCTAGAGGAGCTAATTTTTACTATACATAATGTACTGTTGGGTAAGGCTGGATTACCAACTGTGCAAAGTAGGCAACTGCCCTGTTACCCCAGAGGCCATAAAATCCCCGGGTTCACTGTTTGTTCATTGGTTGTAGGTAATCTGATTAACTGCTTGTTTTGGAATTTGCTCCACTAAGTACAATACCAACTAAGGGCGAGTCCTGGGTTATTATCTAATCTTTGTGGTCCTATCATACAGTACATAGGCGTCCTGTGTCAACATGGCTGGCTCTAGCCATTTTGGTGCCCTAGTTAGGATTTGGTATTTTACACTATATTAATGTTAACATAAGATGGCATACCTCTATATTGGGCTTTCTTTTCCTCCTTCTCTTGTCTCAGTTTTCTTCCTTGTATTTCTTTCTTTATTTCTTTATTTGTTCATTTGTTACCTCAGAGAAGAAAATAAGGAAGGGTGTCCACTGGTGAATTTTAATTTTTAAATTTTTTTTGCTTTGAGGGTGACCAGCGTCCACCAGACAAGGTGGTGCCCTAGGCGACCGCCTATATGGTTTATGCCTTTAGCCGGCCCTGTGTGTCAAAATCTAGTTTTAAGATTTAATTTTAATGTTTATTGCTATGGTGTATATTCAGAATCAAAATCAGAATCATCTTTATTGGCCAAGTATGTTTACGCATACAAGGAACGTGACTCCGGTGGCTTAGTGGCTCTCAATGTACTTACACAAAATAACACAACAATCTTCATAAATATACACAAGGAATGGCTATATGCAGGTGACACGGCTTCTGTGAACTATAAACACGATACAAATAGTGCAAAGAAGTGAAGAGTGCTGAAATAAATATTAAATGGTAAAAAAAAAGAGTGAGATGTTACTTTATATACATATGTGGTTATTTACAGTATATACAACCTGTTCAAATATACAGTAATGAGTGAAATGTAGTGCACATTTTGCATTTTGAATTAAATAAATATCTATAATTTGTAGGTACAGTGGGTATTATAGTGTTACTAATGACTATGTTCCTTCTAAATTGTGTTTAATCAAAGTGCCTCAAAAACTAATGACTAACTTAAAAACTAAGACACACACCTGGGGTCATTCCATGTCCCATGAATAATGGCAGAGGGGGTGCAACAGGGGCCCAACAATAAATTATTGCCCTTGTGCCCCCCAACAGGTAAATCTGGCTATGGTGTATTTTAATCTTAATTCAATTTAATCTTAATTTTATAAGATGATTGTATGTTTTGTATGTAAAATCTAAAATAAGTAACTTAATCAGATAAATGTAGTTAAGTAAAAAGTACAATATTTCCCTCTGAAATGTGGACTAGAAATATAAAGTTGAATCAACTGGAATTATACAGGTAAAGAACATGTAGGCCTACTTCAAAAATGTCCGCATCACTTGAGTGAATAGTTACTTTCCACCACTGTTAATTAGGAAGTGGCAAAACTGATTTTGTTGCACATGGTGCATGACAATGCAAAACATTCTATTAATCAATCAATCCCCATGTAAGACAAAACTATTTTTAGTCACATGAGTAGTGTTTCACAAGTCAGCATGGATTAAAGAATCACACCAGCACCATTTCATTAATGTAAAAGATTAAATGCATAAACACACATTTTTAATAGATCAAATATGGTATACCAGTAGTGAGAAAATATGAAAAAAGCCTTCCAGAGGCAGGTGGAGAGCACTTCTTTTATTTTAAATATGTCATCATTGGTTTAGCCTGCATACAGTAACATATCAGCACATAACTACACAGTACAGAGGTGGACTGCTGCCACACCAGTTGCAGCTTGGCCAATATGTAACATCGACAGCCATAATCAATATCTGACAGCCAGGCCAGCATATTCCTTCATTTAAACTCCATTTAAAACTATTTATTTGAGATACAAAACCACTAGGATGCCTGTGTGTCAGCATTTTCTACCACAACAGACTTCAATTAGGCAGTGTGGTACTTTACTGACACCTGACAGAAAAAAAACCACTAGCTATTATCATAGGTTAAACACTAGCTTTGTTGATTCTCAGAGATATAAAGTTGGCATCTGAAAAATACATGATTGAAGTTGTTACACAAAATAAGGTTGGGGGAGGTCACAATTTGATTGATTCCTCAACCCCTTTTTGTAAATTTCAAGCATTTCCCCTTTTTCTAAGAAAAGAATAACAAACTCCAATTTATGTGCATCACCGCAAATCCTGTCTTTGCACTGTTCGACTTGTGTATGGCTTTAAATGGGGTTTAAAGACTTGGCGAGATGAAAAGGCAATGGTAACGCAAATCGAATGCAAAGCTTTCCACACATACATACTAGGGTTTCTGCCGGGCCAACAACATGCGGACAGGGTAAGGTAGTTGTCATGTGTCTGGTGAAAATATTTAGGCACATGTTAGAACTATCTACGACTGTTATTGGTTTTCCTTTCTGCCAATTACCCCTCTTTAGTTCACACTTCCGTTAATTCAACAAAACACAGTAGTACTATATACAATTGGGAATTTTTTCCCAACTCAGTTCCTGTGTTGCACCATTAAGGCCTACCATGACAATGATATACCACTAAATTCAACGCTGAGCCTTATCTCTCTAACAGAAACCCATTTCATTTGTTCTAATTTTCTGATGAAAGGGGTTTAGATACAAATGTGTGCTTTTCATTTTCTTTTGTACACTTTTTGTTTCTTCAATATAACAAGCACCAGCTCTCAAACATTCTAATACTACTACTCATTGACTCATAGAAGATGAATGTCGCTGCTAGTGGTTCATTGGTATTTTGTACTTTTCAGCATAACCATGCACAACCAATACTTAAAAAAACCACACACACACACAAAGAAAAATAAAATGCAATTCACAAAAATTCAAGATTAAGAACATGGAGGTTTGTATGGTTATGGCCCATAGTTTTTAGGAGGAAGAATATGATGGAAAAATAGAATTAACTCAGTCACAGAGACAAAATAATACAAACTGTCATTGTTTGATGAAATAATAACCATAAATACGGTGGAACTATAGACTCAAGCCTCTTATAGAATCAAGTGCAGACTCTCCTAGCTTCTCTCCAAGTCACCCAGGTAGGAAGTCACCTGTAAAGACAATTAAGAGGGAAAATTCAAAATGAAGCACAATAACAGCATGTCTCCAGTGTACCTCACATGCCAAAGGGTTCAATCACACAGCTACTCAGTCTCCCCTTAATGTTCTATACTTATCTGACTTTCTGGGAGTTTGGTTCATTGGTCACCTTACCCAAGATGGTGAGACAAGCGGGCTGGTACCAAAAATCATCTGTGTTTAGTAGGTATCACTCTAAGCATCAGCATGCATTAATTTGTTTGTCATCCTCATATAAAAAAGTAAGAATGTGTAGCATGTGTTGCACTCTCAAGCGCTGCCACCATTACTGTGGTGGCAGAGTAAAACTGAACACATTTACACTGACAGTGAAAGCAGATATGTTTGGGTTAAACATGATAAGCAGTCGACCCCCCCGAAAACCAAAACAATGAGCTGAAAGACCCTAAAAGGCTCAGAAGAGCTGAGGGGGATGCAGAGTTGGGTGATAATTCCCCATGGGTTCATCACTATGAATAACTCACTTCACATACAAGGAGTCATGTGATGCATTGTTAATATAAAAACATAGATTTTAGCTATGTTATGTTATGTTAAGGATTAATTTATCCGAAACTGGTGGGTAAGAAATGTGTCTGCTCCATCAAACATATCCTCCATCAACACCACCACTCTCAGGGAGCAGGCTGGACTATGACTTATAGCTTGGGACATTAACCTTTAGTTATCATTCAGTCCTGCATGCACTGAATGCCTGCTGTTTTCACTCCACAACCATACAAATCAAAAGATTTTTTACAGTTACAGTTTGTTACACAAAATTAAATAAACTTGTTAAAGGTCCTATATGTAGGAATCAGAAATTCCTTCTCATTAGTGACACCTGTGGCCGTTAAATGAGCTGCAGTCAACATCCTGGTGCTCGTGCTCATGTGCTCACAACACGAGACTATTGCAGGTGACTTGTTTTTCCTCGCTTACACTTCTCATAATTACATAAAAAGCATCTCTCACTCTCAGTCATGCTGCAGTTT
The DNA here is from genome assembly GCA_038419695.1 of Scomberomorus guttatus. Taxonomy (NCBI): domain Eukaryota; kingdom Metazoa; phylum Chordata; class Actinopteri; order Scombriformes; family Scombridae; genus Scomberomorus; species Scomberomorus guttatus. The sequence goes on from CM076449.1 coordinate 5,798,683, forward strand.
TGTTGTGAAATGTGTGCTTATTACAACCTTTGGACTACCAACAGGAAAAATAAAAGGGGTAAGCTATGTTCTGCTGTTGCTCTGGAGCTTGTTTTCTGCTCCTATGTTGAGCAAATAATATTGGTTTAGCTGTGAAAATCCGGCCCAGGTCCTTCACATAGAAATCAGTCCACAGGCTGTTACAGACGACCGAGAAAGTCGGGGAAGGTCTCATTTTTTATGTTACATTACTACCAGTTCACTCACTGGCAATAAAAAACAATTAACTGGACTTTTTTTGGTAATATGGGATGATGGGGAATGTCAAAAAAGTGTAGCCTTGGGACCCATAAGAACCTTAATCCTCCACAGTTTGTTGACATCAAATGAGTTCAATCAATCACAGAACAACTTCACTGATAATGAAGATTGTGATTTTCTTTACAGGACGTATTAATATGAATATTAATACTAATTTAAAGCTTATAAAATTAAAAAACAATATTAACATTTGTCCTGCACCTATATCCAGCTGGGGTTGCACGTGCACACCATCCGCCTTCTTTGCTTAGAAATTATTTTGGTGCTATACACTTCTTTGTAAAAAATAAAAAATAAAAAAAAACTGCCACAGGATTAGCATAGCTTTCCAAGCACCATATAATGAGGTTTTGCATGTTTTAGCCAACTGTAACTAACTGTGTTGCACCATCCAACACAGTTAGTTCTTTTAGAGTGTAAATGACAAAAGAGACATGGATTTGAGACAGTTATGAGAGAGGAGTCAATGGCCTCATTGTCTCTTGAATAAACTGTGTGAACTTCCCCTGGTAAATGTTTTTTTTTCTCCAGTTAACCAGCAGTGGGTTGCATCTTCAAGGTATTTTCATTATCTCACACGTCTTCTGTCTGCCTGGAATGAAACTTTGTTTAAATCCGATATTTTACAAACTCTGTCACTCTGCTCTTCCTCTACGCTGGAACATTCATTCAGTCCACTGTTAAGTGGCCGGCAGAGTCTGTGGAAATATTGTATTATAAGTTTCTCCCAAGGGAAACATTTGATCAATCTGGGCAGACAGCAGACATCTGTGAGATCACAAATATACCTTTGAGGATACAACCTGCTGCTGGATAGCAGCTAAACAAAATGACGTTTAGATTTACTAGCCCTATGAGTAGAAAATACATCCTAAAGCCACTAGCATCACAAATTTCCTAAAGATGCACTGATAACCTGGACCTTAAGGTGGCATTCACACCGACTTTAGCACTGCGTGACAAAACACAGCCCTCTTTCATTTGAATGGGGGCAGTGCGTTGACGCAGTGGGGGTACGGCAAAACAACGCTGGGACATCCGACAAAAAAATTTGAACTGGATTCAACTTTTGTCATCCGGCAAGACGCCGCTTTGGCCAATCACATACATGCAAGCACACATTCCTGACGGATTACTTGCACCGTGTAAAATCCTGTCTGTGAGTACTACAAACCTCTGTGCAGTGTTTTGACATCTGATAAGTCTTTAATTGCATTAATCTGTAGCTCCACCTCAGCTTCCTGGATTATATTTCATTGTCTCGCCCCCACCAACGCAGCCCTTTGCATTTGTGGCTAAAACATGCAAAACCCAACAGTAACCAGCAGATCGTAACTTGTTGCAGATTACTTACACACAAAAAATATGTGGTGGATTTGTTTCATTCCAAGCCCAGCAGCTCAACGTCAAAGATGAGGGTGGCGTTAGGAGGGATGATGCCCGGGTGGCCTTTGTTTCCATAAGCGTAGTCAGGTGAACAAGTCAGCTTGGCTCTTTGGCCAACACTCATCTGGAGGAAGGAGGAGGCAGACGACACAACCAGAGGAGAGAGAAGGAGACAACAGGGGTCATGTGGAACAGCTGGAAGATACCATTAATTGGATCATAATGCAGTCTCTGCACTCTAAATTGGATAATAAACCACAGGGGACAGTGAAAGTGATGGTTAAAAACATCTCTCATACTAATGACGCTTCATTATTTCTAAATCGAATTCTTAGTGCATGCACTCTTTATTGCACAATATTTAATGTTGCAATCATTAAGATGCCTTATTCAGATATCAAAAGACAGGGGATATAGAGAACATTAAGCTACACTGGCATGAATCTACAGGACCTTCAGACAGGCAGAACCATTCAACAGCCACTTCATCTAAATGCTGCGGGCCTGAGTGTGTGACATATAGAGCTGCATCCATGCTGTATTGGCCCAATGTTTGCAGTGTTAATGGAGATCTTGGTGAGTAAAACCTTGATAATGGAACCATGTCAATAAATTAATGTATTTCAGCAGAACAAAATTATGAGCCGCAAAATGCATTTCCTTTCTTGCACTCCGAATTATTTCTGCCTCTGAATCATGACTTTTTTTCCTGGAATCTGTCTGTACCAATGGCATTAATAAATACACTGTAGCATGTTGAGTATACCCTTCTCTGAGAGGCTGAATGACAGCAGCTTGCAGAAATCAATTCACAAAGCTAACAATTAATTGATTCAGAGTTCATCCAAAGCCTGTCTTAAATGAACATACATATTTTTATGTGCAATATACTTCCAATTCTTCAGCCTACCTGCACTACACCTTCTTCCCAGCCTCGGATCACCTCCTGCTTGCCGATCTTGAACCTGAAAGGCTTGTCCCTATCACGGGATGAATCAAACTTGCGTCCATCTGTCAAGGAGCCTATGAACACAGGGATTGAGAGAGGTACAGAGTCAGAAAGAGAAAAACAATGGAGCAGCTGCCAATGCACAACCTTATTCTGTGGATGAAAAATCCAGCCATTACCTCTGAACATGCACAACATGACAGGATTCATCACTGGTAGAATTTCTGTACAGATCAGATAATAAAATGATGGGTAAATTCTGGCTCTCTGTGCAGCAACATTCAGCCGGAATAAACTATATTATAACATTTTATAAAAATATTGGAAACAAATACATCTTCAAAGCTTGTCTGACATCCATCTTCCCTGCTGTGTGTATATTGAGAGCGCAAATGAAGGGATTCCAAGGATCTCAGAAATAGACACTGCAGCTGTCTGTGGGGTGGGTTTCAGTGTGACAGTCAGGAAAACACAAGCATCAATCCACAGAATAACACCCCTCCAAGACTATTTACACCAGCGCTATTACTGTTATTAGCACCAGCAAGGCAGCATGTGTGTGTGTTGTGATGGTTTGATGTGTGTCTGTGTTGTGATGTGTGTGTGTTGCGTGGGAGAAGGTGCAACATTGCGCATGTTATTGGGCACATCAGGGCCTGGCTGGCAAAATGCAGCCTGTAATCCAGGCAGTGGAGTGGATGTCCTCCTCTGGACATCTAGATAGCAGCCTAATGGAATTATCCAAAAGAGCTGAAAGGTCCTATTCAAGTATCAAAGCCAATACACTGCATGTCCTGTTTCACCACCAAACAGCGCAGCATTGACATTTTCACACGCCAAACACTTCCTCCTGACAGGACCTTTCAAAAAACCCAGCAAATCTGAGTTTTGATCTTCATTTGGACGTCTACATTCACAAAGGCTTGTGTAATGGAATATCCTGTTTCATGCTGCATTTCAAGGCTGCTTTGTAGGCTGACGGGAAGGGGGACCGCCCAGAGAGGAAATCCTGTTGTTTGTGTGATATAAGAAAAAACAAAAAACATAAAGGAAGCAGGCTGATCTTCCTCATACCTAAAAAAATACTTGAGTCGGCAAAGGCCCAAATCAGGCCAAGTTACATAATCTTGAACCAAAGAGGCTTGTATTACAGGATGAGTTATGTCTGTCTCACCAGGCAAGAAGACTCAGACCAGCTTTGCAAAACTAAGAACAGGTGCAGACAAATATACTGTCCAGCACACTGGGAAGCAAAAGCCACCTGGAATCCCATGTTTGCTGCTGATGCTTTTATTGTTTGTACTGAATTTAAATTGTCGTCTCTTGCAATACATTTTAGCAGCATGGCCCTATGGATGGAAATGTCAGTCTGTCTGTCCACCACTTTGGTCCAGACTGAAATATCTCAACAACTGTTGGACAGATTGCCATGACATTTGGTACAGATATTCATGGTGCCCAGAGGATGAATCCCAATGGTGGACATGGTAAAAATAATACCTGCTAAACATCTTTATGTTAGTGTTGTCATAGCACCAATGTATAATTTCAGCCTCACAGAGCTGCTAGCATGGCTGTAAACCTTTAGTCTTGTTAGAATATAATTAAAGCTGAAACTATTAGTCGACTTAGTAATTTTTAAGCAAAAATTCACTGTTTCTTTTATGATGATGGTCTGAATATGTTGAACTGTTGGTCAGGCAAAACAAGACTAAACTTGGACTCAGAGAACTGGTGATGGGCTTTTCTTATTTACTGAAATGCTGTAGAGACCAGATTATTAATCAAGAAAACAATCAGTGCATAATATGCACTGCTAGATATAATACTGTATATTGATTGATAGATACAACTGAGTGCCTTGAGCGCATTATAGCCCCTATAGTGATACAATAGCCGATATAGTAGGAATAGTTTAAATTTAAAGTATTTTCTGTCTCTGGAGAAATATTACAGCAATATTATAGTTAGTCAGCCATTATTGCAGTCGCCCAGACGGTTATAATCCGCTCAACTGAACGCCACCAACCCCCCCAGAAACTCCAACAAAGACAGAAAAGCGCTGGAAATCAGACAGGATTTAAACCCCCGCTGTCTGCCCCGGTCTCTCTGTCTGTCTGCCTGTCTGTCTCTCTGTCTGTCTGTCTGTCTGTCTGTCTGCCTGTCTGTCTGTCTGCCTGTCTGTCTGTCTATCTGTCTTCCTGTCTGTCTGTCTGTCTATCTGTCTGTCTGTCTGTCTGTCTGTCTATCTGTCTGTCTGTCTGTCTGGCCCTCTGAGTGAACCCTGCGGCGGAATCCGTCTGCGTCTCCTGTTGTTTTGTAATTCTCCAGACAAGACAAATTACCACATTATCTACTGGTCTTACTGAGACTAATGGACCGCTCGGCCAAAATACTGGAGCGCGCATGATTTTACGCAGTGATGAAGCCATGCAGTGCGCTGTCCCCTGACACACCGCCACCACTGCTGCTGTCAACATCATTATCACATCCGAATATCTTCAACACAAATGTGCTTCTGGGGAGAGAAATTGTGGTGAAGGGGTTAAATTTTCATGCAGCCCAGTCGGTGACTGACAGTCATGCCTCTTTGCCCTACTGAAAAATCACTGCCTGCAAGCATTTAGGCTAAAACGGGTCTGCTGTGGCATAGTTTATCGCACTTCACAGCTTTTTAAAATGTATTCTAGTATCACAGACACTCCTAACCTTCCTACTTTCTGCAGTGATACTTGCAGGATTGCATGCTTGGCTATTTGTAATACGGGTGCAGGAGACAGTTGCCCACAGCCGTCACTCCACTTGTACGGCCTTCATGAGTAGAAATAACCAACTGGAGTAGCTAAACGTGCAGAATCTGTCCATGCATGCAGAGTGGGGAGAGGGGTTTAATAACAAGTTTCTTATTTAAAACTCACCAACATAATGCACCACGCACGTCTGTCCTTTTTTGGGGAAAGTCCTTCCTGTGGAGAAACCAAAGAGGCGCTTAATATAACGTCCATACGACGCAATTAAGGCGGCGTATCTGCGGCTATGTTAGATATATGCAAACAGATGAGTGCACATTTTGCACTAAGTAATCTCCCTTTCTTGCAATCGCTTTACCGTCGCCCGGGGTTATTGTCTCGATTTCGACTCCCATTTTGCGGTGTGTTATGGAGCTGTCTCTGCACCCGGCAACACACTCTTCCTGCAATGTGTCTGTCTGCTCCTCCGGCGGATGTTCTCAGCTGTCTGTCTCTCTCTCTCTCTCTGCAGGGAGACCAGCATCACTTACTCTTACTCTACAACAACACTTCCGCCCACTACCTCCAAAGTAAAATCAGCAGGCTACAGGGGGATTTCCGCCGATGCCATACTGGAGGTCCACATAGCAATAACATCATCTGAGTCCATTTAAATACATTTATGAAATTATAATGGATCAAACAGGGCAGAAACTGGTGATGTACTTCCTCTACAAAACCTTTTCCAAGTCTGTCTTAAAACAACAGTCAGGTGTCCATGTTCATACTGGCTATTAAAAGATCCCCTTTAAATGTTCTTTCAATGTAAGTGATGGGGGACAAAATCCACAGTGTGTCCACACAGTCATTTTGTGCAAAAATGCATTTAAAAGTTGATGTGAAGCTTATATGAGGCTTCAGCAGTCTGAGTTAGTCATATCAAGTGGATATCTGCCACATTTACAGTCTTTTTAGCATCAAATTCCTCTTTGTGTTTCCTCAGACATAAGCTTTATATTAGCTTCAGATAAAGTTTTAAATGCATTTTTGCACAGAAGGAGGACTTAATGTACTTACATGGTAAGTACATTAAGAAGGGATCTTCTAATGGTCAGTATGAACAGGAGGAATGATTACAGCAATAAAAACATGTTTCAATGTTCATTTAGGCTCCTGACTGTTATTTTAAGACAGACTTGAAAAATTGTGAACCCGTGTTTTAATTGTAAGGATGCTTATACATTTTCTTTTGTGATCTTGAGCAAAGAAATAGTGTTTGGTTCCCCTCCTCAAGCCACACAGCTCTAGATCTTATCATTTTATTTTTATATGTATGTATTTTTTATGAATCTTTATATATTTCTTTGAATTGTAAGTTACCTTAAATTTACAATATGTGAAATTTATATTTGATGTCATCACCCTATCATTGTTTATTAATCTGTTGACATTAATAAAATTCTGAACTTGAATAAAAGCAAAAAAAAAAGGACCTGCTGTAACATTGATTGAGATGTGGACAGACAAACTATATGTTTAAAGTTTGAAGCCATAATTTATATGGCTATATGTTTTTAATAAATATGTACTTACACACAAGAACAATGTGAAGGAAGAGACATGCACATACAGCTAAAAGAACCCTGACCCCCAAGGACAAGGGCAACGAAGCAACTGTTACAATATATTATTATATTTTTGCTATCACTATTACTACTACTATACAAGCAAGTAGGTGAAAAAAATACATATATACATCTAGATATAATACATGCACAGGTTGATTGCTATGGAGGGCCATTACTGCTTCTTGAAATCACAGATCACAATCCTCCCATCTACTGTGAAAATGTAGTATTCCAGTAAGCCTGTACTCGGCCGTCACATCTGCAGCACCCACTTATCACACGTCCAGTGTAATAACAAAACCAGATTAATGGAGTAAAAGGACCCTTCCCCCCTGTTGTTGAAGTGCTTCTTCTTGTATCTCAGTGTACCATAAACAGCAAATATTTTCAGTGAGACCAAATGGAAACTAACTCCATTTCTATGCAATTACAAATATAATCCAAAAATGATGAATAGATAGTCATCCTCCTTCAAAACCATGCAAAAGAAGATTGCATTGATCAGAATCTGCACCTCTGGCAGAGGTGGCCTCTGGAATGGGACACAGCTCGGACCTGGCGGGGTCACCAGGCTACCACTTCTGGCACACTGGTGAGAGCATCAAGTGAGAAAAATGCTTTTATTTCGAAGGCACATGAAGTGTGGTGTTTTCTAGAATCTGTGACTAACTTGACATCTTGTAGGCAGTGTGTAATGTGTGATACTATGTAAAGTGTGTGTGATGCATGCTTTTTTTTCTCCTCTGGTGTTTGGGGGTCTACTCCACTGAATGAAAAATGTCACTGATTTATATTCACACCTCAGAAGTATATTCATAAAACATTTTAAATAATACAAAAACAAGCCTTCATAAAGGAACACAGATTACTACAGTGCACTAGGCCATTGTAGAGAGCAGGATGAAGCCCCACACTGCAGTTTTAAACTAATGAAAAGAGAGCGGGTGAGGCGAGCGGGCAGAGAGAAAAGTCGCAGTGAGAGCTCAGATTCAAAGCTTCACACTGTCTTAGTGTCCCAGCAGACACTCAGAGGCTTCTCTGCCCAGATCTCCAGAGCAAATATGCATCTATAGCAATATCTGCATCTTCCATCCTGTAAAACCAATAACAACAACAGCAAGTGGTTATAATATCCAAAGGAATAATTATAAAGTATCTAGAAATGTAATATTGGCAGATCATTAAAGAAAACTTGTAGCAACTGTGACACCATTTATAAGTCATATTCCATTCTGTTTATTTACAGTGGATAAAGTAACATAGCAGCAAGCAGGAATTATTTTGTCTTTTCTAACTGAAAGAGTGCTGGAATATTTTCACTTTTTAGCTTTTGATTTTCTAACTTTCTCCATGACTCAAAGTGTAGAATTGCAGCTCAATAGTGTTTGGGGGTGTTATGCTGAGGTCACCATACAAGAGCAGATAATTGGCTCCAAGTGCATGTCATGGAGTGTCCACGTGGGTGTACATGGCCACAGAGATAAATGCTGGTGCAGAATACAGTGAATATAAATAGGGACTGCAGATTGTTTTCATTTCATTTTGCTTCCATGCCTGTAAAGACACAGTAATATCACAGAGTAGACCAACATAAACATCTGCCAAAAATCCCTCTAAGATTATACACCCCTTCCCACATAAATGGGCCTTTTTCCATGGAAGACATTCTAACATGTCACAGGAGGAAAATGGATGATGGCTGAATTCCATTTAGCTGCATCAGTTTTAGGGTCCCACTACTGTGCATGCTGGCTCACTGTCATGGCTTACTTGACTATAACAGAGCCATTGTTTATGTTCTTATTAAAACCTGTGCTTTTCCAACTATCACAAGTTAGAATGTCTGCTGTGAAAAAAGCTTATTGCATGTTTATTAACTTGTAACTACTGGGGACACTATAGAGCAAAATGAGCTTTGGTAGCCTATATTTAGAGTTTTGACTGTGTTTGCTCAATGAACATCACCAGTGTTTCCAAATATATTCTATCTTGCACGTTTCGCTCTATAGTGGTGGAAGAAGTACTCAGATCATTTACTGTCAAAGTGCCAATACAGCAATGTAAAAATGTAAAAAGCAATGTAATACTCCATTACAAGTAAAAGTCCTGCATGAAAAATCCTACTTAAGAAAAAGTACATGAGTATTAGCAGCAAAATGTAGTTAAAGTATGAAAGTAACAGTACTCATTCTGCAGTGACTGACATATTCTATATGACATCTATATGAGATTATTAATACTGAAGCATCAGTGTGTAAGCAGCATGTTACTGTTGTAGCTGCTGGAGGTGGAGCTAGTTTCAACTACTTTATATAGAGTTAGCTAGTTTAGTCCAGTGGTTCCCAAAGTGTCACCAGATAAATTTGAACAGTTGTGAGATGATTAATGGGAGAGGAAAGAAGAAAAAACAAAGTTCTGATACACAAATCTGTTTTCAGTTTTTGGACTTTTTCTCTAATATTTGATTTTTGGTGAAATATTGGATCATTTGAACATTTATTGAAATGAAACCATGTGAGAAGTTTAGAGGGGAAAAAAAAATCACTATTTGGTGGAGCTGTTGCTGTTACTGTTGTTTCTTGATCGTTCACAAATGAATTACTTCTTGTTCAGACTTTACCTCACATCATTCACTCAAGTACAACCATGGTACCAAAATACCAACTGTAGCTGAAAGCTGTGTGGGAGTGTTTCCGTGTGTGTGTGTGTGTGTGTTCAGGTCAGGCTCTGACTGAACTCAGAACTCACCAGAAACTCTTGTTCAGTTATTTCCCTCCAGTCTCTCTCCTTTTTTCCTCTCATCTTTGTATGTTTTTGAAGCAGCTTCATAAAGCTCTTGGATATTTTTCGCTCAAGTGAAAACATTTTCAATGTTTCAATGTGTCTCAATTAATGTGACGCAATGATACAGGTGTACTCCCTGCAATACTAATACACATTAGGATACAAACAATATTCCAGTTAGAAAACAGTCACTAGAATTCCTAGAAGTCCTAAATATCCGTTTCCCACCTATAAGAAAAACACAAGACCATAAATTCTTTATACATCAACCATAAAATGGATTTATTTTACCAGAGGTCCAAACATATTTCCGTGTTGCCCCAGGATGCATAGAAGATGTCAGTGTGTCATAGGAATTCAACTTCCACTACTACAAACCAGTGTTTAGAATCTATGTTCTTTTGTTCAACCATTGGTTTGGTAATAAAGCCATGTGTAACTAACTTTTATTGTTACACAATATCAAAATCCTGCAGTCTAACTAGGACAATCCTACAATCTGTAAAGGAAAAAGAAAAGAGAAAAAAAGGCAGTTAAAAAAATAATTCCATCTTCATTTGAACAAAGGGACTGTTGTGGTTCTGGAGGTGAATAGAGGAGCATAAGGCTACTGGTATAGGTTGGTTTATTATATCATTACACCTCTCTCTCCAAAGGGAATATGTGGAGAGAAATGGAAACTTGTACAAAACCACAGTATCACCGTTAACTTTTACCTTAATAAGACTTATTATTTCTTATGTGGCTCTGGTTTGTGCTGTTGAGACAGAAACAAACTAGGAATCTGTCGCTGCGTTGATGTGGTGAGGCCCCAGCATCTGACAGTAAACATGGCTGAAGGGCCAAATCAAGTTTAATGAAGAGGAAAAGTGGGGGGCAAGTTAATGGCAAATAAAGCCTGGTTTAGTGAGCATAACTGCAACCAAACTCTTCTTCAGAAAGCTGGGCTGATCCTGTGTTTTCGGGTTAAACCATCTTCTGTCAGGTAAACACATCACCATCACAACCACCATTTACCAGCATCTACAGGCTTTCCGACAGCTCTTAAATGAACTCTGTTCCATTCTGGAAGATTCTGTGTTTCCTCCCCGTTACTGCCCATCACAGAGCACAGAGGAGGGAGGGGGAGAGTGGGGGTCTGGGAAGCAGAATGTTATGTTTCACTTTAGAAAAACAAAAATCAGAAATTAGAAGTCCATACACAAGTCCATGGTTTCTCCTCCCTCAGAAGGGGCAGCAGGTTTCACAGGGCTGCAGTTACTCAGCCACACCACCAGGGCCCTCACTGTAGCCGCTGGACGATGACAGCGTTGAGGAGATTGGCCTGCTGCAGCGTCTGGCTCTCGTCCGACAGCTCCTTGTTGGGGAAGGTCGTCATGAGAACAAACTCTCTGGCAGCCATGCTGGGCCGGGCTGCGACCACAAACTGCCGCAGGTCAGACACCCTGAGGGACACAAAGCAAAAGGAAACATGAATTTAAAAGCTCATACAATGGACTGAGCGATAATTCAGTATGTTTTCCTGTTGGGTATCAAACATAGGTGGTGCTAGGACATGTAAACTCCTGTCTGATTTGCTTCATTCGGTTGCAGTTTTTCCATATTCTCTGGTTGACCGGGTCTAAAAGCAACCTTCTCTGCAATGGGATCATCTGCTTCAGTTCATGTTGCTCACATCAGAAAAGATGTATTTAGTGAAGTAACGCTTAACTGCTACTCAGTTTGTTTTGTGATGAAAATGCATTGTTTCACCATAAAATGACCTCGTCAGAAGAACAAGAAACTAGTGAAAATTATAAAGTGGAGGCTTCCGGAGGACACCGCCTGTGACAGGCTCACTCCTGGTCCTGCTGTCAGCCGTCAGTGGCCTGAGGAGGGACCCCGTGCCAGCCTTGATTATGTACCCCCCGGACACATCTAGCACAGGAGCTTCATTCAGAGCTGGTAGGAGCAGGTCTCCTGTCTGGAATATTTTGTCACATAAGATGCAACCTTTTGCAGGCATCTTTTACAGTCCCTGTCTGTGTTGCTCATTTCCTTAAAATGTGAGCTGTTTATGTTATTCTGGCTACAGTTTTTCAAGTTTACTTCAGTATTCGGGCATCTGCCTGCCTTCACCTACACTTGGCTCCCATCTTCCATCAAAGAGCTGAATGTATAGAGCTGTATTATTATTATTATTATTATTATTATTACTACTTCAAAAGAACATTGTTATTGTGTAGTACATTTAAATAATCAGAAGTATTTGTAGTTTGCATATGATACTTGAAATTGACTTTCAAATGCTACACGCCTGCGCCTTGTTAATTAATGTATTCATTACAAACACCAGCCCCACCAGTAAATAACACAGCCCCTAAAAAGCCCCACTGTGACCAAGAAATGTGCTGGACAGAAAAAATAAACACATCACTACTCTCTGCTGGACAAACTATAGAGTGTTGACACTGTTTCAGAACATATCTTTGGCATCTCTCTAATTTGATTTCTTGTCATTTATCAGTTGACATATATGCCAACACTGATATATCTGCAATGAGCTAATATTGGCCGGGCCGATTTATCAGTTGGGCTCTACTTCAGACTGCTGGCAATAGTGAGATTTCAGTCAAAGTATGTCACATTTATGAAATAAAGCTCTATTGAAAAAGCCATTATTTCCATTGACCTCTAGTATACACCAGCTCTTGTTAAAAGCACCACAAGCACAGATTATGTATATGGTCTTAATATTTAGTTAAATTTCCCTGATTTTGCAATCAAACTAAATATTTTTTATATCATTAAGCCATCATTTTGGGCTTTATTTTGATGTATTTCCATAGAACTGCAGAGACATAAGTGCGGCTGTCAAATCTTTTGTGTACATGCCACCTTCAAGTTGAGAAGAGCTAATCGATCACCTGTGGGTATTGTTGAACTTTTGGACCAGCCTGCCACCGTCTGCCAGACGGATCTGGATGTTAGTGATAGGCTGGGAGGGGTCGAGGTTCACAGAGGCAGTGGCTTGGGCCTCGTTGGCTGCCTGGTCCTGCTGGGAGGTGGCTGGAGCTGAAACCAACTCTGGGGTGGCACTAGAGAGAGAGAGAGGAGGAAGACGAGGAGAATGGAAAAAAATCAGACTTAAAATTGACTGTGATTTGATAATGTTTTGAACTGTGATAGAGGCATAATTGATGTCTACAAATAAAATGGCATCTCCAGGTGTGATTGAATATGAAAGTTTTACAAAATTGCCATCAAATTGGTATTTATTCCACAGAGACCAGAAGATGTCATGATGTTAAAAATAAAAACAAATTCATGCTCGCAATTTAAAAAGTCCATGAGACAAACAAGACAAGGACCCACTCATAAAAAACTGCTCCATAGTGCTACTAGAGGCCAGAAACTTCACAGGGTACCTTTAGTAATTCTTGCTCTCAAATGAAGCAATTCATACGCATAAATTACTTAATGTATGGTTTCGATTTAATAAAAGGTGTCGCATGACAAAAAAGAAACCTGTCATTAAACTGGAATGAGCCTGTGCAGTAAATACCCAGACTAAAGATGATTCATTCCCATGTAGAACAAGTAAGACTGGTTTAGCCTTTATTTAGACCTTGCATTGAATTCAGCGGCTGCTTCCTGATCACTGACATTTTGCTGCACAGAAACGATACAGACACCGTTTTAAATGAAACTACAACAGGACTGCTCATCTATCTCACCTTCCCAACTTCTGTCCTTCACCTCCGAAGGCCTTGAATGCCACCTTGGGTTTGCTGAATTCCTCATCCCTGTGGTCCTCCATGTCCAGGTTGACCTGGCCCCCTCGAGAGCGCTGCCTCAACTCCAGGGGAATCTCCCTGCAGGGTGACAATCAAATGGTGAACGTGGGCTTAATAAAATGTTATCAGGGCTCTTCATGTGTGCTGTTCCAGCAGACATGAAACAGAAGACAAAACAAACATAGAGGACATAGTTTGTCTTCATGGACTTATGATAAACCTATGACTATTCTTACCCCCTTCGGATTGCTTCGAGGAAGTTGGCATTTCCAGGATCGTTGTAATTTCTGAGTTCACCATTATCCAGACTGAAACCTGTCTTCCAAAGCTTCAGCACCACGTGTACCTAACACCCCCACACACACAGTATACACATTAGTCATGTAAAATATGTTATTCCACTACACTCTGGTATAAATGTACGGAGTGTTCACCAAAAGTATTAGATTAATAATGAGCAGGTCTCCTGGAATATGATTCATTATATTATACTCCATTCATTCTTTTTGGGCTTCGAAGCTTAGGAGCGAGGAGAATGAAGAGAGAGGGAGAGACAACAGAGGCAACTGCCATGCTGCCAGAACAGCTTCAATGCACTTTGGCATTTATTCTACAGTCTCTGAACTTTACTGGAGGGATGAACACCATCCTTCCAAAAGATATTCCCTCATTTGGTGGTGGAGAGTGCTGTCTAACATGTCAGTCCAAAATCTCCCATAGGTGTTCAATTCAGTTGAGATCTGGTGACTGTGAAGGCCATAGCATATGATTCACATCACTTTCTTACCCATCAAACCATTCAGACCTGTACCAGTTTTTCCTTTAATTTGTCACCTGTCACACACACACACACACACACACACACACGCTTTGAAGCATTCAGTACAGCACAGCACTAGCTGTTTTATTACTGTAAATTTAACAGTGCATGAGGGATGTGATCTACACAGCAGAATAAAAGCAAGAAACTATGCAAATGAGTCTCTTAAAATGATGGATGAAGAGTCCTCTGATTTAATGCAAAAATTGTCGTGGAGTGCATTTGGCTCCACAACAATCTCAACAAGCTTGACAGACTAGAGGAGTTGACCACTGCCAATGGTGCAGGAAACGCCTCAGAAAGTGGGAATGATGGTTGGCCACTAACACTTAATGCCACACTGGTATCTGATGTACAACTGTTAGCTTGGTGTGCTTACTCACATCCTGCTGGGTGTTGGAGCCTTGCCTCTCTCCGGCCACGTAGGCTGACTCCTCCTCAGGAGCTGCTCCTAGCCTGTATCCTCCACCAACAAATGCCTAAGTGATAGGCAGAGACAATAAAAACAACATGAGAGACAACCTGGATCACCAACAGGAAGGCGAATTATGATTACAAACAGAAAAAAGTCTAATATGAAGTAACAAGAAGGAGAACAATAACGGAGGGAAAAGGACAACAATGTGGTTCTTGTGAGCTTTGCTTTACCCTGGCTCTGCTGGGCTCTCCTGGCCCTCTCCCACTCCGGTCCAGAGGCACAGCCCCATGTTCCCTGGCCCCCTTGAACAGATCCTCCACCACTTCATTGGAGCTCTTCTTCTTGGGAGGTCCAACGATCTGCTGCCCACTGCGCTCTGATCCTCCAGCAAAAAACCTGGAGGGAGACATATCAGGCTGTGACTGCAGACTAAAGACTAAAAAAAAAATATTCCACAAGCTAACACAGTAGACACACTCAGAGGGAAGAAAACAACAACCAACTAAAGGCACCTATAAAAGTACAACAACAACAATCTCAGTTCACTGGTTGTCACACTGTGCAAGACAGATCTAACAAAGTCCTGGTTGCAATCTGCATCAGACTGCATTATATCAGTTTGGAGGCATAATCAGATGATTTCATGAATGTCTGGTGAATTTTAGAGCTACGATGTAAACAGAACAAAAACTGATGCAAGGAAAGACATCATCATCTTGCATCGTCCATCTGCACCGCTTTCATGTTTTGAAAATGTGGCAAAGCCATAAACAAGCTTTGGCTATAGCTCCATGTTTCTCTCACGATTGTCATCTTTCACCTGAAACAGTGTAAAGAGGCCTTTTAAAGATGGGTGAAAAAAATTGATTTTTTTAAATGTCAGTTAATAACGCTACATTGACAAAGGTGCCGCAGCCAGACAGTGTACAGTGCACACGCGTTATCTTGTAGTTCCATCTTCAGAAAAGGCAAGGCGCATTTGAGTGCATTTTTGCTGTAATGACTAAATAATTACCTTTGTGAGACAAAAGAAGTATATTTTGAATACTTCATACATTCATTTCATTATTCTCATACAGTTAGAATACTGTAAGATGCTTCCAAATTCATTCATTCATTCATTAATGCAGTTAACTTTTATAATGAAAAAGCTGTGTTCTCTCACACACTATTAATTCAGTCGAGAATGTGTTGTGAATAGAGAATCAATTCTCAATCAAACTGTGAGATTCCCACCCCTAGGGCCTTCAGTCAAGTCAGTCTTGTTTCTCCCTGGCGCTTATTTGTGCAGTCCAACAACTTAAAATATCCTGGTGGTGATGATAGTAATCTGTGTGAATTTCATTCTACTATATGTTCCTTTTTGTGTAAAACACAAATGCAGCAGTGTGTGAGCAACCATCAATAATTAGTCATCTGTGGATGGATGCTTAGACTATTCCCAAACAAACCAAATACTACATGAAGTTAATCACACTGAAATCATAAATTCACACACTGTGACTGAAATATAGTATGTATACACCAGCATTGATGCATGTGTGCCAGGTATCCAGGTAGCCCCTTATGTGAACATTGTTCCATGTAGTGCACACGGCACAGATAATTCAATTCAGTTAAATTTTTGTGCCAAATCATAACAAAAGTCATCTCAGGGTACTTTTCACATAGCTGTACTCTTTAATTAAAGAGTTACTGCACACTTACACATTTTTTGAGCTGTAAACTATATTATATGACTGTACTGTGTTGAAACACATCAATGCTGGTGATAATATTGACATAGATACCATTTATAATTTATTTCATGGGTTGCAAATGGCTCAACATGCCATCTACTAACCCTGCATGGCCAATGCTGACAATAGAGTCGAGTGTTTGGGACTTATCTACGTCATAAAAGTTATATAAAAAAGAATGTTAATGCCCTAACGGCTACATACTGACACTCAGACACACCGGAGAGCCTCTCGTAGCAGAGCCGCTAGCTCAGCTACAACACAGATACCACACAGAAAGTTTTACAAAGGGCCATGAATGTGCTTCTAGTTACTGTCAGAGCTGCAGTGGACTCTCTGTGTTCTCAGCACAGACACAGAGAGTCTGACAGCAGCTGCTCATGGCTGGTTAGCTCTGACTACCAGCTCTACATTGCTGTGGCTATTCATGCTGTCCTGAGCTGGGGTCAGTCAGCATACCCTTAGCTCCTGTGTCACACACTACCTAGCCGAGAGACCACACCCCCGACAGTCGTTGTCCTGTCCAGTCCTCTGCAGCATTTTAATTAGAATATGCAGGGAGGGAGGGTGTAAGCAGAATTTGGGTGTGTAGTTACTCTTTAAAGATGTCAGAAAAACCAATGTGAACAAACTCAAAAATCACCTGAGCTACAATAAACATGAACCCTACATTTGGATTTGTCGTGATTTCTGCTTAATCACCATTTCACTGTGCTTTCGGTCGATGATTTGAATTTCAGTCCTGCCTGGCATTACTCTGCTTACTGTCAGTCACATAGTAAATATTACAGCCATATGCACGGCTAAACTGATGCTAAAAGCGACTGTAGATGATAGTTTTTTTAGTTTCTTACTGACAGACTGGACTAAACAGACATTAGTAACCCCACACAGTCCCATCACAACCAAACCACTGCACTGCCCCGGCAGCAGAATCTGTTGATGCTGCAGAAATGCATGACAAGCTCACAGTGAATGAGGTGAGACCAAAAATAGTTTGGTGCATTCTGGAATCAGGCCCGCTAGGTGTGACTTTATACCATCCAAACACTATGTGGATGTACAGCTCAGTGAGACAGACATTTCAACAGCTTTAATACCACATGAACAACTATAACAGCCATTTAGGAGAATAAGAAAGTCCTCCAAGGGCTAACACAGAATCAACTGGGCAGGGAGTTTATTTATCAACTTGTCTTTCAGTCCATTTTAATCCTTTGTCTACTCTGATGTGTCCTTGATGTGTCACTGAATCCCATTCCCTACCTGGGCTATGTGCACTTATCTATAACTGACCCTGAAAAAAACTGACAAAAACCAACCCAAAGACAGCTTTGGTTCTCCCTCTTGCACTGTTAAAGGGAAACTTTGGTATTTTTTAACCCGGACCTTATTTTCCCATCTTTTGTGTCTAAGTGACTAATGGGGACAACACTTTTTGAAACTGGTCCAGTATTGAGTGAGAGCGCTGCAGCCAGCAGCCGCAAAATGGGCTGCAATGTAATCCTAGCTGATTTCGACAACAACTCAACTGAGTGAGACTTGGTTAGACACAATAACAAACAGTTGGAATCAAGCAAAAGGTAAAAAAAAATGTTTTATTTCTCTGTATGGTCCTTTCCATAATGTTGTCAGACACTTAATAACTGACACATAATAACTATCTGAGCCCGTCAGTGGTAAAAACAAGCACTTTTAGTGGACGTACATTGACGGGGTGCTATTGCCCCAAAGGAGTACATTGCAGCCCGTTTCGTGGCTGCCGGCTGAAACACTCGCTCAATACTGGACCAATTTCAAAAATTGTTGTCCCCATTAGACACAAAAAGATGGGAAAATAGGGTCCAGGTTCAAAAATACTGAAGTTTCCCTCTAAAGGGACTGACTTGTCAGCTAAATAAATGAAGCAGAATTAAACTTACCTTTGACCTTCCTCCTCATCACTCTCTTCCTCTGCCTCATGCATCAGATCTCTGAAGGAGGTCACTCTGGGCTGGGAACTGATGAAGAGGAAATAAAGTAAGGTTGATAGATCAAATTGTATGTTACAAAATGATGAATGAATGAAATATGGCACATGAAACATGTTTGCTGTACTGTAGGACTCTTTGCTGTACTGAAGAGGACGAAGAAGAAGCCTAGAAGTCATCAGAATGAAATGTGATATTAATCAAAGCAGTGGCAGGTTGTAAACATTACCTTGGCCCAGCTGACCGGGACACTGAGGAGCCTCCCTCAGGTTGAGGCAGCGTCACTATGTCGTCATCAGCGCCATCCTCAAAGAAACTGGCAAGTGCAATCTAGGGAAGAGTTAAATTTAATCTGACAGCCTACCAACGTAATAATTACTATTATCTGCATTATTATCATAATTATTGCTATTAATAATAATGTGATACTGCTGACCGTTCAAAGGGCGAGACAAATTTGTTCTATTTACTTCTGTCCCTGACCCTTTTGATCATATCAGAGTGTAGGTTTACATGTACTTTTTTCTCTTGTAATAACGGAGGTGCAAGTCAAGTGAGAAAACTCTATCCATAATAATAAATTCAGTTTCATTTTCTCTATGTGCAGGACTCCACAAATAAAGAAAGAGTAGATGTGCGTTTATGTCCCACCAAACTAGCTCCGTCATATGCTTCACCAGGACAACAGATACTGCAGCATTAGCTAACCACTGGTGTCTTTTCCAGGTATCGTTACAGGCTAACACTAACTAGCACCGCTCAATGGACTCACGGCAGACCTGCTTTGTAATGAGACAACAGAAATGGACCCTCTTGTAACTGTGGTTGTACCAGCTAACTAATTGCACACCAGCCGTGTTGCTGGTGACAGAAAGCGGTTACGCCATTGTCAAAGGGTGACTTGCACAAATTACCGGCAACACGGGCTAACGTTAGCCGGGAAGCTATTCTTCGGACACATTGTCATATCACCGCTGTTTCATTCTCACTGCCCGCCGCAGCTGTACGACTCAATCCAGAAGAGATGTACCTGCAGATTCCAGCCGGCGGACTCCAGGAAGAACCGGGCCCTCTCCTCATCCACATCAGTAACAGCGACAAACTCCCTCACAGACTCCTCTTGGCTCGCCATTTTGATTTTTGCTCCTTCAACGACTCGTCCGCCTCCACCTGAGGAAACAAGCAACAGATGTTGGTTCCTATCTGGTCCCAAACGAGCCAAGGAACACAGCGATAGAGACGAAAATAAACTTCTTAAAACGACACGAGTATGGTTTTAAAACGCTTGTAATTGTTTTTCAATAGTATTCGGGACTCTGTCGTTTTAACAGTCGACAGTTTCTTGTGCTTAATCACGATTTGCCTCGCTGCCAACATTATTTTAACCACTAGATGGTAATGTATCCACGGGTTACAAAAACTACAATCCCTAACAAGCTCTGTCTGTGTGAAACAAAGGTTTAGGTTTTGACCCAGGAGTCATAGAGGAATACTGCAAGTGCCTGTGTGCTTGGGTGCATGATGTGGATTATTTTTTTTATTTATACTTTTTAAAATTCTGAACATATGTTTTACACAAGGGATGGTAAAGTGCCATTGATTTTTTTTTTTTAGCTTTTTATCACAAATAAATTATGTAATAACCAATTAGTCTGTTTAGCACCGTTGCTTCGGCTATGTAGAGTTGATAATGGTTAAAATTCTGGATAGCAAGTTATGTTGCATGTCCTTTTGATAAAAAATATATTCATTTTATTCATAGTTGTATTATCTACCTTTACTAGTCTGCTCTCTCTAATGATTTTTGATTTCTAGGTTATTTCTCTTTGAGTCCCATGCTACTCATAGACATTATGATGGTTTTCATCTCATCTTGTTTTATTAATCTGATCATGTCATCAAGATTGGACACCTCCATGTGAGACCACAGAGCTTCTAACACAGCAGTCCGATCTTAATCTGCATTTTATCACACTTTCCAGTTTCTATCTCTGGTTTGGCTCCTTGTGCAAGTCCACCGTGAAACAGATGCTGATTGAAGTGTGAGACGCCCCACCTCTGACAGCAGTGTTCCAGTAAACATGTAACTCTGATTTCAGTATGATAAGCAGATGGAGAGAATATTCCCGTGGGAGGTACCTTTGTACCCCCGATAAGGTGCCTGATGGCATGGTGGTCAGATGGCACAAAGCAATAAGTACTAGACAGATTGGGCGCATCTTAATTGTTTCTGGGGGGAGAAGGGTTGATGGGTTTTTTCATGCGTTCACTGTTGGGTGTTTGATCTTCAAGGCTAATTAATCTGGAGCAAAGTGAGAAAACCATGTTGTCACCTCACCACGTGAAGCACCACCCCCATCTTTTCTCAGATGCACACAAAGAACAAGCATGAAAACAGAAAAAACACAGTGCATTACACTGAGGAGGTTTAAGCGGCAGTGATCATATATTGTTTCCCCTTTTGGATGTTTTAGCTTCAGAGTCTGTTTGATGAGGCAACAGCACCCAGATACAGGGCAAGAGTGAGAAAGAGACACAGGAGATAATGGCATTAGGGGTTGAAGCAAATAGCAGAAGAAGCGGAAGAAGTTTAAACCTACAGACTGGTGCATTCAGAGTGAGACAAAGTGTGTACTGAGGAAAAACTGGAAATAAACATGACAAATAAAGCACTAAAGACAACTGTGACAAACTGGAAATAAGTACTGTGCACTACATAAAGCCTGACACACACCAGTACGGTAAGTAAGCAGAAAGAACAAACACAAGAGTCACAGTAAGAGTCAGTCATAACCCAGGTGATGAGTTGACAGCAGTGAATGTCGCCTCAGGAAACCCTGAGGGCTTGTGTGTGTGCTGATGTATCCGTACATGTTTGTGCATTTATCTTCCCATGACATTTGAGGCTGATGTTGTTGTAGTGTAATGTTGTCACTGGTGTACAGTTACAAAAGGTTAGAAGCAGACAGTGGACACTGACATGTCAGCAGAGGTTAATCCCAACATCAGAAGTGTCTGAAGCCTGTAGACACGTCAAAAAGCATTACACAGAAAGAAAAGACAGCACCAGAAACTGATTCAATGAACCTGATGCGCTGAAAGAGAAAGTGTACGAATGCGATTAAGTATACTTACTGGTTGAAGTAAAGAGATATGCTATCGGACAAGAAAAGTTTCAGTTTGCTGGTTGAGACTGATAAGCACAGGCATTTTGCATAAACATAAAGCTACTGTACTGTAATTGTTTGACATTTTGGGTAATATGCTTATCTTCTTTCTTGCTGAGTTAGATGAGAAGATTGATACCATATAAGTGTGCATTAAGGATGGAGTTGATTAACTTAGCTTAGCATAAAGACTGGAAGCAAAGGGAAATAGCTAGCCTGGCTCACACCAAAATTCAAAAATACAACAGAATGTAAACATGACAAGTTCTAGTTTGACTGAATTTCATGTTGTAACTACAGCATGTGTTAGCGACCAGCAGCCAGATCCAGATCCCCTCCAGACATGTTTTAAAGTGTATAAAAAAGACTCTACTTTGAATAATAATTTGTGTCTGATATGGTTTTTCCACAAAAAAGTTCAATTATCTCATTAAAATCTTTAAACCTGCAGTGTGGAACTTTTACATATAAATGAACATCCGTTACGTTCAAGCCCTTGCCAAACGACTTCACACAATGCTGATTAAGCCTATCACCACCAGATGGCTGTCTGTATTTCACAGTATACAGAGTTTTTATATCTCATGTCGGGCATGATATTCCCGCGCTGGCTGTTTGGCCGTTAAACGTGCGGCTCTTCTAAACTTTCCAAATGTTATAGGACCAAATGGATCCAATTCTGATAGTGAAATTAGTCATTTCACGGGGGTTGTGTGATGCTCAAAACAGTTTATCCATCATTTTACAGCCGCAACAGTAGGTTACGGCCAGTGGTGTTGTACATTGGGCCGGTATCTGTTTTTACCGGCCCTCTCTGTGTGCCTGTTATTCGGGTGCGCATGAGAGCGTGCTGCATGCCTGTGTCAGGCAATCACAGCTGAGTGCCCCCCTTTACTCTCACTGCCAGAAGGGGGAGACAAAAGTCCCGCACTCCAGCTTAAATTGTATCTCCTCCTTCTCCCTCATTAAAAATTCCAGAGTTTATGAATATGTAAATATTGTTAATTTTAAAAGTTGAACTGCTGGATGTCTCCTACTTCACTGAACGTATTCTCAATATACTGTATGTGCACTGGAGGTTTCAAGTTTCAACATCACACTTGTGGAAGTTGAATACTGGAGCACGATTGGCTCCACACTAGTTGTGATGTCACAAATCAAGCTCATAGGCCCAACCCCTTAAACTCAGATTTTTGATAAGCACAGAGAAACTTTCCCCCTTAAGCAGATGAATGTGAAAACAGCCTTCTAGCTTCAAACTCTGCACATACATCATTCTGCACAGTGAAGCTCAAACATCCAACTGAAGGAACAAGAAGAAAAACACATTTTTGAGTGGTGGAGGACTTTAATTTTCGATTTATGTGTGGAATAAACAGACTAGATCAAACGTATTATTTAGTGAGCTTTATAGGTGTTGTAGGACTCTGGTAGGTTTGCAGGAGGTCAATAACCAGCAGAGCATCATGAAAATCAGGTGAAATGACAGCTTGTAAAAATGAAGCTGTTGGAGGAGGTTGATTAGGACAAGCACCCGTAAACACTGAACTTCCCTCCACCTCCCTGTCCCCCACCCCTCTAAATCACATACACACAATTTGCACACTTATCTTGCTCTTCTTTCCTCCCTCAGGCAATGGTGCCATGTCATAAAGAGAATCCACTGCATCGTTTATGACTCCTGACAGTTAGTTAGTGAAGGGTGGGTCTATCACCCCACCCCGAGCCCACAGCTTGTCAGTTTTAGGAAAGCTCCTAACCTTTTGACCGCAGGGCACTTTGTGATAATGTTTAATGGAAAGCAGAGGGAGGTGAAGGTGCAAAGGAGTGTTGATTGATAGAGTAAACATGAAAACAACCTGAAGAAAAAGCATTCTTTTCACACTAAATCTGGTTCCCATATAATTACTTTTAATTATCCTCTCGCTCATCCTCCTCCTGCTGCAGAAGTGTCAAGCAGTACAATACATATATATCTCCCTCACCTCCAGGCAGCAGCTAATAATGACAATGCTGTCTGAGGGGTCAAGGCCTTGTGTTAAGTTAACAGCCTGGCTAAAGGTCAACAGAGTTACAAACAATTGGTCCTTTAGAAAGGAATCCTAAAACAAGACTGCACATGATGTATGGACAGGGGACATGACTGATGTCAGGATATACTATAACTTCTGATACAATTGGTTATCTTTGTGGCCTTATAAATGCATGTATATCATCACTTGTAGTCTTCAGTTTTATTTCCCTTGCAACAGTTATGCGAATTTCCCCACCAAAGTAGATAATGGTATTCATTCTTTTAGTTTACCACAAAGTTTGTAGCCAAAGGGCTGTCATTTCTTTGTTACATTTGGTTTCAAGGAGCCAGAGGATTTATGGACCCCATGCTATGATACCTGTATTAATGTCATCCCCAATGATGGTTTAGTCTACTGAAACCATCAGTGCATTCACAATGTCACATCAGTATTTCCCTTTAGGAGAACTTTTTAAACCACCAGACAGACACCATCATAGAGGTCCAGGTGAAGTCAGCTCTAACAATGGCTGCCCTGAGGGTCGCTGTCAACATGGGGCTTTGTTCCCACCCATCAACAGACTAACTATAATTACAAACTGTCAGACCTATTTCTTGGACTCTAGCTGACATAATACCACTGGGATGTACCTTACATCATTCTTTAATGTGTTAAACATGTGAAAAGTAATTGAGTATTAGTGCCTGAGGGGCCCCGAGAACAAGCATTCATGGTGGTTGATCATCACCATTCGTGAGCTGCTTTAATATCTGCAATAACAAATGTACTGCAGACATATGGTGGAAACAGATTAGAAACAGAATGGGAGAACAATAAGAGCTGCAGCATGTCATAATTGTTTAATGAGTAAGATTCATTCCTGATGTGTAAACAGAAACTCACAAGATTTTTGCATTGATGTCAAACTAGGATGACATCAACATCCAGTGGTAGAAGATCAGATCCTTTATGTAGCAGTACCATTATTGCTATTATTATTACTGATGCATGAACATGTTGGGTAGTGTCAGGTTTGATTTAGTCTTGACATTTTCATTATTTAGATATCATTATTTGGTAGCTCTGTTTTGTTTTGTAAGAATTGGGTGAGACTGCAGACTGCATTGACAGGCAGGTATAGGACCTGCCACCTATTTGTGTTTGTGACAAGCAAATCTGTTCTGGTCCAATAGGCTAACGTTGTAGAATTAAAACAATGTTAGAATTCCTACATCAAAATTTAATTTCTAGTATTTTTATTAGATTTAATTTCAGCACCATGCATTGTTAGAACAGTGGAGCCATAGTTTTAATGCCTCTCCTGGTGTGGAGGCTGTATTAGATGGAACAAGATTATTTTCATTGGGATTTACACAAGCCTTGTATTTACTTTGTTATCCACAGTAGATTTGTGAAAAATGATGTCAATGTTTTGATGTAAACTATGAAAGTCTATATATTTATAGATGTATTTGCTGGAGAGCCAGATTTGACCCACAGGCTGCTATTGCCTACCACTGCTCTACACTTACACCTATAAAAATAAAGGAAAAATATGCCAAAAACATTCTTTAAAGCGCCCCTCCACTCAAAAATGTGTTTTTCTTCTTGTTCCTTCAGTTGCAGAGTTTGTTTTCACATTCATCTGCTGAAGTGGAAAGTTTATCTGTGCTCACCTTAAATGTGAGTTTAAAGCCTGTGTGAGTTTAAAGTAGCTTGGAACTAATTGTGTCCAGTATGCAACTTACACAAGTGTGATATGGAAACTCGAAGCCTCCAGTGCACATACACTAAGAATGGACCTGTTTTTAAAGGGGATCTTCTTTAAATATTTCTCTATGACATGTAAAAAAAAAAAGAAAAAAGTTTTTAAAAAAGTAAAGTGCCTCAAAATTGTACAAAACAGTACTTGGTACTTAGTACTTTCCACCAGTCAAAATCTTACAGAGAAATAACACAGCGCTGCTGTAGGCAAATGATATCTTGATATGTTGTTGAGTTTTCCCTTGAGTAACACAGGGCAGGGCGGATATCCAGACAAATATCATTTCTAGTTTTCTCAATGTTTTGCTTTACCCCATGAGGCTATACAGCATGAGGAAGAGAAACAGTCTGGTATCAACAGGATGAAGGAAGAGAGGAAGGGGATTATTATCTCTGTTGCCATTATACTGTTTAGCTAGGCCATTAGTTTGGCCTGCATCTGAATAGGTGCTTCTCTGCACGTGCACATACATGAAACTGTCTCTCACACCAAAACCAGAGCCAGCTCCATTTTTATCTCCATGGCAGCAGACAATCACCTGATGCAGTTGGCAGAACCAGGTCTGCAGGGACCAGACAGGAGCCACTGACCTACATATGACAAGAGTACACTGTACATCATATTGGATTAAATGGTCTGCATATTGTAGCAGATCATAAAGTGTATAGATCATCATATAGCAGCAGTGAGGTTGCTCTGATATGGGCTGCAGGCACTACAACACTGTGAAGAGGGCGATTGAAAAGGATCCAATCCATTCTCTTATTACCCCAGCAGGCAGCCATAAATCTGGACATGGCCCTCTCCTCTCCTCCACTGCCAGGCAGAGAGATTTACTACAACTA
The DNA here is from genome assembly GCA_038419695.1 of Scomberomorus guttatus. Lineage (NCBI taxonomy): Eukaryota > Metazoa > Chordata > Actinopteri > Scombriformes > Scombridae > Scomberomorus > Scomberomorus guttatus. Next base: position 5,824,974 of record CM076449.1, read on the forward strand.
GCATGCTGCCTCCCCCCCTTCCTTTCTATCCTCTTCCTCTATTTTCACACCTTTGTCTCTTCCTTTCTCCTTCTTCCTTTCCTGCTCCCTTTTTCTGTCCTACATTTCCTCATTTTCTCCCTCTACATCCCGATGTCACCAAGGGTCAAGCACCCACTACTCCCTCGTTGTAACTGAGGGACACACACTGACACAGCAGTGAACAGGTTTTAATTTAACCCACAATGATTTACAGCTGACAGACCAGCTGCAAATGAAGGCAGTGAGTGATGTAGAGTCAAAAATCAATGTAGTTTATTAAACAGAAAATATATTGAATTTGCTGTCTTGTGTGCCTTAAAGTCTAAATTCAGGTAATGTGGATAAAACGTCAGTCTGTGTAATTTGTGTATAATTGACTTTTTTGGAGAGAGCAGATGAGTAAATTGGTTCGTTTGACTCTCCAGTAAAGAATATTTTCATCTAATTGGCTTGTGTGCATTAAAGGTTTTCATCAGGTTTAACATCAACATAACGCATTAAAGTTCATTCTCAGCATGTGAGAGAATGTGTTTTAATGCTTGTTCTAAAATCATTTCATTACCTTTAAAATCTATTTTTTAACAAGCAATGTGAGATGTAAACTTATGGAATGCATAAAAAGACAGAAGACAAGATAAAGGCTGCACTACACAGCCTTTAGAATATGCACATAAATACAAACATGTACATACAGTATATATATATGCACGTATCCACACATTTCCATATGAATAAATCATTTCCAACCATTAGCTCTTTTCCACTATGGGAACTCAACGACCCGTAACCTGGAGCTTCCCATAACCTGAACTTTTTAGAACGTGTAAGGGTTTGGCTCTAGGTTTTGTCTTGTGTTTCTATTGTATGTTACAAAATAGAACGTTTTGGATATTCGTCAATGAAAATGCGAGAGCGGGACAAACGTCATTAATGCTCTGTTTGGTTGGCAGGGGCAGTTTAGTTGTGGGACAGACAACAATGGAAAAAGTGGTGCTATTATAGATTTTCTTTCACATAATGACTTGTAAACATCAGTATCATTAAATTAATAAGGGCCCCACCCACATTAGGAGGTGGACAGAATTGACACCAGACAAGCTCTCTGCTCTGTATTATAACAGCCCACATCGAGGTGCAGGTGACAAATCTGGTGGAGAGCAGGCTGCGGGATGCAACACAGTTATGTCTCAACAACTTCTCTCTATATATTATATACTGCTAAATATAAAGTGTTAATTACTGAGCTGTAGAGGTGCTGGTAGGCAGACATTGTTGTCTTTGGACCAACCCTGTTTCCTTGAAATTAGATTTATATACAATTAATTTGCAGCAGCAAATATGTCTTGAGAGAATGTAATGCTGCCCAGACTACATTTTCTATTAACATCATGAGGAAATGTTGTTAATTACCGTATCTGGCATGTTGCAGAATGTTGATGCTGAACATATCAGTAAAATGTTCACTCACTGACAACATATTTAATTTGTTTTCTGCCAAAATATAATCTTGCAGTACAATATCCAATATCCAACTGCAGCACTACCACATTTTTTATGGTTTTGTTTAGACACTCAGAGGACTTGATATAAGGTTAGGGAAAGATTGTGGTCATGGTTTAATATAGAAAGAGTCTGCAGTGCATGAGACACGATGTATTACCATTTAGCTTCCATCTCCATAATTACCATCTTTCACCAATGATGAAATGTAACAAAGTACATTTACTGCACTTCAGTACAATTTTGAGGTACATATTTGTTAACCATAATGTTTTTGAAAGGAATATTTGAATATATCATGTTTTAATGTTTACAATTGTATTCTGGTGCAGGCGATTACTGGTAATAACCATCAGGAGAGAAACATAGTAAATGTAGTAAGGGCCACATGTGTCCATTTAAATAGCACCTAACAACAGTCAATGGATCCACACTGGAACTTAAAAGAGAGTCAATGAGCCCGTGTAATCATCAGTGCAATAAAGCCCCGAGGCACTGTGCACTGCTGTTAATGGCTACTAAGCCTAAATCAAATGCAGATAAAAACAGCCTATAAACCGACATTAAACAACCCCGACTCTTTGTGTGTGTTTTATTACCCCACCGGAGCATCCAGACAACCTCCAAGGCCTTTTCAAATCCTTTAAATGTCCAACACTGACACTGCACACACACACACACACACACACACACACACACACATGCGTAGGTATGGCTATCTTAGTGAGGACATTCATTGTCAAAATGCATTACCTAGCCCCTAACCCTAACCTTAATCATCACAGCTAAATGCCTAACCCCAACCCTTACCTTAAACTGAACCTAAACCCAATTCTAACCTTGACCCTAAAACCAAGTCTGAACCCTCAAACAGCTCTTTGAAGTTGTGTCAGAAAATGTCCTCACTTCCCAGGTCTAAAACTCAAATTGGTTCTCACAAGTATACACACACACACACACACACACACACACACACACACACGCAGTAGTGCACTCTCTGTTTGGGGTAATACCACATGACATTCCACTAAATGCCTCCCAGACAATCCCCCCTTCTGCAGATTTTCAGCAATTTTTTTTTTTGGTGTTGATGGAGAGAGACCAGGGTCACCGTGGTAACCACATGCTCGGCTGGATGCAGGACCTCATCTGGCTGCATATAGGCGTCTGTGCCATGCCTGCGAGGTAACTGCCCCAAATCTCAGTTGACATTTTGCAGCCTTTAGTGTCTGTGTGTCTGTGTTAGTGTACAGTAGATACATTTGTGATGGGGGAGGGGCTGGTGACTCTGGTCTGTGAATATGAATACCATCCTTTTTATGACTTGAGTCCAATGACATCATTTGAATGCATCAGAGCTTGCTCCTGGGAAATGCCTTTCATGTTCTGACAACATTTTCTGTGTGTTTTTGGCTTTGATTTTGTTAGCTTTTCACCATATCTTCAGCTATATATGCTGACTTATGGCTGGGTTGAAGGGTCCGGGTGAAATATTGATTTCCCTCATCCAAATTAGGCCTTTTAACACACGATACAGACACTCCCAAGCGTCTTCTTTTCATCAGAATTAAAGATTCTCTTTTCCTTTTTCTGTCTTTTCATCTTCCCAGTTTTTTGGGTCTTTGAATTTCTGGTTCAGTCATCACAGTTTAAAAAGGCTTAGTTTCTCTTTTTCTACGCATGTGCTTATGTAAGCCACTGACACCGCATTGTTGCAGAAATGGAAGATAGAGAGCGAGGGTCTGAGACAAAGCACCGGGTTGGAAAGACTGAGAGCGATTAACAGGATTATACAGATGCATGACTGCTGTGAAAGCCGTAGAAATCACTGTCCTCACTGATGAATAAGTCAGACTATTAACTAAATCAAGTAATACCTTAGCAGCTGCAGGACAATCTTTTGCAGTGGATCAGAAACAATGTTTTGCTCCTGCTAGGGCTTTTGTCATTTTCTATGACAGCTGATCAACACTTAAGAAAACTCTTGAACATCCACCAACATCTCTTTGTAGATGATAAGAAGTTGGGGGTGTCAAACATTTTGGCAGCACAATGCAAAAAAAATCTTCTTAAGTCATTTAGTCACATTACCGTCAGATGCAAAATCCCTAAAAATATCCTTGAAAGCCTGGTCACACCAGCATGTTAAACAACAAATAAATCCATGTAAATCTTTCATGTCCAGTTCAACTTTGGTGAACTTTCACATGCAAATTTGTAAACTGTCTTGACAGAGCTGACGCTTCCACACAAATGGCAACTTTTTATTTGACTGGGCAGGTATAAATAGTTTTGGGCAGCTTGTGATAATTTGAGCTACTTTCTGAACCAGTGGGGCTACCCCTGACAAAAAGCTATAGATACAGTAGTCTTATTATCCAGTTACTATGCCTAGAACAATGATGTGTGTCTGATATGCTTTTTCCACAAAAAAAGTGTAATTACCACTAGGGATCTGATTTTTTCAGTCCTGATACCGATATGTGGGCTTTGGGTATTGGCCGATACCAGTGTTCAATTAATAAGCTGTATAAGCTATATGCCACTGTGTATCACTGTGTGGAAGAGACTGGGATCATTATTTTATGTGTAAGGCAACATCAGACTTGACTTTGCTTTCCTAAAATTGTAAAACAAAATGTAACAAATGAATATGCTTATTTGTTTAAAATTATATAATCATAATCATGAATTCATGAGTCAGTGATTCAAGTCATTCGTTTGCAGGAGGAATGGAGTTTGTTCAAGATAGCTAATATATGCAATGATTCAACAACATTGGTCTTGGACTGCAATCTAGCCAGTCTTATTGAGGCTACACCAGCTCCTTGGGACTGCTGCTTTTTACTAAAGATAGCGTCCAAAACAACTTCACATAGTGTTTTAAGTTAGCATACACTTTGTACTGTCTTTTAAGCCTTGTGCTTCACAATGCTGAAACAACAGCAGCAACCCGGCTCCAGTGGGAGCATCTGATGGCCCCATGTTCCCCACTAGTGTGTCTTCCTTTCTAGATAATAGATCGTCTAAAATCAGCCCCATTGTCATCGATACCTGATCCAGCTATTGGAGTCGGTATCGGACCTGATATCCGATATCAGTATCAGTGCATCCCTAATTACCACGTTCAAATCCTTAAAATGGCATCTACTACTGGCATCTTCCCTCATTAAAAGTTCCAGAATCTATGACTATGCAAATATTTTTAATTTCAGAAGTTTTACTGCTGAACACAAGATGTTTCCTACAGCCTTCTAGTGTCGAACTCTGCACACTCATCATTCTGCACAATGAAACTAAAACATCCAACTGTAGGAGCAAGAAGAAAAACATATTTCTGAGTGGAGGGGGACTTTAAGTTAGAGACTGACATAGAACTGAGTTCAATAGGCTCAATAACACACAGTGACTTATGATGACTGACACAACCATGTCATTTTAGTTCATTACAAAAAGAAACTTTTTTGCTATTCAAATTATTATTTCGTCAAAATTTTGTCAAAATGTACATCTGTTCTTATAAATGATGACTTTTTATGTTTGATATAATGTTATCCAAAGGACTCAGGGGAGATAATTTGTAATCATGTGGTTTTAGGTTCACCTAATTATATAAATTTACTTTATTTTTCATCTTGCACTCGTATTCAGACACAGAAGATAACAGGGATGATTTTAGGGACCAAATTCGATCTCAGCATGACAAGACAAACCCATTAATGTGCATTACTGATAAGTAGGTTATGTTATCTTGTCAGATCGACAAAAAAATCTCTTCCATATCTCTTTCCAAAATGAAAATAAAAAATCTGGCTGCTGTTATGACAATTGCGTGCGTTTTAGGCTCTGATTGAGCTACTTGGTGTCAGTCAAATTAGGAAACACTATTTGGAGAGTCCAAAATGAAGGAAGCTATTGCTTGTGCTGTGCCATCCACTTTTATTTAATCCTCCTCTGTCAGATTATAACCTGCTCCACATAAGAGGCATGGTTTTTAGACAGTTATGACAGTTATACAGGAGTCAATGGTACAAATAAGTCTCTTAGGTAAAGCAGCAAAGTGTAGAGAAAAAAGAAAGAAGCCTGAAGAGCTTCTGTGACTAAGTAGCACTAGCATGTTAACCATTAGCTCTCTAGCTACAGTAGTTCACCAACTAGCCCCTATGTCACCAAACCTCACACACTGCCTATCACAAGATTCACAAGATTTGACGTGTGGGTGATATACTGCGAGTTGGGCAGTGCTTGGTTTTGACTCGTTTGTTTTCAACATGGCAGCCACATCACAAACTTTCTCATAGTACTGCTAAATAGTACACTAAAATTTGTTTCTGGAAACATTTGGGGTGAGAAATAGGCAATGCAGTAACACAGTCTTGATTCATATTTGATCAGGACTGCCTAGTTTGATTTGAATTTCGTGTGTTTCGCCCTTCTGTTGAATTTTATGGCGATTGGCATCCATAAGTGTTGTATTACTGCCATCTGCTGGACTGTCCCTTGCCCCATCTATTCCTGCATTGCCATGTTATGTGTGAAAAGGCGCAAGACCGAAATGTTCCTGAATGTAGCTGCATGTGTGAACAGTGAAAATCAATAGTGGTACCTGAAAGGTTATCGCAGTAATTTACCGGGAACTATGTGTGAAAGGGGCTTTAGTGTATAATCCCATGAAAATAAGAATGTTTGTGTTTTCGTTACCTTAGAATAAGCCCTTTATATCTACATAGGGAGGGTCCTCTTCCACCATGTTTCTACAGTAGCCCAGAATGGACAAACCAAACACTGGCTCTAGAGAAGGCCTTTCACGTTTTTCGCGGCCACCGTAGGTTGTTCTACACACCTGGAAGGGGAGGGGTATTCAGTTGGTTGCAATCTGCAACCTCACCGCTAGATGACATTAAATTCTAAATTCTACTGGACCTTTAAACATAATTCACATGCCCTCTGTGATATTCAATTTTAGCCAGTCTCTCCTTGAGCTGTACAGCAGAGAGCGAATAGACAGTAGACATGACATTGTGTTGACTGACCCTCAAACATTCTGACACTATTAGCTGTGATTTTACTGTGATATGGGTTATTTGATTCATAGCTGAAAGCCTTGTGTTCAAATAATTTTAATGGAATATCTTAGGAGCAAAAAAAACTCAATACAATAATAATTCTTATTACTTATTCATTAAAAGTTTGATGTAGTTAAACTATTAGGATATTACCATGAAAATTACATTTCAGAGTAGATTTTACCTTTAAATCAAGCAGAAAATCTTGCCCTGTATTAGATAAGTTCACTGATTCATGACATTTCTTGAAACATGTAAGAGAAAACATTTTGAATCACAAGACGGATCACTCTTAATGGCAAGTATGATTTAAGAAAAATAATATTCTCTTATCACTTCAGCTAATAATGAAAGTTATTAGATAATATCACTTGTCACCGCAGCTCTAAAAAGTCATTTTTCATCTAATCCTCCTTTTCATTTAGTGAAGTTTAGGCCTTCATATTTGGTAATGATATGAAAATGCTTACTTGTGTGTCAGGTCAAAAACAGGAGTAAGATAGACCATTATTTGAGCCATTTACTTCTCACCCTTATTCAAATTAGTTTAGGCCAAAGTTGTGTTGCAGACACTCGGTGTCGGTTACAGAGCCAGCCAGCGCAGAGAAAGCGACCCGGCCTGTGCGTGGAGATAACGTGGAGACAGAGGCACAACCCCAATCACACATGAAAGGGATTTTTGAAGGCTGAGTCGAGGTTCGTTTTCCCTGGAGTCTCTCCACCCTCCATCACACACACACACACACACAGCAGCATACACTTCATCCCTGTCTTTCACTCACTCTCTCTCTCTTTCACACATACACATGTAGCTCCTGGCTCCCTCCTTCTGCTCTCTCTGATTCTTACAAAGACAAAACAAGTCCTTGGATCTTGTGACACCGTTGCTGCTGTGCTATCTTTGTATGTTTTTCTTACTGTCTGGGTCTTTTTACTGCTGTTCTCTCAAACTGTCTATCATCCCCCTCTCTCTGCTATCTTGTCTCATACATAAACGCTTTCTCAGCCTTTTATCTTTTTTATTTGATTAGACAATTGCATGGAAGGTCCCATTTTGTCTCTGCATCTTCCAGAATAACTGAACAATGTGCGTCACTGTATTCTCTTGTAAATGCATCCATGTTACAGCTTCATCTCCAGTTTTCTCCTGTTTGTGTTTTATCACCTGGGAGTCAACTTGATGCCCCTGCTTCCCTTTTCCTCATCTCTGTTTCTCCTGGTGGAGTTTCCTCCCGGTCTCCCAGAGATCGGCGTTATCAGACAGGAAGTAGTGGAGAGTGGCTTCCTGTCCCATATACCCAAAGCAACATAATGGTACCAGTGCCAAAAGAAAAGTCAGACTGTTTATCAAATATTCAGCGGATACAGCCAAGAGCTCACTAGAGCATAACATTAATTTTTAATTGAGGGCCTCAAGAGGCGTCTTTTACCCTTTCCCGTGTATCTGATTTGTGTGTGTATGGCTTTATGTGTGCATGCATTAACAGTTATTATTACATCATGCATTTGAGCAGCATCAAGCATTGTTTGTGGGATACAAAATTAGATATTTCTGCCATAATGCATTCAGCTCCACATCAGCTTGTAGCAACATCATTTTAATGATGGTGAAGAATATTATTGCATAAAACATGCAGGAGTGCAGATGCAGTGAGGCCAACAGCAGCCGGTTGCGGTTCAGACATAGCATAGTTTTAACATGTTTACTAAGTGGAGATTTAGGCATCACTGAATTAAAACAGGTTGCACCCCATAAACTAGTTCTTACATAGAGATGAGCTGTTACTGAATATCTACACACAGTAACTGCCAGGTGTAACTGATACATAGCTAAATGAGCCGACTAACAAAGCTAATGTTAGCTTGCTATGTTCGGTTTTTAGCGAGATGAATAAAGGAGGTAATATAGTTGACATATCTGACCTGACACTTCGACCTGATTAAAATGCTTTTCAATAACAATGTCAACTGGAAAGTTTTTCAATTATAATTGACAAAAATATACCTCAACTTACAAAACATTATGCTAATAATACCAGACTAACTAAATGACCAAATAGTGTCAGTGAGGTTAGCATAATCAGGTATTTCCCACTCAATACTACTAACTCTGAAACACACATATGCACATAAAAATAGATCAAAGTCATACCTCCATTTACAAAGATTTGGCAACTAGTTAAGTTCATACATTTTCCCCCTACAACTGTTATGTGTCCTTGCAATTGATTCACACATTACTAAACTCTTTAAGATGTTCCGTAAGTTTCAGGGATGCTAGTTTTAGTAAATCACTCATATGAAACTAGCTGGTATTTACTGAGAACTTAAGAAGGACTTTAAACACAAACTTGATTATGGTGATGGTGATGATTTACGAAAAGCTAGTGGAACCCAGATCAGTCAACAAGACACTCACATCTTGCTCATTAGTTTCACCTCTATCACTCAGCTCATGTAGGAACATATGTAGACCTGCTCTCCACTGTCTGTAGCCTACTGCACTGCCAAACTCAAATACTAAAACACCACAACTATGTGAGCTATGCAGCCCACAGTTCACACTGATTTTGCCACAAACTTTAACAAGCCTATTTAGCATGAGCACAAACGTATAGAGGAAGACAGAGCAGCCAGACAGAATGACGTCTGTGCAGACTGGATGACATTTGAAAATAAGAAGTAAAAGAGCAAGCACAGGGAAAAGAATAGGGAGGAACTTAAAACTGAAATGGAAAATAAGGAAGTTGATTATGTTTTCAGAAGTTGCACAAGTGTTGCCTTTGTTGCATGTTTTCTGTCAGAGTACAGTCAGCGAGTGATTTAGGGCTGATAATAAACTGTGCACAGCCGCAGGAACACTCCCTGTTACCTGGGGGAACTGTTTGAATGTGGGTGCATGTGAGAGTGTGCTTGTGTTCCTGTGGTGTGCATGTAAGAGCAAGTTTGTGTGCGTGTGTCTAGTTCAGTTAACTCCCTTCAACTAGAATGACGTCACAGTGACGGCCACAGGTGATTCAGCCTCTGTCATGTGGGAGTGTGTGTGTGCGCTTGCATGTGTGTTGGAGCGTGATGTGTTAGATTTTGATATAACCTTTTAAAAGGGGGAGAGGTGGAAGTGGAGAGGGTTTAAAGTAGTTGACAGCTCAGTTAGGATGATGAGATAAAAAGTGAAAGATGAAGGTGACATCCACTGCAAAAGCATCCACCTCAAGAACCTATTTAACCATATATTGTGTATCAAACTTTCATTTTTTTTGCCACCTCACTTATTTTTAATACGTAGGTCACGCTATGCAATCAAAACCTGTAGTCCTTTTTCAGTTCCTGACCAAAATGCATCTTAAGAGTGTTTCTATATATAAGAACTATATATATGAATTCATTGCAGAAGCAGTTTCTCTTTTATTAGTTTCAGAAATATTCTTGTTAAATCATTAGCTGTGCATTGAGAACAGAGAGAATAAGGCATATCATTCTACTGGTGCCAAGTTAAATGAATGTGCAGACTTACATTGTGAAATTATCTCATTCCTATCTCATGTGTGCACTTTTAGATTTAGATTTTTTTAAAGAAGCAATAGGTTAAAAATATTTCCTTTTTGTATTAGGAGAGAAAAGTTATAATGGAAAGAGGGACAGAAAGAATGAACAAAGGAAGATTTTTCTGTGAGGGTGACACCCCAAACAGCCAATGCACCAACTGTATAGATGTTAGCTGTAAGCTAGCTAGTGACATACACACAGACCATGTGTGTGTCTCTGTGTGTTTGTGTTCAACTCAGCCTCGGACTGATCTCAAAAATCACGACAAACTCCAGTTGTTTCTCGTATTTCCCTCCAGTCTTTCTCCTTTTTCCACTTGTCTCTTTATGTTTATGAAGCAGAGTCATAAGGGTGTGTTCAGACAGAAAGTGAAGTGAAATTTTTTCTGGGATTCACATGAATTTGACCGCTGGACTGTTGGTATTTACTCTTGTCTCCGTACGTGTATGAAGTAGATTCAGAAGGACCCAGAATACACGCAAATTTGTTGTTTGAGTTTAAATTTGCATACAATCACATCTTCCCATTCTTTTTGTATGCAATCACGCTGCCTCTAAAATTTCATGCCATCTGTGATAAGAGATTGATTCCTACTGTTGCTGTAATGCTGACATATCATTGAGCAAGATCCCTCCCAGCTCCAGGACTGCTGTTCTTAGGCTGAACCTGACCTATGACCTCCCTGTGGTGGGGGGTATGATAAAACATTTTTTCCTATGAGAAAAACATTTAGTGGTCGATTAGTGGCAGAGACAACACTGAATCATTCTTGAGAGGGAATTAGAAAAAAGACACAATGGAAAATAGGTTGTGTGTGTCTCGGAGCAGTAATGTTTAGCTCTGACACAATCAGCAACTGGATCAGGTCTCTTACTTGGCTTTAGTGACATGAGAATACGACAGAGGGAGCAGAGAGAACAAGGCCCTGCAGTGTGGAGACAATGACAACATGGCAGGCTATAATAAAATGCATTAAGCCCAGACCAGGAAAAGAAACCAACACAGTGTGATATTAGCTCTCCTTCGCCTCGAGGTGACCATAAAAGAAGTAAAACCATGTCTCCAATACAGACACACATATACACCGACACACAGAAAGATACAGCACACACACCGTCTAGTAGTCAGTCACACACACTCCCATACACGTGCACATACAGACATACACACTCTTTCCAGTGAAATTCCACACCGTCCCTCTGTTCTCCCTCAGGTTACATTGTGGTGTATGAACAGCAGCTCCAGTGATAGAATTGAATTAGAAAAACAAGTGAACGTTCTACTTTCTCAAATGAGGAAATTCTTGTCAAGCAGAGAAGAGACAAAGGCTTTAATAGGAGTATGAAGTCTATTTGTGTGCTCGCTTCAGAGCAGCACAAACTTACTGTGTTCAGACAAAGTGCAAAGCAAATTTTAGAGGCATTGCAATTGCATACTAAGTTCTGAGTTCAATGTCAACACACACAAACTCCCACACACACTGTCAGTGCATCCGTTTCTAGCTTGCTTACAAGTAACGTCTGTATAGACGGTAAATTGGTTGTTTGGGGTGAATTAACTGCACAAACAGCCCAGTGGTCAAATTTGTGGGAATCACGTGAGGTGAAAATTTGCTTCACTTTCTGTCTGAACACAAACTCAAATTCATACTTTTCTTTTTCTTTTTCTGGACACTTTTTTGGCACTCTTCAACTTCCTCATACTTTTTCCTAGAAACTGCCTTCTTTCAAAATGTTCGGCTCATTTAGGACATTTATGCTTTTATTCCAATTTTGCAATTACTTTATTGAAATTTTACTTTTACCACTGACATGTCAGTTGATGTGAACTGTTTCGTCTCTTGGCATTCAGACTGACTTTATTCCTGCGTGAAAAAACAAAGCCTCATCTTTCAACACACCCCCACCAACAAAGTACCTTGTGTTGTTTTAACACAGGGCTGTTTTCAGTCTGAACACCTGCTTACTCTTCAAATGACAATTCAACTGCTTTCAGAATCTAGTTCCACTGATTTCATCTCTTGTTCTTTAGCTGTAAGTTCATCTACTTCCAGCGATTACACTTACACCTAACTACTAACCTTACTAACCTAACTAACACCTCAACTCCTTTCAGGGCTCACACTTCAACTGAAACCCTTTCAAGTCTCTGGCCTTCACCTGGAAAAAAAGCCTTCAGCTAGCTAAGTCCCACAGGTTCCACTCTTCATACACTGTCAGCTTTACACTTTAATTGACATTGTCTTTCACTTTATACACTTCAACTGGTACTTATTTCTTACAGGACTTCCACTTCAACTGACACTTCTCGCTCCATTTATCACCTATATCTTCTTTTCAGCCCTTTCAGTTCAACTGATACTTATAACTTCACTTGGCACTTCAACACACTTCAACATCATTCAGTTCAACTTTCTTTCAGCACTTCCATTTATAAATTCTCTCACAATTTCAGCTATTTCAAATGTTTCAACACACCCACAAACACCAGTTGTTCCTCTCTCAGCTGACACTTACCAGTCTAAGCTGACCTCGCACTGAAAGCTTCCAATTTCAATAATAAACACTTAAACCAATCATTTCTGCATTGTGGAGATGTAACTAATTGCATCAGTGATTATTGAGAGGGAGATAAGTTTATTTAAATTAATTAAAAAAAAATTTTTGTGCTTGGACTTCCATCAAAGATATATTTCTATACCATCAACATAATACTCATGAGGGTTGTTGAATTGTTTCCAGTTATGTTTTTATCTTAATCATTCCCTCTACATGCTTACAATACCAGCTGTACTTTCCAACATACCATTAGAGCCACAGCTACAGTATTGTCAGCAATGTGTGTTTTGCCAGATGAGGTCAGTTGGATAAGAATGCAGACTATTCATGGAGGCACTGATGTTAAATCGTTTGTACAGAAACTGACACGTTACACAGCTCACACCTTGGTTATTGATCTTTACTGTCCTTTCTATAACCTTGGACATGTTAAAAAGTACTCTCAGAGAGAAAAATGTGGGAAAAGTACCACTGATGATTCACAGTATGCCAGAATACATCTGTGCGGAAATGCCTCTATGAGTCAATGGACAGTGTTGCATTACATAAATCCAGAACGTTAAGGAGTCAATGTGTGAATAACAGACATGTGATGAACGCTGCTAGCCCAGCCTCAGTCCTTCCATGAGAGCTGTTGCCTGGAACATTACCACTTTGTTTACACTTACCTAAGACAACTGCCTGATGATACACAGATGATAACAAAATGTTCTACTATCAAGCTCCAGAAACATTGGAATCTGATTCATTTCAGCATTAAAATTTAGGTAGTTAAAGCTGCTTTCAACTGCAGCAGGTAGATGTTTTCAGTGAAAAAGCTGCACGTATTCAGCCATGAAACACATAAGATTGCTGGCTTCATCTATCTGATAAAGTGATCGCTTGTTGTGATTCAGACAGAGGCATCTTTTACATTAATGTTCTTTACAGCCTGGTTCAGACATAACAGGACATTTATGGAGAGAGAGCAGTGAAGAGTATATAATGGAGGAAGACTGTTTTCTGTTCTCTCACAGTCTGTATCACTGATGGATTATAAAACTTATTTTACTGTGAGCGCAAGGGATACTCACCCCCACACCCCCATTATTTAGACATGAGACCAACATGTTTGCCATCAGATTAACATAACAGGATGCATGTCTGAAAGGAGCTAAAATAGTGGAACATTTAGCAGCTAAAAAGCCAGATATTTTCTTCAGGAGTTACTGGAGACCAAAAACAGAGAAAAAAGGAGAGTGAATATTAGACTTACACTTGTTGGGCACAAAAATGACTCCAAATGAATGATAACATTGCTCTGTGTCCACAGGATGTGTAAATAAGCAACTGTTTGCTAACAGGTTTGCCATATCAACTTTATATGGCGGCGCTGTGTTTACGGCTTCAATAAATGCCAGTAAATCCAGCTTCAGTCAACTCCATTCTTACCTTAAATCATCCAAACCTTCATGTCCACACAACTTAAAGAAGTAGTTTGACAGACATGGGAACTAAACTTATTCACGTTCTTGCAGAGAGTTAGATGAGAAGACTGTTACTGTTCATACCCCCACATACGGCAGTTTTACTTAATGTTGTTGTCTCCAGATTATAGCAGATGAAGGGCCAGACGCTAAAAGGCTGGTTCTGTTCTAGCATTGATAATAGACTTAAGCAAAATGGAACCAAAAGAGCTAAAAGGTACAAAAAGCATTTTTACTACTCTCTGGGTGTCACTGCAGGCAGCAGCAAATGCTTTCAATGAAAGGATTTCCAATCAATGACTAATGCAGGTTGGGTAAGACTCTGCAGTGCTCTGTGATTGTATGGAGCTGACTGGGAATAAGAGGCCATGGATTAGATGGCCGCAGGTCGGGGTACATGTAAGAGGATTGGTCCTATGTCCCATAGTCTGTAGGGAAAACAAACAGATGAACAATCAACCAGCTGTAAGCTTGGAGTCAACAACAGTTTACCATAATCTGCCTTCATCTCCTTTCTGGTCCCAACTATCTCTCTTTTTCTATGATACCTTCTTCTTAAATTCTACCCAAAAGCTCTTTCTTATGAATCTTATGCATGCATTCACAGGTATCACTCCCCATGTATTCACTGTGTACTGTATGTTCCATTTGTATTTGCTCTCTAACCTCTGTAGTCTTTTTTTCATCTCCTGCCTCCATTATCACCCCCAACTCTCTCTTTGCAACCCCTCTTCTCATCCTCTTTTTAACCCCCTTTCACTTGCAGTATGTACCCAGCAGACAATATGAAAGAGGTTTACTATAATCATTACTCTAATCACCCTTTCCCCTCTGAGTACCCCTGTTTCTCCTCCGTATAATGAGGGAAATTGTAGGTCATCAGGCAGAGGCCTCTGTGAGCTGAACCAATCAAAACAGACGTTCACATAAAGAAGCACCCCAGTCAAAGCCATAACAGAAATTACACTGCTGATGTTTCAGAATGAGAATATTACATCATTTGACTGGTTGAACTGTAACAATCGTAATATCTATCTGTTCTGTTTATTCAATAAATGTCATCCTGATGCCAAGAGGAATTTAAAAGGGAAATACTGGATAACCTGTCAAAAGAAGGAAAAAAATCATCAAAATGGACTAAAATCTCATTATTTTTTGTTGGAGGAATATTATTAATTATTAATATTTAATGATGTCATGTCAATGATACTACTGACTTTATGAGATATTATATTAACAGTTAGAGCTATGTTTAAAAAAAAGATCATAAAAAATATATATCAGGAAAAACAAAAATGAGAGAAAGGCACTTGACTGTATTTTAAACTGAATACCATGTTCAAAGATGACTGTTCACTCCTATGAAAGTTGCTCAGAAGATCAGCTTCTGGCTGTAAGAAATTACCCAAATGCTCCCGACACCTCCGCGTTTTTGGGCACATAGAGCATGTTCAGTAGAGTCCTTCTCGAGCTCGTCTGAGACTTCGGCTGACTTCTGGTTGGCTCTCAGCTCACGTGAATGGGGATATAATGATTTGATCTGTTGTCCCCGCAGACTGTGCTGTGTGTGTGTGTGTGTTGACATTAAAAGCTGCAGATCTTTTGAATCAGCTCTTCTCTACATCTGGCCTCACACACAGGATTTCAACTCTATATTTACCTGGCCTCTTTCTTTCACTACTCACACGTGAGTATGTCAGACATACTGTATACACTACATTAGCCCTCCCCCTCCCTCACATGTTCTGCATGAGGAGACAGATTTCTTCTGCTTCTCTTTTCATTTTCACTTTATGGAAAAGTGTTTTGGCTAAATCCTCCACAATTCACCAAAGGTTTGACTTTCCATTTCCAAAGACAAGTCAAATTGAAATTCTTGTAAAATCTTTCCACATGGGACCTGTTTTTTCCTTTTCTTATTTTTTCTCTTTAATCCTCTCTTCCTGAGCCTATTTGCCTATGATCCCACCCCCCTTCCCCTCCATTCCTTTTCCATGTTAATGTCCTCCTTTTCACCCTCATCTTTGTCTCCAGCGCTATTTTCTCACCTCTCAGCTTGATTTCCATCATTAATTTGTCCTTGACCAGCACTGCTAGTATAGTGGTATCATACAAGATTCCTATTCTTGAGACCTGGGTTTCATTCCTGGGCAGTGCATGCATATTATGTCAATTTGTCTCTCCCCTTCATCATCTTTTTGTTTCTTCAGCTGTTTATCTCTAGCCTTAGATTTAAAAATTTATTTTCTATGTTGTGTTTTCTATGTATGTTTGGCACACAATCATTTTAAAAAGTTGCTAGCGGCATGGCTCCTGACAATGTCAGTAGCTTAGTCCACCACTTTGGTCCAGACTGAAATACCTCAACAAGTGTTAGATGTAGTGCCATGAACTTTTTTACAGACATTCATGATGACCACACAATGTATCCTACATTTGTTGATTCCCTGACTTTTCCTCCAGCACCATAATGAGATGAATTTTGTGGTTTTGAACAAAATCTCTCATTAGATGGATTGCCGTGGAATTCAGTCCACACAGTCATTTTACCACAGGATGAATTGAATCATGTCAAAATTTGAATGTGTCAATAACTGGCATTCCTATCAGCCTCAGCTGATGGTGAAGATGCTAAACATCAACATGTTAGCATTGTCTTTGTTAGTATGTTAGCATGCTGATTTTAGCATTTAACACAAAGCATGGGTGTGCCTAAATGTCAAATTATGGTCGATACAAATCTGTTTTCAGTTTTTGGACTTTTTCTCTAATCTTTGATTTTTGGTGAAATATTGGATAATTCAAACATGTATTGAAATGAAACCATGTGAGAAGTTCAGAGGGAAAAATCACTATTTGGTGGAGCTGTTAACAACTCATAGACATCTGAAATGTGACCCTGACTACACACTGCTTTTTGTAAGACGTCAAAAGCCAAAAAGGTTGGAAACCACTGGTTTCATCTTTAACAATGTGTTGTATTTTAAAAGCTTGTTATATTATCCATTGTGTCAAATCTTCAAGTAACTAAAGTAACTGTCAAATAAATGTAGTGGAGTAGAAAGTACAATATTTCCCTCTGAAATGTAGTGGACTGGAAGTACAAAGTAGCATAAAATGGAAATACTCAAGTAAAGTACAAGTACCTCAAAATTGTACTTAAGCACAGTACTTGAGTAAATGTACTTAGTTACTTTCCACCACTACTCTACTGGAAGACAGTCATAGCATTGCTCTCAGTAGCCCCTTTTATAGATCCCGCAATATTGCTGTAAAGAAGGCCCGTCATTATGCCAGCTTTGCTTTTTTACACTGAACCAAACAAAGCCAGCATAAAGCTGGCGTCTAGTGTGTGTAGTCCCACCATGCTGGCTGTCCCTTTTACATAGATGTCAATCCGGCAATGTGACTACCTCCGCTGTTGGCTTAGTGGCGGAACAACAATGCCCCCCATTTCATGTTCGTACCTTTTATACAGAAGGGCGAGGCAGAATAATGGCACAACATTCCTGTCTTGAACAGGCTGTGTAAAAGGGGCTAGTTGCCCACATAAAAAGTGACAGAAATAGGAACCCTGGTTCTTTTGTCACTTCCGCACAGATGGCCAATCACTGTGTGAAGTGGGTGTGAATGTCGGTTAATCTGTGTTGGAAAATTACAGAAATGGCCCTGCACAGCCCCCTTAATCCGCCATCAGAAAGGTTTGAGGGGAGGAGGTTTCCGAAGCTATTTGACCAACGGACAGGCACGTCAGAAAGAGTATAGAAAAGAATTAGTTTGTACAAGATGCTGTCCAAAGGAAAATGTTTGTTTATAGCTTTTCTGAAGGGCCACACTTGAAGGCGGGGTGAAAAGGCAGCCATCATGGAGCAGAAAGAGACACAATAATCATTAAAATACAGGGATAACGGCATACATTTTCAGACAGTCTTATGCCTGGCAGGTATTTATTCAATTTGGTTGTAAAAACAATAAAAATTTTGTGTAAAGAATGAGGAAAATAGGCTCAAACCATGCCCACCAACTTTCTCACCTCCGCACAGCTGGCCAGTTGATGCATGAAGCAGGTGTGAATATTGGATTGCTGATTTTGGAAAGTAACACAAATTGTCAGACACAGCCCACTCAATTCCAATGTCAGAAAGGTGTGGGAGGAGGGGGTTTCTGAAGCCATTCAACCATCCAATATGCATTTATGATGGTGTATACTGGCAGCTTAAGTACAGCTTCGCAGAGCCACTAGCATGGATGTAGACTCTTAGTCTTGTTAAATTAGTAATCTAGGCATCTTATTCTTCTACTGCATGTATTTAGTGTAGTCTCTCCAGAATAGCTGCATCAACCCAATGTGAAAAGCAAAGAAATGAAATATGTCACTGACTTCGACTAACTTATTCTCACCCCATTCCTCTCTTAGATGCAGTGCCTTCATTTTCCACCACTTTCATGCATCAGCTATAAAGCTGAAATATGAGCTGTAATGTCTGCTCACTTCCAGGCCATTTTATTAAGCAGTCCTTATTTGAGGCTTCTACTTCTCACATGAGAATTCTTGCATGAACAACCACCAGAATTCGCCTTTTTCTGCTCCTTTTGATCCCACAACCACAGGCAGGGCTATGTGGGAAAACCATGCTAATGGGGTACATACTTGTCCCTCCACCAGTAAATTACGCATAAAAACCACATGTATTTACATCACGATGAGCCAATTCTGAACAGCTACTTTTTGTTTTAATAGTCATGAGTCTTGAACTTTACAGTTTTTCTAGGCATTAGACTTAGGAAGAAACTTAGCAAAACTGCTAACATTTCAAAGCTAAGAGGCATGGCGGTCAGCTTTAGCACCACTAGCAAGTTAGCAGGATCTGCTAAGTGTATTAATAACCATATCAGTGTGTCACAGTATCAGTCAGGCTGCGTGTGAAGGCAGGTCAAAGAATGTAAAGATTATATGCACGCTGGACCAGAACCATGTTCATCAGCTGCAGCTACAGCTGCTACCCTTCTCTGATAGCCTGATCTCAGAAAGCCAGTGCCTCTCTATAATTCATCTACACCCTTTCTACACACACATGCAGCAGACACACACACATACACACCCATGCATGCTTGCAGGCACACATCCACAACTGTCAACTCACACACACACACACACACACATACACACACACACACACACACACACAAAGGGCCAGGCTTATGACAAAACTGTTTACAGAGTCTCTGTTTACATATTTTATGACTTAGACATGCAGGTCTGAGTTTTAAAGGAGAAATGCAGTTGAATTATGGGCCCCAGGATGCCATGTTTTACTGGTCACATGCATACACGAGCTTAACAAAGATGCTACTGTGGCACACTTGCTCCAACACATTCACACCAACACCAGTACTTACCCTCTTCCTTTTTGAATCTTTATCTTTGTCTCTCTCTCTCTCTCTCTCTCTCTTTCACACATGCACACACACATGCGCGTGCGCACACACACACACACACACACACACATACACACACACAGCTGCAGTCTGTGTTCTCTGTTTGACAGTAAGATGTAGAAAAGGCCCATGGGATCTCACCTCGTCAAATGTAAAAGCTTCCTGGGTCTGGCACTCAACTAGGCTATTATCCTCACATGCAAGAACCCCCCTGTCTCACACCATTAGCCACACACACATACACTCATACCCCCTCCTAACCACCAGCATTAGGGCAGAAAGAGAAAAAGAGGGGACCTTTGATGGTGTGACACCTCTTACAGACAGGACAGTGTCAATCAGACAAAAATGAATGGAGATTGGGTGAATACCATCATCATTATCTTCCTCCTCTTCCACACAGGAGGCAGTGGTGCATTTGAATGCTCATGCACAAGGCCTCAGAGTTTAAAACATACCCTTATCTGAGATAGGGGTTGTCTATTTGTTGACGATGCTGGCAGAGGAACATTCTGTCCTCTTTTCTCGCCGTACTCCTCGTGATTTCACCCTCATCTTACCTTCAACCCTGCCTTAGTTTTACATACAGTAACTCTCGAAACAAACTATACAAACGTGCCTCTTAAATAAATGAATGCCTTTATGGCATTCTTAAAGCACAAAAGCAACATTTAGAAGTGTCTCTCCAGACCCAAATAAATCCAACAAGAAGCATTCACTCAGGCCCAAGCAATTACACCTTAATAATGCACTATTTTAACCCCCCTGCACACATACACACAAACTTTCTTTCCTGTCTTGCAAAATTCCTTGGCTCATTCTGGCGACCTAGTTTACAGCCCTCGCCTCTGAGCCACAGAGAGTTGGTTCCTTTTGAAGATGCATTGAGCAGCACAGCATGACAAGCCCATTATAGAGCCGGAGGAGGAGAAATCGCTAAATTACCAACTGGCAATTCTTGAGGGAAAAGCAATGTGCACTATTCACTTAACAATATCAGTTTTTTTTATGACTCAATAATAAATATTCTCAACTGTTACATTGCACACAATAATCTAAGAGTAAGAATTATATTGATATATTTTCTTTAATCAGTAATCTAGTTTTGTTGACATGAATGACCATGTGACAGACAGATGGTTCGCCTTGTGCCAGAGCTAGGTAACATAATTGTAATAATTACTTTTTATTAAATTTGTGCATCAGTGATCATATGTCGCTGTGCTCATAAACACTCCTACACACTGTGGTGCCTCACCACAATGTTTCCTGGCCCACAGTAAGTTGCACAAGTTGGAATTGGAGTTATAAATATGAGATAATGAGTAGCAGAGCCACATAGAAAACCACAGACTTCTGTGCATTAAATAATGGTGTCAATGTCAACACATAAACATTGGATTGAGAAAGTATACGGACATTTTACATTATTTATTGTGTTATAGATTTGATTTTTGACGATTTTTTTTTAGCAATTCATTATTTTAAATCAGAAAAATTACAAAGTTAACATATTTTATGAAAAAATTGCACATTTATCAAAAGTTAAAAACAGAAATCGTTATTCTCATTATTCAGAGCTTTGATTCAGTACTTTGTAGAAGAACTGTTGACAGTAAATACAGCTTCAAGTCTTCTTGGGTTAAGGTCTGGACGCACCAGAAAGTGAAATAGCAAAATTCATGCATCACATGTGAAATATGTGGTTCTAGAAGCTTGGAGAGCGACTCCCGGGGCTTGTAGCCGGAGAGCTAACCACTAACACACTAGCTAACCAGAAACATGCTAGCGCTAGTCATTCACAATAGCTTCTTTCTGTTTTCTCTGCATTGTGCCATTTACTCCGCCTCCTTGCATTTTGCTCTCAGTATTGTACTTGGGCAAGCTAGTTTGCTCAGTTGCTAACGGGAAAATAAGTCCACACAGTTTACTCAAAAGATGTATTTGTACCATCGACTCCTTTCTCATAACTGTCTCTCTCTTTTAAGAAATGGTTTATACTCAGTTTATACTCTGGCAGAGGAAAAGTGGATGGTATAACACAGCTAACAAGATACAATATCTGTCTCCATTTTATAATGTCTGTCTCTCTGTTCTGTATGTCAAGACAGTTGCTATTGGTACAAGGTGCAAATTCACATGTCAAAATTCACCATTTTGCACAGATTAATTTTGCCCCTGCAAGGCAATCAGCGCCATTGTGGCGATTCCATCAGAATGATGAAAACTTGCTGGGCGAGCAAGTTTGGGGACCTGTATTTGGGCAGTTTCTCCTATTCTTCCTGGCAGATCCTCTTAAGCTCAGTCCGATTGGATGAGGAGAATCTGTGAACATCTTCATGTCTCTCCACAGATGTTCTCTGGGGTTCAAGTGCAGCCATTCAAGGACATTCAGAGATTTATCCCCAAATCAACTCCAGCGATGTGTGGCTGGTGTTTCTGATCATTGTAGTGCTGAAAGGTGTACCTTTGCCCCAGTTTGAGGTTGCATGCACTCTGGAGCAGGTTTTCTGCCTTTCGGTATTTCAGTGCATTCATCTTTCCAAAGCAGCCCCATAAGCACAATGCTGCCACCACCATGCTTCACTGTGGGGATGGGATTAGCCAGGTGATGAGCTGTACCTGGTTTTCACCAGATATTGGCTCTTGGAGTTAGGTCAAACGGTTAAATGTTTATCTTGTTAGACTAGAGAATCCTATTTGCCATGCTTTCTGAGTCCTTTTAGTGCCTTTTGACAAACTCCAGGTGTGCTGTCATATGCCTTTTACTTAGCAGTAGCTTCCTCTACCGTAGAGTTCTGACTGGCAGAGTGCTTCTGAGATGGTTGTACTTCCAGCAGGTTCTTCCATCTCTGCAGAGGTCTGAATGAAGCTCTGTCACAGACTCACAGTGAACACTGGGTTCTTGGTCAACTCCCTGGTTAAGGTTACTGAGCTTTCTCTAAGAAGAAATGTTTCACAGTGATGGAGCCAACTGTGCTCCTGTCCTCCTCAGTCCATTTATGGACAAATGTGCAAAAAACTGTTGCAGAGATGCAGGTCTGTAGTGCCCATTACCCAGCATCAAGAAGAAGACAGTGACTTTTGACCTGATAAAGTGACGATGGCTTTGTAAAATAACACATAAGTGTGCATGCAAACACACAGCACACACACCCGCATGAGTATGCGAATGCATTCGCAGAAGCAATCAGGCAGACATGCAGTACAGTAGATGCAACCATGCTGCACTGATGAATCTGCACAAACACACACACACATACACACAAAAATCCCTTGTACAACAATAGTGAAATATTAATCCAGGCTCACAGCCGGACTCGTCCTCAGCAAGATGAGTGGTGAGATGGGCCAACGAGATGGGACATAACACCCAACAGTAACCTACATTTCAGGAGGTTTCATGCTGGATCACCAGGTTATTTCACATTAAAATCGCTCCACTTATTTTACAGTCTTGCAGTGCACAATTATAATTCTGTAACAGGCTTCTGGCTGTGCAGCCCTGCATGGAAGATGAAAAGAAGGCTGTGTGTTAAAATAGAATAAAATCTGTGTGACAAACTGCCACGACAGCCCTCTGAATCTGTTTATGATCTGAGTCTGTCTTGCAGCGGCACTATCTCGTCGCGCACAGATTGAATGTGACACAACGTTTACATAGTCTGTATGAGCATGCAGCTCAAGCAGTGTTAAATTCATCAAGGCATCTTTCGTTCTCTGTGTATTGGATGTCACTGTTTCTCCTTCAAAAGCTCAGCCATCATCAGTGTGTTTTTCACTAACTGCACCATCAGAGATGAGTTTTATTTACCATACTATGGCGTATAAGGGTATATGGTGCAGTATTAGACCTGCATGTATGTGCATTCAAGATGACACAACATATCAGCACATAAGAGAAAAGGACATTTTGTGTGTTTCTACCTGTGTGACATATTGCATGTTTAACTGAAACAAAAGAGACTGAGCAACATGCAGCCTCATTGTGCAGCTGAGTATAAGCTTCACAGCCTTATGGAGGCAGTTTTAGCTGTAGCCAAAAGTGGGCTACATCGTGCATTTGTAATTAGAGCAGGATTTTTGCTCTGAAAAGCTCTCCAGCTCAGAGGATGAAAGAAGAGCTGAAAGAAAAAAAATAAAGGGCTGCCATTGTGAAAATGTTTTTTGTTGTAGTTGTGTGTATTATTTACATGGTCTGAACACCCTGAGTGTGTTTCTGTCTCTGTGCATATCTGTTTGTGTCTGTCTTTGTTGTCTGCGAGGCGGTTTTAACGTGGAGGAAGAGATTTGGGCTAAATTTATTACAAATTCTGGTCAATTTTTGAAATCGAGGTTCTGCCCCTGAGAGCTTTTCATTCACTTTACCATCTCAGCAGGGAAGCAGTGCCTGAATCAACTTGAATTCAGCTTGAATTTTGAAAGCATCTGGCCTCTCTTTTTCCTCTGGGAAATGCTCCGCTGAGAAGACCACACTAAAAGTACAGATGAAGCCATCAAGCAAGTTTTTTTCCAGCTGTGCCACTGCTGTTTTGTTCACTAAAAGGCTTTAAAGGTTTAAATTGGATTCACATGTACAAATAAAGCTGTCATATTTTAAAACAGATGCAACATATGCAGATACTGTATATGTGTAATGTATGTTTTTCCAGTATGGTTTTCTTGTCCGCGACATCATAACTGGCATAAACACACTGTACTTGGCTGGCTGCTGTCTATTAGATACTTTCCCACAGTTCAGTTCGAATGACAGCTGCTCCTGACGGATTTACTGTATCGCTGAGTACCAGCTGTGGTCCAACGGTCCACTCTGAGAGACAACTGGTACACACACACACACACACACACACACACACACACACACACACATACATTCTCTATGCACATGAGGCCCCATGACCAATTGGTATAAAGACCCTAGTGGCACATGAGGAGGCAATTGAGGCACGTGTTGAAAACATCACACCTACATATTTCCCAAACACAATTTTTTTTACAAATTTTTCTTTTAACAATGTCCTCAGTTTTACTTTAGATAGAAAATGAGACTCAGATAATGTCCTATAGGTTTATGTTCTGACCATCAGTTTTAATCATTTCAACTTGAGGCACGAGAGAAATCATGTTTTGTCCATCAGTTTGGCATGGTGGACAGTTCTAAATACTACAGTACCCATGAGCCTCAGGCACTGTTACTGTGGAGAAGAAGCCAGGCAGAGTGTAACTGATTTTGTGAGCAAAACACAGCACCATAGAATTACTGAATTACTCAAAAATGAACCCATAATCTGAAAATGAATTGACTTAAACTGCAGATTGTATTATTAGTTTTCACAACAGTGTAATCTTTAGGTTCCACCTGCCAATGGCAGTGCACATAACAGAAGTTTCAGCTCTGTGATTGGATGTTTATTGCCAAAATTCACCTTGGGAGTCGTACTTAACTTCTCCCATGTACACAGACTTGTACCTTGACTTTTTACGTAAGAACTAGCTATTTTCTAACACAGTTGTTCATCTTTTGTATAGATTCTTAAAGTGGGAGGATTTTGTGCCTATTCAAACTTTGAAGAACTGTGAATCACGTAACATTCTCTATGGGAAAAATCAAATGAAGGATGGTACTTTTACATGCCCAAAATAGCTTATCCAACTTCACTAATCTGTACTTGGAAAGATCACTCAGATTTGTTAAGGCCTGCACAAACTGACCTCCCCCAAACATTTAAATGTACTTTTATGCTGTTTCTGGTGATCAACTAGACAAGCATTCAGAACTAATCCTGTACATATGACAATATGCAATTAATCTCCACATCCCTTGAAAAGCTAGTACTTCATATGAGAAGGTTTTAAAAAAGGGCTGACAACTCTACGTGCCTCCAAAAATGAGTTTCCCTTTCACTTCAGGAGACATTTTGATGTCACATTGTTTAGGCTGTAGATAATCTCATTTTAGAAAGAGATTTTAATCAAACAGCAGAATAGTGACTTTTTTTGCTCTTTGAACCCTCCAGGCACTCAGATATCTCTCACAGTGTTGAGATGCATGTCTGTCTTCAGTGTTGTAACTATGTAACAAAGGGCAACAACTGCTATCTTATCAAACACACACTGATCTATAGAAAAACCTCATGCTTGCCTGTGCACATGCAAATATAGGTCAGAGGTGATCAGATACACACAGGGAAGAAAATCTATGACAAACTGCAAAAACTGGAGGCAAATTCAGGAGATGGGCTGGGAAGAGGAAGATAATTCTGAATGAGGCTGATGTGACAGGAGAGGACAGGTAGAGAGAGGAATGTGCTGGCTCTGTAGGTATGTTTCCATCCACCTGTTTTTATTTGAATTTTCAATTTGTGCATTAAAAAACCTGAGCGGAAATACAGAAAATTAAAAAAAATCACGAAATATTGAAAAATGTTTTTATACTATCTTGGCTGGTGTATTGATAAAAGCAAGTGCAATGAAAATCATGATGTACATGACACATGTGACTTAAACATCCACTGAAGAGACAAAAAATAGTGGCAGACGAAAACATCAGATCTGTGTGGAGTGATGATGACACTGTAATACTCCTCAAATTAATACTTGAAACAAGCATAAATGCCATTTGTAAATTTCTATCATGTTTTTTCCACATTGTTTTTCATCGTTTGAGGTTTGACTGGTGTCATCTTATTGCACCCTTTCTTTCTGCTTCTTCAATGGCCCATGACTGGAAAATTAGCACCATCTGGACTACCCAACTCCAAATATTCACCTAACAGTAGTGTATGGAAACACGCATTAAAGTCCAGATAAAACGACATTTCGAGAGTATCTAACTTCCATATCGTGACATATTTCTGAGTGAAATGATATTATTGGTTGAAATTGGTTGGTTTAAGCCTACATGAGCACACATCATATTTTCTTTTACAGGAAGAAAACATGGATTTTGATATAATACAAAGTGATTTTTTAATTTTTAATTTTTTTAGCATATATTGTTAAATAGGTGTGCAATATGACCGGGGATGTGATATAAAAGGGTTAAAAAGGCATTTTTCATTTCATCTCAACTTTAATTCCAATTTTATTTTTTATTTTATTTTCTATTGTCTGACTCAGCAATGCATTCAGTTTATGTGTATTGATTTGTTTATTGATTTGATTTGTGTGTGTTTTGGACATCATGACTGAGTGTTTGTGACTGGCAGAAAATGAAGAAATATTTTAGTCCTGATTGAGCCCAGTCCAAAACAGAGGCTGCCAAATGAACAGAGAAGTTTCAGTCAACACTGAGCCAGTGTTGTGGTGCTTTTACACAGGAGAACTGGAGAGCTGGTTAATGGGTCATAAGTTTACAGGTCATATGTTCTGCTGTCAGTCACATCAACTCCATCGACGTGTCGAGTCTGGCCTCCAGCTTTCTGCCTCGTTAGAGCTGCTGAAGGACACAACATGTAAACATGTTTTCACCCTTTAACTACAAATCACTTATAATTTACACCACAACTGACCATCTGTCTTTAACTTGCTTGAGTTGTGTACTTAACTCACAACTCAACTTGCCTCACTACAACAATGTAACTTTAACAAAAATGTATTACTTTACTTCACTGTGAAAATGAATGTAAACTAATGGCTGTCAAGACCTGAAGGAAAGATAAAACTATATAGACTGCACATATAAACGGTTAACTAAAAATATTAAAGGAATAGTTTGACATTTTGGGAAATACACCTATTTGTTATCTTGCCTACAGTGAGATGAGATGATTGATACCACTCTCACATCTGAACACTAATGAACTACATCGAGGAGGTAATTAGCTTAGCTTAGCGTAAAGACTGGAGGAAATAGATAGCCTGGCTCACTCCTAAGTTCAAAAATATACCTTTTTTTTGCTTGAAAGTTCTTCGGCTCAGTTGATTCTTGGGTACTTTGTATTCAATTTTGTTCAAGCTAAACACAGTCACAGCACAGGTAGTACTGGAAATGATTTGTTGCTACATCTAGGGGAATTAATTAACACTAAGCCTTGCAGCTACACCAGTTACGAACAGGCTACAACATATACTGAGTGCTTTGAAGGACACGGGCCTATGTGAACCTTGGTGAGCTTCACTCATCTCCCACAGCGTTGACTCACTCAACTGCGTGGTAGAAACCGGGCCTGTTGTCAAACTGCGCACTGAGCTCAGCGCTGGTTTCAGTTCATTTGGGTGAACATATTAACACAGACGGAAACTAAACCAAAATACTTCAGGGATGAGGTTTAACATTCGTTGCCCATCATGGTCTCACTATCTGCAGCAACCCAGATTTATTGAGTTTATGTCTCCTTCCACCTCGTCTCACTCTTTTCTCTCCTTTTTTAGCGTCTGCACTCTGACAGGCTCATACTGTATTAGATATTAGATCTTGACGGCAACTAATCGATAGGACAAATGATGATCTGTGACAAATGACAAAATTATGTTCAAAAGAGGAGTCAAGAGGAGTCAATTTGAAAGACCCACTGATGTGATATTCACATTTTCATAAGAGGAAAGTTTCTGATAGCTTCTGATAAGTTCATGGGATGTGGTATGAAGAATATGCGTGTATTTAACTTTCCACACCAAAAATACAACTTTAAAAGTTCTCTTTCTATGTTTACAAATCAGAGGTTATAAATTGGATTCACACATTGCTGTTTACTGTCATTCTACCACTTTTTCATATAGCCAGAATGCCTTAATAATTAGTATCTATCAGTTTATTATTTAGTCCAGAAGAAGTGGCAGGACACCTGGAAGTTGGAAATAACAGGAGTTGTGGGAAACTTCCTATATCGTGATTATGATGCTGATCAGTCAGAGATGGAGATTTTTCATTCAGTCAGAGGTTAGGTAAACACTAAGCTCTGGAGCCCAACTCTCTTTCTCTCCACACATTTGCCAGTCACATTCTATGTGTGTTTGGCAGCCTTCATAGGCGGGTAAACTCCATGTTTCCGTTGATTGCTGCTGTGGAACTGCTGGCCAGAGATTTTGTTTTGGCTGCAGATAGACGGTGTGAATTCCCTTCCAAACATTGAAAACAAAAAATCCTTCACACTGCTTTTAAGCTATGAGATGACGTATATTGGAATAAAACTTTCCTTGCTTCTACTCTGCGTTTTTCCCTTGTTGACTGCCCTGTCCTGTCAAGAGAGCTCAGTTATTTTGACTCCTTATCCCACCTCCGGTGCTCCCTCACAGGCACTGGCTACTGAATGAAAGGGAATTTACATGAGAGGAAAGGACTGTGCAGGATCCAAAACATGGCCTGCAGGGCATGTCATAGTGGTAGCAGATCTGTTTCCAGATTGCTTGGCTGACTCTGAGTCTGAGGTCTTTAAACTCACAGGTCAGTCCACCTCCAGTTGGAAAGTCCTCACATAAGTCCAGGAGTCATCACTGAGTCATAAAATGTCTGGACAAATGGATGAGATTTACAGAGAAAGTAACATAAAACATTTACATGAGCACTTTGACAGAATTACTGAAAATATTAGTAGTTTGGTCATAGTGCTCAAGTTAAGTGACATGAAATGACTAATTGTCCTCCATGTTAATGAACTGACAAACTTAAAGGAGAATGTTAGTATTTTTCCAACGTAATTCTCATAACTGAGGCCATTCTGCTAATTTTGTACTTGTCACCTCTGTTGCACAGTTCAGGAAATGCAGACTCCATCAAAACAACATATTGGGGACAGTAGCGCAATCTTCCTTAAGCTTTCCAAATACACTGTCTCTGAGTCCTTCAAGTCCACTTCAAGAGCAACTTGCTGGCTAACCAGACCAGCTGCACACTGGTTAGTTTACATATGTGAGGCTGTATGTCACTGTTGATTTAGCGTCATTCCACTCTGAAATTATTCAAACCAAAGTACACCAACAAGGAGCTCATGGAAGAAGAAAGATTAAGAATGGAGGCAGATACTGAAAGACAGCAAGAGGACCATCATAACACAATGTAACGGGTGATGTTTCTGCAGTCACTGCAAAGCTGACTGAGGAAGAAAATGTCAACGGATGAGAATGCAAATTGGCTACAAATGCAAATTTGTAGCTAATTTGTATGTTGGATGTGAAATTGAAGTTTATTTGGAAATTATTATTAATAAATTATTATTATTATTATTTGGAAGTTCTGAGTGCAAAGTTAGCACGACACATAGTCTGATTGGCCACAATTTTGAGAACATGACCCAGGTTGAAGAATACTGGAATTTTCCTTAATACTTGTAATGTTACTCCAGTCTAACTGCCACATTTCCTAACCCACTGAGTGATAGTCAATGAAATAGAAAACATTTGAAGAGCAAAAATTCATTTTCGTTGGCAAGGTTACACACAACTTCTGTGATGCTGAGTGTCTCTTAGGCTTTCACACACCACTTTATAAGAAAGATAAATTATTGACAATGTCTTAATGTGGTTCCTGTGAGGATGTGTGTGTGTGTGTGTGTGTGTGTGTGTGTGTGTTAATGTGTATGTGTTCAGCAACTTGTTCAGAAATGTTACTTTTTGCTGTGGTCTGTGAGTATGTCTGTGTTAGGAAACATCCACAGTCCCTTTTGTTAAAACTTGACTTACACACACACACATCTAAATGTAACACTCTTAGTCACAATGCCCTCTCATGCTTTCCTGTTCATCATCCCACATCTTCTCATCTGGGGAAACACAGGACTTCATCTGTCAGCTAGTAGACAATCAATGTACCAAACATTATGAATCCCACCTTGCACAATGCAGTTATTTCTTTCATCTGCTGTGGTATTAGTATAATATTCCGACTGGAGCTAAAAGTTTTTCTTTGTTCCACTGACACAGTTTTCACTCGGTTTCTCCTGCTCAGTCCACTTTTATGAAAGGATCAGGTCTATGATAAATCACTGGAGATGTATCTCATTCACGTGATTAACACTAATGTTCTCTATTTTAGGGTTGACCTAAATGGTAACATCATCATGCTAACATGCTAACATCACAATGACAAGTTAACATGCTGATGCTAATGTATAATGTTTACTGTGTGTACTGTCTCAGTTTACAATGTTAGCATACTTGCTAATTAGCACTAAACACAAAGTCCAGGTGAGACTGATGGCAATTTTGTTTGTGTTGCAGGGCGTCCAGTCAACCTTTAAGAGCCAACTGTCAATGAGAAAGGTTTTCTTGCTTTAAGTTGTGTCTTAATGTTGACCAAAATGTTGCTTCACAGGAACAAAGTTCAGTCAGACACTAGCCCTGTTTGGTTCCAATAGAAAAGCAGCTGTATGCTGCCTTGGTGGTGGGTAAGTTAACCTAGAAGAACATTTGCCAAATTAACCAGTTAGTCTTCATCAAGACTTCATCAAGTTTGAAAACACTTCTGATAAGACATAAACTTACTTTTGTGTCACTTGTCCAAGTAGGTTTTGGAATGCAACATCTTCTTTGTTTTGTTCTGGTGCACCAAGTTGTAATGGACTCACTACAGCAGCCTGAGGCCGGAGGGCAGAAAACACCAACTGGTACTTGATGGTTGGTGAGAGCCGCAGTTGTAGTGGTTGTTTTCCCCCAATGATCACAAGGGGCAACAATGAGCCTACACCCAAAAACGAGCTTGGGCAAAACAACACAAAGAAGTGTTTGTGTTACAGTATTTAAGGTTTTACTTGAGAAAATACCACAAATATAGCACATGGGGAGGAGACTGGGGTAGCAGAGAACCTGCAGCAGCAGAGTAGTGATGCAGACATGCTGGATCTGTTGACGAATGTTTTCAGAAACATACTTTAGTGTACTGTTTAGCTGTAAAATGAAAAAATTAGTGACACGGCCGCCATGTTGAAAACGGCAGAGCAAAAACCAAGCACCGCCCAACTCGCAGTATATCACCTACCACGTCACCATTGGCCAGAGGGTTCAGTGGTCTGGTGCGTCCAGATGCATCATTGCCGGATTCAGTGTGTCTGTCTGTCTGTTACTTGTCAGCTGATAACCACACAGCTGGTGAATGAGCCAGTGATTGTTAAGTATGAATAAAACAGCTTGTATCAATCACCTGCAGGAATACAAGTTCTTGTAGTTTTAAATGAGTGAAAGTGGAACTGGATTCACACACTGCTGTTTAGTTCAGAAAATACAAAACAAGCAGTAGATTTGTTCAGAGTCAAGAAAAGCAGCAACTAAATTACATTTGAACATTGGTTCCACCAGAGTTTTGGCAGTTTGCTTCTTTTCCAACACACTGCTGTCTGTTCAACATGCTGGATAGTCTGAACCACAGCAGCAACTTGTTAGTATGCTTTAGAGAGAAGATGGAAAAAAATAATTTGAGTATCATTTTCACTCCAACAGAAATACATTGGTTTGCTTTGAAAAGGACAAAATACTGTCTCACTGCAGGCTGAAGAGCAGGCCAGAGGACTGACGACAAAGACAATAAGCTCTTCATTTCACACATTTGGACCAACACTGCAGCTCAAAAAAATCACAACAGCAGAGTCATCTTTACAGGACAACAAACATATCATTATGTCAGTTTTAATTGGTGCATTGAGTTTGGGCATTTCACAAGGCATTTGTAAGGGCTACTACTGGAATTTTTTTTTATACGAGTCTATGTGACGATGTTCACTGTCACCAGCCAAATGTAAAAGCTTGGAATAAGATTGAGGGTATTTGCTGTTTGATCCTGTCTGAGGCTGGCTAGATGAAAGATTAAAGCTGCACTGGGTCCAAATGTATAGAGGAGCGTGAACGAAGCAGAGTTCGCTGTGTGTTTAGGCAGCAGCCAGCATCCAAAGGCTGATATGAATTAGATGAACAGATAGAGAGTGGAAGATAGAAAGATGGATGTCGAGAGATAAGGGAAGCAACGCAGAGCTCTGCAACAACATGTTAAGCTAACACAGACAACCCAGTTTTGTTTTCCCACGGGATATACAGTAGGTCCCAGTGACACACACACACACACACACACACATACACACAAATATAGTCAAAAACAGAGATCCCATCTGCCCCAGCGCCTTAATCAGCTTATCACTGCCTGCACTGAGGCCGTTCAGAAAGACTATATCAAGCTTTGACATACATTAGTGGTTCTACTGGGATCAAGGAATATAGAGTTCCTAACCGAGCACCTCCTCACACGCACACACACACACACGCACACACACATGCACACACTCACATATGTCCAACACACTGGAGCTGACAATATAGTCCGAACATACACAAATCTGGACTTAAGTATGTATGTATGTAATGAAAACACACACGCTTTCATTCTAAAAAGACTGGGAAGATCCTCTGCATGTAAGCGCCATACAAATCATTTAACAGGCACACACACTCAGAGAAGACTTACTGCTTAAAAAATAAAACACGAGCAAGACGGAGACACGCAACAGAACATGCACAGGCAAATAGAAACTCTGTCTGTGTGGATTCTGAGAGGATGCCAAAGCCCAGCTGATCTCTCAGTAAATATGGACATATGGTCAGCCTCTGTGGGGAGAGACAGAGAGAGAGAGAATGAGAATGACACAGAGATGGTTCTTGGCATGTTTTGCTCATCTTTCCACAGGGAGACCGCAGCAGGCGGAGACATCTTATCCTCCCGGGACATGTGTTCCTTTCCCAAAGCTGAACCGTTTAGTCTTTTTGACTCTTCACTTCACCCCGGGGAGCGGGTCAGAGGTGTCCACTTTTGGTTATGTAACGATCAGACTGTTATGGGATGAAAACAAGGGTATTGTCGTGCCAGATTGACTAGTTAGTTATGTAAGTTCTAGAGAGCAGTTTGAAGAAGCGATGCAAAATGTGCACATCATGTGGTGAGATGGTCAAAATAAAAAACGGTGACAGCTTGGAATAAAACCTGGCAGCTACAGTCAATCTGTGATCTCTGTCTTTCTTTTTATATCTGTGTCAAAAACCCAAAGTTTTGTTTTGAATATCTCAGAGAATCCAGTCTGGTAAAATGTTACCATTTTCTCAGAGCACTTGGTGGCCTGGTGGTTTAGACTCATACCTGCAACATACCAGGTTCAACTCTGTCTGACGATTTAGAAATGCTCCTGACAGTTAAAACAGTATCCTGCACCAAGCAGAAGTATCTGTTCTTCAGAAGTTGATTTAGCTGCTTGTCTTGTTGTGCAAATGTCCCTGCCAGTTACTGAGGGCTGTGGATGTGGCGGTAACGTTAACATTGGGCTACTTTTGGTGTTTATAGGAATGAATGACGGTTAAATGAATAATTCTAGACGTTTTTTGTAATAAGTGTTATGTAATGTTTTAGCTGCTTGTCTCAAGCTAAACCCAAAATTTTAATTTTATGAGCCACTCATGAACAACAAAAACTATGAATAAAAATCAGGTACCAAAATTAACACTACATCACTGACAATAAATTTTCTGATTCTGCTCAGAGGAAAAACGACCTCCTGATTTAATTTTAATGCAAACTAATTGAACCGGGTCCATCCTGCCATATGCACTGCTGATCTCACTCACTAGATATTAAAGCCACAGAGATACACAGCTGCTCCAAGACTGAGGTTATTTGCGCTTCTTTTAAAACACACCTTACTTATCCATAGGCAAAAGTACACTTTCACTCCCCCAGCATCCTTCTCATTTTACTCCTCTCCTACTCTCTCCCATCATCACCTTTCTACCTCCTTCCACTAACTTCTCCTCTCGTTTTTTTTTCCTTTCGCAAGCATTTAAACTGGTGCGATCTGTCAGCTTTTAAATCTCCGCTTCTCCCTCTCCCCTCAGTGTTGCTGGCTGTTAATCAGAGCTGCCTGGGACATCAGGCGGCTGCTGTCATGATGCCCAGCCCCAGGCTCCAGGCAGCAATATTTATCATTTTCAACAGCGTGCTTCACTCCACCACACTTCTCCAATCCTCTAGCCACCCACATCCTTAAAACCAGTAAATTATAAGGGCAGCAAATCAAGGCCACGTTCTGGAGGGGATCATGTATGCCATGATGTCATGATGTAAAGGGGCAGTGATCTCTGACAAGCTAGATGGTCTGAAGCAGGCACTGAGCCGTAATCCAGCTGTCTGAAAACGCTGTGATTTCACACTCAGGTGGAAAACGCCAAATATGAGAAGTGCTCATCACAAGTGGCGTTTGATCCTGGAAGCTAGTCAGTGGAGGGAAATCAAGCACAAGATGAAAGGTTTTACTGTGAATCTTATCTCTCTGATCCCAGACTGCTCAGTGACCCAGGGTGGTTTAGTACTGTTTAAATTCAACTTAAACGGGCACTCCACCAATTTTACACATAAAAGTCAGCTTACATGTCATTAAGAGTAATACTCAGCCTGTGAAAAAAGTTACATAATGTCTTCTTTCCAAAGTCTGAAAAAGTAACCCTGATGACATCATCTTTGCTTGGGATTGGACAGCAAAAATATATAACAAAACACAAAAGACACTACACAGTTGCATTATGGGAAATGTAGGATCCAGTGTTTTTGTAGCTCGGCCCATAGCAGAGACTAAAGGTTATAAGGATATCTCAGGCTCTGCTGCTTTGATTTTGACAATTCCTTTTTTTATCTTTCTTTCACAAGTATCGTACTATTATGAAGGTGCACTCAAAAATTGCTGGAGTAGCTCTTTAAAGGAATACTCCACTGAAAACAGGTTTGAAAACAAGTGGCTTTGTTCTACTTACAAATCTACTTACTTCTCCATCAAGCCTATTCTACTTGTATCCTTTAATCTGTATCTGCAAATTACAAACTTTTCAGTTGCCTGTCAAAACTACAGAAGGTGATTTTTTCAGTATGTAAAACGCAGATTTTCAGTGAAGTATCCCTTTATTGTTTTAGTCTTTCTTAGTTCTGCTTTTACTGCTTAACTTACAGTGCTATGAATACATTTTTAGTGTGGACAATTTCAGGGGAATAACTAGTCTCTTTCATACCCATTCATTTTACACTCCCTGCCCTCCAACAGTGTTTTATTGAGCAGTTGCTGTCTTAAGAGGGTCTGGAGTTCTGGGTGTGGTTCTGGGGAGAGGGGGGAGGAGGGGTCATCACAACAGGCTTCCAGACTGCAGTCAGTGGGCACACTGTCAACTTATAACTTGTGCAATGTTGTGTGAGTGACTAAATGACAGACTGTGAGTCCAAATGTAGATGCATCCACATTTTGCCATCTAAATAATGAAGCAGTCGCACTCTCATAAGAACAATGATCAAAGAAAACAAAAATCATCCAGGGGAGCTCAGTGAAAGTGCTGTGTGTCAGTTATTGATGCTGAAATGAGATTTGATGGGCCAAACACCTGCCTCTGCTGAACTGGACCCGCACCAGATTTCAGATTAGAAAGCAAGGACTTGGCAGCAACGCTTCATAAACTCCCAAAACACTGAAGAAATCAGAGGAGTGCTTGCTTGCAGCCATATGCTGGTACCAGGTGGGTCCATTGCCATGTTTACAATAGTCAACTCAAATGTCAGAATTTCCACAAAAATAAGAAAGAACAGTAAACAGGAATGTACTTTACATTTTTTTATTACTTGTTTAGAATACACCATGGTAAAGCATTTTAGATCTCTCACTTGAAGACTCTTTGGGCATCCAGTGCCGGATCCAACAGCACACTTTGTTCTGTCGTGTTCTCCAGCCCTCTGATCTGACTGCCACTGTACGTTGCTCTTCTTCTACCTGCGACAGGACAGGCACGAAGAGGAATACCTGACTGGTGCTCATACTGAATATCCTGAAGAGCTAAAGAAAGTAGATGCAGAGTGTGGAGAACTTGTACAGAGGAGACAGGCCTCCTCTCAAATAAATACACAACAGTATCGCTTTCTTTAATGCTCCCCACAGAGCAGCGGGACGCAGATCACTCATAGCATTCCCCTGTTTACAACATTCACACTGATCATGTGACTGGTGCTTGTATTTATTGGGTATGTGTGTATGAATTTAGCTGTGACCCTACATATACTGTAATTTTAGTAGATATGATCAGATTGCACTTCAGAGCAAAGATTGAATTCTGTACAAAGTTGTCCAATATTAAAAAATACATTAAATTACATTTTCCAAATAAATATTGGTCCATTTTCATTAGTATGCCATCTTCCTGAGACACCTTCAGATCCACAGACATATTTATATACCATAGATATATTTTATTATCCATGAATATACTCTCTTCAGCCTTCCTTGTACCCATCCCTCCATTTTCTCTCCATTACTCTGGAGACCAAATAACTTTGTCATGCTACACTTACTTCAACCATCCACTTATGAGATCATCCCTCATCATATGACCTGCTCTCTCATCCGTGCCAAGACATACATAGTAAACAGATTTCTCTCACCGCACCAGTGCAGCATTATCCAAGACATGAGATCGTGTTTCAGATGCAAACGCAATAAACAATGTTACAGTCAGATATACAGACGGCACTAACTGCAGCTGCTACCATATTCACTGTAACTGACCTGAATGTACGTCTGTGCCGTGAAGTGATTATCTGTGAGATTAATGCTTGCTGTGTGTGCTTTGTTGAGATGACATACCGTAAAATAAACGTGTACAACTGTTTCACTCACATGCAGACAGAAATTTGTATAATAACAGTCTTGCAGCCAAAAAGGTTTTTGAAAATACAAATGTGTTTATGGAAGCTTTTTTTTGTGTGTGTGTGTGAAGTTTCACAGTATCAACATGGTTCTCTTCCTGGCTTGCTCAACAGTCACCGCACTGTGTAGCGTAAGAGTCTCCAGCCAAGATCCAGTCTGGCTTTGTGCTGCGTAGCTCTCTGGTACACACACACACACGCACGCACACGCACGCACACGCACGCACACGCACACACACATACTGAGTACCTTAGCATGAGAAACCACAATCACAAGCATCCTCTGCCTTCATCCTCACCATCATCATTTATACCAGTCTATTATTGCTTTCGTATACCAATATTGTTATACAAGTGAAGTAAAAGGGAAATGTATCGTCCATTCAGTCTCCCAGGGAAGCAGCTCTGACTTGCAGCCCAGATAAAAATCACTGATGCGTAATTTCCAAAACAAGTGAGTCTTCACAGGAAACAGAAAAAAAACTACTGGATTATCCATAAAGGTGATGTAAGGCAGCAGAACATGAACAGATGGGCTTCCCTTCTTGAGACATACAAAAAGTACTGCTTCCCTGTTTTTGTCTTTCAAGTTCTTTGCTCTCATTAGTCTTATACGTTAGAGACAGCACTGTTGGCATCTCGCGCCTGACGGATGCCATATAGCCACTTGATGACTCGAGCGTTCCTCTCGATGACGGAGATGCCATAGGGGACCCGCTCGTTGGCTCTGGCGGGCCCGTCCTCGTCGTCCTCGTCGCATCCATCCTCTCTCGCCCGCTCAGCTTCATCCCCGCACTCCGAGCTGGGCGTACTGACGCTGCGGAGCTTAGAGATGGAGACTATGTCCGAGTTGGCTCTTGTGAAGCGCTCCACTCCACCCATCCCATCCACCTCCTCCGGGTCCAGCCCGCAGTAGTTGAAGAAGCGCTCCAAGTCGGCCGTGGCACGCGAGTAGCGGTCGCTCAGGTCTGACTTGGAGCGGTGCAAGGACGGGTGCTTACGGGCAGAGCCCTTGGAGCTGGCATTGGATAGACGGGTGAAAGCGGGGGAGGCTGGCGGGATCATGCCTGCTCGGATCAGCATGGGACTGGGTGGCAGGTAGGCTGGAGGGGAGGGCAAGGTTTGTGTGGGGGTGTTGAGCTGAGGGTGAGGTGGGGGTTGGTTCTGAGGGGCTGGAGGAGGTGGTGGTGGGACCTGGGGGTGTGCCACCTGGCCCTGGGCAGTTTGTCTGGGCCTGAGCTGGGGCTGCAGCCTTTGGGGTTTCCTTATCTCAGCATGAGGCCGAACGTCCACCCTGCGAACTGTCACTGAGTTAGGAGAGCTGTAGGGTGCCGGAACCACAATGCGGGGTGCTCGTGCAGGAATAGGGGGCGGACGACGGGTGGGTTCGGCTGCAGGGGTCCCAAGGTTGTTGTTGAGTGGAGAGGAAGTGCAAGAAGAGGTGGATGAGGAGTTGTTGGTGCCGTGATTTAATGGTTTGAGGTTGTTGAGGAGTCGGTTGCTCCTTTCCTGTTCTGCTGACAGGCTGCTGCCGATGCTCTTAGCTCCCGATGAAGGAGATGAGGATGACGGGGAGGTGGAGGAAGAGGACTGGGAACAGGGCATTGGTCCATCACATACATCATTGATTAGGTTATTCAGAATATCCAAGTTAAGAGCAGGTCCTCGTCTCCCTCCTGGCCCCTCTCTCCCTCCTCTATTCTCCACATCAGCTGGGCAGCGGGGAACTTTTCGGGCTGGAGGAGTGCTGATCTGGCACTGGAGCATCATCCCCGGTGGAACAAGAGGCTTCCGGATGATTGGCGGCTTGACAGGCGCCTGTCGAGTGAGAGCCACCTGCTGGCTTTTTACGTACTTGGCTTTGTCAGCCTCCAGACGTTCTACAGCACTCAATTTACGAGCCCCGGGCTCAGCCTGGCGACGGAAGTAGTCTGGACCCTTGTTAAGTATCCTGAAGGGCATGGCAGAGGTGAAGGGGACCCCGGCCAAACGGCCGTCTGAGGGCCGCAGGGTCTCCACCGGCATACTGAAGGAGCTGGCAGAGAGGGAGAAAGATGTTCTGTCAGTCACAATGTTTTTGAAACAGAATTATGGGCAAATGAAAAACAGTGAGCGTGTGCAAGAGCTGAGAGAAGGAATAAGAGAATGACTCACTTCTGTATTCATTATGTTAAATATAAAAAAGGATTTATAGTGTTAAAGGAAGAACCAGAATGTCATGGACATGAAGCTAAACAGGGCAGACTAGAGACAAGCAGAAAAACTGACATAAGGAGAGGTGGGTGGCTTTAATGGTCAGCGAACATCCTTTTGGAGCTCTCACATGTCCCCTCTAAGCTTGAGAAAATAGCTCTTTTGTAGCCTCTCTTTTCTTCCCACTCTCCTCCTCGACCCCCCTCCCCCCTCCCTCACACCCTCGCTCCCAGAGCCCCTTTAACTTCCTTACCAGTCTCTGTGCTGCTGCTCTCGCTTCTCTCCTTTTCTTCCTCCTTTCTTCTGTCACCCCTCTTGCTCTTTTATCCTTCCTTTTCCCAGTCCAGGCTCAGTGAAAGGCTTCTTGTGGGACAGGGTCAGTCGGGGTCAAATTCCACATCAGGCCCGGCCAGACCACCTCTATTAGCTCAGTGGTGACCCAGATGGGGTTAGGCTGGGGATCGGGGTCACTGGTCAGCCACAGTGCAGCTGATGGAAGCTCTTTAACCAAAATGCAGGTCTGGTAGATCTGCTGGCAACAATTCCGGCGACACAACAGCCTTTATGATCCCCGTCACGATATCTGCCCGACTGGTCTGTCCAGCTGTGATCCCTCACAAAACTCAGCTGGAGAGCCCCACAGTCCTGGAGAGGGTTAAAGCAAATGGAAACAAAGTCCAAGTCAGATAACGGTAACGCGCTCTTCTTCTGTCCGTCTCTCATTAACAAAAAGCATCCACACACACTGATACACACACACACACTCTCACACACACACTCCGGCAGACAGACAGGATTCTCTTCAACACTGAAGTGGAGCAGACGGGACAGGCTTTAATACTGCGTCTGGCTCCTCCCAGCCGGCCAATCGCACGTCGGGCCGGGAGCCTCAGTGGGGCACGGGGGGCGGGGTGAGAGGCGGGGGTCGCGCTCGCATTGGTCCACCTCGAAAGGGATTCTGACCAATTGGACCCCTCCCCCCTCGGAGCACAACAAAACACTGAGGCAGGGTTTTCATTCAAATGAAAATTCTTTGAAAGGGAGAAAGTGGGGGGAGAGAAAGAGAGAAGGGCAATGGGCAAAACAGCTGCAATTTTTTACATTGACTTGCATCAAGCTCAGCGGGGTGCTATGAAAACATTGGGAAAAACACTGAAAGCCTGCACAACTGCTCCTCTTGCTTTGCTCTTTGTCTTCATCACCGCAGAAGTAGAGACAAAGTGTGGATGGTGTGTCAACAACACAGCTAACAATAGAGGATTATCAGATTTAAAATCGAATTATGCTTCACTTTTAAATGTTTTAACCATTTAGCTGATGCTTGTAGTGCAATGGGCTCAATGTTTACGGTGTCTAAAAACTATATCTGGTCTAATAAATGCAACACTAGTTCAGAGACAAAGAAATCTGAACAAAGACAGACTGCAAGTTTGTTCCCTTGTTTCTGTAACTTAGCACTCAATTATTTCTGTATTATTTCTTAGTTTTAGGAGTAGAAAGCACTGCTGACACACACAGTGTTCATCTTTTTTGCCCTCTTTCAACACAAGCTCCAATTTCTCAGAAAAACAATTCTCTCCATCCCCCAACACCCCTCATCCCTCCCCTCCTCCTTATCGTTTACAACAGTACACTCCAGGGTTACATCACACCCGTTTCTCCCCCTCCTCCTCCTCACCTCTACCTCCAACATATCTATCCACACATTTTTAATTAGTCTTTTTATAGCCGGCTTCCTTCTTCTCTCCCTCAACATGTGACCTTGTTTCCCCCACATCTCCATCTCCCTCTCTCATCCCTGAACAGCAGACCAACAGCAGTCAGGGAGGCAGCAAAAGCAACTGTGACAGCTTACACTTGGACACACACACTTGCTTTCAGGTGCGAGTACTTAAACACACAGGGATATGCACACACAATCACATGCTTTGCTTTCATCTTGACCATGTGACAAACCAAAGGAGAGTTTAACCAAAATAGTCCAGCTTAAATTAAAAAGATTTGCATCACAGAGAATGATGATGAACACACATCTTGTTGGCAAATAAAGCAGGGATTATTCAGCTAGTTTCACTTAGAAGAAGACAGAAACCCATTAGATAAAGATGCACGGGAGGTGATGACATCACCACAGTTCGGACTTTTGGCCTATCAAAGGCTCACATACACATCTGTCTCCAGATTAACCCGTGCTCCACCTGATAGAGAAAATGTTTGCACCACAGCAGAGTAAACACAAAAGACCACAGTAGAAACTGGAGCCTAACACTGACACTTTACACATACAGTAAAGTCAGAGTGGAGAGTATTTGAATACAGGAAAAACACATTCATCAAAATCAGACATTAAAGCCTGTTCTGACTCTTAAAAATGTAATCAATATATGCCAGTTACAAGTGTATTTGGGTAATATTTCTTGTTCCAAAATACTTAAATGCTTTCCTGAAAATCTCCTTAGGTAATAATAGGTAAAGACTTCAATAGCAGCTTAAAGCCTCCTGACTCATCATCTATACACTGAAAACAACAGTTGCAGTCCAATAGCTATAGGTAATTATAGAAATGGTTGTATACATGTCCACTCATAGAAACCTGTCCTAAAGAAAGACTTTACCAGAAACAGTGAAGACAAACGTCTGGTCACAGAAAGCTCAATCACCTCAGGTTTAATAAGCTACGACCTTTTCATTACCCTTAAACAGACCTCGGCTGAGAAACACATCCTTTCAGTCCAGATTTAGAGCCTTTTCATGTCCACAAAAGACTCATTTCTTTAGGAAATGGCCAACCTTTGGCTGGTGTTTGTCATTGAGTACAATTAAATGACACAAATACTTTCAACAGAAGTCCTAAATTTGTTATAAAGGTCTAAAAAGTGTGCATATACTACCCTGGCCTTATTTGTGCCTTTTCTACAAACATACAATCATGTCATTTAAAGGGTTCATCCCTGCTGGTGTACAACAGGCCTCTGACACACACTTTAAACATGACTACTATTGTGGACAAATCACACAAACACAAAGGGAAGCAATTGTTTCAGGGAACCATGGGATATTTCCTCAGTTCAACACCACAAAACACAAGGTTTTAAACAACAGCGCAATAGATGTGTGCCTGCAAACACACACACACATACACACAAAGATCCCTCTCACACCCACATAAACCCATTTCAGCTGATAATCCCATGATCCAGCCATCATTCACTCCCTTTGTTACATTTCTGGACCCGAAAGTTTACCCATGGATACAGTTGGAGATGGAGAAATGAAGAAAGAAAGAGTTACCAAAATAACTATTGTCAACGCAGGGCTC
Source organism: Scomberomorus guttatus (assembly GCA_038419695.1). NCBI lineage: Eukaryota > Metazoa > Chordata > Actinopteri > Scombriformes > Scombridae > Scomberomorus > Scomberomorus guttatus. Next base: position 5,867,723 of record CM076449.1, read on the forward strand.
CAAAAACCTGGACTTAAAAGGGTCAAATAAAAATTGTTAAATTAATTAATGCCACAACATCAGATTTGTAAGTATGTAAATGTAAACCCAGTTACCTTCCTTCTTTAAAGCTTGATACTGAGAACAGCCATCTATATGCACATTGTCACTCTACATAGTCCTAAAGACAGCAGCTATTGTCATTCATTTGATACTCACTGTATCAGTCATATCACTGTATTCCTCACTCTGCTATGGGACAAAAGTGTGTGTAAATGGTGCTGTTAGGCTGCCTTCAGCCCTCTCATTCATTTGAATAGAGGCAGGCCGTTGACGCAGCTGGGGTGTCGGTACAGATCTCCGACAAGACAATGCAGGGCCGTCCGGCACAAATTACCAGGCTAAACTTTTGCTGCAACGTGAGCTGCAACAATCAGTCAATTGTATCGATTAGTTGCAGACTATTGAATTAATTGCCAATGATTTTGATCATCAATTAATCGTTTTCAGTCATTTTTCAAGAAAAAAAGTCCAGATTTCTTGATTCCAGCTTCTCAAATTTGAACTTTTATGACAGCAAACTGAATATCTTTGGGTTGTAGACTGTTGTGGACAAAACAAGACATTTGAAGACGTCACCTTGAAACAGTGATCAACATTTTTCATCATTTTCTGATATTTTATAGACAAAACAACTAATCGATGAATCAAGAAAATAATTAACAGATTAATCAATAAATGAAAATAATCGTTATTTGTAGGGCTGCCCCCTGAAAGTTGAGTCAAACCATCTATCGGAGACCCCTCAGTCGACTGAAATTCTTCAAGTCAAGCAATCCTCTTTTTTTTCATCAGTCAGTGTGCAATGATGGACATCACCTCAACTCAACTGAGTCTGAGACGCAGGCAGGAGGGGGAGAGCTGCTCAGAGTAAGAGACGCCTTGCCCGGGCTTGTCAGGCTCCGAGATAACGTTATCTTCTGCCTTTTGCTTAGAAGTGGTGAATTTACAGCTCACAGCAACTTAATACGATATAGTCTCTGGCTTTTGTTTGATATGTAGTGTTGGCAAAAAATGTTGTTGCCCGTTTCCACGCATTCGCTCTGAGGGCTAACTTGGCTTGTTTACTATATTACGTGAACATTGCTGTCACCCTGAATGTCCCACCGAACCCCGTTCAAAAACCTGGCAGTTCTATAAAGCGTTGCTTGTTGCCACACGTATAATGTACAAGTAGTAAATAAATTAAAGTATTTTGCTGATCATGATCCCTTTGGTAAATTCGGCATTCAATTGAGACACAAAACAGTTCTTAATTAACTCATCACTGAAACTCATGCCAACAGATTATCTGATTGCCAGATAGTCTATATGAAAAAAAAAGGAAAGAATAGTCAAATCTTCATACTGAACAGCCAAATCCGATTCGACTGACAAAATTCTGAGTCAGGTACAGCCCTAGTTACTTGCAGCCCTAGATCTGTTACTCCAACTGGACTTCCTAGATCGTATTTCATTGTCTCAGCTGTACCTTAAACGCCCCCACCACCGCAGCCTCCTGTTTTAATGCAGGGCTGATTTTGACCTGAATCCCCGCTTATACTTCTGCCTGCCACCAAGGTGTGAATTAATCAAGCATCACCATGAGTCTATTGATCTGTGTGTGTGTGTATGCGTGAGAGAGTGCGACAGAGATAGAGAGTGAGTTAGGAATAACTTCCTAAGGAAACAAAAACATCCCTCAGCCTGTCTATCTTTTGCTTTCCATTCATGATCTGTTCTGCAGTTACACAAACAGCTGATGTCTCCAAAAGAGACAAGCGCACCACAGGCGACCGACCACAGCGACAGACCAAGGAATGAGATTTCTGTTTCGCGATGGAAACTTGCACTTTTTGATTATCATAAAACTATGTTAACTGCTGTGTTGTTATGAATCTGAATGCTTTTACATTTGGCTTTCCAACCACTGCATTAGCGGGTAATGGTATGGCTTATGATGTCTGCTGTGTGTGTTTCATAATATGCGAGTGACTGTGCAGGCGAGTAATATGTTTGGACAGAAGGAAAAGAAGGAAAGATAGTCTGTGCATTTTTATCCAGATCTCTATGACCAGAAATGTTGCAAAGGAGGAAAAAGGCACCCCTCTTCCCTCCTCCAGCTGAAAGGAAGAGATGAGTAGCACTTTACCACAGCTGACTATGGTCACCTACCAACCAGCTGGTATAAGACTAATTATAGGGAAAGCCTATGACCGGGAATAATTTGCCTCACCAATATTTTTAAACACTTAGTTACAGAGTGACTGAATCAATAGCAAACAGCAACACATGAGAAAATGGGTTTCAGGAAGAGAGGAAAGGGAAAGAGAAACAGACCATATCTGATAGTTTTTATACCTTTTCTTCCTAGAAAATGTCCTGAAACATGACAAAAACACAGGAAGATGCAGTAGTCTGAGGCTCCAAACATTGTGGGACAGGAACAAGGTGTGTTCGTGTGTGTGTGTGTGTGTGTGTGTGTGTATGTGTTCTGGGACGCCAGCTGGCTTGTCATGTCACAGTGGCCTTGGTCCCAGTGGACACTGACCCCAGATTGTATAAAAAAACAAGAGGGACCCCACCTAAAGTCACCAGAAATCCCCTTTTGTCCAATGTGAAACTCAGAAAAAGAAAAAACACACATCTTGTAAACTGAATCTTGTAAACTGAGTGAAATAGTGAAAAAAGTGCTGAAAGAAGTTTAAGTGTCAATTTAAGTGTCAGGTAAGTGAAGTCGTGAAAGCATTTGAATTATCATTTGAAGAGTAAGACATAAAAGCTGTTGAAATGTCAGTTGATGTGTAACCATTGAAAACAGTTGAAGCTGGTGATGCTGAACAACAACCTTCGGGATTCAGTACCTCACTCAGGGGCAATGATGAGCAGGTAGATACAAGCAAATAATATAAAATTCCTTCAATCATTAAGGACAATTTCAGCATCATAAATTTGGAAAAGTCACCTTCACCCCAAGCAGAGAGAAAGAGAGAAAGAGGGGGGGGGGGTTCATGCCAAGTGAGCTAGTCAGCAGTGATTTCTCAGGTTTGTTGCCCAGTGGAGGGACGAGCAGGAAGCAATGACGCATTTCACAACAGGAAATGTGTGAGAAAGACAGAAAAAACAAACAAACACGTGCTTCTGACTGTGTGTGAGTCAGGGAGTGTGCGTCCAGCGTGACTAGAAGGTTGAGCATGTTATACGGTGCCCTTAGCCCATCTATTTCTGCACACTTGGACTTGCCTCTTTGCCATGAAGCCTGCAAACAATGCACTGGCAACCACTGTAGAGGAATCACACAATGAGGTAAGCTGTAGCACTGACTATCAACACAAATAACAGCATGAGAAAAGAAAAATCACTAAGTATAGACTTCACTAAAGCCTCTCAAGTCCTTGCAGGGTTACGTGCAGTATCAACCTCTTTTTTAAAAAAGGTGGAGAAACATGGCCATGATAACAACTGTGACTACACACAATTTGTTATGGAACAGTAAATGCAGTTTTCATGTTAGAGTTTATATTATTATCAGTTGCATCTTTACTAGACAAGAGACATGCATCAAAGTTCATTCTTGACCTTGGAAACAGTAGTTTGAAAAGACAATCCCAACTTAAGGTTCACTTACAAATTTTTTCTGGAGCTTTCAACTGCATAACAGTTGGACAAATTAAGTCTGACCTGATGATGGCACTAAATGAAAAGTCGTGGATCACCAAAGTTATTACAATTCTTCCTGAGGATCATAAAGGTCTGTACCAAGTTTCATGACAATCCAATAGTTGATGAGACATTTCACTCAAACTGACCACCTGACTTTCATTACCACTTTACCCTGGCAGAAAACATCATTAAGTCAAGAAAATGTCAAGAATGCAAATCACAGTAACTGAACTGAAACGTGTTTTTGTCATATTGCTAGAATGAGAAACTGTGGAACAGGATGTTTGATAGGAAGTAGCTTAGAGAGGAAATACTGACGGGCCTTTCCAAAATTTGACTAACTCTTATCATGGCTGCCATTTACACACTTAAGGCTTAATTAACTCAGTTAAGCATCTTGCTAGTGTCTTCTGGTTGATTGATAGTCTAACCTGATGAGAAATAGGGCATAACCTAGGTATAAACTTATCAGGTTGTGAGGATGCAACACAAGCCCCAGCCCATTAGCCCGAGGGACACCCCAGCTTCAGTTTTTAAGTCAATAAAAAGCTTAAAAGAAGAGTTCAAAAGGTTATCAGCCACTCCCCCTCAGGGGTGATTTAGGGAGCTCCTAAGACAGATAATGAAGACAGAGAGGTGAGCACCAGAGCAACAGAGCTCACAGGATTCAACCCTCAACGCCCTGACTTCGCCACACAGTGCTCTGCAGCTATCAGCTCTAGCCACACTGCTCATTTCCTACAGAAAACAGCTCTTGGCTGGGTGAAGAACTCGACTGGCATGCATGACTGAAGTGTCTGAACTACAGGGTTATGCAACTGTTATATGCACTAGGGTCTAGTCAACTGCAAAAACAACCACTGAACCATAAGCAGACAGTTATTATAGCATCTAGCCCCATCTTTGTATGGCCTTTCCCCTTTCTCTCTCCATCCATGCCCCCCCTCCACCTCTGCCCATCACTGTCTGCGTCTGTGGCCCCAGGAAACACACACATCCATGCACGATTACACCCAAGGGTGGGATGGGGAGGGGTATATGAGGGGTATATGTGCATGCATGAATGTCAGCATCCTCATTTTCTGTGTGAGTGTGTCAGGGAGAGTGTTTTGACTTAGTAGGTAATCAGTGGAAAGCAGGTGGCTGAGTCGCCCCTCGGGAAAACTAAACCTGGCAGTGAAGACAAGCATATTATAACATCTGTCATGTGCCCACATTAGCCAAGTAGGGAAAAAAAAAGTGATTCAATAATGTGTTCGCAACATAAACAAGAATAAAAAAAATACAAAAAAGTGGCACATTTTGATCCACTCCTCTCTGTTTAAAGTTGTAAATGAGATAGTTACCATTCAAAAAGTGAACACAAACTGAAAGTAGTGATAAAAAAAACAAACCAATCACATCTGGTGACTGGCTCGCAGTGGTAGCCTATTGGGTAAGACACATGCCACATAACAGAAATCATCTGTACAGTCACCTGTACAAAAAATGAACGAGAAATAAAATAAATGATCAGACCAAATAACATTATGTCAAAATAATTACTTATAAACTAAAAATGGAGGTTTACAATCAAAAACAAGAACAAGTAGATTTAAGGTAAACAAGCAAAGAAGTCTTGAAGTCATGGAAAGAAGGAATCAATCTGAGTGAGTTAGTCTGATGGTGTTTTAAACTTAAAAGCCCACACAATAAAAAAAGTTTGTTGAGTGTGTTTAAATGAATATGATGATTTGAATGGAACTAAAAGCTGTTTTAAGTATAAAGGATAGTTAAAGTAAATGCATTTGAAAACAAAGAGCAACCAATAAAAATGTCTCCTAGAGTGAAGAGGTTGCCAGTTCAGTGTGTTGTACATGAAACAATGATGCGTGCGGTAGGGACACCTCAGGACAAATCTACAAATATTATTGTAAACTACATGTAAAGGCTGAGAATGTGTTTCAGAGGTGTTCTGGTATATGATATCACCATAATAAATAATGGGAAATAAAAGCTGTTGGACAATTTGTTTTCTTACTTGGAGAGTAAAACAATTAATTGACCGATGTAGTATTCTGAGACTAGCATTTGTTTTATCTCTACCTAAAAGAAAATTCAGAATCAATCCAAAATCCCAAGTATTTAAATTTATCAACTTTAGTAAGTGGAGACCCATCAGTAAAATTAATAACCAACTCAGCAGATGAATTATTAAGATTATAACTAGTACCAAATAACATGCTACAAGACTTCTGCTTGTTTAATATGAGATTATTATTTAAATAACATTTTTGAACAATGGAAAATTCTGATTGCAGAGAGCTTTGAATTGTAGTTATATTGGAGTCAGATGTGTATATAACTGTGTCATCTGCATATAACGGAACAGAAAAATTAGAGCCAATTTTTGGAAGACGATTAATAAAAATAGAGAAAAGTAAAGGTCCTAAAATAGATCTTTGAGGTACATCCCTTTTAACAGTTAAATAATCAGATTGATTGTGATAAAAAGATACACACTGATGACGGTTATAGAGGTAAAAATTAATCCAAAATAATGCCTGTTGAGAGACACCAATAGCATAAAGTTCATCAAGAAGAAGATAATGGTCAACCAAATCGAAAGCCTTGGTTAAATCAATAAAAATTGCACCTGTTATATATATATATATATATATATATATATATATATATATATAGTCTATTGCATTAGCATCATTCTGACGTTGGAAATATGTGTGTACGGAGGTGGGGTTTTTGAAGCTGTTTGACCATCCGACAAGCAGTTCTTTTGAGTATACTGGAACCTTGAAGGTCATTTTACTAATTATGAGGAGTACTGCTCAACCTGTAAACAGTTGTAGGACTGAGTCCTGAAGACCAGGTTTAGAACTACCATTGCACAGGTTTGCACAGTCATGATAGTAACATGTACGTCTATGAAGTTCAAGATGTTGAAATGTTTTCTGGAAGGCTTCTTTTCCAAATTAAATCAACATTGTAAAAGCAACACTTTTACAAAATGATTAACGACACAAAATTCAACCAATTCCTGTAATAATAGAGGCATCCAGTACATTTTGAATGACAACAGGCAAATTTATCGTCTACTTATGTCGTGTCAGAGGTACAAAAGGTCATCTTAGGTCCATTCTATTCCAGATATAATAATGATAAGATTTTGGGTGATCATTTTTTTCCCTTCAATGGGTAACTAGTATGCAAGATTACAACCCCTCAAATTTACAATGCCGGTAGAGATTCTGGCAATGCTGAGCCTCTAGAGGGTGAAATAACTGATCCAGCAAATCATTTCTGCTGATCTCGAAAACTACTATTAAACACCCCAAACTGATCTGCAGATCTGAAGAAATTAGTGTAAGTTTAAGTGCATGTGTTTGGATCGGTGGCTGGAGGCATCTCAGCTAGACCTTATCTGTTAGGTAACACACACACACACACCTAGGGACATATGGGCACATACAGACACAAATGTGTACATGCACACACAACTACCAGCTGCATACTTACTTACAGCTACATATATACAAAGACACACAACTGTATGAAGGGCACACCTGAACTGTCACATGCACACATACACAGCTCTATGCTGCAACGGCAGAGCCTGAGGGGAAACAAAAAATTTAAGGAGGGAGAGAAAAATATCCCCCCTTCAGCATGGTGACGAACACATTCCAAAGACACGCAGGCGTGGACGCAATCACATACTGTTGTCCTCAGTCAGCTATAGAGCCACCACACAGGGTGGGAGGGAGAGTGGTCACTGTGGAGTCGCCTCAATGGCTAGGCCTCACTGTTGGTTTGGCTACAGGGAGTGTTTTACACACACACACACACACACACACACACACACACACACACACCGCTGGTTGGACTCACATGTACAAACACACTCGCACACAGGACTCATTCTCCAACTGTTAACCCTTTATAAGCCCTGGTTACCTTTCCACTGAAACAGAGGTGCTCAGGAAAAAGTGAGTTTCTGTTTGTTTTAGCTCACAGCCTGACATGATATGTTCTCTGTGTTCTTTCTCTCCCAAACACATACAACCTTAAAAACACATCATACATCTTAGAGAGAAGAGCTAATCAAACTTTCATCTTTGTCAACACAGTCTGTGAGATAAACTGAAGCACCTCTAGTGCGAAAACACTCTGGAAACACTTTCTCTTTCTGCTTGAAAGAAAACGTCAACATCAAACTTGTTAGAGGTACAGTACATCCACCCTGCCAGCCTGTCGCGCAGCTTCTCACCCTGTTACAGCCGAGAGGGCTGAGAGAATGAAAATAGTCCTGGAGCAGAGCTGCCAAATGTTATAATCAAGACCAGTATTTTTAGATTTGGCATTCTATCTGAAGGACAAGGAAGCACAAGCAGGGACACAGAAAGAGACAATAGCGGCTTCTCTTATAATGGAGGTTTTCACTTGTTCTGAACACTTTTCCAAACTGCCACAATGAAGATCCTCTTGCTAATGTTTAAGATACTATTAGCAACAAATGATTCATCTTTTCATGAGCAAGCCAAAAGCATAAGTCATAAATAAAATTATAAATCATATCATAAATCATCATAAATTATGCTGGAAAAAAACATAATGTAGTAAAAAAAAAAACAACAACTTATCACTCTCAAGTGTAAGGGTTGCTGTCAATACCTGCCAGAGCAACAAGCCCTCTCCCCTTTTAAATACACACACACACACACACAACCCTGTGTCTACACACTGCAAGCACTCCGATGTGTTAAAACAGGATAGAAGGTAAAGTTTACTTACATTATATCTTTGGTCCCTGCAGCACAGGAAAACCAGACTACATCAACTTCAAAACACCACAGTCACGAGTTGCACTGAAAGAAGCAGGTAGCAGCTCCAAACCTACAAGACTGCCTTCAGCTGGTACGAGCGCCAAAGTGCCGGTATGTGTGTGGTGTGTTCCTGCGTGTTGCGAGCCAAATGAACACTAACCTGAACGTCTTTCCTCTCTTTAGGCTAATATACCCTCCTCCTCCTCCTCCCACTGCTCAGGCAGACTCCGCCCCCTGTGTCTAGAAGCAGGAAGAGAGTTGGGAGAGCAGGAAGCAAGAGCTTTTCCTCACAGCCACATGATCTTCTCAACACTTTCTCAGTCACTCAGTCTTTTCTTTTGAAGTGTTGTTTCCAATGCAGGAAATGGAGTGAATCGGTTTTTTTTAACCCTGCTGATGCAGTGGTACATTACCAGTGTAGACACATATCAGAGATCAGCTATCAAGCACACTGTGTGAACAGTATTGTGAAGGCTTTTTCTTTTTTAACAATTTCTGTAATGCACACTTTTGTGTGATTCCACAGCCATGATTGTAATTGCTTCTCATGAGAACTACTGTCTTTTACTGTTTATTCCAAACAAACTGCTGCTGCTTCTGCAACAGCTGTTGAAAATATACAATGTGTCTTTCCTGTTCTTAAGAAGACTTTTCCTGAGAAAGGCCTAGCAGCAGGTGTAGTAGAATGGACATTAATTTAAAGGGCATATGTGAAAAAAGAAGACTACGAGTTTGAAAATTAATGAATGGAGGCTACCTCAATTGCCTGCTCCTAACGTAGGCACCAGGTTTTGACAAGGAAGAAGACTGCATGGAATTAAAAAAAAGACGATATTTAGATTTTTAAAAAAAATGTCCATCACGAGTCTGACAATGTTATAGGAGTGCAATACTAAATCAGTGGAGTACTCTTTTAAAAACTCTTTGTACAGTTCACAAGTTTGACACTACTTCCCATGAATAAGACCAGACATATTGCCTTATTAAACATTTACAGCTACATAAGAAAGTATCTACTACATTTCTGACAGCACCCAATCCAGATAACATTAGCCTTTTCCTTTCCAATATATTACTTTCAAGTAATAAACAATGCATTCTAGTAAGTGAGAAAAGTCAGGGGAGGGAAGTGTGATAACATAGATGGCAGGCAATTGGGAGAAAAAAGAATATCATTATGAAGGAGGTGTGGTCAAGGATATCCTGTCATTACGGCCTGCAAAACGGTGGTTGAGGAGAAGCCATAACTACTGGAATACCTCTGTGAGTTTCTATATAAAGGTTTGTGTCCAGTTAATAAAAAAAATAAAATCAGTAAATGCACTTGTCTTCATTCCTATCATTAGTTTATTTTACTTTTTGCACACCGTGGCTGAGCTGCCCTCGCTCCTTACAGTCCAAACACACACACACACACACACACACACACACAGCGGTGCTTATTTAAAGGAGTCAGCAGGGCGGGGTGCACCAGACGAACCTCCCTGTGGTACACACACACTAAAACACATGTATACAAACCGACACAGGTTCAGGCACTCACACCCACAGTCTAAAGGCAAACACACACACACACACACACACACACACACACACACACACACACACACACACACACACACACACACACACACACACACACACACACACACACACACACACACACACACACACACACACACACACACACACACACACACACACACGCAGTGGTCAGTGACTCTTCAGAGGCAGCAGCAGGGAGCAGACTTCCACTCAGACTCCTCACTGTAAAGGAAACCTATTGGCAGCTCTGGAGTCAAAAACACACAGCAGGAGTGGATGGGATGGGACAATAAATATTTCAGCTGGGTCAACAAATTCCAACACCTTCTCTACCTCCGTTAACACCATCAATCACACTCCTCCCTTCCTTCCTCCCCTCCTTCCAAGCACTGGGCCTGGTTGATAATCACAATTTCATCATCTCTGCGTTCCCTCTTTTCTTCTTCTCTTATCCAATATCTTCTTTCACCACACGTCCACTTCTCTCTTTATCCATTTTCCCCTCACATCTCTACTTCCCCATCCATCCAGTCTTCCAAACTCCCCTTTCATGTTCTCCTTTCCACCTTTTCTCTCATTCCTCTCTCCAGTTCTCTTCCTCCTCCTTCTCTCTTGTCATTCTTTCTCAGCTACACAATTGTGCCAAGGGGAAATATTCTCAACATAATACCCTGTGAGCATCCCAGCCGGCCCTCTGGCAGTGGTAATGCAGCCCCATGAGAACACACACCTTCGCTCTGAGACACAGAGGAGGCAGGTGGATTAAGAGTATTAGTGTGAGTGTGTGGTGCCTTCTCATTTGGCCAAATACTCAGTGATCCATTATACACACACACTCACTTACCCACAATATGATGAGTCTTTACAGATGCCCCACTGAATGTTTACTAAACACACACCATTTGCTCTATTCACAATTCTCTTTTTTGATTCATCAGCTGGAAATGTCTTTTTATAGTGGCCACTACAAGAGGGCGATGGGGTGTAAAGTTACTGCAGCTCTAGCTCCTTTCTCTCATACCAAAATCATGAGCTCTGTGACTTGGTGCACACGCACGCATTCCATGAATGCGGCAACTCAACAGTGTAACATCTCGCATTACTGCTCACATTACACACTGGCATGCCCGAGCAGGCCCCATCTCTGTCACCCAGCATCCTCGTTTGGTGAAGATACCAAACGGCACCAAACTGGAATAAATCAGACTGAGCTGAGTGAGAACCATTTTGAGAAAATGAACTGAACTTCTCAGACAGCACATTTGTAATGCCACGCTCACAGGCAACAAGCACAGGAGGTTACATGCCTGTGGTCCAAATACTTATCTGCTCAAATTTGGCTATGTAAATTGAAATATTTTACAAATGATAAGAGATGGAAGTTGAAATTCAAATCTCTAGAGGGCCTTCACAGAGCATCGGGGTCACATCCTGTAGGGTTGGCCAATTATGATCATATCTAACCCAACCACCACACAAGCACCTTTTTCTGACGTCTGTCACTCATATGTCTCTATGTTATCAAATGTAACAGTCCACAACAACTCAGAGAGATGCTCTTCAACGTGCACTGTTTTATGCTCTGAGCAGCTCTAATCTCCACAGCAAATTTCTGATCTTCCTCAGCCTGGTGAACACAGTTTGTCCGCCTGCTGTTTGTGCTGCTGACAGGACAGCTGGTTCTGAGGACACTGAAGCTGTAATGGAGGTTGGAGTTGCTGTAAAATGATTGGATGGAGGCTTCAGTAGAACTTACACACTGCTGACTTCTCACGTCTGACGTGGATTCGCACACACAGTGTCACACATCCCCGCCTGACTGATTTAACTGTTTGTTTCAACTTTGCCCAACTTGTAAACACTAACGTTTTCTTTGTTGCAGACACTGCAACATGTTGCTGTCATTAACCCAAGCCCCCAGGAACCTGCCTACAATAATTGGAAAAGGAGCGGCCATAAAATAGTGAATACATTTTTGTGAGCATCACAACCCCCCTAAATTTTTCTTTTTCATTAACAGAATTTGATCCATTCAGTCCATTAACATTTGGAAAGTCTAGAGGAGCTGTGTGTTTAAATTATTTTATCCCATTCTTGTGTGCAGGGAGCCAACAGGAAGTCAGCAGGCTCGGTCAGTGGAAATTATTCCCTCTGCTACAATACGTTACTGGAAACCCTACATTACCACCAAATCATTCTGTTGTGCTGAAGATACACAAGTTATGTTTTACATTTTAACTAAACCAAATGCTGCCTTCTATAGTTTTCACTAACTCTGTCAACGTTCAGTTGAGAAAGGATCCTTCAGTTATAAATCAAAGAAAAGGAAACTGATATTGCAACCACATCTTTGACCTTTTCCTCTCAGTTCATTTGAACTGCGATACCCTCATGCGTCGTTCTGCAGACAGTTTGTGGCTACATAAAGACTGTATTGTAAACGTGATCCCAGCAGCAGGGATCTACAAACACACAGACATGTTAAAATCAGTTTGTTTGAGGTCTCTGGTTAGTAGGTCAGTGAGGGGGCAGGGCAAATAATGGTTAAACCAGAAGCATGTTGATAAACAGCAACCTCAAAACAGCCAGAGGCACTGACAAGAGGCAAAGGGCAGAGACTGTCTCATGTGCAGTGGGGAAACATGGCCTTCTGGGAATGGGAAAAGGATGATTGGCATCTAGACTGTCATTTGTCTTAGAAGGGTGGGGCAGAGGACAAGGAAGATCCTCCAACAATACATGAGCAAATATATCCGCATGTATTCACACAAACATGCAAATGCTCTTCCTAACACACAGTGTGGGTGTGTAGGGATTCATAAAGACAAACTGATGAGCACACTACTGATGTATCAAAGACACACAAAAGCTCATCAAACCAGAAATTCTATTTGAGTAGTCATCGTTGATTCAGTCTTAAGTGTCTGGTTCCCAGCTTCAGTCTCAGTTATGATTAATGACTCTATGTGTGGGCTCTTTGCACAAAAATAGCAGCAGACAGAAACACCACTTGTGCGCCTTCACCTGGCGGACCCAGATGACAAAACACCCCGTTTAAGTAGATCAGTGCAAGACTTATCTACTTCGGAGTTTTCATCACGAGGAGGCCAGGTCAACTCAGCTGTCAACTGCATTTAAAAAAATGGTCAAGGGGTTTTGCAGGACACCAACATCACACAAAGTCCTCCTCTCTACGTCTCTACGTTACCTCTCACTGAGCAAAGCGCTGTCAGTTTTTTCTCCGGCTCACACCTTCACTCAGTCACACAAGACGAGCTGTTTGCATGTGAGGAATCTGCATGTGAGCCCTGAGCCGCTGACCTCCAGAGTTCAGCAGAAAGAGAGAGACACAGCTTGCCAGGACAAGGAGGCACACTGACCTCATTCCTCAGGAGGAGACTCGCACAAACTGGGAGGACCCAATGACTGCAGTGAACTCTAGCCACATGACTCCTACTGTCTAGGATAATCGGGCCACAGAGGGCTTAACCTGACTGTGCGTGCAAGGCCGCAAAGTGCTCTCTTTAATAGAGTGAGACATCACATCTTTGAGAAAGTGTGTTATGCAGAAGCCAAAATAAAACAGTCAAGTGAAATTATCAATGAAAGTAATCTCTGTTGTTCCATTTCCTAAGAGTCGAACTTGTACACTTCAATTTTATGCTACTTTATACTTCTACTTCACAAGTATTGTACTTTTTACTACTTTTATTTAACAGCTGTAGTTACTAGTTAATTGAATATCAAGATTTGACATAGAAAACGTGATAATTTAAAAGGTTCTATACGTAGGAATCAGAAATAGTGACACTGGTGGCCGTAAAATGAGCTGCAGTCAGCATCCTCTCGCTCGCACACGGAGTGGACCGCAGTGCAAGACTATTGCAGGTGATGTCTTTTTCCTCGCTTACACTTCCCATAATAACGTAAAAGATCTTTAACGTTGTGTTTTGCACCGTGTTTCTGCAAAGCATCTCTCACTCCCAGTCAGTCAGGCCCCTGTGGCCGAGGATCAACAAGCTGTGGCCGGGAATCGTTGGACTACCAACAGAAAAAACAAAAGGGTTAAGTTATGTTCTGCTATCACTCTGGAGCTTGTTTTCTGCCCCTTTGTTGAGGAAGTAATGTTTTAGCTGTGTGTGTGCTCGGGAGTGAGTTCATTGCAGGGGTGTTTTGTTGTGAAATGCATGGTGGTTGACGGAGGCAGCTAGCCGTCTCATTAGCTGGAGAGCTAATATCTGCAGGGTGTTTCTAGTCAGATAGCACCAATTTTGTTGTGATAGATGCTGGTCGTTTGTTAGTGGGAGAGAGGCAAGGCACTCAGGAGTGTGCAGAAACATCACATCTGTTGGATTTTCGCAGAAGATCTGGCCCGAGTCCTTCACGTAGAAATCAGTCCACAGGCTGTTATACCCAACCAACAAAGTCGGGGGAGGTCTCATTTTTCTAAGTTCCGTTAAAACCTGTTCACTAATTGGCAATAAAAAATTCTTAATAAATGTAAATTGCTTCATAATTCTTACATATAGAACTTTTAATCTAATATGAGGCTATCTACCAATATATACAGCAGTAAAGGTTAGCTCCACCTCCACCAGCTACAATACTAAAATAATACTTACACATTAATGCATCTGTAATAATTAACAATTGTCCAATAAAAAAAATATCATTCTAACAGGGGCCCTAACAGTTTTTTACTTTTTACTTTACAACTTTTACTTTTGATACTTATGTAAATTTTCCTGCTTTTACGTGATTACAAGTAAAAGCCCTGCATTCAAAAGCTTTATTAATTATATTTTCATTGTGGGATTAGTACTTTTATTTAAGGATCCCCTCCAGACATGTTTTAAGATGTATATAAAATACTCCATTTGGAATAATAATTTGAGTCTGATATAATTTTTCCACAAAAAAAAAGTTCAATTCTCATTAAAATCCTTAAAATAGCATCTTGTGTAAGTTGCATACTGGACCACAATTGGCTCCAAACTAGTTGTGATGTCACACACCATGCTCATAGGCCCACACTTTAAATTTGGATTTCAATGAGCACAAAGAAACTTTCCACTTTCAGCAGATGAATGTGAAAACAGCCTTCTAGTGTCAAACTCTGCACATACACCATTGTGCACAGTGAACCTCAAACATCCAACTGAAGGAACAAGAAGAAAAACACTTTAAATAAAAGATCTCAATACTTTTTTCACCACTGTTCATGTATGTACATGTGCATTCAAAAGTGTATCTTATTTAATGCCTGTGATATTTTAATCAATACATGTGGTAGCTATGCAGAAGAGAACATGAAGAATCTGTTACACTAAAATGAGTGCTTGGAACACGGTTGCATAATGCCAGACTGTATCTGTGTGTGCGTGGTTGTGTTGCATACTCTAGCCAAGTGGAGCAGATTACTTAGCCTGGTCTGAAAAAGGATTGGCAACATAAGATGACTTCATCATCACATGGCAGCGCAGATAAACACGCAGAGAAAGCTCTGTCAGAGCTGAGATAAAGGCCAAATACAGGTAGAACCCGAGAACTGACGACAGCCAGACAGAAACAGATAGACAGGAAAGAGAGAGACAGGAAGAGAAACATAGAGGCAGACAACAGCAAGACTTGGCACAGTCAGCAAAACAATGCAATACTTGGACAGCAGCCAGACAGCAAGTGTGAGAACTGAAGCAATGCAGCTTCTGAGTCAGTCCCTGTGACTAGATGAATAATACTGCACTTATTTCTGCAACAAAGGCAGTGTGGCACCTACAAACACAACACACCAATCTACTGGAAACAGTGAAATAGCAATCATTGTATTCTATACTAAAAGAGATACTTTTACAAACACAAACACATTTTCCTATGTTGTTCTGCAACAATGACTACAATATTATAGGCCACAGGGAGTGGAGCATAATCTAGCCTAGGCTACACTATTATTTGCTGGCTATTCATTGTGATGGATGGTATGTAGGTTTGGTAGGAAAAATATGATATTTTCTAGCTAATCACAGTCTTGCTGTCATGTAGCCATTCCAGATGAGCTGAGAGAAAACAGAGATCACCACCAGCATTAGCCGCAGCGGTTAGTTACTCTATTAAGCATGCCATCACGCCATCACAGCAGGCTGATGTAACAGTCAAGATTAAATGTTCCAGTGTGTCAGTCTGTGTGGCAGCTATGTTAGGCACCAACTGTAATATTACCACCGCGGACATCTACCACAGTCCTTAATTAGAAAGGATTCCCTCATTTTTTCCCAGGCCAGCTAAATTCACAATGAGGCATCACCACCGCTAGGACCAAAATACTGAAAAGTAAACAACAGGACAGGCAGACAGAGAAAAAAAAAAAAGATACTCTGAGAGCCTCTGAGACAGCAAACCTCATGAACCAAACCTCAGACATGGGGACTTACTGGAGAATAGCTTCAAAGGCTACAATACAATACACTGCACAAGCACACACATATATAATATTATAATGTACAAGTGTTTTTGCCACAAAATTATTCATCTCTGACTTTTATTTTTCAGCCCAAACATGTAAGAAATGTTTCCTTTTACTACCCTGATAGTTGCTAAGAAGTCAACCGTCAGAGAAATTCCGCAAGGTAAAGTCAGCAACACATGGGCTGCAACTAATGGTTATTTTCATTATTAATTAATCCTATTATCTTCTTAATTCATTGAATTGTTTTTTCTATAAAATGTCAAAAAATGCCCATAACTGTTTCACAGACCCCATCTTAAATAAGCCATATTATGAAAAACTCACTTTTTCATTGCTTGTGTGCATGTATTTGGATCTCTGATGTGCCTACTAACACACAAACTGTGAAATAAGACCACCCAGTCAGTTTGGTGTGGGCTGGCTTGCTCTGTACTCTTGTGATTCAACAAGCCATTCAGATTTGATGCCCCTTCTTACGTCACATGGGGCAAAGCTAGGCTAAGCTAAGGTAAGGGGCGAAAAATTTGCGTGTCTCGTTGACAGACGGCTGCTGAGCTCCGGCAAGCTCTGCAGGAGAGAGCCTGCCTGGGAGCAGAGCCAAAGAGTCCTGCAATGCTTCTGCTGCTGTCACATCTTCTGGAGGGATAAACACCTGATTTTGCTCTGATTCGGAGCAGTTTACAAGCGGGAGGAGTTTGTTTTTTTTAAACTTTTGGGATTAAGTGGATTTATCTTCAGTCTCGCTTCTCAACCTAGCCAAAGCTAACACCAGAGTCACACACCACCTCAGCTGCTGTCATCAATAATAAACATCTTAAATGCCGATGAGTTTATATAATTTAAGTTACACAGTATGTAGATAAACAATAATGTCGCTGCCGTATTTATGCCTTTAGATGATGTTATTTTGAGTGTGGATGGAGCAGCTACAACATAGCATAGCTCTTATTGATCTGAACTCCATTCAAAAAACAAGCGTTTTAAAAGTTGTTTGTTTGTTGTCTAGCAGACAGACCTGACAAAGGATGAATTCAGGCTTTTTACAAATCGACATCATGATGTAGTTATTTCAGCATCCTTTTGATCCATTTATTGCAATTAAATCAAAGCAAAATCTAAGTTTATTTACACTCAAACAGGCCATTCTGAGCAGGGCTGTTTAGACAGGATGAGAAGGCTGCTGTGGTGCTTGATCCTTGTGGTATTTTGACCAAAGCTTGTCAGATACATTTTATTAAGACTCCAGGAAACTGTGTTGACTTGTGGATAAGGGGTATAATATGGTCCCTTTAAAATGTCTTTTTTTGTTCGATCAACAGTCCAAAACCCAAAAATATTCAATCAACAATGAAAAACTGAGAAAAGCAGCAAACACTGCTGTGAAAAAAGGAACATTAAAATGTTTGCATTTGCATGAAAAAACTGATCAAACAATTGATCATCAAAACAGTTGCAGATAGATTATAATCTATTATGTTTCAGCTGTGTTGTCTAGTTCACTGTGCTGTAAATGACAAGTCAACACGTGTCAAGATGTGGAGGCAACAAAACTGTCAGGAAACAGAATAGATGCATAGACATTCAGTGTTTCCATGTACTGATCAGTGAATGACTACTCAATCAATTGCAAAGAAATTAAATTGATTCAAAATGAAGAGATTACATTTTAAGAGTAATCAGTCTCTTACAATTCCTGTCTCCACTGTAAGATTAAAACAAAGTAGTCATGTGCACATCCACAAGACTTCAGTGGGGTAGGTGCTGGATACAAAAAACAATTCAACTAGATACAAGAAGTACCCGCACACTGGATCAGCGCTCCCTTTTCTTTATTTGTTAGCAACATTTCGACTAACTACAGGTCTTCCTCAGGCATATTACTGTAAGATTATTCAGAAGTAGTTAACGTAACTTGAATATTTTGCCCACCGGCACTGCAAAGCTGCTGATCAAGCCAATTTAAGCTCCTGAATTAGACAAAAGGCTGTATTACCAGTGGAGTATAATCAGCCGACATTACATAAGCAGAAGCCCAGTTCAGCATCAATAGCACTGATGTAAAAGTACACCCCCTGGATAGGACACTAGTGGGTTGTGGTGGGCCTCTGTCTTTAGTTTAAAACCCCCATAAGCTTCTTTCCAGACATCACCAACCCATGCTCTTCCTCCCATTTGATGTATCCCCTTGTCTAAATGAAGGAAACCAAGTCTCTGCGGATTCTTCAAAAGACAGATGTGAATAGCAGTAGGCAATTCTGCAACACTGCTATATGCAATCTGACACAGGCTGTTATTAACGTTTGAAAAGTGGTATGCTTTTTCCATTAAGATATAAGAAATAGAGTCAGAGTTCTTGTCAGTGTGAGTCTACTGTTGTTCTTGTTTTTCCCAAGATGAACGCTTGCTCACTCAGGGGCCCATTTAAAGAAAAAAAAAAAGACTCCACACTGACAAGCAAACTGACGTTACTAAGCTGGAGGATGCACATTCCTGGACTGGGAATGATTAGGAATGGAAATTACAAGGTGGTGTTTTTGTTGCTGTTGCCCAAGGTGAACAGCTTTTGCACATCAAGTACACTCTTTGGTGATTATGAGCCAATTATCAAACCCATATATTGTGGCTGGTTTGCTTTTTTCTCATGCTATACTCAGTGGTGGGAGAAGTAAGAACACAAGTACATAACAAGTAATTCTGCAGAAATGCAGCCCCTGTGACTGTAATTATTATATTTTATAATAGTGATGCATCAATGCATAAATAGCATTTTACTGGTTGAGGTGCCCCGCTCCAAAGAGTCACCAGATAAATCTGAGGGGCCGCGACATGATTCAGGATAGGAAAGAAGAAAGCAGAAAGTTCTGCTATACAAATTTGTTTTCATTTTTTGGAATCTTCTCTATTTGTTGATCTTTTTTTTTTTTTTTTTAAATACTTTTACTTCTTTGGATCTCAAACTGTTATTTAAATGAAACAATTGGAGATGTTTAGCTGTCAATTAAATGTAGTATTTCCCTCTGCAATGTAGTGGAGTATAAGTATAAAGAATCATAAAAGTACCGCAGAATTGTACTCAAGTAAGTATTTGAGTTATTGTACTTAGTTACAGTATAACCAGTGGGGGGGGGGGGGGGGGGGGGGGGGGGGGGGGGGGGATCTTATAATCTTATATTAAGATGACAGGATGGAGAAGTGACTCAGCAGACTGACTGTCACCCTAAGGTGGCATGGTCAAGCAAAACTAAATGACAATTCAGTTTAATTATCATGAGGAGCAAAAGAACTATAGTACTTTCCTACAAAATTCAGTTATTTTAAAAAATATATATCAACCTGTGTAGTCAGCTGCTCAAAGATTTTAAGCAGACTATGAACTCAACCTGCTGATTCAAAGAGAAGGCAGCCAGACCAATACAGGAAGGGACATCCAGTTTAACAGCAGTACATTTCAGGCCTGAACTTCCTCCTCTGATGGAGAGAAAGGAACTGCTCCCCCCCCCCCCAGCAAAAAAATTCAACAGCCAAAGAGTGTGAAGCTTTGTGTGACCTTTAAACCAGACTAGACTCACATCCTCTGATGCTAAAGTGGTCTGCCTCCTTTTATGCAACAGGCATGACAATGTTACCTCACACATTTTTACACTCTTCTGGGAATCATAGATTCCAGCTAAGACAGGTCTGATTTCCCAACATCACCTCCCCAGTAGGATCATCTGCAGCGGATTACAGAGGAACTGAGGTGGTCTCAGAGAGATTATAGACTCACTGCAGGCTGAATGGGACATTAATTCATTAATTTCAGAGTATGTATGAGTCACTAACCTACAAAACAGTAGCCATGTTGTACACAATACAGGAACAATAAAGCATAGACAAAATTATTTGCTGCTGAATGGGAAGAATATTAAGAAGCCATGTTAACACGGTGACAAAAGAAACAAAATATTCTGGCTAGTTTCTCTGGACTGTTAATTTCAAAGAAACATTTAACATTTAGCTAACCAACTGCCAGGGACCACTTGACGAGTTCAGCCCCGTTTCTTTGCATTTTTTCGTTCAGCTAGCGTTAAATTTGTATTATGCTAACGTTGTGATAAAAGTTTAGTTCATTTTTTGTTTTAGGATACCAATTTCGCTTAAAAAACCTACTTACCCGTAACCACAGCTCTTTATCACGGCCAAACGAAGAAGGTATGTTTAAATGTCGTATACGATGTGTCGAAGCCAGTATTTCTGTATACAAGAAAATGTTGAGAGATGACCCGCATTCACTTTCACAGAAACGTTCAATGTTGGCGCGGATGATACCATAAAAGAACCACAAACACACTGCAACAATTAGAGTTTTATAACGTACACTTATGAAAAGTGTTACAGTCTCCTACGCAGTGAATAGATTAATGCGCTAGAGTAAAGGTCGATTCAGTGGTTGTGAAATGTTGAATTCGTTTACGTTATGTAGTTTCTTTAACAAAGACATGTAGCGCACCCCTAAAATTATCCCCCACTTTGGTACGGTCGCGGTTCGCCTCATTGGTCAGTGTGGCCCATTTACAGTTTTGGAGGACGCTGCGTGCCCGGCTCCTTGGCAACCACTTCTTCTCGCGAGAATAAAGGCAGGGAACATAGTACAAAATTACAATACATTAATTTGAACCTAAACAGATTCTTTTGTCAGACCTTTACTCATGCTCCAGAGTGAAGCCCTGACCTTTATCTCTGCAACAGGACTTATAATGTTCTAGTGTGGAGTTGTACCAACACAATCTCAGTCCCCCTAATGTTCCTTTATCGAATAATAATAATAATAACAATAATAATACATTTAATTTGTACCGCACTTTTCATTCAGTGCTACAGTATCAATAACATAGAACACACAACATAAAGAAAATAATAATAAGAATTAAGATGAAAAGGCCTACTTGAATAGAAAGGTTTTTAGGCCTAATAGTATTATAGTAGCTATTTGGAAGATAAGATTGGATTTTATCTTAATTGTATTTATGTATTCATTATTAACCTTTATGTTATGTTATACTAAATTAAATTAAGTTATTACTTAATCTGTTTTTATGAACATGATATTTCATGTTAAGATTAAGATTGTTATACTTGTAGGGATAATATGCTTAATCCCCATAATATACCAATAGGGAAGCGCACTGACTTATTACAATATTACTATAAGCCTTGAGTGAAGTCTCATTAGGGTATGCAGGAATAAAATATGTTTCAGTCTATAATAAAATACATCAAAACAAAATAAAACAAAAAAATCTAGAGCTGAATGACGGGCAGGAAAGGTTACAGATCTACTGCAGTTACTCCTAAATGAAGGCATGATCTGCCTCCTTCATGTTCTCCTTCTCTAAAAGAGGGGGCCAGTGGAGGGGCTTGGGTTCAGCTAATGACAAAACAAGCTGGGGGATGATCTAATGTTTTGGCAACAACCTGCTTTAATTAACTAATTCAGGATGACCTCAGCTCTGAGAAGAGAGGAGTGTTTTTCTCTCTTTCTCCACGTGCGTGCAGAGGAGGATGCAACACTTACTGCACTGTTCCCATGAGGACAATAATTGTTTTCCTCTCCTCAGAAACTCTCCACACATCCTCCTTTGAGTTAAAGAGGAGAGCCTAAATGTCTGAATAAGTGTCGATAAGAGTGAGTGATGCAATGAGTATAGTTACCACACATCAAAGAGCAGCCAAGAGCTGCAAGTCATAGCATAATCGCACTGTAACTGCAGGTGTTGTTTAGTTTCCATGGATTTAACAGAAATATGTTCAAGTGTGACCAGGATTTTGTTCACTTTATGTAAAAAGAAAACAGGACCTGTGACCTGTCATCCTTTATCCTGTGGTATTATCTTGAGAAACCAAGCATGTATAGTGCCTGAAAGATATAGGAGAGGAGAGACAGACTCTCAGTTGGTAAGTAGTATCAGCAGTACAGTATCACTTTTCCTTTCCTGGAGCCCAATATCCTTGTTAGGATGGAAAGAACATTATACCAAATCTATTAAAAATGTGTCCTTCTTACACACATATCTTTTTATGAATCCGTTTTTTGTACTAGTGGATTTGGCACACATCAATCCACAACACAATGGAACAATAAGGTGCAAAGTTCAAAGCACCTGCCCATCCACCTGCTCACCCTCCCTTTAAAGCTCAAACACAACCAACCCAAACTATGGTTATTAGTTACTTTAAATTTATATATTGCATATATTTTATATGCAAAATATGAGAGGGTGTTGTGAATCAGGCCTGCTACTAACAGTTTCAAGAAATTGTAAATGAATCTGCAGATCATAATGATTATTTGTTTTTTGCATTTGTAATTTCTGAAAATAGAGGAAAATGTCCATCATAGTTTCACAGAGCCCAAGGTGGCATCTTCAATATATTGCCGACCAGCAACAAGGCCAAAGTAGTTAACATTAACTCCACCCCAACCTACTACAACATGGAAATGCTGATTACATGTCAGTGCATCATTAGTAATTATCCAGAGGCCATTCTGCCTTCATAACAAGTTATTTTACTTTTGATATGAGCACTCTTAGCTAATAAAAGTAACACTTTTGGCCTCTACTTGTAGAGGAGCATTTTTACATTGTAGTATTGCTACCTTTAAATAAGCAAAGGATCTGTTATTTCTTCAACAATTCTTCAACAACAGTGTAATTCTACTGTTATCAGAAATATAAAATCTCTTTATTACTCAAACTGGACTTTCTGGATCAGATTCCATCCTCTCATCGGCACCTGAAACAACACGTTGCCAACAACGTCTAATTGAGTGGATGTTCACACTGTCAACATATTTGATTGATTGATTAACAAAAGTTGAGCCAGGTTCAACATTTTTTGCCAGTTGGTCCTGTGTTTTTTTGTGTCAGTACCTCTACTGAGCCAACGCAATGGTCCATTTCAAATGAATAAGGGGGCAATGTTTTTTCAGTGTTTTTCGCAGTGCTGTTGTGTGTCTGAATGCAGCCTAAGGTATGGTCACATTGCACCTGTGAGTATTTGCTTAGTCTCCTACTCATTTCAAATGAAATCTGCAGAATGACAATGCTCTTCCTGTTTCAGTGCAAGGCTCTGGCAGACTCACAGTTCAGAGTCACATTTTTTCAACTTTGACATGCAGATGTGCACAGTCGGACAATAGAACACTGATATACTGTTTTGTAAATAGAGAAGTCATTATTCCAGCATATCATTAGACTGTTTAGTACAATATTACTCTACTAACTGCAACATTGTTCTCACACATTGCTTATAGTTTGTGATCACTTTGATCAATATATATTTGTTACCCATGTCTGAACCTTTTTGAGACTTGGATACAGGTTGTAAGGTTATGACACACAAACACTCTCAAGCGACGGTCACACCACAAAGTGACATTCGCTCATGAACACAAAATAAGTGGTGCTACAAGCTTGATGTAGTGACTACTCACAGGGCAAGTTGGTGAACTGCTGTAGCTGTTGAGCTTACTGCTAACTCACTAGCCAGCCTGGCTGGGCTAGCGCTGGTCAGTCACAATTGGTCCCAGAGCTTCTCCCTATTATTTCTCTACTGTTCTGGATTTTTGTTCACCATTGCACACCATTTTGTTCAATGAAAAGTTATTGAAGAGGGACAATAAAGCTCTCCAAGCTAACAAGTTTGTTAGAGGTCAGTTATCAAAACCTTTATTCATTAGCTTGGCTCATTTGCTAATAAGACAATAAGTTTATATAGTTTATTTAATAGACATATTTGTACCTTCAACTTGTGTGTCATAACTTTCCAAACCAATGTGCTTTTGTGGAACAGTTTTTACTCCGACAGACGAGGTTAAGAATGATGCGACACCGTGGATGTATAAAGAGAACTGGATACAGGAACAGCACTGGGCTTTGAAGCAAATTTGACATAGCTGCCAAACTTTGTAATTACAACGTCACATGATGCACACTGGCCCAAGAAGACTTTTCCCATAGACTTACATTGTAAAAGAGATGTCTGTAAATCAGTGGATACATTTTTTTGAGTGTCAACCTCCATGAAATGCCCCCTTTCACTATCAGGATTTGATCCATTCGTTCTGATCACATTTCGAAATAGTCTAGAAGAGCTGCACGATTGAATTGTTTTATCCCCATTCAAGTTAGCCGAAGGGCTAAACTGGAAGTTAGCCGTCTCAGCCGGTGGAAGTCTCTAGTGAGCA
The DNA here is from genome assembly GCA_038419695.1 of Scomberomorus guttatus. Classification (NCBI taxonomy): domain Eukaryota; kingdom Metazoa; phylum Chordata; class Actinopteri; order Scombriformes; family Scombridae; genus Scomberomorus; species Scomberomorus guttatus. The sequence continues at coordinate 5,892,459 of CM076449.1, forward strand.
TGCTCCATTGGTGCATGTGGCCCATTAAGCATGCTCACTATGTTTACATCCGGGTAATTACTTTACAGCGGGAAGTGGATTTTTGGCTTCACGCGCCACTGAGCAACTTTCATAAGAATGAGCTGAGCGCCGCCTCCAATGCTGTATCCAGTTCTCTTTATACATCCATGTGCAACACAGCTAAGCTACAATAGCTTCCTCCATTTTGCTCTCCGTCCACTTGAAAGTAAATGATTTATACACTCATACACAAAGATGATTTGAAAACAACAACAAACAATCTTTCTTTTCTGCATAAAGCTGGCTGTGTTATTGTGGAAAAAAATTTTTTAGCACTAAAGTCTAAAGTTATTATCAGATGCCTGGAAACACAAAACCAGCATTCAATCCAAATATCAGACATAAAAAGAAGTTAAATGAATACAATGTAGATAAAGCAGTCTTTTATATTTCTGTTTTATACACATTGTCTACGGTGCTAAAACTGAAGCCTCTTCTTTCACAAAAGCTTTGGTGTCTAACTACGGGATTGTGTCTTTTTTTAGTAAGTCTGGAACAGGGGTGTGCACTTCCTTCTAACTTGCACACTGTGGGGGCTGGCAGGTCCTCATTTCTCTGGTTGCATAACTGTCTTATCTCTTTTATCAGATACCTGAGCCCTGGGCATCAAAACACACCCCTACACACCTCACCTTAAAAACACAAACTCTCAAAGTGCACGTATTTATAAACTGAAACAGCTCTGAGCACTTGGCTTAACTATTAATGTCCTTGAGCATTTTCCAGAACGCTAGTAATTACATTCATAAACATTGCTCTTTCCCTTTTTATGTAACACAACAAAAATTTCCCCCACCAAGTAACATATTTTCCACAGCATCATGTTCAATAAATCCACCCATCAAACAGTAGGCTGACTTGGTTTACAGCACCTGTGCCAATTGATTGTCCTTTCAATGACTTCCAGTTAAGGAGGAAGCTCATGATGGCTCAGACCTTGACCTTCATTTGAACCACTGGACTTCAGAGAAGAGGAAATTATTCAGGGGGCCCCTGGAAGACACAATGTCATTAGGTGCTGAGGTTGTTTTTGGTTACGTAGGGTGTAACATACAGTAAAGGAGCAGGTAGAGCAGATGAGAAAGCTTTTACACTTTATGCTGCAAAATTAACACACAAGTTGTGAATTACAGTTACAATATACATTTCCTTCGAGGAGGACTCTCGGGGTAATAATGCTTTCATTGCAGTGGGATTAAAATGTAGAGATGGATGAAAACAACTCTAAACCTTTTAGTTTTGGTGCATTAAACCAGTGATTCTCAACCTTTTTGGTGTCAAATTGATACACATCAGGCTGCAGACCCTTATATGATAAGATGTAGTCTCAGGGATCCCCATCTGATAAGATTTAGTTATTCCATAACTGTCTATACTGTAGATTGGCAAATTAACAGTGAAGAGTGTGAAACCTATGAACAGAATAGTCTTTCTTATATATTCTCTCATTGGGCTATCATCCAGTCAATAAAATGAGTGAAATTCCCCATTTTTCTGGGGACCCCTTGGAACTCCCTCAAGGACCCCTGAGGGTCCCTGGACCCCAGGTTGAGAACTGCTGCATTAGACGGATGTTCCTATTCAGAGTGACAAAGAATGAGTGCAAGAATAAGTTCAATTCTTTAATTAATTATTCTCATCAATCAACACTAACGTATTCCAAAGCTATATTAAACCTGCAATAAATAATTTTTGATCACTTATACCTATATATAAGTTCTTATCCTAACAACTTCATCCCAGTTTCAGCTAAAACTTGTTTTTATTCTTCAAATCAGGGTGTGTTAAAAGGAGCCTTCTCTAGAATACAAATGGAAAAATTTAACAGGTTTGCACAAGGAAGTAAACAGAGTAAACGTGCTTTTCCCTCCGGCAGTTCTTCCTCAATTCTCACTGTGAGGGAGGAGGACAACATCATTACATACGACACACACAACTTTCCCCTGGTAGTTCCTTGGAAGGGCTTCAGGAGAATTCCCGACAGCCAATCAATGCTCGAACAGCACTATGGTTTGTATTAGTCAGGTGAAAGATGATATTTCACTGTGTCACAGCAGTCTAAATAAGGCTGCTCAGATGCTGGTTTGTTTTTACATCAGTACACTTCGGAAAATAAAAAGTAAGTTCTGCTGATGTGTTGGCAACGTCCAATTAGCTTCTTTTATGGCAACATACACATTTCCTTCATGGCTTGACCATATATGTTGATTTGTGTTGTTTTTATTGGCTCTCTCCATCAGGCATAAGACCATAGAGCTATTTATATGGCTGGTTTCCTGCTATTCAGAAGCGTTGAGGCTGCTGTTGGAGAAAGCCTGGCATGGACAAAGGTAGTCTATCACAGCTGACAGCTCCACTCTTCCACTTGATTCATCCAACTAGTCATCTCACTCCTCATCAACACTGCAGTTTCCTTCACAGAACTATATATGGAACTTGTTAGGAAGTAAGGAGCTCCAAAACAACGCCACATTGTTTTTGTTAACTTCTTACTGGAATTCATGTAATCATGTTGTTTAAACAGATTCCCTTTACTGAGATTTTTCCTGGATATTGTTCTATTGTTGTTGTTCATTTGACACATAATGAATCAAGCACAGACAAGAGGGATCATCAACTATATTATTTACACACAAAACTTAGAATGCAAACACTGTAAGGCAAAACCAAACCAGTGAACCAAAAGAAAAGTGGAGAAAGTGATGAACCCCTGTTGCAAAAAATGACAGCAAAAGGGGAGAAATAGTCACAGAAACAGGATCGGGTGAAGTCTCCAGCAGCAGGATAAGTCTGGTTTGCCTTGGCGCTCCAGTTAAAACGTGAGCTGCGGACAGAGCAATTGCCCGGGCAGCAGACGTGACTTCCAGTGGAGCCAACCACAGCGTTCCTCTGGGTTTTATAATGGTAGTGTACAGCTGTGTTACCTCCACTCCCTGGAATGTGAGAAAAACGGAAAAACTGACACACACACATATAAAAAGGCAGTTGCTAAATAACTACATTCAGCTCCTCCATGAGCCCATGATAAAGTTTCTACTCACATGTGGCAACAACCACCAAGGTCACTCTGGACATGCTCACGTGGTTCCTATTATTTACTGGGTATAAAACACATTTTATTTGAAGACATGATTACAATGGAATATACTGCATATTAAGTATAAACTATTGACAGAAACCCACAATATGTTTATGTCCCTTCTACCTTCATTTTCCCAAAATGTTTCTTTTAGACAAGCCCTATAAAGGGTCATTTCATACAAATCACACCAAAAACAGGTTCTCTTACTCCTCTAGAGACAGCAGATAGTTTTGAGATACCACTTCTGAAACGTCCGCCTCCACCCCAGTACAGTACCATGGAGGCAAACAGAATGGCCATGCTACTGAGCAGCACAACTTGAAAATTTAAATTTGAAGACTACAGGTGTACAGCCACAATGGCAGCTCTGAGGCAGTAATGTCCTTTGTAAATAAAACCAAACAACGTAATAACTGGCAAGAGGGTGGTCTCAGAATAGTGTGCTCTAATTTTGCATTACTAATTAATATTTGCATTAATATAGCATTTTTTATTTTACCTTAAAATGTAATCCTTGTTTTAATAGTAATCCTTACATACTTACAGTTACTACATAAAAATGTTTTTTGTATTAAACTGTATTATTTATCACTAAATTCAGTATTTCTGTTTAGCATGTTAGCATGTTACCATTTGCTAACGTGCAAAGTAGCACTAAACACAAAGTACAGCTGAAGCTGATGGGAATGTCATTAGCTTTGTTGGTATTTGGTCATAAACCAAAGTATAGAAATCTTCACCTGATAATGGCACTAGATGCAAACTCAAAGGACCACAAGTTCACAAAGACCATGAATGTCTGCACCAAATTGCCATCCAACCAATAGTTGTCAAGACATTTCACACTGAACTACAAATGTCAATCTGGTGGTGGCGCAAGAGGAAAAGTCAGCGGATCACAGTAGGCTCTGGGGATCATGAATGTCTGTACAAAATCTAATGCAATCTGTCCGCCAGGCGTTTGGACATTTCAGTCTGCCTCAAAGTGGCGGACTGACCAATCAACCAATATTGCCATACCTGTCTCTGCATGGAAATGGAAACAATGTCCCAGTTACTTAGATTAATCTACAGACCAAAATGACAGTTTTCAGTTTTAATAGGGATTATTTCTTAGGAAGAAAGTAGTTCTAGTGGAAGGTGGTGATAGCGAGCTCTGTGGACTAACTAGTGACCAGTACATTGTTTTTCAAATGTAATTATTTGCTGATTTAAGCTCCATTTTCTTCCATTGTACTAGGATTTTGGCAGAAGTCTCATGGTGAATATCTCTAAACCTCTGCATGGCTAGATATCATTAGTGGTGAGGGAGAACATTTCTTAAGTTCTTTTCTTTTCTTCAGATTTTTTTAAAGAAATTTGGGTGAACCAAACATTTAAACTTAGTGGGAAAGGGGAGGGGTATATATACGTTTATCTCTGTTTACGAAAGGCAGTGAAATGTAACTGTTGGCAGATGTCTAGCTGCCAAACCGGTAAATGAAAAAAACAAACAAACCCTGTGTCCTCAAGAGCACTCAGTACAGAGGTAAAGAGCCAGGCTTTGAAGTTCATATGATTATATATACAATTAGTCTTCGTGTATAGGCTTATGTGTTCAATATGTTGTGCATTTGTCCGTGTGTGTATGTGTGTGTGTGTGTAGGGTAACAGGCCAGCAGGCACGTGTGGGGGTGGAGGGCTAAAGGTCAAGGTTGACAATTTCAGGTCAGGTGATCACACAGTTGAGACAGATGGTGATTTACCACCATTTGGCAGCAGGTTCCCTCTGGGACTTCACAGACATCCTTGGGGGGCCGGGTGCAAGTCAATAGGCATAAAGACACAAGGGAAAAAGAGCAAAATTGTGAAGATCGGGAAGAGATAGGGGCTAAAAAAAACTGAGTGGCAAATAAGAGGAGGAGGAAGGTTTTCCTGTTTTTTTTCTTTTGCTGGCATGTCTCCTTTACATGATTCCTTTGAGTTGACAGGAATATTAATAGATTCTGATTATTGCCCTCTTTACTATTGGCTGCTTGTGATGGTCATGTAGCATTTGACTGTGTCATGGTTAGGAAAGTATGTGTCACAACTAAAGGAACAGTTCAACATTTTGGGAAATACGTTTTCTTGTCGAGCATTAGACAAGTAGGTCGATACCACACTAATGCCTCTCAATTAAAGATGAAGCTGCAACCAGTAGCTGGTTAGCTTAGCTTAGCACAAAGACTGGAAAGAGGGGGAAACAGCTAGTCTGGCTCTGTACAAAGGTTTTAAAAAATGCAGATACCAGCACCTCTAAAGCTCAGTAATTAACAGGTCACACAGTATCTTGTTTGTCCAATCCATACAAACAACAGCAGTGTAAAAACGACAAGTTGTGGTTTTCCATGGGGTAATGCACTGGAACCATGTCTCAGTCCAGTGAGTTACTTCCTTTAGTCTTGTTACAAAATAGTTCCACGATAGACAACAAGATATAACATGTTAATTACTGAGCTTTAGAGGTGCTAGGTAGGAAGAATATGTTACTTTTTGGATTTGGATTTTATACAGAGCCAGGCTAGCAGTTTCACCTCGTTCTAGTCTTTGTGCTAAGCTAACGGCCTGTAGCTTCATATTTAACAGACACATATATGAGAGTGGTAGTGATCCTCTCACCTAACTCTCTGCAAGAAAGCAAATTGGTTTATTTCTCAAAATGTCAAATTATTCCTTAAAATAAAGGAAAATGACAACTAATTGGATGTTACTTTCTTTTGTAATGCCTATTTTTCACTGAGATATCAAAACACACACTAGCAGTTTTCGATAAGTGCACAGAGTGGTAATAAATCTACAACTAATTTGCCAAAAAGACTGCTGAAGTCAAAGACATCTGCCAACAATGGAAATCTGTGCTAAAGGTTACAGAAAACTCATAAATAAGATCAATTTTCCTATTTTCTATACTTCCCTCCCTCTTCCCTACATCCACGCCTTTACCAACTCCACCTTCCTTCTTTGTAGACAACCAGCTGCTGCTCCACACCTCCATCTGAGCGAGGGATGATCCCCAGAGGGGAAAAGAGGGGATGGAGGTAGATGCGAGGTGGAGGAAGAAGGGCTGGCAGGATGGAGGGAGGGAGCGGATGGGCGCGACTAGACGCTTTGGGTCGTAGGTCAGGCCTGCATGTGCCGAGATCTTTTGTGTTGAATCCCCCTCTGTCACCACCACTGTTGTTATAACACACACTCATCGTTTGGCGTGAACACACACACATTTTCTAATGGGCTCTGGAGGTCTCTGTCACACACCCACCCCTCTAACTGCCTTTGGGGGTCCCAGTCCAAAAGATCCCCACCCATACACTCATTACAAGGTTTAACCACAGACGTATGATATAAGGTTTGGGTTTAACAGCAGAGTTGGGGTCAGAGCCCAGGGGAGAGAAAAACTCCTGACCCCAACCTCTACCCTTGACACACACAGGCCCATCAGGAGATAAGTCATAATCACTCCACTCCATCAGTCCCTCTTTCTCCAAATCCCCCCTACCTGAAATATTCCTCCATCTCTCTCTTCTCCTTTATCCCTTTTAAGGTTGTATGCTTTTTTTTTTAGAAAAGTGCTGCCTCAAACACATTTTATGCAATTACAGAAAAGCAGGTCACACAACTTCACTTTGTTTCTACATGGGAGCCAGGCTGCTGCCATTAGCAAATGGTAATAATGTAAAACTGCTGAAACACTTACAGAAATTTCCAGAACACTGCACTTGGATAATGCTACTGTTTGGTGCATTAAAAAGACATGGCCTCATAAATGTATACTTTTGGGAGAAAGATAACAGATTAAAACTGCTGTATAGTGGGAGTGAAAGAGGATTTCATAGTTTGATAAAAGTGTAGTACTGTGAACACACCCTTTATGAAGAAGAAGGCAGGGGAGGTGACCTGCTCAAGGGAACTTGAGACAAATGACTGTTGATGGAGACATCGCAGAAAGCCTACTTGTGATATTTGGGACGGTAAAGGACCGCAATTCTACTTCTACTTCTTCTACTTTGTAAGCATATAAAAAACTACAGCTCCTGTGAAATTTTACCAGTGCAGCAGTACAGATACTTGTCATCAATATCCATAATGTTAACCAACACTTTCCTCTTAAATATTTTTTCCAACTTTTTATCATTATACACATACATTCTTCAGCCCTTCTGTCCTGCTGCTATTACAGACATGCCTGAACTAATCGTTGTCCCTCGACTTGCTCATGGATTTGCCTATTTTGACAAGCTGTGTTGTTCAACCCGCAGTGGTCTGGAGTTTATGGGAAATGCTGTTTACAACAACATTCGATTGTTATTTTTTATTACTGTCCTCATCTAAACAAATGGATTAAACAACACAACATACTATTTATTTTAGTTAGTTATTTTATTTGAATCATTACAAATGTCAGTGGGATTTTGAATGAGTTTTTTCTTACTTGTGGAGCAGAACCCAAAACTTCTGGGTTAACTTTATCTGAACAATCCAGCACATAACCCCTGTAACACTACAACTTGTCATTTCTACACTTTGGTTTTTGACATATGAGGTGTTACTTAGTGAGCTTTAGAGGTGCTGGTAGGAAGATTTTTTTACCTTTAGACAGAGCCAGGCTAGGCTGCTCCCCTTGTCTATATGCTAAGCTAAGCTAACCAACTCCTGGCTGTTGCTTAATTTTTAACAAACACATATGAGAGTGGTATCAATCTTTTCATCTCACTCTTGGCAAGAAAGCATATTTTCCAAAATGTTGAACTATTCCTTTAATCTTTATTGTTTTTTTTGTTGTTTTTTTTGGCATTTTTGCCTTTATTGGACAGTGGGCAGCAAAGAGGCAGAGGTCCCTGGCTGGAATCAAACCAGGGACACTGCAGTTACGTGGCACGCACAGTAACCATTCAGTTACTGGGACACTCCTAATCATTATTGTTGATATTGTCAGCCTCATTTCCACTGGTCTCTGGCTCATCAATAATGTTCTGTCTCTTTATGTATCACAGCTCTGCAAAATCACCCCCTCACACCACTAAATCAGCACACTCATCGCTCACTCCTCACCCCCAACCCCATCTTTCTCCTCTTTTTTCCTCCATGTTAACCCCCCACCCCCCTCCCACCCCCACAACTCCTCATCCCTGATAATCTGGGACAGATGATGCAGAGTGTGTGGCACGAGCCAGACTGCAGCAGCGTGGAACCCCCTGCGGACTCTCAGCTGTACGCATATAGAGGCACTTCACCAAATTATGAATTATGGATCGTATGGAAATGAATAATGAAAGGAAGATAATAAACCTAGCTGGTGCTGGAAATTGTGCAACCAGGAATAAGAAGCAAGACATGAATCATAACAGCGAGGTAGTCATCAGATTTGACGCAATGTTTGTGATGTCAATGTGTTTCCCAATAAACTCACTTTTGTAATAATTTGAATATCTGTGGTTTGATAGTCTTTACTATAATGTTACATGTTTGAAGCCCTGTCTAGTGATGATAAATCAGATGCTGTTATGGGGATATGATATACTATCATAATTGTCATCAAAATGATCTCAATATCAATTTAAAAAGTGTTTTAAATGTTTTGCACAGAAAACAAAACTAAACAAAATACTTGCAAAATTGGCAAAGTTAACATCATGAGAAGCAAATCACCAGAGGTCAAAGAAAGTTTAACAGGGTATTTGTGAGAAAGCAGAACAGAAACACTCCCATGTTGAGCCCCACAGGGTTCAATATTACTTGAACAGCCCGGGCAACAGAAAAGACATTATAAAAACAATTATCACATGGATAAATAGCAGAGCTGCTGTAAAGTCTTATGGATCAAGTCCAGGTCAAGTCTCAAGTCTTTGGACAAAACCACACCAAATACTTATTTTTTAATAGAAACAGTGCATTGAACATCCAGTTGCAAGAAGTGAATCAAAGCATCTATATGTGTCAAATAATTCAATGAGACCTCTCAGAGCAAAGGTATAAATATGTTTAATGGTGCAAAGCCCCGTGGTGAGTTTCTGTCTGTTTGGAACATTGTCAAGTTTTTTATACATCACTGCTCCTCATTTTCATCTTAACTCATCTCTGCTTCACTTTAAAACCAGGATCAATAATTAATAATTAATAATTAAAACTTTTACAGCAAAAGCTGTAACTATTAAGCATAGTGCAGGAGGGAAAAGTTCAACATAAGTCAAGCTTAATTAGCACAAACAGTTAGTCAACTAATGTATAAATTGAACAAGTTTAGTGATAGTTCAGTTAACTCAAAAACATCTGAAAGATCAGGGCCTGTATTCATCAAACTGCTAAAGTAAAATTTTGGACTTAAGTGAAAGATTTAAGTAAAAATCTTTCATTTTACTCCTAATCACAATCTAGTTATGGAATTTATGTTAACTTAAAAATGCTCTCAAATTTAAGAGAGCTCCAGAGGTACATCGTATATGACTACAGTACAGAAACAGCCGGTCACACCTTCTCTGTGATTAGTTTAGCTAGAGCAGTAATTCTGAATCAATCAGCTAGATGCTTTGTTTATTAAATATTGAACACTTTGATTTCAGTGTTTGGAAGTAGGGAGCCCTCAATCAATCAATAAACAGGCTGTTCAAGTGGAATCATTTTAAGATTTTAATTTTCCAACCTAACTATGTAATTGTATTTATTTACTTTTTTTGTCTGCTGAAACAGTAATTAACTATTAAAAACAGTGACAGAGACCTGGGGTAACTGCACCTCATTAGCAATATATGTATCTATATTAGTATCTGCATCTATCAGTGAGGACGTCCATGCTCCTCCAGTAGTCTTCTAGTATGACGTGTTTCATCATGGGAGGTTTGATATGAAGCAAGAGCACTGCAACATGTTGAGGGAGGTGAAATCTAACTGCTCTCACAGAGCTCAAACAACATCAGGCAGCTCCATCCTTCACTTCTGGCTCTCTTCAGGTCACCTGATTGGATGCCAGGATATGAAGGCATTCTTTTAGAGAAACCCTGCTTCTTCTAGGGTGGGTTTTGAGTGTGTGTGTGTGTGTGTGTGTGTGTATGCTGTGTGATAACACGTGACTGTGGATTACAGGTTTTTTTCTAACTCGTGTCGCTGCATTCACTGCCATCTTAATGTGACTCGACAGTGCAATGTAAACACACACACACACACGTGTGTGTGTGTATATATATATATATATATATATATATATATATACACACATACATGCATACACACACACACACACACACACATATATATATATATATATATATATATATATATGATCCTAGGGTTTTTGTTGTGTGATGGCAACAAAAACCCTGTTTAGTTGGCTGTACTTCAGAAACACACACACAGACATGTCCTTGGGTTCTAGAGTTTACTTCGAACTGACAAAGTGTGCAATAACCGTACATGTCCTCTCTATCTCCACAGGGTTGTGTTTGTAATTGAATCAACCATATTGTTCCAGCTGTGACCTGTTGCCTGATACTGAAGAGGTTTTTCCCTTTAAATGTCCCTGAAGAAGTTTCAATTTTAGGTAAACAAGTTTCCACATCTACTTCGCTTGTTCCAACACTTCAATGCTTCTATATCTTAAAAGCTCATTGTTCTAGGTTTTTACAGATTATTTTTTTATAGGAAAAAAACAAACAAAAGTGCTACAAGTCCCTGTCTAAATTTTCACACAAATATTTATTTTAGATTTTTATCTTATAATCACATATTTATTATATATAAATATATTTTTTTATATACATTATAATAATATTATAATTATATATTATATATGTATATATATATATGTGTGTGTGTGTGTGTATATATATATATGAAAATGTACTTTTTACTTCTTTGTGTCTTTAATACTGAACTATAATTTAAGGGTGAATAAAATGTTATTGTTCTCATCATTTGTTATGTTGGCTGGTCTTTAAGGTACCTGCCACATTACCTCAATCAGTTTAGTCTTTGGCTAATCACATTATTTTGCCATGACGCTCTGACCTCATCTACCTCTACAACTCTGGATTGTTCAGATAAATACACAGAAACACACGTAGCCTGGGTCCTGTCATGAGCACGTCTGAAACACTTAATGACTAACCAACATTCCCCTATTTGTCTGTTGTCTATAGAAGAAAAATCATTAGCACCAATTACGTAGAATAGGAGCTGATTCATTCCTGTCACGTTTGCTGGAGGCCCTGGGCGATTTAGGCCCCTTAACAAAATAGACAGAGGTGACAGAGGAGAGCACAGTTTTGTAGATAAATTGGTATTAAGTTAATTAGGGTGTAACTGGGAACCCCATTAGGTTAGGACCCTGGTATTGTGTCTACAGGTGATCCATCATGGGATCTGAGGTCTTCCTGACAGACAGGGGAAGGCTCACAGCTTTCAGGGCATAGACAAAACCGACCCTTCACTGCCACGGTAACCAACCAACTCAACAGAGCTAAAAACAACCCCACAAGAATACTAACAGAGCAAAGAGAAACAGAGAAAATCAGCTAGTTTGGAGTCTAACTAAGATGTCTAGGTTCTTTTAATGACACATTAAAAGAAAATCCTGAATAAATGAGAAATGCAGACGCTTCCATACAGGGTACTAGGTCACTGAATGTTTTAATGAGTATGAAAAAGATGTGAATCATTTGCTGTAGCCTTCGCAGTTTTAGAGCCTCTTGTTAGACAGTGCCCTCCACCATCATGATCAAAACACCAAATGGGGGAATATCTTTCAGAGGAAAGCTGATGTTTTGTAAACTATTTTATTCATTAGGCATACCTTTCATTATCACTAATTAAGTGACTTAAGTAAGTTATTACATTAAAAATATGATGGCAGGGAATGTGATACTGTGACAGTGTTGAGGGACGAAGACAGGATCATGAATCATAGCAGCATGTTCTTCTACAACACAAAAAGTCTCAAACTGAAGCTGAAATGAATTCAACAACGTTTTCCTGGATCAAGGAAAATACTAAAACTGCAAACTGGGGGTGAGACATCTTGCCCAGTGAAAACGTGACAGTGGCAAGTCTACGAAAACACACAATGTTATCACACCTCACCAGACCTCTACTTCAGAAACTTACTATCAGTAGAGGAACTGAGAGGAGATATGAGAGAGAGAGAGAGAAAAAGTGAGTGGGACAAAACAAAGAGTAGAAGCCCCGGTGCTGATTGAGCACATATTATCCAGGTCAGCAAAAGAAAAACAAACAGTGGAAGTCTTTCCCCGGGTGAATGGACATATGGAATATGACTTGATAATTATAATGTGTGCCACAGGGTGTTACTGAACAACCTACTGATGAATACGATTTCTAATCTAGAGTTCTAATCTGGAGAGTTGCACACACAGTTTGCCAAAATGTATTCAAAAGAACCCCTCAGGATCCCCCAAGAAGAGTTGGAGGACGTGGTTAGGGAGAGAGATGTATGAGATACTTTAGTTAGTCTGCTGTCATTGTGACCCAAACCCAATTAAGCAGTGGAAAATAGATGGACTGATGTATTATATATAGAATTAAGCATGATGATATGGTGAGTATTCTGCACGCACTGCAGTAAAAGATCAAATAATGACATGTAGACTGTATGTTTGGCTGCTATTATGGATTATACATGCAGAGCGAGCTCTAAAATCACAGCCACTTCCCAATCCCTTTCATCCTTAGTCATGCATCGGTGTTCTCTTTGAGGGGATGCCAATAAGGGGGCGAGGGCAGAGGGCCCACCAATACAACACAAAGCAGCAGAGCAGAATATGGCAGGAGCGATTGGGAAGAGGATGAGGAATGATGAGGAGGAGAGGAGAAGAGGAGGAGGAGCATGATCGTTAGCATGGGAGTGACGGGAGCATGACCCAGTTACGCACAATGCCTCAAGGGTGGAAGCGGAGGGGACGTACAATCGGGCAAACTCACATGCCAACACACACACACACACACACACACACACACACACAGTCATATTCTGCCAAGGTGCAGACAAGATCTACGGGAGGGACAAGGCCAAATACAACAAGCACGGGCATGCTGAGGTTCGGCAGTGACAGATAGAGCCAGGCACAAGTCTGAGGCTTTCACACACACAAACACACAAGAGCACGAGGCCAAGCGGTGACAGAAAGATCTGAGGCCACACACCATCCGGCTGGGTTTTTGCTTTCTGTGACCTACATTCACCATGTTAGAGGAATTAAGGGTTTGTTACAGACGCTTTCTCATGACTGACGAGCAGACGCTCGGTCCTGTCCCCTTCTGTTTCTCTGCCCTGCGGTTTCCCCACAGCTGAGTAAGCTCTAGCACTGTTATGTATGCTGTATATGAAGAAATGAAAGAGAAACTTGAGAGAAAAACTTGCAAAGCACAGTGGACTGAAAGGAACCAAGTCACCCTCAGAATCACTTTCCTGCAGGGTACACTAAATTTAATTTATTAAAACGACGAAGTGTTCATCTCAACAAATGAAGATGGTGAAAGATGGCAAAGCACTCTCCCTGGCATTTTCTTGGCTGCCATCAATACCGAGAGGCATCAGTGTCACTGTCTGCAAGTGGTGGGCTGAATCTGTCTTTTGTCAGGATGTCAGATGGGGTACATGTTCAAGTAGGCTGCTGAGAGATCTGCCGTTAGGGCCGTTTTAAGAAGGCGTATCGCTGTGTGTGCGTCGTTCAGTTAATGCGCCAGATTGACTCCAAACTGACACTCGGAGGGCTGGTTCCCTCCCTTCAATCCTCAATCCTGCTGCTTTATTGTATAAAAAGGACGATGGGTGAACACTGAACAAAGGGGAGAGGAGAAATGACGGATGGCAAACGTTTCCTCAAGAGAGATGAAGAAACATCTCCAATTCTAATGGGACAGGAGAGGGCGGCTGGGGGTCAAAGTGAGGTGAAACACTGCAGGGGATTAAGGACAAAGTGTGTGGGCAGGAGGAGGGGAGAGGGTGGTAGATTTGGGGTTATTTGCACCGTCACGGTCCTCACCTAATTTCCATAAATGAATCAGGGACGCGTGCCCTCCTGTGCTTGTGTTGTACTGGCAGCTGCTGTCTTGTTTGACAGACGCAATGTCTTCGCTACATGTCAGCGAGGGAAAAGCTTCAGAACGTTTATTTCTGTCCAGGGAGATAAACGCATTTCATCAAGCTTGACTTTTCAATCATTTAATTGTTGTTGAGGTTGCTTTGGATGTATTTCTGGAAAATCTGCTGCACGCCAATCATGTTTGTGTTTCTTTGCATCGGATGCCTTTCCAGAAATGAAAACTGAAACCCAACTGGTCGAGCAGCATGTAGCTAGTTAATGATATTGACAGAAAACGGCTCTCACAAGAAGTTGGAACGCTCACTGACGCATCTGTGTTAACCATTAAGTCCATGTAGAAAAACAGGACAGGCAATGTGCTTTGAGGAAATATTATTATTATGTATGTATTATTAATTGTTAATTAATTAGTATTCATATGTATTATTAGAGTTCAGGAATTATCAGCCACCAACATCTTAAATCTCAACTATCCAGTAAAAAATTGTTTACTTTAATAGGTCTGGAGATAGGTTTAAGCAGTTACATATATTTCATTTTGATCCATTGTGCAAATAGTCCTACTTCCAATACCAGATGTCGACCCAGATCATGTTTTATAGCTTCTTATTTTTCAAAAATATGTCATTTGGCCTGTTTCTACATCTTCTGTTGTTAAATGATGTTGTAACAGACAACCTAAAGCCTGATCATTACTGTGCATGCCTGGATGAAGTGTTAGAGGCCGACTGTTCCATGAACTGATAACATGGCAGTCATGAATTTTTTTTTAAAAAGCAAACGTCCCATCCCAGTGAAATATGGCCCGGAACAGTTGCAGCAAGATCAACACTTGGCTTTGTCAGAACTCTCACTCAATTTCAGCTGCCAAAGATATTACTGTTTTCTTTTTGAAATGCTTTCATTTTTTTGATGTGTTGCATCTGAGGAGATTTTCTGCCTACCACAAAACTTTGTGTGGTACTGCCATGTAGTGGAGATATGCGGTAGTTTCATTTGATCAAACGTATCCATGTTAAAGGGTCAGTCCATCTAAGTAGCAGTTTCTCATTTACCCCTCGTAGTATCTAGCCATGCAGATATTTTGTATTTTTGTCAAGGTTTTGAGATTTCTATTTCCAAAATGTTTGCTTCCAGCCCAATAAAAGCAGAGGTGAAGGACATTCAATTTGTCGTACTGTAGCCGTACATCGTACATTAAGAAAATTATTCACAAAGGAAAACTCACCAGATACTGTATATAGTGTCATTATAGTGTCCCATAAGTCCTGCATCCAAATTTTACTTAAAGTTGCTATAATTATTCTTTTATATTAACAGTGGCTCAAATGACTATGTAATGTAAAGTGAAAGGGGTCGCTCCTCTTGAACCCACAGATCAAGACCACCAACTCTGCAGTTCCTCTCAGTTCTACGGAACGTTTTTGCCTTTTTTAGCTCATTATTTCTCTGTTTTGGTTCACTTTCAATGCTTTCTTCAACCCAATTTCCAATATCAGGTCTTTTTTTTGACAAAAAAGCTCTGATAAACCCACTGCACACTACCTGCCCAGCACCAAACAATAGACAGACAAAGTTAGCAACTAGCTGATGAACATTTAGCAGCTAAAGATCTTTCCCACAGAAGTCTGTGGAGTCCAAAAACTGGAAAACGAAGGTGGGGTGGAGGGTGAATACAATACAGGTGGACACAAACACAACCTTGAATGCTATGTTGCTCTGTGTCTACTAGGTGTGTAAATGGTTTGTTTGCTACAGTAACATGTTAGTCATATCAACTTTATAAGTTGATAATATGTCAATGACAGACAATGAACGGTCCCTGTCATTGTTATTACAGTACACTATTGGATTGTTAATACTGATTATACGTTGTTCGGTAGTTTAATTTTTTTTCTGAGATGAAAATACACTGCAATAAATCCAACCTTCATGAAGGTTTCATTTTTAGAGAGAAGCTGATTAAACTTATTTTATTTTTGCTTATTTTAGAGGCTATAGTTTGAGGTGCTGTTGAATTATATTGCAGTTATACTAGGACCTTTTTCTAATATTTTGCCCACTCCTGTATATGTATAACTAGCTGTCAAGTAAGTGTAGTGGAGTAAATAAAAGTATGTCCCTCTGAAATGTAGTTTCAGTACAGCAGAACTGTAATACATGCTTTATCTGCTTAGATGCAGCATAACAAAACATAAGTGAGGTAATAATTTATGAGCATTTGTCTGTCTTTGCCAAATAAAATTGTTACTATAAATGTACTTTGGCCTCTATTGGAGGAGGGGAAGCAGGTGAATATGCAGAGTGTGACCACAGGCATATTCCTAAGGTTATATAAGGCAACATTGGTGTTGAACAATGACACAAAAGGGTGGCAAAGGAGCTGCAGTCTGCTAGATTCCTCTCTACCTATCAAATAGGACAAGCTGAATACTGGGAACTAATTTTAAGTGGAAAATCAGATCACACACCTGCTACTTGTGTGACAGCAAGTCACAGCAAGTTCTATGAATATTTATAAAAGTCACAAAAACAACACAATAACAAGTCAAAGAACATTTGTTCTTCATTCAGTCATGCCTACAGAGTTACTGGTTTTTCAACCTATTTGAGTGTATGAAAGCTCAAAATAAAAAAAGTACTATTAATAGTAGGAGTTTTTTTCCCAACAAATATAACTGAAAAGTGTATTTTTATTCTAAGCATTTTAATACTATCTAATGAGTGTTTTGGGTTACCGTGTTTTAGGAAGCTCTCACAAACAGCCAACCAGTATGGGGTTACTGTGAACAAGTGTGTCCTTATCCGACCCCTGCGACTCTCCTCCCCTTCTCCTCCTCTCTCTGCTTTACTGCTAGTGACCGTTGGCTGCCTTGTGCACCACATACCACCCACAGGCAGTCCGCCCCTGGGCTACGGGACAACAGTGGCCTTGGGCCAACCTGCAATTCTGGAAGCTTTAGTGAATGTAAAATGTGGCAACTTATCTCTGGTTGTGTCTCGGTCATTTCCACAAACCTTCGTCTCACCACACACGCACACACTCTCCCTTTTCCTGCCTATTGTAAAATATAGTCCCTGTTTGTGTCCTAATGTAACCTCACCTAAAGCGACCCTGACATCTCTGCTCCATCTGAACAGTACCGCTTCAAAGAGAGCATGGAGGAGAGTGAGGAGAAGGGTGAATGAGAGGGAAATCTTTGTGCTTTCTTTCTGATCTGCAGCTAAACTTAACCTAGTCTCTCTGACTCTGCCAGTCCTATCACATGCTTTGCTAGATTATTTACTTGCACTGGTTTGGTCTGTCTCCCTTCTGAGCTCCCTCCCTCTCTCTTTCTCCCATCCAAGCTTCCTCTCCCGCCCACTTGTTGGTTCCTGCTTAGTGTTTGGCGATAAGAGCAGAGACGAAACTAGAAAGAAGGTCTAAACAGCCCTTTTGTCTCAAGATTTGGTCTTTTGCTGTTGCAACTTCTAATCCTGCAGTTTCACTCTCTTAGGACCACCGTGAGTATCTGTCTTTGCCGAATTAGACTATACTGGTGTTTGGCAAGGAATACTTGAGGGACTGACGGAGGGAGAGACCCCCCCCCATTAACCCACACAGCTAGGGAGAGTGGCGGACGTGCAGAAAAGATAGTGAACTATGATACAGATCGAGCGGAGAGATTTCCATAACTGCATAAATGTTTTCATGCGCAGCAGTTATGTTAGTACGGGAAGCTAAAAAATGCTTGTGAGACATAATGAAGTACGTCAGTACGTCAAACCTGATGGTTCTACAGTATATTTACAGCACAATAAAAAGGATGATATAGTACTTTTTACTCCATATATTTCCATGCAATTTTCATCACCCTGCAGGAATAAAACAATTGTACTATTAAGGCATGTAACATTAAGACTGAATGATGTTCCTTATTATAAATATTGCACCTTCCAGTACCTTTTCTTATGCAATAAAAATGGTTCAGAGCAAAGACTTAGTGGCTCAAAGTAGGTCACTTATTTTTCTTTAAAGTGGTGTTAATAAAACAGTTTAAATGTTTCTGTTTGCTTGTGTCCCTCTCGGAAGGTCAGCTCGGACTTTTAATTTGTCAAACTGCCAATTTCCACCATTTTCACTCGCTGTCTATGTGTGTGTGTGTGTGTGTGTGTGTGTGTGAGCGTGCGTGTGTAATACGCCACAGAACAACAGGTAAAGGGACAAACACAAAAGCAATATGAGACAAACTCAATCTTCAAACATACTTTGAACATTATTCCTCACTTCTTAAAAATTTAAATCAAAACTTTCTTTCCAAAATCAATGCAAGCTTAATGCAGTGTTGTACTTGTTAATTCTCAAATCCATCTGATACTTAAACCCAGGACACATTTTTGCTTTTATACCTAAATATGCTTAATTTTACTGTAATATCAATATCACAAAGACAGAAAATCACCTGGTAACTATCACTGTGACTTCAAAGTGATCTTAATTTCATCTATAATGGAGCTGCATCAGCTTACTTTTTATATTTTTGGAAGGATTTGTTTTATATTTAAACTTAAATTCTCTTTTAGTGTCTGCATTTTCATTTCATGTTGCAGTGCTGCGTATTTAACAGTAACAGGAAATGAGGCGGCCAGACTGGCAAAGAATAGATTTGGCATTCATCCAGGCCACCTTCATAAAGATCTTCTGATTCACCGCTGTGAATAACAACACACACAGACATAATATGTCCACTGTCTTCTTTTAAAAGAGCATCAATAGCCAATTAAAGGACCAGTGTGTAGGATTTAGTGGCATCTAGTGGTGAGGTTGCAGATTGCAACCAACTGAATAGCCCTCCCCTCCGCTTCCAAGCATGTAGGAGAACCTATGGTGGCCACGAAACTCGCAAAAAATGCGAAAGGCCCTCTCTAGAGCCAGTGTTTGTTTTGTCCATTCTGGGCTACTGTAAAAACATGGCGGTGCAACATGGCGGGCTCCGTGGAAGGGGACCCACTCTCTCTGTAGATATAAAGGGCTCATTCTAAAATAACAAAAACACAATGATTCCTTTTTTCAGGTGATTATACACTAATTAAAACATACTTATGAATATTATATTCTTTTTCTGCCAAGTCCGTTCCGCTAGATGCCACTAAATTCTACACACTGCACCTTTAAATGTTCTACTGCCACATAAAAACTAATGTGCAATAGATACTTACAGAAGAATGGTTATACGTCATTGAAGTATGTGCATGTTTGTGTGTGTAGGTTTTTTCAACAATAGACCAATGTCATATTTCTTGACTTATTGAACTGTTGGTCTGTACTGTTGCCTTTAAGTGCTGTTCTGTGTGTCATAAACACTACTTGCTGTGCATTGGACTGCGTTTGTCCTGCTTAACAATACAATAATAATAAAATAATACTGCGTGTGGGCTTTGTGTTTACTTACCAATGTTAGTTGTTGTACAAGTAGCTAAACAAAACTTTAAGTCAAACTGACAGCAGGAAGCAAATACTTTCAACAATACAGTCTATAGGCCATGGAAGAATGTTCAAGCTACAATTTAACATTTTAAGATTATTTATCTGACAGTCTTTGAAAGCAGCATAGTTGCAGCTGCACTAGTTGCAGCAGCTGACATTAATAACTTCATTAGTCCAAATAACTTTCTTAATAACTTCCAAAAAAAGATGCGGATTTTCTGCTGAAATATACCAAAAAAGAAAGAAAGAAAGAAAGAAACTATCAACCCCTTTCAAGGAATTTGCCCCAAACAAAACTGAAACATTTCACAAGAAGGTTTATTTGTCTTAAAAATGTTTCTTTTTGTCCTTTTGGAAATCTTTAACGCCATATCCAGTCATCATTAAAAGTGGGTCACAGCTTTTTAGCTCGAAGCATGAAATGACTAATGATAATTATTATAATTATGACCAGTTTTCCATGGTCACCAGGTATTACACAAAGAAATGTCTGACTTTGTCAAATATGTCATAAAATTACATTTCTTGACTGCTTACCTGTTTACAGATGCTCCGCTTGACTGCAGGGCGCGCGGGAAGCCTACTGGCCAGGCGCGCGACAGCCGCCTTCACCACCAGCAGCGCGAGGATGGCGAGCCACGGTCACGGTGCCATGACACTAAAGTGTTTTTCATATGCGCAGTTTCTCTGACATGTATACGTTCCTCATGTGGGGCAGTTCTTTACTGTGAAAGAAAGGAAGACCTCTCCATAAAGAACCGGGTCAACAGTATCTGCCCCTCTGCAGGTGTTCCACCAAATTCTGTGACCCGTCCGATTCCGTGACAAATTCCAACAGGAATTTGGGCTAAATTGCAACTGCTAACGGTTGTAATCATATACTTTATCAGATACTTTGTTTTGACAGTAGCTGTTACCAAAACTGGCGCCTCCATAGTTTTTAGATACTTTGATAGCTGTAAAGAAGAAATAGACAGGGTCACACATTTAAACGTCTTTACGGTTGTACGAACTACACCTGTGACTACCTGGTCGACCATTATTGATATTTTTCTTAGGCTATATCCTCTAATGTCACAGAATCTGGTGAGTCACAGATTTTGGTGTAACACCTGAGCATATTTTCCAAAAAGCTTACATAAATGTAGTTTATGTGGACAGTTTCTGTATTTAGTACACACATTGAGAACACTACAAATCACAGTACATTAGTTTTATATACCTTTTTTCCAGGAGGCCTCTGTCCATAGTGAGCTCGGACCAGCAGATGGCGCTGCTGTGCCATCATGACGAGACATTTATCCATTGTTGCAGTTGCAGCAGTTCAGCCTAACAGTTAAAAAAAAAAACTTTATTAACAGCAGCTTTACATATATACATTTCAAGTTGGGGTCAAAGAACACATACAAACACCACACATTACATAACACCAGCGTGTGAGCACACGCAACGCATTTAAATCCAGACAGACACGAGGGAAAACACAAAGTAACTAAATAAAAACCCAAGACAAATATAGAGGGGGTAAAACATTATCACAATAATACCAACCTATTATGAATTCATAGATAATCTGACAGATCATTAATCTGTATTTGCCCATAATTGTAATGAGATTAAACAAATCATTTCACTCCAAAAGTGTCTGATGGAAATATAGTCTGTCTTTTCAGTCTTTAACCTTTGCTGTCTCTGTCCCCCCAGAGGTGGCAGAATCAGTGGACATGTCTAAGCCAATGTACTGGGACCGTCGGGACATCCCTCTGCCTGACAGACCCTACAAAGAAGATCTGACTGCTGCTGACAAGAGCCTGAAACAGAAGGAGAAGGGACCCTGGGGCCAGCTGACTAAAGAGGAGAAGATTGCCTGTAGGTTGAGCTCTCCAACGAGCTATTGAGGTGGCACAAAATATTGCCAAAAACACACATTAAACATTTAAGATTCATTTTTTTGTATGCTCAATATACATACAAGATCACAATTCATAATAAAGAATTTTATATAATATAATACAGTACATTTGATCTTGTACCAGGTGATTATGGGAATGCTGACAACTTCCACTGAGGTGAAATTACACTTGGCATTAATATGTTCTGTACAATACACCAGAGAAGAGGGAGCAATAGTGCGCCCATTATGAATGTTGTGTTTAAACTGTATCACTTCTTCTGTTTCATTCAATACGTTAGTGGATATTTGAAGTGGTTATGCATGCAGGAATTAACCAGTCGCTATACATACAAGAGAAAGGAGAGAGATTGTCACTTTGCATTAAAGGACGGGTTCACAATTTTAAAAGCCTGTCTTAAAACAACAGTCAGGTGCCCAAAATGAACACTGAAACAGGTTTTTCTTGTTATAATCATTCCTCCTGTTCATACTGACCATTAGAAGATCCTTTCATAATGCACTTACAATGTAAGACAAAATCCACAGTCCCCCTTTCTGTGCAAAAATTATTTAAAAGTTTATCTGAAGCTAATATGAAGCTTCAGTCGTCCAAATGAGTCAAATCGAGTAGATATCTTTCAACATTACAGTCTTTTTATTGCCAAAGTCCCTGTTTTTGTTACTATACTTCCACTGCAGCTCAACAGGGAAACACTATCCGAGGAAACACAAAGAGGGAAACCTCTTTCAGTGTTTATATGGGCACCTGACTGTTAAGACAGACTTGGAAAATAGTGAACCTATCCTTTAATGGTGCACTTCTCTCAACCATCCCTCCTGTCCTTCACTCTTTCTCTCTAAACCTCCTGCAGTATATCGGCTGATGTTCTGCCGGACCTACCCAGAGATTAAGCAGCCGACGTCAGAGTGGAAGACTGTCATTGGGGGTATCTTCTTCTTTTTGGGGTTTACCGGCCTGGTGGTCTGGTGGCAGGCACTCTACGGTGAGTCTAACCTTTGTACTGTATATGTTTGAATTCATCGCTGGGGTGGTTTCTACAAACTTGGGGAATTCCCTGACGGGTGTTTTTTGAGTCATGTTTGGCTGTTTATGGAGATGAAAGTGGCTACAAAGAATTTCAACATCACACACTCCGTGCCACTGTCTCTTACTTGGAACAGACTTTAAAATTAGACCTTTTTTCACAGCAGACATTTTGACTTGTCATAGCAGAAAAAGCACAGCTGTAACTAATCACATTAACGATGGCTCTGTTCTTTTTAAGTGTCCTGGTAAAGCCATGCCAGTTAGCCAGCATGCACAGTACCAGAGCCCTGGAACTGGCTCATCTAAGTGGATTGCAGGTTTTATTAATGTTATGAGTCACATACTTTTCTTTGTGGAGCATCATAATAATGTACACACATGCTTTTTTATATTGATTTCACTACAGAGATCTTTGACATGCTATGTATCTCTCCTTGTTCCTTGTTTGCTCTAGTCTATCCTCCACACCCCAGGACCTTTGATGAGGAGTGGCAGGCCAAACAGCTGAAGAGGATGTTGGACATGAAGATCAACCCCGTCCAGGGCCTCTCCACCAAGTGGGATTATGAGAAGGGCCAATGGAAGTAAAGACACTGTGGCTGAGGCGGCACAGAGTTTGGACCTGTCACTTCAGAGCTGTGAAGTTACTGTTGAAGTAGAACTGAATTTGAATGTTGTACTATCAATGTCAAAACCACTAGAAAGATTGAGTTCCACTGTCAGCAACTTTGCTCTGTGCCACCTCTGGCTCGGTCAGTAGCCTCTTATCCAATCACCGCAGCCTTCTGTCATGGTGATAACTGTGTCAGTCCTGTTGTAACCATATATTAATAAAGTTTTGCTTATGTCTCTGTCTCCTCTTTTATAATGCATAGTATGCTCTGCTCAGCTGCTATTCTGCTCATTTCTTTAGCGCCAAGGTCCTCTTTGTTCAAATGCAAAGCAGTGCATAAAGAAAAATAATAGATCATCAAAGCTGTGACCATGAAGTCATTACATTTCACCAGTGGTGGAAAGTGACTATATACATTTATTCAAGTACAATTCTGTTGTACTTGTACTTTACTTGAGTATTTTTATGCTACTTTTACTCCAATTATATTTCAGAGGGAAATATTGTACTTTATAGTCCAAAACATTTACCTGACAGCTATAGTTACTAGTTATTTTGTAGGTTATTATTCATACAAAATATATGATCTGCTTCTAAAAAATCTCCCTCTTGTCGAGTCATTTTAGTCTGTAATCAAGTCCTTAAAGTCTAAAGTAAGTTTTATTTGTCATTATTCTAGTGCAGTGATCTGCCTCATTGTTTCTTGTTTCAAGATACAGACACTCAGTTTTTAGATTATTTTTTAAGCTGATTTAAAATAAAAACACTGAAGAACGCTGAAATATCCTCATTGCACTGACAGGCTTTTTTCACTTGTTTTTATGACTCAACTATAGACAAAAATAGCTTTATAAAATTGGGGGGGTTTGCAGATTAAACTGTCCAATAGTATAAAACATGATGAAACATAATGATCCTATAATATATTTTACACTAAAACGGTCCATTCTGCATAATGAGTACTTTTGCTTTTGAAACTTCCAAGTACATTTTGCTGACTATACTTCTGTACATTTACTAACATGAGATTGTGAATGCAGGACTTTTACTTGTAATGGAGTATTTCATAGATTGTTGCAATGCTACTTTTAATTCAGTAAAGGATTCGAATACTTCTTCTACCACTGTATTTCACCAGCCACAGTGCTGGAAGGTGCAAACAAAAAACATTCATATAAACACACAGAGAAAAAGTACATGAAAACAATAACAGGGTGATTGTAATGACATTAATTCATAATTCTAAAAGTAAACAAAAGAAAGAGCAACTTGATTTCAAATAAGAAAATAATCCAAAACAGGTTATGAATTAAATGTGTGATGGTAAATTATTATGGTTAAATATATATAGGCAAAGCTGATCAGCATGTCTTAATACATTGAGGTATATGGCTTTAAAAACATCTTAAATATAGTAAAAATGAATTCATTTAAAGATTAATACAAACCAATGAAATTGTCCTCTAGCATTCGAAGACAGTCAATAGCCTCATACATACATAGATATTAATGATGATATAAATGATAGGTATGAAATGGACATTTAAAAATAAATTGACAAAGTATTGTAAATAACATGTAAAGGCAAAATATGGGACTTATGATACACAATATCAACAAAATGGGGTTTTCCTGACATCCTGCTATATGAATGCTAACCAATTGTTGTGTGACTTAAAATCTTGCTTTTTTAGCCATGCTATGGCTCTCTGGATGGCAATGTTGGTCAGTCTGTCGACATTCATGTCCCCCACAGGATGAATTGTTCTCACTTTTGTGGTATCTTGGAGGCACATTTTCAAGTCTGTCTTAAAACAACAGTCAGGAGCCCAAATGAACACTGAAACAGGTTTTCTTGCTGTAATCATTCCTCCTGTTCATACTGACCATTAGAAGATCCCTTCATAATGCACTTACAATGTTAAGTGATGGGGGACAAAATCCACAGTCCTCCTTCTGTGCGAAAATGTATTTAAAAGTTTATCTGAAGCTAATATGAAGCTTCAGTCGTCCAAATGAATCAAATCAAGTAGATATCTTTCAACATTACAGTCTTTTTAGTGCCAAAGTCCCTGTTTTTGTTACTATACTTCCACCTTAGGTCATCAGGGAAACACTATTTTTGAGTGGAGGGGGACTAACTTTTAATTCCTATTTCCTTTCATCAGTTGGGCACAAAATTAACTTTCTTCTGGCTGATTTCAGCTTCTGGAAATGCCTTTAATATTTAACTAGTGTCTTAATGGGCAACTCTTCATGCATGCGTGCCATCCAAGCCTTTGGAAAAGACAAGACAGACTCAGTACATCTTCCAACATGGGCTTTATTAGGTTCAATGTAATTTTAAATTTTACAATGGCATTCTAAGACATACAAACAGACCATTGGATTTGGCTGCGATCTTTAATTCTGAATTCCAACAAGAATGCACCAGAGACCTAACTTTTTGAAAATATCCTCTTGCTTTGTTTGCATTTTCTTGTCTAGTAGCAGTCCAATAATCCTAAAAAAAACCACAACGAATGACAATACACATTAATAAAAAGATGGAATTTAAGGCCATTTGAAGGAGCACAATTATGCTTTTTACACCAAATATAAATAATGTTTAAAAGCCATCAGTTCTGTTTTTCTTAAATATGTTACTAAGCTAACACACTATTCTAATCAGTTTAAATAACTAGCATATATATATGTATATATATGTATATGTATATGTACATACACACACACACACACACACACACATATACATATATATGTGTGTGTGTATATATACATACATATATATGTTTGTGTGTGTGTATATATATATACACACACACACATATTTATACATACATACATATATATGTATGTGTGTGTATATGTATGTGTGTGTGTGTGTGTATATATATATATATAGAGTCGTGCCAAAGCTATCACACTTCCTTCATTTGTGCCTCCTTCAAGAAACATTTTTGCCAGACAGAAACTCACACACATGCGCGCACACGCACACACACACACACACACACACACACACATATGTGTAGGAAGGGAACTTGTTTCAGTGAGGGCCCGGACAGCAGAGAAAAAGCCTGCGAGCAGCTTCTTGGTGGGGGCATACACTAGAAAAATATATATATACTGTACTGGAATGTATGAGAGAAGACCTTGGCTAAGAAGATGCTGTGGACACAAGCATTAAGAGGATGATATTCATGAATAGTCAATCCAGTCTTTTTTTTTATTTGGTGAAATATTTGTTCAAAGGATGACAATGAGGACTTTGGAAAGACAAATCCATGTATGTAAATGTCTGCAAACATACATGATTATGTGAATTTTGTGAGGATGGAAAGAAGCAAAAATCAACACTGATGAAAAAGATGAGTCCTGCTTTTAAGATGGAGGCACAGCTGGCAGCTGGACCCTCTGACTGATAATGCAGTGATGGATGTTTCACGCATAAAACTAGATTTAAAAAAAATTGTTTTTTACACACTCCATCCCTTTAATGTTTATTCTCTGTGGTTCCACATGCCTCAATTTGGTGCTGAACCCTTCTTTGATGAGAAAATGGCACCTGCCTGCTGTCCTGCACCAAGGCTGTATTGTGCTTTATTGTGAATATAACCCAGGCCACATACACATGGATAGAACCCAGGGCACATTGGAGGCAGTAATTGGAATAAGATCAAGACAGGGGGTGGGGTGGGGGGGGGGTGAGCGCCCTCCCTTCCCAGTAAATCAGTGGAGCTGCCAGTTCTTGGTGCGTAAAACGCCGGGCGACAAACATTCCTCTGACTCCAGCTTCAAATTAAAGACGGAAAGATGTTTAGAGACAAAGACGAGGTCTCCTTCCCCTTTTCTCTTGTGGAGTACATTTGACTGGCAGGTGTGTACGTTGTGAGTGTGTGCACGCTGAGGTGTGTTTGCGTGAAGCAGCAGGTGGGCCAGCTGTGACTGACACACGTGACTAGGTGCGGTGACAGCCAGGGGACTGCAGAGGAAGGGGTGGAGCTGGGTGGAGAGGGAGAGAGGAGGAGAGACGGATGGAGATTTGACAGATATGAGGTGTCTGGGGAGGATGGGGAATAGAGGTGGTGGGAGGAGGGGGGGGGGGGGGGGGGGGGGTCTGACTGTGAAAGCACTGCATGAATAACATGGAGTGAGTGCGTGTGAGATGGAATATGAAGGTTTGGGTGTCTAGTTTTACGGTCCTACAGTTGCTGACAGTTGCTGATTTGCTCAAGATGGTAAACAGAGACAATATGACACAACTCGAATCAAACTGAACTCAAATAACTGATGCAGAACTGCTTTTTCTCCTGAAAGACAGCTGCTCCATCAGTTTGCTACATAAATCTTTAAAAGGCTATGTTGTTTACTGTGGTGGTGACAACATGAAGCATGATAAATGTTGTTGATAAATGTCAGATTGGACTAATGGTCCAAAAATAAGGAATGATTGTTGGATTAGCACATAGTGGAAAACAAAACCAGCTAAAATAGTTTTCTGTTTGAACATCGCAGCATATGATAATGACTTTATTGCAAGATGATCACAGAAAATTACTCAAACACTTTATTTCAACCTCCCCTACTGAGCAGAACTGTATATGAACAGTTATGGCTGCAACTAACTTATTTCCTAATCAATTCTCTTTTTGATTACTCTAAGAATCTTTTAGTCTTTAAAAGGTTAGAAAATAGTGAAGAATTTTTGCCACACAAAGCAAGGTGACGCCCTGTTTAGTCTGATTAACAGGCTAAAGCCCAAAGATATGTCCTTTATGATTATAAAAGAGAAAAGCAGCAAATCTTCACATTTGAGAAGCTGGAACCAAATTTTTTTTGGTCATTTTTGATTGATAATGAACAATCAATTATCAAAAGCGTTACAAGTTCATTTTAATCGGTCGGCAAATTGTTGCAGTTATATAATAATAAATCAATTGTTTTGAAGAGGCCATTATGTAGTTGTTAGAGGATAGGACATTTTTAAGTGTTTATTCATGTATTTGTCAACAATTAACAATAATTCCTCCTACAGAGCATCCAGAAGTGGTGCATGAACACAAAATGACTTGATTGACAATCCAATGTAACACAACTGTAATCCTATAAAATATATCTTCACATTCATATGAATATGAAATAAAAAGCGTTGGTAACACTTTTCCTAAAGTCCCTATATTTAGCATTTATAAGCAGTATATAATAATAATAATAATCATAATAATGTAGTTGTAAGCAGATATAAGGTCATTTTAAGAGTTCATTAATGTACAGTATTTGTCAAAAATTGAAACTTCTATGGAGACATATTTCTACTTTATAGTGTGTTATAAACCAACTATTAACTGTTAACATACTGCTTATAAATGTTTAAAGTGGGAATTTATTTCTAACACCCCCTTTACTCTCTATGACAACTGTGAAGGCTAAGACATGCACCGCACAGCTCTGGAGGAAATGTAGCAAGTGGACCTTGAGTGAAGAATATTGTGTCAAACTATTATTTCTGAGGTTCATGTTCAACATGTATTCACGACTTTTGAGCATTTTTTTAAACCTGTCTGTGAATGATTTGTACACGTTGTACACATATTTTAGAACGATTGATGGTTGATTGATTACAGCTTTGTTAGTGTGTCAGCCATCATTTATTAACTGTTTATACACCACATATGGATGCTTCACAAATACATTAAGAAATGCTTAAAAATGTCATGACATCTGTATCTTTAATGCGTTTTAAACAAGTTATTAAATGCTTATATACTGCTTGTCAATGCTGAATAGGGGGGTTAAAGTAAAGTGTTACCAAAATGACAGCTTTACATCCAAATATCCAAACCATAAGACTGTTTATTTAAGAGTCTTTCATGCTGAATGATCTGGTCCGGTGCCGCTCTATCTGTTGCATGTGTTGCTACAATATTTGCTGCATTCTTCAGCTACTGTGTGTAGTAAACATGGACGGTCTGAGCCATGGCGCCCTGCTTATATGAACTGCAGTTTACACGGATTCTGAGAACTTGCCACACACAGTGGTTTGGCAGTCAACACGCTGACTAAACACAAACGGGATTAGAAATCAAGGCCGAGTTGACCATAAACCACAAATCAGCGGGAGCAGTGGGGTTTTAATGGTTCAGAAATCCAAAACCAAATGCAAAAACAAAAACAACAACAAACAAGCAGAGGGTTTAGTTTCCCATTCGGTTTTTAGTTTAAGACTCCCATGATTCGTTAAGCTAAAACATATAACATATAACATTCTTAATTCACCTTTCATACAAAACCGGCGAGACAAAACAATCAGTGTATGGAGGAATGCAGCATGATGTTATACTGTATGTGTCGATTTTCAGGGTGGCTGGCAGGAAGTGGGAACTACAAAAGCTGTTGAGGGGCAGGTGCTACATCCTCCCCTGCTTTCACTCTCCATATGGCACATACAAAGCTATTGTGGAGCTGACTGTGGGACCAAGAGCCTGGCAACAAAACAAGCTTCACGACATGTAGAGCAGCCCAGGCCCCGCAACACACTTGACTCTTTATATCAGACAGGTTTGGGGTAAATCGTAAGACCTGCATCAGTTTTAACCTCTTTTGAGGAGGAAAATGGGAACAGAAATTTGTTAAAACTAATATATACATACAGAACGAAAAATGATACAGGAACCAGTGGAGAAAGAAGACAAATGGGTTGGAGGAACAAATGGTTGTCTCTGTATTAACAATAACAATGTTTGTCAGGCGTGAATAAGGTGAACACATGAATACTCCTCCTCTTCTCTGTCATTTTCCCAAAAGTTCAACATGAGGATTCTCAGTCCTTTGTGGGATGTGTGAAGGGCAAAAAAAAAAAAAAAGTAAACATTATCAGCAGTTCTCACGAGACAAACAGGACCTTCATTTTAACTTCCGTGGTGGTGTGTATATTGAGGGCAGTGAAGGAGACAGGTGGAGAGGGGCGAGGCAGGAGAGAGTGTTAGGAGGGTTGTCTCATTATCTCCCCTCACAGGCGTTTCTGGGCGATGAGCGATCCCACCACGACCCCGGTCACTAGGGTCATCCCCGCCAGCAGCCACTTCTTGAAACTCTCCTGAGACCGCCTGCTTTCTCCTGCCGCGTCCTGCCCGAAGATTTCGGCAAAGCGTTCCTGGAGGGGAGAGAAAAAAAGAAAAGGAAAGGGTTAACGCCAAGGGTGTTTGTTTCTGACTATGTGAGATGTATTCAAATCTGAAAAAACCCACATGAATGCTCACTTCCCAAAACTCCCCATTCAAAAAAAAAAAAAAAAAGAAAAAAAAAAAAGTCAGGTAGATCCCCTTCTGTAAAGGTCTCGAGGCCTCAAACAAGCAGACTGCTGCTGATCCACCCACAGCTGGGTATCCGTATGACTGTCAGAGCCCACACGGTCACATGTGGAAATTTCCATCCACCACAGCAATCATACAGGTAAGGCGACATCATGACCACAAAAAAGCCCCAAAAGCCACCTGCATCCACGCTGTGCACAGTAACAACAAGATCTGATTGATTAAAGGAAAAATCCACATCATTAAAGTCAGTGTTAGAACGCTGTCACGACACCTCTCGCTTTAAAAAAAAAATTTCCAACTAACCCCTCCCCTCCCTCGCCTTCGCCAGCATCTCACCAGTTCTGCAGCAGATTCCTGCAGAACCGTTGTTGCTGCTGACATTCTTTCCCACCGTTGTCCTCAGATTGCAAAGCCTGCATAGCCGCCCACTGAAATCATTTCCTGGAAATGAGCTGCGGAGAAAGCCACCAACAGCACGCAGTGTTGATCATCGGCCACAAGGAGGCGCCAGTCAGGCTCAAATCTCATAAATACAATAACAGATCAGCTGAGGCGGACATGGCCCAACTGAGTCACTCCTGATGATGCTCATGCCTGTCTTAGTCAGAGGTGGATTCAACAGGTCGGACAGAAGGTCTTTTACAGAGGGGGGGCTGTTACTGGAAACTCAGGGGACAGACAGGAAGATAGTGAAAGGACTGAGAAGTAATCACTGAAATGAAGAATGCAAAAAGGGGGGAAGAGGCTGGGCTGTTGCTGGAAACAGAGTAATTAAGTAGAGGATATGATTGTAGCAGTATTGAAGGAGTTATTAGAAGACGTGGTCTGTTCCAGGAAGCAGGTTTAACAAACTCTGAACTGAGCTTGAACTCTGAGTTGACCAACCCCCGAGGCAGCAAACACTTTTGAGTCCAGAACAGCGTTCAATCAACTCTGAGTTAACTGCGAGCAAAGCCATCATCAGTGGAGTGCCAATAACACAATTCACCACGGCAACGAGTAAATAAAGGGCAGAGTCTTGACTTTAATCCAGTGGATCTATAGAAATATTAATGCCTGTGTACACATGATATATAGAGATAAAGTGGAGAAAGAGTCAATAAGTTAATAACTGTCTAGTTTTATTCATCCATCATTTAGCAGACTTGGATTTCTTTAACAGATGATTTACTGTATAGTTTGAAATGTATTTATTTAGTTGTAATCAAATTGGGACACTAGGCAGGCACTAAAGATGAATATAAAAATTAGATCTATATCCAATATTGGATCTAATAGACCAACCCAGTATGTGTCAGCCAATATTTAGGAGTCCATAAATGTATTATTTTTGACAGACCTTTTCAAAAGGTCATAACTAGGCTTTCCTTTTCATATTAACATACATTACAGCCATAAATGCAAAAAATTGAAACAAAGAGAAACACTAATTTATTTGTTTACAGTAAACATTTTGTTGACAGCATTGCCTTATTACTTGTTACTGCTGTAAGGATCTGAAAGGTAGTTTGAGGCCAAGCCTCATCTTAACAAAAGCTCTTTTCATTCATGGTTTGGCTCTAAATAAACAGACATGCGTCTACTGTAAAATACTTGCCTAAGAGAGCAAACATTCATGAGGAGCTGTTACACTTGTGTGCTGTTTCCTAGTCAGTGAATAAGGTCTGAGGAATCTGTAAATATGTAACTTTAGTGCAACACAGACACAGGTTTGAAAGCCTCTCAAGGCTCACTTAAGGTGAGAATTCAACCCACACCATTCCCTCATCATTACTCACCGGGATCATTACTGTGACCTTACTTTATGACCCTCTATCCTGCTCCAGCGAGGCCTTGTTATGACTGTGAGGAATCAAAGACTCCTTTCTACCAACTGCACGTGAGGAAGCTGCCAAGAAAGAGCAAATGTTTGCCTTCAATCTCACCTTGACTTCCTACAGGCCTTGATACAGCACATGAACAGATAGAGTGGCCTTCTTGTTAAACATCCAACCAAAATGAACTATCCCAGTAACTTATGACACAGTTGGAAACGTGGACTCATACGCAGGACTCAAAGTGAGACAAAAAAGACCAAAGTCTGTGTAACAGGAGGCTGGGTTGAAATATGTGCTGCTCTTAAGTGCAGTGATGACTGAGCTGCATTAAAGTAAAGCAGTTGAAACTCGTCACAAGGGATTGATAAATGGTATTAAAGTGAATAATGACGGAGTGTTATTACTCTGTACTGTACATCACGTAATATGAGTCAATGTTTTACAGTGGCCCATCTTTTCCTGTGAAGTCCAGAACAATGTGAGTAATGTAGGTGTAGAGACTACACACCTTGTGATAATGACTGACATCTGACACTCAACAGACAAGTCAGGACATGTTATCATTCAGTGGGAAGGAAATTTATCATGAAACAAGGCGTACTGATTATGTGGTAGAGCCATCGGATGCAAAGGAAAGTTTCAAAAGTTGTCGAATACTATGTGGATTAGTGGGCTGAGGTCAAAATGTGCTTGTGCATGCTTATATTATATATTCATATCCTCACTAATGTGTGACAGATATAACAGCCGAGCAGAGAACCTCTAGTGCTCACAGCTAATATTCTGCTTATTAAATAAAAACTGTATGGCTGCTTTAATGATCATTTATCAACAGATATTTCACTTTAGCTGAAAAGTTAAAGGACGGGTTCACAATTTTTCTTAAAACAATAGCCAGGTGCCCAAGTGAACATTGAAACAGGTTTTTCTTGCTGTAATCATTCCACCTATTCACACAGACTATCCTTCATAATGCACTTACAATGTAAGTGATGGGGGCCAAAATCCACAGTCCTTCTCCTGTGCAGAAATGTATTTAAAAGTTTATCTGAAGCTGATATGAAGCTTCAGCGTCCAATTGAGTCAGATCAAGTAGATATCTTTCAACATTACAGCCTTTTTAGTGCCAAAGTCCCTATTTTTGTTACTATACTTCCACCACAGCTCAACAGGGAAACACTGTCTGAGGAAACGATGTCAACAATGCCCAACAAATGTGTCTGTTAAGGGATAAATCTCTCATGCCACCAGGGCTTGCTAAAGCCGCCTTTGCGCTGGCAGAAACAGTCCACGTAGACCAAAGGGTACATAACGGCTTGGAGGATAAAGCTGGTGATAATCTATGTTTTTGTCAACAAGTCACATAAAAAGTCAAAAAAACCAACAGTGCATTAATCCATGTCTCCATTCTCTTTGGCCTCACCAGTCTGTCTTTGGCACTCAGCCATACATTTTTAAAAATCTGTCACAAATATATTTTTATTGGGCTATTTTTTAAAGGTTAAATAATTTCCTAAAAAAGCTGGGCACTGTAGTTTTTAGCAAACATTACTCAAACAGGAGGATAATTTATTGGGGACTATTTTCAGCTGCGGATTAACACACATATGAGCTCTAGAGAATGTTTCCAGTAGCAGGAGGGTGTGTGTGTGTGTGTGTGTGTGTGTGGGATTGATTTAAAATAAACTGCAGTGCCCATGTTCATGGCATAATGAAGGAACATGTCACCCAGTGCAACAGCTCTGCAGCACAGAGGAATAAGATCTACCAGGCTTTGGATACACAGACATCGCATACATTAAGGGTGCCACATCTCACATCTTACAGAGAATATGTGATATTAGTTAGCAGAATGTAAGAGAACACCAGGGTGTTGGGGCTATTCTAATTGACCTTTTATGCTTATTGATTTAGTTTTTTTCTTTTTTGTCTGTTGTCTTTTTTTGTTTGCCTTTCTCCCTTTTTTCTATTTTTAAATGTCTGAATTATTATGCCAGTATTATGTCCAAATGCATTACTAGTATGTAGTTTTGAAATGTCCACAGTGTCAAAATGTTAAAAAACATATTTCATTTCAGATTCAAATGAGATGTCTAACACAAACAAGGACACACACACAAATCACTCATCACTTTAGTGACAGTGCCTACAGCTTTCCAGTTCCACTTGTGCTTCATTTTTTGAGCATTTGTACACATAATTCAAAATAATAAAAAGAATCACGTCTCACGTTTCATTACCTCCACGCTCTCTGCTCACAAATTTAACTTTGTCACTTGGGAGTGCCTGAGGGGCCCTTTCTTTATTTTCTTTACCAGCGTTACAAGTCAGTTCAATATCTGCATGTCAAAGCAGCACAGGTGGTTTTGATACGCTCAATCTCCCTTAGTCCCACCTGGCAGGTAAACCCAGTCTTTATCTACCTTCCACCTTGCTCTCTCCCTTTCCTTTTCCCTTTCACACGGTCACGCCTTTATTTCTTTATATCTTCTCTGTTCCCAGTGGAAATCAGGTGCTCGGCAGCGGCCTGGAGAGCGCTTTCAGGCCTCGTCTCTGTTCTTTTTCCTGCTTTTCTATGTCTTAAACTTTCTCTTTCTTTCGTTAGCCAGGGAGAGAAAAAAAAAGAAAAGGATGAGGGACGGATTAGCTCATGAAAGCAAAAGGTTGGATAGAGAAATAGTAAAGGGGCACAGGGAAGGAGATTCTGCAGTTGGTTGCCACGGCTACAGGAAAGCAGCTGATTAGCGTGTGTGATGTGTGCGAGTGTGTCTGGGCCTGAGCATCTCTGTGGCTGATAAATGGCCCAATACTACATGTGGAGAAAGGAGCATTGTAACGATCATTAGCAGTAGCTTCCCATTCATCAGCTCTGACTTGTCGGTTGCGCCGGTGTTGCACCATAACAAGCTGCAACACTCAAATCCCCCCGATGGCGGAACCCCCTGACCACAACACACACACACACACACACACACACACACACACACACACACACACACCCCTAACATTGATTAACACCTCACATCCTTTTCCTTTTAGGCAAAATGGGACAGAAGACAGATTGCAATTCAATAATATAGGGACACTTTGAAAAAGGACATTGTGTTAATGTAAGCAATCGTATGTGCAATCATGATGTCAAGCTGAATGTGACAATCCAATATCAGGATCCAATATCAGCATGTGTGAGCAAATACATGAGCTCCTTATTGATACATTTACATAATGTATTAGGCAAAAAGGGCCAAACATTTGCTGGTTTGTTATGAAGATTTGTTGCATCATTGTGAATACGTTTGGGGTTTGGACTGTTGCCTGACAGAAGCAATCTGAAGACTAGCAGTCTACTGTTTAACTGGCAATGCAGATATATCAGCCAATATTTGCTTATCATAATATACCTGTATCTCCATGTATGTCAGCCAATACGTGGCAAGAAATTGCAGAATAGAAACGCCAAACATATGTCTGAGGTCAAACAGTGTCTCTGTTACATAGTTTTTCATTAGAGAGCCGTCAGTACAGTACAGAATCGCTTGGTACATATTTTGGTCAGGTGCCCATATGCGCATCGAAACAGCTTTTGCTTGGTGTAATCATTCCACCTGTTCATACCGAACATTCCTAACATGCTTCCCATATAAGTGATGGAGGACAAAATCTACAGTCTTTATTTTGTGTAAAAATATGTTCCAAAGGTTATCTGAGGCTGATACAGAGTTACAATAGTCTCAGTTAGACAAATCAAGTGAGTATCTTCCAAAGTTTTATTCTTTTTAGTATGAAATTCTCTCTTTCTGAGTATCCCTCCACCACAACGTAGCACACAAACACTGTCCGGGGAAGACAAATTCTAACAATCATTAGCAGTGAAGATACATACTTGTTTTGACTAATTCAGACTGTTGAAACGTCATATTAGCTTCAGATACACTTAAAAATGCCTTTGTGCACAGAAGGGTTGTAGATTTTGTCCCCCATCACTTACATAGTAAGCATAGGAAGAGACCTCTGAATGTAAACAGGAGGAATGATTACACCAAGCAAAACCTGTTTCAATGTTCATATGGAGTCCTGACTGTTTCAAGACAGTCTTGAAAAATTGTAAACCCGTCCCTTATTGGATCCTTATGTTATGTTAATGTTAACAAACAAATATTGCCCAAAATATCAGATTTTTTAAACTCTCAAATAAGAATATCAGTAAGTGTAGGTTGGTTATCATGCTTTGCTTTCCATGATAAAAGGTAGTATAACAAAAAAAAATTACAATGTTATGTAAATCTCAATTGTTAACCCACTAGCCCTATTTAAAATCATATGCAGTTTTGTTGACAGTGACCTGATATGATAAATCTGTCCTTCACTGTCTTATCTGTGTTTTCTGTTCACTTCCAGTGTCTTTTAAGGAGATTAACTACAAATTATTTTATTTTATTTAACTAGAAAGTGGTTTTTCCAGTCCTGAGTAGTGTCTGCAGGCTTCCTCTCAGTGTTCTTACAGCCCCAACGACCTCTATAAATAAGACAGGACAGCCTGTATGTCGCCTGAGAGAAGAAATCCTGGAAATCACTCACATGCTCGCAAAGCTTGTTGATGCGAGTGCACAGTAACAACTGTAGGAGACTCAGATGACTGCATGAAAATTAACACTTTTTCAACACACTCCTCTCTTCTCTCGTCTTGATTTTGGCAGCTTTTCACTGTTTTTTTTTTTTTAGTACATCAAACTGAAACTGTAAAATTTAACAGGTTTTGTTAAATAAATGATTAATTTAGTTTATTTAAAAAGAATACTCATTAGTTGCAGTTCTGATATTCATGTCATTGGGTTATGTCTCAATACAACGTGGACAGGTTTCTTTAAAAGGTGAGAGTCCTTCTGTCTCTGTGTCTGTGTGACGATGCTGCAACATCTGATCCAGACAGCTTCCTTTCAACAGACAAAGACCGCTTACTAGCAACCCGCAGAGCACATGACATTCAGGCCACACTGGCCACATGCAGATGCTGGAAGCTGCCTGAAAGATGCAGCGATGGTGGCTGTGATGAAACAGTGCCGATGCTAGAAAGGATGAACAAGGTCCCATTCACATGTAGAGGAGAATCCAGAGGGTTCAGGATAGTTCTCTACTCTGTTAGAAAGCTGACACACACACACACATACACCCTCACACGTAAGAGCCTCTTTGAGTGAGAGTGTACGTGTAACAAAAACAATCTAGATCAACCAGCTTTGAACCAGTCTCATCCAGAGAGAAGGGACAAACAGGCACATGAGGTAAAGTGGAAATTTACTGGATCTGTAGGTCATGCTCTGTCGGGAGCTGTGAATCATGAAAGAGAGATAAAGAAATCACTCATTAATGGCAGCATTTTTCTATGATGGAACGTGGAAATGCGGGGAGTTTTTAGCCTTTTAAAAACAATCTCCAAACTGTACCCTGAACATTTTTTGAATTCCCCCTGCCTGAGTTATGAAGGGCGTATCTGAATATCTGTTCACTGTGAGCGAATGAGTGAGCAGAGTGCCCTCAGTCATAACTAAGGCCACATCCACAATCAGTCGATGAACTGGCAGAAAACAATGTTAGGAAATAGAGAGATTTTGTTGTCTGGTTTTCTTTGAGGACAAAATCTACGGCGGAAATCCTAACTAGCAGGAAATGACAGCTTTATTTATAATGTACTGTATTCTGTTTCCTGACAAAAACTGACTTAAAAAAAAAAAACCTACAAATTTAGCACTCATAACATCGTCAGACTCACAATGGATAGTTAAAAAAAAGGATCAAAATCCACACAACTGTTTGGATAATCAATTAATCATTTAAGACATTTTTAAGATAAAATCTGTATTGGTCAGGCTGTATTTTATTTCACTGTAAACTGAATAACTTTGGGTTTTGGACTGATTGTTGGACAAAACAAGACATCTGATGACGTCAACAAGGACTTTTTTTCTTTTCTCTGACATTTAATAGACCAAACAATGAATCGATTGATCAAGAAAATGGCCTCCAGTAGGGGTGGGTGATATGGCCCTAAAATAACATCACGATATTTCAGGGTATGTCTGCGATAATGATATTTGTGACGATATGACAAAATACTCCTAGCGGGATCTCCTTGTACACAACCAGGTGCCTCCGCTTGAGGTGGTGAAATAAGTTTGTTGTATTGTAATGACGTCTTTACAACAACAAGTCGGAAAATATTGCCATTATCACGATATGATTTTTCTTGATCATATTAAAAATGATACTGATATTATTGTGAACGATACAATATGGCACACCCCTAGCCTCCAGATGAATTGATAATGAAAGTAATTGTTAGTTGCAGCCCTAGACAGCATTATAAAAAAGCAGAACACAAACACTGAAGAATGCTCTATTCAACCCCCAGCAAGTGAGGATTTTTACAAAAATTCCAAAAAAGAGACCCTAAACAAGATGGATTAGACAATGCCAGCCTTGTTCTGAAAACATTAGGGAAAAGAGAAAGCAAGATCACAGTTCAGGAGTTCACTAGAAGCCAGCGACCCAAAGTCTGAGGAGCTGGTTCTTAGT
Source organism: Scomberomorus guttatus (assembly GCA_038419695.1). Taxonomy (NCBI): domain Eukaryota; kingdom Metazoa; phylum Chordata; class Actinopteri; order Scombriformes; family Scombridae; genus Scomberomorus; species Scomberomorus guttatus. The sequence continues at coordinate 5,931,404 of CM076449.1, forward strand.
ACACTTAAAAATGTAAACCGTTCTGGCTGCAGCTGAGCAACACTTCCTGTAAGTTGCAACACATTGGGATGTGTACACGCGAATGCCGCATGGCTGATGTGCACACACACACACACTGTGGTGTCCCTGGGCACTGAGCACAGCGTGGAACATGTTGTGTGTTTTTGTTTATTGAGTCAACTCACTGTTGCATCCGCATGACTGATGAAATACTGTTTACAGAGTGACACGGACAACATGATGTTCTGGATGGTGAAACAAGATGATGTCATGAAAGCAAAGAGCGCATAGAAAGTTCCAACAGTGAATGTGTGCGTGTGTGCGTAATGACCTCTGCCTTACACTGTGATAAACAGACCATGCCTGGATCATAGGATCACAGTGACTTGGCAACATCAATCAAAGGAAACTGTCGATTCTTCCAAGAATACTTCCAAGATGCAGATAAACCGCCTGAAGAAACACTCATCGCCACACAGTAAAAACTTGTGTCAAGCTGGATGACAGACTGTATTTGAGATGATAAATACAATCACATTTTTAACATTAATGACCTTTCTAGAGAATGAATATTGTTTACATTCGTATTCAGACTCAAATTGAGGTCAGGTGCATCCTGTTTGCTTTGATTATCGTTGAAATATCATGATTTGAGTCCAGCTGTGGCAAAGTCTGTTGATTAGACACGATTTAAAAAGACACACACACACCTGTGTATATAATTCCATAATTCACAGCACTTGTCAGATCAAAAACTGAGCCAAAGGAATTCTCCGTAGACATCTGCAATCAAATTGTGTTGAGGCATAGATCTGTGCAAGGGTGTAAAACCTTTTCTTCCACTAATAAAATGGAGGAGGTTTGGATCCACCAGGGCCAGGATTCTGAGCTACACAAGTCCTCTGCAGAGAGAACCTGCTGGAAGGACAACCATCTCAGAAGGTCAGTCAGACCTTTAAGGTAGGGTGGCTAAATGGAAGCTATTCCTGAATAAAAGGCATATGACAGCACGCCTGGAGTTTGTCAAAAAGGCACTAAAAGGAGTCGGAGAGCATGATGAAAAGGATTCTTTAGTCCGTAACCGTTTGACTTGAACTCCAAGAGTTACAAGTAGCGAACACCAGGTACAGCTCATCACCTGGCTGGTACTATCCCTACAGAGAAGCATGGTGGTGGCAGCGTGGATTCAAGTTTCTGAATGTTCGAAACATCTGTGGAGAGCTCTGAGGATGGTAGTTCACAGACGCTCCTCATCCAATCAGACTGAGCTTGAGAGGATCTGCCAGGATGAATAGGAGAAACTGCCCAAATCTAGGAGTGTAGAGACTTACCCAAGAAGACTTGAAGCTGCTTACCAAAAGTTCATCTACAAAGTACTGAATAAAGAGATTTCAGGGTTTGATTTCTAATAAATTTGCAAAAAAAAAAAATCTGTGGATGTTTTTTAGCCCCCTACAATGGCTGTCTCACTGCTTTCAATGAATGAGCTCCCTCATTTATTGAAATGCAGTACTAATGTCAGTCTTACCACAGCTTAAAAACTTGCGTGATGCCCTGGTTTCGATCCCTGTAGCATCAAATCTGCGTCCAGTTAAAAAAAAAAAAAAAAAGCCAACAATGCGATTGCCTGTTCCTCCTTATCAACGTCCTCATCGTCTCCACGAGTTCCATCTCCTCTTCCTGCTCCTCCTCAAGGCCTTCCTCTCTTTTTTCATCCTTATCACAACTGCTATGGCATTTTCAGCAGCAAGGGACTGAGGTCGGCTGCCGGGGATCCTGTACGACCGGGATAGGAAGGAATTAAGGTAGAGCTGAGTGCTGAGTGGACAGACCACTGCATGGTTAGATCGTACAACTCAGCCATTTATCTGATGTCCTTTTATGAGCAAGTAGTTCACGGATTACTTCAGCAAGTGACAAGTGTGCTGGAAAAGATGAAAATACAGCCACTGTGCGAGGAAAATATGGAAAATACATATTAGAATTGCTGATGCCTGAAGAAGAGGGCATCCATTTGAATCGTGTTGCTTAAAATGTGCATGTTTCATATAGCCAAAGTTCTTCTATGTAGTTATTTTATATCTAAGTGTTCGGTTGAATAAACAGGGTTCTTTTTGTGCTGGATGTGGTTCCCCTCTACTCATTTTTCTGATGCGCTGCTAGGAATAATAAAACATTACATTTTAAACGACGAGGTGACTGGCAGGCAGAAGACCCAGCTGTCGCTGGCTTTGAAACAAGTTCAGGTGCAAGTAGATGAGAGTTTGAGAGAGAGCGGTGTTATCTTCCTTTGTGTGACCCTTATGGAAAAGTAGGAAGGAGGAAGAGTTCAGCCAGAAAGCAGGACTTCGAAAAAAAACTGTTCCAATCACCGACACCCAAAGCATGAGATCCATGCTGGTGTTAGAGGGGGGGGGGTTGGCAACAGAAACTGTTTTGAAGTGTAGTGGATAATTTCCAAGCAGTAGAAAGCAAGTGAGAAAAATAAGGAAATTGAATGATTAAACTTCCCCTTAGTGATGGCACTTGCTGGTGTTTGTGCCAACACCCATGTGTCTGTAGGTGTACTCTTTCATCTCCTTTTGGACCTTGGAACTGCCTTTGTAAGTGTGTGTGTGTGTGTGTGTGTGTGTGTGTGTGTGTGTGTGTGTGTGTGTGTGTGTGTGTGTGTGTGTGTGTTGAGCCTGCAGTGAGGGCATGAATTAAAGAGGAGATTAATGAGTCAGGACATGGAGGCTCAGACTCCAATCTGTTCCCTGCCCCACTCTGGGGGCTGTCTCTCTACAAAACCCCATTCTGTCAGCACACACACACACACACACACACACATATACATATATATATATATATATATATACACCACTGAGACACACCAGGAAGTCCAAGGACTCAGGACTGTGTCTGGCAGACAACACATGCTTATGAACGTATAAAGACAGAGAAGGGGAACAGAGATAGGTGGTGGACGCAAAGAAGACAGGAACTCTCTCTGACTGGATAAACCTCCACCCTGTAGGCCATCACCCCACCCAGACACCTCACCATGACCCCAAGACCTGCCATCTGTCTGAGAGAGAGAGAGAGAGAGAGAGAGAGAGAGAGAGAGAGAGAGAGAGAGAGAGCGAGAGCGAGAGAGAGAGAGAGAGAGAGAGAGAGACAGAAACTCAGAGAGGTTACAGAGAGACAGAGGGAGAGGCAGGGAGAGAGACAAAATAGGTAAAATGAAAGAAAAATGAGAAGAAACTAGAACAAAAGAGCAATGGTGAAGCAGGCTACAGGGGGGGAAAAGGCTGACGAAAATGACTGGAAACTGAAACGGGGGTGAAACCCAAGAGGAGCAAGTGGTATTTCTCTCGCTCTCAATCAGTAGGGAAGTTTTCCTTGAAACCACGCTTCCATCTCTGTACTGTACATTTTCATAAAGTCGTGATTCTGACGACATGAAAGAAACTGATTTAGGAGATGAATATCTATATCCCGCGCACAAGTCTGTTTTTGACTTTCTTTTTCTATCACCCCCTCTCTGTTATTGCAGAGCCGCTGAAGATATCTACTGTCTTTATTGCTTTACCCCCTCGGCCATTTAAACAAGCCTGTGATGAATATAACGATGATGGCCTCTGTGCTCTTTATCATCATTTAGTCCTTGTGCTGTATGAGATCGGGTGCAGCATTACCATGAAATACTCATCAACCCTCTCCATCCATCCCTCAGCTCTCCCGTTTTAATACATGCCATGAGACTCACTAATCCCATGATATGCCTCATAATCTGATCACAGATATGAGCATAGAGAGAGAAACAGAGAGGCGAGAGACAGATGCGGAGAAAAGGATGGAGAGGGATGAAATGCAATCAGAGAGGAGAGGTGCAGGCAGATGCTCGGGGTTTGTGCTCGGCTGCATTAAGACAGAAGGTGGAGAGAATTTTTTTTTTTTTTTTTTTTTTTTTTTTTAAACGTGTCACAAGAGAATGGGTAAGGATGTGGGCTGGAGAGAAGCAGACAGAGGGAGAGGAGAGAATGGAGAGGAAGATGAAAGGAGGGGGGAAAGACTTGCTTGTGACCTGATTTCACCGCTAAGCCTCGGAGAAGTGGAGCAGCACACGAATGCAATGTCTTCTCTCTGCTCCGCAAACATACAGCTGCTCTGTTCACACAACATGCAACCAAACCTCACCATACATGCAGTGGAAACTATATACTGAACTATATATGTATAACATACTGCACCCTCATCTAGCTGAGTCACTAGTCTCTCTGTCCGCAGCGGTCGCCATCTGCATTTGCCTCTGTCCTGTCGTCCCTCCTACACCTAATGGTGCACTACAGTGGAAGTGTGATGTCTACCCGTCTGGCAAAGCCGCGCTAATAGCTCCACGCTCTGCAGTGTGCTGGCAGTATAGATACACACACACACACACACACACCCATCTATTACACAGCTGGATATCTGGCCTGTATACATAAACAGCATCTGTGTATGGAACATACAGTCATCTCGCTGCTGTGACACGAGTGTGTGTGTGTGTGTGTGTGTTTCTAAATGAAAGAGAAGACACAGATAGAGACTCAGATGCTAGATGTCTAATCGTCATTACAGACTGTACTGATGTCTCACTGCTGTTGGCGTTTTCCTGTGTGTGTGTGTGTGTGTGCGCGTGCGTGTTAGGGCCCAACGGATACTGGATTTTTGTGGCTGATGCCGATACCGATATTAAGGATTAAAAAAATCAATTCGATATCGATAAAATGACATCAGTGCACTGAACCAGTAAACTTCACTGGGAATTTAATAATTATAAATAAGTATAAGTAAAAAAAAGATCAAAAGAAATATGTACATACATATCAAACTTGAATTAAGAAAAAGGATCAAATATACACAAATGCAGCCTATATAACTAAAATTTAAAAAATATATTGGCGCATATCAGACAAAATATAAAATATATCTGTGATAGGCCAATAGTGGCCGATAATATCAGCTGACTGATCAGTGGGGCTCTAGTTTGTTTGTTTGTGCGTGTGCGTGCGTGTGATGCTCCGGGGCTACAGGTCTTGTCTTTCACATGACCAACTGATGATCTGACAGAAGCTGTAAACATACACACACAGGGGAGTTGTTGTTTAAAGCCCTGCATGTGCAGCTATATAGAATTACTGAGTGTCACATTGGTCTCAAGCACTTTTCCAGAGCTTCTCCTCTGAATTATATGATTGGGGGGGGGGACATGATGCCACGCCAGATTAACATTTCATGAGCTAAAATACCTTTATGCATCAACATATACAGTTTTTCTTTATTAACTATCACAACACATTGACTGCAAATAAATTCTCAGCACTCGAGTGTCACATAAATCCACTCGAATCTCTACATCTGAAATTTGTTCTATTACCCTTTGCACCAGTTTGTCTAAAATAGAGCAAAGGCAGACTGGGTGACCCTGCGGGAATGGCACAGCCCAATTTTCCTCAAACGTGAGCATGTAGCCGCCTCCTGCAACCACACACGAATGCTTTGACCAAGTTCATCTCCTTTAAGGCAAACAAGAGTCTGACACACACGTCGGACACACGTGTACAGGCATGAACACACCTAAAAACATGCGACCCTGATGTTCTCGTCATGGAGCTGGAGGCGACCGAGTGACACAATCTGTTTGCTACCATTTTCAAGCTGCGACTCTGACACACACCATTAAGTAAAAACACACACACATATACATACACGCGTCGGACCTCACGGATAATGAAAAACAAATGCATGAGCTTAAACAGACACGCGTGCATAAAAAAAAAACAATAGAGACCCATCCTTGCTTGAACAGTCACATTCACATGAAAACATTCAGAGATCAATCTGCATAGAGCCGCCCACCTCACAGAGGCGCTTATTGATGGTGCTCAAACAAAAGTGGCCGCCATTGATCTGATGCAGAAAGGGTTTGGGGGAGCATTGTGCGTGTGTGTGTGTGTGGATTTTATTTGTCAGTTAAAGAATGAGACAGTGACAAAGTCGCTTTTAGATCAGCAATAGTTTTGTGTGCAAAGTGACAACACACCTGTGGGCGCAACTAAAAAGCCAGTAAAGCAAATTCCTGTGTCTGTGTGTGTGTGTGTGTGTGTGTGTGTGTGTGGCCACAGGTTCTTTGTTCGAGAAAGTCACATGACCAGTCTGACTTGGCGCCGTCCCCTCCCCTCTGCAGCACGCCACCAAACAATAAAATGTTAATATATGGGACAACAACAACAACCCGCACCATGTGTTTTATCACAAATAAACACAATCAGTTCATGGAACTTTGCTTGATGAGCAAAACAATGTTAAAACAGAAACACTGAAAACTACAAAAAAAAAAAAAAAAAAAAAAAACCTCTGCTAATTAGCCACACATAAGCCGTTAGTGATAAAGGGAAGAGGAGGAGGATGGGATGGAGGCTGATAAGGAGGGAGAAAGAGAGGGATGAAGGGAAAGATGAAGGGACAGTGGCAGCTGCAGGGGTGGGGGTGTGGTGGGGGGTTGTGAGCGGGGGATCAAGTCAGAGGGAATCGATAGCGCTGATGACGATGTCACGGGCGATGTGTGTGCGTGCGCCTTCGGTAAACAAACACGGGAGAGAAGCACCGCAACACGGTTACACGGGGTTAACGGCGACATTGACGAGGCATGTGGTCGCATGTCTGGTGTGTAATATGTTTAGACACTATAGTCTGGAAAGGAGATAGATGGATGTAGACGTGGAGGGAAAAGGGATAAAACGAAGAAGAGGAGGAAAGGGGAGGAAGGGCAGAAAAAATAAAGGAGCTCAAAAATGATGAAGAGAGCAGGGGGGGGGGGTGAGGAAGAGAGGTAGATAGAAAAATAAGGGACAAAAATCGATCGGTGACAGGGGAGGCGTGCGTGTAGAGGAGAAAGAGAAGACACGTATAGAAGATGAAGGGTAGAGAGAGAGAGAGAGAGAGAGAGAGAGATGGAGGCGGGCTGGATAGGTCCCAAGGGTGAGATTTCCTTCTCGTCTCTGGTAGGGCAGTCTGACAGACGAGTCTGTGGATCTAACCGCCTATCCTATGTGCATGTTAATTACAGAGAGAGAGAGAGGAGGAGGAGGGGAGAGAGAGAGAGTACATAAGTCAGCCAAGGAGAATGGCACAAAGGAAGCTCAGGTGTTTCTCTTGTCAAAACAAGTCAATGGTCGGGCCTCCATAGGCCTTTAATTACAGCCTCAGTGTCTAACCCACTTTACAACACAGCCAGCCCCCTTACATACCGTATGTAAACACACTGTTTATGTTATCTTTTCACTATTCAAATGCTGGTAATATTCTACATCAACAACACGTTAGTTCATCTCTCAACACTTTCCCCACTTCCCCAACCTGTCTGTGGCTCTCAGCCCCAAGCACATTGTTTCCTGCTGAAGACGTAAATCTTTGGGTCATATTGTTTTTTTTTTTTTTTTTAAAGGCTCAGTGATTTCCTAAAACAGCTGGGCACTGTAGTTTATTTAGTGAGTATTTCCGACAGCTGGACGGTGTGTGTGAGAAAAGAAATGTCAGCCAGTGTAACAGTGCGGCTCATTGATGTGTTTTTAATCGTTTTTAGGTAACAATGGAGCTCTACGCCACAGAGGAATACGATACATCAGGCTTTGAATACTTGTTAGCACAAAAAATTCATCATTGGTTTTGGTCTTTTAATGGGATTTATTGCTAAAAAGAAAAATATGGAATATCAGCAGGCTTGTTCTTTAAGTGCTGTATACAGCCATAAGTGACAGAGGTGATAAAAAAAAACAATAAGCTAAAAAAAACAAGGCGATCTAGACTGCTTGAGGACATTTTTCTTGTAGTTAACTTTTCCTTGACCTTTCCGAGACGGTCGACAGCACAAAGCAGAACAACTGGGCTAATGGTCTCTTTTTTTCCCTTGTTTCTCTCCTGAACCCCCCTCCCCTCATCCCCATCCAGCTCCAGCCAAGCTTCCCCAGACCGTGGCAGCGTGGTTCTTCTAAATGAGTTTAGCCTTTATTAGTCTGTCAGGGGGAAAAAACATTGTTTCCCCCAGTAGCAGGTCGAGATATTATTCATCTATAATTGGTAATAACCCCATACCCCCACCTTGAGGCGGCTCAATCTCCACTGAGTAATCACTGCCATCGCCTGCTCTGCTGGAAACAGCATTATTAGGTCGATGGCACTGTCTCTACCTCCGGTGTCTGCCAAGGAGGTTTATTATCTGACAATATATGGCTTTACTCCTGCTCTTCTTTTCAGAAAGCACAGGCTGTGGAGGGAGAATCTGGCTGAGCATATTTATCTCATAACCCGAGCTACTAACAGACATCTCAGCATCCTGGGCAGTGCAGACTCCAAAATAAGCTCCAGAGGGATCATTTAGGCTGAGGCGTTATCAGTTTTTATGACAGCGAGATTTGCTGTGCTGTGCAAAACACCTTTCACTTTTCAGTATTTAACTGTCACCTCAACTATTTCACAAGACTGTCTCACTGAGTGGGTTTATATGCCCACAGCACTGTGAGAGGTTACAGGGAATAACAAGTTTTCAGTAACGTGACACCACTTAAAACTGGTCTTTACATAGATTAATGACTTTATTGTTTTACTCAGATAAGGATGAAATCCAGCCAGGAGCATTTTTTGGATATTAGATAAAAATTGACTAAATTGTGTCTGTTGGTCTGGTATTTTGTCCTAAGAGAACATTTTAATACAAGAGATTGTATTCTCTGTTACTGTGTGGATTGATGGTATAATCCCTAAAAAACTGAAATATTCCTTTTTATTGAATTTCTCTTTTTTTGTATTAAAATGCTGTGTAGATGTATTGAAAATCTACATGCAGTTGAAATGCAGACTGATTGATAGGGCTGCGACTAAGGATTATTTTCATTATTTATTAATTGAGAAAATAATCGGCAGATTAATAAATCAAATGTTTTGTTTATAAGAAATTATAAAAAACTATGATTTCACAGAGCTCAAGATGTATTAAAATAGTTTTATCTGACCACATTTTATCATTTTACTATCATATGTGACAAAGAAAAGCATCAAATCCTCACAGTTGAATTTTATTGGCATTTTGCTTGAAAAATGACTAAAATAATTAATCGATAGTTTAATTTTTTGTCGATTTATTCATTGATTAATTGACTAATCATCTCAGCTCTTGGCAGAATGTAGCAATCATGCGCAGAAGCTTAGTAGAAAAATTACCTCCCTGATCAGACGTTAGCTTTGGGACACAATGCTGTTTTGTAGTCACTTCTGAAGTGTCAGATTGTGGAGTTTACCTAGCCACCAACACTGTAAATTACCAACTTTTGGGAAACACCCCAGAGCTGAAATCTACACGTTACTCAGGTTATGTTGACACTTTTTACTTACTTGAGAAAGTGACCTTGCTGCTGCAGAGCAGACTAATATTTCATCAGCTAACACTAAGGGCACACCTGCCTCACAGCTATATTCAGGTTCCCACATCTGCCAACGGCTCTGCGCTTCATCCCTGGGAGGAGGCGCCAGGGGAGAGAAGGAAGGAAGGAAGAAAGAAGAAAAAAAAAAGAAGTAAAGAAAAACAACAGAGTCTCATGTGGGTTTACTCTCAGAGACATTGGTATATTTCAGGGAAAGTGTAGGTTGACTTTGAACAGACAGACCACAAAAGAAAGTGAGAGAGATGATATTGTGACAAAGAGGGGAAAAGCAACAGAGTGATGGGAAGACATGATAGGACTTTAGCGGTAAAACACCTACTGCATCATCTATTTCAGTTTGCCACTGCAGCATGGGACTACCCCTGTGGCAGGTGCATGCATCAACTTGCGAATAACCAACATGGGACACATATCAAGCCAATGCTGTCCCTCCAGCAGCAGGCGACTGGATCTAAAATAGCATAAAAGTGAATTATACACAGAGAGGGAGGAAGTGGCATCATGTGCTCCAGACAATGTTATCCGTCAGACAGGAGAAGTGAAACCATACCAGTGCATTCACTCAGCACGCTGATCCATTCAACATTTCAGATGAAGTCATTCACTTCTCCAAGTCTAGGTTACCCTGACATGCAAGCCACTAATAGCAAGCAGCTAAGCCATGTTTACTGTTTCTGTTAGTCCAACTTGTTGCTAAGTCAAGTCTACTAGTCTTGTACAAGCGTGCAAAATCTGTTTGCATGTGAGAGGAGTGTGTGTGGGTGCCTAGAATATTTTGGTCATATGAGATCATGGAGATCAACCACACGAGCCATGTGTTGATTGCACTGTTGACGACAGTGACAGTAAAAATATGCATTTGTGGTCAGGATGAGAAATGAGAAACTATTAGATCAACTTCCTCATGGCTAATGTGTGTTCACCCTGAATGCCTCCAGTTTGTGATCAACACTTAGGTTTAGGTATCAGGGCAAATTGTTTAACTATAATTCATTATTTTAATTCCCCATCGTTCCCACTAGAACATGCGCAATAACCAAAAACATCTACTCCAGAAATGGGGTAGATGTATTTATGAGACCAGACCAGACTTTCAGAAGCTGGTAAATGAGGAGGCTGCAGCGTCCCTTCAACAAAGAAACAGCGAAACATCAGTATGTTGCAAAGCTTGAGCCTTTAGTATCACATCTCATGTCCTGACTCCTGTTTCCACAACCTCTTCCTCCCTTGACCCCTCGCCTCTGTTATCTCCAGGTTTAAGTTCAATACTGAAATAAATAAAATCTACGTCTGCAGTACAAACAACAGCAACGCCACAATCTACTCAGCTGGATTTCCTTCTAGGCGTGCTTTTCAGCCACTGAGATGTCAGTTTCCATAGGATTGACCTTTGACCTGGCGTTATAGAGAGCTGGGGTGAACGCACACAGCCCCTCCCAGCCCCTCGCTCCCGCTCTCCTTCATACCATCAAATGGCTGGCACAAAGGAAAAGAGCTGACCTTAACCGTTCCTGGAAGTGCACACACCCAAACACACACTGGGGACTGTCAGCACCAGGACAGTCCACTTTGAGCTGAAAACAGGGCTTTCATCTGCAGGGAGTAGCCTTGGTGAAGAACATAACAGAAGAGAGGACAGAGCAGGACAGGGGAGGAAAAAAATGGACAGATAGTGGAAGAGAAAAAAAAAAAAAAAGCAAAGCACAGAGCCAATCAACTGACCGGAGCAAAACAAAGGGCTATCTGTAAAAGCCCTGGACTTCATCCCGCCCTGTGATGAGAGAACTTCGATCCCCAGGCAGTCAGGCTGCAAAGCCCTGATGTAGCCTGTTAAGCTCCCACTTCGATTCAGCTCATTGAGCTCCATGCTGCTGATCAATTAGAGAACAGCTGAACCAGCTGCTGACCACACAAACATTCTGTTTTTACTGTTTTTCAGCACAGACGGTTTTTGTTACACCATATGTGTGTGCTACCTTTTATCTCTGTCTTCTCTATTTTATCTAATCTGAAGTCTTTTTTTCTTCCGCTGGTCCCACCCCTGGCTGTGCCATGTCACAATCTCGCAGAGGCTGATACAGTATTGTTGGCATGCTGGTTTATCTTGGCCCAGTCACATCAAAACTATGCATTGGATTTTCTTTCACAGGGCTGATACACCTCATCACCAATGACAGAGAGTCTCTGGAGGTCAGGCCAGGCAGAGCCTCACTGTTCAGATAGAAGCTGACCGACAGGCACATGATGCAGGCAAGATATCAACACACTTCAGCAAATCTGGTCTTTAAATATTTAACAGACAGAGAACCACATCTGCGCCGGCACATATGACCAAAGAGGCCATCACATCAACAAAAGCCTTTAGCATCCATACACTTTTTCCACAGCTAGTTGGAAAAATAAGGACGGAATTTATCCTTATTTTCCAACACTGACTGCTCTTCTCCAGTGTTGCTGCCAACTGTGGTGTGTAAAAAAAACAAAAAAACATCTTATCTATCCTCAAGTGTCCACAGATAAATTTTCCATCCAGGTGACGTCAGCTTACTTAACTATATAATTGAACCCAGTAATGTAGAGTACTTTTATGAAAGGGGCTACACGAGCAAACAGCATCAAACTGAAAGCATTTTCTATGCGTGTGTGTTTCTGTGTGTGTGTGAGAGACTCACCCATCCTCCTTGGCTCTGGATCCAGGGCTGAATGTGGTTGTCCAGGTAGACCGTCATCCACTCTATGATCCTGCTCACAAGCGGACTCATCTCCTTCTCCACGCACTCGACGCACAGCGCCCCGCCGAACGCAAAAAGCCCTACGATGCGGCCCCAGTTGACGCCGTCCCGGAACACCTCATCCATCACGTTCTCAAAGCTTTGGTAGGCCGTGGCCGGCGTGATGTGCAGCTGGTTGTGCAGATCGCTGAAGGCGCGGGCGTACCGCAGCTCGAACTCGTTGGCCGAGTCCCTGAGGGCCTCTTTCACTGCGTCAGGGCTCGTCGTTGAAGGCAACTGTTGCTCCCGCAGTGGGGACGCTGGGGGGGTCCCGGGACTCGTGCCATTAAAAGTCCCGTTGGCATGCGTCGCTACCCGCTGCTCCTCACCCGACCCTGCCTCCCCCCCATCAGTCCTGTTGGGAGGCTCTGTGAGTCCCATGTGGTTGAGAGGATAGTTTCTCTGGGAGAGTTTATAATTGATGTAGAAAATCACCAGTTCTCTGTTTTGAGACATTTTAAATTCAAATCGGCTTCTTCTCTTTGCTCCGGTCCGTCTCCGCTCCTCTCTTGGTCGAGCCTTGTTGTGTTAGAGTGAACACACACTGTGCCAGGCTTTCTCCCTGCGTTCCCTCTGTTCAGACCACCATCGTCAGCTGATATCCAGAGGACACTTGGGGGGCAAAAACCAAACCTATACAAGGCTGACAAATCAGCTCAGGCCCTGTAGAGAGACAACAATGAAAGGTCAAAGTCTGGATAGCCTATAGCACACAATGTGTGTGTGTGTGTGTGTGTGTGTGTGTGTGAGGAAGGGGGAGTGTGCGGTTATGGCTGCAGATTTTTAAAATTAAATTTGGACAGGTAGGGTCAAAGTGCATCTCTCTAATTGGGCTGTTACATATGGAGCAGATGGCAATGATATTAATGAGACAATAGTGGAGCGAGCGTGTGTGTGTGTGAGAAATAGAGAGGACGAGAGACAGTGAGAGAGACAGAGGGGAGGAGGTGTGAGGAAGCTATGGTTTAGGTGAGAGGAGATCAGAGGGACAGTTTGGCTTGTCCACACAGACAGCTACCATCTCCTAATCAGTGCCCTCTGACCTTCAGTCTGAGCTTTTAGGCACCTTGCTTGTCTCGACTCCAGGTTGCCCACACACTGATCTGCATACTGTCACACTAATGCACGCCCTTGAATCTCATACAAAACTGACTTTCCTGTGATATTTGCAAAATCCAACAAGTTATTATCTCATTATCAGTGTGGGAGGTTGGTCTGAATGCAGTGACCCACTTTATGCTTATGGCTTCACATCACTGCACGTCCTGGGTTTAATACTGGTCTGACACTATGTATATATATTAGTTGCCACTGCTTTCCCTCTCAACTACAGCTTGTACAGTTCAGTCACACTTAATGTTTAGACGATCAAATAAAGTAACTGACACTTACACCGCTTTGACTGCAATGTCGTTGAGTTCCAGTTCACTCAATGGAATGAACTCTTGGAATGAACTCAAAGTCAGACGATCTATTAGCAAATAACGATGTCTTGTGTAATTCTGTGGTTTAGTGGTGATATTTAGGAAAAGCACCATTGCAGACTGTAATCAAATGGGGTCGAATGCAGGTCCATATCCTGTGTTAAACACAGTTCATCTCTGAATGTATTATAAGTAATAAGACTAATGGATACAAAATCACTGTCAAATAACAGCCGTTAAAAAATAAAAAGATAACAATAACAGAAGAGAACAACAGAAGAGGTATGGTGGTAAAAAAATTTAACTATTTTGATAATTGATGATTGATCGTTTCCGTCATTCGTCAAGCAGAAAAATGGTTCCAGCTTGTCAAATATGAGGATTTGATGCTTTTCTTTGCCATATATGATGGCAAACTGAACATCTTTGGGTTGAGATTTGTAAATAAAGCAATACAATTTGAGCAAGCAATCTGAATACATCTCCTTGGGCTGTGGGAGGCATTTTTCACTATTTTCTGGCAAAGTGATTATTCGATAATAATTCCCATGGTGAAAAAAATGGCTCTGAAGAAAAAAAAAAAAAAAAAAGAGTATTCTGAGAAAGATGTATTAATTAGTAGTTATATTCTGCCATCTGTCTGCTGACACTGTCTAAAATATTCTGGTGTTGTGCCCAGTGACACACTGACTATTATGAATAGATGGTGCACTAATGTTACATTCAGACAACAGCTTGATATTAATACTACGATGTATAGTAAACATACACTTCATTAAAGATTCATGTCAGTATCCTGTGGCCAGTAAATTAAGTTAAAGTGGGCCTACACTCCTGAAACAAAAGACAAATCTGAAAGATCCAGTTGTCTGACAAAGCCCGTCCCTCATCTTCTGCTGTCACCATCCCATTAACTGCAGCAGCCACACAAAAAGATGTGGGAGGAACATGAACTACTGGTGATCAAAAACTAAACCTGACCTTTCCTCTAACAATACTGACATTTAAGCTGATAACTGGTTGGACCTAATAATTAGTGTGTGAGGCGGATGGAAGGGGAGCTCCATGCAAATAGTAGTGCAGGTGACATTACATAATACATGACCACTCTTCCTAACAGCACAATGGAAGCCCGCTACAGTCAAACCTGGCTCCTGGCCAAACAAGCTGTAGTTTTACATCAAGCCCAAAACCTCTTACACACATACGTTCAGGAGACTATTTGGCGATATTTCGTGGTCAAAGACGCAGAAACTGCTTCTTACAGCAGATAAAAAAGACCCACAAGGCAGCAGTGTTTACAATGGCCACATGGTCCCGAGCCACCAGCACGTGGCTCGTGTTTTACCAGCCTCGCACTGATGTAAACACCACACTGCTCCCGCAGAGAAATGTGCCACCTGATCGCTTAATTTCTCTATGACAATCGCTCAAATATTAACTCATATAAAGCAAACTGGAGGTTGTACTGGTGTTTATTACGGTGGAATCTGGACTGTAGTTCACAGATAAAGCGATACTGTATCTGTAGGCTGCTAGTGTGTGAGCCCCATCTGCGTACCCATGTAAACATCAACATTCACTTACATTTTAATCTGATTCCCCATTTTTAAGAGTATATAAGACATAAAGGCTAACATCAGCGTCTTACCAGCAGTACTGAATAAAATAAAAATAATTAAAAAAAAGTATAATCCTCGCTTCGTTCACCGTTGCCCTCCGTCAAAAAAATGTTCCGAAGCTGTCAGTCAGCCAGCTAGTCTGTGTGTCGCTCTGACGGTACAAAAAGCTGTCAAAATCCAAGAATGTAAGACATCCACTCTGTGTGCAGGAGTGTATGTGTGTGCTTGTGTTTGCACGTATCCTCCCACGTCCCCCCCCCAACCCCCCACACACACCACTCTGCCCAGCCCTCCTTTTATTACGTAACACGACGCCTTCAGAGACGCTCACGAATCATATCGAGACTCCTCATATAAAACACTTATATGATCAAATTCTACATAAGCTGAGACAAAAATTATACTGTTTTCTGTACTACACTACAGTATGCAAGCAAACAGTGTCAGGAACAAATAGGAGAATTAATTTGGCAAATTGTGTGTATAAAACTGGTGCGAGACATATGTCTGTATTTTCACTCTTTGTTCAGATATAATCTGTCACAGGGCACATTTTGTGTACTACATGACGTGAGATGTTAATAACACGCCTGATTCACTCCCCTCTTTTTTTAAAGACAGTCACTAGTGTTCAAATGACCGCTGCTTTTATTCCACATCCACATTAGACATCTTGGTATTTCTAATCAGTAGCACACCTCCCTTACATGTCATTTACTAAGGTTTAGCAGGAGCCTGAAGGCAGCACAAGCCATTCTCCTGTCAGGGATAATAAGACCTTTAAACTCAACACATAAAAATGCGACACCACCCTCTGAACAGACTTCACCACACTTAGTAATCATCATTACAAAGCATTACAGACACAGCAGCTCCCTCCGCCTGCACTAACATTACTGTGGCTGGCTGCTGAATATGGCTGTCACTGTCATTGAGGCGTGTTGTAGTCGCATATTCGCAGACCGTGAAGCCATAAAGGTGTATTTATAGTGGCGAAACCATCTGCTGCAGCTTACAAGTGTATCTTAGCATCAAACAGAATGAGATTTGACAGGAAAAAAGCTCACAAGGAACGTATTTATGGTTACGCGTTCTTCCAAATCTGTCGACCTCCTTCCTCTCGCTGGATTCAGAGAGGAAAACCCTCCCTCTCTGTTTCTCTCTCACCTCATTTCACCAACGCTACGAGCGCAGGCATCACAATTACATTCACACGATCACCAGAGACTCTTACTTGCAGGGTGGTCTCCATAAAATCATGTCTGGTGGTTCGCAATCCACAGCTCGGCAGGGATAAATCCAGCAGTCATTGCTAGCCTGTCAGGCTAAAACGCCGACGTAGATCACGCAGCGAGCTACTGGCTGCCACCGATCCGCCCACAGATACGTTTTCTACGTAAACTTCATCACAGCCCCCTCTGTTCACTTCAGACACACAGAGCAGCGGTCCCCAACCCTTACAATAAAGCAAAGTCTGCCGGGGGACCCCTCCTCACATGTTGCATTGTCTACCAGTTAAGTTAATGATTATTGTCTTGAGAAAAATGTCAGAAAATAGTGAAAAAAAAATCCGTTAAAGTTCCCCACAGCCCAAGGTTACATCTTCAAATATCTAACAGTACAAAACCCAAAGATATTCATTTTGACATGTCCCACAAAGAAAAGCATTAAATCATCACATCTGAGAAGCTGAAACCAGCTCATTTGTTTCATTTTTGCTTAAAAAATGACTAAAACGATTATTCAATTATCAAAATAGTTGATTAATCTTCTGTCAATCGACTAATCGATGAATCGTCTAGAGAGAGAGGACTTATTTTGTTTTATTTGAATCACTTTTAGAGGCTTGAGGAGGTCAAATACAGAAATCCACAAGAAGCAAAGCAAAAATTAGAAAAAGGCTTGTTTTTTTCCCCCTGTATCCTATCCTGTGCTATCATCTCGCGACCCTTTTGATTAATCCAGCGAGACCTTGTGGGGGTCACGACCCCCAGGTTGACAGCTTCACCCAACCTAAAGAGTCTGTAATAAATGGAGCTTCACGTCTGACCTGCACATGAATTATTTAAGGTGCTGGTTGTTTTCATTGTTGCCGGTTTATGAATTATGGCGTTTTTCTTAACAGGGGTTCATGTAGCAGCTGTTAAGCAGCTTTCCACGTTACTTGCCAAAACAAAGGATGCGAGAGGTCTCCATGGTAACCTTTGTTACCCCAAAATCTAGCGCGCTTCAGGCCGATTACCAGTTTGAGTGCAGCGCCACCCTGTGGACATGTAATACAGAGACACTGGAAATCCCTTTTCAAACTCACTATTTTACTTTTTTTCAAAGAAACATGAAGGTCAGTGAGGCAGACTTATGAACAGACTCAGGATAAAGGTTAAATCTTTGTATTTGCAAACATACAGGGCTAAAACTGCCTTTAGTGCCATTGAGCAGGTCACTGAACCCTCACCATTTCCAAGAATCAACTCCCTACAATAACCCATTAAATCTCTTTACAATCATTTAATACACCACTCATGACATAAACAGTTTTAATGACTTTAACTGAATCAATAATCAATGGAGTGGATCAGAATTCAGGTTTATTGATTACTTCACCAAATGCTTGGAAGATTACATCACAATATTATGTATAGAACCGTATAGCGCTTTCATTTCTATGTATCTTACATTGAAAACTTTACAGTCTGCATTTTTTTCATTTACTGTATATATATATTTATATGTTCCCTAGCTTTAGGGAAGAAAAGTAGACATCCATAGTTGCGAGGGAAGGAATGCTTTTCAAAAAAAATATTTAAATGCACTTTAAATAATTACATACATCCTTCTTTAAAAAAAGGCATGAAATAATCAAGGATTCAGGATGCGGAGATTCCAGTATCTCTGTAGATGCGAGCTTTGGTTTTGCTCTGTTCCTGAACCCTCCTGTGGTTGAACTTTACTGTTGAATGTGACACAACACTGATGGGCATTCCAACTATCCAGAGCAAGTTGGTACACTGAGCGGTGTTAATACATGAGCAAACTGTCTTAACACAGTCGGCAACAGATGTGCAAAAGAGTGTGGGGAAATAAGACAACCACTGTGTCACCTTATAGGGCCAACTGATGAATTAGTGAAGCGTTTTATGAGCCAGCTGTAATTCTAAAGCCAGGAAGAGTTGACACCATGTTCAGTTCTTCAGTGTAAGGCTTACCAGGTCAACATACAAAGGAATGCATGACAGAGGGAAGTAGCCAGTCTTTCAAACAACCTTTCATTGTAAACCAGCAATTATCCTCAAAAATAATCATAAAACAAATTAAAGCAAGGGAGCAAAATAAATAAGTAAAATCTCGTTGACAGGCAAGACTGATAAAGATGACGGGACGGTTGTGTCACAGAGAGCAGAGACGTCACAGAGTCGAAGCCGCGGTGGATCTTTGATAGTGTTGTAAGACATGCAGATTGTTGTCACCTGCAGCTGAGAGTTTCAGTCTCTTTAACAATGGCAATAGCCCGCTACCTAATAACACAGAGACATAACAGAGAACAGAAACATTAAAGTGACAAACAATGCTTTGGGATGGACATTGATACATGAGGGTCCAGATATTACAACATATTCTGATTAGATCACCAAACTCACAATAAGGGCGACACTGATGGTGTCATCATTTTCTAACAGGCACAGGTGGCCAATAGGGATTTGAGATAAAAGGGCAAATGTAAGGTTCATCCAATTCAATGGTATTGTTCATTTGCTTTCAGCATTTTGATATACTTTTTTCTTAGTTAAGTATTTAAAAAAAACAAACAAAAAACAAACCATCAAAATCAGGTACAGGGTTCGCAACAATTTCAATAAATTATTTGTTTACTGTTCTTTTCTAGTTATTACAGGTTTGCAATGAGAGTCAGGGGGATGATGAATGACAACAGTCAGCAGAGAGTGCTGGTCACAGTGCTGTTCATCCCCGAGAGAAAGAAGGAAGAAAGAACAGGAAAAAGACTTTTCTACAACTTTTCAGCAGTAGAAAAGCTCAACACTTTAACGCTTTAATGCTGAAGTCCTGAACTGAGACAGAAAAGCTACAGTCTTCATCGTCTTCCTCCTGACGGTGTAGCCCCTCTGTGAACTGCTTCAGTCCAAAAGAGGGGAAAAGTCTCTCATCAGTGTCCGCCGTCATCCCCGCTTCCCCGTCCTTCCCTCCACCTCTTCTCGCACCCACCCATCCTAAGATGCGGGAGTCCAGGCAGACGCCCCCTCGGGAGCAGCGATGTGGAAGACGGAGCCGATCCGCAGGAAGAAACGCCTGAGGACGGCCCGCAGCTCAGGGATCAGGTCAAACTGCATCATTTCACACAGGTGAGGGTAGTAGCAGGAAGCGTGGGGCTTGAACTGGAAAACAAGGAGGAGGTGAGAAAATGTAAATCAGCACCACGATTCAACCAAGTAACAGCCAAAGAGTTCACAGCGGGCCGTTAAAATAATGTCTCGAGAAGCCATTTTTGTCGTCACTGATGTATGTTTTAGCTGTATTTTGGTGTTTTTAAGTGCAATTTTATTGAATTACAAAATCGCATTCAGGCAAATAAACGCAATTTGTACCACAAGATTTCTTTTAACAACTTTCCCACAGCGTGAACTGCACAGCAGGCCTTGCACAAGAGAATGGTGCCAGCCAGTCCACTTTACCAACACTGGTGTGATTCTTGTTGATGCAGTGGTTTGTGTGGTGTTGGCATTTTCTTTTGAAGCTGGCTGCATGACGCCAATATTTCCTACTGTTTCAAGCTGCGTGCTGGGTTGTTTTCGGACTGAACACTGCTGTAATTTTGGCCAAACACGCCTGGAAAGAAACCCTGAGTAATGGGCAGCTATGAGTCACCGTGAATAATGCCATCACACAGAGAGTGCATGATTCATAGGTGACAGCTTAGAAAAGTGTTTCTAATCACAAAATATATGAATAAAACAAGACGTCTATCCTTTAATCACATTTTTTATTTAAACTAAAATGTTTTAAACAGACATTTTATCACCTTTTCATAATAGTTTTGAAATTTCAGGCCCTGGTTATGATCCATAAGGCTCCATAATGTTGTAAATATAGGTTTGGATCCTGCCCTGCCTCAATCAAACTCTTGTCCTTTACAAACTCTTGCACAGTGTACTATGTGTGTGTTCCTGCCTTGTCGTCAGGCAGCCGTAGCGTCCTGGTGAGCAGCAGCATCAGCAGGCTGTTCCAAGCCTCTCTGTGGCTCTCCGAGGTCAGACTGATGAAGTAGGCCAGAGCTTCACTACACACCCTGAGAGAGACAAGACAACACAAGACACACATTGGACTATTACTTGTGTAATACTGATGTCTCTCTGACACTGAATAGACAGCAGCGGTCTGCCTGTATCAGAGCTGTGACCATACAATTATTATTATTTTTGACGAGCAGGCCAAGGCAGCACATCCTGAACTAAGCCAGCATCACCAAACATTTAATCATTAACACCACACGTACGTATTCTTGATGTAATACATGAGTCAATTGCTCCAACGCAGCTGCTCAGTGACAAACATAACAAGGTGATTTGTGTTCTCGCGCATTCTATGAAACACACAGTGTACAGGTCATAAATATATATCGTAATGATGTATGAGCCATGTGTCAGAACACAGCTCACTCAACACAAACACCAGTACTGCACTTACTGCAAATGACACAGTTGGTGCTTCTTTATTTAAGGTTTAACATTTAACCAGGCAGTGACACACTGAGGCATTTTGAGGTAGCAGAGATGGGCAACTATGATAACACTACTGTCAGCTAGGTATTGTTACTGTACATTTTTATGTCTATAAAGGTTGTAGGGTTGAACCAATCCTATGAAAAGACCAAAACCAACACTGAAGTATTGTGTGTGTGTGTGTGTGTATCCAAAGCCTGACTTATGTTATTCCTCTGTGCCATAGAGCTCCATTGTTGTCTAAAAATGATTTAAAAATACACACAGGCCACAGGCTGCAATGGGTGACATTCATTACCATGAACACACACACACACTGTAGTTTATTTTGAGTCCATCCATACACGCACTTTTAACTTCCCACCTTTTTTAAATTAAAAGTTTATTTTTGTGACCTGTTTTTAAAGATTTGCATTTTCAGTAGGAATGAAGCCGTGTGGCTGAAAACCACTAACTAGCTGTGGAAGGCAGATATTAAATATTAAGTAAATATTAAGAGACAGATAAATGTGTTGTTGGCTTTGGTCTTTTCATGGGATTTGAGGAAATTAACAAAAATATATAACACCCTTTAATACGATGCTGGCCATCTTAACTGTCATGATGAAGTGGAGCGTGTAGTATGTTGTACTCACAGCAGCAGGCGTGTCTGGATGTCAGGCCATGAGTCCTGCAGCTGAGGATCAGAGTACATCCTGAACAAGATCCTCAGGCTGCAGGCGAGACTGCTGGTCTCCTGCTTCAACAAGTTGGGCTTGGATTTCCCTTTAAAGCCTGAGGGCAAAAGAGGGGGACAATCATTGTTTATAGGCGTTAGGTGGCCTAATGATACCATACAACTACAACGTCCCTGGCTGGTCATAGCCCTCTCTCTCCCCTCATTTACTTTCTGTATCTCTACTGTATCAAATTAAAGCAAGAGGAGTTTTTTCCTTTTTATTTACCTGCCCTCCAGAGTGCCGTCCTTTGTTCGTTGTTGGAGTTGAAGTCCTTGGCGAAGGTGTGCGACTCCAGCAGACAGTCCAGCAGCTTAAAGAGGTGTGCAGAGGTCATGTGTCTGTACATACCCTGATCTGGACCCGGCTCACCTCCCTCGGCTTCCGACTCTTCCAGAGCATCTCGCTAACAGGAGGATAATGTTAGACATGTTTAGCGACATACAGTATATCTGACAATTTGGGCTGGATAAAAAACTATTACTATTACTAGCTATTTTCCAGTGAATCGTGATTTTTTCATCTCTGGACTTCAAATTGGGAGATCAGTGGTGATATCCAGCCCTACTGATAATCCAACACTACACAGCGTTGCCCTTTTCGATCAATGCATGATCACTTCCCCTTATTATTCAGATTAGTGAGCACCGTTTCTAAGAAGGCAAAGAGCAATATCTCAGCTTTCACAACCATTTTCTTTGTTCCTCCTTTCAACTGTGACATTTCCTTAAATACAAACAAAAGCGGGTGCCCGTCAACGAAAATAATGTTGAAATAAAGACTGACAGTTGCTCTTGTTATCTACCTGTGCGGCAGCCATGTTCTCAGCATCCTCTTTCTTGCTGGTTGCTGGGAAGAAGACAATGTTGTCTATGGTCTGGATCAGTTCAAGCTGTACCACACATTTAATCAGCAGCCCTGCAAACAGCTTCTGGTCCGAAAGTTCTGTAGCACAGAGAAACACAAGAGGTGGAGAGATGTGAGCAAATGTGTGACAATTGAAGGTGGAATTTGAATTTGCACGGGAGGTGAATGACGTCTGTGTGTGCTTGTGCATGCTGTGCACTCACTAGCGCTGGACTTGCCCTTCCAGGTGTCATCGCTGGACATCTGGCTGTGTCCTCTCTCAGACAGAGCTCTGTCGTAGCTGCTTTGGGACTGGGTGTCAAAATCAGCATCCTGGAGACATACAGCGAAAAATGCCGTGAACATTCACAGGTTAGCGTCATTCTTCTTATATGGTGGAAAGATAATTAGGAAATATAGCAGTCCTTTCATTGGCTAAAAGGCTATTACTGTTTGGTCAATGAGTGTCTGTTTATTTTCTTACAAAATGTTTTCCATCAGCAGCTTCCTCCTCCTGTCCAGCCGGTCGCCAAGTCAACAAACTGATGTGAAAAGCAAACAGAATGGCAGATCAGGAATAAAGCGGTGTGATAACCAACATCCTGTCATAGAATTAGCTGGACATTTACACTAAAGCATAACAGCCTTGATGTGCATTTGCCTTCCTTAAATTCCCCACTGATTCCCTCTGACTGAATGATGTTCATAAGCAGTTTCATTAACATTTTTGAAACTGAATTGAGCTGATCTCTGGTTCAAAGAACATTGGTTGCAGACATACACGTGAGGGCTGGTGTTTTGGAAGATCTCAAGCATGCAGGAGCAGGTGATGTTCCAGACTGTGGGGCTGAACTTCTCCCCGTTCAGAATCACCAGGTTCTCCAGACAGTTGGTCCCCGACCGAGCCAGCTGCTCGTTGTCTGTAGAAGAGTTAAAAACACAGCTGCTACATGCAAACACTGAGAACTTCACTGAGGTTCATGAGGTGCTTGTTGTCGACTGGAATCTAAAAAGATCCTGTTACAGTCGCTGAATGTTGAGCTTGTGATACTGTGGTGCATGTGGACAGTTTTTTTTCTAAATATTCTATTCTATTCTAAATTTTTATCCAAATCTGTTATTCAGGATTTTCTCAGCTTAGGCCTTCTTTGCCATGCATTCATAGAGGTATTACTGGGGTATCCTGGCGATCTAAGGGTCACTGTCTGTGGTTTGAGTCTAGCTGGGACACCTTTATTACATCTCATTCCCCTTCTCTATTACTTAGGGACTGTATGTAAATTATTAGAGGGGGAAAAGAAGGTCAGAAAAGGGGTTAGGTTATGAATTTTTTCTGACTTTTCTGGGAGAGTTTTTATTAATTCTCATATATATCAGGCTATCTTATCTAACTTTATCATCTGGAATCTGGGGTGGGGTTTTAGTCCCTTAGCTGGCCCATCACAAATTCAGTAACAGTGATAATCATGGTTAATTTACTAGCGTTTGGTTAGAAAAATAGAGTAGCTGATTACAACATTTTAGCCCCCCTCTCCAGCACAATTTTGTACAGCTCCTTACTGATATCCCCAACTACAAGCTAGCTGTTCAGCAGAGCACCAAAATATCTTGTTTGTCACATCTCATTGGTGTTCCCTCTCTGCTTAAAATCTGCCCTTTGTGTGGATAGATGAGTATTATAAGTGTTGTGCTTTTACTTGTGTACATGATTTTAAACACCCACCTTGCCTGACACACCACTGTAACTGTGTGAAAATGTCCGCCAGCAGGATTTCACTGAGAGGCTCATAAAACTGGGTGAACACGTCGCAGATGGCATATAGCGCATGGTTGCATGTTGTCGTCATCCACTCAGTTTTCTGGAAGAAACAAACATGAGCGGATGTAAGTAAAGTCACATTTTAAGAAAAACTCCTTTCATTTCTGTATGTGCACAAACATTTTTGACAGTTTTTTAAAAGAGGATAACCCTCACATATGTAACTGGCTTGTCAAAATATAAACAGCTATGGGACTTGATGGCCTGCTATTAGTGACCTCTGACCTCTGTCTGCTGCTCAGGGAGCTTCATGTTGTCAAAGATACGGAAGACGATTCTGAAGAGGTCGTGCCACCAATGCTTCTCGAAAGTGTGGCCGTAACTCTTCATGATCTCAAACATGACTGTAAGCCCTCTGCGAGAAGCAAAGACAAACAGTCTAGTCATCAATCTTGTTGCATTACAACTCAGCAAGAACAAAACAGACACAATATGGGATTACTAGCAATACATTATGATTCTGCATTAACTGAGTTAATGTGATTGTATTTGCCTTCATGTTTGTAATACGCTAAGCAAAACCAACAAATATCATTTCCTCCTCAAGTTCAGATTTCAGAAGAATTTGTTGCTGTGCTTTGCAATTATTATGTGTAAGTCAAATGCAGGCAGGTAAAGCACAAAATGTCTTGTCTACAAGACGTTTTGGAAATGTGTGGAGCTACAACTGTACTGAAAAACTGAAGTGTTTAATCCTTTGAACTCTTGGCTTTCTTGCTCAGTTTCCTCACTACATGCCAAACTACACATGCCATGTATTGTTATTTTCACAATCAGTTGGCTACTAAATGCCATTCTTGTGTGTGTGGTAAAATAATCCTTCGTGAACATGTTCTGAGTTTTGGGAAAAGTTCTCAAACTGCTTTGGGTGAATGCAAGGAGGAAGTAAAATGTTGCCATGGAGTCAGCAAGTGAGCTGCTTTCTTCACCTATATTTACAGTTGGGTGGATTTATACACTACAAATGTTATGCTACATTAGATATTAGCAGTTCCTATTTTGCATGTATGTGCAGGAAACAATAGGTAACTGTGATGCTGAAAAAAACTTCTTATAAGCAGATTTAAGGATATTAATCTGTGGTTGTAGATATTTATATCCCTGTAAAGTGCTGTGTTCCATTTGACTTGAGTTATGACTTAAATAAAGGGTGCCGCATTAGTTGGGTTTAAATTGTTAAAGCTAAACTCCATGCTGAGTTGTTTTGCTACCTGGTCCGGACATCCAGCTTGCAGCGGTTGATGATACAAGAAAGCTCAAACAGGATGGGAAACCAGCCACGAACCCACACCCGATCGCCAGGGGCAACGTTCATGTCATCACTGGTGTATTCCCTCAGTGCCTGGACAGAGACACAGCACACAGAAAGGATACACTTGTAAATAAAACCACACAAACAATATACACATACCATTATTTTAATGCACAAACGCTGTTTTACTGAAACCAACATTGTCACAACTCAGCTGTACCCACCTGTGGCCTTTCAGAGACGTATTTAGCACAGTGCCGTATGAGTCTGATAGCCTCCATGCTGGTGTCAGGAAAAGCTGCGTTGCACACGAACTCTGACAGACACTTCACTGCATCCTGGAACGAATCAATAGCAGCTGCAAAGTGCTCCTGGAAGGTGTTCACTGAAGAAAGAGTGATGAAGAGGAGGAAAGAAAGTGAGAAAACTGGAATGAACTAGACAATTTGATTTGCTGTCTTACACCTCTCCTCTTACAGAATGAGAATCTGTCTCATTGTCAGCTGAGCAGGTTGACAGAACACAACCTCACTTGGTTTCATCATTTGAGCTAAAATGGCGGCCCTGAGGAAACAGCAGCATTCATACTCACTGACAATGTGCCCAGTGGTCTGGAAGGCTAGCTCCACTATGGTCTCATCGTGGTCGGAGGCTGCCTGGTGAAACACTGAGAAGATGTTCTTCCAACCTGAACGGATGTTGGCCGCCTGGGAGTTTACCATCTGAGCCACACACCTGATCACCATGTCTCTGATAGTGGGGGACCTGAGGGGAGGGGGGGGGGGGGGGTCATCAACATGGTGTAACAATGTGCATCTTTGAGAGTTAATATAAAATAAACACTCCACTATAATTTATACTGCATTTCAGATTTTACTGAAAACCCACTACTACTCTCCATATATCTACTGTGTGTAACCCTTTTGTGCCCCCACTATTCCCAACCACTCTTAGTCCTATAACCCTGTAGCCTTTTGTACTGAGAAAACAGTCTCTCATCTTGTAGTATGTATTCTCACAATATTCTCTACCTGTTCTTCTTCATGATGTGCTCAAAAGGCCTGAGGAAGTCTTTCTGGAAACGGAAATTGGCCAGCTCTCCTTTCTCCAAGAACTTCATGGAGAGCTGCCTCAGTGAGTCCACAGCAAAGATGGCTACATCTTCATTGGGGTTACAGCCCACCTATAGAGGAGACACAGCAGTCATGAATTAGGCCTCAGCGATGCATTAAATTCACTCGGTTTTACTAAAAATAATCATGACGATATAGCTTCTTTTCAAAACTGGTTGTTAAAGGAAAAATTCACCACTGTGAATATGATGATTTAATTAATCTATGTAGTAGAAATGTGCAGTTAATATTGAATTTTGTGCCCGATGACTAGAGAGAACTCAGAAAAAGTTTTGATTCCTTATTCTGCTCTTAAAAGGGGAATCCTACAACAACCAGAATGCATTGCGCACATTCCGTCCAATCAGACTGACTCACTCTACTAACGGTGAGTTTACATCCGGCAGAGCACCAAAGTCAAAGTTAGAAGAGATAAAAATTAGTGAGCAGCAGCATAATATCTCTTTCCTGAGGCTTATTTTCATTTACAAAACGTTCTTCCTCATCGAGTCAGTTACATTATGTGGATCAACTAACCGAGTGCTGCACAGGTGCCGCTGGATGTAGCCACAAGTTACAGGTAACACACTTGCTGTTCGCTGTTGTTCTGTATTCAGAGTGTTTTGGTGTGTGTTAGTGTTATCACAGAGAAAGTCAGCTGACGTTTGTGTGTCAGGCTGCGCTGTAGTTTAGCTCTGGTAGTCGCTTTCTCCTCCAGTCCACACTCTTGTCTGATTACACAGCACTATATTCAGCCTCAGAAGTTGCAATAGTGGCACCACATCTCTGCTCCAACATTACATTGTCAAGCTAGTTCTGGATGAATCACAGATAAATTTAGCAGCTTAGCTTAGCTGTTGCTACGGTCCGGTGGTCGCTTTCTCCTCCAGGCTCTGATGTATCTGATTCAACAGCACAATATTCGTCCCTGTATCATGAAGCTAGTTTTCTTCCAAATATACTGAGTGTTTTGGGGGACCCACATTTTACTGTCCTTGAAGGCAGCACTACTGAAAATGAGGAAACGTAGTTTGTAGTCTTAATGCTGATCTTCATTTGCCGGCAAATGAGCGGGGAGCTCTGGGTGCAGGCAACATGGAAGGAAGTTAAACATTGTTCATTTGCATATAGTACCCACATTATAATGATACAATGCTGGTTGAAAATCTTCAAAGTTTCCCTTTAAAGGGTAGGTTCACAATTTTTCAAGTCTGTCAACATTCAGGTGCCCATATGAACACTGAAAGAGGTTTTCACTCACAATCATTCCTCCTGTTCATACTGGCTGTTAAAAGATCCCCTTCAAATGTGCTTTCAATGTAAGTGATGGGGGACAAAGTGTGTCCACACGGTCATTTTGTGCAAAAATGTATTTATCTGAAGCTTATATGAGGCTTCAGCAGTCTGAGTTAGTTTTTGGCACTAAAAAGACTGTAACTTTGAAAGATATCTACTTGATTTGACTCATCACTGCTCTCACTGTGGATTTTGACCCCCATCACTTACATTATAAGTGTATTAAAAAGGGATCTTCTAATGGTCAGTATGAACAGGAGGAATGATTACAGCAAGAAAAACATATTTCATTTGGGCACCCGACTGTTGCTTTAAGAAAATTTGAAAAATTGTGAATCTGTCCTTTAAGTTTCTGTACTCAGTACTCAATCAATTAATTAAAGTTGAAACAAATGTAAACTTCTGCTGCAGCTGTAAACAACAATGATGAAAGTGAACCAAAACAGTAATGTTGCAGGCTGGAAAACCAAAACAATGAGCTGAACAGCACTAAAATTCGATGAAGAGCTGAGGGGAGCTAAAGAGTCGCATGATAACTGTATGTGGGCTCATCACTACGAGTGACTTCTTTCACATTTCATTCATTGTTGCTGTAATAATATCAATTATAGCAGCTTTAAGTTTGATTTAAAGGACCAGTGTGTAGGATTTAGTGGTATCTAGTGTTGAGGTTGCAGATTGCAACAAACTGATAACCCCCTACTCTTCCAAGCGTGTAGAAGAAAGCTATGGTGGCCGCAAAACTTGCAAAAAACACGAAAGGCCCTCTATAGAGCCAGTGTTTGTTTTGTCCGTTCTGGGCTACTGTAAAAACATGGCGGTGCAACATGGCGGGCTCCATGGAAGGGGACCCGCTCCCTATGTAGATATAAAGGGCTCATTCTAAGGTAACAAAAACACAACAATTCTTATTTTCAGGTGATTATACACTAATTAAAACATACTTATGAATATTATATTCCATTTCTGCATTACTGACTGATGATCCATACAATATTGTGCCTTTGGGAAATAATAAATAAACTATCCACCTGTATTTTCAATGACAAAGGATAATTTCAGTTCACTAAATTTTTGAGGGGTGGGGAACTTGGGACTCAAACATGGGTATACATGGGTCCAAAACATGCCCTACTTATGTACA
This sequence comes from Scomberomorus guttatus, assembly GCA_038419695.1. Taxonomy (NCBI): domain Eukaryota; kingdom Metazoa; phylum Chordata; class Actinopteri; order Scombriformes; family Scombridae; genus Scomberomorus; species Scomberomorus guttatus. Next base: position 5,960,605 of record CM076449.1, read on the forward strand.
ACAAAATAAATGACAATAAATGACAATGTCTAATAATTTACTGTGAACACATAGCCTGTGTAGACATAATTAAAGAGCCTTCTTATGTTCCTGTAGCGGTAATAAGTCCTCAAGGGGGCAATACAGGACAAAAGAAAGTGCGCGTAGCAGCAGAGAGAACACGGTCATCTCACTAGTGCTTGCCATATCACCCTACATATGAGACTGTAGCTCAAACGTCTCCCTCATTATACATTTTTAGGTGATATATTTTTAGAACACAAACTGTGAAATCAACTTTGCATTGTTCTGTGTTTGCATACTTGCACACACGGTTTGTAAAAGACCCATGGAGCACAGTATGCAAGATATTTACCACTTACTATAGACCTTTAGGTCCACTGACCTTGTTGAAGTGGTCGCCTATGACCTGCCAGATTCGAGACCACTGCAGCCTGATGCGGTTCATGTTGTAGTAGGAGATTTCCACAATCTTCTGCAGGCTGAACATCCTCGGCTGGTGTGCTGAGGCCAACTCATCCATGGACACCGCACACAGCCACCGCACAAAGTCCACTGCAAACAATTAAACAGCAGCAGTCTATCAATATCTTCTCTATCTTTGTAACATAACACAAACAGAGACGTGAGAAAAAGGAATAATACTCACCAATTGCATTTCCATCTAGTCTGGTGGAACCAGTGAAGATCCTGCAAATATTAAAGCAGCTTTAGTATTTGTAGGCAAAAGAAACATTGAACTGAATTAAGCAGATTTAATACTTCTAATCATAAATGCTTTTATTATGTTATCAATGTCCCGTATCTCACCTGTCCACAGCTACCACTACACTCTGAGAACTGGTCTCTCCTACCGACTCCTGGATGTGAGCCATCTGTCTCTTGTCCTGACTTCCCACCAGATTACCTGCAACACCAAACACATTTAACACAAGCTAATGAACACAGACATCAGACATGACTTTTAGAAGCACAGTGAAGTAGGTATAGATTGTATAGATGTAGAATTTCTATGCGATGATATATGTAATTAAGATGATTTATTTTCAGAAAGACAGAAAGAGGGAAGTGATGTGGATTTTAGTTTTTACAATAAACAATGTCTGTTTCAGAGTTAATATTAAATATTTAGTGGCCTGAGAAAGTTGACAATGGCTAAAACTGTAGAAGGAATAAAACTGCAAACAGTTTTGATGTGAATACTCAGACTACAGACAACTTTTGCAGTCGATTATATGAGCTAGGGGTTAAACTGTGAATAGTAAAGTACAACCAGACACGTGATGTGTGTGTGTGTTTCCTACCTAATCCCAGGGGCATGAACTCTTCTGTGCCGGTGGGTAAGCCCTTGATGCCGCCCTCCTTATCTCGGACCACCCCTGAGATGTAGCGTGTCTTCACCCCAGTGCCGATCAACTGGGCGAGCTCCAGCTGACTGATACACCTCAGGATCTACAGCACACAGACATCAACCACAAATAACTTCACAGGGGTTGTAAAATAAAATACAAGATGAACTCTTGTATGTGACATTAGGGATTTACTTTCTCCCACTTATAAGGCGGAAAACTCTGTATTCTAGGTTTTTTCTGAGATTCAATAAAACTCTTATTATTTCTCTGCTACTAAACTTAACATAAATCATATTAGCATGTAGGGAGTCACCTCATGCCAGGAGTTGCCCAGGTAGTTTCCGTCAGTGTGGGCCACAGTGATCAGGGTTTTGATGGTGTCAATGTTCTTCTGCTTCATCTCTGTGATGCTGGAACTGGCTGTCAGCAGAGTGAATCTGGCCAAGGCCTGGACATACGCATCTCGTTCCAACTACAGAAAGGCCATGAACTCAGTTAATATACTCAGCCAATAATTAAAAAAAAAATATATATATAACTGAAGCAATGTGTGACTACAAACATTAGGCTCACTCTGTGTGTAAAACATCACCGTACCTGCATGTTGAAGATGCAGGCGATCCTGATGGCACATCGAATGCCTTCCAGACATAGTGAGGCCACTTCTGGGTCATCACAGTCCTGCAAACCCACGCTGAACGCTGCCAGCAGGGGGGTCCACGCCAACTGGAACACACAGAAATTGTAACGAACTAATTCATTTTTTCATTCTTCCAAATACTTAATATTCATATTTTTTCTGACATCATACCTTGAACATGGGCCTGACATGCTCCAGGTGTGTAGCACTGAAGAAAGGGGCCTGAGCGTGGCTGACGGCCTCCATCAGAGCTTTAGCCGTCTTCGCCATCTGCTCCATCTCCATGTTGTACAGCAGGCGGCGTTGCTTCTCGCTGGCCACGCCTGATGGGAAGAGGACATCAAATGTGTTTTTCAGCAAACAGAGAACAGTGTCAGGAAGATGAGCCAAGAGGACACCAGGCAATATGTGACAGACAGTGAACTTCAGAGAAACAAGGAGCAAAGGTTTTATTTGAGTGAGTAATCCTGACAGAGTAAACAATACTCACTCTGCTTGGTGGACTTGGGGGTGATTGAAAACTCTTTGCTCTCCTTCATGGCAATCTTCTTGCCTGCGATCTCATCGTATATGGAAGATAAATACTCTTCAGGCAGGTCCTTACTGTCGTTAATACCGCGGTTCATCTTGATGTACTGCTCCTTTGTCATCTTGTTCTTCACCTTCATCAATGAGGAAGAGGGAAAAAGACATTTGGGAGGGATTATTCAAAAGGGAAGGAAACTGCCCAATGTCTTTTCAGAATCAGGTGTTTCTATCCTGAATTTGTCTTGTCATATTTACTAAACCTGCAGAGAATTAACATCAGTGGCATAAAATTTTGCATCACCACAATTTTTCAATTTAGCAGGGTTTTCTGCTGCGGAACTTGGAATTTTGGTTGGAGAAAGAACATTTTTGGAACGGTCATGTCTACATACCACAAGAGGAAGGCTATGTGATGAAATATGATGATGATGTTGTCAGCTCAACAAAAAGATCAGTGACTGAATGAGTTTTAAGAATCAATGTGGGAGAATTTTGGTAAAACTTTAAAACTCCTGCCAAGTATTACTGGCTCCTCATCATGTTGCACAGGACTGGAGCAGCCACGAGCCATTGAAAGTCAGGAAAAATACAAATTCAAACAGGACACTGAGGAAAACAGGAAGGTAAAATGTAGGAAAATGTTGCTCTTATCTTGTGCTGTAGTGCTGTATGGAGTACAATGCATCTTTTAATATACTGTGATATTTTTTACTGCTGTCAAGGAAGTGTTTTCATTTTCTGACGTCCACCATCCCTCTCCGTTTTTCCCCAGCTATAGTCTCTGTGTGTGTGTGTGTGTGTGTGTGTGTGCCACACAGAGACCTGCCTTTCCCAGACTTTAAATTTCAGGCGCAATTTCCCCTGTGACAGTGGTCTGTCAGCTGTGATAAATCAGGTGCAGCAGCTATTTGTACAGAGCCGCGTTGAGACAGATAAAGCCCCGCATTCATTTAAATGGGGGTGGGGGAAAAAAAAAAAAAAACCCGGGGTAGTGTGGTAAAAAAATTGAAAGTGGCTCACCTTTTGACAGAACGCAAAGCAACGTCATCTGGCAAGGTGCTGCTGTGGCCAATAAAATACATGCAAGCACATATTCCTGGTAGATTACTTTGTAACATGAACACTGTATTTATACTGTTTACCTTAGGATTGGCTGGCAAAAAATAAAATAATTGTTGCTGTGATAACATAGCATTATAAACCATTGTGCAATGTTTTGGCGTCTGATAAGTTCCTGGTTACTTAAAGTGGACTTCCTGGATCATATTTCATTGTCTTGCTGATACCTGAACACAGAGCTGTTTTTGAACTGAATGCCATAAAATACATAATGCCTGAGCCATTTTTAGTGGTGCTGCTTGTCTTCCATTTCATCAGCGCAAAACCTTGCTGTGGACAAGCACTATTTGACCGTAGTGCCTAAAGAAGGGCACCAAACCCTTATAAATATTTAGATATTTTTAGTTAGATCCTGGATGGATCACACATATGGTGATCATAGTCGCAGGGCATAAAGTAATAATCAACAGTTCTCACCTGAGGACTGTGCAGGTCTGTGGTGAGCATAATGATGGAGTATGCCAGCACATAAGCAGTGTCTGCACTGGCAAACAGAGTCTGTCTGCAAAAGAAGACGCACATCAGAGCAACAGTTAGCTAGATTGCTCATGCTGTATCTTTTGTTTTTAATTAACAATAACTCTTGTGGCTAAAGATAATATGATTATCAGTCTCTGGTGCTCTCTAATTTTAATAGGAAATCTACGGGAGCAGTGACGACGAGCCTTACCCCTGGTTGCACTCCAGGTATCGAGCAGCGAACTTCTCCATCAGTCTATCAATCTTCTGTGCCTCCCCCGGCAGCCTGAAGCCTTCCAGGAACGCTCTGAGTGCCGAGACAAAGTCCCGCCCACAGAAGTCCAACTGGTCCACGTAGCAGTACATCACTTCTTTGTTGAACTTGATGTTCTCGCCCAGGAACTCACCCACTTGGGTCTATGGATGCAGACGTCGGGTGGTCAATCAACTTTTCTGTTGGCATTACTGAAGAATACAGCATTGTATAATTTAAGCTTGTGTAATCCCTCACCGTGTCCAGCCTGTCCTCCTGGTGTAGGAACTGGGCGATGTCCTCGGCTGTGGAACCCAGCATGCCCTGGTCCTGCAGGTACTGTATACCCCGCTTCGGCTTCTTGTTGAAGCTGGGGAGAGAACAGAGGAACAAATCTATCCTCTCTAAACAAGAACAAACAGTCCCAAGCTCAAAGGCTGTTACCATCAATAAAGACAGATCCTAACTAATCCTGATGTAAATCCTAACCAGGGGGAGAAAAGAGCTCACAGTTCGATGCCGTGCTCGATGATGTCCTTCTGCTGTTTGATAACCTCGTACTGCTCCGGGTGGTCCGCCTGGGAGAGCGCGACGCTGGAGGAGACGGTGGAGTCCAGCGAGCTGATGCTGTCTCGACGTCCCGCCAGCTGTTCTGGGAGCTTCAGCTCTCCTCCCTCGTTATCAGACGGATGCTCCTGGCCTGCAAACACATCACACACACACACAATAATTATATGTTTAGACTTTACGCCTCTCTTGTGCATTGTTCACATACATACCACACTCTACACACTTACCCAGGTTAGCTTGAAGGTTTGGATTGACATACATGTCTTTGCTCCACTCCACCATACATTTGAGGATGGACACCAGACACTCCAAACCCTTCTTACGTAGGCTCAGCTCCTGTGGTTATTACAGCACACACACACATACACACACACTTGTAATAGTGTAACATGCAAAACATGACTTAAGAAACTGTGTAATTTATAACAAATGAAGGAATACAAGAGTTCACACATTTAAAAGACAGACATGAAATACTTTCTGTAGCTTATATCTTATTCTTTTTCAAAAAACTGTATTTAGTGAACAGCTTAATGGTTTTATATATATACATGAAATATTATGGTGTTATTGTCTGTCCCTGACCAGGAAGATGTCCTATTTAATAAACACCTGTACTCCTTCAGTCCTTACAATCTGCATTACAGTGACAACAGGGGTCACTGAATTCCTGTGATGCCTACCTGCAGAGGAGTCATCCCAAGCTCCTGACCACTCCTGCCCATAGCAATCTTAGACAGGTCGTTGACAAGGCGCTCAAAGATGTTGGCGGCATTTAAGTCGCAGTCGTAGTTCACATAGATGTCGACAACACACTGGGCATCTGGAGGGGGAAAGAATTTAATCAAAAAACTATCACAAAGAAGTACATTTTTAAAAATGGTACTGACTAAATGTATTCCTTAGAACAAAAACATAACTATTTCATAGAGCAGATTGTTAATATTTTGAGACACTGAACTGAGCTGAACTGATAATACACTGTTGGCTGAAGTGATCAGTAATTACAATACAGCATTTCTTGAATCTATTCTGAGGGTTTTCCTGCATGGAGAATTTAAAGGTGATTGCTCCAATTTTCCCAAAACCTAACCACACAGGCAAGAATGACATTCATCTTTTGTATAAAATGTATCAGTGCCAACTCAAATAAGAAGAATCACTCCAGGGCTGCAACAAAAGAAAAGACGACATGAAAAGATGATACGCTAGCTGCTGCATCCCAGTACCAACCAATATCTGCCAACATTTGAAAAACCTTTTTTGAATGCTCAACAGAAGTGTTTATCACATCGTTGCTGTGCTCTAGTTATGGATGTGACTCATGCCGTGCTACTAGAGCAGTGCCAGCAGTGGTAAATACTACAGCACAGTGAAGGTAATATTTAGAAGCAGCTACAACTGGGAGAGTTAGTGTGACTGTGTGTTTAACTTTGAGTGAAAAGAGAGAAAAACTTGTATCAGTGGACCTGCACAGATGCGTGTTAGTGTCTGGATAACCATCCACTTGTGCTCAAAGGAGCTGGTTGATGTCTCCAGGATGGTCAGAAAGATCTCCCGAAAAAACACCTGTGGCAAAGTGGAAGAGAGATAAAAGTCAGCGTGACAGATGTTAAATATATCACAACTACTCGTAAACATTTCCCTACTCAGTCTAAGGTTTGCCAGACCAACACTGTCACTGTTACTGTTGCTCCACATTCTGTACCTCAATCTGCATCTTCAGGTGGACCTTGAAGTGGGAGAGCAAGGTGAGGAAGATGGCAAGCGAGAGCTCGAAGACCTCAGGCACAGAGGAGACGCCATTTTTAGACAGTGCCACACACAGGTACTGTTTGATTGCGTTAACGAACATCTCATGAGTGCGAAACACCGGCCCAGCGCCCTGCAGCACAGAGAGCAGCAGCTGCAGGGAAACAATCTTGGACCTCAACTCATGGGACCTGCGGAGGAAAAGAATTGTAGGGCCATTAGTTATACTGCCTGAAGTGTAAAACTAGTGGAAATACACAAAGACACTTAAGAGGCATATATAGCAACATGCACAGTAGAAATTAATGTCCTATCTATAAATAATGTTCCACAGTCTGCTCAAGTTGAGGCGAACAAAAGATACTTGGGTATAATAGTGTTGCATCATGGTATTTAATGTAGGCCATTATGTGAGCTTCTTTCTGGGCTCAGTTTACTCTGGCCTATTCACACTGGCTGGTCCAGGGTTTAATGTTACAGTAACTAGAGATGACAGGGCCACACCAGGATGGAAAAGGGCACATTAACCTGTGGAGACTGAGATGAAGCACTGTGTGTAAGCCGAGGGCAGCTATGTGTATTTTGGCACATTGTAGCATGACAAAAACAGGTTACCAAATAAAAGAGAAAATCTTTATCAAGGCAGGTTTTCAAAACTGAGTGCTGATGATTAAGGATGCATGTTACCATAGTACAGTGGTAGGCAAATAGCAGCCCATGGGCCAAATCCAGCCCTGCAGAAAAATATTTGGCCCCACTTTCATAGTTTACATCAAAACTTTTACAGAACCAAACAAAGGCTCCTGTAAATCCCAATTACTGCAATATAATTAAAACTATAGTTGCACCATATTATTTGAACAGTGCATGGTGCTGAAATAAACCTACCAGAAATGATAGTTTAATGTGTGAATTCTAACACTTTTACTTTGTTCTTCACAAACACAAATGGTTGGCAGTTAAACAGAAACGGTGTATTGATGTCATTTCCCCCTCAGATGCAATCATCATTTTATTCTTGAATGAATTAAACGAAATAAACACTGATTAATGGCCCCCCACTGTCACATGGTTGAACCTAATTGCTGCCATAGTGGTTTGTTTAATCGTCCTATGAAATGATTCTAGATCAGGATGTCAGGATGAAAAACTTAAAAATATCTTTGTGGTATGATTTTTGTCAAAACAAATGCGTCTTACTAACATATGATAAGACCTGGAGGACTTAGAGGAATTAGCTGGTTATGCAATCTATCGTGTATTTAGAGGTGAGGATTGTCATATGAAAAGAAACACTCACTTTGGGTCTGGAGGTCCATCTGCAAGGGGCTTCATGGAGAGTTTGCACAATGAGCGAAACACCAGAAATGCATCCTTCTGCAGGATGTGAGAGAAACGAGCAGCGTTGTGGGGTCCCTGCAGGGCCTCAGCATCCTGAGACAGATGAAGAAAGTCAGTCTCACTTTATGTGCCAACAGACATATGCATCAAAGAAGGAAAACAGCTCTGACTTGTCTAGCCTTAAACTGTCTCTGTGGCGGGACACTTCCATATTGACTGGGGTTCATGGCAGAACTCCAGATATGGAGTCAAGAGTTACTCAAATAACTCCTCTCTGCTGCTCACGTACAGTAATTGATCCAACTCTGGAGTTCAACAATCAAACAGGATCATTTGTGTCTCATTTTTAAATTCACCACCATCACATTCACAGAACTTGAGTTGGCATTTCTTTCTTACCATTAAAGTATTGAATATGCATTGACTGTGTACAAGTGTAACTGATGAGAGGAACTAAACAGTGTTGATGTTTAAATTTTTCTTGGTATAAATGAAAGGAGAGAAGTCTACACAAAGGAAGTAAACTTTCCATGTAAGATGAAGTAAATGTTTTTTAATAGTTTTTAAATAATTCAGCTTCCACAGAAGGGGATAAAAACAAGACTAAAAAGGTCTTTCCATCAGTAACTTTAGTGTTTCATGCTTTAATTCATTGCACTATTAGTTAATAATTCACACTGCTCACCAGCATATCTGCAGAAGAAACAGAAGAGCGGTCCTCAATGATGCCGTTCATCTGCTGACCCTCTGCTCTGACTCTGGAGGGAGCCACTTCTGTCTGCTCAGTGACAGGGTGGGCTGGGTGCTCACCTCCTGGAGGAGAAGCCAAGAAGGACAATTTCAAGTCATGACCGTGAAGGAAGAACACTGTCTCTGACATTTAGATAAGAGACAGAAATCATTAAAGAGAAGATTGAACTGAAACAAAAATAGCAAAGGTCAGTGAGTTCTGACCTGTTCCAGTGTGAATCTGTGTTGGCAGTTGCTCTCTCTCCTCTCCTTCAGGCGCCGCTGACTCTGCTGGATTGCTCTCTGCTTCATCAGCTGGCTGAGCCGCTACAGGAGGCGTCTCTGCACCTTCATCTTCAAAAACTGAATCTGATGTAAACAAATAGCAAAAAAGAGATTTCATGCTTCAATTGAAAGCTGAAAGCTGGAAGTAAATATTTAACCTGAAAGTTGGAGATGACGACTACCTCTTGATGGTGTGACTTGTTCTGCTCCTCCATTCACTGGAGCATTGCCCCCCTCTGGCTCCCCATTAAATGATGGTGTGTCTGGCGCTTGGTCCTGGTCCGGGTCTGGAGCTGGGGGTGGGGGCGTGGAGCTGGTGGTGGTAGTGAGGTCTGGAGTACTGCCTGCTGGGGACGGGGAACTCTGGGGCTCCGGAGTGGGCGTGCGGTCAGACCGGGGGGAGCCGGACCTCCGGCTACCTGGGACTGGGGACGGGTTCTGCTGGGGCAGACGCAACCGGTCCTTCTCCTGCTCCTGGGCCTCCAGAGCCTGTGGAAGTAGCAGGTGGTAAAGAGGAGCCATGTAGAGGAATAGTTTTATACAGGGGACTGTAGCTGTTGCACTAAAAAGAATAAGGGTCAAAAAAACGAGGCAGAACGCTCCTGAATCTCAGTTTACATCTCACATTTGTTCAGCTATTCCAAACAGGTCTGGTGATCGTTGTCCTACATACTGTAGCTAGCTGGTCGAATGTGTAATTGCTTAATTATACATAAAACAGATACGGAGCAACATTAGCATTCATTTGGAGTCGTGTTTCTGGCCATATGGCGGCTTTTAGCTCTGTTTTGGTCTCCACTAACTCCTGAAGGTTTATCAGAGCTTGTTCATTGAATACAGCTGCCTGCTGCAACTGAAAACGACACTGGTGAAAGCTGTGAGAGTGAACCAAACAGTAAAGATTGTTCTAGCTAGATCATTCTTATCCCAAATTTAGCTGGCATTAGAAGGCATAGGCAAAACATATTATAAACAACTGTGATTCCACAATATTTAATAGAAAAATGAAGGAACTTAATCACTGAATGACATGTTCCTTCATTTTGAGTTGGAGGTTTGAGTCAATCCCACACATACCACCCTGCTGCCTGAAATACTCACTAGAATACAAAATGTGTATCAATCCGCAGCTGAAAATAGTCCCTAACACACACTATTTTCTCCAGTTTGATTAACATGGGCTAAAAACTACAGTGCCCAGCTGTTGTAAGAGATTATTTAGGTGATTTGTTGACAGTAACAAAAACCAAACCAACCAAAAAGTGACATCAGTTGTATGGATAGATGCCACGCAGCAATGTATCATAAAAATGTTAAATTGGACTAACAGCCTGGTTCTCCATGCGTGTGAAGATAACGTTGAGCATCTGCGTGAGTGTGGCTTTAGCAGTGGTCTGGTTGATGAGGTTGCGGCTGGCCAGGTAGATATTGTAGCAGGTCCTGACGGTGAGGAGAATCGTGCCTTCGTGAATCTCTATGTGCGGGGAGGTCACCGCCGTCAGCAGGGCCTTTTCGAGAGAGAAGGAAGTAAAGAGTTATCAGACAGGATGTCTTGTTTAGGAGATGAAACTGCTGCACCTGCTGAATCACCACTCAACTTCCCTACTTCTGTGGTATGTTAAAGCTGCAGATGTGTAGTTCTCATAATCTCTTACTGCATGCTTGGTGCAGAATTCAACTGTAGATGATATTCAAATTAAAGAAAATTATAAGAACAATGTCCACAAGGCTGATTCATTTAAGTATTATATATTTTGAGCTCTGTTTTGTATTAGTCAGTCTAAATAGATGACATTCAGGTCTCCTTCAGTGGTGAATGAAAGCCAAAGCAGATGTTGATAATCTGTCCTATAAATCTTTTGTCAACAGTCATAAAAGTTTGTGCTTCTAATAGCAGGAGAGACTTTGCCCTTCCGGCCAACCAGAATGTGTATTTTATTCACAAAGAGGAAACTTCAGTTAGCAGCCATTAAATTACCAACTACACAAACACATCTTAAGTTTTTAAGCCAAAGAAGTGACCAGGAAATGTGAATAAATGGGAACTAAACCACCTCTTAAGTTAAACTTTCCCCACAAATGCAAAAATGACAATACTGGACACTAGATACTTTTTTAAATGTGATAGATATCTGGAAATAATCTTTGCAGATTTTCCGGCCTTTGGATTCATACAGATGTGTTAGTAGTGTTAGTATGACAACCCTTCATTTCTGTTTTAGAAAAAAAAACTGCTACAAGAAATAGCAGAACTGGTTAGTAAAATAGGTGCCTTTTGTAACAGAAACCCATAATGTGGGTTCATTTTATGCTAATAATTTTTGTGTGATCATAGACATCAAATATTAAATGATGATTAGTGAAATAATTAATAATGAATCAGAAATATTCTGTTGTAGAATTGCAGGTTGACAATGTGATCAAGGAGCAAAACAAGGCATGGCAAAGCATGAATATATGTAGTTCTATTTAAACATTCAATATTATATAACTTTTCCTTCCTTTTCACTACTCCTCACTTAACAGACACGGTATGTTGAAACTGATTTCTGCCATGACTGTGAACCGTGACTGAAAGCACTCAAGTATGTACCTGATTGGCTCTCAATGCTCAAATAAACAACAACAATGACAGCTGGAGGATCTGAAAGATGCCAGATGACGGGAGAGGCACCGAGCGTACCTTGATGATCTGTAGCTGGACTCCCTCGTCAGTCTGCGGGCCCTGGAAGCAGTTGCAGATGGTTTCCACCAGCCGGTCGATCAGCCTCTTGCCTGGGGTTCTGCTGTCCGGGGCGTTGCCTGTGATGTGGCCGTACGCGATCAGCTTCTACGATCAAGACAGTGCACAGGTTAGGGCAGCAGAGGCAGCGTGGGTGTGTGTCACTTTTGGAGTAGTTTTGGATCCCTGCGTTATTTGAGTCATTTTGAGGGTGTGAGTGCAGAATTCACTGTGAACGCGTGTGACTGTGTTTGTTACAAGGTGTGTGTGTGTGAGTTTAGGGTCATTTGAGCAGCACTTGTGTGTGTTTTGTGTTCATTCTGAAAAAATGAAGTGAGTATGTGAGAAAAAGAGAAATGTTAGGTTCATTTCTGTGTCTAAAGCCCTATGTGGACCGCATTTATGTCTCAAGGGGAGGTGAAGTAATTTAACATTACCTGCTGCTCAGTGATTTTATTACAGTCCAGTGCACATATGTGTAATGTTTCACCCCCACCCGAGTAACAATTACAGCCAAAACAATCTACTGTTTTTCAGCACACTCGCTGGTCCTCCTGTAATTTAAATTCCATCTGGAGTGACATCTTTGTATTTTAAAGTGGATCTTACAATTGCACGTCCATAAAGTTTGGGGGTTAAAGAGATAGATCTAACAAAGAATCATCAAAATCAAAGCAGATGCTGCAATGTCCTGATGTTCAGTCTTGAAGTATAGGTAGATCCAAAACCACTGGATCCTACATTTCCCACAATGCAACTCAACAGCATTGTTAGGTGCTCTGTTGGAGTCAATACAGGCTATGGAGCCAATATTGGGTTTTTATTTGGGTGAAATTATGTGGCCATTTGCACTCCAGGCCAGTAGGGGGCAACAACATGGTTATGGTGGTGTCCCTCATTATTAGTTGATATAAGGCACCTTAAGGCACCTGGTGTTTGTGTGTTTGAATGGCAGAAGGCATGACAGTTCTTACAAGCAAACAATACAGAAAGAAAAAGATATCCATCAACAGAAAGCCTGTACTTCAAGAAAACATCATCACACCCACACACTCCAAGACAACTCACGAACAGTCACCTACTTCAGCTCAGTGTCAACGTAAAGAACAAACTCATGCCATTTGTTCATCACTGTGCCAGTTGGTTAGCATAGCAGCTGAACAATAAGAATGTTGTCACCAATTCAGCACTACACGCTCCCTGCCTAATAAATTCCCATGTCATTCAAGCTCTGTGCCCCAAGTTTGTAACACAGAGTTTCTATCAAAAACTTGTAGTCTCCAAGCCTAAACCAAAGTAACTGACGGCTCCCTCTCTACAAAGGAGATCATGCAACTGTTTTCACAGGCTTGAGTATTACTCTACGGCCAGTATAATGAACTTGATGTGTAAAATTAAGTGCTCCTTTAATAATTTAAAAATAATAAACTTTATTCATTTTTTTCATTAAAAACAGGAACAAGGAGAAGTAAAATATGGCTATTAAGAGTACAGAAATTAAATGAAATAAAATATATAACAGTTAAATATGATTTTTTAAAAGTATGTGTGTGTGTGCCTCCAAGATTCACAGACATTCTCAATTTGCTTTTCATCAATAGTGCACTGAATGTACTTAATGGATTATAACTAATGTGACCATACCAGTGTATTTAAGTGTGTGTGTGTGTGTGCGCGCGTGTGTGTGTGTGTGTGTGTGGAATGTAGAGCCATTGTCGACATGCTAGACATGTGAAACAGGTGTTGCAAGATTTCACCCCTCCACCCCACATGGGTAATACAGCCAAACAATACCTGCTGTAAGAAAGTGAAAGAGTCATGAAGAAAAGCATTAGATGTTGAGTTTATTTAACTGCTCTATGTGCGCAAGCCAAAATGCCAAAGTGTATGTGTGTATATGTGGTTGTGTGTGTGTGTGTGTGTGTGGTAGTGAATATTAACCTGCAGACAGTCCAAAGAGGTGCTAACTATCCGGGGGGACTTTGACTGACAGGCCAACTCGAAGGGAAGCACATATTTGTCAGCCTCAATGTAGTTGGCTCTGGGTGGGACCACTGTACCATCTCTGCAGGGACAAGAGGAGAGCAAACAACATCTTGAATATACTGTTCAAATATTAAAAAAAACACTGGAGTTACCACAACTCCAGTATGTGATGTTAATAAATTAAGCGCTGTGTAAAACATTTTACTGTACATTTTTATTTTCATAGTTCAGAATTTTACAGGGCATTGAAGCTTTATGTGTAAACCTTAGAAAAGCATAATAGCACATTGTTACGATAACAGCTTCCTTATAGCAGCAGACATTACAACAGTATTACCTGAAGGCTGTTTGAAGTGCTGCTGATATACAAAGTAGCAGTTAGAGCAGCAGATCACCTCAGTGACAGACACAGTGAGCAGCTGGGGTTTACTGAAGACTGCTTCAGGGCAAATCTTACCTCTGTGTCTTGCCTCACGTCACAAGACAAGGAAAAAAGCTTGAATCTACTGCTGCACATTCACTCATTCAGGGTAAAAAGGGTGTGTGCACAGGCATACTTACTTTTGTTTCTCAAGCTCAGCCTTGATTTCATCTATGAAGGGAGACACAGGAGATCAAATGTTAGTCAAGTCTGAACTTCGACCCTTGCAGCTCAAAGCAGCGTGACATGATTTGACTCCACATCTGTGGGTTACTGGGCCAATCGCAAGTCTGACTGCAGCAGGCTGTGTTGTTTGTTTTCTTGCATTTTAGTTGGGAGACAAGCAATATTTTCTATCCTATCATATATTCAACAGGATTTACCCAGAGATGATCCATATGTTTTATTGCTATTTACTTCAATTGAACAGCCTCCCTCAGATTTTTACTCTCTGTCATCCCCCGCATTCACCATTCCCATCTGCAACTTAAATCAATTTCCATTTCTTCATAATTTTTTTTTATCCCACATTGATTTGTCCATAGCTGCACACACACACACTACTCGGCTAACCGGTGTTGTGGCCATTACTCTCCGGTGGCCCAGAGAGTAATGGTTTATATTCAGCCAGCCAGATGTGACCAACCAAATTGATTAGATTCACACAATGTGGTGGTGAATACCACAACTTCTAACAAACTCCCTCGTATCACATGACTACACAGAGGAAATTAGCTTATGCAATACTAAAAAATGTCACAATCACTGTTATGGTGATGATCAAGTAACTACCAGGAATGTATGACCTGTCATTTTGATTTCATATACAAACAAAGATGTGAGCTTGGTTGCTTTCTCCATGATAATGTATCAACACATTAGGGAAGGACCTAAATATAGAAAAGGCATTAATAATACTCTAATGCCCTTTTTATTTTAGGCACCTGGCTAAACTCTGGTGTTTCATTGAAAAACAGCCTTTAACAAGTAATCTCTCTTTCCACTGCATGCTTAATTAATCATGGATGCAAAAGATGAAAGGGCCTGCAATCCATAGCATAACAACTTAGGTATTTGAACAGAGAAACAAGTCAGCTTGTGGTGCTGGGAAAGATGAGATGTCCGTGCAGCTCACTCAAGTTTTACCCAGTCAGAGCACACAATCAGTCAGTATAGGAATGGGACAAACACAACATAGTGCTACATTTAGTAGTGTGAAGAGTCAGAAGGAGGGTTGTGTTCTCAGGGCATCATGAATAATGAGAGAGTGTCACTGGCAGATAGAGACAAAGCAGCTCAAACACACCAACCTGTTTGCCAATCTCAGTGACATTTATTTCTTGGTAGTCAACCTTGTACTCCAATAATCTCAAGTTAAAGATCCCCTTCAGACATGTTTTAAGATGTATATAAAATACTCTACTTTGAATAGTAGTGTATCTGATGTGGTTTTTTCCACAAACAAAGTTCAATTAACTTGTTAAAATCCTTAAATTGCCATCTACTCCTTCTCCCTCATCAAAAATTTCAGAATCTATAAATATGAAAATATATTTCATTTCAGAAGTTTAACTTCTGAACATAGAATGTCTCCTACTTCACTGGAAAGTCCATTCTCAGTGTTTGAGGCTTCATGTTTCCACATCACACTTGTGAGAGATAGAGAGAAGAAAGAGAGATAGAGAATATGCAAAAATACCGTGTGTGTGAGCGAACACGTACTCGTCAAATAATAAACGTGTTTGAACCATAAATATTGTGCACCCTGTTTTCCAGCTGTCACAGATTCACCAGCACCAACAACAAGGTGGGACACACACATACACGCACGCACGCACACGGGCAGGGCAGCCTGAGCCCAGTAACAAGCAAAAGCACACAATGAAGTGAGCAGTCTGGTGTGTATGTGTGTGTAACACTATCTGTGATTGTGTTGAATGGAAAAGCATGGACGTCAGAGTATCCTGGAGTTTAGGTAGCCTGTGTGTCTGTCTGGTTGGGTGACAGTGATACGTACAACACAGGGATTGGTCTGTTTAGCCAGCTAACGACAGCTACCTGTTAGCGTGTTCACCAACCGACGTTAACAGCGGTGACTGTGATGTGATGTGAAGGCACAATAAATATTAGCACTGCGGAATGAACATGATGCTGTGAAAGTGATGCCAACACACAATTAGCTAACGCTGCCTGTAACGTCAACGGCCAGCTGAGCAGACGATGAAGGCCAATTCACATGCTAACGCTAACTAGCTCTCCTGTCTCCAACAAGACAGACACGACAGAAATGTTTCAGTGAAGCTCCGCGTAAAACATACTTACTAACCAACACACAAAAACAAACACACTCACCGAGAGCCACCTGACAGGCTTTACGCAGCTGGCTGTGCTGGCTCCTCTTCACCTCCTTATCCGAGAGGATTTTCTCCAGCGCCCGAGAAAGAAACATGCTCTTAGTTTTACTGTTTTCTGCCCTCTGCTGCTGCTGTTGTGGAGGCCCGTGTTGTTGCTGCTGCTGCTGCATCTCTCGGTCTGGTTCCCGCTCCTCTCTCAGGCCGTCATCTTCGGCCTGGCCCTGCGGATAAGCAGCAGGTAACAAGGGAAGCTAACGAAAGCCAGGCTATCGGTGTCAGTCCTGTAGTAGAGCTGCTAACCTCAGCTCAGCACCGCCATGCTTGGTGACACGTCATGTCACGTGATTCTCAGCTGTCTGGGGTGTTTTGACTACAGCACCCAGAGGAATAATCGGAAACCTCCCAAACGGGGTCAAATAGTCATACTGGTGATTCATGGCAAATTTAGGAATCGTTTCAATGACACATTGTAAAACGTGCCCCGGTTAAATCCGTCATAAATGTGCTTTAAACGTTTCTACCGTGGAAACGTTACGAGATTTGAGCAACAGTTAGCCGTTTTCACAATGTAGCAAATCAAGCGCTCCCGAGGAGAAGAAGTGCTGTTCACGAAACGTCCTGCGGGCGGTGCTAAAGCACCACGGAGCAATAAAGCTAAAGAACAGGTTCACACTTTTTCAAGTCTGTCAAAACAGTCAGGTGTCCAAATGAACATTGAAACGGGTTTTTCTTGCTGTAGTCATTCCTCCTTACGGAAGCCGAGAACGGCCCTGTTTGCATTTTTTTATGTAGTTATCTCGAGATAACAAAGCTCGTTTTCTGGTAATAATGTTTTTGGTAAGTAACTGTTATTGAATAAAATATGACAGCAGCGAGTTTACATTATTTTACCTGTTTCATGTCTTGCCCCGAATCCTTACATATAAAAGCAATGTCAAAGTTGCCCGGCAGATGTCGCCATTTTGACTGTATCAAATCCTTCGAAACAGTGAACCATTTTCAACAAAATTGCTTCATATGATTCACTGCTTCAGAAAGCATCACTTACACTGGCATGGCACTCCTAAACTCTGATAAAACATTATAAGCAATAAGAGCAAACGACCTTTTGCTTTCTCTTGATAACGGGTTGATTATGTCATTATCTCGAGATAGCAAAGCTCGTTTTCTTGAGATAACGGCGTTAAAAAAGTTATTGCAAGCACGGCCATTCACGGCTTCTGTACCTCCTATTTCATAATGTCTATTATAAGATTCCTTCCTAATTTCTATAAGTGATGGGGGCCAAAATCCACAGTCCTCCTTCTGTGCAAAAATGTATTTAAAAGTTTTTCTGAAGGTGATATGAAGCTTCAGCTGTCCAAATTAGTCAAATCAAGTAGATATCTGTCCTTACAGTTTTAGTGCCAAAGTCCCTGTTTTTGTTACTATACTTCCACTGCAGCTCAGCAGGGAAACACTGAGATAACACAAAGAGGGAATTTGATGCTAAAAAGACTGTAAATATGGCAGATATCCACTTGATATGACTAACTCAGACTGCTGAAGCTTTATATAAGCTTCAGATCAACTTTTAAATACATTTTTGCACAGAAGGAGGACTATGGATTTTGCCTTACATTATTAGTACATTATGAAGGGATCTTTTAATAGCCAGTATGAACAGGAGGAATGATTACAGCGAGGAAAACCTCTTTCATTGTTCATATGGACACCTGACTGTTGTTTTAAGACACACCTGAAAAATTGTGAGCCTATTCTTTAAATCAACTACTGTTTATACAGTATTGTTATTCAGGCCTGTAGCTTTCAATAGCAAGTGCAGTAATATAAACACCAGACAGTGAAGATTGCTACATATTAGTTTATTTTATCCAGCTCCTCCAATCAGCAATTACAGGTGTACATCTATTTATTCATACATATCTCCAGTTTAATCTTAAAACATCTTAATTATGTGATAAAAATGTACATCATATATAGCATCAATATGAAAATACTGACAATCTTCATTACAAATCTATACCATAGGATTTATCTGGCAAGCAAAAGTCATTGCTCGATCACTTATAAAAACAAAAAAATTCAGACTCAAAGGAAAACATGAAGCCTGCTTTGAGGTTCTGCTGATACAACCGTTTCTCTCCCACAAAATCATAATTCACAGTATGGAAAAAAAGTGTCATGCCTTGCACAGATTTTCCTGTTGTTTTAGCCAGAACGACAAAATCACCTACTGAAATCATCTCTAATGGGCAATAACATCTACCATGAGATTTATGACGAAAACAACAATCATGAATAAACAAAAACATATCAGTTATAAAAATAAAGTAATAAAATGTGTACAAAGGAAGAAAATATGCGGACGCATGATTAGAGAATAAATAACACAATGTTGCTGTGGTTACAATCCCAGTGTCCTGTGGTACAGTTAGAGAAAAGGAAAATAAATTAACATTGATTTCTAAAAGTCTTCCATTCAGATTACCATTCATTACCGTGTTTAATGTAGGGAATAAAAAAAAAAAAGAAGATAGAGTCCCACCAGTACCTGCTGTACCATAAAAAGGCCAAAAAGAGACAGTACCTTATACATATACAGTAGCTTGAAATACAATAGTGGACGCACATACACCAGCTGTGTGTTAAAGTTGTTTCCAGTCATAGATATTCACTGTCTGATAGACTCATCAGATATTCAAACAATAAGCAGAACAAATGAACATTAGCGTGATGGTGATCTGTATGAATGTACTGTGTGTTTCATTGCAAGTGCACAGTGGCTCAAATGAAGCCAATAAACGTTACTATGAGAGTGTCTGTGAATGTGTCAACCATGTTTTAGTGAGTGAGCAAAAGTCTGTGTCAACGCTTTTAACAGAAGGGCAAATGCAAAAAAATCAATAAGAGAAATAATAGACCATCTGCTCTCACTTAAGGGAGGCAGTTAGCAGCAGCATGTGAGGGTAATGGATATACAGTACACCTCCAATAAATATTATGATCTGCTTTAAGAAGAGGGACTAAAACTGTGCCAGAATTTATTCTTTCACACTAATTTCTGAATAATTTCATCAGCAAATTAATTGAGGTTAAGTGCAATTTAATACAATTTAAAGCTGCAATAGAAAAAAAAACTTAGTGGATAAACTCCACTACCCAAAAATCTATCAAAAGTCAAATCAATCTTATTTATATATAGCCCCAAATCACAAATTTGCCTCTAACAGTTGAAACAGCCTTGTTAGGGACTTATCAAGGAAAGCAACAGCATCAGTGGAAATGCCAAATACAGACTAGAGCCAAGACCTGCCTCACCTTTATCAAATATAGAAACTGAATAGGTTTGTGTGCTCAGCATACCTGCATGTGTGTTTGTTTCAGTATGACTCAGTCTCACCAGAGCTTATTTTACCTCACAGGTGGGTTTCTCTTACATCACTATGTGTACCACTCATTTCTTTCAACTCACTTCTATGGTCGATTAGTTTTATTCTGTGAATATGTTACAGTCCAGCTATTGACGTGCAATTTAGGCCCATAGTCAATATTTACTATCTATTTTGAATACAGTTATTGTGTTACATTCTCTCATAGTTTGCCATTAATTGAATTTAAAGAGAGTGAAGATATGAAAAGGACATGGTGCAGAAATACTGGAGAACACTTTTCATATGTGAATGTCTCAGGACACATCCAAGTGAACTCTGGAAAACAACAGAGATGAATATACTGTGCAGCACTGAGATTAGATATTGAGTCGTGGTCCAGAAAGAATGGAAAGAGAAAAAAAAAACAAATTAAAATCACATTCACATTTTGTCATTTGTACACATGCAGCAGGGGAAATAGCCCTTGTCATGGAAAGGAAAGGGAGTGCAATATGAAGGAAATATGTGAGGGAAATTAATTCTAACATGTCCCATTCCCAGGTAGGATTAGTGACTCGCAGCTTGCCATTGGTCAGATGGAAACTGGTCATATAGTCACTTATGAGATACTGTATAAAAGGAAACAGAAACAAAGTATTTTCAAAAGACAAGCTGCTCCCACGAATTATTAAAATCAATCTTTCATGATCAGTCAATCATTAACACAGCTAAGAACAGTGGTTAAAAGCATCTGAGCTGACACAAAAGACCCAGACTTGTTTTAAGGTGGTTTCTCCTCAAATAAAAATAGTATTATTGCAGATCTCAGCACTTGGTAGATTATTTTGGTACCTCATTCGGTGGAGAGTACCGCAACTGTTTACCAATTGCATGCTGTGGTCACTTGGGGGAGGGGGAAGGGGAAGGTGGTCGTGGTGTGGTGTGGTGGAGAGGTGGGGTGGGGGGAGGGGGGGGGGGGGTACAAGGCAAAAAACAACTACAGATTGTCAAAGAGAGCTCGAGCTAAAATCCTCTTTCAGTGTGTGTGTTGTGAGGGAAGAACTCACTCACACAGGACTTGTACCTTCATCTATTCATAGGACTGATTAAAAGAAATGGGGAGGATTGAGTGTCTCATCTTCGCCCTCTCCTGGAAGCTCATGGTAACAACAGTTTTTGGAATAAAAACAAGTGCTTCTAATGGTTTGGGCAGGGAGAGAGGCTTTTACCAAATGACATTTTCTTTCTCTGACATTTCTGTGCCAGCAGAGCTGGGGGGGGGGGGGGGGGGGGGCTGTGTCACCGCTATGGCACACATGCATGGTCATTGGCATGTAGAAGAGCGAATTCTGGGGTGCAGTGTTTTGCGTGTAAATGTTAGGACGTACAAACATTTAGGTGTCAGTGTTGTTGTGTTGATTTAATATGTACACATATTGTGCTTCTCAGGTACGGTCACTGTATGGATGTATGAGTTTAATGGAACAGGATGTTCCTGTGTCTCATTTGGTCGTCCATGACTCCCCCAAGTGTGTGTCGAAGTATTTGAGTGTGTGTCTATTTCAGGTTTTCCAGTGTTTAGTGTGTGAATGCCCAGTCTACAGAGTTATAACAGTGCCGTCTTCCTCCAGACTCCGCCTCTCCATTGCTCTTTCTGGTGACGGCGTGGTCGATGTAGCATTGGCGTTGCTTAGTGATCCGCTGCTGCCACTGGCTGGCAGGGTCCCGTTGGCGTTGATGGAGAGGGTAGACGTGGATGTGGTGGCAGCTCGGAGGTTGAGGTGTGGCTCGTAGCGAGGCAGCGAGGGCATGCTGTAGTTGGAGGGGGCACGTCTGATGGGCTCAGCGTCGCCTCCTGCCTCGATCACCAGGTCCTCGTCATCCTCGTCGCTCTCCAGCTCCCCAACGGGGAAGTTCTGGATGATGTGCGATGGCATGGAGGCCGCTGCACCAACCACGCCCTGCGATGAGTAGCCGTAGTAGCTGGCACCACTGTCCGACGAGCGCCCTGAGCTACCAGACGCCACACCCCCTCCTCCACTGCGAACAACATTGTTCCGCTGGTTGGCAGGCTTGACGGTGATGATGAGGTTGTGGCTGTTGGCGATCATCATGTCCGTCACCTGGTCCAGAGACTTCCCAGCCACCTCGATACCGTTCACCTCCAGCACCTCGTCGTTTACTGCCAGCAGGCCGGTGCTCTCTGCCAGGCCACCTGGCACCATCCGAGAAATGAATATGCCCGGGACCTTCTCCAGGCCCTGCGGTGTGACCCGCACGCTAGAGCCGTCACGGATGTAGAAGCCCAACGGCTTCTCCTGGCCGTGCTTGTACAGGCGCACGCGCCGGTGCGTCTCAGGCAGGATGTCCACATCGATGATGGAAGAGACGGGGCGGAAGTCCCTTGGGAGACTGATGATAACTGGCGGTTTTTTCCTGTTGGTGTCAGGCCGCAGAAGAACTGCCGAAAGCACTGTGTTTTTCTTCCTGGTCAGAGAGTCGGTACCAAACGTTGAGTAATCAGCTTCCTCTGCAAAATACAAGATAGAGGAAGCAGAGAAAGAGAAGCACAGAAGAGGAAGATGCGACAGGGAGACAAAAAGGGGAAACGGTGGCAGAGAGAAGGGGAAGAGAGAAACAACGCGCGTTATCAAATGCTGGTTAATTTTCCATTAATATCATGCTGGGCTCATTATACATCAAGTCATTATTCAGGTTGACATTCTGTTGCGTCATGTACTTTCTGGAGGATGAACAATGCTCTCAGCCGGAGGCATCCCTGCAGGTCGTCTGTGCTGAACATACACATGACGCTGATCCACTGAACTCCCCTCAGGTCATACTGATGCAAAATGCCACACCAGCCAGGCACTCAGCCCAACTCCTAGTCCTTCATCAGCACTCTGACATGCTGCCACACACAAATTAGCCTACATATGCTGCGTACAGCCTCGCAGGTGCATATGGCGAGCAGAGATGCTGTATTATAGATTTAATGAGCATATGTTTGGTGTCACAGATTGTCCATGTGGATCCTTCATTCTTAGAAAAAAGGCCAATGAAGACATTACTACTACATGAAACCAACTGCTTTTAAAGGAATAGCTTGACATTGGAGAAATACACTTATCCGCTTTCTTGCAGAGAGTTAGATGTAAATATTGATACCACACTCATATCTGTCTGTTCAATTTTTAAGCTAGAGCTAGCAGACAATTAGCTTAGTATAGCATGTCTTGGCCAGACACAGTGACCTCCTGGAGTCCTGTTGTCACCACTACAAAACTGCCATTTTTACACATTGGTTTTTGCACATATTTAACAAGATATAAAGTGTTAATCAATGAGCTTTAGTGGTTCTGGTAGGGTAATTTTCTTAGCTTTGGACAGAGCTAAGCTAGCCCTTTCCCCCAGTTCCAATTCGGTATGCTAAGCTAAGCTAACCAGGTGCTGGCTGTAGCTTCATATTTAACAGACAGATATAAGAGTGATATCAATCTTCTCGTTGCACCCTCAGCAAGAAAACGAATAAGTGTGTTTCCCCAAATGTCAAACTACTCAAAGAGTTTTTGCCATCTCTGTTTCAGATGAGAGATAAAGTAGGTTTGACATGCCAAAAGGTCCCATTTGAACAAAGAATATCATGGCCACATTTTAGCTGCACGAGTCACAGGGGTGGCACAAAACACTGCCCTTTGTTATGTACATTTTGACAAGTGTTCCTTACACTGTCAAGCTACTATATACTTTAACCCAGCATGGCTGTTGTGAACACTAGACCAAGGGCTGGGCAGGTAAGAGGGGGAAAAACTGGAACCTTGGTCTTGAATAGTTAACCAGTGAAATACTAGTAGCTAAACATTAACATCTGTGGGACTTTCATTCTTTTTTGCCAGCATCCAGCCTGATAATGTCAAGTTTTTGTCTATTTCTGTTGTTATTTATAACAACTTTCTATTGAATATGTCTTCAAGTTTTTCACCTTTTTCCATATTTTGCTGTTTTCAAAGCACTTTGTAAACTCTTCTCTTCTGTTCTTAGATGACAGTGCTCTATAAATAAAGCTCTGGCAATCTTACACTGAATACTTCTCATCTCGCTATTTGTCTCTCCCTCTCAGTGTGTGTGTGTGTGTGTGTTTGTGTGTGTGTGTGTAATCTGGGAAAATATCCACTCAGGTGGCTGATAAAGATTCCAGCTCTCAGGTTCTGACAGGTACGCACCCCACCACTCCCCTCTCCATCCCTAAAACCAAAACAAAGGATCAATTGTCTCGAGAAAGAGCGGTAGTCTCGCATTTCAGTTCCCATGGGGCACGAGTCCAGTGTATACACACTAACTATATCTTTGCCAGCCCTGACCTTACAGGCCAACTCCACATGAGGAAAAATATAGCAACAACAGCTTCACAAGAGTCTGCGAGGTCAAAATGCAAAAGCAGAAGTTTCATCACTTTTGTTCCTGTTCAAGTTGTTTTCTCTCCATGCCGTGCCCTTGCCACGCACATAAACACTGTCATAAAAAGGAGCATTATGTTAAAAAGGGCATACAGGTGGATGTTTCAAAGCATTTGCGCACACATACACACGCCTCCCTCCATCGCTGACACAAGGGTTGTTCTTGCAGTGCAGTCATGCATAGGCAATGCTCCACATCTCATTTCACTCTTTCTAGACTTCTTTTCATCTAAACCAACCCTCCATCTGCAGGATATGAAAGGCCAGGCCTGACAATAGAGTTATAGTTGAGGAAAGAGAATAGGACAGTCCCTCAGGGCCACTCACTGGCACACACATGGCAAAGAGATGCAGTTCCGGCAGCGAATGCTACGTAAAAGCATGCGGCTTCCTGATCACAGCACACACATGCAAACAACATATGCAAGTATCTGCAAACACGCACAAGCAGACATTCATTTAAACACACACACACACACACACACACACACACACACACACACACACACACACACGTATTAGGTTTATCTATGGTTAGAGATGAGGCCTGTGCCCTAATGAACAGGAGCACAGAGAAACCCAATACCCTGGAAACCCATGGCTACATTATAGCTCGTTAGAGCACAGAAGAGAAGCTCTCAGTTTAATTGGCTACAAAGGCCTATAGGCAAGTCACAATATAAATATACACGCTATTCCTCATTTGTTAAAGTACAAATGGCCTTTTATTTTCAATTTTTAAATTTAGGGCTCAAGAATAAGCAGCTGAGGTGAATTGATCATGGAGGCACAAATATTTAAATGGATTACATATTAGACCAGTGATCTTAAAAAGTAATTTCATATTTGGGATGTTCAGGGTGTTACAAAAATGTTTTGGGGTGGTCCTGGGACACAAACGTTAATGTGAGGCCTGCTGCACATGGAATATGCAGCAGGCCGATGATACAGTAGACTGTACAGTAGTACAGTAGATGGTCACATGCAAAATAGAAAATGAACCTGCTTGTCTAAGTGAGGACCTGCAAGTGTGAAATTCAATTTAAATAGGTACTGTATGTGGGTATTCTATATATATATTTGCAATCTAAGTTATTGTGACTGCTAGATAAATGATTAAAAAGCCTCAATTACATCTGTTTAATATTATTATTAATTTATTTTAATCTAATCAGTTATATTTAACATTGTAATATTGATGCTTATAGCATCTGTAATAAGACACAATGATGTGCATGCACACCAAGTGTTTGACCACTGTTGCATTATGAAAATATCACAGCACCATCAGTGGTCTATCAATTAAACCAATGGTACAATAATCACAACTGGCTAACACAGAATGGCTGGCTTGTGGTTCAATATAGTGAATGGCCAACAACCAGCTTCCAGGCTTTGGAACAATGTTGGTTAGTCATTAATGTCAACTTTTTAGGACAGGTTTAGCCCTTTTTCACCAGACAAACATGCCAACAGGAAAGAAATATCTCAACCTGAGCCACTGAAAAAGCTGCCTCACTTTTAATCCCTCAGTGCTCAGTATACACATGAATCATGACTGAGGTATGCTGCGGCTACAGAGCATAGATGTATGCAGCTGGCTCAGCTAATGATTAATTGAAACAAATCGGAGGTGTGTGGGAAGACAATGTAAAAGTTTTATAATGCCAAGATTTGAGAACTAACAATTTATGGACCAATTTGCAACAAATCAATGCCAATATGACATGTCAGTGTACTCCTATACTGCCACAGCTTTCCGCTAAGTCTACTTTTTTTTTCCTCACAAAAAGGTGCCATTCTTCACAAATCTTTAAAGACATACTATGCAGGATTTTCCTAAAAAACAAAGTATAGACTCATACAAAAATAATCCCTCTCAATCATCACTTATGATCCACTAGAAGTGTGTGGCGGTGTCTCTATACAGAGACCATGTCCTCTGCCTGTATTTTCGCATTATTTCGCTGTGTTCGGGACATTTCTGGACATCACCATTTGGGCAGTGGGTGTGTAGCCCCCAGCCAATAACAGCACGCAGGGTGTGAGGTCAGGAATCTATAAAAACGTAGCGACCAGGTTACATCGCTGTCTCCATCTCTTTCCTCTGCTCTCTGTCTGTGTGTCTGTTTGACCAAGGACTGGGCTGAGCTACACACACACACACACACACACACACACAGAGCAGAGAAGACACAGCAGACAGGATGAAGCGTGCGCTTCGGCTGCATTCACACAAAACCTGACAATACGGCACCTTCCCACAGGGTTGTGTGGAAGTGTAGGTGTGTTTATTTGTGCTTTAGAACATAACCACCATGAAACAATCAGAAAATAAATAAATTCACTGCTTTGTTCTCTTGTTAGCGCTGCTCCCTCTCTTCATTCACTCTCTAGCTTGCTCCTCTGTCTCTGCACATCCCAGGAAACAGTCAGTATCCTCACCAGTTGATGATTCATGTAGAAGACAAGGAAATAAAGAAGAGGCATTGCTTGTGTATTGCAGTATAGAGCTAGTTACTCCTAGTATTATAAGTATGATGATGAAAATGTAAGACTTTCTGGAGTGTAAAGTTCCCCCACAGGGCTGCTAACATTTCCCTACACTGGGAAGAGTATAAAATGCTTCTTGGCCTTGGAAGGAGTTGAGTTTGGTTACTACTGTAAGTAGAAAGCTGCCAAGTGGGACATGCGAATGTTTGCGTCTTTGTGCAGACAAACACACTGTTTAATCCATTTCTGACACCTTTGCTCTTCTATTTTTGGTGTTGGAAAGGCTGAAGAAAAGAAACACCACCCTCCAAACTCTTGAGATAGAATCTCTCTTACTACAGCTCCATGCACACTTTCTTGGCACGCTCACAAATCCAAAGCTTGACAAGCCTGCAGAGCCAAGTCATGGTTACTAAACTATGACTGGGCAATCTCTGTACTAAACATCCCGTGAAAACAGTTGTATAATCTCTTCAGTGGCTCTATAGGAGCTTTGTGATGTCTATGAAGATGTCACGGTGATGTCATCAGGGTTACCTAGCTTGGGCTTGGAGACTACAAATATTTACAGAAAGCAAACTGGGGATGTGGAATTTGAAAGGCAAGCAGAGAGGGTCAAATGAAAAGATGTTATTTGTTGCATTATGGGAAATGTAGGATCCCATAGTTTATGCTTGACCCATACGTACTAGAGACTTTAAGTCAGGATATCTCTGCCTCTGCTTGTTTTATTTTGACATTTTCTGTTTTAATGTGTCTTGTGAGTGTCCTAACTTAATGGAAGAGCATTTCTAAATTACTGGAGACCCCTTTAACTACTGATACACATTATGTATCTATGTCACCAAACCAGACAATACCTCTGTTGGTTACCTTTTCCAAAGCTGCTCATCTCCTCAGGTGACAACCACGATCAAAGACACATCTGCAGTGTATCAAAATCAGTGTTCAGTCATAATTCACAAACCCTGAATAAAAACATAATCCCCAGCCCAACACTTGCCATGGCTCTGCACAGGTTAGGTATTCCAGCTATGCAGTTACTGCTTTGATTTCCCACACTTTGAATGGAGTCAGTGAGGAGCGAAGGAAGCGAAGCAATGGAGGAGAAAATGACAACCCAACATACACCGACACAAGTGAGGACACACGCAGTGATGCTTAGTCATTCCTTTCTGTAGTACATAACTAACACACACACACACACACACACACACACACACACAAGGGGTGAACAACTAATGCATCTCCATCACGGCATTGAAGAGACTTCACTCTAAGACAACTCCGCCTAAGGAGAGGAAACCACTTGTGCAAATCGGCATGCATTGGTTGAACATGTCATCTCCCTCAGAGCTCTATTCTTCACACTCTCTGGGTGCATCCTGCTCCAACTCTGGACTCTGGCTTTTAAAAGAGCCAATGCTAATGGCTCAGAATAAGTGGGATGTGCAGGCATTCAGAGCACGCCACAGCTATTGACACCATTATCTCTTTCAGTGACACTTCCTGCTTGTTTCTACCAAAAACTATTGCATGAAGTATGCTTTTTACATGCAGAACATCATTTTGGAATGCTCTAAAAATCAAAACCACAAGTATACACCTGTAGAGCTGCGTCTTTTACAATGGACATTAATATACTTCCCTCTCTCGCACCACTCATGCATGCACCTGCTCCAGCACTCTCATTAACAGAGGATTATTCATAGTACTCTACTACACCCACTTCTTCAGTAACCACCACACCTCTGGTTACAGAGTATTAAAATTACAATGATACGGGATGACAAGGCTCTGGCTTTCCTTGTAATATAATGATCCCTGACAACAACGATGACACCAACAATCCATTACTTCCTGGTACTTGTCCTGGGCGCTGCGTCAGGGAAACCTGATACTGTGTGCAGGTGACACAACACGATCAGGAAGGAGCTACATGACAGTCATAAGCACTAACACTATCACTACTACTACTATTACTACTACTACTGTTACTAACACTAATGCATCCATATTTATATTCCAGGTATTCGTGCAGCTGCTCTAAAAGTGATACAATGAATGTAAAAGTAGAAAAATCTTTAATTGTATGGTCACCAAGGCACAGTAACTCTCCATTACTGTAGCTATTACAAGGCCCATATAATTACAGCTACAGGGATAACAGTGACTGATTAGTGAGTATTATGAACTAGGTCAGAAATATTAATCACTAGAGAAAATCTAATAATATACTGTACAGATGTATAAGTGGTGACCCAGCTAAAAGCAAAAGATTTTCATTTATTTATAATAAATAACAATTGCTGTCCATGAAACCAGTCTACAGTATCCAAACATAGCATGTCTCGAAGATCTGAGTAAGAAAAACACAAAGAGAAAATGAAGTTGAAGGTTGTGGTGTTCTGGAAACAGTCAGGTTTGTTGATGACAAGTCCACCACACAGTCTGTTCCACGGTGTTCCTGACACAGAACGATACAAGGAGGAGGAGGAGGAGAAGGAGGAGGGGGAGTGTGTGTGTGTGTGTGTGTGTGTGAGTGTCAATGTGAACTTGTGTAGATGAGAAAAACCAGGGGTGGTGTAAAACAAAAGATGAGAAACAGGCAGGAAAGACAGGAATACAGCAAATATGAACAGAGCAGAAAGAGAGAGAGAGAGAAGAAAGGAAAAGAGAGGAGGAGGTGATAAAAAAAAAAAAAAAAAAAAACTTTCAAGGAGTAAATTCCCGGAGGGTTACTATTCCTGGTGTGGTGAGCATACCTCCCTGGCACAGCCCAGATAAAAGCGCCTTAATGCTGCTGATAAGAGAGGGAGAAAGAAATGGAAGGGGGGAGGTCAAAGGGAGAGTGTTGAGCGGAAAGGACGGAATAAGGACAGCAAGAAAACAGAACGGTGTACTGATAGGAGGCGTTTGGGAAAGATAGATGCTGTGCTGTAGAGACCTGCAGAGGTGTGAGGCAAGCTGGAAAGACAAAGCCTTGATGTGTAATGGAGCTGACAATATGAAGTATTGCTTATTAAATCCATAATTCAAAAGACTCTGGTCATGAACATTAGCCTGCTTCTAGGCCTCCTCATATACCTAGTCATGAATTCTCCATCTCACTCATCAGTCCTGCTATATTACCCTGTCTCGACAGCAGCTATTCATCAAATAATACAGAAACTAAAATCTACACTATAGTTTAATGTCGCTGCATGCGAACAACGAACAATTGACACAGCTTACTACTGGGCTTGATGCAGGATTCGTACAGTTTATTTGCCAGTCTACACTCATGTACAGCACTTTTCTGTGCGCATGTTTGCGTCTCCTCACTGCAGTATGAAGCAATTCCATCAATTCCTTTTGTGCTGACACAGACACCTTTCTCCTTCCTGCAATACCTCCTCTCCCCACCCTCACATTTTTCTCCCCTGTGCCCTTCACTCAATCTGTCACTTGGGTCCATCTCTCAGCAGGAGCCTCTGTCTGTCCCTCTTGGTCTTGCAGTCTTTCCTCTTTCTGCCTCTGTTATCCTTCTCTTCTCTTGTAGCTCTTGGGCTGAACTGTCTGTCCTCTCTCTCCTGTGATTTTTCAAACCACTGCTGCTACTACAGGTTTATCAAGCACAGGACTCAATGGTCCTTTGAGGCCGGCGTTAGGACAATACATGTAGCACCTGGTTTGGAAATAAGGGTTTGTCTAGGACAGGATTGGTAAGACAAGCACAGATCTTATGAAGGACTGAGTCATGCAGCTAAGAGTCAGCATGAGGCATGTGTACTGGACTGGTAGTGGAGAGACTATGGCTGGTGCTTGGACTTGGCACATCGCTTGGCGTAGCCATGGGAACTGAGCTGGGAGCAGGGATGTGCCTGGGGCTGAGGCTGGATTTGAGCTTGGGACAGGGCGGGGTAGAGGACTGGGGCAGGTCACTTGGGGATGTAGGTTTCAGTACCGGGTTACAAGAAGGAGGCTGAGTCTGGGGTGGGGTGGCTAGATCTGGGTCTGATAAGCGGAGCATTCTACACAGCCCTGCTACATGTAGCCTCCAGGGGGAGAAGGAGGAGGAAGGACTAGACGTTGGGAAGGACGGAGGCGTACAAGGGAGGGAGGAGCAACCACGTGGGCTGGGGGAGCCCAAGTCTAGCCTCACAAGTCTGTCACTCATGCGTCTGAATAGGGACTTTACTGGGGAGGGACGGGCGGGGGGACTCTGTGCTTCTGGCTCTGTCCTGCCTTCAGCATTTGACCCTGGAAGACAACACAGTCAACCTGCAATTAGATCTGGACACTGAGGCATATTTCACATTAGCAATGCGAACTTTTAGTCCACTGCACCAAAGCTTAAGGCAACCGAAAGCCTTTATAGAATTACAATTTTGAAAGAAAATGCACCAGTGCATCACAGAACACATTTTGACATGTCACAGTAAGAAAAGCACAAGTGTAAAATTAATGATGTCTGAATTCCATTTAGCTGCGTCAGTTTCAGGCTCCTGGTGTTGTGCATGCTGGCTCACTGTCACACTGTCATAAATTACTGGGACACTTGAATAGAACAGAGCCATTGTTAATGTTATTAGTAACACCTGTGTTTTTCCATCTATGACAAGTCTAACTGTCTGCTGTGAAAATTACTTAGCACTGTTTATTTCACCTGGCCAGGGCAATATCATAAGATTAAGTCTAATTGTTTAGCAAAATATGTGTGCTTAAATTAGCCTGACAAATCTTGTATTACTCATTCATTTAAAGCCTCAAATTCATTACTTGTATAATAAATTTGCACTTTATTAATTATTTCCATAATAAACAAGGACATTGTTAATTACGTGTTAATTAAGTCAGCATTTGTCAACAATTATACCTCCTCATATGAACACATACTTCATATGATTACAAGTGTGTTTGACTACATTGTCATTCATTATCTGTTAATATAACTTACGGGTGGCCACAGGAGGAGTTATAATTGTTGACAAATACATGAATTAACACTTATACCTGCTTACAACTACATTATAGTCTGTTATAAATGCCAAATAGGGAGACTTAAAGTAAAGTGTTACCACGTTAACAATTTATATAGTTTCATAAAGTTGTAAAGACTCTGTATCAAGTTTATTTGCTCCTTATCCATACATTCAAACAGTGACAGTAGTTAGGCAACAGTGTTTGGGAGCTGCATGTCAGAGCCTGCTGACTATGGTACACTGCTTGCCAGGGTAAATATGCTGGAATGGCATGCTGGAAGAAATTCACAGATAAGCGTATCAGTTATCATGCGTCATATCAATATCACTGTAACACCAAGCCCAGCGGACAGAAAGAATGTTTTTTAATTACAAAACCCAGCAAGAAATGCATCTGTCTGCTGGGAAGCCAAAATAAAAAGATAGGCCCGGCATACAGATCACACAGGTGGTGATAAGAAACACAAAATATTAATGTATTCCAGTGTATTTTTACATTTGCCCAACTTAAGGTGATTTTCATTTGTTTGAACACTTTCTTCTCTCTTGACATCTCTGATTTTCCTTTTTTAATTTCAAATAAATGACTACACACTCTTTTATTTGTCAGAGAAAAATCCATCCATGGTCTCATGGAACACTTTCAAAATCAGTGACATGAACTGAAATGGCTCAATACAAGGCTCTTTGTTTTAACTCTTGTGACAGTATGGAGATTTTTCTAATAGCAGCAATATACTAGCTAGCATTTATGACATGGCATGAGTCCCAAACTGACAAAGTTCAACATTCTCCGTTACAGCACGTCACACATTCACCTGACCTGACACAATCTGTATACACTCCTTCCCATTGCATTTGTCCAAAGTACAGCTCACTCTCTACCTTTCCCTCTCTCCAACCCACCCACCATCTTTTTTGTTTTTCAGTTTAACCATTCAACCATTACAGCCTGTAGTGGTCAAGAGCCAGTTTGCACCCTCTCTTTCACCTCTCCCTTTCTCTGTCTACGTTGGCCCAAAGTGCTGTTTCTTTCTCAACCAGTCTCTGTTTTTCTTTTTTTTTTTCCAGATCTCCTCCTGTTTTCTTCCCTCCCTCTATCCATTCATCTTTCCTAACCAACTCTGAGCTGAGAAATTCTGACAGACTAACAGAGAGCCTGGACTCCCATTGTCTCCCCGACTACCCTTCTATCCAAGCCACCCATCTTCTTGCAGCAAGTCCAGCCAGGTTTGGTGTAAAGAGTGGGTAAAGAGTGATGTTTTAGCTTGCCAGGCTGTGAGCTCTCTATTATTTTAAATGTTCTTTTGGCCCTCTGCTTTCTTTCACTCTTTCTCTGCTGTTCACCCTCTCTTTCTCTGTCCATCTCCACCCCTTGTTGATCGAGTTGGGCTCTGTAGCAGAGGGTCCAGTCTGACCTGCTGTCCTGTCTAATCTATCCAGCAGACGTGATCAGAGGCTGGCCACATTCCACGCAAAATGCCCCCCCCCCCATCTCTCTCTCCCTCTCTCTTCATTTCTTTCTCTCTCTCCCACCCTCCCCAGCTTGGGCCTCACTCTGCATTCCTCCCTCACTAATACTATTCCCACTATCCTCCTCTCTCTCTCTCCCTCTTGTTGCATTCCTATCACACTTACACGACTCCCTCTCATTTCCCCACATCTCTAATTACATGCCTTGCCTAAACAATGCCTTATACATTAGTCCCTCTTTAATACTGTTTACTCTCTCTCCCTTTCATCCTTCCATCTCTCTTATTAGGCCTAAGATATGTTCATCCTCCACGCATTCCTCCTGCGGTGCTGTGAGTCCATCCTCCCCTCACTCATTACATACAGCATCCCAGAGAATAATTCATGCTCTGTGGAAAACTTGAGAATCAGAGCAGGGGTGGCTGATTTCTATTATTTTCACTGATCACGCTCCTAAACTTCTCTCCTGTGCTCCTTAAGGAAAATGACATCCATAACACCTGCCAGCACTTTGTCTCCCTCGCTCTAAATCCTTTCATCTCAAGCCCAACATATAAATCTCTCCTTTGTTACATGTTGTGGCATCTTCTTCGCTCATTTTAACTTTTTATGCTTTGTCTCTTTAATTCAAAGCTTTCTTTTCAACACACTAACTTCCTCATTTCATCTGGCTCTCTGTGCTGTTAACCTGTGCTTGCTTTGCAGGGTGGGTAGACTTTGTCGGTGTTGTACTTTCACACTGTACATTTCCTTTTCTCTGACTGGATGACTCATGCACTGGTTACTAATTGCTAAGGTAGTCCCTGCTGGCATATGCAAATACAAGCATTCATGTCCCTTTCCTATCACCTTACTGGTGAAGAGTTATGAGCCATTCAGGACTGAAACTGCGTACGCAATGTCACCAAACAAACCCACGCCCTTAGTGAGAATGAAAAGCTGCTACCACCACATACAACCTGGAAACAGTATGTGTGTGTGTGTGTGTGTGTGTGTGTGTGTGTGTGTGTGTGTGTGTGTGTGTGTGTGGGGGGGGGGGGGGGGGGGGGGGGGTAGGGGGCATGCATGCGTGTGTGTACAATTGCAAAGAACGTTCTGGATGACTGATACAGGCAAACATGGTGACTCTCAAGCCCAGGAAAATCTCTTCTGACAGCCATGTTTACAGCCAATCAAACATAAACCTGGGTGTGTCTCACTGTTGACCTCACCTAATGCTCGAATCAGAAACCATACCTGAGGCGCAATATTCATCATTATCTTTTGAACCAAAGTCCACAGGCATGACAAACTACATCACATTGTTGAGTAACAACGCAATCCTACTGAGTTTTTGTAATCCAATAAAAATCTGTTACCATGTATAATGTCATATACAAATAAAACGTGATTTGTGAAGCACCGAAACTAATATGAGGATGATGACAAAAAATATTTTACAGAGAAACTAACGTCAACATAAATCAATAGACAGTTTTGTCATCGACAGCTGATTGTTGTTCTCTGTTTACACTGAGCTTAGCAAAGTGTGGACCAGGAAACAGCTCCTAACATCTTTCATCGATCAGTGAATGCTAATGTGCTTCCTCGACTGGATATCATTTAGAACTTATTTATTTTTGTGGTGTGTCTGACACATATAAGAATATCAGACACATCCACATGACAGATGAAGTTGTAGAAAGACAGTTTGTGCTTTTAAGTCTGAATGCTAGCAGCACTGCTCCCAGCATGCTTTGCAGCTCCCATCAGCCTTAAAGAGACTCCAGCACTGTTAATCCACCTATGAGTTGGCCTCTCTTCAGCGTTGCCATGACAATAAGTAAACAGTGGACACCTCACTGCCAGCTCAATAGTCATCGACACATTGTTCACGGATGGTGGTGGTGGTGGGGGTGTAGGGGATACCCGGTGCAGAGTGGTATTGGTGTGTGTTGAAGCAGTTTTTGAAATGACACAGTCCGGTAGTTGCTGTCTGACGCGCATCCAAACACTCAGGCACAAACACCCCATTTTTCTGCAGTGACTGGTCAGTGATGTAGCATTGATGCAACAACAATGTGGGCATTATTCAACAACCAGACCACAACAATACAACAACAGACACTCACAGCCTCACATCTACCCCTCTGTCCATCCATCCATATGTGATGGTACAGGGTACCATAGTCATCTGTGACTTGTCTTGCCATCTTTGTCTGCCTTGAAAAACGACCACCATAGAAATAAGTTATCTTTTAACTTT
This sequence comes from Scomberomorus guttatus, assembly GCA_038419695.1. Taxonomy (NCBI): domain Eukaryota; kingdom Metazoa; phylum Chordata; class Actinopteri; order Scombriformes; family Scombridae; genus Scomberomorus; species Scomberomorus guttatus. The sequence continues at coordinate 5,996,122 of CM076449.1, forward strand.
ATTGTGTTATCCTCAACATTTTAAATTAATATGTATTTGTTGCAGTGTATTCCATTTTTATATTTTTTATATATATATTTGTTTCAATGTCAAATAAATAAATCATATCAAAATCCGAACAATGAACCAAATCCACAGAGCACCGAGCCTGAAATAAAAATAGTCTATATTTAGTCTTCCAGACATAATATGCAGTGCTAAAAATAACCTCACATGACACTAGACACTCTTTCTTTTAACACACACACAAATCAAGTCAAATGAAATTGTCTTTTGTAAATCTGTCACTGGGACTGAAGATTGAATGTCCAAACACATTTCCTAGATATCCATGTATTATGGTTCCACTGAATTATTCCAAGCAGGCCAAGGAAGAACAAACACTGGTCCACACTGCTACTGTGTTTGAAGTCCTGCTCTGCTGTTATGCAATAACAACCATTCACATCACATCTAACCAATGACCATCTCAGACATTTACATAATCGCTCAGTTGCAGTCTCAAAGGATAGTCATAGCCTAGTAGCATTAGAAGCCAGCTTGTGACTGCACTACAAGACTGAAACTATGCACCGATACAGCTTGGTGCACTAAACACAAACTGGTTCAGTGAAGTTACTCAGCAGTCAAGAAACCTGTGGTTGTGTAGCACAGGTGTGACCCCCCCCACTATGACCCCATGACCCTCCTTTGCTGCTGATAACATGAAAGAGTTGGGAGTTAACTTGCCTTGTTAAAAGAGGGTTTTAACAAAGGAAATGGCCAGGAGTAGGGTTATTTGTGCAGATACCACCATAACAACAAACAAGGTCATGAGGGGCTCATTATTATTTAAACAACTTCTCCAAAATATAATCACTTTATCATTCTCTGTTACTTAGATAAGATGTGAAATACTTTCCAATACTTTTAAACAAACAGCTCTGTGCATTCAATGTTAAAAAGATTCTGAGTTGGCCTGACATACCTCACTTGGCCCCAACATAGAGAAGCCATTACCTTGCTATAGAGTCATCACTATAACTGTTGTCTGCAGATACATAATGGTGTATAAGCTGCCAATTTGCTGCATCTGCACACCGCAGAGCTTTTTAAGCTTGCACCAACTGCTCCCGGTGCTTAGCAGTAAGGTACGGGGGGTAAACAAATCAGGAGGGGCGATGGGGTCTGTAGGGGGTTGTGGCTGTGTAAGTGTGTGTGTCTTCTGTCTTGTATGTTTCCTACAAGGTAGTGCTTATCTGTGACTGATGTGTGATGCCTGCTTGCCTGTGTGACTGTGTTTTCGTGGGTCTGTGTGTGTGTGTGTGTGTGTGTGAGCAGCAGTGAGCACAGCGTGGGGCTAGTGTCTGGAGCGTGTAATTGAAACACGGTCCCATGCAGCGCAACACAGTGACCCCACTAATCTTCTCCTGACAAAGTGGCTTAGCTTCTATAGGGTCATATGGCACAGCGAGACAGCTTAAACACAACAGAGCGCGCGGCCTGAACTGCCCTGGCCAGCAGACCCCAGGTCCTCCCTGCATTCAACAGGTCAGACTCAGCAACTCATTAGTTAGGATTCCCTTAAAAAAACTACATAAATGTTTAATAATTTTATACATGCAGCCTGACAGAAAGAGGCTAATGCTAATCCCTAAACATGAACAAAGGATGACCAGCCAAGCTGATAAATTACAGCAACCAAAACGTCTTACTGCTACAACTAATATCGTCCCTTTAGCCCCTGAAAGGATAAAAGAATTGCCTGTGATACCATGTAATAGCAGGACAAAAATGATAATAATTACTGATCACTCACTCCTGATTAGTTATCAAACTGCTGAGGAATCTGACCATGTTTGGCCGTGGTGTTATACTGACTGTCTTTTTTTATGTAACAGCAAAAATACCTCAGTTCTTTATAGCTCATTATCGTTACTTTTTTGTTTTGTCTAGCTCTTGCAGTGAGATAATCTTTGTAAAACACACACTGTTTCTCAGCAAGGTCACTGATCTTTAGATATATGGGTCAGAAGTAGGACACCAAAGGATGTAGCTAGAAGACACAAGTGTTTAAGTAGTTTGCTTGCAAATACATAGGCAACATGCAGGCTAAACTGAAAAAAGTAAAGTTTCATAACAAGATTTAACATAAAAGCTTGTTGGACTTTTTGGATTATGTAGACAACATTTAATAACATTTTCCGTCCAATAGCCTATCCCATATTTCTAAGCTGTACTATTCAAAGCTAACACAAGACCTTTGTTTGTATTTCTGTAGGAAAGCAGATCTGAGCTAACAAACTGATGGAAACTAGGACGCATTGTTCAAATACATGTACTCTGTGCTTACCTTTCCTCTGCAGGAACAGCCTGAGTAGAGGGCTAGCAGTGGAGATGGCCTTGTGGTAGTTGTCATCATTGTTGATGGGCAGCAGGTCGCCATGCACGTCAGCGTAGCCCACCAACAACTCCACGTTGGGGATGCGATGCACATGCTGTAGGAGGCCATAGAACTCATCGAAGCGGCCTGGCTTCGACCGATCCAGAGAGAATCGACGAAACTCTGCACCAAACTGGGATGTGGCAGACAGGCGTACACATATGAGCACAATCATACAAAGAAATAAACATGTGAGCACTTGTATGAGGGAGATGGGGAAACTGACTGATTTAAGAGATAAAGAAACCATCAGATAGCTGAGATTTGGGGATGTGACCAATAAGCATACACTGGTACGGTAGCCTAGATAATTTCAAAAATCACTGTAGGCTGTATGTATCTGTCAACCAAGCTAACACACCACATGTGATGAATTATTAATGCAGACTTTGAGATGCCTGTGTATCTCGAAGTTTCTGAGTTTGTGGATGCAGTATGTTCAAGACTGAACAGTGTTGTCGACTCACGCTGACTGACAGAATGTTTGGTATGCAGTTGTTGTAGTGAAGACTGTGTCTTCAGCACATATGCATTCCCACAAAACACATTGCTGGCTTATGAGTAACATAGTAATCACTGTGGTCTGACTGGATCAATGGCTGCACATGCCTAATCTGTAGGCAACTGTGTAGCTGAGACTGAGCACAATGTCGCATTGGTGGTGTTGATGACGAGTACCAAGTGTTGTGGTTACTGTTGCCCAGCACTGACAAAAGATGATCTACAATCCACTGCCAACCTGGACACACACCATCTTAAACATTGGTGAACAGCTTAATTATATTAATTATAGCTGGGAAACAAAACAGACAGCCTGTTTCTGGTACACATTAGAACATGAGCAGACAAAACATTCAAAATGACCCTAGACTGCTCAGTTTGGGACAGAGCTGAACAAAGTAAAGTAATGAGCATATGATTATTTTATGTAAAGCGGTGGGAAAAACTTAGAGCTGCAATGATTAGATTAGTTGCTAACAATTAAATTAATTGCCAACTATTCTGATACTCAATTAATGGTTTTGAGTCATTTTTTTAAGGAAAAAAAGTCCAAATTATCTGGTTCCAGCTTATTAAATGTGAATATTTTCTGGTTTCTTTAGTCCTCTATGACAGACTGTTGGTCAGGACAAAAGAAGACATTTGAGGACACCTTGGGCTTTGGGAAATAGTGACCTACATTTTTCACCATTTTCTGACATTTTATAGACCAAACAACTAATCAATTAATTGAGAAGTTAATAAACAGATTAATCGATCATAAAATTAATTGTTAGTTGCAGCCATAAAATGTTATATTGCTTACTTGAGAGGTTATGGCACCAACAGCCTCCAGTATGTCAAGTTTGTGTCAACATGTGTAGGTCAACTAGTTTTGAGCAGCAATAATCGCCCTGAAGCTCCATCCCTCAGACTCAAACGTTGAGTCAATATTTGGGACTGAGCGGGGGGGCGGGGGGGGGGAGGCTGTCACAGGTGACACTGGCTCACTGCGGCGTCAGCTGATAATAACCTCCACCTTCAAACTAACGAGCTAACGTAGCTGTCAAACTTATCACACCAACTTCACGGTTAACATCACCGTTTTAAACAAGGAGAGCCGCCAGACAGCGAGTCACAGTGACAAAACCTGTTTTGAGCAACTGAGCTTCATTTGTTTGTACCTATGTAGGCTAGCTAATTTGTGCGACATCGTAACTTGCTACCAAGCCACTTAACAGGCTAAATTAGCCAGAGTGGCCATCACAGGGAGAGCTGAGACTACAAATATAGCAAGTAAAGAGGACAAAAAGTTGCCATATGCACCTTGCTCTTCACCTCCACGGCACTCAGAGAACGGTTGCTCGGCACTCGGTGGTTTTTGTTCATGTTTCGCCGCCAAAGCACTCACACACTCGCCCTGCTGCTCCTGCCGCCGCCGCCGCCGCCGCTCTGTATCCAAACTGTACGTGTCCCCCAGGTAACGTTACTTTGGAAGTAAAACAGGCTGCACAGGGATTTCTCGAAGTCCAGCGTTTTGCGTTGTCTCTCCAAGAACACGACAACGGCTGCCAACCAGCCTAGCTCAGCCTGTAAACTTGTCTCCTGTCATACTTGCCGCTGTGTGTCGGACTCTCCACTGCTTCTTCTTCTTCTTCTACTACTACTTCTTCTTCTGCTTCTTCTTCCTCCTCCTCTTCTTCTTCTCTCTCTCTCTGCGCCTGGAGAGCTGCCTGGCGACGCGACACTTCATAATAAAAGTCTCAGTCTCTGGTTTTGCCTCACCCTTGACTTCAAAATAAGAGCCCTCTACTTTCCAGCCCCATCAGATTCTGTATGACAGCGGTTCTCAAACCCCCTCAAGCAGGTTCCAGGGGGTCCCCAGCAAAAAGGGGGATCATTTATTTTCACTATAATTCCATCCAGTAACACAGTGCCAGAATGTTTGACTATTTTTGTCATGGGTTTCATACACTTTCTGTAATAAAACATCTAAAAGCAAAAATCTTATCAGATGGGGGTCCATGGTCTAATTTGTGTTAGTTTAGGGGTCCTTGACGTGAAAGAATTTGAGAACCACTGCTGTATGGGATTAAATTTGTGTCATAATAATTGCACAAAATATCCCAAGAATCAAACAAAGAAATTGAATTGAAAGTGAATAAAAATAAACTGAAACCAAAAAAAAAGACCTCAAAGGTGAAACCTACAATAAAACTATACAAGAGTGAAACATTTGATTACAATATTCTTTTTCTTTCACTGATCTGGATTTCTCTTTTGTGGACACTTGTTTCAGTTTTGAATTTTTCTGAAATTAGTTGGGAGGAAATAATATAGTCATAAATCATAAGTCATACCACTTGTTCCACTTTAGACCATGGACCTGTCCTTCCAAAAGTAATTGGCCAATGCAGACGTAACACCTGCCCTCATGAGAGCTTTGTGTCAGAACTGAAACATTTAGAACTGACACTTGATTCTTGGGAGATTTTGTTCAATTAGTATGACACAAATTTAATCCCATAATTCTATGCCCTGGTGATTATGATGATGATTATGATATGATTATAACACAATAGAAATTAAGGAGATTTTGCAGGTGACCCTAAAGATCCCTTTCACAGTCTCCTTTAGGACAACAATTGATAGTATTACCTCATTACTTATTTTTTATCACGGTAAATATCTTAATTGTGTGCCAAAATTGAACAAAAATACATTTGGTTATATTTTACAATGTGTGATATCACTTGCATATTGTTTACATGTGATGTAGGGTAAGTGTTTATGGTATATAGCAAGCAGCCTACCTTAAATTCACCATTAAGATGTCAAATATAGATATAAAATGTATGTGGGTAGTAAATGTGAAACGTTATAGATGATTGTACTGTGTTTCTTGTTGTATAGTGACATCTTCTGGCCAAATGACATATAGGCCTACTGCTGCTTGCTCAGAGTATGCGCACACTTCAAACACATATACACTGTAGAGTACATATGCTGGCACATACTGTACTGTATTAGTACATACAGGACAGTATTAATACAGTGCAGTGATCCAGTGGTAGATGAAAATAAATTTGATCTATGCCCTACAGTCATTATACAGCACTAATGAAAATTAGTTCAGTGGATTAATGTTACTTTTTTCTTGAATAAAATATTGTTGTAAATGAGATCAGTGTTATTTCATGTTACACAATGAATTAGGTTTATGGCAGTCAGTCAGAAGTAGGTGAATGAACTGATGATTCAGATGGGAAGGTTGTTATAACCTATTTGTATTGGGCAGGTGATCCCAAACTTTTTTCATGTAAGGGTCACATTGAAATTAATATATAACTTAATAACAGGTAATTTACTTGGGAAAAAAGCTAAAATCTCCAAATTTGTGGAAAATATGTGATGCTATTAAGTTCCAGATAGGATCAGGTTTGGCCAGATACCTCTTGCGCCAGTTTATCTTAAACATGTAGTTCATATTTATATCATTGTTATTAGTATATGGAGATTGGTGACATCATCCCAGCATGGCTCTTCCCAGCTTTTACCTGAGCAAAAAACCAATCCAGAATAAGAGTGGAAACACCTGTGAGGGTGTGCAGTACAGAACTCCCAGACTCTTGTCAGTCCCTGGACACCAGCATGGGAATCACTGTTGTTGAGTACAATATATATTAGATCTTAGTTATAGTTATAGAAGTTATAGTATATTCCCTGGCAGTTTGCAAAATAAGGTGGGAGCGATAAGGAAAGGAGGGTAACACACAGCAGCATAAGTCAGATTTGATTGCACAGTGCTAGCATTATCTGCAGGAACCACTCAAGGCATTTTAACAGTGTAAACAGTGTAAAGGCACAGGTGTAACTAATACAATTAATGATGGCTGAATTCCATTCAGGTGATTCAGGTTGAGGGTGCTGGTGTTGTGCATGCTGGCTCACTGTCACACTGTCATGACTTTGAATAGAACAGAGACATCGTTAACATTATTAACACCTGCTTTTCCTACCATGACAGGTCAAAATGTCTGATGTGGCCTGTAGAGGCAGCCTGAAAACATTGCTACAAGCAGTGGTGGAAAGAAACTAAGTACATTTACTCAAGTACTGTACTTAAGTACAATGAGGTACTTGTACTTTACCTGAGTATTTCCATTTGATGCTAATTTATACCACTCCGCTACATTTCAGAGGAAAATATTGTACTTCCTACTCCACTAAATTTATTTGACAGCTTTAGTCACTTTTCAGATGAAGATTTGAAACAATGGATAATATAACAAGCTTTTAAAATACAACACATTGTTAAAGATGAAACCAGTGGTTTCCAACCTTTTTTGGCTTTTGACGTCTTACAAAAAGCAGTGTGTAGTCAGGGTCACATTTCAGATGTCTATGAGTTGTTAACAGCTCCACCAAATAGTGATTTTTCCCTGTAAACTTCTCACATGGTTTCATTTCAATAAATGTTCAAATGATCCAATATTTCACCAAAAATCAAAGATTAGAGAAAAAGTCCAAAAACTGAAAACAGATTTGTGTATCAGAACTTCTTCTTTCCTCTCCCATTAATCATCTCACGACCCCTCAGATTTATCTGCTGACCCTTTGGAGGGGCCCCACCCCTAGGTTGGGAACCACTGGACTAAACTAGCTAACTGTATATAAAGTAGTTGAAACTAGCTCCACCTCCAGCAGCTACAACAGTAACATGCTGCTTACACACTGATGCTTCAGTATTAATAATCTAATGATGTCATATATAATAATATATCAGTCAGAGGGAACAAACCACTACTTTTACTGCAATACTTTAACTACATCAAGCTGCTAATACTTATGTACTTTTACTTAAGTAGGATTTTTCATGCAGTACTTTTATTTGTAATGGAGTATTTTTACATTGCTGTATTGGTACTTTTACTTAAGTAATGGATCTGAATACTTCTTCCACCACTAGCTACAAAAATAACTACACAACATACACAGGCTAAGACAACTGTCAAATGCTGCTAAAGAGTATAGACAAATCCAGTTAAGATGCATAAAGAGTTATGAATTTCCAAAATTATCAAGAAAAATAAAAGTAATACATTTAGAAGCAAAATTTCTGAAGAGTACAATTTTCCAGATCTTTGAAACTGACCTGAATTCACCAAAAGCTATCAGCTCTGAAAATGTCAAGTCCTTTTGTTCATTGTATTAGGAGGAAGGGGCAGCATATTTAAAGCTTTTTTAAAACTGTGTAGAAGACTGTGAGAATGAAGGGCCCATTGATTGTGATTTCTACACATATACTATATGTACACAGGCAAGGAGCAACCAGCCAGGAGAGATTTACATACTATATAAAGGCCAACCACCACAAAGCCCAGTGGTTTTTTCTCGTTTGTGTCCCACCATCCTTCTCATCCAGCTGAAAGAAAACCACAATAACCATAACACACTTACTTAGGGTATCTTACAAATATCACAGCAAAGGTTGAGAAGTTAAAGCACAAAAGGGAGCCAATAATTCATTATTAAGTGCTACAGTCTGAGTCCTTCTAGGAAAGCTTTTTATTAGGGCAATGAAATGCCAAGTATGTAATATTATTATAAAGCCAAGTGATGCATATTTAATCACATCCATTTGGAACTCAGGAATAGCATTAGAGTGGATTGAAGTTTCCCCTGTAAGAAGAGCAAAAAGAGGAAAGCAGGGATTTCAAGGTCATATGATTCTTAAAATTCTTAATCCTCTCCAGACTTCAGTCCCACATGTAGTGCTGGCTCTGCCATGGCAGAAGGTAGACTAAGTTGTCCAGCAAGTCCGTCGTGGGTGGCTGAGTCATAGACTTCAACCACACCTGACAGCCTAAACATATTGTCAGAACAGTCAGACACATCATTTACCGCCAATATATGACTGTCATAATATGGAGCCCTGAGACAGGCCAAATGTAACAAGTCAAAAATACACTCAATACAATACATACAATAAATAATATAATTAGATAAATAATTAAAATGAAGTGGAACAAAGAGATATAGAGCTACATAAAAGTATAAAGGTTTATATTTGTTTATTGCACCACAGTACCTCCAATGTGGGCCTAGAAAAAGAAAAGAAATGAAAAATAAATTACCTTATGTTGTAGTACAGGTCATGGGATCATGTTGTCTGGTCAGAGGCAGCTATGGAAGACATTTAATTCCACTAACATTTGGAAGTAATGATAGAAAAAACTCAAAAAATACTATTTCCATTAAAGCGAGACTATATAACTTGTGCTGAAAGGCAGCCACTGTGGCCACAAGTGGTTGAATAATGTCACACTAAAATTGCCTTCATTTCTCAAGATTCTCTTGAATCAGCTGCTTTTAAGACATCATTATGTTTATAAGTGATATGTTCAAAGCAGAAAGCAAAAGGGGTTCAAACACCCAAATCAGTTAGATATTTTCTTTGTATTCTTCAGTGTGCAAAGGCATAGCCAAAACATCTGTGCATTATTTCCCCCTGTGCTTATATTAGACAAGTAAAGAAAATAAATATCTATATGATTTGGGTGTGTGAACCCTTTTTGTGCTTTGAACTTTGACCTTGGTTACACGCACCCCAGCTCCACCATGCCTTTGTTTGAGTGTTTTTTTAGCCCTACTTTATAAGTGACATTTGAAAATGTAGTTTAATAGGCACACAAGTAGAGAAAAAGAGTCATAAAGTAAGAGAAAATACTTATTAATGTCATTTACATAGCATCTATCTAAAGTTTTGCTAAGATTAGCCACCATAAGCTACTGGTTACACCAGATCAAATAAGACTGTAGCAGCAAACATCCTCAGTGTAACCAAATGGACATGTGTGTTCTATTGTTTAGGAATTCATATAACTTTTTTATGAGGAAATTTGTGATACTCTTGCTTCTTTCATTTACATAGTCTTGCCTTAAAGCAAAAATAATTTTACATTGGGAGGAAATTGAGATTCTTTTGTATTTCCAGTTGTGACTGCTGACCCATCACCACCATGTACCAAATTTAACAGCAGTTGTTGGAACTGATAGACAGGATCATCTTAAAGGAATAGTTTGACATTTTGGTAAATACACTTGTATACTTCCTTGCTGAGAGTTAGATGAGAAGATCGCACCGGTTTGTTAAACATGAAGGTACATCCAGCAGCATGGTTAGCTTAGCTTGGCATAAAGACTGGGAACAGCTAGCCCGACTCTGTCCAAAGTAACAGAATCTGCCCACCAGCACCTCAAAAGCTCAGTAACTAACATGATTGTTGTTGAGATTTCAGAGAGCTTTGTCATGCTGGTGCTGGTGCAAGTGAATTGTGTTTGACTAAGGTATGTCAGTAGGTTGAAATGAACTGGACACAAGAGGCATGAACTGATACATACCAGACTGATAGTTGTACTTACATGCTCATGGAACCTGGGCTAGAGGACAGGAAACAAAACATCCTTTTCTATGAGTCCCTGTGTATCTATATACATGTCATCACATAGCAAAAATGTGTGAAACAGTGGTACAGGACCTGTCAAAACAAGTAAAGGCTCTGGGAGTTCTTAAAAGGACCAAACCAGTGATTTTTGCTCTTTACCACAAATAATTTATACATTAGATTAGAGGCTCCCAACTTTTTTAGTCTGTGAAGCCTTAAAATGAGGAAGTAAAGGAATCCAGCATTTCACAAGAAAAATCAAAAATTAGAGAAAAATAAGAAAAAATGAACAATTTTCTGTAACACACTTTTATTAATTCCCTTAATCATCAGTAATCATATACTGTCAGCCACTGTCAGATCACTGTCAACCACTTTCTAAAGCACACCAGACAGTCTATTTTTGAGTCTTGAACATTGAATTTAGATTGTTTTTGTTTTCCATGCCTCCTAGACAGCCATTGTTTTCCATAAATATTACATACAATATGTCAATCAAATTGCAAAGACCGCAAGCTTCAAGTCTCTTAGGACTTGCAGAACCTTGTGGACTTTGCAGACTTAAAAAAAAAATCTAAATCACCGATAATAACTTATTTATGTAGCACGTATCAAAATGGAATCATCAAGTACGTACAGGTTGTACCAGAGTTTGGTTCTTTGTGGTGGAGAACTCCCAGTTACCTTTTAGCACAGCACAGAGAACAACTCCCAGAGCAAAGAATAAATTCATTCCTTATGGGCAAAAAAAAATGTTGTTTTTTTTTCAGCTGGACAGAACAGGTAGGTTCAAGTACAATGTTGGCAAGTATCTGTCCACCTGAAATATTCTTGAACAAGACTTGGACTGTGGATGTCTGTAAAGGAGAATTTCCCTTAAAGAAGTTAATGTATTTTCATACAGTAAAGATGTTCACTGATTGGCTTGTGGAGCAGAAAGACATCAAACTGACAGACACAATGCTCCCTAGACACTTACCAGTTTGTTGCCCTCCTTGACCCCCCCCCCCCCCCCCCCTCACACACACACACACACACACACACACACACTTTGGTCTGCCTCTCCCCCGCCTGCACACAGCACTGTAGATAAAGTGTCTGACCTCCCAGCAGACTTACTCCCTCCCCTGCGCCTCACCCCTCCCACCTCCCCTCTGCAATATGTGCAATGCGATGCAGCAGACATCCTCTTTCCACCTACGAAGGGCGCCAGTAGCTGCCTCATTGTCATCATACAAAGCTTCTCTCTGCTCCTCGTCCTTTCCATGGAAGTATTAGGACCCCACTGCCACACACACACACACACACACACACATACTCCCCCTCACTCTCAGTCCCTTCCCTCCTACCTTCAGTGCACACACGACTGCAGAGGCCCTCTGTCTATTGGGTCTCTCTCTGTCTCTCTCCTGTGAGATCATGATGTCACCAGCTGAGTTTCTGCAGCTCTATTCATGCAACATCCTGGAAAGTTTGATTCACATTTTGACAGGCAAATTGGAGTCTATTTGCAATATGTGTTGGCTGTCACTTTGTTAAGGTGAAAAAATGCACTGCACAATCATTCTGTATCTCTATACCATACAGCAATAGGAAGAGCAGTCATTCAATTCTTATGTACTGTATAAATGTGGGCCACTGAAGAATTTGCACTGCACACTTCCTCTTCCTCTACAAAAGACAAGTAATACTCTGTTCAGTCACTCTATTACAATGAATTGTGTGCAATATAGCTAGGTGGCTAAAAGTTGTACCAAATGTGTCTGCATTCCTGATGCAGGATGTGTGTGTGATTGTAACTTTTACTGCAGCTATTTTGTTACCCTTAAGGATAAAGTTGGAAGATGGATCCGACATCCGACAATCTGAGCAAAAAAGGATCATTGTTTTTAACAGTTTTTGCACTGTACACTGCATGGTTTCATCTTTCATCAAAGATAAATCTTAGGGGGCATGAGATAACTATAGAAAACACAGGTTGCAAAAAATATTTATTTTTCCTCTCAAGTGGTATCCTGCATTTTCCCCAGGGCTCTAAAAATCTTTGTGATTTACATAAAATACTTTATACTTTCACCTCCTCAAGCCTCAAAAAATTGTTACACTAGTTAAATGCTCAGTCGTTCCCTCTTCAGGCCTATAAAAATCCCTCATATTTTCACCTCCTTGGGCTTCTAAACATTGATAAAATAAGTGAAATACAGGATTCATTCACCTTTTGAGGGCTCATCAAAATCCTAAAAATAAATGAAATACTGTAAATGCTCACCTCTCTAGGCCTCTAAACATTGTTCAAATAAGTGAAATTCTGGCCTCTAAATGTCCTTAAAATGAGATGAAACTGAGAAGGAAGTTCAGAAGTTCTCTCTCTCTCTCTCTGAGTTTAGGGGCTGAAAGTAATCATTCCAGACTGGCTCTTCCTCTCTGTATTGACCCTGTCTAGCTCTGCAGCTGCTCCTGCACCTCACTGACACGGTGAGTGGATGTTGCCACTGTGCACGCATGGAACTGTAAAATGCTGGGTTGGTTGAGTTCTTGTCACCTCTTTTTTGCCTTGTGGCTTCCTCCCCTCCTTTATGACTCCTGCTTATTCTGTCACCTCACATCTTCTCCTCATTTCACTCCCATCGTCCTCTCTGTCTCACCCCCATCACAACTGATTTTTCCCTTTCAGTCGCTTAGGTCTCGATCTCTTCTTTCTCTTTCTTTTCATATCTTGTTTTTTCTCTGCCTACTGAATGATTCAATTTCACCATAATCTCTCCATGAATCATTTGCACTCTCTGTGTGTGTGTGTGTGCAGCGAGCCCACTCCAACTGCAGGAGGCGCTAGCAGTAGGACAGCTCTTCTACCATCTCTCTGTCTCTCCCCCTCTCAATCCTCCCCCTCTGCTGTGTCTGCACCCCTCCTCCCCCCCACCATCACCCAACCCCGTCTCCCCCTACTCCATCACCCTGCGCTGCAGAGGAGGCCTCTTGTCTCCCCCGCAGTCTGCAAGGCCTTTCTTAAGCTTCCCCCCACCTCCACCACCTCATCCTCCCCTCCCTCCCTCTCCCTCCCCCTCTCTCTCGCTCTCACTCTCTCTCTCTCTGTCTCAGCGCTGGTGTTATTGTCCCACTTTGTGTGGCACCCTGATCTAGATGACCTCTAGCGACTTACAATATTCAGTGAATGTGAAGTACACAATGAAATTATGTACCAACAACATCACTGTTCTCGAGCGTCTCTTCCACTGGCACACACTGGAGCAAATTTGCCATTAATTTATCTTTTCTCCCCGTTGGCCGAAAGGAATCTCACACTGGCTCTCCTACAGGGGGCACCATCAGTGACTCCACTGCAGCCGTTATTACATTACAACCTGCTCACGACCCCCTCTACACATCCCCTCCTCCTCGCCTCACCTCCTCTTCCTCTCATGTCTCTCTGTCTCTCCCCTCTCCCTGCAGATGGCATTGTCCTGAGATTTGTTGGGAGCCCTGATCATCATTGCGATCATCGCTCAGGTAGATGCAGGCTGCAGGTCAGGTGGGGGCAAATGCTAAACTGACCTGTGGCCAGTTCAACTAATTAGCCTTCCTTGCGTTAAGTACAAGGGCTGTTTTGTCTCAGCAGCCTGTACCTCTTTGTGTCTGACAGCACACACACACACACACACACACACACACACACACACACACACACACACACACACACTCACACACACACCAGGGCCTCTCTGTCTCTCCTCCAGCTACAGGGGGCGCCAGTCTCTACACCACCAGCACCTCCCCCTCCCCCTCCCTCTCCCTCTCACTCTCCCCTCCTTCTGCCTCTCCTCCTCCTCTTCCCTTCCCCCTGCACCCCCCCCCCCCCCAATCTGCCCCAACACTTCCTCCCCGCTTTCTACCTTACCACTCTCTTCTCCTCCACCCTCTCCCTTCCTCTCCTCTCCCTCAGCTCTGCTTCTCCACCCCCCACCCCCTATTCCTCTCCTCTCGCCATATCTCCTCCCTCGCTCGTGCTCCTGTCCCTCTCTGACTCCCTTTTTCCTCTCCTCCCCTCCCCCCAGCTCCTTTCCCCCACCCCTTCCCTTCGTCTCCCACTCTCTCTCTCTCTCTCTCTCCCTCTCTCTCTCTCGCCTCCCCTCCCCTCCCCTCCCCCCTTTGAAAGGCTGTTAAGCGCTCCTTCTGCACACAGCACTGCAGATGAGGCCTCCGCCTCCCCCACAGTCTGCCAGGCCTCTCTCTCTCTTTCTCTCTCTCTCTCTCTCTCTCTCCTTCAGCCTCCCCCACCACTCCTTCCCTCCCTCCCTCCATCCTTCCCTTCCTCCCTCTCTCGCTCCTTACAACAGCATAGCAACACTGACTAGCCAGCCAAGGAGACTCTCTCTCTCCCTCTTGCACTGGGGTAATTTCCCTCCATTTTAGATTCCTCATCCCAGGGCGGCAAAGGATGGGATTGGAATGAAACACTTGGAGGTAAAAATATATATAGTGAGTGTACGCATCTAATCTCACTCAATTTACCTGGGTTGGTAGACTCATTTGATTTAACTCAGATCTGATTCATCCCTTCTCTGGGAGAAAAGCTTTCATCCAATGGCACACCTCAGCAAAAGGTTAATAATGTAGTGTTCTATTTCTACCCAAGGCTTTTCCACATCTGATCATTGGTAAGATGCAGACAGGGTCCATTTGGAGCAGCTGTATAACCAGGCCAGAGGAGGACATATTGTAGCTCTCTGACGACCACATCATTTATGGTTTCATGTTTTCCTAAATCCTCTCATTGTGCACCTGGAAAAGAAGGAACTAATACTGTATTTTGAGGGCAGTCATGTTAAAGATCCAAAGGTGTAACCCCA
Organism: Scomberomorus guttatus; assembly: GCA_038419695.1. Lineage (NCBI taxonomy): Eukaryota > Metazoa > Chordata > Actinopteri > Scombriformes > Scombridae > Scomberomorus > Scomberomorus guttatus. Next base: position 6,011,319 of record CM076449.1, read on the forward strand.
CCACCAGATTTCCAAACATACAAGTTGAATCTTTCAATTATTCCAAGTTATCATCTCAAACTCATTGAATCCTTAACCTGCAGTTTACATGTTCAAAAATATCCTGATGAGGCTTTATCAAGCAGTGAAACCATAGTTCTGCCGTTAACAGTTAATGCCAGTCAACCTTCGTTCTAATTCTGTTGGGCAATTTAATTTTGGTTACCAAGCAATGCTGGATATTCCTGGCCACAGCTCCTGCGTGACAAGTTTAAACTTCATATCGTTACCATGATGCATCAATGTGCACATCCTTTATGTGAGGATGGAGAGAGAGCAGCTCTTCTTCAGAAATATCATCACATGGGAATAAAATCCCATCACTGCATTCTCAATCTACAACGAATTGTAAAATCTCATTAACACTGCGCTGATGGATTTGTCAAGATATTTCAGAATTGATTGGTAAATTAAATATTCAATTCAATTATGATTCAATTAACTCGGGGGGGAAAGGATTATTTTCATACCTGGAGATTGCATACTTTGATGTCACTTATAGATCCCTCTATAGATGATCATAACCTACAAAGAATTGACTTAAAGCAGAAAACCGAATGACAGGCATTTTTTGTAGCACTGTATGTCTCATAATCATTTTTTTCCCCTTTGAAGACAAACATTTCTGTAGAAACCTGCAACACTATAGCCTTCAAATCATAATGAAACTGCTTTATTTACCTTAAAAATGCCATTTAATTCTTCTGTTTATGTGCCAAAATCTTTGCTTTTCTTCACAGGGAAGCTGACAGGTTTGTTGGTGAAGTAATTGTGTAGCAGTAGGCACACATAAAAAATAAAAAATAAAGTATTGTATTTATAATATATATGCCACTCTACCCTTCCCACAGTATAGTGAACAAAGCTGCCTGTGTATCCCTGATGTTCCATTGTTTGTTTTCCACTTTTGGATGATCCCTCTTTCTACATCACTGCCTATTCAGTGTAAAATGTTTTTGCGCTGGCTTGCAGTATTTTTCTGGTTGGGTAATATGTTTCAACAGCAAACAATGTTTTGCAAGAGATATTTGTTAACAGATGGTTGGTATCCTGGATATTAAACAGAGTGATGTTGCACTACAGTAGTGGTTCTCGCTCCTTTTTGGCTTGTGACCCCTAAAAATGAAGCAATATCTCATCACAGGTTGTGGCCTTAGTGTGGCCATGGGTTGTGTGCAGTGATTTTTCCTTCTCAGAATCTTAAGGACATTTAGAGACCTAAAGAGGTGAAAGAATCCAGTATTTTACAAAAAAAAATGATCAATTTCTGTAACAGATTTTTCCTGTATCTCTTGAATTATCTGGTGAACCCTCAGATTGAACTCGGGACCCCTTGGGTGGGGTTCCAACCCCCAGATTAAGAACCACTGCACTACAGCAGTGGTTCTTACTACAGCCATCAATGCACCTGTGCATTTCACACTATTAACTATACAACCTTTAGCTTCCACTGAGTACTCAAATAGGGTTAATACAAACACTTAATATGTCCCTGGAGCTTTGAATGTGAAACTGTTTTAGCAGAAAGTGCATCAACTTTAGCAAGTTTAAGGAGAAACTTTGTGTGTAGATAACTGGGGCATAATTACAATAGCCACAGTCTAAAATAAAAGGAAACCATTTTCTTTTGTAATTACTACATTACAGTACATTAACAAGCACGAGAATCATTTTTGTGCAAAATAGGCAAAATATAGAAGATACTTTTGCATGTCACAGTAGGAAAAGCACAGGTGTAAATAATAAATTCAAAGATCCTCCTCAGACATAAAGACTATAAACACTGCTTGGATTAATAATTTGTGTCTGATGCCCCCCCCCCCTCCCCCCACAAAAAACAGCTCAATTAAATAGTGAAAAGTTGTAAACGTAAAAAATTCTGAATCTATGAATATGCAAATATGGTTCATTTCCAGAGTTTACCTGCTGGATATATAAGATGTCTCCTTCTTCACTGTTAAGTCCATGTTTCCATGTCACACTTGTGTAAATTGCATACTGGACTAGGATTGGCTCCAAACTAGTTGCAATGTCATAAATCATGCTCATACATACCGTCTTACACACAGATTTAAAGTGAGCACAGAGAAATGTTCCCCCTTAAGTAGATGAATGTGAAAACAAACTCTGCACAGTCAAGCTCAAACATCCAACTGAAGGAACAAGAAGCTAAACACGTTTTTGATCCGGAGGGGGACTTCAATCACGGCTGGATTCCATTTAGCTGCTTCAGATTCAGGGTTCAGGGGTGCTTTCCATTCTGCTAATGTTTCCTCTCATCCTCAGGCCTGTGACCCAGAAATCGACAGAGGTCCGCCATCATTGATGATGTTCCAATCCCTTAAATGTGAGAGAGGAGGCTCTCAGAGGAGCTTGGAGCAAGGAATCAGCTTTTCAATGCAAAACTGTTTGATTGGTCAGCCGATCTGATGGGACAGTAAATATAATATCATTACTGTACCTGTGGTCTTTCACATACTAAGTCTATAGATTTTATTCAGAATATTTATAGTTTTTTTTTTATATATATATATATATATATATATATATATATATATATATATATATATATACATACACACATATACACACACACACACACAGTACAGTAAAGTTTTAGGCACTTTAGATGTTTAGATTCTTATCCATCTGGGAGGCATCTGATCAATCCCAATTTCTTCTGCAGCATGACAATGATCCCAAACATCCAGCCAGAGTCATAAAGACCTATCTTCACCGACAAAAAGAACAAGGAGTCCTGCAACAGATGGTATGGCCCCCTTAGAGCCCTGATCTCAACATCATGGAGCCAGTCTGGGGTTATATGAAGAGACAGAAGCAGCTGAGACGCCGAAATCCACAGAGGAACTGTGGCAACTTCTCCAAGATGCAGGAACAACCGACCTGCCAAGTACCTGAAAAACTGTGTGCAGGTGTACTGAGGAGAACTGGTGCTGTTTTAAAGGCAAAGCATGCTCACAACAAATATTGCTTTCATTCAAGTTTCTTTCTTTACTACACTTTGTATGAAGTTAATTGATTGAAAACCTATTAATGGCATTATTTTTGAAAGCATCCTCCCTTTACTTTTACTGCTTAATCTTTAGTACAGTACTATATATACACACTTTATTTTTACACATTTGATAGTTGAGGTGCTTTGCATCATGAGAATACATGTCTCCTCAAAAATTATGCTGGAGTGAGCGTCCCCATTTGGTGAATAAAATTCCATCATCCTTGTGTCTCTGGGAGGAGCAAAGACGCGAGGAAAAGACAAGAGTGAGGGAAGCAAGAAGACACGGTATCCAAATGAGAAGCACTACTGATAATGCGCATGCTGGCTCACTGTCAAGGCTTACTGGGATGCTTGAATAGAATGGAGCTATGGTTAATGTTAGTCCTAACACCTGCGCTTTTCCTACTATGAAAAGTCAAAATGTGTGCCGTGAAACAGACCTATCCCTCTGTTCCTTTCTGTAAACAAGTAAACTGACATGGCCATCATTTCTGTGAGAAGCACAATTACAGCACTTTATTGTTCATAAATGCTTAAGTGAAAAATGAAAACATAAAACAAATACACACAATTCAAAAAAACATTAAACACAACTCTTTAAAAAAAAAAAAGCTTTCACTTGGATGTGGATGTCAGTATGGTGGTTACTGTCCAGTCTTGTGGGTCAAAGAAACATCAAGTTAAAATTGTGAAAATGGAGAGCAATTACAGTACAGTCAAAGATCATGAGCACAGGGCTGCAAAAAGTGGATGAAATACTCCTTTATGCTGTAAAAGAATGAGAATAGCTTGGCACTGCTATTCTTTCAGAAAGGAAATTGTTAACTAAAAATAAAAAGGATAAAAATAAAAAAATAAAATCTAATCAAGTTAACAGCGAAAACAAATCAATTCTGTTATTTCATTTATATATAGATATATTATTTTGCCAAAAAAACTAGGTTTTTGTTAAAAAATAAACTTAAACATACAAGAAAATACCAGCCACCAAAGCGACACCTATCGTTAAGCATACCAATGTAGAACATATGAGGCTACCTTACACACAGGTAATAGCAAATATTTAAGGGTACATGTACGGCAACATCTGTCCAAACATGTCTAAAAGACTGTACAAATTTACACTACCTATTCTCAGTATGACTACATGAAAAATGATGGATTATCTGGTCAGATTAAAAGCTTCACCGTACAACAACTCAATATTTTAAGCCACGTTTACAAGTCCAGTGGCTAACTGAACATTAATCACTCCTTATCTCAATGTAGTAAAGTATACAGAAGGCAAAAAAAACGTTCTATTTGTTTGCACTTCCTCCCACTCTGGGAGGAAACATTAAACTTTGTTCACCGATCTTTACATCAATCCTAGCTGCTCGTTGAGTCCTGCCTTTAAATGTCACTGGATGGCTTGTTGTTGAGTTTTTACTGAAGGAGACTTCTCTCCTTATCGCTCTCTCTTTCACAGATGCCTAATGTAACTGGGCAGTGTCCTTCAGTTCAGGCGAGGCAGATTTGTTGGCGTGGATCAACTCTAAAGTGTCTCTCTGACTGTGTGAGTCTTTTTGATTTTATCAGTCAGACCTGCTGCTTGCCCAGCTGCGCTCCATCTCTCCCGCTTCTTGCAGATGAAGGTACAAACTTGGGAATAATGATAGGTAGCGTGTCTCTTCCTTTAGCAGCCTGTCTTCCTGAGCCCTCTGTGGGCCCGAAGCCATTCTCTACATGTGCCTCTTCGTCCTCATCATCCTCGTCGTCGTCCTCGTCGTCCTCATCGTCGTCGTCTGACATATCATCCAAATCTGAAACAATCTTGGCCCCCGTCCTCGGCTCCATTCTCTCCTTAGCTCTAGTAAGCTGTTCGTTACCATGGAGATGTACCTCTCCCTCTTGTTCCTTTATATCCTTCTGCTGCTCTTCCTCATCACTGTCAGAGTCAATGGCAATGGGCTCCGAGAGGTCTAGAGGCATTTTCTGTGGTAAGGTGCTGTTGATTGTCTTGGTTTGGTCTCTACTGGCACTGTTGGGTTTGGGGGCAGATGACGCTGCTTTAGAACCTTCCACAGTCCTGGTTGGCTTTCCCTTTGGTGGTGGCACCACACCACCATTAGCAGCTACAGACTCCCTGTGTCTCCGGCGAGCCTCCTCAGACACCCCCATACATGTCCTTGATGTCCGCCTTTTGCTATGTCTGCCCTCACACACGCTGTCCTGGACGAACGCCAGCTCGTGACTCACTTTGCTGACCTCGTGCATACTGAACCCGAGCAGCACGCTGGCATTCTGGGTTTCGCATTCCTGTACGCATTTCCTCCTTCTGTTGACAAAATGGCTGGAGATGTCTGACTTCCACAGCCACAGACTAGCTGCTAGCTTCTCCACCTCCCGTCGTGTGGGATATGGCGCTCGATTGAAATACTGCGTTAGAAATGCCTTCCTTGATTCATACGACTCATTTTCATGTCCTTTGGGGTCAAGAGCCAGAACTACAGGTTCATCTGGGTTTTCTACAAATGTAGATGGGCCGTTGCTATCCCGTGGGTGGGCTCTTTCCCCTGGGGGGCCCGGCCTCCTTCGTTTTGGTGCACTAGTGTCAGAGCTATCAAAGCTGGCCCGTTTGAGAGCACTGCTCTGAGCCTGGCTGACCCGAGAGGAATGGGCTGCCCGGCTGTCCTGCCCGTTCTGGGATTTACCTACACCCCGGCAGTGAACCAAGTGTAGAGTGATGGTGGAGGCAGTCATGTTACTGGTATAAACCCCCAAGCAGTGAATACACTTGTAGGTCAGTTTCTTTTCTACAGGGTGAACTGTCTGAATCACCTGGTGCCTCTCTCTCAGGTGGTGGGACAGTGAGTCTGAGATTGGGCCCTTGAGGATAGAGAAGCAAAGAGGACACAGTGTCTTACCCACATCCCTCTTGTAGGGCACAGATGCCTGTGGGGCACTCTTGGTTGGGGCACTGTCAGGAGCCCCCGAAGGTGTTTTGGGTGGATGGTGAGGCATTAACCTCTTGCCTGATAATAGGGAGGCAGACAGGGCTGATGACACAGAGGTGTTGTTGTTTTGGGCATGAAACGCCACCGACTCCTCCGGGGCATCTCTCATGTTGTAGGTAGTGACGATCAATTGAACATTCTTGGGGTTGCCCTGCTGCAGAGTGAGGTCAAAGGTCAAGGGAGAGTCTGTGCGTGGGCCAACGCTCTCATCTGGGTGCGACAGCCGCATGTGGGCTACCATTTTCTCCACGTCATTGAAGGTGGCGCGGCAGTATGGGCAAGACAGACCATGGATCAGCATGTGATTTAACAATGTGTCACTGGGGAGATAGCGGTTGCAGTAGAGACACTTGCTGGTGAAGTTGTGGATCTTCATGATGTAGTTGGCCACAGCGGGCACCTTCTCTGCTTTGTGCTCTTTCTCAAAATGAGAACTGTACACGTTCTCTGGGAAGAGCTCATTGCAGATAGTGCAGATTTTCCATTTCTGGGTGTAGGATGTGCCGAGGACCGAGGAGCCACTTTTCTTAGCTGTGACAGAGGCTACAGTAGTGGCTGCCGCCTGGACCCGAGAACCCAGGGGGTTAGATTTGAGTGAGGAAGAAGCACTGGCCACGATTGGACTCCGCAAGCTGCTACCAGAAATAAGCTGCTTGGCTGCATGTGACTGCTGGGGCACAGATACCTGGGCATTCCCTGGTAAAGTGACCCTAACCTGCTGGCCGCCGATAGAAAATGGCTGGGTGGTCCCAGCCTTTAACCCTATTGCATCATGTTTCAGCCCAGATAGAAGACTTTGAGAGTTGAAGCCCGTCTTTGATGCCATGACAACTCGCCCCAGCTGCTGTGAGGCAGGAGACCTGGTAGTAGCCATGACTGCACCTTTGGGGCCCATCCCGATGATGGTCTTGTCTCCTTGGGTTTTCGGGGGGATCATGATGATGGGTTTGGGACGGGGGACTATCACACTGGTATGTCCAATCATGGCAGTCACCTGGTACCCGATCCTCTCGTGGTCCTCAATGACATGTTGAACAAGTGCCTCATAGGTCCTTGGAACAAAAAGACACTTCTTGCAGTGAATCTGGTTACTGTTAACATTGTTTGTGTTATTACTGTCTGTATTCCCTGTGGCTCCTGCTGTGCCTCCATTCTGAGTATTTGTCTTCTCTCCTGGTTTCACAATATAGGGCTGGGCCACTTGCTGGAAATGTTCCCGGTAGATGTGCTTTCGCACAACATTGTACAAAGGGTCCCTGTAGGTGCACTTCTTGCAGTAGTACACTGCCTGTTCCACACTGTCCCCGGCCCTCTTCAGCACCCCGTCCTTCATCATAATCCCACCAGCTCCCGCCACCATTCCACCCGGGCCCTGCCGTACAGTGCTGTTAGGCATATGGAAAAGTTTGATGTGCGTCTCCAGCGTCTTTTTGTTACCATTGTAAGTGCAGTAGGGGCAGTTGAGCAAAATGTTGTTCTCAAAGTCCTCGCTGTGGACATTGCGGAAGTGGCTCTTGTATGCAGAGAAGTACTTGGATGAGAAGAGGCAGCCGGAGCAGCAGAAAGGTTTCGATCTGTAGTCCTGGAGACACAGGGGTGGGGAAAATGGTTAGACATCAGAGATATTACAACAATTTTTATTGTACTTTTATTTATTTTTTTCTGTGTTTGTGGTGTGAACAAAACTATTTAAAAAATTAAAACATCTGTGTTGCAAAAAGCTGCATATTTATGTGAGAGTTGGTTTCTGTGTGCGTCACACACCTGGACTTTGGTATGTGATGGCTCCCACATGCACACATCATCCCAGGTAGTGTGCTTTATATACACCTCTGGCGGAGTGTAGTCTTTATAGTCCTGTTGAAAACAAGAAAATTAAGATGATTAAGTATGTAATGATAAAAGCTACAAGCAATCAAGAGAAAATAATTTATGATATGATATATTTATGGACTGCAGAAATAAAAGAAATCCAATGGATAACACATTAAAGTGAAAACATTTATTTCCAACATGATACCAAGATGTTAAAAGACAAAACACAAGACATACAACATAAAACTTCCTAAATCCTAAATTACATCACCCAAAATTAAATAAGAAGCAAAATGTTCTGACCTCACTTCTATAAGCCCCTCTCGTTTTTAAAAACTGCATGTGTAACAGAAGGCTGCTCCACAACATGGGCACCAGTGTAAAAATCAAAAAAGGATGATCTTCTGACAATATTATTTACTCCAAGCACGTAACATGAACACACACTGACCACAAACAAGGAATGTAAAATTAATGTAGGTAATGATGGAACAAAACCACAATCTGTGGCCATCACAGTAAAAGGCTAAGACATGATTCTGCGATGATACGCGTTTACATGGGGTTCCTTAGTAACAGTATACAACAGATTCACTGACGTGCATGACTCCAAACATTTCTGTCTGCTTCCCGTGTGTCAATCAAAAGCTTGGATGGATGAGCATGCAAGAAAAGTGCAGACAGAGTACTTTTTCCAATTTGTTCTATTATTCCAAAATTGTACCTCTGTTCCCAGCTTTCTACTACCTTCTTGGACACATGTTTACTTTATGTTGGGGCTGTAAAATAAGTCAGTATTATCACTCATGGTCTCTCCATATGATCTTATTGTGGGAAAAAAAAACAAATCTAGATTCTGGTTTGTAATTCTCATGTCTAAATCTGTATTTGGAATTGTGACATAATTCTAGAGACAGTCTAAAACCCCATTGAAACCCACCAAATCTGTAAAGTTCTTCATGTTTGTGTCCAGGCATCCACAGAACTGGATGCTTAATTATGTTCAGTCTGCTTTTAAAGCTTGAGAAGCATCTTTCTCCAACATTAAGTGAGATATAACAGAATGAGGACATGGTGTCAATGAGGGCAATCACATTATACTGTATGCATTATGTTATCTGAATCTATCATACCCTACCAGTCCTACCATCATACATTCTCTACATTCTCCACTGCTGCACCCTCACTTCCAGTGAGCCAAATGGAAGAGCAACTCAACTCCTAAACTGACCTTATTATTTACCCAAAACATGCATCCCAAAAAAAGAACGATTCTTAAACCTTAACAGGAAATTAAAATGATACTGGTAATGCATCTCTCTGGAGAATGCATTCACTGTTTTTTCCTCTTAAAAAGGTACAGATATCAACCCAAATGTACAGTGGAAGTGTGGTCATCATTATAGAAACACCAAAGTCTAGGCACGCTCACCTCTAGGTGATCTCTACAGAACTCCAAGCCGATGTCTCCCAGGACCTTCTTGACATTTTTCCTAGCTTTCCGCAGACTGCCCAGGTTATTGACAGGGAGCTGGAACATTCTGCCTGCCTGGATAGAAAAGACACATACAGCATGTTATCAACAAGTGTAGGCGAGAATTTGGACAGGTGTCTGTTAGTCAGGAAATAAAAGTTATCCATTATAGCTTTATTCAGACAAGATTGCAGATGGGGCAAGTTGTTATTGTCGCATTGTTATTGTCTTTTGGTTATTCCTCAAAAGATTAGCAAACCAAAGTCCACACATACACAACAGGCCTTTTTCACAGCAGACATATTTGACTTGAAAAAGCAGAGGTGTTATCAATAAAAATTATGGCTGTTTAATTGTCATTTAAGTGTCCCAGTAACCAATGAAAGTGTCAGCCAGCATGCACAATACTACTCTGAAACCAAAGCAGATGAAAGGAATTCAGACATCATTCATTTATGATTTACAACTGTACTTTTCCTACTGTAACATCAAACTGTCCTCTGTGATAAAGGCCTGTTAGTGAGAGTTTTAATTGTGACACGTTAAGCTAGCAAACACGTACCCAGAAAACCTTTAAGAGTGCACAATAATGAAACTTAAGCTACAAATATGCAAGTCAGTGGTCAACGGTTTGTTATTTAGAAAAAACTCTGTTACAGCTTATTAAAGTTTAAAGAAAAAGCAGAGAGATTGCTAATAGAAATCAGTTCCGTACAATCAACCATCCTCCTACTCATAACGTTTTTTCACCAACAATCAGTGAAGCCATTTATATACAGGAGAAGTTAAGACTGCTTTAATTCTGTTTACTGCACAAAGTTGCTGGTCGAGTGTCTATTCAAATCAAAGCTCCATGTAGTAAGGTCAAAGGTCACTGATGCATGATGACATAAAGGCAGCTCAGTGACAACAAACAGCATGGTCCAAAACAATTCCTGTGTGTGTGTGTGTGTGAACACCTCAGCTTGTTTCCCTTCTAGAAAACACAAAAAAGAGAGGGGCAACTCTGTGTGTGTGTGTGTGGTTCCAACAACTGTTGACCCAGTGAAGAGCCGAGAGAACCAGAGACATTTCTGTTGATCCGCCTGCTGCCTGTCTGTCTCACTGTCTTGCCTGCCAGCTGTCTGTCTCACATTCAGACAAGCAGAATGGGTAAATGTGCAAGTGCTGGAATAAGTGAAAGAGAAACACACCCTCACCCACTTCCCCTCTCTGTCTCTCTTTCCTGCTTTCTCCCATTACTGGTAGATGGCGCTAGAGAGGGGCTCCATTATGTAAGCCTCCCTATACTCTGCCTGCCCCCTTTTTCCTCCCTGCCTCGCAATACCATCACAGAATGGCGCCTCCTATTGAGTCAGCAGCAGCCTCTACAATATGTCTGCAGTGGAGGGGGAGGAGAGGAGGGAGGGATGTTGTAAGGGAGGAAGGGGAGGGACAGAAGGAGCGACAGAGAGAGATTGAAAGGGGGAGGGGGAGTGTGGGAGAGGATGAGGTGGAGTGGGGTGTGAGGGAGGGAGGGAGGGAGCTGGGAGGAAAGAGGAGGGAGAGGGAGGGGAGGGGGAGTGTGAGGGGAGAGATGAGAGGAAAGGAGAGAGGACAGAGAGTGAGCGACGGAAGTGGAGGGAGAGGGGAGGGGAGGGGAGGCAAGGAGGTCGGACAGACAGGCTCAGAGGAGGGAGAGGAAGGAGGGAGGGAGGGAGGGAGGGAGGGAGGGTGAGGGATGGGGCGGGGGTGGTGGTGGGCTGAGGGGGGGAGAGAAAATGGAAGAGGGTGAGAGAAAGAGGGGGCGATGGATAGGCGCAGAGGGGATGGGGGAGGGAGGAAGAAAGGGAGAGAGAAAAAAAAAGCCAAGGAGAGGCTGAGTAGGAGGGAAGGGAGGGAGAGAAGGAAGAGGAGATGGAGGAAAGGCAATAGGAGGCTGCTGAGGGCTGCTGGCAGAAAACAGGTTTCCCCCTTCTACTGAGAGAAAGCAAGAGGCCTACAAACCTTCCACTAGATATTTCCTCAAGCAACTCCTCCACTGGGACATGATAACCTACTACTACTGATTACACCTCTCTGTGTCAATGTGTAGATGTCAACTTGAGGGGAAAGGGGCTTCAGGTGACATTAATATTAACACTGATGCCAGAAAAGTTTGGGATGCCCTGCATGTCTTTTCACATTGGGGTTAGTTGTGTCACCAGTCTGAACACCTGTATGTATTGTTTAGCAATAAGGAGTTGGAAGGCTGTCTGTATGTGTGGTTGATGGCAGTGACCATGATCATTATCTGATACTTGCACTGACCTAGTTGACAGCCCTCCTCTGTCCTCCTGGATCAAACACGAGGTTTGAGTGCATCACCAGCCAGGTGTCACCTGCCTGAGCCCTGATCGTGTCATGATCACCTTTGACTACTCATTTAACATACAGCTAAGCCACAATCTGCCTGTGGTTATGAATGTGTAGCCGACCGTGTGTCCCCCAAGACAAAAAAACTCTCTGTACAGTAATGTACTTTCTTTCAACATTCACAGACGTTTCCTCGCAATGGAGACGTAGATATGTCGTGGTAGCCTTTAGCCGTGGATACAGCGTTTAACAGCAGACTGATGTGGCGTGCTAGTGACTGAATCTAATCTTTGATCCACATCTGGCAGTATCCAGATCGATTGCTTTGGCAGGGAGCTGCTGCCACTGACAAAGAATGGGGACACACCGCGGTAAGTTAGCATGCTAAGCTAGCCAACTCGCATCAACAACACGGGCTTATCCAAACTAATGCTGGCGTTTCTGTACTTCATTTTACACACAGGACATTCCCCTGAAGTGTGTTTTACTCGGGCGGGTTTAAATAAAACCTGCCAGAGAAGTCATTCAACTCGGGGTTACGTTGTACTCCCCCCACCACTCATAGAAACATAACGTTAGCTGTAGTTCACCATCACGGCTAACAGCAAACTATCTGCTGCCCAACATTATGACATGCAAGTTTACCTGCTTTCACATCCACTGCTCCCGTCTGAGTGAGATGTGTCACCTCAGAGTGTGACTGAGGCGATGTAAAGACACTTTCACTTCAGCTTTCTCGGTAATATCCTTTCAGGTGAGCACGTAGCTCCGTGCGGGGAGAACCAGTCACCCGGCCGTCAGTCGACTCTCCTAACCCCGACTCCCCCTCGCCGACACGGGCTCTCCTCTTCCCTCTGGTCGGCAACAGAAAGCCTCCGAGCCTCATTAGACAGTTAAATCCTCCATTCCCCGGAGTGCTGAGGGCACACACATGTCCTGTTGTTGCGGACAACTACCGGTGTCCCTCCGCTTTCAGATAAATCACCTAAAGTGCGCTTATAGTTGCTGGGCAGCCGTTAACACTTTGCCCCATTCTCCTCTCTGATAGACAATACACATCCAGCAGAGAAACTGCCCTATCCAAAATGGCGCAAATAAAAGGGGCGGAAGTGACATCTACTTGATTAGCATAAATAATCTCATCGCGAGGCCGGCTCATTAAAACTCCTGATTGGTCTGCCAATCAATTTCGCCAATTAAGCAAAACACTTATTTAAAAATGGCAGTCCTGTCCCTTAAAGCTCGCGGTGGGCCTTTGGTTCTGCGGGGTAAACAACCCAGCGCAGTAGTTGCGGGGTTTGGCCGACAGCGGGCGTCCTGCGGATGCTCGGATGTACACACTGCCTTAGCACTCAGCTGGAGATGTATTAATGGCTGAGAGAACGACAGGTGGCGCTGTAATCTTCTGTGTTTCTAACGGCTGAATCCTACCACAACTGGCCGGGACTACTTTCCTACATGGTGCCTACTGAGTGGCAGCCACAGAGAACAGTAGGCAGCTGAATGAGGGCTCTTCATCCAGGATGACGCTGGATTTAAATGGTTAAAATGATGGTAAAAGTTCTCCATAAATTGGGGTTAATGTTCCCCCCTCCATCCTCCCATCATCATCATTCACCATAGTAACAATGATATATAGTATGTACATTGGTTCCCAACATAGGGGTTGGGCCCCTCCAAAGGGTCACCAGATAAATCTGAGGGGTTCTGAGATGATTAATGGGAGAGGAAAGAAGAAAAAACAAAGTTCTGATACACAAATCTGATTTCAGTTTTGGGAATTTTTCTCTAATCTTGAACATTTATTGAAATGAAACCATATGAGAGGTTTAAAGGGGAAATGTCTCTTCGGTACTGCTAACCACTCATACACAAGAAACAACCACATACTGATTTTATAGAAGAATTCACAAGACAAAAAGGCTTGAAACCGTTGGTTTCATCTTTAACAATGTATTGTATTTTATAAGCTTATGAGGTGTTTTTCATGTATAGTATTAATCTGAAAAGTAACTAGTGACTAAAGCTGTCACATAAATGTAGTGGAGTAGAAAGTACAATATTTCTCTCTGAAATGTGGTGGAGTGGAAATATAAAGTCAAATGGAAATACTCAAGTGAAATACAAGTACCTCAAAACTGTACTTAAGCACAGTTTGTAGGTAAGTGTACTTTGTTACTTTCACCACTGATTTTGACAGAGTCCCTCTTCAAGACAGATCAGCTACTAAAGCAGGACCCACATTAAGACCCTTATCATGCCAGTTAACAGTTCAAAACATAATGCCTGGAGCTTTCAGGGCCCCTGAAGGTCTAGGGCCTCGAGGCAGTCGCCTGCTTCACTCTGTTGGTAATCCAGGCTTGCACATGACACTTTCATATTAGACTTTTTTAAAATTTAGGATCAATCTTACACCTGATCCTCAACAATGAGGATATATTCATCCCACTGTGACCCATAAGACAGGGTTGACAGTTCCAGGAAAAGCCAGTAAGCGGACCTTGATTTTTTTTGTTGTTTTTGTTGTTTTGTTAAACCTGTTTTCCTATTTTGTCCTCAGCTCAGCCTTGTTTAATGTTTGACCTCAATGACTATCAATGAGAATTGGTCTCCATGTATTTTGTAACATACCTATTTTTTTCTTTGGACCATGGCTCCCAAATGAGGACTTTATCCTTTCAATAACAGGCTCATGAAACATTTTAGGTTTTGACTCATGGTTAAAAAAAAAACATCAGAAAAAACAAAGACAGCAAACTGTTTAATTTTATACAAACAATTACATGTGTAGCAGTTAAATGTGTACTTAAACCCATGTGACAATCGTGTTAATGCTGCATTCAGTCAGCTGTCTGGATTCGGAATGATGAGACACCATGTGCTTTGTTCAAAATTCATGAAGGAGGATGATGGGAATGTAAAGCACTATGTTCCTTCAGTATTGCGGACGGCTACTGACCGGGAAATATTTTCTATTTACTGCTAACAGGGGAGAGAGATGTCTCCCTTTTCATTTGCTGTCATGTTACTGTCTCTCTGTCCCTCCATTACAATTCTGATACAACTACTGTTTTAAAGACAGCAACTTTAACAGTGACGAGATACTATATCACCATTGGATGTCCAATCTGACTACATCACTGATCATGTTGTGGCGAAGAGTGTGAGCAGTCCTTTCACGAATGACACAATCTCGTTCCCTCCCAGTTTGGACTCTCCATAAACTCGATCCACAAAGGAGATGGGTACCTGTTGTTTGGAAGAAGAAGCAGTTGACAGTCAAACCCGTGTACGCAGGGTCACAACACTGAAGTTGGCTTCAGATTCACAGGTTAAGGGGAAAGTTAAGGGAAACTTAAATGATATTTGATTTGAAGAGAGTTGATTCTCCCTTTTCATAAAGGCACATAAAGGCACGTACTGTGATCCCAACATCCTGGTTTGATTCTGGCTGGGAACCTTTGTTGTCATACCCCCCCCCTCTCCCTCACCATTTCCTACCTGTATCTCTATTGTGACCTATCCAATAAAGGCAAAATGCATGAAAAATGAATCTTGGTTTTTGATTGAGACCTGGCCTAATGGTGTCTAGATGGAGAAAAAGCAGTGAAATCGCCCCTTTTCCCACAAATTGCCAAAGTGTAAATATCATAAGTAATATATCATTTAAGCCTCCCTTAAGTTTGCATTCAATTTCCAAATCAGAAGTCTTAATGTGCACTGAGTAAATAATCCTACCCCCCACAAAAAACATATCTATACATGAGTGAGTGAAAGAATGAATTAGCGCCTCACTTCTCCGATTGTGTAGTTGAGCTGTCTGGCTCGGACGATCATCTCCATCTGAAAAACGTAGCCTTTAGACACGCACCGCTCCACCAGACTCTCCAACACCTTCTTCTTGTACAGCCTGACATCAGTGAGAAAAACACAACAGGAGTGTGAGAAAACACAGCCGCATGCAAGTACATGTATTTACTAAAAGTCAGTTGTATTTATTTCACAGGAGTGCCTTTTGTCAATTACCTGAAGCTGCCTGTGAGGTCTGAAGCACCGGGTCTCAACAACACTTGAGTCAGGAAGTTGGCCCCCCGACTTTGAATAAGAGAGGGAGGAAGAAGAAAGAAAAGAAAATTAAACCTCAGCCTCTTGCATTCAGGGTCAATGCAAGATGGATGAGTGGAAATTGAAGACTGTACGCTGTTCTTGACTTGCAGTTACCTGATGAGCTTCCTGCGCAGGTCCCAGCCGTATACACCTCCGTCCCCTCGGTATCGAGTACCAGACACCAGGTCGTAATTACCTTCCTTCTGCTTTCTGTCAAACAAGACAAAATGTTTTTTCAACTAAAGGATATATGTACAATTTCACTTTCAACTATCATTGCTGGCACAGTGCCTTTATATTATTATTTAAATATTCAGAAATGTATTTTTCACTATGAACTGAAATATAGCACAAAAAACAAAATCACAAGATAGGAAATGAACATTAAGAGAGACTTACTCAATAAATTCTGGGATAAATTTGGGCTGAAAAAAAAAAAGAGATGAAACAAATATCATGCTGTCTGACAGAATCTGATATACTTAACATAACACTGCAATTATTCAAAAGATTACTTTAAAGGTGCAGTGTGTAAAATTTTGTGGCATCTAGCGGAATGGACTTGGCAGAAATGGAATATAATATCCATAAGTATGTTTTAATTAGTGTATAATCACCTGAAAATAAGAATTGTTGTGTTTTTGTTACCTTAGAATGAGCCCTTTATATCTACATAGGGAGCAGGTCCCCTTCCACAGAGCCCGCCATGTCGCACCGTCATGTTTCTACAGTAGCCCAGAACAGACATACCAAACACTGGCTCTAGAGAGGGCCTTTCGTGTTTTTTGAGAGTTTTGCGGCCACCATAGGTTCTCCTACATGCTTGCAAGGGCAGGGTGAGGGGAGCGGTATTCAGTTAGTTGCAATCTGCAACCGCACCGCTAGACACCACTAAATCCTACACACTGGTCCTTTAAATTTTAGGGATGACAGAGAAAAGAGATTAGATCAGGTCCAGTTATAGGACCACCTCCATGTGTTGTGTGACAATCGGCTGTCATCATACCAGGAAAAGGTAAATACACCCAGTGGGAGTGCGCCTACTGTATGTAAACAGTGAAACAAGCTCCACTCACATGATGAGAAAGATCAGCATCCATTATGATGATGAAGTTGCCAGTAGCGTGCTTCATGCCGTGGATGTAGGCAGTGCCTTTAAAAAAAGAAACAGGAGCTCATCCAAATGATTTTTAAAGATATATACATATTTATATATATGGTTTTCCAAACGTTTTGAACTTACCTAGACCTAATTTTTTCTCCCTTGGTCGTAGGAGCTGAAACACAGAAAACAAAGAGTCATCTTAAAGATCCCATGCACCAGTCATTTACATGTTACAGGGGCATGGTAGATACACAGTTTAACATTGTAAATAACTGTCAAACAACCAGTTGTTATTGTCTCTATGAGAACGTTACAGCATGTTAATTAACTCTCACACATATGATATAAAATAATAATAATAATGATGATAACATAATAAATGCATTATTTGGTACTTATCAAACTTTAAGGGCAGAGATGATAAATCCCAACTTACTATTTTGTCCTTTCCATAAATGTTTTGCAGCTGCTCTGCCACCTCCAATGTCCCATCTGGGCTTCCGTCGTCAATCACAATAATCTCGTAGTTGTATCCACTGTGAATGCAGCAAATTAAATGAACGTTGTTTTACTTTTATTCAAAATGTTCAACTGTTTTTCTCTCTCTCACACCCACACACACACAGCTGTCGCTTTTACAAACTAGTTTAGTGACAGCTCATCACTGAACCAGTAACGTTAGCTAGCAGTTAGCCAAACAGCTTTGCTGGTTCCCTAGAACTCACCTTTCACCGAAATATTTCACCAAAAGCCAAACTATCAAAGGTAAGTTTTCCCTCTCGTTGTAGGTAGGTAATAATACAGAATATTTGTCCCCATTGTCCCGGTTTGGTGGCGAAGTTGCTCGGCTTGCCATGGTGACGTGACTGTACCGTGACCACACTGCGTAAAGTAGAAAGAAGTGCAACACTACATCCTGTTTGTCATTTACAAAATAAATTGTAAATAAAGTATCGTTGTACTCATAATGGCAAAGAAGGCAGATGTCACTACTTGAGAATTAAAATTGTAATGTCAGTCTGTTTACATCAGCTTTATTGAAACATCAAGGGAACCTCGCAAAAACATAAAACACAATACATGCATACAGGCTTACTATTTGCAGTATTCAGTAATATCATTCTCAATCAAATTTCGCTCAATAGTGTCCTCACGCGTTTCTTGCTATTATTTCTTTTTAACTGTACTTATGCTGCAAAATGATCCCAGGCTATCGTTCATGTTTCCACGGCTTTCAGCAAATACGCTTCACCTTTATTTTGAAAAGTAAACACCCATTTGAGATATAACCGGAAATACGCCGGATCACTGATGCTGCCTTGACGAGCCGACTGCTTCCACTGTGCTCTTCAAAATAGACACCACTGGAAACAATTATCTATTCAACATGGTTCCGACAAAAAACTGTGTACAAGCAATCCTCCTCCTCATCATCATTATTGATTCTTCCTGTAGCTAATTATTTTCTCTTGGCCTCCACTAGGAGGTCGGAGGAGGTCAGGTTCACCATCAGAATAGCAGGTCTGGAACTTGTAGAGATTGACTTGCTCAAGGGCATTTCAGTATAAGACAAGCCTGCTGGAATAGTCTTCCAGGGTAAAAACACAAAAACAGTCACACTTTATTAGACACATATTAATGGCATTTTATTATCAAATCAAAAACATACATAAAAAAACCTCTCACACATGCACACGCACACACACACACACACACACACACACACACACACACACGCACGCACACACACACACACACGCCATGTAATGCTTGTCACCCTAACCCCAGGAAATCAGAAAATGTAAACATGAATTATCAATGGGGATACATACAAAATATCATACATGAATAACTGCATACAGTAAATATAATAAAAATATACAAATTATCATACACATGACATTCTCACAGTATCATTTATACCATGGAACAAAAAGAAGCTTTTACACCATGGATTATGTATTTTCATTATTCTTGAGGCAGTTAAGGTTAGAAAGGCAAATGAAATAGGTAGAAATGTAACACAGATGGCTAAACTACTTGGCATTGATACAGTGCATGAATACATAAACATAGTAACAAAAGTTTCAGTGCGAATATGATTTATAATAATCTAATCCCAGTGGGAAAATATTTTCCTTAATGATGCCATCTGATTATCAAAACACTATTCTATATTAGAAAGCTTCCTACTTATTCTTAGTAATTACACCAATACATCTCTCAGCTGTTTTTATGTCAAAGAACACTGTAACATGAAGACAGAGATCCTCTTTGTGTTGTTTCTTGTTCACACATATAATGAAGCTTGTGAAGACCTGCATCAGTCAGTGGCAGGTTCAGCACACCAGACCTCTTCAGTGGTGCTTGTTTCAGCTTCATTCCCAGTTTGTCTTTCAGCTTCAAAGGAGTCATTTCAGACAGATGTCAGTCATGATGTCATCACATTAACAGCGCTGCCTGCTTGTCAAAATCCACTCAAGGCTCGTAGCCGTAATAAGGGTCTTCTGTGTTAAGAGGGCACACACAAAAAAAAAGAGTCAACACTTTGGAGTCAAAGAAAAGAGTAAAACAGTGATTCCCGAACATTTTTAAACCACTGAGCACGTATGTGCATTTGTTAGACCTGCATTTACAGTGACAAATCTTTTTTTTTGTATCTGGAAAACTCACAAGCTAGCAAACACATGGGACTGACTACCTGCTGTTCACTGTGATAAATGACCTGTCTAAAGCATGTTTAAATAGGGGAAGAAGGGAGAAGAATGCCTGCCTGTAATGTAGAAAATAAAAACAATAATAAATCTACACAAAATGGTTTGTTTCCAATAGTGCCTCAGTAAAACATCCCTGGATCGTTTACAAGTAGTCCAAAATGCTGCTGCTAGACTCTTGACCAGGTCCTCCAAAAGGTCTCATGTGACACCGATTCTGATTGCTCTTCACTGGCTGCCCATCAAATTCAGCATCCAATTCAAAGTTCTTGTGATCACCTATAGAGCTCTGCATGGTCAGGCACCTGCCTACATTAGAGATCTACTGCAGCCCTATGTCACCAGCAGGTCTCTAAGGTCCTCTGATCAGGGTTTGCTGGTTGTTCCTTGAACTAGGCTTAAAACTAAAGGAGACTGTGCTTTTGAGGTTGTTGCTCCTAAACTTTGGAACTCTCTCCCTCTGGACTTAAAATCTGTGGACTCTGTGGACACCTTTAAAAAGTAGCTCAATACCCATTTGTTCAGACTTTGTGTAATTTTTCTATTTTCTATTTATCCTGTTTTTTTAAATTGTGCTTTATGTGTGTGTTTTATGTCTGTATGTATGTTTACCAACTAACCTTTAAGGTTCATGTGGCCTCAATTGCTTGGTCGTGTCGATTTGCCCTGTACAACATCAGGAAGATTAGACCCTACCTGTCTGAGCATGCAGCACTACTTCTGGTACAGGCTCTCATAATATCACACATTGACTACTGCAGCTCCTTACTGGCAGGCCTCCCCGCATGAATGCAGAAGCACAGCTGGTCTTCAACCAGCCCAAAACAGCACATGTACCACTGCTGTTCATATCCCTCCACTGGCTCCCAGTTGCTGCCTGCATCAATTCAGAACCCTGACACTCGCTTACAAAACAGCAACTAAAACAGCTCCCGCCTACCTGAACTCCCTCATTCAGGTCTACACTCCCTCCTGCTCACTACGCTCTGCCAATGAAAGGCGCCTGGTACAACCACCACAACAGGGCCCTGTCACTAGCCACACTCTTCACACACAACTCCATCCTATCCACAGGGTCCCTTTCAATCTTTAAGAAAAGACTAAAGACCCAGCTCTTTCACAAACACCTCCACACTTGATGAAAAAAATCTGCTTCTATCCTTTCTATGCACTCTATGCATTGCCTCTGTGCACTGCCTGTTGGCACCTACATCCTGTTGGACTCAAACTTAGCTTGATGGCACTTACTCGCGTTGTTCTCTCCTGACTAGATCCTTGCTCGTGTTGTATCAACTCTAAGATGTTATGTCGCTTTGGATAAAAGCATTTGCTAAATGAAATTGTAAAATTGTAAATTTATGCTTTATTTCCTCTGTGAAGCACTTTGTGATGTCTCTGCTCTTGAAAGGTGGAATATATAAATAAGGTTACTTACTCACTTACTTAGTGAAACATGTAAAATTAACATGAGCGGAAAGGATCTCAAGTTGCAGATCTTAATATATCCAGGCTGTATGTCATTTGAGTCAGTGGCTCTTTCCTGGTAGCTTACCTGTTTGTTGGGGAACTCTCTGGCAGCCTCCACTGCTGTCGCACACACCCGGGGGTCCGATCTCGCCCGGCTGGCCAGGTGGTCCAGGGATCCCTGGTGGTCCTGTTTTACCATCGTCTCCTTTGGAACCTGGACTTCCCAGCTTGGCCTCACCCGGAAGACCTGCAGACACACACAGTGCATGACACACATACATCATGACCAGACATCAAAGAATGTTGTGTACTGATCATTTATTGGACAGTTTTATGTATTATATCACAGAAATCACTGTCAATATTGTTTATGTTGAAATTCTTGCAACATTTTTGCAATATTACTATAAGATGCACAATATGAAACATATGGCTCATAGAGAGGTACCTGCAAATCCTTTGACCCCTGGGGGCCCCTGGACATTGGCCCCTGCATCACCCTTCTCACCTGACATCCCTCTCCTTCCTGCAGAGACAAATCATCAAAATCAAATCTCATAATATAATCACAATGGACCCTAGAAAGGTGACAAATTAATAATTTATAGATGTCAGACAAACATAATTGTTGTCATTTTAGCTAGAAAAAGCCTTCTACCAGACAGAGTCTTACCCTGTTCTCCTGGATATCCAGCCCTGCCTGGTCTCCCCCTTGGGCCAACATTCCCTTGGGTGCCCCTGGAGCCTGGTGGACCCTTGGGCCCTGGTATACCAGGTTCCCCTGGGGGCCCTACTGGCTCCTCAATAGGAGCTGGCTTACGACTTATGTCATTAATGAACATGTCCAGCTTCAACACCTCCTCTGAAAAATACAAACAACTCCGGGTAAAGTATACGCAGGAGAACGTGTTTGCATTTGTTGTGGGCTTTTTAAAAGTTAGAATGAGTGAGAGAAATAAGAGAAGTTCAAGTTTATTACGTACTATGCACGAGTTGTTCACAGGCCTGTGTGACCAGCTGGTAGATCATGGCCATGGACTGAGGTTCCCCCTGTGTAACATCAGCAGATTAACCAACCATGGTTCCAATGAAATGAGAGCCATTTTTAAAAGTATCTCATTGCTGTTAAAGCTGCAAGAAGAAAATGATTGAAAAGCTAGAAACTCACCTTCTCTCCTCGTTCCCCTTTACTCCCTGACAGACCCTGTAAAGTGAAAGATATATGAGTATAAAGATAAATAATAAAAAATGTGAAAACAGATATGACTGATCCCTATTTGTCTTTCTGGTCTTACCATAGGTCCCACAGGTCCTGAGGGCCCCCTCTCCCCTATAGGCCCTGGATGTCCTGGCATTCCTTGGAAACCCTGTACAATACAAACAGTATCCCCATTATGCACAGTATATAGATACACTGCAGGTCAGCTGGCTATTTAACAGTATAATTTTCAATTATTAACATTTTACAACTAGGATTCATAATACAGACAACACACTGAGACCATAAAATCACTTTATGTAACTTTCCATAATTAAGTCAGAACACATTTATTGTCTAAAAAAAGTAAACATCTAAAGCCAAACTAGCAGGTCATTACATCTTACATTAAAAATGTGACAGATGAAATAAGCAACATACTGACTATTCTTAGAGCCTTTCCAGTGGTGGTTTATTATGAGTATGGCATTACACTAATACTGCTTAGCTGATATAAAGAGGGTTTATTCCATGATAATTTGCATTGTATTCTGGAAATCTTGTATACCAAGTTGACATTTTGGTGTCAGAGTGGTGCGAGTGAAAAACACCTGACGTGCAAAATGGAAAAGGTACTTCCTTGATAAATTTAATGCTAATCTTCCCATTACATTTTAATATTTAGTGTGTTCAAGTGTAAATTGTGCCCTGATGGTGGCACTAGACAAAAGGTCACAGGTAACCAACATTAAGATTCTCTTAGGACAGTAAATAATAACAGTAAATGTTGTGGCAATAAGGTCATTTTAGAAATTCTTTGTCATGGACAAAAATGTTGGTCGAGGTGTTTTTTTTTTGACACTAATGCTGGGGGGCACCAAAGTCAAAAAGGTTCAAATCCTCCACATAGAGGCTTTAAACAAATTAAAATTCAGTCTTACTCTGGGTCCAGTGATGCCAGGTACACCAATGTTACCTTCCACACCCCTAATGCCCTGTGAAACACATGAGGACAGATACAGAGGGTTAGGGAGGGAGGGGTGTCACTGCTTCAGATCAACTGGGTGAGGAACCGCTAACATTGACTGTTCTGTTTTGGCTGGTACCAAACAGCTCACCTTGGGGCCTGGGATCCCCTCTTCCCCTTTTGGGCCTGGAGGTCCTGGTAAACCCTACAGGGAAACAGAACAGGAAGGTTGGAGGAAGAGTAATAAGTGACAGACAGCTGGGTGAAGTGAGCTGAAACTCACCTGGACTCCAGGTCGCCCAGGAAGTCCCTTTTCCCCCCTTGCACCGGGTGGACCCTGAAAGGAAAGATGTGAAAACAGATAGCAAGTGATTTTTTAAATACAACATACTAGATTCATATGTCCTTAGAAAACAGATTTGCAAGGTATTTCCTATGGTTACTGCTGCTGTACACAGGTACATACAGTATTTAAGGTTACTCACCGCCTTGCCTTGCATGGCCATCCCTCGGGGCCCTGTGTTGCCCATGAGTCCAAGACCTCCCTCAAATCCAGGCTTTCCTGGAGGACCCGCCTCCCCCTGAAACACAGAGAAAATGAACACCAGGACATCAGTTTAGGGCCCTAAGGCTCTTTGAATAAAACATGCACTGTAAAGAACCCTGGAGTATTTTTTCATAAACATCACTCTGATAATCTGGATATTTAGGATTTAGTAACATATCTGTAACATTTTCTACAAGTGTGAATAAAAACTGTCACATTGTCAGTAAAGAGGCACTCGTTGCAATGTCTCTATAGATGATGTTTTTGTGGATAGTGAGACACTTTAAAAGGGAACTCCACCAATTTCACACATCAAAATGTGTTTCCAGGTGTTGGAGAGTACTACTGCATATGTTAAAAAAACATACAAAGGCTTTTGTGGCTCCATAGGGAGCTGATACATTTCCTCAAGTGATGTCACTTGAGTCAGTGTCAGTTGGGGCTGAAGACTACAAATCTGAAAATGAAAAAAATCTGGGGGTGTGGAGTTAGAAAGAGGTGAGGACTTCTGTAGCCCGCTCCTCATCTCTGCTTGAGGCTAGCAGCTCCAGGCTACATCACAAATTATATTCTACTTCCTGCGTTGCCTAATTCTTGCGTGCCAGATACCAAATATCATGTAAGCATTGTGGTGCTATCTGTAACATACCTGTCATGTGTGAACAGGGCCACAGAATTTTTCCACAGTGGAGAAAAGAGTTGTATGAAAGTCCAAAAGCCATTTACATAGCTTCACCCATGTCTAAGAGCAGACCTGTTATTATAGGTGGACTTCGTCTATGTACACTGCAGTCAAATATCTGCATGTGTATTTTCTGCTACAAAACGGCAGGAATTTCACTAAGTTGCAGGTGTTGTAATTTGAATACAGTGTGCTGCTTTGCTTCATTGAATATTAAGCCTAATACTAACATCAATAACAGTTGTTATGTCAAAATGGACAGTAAAAAAATGTTTTTTTTGAATGACAAAAGTCGGACTGCTATAAAATGAAATCTAACTAAATAAATTCATGATTGCGTCTTTTAAAAGCCTGAATAAATATTCTCATATCACCTTATGCCCTTGCTCTCCTTTCTCGCCTTTCTCACCACGAGGACCCGGCTTTCCCTGGGAAAATGAATAAGAGTTGAATGGCAACATGTTATCAAACCACTTGGTCACACGAAACATGATTCAACAGGTACTCTGAGCTTATTTGAGGTCTCATGGTGACATACAGTTGGCCCGGGGAAACCGGGAGCTCCGGGGATGTTGGAGGAACAGGTACAGGTGTACGCCGGGGCAGGACAGCTCTCCTCATCTCTCTAAGGCAGACAGACAGACCGACATTAACAAGAAAGACATTAAGTCAGACCTTGGATACACTTTAATGCTCTCTCATAAAGCATCTCTCACTCTTGCATCCACTAGAAAATAAAAGTCTGCTGTAAAATCATTTGTTTAGGAGATATTTACAGGCTGATATTTTGGGTATGAGTCATTTCACAAGTTTTTGAAGATGTAATCAGTTTGAAAATAGTCTTTTTTTCCTACAATGGACAGTCAAAGTAAGCACTCAGCTCATTGTGCTTCATATACTGGTTTAAACACACACTAGGATTACATCAAAGTGGAGTAGAACATGGGTAAATGTATATAATAATAGACTGACCAATCCAGGCAGGTCACAGCAGGTGTCCTCTGAAGCCCATGTGATGTTACAGACAATCTCAAAGGACTGCAGCTGGAACTGGATACAATAAAGAACACAGGGTACAGGTTGACCACAGGATACAGGAAGAGATCACAATAGCTTAGATATATCCAGAGTGTATAATTTATTGACAGGACAGACTGGGCCTAGAATAAAACAAAGAAAAACAATAGAATAGAATAAAAAGTACTGGAGCAGATCCACTGTTAGGTCCTCTGGTCTTCACCAGTTTCCCCAGCATCTCAAAGCCATCGGTCGGTAGGTTGCCTAGAGGGCGAGCAGGCCTCTCACCCACACGCTGGCAGTCAACAGACAGGGACACGCTCACCTGGCTGACAGACAGGTGAACCTGCCAATGACAGAAGAGAGAGGACACAAATGGAACCATGGGGATTTGTTTGTCATATTAGGTCAAGTTGTCAGGGAAACTAGGAAAAGAGGTTTGATGTCAGTATTTATAGGGTTAGTTCAACATTTTATCAGCACATCTAAAGCTCACCAGCCTTCCACCATTGTTTTTTTTAAATTTTTGAACAGAGCCAGGCTTGCTGTTTCCCCCCTGCTTCCAGTCTTTATGCTAAGCTAAGCTAATCAAATCCTACCTTTCGCTTCATATTTGGCACAGACATGAGAGTGGTATCGACCGTCTGTAAATCTCAGGCAAAAGATACATCTCAAGTCAACTCATCACAATTATTTTAAAC